>OY728145.1:2060726917-2063479084 GCA_963277665.1 Viscum album | reverse complement strand
CATTCAGAAATCGTTTGCTCTAGTTTTTATCATTGCACGTTTTAGTATTTTTAAAACACTAAAAGTACATTTTAAGTCATCTAGAGCAAACAACAAGTTCGATTAACGTGTCATCACCTCCAACATTTCACAAATAGGAGATCGTTTGTTTGGTTTTGAGCCCCTAGCGCATGTTTTTAAAGTCCATCAAACTGTGAAAAATTGCTTATTTGGTTCGTCTGAGCACACCACACTTATGATTAATGTGTCATCTGCTCATACACGTTACTAATAATACAAAGACGATCATGTTATGATTTCACGTCAATCAAAAGTCGTTTGTTTGGTTTTAACCCTCTGACACCTGTTTTTAAAACTCATGAAATCGTTAAAAACTTATTATTCAGTTCGTCCAAGCACATGACAGATTTGATTAATAGATCATCTGCTCATACACGTCATAAAATAATACATAAACAATTTTCATATGATTTTACATCATTCGGAGGTTTGCTTAGGTTTTGACCGTAACACACATTTTAGTCTAAAAGTATGTTTTTGATCACCCCGAACAAACATATCTGTTTGGCATGTCGTCTGCTCCAACATTTCATAAATCACTCTGCGGTTGTTGTCGAGTGATTTCACGACAATTGAAGATCGTTTTTTGAAGTTCATCAAACTATTAAAAACTATTTATTCAATTAACCCAGTGTCTACTCATATATGTCACTAATAATACAAAAACAATTGTTCTATGGTTTCACATCATTTAGAGGTTGTTTGATTGATTTTGACTTTTTGACACGTTTTTAAAAATCATCAAATCGTTAAAAACTACCTTTTCAATCCGTCTGAGTATACCGCACGTCTAATTAACATATCGTCTACTTGTACACATCAAAAATAATACAAAGACGATTGTCTTATGAATTTATGTAATTTAGAGATCATTCGTTCTAATTTTAATCATTACATGCACGTTTTAGTATTTTTAAAACACTAAGATTGTGTTTGCGGTCATCCCAAACAAACGACATGTCTCATTGACATATCGTCTACTTCAACATTTCATAAATCACAGTCGTCATATGAAAAATATAATAGCATTTTTATTGAAAATAATATTAATAAAACAAATACCATAAATAAACACAAACATAATCAAATAATGTTGTAATACAAAAAAAAAACATTAAAAACATGAATCATAACATTAAATGTACACAAAAATTAATATTTCTATAACAAAAACCGGCATATAACAAAAAAAATGAACTGTTTACATTGAATGAATTTATTGGTAATTTTTACATTAAATTTTTTACCTTAAAATTAGATAAAAAATGGTTGGCTCGTTCATATTATGTATCCTTCGAACTTGTAAATGAGGAAAATTCAGAGTCAACGTGCAACTTAAAATATACTTGCCACTTTTAAAATAAATTCTTCGAAGGGATGAAATAAAATGAAATGCAATTGATACATGTTAATCCACTTCATTCCATTTTGTTTCAACGCATCAATTAATGATTATTTCATTTCATCCCATCCAGAAATCTCAAAAAAGTACTTCAGACCATAACAGGATAAATTACCCCCATGACTCTGGAGTGAGATTACATGTCTTCCGGTGCACCAAACCCTTTTCACCAAAAACCCTTACGGTCGTTTGAAATAGTACCTGAGGAAATTAAGAGCACGATCATTGTTAATGAATCTAAAAAAATACAGTAACTTGTAAACTAAATCGTTAAAGTTTCATTCATGATCATTGAATAAAATTAAAATCATATATGTTTAAATATAGTTTTAGAACACCTAATTGTTGAATTAATTCATCACCGGATCAAAGAATGAATTGAAATGATGAATTATTTAGATCTAATTTCTACAACAATCAAATATTCATTAGATTATTTCAGATCTACTGATTCATGAACTAGGAAATCACACAGATTAGAGAATAAATGGGGACAACGATTTTTTTAGAACTAATTTCTACAACAATCAAATATTCATTAGATTATTTCAGATCCATTGAATCCCGAACGTGGAAATTACACCCTTAGCACTTAGAGTAGGAGAGAGAAAGGAGGACTTACACGAAAATATTTATGCCATATAGTGATGCATATTTACGTAGAAGGCGTTCCACCGTGTACCATTCTGAACGATCGGATCCCTCTTGATAACCAATACGAGGCATGTGGATCGAAGCTTCGAGGTGGGGAAACCAAATCAATTCCATATTAGATGGTAAAAAACAACGGCAAGAGATTTATGGGGAAAATACCTAAGAAACCCTAAGAAATCAAAATATTTCTAGTACAAGTAAAGTGTGACCAGATTATTATCGCAGAGGAAGTGCGACCAGTTGTGGAGATTTCATATTATTGGCCAAAATTTAAGCATACTCAGAATCAAAATACCAGCTTTTTGAGCAGCGCAGGATGATGCCTTCGCTAAACAACACTCCAAGTCAGAAATAGAGATCTTGCTGCGGGGAATTTTACGCCTCACGTTATATGACTGTACAACAGCTAAAGCCACGAACAGAACACTGTCATCCCCGCCCTCCACACCAGATCCTTCTGCAAAGTATAATTTAACTTAAGATAGATTTGGACCATACATAAAGTTGTAAATGAAAATAAGGTCGAGAGCTGACCGATGATGTCGATGAAATGCAGATCACCAAGATGAAGGTCCTTAAATTCGGAAGCCCGCTCATAAGCAACAGGGATGCTCGCAGAGAGTTTGGCCAATGCATCAAACATTCCTCCATGGCCCCATCTTCCAGAGTCATCCACACAGCTGCACCCATTAATCAAGACTCAGATAAACAAGAATAGCCCATTGAGAAAGGAAAGCCTACTTTAAAAGCATAAAGCACAAAGGGCATACAGTTTTTTTTTTTTTTTAAATCAATGCTCAACATAACATGTTTCTGATGTGAATAACAGCCCAAAAGGAGGAATCTCTAATAAATAAGATCACCTGAATATAACAGCAGGTTCAGATCGGCAAACTTTTGACGGCTGTGTGCAATCCCCATAAACAAAGTGAACAGAACCCGAAGCTGACATCAATTCATGTTCAACAGTGCTGATCGGAAGTTTTACAGATAAAGAATGATATCCAAGAGCATCCCACTTGGCCAGTTTTTTCTTCTCAGCCTCCTCTTTTCTGGCCTCAGTTTTAAGATTCTTTTCCAGGGGCAAGATTCCCCGAGGCCCTTGCCAAAGAACTGGAACATTGCTTGACTTCGATTCCTCGAGCTCTTTAACCCATGAGATATATGAAGCTTCATCAATATCAGGTTCATATTTCAGAGAATCACAGCCTTTTAATGTAACAAGGCCATGTCGTTCCTCTTTGCTTGGCTGCTGTTGATGCCTCAGTGCAATTACCTTTTCAACCATGACACTTAATTCCGAAATGTTCAGTTCAGCTGACTTTTCATCATTGACCTTTGTGGGATCAAATGTATGTAATCCAAGTACAATGGATCGGAAAACTCCGCTCTCGGCCCCTACTGATTCTTTGGCATTCAGGAACGTGTCATCTTCTCCCACAACATTATGGCTGAGCTGTAATTTCTTCTCTGCTCTCTGCATAATAACCTAGAGATGCATTGGGAATCAAACAATGAACAAAATAAAGCATGAAGCTGATATGGTAAAATTTAATAAACCCCACCTCTTCCACTGAATGTTCCAAGACCAGGTTTATTGATAATACGTGATTCAACTGACCAATTCGGTGTGCTCGTTGTAGAGCCTGCTTGTCCACCTGAGGGTTCCAATCTTGCTCATAGAATATGACCTTGAGCATCAATAAAAAAAAAAAAGGAAGATCAATTCCAAGGAAACAGATGAATTATAGCAAGAATTAGTCCATGACGACATTAAGTACCTAGCTTCTAATCACGAAAAAAGTCTTAAACTGGGAATTTTTATGATTTCTTTATTTTGGAACGCGAGACACCCTGGAGGGGGGGGGTGAATTAAGATGGGGCTCAATTCATGTTTTTCCTTCACTTAATAGTCTCTCTTCAAGATCTTGTTCTCGCGTTAGTAGGAACAGTGTTCAACTTGTCGATTAATTGTTTTCTCACACAACCTCAACGAATCTCAAGTACAAATGCAGAAATATAACATGTTCATGACCGGTATTCTTAAAAAAAATTGACCGGATCGGCGCCATAACACTAGAACCGACATACTAGACTCCGGTCCATCCACGAATCACGTGTAAATAATTAAAGTACGTAGAACAAAATCAAAACAAGATGTAAATGGTACCTCGATGGAACGGCGCGATCTTGGTATACTCCACTCATCTCCAGATCATCATAACTCGAAGTCGCCAAACGAGGCACCCTCTAGATCGTTCACATGTGTACCACAACCCCTGATTTTTCATTCTACGATCTTCATGTGTTAACACAAAAGGATAGAGTGTTTTACAATGTCCCTTTGATTGAGTGAAGAACAGGTGACTGATTCGTGAACCGAAATCGATCAAGACATGTTCTTCCTTCGGTCTCTCTCCCTAGAACTTGAGAGAGATCTTGGGGGAGAGGAAATTCATGTAAATGGGTTAGGGGGTTATTCAAGGCTCAAAAATGAGCTTAAATAGTTAGGTTTAACTTTCTAAAATCGCACTTAAGCCCTTGGATAAGTTAAACTTCTTAATGTAGGTTCCGGGAGCAGCGGAAGCGTGGAAGGGACGGTGCCCAACTTTTTTTTTTTTCATATTCAATGAACAATCCGAGATCAATACGACGATGAATGCCAGTATCCACAGAATTGAATCAAGGATTTAGGCAAAGGAATAGAAACTCAGAACCAAAAGAGAGGGTCAACATATTTTGTTTATAATTAATTTAATTAAATTAAAGAATTACCTCTAAAGTGATTCTTTCTTTGTTGATCCGTTCGACCACAGATCTGCAATGCGACTTCGTTGTGTTATAGAGATCAAGGGTAGATCTCCTCTAGCGGTGATCCACACGTGTTCCACGTATCACCAGACGTCGCCGAAAGAGTCTCGCTTCCAAAGCGTTCTCCTTGATCCGGTGGAGGAGGATCTCTCTCGTTCTTGAGAGTGTTCTTGAAGAGAGATGAACTCTCTAGGCTTGAGAGTTTTTTTCCAATTCGTTGTGCACAACAATAATAATCGTCATTTGGCTATCGTTTGGCTAATAAGAGAATAATACAACCGGGTATTTAATTCACTAGGGTAATAATAAATAATTTGCACAAGTGTCTTAATTATTTTATTATTCCTAACGAAACCCTCATGTCAAATAATAACAGCAACATTATTATTTCCTGACATGCGCTTAACTTGCAAGTTATAATTAAATATTATTTAATAAAATAATATTCAATATTATTATTTCTCACCGTACCCTTAACTCGGTCCGTCAATCCTCCGCCACATTTATTGAACCTTAAATAATGACTATTTATTTATTAATTATTTCGTCTACATTATACTCTCTCGAATAACTAGCATCCAAATAAATACAATCAGACATTCATGAATAATTAATAAACTACAACCGGGAATAATCTTTATTCGACTTTTTAAATAATATATTATTTAACTGAGATACTGAATACACTTAGTCTGTGACCCTCTAAGCCTCTTTCTCAGTGGCATTAGGTGGAGCAGCCTAAAATTCAAGGTTAGCGTCTAGCAACACGCCAAGGCACCCATAGAGAAAGAAGTTAATGCCGCAATAACATGTCAGCTCGTACAAATGCTTACCGTATAATATAATTCATTTGTCTCGATATCTCCAATCAAACGGGTTGCATGCAAGTGTCATCAACCCATGTGCTCAATTTCTCATTCTTTGACTTTCCGAAAATTAAACTTGCCTATAGAACACCATGGCTATGTATTTATTTAGGCTATATCATTTCCATCAAAGGGCCTGAGATATCAACTTTCGTTATGGAACAGAAGAGACAAATTCTTTCTCGCATTATTCATTAATGCAGTATTACTCGTGACGCACCCAACATATCTTACCTCGCCTCGAACATATGTCGTCACGATTTTCGCCAATACATTTAAGTGCGTGAGTTATAATACCCATTAATAATAATCTTAAAGTCTATAGACCAATACACACGTCCGCAGATAGGAACATCCAATGACACTTATAAATATGGATTTCCTACTTTCGGGTCTCGTTCTCATAATATCCTACTAAATATCACTAAGGGCGTACACCATGAGAAGGTATCTCAAAGTCCTGTGAGTCTCCACCCTTGATAGCTTGTATTATGTGCGTCCCTCAAATGATATCATCCGGCTATAGAACATATATCTAAAAATAGTGTCATAACACTTCCGAGTTCTCATCATAGCGGGGAACTGCTATGACCTTTTAGTGCGACAGCTACTCTTGAGATGTAGAATGGGAAAACCCCCTTACCTTCAAGGTGAGGCGGAGGCCTTCTTTTATAGATTGAGAAAGAGGAATACAAATAAGAGTATTCCGATGTGGGACTCGAAAATACCCAAAATAATAAAGAGGGTTTAACACTCCCCCTCAAGCTGAACATGCTCAGCTTGGACAACGAGTCCCACAAAAAAAAAAAGATGACATCATACAAGACCAGACACACTCCCCCTCAAGTTGGGCTGCAGATGCTGTGGATGCCCAACTTGGAACTGAGCGAGGCTAGGCAAGCCCCTGGGAGGCCTTTGGTGAAGATGTCAGCAAACTGGTCCGCCGTCGGGATGTGGCTAAAGCTGACATGATTGTGCTCCAAGTGGTGGCGAAGAAAGTGGCAGTCCACCTCAATATGCTTCGTGCGTTCATGGAAGACGGGATTCGAAGCAATCTTGGTGGCTGCCTGATTGTCACACCAGATGTGAGCAGATGTCTGCTGAGGAAAGCCAAGCTCCTGGAGGAGTTGTCGAAGCCAAAGGATCTTCGTAGTGACGGTGGTCATGGCACAGTACTCAGACTCCGCACTGGATCGGGAGACGACGGTCTGTTTCTTGCTGCGCCAAGAGATGAGGTTGTCTGCCAAGAATACGACAAACCCAGAAGTAGATCTCCGAGTAGCAAAACAACCAGCATAATCAGCATCACAAAATGCCTCAATATGCAGATGAGAATGTTGGGAGTAGTGAAGACCACAGGCAGGATCTCGCTTGATGTATTTGGCAATGCGGAGGACAGCATCCCAATGAGAGGTGGTCGGATGCTCCATAAATTGACTCACTTTGCCAACAGCGCAGGCAATGTCGGGACGAGTCATGGTGAGATAATTGAGTTTTCCCACCAGTCGACGGTACCGCTCTGGATGTGGATACAGTTCCGAGGAAGCATAAAGAGACTGTTCACCAGGCTCCAGAAGAGTGTCCACAACAGTGGTCTGTGTCAGCCCAGCATCCTGTAGAATATCCAACACATACTTCCGTTGGCAGAGGGAGATAGTGTCCGAAGAATAAGATACCTCGATACCGAGGAAGTATGTGAGAGGACCGAGATCCTTAGTGTGGAAGTGCTGGTGAAGATGCCCCTTGAGGTGGGTGAAACCCGCAGAGTCGCTGCCGGTGATGATGATATCATCCACATAAACAACCAATAGGATGCAGCCAGCGGATGTCGTCCTGTAGAACACAGTGTGGTCCTTCATGCTGCGAGAGAGCCCAAAACTGGTGACGACGGTGCTGAAGCGGCTGAACCAAACACGGGGAGACTGCTTGAGGCCGTAAAGAGAGCGGCGGAGTCGACAGACTTGAGACTCGGCACCAGAGGCACAAAATCCGGGGGGCTGCTACAGATAAACCTCTTCCTCAAGAAATTCATGTTAGAAAACATTCTTGACATCCAGTTGATGAAGAGGCCAATGATGCCAGAGAGATGAATAATCGAACGGAGGTCATCTTGACAACTGGTGAGAAGGTATCAAAGTAGTCAATACCATAAATCTGCACGAAGCCCTTGGCCACAAGAAGGGCTATGAGGCGATGTCGAGTGCCATCGGAATTCAGCCTGACAATATAAATCCATTTGTTGTCTACCGCCTGTTTGTCTGCTGGAAGGGGGACAAGATCCCAAGTACGATTTTCCTCCAAAGCCTGCAATTCATCCCTCATTGCTGCTAGCCACCCGGGATGAGATTTGGCATCACCAACTGTGCGAGTAATAGAAATTGTCTCCAGAGCGAACAGACCCCTGTATGAAGATACAAATAGAGTACTCTGGCAAGAGCAAGTACCTTTCCGCAGTGCAATGGGCAAGTCGTCTGGCGGCGGGGCAGGAGTATCGGACGAAGCGGGAACGACGGTGTCATTGGTCGGGACGGGGGATACAGTTGATGGACGACGGGGCAGGAGCATCTCCCCAAAAATGCAGAGGCACCTGTCGATGGAAGAGGAGGGCACGAGCAGTCTCCAAAATATGTCTGTGTTTCCGCTCGGCCACTCCATTCTGCTGAGGTGTATCCGGAAAGAAGGTCTGATGAATGATGCCTTCTGTCTGAAGAAACTGCCGAAAGGGAGTGGATATATACTCACGCCCATTATCCGAGCGGAGACATTTTATAAAGATGTAAAATTGGTTTTGAATTTCATTATAAAAGGTTTGTAATTTGAAAAACACTTCGAAGCGTTCTCGAAGGAGGTAAAGTCAAGTCATTCGCGAAAAATCATCAATGAAAGATATATAATATTTATACCGCAAATGACTCGAAATGGTACAAGGACCCCACACGTCTGAATGAACCAGATCAAAAGGTTTTGAGGCCCTTGTATCCACTCGAGGAATGTATGTAGTGTGATGATGTTTCGCAAATGTACATGACTCACGATGAAAAGAATTATGCTGACTAAAGTCTGGAAAAAACTGATGAATAGTGGAGACGGGCGGGTGTCCCAACCGGGAATGAAGATCCAATGCTCGAGTAGAGGCAGACATGCAAGCGATGGGTGTCGGTCCATCGAACATGTAGACCCCGTCCCGAAGTTGGCCTCTACCAAGTTCTCGATTCGTAGTTCGCTCCTGAAATACAACACTAGAGGAGGTAAATATGACAGCACAGTTATAATCCTTTGTCAGCTTAATGATGGAAAGAAGATTAAATGGACTGCGGGGCACAAGAGCCACAGAGGGTAGGTGAATCGATGGAGTCAGGGAGCATGCACCGAAGCCCGCAATGGGGATCATGGAGCCATCGGCGACGGTGATGGCTGATGAACCAGTATAAGGGCAGTAAGAGGTTAATATACCAGCATCACCGGTGAGGTGGTCAAAGGCACCTGAGTCGAGCATCCAGGCAGGGGAGCGACGACCGACAAAGGCAGTGGAACTAACAGAATGGGCCAGAGTAGCCGAAGATAAACCGGGTCCTACGGGGTCCCGAGGATCATGAGTCAACCGGATGTCGGCCATAGACAGGTCCAGAGATGGTGGAAGAGCGGCGACTGCCGAGGAAGCCTCCTGGACCGCTATCTGTCCCTGTCGCAGGCGCTGAGATGGACGTCCATGCAGAACCCAACATCGGTCGATCAGGTGGCCAAGCTTGCCACAATGTTGACAGAGGGGACGTGGACGGCCTTCTACACGGCCACGTCCACGAGGGCCCGAGGAACGTCCACCGCCATGACCGACGAGCTGAGTGGTCGATAATGGGGGCGGGAGGGGTAATAGCCCGTTGGGCCTTGCTCAGATGATGATAAACCTGTGGTATCTCCAGCGTCGAAGGGCTGACGAGTAACTCGGTAGCCGTGGTGGCAAACTCCGGAGCGAGGCCACTGAGAAGATTGAAGATGCAGAGTTGGTCCCTCTGGGTCTGAGCCTCTGCCGGTGTCAGGGGAACAGGCCACAACTCCTGCAATTCATCACGAAGCCTTTTCCATTCCATAAAATATGTTGTGAAGGACTGGTCCTGCTATCGAATACGGGACAGGCGCTGGAGGATATTGGAAACCCGAGCCAGGTTGTTGGTCTCGGAATACATGATGTTCAAGGACTCCCAGAGTTCCTTGATTGTATTCGTCGTGCGGGTGACATCCTTGACCGATCGATCCATTGAATTGACCAGCATAGCGAAGATCTTACTATCAGCAAGCTTCCATGAACGGTATTTGGGGTCAGTCGAAATCGGGGGAGGATCCTCAAGGTGAAAATCAAGGTCCATCCCAGTTAGGGACATCACCACAATCTTCCGCCAAATAGAGAAATTTGTGGAGTCCAACCGGTCATCGACGAGGCGGGTGGAGGCGATGATCATCTGAGGCAGAGGGGAGGAGTCTGCCATGGAGGCGTCGGGTAGTGGCCGAGGACGTAGTAGTGGGCAGTGCTGGAATCAGCGGGGGGCCGAAAAAGTCGTTGGAGCTGGATAGAGGTGCGCGCGTCAAGTGCGGAGGGCCGGGAGGGAGTCGACCGGTCACCGAGATCGCGGGAGGGCGCCGGAGAGCCGGGAAGGGAGTGCGCGGTGGGAGAGGCCGTCGTCCGCCATCAAGCACACCAGGGAGTCGTGCGAAGAGGGCGCACCTGGACGAGGGCGCCTGGACGATCGCAACGGGAGGCGAGCCGGCTAGAGCGCCGGGAGGGAGCCGCTGGAGGCATCGCACGCAGAGGAGGGCTGCCGGGAAAAACCGAGAGGGTGCTCCGTCAGGAGGGATCCACGTCGTCGGGAGGGAGGAGCGCAACCGCTGGGCGAGACTTCGTCGGGAGGGACGAGGTGGGTGGGCGACGTCGCGACGGAGCAGGGCCATTGGGAGGCCGGGACGAGGCGTGCAAAGCAGGGCCGCTGGGAGGCGGGGCCGGACGGCGCAGGGAGGCGGGGCCGGGAAAGAGCTCCGCTGGGTGAGGGTCGCGGGGTGCCGCTAGGATGGTGGGGGGCGCGTAGGGCAGTAGCCGCCGAGATGGGGGGGGGCGTAGGGCGGACCCAGGAGGGAGGGGGGTGGCCACGTAGGGCAGACCCAAGAGGGAGGGGTGCCACTTAGGGCAGAGCCGGGAGGAAAAAAAATCTAGAGGGAGGGCTCAGGAATAGATTCCCTCTGATACCATGTAGAATGGGAAAACCCCTTACCTTCAAGGTAAGGCGGAGGCCTTCTTTTATAGATTGAGAAAGAGAAATACAAATAGGAGTATTCTGATGTGGGACTCGGAAATACCCAAAATAATAAAAAGAGGGTTTAACATGAGACATTATCACATGCAATGTTACGCAGAAGAACAATCATGATGTGACAAGGAGTTTATTGATATTCATCCGATTAATATATGTTTATCATAAAGTACAAAGGAGTTGGTTCTAAGACACCAACTCCAACACTTAACCAGCCCAAAACAACACGAATACCTAAGTAAACGTGTCATAAATGTCACTAACATTTCATCACTGACTTGTGACATTATTAAATGTCGCGTGATGAAATAAGAGCCCCACTAAATCGGTCCGTTCCTCTCGTAATTATTTAGTGAACTTCGAACGCGTAACATTCATTCGAAAAATAATATTTTCTCATATTCACTTTTATAATTAAATAACTTGTGAATACCTTGAGAAATAAATTCAATTCTCATTATTTTAAACTTGAATAGTATAATGAATTAATTTACTTGGGATCGTTCACTCTCAAACATTATCGAGCCCCGCACGTGGGGCTCACTACGTCCTAAACTCCAATTCATCTGAATTGGTAGAACCTATAAATACACTTTGTGTGTAACCCTCCAATCCCTTATCTCGTAACAGCGAATCACATTCACAGACCAAGAGCGGTATCTGCCAACACATTATGGCCCCTAAAGAGACAAGGATAAGTCATAGCTACGACAACCTCCTACGAACACGTACCATGTAGTATAATCCCTTTGTCACTTGATATCTTATAAAGCAGGATGCATACTTTATATCATCATCCGTTAACGCTTTATTTATCTTTGTTGGTTATATTAGATGGATTTGTCTTCGTCCACCGTGGCCATGGATTTAGTCAATGCACTATCATGTCAGTCAAGTGGCTAAAGATATCTTCTTCCTTTCAGAAGCAACGAATCTTGCTTTGATCATTCAATCAATGTCATGTCATCAATGACGAAGCCAACGCAAGCTACCTCACCACAAACCTAAATATCAAAGTTTTTATCTTGAATCAAAGTACGTAATCAAATGATACGCATTGATAATGATCTCAAATCGAAAAATCACTACACATTCCCGTAGATAGGAACATTCAATGACACTCAAAACATATGGTGCTCCTATTGACGGGTTAGTCCTCATGATCTCTTACACTCGAGATCATCAAGTGCGAATTTTATGAGAAGTCTCAATGTTTATGAGACTCCAACACCTGATAGTCAAAAATCATTTGTGTCTCATCGGGATGTTGTATCTAGAACATAGTACATATGTTTAAGATTACTGTCATAGTATTTCGAGCTTCTCATTATAACTAATACTGTTGTAACTTTTTAATAAGACAAGTAATCCAAAGACATTGCCCTGTAAATAGTGTCCACAAGAGTAATAACACTATTATAGTAAGAATACATCATGCATAACTCCCTGTATGCATGATATGATAATTGAAAAGTACTGCTCGCGTTAGGTCCAGGGCATCCAGTTTTACAACATGTAGGACTTTTACGCATCCACCTTTAATACGAAACAACCTCTGCGCAGTGGTAGAATTTACTCATACGTAAATTTCCCAGTTGCAAAGGAATGACTCCTGCGTATCAGTGAGCAGCGGCAGTTACTTTTATGCACCCTCCAAACTACTTATACGCATCTCCAGACTTTACCGAATTCTTGGGTGTAGAGCCAAGATGACTCTTGCACATGTCAAGGGAGCTCGAAGTTACTTTTACGCATGCACTAATTTACTTTTACGCATTTCAGGACTTTTCCAATTCTTACGGCATGCTTCAAAATGGCTCATATGTATGAGCAGAATGACTCGTACGTATACAGGGGAGCTTGGGACTTTGCTGCATTTCTAGTAGGCAAAAACTTTACGCATGGGGGTTTGGATGATCCATACACATCTCATCACTTAGCCAAATTCTCAGCACTGTTTTCAACAAGACTCATATGTATTGGCCAATTACTTTTACGCTGGGAGGTCCTTCGCCAAATTTCTCATTAGCAACTCGAAATGACTCATATGCATGTCACGGTCTTAAAAGAATAACCCTTTACGTATACCTTGACTTGCTGTTCAAAATGACTCTTATGTATGAGCTAAAATGACTCATACGCATGTGTTGGGTACTTAGCCTGAAATTAAACACAAACACAAATTAAGTGTATGGATTGTCCAATAAATCCAAAATATGGATAAAAACAGTTATCCAAAATATCCCTAAAAACTAGAAATGATACAATTGCCCTTAAAATGACAAAATGATGGGATGCTCGAGGTGGTGGTGTACACTCTCTTCATGTGCTCAAGCGAACCACATTGAAAACATCCTGTTTTACTCTTGGGTTGTGGAGGAAGGTTTATTGATCCCGCTGTTTGATTTTGATTCACGTTCTCACATTGGAAATAGGTGTCCCTCTTCCGTTTGCTTCCAGCATTAGAGTTCTCACCGTTTTCCGTGGGTATCAACATACTTCCTCCTCCCATAACTCCAGAGATGTCTCGTTCAGCCAATGTCATTCTATTCACCATCTTTGTATAATCTGTAATACAAAGCACAATAATCTTTGAGCGAATCTCCTACCTCAACCCCGATTCAAAGATGTGTGCTTTCAAGGACGCACTGGCCGCAACCTCAGGTGCAAAACGCACTAAATTCATGAATTTAGCCGCATACTCTGTGACAAAGAGATTTTCTTACTTCAAGCTGAATAAGTTCGTCGTTCTTTGAATTCTGAACGTGAGGATAGAATTGTTTGTTGAACAATTCTTTAAAATCCTCCCAACCAAGTCCCTAATCCAGTTTAGTCAGCACAACTAAATCCCACTACCGGTATGCAAGATCCTCCAGCATGTACGTCGTCAGCTTGACTTTCAACTCTGTTAGTGTGCCGATGAAATCGAAGATACAATTCATCTTATTCAGTCACACCTCTGCCTTTTCTGATTCTGAATCACCCAGAAAGATGGGTGAATTCTGCTTTTGGAACTGGACTCAATGATCCAGTTGCCTTGACTCATCCCTCCAGTTCCCTGTGTCCACAGCCTGAAACGCTTAAACGATACTCTAAACCAGCTGTTGGTTCATCTGTGACTCAGATGCAACCACATTCTCCGCAGCTTCTTCTGCTTGGTTTCGACGACGCCTACCGGGTGTCATTTTCTATACAAAAAACAAATGTCATAAGTCTCACTCACTATCAAATGAAGACTTAACATTTCAAATTCTATCACTACAATGCTTTCCAAAATCAACCTTACCATGTTCAACCATCTTTTTCAAAATCTTTCATTTGAAAACAATTTCAACATTTTTCAAAAATCAACACATTGCACCAAATCATAAATCGTTACTCAAAATAAGATATGCAGTCCTAGTGGAAAGTCATTCCTCTCATGCATGTCATGTTTTTCTCATTAACTAAACCCATGACAATGAGATTCCAAATCCTATAAGTGTCTCCAAAACACTTATGTACTCAACTTCCCGGTAACTTGAAATTTAACATAAAAAGATTAGCTACATCTTTTTATGCTCTACATTTCAAGTCCAGACAATCCTACTCCTTTTTACGATCCCCACTCAAAAAATAGACAAGAATGACTTTCAACTCTAAAACCGACAACCCATACGAAGTCAAATACCACTTGTTCCAAAAAGATATTCAGAACGACCAAGCTGATACCACTTGTAACGTCTCACCCCTTCTCATTGGCTTGAAAAGGCGGAAGGATACTACTTGGTCTTAAGCGACATCCTCAAGACGCCAAAGGCTAGCAATAAATGTTGAGTGTTTCATTTACAAGTTGGGGGACGATTTGCCCTTTGAAGATAGAGCAACCAACCAACAAACCATAACCAAATAAAACACTATATGATGCGTGATAAAAATAAAAGACAATTGAACCATTTCATTTATATCAAAACCAATCAAAAAGTACCACAGCGGAAGACAAACTAAACAGTCTTTTTCAACAGCCGGTGAGCCTCCTCCATACTACGTTGTAGCGGGGTGCGCCGAAAGGCACCCTTAACCCAGCGCAGCGGCCGAGCAAGACAAGAACCAGTAGGTCTCTCCAAGGTGTATTGCCGCCGCACGAGTGAGATCTGCAAGGAGCGACTCTCCGCAGGGTGAGAGCAAAGGAAGAACGGCAGAGGTCGCCATTGCGGATGAGGATTGGGACGTCTTCCAAGGGGACGCACCAACGAAGAGCCAGCAGGGCGCGCCTCCTCGAAAACGCGAGTCGGCGGAGAGTGAGTGGATGTTGGACACGGAAGTGCGCGTCGCAGCTCAGAGCAGAAGCGGGCTGCACGCGGGTGGTCTGTTGTATACGCTGATGAAGAACTGGACGGATTCCGCAGATGAGGATCGGAACGTCTACCTTGTGTGTGCACCAATGCAAACCGACAGTGTGCGCCAACAGGACCGTCGGAGGTGAAAGACCAACAGCAGAATGTCGTGCGTCCGAGGGAGTGGAAGCTTCGTTGGTCGTGGGAGACTTCCAGGCATGAGCGGACGACGGAGGAAGGCCGAGCAAAGAGCGCACGTCTCCGCTGGTCGGAAGCAGGCAGCACACGTCTCATTGGTGCGCACCTCCGCCTGATGAAGTGTTGTGTGGCTCGTTCGTCAAGCAGGAAATGGACGGCAATGGATGCAGTGCTGCGAGACTAGACACGACAGAGGAAGAAACAACAGGGTGCTTCGGCAGCAAGGAGCAATGATAAGTCGGACCAATTGATGAAGACCAAGCACCGGCAACTTGTATAATACCAGAGAACCAACAAAAATACAAGCAGAATAGGAGGAAAATGATCGAGAGTGACCCCACCCAAGCCTAACGGCCGATCTGCATAGAGCAGCCCGCTAACTTCATTCTCACTAGATGTCCTCTCACTCACCATCTTCCTTTATTTATAACCTTCTTCCCTCCCTAACCAACTAATAATATTCCCCAAAATATTCCCTTGGGACCCACAGCATATTCCATATATTCCCCCTAACCCATCTCTCTCTTCTAACCTCTCTAGGTGGCATACCCGGTATCTATCAGAGGACTTACAGTCTATTGCTACTTCTGCAAATGACAATCCTATTGTTCCGAAAGTGTTCGTAAAATGAACTCAAGACAGCTTGATGCCAGCTCAACCTATCTTATTCTGAAGTTACCAGCATCCAGCTGTGTTGGGGTTGGCCATCCAGCTTCTGGAAACAGGCATCGAAAATGATGTTGATCTGTCACTTGTTCTTTCCTGCTTTCAGTTTGTTTTTGTTGAACACGAACACTGGAGATACAAAGCTAAACATGATCAGCGGAATGTGACATTTAAGGTGCTTGGGCTGATGAAGAAATGCCTTGTGTCGCGCTCCTAGAATCTAGTAATACAAGCTAGTGTTTCTTAGCTACTCTCATGTTAACAGGTTATACCCAACAATATTTATCTGCAAGTGCATGGTTCAGTGGGGAAGATAGACAGATTAAGGCTTTCAGAAATTATCTTAATGATATTTTTCATGTGCACTCACTTTAAAATGAAGATCTCTTCATCGTTTCTGTGAAACTGCTCACTTCTATTGCTCGATATCACCCAGATTTTCTTGTTACTGTTCTTGCTCCTGAAAACAACACTCCTGCTACGCCCAGTAATGTCTTTGGTTTGAAGCCACAGGGGGTGCCAGAAAGAGCATGTATTCCCATTATTTTTCCTTCGTAATCAAATGATTTAATCCCCACCATTTTATCATTTCAAGGGCAATTGCATCATTTGTAGTTTTTAAAAATATTTTGGGATTTATTATGAAACTGGATTAATTCTTGATTTTTAATTTTTTTTATTCATATTCTTGATTTATTAGACAAGCCACAACTTAATTCGTGTTTTTGTATAATTTCAGGTTAAGTACACAATGCATGTGTATGAGTCATTTTGAAGCATGCTGGGAGATTTGGCAAAGGGGCTAGTATAGGTAGAAATCATCATGCAATGCGTCAAATTCATTACCTTCAAAGTAAAAGACTATTACGTGAATACGTAAGAGTAACTTTCAGGGTGCATAAAAGTAAATACACCACTGCTCAAGAAAGTTTCAAAATAAAGACTCTTGTGCATGAATGCGGGAAAAAAATGGTTTTGCTGTTTCAAAGAAAGAATTTGGAGAGTTCATCCCTGTTAGACAGCCAAATAAATGGAGTGCGTATAGATTACAGAAAACTCAACCATGTGACAAGAAAAGATCAATTCCCTTTTCCATTTCATGACCAAGTTCTTGATGGACTTACTGGACAATCTCATTACTGTTTTCTTGATGGTTTTTTAGGATAATTTCAAATTCACATTGCACCAGAAGATCAAGATAAAACCACATTTATCTGTCTTTTTGGTACTTTTGCTTATAGGAGAATGACTTTTGGATTGTGCAATGCTCCGGGCACCTTTCAAAGATGCATGATGAGTATTTTCACTGAGTTTTTAGATAATTGTATGGAGGTTTTTATGGATGATTTCACTTTCTATGGATCTTCTTTTGAGAGTTGTTTGAAGAGTCTTGTTGTTGTCCTCAAAACTTGCATTGAGAAAAATCCTGTTCTCGACTTTAAAAGATGTCACTTTATGGTAGAGAAAGTAATTGAGTTAGGGGATGAAATCCAAGTTGATCAATCCAAGATTGATATCATTTCTGCACTCTCATACCCAAAAATAGTGAAGGATGTGAGATCTTTCATAGACTATCGATAGGAACCTGAGCAAGGGTAATTTGGTCATTGTTTGGGGAATATTGGTTGCCAGAGGGGGAGAAAATATTGTTAGTATATTGTTATGTTGGGACCACGTGGAGGTGGGGATCTATTATAAATAAGAAGCAGGGGGTGAGAGGCAGACGGAGAGGAGATTGAGTTGGAATCGACCTTCTGGCTTGGAATCCGCCTGCGGGCTTGGGCGGGATCTCTCCCGAGAGTCCTCTCATCTTCTTCCTCCTCTTTTGTAATTCTCTGGTTCGTTTCATAAATATATACAAGTGATCTTTTGCCTCTATCGTTTGGTTCGGCCTGCCGTTGTCTCCTCGTTGCTCAAATGAGGCGCATTGCCAGAGCGCACTGTCTGATAGCACTCTCAGGACCATCTGCTGGTTCATCACTAGCTGGAGATGCGTCCAACTGACCCACTTTCAGAGAGGGCGCGAACTATCCGCCTGCACCCGACGTACCGCACACGACAAATCGCCCAGCGGAGGCGCGCACGACTGTAACGAATCCATTTCTCCTCCGCCGGAGTGCCCCGTCGGCTTCTGTTCAACTCCGATGCGCACTCTCATCAGACTTTGGGATCTTCAACGAAGGCAAGCTCCGCCAACAAGAGTCCTCCATCTTCCGACTCTCGTACAGAAGAGTCGCGCGGCTATTCTCACCCGTGCCGCATTCATCTGCCAGCGACCGTCCACACAAGCCATGCACCACTGATCGCGGACGAAGATTTTCGCTCGTATAGGAAGAGTCGACCCGTCGTGCCCCTTGTTTTTTGCGGCTCGACAACGCGCACTACCAAGCCTTCGCTCGAAGGAGACACTGCAGGTGCTCGGCCGCATCACATCGAACAGGGAGCACATCGGACGAAGGCGCGCAATACCTGGAGTTCGCTCGAACGTCGTGCGCACTACCACATCGCGTTCAGAGGCAGGACGCTCCGCCGTCTCTCATCATACGACACTCCAGTAATTGTTAGCGGACTACCGCATCGCGTTCAGAGACAGGACGCTCCGCCGGCTCTCGTCAGACGACACTCCAACAACGTCTTCCGTCTTCTGAGGGAGGAGGCACACCGCCAAGTTACTCTTTCGGGAAAAAAAAGGAAAAAAACAAAAAACAAATGAGTTCCCAACTTAATTTGTTGGGGGAGGAATACAAGAGAGGGAGAAACTCTCACTATAGACCAGGTGTTGGGTCGAACTCGTAGCCTATTTTTCTTGGGTATGGCGGATCACATGTAGGAGCTCGGGGCGTCATTGGCTAGGTTGGACAGATGCCTGGACAAGCGCTCTGACCAACTCATGATATCGGAATTTTCTGGAAGAGATCCTGAATCATGGATACAGAAAGCTGAGACTTATTTCTTGATCCATCAAATTTCGGAAGCGATGAAAATACCATTGCGTGACACTACATGTCAAGTATGTATGAACTTTAGTTTTTACTGGCCAAGGGAACTACGACTGCATTCACCTGAACGCATTTCAAATAAGTGCTACTTGAGGATTTTGGAAGTTCCGCCAATGAAGCTCCTGAAGCTCCAATGACTACGTCTAAGTTCCCGTCAATGGTAATGCATCTAACCGCGTCGCACTCAGGGGAGCCTACCAAACATAAGAGGCAAAGCTGGAGCAAGGAATTGACAAAAAATCATAACACTACCTCCGGCCGGTATATGATACAGCTACCACACAAGGAGCAGTGGGAAACTTCAAGGTTCGTAATGTTGGAGCAAGAGACGCAGCATAATTAGCTGACACAAACATGGACTCCTATTTTGTCACCACTAACTGCACAGGTCACACCCGCGATGAGGGGATGGGGTCTTCGGGTTCATAGAGGCCTTGCAGTTTTTACAAGCAAGAAGCAGGGTGGTGTCAGCTGCACTTGCAGCCCAGTTCACCGCACCACACAAGGGCCTTCCCGATGGAAGGAATGAAAGCATCACAGGAGGCATTCTCAACTTCGGCCATCCAAAACCGATCCATGAAGGAGGACAAAGCATTTGGGAGATCGCATGGCGTGCATATGCGCCAAGAGCACATTATACAAGACCACAACAACTCGGTCTTATAGCAGCGGGGCTGCTTGGTTCGGCCCAAAGAGAAAAAGCAGAGGAGTATCTGGAAGATCGTTCGGCACACTTGCATAGCAAGGTCACATTTCTTCAATCTTAAGGACAAGACTGTTTCTTTAAGGGGCGGCAAGTGATAGGAACCTAAGCAAGGGTAATTTAGTCATTGTTGGGGGGTATTAGTTGTTAGAGGGGGAGAGAATATTGTCAGTACATCGTTATGTTGGGACCGCATGGAGGTGGGGATCCATTATAAATAAAATGCAAGGGGTGAGTGTTAGATTGGTGTAGCATGATCTGTTTGGATGATGTTAGGCCGAATGTTAGCAGCTCATACGGAACACCAAATTGCAACTCTTGCGGAATGAGCTTCGCGGTGAGCTCATTGGGGGTTGCAAAGGGTAACACGCCCCTGCTCCCGGGGGTTAGGGGGCCGAAGGCCCTAGGCCCAAATTTTGGGGAACTGAAGCAACTCTGACCGGTTGTAGCAAAGCTGACTTAGCAACACCGACAGGGCACTATATCAATGCGGACTTTGGAACGACTACTGTAGCAGCTTAGACTTTGGGATGACTACTGTAGCTCTGTGGACTTCTAGCCACCGACCACTGTAGCAGCTTAGACTTGGATGAACGCAGCACTGTAGGAGTACGGACTTCCAGCCACCATTCATTGTAGCACAGTGGACTTACTATGCGGTTGGCGGTACAGTGTTTCGTCTATTTTATTAGCTCATTCGAGCTAGGGTTTCTGTGTGTGTGTGAAACTCTGAAACCTCCCGGTAATCGTGCTCCTAATTCTGCCTCTCCGTGGACGTGGGGATTATTCTCAAACCACGTAAAACATTGTCCACGTTCATCTTTCTCTTCTTTTGTTCTGTCTTTCCATCTGCAAACCCCTGTCGTGTGACTCTCAGTGTTTCCACAACAGTGAGAGGCAAACAGAGAGAAAATTGAGTTGGAATCGACCTTCTAGCTTGGAATCAATCTGCGGGCATGGGCGGGATCTCTCCCGAGAGTTTTCTCATCTTCTTCACTTTTGTAATTCTCTGGCTCATTTCATAAATATATTTAAGTGGTCTTTTGTCTCTATCAACCATGTTGGGTTCTATAGGAGGTTTATCAAAGATTTCAGCAAGGCAGCCCTACCTTTTTCAAGATTGCTACAAAAAGAATCTCGGTGTCTTTGATAAGAATTGTCAAGAAGCCTTTAGAGAGCTAAAACAGAAGTTAGTATCCCCGCCCATTATCCAACCACCTAAATGGGATTTATCTTTTGAATTAATGACTAATGCATCAGATTTTTCTCTATGGACTGTTTTGAGTCAAAAAGTGGAAAGAAAGTCGCATGTCATAGCTTATGCATCTAGGGCTCTAGATCAAGCACAAGCTAATCACACAACCACTGAAGAGTTACTGGTCATTGTTTTTGCTTTAAACAAATTTAGATGTTATTTGTTAGATTCCAAAGTAATTGTATTCACTGACCATTCTACTATCAGATTTTTTATGAAGCATGAAGCAAAACCAAAACTACTAAGATGGATTTTGTTGCTTCAAGAATTTGGTGTAGAAATAATGGATAAGAAAGGTAGTGACAATTTAGTGGTTGGCCATTTGAGTAGACTACCCACTGTTTTAAGTGAAAAACCTCAAATTCGTCCACCTATTAGGGAAACCTTCTTTGATGAAGAACTTCATGTGAATGAGAGTTTTAGATCATGGTTTGTTGACCTTGTTAATTATTTGGCGGCTAATGAAGTTCCTCACTGGTTTTCAAAACTACAAGTTGTCAAGCTAGTAAGTGAAGCAAGGAACGTATGGGATGATCCTTATTTGTGGCACCTTGGAACTAACCAAATAATCAAGAGATGCATTCGAGATTCTGAAATATAATCAGTGCTTAAATTTTGTCATACTTTGAGTTGTGGTGGCCACTTTGGGCCACAAAGAACGACTAGAAAAGTGTTGGACTCGGGTTTGTTTTGGACCACCATTTTTAAGGATGCTTTTGAATTCAATAAGAGATTGTAAAACCGGTCAACCCATTTTGTTTTGTGATGCATTTGATGTTTGGGGTATGGATTTCAAGGTTTCATTTCCTAATTCTTTTGAATACCTTTACATTTTACTTGTTGTGAACTATAATCAAATGGGTAGAAGTCATACATGCCCACTAGAACTGATAATGCTAAAGTGGTTGCCGAATTTGTGAGAGTCAATCCATTTTCTAGGTTTGGGTTTCCAAGGTTTATCATCACTGATCAAGGCACACACTTCTATAATAGGACTTTAGAAACTGTTTTGGGGAAATATAGTTCATCGTAAGGTTTCTACACCTTATAACCCTCAAACAAATAGCATGGTTTAAGTGTCAAATAGAGAGATAAAACAGATTCTTGAGAAAACTATAAATCCAAATAGAAAGGATTGGAGTTTGAGATTGGATGATGCTCTTTGGGCTTATAGAACTGTTTATAAAACTCCAATTGGAATGTCACCCTTTAGATTGGTGCATGGAAGAGCTTGCCATTGGCCTGTGGAGTTGGAACAAAAAGCCTTTTGGGTTGTGAAGAGCTGCAGCCTGAATCTGTTTGAAGCTGGAAAAGAAACAAAATTTTGCTTAAATGAGTTGGAAGAAATCAGGAACAATGCTTATGAAAACACCAAACTTTATAAAGAGTGTAGGAGGAAATCTCCTTACCACAAGGTGAGGCGGAGGCTCTCTTTTATAGAATGAGAAAAATGAATACATAAAGAGGTATTCCGATGTGGGACTCGGAAAATACCCAGAAGAATAAAAAGGGTTTTAACACTCCCCCTCAAGCTGGACATGCCCAGCTTGGAACACGAGTCCCACAAAAGAAAGATAACATCAAGGAAAGACCGGACACACTCCCCCTCAAGCTGGGTCGCAGATGTTGTGGATGCCCAGCTTGGAACTGAGCGAAGCGAGGCGAGCTCCTGGGAGGCCTTTGGTGAAGATGTCAGCAAGTTGGTCCGCTGTCGGGATGTGGCTAAGGCTGACATGAGCATGCTCCAGGTGGTGGTGAAGAAAGTGGCAGTCCACCTCAATATGTTTCGTGCGTTCATGGAAAACGGGATTAGAAGCAATATTGGTGGCTGCCTGATTGTCACACCAGATGTGAGCAGAGGTCTGCGGAGGAAAGCCAAACTCCTGGAGGAGATGTCGAAGCCAAATGATCTTTGTAGTGACGGTGGTCATGGCTCGGTACTCGGACTCCGCACTGGAGCAGGAGACGACCGTTTGTTTCTTGTTGCACCATGAGATGAGGTTGTCTACCAAGAATATGGCAAACCCAAAAATTGATCTCCGAGTAGCAAGCCAACCAGCATAATCTGCATCACAAAAGGCCTCAATATTGAGATGAGCATGATGAGAGTAGCGTAGACCACGGGCAGGATCTCGCTTGATGTATTTGGCGATGCGGAGGACAGCATCCCAATGAGAGGTGGTCAGATGCTCCATAAATTGGCTCACTTTGCCGACAGCGCAGGCAATGTCGGGACGAGTCATGGTAAGATAATTGAGTTTGTCTACTAGTCGACGGTATCGCTCTGGGTGTGAATATGGTTCGGTGGAGTCATAAAGAGACCATTCCCCAGGCTCCAGAGGAGTGTCGACAGCAGTGGCATGTGTCACCCCAGCATCCTGCAGAATATCCAATGCATATTTCCGTTGGCATAGGGAAATGGTGTCCGAAGAATAGGATACCTCGATGCCTAGGAAGTATGCGAGAGGACCGAGATCCTTAGTGTGAAAATGCTGGTGAAGATGACCCTTGAGTTGGGTGATGCTGTCACTGTCGCTGCCGGTGATGATGATGTCATCCACATAAACGACTAACAGGATGCAACCAGCGAAGGTCATCCTGTAGAACACAGTCATGCTGCGAGAGAGCCCAAAGTCGATGACGACAGTGTTGAAGCGACCGAACCAAGCACGAGGAGACTGCTTGAGGCCGTAAAGAGAGCGGCGGAATCGACAAACTTGAGACTCGGCGTCGGAGGCACAAAATCCGGGGGGCTGAGACAGATAAACCTCTTCCTCAAGAAATCCTTGGAGGAATGCATTTTTGACATCCAGTTGATGAAGAGGCCAGCAATAATGAGCTGTCAGAGAGATGAATAACCGGACAGAGACTATCTTGGCAATTGGAGAGAAGGTATCAAAATAGTCAATACCGTAAGTCTGGGTGAAGCCCTTAGCCACAAGGCGGGCTTTGAGTCGATGGAGAGTGTCGTTGGGATTCAGCCTGACTGTGTAAATCCATTTGCATCCAACCGCCTGTTTGCCTGCTAGAAGGGGGACAAGATCCCAAGTATGGTTTTCTTCCAACGCCTGCAACTCATCCCGGATTGCGGCTAACCATCCCGGGTGAGAGCAATGGGCAAGTCCTCTGGTGTCGGGGCAGGAGCATCGGACGAAGCAGGAACGACGGTGTCATTGGCTGGGACGGGGGATACAGGTGATGGACGACGGGAGTACACCCTACCAAAATGGGTGTCAGCAGTAGGGGGGGACACTGGAGGAGGGTGGATGATGATAGGAAGGCAATCATCGATGGCTGAGTCAGGATGAGGAGAGGGAAGGGAGGAAGGGAGAACGGAGAATTCTCAACAAATGAGATGTCAGCAGAGATGACATACCTCCGGAAGTCCGGTGAGTAGCAGCGATATCCGCGCTGAATGCGGGAATAGCGGTGAGTATCGCATCTCCCCAGAAATGCAGAGGCACCTGTCGGTGGAAGAGGAGGGCACGAGCAGTCTCCAAAATATGGCGGTGTTTCCGCTCGGCCACTCCATTCTGCTGGGGTGTATCAGGACAGGAGGTTTGATAAATGATGCCTTTCGCCTAGAAAAAGTGCCGAAAAGGGGTGGAGAGGTACTCACGCTCATTGTCCGAGCAGAGACATTTAACAGAAGTAGAAAATTGGTTATGAATTTCATTGTAAAATGTCTGAAATGTGGAAAACACTTCGGGCGACCCCGAGCCACCCCCGCCCTTCCAGCAGTCTCCCGGCCTCTTCCGAAATCTCTCATTCTGTCGACACCCGCTCTTCGAGCGTCTGTCCAGCACTGAATGACAAGTTCATCCGCAACTTCCAAAGACCTCCCTTCAGTGGCTGCCTCGGTCCTGCCTCCTCTTATCACCGCCTCCACTCGCTTGGTCGATGAGCGACTCGACTCCACAAATTTCTCTGTCTGGCGGAAGACCGTGCTCATGTCTCTCACTGGCATGGACCTCGATTCCCATCTCGAGGATCCCCCACCTCTACCTTCTAACCCAAAATATCGTCCGTGGAAGCTTGCGGACAGTAAAATCTTTGCTTTGCTGGTCAATTCAATGGACCGCTCTGTCAAAGACGTCACCCGGACAGCCAACATAGTCAAGGAACTCTGGGATTCCTTGACTCTCATGTACTCCGAGACCAATAACTTGGCTCGGGTATTTGATCTTCTTCAGCGGTTGTCCCTTCTTCTCCAGCAAGCTCGTCCATTTCCTGCATACTTCATGGAGTGGAAGGCTCTACGAGACGAACTTCTTGAGCTTTGGCCCATTCCACAAACACCTACGAAAGCATTAGCCCAGCAGGACCAACTCTGTCTTTTCAGCCTCCTCCATGGTCTCGACCCGAAATATGCGACGACGGCGACAGAGATGCTCGTCAGCCCCTCGTCCCTAGAGATTCCGCGGGTCTATCATCGCCTTGGGAAGGCTCATCGGGCCCCCTTGCCCCACCCATCCCTAGCTTTGATCACACTGCTCTCCTGGGTCGTGGCGGTGGCCACCCTACCGGCACTCGTGGACGCGGCTGTGGAAACAGCCGACCTCGCCCACTCTGTCAACACTGTGGCAAGCTCGGCCACCTGGTTGACCGTTGTTGGGTCCTTCATGGATGTCCCGCTCTGCACCCACGACAGGGCCAGACTGCGGTCCGAGATGCATCTCTGCCTGCTGCCGCTCTTCCTTCATCTTTGGATCTCTCCATGGCTGAGCTCCAGCTGATTCACAATCATAGGACCACCTCCCTACCGAGCTCTTCATCAGCATCTCTTGCCCACTCAGGTGGTCCCACTGCATTTGTCAGTCATCGCTCCCCTGCCTGGATGCTTGACTCAGGTGCGTCCGACCATCTTACCAGGGATGCAGGTATGCTCTCCAACTACAGTCCTTATAAAGGTTCCTCAGCCATCACTTGGTAGAGGTCAGCTTCGAGATGGGGTGTACATGTTCGATGGTCCGACATCCGTCGTCTGCACGTCAGTCTCTACTCGTGCTGTGGACCTCCATTCTCGGTTGGGCCACCCCTCCGCCTCCGCTCTTCATCAGCTCTATCCAGATATTAGTCCGCATTTATCTTTTCATTGTGAGTCTTGTACCTTTGTGAAACACCATCGCACATCATATTTTCCTCGACTTGACACACGGGCCGCCAAACCCTTTAATTTGGTTCATTCAGATGTATGGGGTCTCTGTGCCACCTCGAGTCAATCAGGGTATAAATATTATCTCTCTTTCATTGATGATTTTTCACGTATGACGTGGCTTTACCTTCTTCAAGATCAGACAGAAGTTTTCTCCACCTTTCAGACCTTTTACCATGAGATCCGGACACTGTTTTTTTATCTCTGTAAAATGTCTACGCTCCGACAATGGACGAGAATACTTATCCACTCCCTTTCAGCAGTTTCTACGGGAACACGGCATCATCCATCAGACCTCCTGTCCTGATACCCCTAAGTAAAATGGAGTGGCCGAGCGAAAACACCGGCATATTCTGGAAACTGTTCGTGCCCTCCTCTTCCACCGTAAGGTGCCTCTTCTCTTCTGGGGGGATGTCATCCTCACTGCTACTTACCTACTCAATCGACTTCCTCCATCCTTCAGGAGGAGACTCCTTTTCATACTCTGTTCCCCTCTCTTCCTCCTCACTCCCTTCCACTCCGCGTCTTCGGATGACTCTGCTATGTCCGGAACACTCGCCTCAATCTCTCTAAACTTTCTCCCAAATTCCTCCGGTATATTTTTCTCGGATATTCCCGCACTCAGCGTGGCTACAGGTGCTTCTCTCCAGATTTACGCTTTATGCAGATGTCTCGTTTGTCGAGAGCTCTTCTTTCACTCCACCCTCTCCTCATCCACAGACACTACCATCGATGAGTGTCTTCCTCTAATTTTTCACTCTCCTCTGGTGTCTCTTACTGGTCATCGCTTTGGGCAGGTCTACTCTCGTCATCCGTCGACTGTACCCCCCGTCCAGGCCGAGGACAACATTGTTCCCACTTCATCCGATGCTCCTGTCACAGCACCCGAGGACTTGCCAATTGCACTCCGGAAAGGTACTCGCTTGTGTCAGACTACTCCTCTATTTACATCTTCATACAAAGGTTTGTCAACACTAGAGGCAATCTCTATTCCTCGCACGGTTGGCGACGCCAAGTCACACCCGGGGTGGCTACAGGCTATGCGAGATGAACTGCAAGCTCTGGATGACAACCATACATGGGATCTGGTCCCCCTCCCTGCGGGCAAACAGGCAGTCGACTGCAAATGGATTTATACGATCCGTCTCAATCCCGATGGCTCTCTTTATCGCCTCAAAGTCCGGCTTGTGGCGAAGGAATTTGTTCAGACATATGGCATCGATTACTTTGAGACCTTCTCTCCGGTCGCCAAGATGGCCTATGTCCGCCTATCCATATCTCTAGCTGTTCATCATCACTGGCCGCTTCATCAACTGGATGTCAAGAATGCCTTTCTCCATGGTTTTCTTGACAAAAAAGTCTACCTGCAGTAGCCCCCTGGCTTTCGTGCCTCTGGCACCGACTCTCATGTCTTCCGCCTCCGTCGATCCCTCTATGGCCTCAAGCAGTCTCCTCGGGCTTGATTTGGCCGCTTCAGCACTGTCGTCACGGTCTTTGGCCTCTCTCGCAGTATGAAGGATCACACAGTCTTCTTCCGTATGACGACGACCAACTGTATCTTGTCGGTGGTCTATATTGATGATATCATCATCACAGGGAGCGACTCCACAGGAATCGTCAACCTCAAGGCGCACCTTCACCACCACTTTCACACCAAAGATCTTGGTCCCTGATAGAGTTAATATTTTCATTATTATTTATATGTTTTTCAATGATTTAATCCCTCCTAATTATTCAATGTGAGTGTATTTGCATCATTTATGTGTTTTTGGTGTATTTTGGGCTTAAATGTGAAAATGAGGTAATTCTGTAAAATTGTCAGTTTTATATAGCTTCTGTTTTTCGGTCATAACTTTTATAATATGGGTCCAATTGAAGTGAATCTTTTTTTGTAGGATTCCTATACTTGTGGGCTTAAAATGTTCCTTCTGGACCAAGACCCAATTCGAAACCCAGTGGTGCAGAAAATTAAATCAAGTTGAGAAATCAGTTTGGAAGGCAGAATGGACCCCACTTCATTAAATATGCAATATCTCCTTCAGCCGACCTTAGAATGAGGTGATTCCAGCTGGTGTCGACAGAGGACTTCCAAAGGACGGCTCACATTAAATTTCATAAATTATTGAGCTCATTAATGCATCCTTTTGGCGCGTCCAAATAGAGTGGGTGAAACAGTGTTTGGCGGCCAGAAAAGTAATGTTCATTGATTCGGCCATATCTTTCTTTACACCTGTTGACTCTCAAATTTTAAGGGTCGATAGAAAACTTCATTTCCAAAATTCTATAAGAAGGGACCTCAGTGAGTTTCGGCCGTTTGGTGGGCGTAACAAAGGCAATCTTTTGGAAGACAGATTCTGGAGGATCAAATTTCTGTTCTTTCTTTTCTCTCTTTTGTTCTTCTTAGTTTTGTAATGAATTCTTCTTTACCCTTAGTCACAATTACCCTTACCATGGTGGGGTAAACTTCTGTGTGATTGGGGAAGGAGAGGTTTTCCATATTGTATTTCATGAGTTCCTTCTATTAATGTTTTAAAATCATCTTTTCTCTTCTGCGAATCTGTTTCAATTTCTTATAACAGTTTTTATTATCATGTACGATTGTATCTGATTTTAGATTCTGTTGTTCATTTATATTTGGTCAATGATCAATATCTCCCTCCACTAGGTTCTGGTTTATAAACAATGGAATAGACTAGGATTTAGTGGTGTAGTACTCGGTGATCACCGGTACGTGTGTGAGGAGTAGTGAATGTTCTTGATTACTTGGGATAAACAAGACCCGATTGGTAATTGCCTAAGATAATTGGGGGTATTTTCTACAACTCTATTACACATTGGAAGGAGAGTAGACCAACCTAAGATTTTAGTAAGGTTTATTCTCACATTTTTTTGACCAAGGGAGTGAGAAGAAACGATTGTGGATTCTCACTCTTAACGATTTAGCAGAGGAGAATTGGGTAAAATGAACAATGATAGAATTACAACTGGAAAACTGACTCTAACCTGATCACCATTTCATATCACTGATTTAGATCACATCATTTGTCAATTTGTTTCAAAACTTTCACTTAATTACTTTACTTTATTTAGTTTCTTTCTTGTATTTTCTAAATCAAACAATTTCTAAAAACAACCTCACTTCTTTCTATTTTAAGGTGACAGCTTAATTGTTGTGCACTCCTCTCTGGAGACAACCTAGGTAATCCACTCTACTGCATTTTAACTTAGGTAATATTTGTTTTTGTCACACCCCACGACAGGCACGTGTCAAAACTTGGCGTCGTTGCCGGGGAGGTAGTGCCAACATTTCTTTTCTTTTCTTTTCTCTCTTTTCATCTTTTCTCTTCAAAATTGCATGACTCGAACCTCAAAAACTGAACCTTTACCCATAGATCCTGAAATTGAAAGAACCTTGTTGAATAGACTTAGAAACATTAATTTGGAATCTGAATTTGAGGAAGTTCCCCTTGCAGACTCAAGTGAAACTTCAAGTGTTCACTCTGAGCCTGTCATCATGGCTGAAAATCAAAACCAAACACTTAGAGACCTCTGTGCACCACAATTCCTTAATCAAAACAATCAACTTGTCATGCCAGTGTTACAAAATGATTTTGAAATGAAACCTAACATGATTCCTTTGCTTCCAAAGTTTCATGGTTTGGCTGGTGAAGATCCAAACAAACACATTAAAGAGTTCACACATGTTTGCTCAACTTTCAGACCCCGTGGAATTACCGAGGAGCAGGTAAAGTGGAAGGCATTTCCGTTTTCATTGGATGGAGCTGCTAAAGAATGGTTGTACGGCCTACAACCAGGAGACGTACATGACTGGAATGACCTGGTAAGATGTTTTATGCAAAGATTCTTCCCCACCTCTAGAAGCACAGCCATTCGTAAGGAAATCTATGTCATACGACAATCATCTGGAGAAACTCTTTACGAGTACTGGGAGAGATTTAAGAAGCTATGTGCCAGCTGTCCACATCAAGCCATTGAGGAACACCACTTTCTTGTCTTCTTCTATCAAGGACTACTGGACAATGACAGAAACCTTCTTGATGCATCATCTGGAGGTGCACTGATTGACAAGTCGCCAGAAGAAGCCAAGGGCTTGATTGAGAAGATTTCCCAAAACTCACAGCAATTTGGAACAAGAGGTATTGGAACAAGAGGTATTCATGAGGTACGCACTTCTCATCCATCACCCTTATTAGAAACTAAGATTGAAGAGCTTACTAGTTTGGTGAGACAGATGGCCTTGAAGCAAGTTAGTGACCAACAAGCACCAGCTAAGGTATGTGGTTTATGCTCATCTCCTGATCATTTCACTGACCAGTGTGCTGAAATACAGGGAATGGAAAGTTGTGCAGCAGCCTTTCAACCAAGGCAGTTCCAGCAAAATCAAGGATGGAGAGAGCCTAACCAAGTCCAATATGGATTTGGAAATCAACAGAATCAAGCTAGGCCCCCGTACCAAAATCAGTTTCAAAACCAACCCCCATTCCAGAATCAATTCCAGAACCCTCCACCATTTCAACAAAAACCATCTTATAATCAGCCTTCATACCAAAAACCAACCAATATCCAAAGACCCTATGAGCAACCATCCACTAGTGCCCAACCTCCAATTCAAAACCAACAAAAATCTGAGTTTGAAGGACTGAAAGACACTGTTAAAGATTTGTCCAATAAGTTTGAGAGTCATGGACTTTCTGACCAAAAATCCAGGTAAACTCCCTTCCCAAACAATCCCAAACCCAAAAGAGAATGTTAGTATTATAACTACAAGAAGTGGAAAAGAACTCCAACCACCATCCACCATTGAACATGAAACAAGAAAAACTAATATGGGTGAGAAAGAAGTTAGAAATGATGAAAATTCTATAAAAATGCATCGGGAAGAAGATAAGAAAGAGGAGGATGATAATGATAGGACAAGAAGGAAGAAACAAGAAACACCATTTCAAAGGCAACAAAGGGAGAAGAAAGATATACCACCACCATTTCCATCAAGGATGATTGAATCAAAGAGGTTACAAGAAGAACCACTGCAAAAAGAAATTCTGGAAACCTTTCAGAAAGTGGAAATCAACATACCTCTACTTGAAGCACTCAAACAAATTCCAAAGTATGCTAAGTTTTTGAAGGATCTTTGTACCAAGAAAAGGAGACTTCAAGGGAATGAGAGGATCAATTTGGGAAGAAGCGTCTCAGCCCTTATCACACCACAATTGCCAACCAAATGTCAAGATCCAGGGACATTTTCTATTCCATGCACCATTGGTTCATTAAATTTCTCTAATGCTTTGTGCGATTTAGGTGCATCAATTAATGTATTGCCTCACTCAGTATATACTTCTTTGCAGATGGGAGACTTGAAGCCCACAAGAGTGGTGGTCCAGCTTGCAAATAGATCCACAGTTTTCCCAGCAGGAGTTCTGGAGGATGTCCTGGTAAAAGTCAAAGATCTTTTATTCCCTGCTGACTTTTATGTGTTGAATATGGAAGATGATAGGATCCCATCACACTCACCCATCATTTTGGGGAGACCATTCTTAAAGACGGCCAAAACCATCATCAATGTCCATGAAGGGACACTTACCATGGAGTTTGGAGATAGCACTGTCCACTTCAATATTTTTGAATCCATGAGGCACCCATCAGATGATCATTCACTCTTCGCACTCTCCCATGAAGATGACATAGAACCAATTGAAGAATCATGTATGTTTCATGAATTTTTATCATTAGGAGAGAATTTTTCCATTAAAGATATCACTGAACATATGAATTCCCAAACTCTTGGAGGTTCTGATTTCCTGTTGGAAGAAGAGGTAAAATCTGATTTCTTTGATAATTTGTTAAAGGATGATGAAGATGATATGATTTCTTGTGTGCAGGATGTCAAACCATTGGAAGTGGAGAACCTCAATTTAGTTTCATCTCTTCAGCATCCTCCTGATCTAGAATTAAAACCACTCCCCACTGATTTAAAATATGTTTACCTTATGGAGGGAGAGAAATTACCAGTAATAATTGCTAATAATCTATCTACAACTCAAGAAAAATCATTGATTGAGCTTTTGAGAGAGAATGTCCAAGCAATAGGGTGGAGCTTAGGTGATATCCCAGGAATAAACCCAAACATTTGCTCACATAGAATTTTTCTTGAGGGAGATTCCAAACCTGTCAAACAACCCCAAAGGAGGCTGAACCCTACCCTGATGGAGGTTATAAAAAAAGAGATTGAGAAGCTATTAGAAGCCGGGATCATCTATCCCATATCAGATTCACAATGGGTTAGCCCCATCCATGTAGTCCCAAAGAAAACTGGCCTAACCATTGTGAGGAATGAAAAGAATGAATTAGTCCCTGTGAGAATTCAGAATAGCTGGAGAGTATGCATCGATTTTAGGAAGCTGAATCAGGTCACTCGAAAAGATCATTTCCCTATCCCGTTTATTGACCAGATGTTAGAGAGATTGGCAGGGAGAACTCATTATTGCTTTTTGGATGGATTTTCAGGTTATTTTCAGGTACCCATTGCCCCCGAGGATCAAGAGAAGACTACCTTTACTTGTCCTTTCGGTACTTTTGCATACAAAAGAATGCCATTTGGATTGTGTAATGCTCCAGGTACATTTCAGAGGTGTATGGTAAGTATATTTTCTGATCACATTGAAGATTGCTTGGAGGTTTTCTTGGATGACTTCACAGTTTTTGGAAATTCGTTTGACCATTGTTTGAAAAATCTGGAAAAAGTTTTGAAAACTTGCATTGAAAAGAACCTTGTTTTGAATTTTGAAAAGTGTCATTTTATGGTTGAGAGAGGAATTGTCCTTGGGCATGTCATTTCACAGAAAGGCATTGAGGTTGATAAATCAAAAATTGAAGTGATAAATTCTTTGCCTTACCCAACTTGTGTGAAACATGTTAGATCATTTTTAGGACATGCAGGATTCTACAGGAGGTTTATAAAAGATTTCAGTAAGATTTCTCTCCCTCTCTCTAGATTACTTTTGAAAGATGCTGATTTTGATTTCAATGGTTCATGTAGGGAAGCATTTGATGAGTTGAAGAAGAAATTGATTACACCACCAGTGATGCAGCCACCAAATTGGGAAGAACCATTTGAGCTACTTTGTGATGCTTCAAACCAAGCAGTTGGAGTTGTCCTTTCTCAGCGAATTGAGGGCAGGCCACAAGTCATTGCATATGCCTCGAAAACCTTAGATGCGGCCCAATTCAACTACACAATAACAGAAAAAGAGTTTTTAGCAGTTGTTTTTGCTTTAGAAAGATTTAGATCGTATCTGCTTGGAACTAAAGTCATTGTGTTTTCTGATCATGCAGCTCTTAGGTACTTGATGAAGAAGGCTGAAGCAAAACCAAGGCTAGTGAGATGGATACTACTACTACAGGAGTTCAACATATAAATCAAAGATAAGAAGGGATCTGAGAACCAAGTGGCTGATCACTTAAGTAGACTACCCAACACCGCTGAAGTTGAGATTCCAGACACTGAACCACTAAATGATCGCCTTCCAGGAGAGCAGTTGTACTTGATTGAAGGAGAAGTACCTTGGTATGCTGACATGGTCAATTATCTGGGCAAACATATTTTGTAGGTTTGGAGTTCCTAGAGCCATCATTAGTGATCAAGGGGCTCACTTTTGTAATTGGAGAATGGCGGCTTTGTTGAAAAAGTATGGGGTGCATCATAAAACATCAACTCCCTATCATCCACAGACTAATGGGCAAGCTGAAGTGTCCAATAGGGAAATAAAAGGAATTTTGGAAAAGACTGTTAATCCAAATAGGAAGGATTGGAGCCAAAGGTTAGAAGACACATTATGGGCTTACCGGACAGCCTACAAAACTCCAATTGGAATGAGTCCATATAGGCTGATTTATGGGAAAGTTGCCACCTACCTGTGGAATTGGAACATAAGGCATACTGGGCTGTGAGGAAGATGAATCTGGATCTTGAAAGTACTGGGAAAGAAAGAAGATTGCAGTTACAAGAGCTGGAAGAAATTAGAAGGGAAGCATTTGAAAATTCCAGGATTTACAAAGAGAGAACAAGAGTGGCTCATGACAAACTGATCCAACCAAAGGACTTCTATCCAGAAGACAAAGTGTTGTTATTCAATTCAAGACTCAAGCTGATGCCAGGTAAACTTCGTTCCAGGTGGGAAGGTCCATTTATAGTTACTCATGTATATCCTTTTGGTGCTGTGCAGATTGTGAAGGATGGAGTGAAGGATCCATTCACTGTTAATGGGCATAGATTGAAGAAATTCCTTGGGACCATGCCATCAGAGCCAATGGAGGAGATCACACTCCTCCAACCTGTTTATCAATAAACTCCATCAGGTCGTACCTCTCCTTTATATTTTCATGATTGTTGTGATTCAATTTCCAATATTCTTACATGTTAAATACATTTTAATGCATTGTGGACACTGCATCATTTAAGTGTGGGGGAGGGAACCTTTGTAGTGTAGGATTTTTATGTGTTGTTTGTTTTCCTATTTGTTAAAAAAAACATGTGTGTGTTTAAAATTTTGTGTGCTTATTTTTAAATTTTTATGTGTTTCTGAAACTTTTGAGCTGAAATGATTATCATTGGTATTTTTGAAACCCATCTCCATGAGTGAAATATTTTATTCCTTGAAACTAAGCTTAAATGAATGCTGAAAATGACATTGTTTCAAGTTCAATTATTTGGGAATTTCATGAAAAATACTCTGTTTTTTGAATCACATGCCACATATCACTGTCTTTATATTTGAAATCACATTCCCGTGAGGCTTCTAAACCTATTATTTTCATATTCTTTACATTCACCTCACTTCTTGAGAGAACCAAATCATGCTTGATTTAACCAGAATTTGATTTATTCCTGTCAAAACTTGAGGGTTTGAGGTACTTGTGTTTTAAATGATTGAGGCATTTCTTTGGTTTGAAAGCCCCCTTTTCAAGATAATCCCTTTCATAATGGCCTACCTTGAACATTTAATCCTTGTAGCCCATAGAAGCCATGAAAATCCTGTTAGTTTAGCCACATTACAAGCCAATATTCCCTATCCAACCTGCTCTTGAAGTGAAATTGCATGATCTATTTGAACATAAGTGTGGGGGGAAGATGCCTTGTATTGTACTACCTTATTTGGGGATACTTTGGGTGAAAAAAAAATGTTGAAGAGATGTTATTGCTGTAAAAAAAAAATCATTATGCTGAAAGCTGTGCCTTTTCTGGAGCTTTCATGATGAGAGAAGCTGTGCCTTTCTGGAGCTTCTAATGTAAAAAGGAAGTTGTGCCTTTTCTGGAGCTTTCAAGAAATATTATATTTGAGAAGATTGAAATGTTTGCTGCTGAAATGATGAACTATGGGAACATTCCTTGATATTCCATGGAGAAGGAGTTTATTTTCTACTAAGGGGAGTGAAGAGAAGACCATACTTTTGTGAAAATTAGAGTAATGCAATTTTGCTTCAAAAAGAGCCAAGCCCTCTTCATTCAGCCTCAGAATTTTCACATATAAATCCTACCAACCTAAAGCCACAGAACAACCTTAACAAGTCCTCATGATAAACATATGTCTTTGACTCACATCGGGTGGAGAGGTAGGAATTTATCAAGCCTATGGTGACCCTTGTATGAGTTTGGATGAGAAAGACATTGCTAAAAAAATTGAGATTTGTGTAATGAGAGATAATGAAAGTTAGGTAAGTGTTTTGTGTGCATGGGAGGAGAAATGAAGAGTAAATTTATTGGATGATCCTAACTTAAGAATATGAAATAATAGAGTTTGAGGAGGCATGATATATTTTGTTTCTTGTTTTCAAATTAGTGGATCTCATGAATATGTGTTTTGAATTTACTTTGAATTTATTTTGATTCTGACTTGTCCAGGAGACCAAGTGATAAGTGTGGGGGAATTGATAGAGTTAATATTTTCATTATTATTTATATGTTTTTCAATGATTTAATCCCTCCTAATTATTCAATGTGAGTGTATTTGCATCATTTATGTGTTTTTGGTGTATTTTGGGCTTAAATGTGAAAATGAGGTAATTCTGTAAAATTGTCAGTTTTATATAGCTTCTGTTTTTCGGTCATAACTTTTATAATATGGGTCCAATTGAAGTGAATCTTTTTTTGTAGGATTCCTATACTTGTGGGCTTAAAATGTTCCTTCTGGACCAAGACCCAATTCGAAACCCAGTGGTGCAGAAAATTAAATCAAGTTGAGAAATCAGTTTGGAAGGCAGAATGGACCCCACTTCATTAAATATGCAATATCTCCTTCAGCCGACCTTAGAATGAGGTGATTCCAGCTGGTGTCGACAGAGGACTTCCAAAGGACGGCTCACATTAAATTTCATAAATTATTGAGCTCATTAATGCATCCTTTTGGCGCGTCCAAATAGAGTGGGTGAAACAGTGTTTGGCGGACAGAAAAGTAATGTTCATTGATTCGGCCATATCTTTCTTTACACCTGTCCAATGACTCTCAAATTTTAAGGGTCGATAGAAAACTTCATTTCCAAAATTCTATAAGAAGGGACCTCAGTGAGTTTCGGCCGTCTGGTGGGCGTAACAGAGGCAATCTTTTGGAAGACAGATTCTGGAGGATCAAATTTCTGTTCTTTCTTTTCTCTCTTTTGTTCTTCTTAGTTTTGTAATGAATTCTTCTTTACCCTTAGTCACAATTACCCTTACCATGGTGGGGTAAACTTCTGTGTGATTGGGGAAGGAGAGGTTTTCCATATTGTATTTCATGAGTTCCTTCTATTAATGTTTTAAAATCCTCTTTTCTCTTCTGCGAATCTGTTTCAATTTCTTATAACAGTTTTTATTATCATGTACGATTGTATCTGATTTTAGATTCTGTTGTTCATTTATATTTGGTCAATGATCAATATCTCCCTCCACTAGGTTCTGGTTTATAAACAATGGAATAGACCAGGATTTAGTGGTGTAGTACTCGGTGATCACCGGTACGTGTGTGAGGAGTAGTGAATGTTCTTGATTACTTGGGATAAACAAGACCCGATTGGTAATTGCCTAAGATAATTGGGGGTATTTTCTACAACTCTATTACACATTGGAAGGAGAGTAGACCAACCTAAGATTTTAGTAAGGTTTATTCTCACATTTTTTTGACCAAGGGAGTGAGAAGAAACGATTGTGGATTCTCACTCTTAACGATTTAGCAGAGGAGAATTGGGTAAAATGAACAATGATAGAATTACAACTGGAAAACTGACTCTAACCTGATCACCATTTCATATCACTGATTTAGATCACATCATTTGTCAATTTGTTTCAAAACTTTCACTTAATTACTTTACTTTATTTAGTTTCTTTCTTGTATTTTCTAAATCAAACAATTTCTAAAAACAACCTCACTTCTTTCTATTTTAAGGTGACAGCTTAATTGTTGTGCACTCCTCTCTGGAGACAACCTAGGTAATCCACTCTACTGCATTTTAACTTAGGTAATATTTGTTTTTGTCACACCCCACGACAGGCACGTGTCAAAACTTGGCGTCGTTGCCGGGGAGGTAGTGCCAACATTTCTTTTCTTTTCTTTTCTCTCTTTTCATCTTTTCTCTTCAAAATTGCATGACTCGAACCTCAAAAACTGAACCTTTACCCATAGATCCTGAAATTGAAAGAACCTTGTTGAATAGACTTAGAAACATTAATTTGGAATCTGAATTTGAGGAAGTTCCCCTTGCAGACTCAAGTGAAACTTCAAGTGTTCACTCTGAGCCTGTCATCATGGCTGAAAATCAAAACCAAACACTTAGAGACCTCTGTGCACCACAATTCCTTAATCAAAACAATCAACTTGTCATGCCAGTGTTACAAAATGATTTTGAAATGAAACCTAACATGATTCCTTTGCTTCCAAAGTTTCATGGTTTGGCTGGTGAAGATCCAAACAAACACATTAAAGAGTTCACACATGTTTGCTCAACTTTCAGACCCCGTGGAATTACCGAGGAGCAGGTAAAGTGGAAGGCATTTCCGTTTTCATTGGATGGAGCTGCTAAAGAATGGTTGTACGGCCTACAACCAGGAGACGTACATGACTGGAATGACCTGGTAAGATGTTTTATGCAAAGATTCTTCCCCACCTCTAGAAGCACAGCCATTCGTAAGGAAATCTATGTCATACGACAATCATCTGGAGAAACTCTTTACGAGTACTGGGAGAGATTTAAGAAGCTATGTGCCAGCTGTCCACATCAAGCCATTGAGGAACACCACTTTCTTGTCTTCTTCTATCAAGGACTACTGGACAATGACAGAAACCTTCTTGATGCATCATCTGGAGGTGCACTGATTGACAAGTCGCCAGAAGAAGCCAAGGGCTTGATTGAGAAGATTTCCCAAAACTCACAGCAATTTGGAACAAGAGGTATTGGAACAAGAGGTATTCATGAGGTACGCACTTCTCATCCATCACCCTTATTAGAAACTAAGATTGAAGAGCTTACTAGTTTGGTGAGACAGATGGCCTTGAAGCAAGTTAGTGACCAACAAGCACCAGCTAAGGTATGTGGTTTATGCTCATCTCCTGATCATTTCACTGACCAGTGTGCTGAAATACAGGGAATGGAAAGTTGTGCAGCAGCCTTTCAACCAAGGCAGTTCCAGCAAAATCAAGGATGGAGAGAGCCTAACCAAGTCCAATATGGATTTGGAAATCAACAGAATCAAGCTAGGCCCCCGTACCAAAATCAGTTTCAAAACCAACCCCCATTCCAGAATCAATTCCAGAACCCTCCACCATTTCAACAAAAACCATCTTATAATCAGCCTTCATACCAAAAACCAACCAATATCCAAAGACCCTATGAGCAACCATCCACTAGTGCCCAACCTCCAATTCAAAACCAACAAAAATCTGAGTTTGAAGGACTGAAAGACACTGTTAAAGATTTGTCCAATAAGTTTGAGAGTCATGGACTTTCTGACCAAAAATCCAGGTAAACTCCCTTCCCAAACAATCCCAAACCCAAAAGAGAATGTTAGTATTATAACTACAAGAAGTGGAAAAGAACTCCAACCACCATCCACCATTGAACATGAAACAAGAAAAACTAATATGGGTGAGAAAGAAGTTAGAAATGATGAAAATTCTATAAAAATGCATCGGGAAGAAGATAAGAAAGAGGAGGATGATAATGATAGGACAAGAAGGAAGAAACAAGAAACACCATTTCAAAGGCAACAAAGGGAGAAGAAAGATATACCACCACCATTTCCATCAAGGATGATTGAATCAAAGAGGTTACAAGAAGAACCACTGCAAAAAGAAATTCTGGAAACCTTTCAGAAAGTGGAAATCAACATACCTCTACTTGAAGCACTCAAACAAATTCCAAAGTATGCTAAGTTTTTGAAGGATCTTTGTACCAAGAAAAGGAGACTTCAAGGGAATGAGAGGATCAATTTGGGAAGAAGCGTCTCAGCCCTTATCACACCACAATTGCCAACCAAATGTCAAGATCCAGGGACATTTTCTATTCCATGCACCATTGGTTCATTAAATTTCTCTAATGCTTTGTGCGATTTAGGTGCATCAATTAATGTATTGCCTCACTCAGTATATACTTCTTTGCAGATGGGAGACTTGAAGCCCACAAGAGTGGTGGTCCAGCTTGCAAATAGATCCACAGTTTTCCCAGCAGGAGTTCTGGAGGATGTCCTGGTAAAAGTCAAAGATCTTTTATTCCCTGCTGACTTTTATGTGTTGAATATGGAAGATGATAGGATCCCATCACACTCACCCATCATTTTGGGGAGACCATTCTTAAAGACGGCCAAAACCATCATCAATGTCCATGAAGGGACACTTACCATGGAGTTTGGAGATAGCACTGTCCACTTCAATATTTTTGAATCCATGAGGCACCCATCAGATGATCATTCACTCTTCGCACTCTCCCATGAAGATGACATAGAACCAATTGAAGAATCATGTATGTTTCATGAATTTTTATCATTAGGAGAGAATTTTTCCATTAAAGATATCACTGAACATATGAATTCCCAAACTCTTGGAGGTTCTGATTTCCTGTTGGAAGAAGAGGTAAAATCTGATTTCTTTGATAATTTGTTAAAGGATGATGAAGATGATATGATTTCTTGTGTGCAGGATGTCAAACCATTGGAAGTGGAGAACCTCAATTTAGTTTCATCTCTTCAGCATCCTCCTGATCTAGAATTAAAACCACTCCCCACTGATTTAAAATATGTTTACCTTATGGAGGGAGAGAAATTACCAGTAATAATTGCTAATAATCTATCTACAACTCAAGAAAAATCATTGATTGAGCTTTTGAGAGAGAATGTCCAAGCAATAGGGTGGAGCTTAGGTGATATCCCAGGAATAAACCCAAACATTTGCTCACATAGAATTTTTCTTGAGGGAGATTCCAAACCTGTCAAACAACCCCAAAGGAGGCTGAACCCTACCCTGATGGAGGTTATAAAAAAAGAGATTGAGAAGCTATTAGAAGCCGGGATCATCTATCCCATATCAGATTCACAATGGGTTAGCCCCATCCATGTAGTCCCAAAGAAAACTGGCCTAACCATTGTGAGGAATGAAAAGAATGAATTAGTCCCTGTGAGAATTCAGAATAGCTGGAGAGTATGCATCGATTTTAGGAAGCTGAATCAGGTCACTCGAAAAGATCATTTCCCTATCCCGTTTATTGACCAGATGTTAGAGAGATTGGCAGGGAGAACTCATTATTGCTTTTTGGATGGATTTTCAGGTTATTTTCAGGTACCCATTGCCCCCGAGGATCAAGAGAAGACTACCTTTACTTGTCCTTTCGGTACTTTTGCATACAAAAGAATGCCATTTGGATTGTGTAATGCTCCAGGTACATTTCAGAGGTGTATGGTAAGTATATTTTCTGATCACATTGAAGATTGCTTGGAGGTTTTCTTGGATGACTTCACAGTTTTTGGAAATTCGTTTGACCATTGTTTGAAAAATCTGGAAAAAGTTTTGAAAACTTGCATTGAAAAGAACCTTGTTTTGAATTTTGAAAAGTGTCATTTTATGGTTGAGAGAGGAATTGTCCTTGGGCATGTCATTTCACAGAAAGGCATTGAGGTTGATAAATCAAAAATTGAAGTGATAAATTCTTTGCCTTACCCAACTTGTGTGAAACATGTTAGATCATTTTTAGGACATGCAGGATTCTACAGGAGGTTTATAAAAGATTTCAGTAAGATTTCTCTCCCTCTCTCTAGATTACTTTTGAAAGATGCTGATTTTGATTTCAATGGTTCATGTAGGGAAGCATTTGATGAGTTGAAGAAGAAATTGATTACACCACCAGTGATGCAGCCACCAAATTGGGAAGAACCATTTGAGCTACTTTGTGATGCTTCAAACCAAGCAGTTGGAGTTGTCCTTTCTCAGCGAATTGAGGGCAGGCCACAAGTCATTGCATATGCCTCGAAAACCTTAGATGCGGCCCAATTCAACTACACAATAACAGAAAAAGAGTTTTTAGCAGTTGTTTTTGCTTTAGAAAGATTTAGATCGTATCTGCTTGGAACTAAAGTCATTGTGTTTTCTGATCATGCAGCTCTTAGGTACTTGATGAAGAAGGCTGAAGCAAAACCAAGGCTAGTGAGATGGATACTACTACTACAGGAGTTCAACATATAAATCAAAGATAAGAAGGGATCTGAGAACCAAGTGGCTGATCACTTAAGTAGACTACCCAACACCGCTGAAGTTGAGATTCCAGACACTGAACCACTAAATGATCGCCTTCCAGGAGAGCAGTTGTACTTGATTGAAGGAGAAGTACCTTGGTATGCTGACATGGTCAATTATCTGGGCAAACATATTTTGTAGGTTTGGAGTTCCTAGAGCCATCATTAGTGATCAAGGGGCTCACTTTTGTAATTGGAGAATGGCGGCTTTGTTGAAAAAGTATGGGGTGCATCATAAAACATCAACTCCCTATCATCCACAGACTAATGGGCAAGCTGAAGTGTCCAATAGGGAAATAAAAGGAATTTTGGAAAAGACTGTTAATCCAAATAGGAAGGATTGGAGCCAAAGGTTAGAAGACACATTATGGGCTTACCGGACAGCCTACAAAACTCCAATTGGAATGAGTCCATATAGGCTGATTTATGGGAAAGTTGCCACCTACCTGTGGAATTGGAACATAAGGCATACTGGGCTGTGAGGAAGATGAATCTGGATCTTGAAAGTACTGGGAAAGAAAGAAGATTGCAGTTACAAGAGCTGGAAGAAATTAGAAGGGAAGCATTTGAAAATTCCAGGATTTACAAAGAGAGAACAAGAGTGGCTCATGACAAACTGATCCAACCAAAGGACTTCTATCAAGAAGACAAAGTGTTGTTATTCAATTCAAGACTCAAGCTGATGCCAGGTAAACTTCGTTCCAGGTGGGAAGGTCCATTTATAGTTACTCATGTATATCCTTTTGGTGCTGTGCAGATTGTGAAGGATGGAGTGAAGGATCCATTCACTGTTAATGGGCATAGATTGAAGAAATTCCTTGGGACCATGCCATCAGAGCCAATGGAGGAGATCACACTCCTCCAACCTGTTTATCAATAAACTCCATCAGGTCGTACCTCTCCTTTATATTTTCATGATTGTTGTGATTCAATTTCCAATATTCTTACATGTTAAATACATTTTAATGCATTGTGGACACTGCATCATTTAAGTGTGGGGGAGGGAACCTTTGTAGTGTAGGATTTTTATGTGTTGTTTGTTTTCCTATTTGTTAAAAAAAAACATGTGTGTGTTTAAAATTTTGTGTGCTTATTTTTAAATTTTTATGTGTTTCTGAAACTTTTGAGCTGAAATGATTATCATTGGTATTTTTGAAACCCATCTCCATGAGTGAAATATTTTATTCCTTGAAACTAAGCTTAAATGAATGCTGAAAATGACATTGTTTCAAGTTCAATTATTTGGGAATTTCATGAAAAATACTCTGTTTTTTGAATCACATGCCACATATCACTGTCTTTATATTTGAAATCACATTCCCGTGAGGCTTCTAAACCTATTATTTTCATATTCTTTACATTCACCTCACTTCTTGAGAGAACCAAATCATGCTTGATTTAACCAGAATTTGATTTATTCCTGTCAAAACTTGAGGGTTTGAGGTACTTGTGTTTTAAATGATTGAGGCATTTCTTTGGTTTGAAAGCCCCCTTTTCAAGATAATCCCTTTCATAATGGCCTACCTTGAACATTTAATCCTTGTAGCCCATAGAAGCCATGAAAATCCTGTTAGTTTAGCCACATTACAAGCCAATATTCCCTATCCAACCTGCTCTTGAAGTGAAATTGCATGATCTATTTGAACATAAGTGTGGGGGGAAGATGCCTTGTATTGTACTACCTTATTTGGGGATACTTTGGGTGAAAAAAAAATGTTGAAGAGATGTTATTGCTGTAAAAAAAAATCATTATGCTGAAAGCTATGCCTTTTCTGGAGCTTTCATGATGAGAGAAGCTGTGCCTTTCTGGAGCTTCTAATGTAAAAAGGAAGTTGTGCCTTTTCTGGAGCTTTCAAGAAATATTATATTTGAGAAGATTGAAATGTTTGCTGCTGAAATGATGAACTATGGGAACATTCCTTGATATTCCATGGAGAAGGAGTTTATTTTCTACTAAGGGGAGTGAAGAGAAGACCATACTTTTGTGAAAATTAGAGTAATGCAATTTTGCTTCAAAAAGAGCCAAGCCCTCTTCATTCAGCCTCAGAATTTTCACATATAAATCCTACCAACCTAAAGCCACAGAACAACCTTAACAAGTCCTCATGATAAACATATGTCTTTGACTCACATCGGGTGGAGAGGTAGGAATTTATCAAGCCTATGGTGACCCTTGTATGAGTTTGGATGAGAAAGACATTGCTAAAAAAATTGAGATTTGTGTAATGAGAGATAATGAAAGTTAGGTAAGTGTTTTGTGTGCATGGGAGGAGAAATGAAGAGTAAATTTATTGGATGATCCTAACTTAAGAATATGAAATAATAGAGTTTGAGGAGGCATGATATATTTTGTTTCTTGTTTTCAAATTAGTGGATCTCATGAATATGTGTTTTGAATTTACTTTGAATTTATTTTGATTCTGACTTGTCCAGGAGACCAAGTGATAAGTGTGGGGGAATTGATAGAGTTAATATTTTCATTATTATTTATATGTTTTTCAATGATTTAATCCCTCCTAATTATTCAATGTGAGTGTATTTGCATCATTTATGTGTTTTTGGTGTATTTTGGGCTGAAATGTGAAAATGAGGTAATTCTGTAAAATTGTCAGTTTTATATAGCTTCTGTTTTTCGGTCATAACTTTTATAATATGGGTCCAATTGAAGTGAATCTTTTTTTGTAGGATTCCTATACTTGTGGGCTTAAAATGTTCCTTCTGGACCAAGACCCAATTCGAAACCCAGTGGTGCAGAAAATTAAATCAAGTTGAGAAATCAGTTTGGAAGGCAGAATGGACCCCACTTCATTAAATATGCAATATCTCCTTCAGCCGACCTTAGAATGAGGTGATTCCAGCTGGTGTCGACAGAGGACTTCCAAAGGACGGCTCACATTAAATTTCATAAATTATTGAGCTCATTAATGCATCCTTTTGGCGCGTCCAAATAGAGTGGGTGAAACAGTGTTTGGCGGACAGAAAAGTAATGTTCATTGATTCGGCCATATCTTTCTTTACACCTGTCCAATGACTCTCAAATTTTAAGGGTCGATAGAAAACTTCATTTCCAAAATTCTATAAGAAGGGACCTCAGTGAGTTTCGGCCGTCTGGTGGGCGTAACAGAGGCAATCTTTTGGAAGACAGATTCTGGAGGATCAAATTTCTGTTCTTTCTTTTCTCTCTTTTGTTCTTCTTAGTTTTGTAATGAATTCTTCTTTACCCTTAGTCACAATTACCCTTACCATGGTGGGGTAAACTTCTGTGTGATTGGGGAAGGAGAGGTTTTCCATATTGTATTTCATGAGTTCCTTCTATTAATGTTTTAAAATCCTCTTTTCTCTTCTGCGAATCTGTTTCAATTTCTTATAACAGTTTTTATTATCATGTACGATTGTATCTGATTTTAGATTCTGTTGTTCATTTATATTTGGTCAATGATCAATATCTCCCTCCACTAGGTTCTGGTTTATAAACAATGGAATAGACCAGGATTTAGTGGTGTAGTACTCGGTGATCACCGGTACGTGTGTGAGGAGTAGTGAATGTTCTTGATTACTTGGGATAAACAAGACCCGATTGGTAATTGCCTAAGATAATTGGGGGTATTTTCTACAACTCTATTACACATTGGAAGGAGAGTAGACCAACCTAAGATTTTAGTAAGGTTTATTCTCACATTTTTTTGACCAAGGGAGTGAGAAGAAACGATTGTGGATTCTCACTCTTAACGATTTAGCAGAGGAGAATTGGGTAAAATGAACAATGATAGAATTACAACTGGAAAACTGACTCTAACCTGATCATCATTTCATATCACTGATTTAGATCACATCATTTGTCAATTTGTTTCAAAACTTTCACTTAATTACTTTACTTTATTTAGTTTCTTTCTTGTATTTTCTAAATCAAACAATTTCTAAAAACAACCTCACTTCTTTCTATTTTAAGGTGACAGCTTAATTGTTGTGCACTCCTCTCTGGAGACAACCTAGGTAATCCACTCTACTGCATTTTAACTTAGGTAATATTTGTTTTTGTCACACCCCACGACAGGCACGTGTCAGTCCCCTCACCTACTTCCTTGGCATCGAGGTCTCCCGTTCTGAGGACACTATCTCTCTCTGCCAACGCAAGTATGCTCTTGATCTCTTGCAGGATGCAGGATTGAGCAAGGCAACTGCAGTGGACACTCCTCTTGAGCCTGGGGAATGCTCTCTCCATACCGACTCGGAACCATTTCCTCACCCTGAGAGCTATCGACGTCTGGTGGGTAAACTTAACTACCTCACCATGACACGACCAAACATTGGCAGCGCCGTTGGCAAAGTCAGCCAGTTCATGGAGCATCCAACCAGATCTCAGTGGGATGTTGTTTTCCACATTGCCAAATGTTGGATTGGTGTTGCCCGATCCGGTTGGACCGACTGCTTGTGGCCCGCAACTGTCGCGGGTCGAGCTCTGCGGTGAGCTCGTTGGGGGTTGCAGGGGGCAACGCGCCCCTGCTCCGGGGGTCCGGGGGCCGAAGGTTCCCGGCCCAAATTTTGGGTACTGTAGCAATACTGACCACTGTAGCGGAGCTGACCGACCGACACCGACAGGCACTGTAGCGGTGCGGACTTCGGGGTCAACTTACTGTAGCGCTTTTGACAAAGCCAGTTGTCGTTCACTGTAGCGACGCGGACCACTTTTTGAACAGTGATCGTCTTCTCCATTGTTTTATAGCCCATTTTCGAGCTAGGGTTTCTACTGGAAAAAAAAACCCTCTGTAATTTTTGCTCCCGAAGTAGTGACTCCCCATTTTCGTTTTTTCTCGTTTCTGTCGTTGTGACTCCCGACGATTCCGCAACACCAAATACATCAAGAAATATCCTGCACGTGGCATTCAGTACTCACATCATGCTCATTTGGATGTTGAGGTCTTCTGTGATGCGGACTATGCAGGTTGTCTCGCTACCCACAAGTCTACTTCGGGAATCGCCGTGTTCGTCGCCGGTAACCTCATCTCCTGGCGCAGCAAGAAGCAGACTGTCGTCTCCAGATCGAGTGCGGAGGCCGAATACCGCGTCATGGCCACGGTCACCACTGAGATCCTCTGGCTTCGTCATCTCCTCCGTGAGCTCGGCTTCCCGGCAAAGACCTCTGCTCATATCTGGTGTGACAATCAGGAAGCCTCAAAGATTACCTCGAATCCTGTCTTCCATGAACGGGCGAAGCATATCGAGGTGGACTGTCACTTTCTTCGCCACCATCTGGAGCAGAACCATATCAGTTGTGGCGATATTCCGACGATAGATCAGCTTGCCGACATATTCACCAAAGGCCTCCCCGGAGCTCGCCTTGACTCTCTCACTACCAAGCTGGGTATTCACAGCATCCATGGCCCAGCTTGAGGGGGAGTATGAGATGGTCTTTGTGTCATGTCGTCTTTTTTCTTTGTGGGGCTCGATCCAATCTGGGCATGTCCAGCTTGATGGGGAGTGTTGGACCCCATTTAAGTATAATGGGTATTTCCGAGTCCCACATCGGTCTTTCCCTCCGTGTAATTATTTTTACTCATCTATAAAAGAATGTCTCCGCCTCACATTGAGGTAGGGTAATTCACCATCAACACAATCCATCAACAAAAAGTACTTTAAAAATCAAAACTGAGTTAGAGTTGACAATCTGTCCTAAGCCAATTATTTTTCCTTTACCACTGTCACCAAAGGTGACATATCCACCATCAATCTTGATTAGGTTCTTGAAGTTTGAATAATCTCATGTCATATGTCTTGAACATCCACTGTCCAAGTACCATTGACTCTTGCAAGAGCTCTTCAAATAGCTTTCCTACAAAAAAAATCAAACAAAAACAGATTTTGGTACCCGGACTTGTTTGGGTCCAATGACATTAGTAATCAATGTTTTAGGTACCCACAGTTGCCTTATAGGTTTCCTATAAACATTATGTAGCATATTCAAAAAATAAACTCTATTTAGTCCAGAAAAGCTAGAGGTATTAAAGGATTTTTCAAAACTTGTACAAGCAGCAGAGTTTTGATTTTTAGGTAGAAGAACATATTTTTCAGATTTAGTTACAAAATGTGTTTTAGATAAGTTCCTCTTTCCAGGCTGATATCCAATACCAGAAGTGTACTTAGGAGCCATCTGTTTACCAAGCATTTGAGTAAGAATATATTTTCCATTGGTAAATTTTTCTAAATTTTTCTTCAATTGCTCATTAGACATTTTTAATTCATTGTTTTCCTTGAGTAGTTGAGCATTCTTTTCCTTTTCAGTAGTAAGTTCAGATTTAATAGTTACAGTAAGAGCATGTTGTTTCTTTAAAGATTTATATTTATCTTTTAGTTCATCACAAGTTTCTTCCAGCATGTTACAGTATTCAAATAGTTCATCACTTGTCATATTTTCATACTTTCATTTTCAGAATAATAGGAATTGTGCGCAGGTGAATCTAAGGTTACCTCAGATGTGTTTGTCATAAAACGCATATTTGTCATGTCATCTTTCTCGTCACAAGATGATGCTGATTCACTGGAGCTATCCTCAGAGGCACTCTAGGTGGCCTTCATAGCTTTCTTATACTTCTTGTCTTTGTTTTCATACTTCTTTTTGTATTTTAACTTTGGACAGTCAGCTTTAACATGTCCTCTCCTCTTGCATTCATAGCAGACAATCTCCTCTGATTTGTCATTTCTTTTCCAGTCCTTTTTCCAGCTGCCCTTGTTATCATATCTTCCTTTATAATTGGGCTTCCGGAAAAACTTCTTCTTCCTATAGAATTTCTTGAATCTTCTGACCAGTTGAGCCATCTCTTCATCACTATTTGATGTTGATTCATCATTACTGGAGCTTTCAACAAAGGCTAGCACCTTTTCTTTTTCCTTATTCTTGGAGGTAATAGTCTTGAAGGTTACAGATTTTCTCTTAGGTTCATCATCTTCTTCTTTGTGGACCTTCAGCTCTTCCTCATACATCATCAATTTTCCAATGAGTTCTTTGACAGGTAATTTGCTGATGTCACATGATTCTCTAATTGAGACAGAAGTTCTTCTCCATCTATCAGGTAAGCATCTGAGAATCCTCATAATTTGTTCTTTGGCAGTAACATCTCTTCCCAAAGAGATCATAGTGTTCACTATTTCATTAAACCTGAGATACATGTCAGAAATAGGCTCATCAGGCTTCATCTTAAAATTGTCATATTTAATAGTATATGTGTTAAGTCTCATTTCCGTAACACTAGAAGTTCATTCATGTGAAAAGAACAAAGTACCCCAAATTTCATAGGTTGTTTTACATACAGAAATTCTGTTAAATTCATCATCTCCTAAAGAGCAGTATAGGGCATTCATGGCTTTGCAATTATTGTTATAAGCAGTATTAGTTGGGTCATCCCAAGTAGTTCTAGCAGTAGCAGGAATCTTATATTCATCTACAATTGAAGACCAAATTTCAAAACCCATACTTTCTAAGTGCATTTTCATTTTAATTTTCCATTGTGCATAATTTTTTTCATTAAAGAATGGAGGTCTGTTGGTAGCAGCACCTTCCAGTCTATTATCCATGATAAAAATTTTAGAACAAGATTTTAAAGAGATAAAAATTTAGTATTAACAGAAATTTTAAGATCTTTAAAATACAACTAAAATCACAATTGAAAAGATTTGAAAAAGCTTTGAAAACTGAAAATTCCAAACCTCTAATACCAAATGTTGGTCGGATTAGAGTACTCAAGAGGGGGGGTGAATTGAGTATCTATAAAAATTTCTGTTTAAAAAGTGTTGTTTGAAGTTTCCCCAAAATTTAAAATTCAATTGCCCAGTTACCCAGTAGTGAATTTATAAGAGTTTGATTGTTCGGTTAATTTCTCAAAAGATTGATTAGTTCTCAGTTGTATCAATTTGATAATTAATACAACTTTTGAAACCAACCTAATAAGTCAATACTGTTATAAACACTTGCTAAGACTAACTATCAGAGTTCAATTTAGTTTTCTAAAATATGTGATAAAACAGAGTAAAACTAAAAGGTAAAAACACAGCGGAAATAAAACAAGAGATTCAGTCTCAAGCAGAGACTTAATCCTCTTCACTTGGTGATCACCTGCCACCAAGCAGTTTAAATTAATAAACAGATTGATCCACACCCTGGATCGGGGTTCACAACAGCACACAAGGTTGTCCAGGCCACCCTTGACCTCTACCACAGTTCTTCGTGGGAAAAACACCAAACAGGTCACACACGACCTCTTCCATAGTTCTACGTGGGATACAAATGGATAAGAGTGTGAGATTGAGGATATTAAGTATCCTCCAGTTATGCACAGGAGTTGGTGTGTGTGTAACAGATAGATACACGCACTGCTCAGAAATGCAACTAAATGAACACAACAGAGCTAAAGATGTAGAGTTAGGTTTAGAAGGCTCTGTGTGTTATGTAGTGCAGCTCTGGACTCGTTTGATGTAGTGGAATTAAAGTTCGAGTCCTCTTCTGAAAGTTGACACAAAACAGAGTGTCGTATTCTGGCTTCCAGGTACAAGTATGATTTTGCAAGTATATTTTTCTCCTTCTTTGATATGGTGAAGTAGTTTATCAATTCGATGTTAAGCTTGATTGAGATCACATCATGTGTTCTTTTTTTCTTTTTTTCTTGAGTTCACAGTGGTTGCATGAGAGTTGCAGATGTTCTTTAGTATATCTCTCGCACACATGCACCACACGACTATATTTTCTTGTCCATCTTCTTTCCTTTAAAATACCTCTTATTTTCAAGGGTCGACAACGAGCATGTAATTCCACGTGCATCGGCTCATCGTACCTCGTACTGTCCTATGAATATGCTACAAACAACAATAATTAATGTCAGAAACATTAATTGGTGTAAATGTGACCGTTAGATATAATTTTGAATTAATAAAATAAAAACAGCTTTCATGACTATCGGTGAGTCATAAGTATCGGTGAGTCATTGAACTGTCGGTGCATCGCCCATCGGGGTGAGACGTCCATCGGTGAGTCCTTTGATCTATCGGTGTGACCGATCATCGGTGTGTCGTTTGTTCTGTCGGTCTTGCCATACGCCGGTGACTTGTTTCAACGATGAGTCCTTCCTTCTGTTGGTGAGACAGTTGATCTATAGGTGACTCATTTCAACTGACGGTGAATCCTTGCATCGGTAGCACCATGCAACGGTAGGTCACTTGGACTGACGGTAGGTCGTCTGCATCAGTAAGTCATATGCAACAGTGAGTCATCTGCATCGGTGTCAGCTTCACATACTTAGAACATATGCCTGTTTGAACTGTTTGTCAGTGAGTCATATGTTTGTCGGTGAGTCATCTGTCTGTTGGTGTAAGTGACTCATACTTAGATAATTTTAGATGTTTTGTCTGTCTTACAATTAAACAAATTCAGAGAATGTTAATGTCTATAATTACACATAGATAATCAGTTATAAGCTTGTTTTGACTTAAACACACATAAATAGTTATATGATTGAAATGATCTAATATTCAAGATAATGCTTTGACATAATTGAGAATCTTTGACATAAGGTAAGATATATGTTAATATATGACATGATTTGTGATAATTAAAACCATTTTAATCAGAGATAGTGGCCAACAGTATCTATGGGCCAACATGTTTGTTTCTCCATACCTTACTGACAATTAAGGCATTTCAGGCTTGGAAAGTAATGAGTAGGTAGCTCAAGTTTCCACCAAGAAAATGGATAAACTTCCAACCTCTAGTGATCAGGAGGAATGTGTTAGTGCATTTGAAAATTGTCCCCAAGATAAAGATGCTAGCACAAGTGGTGATGATGATCAATCTACAACTTCTCAAGAATTATCAGTTGATAGATTAAGAGTTTTTATGCATGGTATTCCTGAAGAAAGATCATCCCTTGTTTGTGGAGTCTTTCAATGTATGCAGGAAGAGATCACCCCGCTGGAAGGAGAAGCTAGTGTTTTGGAGAAGGGCTTTCAAGCAAAAATTATAGAATGTTTAAAGCTCTCTAGAAGAAATAAAGAGGGAACTTGAAATAAGTCCCTCAAAATGCCTCAAAGAAGTTGAAAAGAGAGTCAAAAAGACTTTGGATGAAAAGATCCATGCACTTGAAGAGAAATTGAAAGATAGCACTGATGTCAAGGGTTTACAATTGGAAAAAAAATATCCAAGAAGAGCAAAGAACTTGACTCTTTGTTACAAAACAAAGTTAAGTTGCATGAAGATGAAGTAGAAAAAATGAAGAATGTTTGTGAAGTGAAGATGATTATGATTGAAGATTAGAAAATCATCCTCAATATGAAATGTCTAGAATTGGAAGTTTAGTTGGTCAATCTTGAGAAGACACATATTGACACTTCACAAAAGGAGACAATTGCTACTGGTACTCAATGCTCATTTGATGATTCTTAGGTTCAAAGACCTCCAACATGTGATAAGAAGAACATGACATCTTTTCATGATCTATCTCAAGCAGCTGAGAAGAAACAGGTACTATCCATACCATCTTGTACTAATATTTCTAAATCTGTTATCATGAACAGTACAGGTTGTAAAAGAAGATTTGAACAAGTATGGATGAAGAAAGGTGATAAAAACCTGCCACTATAACTAGGGTGGACAGGAAAAAAATGTGGAATCTGGTTCCCCGCAGAGAGCACAAGACCCAACAACCTTATACAGAAGATATCAGGAAATCAAGATTTGTGGGTCAATGTCGGTGCTGCAACAGATTTGGGCACTGTGCATTAAATTGCTAGTACAATCCTCAAAAATGTAAAAGCACAAAGGTAGCCTGTGTCAAGGGAGAGCAAGCTAGAAATGAAGAAGCGGCATCCACAGGTCCAGAAGCATTTGTATACCGCAAACAGATTTGGAAATGCTTGATAATATTTGTGATGTATGCAATGGCAGTGGTCACAAGGTTGTTAAATGCTCATCTCAACATGTATCCAAAGTTGATGAGAAAAGAAGACCACGGAATCTGGCTAAGAATGAAGAAGCTACCTTGGGAAGAAATCAGAAGAATATTGTGAGCACAAATTCCCCCAAGAAGATTCCAAGAAGGAAAGCTGAGAATACCTTGGATTTTAAATCCAAGAAGTTGAAGAAAAGTGAATCATCCAAAAGAACTACTGATAATAAGGATGGCACTCAGAAGAACTCATGTGGAAGATCCAAACTTGTTGCCACAACTAATGACATGTTAATTATTTGGCCAAAAGAATTGGAAAGAATGAGGAAACTTGAAAATGCACAAGCTAAGGCTAATGCAAAAGGAAAAGAAAAGATCCCACATAATGAAGATAAAGTGCATGAGGGTTTGTCAGGAAAAGGCAACTCATATGTTAAAGTTTTGTGTGAGGGATATAAGAAAGTTGGTCATATTGCTAAAGGTTGTTTAACCTTTTTACCAGAACAAGAAGTAGTCCTTGAGAGGAGTATGAATGCATCATCTGTGAAGGTTGTTAAGAAGAAAAGTTTTCCACACAAAGCAGAAAAGGATGTGAAGAGATCCATGATGCCTCAACATAAATCAGAACAGAAGTTCAGATGTGCAACCATGAAGACCAGAGAAAATGGAGTAACTTGGTTGAGAAGGTCATCTCGACCTTGTTGTTCATATTGATAAAGCAAAGAGGATCCACCTTATTCCCTTAAACCTTTGTGTATTGTATTTGTGCTTATAATACAGGGAATTAAAGGTGAAGCAAGTTCTCATAGGGAGAACCTGAGAAGCGGTGAATGCTTCCAATTCTTGATAACAAAGCTGAAGAAGTTACCACCCTTGAATGATTCATCAATTTGGTATTCAAATACAAATATGATGGAGGATCATCTTTAATGAAGTTGAAGAATGTGATATCCTATTCTGGATATCCAGGATAAAGAAGATGCCATCTTGGTTTGATCTTATTTTTTGTATGCTGAAAAACAAGTGTTCAACAAGAACATCCTTGGTGAAGTTGTGAAAGTTGTCCAATCAGGACCGTCACAAGTTGAAGAAACATTCTGGTGTATTCTCCATACTGGAATTTCTTAAAAATTCATTCTTGATGAGATCCACCATTATAAAGATGTTGAGAAGTGTTTCCCTTGAGGGGGAGACAAATGAAGAATGATGAAGCTACCAGATCATTATTTCAATTGGTAGCAAACTTGATTACTCTAAAAACCACTTAAAGATCATGCCATTGGCAAAGGCATGTCTCTCTTAATCTCTCAGCCTTGGTTATCAAAAATAACAAGCTTTTTTCAAAGGGGGAGCAATTGAATAAATTAATGGCATAAGAAATGTGGAAGTGCCCCAAGGTCACTTATCCTATTTATTGCACTTGAATGTTTTTAATCTATTTGTTGAAGTGGGTGCAGGAGTTTCAGGTTGAACTTTTGTTACAAAAGTTTCATATCTCATTTTGTATCTTCAACCTGGAATAATAGTGGGAAACCCTTGAAGACAGGTGTATGAGTTCTCATTTCATGAGGTATCATGATCAGTTGATAATGGACAGTTTTACCCTATTCTCTTTATCTTCCACCACCATCATGTTTTCCTCCTGAAGTCGTTGGCTCATGTTTTGGCCAAGTTTACTCTCACCGACCTTGCACACCTACCACCCCAGAGTCTGATGGTGTTATCGCACCCGACGACTCACCGACTCCTGATCATCCATCATCGGAGTTACCCATTGCCCTTCGCAAAGGTAAACGCTCATGTCAGCAAAATCAAAGTTCTTCAGCTTATTATCAGGGATTATCTGTCGCTACCTCTCATGCTATTGTGACACTAGCTGCTCATTCAACTCTGTGTACTGTTGCTGGGGCAAAATCTCATCCCGGTTGGTTAAAGGTTATGCAGGATGAACTTCAGGCCTTGGAAACCAACTATACTTGAAATCTTGTCCCTCTCCCTACAGATAAACAAGTTGTTGGGTGCAAGTGGATCTATACCATGTGCGTCAACGCCGATGGTTCTCTAAATCGTCTCAAAGCATGGTTTGTAGGGTTATGTGCAGATGTATGGCGTTGGTTACCTTGACACATCTCTCGTGGCCAAGATGGCATCGGTCCGCTTATTTATCTCTCTTGTCGCTTCTTATCACTGGCATCTCCATCAGCTAGATGTGAAAAATCCTTTTCTTCATGGTTTTTTTGATGAAAAAGTTTATATGGAGCAATCATCAGGGTTTGTTGCTCAGGGGGAGTCTTCCAAGGTTCGTCGCATTCGTCTATCGTTGTATGGCCTCAAGCAGTCACTTAGTGTCTGGTTCAGGCGCTCTTGCACTGTTGTGCTTAGTTTTGGCATGTGTCAAAGCATAAAAGATTCCTCAGTTTTCTATCATCAGCAGGCGGTATTCTCTTGATTGTCAATGTGGATGACATTGTCATTACTGGCAGTGATACTGATGGCATTGATAAACTCAAATCCTTCATCAACATTTTCATACGAAGGATTTGGGTCCACTGCGATATTTCTTTGGGATTGAAGTCTCCAGATGTGCCAAAGGAATTTTTCTATCTTAAAGGAAGTACGTTCTTGATCTTCTACAAGAGACTGGAATGACTCAAACCGACTCAATTTACTCACCCCTTGAACCTGGAGAAAAGTCACTTCATTCTGACAGTGAGATGCTTTCTTCACCTGACAGATACTGACGGCTTGTTGGGAAGCTTAACTACTTGACGATGACTCGACCCAATATTGCTTGTGCGGTTAGCAAAGTGAGTCAGTTTATGGAATCTCCAACAAAGACACAGTGAGAAGTTGTTCTTCGCATTATTAGATATGTGAAAAAGAACCAGGTTTGGGACTTCTATATTTTGATCATGGACATACAGATATTGAGGCGTTTTGTGATGCAGATTATGTTGGATGTCTCTCTTCTAGGAGATCTACGTTGTTGCAGAAGCGTCGGGAGTCGCAACGACAGAAACGAGATACAGAAAGAAAATGCAGAAGAAAAGAAAATGCAGAAGAAAAGAAAACACACGGAACACACAAAATTTACGTGGTTCGGGAATAATTCCTACGTCCACAGAGAGGCAGAACTTCACTATGATTCGGGAGCACAGATTACAAAATTTCTCACACAAATCCTAACCTGAAAATGAGCTATAAAAGGAGGAAGACGATCCACTGTTCCGCACAGGAAGTCCGCATCGCTACAGTGAAAGACGACCACCTTAGTCAAAAGTGCTATAGTGGCTGCCGGCTGAAAGTCAAAAGTACAACAGTAAAGTTGACTACAAAGTTCGCACTGCTACAGTGTCGGTCAGTCAGCTCTGCTACAGTGGTCAGAGTTGCTACAGTCCCCGAAAATTTGGGTCGAGGACCTTCGGCCCCCGAACCCCCGGAGTAGAGGCACGTTGCCCCCTGCAACCTCCAACGAGCTCACCACGGAGCTCGACCCGCGACAGTTGCGGACCGTAAGCATTCGGCCCAACCGGATCGGGCTACACCAATCCAACATACGTCTGGTTTTGCAGTGTTTGTTGAAAGAAATTTGATCTCATGACGAATATTTTGTCCAAAAGAGGTGTAACAAACTGAGGTGTCTGGTCAGCGTGTCCAATTTTTGTGTAACAAACTGAGCATGATAAATATATATGTCTCACCTTGAGGAGGAGTGTTAAGAGTATTAGATGTTTTTTAGATATTTTTAATATTTTGTCCCACATCGGTTTCACACCTCCATTGTACTCCTTTGCTTATGTATAAATAAAGTATACTACCTCGATGTGAGGTAAGGTTTCCATTTAACAAAATCAAATCTTCTTGTTTTCTACACCGAGCATAGCTCAAGCAGACTGAGTGAAATGATGGATGACACATTGCTTAAGTATGGACTGATACCCTTTTCCCGTTGTATTTCTTGTCAATAAGGGGGAGAGAAAGTGAAATGGAAGTCTGAAAAAGTAAAGGGGGGAGAGAAGATAATGATCCACATACTGACAATATGATAAAGAAGTTTTAAAGTTAATTGAGCTTGGATGAAGTTCTCAAGTCTTGATATTCCAAGAACCGTTTATTGAAGACTTTGAGTTTCATGGTGATGTCTGGAGAATTGTTATGGATTCAATTAATGGCATTTGATGTCATTCTTGAACAATTCTCTTAGTAAATCAGACTATTGATGAACTGGTTCTAAGTCCAAAAATACATCTATCAAAGGTGATACATTGTCTACAACAAAGAAGAAAGTAGTTTTGATATTGAAGTTCTTTGGAATTTATATTCCAAAAAGTATAGAAGAGGAGCTAAAGGTCATGCAATATTTCACTGTTGCATGAGAACCATGCAAGTGCTAACTTGAAGAACATTGAGATTTTAGTTTGCATGAAGGAGAACCATGCCATATATTTAGTGTGTGATGGGTTGAAGATGAAGAAGTGGTTAGATGGCTTTATATTTGAAGAGAAATTGGCAAGGGCTTGAAGAAGTCTATACTAGAGTTTTAAAGGTGGCCATGCATTTCATATTTAATTTCATTATATACTTGGTTTTTTAACTAAGTGTTTTTATGGGGTTTATTTAAAAATATGGTCACCCATGCAAAGAGCCAAGCCAACCTCGACCAGGGCACATGTGGAACCCAATGGGTCAACCACGCCTTAGGAGATCAGCTCAAGCCACCATGCTGGCGGTAGAGGAGCATAGTGCCAGCAGGACGCAAGCGGACCAGTGTGTAAGGCCCGCAGTGCTCACAGCCGAGGTCGCGCACGGTTTGGGCCAACGGCCCGTAGGAGAAGTGGCGCCACCGTGTGGGGCGGCACGACGGCAGGAGGAGGGGGATTTCTGGCCCCTTCAGGCGACGCTTGCTTGATATACCGCACCACAACACCCGGACGATTTGATGTGGTACACAAGTTGGAGCACTCACTGTTCATCCATGTTAAAAACACGGATATAACTGAGGTCGTTCGATCGCAGTCATCTGATCTCCTGCGCCGCTGATTCAAAAGAAGTCGCGCATATTTTTGAACCCACCGTTGTCTTCCTCCTTCCAGCTCCCGACGGCACCGCTAGATCGTCGGAGAAGATACAGAACCACCATCGATCGAACCCAAGGCCACCATGCTCAAATTGTGGTCGAAACATTGAAATGAACTCGATCGAAGGAATCATGCAACTTCGTTTGCATGATTCATGTGAAAAATTCGAAGAACAATGTAAGAACATGGGCATTCTTTTCAGGTATGTTTCTCTTTTCTGTTCGTTGTTGAGAAAAAAAGGATTTTTTGGGAAGAAAACTTTTAAAGTTGTAGAGGCTGTGCAGGGGCGCACGGTTTGTTCAAACCGTGCGGCCAGCCCAGGAAACCGTGCACCCTTGACAGTGGGCTCCACACGGGAGGCGCACGGTTTGTCAAACCGTGCAGGCAAACCGTGCGAAGTTCCTGGAGAAGAAAGTGGGCTCCGCACGGGCGGCACACGGTTTGTCAAACCGTGCGGGCAGGCCGTGCGAAGTCCCTGGTAGAGACAGTGGCAACCGCACGGTTGGCGCATGGTTTGCCAAACCGTGCGGTCACTTAAAAATTAGGGTTTAAAGTCCCGGGCCGCTCGGGATTCCTCATTTCTTCTCCAAACTCTCTCCCACTCGAGCCTCACTCGGGATTTTGGGTTCTCAAAGGTTGAAGGAGCTCACCCACTCATTTTGGAGGCAAATCGAAGGGTTTTCTTGGCGGATCGAAGCCGGTTCTTCTCGGGTAAGTCTCTCCTCCTGGTTCCTTTGAGTTTCCCTCTAGATCTACATCTCGCTATCCCCCGATTTTCTAGATCTACACCCGTTGTGTGTAGATCTAGGGTTGTGGTTGCCTCGGGTGTTGATTTCAAGACTTGTGGATGTTAGGGAAGGAGGTTTAGACCGTTTCCGGTGGTGTGTTCGCCAGTTTTGAGGAGATGGAATAGCTTTTGGATCGTTTTCACCAGAACCCTAAAGGTAGGTGGTTTGTGCCTTTCGGTTTAAGGTCTTTGAATCGTTGTGCAAAATCGCCAATACCCATGAACGGGGTATTGCGTGTTATTGTTTTAGCCCTATTGATTGCCTGCTTGCTTGTATGCTAGAGTAGAGGTTTTTTAATGTGTTTTGGGTAAATTGCTATGCTTTGGATGTTTTGCCCATGCATGTCTGATATGACCGTTTGGTCTAGTTTTGCCTGTTAGGCTATGACCAGTTTCCCATGCCTAGTGTTATAGGATGGTGTGTTGTGATCTTCTGATATACTGAGATGGTGTAGACTGTTAGCCAAGTAGTTCTTAAGGTTTACTTTGACCGATACGCGCACTATACTTTTGATGACTTATACAGGGCCGTGAGAACCTGTTGTAGTAAACCATAGGGAGAATGGACGTAAGGACTTCTCCAGAGTGTCTTTATAATACGATGCGAGACCACAAGGGGAATTGACGTTGAGTGCTTCCTCAGAGTGTCTGTAGTTCCTCGACGCGGGCCACAAGGGGAATTGACGTTGAATGCTTCCCCAGAGCGTATTTAGTACGATACGAGACTATAGGGGGAATTGACGGTGAGTGCTTCCCCAAAGAGTATTCTTTAGCCGAACCAGAGGGGTGGGACTGTGTGTGCCTCCCAGAGGGTTGGTAGTACTTGTTGGTTGAACCTTAGGGGTTAGGCTGTGAGAACTACCCAGAGGGTTACCTGTTTGTTCTACTTGCTTGAGTGGATGTTTACTTGTTTGTAATTATGTGCTAGGAACTGTGGATTGTATGTTGTTTAGTACTTCCTTGTTTACTGCTTTCTGCACTTTTACCTGTCATATATTCACTGACTGTTAAGCACAGATCTTCGGGTGGTTGTCTACTGGGATTTTTATCTCACACCCAGTTTGAAACATGCTTTTGGGCCCAAACAGATTATATTGTTGCAGGTATAGATAAGGGCAAGCGCCCTTCTACTTCAGGTACTTGATTGCACTGGAGTTGGAGAGCATGGGACCAAGCCGAGGCTTGCGATGCTGAGGAGTTGCTCATCTGTTTTTCTTTTGTACTTTGGTTTAGTACTGTATTCAGCATTGTGACTTGTTTGGCTGCTTAGACGCATTTTTATCATGCGTCATTATTATATTTGTTCCAGTTGTTTATCTATCAGTTTTCCGCTGTTACTGTTGTTTGGTATTTACTGTTTCCGCTGTTGTATATTTGTTTCCCTTCCGTTGTGTACTCTGTCAATGAGGGCATAGTTTCCCCACTATCACACCCAAGGCCCTCGCTGCTAATCGGCAGGCTCTGGCGTTCGGGGAAATGCGCTTGAGGCCATGTGACCAACCGGGTACGGGGCACCCCTGGGTGGCTTCCGGAACCGGGACGTTACAAAGTGGTATCAAAGGGTTCTTTTCTCTTGACTTACTGTTTGGAGCCTTTAGCCAGGGATAGGACGAAATAAGTACTTGGTAATGAGTTGTGCCCGGGAGTAGCTAACCCGTGTACAGGGAAAAGTCATACTACCTCGTTTATTGCAATTTTATTTGGTTTGCAAATTTTACAGTTGATTTGATTTCACCGTTGAGTGATTCACATGCTTTGTACTGTTACCGTTGTTGTTATTGCGGTTCTATTTTCTGTCGCAACCCGATGAGATGAGGGTATGTCATCTCATGCATCATATAGACACTTGTTAGAAATCACATGTCATGCATTCTTGTCATGTCATCTAGGATGCATTAGCGATTGCATATTGTTGTGATAGACACTGTGCAGATTATGCATGCTGTTGTGATAGATGTCATGATAAAATCTTTGCTATAGTTAGAGCTTAGTTTATAAAGTTTTTTGTGAATGAACGCCAAGTTTTGGTTCCTGAGGTGTTATGGGCCCTCGTGGACCAAAAATTGGTGGATCATTGCCTTGTCTGCTTTGCTATGACTTGTATAAGATGCCAAACTTTGATTCGTGGGGAGTATGGGCCCTCACGGATCGAAATTTGGCACTTTCAATGTTCGTTCCAGTGTTCTCTGGGTTCCGAAGTAGTTTCTAAGGCTTACTGTCCGGAAAAACCCAGAGTGCACGTCGTGTAGTTTTGACTACACGTCATGTGTTCTTCTGTTCGGGAAGAAACAGTCTTTCTTAAGTACATGTCGTGTACTCCTATGTTTCAGTCCCTATTAATCTTGATCTAAGGTGTGCGTTTGACCTTGTAAAGTCATGCCACCGAGACGTCCTCCGGTTGTCTGTCAGCTGCAGGGCGACGACCAGACACCGGACATGGCTGATCAGGGACTTCCGGCAGTTCCTCCTGCTGTGCCAGTCTTGGCACCAGCAGTCATACCAAATGCAGGTGTTGATGCACAGTTCAGGGAAGGCTTCATGAGGATAATGCAGACCTTCCAGAGAGCACCGCCTCCTGCCTCGTCTATGGCAGACTTGACACGGGTTTTCCAACAGCAACATCCTCCCACCTTCTTAGGGGAAGGAGGACCTCAGGCTGCAGAGTCATGGCTAGAATCCATGATGACGATCTTCGAGCATCTGGAGACGCCTCCAGAGAGGCGGGTCAAGCTCGCTACCTACATGCTACGTGACTCCGCCAAGAGGTGGTGGGATGTGATCTCACAGGCGGGTCATCAGCAGGTTATGGCATGGGAGGAGTTTCGGCGCGTCTTTTATGATTACTTCTATCCAGAGACCCTGAGGGCCGACCGAGCCCGGGAGTTCATGAGCCTGGAGCAGGGTACTCTTTCTATCATGGAGTATTCCTCTCGTTTCACCGAGCTTCAGCGTTTCACACCCCTCCAGAGCGCAGATGGGTTGTTCATGGCAAGGAAGTTTGAGGATGGTCTTAGGCGGGAGATCCGCTCGCAGGTGAATATCTTCAGGCTGACTTCCATCGCCTCCATCGTCAACCAGGCACTGATTGCGGAGCGCAATCTGAGAGATTCTAGAGCTGAGAGCCAGGGCGGTTCCGCTTCCAGAGTTAGTGCTTCACCAGCTGACATCAAGATGCGTCGTAGGGAGTCTACGCGCGGTGATCCGAGGCAGCGGGACACATCTTCAGGTAGCCAGGTGGTATGCTACCAGTGTGGAAGGGTTGGGCATACAAGGCCGCAGTGCCAGAGGGACCCAGTGGAGTGCCGATCTTGCGGCAAGATGGGTCACCTTCAGCGCTTCTGTCAGGTTCTCTCACCAACAGTTGGTGATAGGGGTTCTTCCATGACTCCTCGTTCAGGAGCAACGCCACCATCTTCTCACCGGTCTGAAAACTGGAGTTCTTCCGGCCATTCGGGCCGAGGTGGAGGTCGAGGTCATGGTGGTCAGTCGCCGGTCTATCAGCGACAGCAGGGTGGATCAGCCCAGAGCGGTCAGGCAGGGTCACAGGGCCATGGAGCAGGCCAGACTTTTGCGGTGGAGCAGATCCTTCAGGAGCAGGATCCCGGACCCTCTACAGTTCGAGGTACGATCTTAGTAGCCTCGGTTTTATCTTCTGCTCTTTTCGATACAGGGGCTTCCCATAGTTTTATATTCGTTGTTGTTGTGGAGAGCCTTGGGCTATGTATCTTGTCTTCTGTCGGCATATTGACATTAGGCACGCCGTTGGGAACAAGGACATCTAGCGTACGTCAGTGCAGAGAGTGCCCTCTAGAGGTTGCGAGGTGTCACTTTTTATGGGATCTCAATATCCTAGAGATGACAGACTATGATGTCATTCTCGGAATGGACTGGCTAGTTCCCTTCCAGGCAGTCGTCGACTGTTATTGGCGCAGGGTGAGTTTCATATCACCAGAGGGTGGATCTTTTCTTCATAAGGGCGAGTGGGATGTCCAGACGAGTAGAGCAGGACCCGAGCATCATGGGCTAGGTGGAGTTACAGCTTAGATTGCTAGTCTATATCTGGATGTCCAGGGGACTTCACAGTTGGACTTTCCTCCAGTGGTGGATCGTTTCGGGGATGTCTTTCCAGATGACTTTTCAAGTTTGCCTTCGGAGCGTGAGGTAGACTTTTCTATTGAGCTCGTGCCAGGAGCGGCACCGGCGTCCATTCCTCCTTATAGGATGGCGACACCTGAGCTACAGGAGCTCAAGAAGCAGTTAAAGGAGTTGCAGGAAAAGAGTTTCATCCGACCCAGTACTTCTCATTGGGGTTCGCATTTCCTTTTTGCGAAGAAGGCAGACGATACTCTTAGGCTGTGTGTGGATTATCGGAAGTTGAACCAATTGACGGTCAAGAACCGATATCCCTTGCCGAGGATTGATGATCTTTTTGATCAACTTCGAGGAGCACGAGTGTTCTCGAAGATTGACTTGAGATCCGGATATCATCAGTTGCGCGTTAGACCATCGGACATACCGCTTACAGCTTTTCGGAGCAGGCATGGTCTATATGAGTACTTGGTCATGCCGTTTGGACTCACGAACGCGCCAGCAGTTTTCATGGCACTGATGAATCGTGTGTTTCACCCTTATCTGGATTCTTTTGTGGTAGTCTTCGTAGACGATATCTTGGTGTACTCTCACACTCAACACGACCATGCCACCCATCTTGAGATAGTATTGAGTACACTGAGAGAGCATCAGTTATATGCTAAGCTCTCGAAATGTCATTTTTGGATGGATTAGATTTACTTCTTGGGTCATGTTATCTCAGAGACAGGAGTATCAGTAGACCCAGAGAAAGTGAGCTGTAGTTTCCTGGGAGCAGCCGAAAAACGTCTTTGAGGTGCGGAGTTTTCTGGGGCTGGCTGGATACTACAGACGTTTCATACATGACTTCTCGCGCTTGGAAGCACCGCTGACGGGTCTGACTAAGAAGGGTGTGAAGTTCTTGTGGTCAGATTCTAGTGATTCAGCCTTTCAAGAGTTGAAGGGGAGGTTGACGTCAGCACCGATACTAGTCTTGCCAAAGCCGGGCAAGAGCTATACTGTTTACTGCGATGCCTTAGGTATCGGGTTGGGAGTTGTGCTTATGCAAGGAGATGGAGTCGTTGCGTACGGGTCTCGGCAATTGAGGCCTCATGAGAGGAATTACACGATGCACGATCTGGAGCTGACAGTCGTTGTTCATGCCTTACGCTGTTGGAGACATTATCTTTTGGGAGAGCATTTTGTGGTCTTCACCGACCACAAAAGTCTCAAGTATATCTTCACTCAGCGTGATCTGAATCTGAGACAGCGCAGGTGGGTCGAGTATCTTCAATCCTTCGACTTTGAGTTTGCCTATACACCTGGAAAGGGCAACGCAGTGGCTGACGCGTTGAGCAAGAGAACTCAGATACAGGCAGTTCACGAGGCCAGCAGTGAGTGGCAGCTTATGGCACTGTTCTCTGAGATGCATCTGGAGGTGCACGACAGACAGGGGCAGACCTTTCTATCTTCTGTAGTTGTTACCTCTACGCTTCTTGACCGAGTTTGAATGAGGCAACTATCAGACTCAGAAGGCCTAGTCTTACGGGAGAGTGTGTCAGGAGAGGACCCTCTTCCTGGATGGACAATAGGCGAGGATGAGATCTTGCGTTTTCAGGGATGCGTATGGGTGCCAGCAGATATACGCGAGGAGCTGATGCGGGATTTTCATTCCTCAGTTTGGGCAGTTCATCCTGGCATCACCAAGATGTATCGTGATCTACACCGTCAGTATTGGTGGCCAGGTATGAAGAGGGATGTTGTTGGTTTTGTCATGAGGTGTTCCACTTGTCATCAGGTGAAAGCGGAACATCAGCGACGAGCAGGTCTTTTACAGCAGTTACCCATTCCCGAGTGGAAGTGGAATGACGTCACGATGGATTTCGTGACAGGGTTGTCGAGGTCTCCCCGAGGTAACGATGTTGTATGGGTTGTCATCGACAGGCTTACGAAGGTTGCTCACTTCTTACCGATCAAGGAGACCTTCAGTGTTGATGAGCTGGGGCGGTTGTACATCCGAGAGATTGTACGTCTGCATGGAGTTTCACACTCTATTGTTTCAGACAGAGATGCGCGCTTTACTTCTCGGTTTTGGCAGGGGCTTCAGAAGGCTTTGGGTACACAGGTACTTTTGAGTACAACATACCATCCTCAGACAGATGGTCAGTCCGAGCGTACGATTCAGGTGCTGGAGGATATGCTCAGAGCTTGCATTCTGGACTTTGGAGGTTCTTGGGAGAAGCATATACCTCTTGTGGAGTTTGCCTACAATAATACTTTTCAAGCAACTATTCAGATGGCACCATATGAGGCTTTGTACAGTAGGTCATGCCGATCACCCTTATGTTGGCTGGAGGCAGGAGAGGCAGCTTTGTTGGGACCTCGTCTTGTTCAGGAGACCACAGAGCAGATAGATTTGATTCGGAAGAGGATGGCTACTGTACAGTCTCGTCAGAAGTCTTATGCTGATCAGCGAAGACGACCTCTGGAGTTCGAGGTCGGGGATCAGGTTTTTCTACGTGTCACACCGAGGTTGGGACACAAGAGGATTAGGAGGCAAGGTAAGCTTTCGCCGAGGTACGTCGGGCCGTTTGAGGTGTTGGAGAGAGTTGGGCCGGTTGCCTATCGGCTACAGTTACCTCAAAGATACCGGGCTATGCACGACGTTTTCCACGTTTCTCAGCTCCGACGTTACTTTTCAGACCCGTCTCATGTCTTTCAACCTGAGGAGGTTGAGCTCGAAGCGGATGCATCGTTTGAAAAGCATCCTATCCGGATTGTCGATCGCAGTACAAAGGTTCTCTGTGGTCGGTCTGTTCCTCTAGTACGAGTGCTATGGCAGCACGGGCGAGTACAGGACGAGACTTGGGAGAGGGGGGGCCGATGTACGAGCTCAGTGGCCGAAGCTGTTCGGGGTTTCTTCTTCTGCGCCGCGCTAGGGAAATTCGGGGACGAATTTCTTTAAGGGGGGAAGTTTGTAAGAACCTGGGACTTCTTTTCAGGTATGTTTCTCTTTTATGTTCGTTGTTGAGAAAGAGGATTTTTTGGAAAGAAAACTTTTAAAGTTGTAGAGGCTGTGCAGGGGCGCACGGTTGGCTCACGGTTTGTTCAAACCGTGCGACCAGCCCAGGAAACCGTGCACCCTTGACAGTGGGCTCTGCACAGGAGGCACACAGTTTGTCAAACCGTGCAGGCAAACCTTGCGAAGTTCCTGGAGGAGACAGTGGGCTCCGCACGGGCGGCGCACGGTTTGTCAAACCGTGCGGGCAGGCCGTGCGAAGTCCCTGGGAGAGACAGTGGCAACCGCACAGTTGGCGCACGGTTTGCCAAACCGTGCGGGAAAACCATGCGGTCACTTAAAAATTAGGGTTTAAAGCCCCGGGCCGCTCGGGATTCCTCATTTCTTCTCCAAACTCTCTCCCACTCGAGCCTCACTTGAGATTTTGGGTTCTCAAAGGTTGAAGGAGCCCACCCACTCATTTTAGAGGCAAATCGAAGGGTTTTCTTGGCGGATCGAAGCTGGTTCTTCTCGGGTAAGTCTCTCCTCTTGGTTCCTTTGAGTTTCCCTCTAGATATACATCTCGCTATCCCCCGGTTTTCTAGATCTACACCTGTTGTGTGTAGATCTAGGGTTGTGGTTGTCTCGGATGTTGATTTCAAGACTTGTGGATGTTAGGGAAGGAGGTTTAGACCGTTTCTGGTGGTGCGTTCGCCAGTTTTGAGGAGGTGGAATAGCTTTTGGATCGTTTTCACCGGAACCCTAAAGGTAGGTGGTTTGTGCCTTTCGATTTAAGGTCTTTGAATTGTTGTGCAAAATCACCAATACTCATGAACGGGGTATTGCGTGTTACTATTTTAGCCCTATTGATTGTGTGCTTGCTTGTATGCTAGAGTAGAGGTTTTTGAATGTGTTTTGGGCTAATTGCTATGCTTTGGATATTTTGCCCATGCATGTCTGATATGACCGTTTGGTCTAGTTTCGCCTGTTAGTCTATGACCAGTTTCCCATGCCTAGTGTTATAGGATGGTGTGTTGTGATCTTCTGATATGCTGAGATGTTGTAGACTGCTAGCCAAGTAGTTCTTGAGGTTTACTTTGACCGATACGCGCACTATACTTTTTATGACTTATACAGGGCCGTGAGAACCTGTTGAAGTAAACCATAGAGAGAATGGACGTAAAGGCTTCCCCAGAGTGTCTATAATACGATGCGAGACCACGGGGGGAATTGACGTTGAGTGCTTCCCCAAAGTGTCTGTAGTTCCACGACGCGAGCCACAGGGGGAATTGACGTTGAGTGCTTCCCCAAAGCGCCTTTAATACGATACGAGACTATAGGGGGAATTGACGGTGAGTGCTTCTCTAGAGAGTATTCTTTAGCCGAACCAGAGGGGTGAGACTGTGTGTGTCTCCCAGAGGGTTGCTAGTACTTATTGGTTGAACTTTAGGGGTTAGGCTGTGAGAACTACTCAGAGGGTTACCTGTTTGTTCTACTTGCTTGAGTGGATGTTTACTTGTTTGTAATTATGTGCTAGGAACTGTGGATTGTTTGTTGTTTAGTACTTCCCTGTTTACTGCATTCTGCACTTTTACCTGTCATATATTCACTGACTGTTAGTCACAGATCTTCGGGTGGTTGCCTACTGGGATTTTTATCTCACACCCTGTTTGAGTCATGCTTTTGGGCCCAAACAGATTATATTGTTGCAGGTATAGATAAGGGCAAGCGTCCTTCTACTTCAGGTACTTGATTGCACTGGAGCTGGAGAGCATGGGACCAAGCCGAGACTTGCAATGCTGAGGAGTTGCTCATCTGTTTTTCTTTTGTACTTTGGTTTAGTACTGTATTCAGCATTGTGACTTGTTTGGCTGCTTTCTTAGACGCATTTGTATCATGCATCATTATTATATTTGCTCCAGTTGTTTATCTATCAGTTTTCCGATGTTACTGTTGTTTGGTATTTACTACTTCCGCTGTTGTATATTTGTTTCTCTTCCGCTGTGTACTCTGCCAATGAGGGCATAGTTTCCCCACTATCACACCCAAGGCCCTCGCTGCTAGTCAGCAGCCTCTGGCGTTCGGATAAATGCGCTTGAGGCCATGTGACCAACCGAGTACGGGGCACCCCTGGGTGGCTTCCGGAACCGGGACGTTACAAACAAGCTTCGGCCGAACTGCAAACGTAGTTGCAGGAGGCCATTTGAGCTCGAGCGTTCGGGAAGATGGTTTGCATGCGTTTATAATCGCATGCACGTGATTTATCACCGAGAGGAGAAGCAGGCCGATCGCGAAGGATAACGCCATGAAATGCGGCATCATTTTAATCCACGTTTGAAGTATTCAAAGCCGAGATCTTCGGCTCTTTATATTGGTCTTTGACACGGCATAAAATGCGGAAGGGCGAATCGATGCAAGGTGGTGGTTCTGCCAATAAATATTGAGGCATCGAGATGAGGTAATATAGTGTTGTTCGCATACTTGAGAGCTCTCGAAAAACAAAGGTTCTCCGGGGCGTTCTGTTATGTGAACCAGCAGAAGTTCTGCGAGCCATTGAGGCTTCACAGAGAGGGGAGTCCCGCGAGCCATTTTGGTTTCATGAAGGAGATCTGCGCACATCCTGTGAGCAGATATTCTGCGATCACGCGACAAGTATACACTCTCAACGTGCTTTGCAAAGACAAACCGATACTGTGAGCCAGTGTTTGAGCCGAGTACTTCCACTGTGCTTCGCAAAGAACTTGTTCCGCGAAGCTTTTCAAGCTTTTGCGAAGAAGCAGGAACACACACCTATCCTATTGTAGTACTGCACACAAGATTGTGTTGCGCAGTTACACATGCGCGAGAATAATAGGAGGCAGCCGACTTTCATGAAGTGTACATGAGATAATCGTGCTCTTGTCTGCACAATAAAAGACCTCATGCTTGTGCAAGGAAGAACTCATATGCTAGTTTGGGCTTTCGTGTGACAGCTTGTGCATGCATGCACATGCATTTTATAAATACAGTTTGAGATACCCGAACCTGGCTCTTGTGCAAAAAGAAAAGGCCATGGCTAGTAGGGTAGGCTGTAATCATATCAAAAGAAAGACGGGCAAACATAATGATGAGTATGTAGATATTTGAATCCAATAAGAAGTGACCACAAGGTAGGGAAGATTTGAGTCAAAGAAATAAAATGAAAGTTGTCGGAAGGCCACGGCTAGTAGGGTAGGCTGCTGCAAAAGGCTATATCACCATAGGGGAAGACAGTAGGGTTAGTAGATAATGGGACAAGAGGGTGAATGGGCAGGGGACAAGGGGGAGAATGGGCTAGTCAGGGTGCCAAATATGGGGGGTCCATCGGGGGCGACCCTGTGTGTGTGTGTGGGGGGGGGGGGGCACATGGAAGAGACATCACACGCGAAGAACGTGCCATGCACTCAGAAGAGTTGCGGTCAGCAACTAGGGCTTTTCCTTTATTTTAGTTTAATTTATTTTTTTCACAAAGGCATGGATTTGTTTTATCAGTCATAGGGTTAAGGTGGCTCTAATACCATGCTAAACAATGGTAACAAGAATACCGTAACCTTTAAATGAGTTCGGTGCCATATATTTATAGGAAATAAAATACAGATACAAGTTATTGGGCCACGGCTAATGAACATGGGTCATGCCCAAACTCCACTAACAATAGCGATGGGTCCTCGATTCATATAAAGTAAGTAATTTTTTAAATTTATATTAGCGAATTTGCAAACAAGTATGTCATAATTTTTTATCTATGTATCAATTGATCTTGGCATAGTCCCTATTTATCTATCAAATGAGACCAGCTACAACAGTTAAATCTGCTCTTTTGAAGCTGGCAGGTCACGGGTTTCTGCCATGAAAACAGCCTTGATGCTAAAATGCAGGGGGGAAGTTGAGTGCAAAAGGAAACAAAACAAAACCCGACCATTGCAATGTTTGTTGCCAGTAATTTTGGTGGCCAATGATCCTACAAATCGCCTGTTTTAAAGCTTAAACTTCATTCATGCCAAAAAAAAAATGCTGGGAAGTTTTTTGAGAGAACTTCCTCACTGTATCAGCAGCCACAAGATTTAAGCCGACTCCCCCTGCTCTGGTAGATATCAAAAACACAAATGCACCATCAGGAGCTGCTGGTGAGATGGAACCATTATTGGAAAAATGCTGACTAAAGCTTCTAATAGCAGCAAAACGTTCCTCAGCTCGGACTGAACCATCAAGACGCTCATAAGAATATTTCCTAAACTCCATAAAATCCTGTGTTGCATATGAAATAATAAATATTTGAAATCAATATGACCACAACAACCAGTGTAGTCAAACTGAAGGGTAAACAGTTACGGTGTAACATTATGACACGACGACATCAATGCACCTGTAAAATGTCAAGAGTGTTTGTCATCTGTGCAAATAGAAGAATTCGATGTCCATGATTCTGCAGCTTCTGAAGCAGCTGGTCTAAAACCAGCAGTTTGCCACTAGCCTGATCAGAAATTTAAAAAAAAAAACAGATTGCTCATTATAATGCAAAAAAGTTTGACTATGTAAATGGTTATGAAATTTAGTCAAATAGTCAGCAGCTTCATTATATAAATGATTTTTTTGTCACTGCCTACATTTGATGTCCATCAATATAGACACAAAATATAATTCCAGATTCACAAGACATTGTGTAGGGCAGTGGGCAAAAAAATGCAGGTTAAACCTTCTTGGCAATCACGCAGTCCCATGACCTGTGGAAATGTATTGAAATATGTATAAAATCATGCAATTGATGGTTTAGTTTTAATTTAATTTAAGATAGTTTTAATCGAGCTTAATCTAATTATTATGGATATGTTATATATTCAGTAATATTAGTATTATAACTTCATTATAGTATTAACGTGTTAATTTTAGTGTTTTTAGAGTTTTAGTTTTAATTCTGATAATCGAACATTTTATTATTATTTATTTTTGTAAGATTTGGAAAACCACGACATGGTGGGAAATCACTACACTATGGTTAGTGCGAGAGATTGAAAAATGAGGAATCAAGAAGAAAACTACGATGTAGGAGGCTGCTGGTTGTGGACAGAGATGAAGCTAATGAGCAGAGATTGACTTCCTAGATAGACAGGAGGTAACCTGAGATCTAAGAAGACTGTGTCATGTGTAAGCTCAAGTTTTTAAAAGAAACCCTTGCGGAGTGGAATTCGCAAACTTTTGGTGGCCTCGGATCTAAGAAGACTATTATTAGAGCTGAGATTGACTTCCTAGATAAACAGGAGGTGGGAGGAGCCTTGTTTGAGGATCAATTGCATCACAAGGAGGTTTTGCTTAAAGATCGTGAGGAGACTATCATGTTGGAGGCACGCAATTGGCGTCAAAAGATGAAATGGGGGTAGTGTTGAGTCAAAGTTTCTCTTATGACTTTTTCATTCCTTTAGTTTTGAAAATCACAAGCTCTTTCTTAACTACTTGATCACTAACTTTTTATATCCAGAGTATTTTAAAATGTTTTTGTAGAAAACATATACTTTTATCATACTTAGAATTAGTTCTTAAGTATTCATGGATATAAACTTACATTTTTCATTACGATTGTCATAATAAGTATGGAACCTATAACCATCGAACTCACCTTAGCAGATCAGATTTAAAATTTTATGTCTTGTCTTCGTACTGACAAAGTCTTTATAATCGGACTGATGTCGGAACCAATAAACATCGGATCCACACTCATAAAGCATACTGTAATGATATTTGTAAGAAAGCCCATCGGACTGACTAAGTTTAAATTCTGAATACAAAAAAATGATTTCTATCGTAATGGAACATCTTTTACACTGTAATGGTGCGAAACAAAACGACGTCGGACTTTCTGTTATGATATAGCCGTTGAAGTGTCAGTTGTCCAAGTCGTTGCAACAAACTCAGAGAAAATATGACCGTTAAGTCTACAAAGTGTGAACAACTTGTTCTTAGTCTTTTGTATTTCTTTAGAGAGAGTCCTTCTTAAGGAAACCTTGTTAGGTTGTCTTCTTAAGAATTGTTTTGTAATTGCTTAGTGCATCTGATTGTGTGAATACGATCGAGGGCTTCTGAGGCTAGAAAGACAGAGAGTTCGATCTTCTGATCGTGGGTTTGCGGGGATAGCAAGACATAAGTCTATCCATCAGATCGAGGATTGCCGAGGATAGGCAGACGGAGAAGTCGATCATCGTATCGAGTGATTTCCTTGTGAGGAAAGACAAACTTGCTTGTGTAAGTATAAAACAAAGGACTTTTAGCCAAGGTTTGGGGCTACCTTACTCTTAAAATTAAAAGAGATCTATTCAATTTTTTAAATAGCTATAAATCATTCTTATATTGATGTAATTGTTTTACTTGTTTTTACAAGTCTTTTATTCCGCTGTGCGTGTGTGTAATAATTTTATTGTAACAATTCTCATTACGATAAACACAATCTGTTGTACTAATCGGATCTGCAGTAAATCTGAGTCATACTCTTTTAATCGTATCTATCTTGAATATGATCTGTTTACTCTGATTTAATCATGTACTTTGTGATTACGTTTTTCGTACTCTAATATTATCGTAACCAATCTGATTACGATACATTGATATAATCAGGCTGAGGGCCAAGTCTGAATCCGATCTTTTACATAAAGAGGTATTGTGAATTGTTTAGTTTAAATCCTTTTAAAATAAACTTTTTAAAAATTATAATTCACCCCCGCCCCTCTTGTAATTGAGTCATCTAGAATAAATTCTTACGATCCTAATATCAATATATCTCATATTGATAGCCAACAAGCAAGCCAAAAGAAGGGGTTGGGAACAACAAGTTCTTTCATAGAGTGGCTTTAGGGAAGCGTAGAAAGGCAGAGATTAAGGAGATTGAAGATGATTCTGGCTTTACCATCAGGGACAATGAATCTCAAAGGTCTTCTCCTTGCATTTCACCAATCTCTTCACTGACGATGATTCCCCTTATAGGCCTTTTATTCAGGGCTTGAAATGGCAGCTTATTCATCTTGCAGAAGCTGAATGGTTGGAATGCCAGTTTGAAGCTCAGACCCCCGATCCAGATGGATAAAGACAAACCCCCCCGATCCAAATGGCTTCTTGAAGGCCTCTTTCAAGACTGTTAGAACCCGATTAAAGATTATCTTATGAGGGTAATGGTCAAATTCTATAAGAATGGGGTCATGGGTATGAGTAAGAATTCCACTTTTGTTACATTGATCCCTAAGAAAAAGTACACGGTCAAATTAACAAATTTTAGGCCCATTAGTCGTACCACAAATGTATATAAAATTATTGCAAAGATGTTGGGTGATAGGTTATCTAGAGTGGTTTCGTAGACGATATAACAGGATTGGAGCGCGTTTGTCGGGGGGCCGTCAGATTTTAGATGTCGTTTTGGTTGCTAATGAGGTGGTCGATGATGCTCGTCGCTCAGGTAGGAGTGAAGAAGCTCTTATGAGTGTGATAAGTTTTGTCTTTAGTGAACTCCACGGTGTTGGGTCGAACATTGTGGCAGACATCAAGATCGAATTGTCACGGTCGTCCAAACATAAGTTAGTAAGCATTTATCTCGAGCACGTGACACGTCACACGATCTTTGTAACGGTAGATCGAGAATGGTACACTGCATTGTTCAGTGACGCAAATGTCTCCTATCGACATTATCCATCCAACGCAATAGGGTGACGAATGTTTTGTTATCTTTAGTTGCAGTTTGTTTACGGCGTTTCGAGAGATTAAGTTCTTTTGGCTTCCCCAGTCAATAAAGATTTTGAGCATGAGTCCATTCACCTGATAACGGGTGCGAAAGAGATTATGACAGTGTGGGTCCTGTGCAGGTTCAGTGGTTATCACCAAAAGTCGCACAACTTGGACCTACCGCTATTCTTCAGCCACATCTTCTGAATTGATAAAGTATTGTTTCTCCTCTTGTTCAGGATCAGTTGTCCCTCCTTCAACATCCGCTATTAAATTAATCCAGTCTCGATTCGAGCAATTGTTTGATAAGTGTCTTGGTCGTTAGCATCGATATCACTAATCACCACACTTTCGAACATACAAGTTGTTTTGTTGAGGCTAGGAATGTTGACCAAACTGATGTCTCGGCCAGTCTCCATCAGCTTTTAACGGCTGCTTCGGGGCTTTTGCCCTCCCTTTGCGGTGGGGGCTTGAATCCGAAGTTTTGCTGCCTTGATGGGTCCCAAGTTTGGGTCAGAATGGCTCGAGTGAGGGCGTCGTTGAAGTTGAGCCTCTCAAGACTCGGGTGATCGCCTCATCCAGACTAAACACTGTGATCAGTTGTACCAGATCCCGAATAACGAGTTGGAGACCTCCAATAAACCTCGAGATTCGATGACCCTCTGTTTCCTGAAAGTTATTCCAAGCCGATATGGTACAGGCGCCTTGTCGGCAATCTCAGTACTGTTGACATAGTACCCAATCATAGTCGTTTGGAAGGAACCTAAAGTTCAAGGCATCCTTCATTCATTGCTGGGAGCAGATAGGATACGTGCCTTGTTGTCAACAATTATTCTACAATTGTTCCCACCATACAGAAGCTCCGTCACGGAGCTTATAAGCCACGTATTTCGGTGTCGCCTGGTAAGCTCTGCTACAGTCGGTCGAAGTTGCTACAGTTCCTCAAAATTTGGGTCGGGGGCCTTCGTCCCCCAAACCCCCCGAACCAAGGGCGCATTGCCCCCTGCAACCCCCAACAAGCTCACCGCGAAGCTCAACCCGCGAGAGTTGAGGCCCGGTGTGCAATATGGGTCGCTTGCATTCAGCCCAACATCATCCAAACGGATTGGACTACACCAATCCAACACCTTAGTCTTAACAAACTGGTAAGACACGACAATTGTTTTCCATGTGTTATCAACATATTTAACTTGAAAATTTATGGTGTTCCCACTAACCTGTTAGAAACACATGCAACTCATTTGTTTCCAAACGAATATTCTATGATCACTATGCATGATTTATTCATAAATGAATTTGTTATTGGTGAATTCCCCTTACCTCAATGTGAGGTGAGGATATTCTTTTATAGATTAGGAAACCAATATACAAGACAGGTAAGTCCAATGTGGGACTCACCCATTTACACTTAAATGGGTTCCAACACTCCCCATCAAGCTGGACATGCCCAGATTGGATAGAGTCCCACACAAAAAGAATAACAAGACAACCTCAAACTCCCCCTCAAGCTGGGCCAGGGAGGCTGTGAATACCCAGCCTGGAAGTGAGAGACTCAAGACGAGCTCCGGGAAGACCTTTGGTGAAGAGATCGGCAAGCTGATCGGCCGTCGGGATATGGCCGAAACCGATATGGTGCTGCTCTAGATGGTGGCGGAGAAAGTGACAATCCACCTCGATATGCTTCGTCCGTTCATGAAAGACGGGATTCGAGGCAATCTTCGTAGCGGCCTGATTGTCACACCAGATATGAGCAGGAGTCGATGCCGGGAAACCGAGCTCCTGGAGAAGATAACGAAGCCAGAGGATCTCAGTAGTGACAGTGGCCATGGCTCGATACTCTGCCTCGGCACTAGAACGGGAGACCACAGTCTGCTTCTTGCTGCGCCAAGAGATGAGATTACCGGCGAAGAAGACGGCGAATCCCGAAGTAGACTTGCGGGTAGCGAGGCAACTGGCATAGTCCGCATCACAAAAAGCCTCAACATCCATGTGAGCATGATGTGAGTACCGAAGGCCGCGTGCAGGGTCTTTCTTGATGTACTTGGCAATGCGGAGGACAGCATCCCACTGAGAGCAGGTGGGATGCTCCATGAACTGGCTGACTTTGCCAACGGCACAAGCAATGTCGGGACGCGTCATGGTGAGGTAGTTGAGTTTACCGACCAAGCGCCGATAGCTCTCAGGATGAGAAAAGAGATCCGAGTCGGAATGAAGGGAGCGTTCCCCAGGCTCAAGGGGAGTGTCAACTGAGGTGGCGGTGCTCAACCCGGCATCCTGCAATAGATCAAGAGCATACTTGCGCTGGCAGAGAGAGATAGTGTCCTCAGTTCGGGAGACCTCGATGCCAAGAAAGTACGTGAGGGGTCCAAGATCCTTGGTGTGAAAGTGATGGTGAAGATGCGTCTTGAGGCTGACGATGCCTCTGGAGTCGCTCCCTGTGATGATGATGTCATCAACATAAACTACAAGCAAGATACAGCCGTGTGCCGTCGTACGGAAGAAGACGGTGTGATCTTTCATACTCCGAGAGAGGCCAAAGGCGGTGATGACAGTGCTGAAGCGGCCAAACCAGGCGCGAGGAGACTGTTTGAGGCCGTAGAGGGAGCGACGGAGACGGCAGACATGGGAGGCGGCACCAGAGGCAGAGAAACCAGGGGGCTGCTGCAGGTAGACCTCCTCGTCAAGAAAGCCATGGAGAAAAGCATTCTTAACGTCGAGTTGATGAAGGGGCCAGTGATGATGAGCAGCCAGAGAGATAAAGAGGCGGACCGAGGCCATCTTGGCGACTGGGGAGAAGGTCTCAAAGTAGTCGACGCCATATGTCTGAGCAAATCCCTTGGCGACAAGCCGGGCTTTGAGGCGGCAGAGAGAGCCATCAGGATTGAGACGGATCGTGAAGATCCATTTACAGCCGACCGCCTGTTTGTTTGCCGGAAGGGGAACAAGATCCCAAGTATGGTTGGCATCCAGAGCCTGCAATTCATCTCTCATTGCGGCTAGCCACCCGGGGTGAGATTTGGCCTCACCGACCGTTCGAGGAAACGACACGGTCTCCAGAGCTGACAAGCCCCTGTAAGAAGATACAAAGAGAGGAGTATTCTGACACGAGCGAGTACCTTTCCGGAGCGCAATCGGCACATCTTCGGGAGTTGTGTCAGGAACATCAGGCGAAGCAGGAACAACGGTGTCCTCAGCCAGGACGGGAGGGACAGTGGAAGGACGACGAGAGTAGGTCTGTCCAAAGAGATGACCGGTCGGAGGAGACACCAGAGGCGGGTGAACCATGAGCGGAAGGCAGTCATCAATGGTAGTGTCAGGAGAAGGAGAGGGGAGAGTGAAAGGAGAGCTCTCGACAAATGAAACGTCGGCAGAGGTGATATACCGGCGGAGGTCTGGAGAGAAGCATCGGTACCCGCGCTGAGTGCGGGAATACCCGAGAAAAATACAGCGAAGGGATTTGGGTGATAGTTTGGAGAGAGTTGGGCGAGTGTCCCGAACATAACAGAGACATCCGAAGATACAAAGTGGAAGGGAGTGAGGAGGGAGAGAGGGAAACAAGGTATGAAAAGGAGTCTCCCCCTGAAGGATGAGGAGGGAAGACGATTGAGAAGGTAAGTAGCAGTGAGGATGGCATCCCCCCAGAAAAGAAGAGGGACCTGGTGGTGGAAGAGGAGGGCACGAGCGGTCTCCAAGATATGTCGGTGTTTCCGCTCGGCCACCCCATTTTGCTGAGGGGTATCAGGACAGGAGGTCTGATGGATGATGCCGTGGGCCCTCATAAACTGCTGAAAATGAGTGGATAAGTATTCTCGCCCATTGTCAGATCGGAGACATTTCACAGGGAGGGAAAACTGTGTCTGGATTTCCTGAAAAAATGTCTGAAAGGTTGAGAGAACCTCCGTTCGATCTCGAAGAAGATAAAGCCAGGTCATGCGGGAGTAATCATCAATAAAGGTGATATAATAACGGTACCCGGACTGGCTAGGAACCCGGCAAGGACCTCATACATCGGAATGAACAAGAGCGAAAGGAGTCGCTGCACGTGGTTCCGGGCGAGGAGCATACGTCGTCCGATGATGTTTGGCAAACTGGCAGGATTCACAATGGAAGGAGAGGTGAGAACCGAATTGGGGGCAAAGTTTATGGAGGGTGGAAGGCGGTGGATGGCCAAGGCGGTAATGGAGGTCAAGGGCTCGGGCTGTGGTGGATGAGCAAGCAAGGGATGATGGGGTATCAAACAGGTAAACCCCATCCCGAAGATAACCTCGACCAATTTCCCGATTCGTCTTCCGCTCCTGAAAAACAACACCAGAGGAGCTAAAAATAGCAACACAATTCAATTCGGTGGTGAGTTTGCTGATAGAGATAAGATTAAAGGGACTTTGAGGAACATGAGCGACCGACGTCAGGGGAAGAGACGGGGTCAAGGAACATGTGTCATATCCGGTAATAGGGATTGTTGAGCCATTAGCAACAGTAATGGTAGAGGCACCGGTGTACGGATGATAGGTAGTGAACATACCAGAGTCCCCTGTGAGATGGTCTGACGCACCGGAGTCAAACATCCACGCTGTCTGGCGATGAGAAACACAGGCGGTGGAGTTGCCAGTCTGAGCAAGTGGGGCTAGAGAAGAAGATGGTGGCGCAGTCGCGCGATAAGATGTTACCAAAGCAAGCTCCTCCGGCGAGAGTGTTGTCCTGTAACGGGTACTGGATGAAGGAGGACCGCTGCGCGGTAGAGCCGAAGATGGAGGATGGGAGAGCCGCGCGGCTGGGTGCATAGGTGCCCGGGAAGGCCGACAATGGAAGGGAGGGTGCGGCCCGGCCGGAATACTGGCGTCCGGAGGTGATGCCGGAGGGCCGCGGGCGGACTCGCCCGCCATTAAAGCAGGGAGCTGGGCCGACGGCGCAGGAAGGCCGCAGGGTAGCTGCTGGTAGACGGGCTGGGGAGCGCCGTCGGGAAGGGCAGGGCCGCCGGGCACAGGAGGGAGGGCCGCCGGGAAGGGCAAGGCCGCCGGGCACAGGAAGGAGGGCTGCCGGGAAGGGCAGAGCCGCCGGGCACAGGAGGGAGGGCTGCCGGGAAGGGCAAAGCCGCCGGCATGGGTGGAGGTCGGTGCTGGAGGCTGGCTGGAGAAGGGAGGCTGCCGGCGCATGGAGCCGGCTGGGATGGAGCCGCCGGGGAGGGAGAGTCGCCGGGAGGGAGCGCTCCGCAGGAGGAGGCGCCGGCGGCGGGAGAACCAGGGAGAGCCGTCGGGAGGGAGGGCAGCCGCGCAGAGGCGTCGCGTGGGGCAGGGGAGATCACCGGGAGGAAGCGGCGAGGGAGGTGGTGCACCGGGACGGCGGGGCGAGTCGGGAGCCGGGGAGCCGGGAGCCGCGAGCCGCGAGAGGCCGCGGGAGGCGCGGGAGGCGCGGGAGGCGCTGGGAGCAGCGGGAGGCCGCCGGGAGGGAGCGCGCAGAGGAGGGCCGCTGGAGCAGCGGGAGTCGGGAGCCGCGTCGCGCCGAGGGCGAGCCGCCGGGGAAGAGGCGCCGGGGCGAGGGCGTCGGGGCGAAGCCGAGGAGCCGGGAGTCGGGGAGCCGGGACGTCGGGGCGAGCCGGGGACGCCGGGATGAGGGCCGCCGGGATGAGAGGGCCTCCGTGAGGGGAGCGCCGGAGAAGGGGCGCCTGGGCGGGGCGCCGAGGCGATGGCGGCTGGAGCCGCGGGGAGGGAGCGCCGTCGGGGAGGAAGTCCGCAGGGAGGAGCCGGCGCGGGCCGCGTCGGGGAGAGAGGGGGCCGTCGGGCGAGGGCGAGGGAGCCGCGCGGGCGATGGCGTCGGGAGCCGCGGGGAGCCGCGGGATGATGGAGGGCGGTGCGACGGGAGGGCCGGGAGGGTGCAGGCCGGAGAGGGGAGGTGCGCCAGGAGGAGAGGTGCGCCGGAAGGGAGGGCCTGCCGGGAGGGTGCAGGCCGGAGAGGAGCTGCGCCGGGACAGGAGAGGAGGCCCGCCGGGAAAGGCTAGGGCAGGAGGGAGAGAGGCGGGGCCGGGAGAACGCCGGGAATCCGCAAGGGAGGGAGGGTTCGGGATAAAAATCCCTCTGATACCATGTTATTGGTGAATTCCCCTTACCTCAATGTGAGGTGAGGATATTCTTTTATAGATTAGGAAACCAATATACAAGACAGGTAAGTCCAATGTGGGACTCACCCATTTACACTTAAATGGGTTCCAACAGAATTTATGTAATTTGCATATCTCATTGGCATTTATTGATGTCACCGACCCTTTCTAGTTATGTCTTATAGACATATACCATAAGGTCTCCTTTTGGCCACATCATATAGACATCTTTCATAAAGATTTCTCTAATGAGGTGGTCTTGACTATCAATAGCTCAATATGATGATCATAGAAGTATGCTTTGAAAAGTAGAATTCAAAAGGATTTTAGTCGTGATGATAAGTATATAGGTTTTATCCTAGACTAGACCTTTCAATAATTAATCATGTTTTATTGGTACCATCTTGTACCATTCATGTTCAGTTTCTCTTGAATACTCACCAGCAGTATCAAGTCTTAGAAACATTCAAAATACAAAATCCCTAGATTTTGGTACATGGAGTCCATCACTTGAATTTATACATGCTTGTAAACCTTAGCATATCACCATTTACTACTTGTATTCTGAAGGAATACTATATGTATCAACCACCGCGGCAAACATAAATCACCTCTTTGGTTATGAATTCTTATGCAGTATGTGTCTCTGGAATTACTTCTCCCACTAAGCTTAGTGGAGTCCAACATTCCTACGTCATCCCATGTACATCCAAAGTCTTAACCCATACAAGTTAAGTCTGCTCCCACTATCTTTAAAAAGATAGGCTTCTTTTATGGAAATATAGTCGGTCTTGACTAGATGTTAATATCCTTTGTGAATATAGGATATTAACTCAGATACACATTAGTGTTTGATGATCGTTTGTAGCTAAAGCCAGCTTTTAACAAACAGTTTTGAACAAGCACTTGTGGTAGTGTCCTAATAGATTCTTATCATATTGCAATTAATATGATATCCATTATACAATATAGTTGGCATATGGTTAGTTGTTGCATTTCTATTTGCAAAACATATCTTGGATGGAATAATGAAAGATTTGCAATATATATATAAGACCCATCATTGTTCTTCCTTTTACCACCATCATGACATTGATGTATATAAGGAAATGTGAGTTTGGAATAACCTTTATTCCACGTGTATGATCAATGATAACTGGGATAAGATGTTCTCCAAAAAGCCAGTTCGGAGATTCCTCAATCTTTATCAAGTGCACCCATCTACTTCACTGAGCATTTATAAAATTTATTAAAGGAATCTCATGAAGTATATGAAGCTGCCTTTAGGTTTAGAATAGTTCATGTGGTCATGTTGAACTAACTCTAAAAGCTTTGTGACTTACCTTTATTAATAAGGTTTCTTTATCTAAAACATGATAAGTAGTTTGTTTGTATATCTAGTATTTTAGCTCAACTGAGACTAAAACGCTATTATGGTATAATCAAGACAACTACTTTTTTAGTTTTATTTGACAAAGAATTATCTTGCGCAATCGGGTAAGATCTTATATTTTATATTCATCATTCATTGTAATGGATATTTGTGATTCAAGAGTTACTGAACCAAAAGTTTAGTATTGAAGTACCATAACAACATTTATTCCAAATTGGAAATATTGTCTTGGTCTAAGATAAATGTTTTGATAACACTTATTACAAACTTAAATCAATCCATTTGGCAATGACTAGTAGTGACCTCCCCTTAGTTGACATAGGAACTTCCCTTCTCAGCTCGTTTTGAGTAAATTCCATAAACTTTCTATTCTTGCTCATTTCCTGTATTTAAATACATGTATGTTGTAAACATACTGTATTTCAAAACACAAGAGGTGAATAGAAACTTGATGAATATAACTGAAGTGGATGCAACTGCTTGTTTCTCCAATTCGTTGCAATTTCTTTTTCGGTGTTCATTCTTTCCACATAAGAAGCAAATAGTCTCATGTTTATTCTTTTGTCTTTGAATCTTTTGTCTCTTTGAAGAATGTTGTAAAGGATCTTTTGGTTTTAGATTAGCCATGGTATCCTCAGCCTTGTCTTTCAAACTTTTCACCATAAGTGGTGAAGAAACAGGTTTCAACCAATCCTTATCCGCTTGGTGAAGTATGGACAAAAGTTCCCTAAACGATGTATCCATTTCGTTTATCTGGACTTGAACAAATAAGGATAACCCTGATGGTAAGGATAATAAGATAAGATTAATGAATAATTTTCAACCAATCCTTATCTGTTTGATGAAGTATGGACAAGAGTTCTCTAAGCGACTTATCCATTTCGTTTATCTGGGTTTGGACAAATAAGAATAATCTTGATGGTAAGGATAAGAAGATAATATTAATGGATAATTTCTTATCCAAGTGGAAGTCCAATTTCACTAACCAATCAATATACCCCAGCATTTTGAAAACATGACCAGTAGTTAAATTGTCTTCTTCCAGTTTACACTGATATAGTACATTGACAATCTTATTTATTTCAAGTTTTTCCTTCTCTTTCTCAAGAAAAATAAAATGATACATTATGATGTAAGCATCCATGTCTTTATGTTGTATCATCAACTCTCAGGACATAGTTGATAATATAATACAACGAACATAGAAAGCATCCTCAACATATCTCTGGTAGGCATTCTTTTCACCTTCACTCACCTGTTGGAGTGGAAGAACAGGGATAGGGAATTCCAACACATAATACAAACTTTCTGATTGCATCGCATAAACGATTGTACCATATTTGGAAATTTGTATTTCTAAGGACATATCCTGAGTTAAGGGATGATCGCACTGTTTTCGAGGTTTTGCTTGTCATTTTCTATAATAATTAAAACAGATGATGAGTACTTTACTTTATTACAATTTATATGAGACATAATGAATTTAATTTTATTAAGTCTTTCACTATTTTATCAAGTCTCAACAACCTCCACCATTGGACTCGAAATGTATAGTTGTTAGGACATTATAGTGGCAAGGATCCATATGTCTATTCTCATAACTCCAACAAGGGTTCATCAAGCTACTTAAAGATATTTAAGTAAGTAGGTCTTTGTCAACTGCAGAGTTTGCAGCTCCTTGATCCAATGAGTGGACTCCCCGATCCAGAAATCTTGACTTGGATTTCCTCAACAATTCCCACCAAGTTATATCAAGGTCTAGCGAGGGCTAATTTTTTTGATGTGAGATGGTTAAGTCAACACATAACTTTCGTAAGAACTCCACGATAAAAGTAAGTGTCTCAATGAGGGTTTAATTCATAACCAAGCAATGGAAAGTCAAGTATGACTTAATATTAAGTTGAGGGATTTTGTTTATTATGCGTAAAGATTCCTTGTTTTATCATTTACATGTCTTGATAATATTAAGTAGATTTTACTTAAATGATTAATCATGCTTTGATAAAACATTTACGCATAATCCATTTATTTAAATTTCAATTTTGCATATTAGTCCATTTATTTATGTGATCGCGGTCTTGCATCTATAAAATAAATAATGCATAAAACGGAAATAAATAAATAAATGACTCGGTCATGAGCTTATCTAACGGTTGATTTATTGAGCGAACAATAAATCAATGTATGGCCTAGGGGGAAAACTCATTGTGTCGGTCTTGGCACGAGTTCCAGCATTCCACCTGTCCACCCGTGTATCACCTAGGTTGGCATCGTCTCGATCACGTCTTGAACCGCATTCACGCGTCTTGGGATACTCCTTTAATTGCATGTATTTATAATTCACACGTAGGTGAAGGGAACCAAACGATAGATTGAAGGAAATTACATAAATAACCTTAGACACAAAGGTCCTAAATAATAGAGGGAGGGGTATCTCGCAAACCATCATATTTAATTTAATAATTAATAATCACAAAATCATACAATAAATAAAATAAAATAAAACCAATGCCTACACAGATCTTAATCATGCTCATGAACGGTCATACAAATGCAACGAATACACAAAAGTACACTGGCTAACATTCATTTCTATTTGTTCTTTATTATTAAGATAAACACACTTGCATTAATTAATTAATTCCTTTTTATCTTAATGTCCATCCGAATTCTCTTGAAGATACCTTTAGAATGGTGAATTCCCCTTACCTCAAGGAGAGGTGGAGACATTCCTTTATAGATGGATGAAAAGAATTACAAGTTGGAATAATCCGATGTGGGACTCGGAAATACCCTTTACCCGAAAATACAATTAACTGGGTTCAACACTCCCCTTCAAGCAAGTGCATGATAGCTTGGAACAAGAGTCTCACAAAAAAGAAAGAAGATATCAAACAAGACCATACACACTCCCCCTCAAGTTGGGTCGTTGATGTTGTGGATGCCTAGCTTGGTACAGAGAAAGTCCAGTCAAGCTCCCGGGAGGCCTTTGGTGAAGATGTCAACAAGCTGATTTGTCGTCGGTATGTGGCTGAACCCGACATGGTGTAGCTCGAGGTGATGACGAAGAAAGTGGCAGTCCACCTCGATATGTTTTGTGCGTTCATGGAAGACGGGATTGGAAGCAATCTTCATGGCTGCCTGATTATCACACCAAATATAAGCAGACGTATTTGGCAGGAACCCAATCTCATGAAGGAGATGGCGAAACCAAAGAATCTCAGTAGTGATTGTGGTCATCACACTGTATTCAGACTCAACACTGGATCTGGAGACGACAGTTTGTTTCTTGCTTCGCCATGAGATGGGGTTACCTGCTAGGAAAACGGCAAACCCAGAAATAAACTTCTGGGTATCTAAGCAACCAGCATAGTCAGAATCACAGAAGACATCAATATTCAGATGATCGTGATGTGAATACCGAACACCACGGGTAGGGTCTTTGTTAATGTATTTGACAATGTGAAGGACAGCATCCCACTGAGATTTTGTCAGATATTCTATGGATTGGCTAACCTTGCTGACAGTGCATGCAATGTCTGGACGAGTCATGGTGAGATAATTGAGTTTTCCCACAAGACGACAGCACCTCTCTGGGTGAGAATATGGTCATGTGTTGTCATAGAGTGATCGTTCTCCGGGCTCAAGAGGAGTGTCAACGGCAATTGCCTGAGTCAAACCAGCATCCTGCAAGATATCCAAGCCATATTTCCGTTGGCAAAGAAAGATGGTGTCCGGAGAACGAGAGACCTCAATGCCAAGAAAATATGTCAAAAGGCCCAAATCTTTGGTTTGAAAGTGATGTTGAAGATGCCCCCTTTAGTTGGGCGATTCCATTTGAGTCGCTCCCAGTGATAATGATATCGTCAACATAGACAACCAGCAAGATACAGCTGGAGGACGTCGTACGGTAGAAGACGGTGTGGTCCTTCTTACTCTGAGATAGGCCAAATGCAGTGACGACTGCTGAATCTTCAAAATCATGCACGAGGAGACTGCTTAAATCCATAAAGAGAGCGACAAAGTCGACAGACATGAGAATCGGCTCCTAAGGCACAGAAACCAGGAGGTCGTTGTAGATATACCTCTTCTTCAAGAAAACCATGTAAAAAGATATTTTTTACATCAAGTTGATGAAGAGGTCAATGATGATAAGCGGCAAGAGAGATGGATAATCGAACAGATGTCATCTTCGCAACCGGAGAGAAAGTATCAAAATAGTCGACATTGTATGTCTGAGCAAAGCCTTTTGTCACAAGTCTGGTTTTAAGGCCATGAAGAGTGTCATTTGCATTGAGGCGGACCGTATAAATCCATTTGTTGTCGACCACATGTTTATCTGCCGGAATGGGGACCAGATCCCAAGTATGATTGTCATCCAGAGCCTGCAATTCATCCCGCATTGCTTGAAGCCACCCAGGGTGAGATTTGGTTTCGCCAACCATGCGAGGAATAAATATCGTTTCTAGAGCAGAAAGACCTTTGTACAAGGATGTGTAAAGAGGAGTATTCTGGCAAGAACGACTACATTTTCGCAATGCAATGGGGAAGTTGTTTGTTGCTGGAGCAGGAGCGTCGGACGAAACTGGGGAGATGGTGTCATCGGCCTGGACGGGGGACACATTCGATGGGCGACGAGAGTAGACAGTGCCAAACCGGTGATCATCAGAGTGGGATACCTGAGTCAGAGGTGGGTGGGTGATGAGAGGAAGACAATCATCAATGGTGGTGTCAAGATGGGAAGAGGAAAGAGAGAAAGGAGAGAAAGGAGAGCTCTTAACAAAAGATACATCAACAGAGATGATATAACGCTGTAAGTCTGAAGAGAAATATCGGTATCCGCGCTCAGTGCGGAAATATCCGAGGAAGATGCAACGAAGGGATTTGGAAGAAAACTTTAAAAGATTGGAACAAGTGTCACGGACATAAAACAAACACCCAAACACACAGAGTGCAAGTAGGTGAGGAGGAAGAGAGGAGAACAGAGCCCGAAAAGAAGTCTCCCCCTGAAAGATAGAAGAAGGAAGACGATTTATGAGATATGTAGCAGTAAGGATGGCATCCCCAAAAAAAGAAGAGGCACCTGCGTGTGGAATAAGAGGGCACAAGCAGTCTCCAGAATAGAACGATGTTTACGCTCGGCCACTCCATTCTGCTGAGGTGTGTTGAGACAGGATGTCTGATGAATGATGTCACTATTCTTGAGAAACTGTTGAAGGGAAGTGGATAAATATTCTCGGTTATTGTCGGAGCAGAGACATTTAATAGGTTTGGAGAATTGAGTGTGAATTTCATGGTAAAAGGTTTTGAAAATACCACACGACGTGTACGCCAGCCACAGGTCGTGTGTTCCGCTTGTGTGTCCGCCAGACTCATCGAAGAACTCGGCGTGTACTTCGGACGAGGTACCACACAACGTGTACTCGAGCTACATGTCGTGTGTTCCGCTAGTCGTGTGTCCACATGACCCGCCAAAAAACTTGATGTCATATCCCAGTTTTTTTTGTTTTCTTCTTTTATTTTGGCTTATTCTTTTGTTCTTGGTTTCTCTCTCGAGTTTGGAGTGTTCCAGATTTAAATTTTGAGTTTCGGGTTGTTTTTATTCGGTTGCACTGTTTAGGTACACGGGTAAGGGGTAATCGTGCGGCCTCTTGAAGTTGAGCTCCTTTTCAGCTCATTTTGAACTTGCGCAGTTTGAGTTGCACGGGTTGCGCACGGTTTGGTCCAAACCGTACGTCTCCTAAGAGAAATTGTGCGAGCCTTTAGATGTCTTTGGTCGAGGGCGCACGGCCCAAGCACGGTTAGTCAAACCGTGCGGAAGGCGTGCACATGGTTCTGCAATTTTTAGCAGAACCATGTCGATGGTTTGGAAAGTCGTGCAGGCTAATCGTGCACAGTGCCCAAGTTTCTTTAAAATGTGAAATTACCAATCTACCCTCTTCTATTTTAACCCCAAAACACCCTATTCTTCCCTCATTCAATTTGTACGACCCTGGGAGGCTCCTCCCCTCTTCCTCACGCCTCCCACCTCCTTCCATGGTGATTCTAAGGTGATTTCTTCGAGTTTTGGGGCTAGATCTTCAAGGTATTCTCCTCCTCTCTTCTCCCTCTTCTTCTATTTTCTTGGTGGTTCCTATTCTCCCTTGGTTGTGTGGATCTAGGGTTCATGTTTCTTTGGGTTTAAATTGGGAGTTTTGTGTTGTTAAGGTTCCTTGTGGGTGTTCCTGCTTCTTCGGACCCTCATGGTGTTGTTTCAAGTTGTCATTGTTGAAGCGCATGTGGTTTGAGGTAGGATCTCTTTGCATTTGGCCTTTAAATTTAAGAATACGTTGATTGTTTGCTTTTCGCACCATCCTTGGATGATAATTAATGATGTATGATTTTTAGAATAATTATTTGATGTGAAATGAAGTGTTTTCTGCTTGGTTTTAATTGTTTTGAAAAGGTTGTGTTGGGTTTTGCATGTCATGTGTTGAGGCCCGTTTGGCACATGTATAAAATTGGTTCTCTTGAAAACTCTCCATAGATGATCCTCTTGCCTTGGTTATGTTGAATGGGATGGGAGGTCCTTTGTGTTGGACTTCTTCGTGATCTATTGGTTGAAAGGCAAGAGATTGTTCCTTGAGGTGATTCGGGGTGATCCTTGTGTGTGATGCTTGTGTGGGTGATATATGTATATGTGGTTGATTGCTTGTTTGGTTATGATTGGCTCACCCCACTTTAGTCTTGACATGGGAACCTGGCATAACTAGCGATTTAAATTGAGAGTTTTGGTTGATTGTTTGTTTGGTTATGATTGGCTCACCCCACTTTAGTCTTGACATGGGAACCTGGCATAGCTAGCGGATTTTTGGTGAACAGTTGTTGCACTAGCTTAGGATTCCCTACCTAGAGTTTGTGGCCCCTCGACTGTGCGGCACAGTGACGAAGTGTGGTTGACTTGTACGGTTACTTCTGGGCAAACGTGTGAGATGCTGGGCATCGTTGATGGACTTTTGGAACTATTGGTTATTCTTCTTCTTGGGCTAAGTTGTGAGATAGAGATCTCATTTCTCTCTCATTTGGGTTTCTTTGACTAAACATATATATATATATATATATTCTTCTGTATCCATACCCTTGGATTTGGTTACTCTTCTTCCAGAAGAGGCGAAGACGCGCAAGGTATGTCACGTGCTTTCCATGTTTAGCTTCTCGTGGTTGGATGAGTCTATTCTCCTGCTATAGGTGATGAAAACTCGACGTGTAGTTCATCTACTCACCGTGTTGAGCCCATTGTGTTTGGACGATATTACTTTCACTCTTTGTTTGGGTTGAGTTGTTCTCTTTCACTGTAGTTTGCACTTGTTTACTACTCTACAGTCTTTCATTTCCTGTTGTATCTCTTATTGCTCCCTCTTCAGCTTTCGAGATGTCCTACTAGGTATGTATATACTCACCCCTGCATGGGTTTTGTCCGCACGTGTCGCGTCTTATGCAGACGACGTACAGGTCGGCGGTGACTTCAGAGAAGCTTAGGGATACCTGGTACTTTAGATTGCGTACGGTAGTCGCAGCTTGAGATTCAGGAGTTGGGCTCTCTCAGCAGTTTACTTTTCTAGTTTTGTTGGGTTGAGACATATTTCTGGTTGGCCGTGTGTTTTGCCCCTTTACTTTTCAATTTGCACCGTCGTACTCTTGTACACCTTAAAGGTTATGTATGCTTGATTTACTTTATAGCTGTGTTGCGTCATTTACTCTTTCGCTCTGCACTTTTGCACCGAGATGGTTGTGTGTGTACGTACAGGTACTTAGGCAAAGGTGTTGATTTGGTGCAGCCCGATCCGTTTTGTATGTAGTTTGGGCAAAATGTTTGCGGCCTGTACTACGCACCAGGCCGCAACCTTTTACTATTTCACTTTGCATTGTAGCATCTCTAACACTGTAGCAGAGCTGACCGGCCGACACCGACAGGGCACTGTAGCAGGTCAGACTTTGGAGTCAACAGTACTGTACCTCCTTGGACTTCCAGCCGCCGGCCACTGTAGCATTTTTTACTTAGGTGGCTACCTTTCACTGTAACGATGCGGACTTCTTGTGTGGTTGGTGGAACAGTGGATCATCTTCCTCCTTTTGTAGCTCATTTCGGGCTAGAGTTTCTGTGTGAGAAACTTGAAATACTCCCTGTAAATTGTGCTCCCGACATATAGTGAAACTTATGCCTCTCCGTGGACGTAAGGATCATTTCCCGGACCACGTAAATCTCTGTGTCCAAATTTTTTTTCCCTTTTACTCTTCTGTGAAACGTTTCTTTCTGTCGTTGCAACTTCCGACGTTTCCGCATCAAAAGGCCTCCCCGATTAAGTTATGCCTTCGGCGCTAACGCCTCCCCCTGGCCTATGAAGGCGGGATTGGGATAGTTGCGGCTCGAGCCCCGACTTGGGTCAGGTCGTGAGAGTAGCTTCCATTATTAGAAGTCAATTCAATTAGTTTTAGTTAAATTTTAATCATTCTAATGGTATGCCCTACTTTTGAATCAAAGTTTTAATCTAGGGAACACATGTCTATGTGGGTTCAACCTCAGACTAACCACATGTTACACCTTTTGTAGTTAGTGGTTAGGAAGAGTGTTATAAATTTCTAAACTTTGAAAACCAGTGAGAATTAATGACACATTGGGCAGGTAACAAGTGTTTGCCTAGGGGAGAAGATGAGTACAACTCGAAAAAATAAGCAGAGTTTGTTTGACAACAATATTGAAGAAAGCTTATAGCACCTACCATTTATGATAAGCAGTTTGAAAAAATAAGTGTATTTGTTATGTTCCATAAAAAAGTCAACGCTTCATCAATATATACATTTCTATTTTACCAAATCAAACAAGGATTTCCATTTGATTTTCCTTAGTAGCCACAAAAAAAATACCTGAATTAGGTGTTCACCCTCCTCATATGGCTCAGGCTCGATACCAGGGAAGAGGTAAGGATGGCTGCAAGCCTTTCTTAGTTGTATAACCTGGTGCAATGGCAATAATAAATTGGCTAAAAGTGTAAGTTGAGTAATAAAACTAAACAGACTCAAATAAAAAAAGGAAATACTGCAGCACATTTGACAAATTAAACAGTTAATTCAAATCACGCCAAGAAATGACTTAACAGGTATCCAATTTGGGTTTAAAAATTTTAATCAGCTGAGTTTTGCTTGTACAAAAAAATAACAATTTTTGAATAGAAGCACTTTTAGCCATGCTAGTCAATAAAAAAAGTTCAAAAAAATTACTAATATATAGAAAAGCTGCAGATTGAATTCCCAAATAAGAAAGTCGGAGAGAATTGTACAATATTTTGCAGGGAATGATTATTAGAACCTCCAGAAGCAAATGCTATGAGTTGAGGAAGTTCCTTTCTCAATATTGATGCATAAACCTTCTTTTGCAAGGGTGTTAGTGGCACCATCCTACCAAATGTCATTTTTAAGCCAATGGGAATCGCTCATAGATCATTGTAAACATGAGAAAAAATAATGCTGGTCGGAAAACATGTAAATTTGAACACAAAATAGCGTATTTTATAATTTTAAATTATGATGGAAGACATACATAGAAATCTCAGTCAATGGTGGCAGCATCAGAGTTCCACCCTCGATAAGCTTAGATTTTGTCCGACGAAGCATAAAGGCTGTCAGAATGTATTTTAAAATATTGAAACGTTGCCTGACTTTGGTTGCAACTTGGCCTGTACAACAAGCTAAATTTCTTAGGATGATGTTCTGTAGGGGTAGAAAATTTTTAATAACTGGAACTTTACCAAAGTAGAATAAACTGGCCTACAAATATTAGAAATGATGCATATTGCCAGCCATCAGGTGGCCAGAAAACAGGTGGTGAAAAGTATCAAGGCTGGTATGTTTTATTAAAATATAAAAGCACACTTGTCATCCACTGACTTTAATAAAATAAGCAAATAATGTAAAAAAACAGTGTCAAAAGCATTAAATAGATTTAAAAATGAAAATAGTCACAGCCCATAGAAGAATACTTGAACAAATAAAAACAGTTGTGATCACATTCTGAACCGGGCTACAATAAATTTATGGAAGAGAATATAACCTGATGGGGGATCTGCAACTTCCTTAAATGTGAAAAGAAACTGTTCTACTGTTCCAAAGATGGAAGGCATGCAAAAATGCAATAGAGCCCAAAGTTCAGCCAGATTGTTCTGAATAGGTGTGCCAGTCACAAGCAAGCACCTTGGCAAGACAAACCTCTCTCTAAGCACTTTATACAAAACCTGCTCAGATTTAAGAAGTCAGGCATCTGAAGAAAATAAGAGAATTTACTTGACAGTTAAAATTAACATGTCTGGATTGTCCCAATAATGCAGTCCAGAGACGACAGTCACCCATTTGGTTCAAGGAATTCCGTATGAAGGAATGGTGATTCTGACTATTTTAAGTCTTGAACGTTTAGTACGTTAAATTCCCGAAATGTGGATGTCTTAAGGTGCCCTGACAACCAAATTTTAAGGAATCTGGAATTCTTTGAAAACATCAACACCCTTTCATGTGGACAAATGCGTCATTTTGGTTAACAACTTTAATTCTCACGTTTATATTACTCAATCAAACAATTTATCAAAATTTCTCGATTTCCATTTCTCATGTACCAAATGCAATAATGATTTACATTATTTTATTTCATTCAACCCCATTTCATCCTAGTTCATTTCATTAGGTGGAACCAAACAGAGCCTTAGTAGCATTTGAAAAAGGCAATCAGTCTCAATTTTCATGGCTACTTTTCAATCATGATAGAGGTAGATAATGCATTTTTGTCTAGATTTCCCAATGCAAGAGCGCTCCCATTAAGTAATCAAATGACCTGAATAGAAATTTCATTCTACAAATGAGAGTTGTCGCAGCTGACTGAAAAAAAAAAGGTCCTTGGGATTCCAAAAGAAGCATCATAAACAGGGAAGCAACAAGGAAAGACCGATTCATGAAGTTCAAAAAAAAATGCAGAGGATAAATTTAACAAGTGAGAACACAACCATAGCACAAAGCATAATCAATAAAAAAACTTTTCGATTCCAATGCGTACAAATCACAAGATATATCAAAATGCATTTGATAACCAGGAAAATTTCAAAAAATTATAAGCACATGCAGATTCAAAACATACACTTGAAGGATTTTTAAGTCTTTGAGCTTCATCGATTACAGCATAGTGCCATGGAATCTGGGAAAGGAAATCTTGATCTGCCAGTGTTATATCATACGTCGTCAGAAACACATCAAAAGGCAGACACGACACCTGAAAGGTAGCCGATCAACAGCCGCTGAGCAGACACGTCAATTAAAAAAACTTGGCATTAAATGCCACCCAAGGGAATCATTTAGTGCAGCAAATAAAATGGAAAATTTTAAATAATGCCTTGCAATGATCACAATTAAAACTTACATCAGCTGATGATGGCTGCTTTTTTACATGCTCGTACATTGTCTGGCGTAGGTTGCGTCGGAGTTCTTTATCACCAACATACCTGAGAACTCTTAATCTAGGAGCAAAGTTGGTCATCTCTGATACCCAGCCATCAATCACACTTAAGGGACATAACACCACTGCAGATAACATGATAGAGAAAGGTCAGAGAAATAATTTTCAAGCAATGCAAAAGGTTCTAAGAATATGAACAAGGCTTTGCAACTCACTAAATGGCCCAGTTGACTTCCTCTGATCCTTTAAATAGCACAAGAAAGTGATAGTTTGTAAAGTTTTACCAAGGCCCATCTGCACATAACTAATTTTAGTGAGCATAGCTGAATTTCCCTTTCACTTATAGGCTTGCCTTCGATTACCTTGAACCATGACAGCATGCAAAAATATGACTATAGACAAAATAAATTTTGTCACGCTTGATTTCTGCTGATATTTAGTAGCACACACTGCCATCAATGGAAATATAAACATATGGTGTGGACTTATATCATGGACAAGATCTGAAATTTACCAAAGGCATTAAAAATCCACCACATTTTCAATAACAAAGGGTAATGACGGTTCCTAAATAGTCGGTGAAGTAAGCTAGAGTTAGACAAGCGGCAGGAAGCATTGTTTCACTTGGAATTATGGCAATAAACTTGAAATAAGTAGTCATTTTTCCTGTTCAGTGACACGACACTAATTTTATGCTGAAAATTTCCAATCTATGGGGATTGAAGACATAGTCATTCCAATGAGAAATCCCCACATCACATACTCAAGAATCATAGGCAGAGAAGTGACAGTTATCATGGGCTTTATTCAAAAAGGTTGTCATCTTATATTCACAATACTTTGAATAATTTTCTCCATGCTGGTTCTTGTATTTATAAGAAAGAAATATTTTATTTCATATCTTCAAGAGATCTAATGAAGCAGCAGCTTTCAAATCTTAAAAACTTCCAATCATCTCTCATCTTGAGAAACTCAAACACAACAAGAATGCACACCTTAGACAATAACATCAGGTCCAAGAGGACTCACATGAATCAACTAGAAAATGAAGTCTCCTCTTTTACGTAATTCATACATTTTTTGCAGCAACCTGAATCATATGCTTGAAATCTGTAATTGGATTATTGAAAAAACGAACAAAGATTCTAAATTTTTTTTAGGATCTCCTTGGAAAGTTATGGATAAACTTCCAAAATCAGAGTTAAACAAACATCGTTTAAATCATGAACAATAAGATGGATTTCTGCTTAGCACCATATATAGCAAGGGAGCATGTGCTTGCAGTGTTAGAAGCATGGAATTTGGTTTGATTTACGCAAATTAAATATTTCGGAGGCAGAAATTATCAATAAACTTGCCTGGCTTTAAGCCTAAGCCCGATTACCCGGTGAATAATTTAGATCTTATTAGCCATCAGTGCAAATAGCATAACATTATTCACCATTCCGAATTCCAAGTATTCCTTTGCACGAGTGGATTTAAGAAGGATGTTGATAAAATAACACAAATCTTAAACTTAAAAAACAATGCACACCAAAACACACACACACATTGGCGCACAGAGTACCAAAAAATATAACTTTAAACTCCAGAATTCAAAGCCAAATCAAATTGTGATTTGACACCATGTTCTTTTAGTTTTATCACGTAAAAATTAAAATTATACCATATTCTATTAAATTTATCATGTAAACGAAAAGCAGCACTTAGACAACCAAGCTCAAGTGCAGTCCCAGACGTAAGAGTTGGCATCACAGATTCACGTTTCTAGAAATATCGTACCTCGTCACCTGCGATCAAGATGGATGACAATTCTCACGATAACGTTGAATCAGCTATGAAAAAAAATTAACACTATAAACCATTTAATGGTAGTTTTAAAACGGTTTTCCATTTCTATCGGGACCGAAGACAGAAAGATAGTCTACCGAGAATGACGTTGACGCCAGTAATGTATCTTCGGATGAGCCAGGAGACACCCTCGGCTTGGTGAGGCTTCAGCGTCGCCGTTAGTCCGAGTTCCAACCAGTTCACCGTCGCGTCTCTGCCTTCGCCGCGAACTTCGCCGGAGAGGACGATATTCGCCGCGGCGACGAGTCTTTGCTCGTAGTCCATCACAGCGCCCGCTGGGGGAAACCAGTGACTGCGACAGAAATAGCCTCGTCGAGCTTTCAATTTCGCGGCGGGTGCCAAGCACGACTGCACGACTGCGGTCGGTGTTCAAGATACCAACGGTTGCACTCGTCTAGCGCGGATGTTTGAGAACGGATTCAATAGCTGCGCTTGGAACCGGCGGCGAGCGGGAAAGGCCGGACCAAAATCATAGGAGGATCAAACAAAACTTAGAGATTACTTAACCCCACGACATGCCCCTCAACCCCTCAATCCCTTACCACCCTAAGACACACACTGATGAGGTTGGAATTTTGGTATTTAATTTATGATTACTTGTTTTATGAATATTAATAAAGTTTTTGACGCATGTGATTATTACTATGCGTGATATAGTATGTAGTAATATCTTAAGGATAATCGTCGTAGTGAAAGGTCATATCAATTCTATATTGTGATGAGAACAGTGTCATAACAGTATTCTTAAATACATTTTATATACCCAGATTATATCATGTGACGGGACGCAAATGTTCACCCTATCACAAGTGATGACTCATAGTACTTCGAAACATTCTCACAGTGTACGTCTCCAGTGATCTTTAAAGCATAATATTATAAGAACTTGACCCATCAGTATAAAATCCATATTTATATGTGTCGTTGGATGTTCTAATCCGCAGATATGTGTAATGGTCCTTGAACTTTAAGGTTATTATTAATGCATGTCATGAATCGCGTGTTTTGATGCTCTGGCCAAAATGTTGATGTTATATATATGCGGGAAGTATGGTGTTGTGATGCCCCGACCCAGATCACCTAGTTCGGGTCGAGGAACGTCGCAGAGACCTCATGCGCGCCTCCTCACACGCAAGCGACTTTCGACTAGTGATGATGGCCTCAACGCCATGGTAGGGAGACTACGTCACTGGTAACATGTGACCATTAGAGTACACCTACAATATCAGAAGCAACGATCAAAGTAAACAACAAAAATAAACTCATAACCAATGACGACATCAATATCAACTCATGGTATATCAAATGGCATGCAATAACCAATACATGAGTCAACATAGATCTCCACATGCGACAAATCTATAATACAATAATCAAACACAGAATAAATAAAAGACGTATCTTCATAAAGGACCTCGGAGTTTGTCCCGACATCGCCCCAACCAACCAGCTCCTGCATAGCTGCTCTAACCAGGGCCCTTTCCCTCACCCAAAATCCCTGACCAAAAGAGTTTGCACGTGCATCGAGATGTTCGTGCATAGTGTTGTTGAAGTTGGTGTCATATAACCAATTTCTATGTACTTTATGATAACTTGTATTCATAGTTTTGAATATCAATAAACTTTTTATCACACCATGATCGTTCTTATACGTAACATAGTATGTGATAGTATTTTAAGAGTAGTCGTCGCACTAAATGATATAGTGGTTCCCCGCTATGATGAGAACTTAGAAGTGCCACAACATGATTCTTAAATATATGCTATGTAGTCAGATGATATCATTTAAGGGACACAAATGATACAAACTATCAGGGGTGGAGACTCATAAGACTTTGAGACACTTTCTCATGGTGTACACCCTTAGTAATCAAGTGTAGGATATTACGAGAATGAGACACGCTAGTAGAAAATTCATGTTTATATGTGTTGTTAAATGTTCCTATCTGCGGACGTGTGTATTGGTCCTTAGACTTTAAAATTATTGTTAATGAGTGTTATAAGTCGCGTACTTTGATGTATTGATGAAAATTGTGATGACATATGTTCGCGGCGAGGTAGGATACGTTGGGTGCGTCTCGAGTAACATTTCATCAATGAGTAATGCGAGAAAGGATTTGTCCTTTCTGTTCTTTAACGAAAGTTGATATCTCGTTTCCTTTGATGAAAATGATATAGTCTAAATAAATTCATGGTCATGGTGCTTTATAGGCAAGTTCGATTTTCGAAAAGTTAGAGAAAGAGACATCGAACACATAGGTTGATGACACCAGCATGCAACCTGTTTGATTAGAGTTATCATGATAAAGAGATTATATTACACAGTAAGCATCTGTGTGAGTTATCATATCATTGCAACATTAATTTCTTTTGCTATGGGTGTCTTGGCGTGTTGCTAGATGCTAACCTTGAACTTTAGGCTGTTTCACCTAATACCACCGAGAAAGAGGCCCGGAGGGTCACACACTAAGTGTATCAAGAATCTCAGTTAAATAATATATTATTTTTTATTGTTTAACAAGTTGAATAAACATTATTCCTATATGTGGTTTAATAATTATTCATGTTTACTTGATCACATATATTTTGTCACAAGTTATTCGAGAAAATATTATGTGAGCAGAATATTTAATAAATATTTATTTGCTATTTAGTGAATATAATATTTATTTATTCATTGGCGAATAATGCAATGATATTTATTTATTAAATAAATAGTCATTATTCAAGGTTGGATAAATATTGTGGAGGAATAAAAAAACGAGTTTAATGGTCTCGTGAGAAATAATATGTATTGAATATTATTTGATTAAATAATATTTAATTTAATTCGAAGGTTAAGTGAATATCGATAAATAATAACATTATTATTATTATCGACATGGGGTTCCTATAGGTTCTAGGTGCGGTGAAAGCGCGGTTGGGCTGACACCCAACTTTAATTTTTACCACGATCAATGATTATTCTGGGATCAATATGATGATGAACGTCAGCCTCTACTGAATAGAATCAAAGATTTACATAAAGAAGGAAGATACTCGTAACCTTTAGAGATAATCTTGCACATAATGTTTATAATTGATTTAATTAATTTTATAAAGAAAATAATATCTGGGTCTTCGGTATTTTCTTCATTGATGACGTTGATCATTCGGAACGACTCTTCCAAATTATCTTGTTGTGCTTGCAAGGATCCAAACTACAATCCCCATAGCGGTGATCCACACATGCTATGATGGCCTCTGATCGACACCACTCGTTCTTCGGGTGTTAGTGCGGCGAAGCGAGTGTCTTGTGTCGGTCGTTCTTGATAGCCTGTTCTTCAGCCTTGAAGAACGTTTCTCGTTCTTGAGAGGGGAGGGAAAAAGATTCGAGAGAGAAATTGTTCATCTCAACAATTTTCAATTCACCAGACGTGTAGTTCAGTACATGGCACAATAGACGTATATGTCTATTTATTGACATGGGCTTCAGTACCAATATTTAATTGTGTAACGTCAATTAAATACATTCATAACCTTAGAGAAAACTCATGCTATTAATAATAATACCGCGCCATTATTTATGGTGCGCCAAATCACGCAAAATGAGATTATAAATAAAATTATGCGTTACAAAATAATAGCAGCGTTATTTTAATTCGTGCCAACTAGTTAAATAATTATTTATCGTCTTACAAATAATTATTTTACTACTGGACCGACCTTGGTCTGCTCGAACTCCACTTCCATTTATTGAACACTCAAATAAATAAATAAATAAATTATTCTCTTAAATAAATATTTTATTTACAAACTAGTAAATAAATATTTATTAAATGTTCAATAAAATAAATAAATATATTTTAGCCACAATCCAGTGAATAAATATTTATTTAATTTATGCAATCATTTTAACTTGAATAAAATTATTTCATTGTCTTGAGAATAATATTTATTAATTAAATTCAAATAGAATTTAACCGAGACCACAAAAAACACTTAGTGTGTGACCCTCTAGGATTCTTTCTTGTTGACATTAGGTGGACTTGCCTAAAGTTCAAGGGTATTGTCTAACAACGGGTCAAGACACCTAAGAGAAAGAACTTAAAGTCGCAACAATGACATCCACACACGAACGCTCATAATATAATCTCTTTTTCACAATATCTCATCAAGCAGGTTTCACGATAGTGTTATCAACCTTTGTGCTTGATACGTCATTTTCTGACTAACTGAAATAAACACGCCGTTACACCATGACCATGGAATTTCACGCGATAGTTCTATCTGAATCAAAGGGCCAAGATATCAACTTCCATAAATGGAAGGGAAAAATTCTTCCTCGACTTATCCATTAATAACATGCCACTTGTGACGCACCCAACATACCCTATTTCCCATCAACTGTTTCCATGACGGTTTTTGTCAGTAAATCAAAGTGCGCGAGTCGTGACACATATTAATGATAATATTAAAGTCTAAGGATCATTACACACGCTCGCAGATAGAAATATCTGATGACACCAAAACATGCGGAATTCCTACTGACGGTTCTGTTCTCATAATCTCCTGTCTTGGAGATTACCAAGTGCAAACTTCACAAGTGGAAGTCTCATCTGCTTACGAGTACTTGCACTTGATGATCTGTATGCCATGTGTCCCATCATAGTATGTCATCCAACCACATAACTATATTTAAGAATATTGTTATAGCATTTCAAGGTTCTTATCAAGAGGGGAACTGCTATGACCTTATCAGTGCAACAAATACTCTAGGATATTATTACATTATAGTTATGCAGAACAATGAATAATATATAATACATTAAATATCCATGTAATCAAAGTACAAATAGTTGGTTTTAGGACACCAACTCTAACAAACTCCCGCTTGGATTAGAGCTGACTGCCTACAACTTTCAGTCCACTAGACCTCACAGGATGATCATGTTTCTACTGAGTCAAAGCTTTAGTCAAGGGGTTCGCCACATTGTCTTTCGTGGAAATACTGCTCACTAAAACTTAACCTCTATGATAAAAATTCCTTAAGAGATGATACTTCCGAAGTATGTGCTTTGTCCGCTGATGTGACCTTGACTCTTTTGCGAGATCCACCGCTGCAGTATTATCACAGTACAGTGTGACAAGATATTTACTTCTAGGTATCAAATCTAGATCCTGGACAAATATTTGCATCCAAACTGCTTATTTAGCTACCTTAGAAGCTGCGATATACTCGAACTATACTGTAGAATCTGTGACCACACCCTGCTTTGAGCTCTTCCAGCTCACTGCACCTCCATTCAAAGTGAAGATGTATCCTATTTGCGACTTCATATCATCTTGATCAGTCTGAAAACTAGCATCTGCATATCCTCTGATGAGTAGTTCATCATCTCCTCCATAAACCAGGAACATATCCTTAGTATGCCTAAGATACTTTAGGATAGTCTTGACTACCATCCAATGGTGGTCACCTGGGTTAGCTTGAATTCTGCCTACCGTAATCAATGCGTAGGCGACATCCAACCTAGTACATAACATGACATATATGACTGGCCCAATTTCTGATGTGTATGGAGTCCTTTCCATTATCTTTATTTACTTGTGTGTTTGAGGGAACATTTTCTTGGAAAGATGAATGTCATGTGACGCTGGAAACAATCTCCTCTTAGATTGTTCCATACTGAATCTCTTTAGTATCTTATCAATGTATATACTTTGACTTAGGCACAACAATCTCTTGGATCTATCACGATGGATCTTGATCCCAAGAATATATGTTGCCTTGCCCAAGTCCTTCATGGAGAAACATTGATTCAACCATGCGTTAACAAACTGTAATACTGGTATCTCGTTTCCAATAAGTAACATGCCATCAACATATACTATTAAGAAAATGATTGCACTCCCACTAAACTATTTGTAGACACAAGTCTCACATTAATTCTTGATAAAACCAAATTCTGTTATGGCTTCATCAAAACGAATGTTCCATGACTTGGATGCTTTCTTTGATCCATAAATGGATTTCTGCAACTTGCATACCTTATTGGCATCCTTTGGAGTCACAAACCCTTTAGGTTGTGTCATGTAGACATCTTCCTGAAGGTTACCATTAAAGAAGGCTGTTTTGAAATCCATTTTCCAAATCTCATAGTCATGGTAAGCCGCAACGGAAAGTAGAATTTTGATGGATTTCAGCATTGCAACTGGTGAAAAGGTTTCATCGTAGTTAATTCCTTGACGCTGCTTAAACCCTTTTGTAACCAGTCGTGCCTTATAGGTATTGAATCGTCCTCCTATGTTCAGTTTCTTTTTGAATACCCATTTGAAACCAACATGCTTTACATCAGCTAGAGGATCTACCAAAATCCAGATTTGGTTTTGGTATATAGAATCCATTTCAAAATTCATGGATTCTTGCCACTTGGAAATGTCTGTGCTACTTACTACTTCTTTGTAGGTTAGAGGATCATTATTATCAACTAATAATGAGTCACCATCCTTGGTAACTAGAAAACCGTACCATTATGGTTCTCTAACCTCTTTCATACTCCTACACAGTACTTGTGTCTTTGGAACAGATTCTTCTTCCATGGGGATTTGTGGAATCTGTTTCTGTACCAACTCTTGTGTACCTTGAGCCTTGAATTCATAGAAGTCTATCTCTCTCCCACTATCTCTCTTTGGAGATGTGCTCCCTCTCAAGGAATATGGCATGTCTTGACACTATAACATATGTGAGCACCACAAGCTATATCTAATACCCAAGTTGTAGAAACAGATAGATTGCATTTGATAACAAACGCACCTGAAGCTTCCCATTGCTTCTTAGGCTGGGTGCAGTTATTCTTCCAATAGACATTCTTGCCACATGTGAAACAAACAACCTCATATTCCCTTACCTCCCCTTTGATCTTATTTTTCTTGGAAGGTCGTGAAGAAGCTTTGGGCTTAAAACTCTTTTCCTTCCCTTTCCTCTTATTCACCACAAGGAAATAAGGCTTTTTGCACTTAATATATTTTTCCACTTAGAGAATGGGGATAAAAATATTAGATAGATACTTCTCAATGTTGTTCATGTTGAAGTTAACAAAAAAGTTGAAGAAGCTCTGAGGAAGTGATGCAAGAATGAGATCGGTGCCTAGTTCTTCGGGGAGTTTAAACCCTAGAACCTCCAGACGCTCAATGTAGCAAATGAGTTTGACTACATGAGACCCAGCTGGGGCACCTTCTCCAAGATTACTCTGAAAGAGTGCCTTGGAGATCTCAAACCTTTCCTGTCTTGCTCTCTCCTAGTAAAGACCACATAGGTGCATGATCATGCTATAGGCATCCATGTTTTTGTGAGACTTCATGAGCTCACTAGACATTGATGATAACATCAAACATTGAACGTTGACCGTGTCATTCATATGTTTCTTGTAGACCAGGAAATCCTCACCACTCACCTCTTTGGCAGGCAGATCAAGTAATGCTGACTCCAACACGTAAGACTTTCATTCATGGCATAGGATAACCCGAAGGTGTCTAAACCATTCCTGAAAGTTACTACCGGTGAGGATATTGTCTTTATCCAGAATTGATCGCAGGGATAGTGTGGTTGATGAGATTTTTATTTTTATTCTACAATTAAAAGAGCAGATCATTAGTACTTTCTTGATTACATTTTTATGAGAAATAATAAATTAATTTTATTAAGTCTCCCACTATTTTATCAAGTTCCAATGACCCTCACCATTTAACTCATAATGTCCAGTTTTCATAACATTCTAGTGGAAAGGATCCATATTTCCCTTTGCATAACCCCAAAAAGGGTTGGTCAAGCTATTTGAAGGTATTTAGGTAGGCAGTTCTTTGCCAACTATGGACTTGCCTCTCCTTGATCTGTTGAGTGGACTCCCCAATCCTAAAATCCTGACTTTGGATTTCCTCAACTATTTCCTCCAATATTACACCAAGTCTAGAAAGGATTACTTCTCTTGATGTAATATGGTTAAGTAAACCTAGAACTTTTCATAAGAGATTCTTGTATAAAAGTAAGTGTCCCAACAAGGGTTGGTCAAACACATAGTTTTATTGAGTTTTTCCCCTTAATCAAGTAATGGAAGGCTTAGTCTGGCTTAATATTTTATTTTAAGTATTTTTATCTCTTATGCGTGAATTGATTATTATCATTTTCACATGCTTATTAATATTAAGTAGAACTTACTTAAGTAATTAACCATGTCTTGATAATATTTACGCATAATCTTGGTTTATTTTAGTCCCATCTTGCATGCTTGTTTAATTCATTAATTATGTGATCATGACAACACATCCATAATGATAAACCATGCATTTGACAAAAATAAAATAATGAAAAGGGAATGATCATGAGTTTTTCTAATGGTTAGTTTATCTAGCGGTTGATAAACTAACCCTGACCCAGGGGAGAAACACCTTGAACCTTTTGGGTTCGTGTTTATAACTTTCCACCTGTCCACCTCTGTATCTCCTGGGATTGATTTCATCTTGGCTCCAGCTTGAACCACCTCCACTAGATTGAGAGTTCTATTTATTACATATGTCTTTTTTAACTCACATGTAGGTGAGGGGTAAAAAGGGGGTTTACATAAAAGAAACCTTGGGCACGCAAACCCTACATATTAATGAGGAGAAGGCTCGCATGCCAACAAATTTAATTTAAATAAATAAATTAAAAGAAACCATCCACATACAAAGGTCTTGGTCTATCTCATGATCATCCATACATGCAATGATTTTTACGCATGAATAAAACTAACATTCAATTCTTTAATTGTTCTTGTTTAAGATAAATCATGTTCGAATCAATTAATTATCATCTTTAATTAATTAATCCTTTTATCTTAAACCCTTTTCTAAATTTCCTTGAGATTATCATCCATCATAATTTTAAACAAATAAATTCATTTAAAATTATCTTTGTACATAACTTGTACCTTGGAGGTAACCTGGTGAATTCCTATTCATAACTACCCAATGAGTAGAAATGAACATTACACAAATGTTAAATTAAACACATATATATAAAACACCTATCACGTGTAGTGTATCAGCTTTACGCCTGCATGATGGTACACGTCTCAAGGGTTTGTATAATATAATAATAAATTTTAATAAATCTGAATAATTTGGATGAGTACACGTCGTGTAGTTCCAACTACACAACGTGTACTATTGTTCACCGTCCATCTGAAGTACACGCCCAGGGAAATGGCGTGTGAGTGTACTTCGAAATATTTGGAGTACACAGTGTGTCCAATGGGCCATATTCCATGTAGTTCCTCGTTACATGGTCTCCAGTCGGGTAAGCTGTGTATGAGGTACATGGTCTAACCCTAACCCGAAGGGACTACATGTTGTGTCCAGTGGGCCACACAACGTGTAATCCAGAAACTGTGTGCCACCTGTTCCTGGTCAACACATAGAGTCATTAAGACTTAGACAAACTCCAATGAAACATCTTAGTTTGGCGGACCAGACCTGGTGCATTGAACCTTGACTACATGGCGTGTACTATCGAATACACGCCGTGTGTTCTGGTGTTATACGTCCAGGAACCTTTGACACCTCTAGATGAGATCCTCTATTTTATTTTCATTAAAATTAAAAGAAAAGATCATTTTTGTAAGGTGAACGAGAAAAAAGAGAGGAGGAACCGATCTCGAGATTCAAATTTGCAGAACGATTAACTTGAATTGAAACAAATAAATTATTAAATGTGTAAATCATCAATGAAATATTTAAATAATTATAAACTATGATGTAATCGCTCTGATACCACTTGTAGGTTCCGGGTGCAGCAGAAGCATAGTTGGTCCGACACCTAACTTTAATTTTTACCATGATCAATGATTATTCCAGGATCAATACGACGATGAACGCCAGTCTCCATAGAATAGAATCAAAGATTTAGATAAAGAAGTAAGAGGCCCAGAACCTTTATAGAGGATCTTGCACATCATGTTTATAATTAATTTAATTAATTTCATAAATCAAATAAAACCTGGATCTTTGGTATTTTCTTCGTTGATGATGTTGATCGTCCGGAATGACTCTTTTGAATTATCTTGTTGTGATTGTAAGGATCCAAACTAGAATCTATCTAATGGTGATCCATACGTGCTCTGATAGCCTTTGATCGACACCACTCGTTCTCCGGGTACTAGCACGGTGAAGCGAGTGTCTTGTGTCGATCGTTCTTGATCGCTTGTTCTTCGGCCTTGAAGAACGTCTCTTGTTCTTGAGAGGGGTGAGAAAGGGATTTGAGAGAGAAATTGTTTATCTCATTAATTCTCAATTCACCGGGTGTGTAGTTCAGTACATAAAACAATAGACGTATGTGTCTATTTATTGACATGGGGCTTTAGTTACAATATTTAATTACGTAACATCAATTAAATACATTCATAACCTCATAGAAAACCCATGTTATTAATAATAATACTGCGTCATTATTTATGGTGTGCAAACTTGCGCAAAACAGAATTATAAATAAAATTTTGTGTCACAAAATAATAGCAGCATTATTTTAATTTGTGCCAACTGGTTAAATAATTATTTATCATCTTGCAAACAATTATTTTACTACCAGACCGGCCTTGGTCTACTCAAACTCCACTTCTATTTATTGAACACCCTAATAAATAAATAAATAAATTATTCTCTTAAATAAATATTTTATTTACAAACTAGTAAATAAATATTTATTAAATGTTCAATAAAATAAATAAATATATTTTACCCACAATCCGGTGAATAAATATTTATTTAATGTATGCAATCATTTTAACTTAAATAAAATTATTCCACTATCTTTAGAATAATATTTATTAATTAAATTCAAATAGAATTTAACCAAGACCACCAAAAACACTTAGTGTGTGACCCTCTAGGATTCTTTCTCATTGACATTAGGCGGGCTTGCCTAAAGTCCAAGAGTACTGTCTAGCAATGGGTCAAGGCACCCAAGAGAAAGAACTTAAAGTCACAACAACAACATCCACATATGAACGCTCACTGTGTAATATAATCCCTTCGTCGCAATATCTCATCAAGCAGGTTTCACGATAGTGTCATAAACCTTTGTGCTTGATATATCGTTCTTTGACTAACTGAAATAAACACGTCGTTACACTATGGCCAAGGAATTTTGAACGAAGGTTCTATTTTAATCAAAGGGCCGGGATATGAACTTCCATAAATGGAAGGGAAAAATTCTTCCTCGACTTATCCATTAATAACATGCCACTCATGACGCACCCAATGTACCCTACTTCCCGCCAACTATCTCTATGACAGTTTTTATCAATAAATCAAAGTGACCGAGTTGTGACACGTATTAATGATAATCTTAAAGTCTAAGGATCATTACACATGCTCGTAGATAGGAATATCCGATGACACTAAAACATGCAGAATTCCTAATGGTGGGTCTGTTCTCATAATCTCATGTCTTGGATATTACTAAGTGCGAACTTCATGAGAGGAAGCCTCATATGATTACGAGTACTCACACCTGAAGGTTTGTATGATATGTGTCCCATCATAGTATGTAATCCAACCATAGAACTATATTTAAGAATATTATTATAGCATTTCAAGGTTCTCATCATAGTGGAGAACTGTCATGATCTTATCAATGCAACAAATACTCTAGGATACCAACTCTAACAATTCCACATGGATTAAATAAATATTAAATGATACTTGTGAGATTATTTATTTCGAACCCTAGTGGTATATAAAATCAATTATATTATTTTTCAATGGATACAATTCATTTCTTTTGTTGTGCACAACGAAATCTGGAGAATCCCCTCGAAGACCTATAGAGTTCCTTCTCAAAAAATGCTCCTAATAATGAAGAGAGATCTTCCTCCACATTTCACTCTCGAGTCCAGAGACATCTAATAGAATCCTTTGGAAGTGATTCTCGGGGTGATCAAAGGCGAACAATGAAAGCGATGTGATCTATCGTGCTAGAACCCATAAATTTCTATGACGACGTTCAAAGATTCATGGACCACGTGCGGATCACCACTAAAGAGAATTTAATCTTAATTCTTACAACACAACAATGATATGATGTTGATCCATTCTCATATCCATCAACGAAGAAAGAATTTTACATAAAGTAATTCTTTAATTGGTTAAATTTATTATAAATAATATGTTATGATTCTGCACTTTGGTTCTGGTTATTATCCATTGTATGTATTATTTGACTCAATTTTGTTGATCATTACATTTATTGTTATGTAAATCTCGGATTAATCATTGATCATGACAAAAAGAAGAGCTGGTCATGACCCATCACACACTTTTACTGTGTCCATAACCTTCAAGTAGTATTAGAGCGGTCGCATAATTATTTATAATTATTTGAAGATGGTTGATTGATTTACACATTTATTTGGTTTTCAATTGAAATTTAATCATTCTTTAATCTGAATTGAAAGATCTATTTTATTAATCTTCATTTCTCATAAATATAATTAAATTAATTAATTTTATGAACAAAATAAATTCAAAGATATTATTTGGAGGTGGAAAGGAGTCTAACTAGATAACATAAGATTACACATCATGTAACCTATAGGTACACGCCGTGTACCAGTGTTTAATGCACCAAGAATTAATTCAGAAATAATTAAGGGAGTGTGCATTCATTACATGCAGTGAATTTAATTTCACACCACATGTTGACTGGGTCAGCTTAGTGTGTGATCAGCCAGAGTACACATCGCCTAACTTCCATACATGATGTGTAGTCCTTTAGTCACAAACATGCCATGTATCTTCTTAAACAACCTACACGAACGGTGGGTGTGTAACTTGGTGACCACATGCCATGTAGTTCATGTACACATCATGTAATCCAAAATTTTCCATGGAACAGTTACATGCTAAGTTCCTAAACGTGTGTTGTGAATAGATGGTGAGAATAATACACATCGTGTATCTTAAATTCACATGTTGTGTACTTTTTACAAAATTGCACAAAATTAAAATTAATTTATTATACTGTGAAAACCTTATTAAGATATACTTTAATGTGGTCATTAAGTTGATAGGACATGACATGTGATGAGTTTTATATATATATATATAAAGTTTTAATTGATTTTTATGTAATGTTTGGATATACATATCATGTATAAGTCATACCATAATCATTACTCTATGTGCATTGGAGCATTACATGCTTCATAAAAATAAAAAAAAATAATGTAAACCATGTGATCATTAAGTTGATAGTACACATCATGATATTATACGATAAGTCATGTATGCTACATGTTGCAAGAGTAAACAATATATGAGTATAATACATGTTGGGTAGTTCATATGGGTACTCACCATGTTGCCTCCAAGGTACATTTTTTACATAGTTTATTTTAAATAAATTTATTTAATTTATTTAAAATTATGATGGATGAGAATCTCAAGGAAATTCAAATGAGAATTAAGATAAAATAATTGATTAATTAAAGATGATAATTAATTGATTCGAGCGTGATTTATCTTAAATAAGAATGATTAGAATTGAATGCTAATTTTATTAAATGTGTAATTTGATGAATGCATATAGATGATCATGAGATTAGACCAGACCTTTCTATGAGATTGGTTTATTTTAATTTATTATTAAATTAATTTTTTGGTCTGGATGTCATCCCTCCTCTTATTATGTAAGAGCTTGTGTGCCCATTGTTTCTTTTATGTAAACCCTTTAACCAATCATTTGGTTCCCCTCACCCGTGTGTGAGTAAAAACATATGTAATGGATGAAGCTCCCAAGATAGTGGAGGCAGTTCAAGTTTGGAGCCGAGGTGAAACCAATCCAAGAGAGATACATAGGTGAATAGGTGGAAAACTACAACATGAACCATAAATGGTTCAAGGTGTTTTTTCCCTAGGTCGACGGTTATTTTATCACTATCTAGTTAAACTAACTATTAGTAAAAGCTGATGATCATACCAATTTATTATTTTGTTTATGTCAAGTTTAATGGTTATTTCATTATGGTTGTTTTTTTGCAATCACATGAATTAATGAATTAACAAATATGCAAGATAGAACTAAAATAAACTGGCTTATGCATAAATATCATCTAAGATATGGTTAATCACTTAAGTAAATTCACTCAATATTAACAAGCATGAAATAAAGATAATAATTGGAAATTTATTTAGAAATATAAAATGCCTCAATTATATATATTAAGTTGGTATAGCCTTCCACTAATTCAGTTAAAATCGAACCATAGTTCAAAGTGCTTGACCAACCAAAGTTGGGGTGATTTCAATTATCAAGGAATTCTAACTTAAAGTTTTGGGTTGACTTAACTTAGTTTGCATTAAGGGTTGACTTACAAAGCATTACTTAGTGTAACTAAAAGGCAAAGGGTTGGGGAAATCCGATTTAAGGATTTTTGGATTGGGAATTCCACTCAACAAATCAAGGAACCGTGAGTTAATGTAGTTGAAATTTGGAATTCCTACCTAAAACCCTTCAAATTGCTTGACCAACCAATGTTGAGGTGATGAGAAGGGGAATATGGATCCTTGCCTCTAGAATTTCCATGCAATAAGATATTCTAAAGTCAATGGTGAGATATATTAAGTTTAAATAAAATAGTGGTAGATTAATAAATATAATATTTATTTATTTTTCTAAATTTTATCAGATAAAGTATTAAAAATATCACAACCCAACCCAACGAGGCTAGAGTTGCAACTACCCCAAGCTCGACTCTATAGGCCAGGGGGTGGTGACAAGTGCTGAAAGTCATAACCTAAATGGGAGGCCTTTTCCTAATGTACCTATACACACACACCTAATCATATCAATGCGTAAGTGCAGCTAAATAATAATAAAAAGATGAAATATCTAGAATATAACCATGCATATGAAAAAACTCTAGGGTGTATAAGAGTACGACAGTGCAAACTGGAAGTAAATGAGAAAAATACATGTACAACTAGAAAGATGTACCAACCTAAAAAAACTAGAAAATTAAAAGTGATGAGAGATCCCAACTCATGATCTCCAAGCTCTGACCACCTTATACGGTCCAATGCACCAAGTATCCCTAAGCTCTTGTAGTCACCACCGACCTATTTTTCATCTTCATAAGACACAACATGTGTAGGAAAAACCCATGTAGGGGTGAGTATATACATACCAAATAGGATGCTTCGAAAGATGAAGGGGGAGCAACAAGAGACACAATAAAAATAGATAGACATTAGACAACTCAACCCAAAGCAAGAGAGTAAACAAGACCCAACAACATGAATACAGATTGTAACATCCTGAATTTTCTCAAAGGTGTGAATCATTCGTTTTTTGTTTCAATTCCTATAAAAGGACCTTATAATGATGCCTAATAAAGTCAAGGAGGTCTCAAGTGTGCCCAAGGATCATTCGGAGCCCGAATCCCTGAAATTTAAAAAGGCAGACTAGGCTATACAGTTAGTAGTAACCATGCAGATCAACTCGCACGATTTCCCTAAACCGTGCGGTTGTAGACAGTGGGGCGATGGGGTTGCACGGTTTGTCTGTAACCGTGAGATCCTGGGTGTATGGTCTTACAGTGCTACAAAGGTTAGTGACATAGTTATTTCACATGGTTTGCACATGGTTAGACAAACCGTGCGCCTAACCATGTGGGGTGCCCCTTTGAAGTAGTGGTTTGGCGCACAGTTGGCACACGATTTGACCAACCATGTAGCCAAACCATATGAAATTATTTTGAGAGTGAAATAACCAATTTTCCCTTAATGAGGCTTTTATTTCACCCCATTCTTTCTCCTCTTATCTCTAGCAGTTTTCTCCTCCCCCCTCATGCGTGAGTCTTCTTCCTCCTCCTCTATAAGTCTTGAGATATCTCCCTCAATCGAACTACAAATCTCTCACCGTTAGAAGCAACAGAAATCTAGAGGTAATATATATCATTCTCTACCTTCTATTTCAAGGTTCTTCCATCCTCTTTTTCGCTAATTATGTGTGACCACTTTCACCCTATTTCAGGGAATTGGATGATTTCTTCAATTTCTATCATTCTAGCTTGATTCAAGCCTCGATAACAGACGAGTGGAGAGAAACTACATCGAGGTAGGTAGTCTAGGTCTTTTACACTCATTTTGAAGATTTTTAAATGAAGCATTATTGTTCCATGTGCCATATTCTTCTGGCGATGCCTTAAATATGTTTAATAAATTAAATTAATGGATTCCTTGTGTCTATTGTGATCCTACCTTATGACGAAAGCCCTCCATGGGTTGTTCGTCTTGTTGTTGGCCACCCCTTTGAGTGTTCCAACCTTAATAGCCAAATTTCCCATGCCTTGATTTTCTAACCATCATGGGTGTTTCCCCCTTTGTTAAATGCATTTAATCCATAATTGGAATTGAGATAAATTGTAGGCCAAGAGTTAGGACCCCTTTGGTGTAATGTTTAGACTCATACCTTTTTCTCATGTCATAGGCCACATGCCTTATGATTAGTGTTTTATGCATCATGCTCTATGCATTATGTCTTTGATTATGCTTGCACTACTATAAAATAGGCCTTTAACAGTGCTAAAAATGATATTTATCAGTGCTAGAGAAGCACTGAATACCAAAGTGAGATTAAAAGACCCAATCTTTTATCAGCGCTTTTAGAAGTGTTGATAAAGGGGTCCTTTAATAGTGCTTCTACAACTGCTGATAAAGGGGTCATTTGTCATCCCTTGTAGAAGCCCTGATAAAGAGGTCATTTGTTAGTGCTTTTAGAAGCACTGATAAAGAGGTCCTTTGTCAACAATTTTAGAAGCGTTGATAAAGGAATCCTTTATCAATGCTTGTAAAATCGCTAATAAAGGGGCATATTGTAGTATGCTACAATAGCACACTGTAACACCAATGCAGTGTATTGTAACAACACACAACAACACCAAAAACACCATGAAATCAGAAAAATCAAGTACAAATACAGAATTTAAATGAAATAAAATTTATAGCACACATACAAAAAAACACTATATTATAAACATTTCAAACATTGTTTTATACAATTACATAAGTACAAATTATTACATACATTCAATAACAATTGTCTTCCCTTGTATTTTGATCCTAACCCCTACTCAATCAAAAATCACACCTGTATAAGAAAGCAATTCTTATGTTAGTAATAATATAAGGAAATAAATTAACAAAAAGTGTTAATTTTAAACTAAACTTTGAGTCATACCAGAAACATTGTGTATCAGATTGAGTTGCGGTTGATTCTTGCACGTCACATTATTTCTTATTCGTCTTCAAGAATTATATCTATGAAAATTAACTAAATAATTATAAGATAAAAATGATAAGGAAATTAATTAAGTAACAGTAGATAAAATGATGAGAAAACAATCTAGGCTCGTTTGCTCAGTTTTGGCGATGTGATGCGCGTTTTAAACTCAAATGACACTTATATATTGAAAATACACACTTGGAGTCATACCGGTCACACCGTGTGTCAAATTTAGGTGAAACTGATTATTACATGTCTCAAATGACTTATGGATCATAATCTTAAATTATCAAAACAATTCAAATGTTTTTTCTCAGTTTTGAGTACGTCACTTGTCTTTTTACTAAAATTTCATTTTAAACTGGAAACACACACTTTGACTCATACTGGTCACATCATGTATTAGTTTGATGTGATACCAATTACTACATGTCACAAATAAATTATTAATAATTTTCCTAAATTATAAAGACAATCTGAGAGAATTTTCTTTGTTTTTAGTGAGTGACACTTTTTGAACTAAAATGTCAATTTTAAACTGATAACAGACATATTGATTCATACTGAGTACATCATATATGATATTGAGGTGTGACTGATTCCTATACATCAAAAATGACTTATGTATCATTTTCCTAAATTATCAAAATAATATGAATGTGTTTTCTTGGTTTTGAGTAGATCAGTTGTCCTTTTTTACTAAAATTGATGTCAATTTTAAATAAAAAGATGCACTTGGAGTCATACCGGTCACACCGTGCGTCAAATTAAGGTGAGGATGATTTATAAACATCAAAAATGAATTATTAATAATTTTATTAAAGTATAAAAACAATATAAATGCATTTTCTTAGTTTTGAGTAGGCCGATTTTCCTTTTTACTAAAATTAATGTGAATTTTGAATAAAAAGATGCACTTAGAGTCATATCGTTCACACCGTGCATCAGATTGAGGTGAGGATAATTACTAAATGTAAAAAATAGAATATATATTGTTTTTCATAAAGTATGAAAACAATAAGAATGTGCTTACTCAGTTTTGAGTACGTCATTTGTCTTTTTTAATAAAATGACATTTTAAACCGAAAACACACACTTTAACTCATACCGATCACATTATCTATCGGTTTGACATGAGGATGATTCTTACACATCACAAATAACTTATGAATATATTTTCTAAGCTATCAAGAAAATATGAGTGCGTTTTATTAGTTTTCAGTGAGTGATTGTTTTGAACTAAACTACCGATTTTAAACTAATAACGAACACATTAAGTCATACCGGGAACATCGTGTATCAGAATGTGGTTTGAATGATTCTTAAATGTCAAAAATGACTTATGGATCATTTATATAAAGAATAAAAATAACATGAATGTTTTTTCTCAGTTTTAAGTAGGTCAATTGTACTTTTTACTAAAATTGATGTCAATTTTAAAAAAATATATCCACTTGAAGTCATACCGGTCACATCGTGCATCAGATTGAGGTGTGGATGATTTCTACACATCTCAAATGACTTATGGATCATTTTCTTAAAGTATAAAAACAATATGAACGTGTTTTGTTGGTTCTGAGTATGTCAATTGTCCTTTTTACTAAAATTGATGTCAATTTTAAATAAAAAGACGCACTTGGAGTCATATCGGTTACATCGTGTGTTAGATTGAGATGCGGATGACTTATACATGTCTCAAATGAGTTATGAATATTTTTAATAAATTATCAAAATAATATGAATGTGTTTTCTTGTTTTTGAGTAGGTTATTTGTCATTTTTACTAAAATTGATGTCAATTTTAAATAAAAAGGCGCACTTGGAGTCATACCGTTCATACCGTTCATCGAATTGAGGTGCGACTAATTATAACATGTCCCAAATGAATTATGGATCATTTTCATAAAGTATGAAAACAATCTGAACATGTTTACTTAGTTTTTATTATGTCACTTGTCTTTTTTACTAAAATGTCATTTTAAATCAGAAACACGCACTTTGAATCATACCAATCACATCATGTATCGGTTTGACATGAGACTGATTCCTACACATCAAAAATGACTTATGAATTGATTTACTAAATTATCAAGAAAATACAAGCATGTTTTCTTTGTTTTAAATGAGTGTCATTTTTTGAACTAAACTGTCGATTTTAAACTGATAATGGACACAATGAGACACAACAGTCACACCATGAATTTAATTGAGGTGCATATGATTACTACATGTCCCAAATGACTTATGGACCATTTCACTAGAGTATCAAAACATTTGAAATACGTTTTCTCAATTTTGAGTATGTCAGTTGTCCTTTTTACTAAAATTAATGTCAAATTTAAATAAAAAGAAGTACTTGGAGTTATACCAGTCACACCGTGTGTCAGATTGTAGTGAAGATAATTCTGAAAGGTTCCAAAGTCTCAAAAAATATCCTAACTACCAATGTTACCATGTTTCTATTGTCTTTTCTATGTCTAACTACCAACACTGTATATTGAATCAATGTTCTTAGTTGGAAAACTTTGCTCATTATTAAAATTTAGAAGAGTAGAGGAAGCTCATGTGCCCATTATATCATAATAAGTCACCACAATGGGAATATTAACTTCCTATACTCTTTTGGATTTCAATAAATAAAATGGTTTTTTTTGGATAATAACATCGAACCAATATGTAGTGTTGGAAGTTTGATAAAGAAAGGCAATAGAAATGGAAAACATGGTCACATTGGTAGAAAAAATCATTTTATCACTTTTGTGTCTTGTTGAAGATAGTTGAATGCAAAATATGACTTCCCAAAAGATCTATGAAAAAAACTAAATAAGTATTAGATAAAAATGATAAGGAAATTAACTTACAAATAATATATAAAATTATGACAAATTAATTAAATAAGTAGTAGGAATTTACCTTTTCTTGATATTTGTATGCATTATTGACACATTTCCTTATTTTTATTGTCTTAGTTGTAGTCTTGAAGTCCAATCCCTCCCGAGCATGAAAAAATTCGAACAAACCACCCCAACTTGAACAAAAGAATCCACCTGTACAAGAAAATAATTATTATATGAGTAATACTAAAAATAAATAAATTAAACATAAATATTAAACAATACATTAATTATATGGATAATAATTTTACTATGCAAACATTTTTGACCATAGAGATATGTAGACAATAAAGCAAGAATGATGAAAAAAGGCAAATAGATCTCACCAAACAATCAATCAACAAGTGAGGTGGATGAGGATAAAATAAGATACCTTGGATTGAATATTTGAATGGACCAAGATAAAGTGAAAATATCCTATTAGTTTTATAAAATATTCATTTTGTACAATAAATAAATAAATACACATAAGATATTCATAATTAAAGGTGAAAGTTATAGATAATTCTAATAAGTAAAACTAAGCATTTGACTGTTTCAAAGAATTTAAGTATGCTTTGAAGAAAACGGGTAATTGAATTTAAGAAAAGAATTACTCTACTATGGTAAGGGTTATACTCTGAATTCATCCAAAGGTGAAAGTTATATACAATTTTCATCCTCATAAACTCATCTTCCGAATAGTTATCATTGAATTTTGGTGTTTGGAACTCATCCTCCATCTCTTGTCAACATGAACCTATGTTGCTTGAAATACTCAAATTAGTAGTCATCTACATGGTGACTACTGCTCAGAGTAGTAAAAGCAACATAAAAGAGATGGGTGATGAGTCCCAAGAAACAAATTGGAATAATAACTATTCGGAAGATGAAACCGATGAGGATGATAGTTGTACTCCATTGTGTTCTCTAAAAGGGGTAATGCCACCCATTTGTGAGAATTACATGGATGGTAATAAGAGATTACTAAGGGTGGAACCAAAAGGTAATGTTAAAGAATGATATGTTTTTACATGGATTAAAGTAAAACATACATAGTGTTTATTAGATGCGTGATTAAAGAAATAAAGTGATTTTTAAGAAGTATTAATGAGTGGGTTATGATTTCAAATATGAATATATTTTTACAAAGGTATAGAAAAATAGCCAAATCATTTTTTGATTTGGGGTTGGAAAAAATTTATGGTAATTGTGTTTGAAAGAGGAAATTGATTTGTGGTAGTGAAAAATTTATCATATTAAATAACAAGACAATTAAATACTGAGTTAAAAAGGGTTGGTTGAGACGTTTTTATGATGAAAAGATAAAATTGATAGATATTTTTTACTAATTATAATGGGGATATTGTTAATAATTAAAATAATGATGAAACATCGGAGGAAATTAATGTTGAATTGAGTAGCATAGGGGGGATCACACGAGCTTGAGGTAGACTCAAAATAAGACATTGATGGTGAGGAAAATGAAGAGGGATTATCAACTGCAATAAATACAAGCAAGGTTGAAATAAATGAATAAAATGTCATTGGTGATCATATAGTTTTAGTAAAATCTCGAAGGATTAAGAATCTACAAAAAACACAATTTTCCCCAAGTAAAGCCTAAATCATTTGGAGAGTCCAACAAGGATGATAATTGGATCAAATCTATGCATGAGGATCTTGATCCAAATAAGAACAATGTCACATGGTATACATTGAGAAATCATATGGGTTTATTATGGATGAAAATGAGAGAAAGGTGTGTCAGTTAAAGAATTCTTTGTATAAGATAAATAAATAACTAAGGACCTGATGTTTAAGGTTGGATCAATACCTAATAAAGCTTGGTTTTTAGCGAGGTGGAGTTGATCACAACCTCTACATAAAGAAGAAGAATGATCAAAGGATGTTGGTACTCATATATGTCGAAGAAATAATATTTTAGGATTGGACAAAGCATAATACATTTTTTTATGGATTATATGAGGTGTGATATCGAGATTTCTATGATTGGTGAAACATTTTACTTGGTTTATATGTGAATCAAGGAAATAATAACTCATTAATTTCTCAATCAAAATATGAAAAAGAGGTTCCCAAGTGATTTATAATGAAATATTCCAAATCAATGACAACACTGACCACTATATGGATGAATTTTTCAAAAATTGACGATTGCAAATATGCAAATGTCATGGAATATAGGTATTGAGAGCCTATTATACCTCACAACAACATGACCCATCATTGAGTTTGATATATTACAAGTCACACAGTACTAATGTAGTCCCAAGGAGAGCCTCATGCTATCGGGGAAGACGATACTTCAATACATCTAAAAATAATGAATTTTGGGTTGTTTTATTATAGGATAGTGCAACTAGAGTTGTTGGGATACACAAATGTGGGATGAGAAAGTTCATTGGATAACCGGTGGAAATTAGAGATATTGAAAAACCTAAATTTCGTTCAAGCCTTGGTTTCATTCAACCCAAGAATCACTCGAACCTTAAATTCGAGCCTTGGAATAGTTGGATCCTTGATTCTAACCTAGATTCGAGCTTGGATTCGACAATGAGGAGCACCGATAGTAGGTGGCTTTCACAGAGAGCTTTAGATATCATGAATTGGTTAGCGATGATTAGGGTTCTTAAAATAGATCAAGACACTTTTATCAATGCTTTCAAAAAACGCTGATAAAAATACCTTTTATCAGTACTAAGCTAAAAAGAGCTGATAAAATGAATCTTTATCAGTGCTTTTTTAGCACTGATAAAGATGGATTTTATCATCATTTTTTTACCGTTGATAAATCTCTATCTTTATCAATGTTAAAAAAAGAACTGATAAATACTTATAATACTTTTTTCAATAATACTTTTTTAAAAAGTATAATTATTATATATAACTATAATACTTATAATAATACTTTTTATAAAATAATAATTTTATAATTATTCAAATATATAATTATTTATTTATAATTATATATATATTTTTTAAAATAATAATTATATCATTATATATATTTATATAATTATATATATGTATTTAATATATATATATAAATATAAATATAGTAAATATACTCATTATTTAAATAAATTTATTATAATTTTATAATTTTTTAAATATTATAATTATTTATTTATAATTATATAAACACTTTTTAAACATATATTATTTATTTATAATTATAAATGTATAAAAATAGTAAATATACATTTATAAATATATTTATTTATAAATATTTTTTTAACATTATTAATGAATATTTAATTTTAAGTGCATGCATGTTAAAAATGATGAAAATTGAATAATTAAAAATGAGTACACTTTAACAATATTGAAAAATTGGATATGTTTGATTAATTAAATATAAATCATTAAAAAATGGATATATATTGAAATAAAGATGAATACATATTGAAAATATTAAAACATAATAAAAAAATAATAGAAATTGATTAAATTCCCCAAAAAATATTTACGTGTGTGTGTATGTATATAAAAATACATTATTTTCATATATTTGAAATCAATATAACAAGTTTGATCAATGTTAAATTGAAAAATCAAACGATATTCAATTATGTCCATTACTCGATGCAATTAGTCAGTATTTTTAATTTATATTAATTTTTAATTATAAACCATGATTCACTAAATATATTACTATTTAATTTAAAACATAAATATTTTGTATTATATAAATCATATTTATATATATTCATATACATATATATATATTTAATATATACTATTTATTAACAGTATCAATAATTCTTTAATTAATAAAATGTTTAATATTTTTCTCAATTTACTTTTTTTAAATTTTTATTTGTTTAATTTTCATTTTACATATATCTATATATTTAATATATACTATTTATAATTTATATATAGTACAATCAATTTATTCATTTTTATCAATAATTATTTAATTCATAAATTTTTTAATAAAATTATTTTTATTTTTTATTTATTTAACTATTTCATCTTATTCAGACTTTTATTAGTGCTAAAGAAGTACTCATAAATGATTCCTTTATGGGAACTAAAAATAAAGCGTTGATAAAGGGCATCTTTTTTCAACGCTAAAAAAATGCGTTGATAAAAGGTGCCCTTTATCAGTGCTAAAAAAATTCACTGATAAAGGGTGGATTTTATCAACGCTATAAAAAAAGCGCTGAATAAAGGAACCCTTTATCAGTGCTTGTTTAGTGGTGATAAAGGGAATCTTTATCAATGTTTTTTTCTAGCACTGATAAAGGCCATCCATCCAACTTAAATTTTTTATTATTAACCAAAAGAAACTTTTAAGGTAAAAGTGAGAAACCCCAGGAGAAAACAAAGTTACTGAGGGACAACTTAAGCCTATTGGCATGCTTATCCTTAAGGAGATTCCAGGAGAGAGATGTTACCGGTGTTTCTGGATCATCCTGAATAAGGTCTTCAAAGCGATGTGCCAGTTTGTCCTATACTTTCATGAAATCCTCTTGGTTGATTTTCCCCGAATTAAATCCTCTAACTAAGATTAGATTCTTATTAGTAATCAAATACCTATGATCTCTATTGGTGACCACCCAAATGAACCTTAACATCATCTTATCACTACATTCTTTTGAAGCATTAAGCACAAGGCCGTCACTATTAAAGGCTTGTTTTGTAGTAGTATTGTTGCTACATGTGCATGCTTTGTAGCCTCAATACTTATGCTTATTGCATATGTCATGATATAGACCATACACCTTGAGCTTATTGTTTAATTCCATATGCTCATTGCTTTATTCCATAATTGATTATCTTGAATTGAATTGTATAACTTGGCTATTTTGTTAGCATGTGTTATTTCCATTCCCTTTTATGACATGTGAATTTATACACCATTCCCTATGATATGTGCCTTGGTTGTTGTGCCTCACCTGCTACGAGCCGAGAGAGAACACAAGTCCCGATTTAAGGACATTGTGGATGGACTTATTGTGTTTGGTTGGATCTACTTGACGTGTCGGGAGAGATACTTGGGATTTCCTTGTACGAGCTCTCTGGGTGGTTTATTTATACTTTTGAGTGACACTAGTTCCCTAAGGGAGAAACCGTGGATGGAACCATTGGAAATATGGATACTCTATGACACAAGTGATAGGTGATCCCCTATGTGAGATATTTGGTACAGACTCAAAGTCACCATGCCATGAGTGATATAAGGGATTTCGTTATGGGTCACCTTGGATATACTCAGTAGCATTGGTTAAATCAGAGGTTCTTGTAGAGACCCTTAGGTTTCTTTATCGATCTCCTTGGATGGGATCAGGTCTCCACCATTGGAATTTACAAATTTCTTACTTGTGTTATATGTCATGTGACTTATTTATAATATGATCATGCATGTATGATGTAATGGGGATGTAACCACTAAGAAAAAGTACAAGATTGGGATTAACCTTCCTTGGTTGCTTCATTTACGGTAGACTATGTATTTACCATATCACTTATATAGGTACCTTGGCTCAGAAATCCGGCTTAGGCAGAAGTAGGTGGATTAGTCAGGTGTCCATTTAGGAACCCATACCAAAGTAATTATTTATTCATTTGTTTCCTTGCATTTATTTTATATGACACATTGTTCATTTTTTTATTGCATGAAATAGATTGATCTAGACACCATTAGTGGTGATCTACTGAGATTGTATATCACACCCTTCTTGAGCCACCTTTGACACCCAAACAGACTTTATGATCGCAGGTCTTGATAAAGTGAAGCATGAGACTCATGATGCTTGATTGATTTATAGCAGTAGGATGGAGTTTGGGGACAAAGGACCGATCCTATGCTCGAGATACTTCTTGTAGCAGTTTTTGTTCTTTTTGGTCATTTTTGTATATCATGAAATAAATGCCTGCATCCCCTGTTCCCCCTATACTCTCATTTTTGTATAGTATCTCAATCATCATCATTGGTATCTTTATATTTATTTATCTTCCCTAGTTATTTATTTATATTGCTTGTTTTATCCTTGTTATCTGTCGTTTCTTATTTCTGCTTCCGTGATTTATTTTATATTGATTCTAATGTGATCACTCTGATCTATATGGGCATAGTCTCCCTAAAAACACAATCTAGGACCACACTACTAGTCTATAGCCTCTAGCATTCGAGGAGGCATGCTTGATGTCTTTTTGCCACTATCTCAGGGCACATTTAAGTGACACTCAGGGTGGGACACTACAAAGTGGTATCATAGCTTTTTCCTTTTTGTCTTATTGTTTGGGTTGAGAAAGGAGATTAGGACATGATAATTTGGTAATGAGCCTATGCCTGGGAGTAGCTACCCCACATACAGGGGAAACCCAAATTTTCCAAGGATGAGTAAATGTTGTTATTCTTGCATTGTTGCTTCATGTATTTCATCATCAGGTGAGACACTTGTTTTGTGTTGGTATTAGCATTGATGTTATTACTAATGGGTTGTTTAGATATGGCTCAATGAGATGAGGGTGTATCAAATCATGCATCATATTAGGCACCATAGGATTAAAATGTGATGAATTACGCCATGCCATATCTATTTTTAGTGTGCATTGCCTATTTTTCATGTGATTGTTGTATGTGCCTTATTGTTATGCCTTGCAGTGCTTTGATTGTTATATATATAAATGTTCCAACTCTTCTTACAGGACTAAAAAACATAATTGACACTTAAAGTGACCACCTTAACCTAATAAGTGTTTTCCCACATAGGTTAAAGCAAACACCTTAATTAGTTAGTTATGGAACATTGAGCCATGGACCATTGGTCACATGGGCTAGAAAGTGTTATGGTTAGGATTAAATGGATGACCTATTTCAATTTATAAGGTACATGAGCCCTTATAAATTTGAAATAATGATCCATCTAATTCAAACATTTAAGAGGGTTTAAATACATAAATGAGTTAAAATTAATTCCACCTTTAAAATGAAATGGTCACCTTCTATGCGAAATATGAGACCCTGACCCTGACCCGACCTTAGTAGTGGGTAGTAGGTCATGTATCTTGAGATCCTTTTATGACTTTTTATCACCTAGACCTGACTATAAGAGAAAGCAGAGGGGCGTGTTTCGTTAGTAGAATGACCTTGTGCCTATCTTTTCCTTATCACTTTCCCTATCTACTTTTCCTATCTGTTATTCCTATCTGTTATAAATCCCATCTAAGGATTGCACTTGTAAATTGTAGAGATATGACACCATGATTTCCTCATACTTTATGCCAATAGAGTAGTGATGAGAACACTCCAGAGTTGGTGGGCCTTGATCCACCTGTGATACCTCTTGTAGTGCCACTTGAGGCACATCCTGATGATCTTTCACTGGGCATCAATGCTTAGTTCCGTGAAATTTTTCTTCGGTTTATGCAGTCTGTTTAGGGTGCTCCCTATCCTACCCTTACTATGGTAGAGCCGACTCAGGACTTTCAACAGCATCATCCTCCAACCTGAAGGTGGAACTTAGGCTACTGAGTCATGGTTAGATGCCATGGTACCAATCTTTAACCATCTTGAGATGCCTCCAGAGCGGAGGGTCAAAATCGCTACCTACATATTACATGATTCTTCCAAGAGTTAGTGGGATATCATGTAATGACCTAAAATTTTTAAATGATATTTGTTTCCTAATAAAATGTGTTATATTGTATCATACACAACAAAACCACATCTCTTTAATAATTAAGTGAGTATAAAAGGGAAATGTGACCATTGAGATTCGACTATTTTTTTTTTGACTATTGGTCAAATATGACCATTGGTCAATATGACCATTGTTCAATATGACTATTAGAAACTATACTCTTGGTAATAATTTTTATGCTATAAATTTTAAGTAAAAATGATAAATAATAATTAATGCAGAAAGGAGAAATAGTGGCATCAACCATTAGAGTCGTTCCGTATGAAACCCATTTGTCAGAGTTTGGGAGGGGGGGTAGAATTAATTGGGTTCTCTCTTAACCAAATCCAATTCAATATTAAACAAGTGAAGCTAGAACTAAATCACATATGGGAGAAGTTCAAGTTAGTGGAAATTACCACTCGGGCGATGTTAGTTGAGCCGCCCCATGAATCTATCACCACCACACACCTTACCCTTAGGTCATATGTGGGTGTTATAATGGGTTATGTTTCAAGGACCTATTTATTTAAATCATAATCCCATTATATAAATAAATTTTTTATTCCATCAATTCCATTTTAAGAATAATTTTTCTTAATGAAATTGAGAGTGAATTTGATAAATTATTTTTTCAGACAGATATTGTACTTTCCAAAAAAGATATAAAAAATTATAATAAACTAATATATTATGAACAATAATTATTTTAATGAAATATTATGATAAAAATAATCTTATTCAAATATAAATGATAATTTTTTTAAGTGTCACAAATTTTACTACGCATTTTCAATCCACTATTATTTTTAATAAATAAGATTTTTTATATTTAAAAGTTAGAATTCTAATATTATAGAATTATTATGATAAAAAAAATATAATTTTTGAAATAATCACATACAAATTAGGTTAGGGTTAATTTATGATAATTTTCTAAAATACTTTATTTTTTTTGTGAATAGTAAAAATACAATTTGAGTTTTTTCGTGTGTTTAATGACTTCATAATTATATCATAATGATTTAATAACTAATTAACCACAATACATGATCTAAAATATTTTATTTTATTAATATCAAGTATTTTAATAGATTTTAATCAATTTCTAAACCTATAATTTACTTTCCAAAGTCTAAAATGGAAACTTTAACATTAATAACATTATTTTTGCGGAAACTTTACTTTTCCATGCCAAAAGAAGTAATATAAAATGATGATCGACTCTTGTGGATTAAAAAAACATAAAATATGACCAAATTATCCAAAACCATGGGAAAATACCATGGTAAAGCCCATGGTTTTTCATTTTCCACAACCTAGTTTTATAAGGCCTATATTTGGAAATTAATAAACAATCCCTCCACTTTTTCTATAAATACCCACCCATTTCTCCATTTAACTTCACTAGAAATCCATCATATATGAATATATAGTAGTTTTACCTCTAAATTATTCCTCCCAAGGTGTTCTTAATCCCCCAAGGTCCCAATCCTCAAGTTTTAGGAATAACTCTTCAAGGTAAGAGAAATATCCACTTCTCTTTTCCATTCAAGTTCCCTATTTATGTGGTATGTCCTCCAATTTCCAAAATAAGTTATTTTTTTAACTTTATTTTATCTATTTACTATAATAATAGTCTTTTAGTAATTATATACCCTTGTTCCCTCTCATTTTACCATTTTCTAAAACCACATTTTATACCTATCATGTTGTCAGATTTACTTCTTAAAATTTCTCTTCAAGTGTGGATAGATTGAGCACTTTTCCAATCACTGTCCAAATCAGAAGGTAATTGAGGGGAATCACCATCAACCTCAGAATAGGCCAAGAGATCAAGGTCAGTCTTTTTTCTATCATGATGGCTGAATTTGAAGCTCCAAATGATGTAGTGTCAGGTAGTCTCATTAATCTATCAAATCTAACAAGTGCTTTGTTTGAATCAGGTTCTACACATTCCTTTATTTCATCTAAGTTTGTAAAGAATATAGAATCAATACCTAAACTTCTAGAAGTATATTTATCATTAAATACCCCTGGATGGATTATCCAATAATCAAAAGTGTATATAAACTATAGTATTCAATTTGGAGAGCACAATATTATCACAAATCTAGTAGTCATTCCTATCCTGGAATTTGAAACTATACTAGGGATGAACTAGCTCTCAAAGTATAATGCTAAGATCAACTACAAAAGCATGTAAATCATAGTATCCTTGAATGGAAAACCTATAGTTGTTTTTAAAGGAGAGATATCTCGACTTGAGATTTGTCAATAAACACCACCTATATCCTTATTTATGAAAATTATTGGTGAAGATGAAGAAGGAAATGAAAGTATATGAATATAAAATGTCCCCACTGTTTAGGAATACATTGACATATTTACCAATGATTTACCCGGACCTCCCCCAGAAAGAGAGTTATAGTTATCCATTGAACTCATGCTTGGATCCAAGTTGATATCAAAGACCCCATATAGAATATAAAATGTTGAGTTAGAGGAATTAAAGAAACAACTCCAAGATATTTTGGAGAAGGGGTTTATCTAAACAAGTGTGTCTACTTATGGAGTACCTATTCTCTCTATGAATAAGAAGGATAGATCAGTGTAGCTATGAATTAATTATAGAGAAATTAATGGTATCATAATTAATAATAAGTACCCTATTCCAAGGATTGATGATTTATTTGTCCAGCTTCATGGGGATCAAATATTCTCTAAGATTGATCTTTGATCTGATTATCATCAATTGAGGGTAAAGAAAGAAGATATTATAAATACTACCTTCCAATAAAGATATGAGCATTATGAGTTTGTTTTTATTCTCTTTAGATTGAGAAATTCACCTGCTATATTTATGGATTTGATGAATAGTGTCTTTAATGACTACCTTTATAAATTTATGGTAGTTTTTATTGATGATATTTTGATATATTTTAAAATTAGCGAGGAGAATTAGGATTATCTAAGGGTTATATTCCAAACTCTAAGAAAGGAGAGTCTATTTGTAAAATTCATAAAATGTGAAATTTGGTTATAATAAGTTGATTTATTGGGGCACATTATAACAAATTAAGGAATCTCAATTGATCCTTCCAAGACAAAAGTTGTGGAGGAGTGTCCTAATCCTATAAAAATAATTGAGATTCTTCATTTCCTTGGTTTATTAGAACATTATAGGTGGTTTGTAATTTTTTTCACAACTTTCTAATCCTCTAACCAAGTTAACTCGAAAATGTCCCAAGTTTATATGGACAAAGGAGTGTGAAGAAAGTTTTTAAGATCTAAAGAAAATATTGTTTACCACACCTATATTAACTCTACCCACTATTGAATAAGGATTCATTATTTTTAGCGATGCATCTATGAAATGGATTGGGTGAATCCTCATGAAAAAATGACAAGGTTATTGCTTATGCATCTTAATAGTTGAAGCCTTATGAGTAGAATTATCCTACACATGATCTAGATCTAGTTGTGGTTATTTTTTCTATGAAGATATGAAGGTACTATATTTATGGAGAGAAATGTGATATATACATAGACCATTAAATCTTGAAGTATATTTTCAAATAAAAGGAATTGAACATGAGAAATATGATATGGTTGGAACTTCTTAAAGACTATGACTATTCAATTCATTATAACCCTGGAAAAGCAAACAAAGGTATTGATGCATTAAGTAGAAATACCTTGTTGTTTTGGCAATGATGAGGATTCAAGGAGATCCATTAATTAAGGACCTAGTAAGGTTGGACATGAGAATCATGAGGGAAGGGACATCATAAACCCTATCCCAAATGATTTCTCAACCATCATTATTAGAGAAGATCGAGAAATCTCAAAGAGAATATCCTTTGTTAGATAAGAAGATAGAGGCTATGAAGAATGAGAAGTTTCCCGAGTTCAATATTGATCAAGAAGGTGTACTAAAATTTCACACAAGGCTATGTGTTCCATATATTCTAGAAATAAATAAGGAGCCGATGGATGAAGCTCATAGATCTACATTTTCTATACATTCTGGAATCACTAAAATGTATAGGGAACTTCATGATCATTATTGGTGGGATAACATGAAAAGGGAGATTTCCGACTACATTACAAGGTTCTTGGTGTGTCAATAAGTGAAGGAAGAGTGAAAACTTACTAAAGGGGTATTGAAACCACTACCCATACCAACATGGAAGTGGTATAATATAACTATGGTATTTGTCACTAATCTCCCAAAAACATCTAAAGGAAACAATGTGATATGGGTTATAGTGGATCATCTCACCAAGACTACCCATTTCATTTCTATTCAGAAAGATTTATCTCTTAAACAAATTTAAAAGATGTACATAAAGGAAGTGGTGAGGTTTCATGGAGTGACACTTTCTATTATTTCTGATTGTGATCCAAGGTTCACATCAAAATTTTGGAGAAGTCTTCAACATGATCTGAATAATGAATTAAATTTTAGTACAACCTATCACCCAAAAACTGATGGCCAATTTGAAATGACTATTCAAAAACTTGAGGACATACTGATAACATGCTCAATAGAATTTAAAGGTGGATGGGATAAACATCTCCCATTAGTTGAGTTCTCATACAACAACAACTTCCATTCGAGTATTCAAATGGCACCCTATGAAGCTCTATATGGGAAGAGATGTATAACTCCTACTTATTGGGATGAAGTTGGTGAAATAAAGCTTCTTGGGACTAATCTTGTGCAAGATATGACAAAAAAGGTTCATTCCATACAACAACACATTAATTACAACTAGAGCAGGCAACAGAGCTATGATGAAAATCATCAAAGGGACTTAGAGTTTGATGTTGGAGACAAATTTTTCCTTCGAATATCATTATGTAAGAGAGTCATGTTGTTTAGGAAGAAAGGGAAGCTTAGCCCCAGGTACATTGGCCCCTATTAAATCCTTGATCATATAAGAGTAGTGGAATATTGGATTTCACATCCACTAAATCAAGCTCAAGTTCATTATGTATTCCATGTATCTCTCTTGAGGAAGTATATACCTGATCCCTCACGTGTACTGAATCTTGAGGTGGTACAACTGGAACATGACCTCTCTTATGAGGAGCAGTTGATGGATATCTTGGACCAAAGATACAAGGTCCTACGCAATAAGACTACCCATCTCATCAATGTGTTATGGAAGAACTATATACATGAAGAAGTGACATTGGAACTAGAGGAGACAATGAGATAGAAGTACCCACACCTTCTCTTAATTGAGAGAATGAGTTAAAATTTTAGGAAAGAAATTTATTAAGGGGGGAAGAGTGTAATGACCCAAAATTTTTAAATGATATTTGTTTCCTGAGAAAATGTGTGTTATATTGTATCATACACAAAAAAACCATATCTCTTTAATAATGAAGTGAGTATAAAGGGAAATGTGGCCATCAAGATTCAACCGTTTTTTTTGACTGTTGGTAAAATATGATAATTGGTCAATATGATTGTTGGAAACTATACTCTTGGTAATAGTTTTTATGTTATAATTTTTAAGTAGAAATGATAAAGAATAATTAATATAGAAAGAAGAAATGATGACCTCAACTAGTAGATTCATGCCATATGAATCCCATTTGTCAAAGTTTGGGAGGAAGGTATAATTACTTGGGATCTCTCTTGAACACGCCCAATATTAACTTCAACAAGTGAAGCTATAATTAAACCGCCTATAGGATAAGTTCAAGTTAGTGTAAATTACCACTTGAGCGATGTTAACCGAGCCACCCCATGAATCTATCACCATCTCACATCTTACCCTTAGGTCATATGTGGGTGTTATAAGATGTTATGTTTCGATTCCATATTTAAATAAAGTGTAATTCCATTGTATAAATAAAATTTTTATTCCATCAATTATATTTTAAGAATAGTTTTACTTAATAAAATTGAGATGGAATTTGATAAATTGATATTTTGGACAAAATTTGTACTTTCCAGAAAAGATATAAATATTTATAATAAACTAATATATTATGAATAATACTTATTTTAATGAAATAGTATGATAAAAACACTCTTATTTAAATATAAATGATAAAATAATTTTATTTTTTTCAAGTGTGAGAAATTTTACTATGCATTTTCAATTCGCTGTTATTTTTAATAAATAAGGATTTTTATATTTAAAAGTTAGAATTATCATATTTATATAATTATTATTATAAAATAAATATAATTTTTTTTAAATCAACACAAAAAATTAGGTTATGGTGAATTTATGATAATTTTCTAAAATACTTTATTTTTCCATAAATAGTAAAAATACAGTTTGAGTTTTTTGGTATGTTTAATGACTTCATAATTATTTTATAATGATTTAATAACTAATTAACCACAATAAATAACCTAAACTATTTTATTTTATTAATATCAAGTATTTTAATAGACTTTAATCAATTTCAAACCTATAATTTACTTTCCAAAGTCTAAAATGGAAACTTTAACATTAAAAACGTCATTTTTGTGCAAAATTTACTTATCCATATAAAAATAAGTAATATAAAATTATTATAGACTATTTTGAATTAAAATAACATAAAATATTACCCAAGTTTCCAAAAACATGGGAAATCTCATGGTTTTTCATTTTCCACAACCTAGGTTTCCAAGGCCTATATTTGGAAATTAATAAACAAATCATCCACTTTTTCTATAAATACCCAACCATTTCTCCATTTAATTTCACTAATAATCCATAATATATGAATATTTGGTAGTTTTACCTCCCAAGGAGTCCTCCCAATGTGATCTCAATCCCCCAAGTTTCCAATCCTCAAGTTTTAGGAACAACTCTTCAAGGTAAGGGAAATCTCCACTTCTCTTTTCCATTCAAGTTCTCTCTTTATGTGGTATGTTTTACAATTTAAGAACTAAGATTTTTTTTACAATTTATATTATACCTTTACTTTAATAATATTCTTTTATTAATTTTATACCCTTGTTCCCTCTCATTTTACCATTTTTAAAAGCACATTTTATACCCGTTATGCTATCAGATTTAATTCTCAAAATTTCTCTTTTGTCCTCAAGAAATTATCTTTTATTTTATTTTTTTGAATACACAAACCTCTTTATTTTCTAGGGGTATTCACCTATATGTAATTTTTTTTGATTCAGATATTAACATACATGAAACCTGCATTCCCTTTTCACAGGTTTAAAATGACACAATGATCTTGTCTCTAAGCACTTTTAAAAACACCATGATTTTTTATATGAAACCCATTTCTTTTATTTTCCACAGGTTATTTATGAATTTTTTTATTATGATCTATGTGGATAAAATCCATTAATACATATAAAGGGTGTGCCTTATTAGTTATCCAATTGGGTGAAGAATTTAATCTTTAGAGATGACTTGTTTTACAATACCTTGGTGAATAACCTTGGTAATATTTATGACACTTCGGTGACAAACCTTGGTGATATGATTATGAATGTCTCATTTAAATATTGTAGAAAAATTTTCATATTATGATTAATTTCATTTTTATTATTATATGCCTCATGTTCCTTTTCTCATGATATAATTATATTCCTTATGTTTTTATTGATATTCATAAAAATCTCTTGTAAATGGGTTCCCTTTCTTTACCTTACTAGTCCTTATGACCACCCTTTTCTTTGATGTATGTTTCGAGGTTATGAAATGTAGTAAATTTACTTAGGTTGAATTAATTAAAAATCCTTTTAAGTGTATTAAAATAATTTTTTACATTTTCATGTATTATGCACCTTATTTTCAAGAAACTAAACTTTAAAAGATCCTCAATTTGTACAATGTAATGAGAAATTTTATAATAAAAGGAATGATACCATATATCATCTCTCAGGATAATCATTATAAAGGTATGGTCTGGGAATACTTCTATAAGACCTTCTATGATCACTTATTTCTGTAGACTCTGAGATCGGATCACTCCAGGGTGTTCATGCATCTTCAGTATGGCACTATGACCATGCTAGAGTATTCTACTCACTTCACCGAGCTCCAGGGTTCCACTCTATCTTAGACCAGTGATGAGTTGAGGACTGTGAGGAATTTTGAGGATGAGCTTGGGTATTCTATACACTCGTAGGTGAACGTCTTCCGGTTTAATACCCTTACAAAGATAGTAAACTAGACTCTAATTATAGAATGAAATCCGAGAGAAGATGACAATGTGATCCATGGCAGTTTAGTTATGAGGCAGGACAACAGTTCATATGGTAGTAAGAAGTGCTATTTCAAGGGTGAATGTGGGGGTGGTTCCATCTAGGTGACATGTACTAACAACTCTATAGCATGTCACTAGTGTAGTAGGCCAGGCCATAAGAAGCCCCAGTACATGAGGAACCCGATTGAGTTCTGAGCTTGCGACAAGATGGGTCACCTTCAGTGCTTCTGCCGGTCTTTTCCTTCAACTTATAGTGATAGGATATCCATACTAACAACTTTATTAGGTAAAGGATCCATAACTCTACATTAGTCTGGGAGTTGGACTTCTACTAGCCGATCAGGATGAGGTGGTAGTGGTTGTGGCCGAGGTAGTCATACCCTAGAGCTTCAGTGTCAGCAAAGTGTGTCTACTCAGGTCAATCAGGAAGCATCTCAGGGTTGTAGTTCAGGCCATATTTATGTAGTGAAACCAATATCCTAGGAGTATAGTACATTTCCATCTATAGTTAGAGGTACTATTCTAGTGGCCTCAACTCTAATATCTACCTTATTTGATACAGGTGCATAACACTCTTTTATATCTGTCGTGGCTGTGGAAAGTCTAGGCCTTATAATCGAGTACTTATGTGGCATCATGTCTCTCGATATGCTGCTAGGGGTTATAATAGAGGGCATATTCTAGTGCCAGGATTTCCCATTGAGATAGGCATGTACCGTTTCTTGTGGAGTTTCTTTATCCTTGAGATGAAAGGATTTGACATCATTCTTGCTATGGACCGACTCATGCCTTATCATTCCTAAGTGGATTTCTATCACTGCTGAGTTTCATTCACAACATCCGAGGGCAACACGTATATCCATAAGGGTGAATGGGATGTCTAGGAAAGTTGATCTAGACCCAAGCATACTAGTCTAGGTGGGGTGGCAACCAAGATGGATAGCCTCTTTATGAGTGATAAAGGAATGTGGTTAGTAGAGTTCCCTCTTATCATGGATTGTTTTAGGGATGTCTTCCCTGATGATTTCTCTAGCTTACCTTCTAAGAGAGAGGTTGACTTCACCATTGATCATGTGCTAGGTTTGGCACTAGTGTCCATTCCTCCCAATAGGATGGAACCTACAGATCTTAATTAACTCAAAAAAATATCTTTAAGATCCCATGGCTAAGGGTTTTATATAACCCAACACATTGCCATGGGGTTCACCAGTTCTTTTTTCCAAAAAGTCGGACGATAACCTTAGTTTGTGTGTGGATTATTATTGACTGAACCGACTTATAGTGAAGAACCGATATACACTACCTCGTATAGAAGACCTCTTCGACCAACTTCGAGGAGCGACCATTTTCTCCAAGATCGATTTGAGGTTAGGTGACCATCAGGTGCATGTGAGGCTGTCAGACATACCATGTACAATGTTCCAGATAAGGTATGGATTTTATGAGTATCAGGTTATGCCGTTTGGTATAACGAATGTTCCAATAGTATTTATACATCTGATGAATTAGGTTTTCCACCAGTATCTTGATTTCTTTATGGTAGTCTTCATGGAAGACATCTTAGTGTATTCACGCACTAGACATGACCATTCCAATCATCTTGAGATCATGCTGAGTATACCGAGAGAGAACCAACTATATGAGAAGCTTAGTAAATTCCACTTTTGAATCAGTAAGGTTCACTTCTTGGGTCATATTATATTTTAAGAAAGTGTTTCAGTTGATCCAGAGAAGGTGAGCATCGTGGTTTCATGGGATCATCCCAAGAATGTATTTGATATACACAACTTATTAGGGATGGATGGCTATTACAGGCAATTAATCTAGGAATTCTCATTCCTAGAAGTTCTTATTACAGGATTGATAAATAAATATGTGAAATTATTCTAGTATGAAGCTTGTGAGATAGCTTTTCAGGAGTTAAAGGGAAGACTCACTTCAACACTAATCTTGATTCTTATAGATCTAGATAGAAGTTATACTATTTATTGTTATACCTCAAGAATCGGGATGGGTGCAGTGATGATGCAAGGTGATCAAGTTGTAGTGTATAGATTCTTCCAGTTGAAGCCTCATGAGTGGAACTATCTTATGCGTAACCTCAAGCTACCTTCCATGGTTCATTCTATTTGTTGTTGGATGTACTATCTATTGGGTGATTAGTTCTTTGTTTATATGGATCAAAAACTCTCAAATACATCTCCACATAGTGATACTTGAATTCGAGGTAGCACATATGGGTCGAATACCTAAAATTGTTTGACTTTGATCTTTCTTACACACCCAATAAGGGTAATGCTGTAGATGATGCATTGGTTAGAAAACTATGATGTAAGCCATCAAGGGGGGCGATAGTGAGTGGAATATGATGGATCTATTTTCTGAGTTGCACCTGGAGGTTTAAGAAAGCATGATAAACCTATTCTAACAGCTATGGCCGTGAAATCCTCCCTTCTGGATTGAGTTCATATGAGTCATCTATCCAATTTTGAGGGCCTCATCCTAAGGGAGAACATCATAGGAGATAACCCACCTTCTGGTTTGGTGGTTGACAATAATGAGACCCTACTCTACCGTGGGTGCGTTTGGGTGCCTTTTGATATACAATAAGAGTTGATGTGGGAATCTCATGCCTCTATTTGGGTAGTTCACCCTGGTCTTACCAAGATGTACATAGATATACATTTTCAGTACTAGTGGCCAGGTATGAAGAGGTAGATAATATGTTTCATCACTTGGTGTTATGACTATTAGCAGGTGAAGGTTGAGCACCCGTGACCTACTGGACTTCTAAAATTTCTATCAATTCCTGAGTGGAAATGGAATAATGTCACCATGGATTTCATGATAGGATTTCTGAGATCCCCTCAAGGCAGTGATATAGTATGGGTGATCATCTAAATATTGACCAAGGTTTCACACTTCCTATCTAATTGGGAGAAATTCTCTGTTGATGAGATATGAAGGCTTTATATCTAGGATATAGTGTGTCTTAATGGTGTTCCCCATTCTATCATTTCAGACTGAGATGCCCGATTCACATATTAGTTCTATAAAGGGTTGAAAAAAGGACTAGGTTCATAGGTACTCTTGAGTATGACATATCAACCTCATATTTACAGGCAGTTTGGGGAATGATACGGGTGTTGGATGATATGCTTTGGGTCTACATCCTTGATTTTGGAGGTTCATGTGAAAGAAATATTTCTCTGATTTAGTTTTCCTACAATAATAGATTTCATAAAATGATTAAGATGGATTCATATGAGGTCCTCTAGGGTATACTATTATGTTCACCTCTATGCTAGCTTGAGGTAGGTGAGGCATCTCTACTGGGTCCTCGTCTCATTCAAGAGACTTCAAAGAAATTCTAGCTAATTCAGAAGCGTATAGCTATAACTCAATCCAGGTAAAAGTCTTATACCGATCATTTATAGAGACCTATAGAGTTAGAAGTGGGACATAAAGTCTTTCTGCGTGTATCAACCATATTGGGTCATAGAAGAATTAGGATACAAATAAAGTTATTTCCTTGATATATTGGGCCATTTGAAATAGTGGATAGGGTCAGGCTGGTAGCCTATCGGTTATAGTTACCATAGAGATACCATGCCATGCAATATGCCTTCCACATATCACAACTTTGATAGTATCATGATGACTCATCTCATTGGTTTGATCTTGAGGATATCGAGCTGGAGGAGGATGCATCCTTCAAGGAGCATCCTACACATATCATTGATTGGAGCATGAAGGCTCTCTGAGGTAGGTCAGTACCTCTGGTCTGGGTGTTATGAAAACACAGATGCATACATGATGAGAACTGGGAGTGGGAGGTCTATGTACATGCGTAGTGGCTAGATATTTTCTCAAATGATGTTTTACCACCATCAGAAGGGAAAATCAGGGACAAGTTGTCTTAAGGAGAGGAGTTTATAACGTCTCAGCTTTTCTCAAAGGTAATGACCATTCATTTTTGGTTTCAATTCCTCTAAAAAACCCTTATAATTATGCCTAATGTAGTCAAGGAGGTCTTAGGTGTGTATGGGGATCTTTTAGAGCTTGGAACCCCGAAATATAAATAGGTAGATTGGGCCACACGGTTAGTAGTAATCATGCAGCCCGACCCGCATGGTTTCTCTAAACTGTGTGGTTGCAGACAGTGAGGTGCTAGGGGATGAATAATTTGTCTACAACCATGCGAACCTAGGTACATAATCGTGCGATGCTACAGAGGTTTGGGATAGGTTTATTTTTCACGGTTAGACAAACCACGCACCTAGACGTGCGGGGTTCCCCTTTGAAATAATGGTTTGGCACACAATTAGTGCATGGTTTGGACAACCATGCATCCAAACTGTGTACCCTTATTTTGAGGGTGAAATACCCAATTTTCTGTTAATGATGCTTTTATTTCACCCCTTCTTTCTCCTCTTCTCTCTAGCGGTTTCCCCCTCCTCCCTCACGTGTGAGCCTTCCTCCTCCACCTCCATAGGTTATGAGATATCTCCCTCAATTAGACTCCAAATCTCTCACCACCATAAGAAACATAAAGATAGAGGTAAGATCTATCATCCACTACCTTCTATTTCAAGGTTCTTCCATCTTCTATTATACTAATTTGGTGTGACCACTTTCTCCCTATTTTTAGGGTGTTGGATGATTTCTTCGATTTCTCACATTCTAGCTTGATTTAAGCCTCAACAACAGACAAGTGGAGTGATACTACATAGAGGTAGGTGGTCTAGGTCTTTCTCACTTGTTTTGTCACTTTTTAAATGATGTGTCATTGTTCCATGTGCCATATTTTTTTTGGTGAAGCCTCAAATATGTTTAATAAATTAAATTAATGGGTTCTTTGTGTCTATTGTAACCCCACCTTATGGAGAAATCCCTATGTGGGTTGTTCTCCTTTTTATCGGTTACCCCTTTGGGTGTGTCCACATTAATGGACAAATTTACCATTCCTTGAGTTTCTAACCATCATGGGTGTTTTCCCCTTTGTTAAATGTATTTAATCTATAATTGGAATTAGGATAAATTTTAGGTCAGGAGTTAGTCCCCCTTTGGTGTAATGCTTAGACTCATACCTTTTTCTCATGTCACAGGCCATGTGCCTTATGATTAGTGTTTTATGAATCATGCTCTATGCCTTATGTCTTTGATTATGCTTATTGTTATATGTGCATGCTCTGTAGCCTCAATACTTGTTCTTATTACACATGTCATGCTATGGGAATTATATATCGATCTTGTTGTCTAATTCCATATGCTCATTGCTTTATGAGATAATTGATTAGCTTGAATTGAATTGTATAACTTGGCTAGCTTGTTAGCATGTGTTATTTCCATGCCCTTTTATGACATGTGAATGTATATGTTGTGCCTTGTGATATGTTCCTTGGTTGTTGTGCCTCACCTGTTATGGGTCGGGAGAGAAAATGGGTCCCGATTTAAGAATGTCATGGATGGACTCGCCGTGTTTGGTTGGACCTAATTGATACACTCGGAGCGATACTTGGGATTGACTTGTATGGGCTCTTTAGGAAGTTTATTCATACTCATGACACTACTACAAAATAGGTGTTTAACAGTGCTGATATTTATCAATGCTAGAAAAAAGTGTTGATAAATAACATCTTTATCAGCACTAAAGAAAGCACTGATAAATTTAACCCTTTATGAAAACTTTTTTTAGCACTGATAAAGGTCTAAATAAATAAAATAAAATAATTAAAAAAATGAGTTTATTAAAAAAAATATTACAAATTTTATTATTTAAATAATTATTGATAAAAATAAATAAATTGATTATACTATATATAATTATAAATACTAATAAATAGTATGTATTAAATATATAGATATATGAAAAATGTAAATTAAACAAATTAAAATTAAAAATAAGTAAATTGGGAAAAATATTAAACATTTTATTAATTAGATTATTATTGATAATGTTAATAAATATTATATATTAAATGTATAGATATATATTAATGTATATAAATATGATTTATATAATACAAAATATTATTTATTCTTTACATTATATAGTAATATATTTAGTGAATAATGGTTTATAATTAAAAAATAATGTGAATTAAAAATGTTAAATAATTGCATCGAGTAATGAACATAATTGAATGTCATTTGATTTTTCAATTTATAACGCAGATGAAACATGTTATGTTGATTTCACATATACGTAATTAATACATTTTTATACACACACACACAAACACATATTTTTTCTAGAATTTAATCAATTTATATTATTTATTATATATATATATACTTACTATGTTTTAGTATTTTCAATATGTATTCATCTTTATCTTAATATATATCCATTTTTAACGATTTATATTATTCAAACTTATCCAAATTTTCAATATTTTACTCATTTTTAATTAATCAATTTTACTCATTTTTAACATGCACAAACTGAAGATTAAATATTCATTAATAATGTTAAAAATAAATTTTTAAAAGAATATTTATAAATAAAAATATTTATAAATGCATATTTACTATTTTTATACATTTATAATTATAAATAAATAAATAATATTTGTTTAAAAAATATTTATATAATTATAAATAAATAATTATAAAATTATAATAAATTTATTTAAATAATGAACATATTTACTACGTCTTTATATATATATAATTATATAAATATATAAAATGATATAAATACTATTTTTTAAAAAGTATTTATATAATTATAAATAAATAATTATATATTCAAAGAATTATAAAATTATTATTTTATAAAAAAGTATAATTATAAGTATTATAATTATATATAATAATTATATTTTTTTTAAAAAGTATTATTCTTTTCTGAAAAAGTATTATAAGTATTTATGAGTGCTTATTAACTTAGCATTGATAAAAGGTATCTTTATCAGCGCTTTTTTTGAAGCACTGATAAAAGTGTCTCAATCTATTTTAAGAACTCTAACCATTGCGAACCAGTTCATGATATCCGAAGCTCTCCATGGAAGCGACCTACTACCGATGCTCCTTGTTATCAAATCCAAGCTCAAATCTAATATTGAATCAATGCTCTAACTATTCCAAGGCTCAAATGCAAGTCTTGAGTGATTCAAGGGTTGAACACAACCACGACTCGAACGAAATCTAGGTTTTTCGATATCTCTAATTTCCCCAGTAATTCACTGAACCTTCTCATCCCAAATCCATGTATCCCAACAAGTCTATTTATACTATCCTATACTAAAACAAACCAAAATTTATTGTTTTTAGATATATTGTAGTATCATCTTCCCCAATTTCATGTGGGTCTCCTTGGGATAACATTGGTACTGTGAGAATTGAAATATATCAAATCCAATGTTGGTTCATGCTATTGTGAGGTATAATAGGCTCCCAATACCTATATTCCCAGACATATACCTCTTTTTAATTGTCAAATTTTGAAAAATTCATCCATATGGAAGTTAGTGTTGTCATTGGTTTGGAATATTACATTGCAAATCACTTAGATGATGAAATATCTAACATCATTGGGGACTTATATTATGTAATGCAACAATTGGCACTGAGAGGGTTGAGTGAGGAATAATTAAAATATAGGGTTATCCCCTTCTATTTGAAAGGCAATTCTATAAGTTGTTTTCAAAAAATGGATGATGAAATATCTGACACATGGGAACAACTATACAATGATTTTTTCATGAAATTTTTTCCTAGGATAATGAGCATTGAAATATGGTGTAAAATTAATGGATATATTTAGGATGACTGTGAACTATTTTATGAGGCTTGGGATAGATTTAGGGGTCACTTATGAAATATAATAATCAAATGATTCCATTGAATCTGTAAAATCAGATGAGAAAAAGCATTATATATGTTTGATTTGTTGTCTTATTTATTTAACTACTTATTGAAAAAAATATAATGTTTTCAGTTTTTATTTTTGAAATATTTCAATTTGAATTTAAATAATATTACTTAAATGATATAAAAATAAAAAACAAAGTGGTTTAAGTTTCTATGATCCTTGGACTATATTATACAGGAAAAACTGATTTTGAGATAAAATGTAATTGATATTTTGATTTTGGTTGTTAAAATATAGTTATAAATTAAACAATTGGAATGAGTCATTTTCTAGGAAAAACCTCAGCATCATGATGTTTTAAGAAACAAAATACTATTTTATTATGTGGTGCATAATAAGAGTACATTGTTAATAGAATTTATTGTTCTCAATCCTTTAAGATTGATCATATTTTTTCTAAATTTGATATTTTTTTTGAAAAGTAACTTATTTAATGAGAAAAGTTTTATATTATTTAAATTTTAAATAATATTTTAAATAATTCAAGAATAAATCATATACCACTAGATTTAACTAATTTTTATAAAATAAAATATTAACATTGATTGATGTAAATTTAATAAATAATTTTTAATAGAATCTATTTTGTTGAAATAAAAATTATTTTTCATGGATAAAATCACTACACCTTTAGAATCCCACTTCAATTCAACTTTATTAGTTTGTATTTAATAATTTAATGCCTATTATTTTCACTATTTATTCTTAATTATATTTAATTTTATTTTTTAATAACATAAACTTAAATCCATTTTATGTCCTAATGGTAATATGATGCCCCACAGATTATACCATCTCAATTATATGACATAAAAAAATGTTTCATTACAATACATTACCATGACCTTTTATGTTAAGTGTTTCACATAATTAGGACAAAAAATTAACTAAAAAACTCATGTATTTTTAAACTAATGGACATTTTTTGGAATAATATATGCAACAACTTGATCCATAAGAAGCCTTCATTGTTCTTATTCAGATCAAGCTCCTCATGTCACATTGTTCTTATTCAGATCAAGCTCCTCATGCATAGATTTGATCCAATTATTATCCTTGTTAGCCTCTCCAAATGATTTAGGCTTTACTTTGGAAAAAATGAGGTTTTCTATAGAGTCTTACTCCTTCCAGTTTTCATCGAAATTTTCTGATCACTAATGACATTTTATTAATTGATTTCATCCTTTCTTGTATTTCTTGTAGTTGATAAAAATATAGACATATTTGAAACGATAACCCACTCATTAATACTTCTTAAAAATCACCTCATTTCTTTCATCACACATAAAATAAAAACTACCTATGTTTTACTTTAATCCATCTAAAAATAGATCATTCTTTAACATTGCCTTTTAGTTCCACCCTTAGGAATCTCTAATTACCATCCATGTAATTCTAAAAAATGGGAGACATTCAACTTTAATAATGAATATCTTATGCGTATTTATTTATTTATTGTAAAAAATGAATATTTTATGAACCCAATAGGATATATTTACTTTATCTTGGATGATTCAAAGATTCAATCCAATGTATCTTATTTTCTTCTCACCCTCCTCACTTGTTGATTGATTATTTGGTAAGATATATTTCTATTTTTTTATCATCATTCTTGCTTTATTGTCGTCATATCCCTATGGAAAATAATATTTACATAGTAAAATAATTATCCATAGAATTAATGTATTGTTTAATATTTATGTTTAATTTGTTTCTTTTTAGTATTACTCATATAATAATTACTAGGAAAGTTTAGGATCCGAGCGTGCTCAGTCCATAAAATTTATTAAATAAAATAAAATATAGACTAACACATAATACAAGTGGTACAAACACCACCAAACACAAAAAAGGCAGATAAACACCACCCAAAATAAAAAAAATACCAAACAGGAAATGGTCCTAAGACCCACAAAATAGGTACATAGGACCAAAAAACAAACAGAAATCCAAGCCAGTAGCCTTATAGTAAGGCATCAAGTCCATCCATAACAGGCCCAAACAAAGGCCCAAAGATAAATAGAAGTTAACACCCGCCCCTACCTGATGCCGACACCACTCCCAATCTGCACGCACTTGTAGTTTCCCAGCTGTCTAGATGTCGACATGTGCCGACACCCAGCCTCACAGCACCCAAGGTCTTCATTACCAGCCTGTTGCCAACACAATACCAACTCCATGTCCCTGTCCCTATCCTCATAGAGACAGCTTGCACCAGCTCCCACCATTACACATCCCGAAGTCAAGCCCACTTCTTAAGGATCACTGGTCGTCCTCCTGTTCCTGCATCCCATGACTAACACTGGCTACCATCTCCCAAGATCTCTAATCCACACCAATCAGGCATCCAGGATCACCAACTCCAACCTACAATGCAAGTCACCAGAACCCCATCCCACACAATTCGCACATCACCACAGTGATTCATGTAGCACCCGAAGACATCGACCATCCCACAACATGACTTACAATGCCAAAAAAACCTAGTAGGGGATCTCGTCCTGGGTCCCAAACCCCTTACTAACGATCACAGTCGATCTTCACATGTTGTGCCATCCACAAAACTTCTATCACCAGCTTCACAAAGATGAAGATGTCCAGGGCTTTGAAGATGTAGATCTTGTCCACACTCATTTCCTTTATCTTCTTACTATATCAAAACTTCTTAGAAGTCGATCCCTTGGAAACCCACATCATCCTCTCACCCTCTACCACTGGCCGCTTCTCATCGAGCCTTCTTTCCACCTGCAGTGTCATCTTGATCCTCACACACCCCAAAATCATCATCTTGTTTTCAAGTGCCATCGCGGGCCAACTCACAACACCATACCCACTGTGCGAGTCTAACTTGAAGCCATAAACACTCCTTTCAGAAATGGACACAAGCAACTCACCTCTATTTTTTAAGAAAAATAGAGAAAAAATCTCTTTGTTCCCCACCATGTCTGAATAAGATCGATTATCATCAGACACACTTGATCGAATGAAATAACCATAGTGATTGTCATGGAAGAAAAGAAAGAGAACCTCTCCCCTAGATAGAGAAACCATCATCTATGATGAAATATATATAATTACTCATATAATAATTGTTTTCTTATACAAGTGGATCATTTTGTTCAAGTTGGGGTGGTTTTGTCGAAGCTACTCATGCTCATAAGGGATTGGACTTCGAGACTGCAATTGAGATAATGACAGTAAGGAAATGCATCAAGAATGCATACAACCATCAGGAAAAGGTGAATTCTTACTAATTATTTAATTAATTTTTTCATCATTTTATCTACTATTTTTAATTTAATTTCTTTATCATTTTTATCTAATACTTATTTCGTTTTTTTCATAGATCTTTTGGGAATTCATATTTTGCTTTTAATTATCTGCAATAGGCCACAAAAGAGATAAAATGATTTTTTTTGCCAATGTTACCACGTTTTTCATTTTCATTTTCTTTATTTTTAGAACTACCAACACTACATATTGATTCAATATTATTAGCTGAAAAACCTTTCTTATTGTTGAAAACCTCTACTCTTCTGACTTTCAACAATGAGAAAGGTTTTTCAGCTAAGAATATCGAGTCAATACACAGTGTTAGAAGCTTGACATATAAATATAATGGAAACATGGTAACATTGGTATTTAGGATTTTGTTGATACTTAAGGATGTGTAGGAATCATCCACACCTCAATCCGACACATGATGTGACCGATATGACTCCAAGTGATTTTTATTTAAAATTGACATTAGTTTTAGTAAAAAGGACAAATAACATACTCAAAATCAAGAAAAAATATTCTGGTTTTTTTGATACTTTAAGGAAACAATCTATAAGTCATTTGAGATGTTTAGGAATCATCCGTACCTCAATTCGATGCACGGTGTGACCGTTATGACTCAATGTGTCCGTTATCAGTTTAAAATCGACAGTTTAGTTAAAAAAATGTCACTTTCTGAAAACAAATAAAACACACTCATATTTTCTTGATAATTTATAAAATAAATTTATAAGTCATTTTTGACATGTATGAATCAGTATTATATCAAATCGATACATGATGTGATTAGTATAGGTCAAAGTGCGTGTTTCCAGTTTAAAATGATATTTTAGTAAAAACAAAGTAACGTACTCAAAACCAAGTAAACACATTTGTATTTTTTTATACTTTAATAAAATTATACATAAGTCATTTGGGACATATAGGAATCATCTGTACCTTAATATGATGCATGGTGTGACCGGTATGACTCTAAGTGCGTTTTTATTTAAAAATGACACCAATTTTAATAAAAGGACTATTGACCTACTTAAAACCAAGAAAACACATTAATATTATTTTGATAATTTAGGAAAATTATACATAAGTCATTTTAGATGTAGAAGAATCATCTGTAACTCAATCTGGAACACAATGTTACCGGTAAGACTCCAAGTGCATCTTTTTAGTTAAAAATGACATCAATTTTAATAAAAAGGACAACTGACCTACTCAAAACCAAGAAAAATCATTCATATTGTTTTTATACTTTATAGAAACTATCCATAAGTTATTTTTGATGTGTAGTAATCATCTGCACCTCAATCTGATACACGATATGCCTAGCATGACTTAATGTGTCCATTATCAGTTTAAAATTGATAGTTTAGTTCAAAAAATTTAACTCACTAAAAACCAAGAAAACATGATTAGATTTTCTTGATAGTTTATTATATTTATTTATAAGTAATTTTTGAAATTTAGGAATCATCCTCATATCAAACCGATACACAATGTGATTGGTATGAGTCAAAGTGCGTGTTTCCAGTTTAAAATAACATTTTAGTAAAAAAGACAAGCGACGTACTCAAAATTGAGTAAACACATTCATATTATTTTTATAATTTATGAAAATGATCCATAAGACATTTGGTATTTTTAATAATTAGCTTCACCTAAATCCGATGCATAGTGTGACTAATACGACTCTAAGTGCGTCTTTTTATTTAAAATTGACATCAATTTTAGTAAAAAGGACAACTCACCCACTCAAAAATGAGAAATACATTAGAATTATTTTTATACATTATGAAAATGATCCATAAGTTATTTGTGATGTGTAGTAATCATCCTCACCTAAATCTGATACATGATGTGTCCGTTATGACTCAATGTATCCGTTATCAGTTTAAAATCAACATTTTAGTTCAAAAAGTGCCACTCACTGGAAACAAAGCAAACACGTTCATATTATTTTTATAATTTAGAAAAACAATTCATAAGTTATTTGTGATGTGTAGGAATTAATATCCCATAAAACTGACACATTATGTGATTGGTATGAGTCAAAGTATCTATTTCTAGTTTAAAATGACATTTTAGTAAAAAAGACAAGTGACGTACTTAAAACTAAGAAAACAAATTCAGATTATTTTGATACTTTAAGAAAATGATCCATAAGACATTTGAGATGTGTAAGAATCAGTTGAACCTCAATATGATGTATGGTGTTATTGGTATGACTCCAAGTGAATTTTCTCAATATATAAGTATCGTTTTAGTTTAAACCGGGCATCACATCACCAAAATTGAGAAAATGAGCCTAGATTGTTTTTCTTCAATTAAATTATATATTTATACTTTATTTTTCTGATTTCATGGTGTTTTTGGTGATTTTATATCACACTGAACTAGTGAGTTTAGTGTGATATAACAAAATATTGTAGTATTACCCTTTATCATCATTTTTTTAGTGTTGATAAATGTCTTGGGCTTTTAATCTCACTCTAGTAGTCAACGCTTCTCTAACACTGATAAAGAACATTTTTAGCACTATTAAAGACTTATTTTGTAGTAGTGTGAGTGACACTGGTTACCTAGGGGAGAAACTATGGATGGACCCATTGGCAAGATGGCCATACCATGCCACAAGTGATACATATTCCCCTATGTGAGATACTTGGTACAAAATTAGAGTCACCATGCCATGAGTGATATAAGGGATTCCGTTATGGGTTGCCTAGGATTGACTTAGTGGAATTGGTTACATTAGAGGTTCCTGTAGTGACACTTGGGATTCTTTATAGAGTGCCTTGGATGTCCTCAGGTCTCCACCATTGGAATTGACAAATTTCTTTCTTAAGTTATATGTCATGTGACTTATTTATAATATGATCATGCTTGTATGATGTAATGGGGATGTAACCTCCAATCCAAATCATAAGATCAGGGTCCAAAAACCTAGGTTGCTTCATTTATAATGGACTATGTATTTATCATATCACTTTTATAGGTACCTTGGATTGGATATTCGACTTAGGCGGAAGCAGGTGGATCAGTTAGGTGTCTATTTAGGAACTTAGACCAAAGTATTTATTTATTCATTTGTTACCTTACATTTATTTTATATGAAACACTGTTCATTTTATTTATTGAATGAAATGGATTTATCTAGACATTTTTGGTGGTGTTATACTAATATTGTATCTCACACCATGCTTGGGCCGCCTTTGGTACCCAATCAGACTTTATGATCACAGGTCTTGATAAAGGTAATCATGTGAATCCTAATACTTGATTGATTTATAGCTGTAGGATGAAGTTTAGGGGCAGAGGACCGAGCCTATGATCAAGATGCTTATTGTAGTAGTTTTTTGTCTTTTTGGGTATTTTTGTATAGCATACAATATATTTATGTATCCCTTATTTCCCATGTACTCTCATTTTTATATAGAATCATGATCATCATCATTGGTATCTATATATTTATTCAGCTTCCGCCAGTTAGTTATTTATCTTTCTTGGTTTATCCTTGTTGTTATGTTGTTTCTTATTTCCGATTCCACTATTTATTTTATATTATTGTTTTTGTGATCACTTTGATCTATGGGGATATAGTCTTCCCACAGACACACCCTAGTCCCTCCCTATTAGTCGGTAGCCTCTGGCATTCGGGGAGGTGTGCTTGAGGTCTTATGGCCACCGTCTCAGGGTGCGATTAAGTGGCACATGGGATGGGATTCTACAAAGATATATATATTCTCAAACCAAATAAACCCAAATTAGAGATAAGGGGATCTCCATCTCCTAACCCAGCCTAGGAAAGAGTGTCATCAGTTCTAAAGTTCTATTAATGATGCCCAGTATCTCACACGTCTACCCAATGGAAAAACATCTCTCCATTGTGTCACATAGTTTATGGGAAACAATATATAGATAGATTAACCATGCCCTGGTACAAAAATAGGGTTTCACTCAGTAAAAATCTAGAGGACCCATGCCCTATCCTGGTAAGAGGGTACCACTCAAGTAAACGGTAGAGGACCCATGCCCAGCCCGGTTAGAGGGTGACACTCTAGTAGTCGGTAGAGTAACCATGACCAATACAAATGGAGGGTTACAATATAGTATTATACAACCCATTCCCTAATACAACATGAGGGTGCCACTCAGATAGCAGATAGAGGACCCATGCCCTGCCCGACAAGAGGGTTCCACTGTCGTAGTCAAGGACCCATGCCTTGGATCTATAGGAGGGATCCACTCAGTGGATAAGTATATAAACCATGAACTATAATAATAGGAGGGTTAAAATTTAATAATATATAGAGTAACCATTCACTACCCCACAAGAGTGTTCCACTCTATAGATAGACAGATGACCCATGCCCATCCCAGCTGAAGGGTGCCACTCTAAATTCCCTAGTGATCATGCCTGATCACTGCCATCGTTGAGAACTACCTAAAGAATATTCCCCTCATAAAATCTCTAATTGTATCTCAAAATACACTATATAGGTAACCATCAAATTATATATATAAAAAACTTAGGATATGCTACTCTTAGTCCAGAATCTGAGTCCAAACGATAGAGATATGAGAGGTTAAAGTTTCTTCAAAAGGAAAGTAGGGGTACACGACGTGTAAGGGGGGCCACAGAGCATGTAGTCCCACTCCATCACCTAGAAATGTACCTATTTATACATGTATTTATTCCCATTTAGATATACATGACATGTATAGGGCCTACACGACATGTCCGAGCCACTCGGGGTCCTGCCCATGCTCCCTGGTTATGTCTGTGTAGGTCTGCCCATGTCCATGTACTTCAGTACACAACGTGATCTTGGCCAAGTCCTACTACATAGAGTATTTACAGTGTTCTCTACCACATGGATTGTCTACCCGAGTAAGGATACACAGTGTGTGGCCCAACCACATGGCATGTTATATTTAATTTCAGGTGAAACCCTAGCCACCACAGCCAAGGTCCTACATTCCATGTGTTCTTTAGACCACACAACATATAGTTAGTTTTTTATAATAAAGTTAGATATGTTCTAGGGTATTCTAGATCCAGATCCTCTATTGATGATCTCACCTCCAGCCACTCAAAATCAGTGGATCTTTCCTTCGTTCCTCATTTTCATCCATCAGATGGCCGAAAATCACACTTCTGTTGATCTACACGAAGGCCGCATGAACCACCTCACACCACCGAACATCTGTTCATATACCATAACCTCAACAATAATATTTTAATCAATTTAATCACCCATATCTCACTATCCATCTGAATCTATCACTAATTCATCAATCCATCCCTCACAGGCGAACCCATCATGAATCCAAGTGTCCAATATGACTCAGTACTGCTCGACAATGTTGAGTCATGGCCCTGTATCCCAGTAGAGAATAACATAAAGAATAAAAGGGATAAAGGAACAAAAAATGGTGAACAATAATTATCAAAATGTTCTTGTCCAATAAAAAAAACAAGGATATTTAGGGTGAGAAACAATTGCATAAACAACCATTACACGAGCGCATAAAAAGTATTGCAATTGGAATATATCAAATAAAAGGGATGACCATGATCAATTAATTTAATAAAATTATGAAGAAACCAAAATTTATGATTCCTACCTGGTGATTGGACCATTCATCTTTGAATAATTCACTCACCAACGAATGATATGAATCATTGGGTTCACTGCGTGTTGATCTGCCTTGATCCGGAGTCTCATTGTCATCAGATTTTGATTCACCAATGTAGGGGGAAGAATAAACCTCTCGACAGTCCCAGGGTTATGTGGATAAATCTGGGAAAATTTACATAATGATATTTAAATAGTAAAATCATAATTAGTTGAATTAATTAACCAACTAAATGCACTGCTAACAGTTGCGATATCCTAACACCCCATGCCGACCAATTTTAGATCGCACTTAGGGTAAACACAGTGTTCCTGACTCAATCATGGTCTCAGATCTATAATTTGAGATCTTATTTAAATTTTATCCCATTTTTAAAGAAATTTCATGCACGTGAGATAAAATATATTTAATATTTTTATAAAATTAATTCTAGGCACACCGGGCCTCAGAATCGCACGTTGTCTCAACACCTGGATCCGAAAATATTTATAGAAATATTTCAAAGGATTAAAAGGAAAAAGGGTATCTAAATCATTACCTCTTTTAATATTTTCATCCCTGAAAAGAAAAAACTAAGAAAGAAGCTCAGGATACTGAGCCCGCACCTAGATCTCCTGCTCCTAGAAGCTCTCCTACATGTTCTTATGCTATAACAACACATGAAACAAAGGAATAGTATATCCATGTAGGGTATTATCCTACTTATCCTAGGTCTCCATCGAGTGATCCATACAAGTGTATCCATCCTCGATGTCCAGCTCGTCCTAGTCAATAACATGCATGAGGTCATGCATTTATCTCCTTAGCTACAACACTTGGATGACATCATGCATTCACTCCAATTGTGGGGGTAGGGCGAGGTAATAAACAACCTCACCAACCCTCCTCAAGATTTCAAATTATTCGATAAACCTCAGGGATAGATTACATCCCAGAAAAATCTATGAAATACTCATTGTGGGAAGTCTCTCAGGAAAATGTAGTCTCCCTACTTAAACTAAAAGGTCCTATCATGTTGATCCATATAAGATTTATGCCCACCATTATCTGTACATATCTAGTCACATATGACCCGGACCTTCTTCTTCGTCACCTGCACCATCTATGGACCCATAATAGATGCCTCTCAAATCTCTATTCAACATAAGGGTGACCTTTAGGGTCTCCTGTATAGGGCCTCAAAAGGTGTCATGCTGATAGTAGAGTGGTATCTATTTCTATATGAAAACTCTACTAAGGGAAAGTGATCCTCCAATATCCATAAAAAGTATAACGTGAAATCCCTTAGTATATCCTCTAACATGTGAATAACACACTCAGTCTACCCATATATCTAGGGGTTAAAGGCTATACCCATCCTCATATAGGTATCAAATGCCTCATACAGGCCTCTCCACAACCATGGTGTGAACTATGCATCATAGTCAGAGATAATAGTTGAGGGAACTTCATGAAGGTGAACAATCTCTCATAAGTACATATTCCCCAAACTCTCCACTGAACTCTACTTCATAATCAAAAGGAAGTGCGTCAGCTTTTTGAGTCGGTAAACTATCACCTAGATGGAATCACAACCCTTTGTTGTCCACAGAATCCCTTTCATGAATTCCATGGATATTCCATCCCATTTCCACTCTGAGATCTCAAGGGGATATAACAAAACTATTAAAACCCGGTGCTTGACCTTCACCTACTAACAAGTGAGGCACTAATTTGTCCATGATCCATATCATTCCAAACCAAAAAAGATACTACTGAAATTATATGTACATATTCCCCATACTGGTACGTACAGTAAAATGATAAGTGTGAAACTCTCTCATCACCTCCTCCTGCATCATGATTGGGAACACCGTCCGTCCTTTGAAAAGGATTACACGGTTCCCTCATTTATAAAATCTATCAGGAAAATATCTTGAGGATATCTGGTCACACAATACCTCATAGTTTATGTATCCCAATTTATACTCTCTCACACATTGAATTAGTAGAGGATTCAATATGATCGACTAAAGATAAGTTGCACCCTCCTTCTTAACTAGGGCCAACTGTAAGGAATCCAACTACTCAGAAGGCTCCTACACCAAATGAGCCTAGGATTTATTACTATAGAAATATACTAATACATTGACCTTCCCCAAATTATATAATATCTCAAAGTTATAGTCCTGTAGAAACTCCAACCAGTTCTGTTGTCTCAAGTTCAAGTCTCTCAGTATAAATAAATACCCGAGACTTTGATGGTCTGAGTAAACCAAAAAGAAATCTCCTAGAAGATAACGACTCCAAATCCTCAGGGAAAAGACTACCACTGCTAGCTCTATGTAATGAGTCACATATTTATTCTCATGGGGTATTAACTACCTTGATCCGTACGTGATAAATTCCTACCTATGTATTAACACATAGCTGATCCAAGCTCCTGAGGCATCACAATACACTACATGCTCCATGCCCTCCTCTGTTAGTCTCAAAACATGATCACTCGTTATAATAAACCTAAAATCCTCAAAGACTATCTATAACTACTCAATCCAAGTAAATGACTTCCCTTTCCACATTAGTCAAGTGAAAGGGGTCATAATCTAGGACAAGTATTCCACAAATCTCCAATAGTATCCCACCAAGCCAAGAAAACTCTACACCTCTAACATGTTGTTGGGTGACTACCAAGAAAGAACTACATAGATCTTAATTGGTTCTATGACTAAAAAATGATCATAAATGACATGGCCCAGGAAGTGAACCCCATGTATCCAAAATTGGCACTTTGAGAGATTACCATAAAGCTAGCGCCCAAGAAGAAAATCTAGGATCATCCTCATGTACTCTGTATGATCCTCTTATGATGAAGAGTATATGAATATGTCATCAATGAAGACAACCATAAATTGGTCCAAGTATGGCTGTAAAATATGGTTCATCAAATACATAAACACGCCAGGGGTATTTTTCACACCAAATTACATCACCATGAACTCATAGTGTCTGTAGTGACATTGGAATGGAGACTTTGAAATATCAGCCTCAAGAATTCTCAAATGGTAGCAACCAAACCTAATATCAATCTTTGAGAATCAACTCACACTTCACAACTAGTCAAAGAGGTCATCAATTCTTGGCAAGGGGTATTTGTTCTTTATCATGTCCTAGTTCAGGTGATGATAATCTATGCAAAGTCACAAGCTACCATCCATATTTTCACAAACAACAATGGATCTTCCTAAGGGGACACATTGGGATTGATAAAACCCTTACCTCAAAGGTCCTCCAACTGAAGCCGCAACTCCCGAATCTTAGTAAGAGTCATCCAATATACTTTAGAAGATATCAGAGTGGTCCCTAGATGCAAGTCGATACAAAAATCCATCTATCATCTTGAAGCTAGTATTGGAAAGTCCTCGGGGAAGACATCCATAAAATTCTCCATGACTAAAGGAATATAACATGCCTAAAGAGCCTATTTCACCAAGGGCTATACTCTCCAACTGGTGGGTGATGGGTTGCGGCCTCCTGCTCACAAAACCCACCTAACCTACCATGATATTGATTCTAACCACAAAGGATAATATCATTCCATCAGTGTGAAGACATATGAATTATCTATGGTGATAGTTAATTTGGGCTCAGACTATTGAAAACCAATCCATACCCAAGATTACATCATAAGGTTCCACCATAATGACTAAAAGGTCCCAAGTAAAACTATCTACACCAAGAGATAGCTCTAAATACCAAAAAATATAAGATATAGAATAAGTTTTCCCTATAGGAACCTCAAGACAAAGTTGTTGGGATAACGCCTCAACTGGGATTTCCAACTCTTGCACCAGGAGTAAAGAGATAAAGGAATGACTCACACCTATGAATAATAATATTTAGTCAAGAGTGTAATAAATAGAGATCGTACCTATAATAATATCACGTGTCATGGGGTTATAAGACTCCATAGCCTGCAACTGTCTGTAGCCCCGACCGCCAGCTCCCTGAGCCTGACATGGGTCACCTGATGGTGGTGGTGGAAGAATCTCATAGTGTCATCCCCCACTCAAAACTCCTCCTCATGAAGCTCCACCTTCTTATCTGCTAGACTTTCCTCCCTGGGGTCCACCATACCCTCTCCCGAGAGATCCCTAATCACAGCGATGTCTCTATCGTGGCAGTCCATCCGCTATCTATATGTGCTCCTTAGCACGCCTAGTTGGGAAATAATGCACCATGTGACCTCACCCATCACAAGAATAGCACCACCCCTATCTGGGCTACCCTATCCCCTTATACTTATTCTGTCCACACACCCAATCCTGATCCTAGGAAGATATCCTACATCAAGATCCTATCGAATGGAATTTTCTAGTTGCTACAGATGACTCAACCCTATAATGTCTAGTGCTAGCTCCAATTTTCTGGAGTCTCTTTAATAGAAATATCTCTATCACTAGTGCCTAATCCAATACCCTAACATAGGTGGGAATTCACAAGGGTACCACAATGATATGGATATCTCTATGGATTACCTACTCAAACTTTAGTGCTTAGAAGTATCCATCCTGAATCATATCGAGGGAGTACCACGTAAGGTCCGTGATCCTCACCAAATACTCATCCACTATCATCCATCCCTTTTATAGCTCTATAAGATCCTAAATCTAGACCAAGTTCAAGAAATAGGGGTAGTAATCCTCATAAAATAACTAATGTAAGTTAGTCCATGAAAGTGTTGACTTATCGTGCATCTGCGTAATAAGACTCCACCAGCGACAAAATGTTCCATGGAAAAGGATAGCTTCCAAATCAACAACCTGATCTGTCAGTGTTAGGATAATCCTAAAAACATAGAACACTAACTCTAGGAAATCCCTTACTACCTGGGGATCTAACTCACCACAGAACCTCAGTGGCCTCTAGTGTTATAACTCACAAAGTACGTTGATACTGTGTGCATCCTCAACCTATCCTGCTGGTATTATCTACTACTCAACAGGTGGGGGTGATTCTACCTATCCACCTGGAGGAAGGATCTCATAAGATGGACCCTAAACCGAGGAATCATCACTAATTATATATTTTTCATGATCCATAACAGGTAACCTATATTTCTGTCATCATGGAGGCATCCTGAAAATCTAATCAAGATATACCATAGTCAAATGGGCATATATATAAATAATGGGGAGCTAACTCAAGAAGTATGGTCAAATACTCAATCCTATATGATGCATGTACCATTTGATCCCTATAACCAATTTCTCAGTATGCTGAGTTGACGAGAAAGTATTCAAGGTCCTAGTGAATAGATAAGTTGACCACCACACCAATACTAGATTCCCTGGTTTGCAATCCACACTCAAAACACTCTGAAACAATTGTACTAAATCCCAAACAAATCCTCATAAGAGGACTATTCCAAACACCATCCGAAGAAATGAAACTCTCTGATACCAATTTTTCATGAACCAACATAATGGGGATTGAGCCACAACTACCCCAAACCTGTATCTATAGGCCAAGGGGTGGAGACAAGCACTAAAAGGCATAACCTAAATATGAGGCTTTTTCCTAATGTACTTGTACTCACACACCCGACTATCTAAATGCATAAGTGCAGGGGAATAATAATAGAAAGATGAAATATCTATAATATAACCATGTATACGAAAAAACTCTTTGGTTTACAAGAGTATAATAGTGAAAACTAAAAGTAAAGTGAAAAATACATGCCCAACCATAAAGACATCCCAACCCGAAAAAAATGGAAAAGTAAAAGTGTTGAGAGAGCCCAGATCCTGATCTCCAAGATCTAACCACCATATGTGGTCTAATAAACCAAGTATCCCTAATCTCCTTTGTAGTGATCTACAACCCATACATCATCTGCATAAGACATACCACATGTGAGAAAATCCCATATAGGGGTGAGTATACACATACCTAATAGGATGTATGGAAGATTAAGGGGGATCCGTAAGAGACATTATAGGAATGAATAGACAGTAGATAGCTCAACCCAAAGTAAGAGAGTAAAAAGGATCCAACAATATATATATATATATATATATTATCAAACCAAATAAACCCAAACAAGAGAGAAGGGAATATCTATCTCATATCCCAATCTAGGAAAGAGTTCCATTGGTTCCCAAGGTCCATCAATGATGCCCAACATCCCGTAAGTCTGCCTAGTAGAAAAACATCCAAGTTAAGCCACACCTCAACACTACACCATACAGATTAGGGGAAACAATCTCTACATAGAGGACCCATGCCTTGGTACAATAATGGGGTTCCACTTAGTAAAAAGCTAGAGGACCCATGATCTATCCTGACAAGAGGGTTCCAATCAAGTAAACGGTAGAGGACCCATGCCTAGCTCAACTGGAGGGTTCCAATCTAGTAGTCGGTAGAAGAACCATACCTACCCCAGTTAGAGGGTGCCACTCTAGTAGTCAAGGACCCATTCCCTGATACAATTGGAGAGTGACACTTGAATAGCAGATAAAGGACCCATTCCCCACCCAACAAGATGGTGCCACTCTCGTAGTCGAGGACCCATGCCCTGGCTTTATAGGAGGGTGCAACTCATTGAATAGGTAGAGGACCCATTCCCTATCCAATTAAGAGGGTTGCACACTAAGAATAGATATAGGACCCATACCCTACCCTGTAGGAGGGTTCCACTCTATATATTGGTAGATAACCCATGCCCAACCTAGCTATAGGGTGCCACTCTAAATCCCCTAGTGATCATGCATGATCACTACCATCATTGAGCATCGAATAAAGAAGCATCCCACTTGTAACATACCTAATCATGTATCAAAAGTATCTATAGAGGATGCTATAGTTTTCTACATGAAAAACACTCAGAATAGGATACTCATGGGCCAAAATCTGAGTCCAAATGAAGGATATACAATAAGTCGAATTCTTTACTCAAAAGGAAAGTAGGGGTACACAATATGCAAGGGGACCCACATAAAGTGTGGTCCTACTCCATTTCTTGGCCATGTATCTACTGGTATACGACTTGCTTCCCATGTAGAGCTACATGGGGTGTATAGGTTTTATACGATGTGTCTAAGCCACTCAGGGTCCTACCTGTGCTCCCTGGTCATGTCTATGTAGGTATGCCTGTGTTCGTTTACTTCAATGCTATAACATCTTAGAACTGAATTTCACTTAATAGTTCCCCAATCCTGGTTGACTACATGGCCTCAAGAACATATCCCCACTTTAGAGGCTTCTGACTAGTAGTGAGGGCCTAGGGTGTGTCTGTGGGGAGACTATTCCCTCTTATCAGAGTGTAACAGAGAAATAGAAATCATACATATCAATAGTAAAAGCAGATATAAAAATTATAAAGATGATAAATAAACAATACATGAACATATAAACTATTCCAAAAGGATTATCATATAAATATGATGATTATACACGTCATGTGTCTTCAAAGCAGCCAAAACAGATATACAGATAGTAGTACAATACATGTATCAAAATTAAAAAGGTCCAAAAATTTCCATCTCCAGATAGAATCATGAGCCTCAGCTTAATCCCATGCCCCCTACTCCTAATTATGGCACAAAGTCAAGCATTTAACTATGGACTCATTCCATGGTCCCTACTTGCATCCATATAGTCTTTCGGGTGCCCAATGGCAGCCCAAACATGGTGTTAGATACAATCCCAGTAGTTCACCACACAAAGTGTCTATAACAAATCCTAGTTGTTCAATATAAGCTAAAGTAGAGTGAAAAATATATTAGGTATGATAGTACTAAAGTTAAAGTGCCCATGGAAAAAGTAAACAAACATGTGATCTTGTACAACCATACATGGATCCTTGAAAAAAAAGTGTCAAGTTCCTATTATAAGGAATAAATAAAGTAAAAGGAAGTAACCACCATGACCATTCCATATACACAATATCTCATATAACCCATGACCTTGTTGTAAAACCTATAATACCATATAAACCACGACCAAGCCATATAATAATAAATTTCATATCAACCACAGTCGCTCCATACAACCAAGAATATCACATTTACCATGGTCGATCCATATAATCAAAGTGTTAGACCCCTCAGGGATAGATCCAAGGTATAGAAGACCAAGGCATCCTCATCGAGTCCCAAGATAATCTTGATGGAAACTCAGTAAGGATATTGGTGGATTCCAAGGATCATCTCAACAGGGCATGTCCAATGTGATTCCAGAAATTCATATCCAAGGGGTATAAATTCCCTTGGCATACTACTAAATCAATATCCAAGGAGCATACATGTCCATGGTATCTTCTACTACAAAAAAATGATCCATGGGTGAAACGACCATGGAATCTAAATGGAATCAAGATCCATGGTATACCAACAAAGGAATCCACTACCATTTCAATTCACATCTCATTCCATTCATTAATTCACAAGTGATCAAGTCCCATGAGTATACCCACTCATATATCAATTCACATTCAAATACATTCAATGAGTTTATCCACTCATATCAAAAATCAATATAAACCATTTAATCAAAGAATCAACATACAAGGGAGGAAAAACATCTCATAATTAATCAATTAAATTCAAATCATTTATAAACAGGCTTCCTCTAACTAGGGAATCACTAACACAACCCATGGGTGGTTTAAAAAAGTAAAACTCAAAGGCACACCCCATGGGTGACCTTGGTTGGGGAAACAACCTCCAAAAAGTCTCAAGGGAACTAAAGGGAATCCATAACATGTTACATTTCATTTAAATAAATTATTAAATTCATTTTCGGGGAAGTTCTAAAAAGTTGGATAGGAAAAACAATGAAAACTATCTCTATAAAGCACCAAAAAACTCAGTAAAAGTATAAACCACATACTTTAGGTCTTTAGTATAGTGCTTGTCCTATATCAGAATCTGATTTGAATCAGATCAAAATAAAAATGAATAATGGATGAGGAACTTAAAAATGGGTAATATCATCTTACACCTAAAATAGATCTTTTAATCTAAAGTTAAACAAAGAATGGAATAAAAGGAATGAATTACATAATGGTGTGAATGCGACTGACGATGCTTGATTCTGAGTTTGGATGGAGAATCAGTGGAAAATCCTAAAATTTGGATTTCAAAGGAGATACATGCATGATATTGTCCAAAATAGGAGGAGAAGTGAAAAATAAATTAGGTTATAACCTTATTAAAGGAAAAAAAATGTCATTTTCACTCAAAACACTAGGCTGCATGGTTGGCCAAACCGTACACCAACTGTGTGCCCTTCACCGTAAGAAGGGGTACCTCGCATGGTTAGTGTGAACTATTTTCCAAACCATGTGAAAATCATGTCTCAACCTACTATCAAAAACTGTAGGGGCTATCGCATGGGTGTGTTCCTCCGTCCACACAGTTTTTCAAACTGTATGGTCTCCTCTTGATCTTTGTCCAAGCCTCGCATGGTTAGTCAGACCGGGTAGCCTGCCCTACATGGTTTCTACTAATCATGCATTCTACCTAGTTTTCTCAAAAATCTTGGTTCCAAGTTCCAAACATGATCTAGAAACACCCAATACCCCCATGACCTCAAAGGGTATTAACATTAGTCCATAAACAAGCATTTAAACTAAAAACAACAATATATATACCTCATATAAAAATCTAATATCTTAAAATATTCCCCCCCTTAAAGAAATTCTTCCCCAAATTTCCCTCTCAAGGGTGGTCAATAATTGTCAAAGAATAACTCTAGCCACTGAGCATGTACTTCAGCATCTTACTCCTAAGTCTCATTCTACAAACAACCATTCTACCATAGCAACCATACTAGAGAAACTAACAGGCCTCAAAGAACCTTCATGCTCCTATCAATGACATGAATCAAATGCTCCTCAAAAGATGCATCTACCTATAACTCAATATCCTTAGGCTGAAAATCATGAGACAAGTTTGAATGATAATGGAAAAGATAAGATAAATAGAAAATGACATGCATGTCTCAGTACCTCTGAGATAACTACAACTGATAGGCTACTAGCCCAACTCTCTCCAGAATCTCAAATGGACCGATATATTGTGGTGAAATCTTACCTTATCTCTTGATCTACCTATGTCCTAGCCTTGGTGATTCATGTAAAAAGATTTGATCCTTGACCTCAAACTCTAGAGGTCGTCTGTGGTAATAAGTGTAAGATTTTTGTTGAGATTGTGTAGTACCCATCCACTTCTTGATCAATTGGACCTAATCACAAGTCTCTTACATGAGACATGGTCCTAGTAAAGTTGTCTCTCCTTCCTCTAACTAGTATAGGGGTGGTCAATATGACCTACCTTACAAAGCTTTATAAGGTGTCATCTGTATAGTCTCCTGATAACTATTATTTTAGGCAAACTCAACTAGGGGTATATACTTCTCCCAAGAGCCCCCAACATCTAGGATGCATGCTCACAACATGTCCTCAAGAACCTGTATTATACGATCTGACAATATATCAGTATTAGGGTGGTATTCTATGCTCAAAAGAACCTATGTACCGAGTTCCCTCTGTAAACTCTATCATAAAAAAGATGTAAACCAGGAGTCCCTATCTAAAATGATAGTATATAGGACCCCATGAAGTTGTACTATCTCATGGATATACAACCTCCCAAGATCATCAACACTGAAGGTCTCCCTGATCAACATGAAATGATCAAATTTTATGAACTTTCCTATAACAACCCAAAAAACATCACTAACTTGAGGAGACCTAGAAAAACTGGTCACGAAATCCATTGCGACATCATCTCATTTCAAATTAGAAATAGGTAACTGCTATAAAATTTTGGATGGTCACTAATGTTCTGTCTTCACCTTCTAATAAGTGGAACACCTCATAATAAATCCAAATACATCTCATTTCATACCCATCCACCAATATTGATGGCGCAAGTCACGATACATCTTTGTGATGCTAGGATGCACTTCCCAAAATAAGGCATGAAACTACCACATCAGATCCTCACGTATGTCCACTGGAACCCAAACATGACCATGGATATGAAGGATCTTATCCTTATCTATGGTCCAACCAGAAAGTGGGTACTTACCATTCACACTCTCCCATAACACTAGGCCCTCAAAATATGATAGCTTCCTCATTCTTACTCTATCCAGTAGGGTAGAGGTTACAACTAATGATAAAAGAAAAATTATTCCCCTGACTGTTCGTCACCAAAAAGTGTATCTCAGAGAATAAATTCATAAGCTACCACTCACTACTACCCTCCTAAAATGCCTATATCTGAGTCCTTCTACTCAGTGCATTAACCACTACATTTCCCTTTTCCAAGCATATAGGTAAGATGTAAGTCAAAATACTATAGGTACTAAACCCACCTTAGCTACCTCAAATTCAGATCACGCTATGTAAATATATACTTGATGATTTTTTAGTCTTTATACACCAAAAAATTATTTCCTAATAAGTAATGTATCCAACAACGCAAATCATAAACAATTGTAGCTAACTCGAGATCACACGTCAGGTAGTTCCTTCTATGCGGCCTCAACTACCAAAACCCATACACCACGACTCTATCTCCCTACATCAGAACTGCTCCTAGCCTGATACCTAATGCATCACAATACATAGTGTAGATTCTTCCTAGATTTGTAATAATTAAGACTGATACTGAATTCAATCACCCCTTATGCTCATGAAAGGTTGTCTCGTAGGTATCTGACCATACAAACTTTACACCCTTCTTAGTCATGAACATCAATGGAACTTCTAAGCATGATATTTTCTATATTAAATTCCTGTAATATCCATCTATCCCTAAGAAACTATATATGTGAAAGACATTCTTAGGATGCTCCCAGGAAACTACAACTCTCACCTTCTCTGGGATAACTGATACTTATGTCTCTAAGATAATATGACCTAGGAAGTGAATCTAATCCATCCAGAAATGGTACTTAGTGAGATTAGCATATACATGATTCTCTCTCAGTGTATCCAAAATGATCACAAGATGTTTTTAATAGTCATGTATATTGTGAGAATACACCAAGATATCATCCATGAAAACCAACACAAACAAATCCAGATAAGGATGTAAAACTCAGTTCATTAGTTCCATGAAAACTGCTAGCGCATTCGTGATACCTAACGACATAACCAGGTACTCATATAGACCATACCTACAATGAAAATCTGTACAGGGTATATCTATAGGTCTAATATGTAATTGATTATATCTGGATCTCAAATCAATTTTCTAGAACATCTGAGCTTCTCAAAGCTGATAAAAAAGGTCATATATCTGTGGAAAGGGATACCGGTTCTTAATTGTCAACTAGTTAAAATTCCAATAATATATACATAGCCTAAAGGTACCATCCACATTTTTTTGCAAAAAGGACTGGAAAACCCCACATAAAAGTACTGGGTCGTATAAAACCCTTTGCCTCCAAATCCTCTAGCTGTCTCTTGATCTCCTACAACTCCTTTATAGCCATCCTGTATGGAGGAATGGATACTGATGAATCTCTTATAAATAGCTTGATGGAGAACTAAACCTATCTCTAAAGAGGTAAACCAAAAAATTCATCCACGAAAACATCCCTGAAATGATTAACCATTGGTGGAAAGTCCGCCTAACATGCTCCCTAATCATCCAGATACAAACTAGCTATCTAGGCTGTCATCCTGACCAACCCATGATACTATGGTCTATCTCTTCTTACCTGAACATCCCATTCACCCTTGTGAATAAAAACTCCACCCTCTGGTGATGTGAAATTCACCATCTAGTGATAGAACTCAATGTAGGCTTGATAAGCTACTATCCAGTCCATCCCGAGTATGATGTCAAACTTGGTAATCTCAAGGAAAAAAATATTCCAGATGAAGTGACACCCACCAATATCAAGGGGGAACTCCCTACACTGATTTACATCCTCCATTTTGATCCCCAAAAGAGTTTATAGTGTCATAATTCCCTCAAAAAACTATATAATGAGCCCATGGATTTCCATAACAGGTACATATATAAAACTATGTGACACCCCTATATCAAAAAGAGAAGATACAAGAGTAGATGTAACTAAGATCTCAACTCTCACCATAGATGGTCTAGAACCCTACTCATCAGGGGTAGGTAGAACATAATAAATATGGCCTAAACTATGGCCCTGTGACATAACCTCACTACCCGGAGTAGGCCCACTCTATTGTCTTGGTACAACTGATGCCTAGTTACCTCAACCATGAACACCACCACCTAGGCTTGAATGATCAGTACTACTATATATCCCTTATTGAAATAGAGATGATAAACCCACTCCTGAACCATACATCAATGTTGATCCCCTACCACTCACTACTAGAGGGAAGGTCCTACATAAACGTTTCACATAGCCCATCCTACCACAAACTCGACACTCGACTGGTTCACAATCAAACTGATTCCTCATGTGTCCTCATCTTATAAAATGATGAATGAAAATTGAGAAACTATAACCCATAGCCTAACTGGTACTCATCTCATAGGAAGCCTCAAAACGACGCTTCCTTCCTGAAGACGCTGAACCACTAGGTTGAGATATTGCACTACTCTTCTCTACACCCCCAGCTTCCCTCAGGTTCTGCTCGGTAATCAGTGCCTGATTTACCATCTCAGTAATAGTCATCAACCTGAATAAATTTACCTGAGAATGAATAGCATGTTAGAGACCTTCCTCGAAGCGTCTCATTCTCAATAGCTCATTAACAAGGTATATCGGTGCAAAACGCTGAATCTCTATAAAGCGTGTTTAATACTCCATAATTATCATAGTACCCTACTCCAGACACATGAACTCATTAGCCTGCTCTTCTCTCAGAGTCTTAGGGAAAAATTATTCATATAATTTGGTGTGTAAATCTTAACAAACCATATCACGCAGTGCATCAGCATGGTTCAAAACATCCCACCAACTCTTTGTTGACCCCCGAAGCATATAAGTTGTGAGATTCACTCTCATCTCAGGAGGTGTCTCATGATGCTCGAATATAAATAATGTAGTATCAAAACACATATCATCAGATTTTGGACCACCATCCCCTGAAAATGTGGGAGGCTGCTGCTGCTAGAACACATGCACCACCTCATCCATTGACAAGGCAGGCTACAATGATTCCTAAAAATTTTGTATAAAGTTGAAAAACCCCTCACAGAACTATGACTCAATACATGTGTCTAGAATAATAGATGGTACCTTAACTTGAACTATAGAAGAATCCATAGATATCCTATATACCACCGCCTCTAGAGCGTGTCTATCATGACCCTCTTAGTGTACGACTAGAGTTCTTCATTTGGCATGCCTCTACAATGCCAAACACATGCCTCGAAAAATATCAATATCAAAGTTCATAGCTAAAATCATAGGATAGATCAAAACCTTCCTATAAATAGGTCATACCACATAGCCTACTTCTAATCCAGGACTAGTAAAAATAAATAGTTGCAAAAGTCACTAGAGACACTGCCTCTTTCCCACTCAAAATCTGGGTTTAAGTCAAGTTATCTATTTATCATTTCAATTTTCCATTTGAATTTCACATTTATTTAAAATTACATTTTAAATGGATGAACCAAATGGTGCATCACTTCCAATCCATAAGGGTCCATACTCCCCATGAACCGAAATATGGCATCCACCTAATCCACACCATAATATGTTCCAGTCCATGCGACTCATGGTCCATGAATCAACATATCATAATTGGATACTTAGGGTGTCTAATGTAGCCTAATTATGAAAACACTATTTAAGTTACAGAATCCACTCTAAGTACCAACCATGTTTCCCAATTCTTTTCACATAATTTCTATCACAACCAAAGGTATAAATATCACAACACCCATCACAACATCATGAAAACAGGAAATGCATCCTATATGGAATGGCATAATGCATGGAATTTTATTTCTAGCAGTTGCCTAAAATTATGCATGATATGGAATACCCTCATATCATTGGGTTATAACAAAATATAATTCATAATCATATCAATGATAACATCACAATTCAAGTGAATCACCCAACTATGGAATCAAATCAAATGTAATAGTCAAAATCCAAAAAATAACAATTTCATTTGAGGAAATTTGGATTTTTCTAGTATGTGGGTTAGCTACGCCCAAACGTAGTTCATTAAAAAAAATTTATACCTTACTATCTTTATCTATTGTTTCCAAATAGTAATCCATAAAAGAAAAAATCCTTTAATACCACTTTGTAATGTCCCAGACTTGGATTCCACTAAACAATGCCACAATCCCGGTTGGTTACAAGGACTCAAGTGCATATCCCCTAATTCCAGATGATACAGACTAGTGACAAGAACCCAGGGTGTGTTTGTGGGGAGACTATTCTCTCTTATCAGAGTGTAACATAATGGCACCAATCATACAGATCAATAGTAGAAGCAGATATAACAATCAGATAAATGATAAATAAACAAGATAAGAACATATAAACTATTCCAAAAGGATTCTTATATACATATGATGATGATACATGTCACATGTCTACAAAGTAGCCAAAATAGGTATAAAAACAGTAGTACAATACATGTATTAAAATAAAAAATACCAAAAAGTGATATCTCTATATAGCATCATGAGCCTTAGCTCAGTCTCGTGCTCCCCTTCTCCTAAGTATGGCACAAAGTCAAGTATCGAACTGTGGTCGCTTGCACTGACCCCTAACTGTATCCATATAGTATGTCTGGGTACCCAATGGTGACCCAAATAGGGTGTGAGATATAATCCCAATAGGTCACCACCCAAAGTGTCTATAACAAATCTTGGCTGTGCAACATAAGCTAAATTAGAGTGAAAAATGTAACAGGTGTAGTAGTACTAAAGGCAAAGTGACCATGGAAAAATTAAAAAAACATGTGATCTTGTAAAACCATACATGTATCCCTACATATTAAGTTTCAAGATCCTATCACAAGGAAACAATAAAGTAAAATGAGGTAACCACCAGATCCATGTAGTATGCACAATATCTCATATAACCAATGGCCTTGTCGTACAACTTGTAATACCATATCAACCATGACCGAGATGTATAATAAAAAATTTCATATCAACCAAAGATGCACTATACAACCAAGAATATCACATTTAACATGGTTAATCCATAGAATCAAAGTGTCAGAACCCTCGGGGCCAGATCTAAGTTATAGAAGACCAAGGCATCCTCATCGATTCCCAGGAGCATCTTAATGGAAAATCGGTAATGGAAATGGTGGATTAAAAGGATTATATCAATATATAATGTCCAATTTGAGTCTAGAAAGTCATATCCAAGGGGTATAAATTCCCTTGGCATCCTATAGAATCAATATACAAGGAGCATATAGGTCTAATGTGTCTTCTACCACAAAACAAGATCCATGGGTGAAATGAACACGACATCTAAATGGAATTAAGATCCATGGTATATGAACCTAAACATAAAATACCATTTTAATTCACATATAATTCCATTCATGAATTCAAAAAAGTTTAATTCCCATGAGTATACCCACTCATATAGAAATTTACATTCAAATACATTCAATGAGTTTACCCACTCATATCACAAATCCATATAAACCATTTAATCAAAGCATGAACATGAAAGGGAGACAAAATATCTCTTAATTAATCAATTCAATTAAAATCATTTATTATCAGGCTTCATATAACTAGGAAAGCACTAACACTCCCCATGGGTGGTTTAAAAAAGGAAAACCCAAAGGTACACCCCATGGGTGACCTTGGTTGGGGAAACAACCTCCAACAAGTCTCAAGGGAACTAAAGGGAATCCCTAACATGTTCCATTCCATTTAATTCAATTATTCAATTAATTTTTGGGGCTGTGTAGGAAATTACAGCAGGATGTACAATAGAAACTATCTCTATAAATCACCAAATCACTTGGTAAAAGTATAGACCACCCAATGTAGGTCTGTAGTAGAGTTCTCATTCAATATCAAATTCTTATTCGAATTAGATTAGAAGAAAAAAATAGATGAAGAACCTGAAAATAGGTCATATTATCTTTCAACTAAATAACTCCATCGATCCGAAGTTAAATTAATAACAACATAAAATGAATGAAGTACATACCGGTGCAAATCCAATGAGACTGACGATGCTTGATTCTGAGTTTGTATAGAGAATTAGTGGAAAATACTATAATTTGGGTTTCAAATGAGATCCAAACATGATGTTATCCAATAGAGGAGGATAAGTGAAAAAATAGGTTATAATATTTATTAAGGGAAAAAATTTCATTTTGCCTCTAAACACTGGGACACATGGTTTGGCTACACAGTTATCCAAACCGCACACCAACTGTGTAACCTTCACTGTAAGGAGGGGCACCTTGCATGATTAGTGTGCATGGTTTTCCAAACCATGTGAAAACCATGTCTCATCCCACTATAAAAAACTACAGAGGCTATCACATGGTCATGTACCTCTATCTGCATGGTTTGAAAAACTGTACGGGCTCCTATTTCCCTCTATCCAGGCCACACATGGTTAGTCAAACTGTGCGGACTGCCCCATATGGTTTCTACGTGCGGCCTACCTATTCTTCCCAAAAATCTTGATTCTAGGTTCTGAACAATCCTTAGACACCCCCGATACCCCCATGACCTCAAAGGGTATTCAAATTAGTCCATAAACAAGCATTTAAATTGAAAAAAACAAGATCCTCACCTTGTATAAAAGCCCGAGATCTTACAAGTACACGGTGTGCTTTGGGACGTGTCTTTTTGCATGGGGTCCTTCCTATATGCTCTACCATATGGATTTTCTACCCAGGGAAGGATACACAACATGTGGAATATCCAAATGAAATTTCATATTTAACTTCAGGTGAAACCCTAGCCACTACAGCCTACACGACGTGTAGTTGAGTTTTTCAAAAAAAGTTAGATCTACACTCAAGAATTCCATATATGGATCTTATTCCATGTATGTTGCCTCCATCCACCCAAAATTGATGGATATTTCCTTTTTTTTTTGTCATTTACATCCATCTGATGGCATAAATCACACTTCTGTTGATCCGCACAAAGGCCGTACAAAGCAACTTGCACCGCCGCACCTTTGTTCATATATCATCACCTCACTGGTAATTTGTTCATCAGTGGAATCACCCACATCCCAATATCCACCTGAATCTGTCACTAATTCATCAACCCATCCCTCGCATGTGAATCTGTCATGAATCCGAGGGTCTGATTGGGCTTAGTATTGCCTGTCAATGTTGAGTCATGGCCCCGTAGCCCAATGTCAAAGAACAAAAATAATCAAAGGTAGAAAGGCACAAAAATAATGGTGAACGGTCATTTTCCAAGTGTTCTTGGACCAAAAATACAATCAGTTATATCCAGGGTGAGAAACAATTGCATAAACAATTAAAACTGGTACACGGACGTATGTAAAGTCTTACAATTGGTGAATATTAAAGAAAATAGATGATCATGATAAATTAATTTAATAAAATTATGAATAAACCATAATTTACAAGTCCTACCTAGTTATTGGATCATTCATCATTGAAGAATGTTATTTACAATGAATGAGAGGAATCATTGTGTTCGTTGCGTGTCAATCTGCCTCGATCTAGAGTCTCATAATTGTTGGATTTTGATTCAACAATGGAGGAGGAAGAAGAAACCTCTCGATGGTCTCAAGGTTATGAAACTAACCTTGGAAAAATCTCCATGATGGTGTTTAAATAGGAAATTTATAATTTGGTTAATTAATAAATTAATTAAATTAATTAATTAATTAAATTAATTAATTAATTAACCAACTGAATTCACTGCAAAGGGTTGCGATATCTAAATGCCTTGTGCCAACTAGTTTTAGGCCACTCCTAGGGTAAACATCATGTTCCAGACTCAACCATGGTCTCTAATTTTTTTTATCCAATATCCCATTTAATAGTTATACCACTTTATTTAAGAAACTACGTTCATGTGATATAAAATATATTTAATATTTTTATAAAATTATCGGGCCTTAGAATTGCACACTATCTCATCACCTGGCTTCAAAAATACATGTAGAAATATTTCAAAGTCTTACAAGTCAAAAACTAGGTCTCTAAAAAACTTTTCTCAACTTATTTATAGAGATAACAATAAAATGACTTCAAATATATCAATATGATCCATACTTGAGAAGGATAACCTTCTTCTCACTGACAAAAATTTCCAAGAGTGTCAAAGGAGCTTACGTGTTATCCTACACCATGAAAGAAAATTGTATGTGCTGGAAGAAACTTTTACTAACATGTCTAATAATGATTCTAGTGAGGAAGAGTTATCTCTCTATGAGAAACATTTGAATGATGCTACAAATATTCAGTGTTTCATGCTATCATCCATGACCAATGAGATTTTAAAGCAACATAAGGATATGGATGTGTATAGCATGGCATCTCACCTTCAGGATATCTATTAAGAGAAGACAAGACAAGAGAGATACAAGATATCCAATGCTCTATTTATAACTAAGCTTGGAGATTCTACACTAGTTGGGTCTCATGTAGTCAAGATTACTGACTACATTGAATGATTATACATCTTAGAGATTAAATTTCCAAATGAGTTACACATAGATCTCATATTTTCTCACTACCTAAGACCTTATCTAGTTTTATTGTTAATTATAACATGAGAAATAATGAGAAGAGTCTTTTGTAACTTCTTAATCTGATTCTCTAAGTGGATAAATACATGTGGTATTGCAAAACTGTGGTCCTTATGGCAAATAAGAAAAGAAAGAACAAGGTGATGGGCCCCAAGACTTATAACAAGTCTAAAGCTCCCAAGAACCATTCTTCCAAGAAGAGTAAGATCCAAAGGTAGGGAAAGGAAAAGGAGGAAGTATGTTTTTCATGTCGAAAATAAGACCACTGGAAGAGGAACTACACCCAAAATCAAGGGGAAGCTAAAGGTGCGTTTGTTATCAAGTGTAATATTTCAATATCTACACATTGAGTATTAGATACAGTATGTGGTACTCACATCTGTATCCAAATTCAAGAACCAAGTGGATTTTGAAAGATTTATAGAGGATAGGTGGATTTGTGAGCTGCCAATGGTGTAAGGTTGGATACTATATCCATTGGTGACTACCACCTTTCTTTTCTAACAAGAATGATATTGGTTTTAAGATATTTTTATTATGTACCAATGATTACCAAGAACATCGTTTATGTATTATGACTTGATGTGGATGGTTTTATTTTTAAGTTTTGGAATAAAATATGTTTCTTTTATAAAGACAACATATTTTATGGTATGATGTATTTTAATAATGGTCTTTATGTATTAAATTATGAAAACCAAGTATTGGAAATAGATAATGAATCATTTTCACACAACTCATATGAAATCCAGCTATGGCATCACCATCATGGTCATGTAAATGGGAATCATTTAAAAAATCTTTATCAAGATGGTTATTTAGAATATTATGAGATAAAACTAATTGAAATATATCATGCTTATTTATAAGGAAAAATGACCATACCACTATTCAGTGGACACGGTGAAAGGGCCACATGGATTTTAGGATTGGTACACATTGATGTGTGTGAACCATTTGTAGTAGAAGCTAGAGGTGGGCATTCTTAATAACTTTTACCGATGACTTGAGTAGATATGACTATGTATTCTTGATTAGGTATAAGTCTGAGTCCTTTTATAAATTCAAATAATTTAAGAATGAATTAGAGAATAAACTTAGAAAGAAGATAAATAATATTTGATCGGATCGAGGTGGAGAATATCTTAACCAAGAGTTTATCATATTTTTATGGGAGTTTGATAATTTATCTCAACTTAGTATATCTTACACACCATAGTAGAATGGTGTTAGTGAAAGGAGGAATAATACCTTATTAGACATGGTAAGGTTGATAATGAGTCATGTCGATCTTACATTATCCTTTTGGGGACATGAATTGAAAATTTCGGCATGCACACTAAAATGAGTACCAACTAAAGCGGAAAATGGAATTCCCTTTGAGTTATGGAGCAGAAAGAAACTTGTTTTGTCACATGAACATGTATGGGGTCATGAGGAATTTTTAAGGCCTTCTTAGGAAACATACTAGCACCTTAGGGAACAAATTGTATCTTTATATTGCATCCTAAGGAAACAAAGAGATACTACCTATACAACCTCTCAGACAAGAAAGTGACTATTTCCAAACAAACCATTTTTCTTGAGAGGTAGAACATAATCAAAAGAATAGTGGAAGTAATATTAACTTCAATAAAGTTTATTCCCAAGATACACAAGAGTTGGTATATGAAAATATTCCATAGGTCCTTGTGGAATAAGTAGTTCCTAAAACAAAAGTACTATGTAGGAGCACTAGAGAGGTAAGAGAACCAAAGAAATATGGTGTTCTAGTAACCAAAGACGGCAACTCATTATTGAATGATAATAATGAAACTATCTTTTGTAAATAAATAGTAGAGATATTAGAATATTAAAGATAATAAAAAGACATGAATTTTGAAATAGATTCTATGTATTGGAACCATGTTTGGGTTCTGGTTAATTTGCTAGTTAATGTAAATCTCGTAGGGTGTAAATGGGTATTCAAAAGAAAAATAGACATGGAAGGTAAATTAAATACCTATAAAGTAATTCTAGTGGATAAAGGTTTTAAATAACATCAAGTAATTGACTATGATTAAACATTTTCACCAGCTTCCATGTTTAAATCCATTAAAATTATACTTACTATATCAGCTTACCATGACTATGAAATTTGGAAGATGGACATCAAAACCAGTTTCCTTAATGGAAACCTTTAGAAATATGTCTATATGATAGAACTAAAAGAGTTTTCGACTCTAGGTTATTCCAAGAGTATTTTCAAGTTGCATAGAACCATTTATGGATTGAAGAAAGAATCCAGTTCATAGAACATTCAATTTGATGAAGCTATAAAAGGATTTGGTTCCATTAAGAATAAATGTGATCTATGTATTTACAAGAGGTTTAGTGGAAATGAAATTATTATCCTAGTAGTATATGTCGATGACATATTAATTATTGGAAATGACATGCCAGTATTACAGTCTGTTAAGGATTGGTTTAACAAGTATTTCTCCATGAAGAACTGAGGTGAAGCAGCCTATATTCTAGGGATCAAGATAATTCAGGATATTTCCAAGTGTATTCTTGGAATAAGTCAAAGTTTATATGTTTACTATATACTAAATAGATTTAGTATAGAATAATCCAAGAGGGGTTTGGTTCCACTGTCACATGGTATACATCTTTCTAAGAAAATTTGTCCTCAAACATAACAGGAGAAAGAAAGAATAAATAAGATCCCATACACTTCAATGACATGATTAGTCATGTATTCTATGTTATGTATTAGACTTGATGTTACCAGTGCATTAATCATGATAGGTAGATATCAATATGATCTAGGAGAACAACATTGGTACATTGTTAAGGCTATCCTCAAGTATTTGAGAAGAACTAAGGATATTTTCCTAGTGTATTATGGAGATGAGGAGATGGTCATCATGGGTTATACTGATGATAGTTTTCAGACATATCATAATGATTTAAATTTTCATTCAAGATATGTTTTCTATCTCAATGGATGAGTTGTGAGCTAGAAGAGATCAAAGCATATAGTTGTTGATTATATAGTAGAGTACGAGTATATAGCAGCTTATGATGCATCTAAGAAAACTATTTGGATATAAAACATTTTATAGGATCTTGATGTGGTACCTAGTAGTAAGGACCCTATCACATTTTATTGTGATAATACTATAGTGTTGGCTCTTTAAAAATATCTAAGGTTACACCAATGGACAATGGATAAAGCACATACATTGAAAGTATCACCTATTGAGGAATTTTTATCAAAGGGTTGAAGTTGCAGTAAGTAGAGTCCCCATAGAAGAAAATTTGGTAGACCCCTTGACTAAAGGCCTATCTCAATAGAATCATTAGTATAATGTGAGAGCTAGCAGATTTAAGGTTATTAGTAGTTGGATCTAGTGGAAGTGGGAGTCTGTTAGAGTTATTGCCTTAAAACCAACTTTTATATACTTTATGATAACCTGAATTAATAGTTTTGAATATTAGTAAACACCTTATCACATCATGATTTTTCTTCTTCATAACATAGTATCTGATAATGTCCTAATAGTAGTTGTCTCACTAAAAGGTCATAGTAGTTCCTCGCTATGATGAGAACCTAGAATTGTAATGACAATATTCTTAAATATATGTTCTATAGCTGGATGATATCATTTGAGGGACACAAATGATATTGAATATCAGGGGTGGAGACTTATAGGATTTTGAGGCACCTTCTCATGGTGTATGCCCTTAGTAATATCTAGTATAAGATATTATGAGAATGAGACCCGCCAGTAGGAAATCTATATTTATATGTATCATTGGATGTTCTTATCTGCATACATGTGTATTGGTCCTTAGACTTTAAGATTATCATTAAAGAGCGTTATAAGGCATTTACTTTGATATATTGACTAAAACCATGATCACATATGTTTGTAGTGAGGTATGATATGTTGGGTTCATCACAAGTAATATTTCATTAATGAATAATGCGAGAAAGAATTTATCCATTATTTTATTTAATGGGAGTTGATATCTTCGATCCTTTGATGGAAATGATATATCCTAAATAAATCCATGTCAATGGTTTTCTATAGGTATGTTTGAATTCCTAACAGTCAAAGAAAGAGATATCAAACACACAGGTTGATGAAACCAGCATGCAACTTTCTTGATTAGAGATATCCTATTAAAAAGATTATATTACACAGTAATCATTCATATGAGGTATTATGTCATTATGAAATTAACTTATTTCTATATTGGTGCCTTGATGTATTAATAGATTCTAACCTTGTACTTTAGGATACTTTGCCTAATGCCACTGAGAAAGAGGCCTATAGGGTCACACAATAAGTGTATTCAGAATCTCAGTTAAATAATATATTGTTATTTATTATTTAAAAGGTTGAATAAAAATTATTACCGCATGTGGTTTAAAAATTATTCATGTTTTCTTGATCACATATATTCCATCACCAGTTATTTGAGAGAATATTATATGATAAGAATATTTAATACACATTTATTTTCTATTTAGTGAATATAATATTTATTTATTTATTAGCGATTAATGCAATGATATTTATTTATTAAATAAATATTCATTATTCAAGGCTCAATAAATATTGTAGAGGAATGAAAGACTGAGTTTAATGGTCTGGTGAGAAATAATATATATTGAATATTATTTGATTAAATAATATTTAATTTAATTCATAAGTTAAGAACATGTTGAGAAATAATAATAATATTATTATTATAGACTTGGGGTTTTGTGTGGCTTAAATAAATATTAAAGGTCACTTGTGCAATTATTTATTTCTAACCATAGTTGTATATAAACCCAATTATATATTTTTTTTCAAGAGACCTAATTAATTTCTTTTGTTGTGCACAATGAAATACAGAGAATCCTCTTGAAGCCCTTGAGAGCTCCATTCTCCAAAAATGATGCCATGAACAGATAGGTATATTCCCCCACCTTTTACTCTTGAGTTTAGAGAGATCAAAGAGAATATTTTGAAAGTGATTCTTGGGGTGATCAAAGGTGAACTACACAAGTGATAGGATTTACTGTGCTAGCACCTGAAGATTCCTACAACAATGTTTGAAGATTCGCAGACCATGTGTGAATCACCACTAAAGGGAATCTAATATTGATTCCTATAATGCAATGATCATACGATGTAGATCCATTTTAATATCCATCAATAAAGAAATAATTTTATGTAAGGTAATTCTTTAATTCCTTAAATTAATTATAAATAATATGCAATGATCCTTCACTTTGGTTTTGGTGATTATCTATTGTCTATATTATTTGATTCAATTACATTGATAAAAACATTTATCATCATGTAAATATTATATTAATCATCGATTATAAAAAAAATCAAATTTGGGCATGACCTATCACATGCTTCCTCTGTTCCCAGAACCTTTAGGTGTGAGTATAAACATGATAGTACATCACTAATGAGTTCTTAACATAAATGCAGTGGTCCCATAAAAGTGTATGTGATGACATAAAATAAATACATTAATAAACATATAACCCATCAGGTCATCATGCACTAACCATGTTTCTACAGACCCCAACTATACCTGCTCCGTCTCATCACTGGAAGGAACATCTGCCTGTACCACAATAGAACATACAAGTCATGGATCAAATATATCACTTAGGCAATGAAATCATTAAGTATCTCGACCCATCCTTATATACTTAAATATTTCCATAAAGCTACCCCAACCCATCCTTGCATACTCTAAGTTTTAGATGTGTTCTAAAATGTACATGCATGATATTCATGTAAACATATATAATATATGATATTATATACAATGTACATTTAATTAATGAATATTTTGCAAGGATAATATTTACAAACACACATGATATATATATATATTCACATCAAATATGCATGAATATGTATTATGGATAAGTTGAATTCAATGCGATAACCTATACAGTTTCTCCCAAATGGTTATATCAAGTTATAAACCAAAGGTTGATTTATTTAAATTTGTATTTATTCATTGATGCGTGTTCAATGAATAATCTACCCAACAGGTAGCAACACATGATATGTGTTATGAATAGGAGATGACTTGATCATTTCCTGTAAAAGAGGATGAGATATTATCCTATGGTGCGTGCAATGCGTATGATACATTGTTAAGCTACTGCTAAACTCTATTCTTTTGGAAACTCCATTTATCTCATTTGAGAAGGCACTAACACCACTTCAAATTTTGGGCATCCTCATGAAACATTCACGAATCACTCAGTCAGTGTATTCCATCAAAGGTAAGAATAATTTGTTCGTTGCTTCAATGATCTTTATCAAGAATTCTATTTGTGAAGAGAAAATGTAAACTGCTATAATGGCCAAATACCAAGTACTCTATTTTTCATATTATTTATATATTAATTTATTTAAGATAAATATCCTATATTTTGGGTTGTATTCCATTGAAAATAATCATTATATGATCATAATAAACCCATCGTTGGTATCAAAGAGAGTTTCTTCAAGAATCAAATGTGTTCTAATCACTAGTTTTCAAATAAATATGAAAAAACAATGTTTTCATAAAACAGATGCAGACCATATACCTTTACATGAGATATGTAAAGGTAAATATGATTTACACTTACATATGTTGGATTGGTGTAACCCGATCTATTTGGATGATGTTGGGATGAATGATAGTGGCCCATAATGCACACCTGACCACAAATTTCATGGTTCAAACTCTATGGTGAGCTCATTGGGGGTTGTATGGGGCAACAAAACCCTACTCCAACCCAAATTTTGAGAAATTGTAGCAACTCTGACCGACTGTAGTATAGATGACCAGGTGACACCAACATGACACTGTAGTAGTGCAGATTTACTGTAGCAACATGCGACAAGTCACTATGGCTCCTCAGACTTCTAGCCATTGTCCACTGTAGCAACTTGGAGTTGGGTGGCCATAGCACTACAACAATGCAAACTTCCAACCACCATTCACTATAGCATAGTGAAATTATTGTGCGATTGATGACATAGTGCTTTGTCTTATTTATTAGCTCATTTGAGCTAGGGTTTCTATGTGTGTGAAACTTTGATCTCCCTATAATTGTTCTTCAGAATTATAGAGAAGTAATTTTACCTCTCTATGGACGTAATTTTTTTTCCCAAACCACATAAATCAGTGTGTATGTATTCATCATCATCATCATCTTCTTCTGGATCTATCTTTTCTTCATATGAAAACCTCTATCAGGGTGACTCCCGGTGTTTTCGAAACAACATGAGGAGGTTATGTAAAGGTTATACCTTTATACAGAAGGTCTGTGTAAAGTAGGGGTGTCCATAGGTTGGATTGGGTTGGGTTGAGGGATATTTTGGACCCGACCCAAGAAAAATAGGTCGGGTCGGGTTGGGTCGGGTCAAATATGTTTTTGGATTCAGACCTGACCCGACCCAACCCATCTCAAATCGGGTTGGGTCGGGTCGGGTCAATCGGGTTAAGGAAAAAAATAGTTTGATATTTTTTATGATCCCAACCCACAGGTTGATCGAGTTACGACAAAAAAAATTGTTCAGTTATTTTTTTGGCTATCGCCCTGTGGATTGATCGGGTTACATATTCCTCTACTTCATCTTCTTCACCACACTAAGGAATGCCCGCATCCTCTGCCCTGTAATAAATCGACCCAAAAAAACATCAGTCTGCGACTCGATGGTGTGATGTGATTAGCTTGCCTGCAAGTATTTATCAAGGTTTGAGGAGGTTCAAGGTGAGGCCAGGAGGGTGATGAGAATGGGGTACTGCCTGACACTGATAGATTTGGCACCGCACACAGTCATGATGGATATGGTGGTGGTGGAAAAGGCAGGGGGTACATGCAGGTGTGACACGGTGGATACATTGGACTAGTGAGGGTGAGGGAGATGTTCAATGATTTTTTTCTTAGTCGATCTTCCACCATCAGATCTTTGTATCATTAAAATCGTTCTATCTTCCTTTGGTTTTTTGCTTGTTCTTTAGTTTCCATAGAAAAATCGAATGAAATCCAATTATATTAATGTTTTATTTTGTTGATCGAGCATTGTTTTTCCACTGATTTCACATGTCTCGATTCCTTTGAATTTATTTTTATGTTTGTCTTAGAAATGTCATGGAATATTCAATCATCTACGCAATTAATAGAGTATTCATGTAATGGTGGGCAATGACATGGACTCAATGGATGGTGTAGGAAAGGATAAAGACAGTGGAATGGGGTGAGGGTGAGGGGTCATTGGGTCGAGTGGCAGGGGGAGATAGCGAAGTCTAAAGAGGCGACTCACAGTAGTCGGGTTGGTTGGGTCGAGTTGGGTCAATTTTTTCCCAACCTGTGACCCGACCCAACCTGACCATGATATAACCCAACCCGACCCAACCCAACCCAACCTGATTGGGTCGAGTCAGGTTGGTCGGGTTAGGTTGGGTCTGGACACCCCTAGTGTAAAGATAACACACTAATGTAAAAGGTTTGTGTAATGGTTACCATTGATTACAAAGGTATACGTAAAGGTAATCGGGACCTTAACTTTACACGTAAAGGCAAATAGAAGACTTAAATTTACATGAAAGGTTTATGTAAGGGTAGCATGTTAATTTCTCAGCTCTCATAAAGATATTTTGTAGATTATCTACATGTAAGGGGAATGCGTAAATGTATTATCTATATTCAATTCATTGCATATAGGTTGATTCCTCCTAACACTTATGCAATTAGTATTGCATAAGGGTCTTAACCATCCACCCTTCTATAGAGAACATGTTTGAAGGTAAGGTGTGGTTACCCTAATGCAGAGTGTCTACGTAAGGGTATAGGGAGGATTCCCTTATGCAGAATAAGGATTATACATAAAGGTAAATGCTTTTTATTAAAAAAATGTTTTTGATTTTTTAAATGTTTTTAATGGTTTATAAATTATTTATAAATCATGTTAAAAGGTATTTTGAGAATATTTAATTTACATAGATTTAATTAAATAATTATAAACCATTTATAACTAATTAAATCAATGTTTATGAACCATTTTTCTCAAATATTAAATGTTAATATTATAAAACACATTTTTGAAAAACTATATGACATGCCTTGTGATCTAAAAATAAAATGATTATCTATAACTCATAAAAGGTATTTTATAAATTGTTTATAAATTAAAAAATAAATGATATTTAGATCATATAAAATGTTTATATAATATAAATTGACTTATAAAATGCTTATAATTCATGAGATATCATATAAATTCCACATAATACTAAAATATGAAATAGTTCTTATTGAAATGAATATAAAAATGTTTATATTCTTGATAATTTATAAAATGTTTACAATTAAAATTTATTTATGAATAGTTTATACATGTATCATGTTTTAGAAAATAAATAAATAGTTTTGTAAAGACCCAGATTTTTCCATGTAATTTTTTTAATTAAATTGAAATTTTACGAGTCTGCGAAAATTTACGGCGCGTGATTCCAAGGCCCGGTGTGCCCGGAATGAATTTCTGAACTTTTTTTAGGTACGTTCTGTAAACGTGCGAGCAGGTTTTTATAACTTTTGAACCGGTGCTCGGAATTGAAATCCAAGGACACTGTTGAACTCGAAGCACCGATATTCGCTTAAGGAGACCCTCACCCTGACTGGAGTAGGTCGAGGGTGGAAGTTAGTTTTCCAGATTTTTGTGGGAGAGATAAAAGAATAAAAATAAAATAAGACAATAACATTTTATTTTTATTTATGAAACCTCCTTTTTGAATTTAGTGGTGAGGATCACCCAACCCTTGAACTCCCTCTTTAATGTGAGGAAACCAATGAAATTATCCCAATTTAATGAGCCAAATTATTTGATTTATTGTGGAAAATTTAATTGAATTAACTTAATTAAAGTTGGCTCATTACTTCTTTGTTGGGAATCATTGGCAAAGGAGAGCTTGGGAGAACCTTTGGAGAAATATTCTCTAACGAAGAATGAATCTTCGGATCAAGAAAATTGATGTTGGAGTGTGGTTCAGAAGTGAGTTGCGGGAGTGACGAATGCCAGAGCCCCTTCATTGACTTCATCTCCTTCCCCATGACACCTCCAACGAATGTCAAGGTATGGTTTTTAATTTGAAGTATGATTAAATATTTTTGTTGATTCTTCATATTCTTGATTCTCAATGACGATGACCAAAAAAACAAGGCCATCGTTCCACATTTATACCTTGACCCTTTTCTTTCATTCTTTCATGCGTTCTTTAACGCCAAATAATTAATGATTCTGAAAGCACAAAGTTTTGTTGAGCGAGACGTATGGACACATAGCCCTCAACCTGACGATCCCGAATATGCAGTCGTCATATTTTTCAGGCTTATATAAAAGTTGCGGTGACTCGTAGAAGAAGAGGGAGTCTGGCACACTGGCCGACCGTGTAGAGATAGGGTGGCGTGCAACCGCACCGCCGGATGAGTAGGAGTCTGTGGCCCATCGGCCATGAAGAAGTAGGCTGGCGGCCGATATCTGGCCGACCGCGTGGCAGAGCGGTGGTGCTCGTCCGCGCTGCCGGAGTAGGAGGACGCGACTGCTTGGCTGCGGTGGAGGCTGGCACTCGGCCGACAAAAGGTGGACAACAACGTGCATCCACACCGCTGAGAGGAGAACCAACCAACCACATCATACCGAGCGGGACCACTAAGCGGTCTCACGTGTCAGCAAGGCGACCGAACGATCATCAGGCCGTTCAGAATACCAGGGGGATCCCCCCCAGGTTGTGGTTTGGGTGGACCCCACCATGGTGGGCTAGCTGACAGCGGGCTTCCCCCCTTCGTGGGCTAGGCCAGGCCCTCCATGGCCTAGGCAGGGTCGGTCCGACTGGGTCGGACCGGACCCGGGCCGATCTGGACTCAGTTTCACCTCTTTGACCATAACTTGTAATCCGGGCATTCATTTGATGAACCATCTACGACACCAGAATATTTGGATCGAGATGGTACTTTTAGTGTAATTCAATTGAGTTTTGGATAAAGTTGGAGTATGCCTAGGTTGGATCGAACCCCAAATCCAACCGGGCCCTCAGAGGGGAAACACTAATAACTTACAGACCGGGTGTCCGATTGACACGTTGTCTATTCCGTTGGGTCCCTTATGACATAACAGATCTTTGGGATACTTCTCTGTGGGAATTCGTGGTAGTTTATGTATGACCGATATCTCTAGGGATAGATTCTACAGAACTTGAGCACACCGGGTGCGAAGAATCCAGTGGCTGTCAGTGAGGCAGAGGTTGGAGACGGATAATACGGAGGTTAGTTACCTATCAACTCTGGGTGGGTTAGATCCTATTTGAGTCATTGCGGGGGTTAGTACCTATCGATCCTGTGTGGGTCAGTGCTCAGCGATCCTGTGTGGGTCAACGCATACCGATTCTGTGTGGGTTAGATCCTGTGTGGGTCCGCGCTCAGCGATCCTGTGTGGGTCATTGCTGGGGTTAGTACCTATTGATCATGTGTGGGTCAGTGCTCAGTGATCCTTTATGGATTAGCGCATACCGATCCTGTGTGGGTCAGATTCTATGTGGTTCAGCACTCAGCGATCCTATATGGGTTAGCGCATATCAATCCTTTGTGGATCAGATCCTGTTTGGGTCATTGCAGGGGTTAGTATTTATCGATCCTGTGTGGATCAGACTCTGTATAATCAACAGTAGTTCCTCTTGACAGAATAAGATGATCTAGCTTCACGAATAATCATCTATACTTCTATATTTTACTTATAGCTATGTGAGTTGAGTCTTATATCTTCATGGTGTACCTGTGTGGTACTATATCTTTGTGGTGTTACCTGTGTGGTACTCCTACCTTCGTGGTGTTACCTACGTGGTAATGCTACCTTTGTGGTGTTACCTTTGTGGTATTCTTCCCTCCTGTGTGAGATGAGTATATCTTAATAACTTACTTATATGTATGGGCATATAACTAAGTAGGGTTTACTGTTGTTTCCATGTTTTGTGGTTTATCCTTTGTGGATTTGAGAGACCTTCGGGGGTCTCAGGGTCCCTACTGAGTATTGTTATACTCACCCCTGCATGGGTTACACCTGCACCTTGTTGTGTCTTGTGCAGATGACAAACAATGCTAACTGAGGATGAGTGTACTAGGACTAGAGACTGCTCATAGGTGGACCTTAGATGAGCCATACCATAGAGACAACTGTTTAAGAGCTATACCTACCCTTCAGGTAGGATACTTAGTGGGTTTTCACAGGAGCTGTTTTTAGTTTTACTTGTACTTTCTAATTTTACTTGTACTTTCCAGTTGGGATTGTATTATAGCTCCTTTACTTTCTGTACACACCCTGTTTACTATATAGTTTACTTGTGCTTGTATCTTACTGTGTTCTTGGTTTGTGTTAGTTTATAGTTTATAAAGACAATGCCTTCCCATTTTAGGGAATACGCCTTTTGGTTCTTTTCGCCAGCCCCTGGTCTATGGAAGGCGGGCTTGGGGTAGTCACGACATAGGCCCCGGGGGACGGGTTGTGAAAATTTTCTATCAGAGGAGTCAGTTCTACCGAAGAACTTAGATTATGATCTTTTAATCAGCAATAGTGTTAAGTGTTATGAGTGTGGTTTTCAGTTTGGGGAGCCCAGTGTTGGTGTGATAACCGACGTATCCATACACCAGGACCCTGAACTCTGATTTCCAACTCAGTGCATGAAAACACTAATTACATGTGTTTTGAAAAGTTTTCTTTGTGATCTCTTTGAGTCAGCTCACTAGGTATAAACTTAATGACTGTGGAACACCTGTTTCTTTTTAGGATGCCTCCATGTAGACATCTAGCCATAGCAACGGTTAGAGTACGTGATGACAGCCCACCGAGTGATGAGGCTTCGGTGAAGGGCCCCCTTATGGTAGTTGTACCATCAGGTGGTGTACTAGCAGCACCACTACCCATTGGGAAGCCGATGACACCAGCACTAACAATAGAGGGTGCACACTGCTTGAGCACATTGCATGAGTTCCAACACCAGAGAACACTGAGGTTTCAGGGAGAGATGGATCCACAAGCAGCTGAGGATTGGCTGGAGGCTGTGGTTAGAGTTTTCCGACTGGTAGAGACACCAGCCAATCTCATGGTGATCCTTACTGCCAGTCTTCTTCAGCAATAGGCAGATAGTGGAGCTTGATGCTTCAGGTTTACGACGAGGTGACTCTCGTCTGGGCAGACTTCGAGAGCCTTTTTAGGACAAATTTCGTCCCAGCGACCTTACACTCAGTGCGTATACATGAGCTTCTCCACTTACAGCAGGCTAGCATGATCGTGGATCAGTATTTAGCGAGGTTCACTGACCTCTCACTCTAATCCACTAACATGGTGCAGGACCCTTTCTTCAAGGCCCAGACCTTCGAGCAGGGGATCAAACGGGAGATTAGAGCTTCGATGGTTTCTCTCAGCATCCTGACGCAGGTGGGGGTGTTAGAGAGAGTACTCTTAGTGGAGATCTTCCTTACTGAGCAGTCACCAGCAGCAAGACCCACCACCGAATGACACGTAGCAGAGTCATCGGCAGTTGGCAGCAAACAGATGACATAGAGGTCCAAGAGGACCAGACCTATAGGTGGACGACCACATGATACAAGTTTGTTGGTGCGGGGCTCTCGAGACAGAGCAGGACCGACGAGGAACAAGCAATGTTATTCGTGCGGCGGGCAGGGTCACATGGCTCATGACTGCCTGACCCGCCGTACAAACGACCAGTAGACGGTCGAAGGACCACCTGGGCAGAGGCAAAGATTCGATCAAGGAGGTTCGAAGGCAGGAGGCAGACGTAGTAGAGGAGCAGGAAGTGTAGTAGGCAGTGGGCGGTGATTCGAGGTTCTACTGCCACCACCACCAGGTGGTCCACCCCGACCATAGGGAGCAGGTGGACAGGGATGAGATCAGCTCCAGGCAGCTGAGGCCTACAACCATGGAGCTCCAGATATGATAGGAGTTATGATCTTTGTCTACTATATCCTAGCTAAAATACTAATAGACATAGGTTCCAGCCACTCATTTATTTCCACAACCCTCTTTCAGAGCTCATAGATTCCGGTGGAGCCGTTGGCTCGATAATTACTGCTATAGACTCCTATGGGAGCAGATTCAATGATTACGCATTGGTTCCATTAGTGTGAGCTTAATCTAGGAGGCAAAAGCTTCAGCTGGGATGTTCTAGTAGTGACGTCGAGGCCTTAGGACGTCATCTTGTGTATGGACTGGTTATCCACAGTCCATGCTCAGATTGACTGTATTAGGCGCAAAGTGTGGTGTGTCTACACGGACGAGACCAGGTTTTCCTTCACCGATGAGAAGGGAAACTTTTCAGAACTGGATGGACTTACCCAGAGGAGGGTGCAACCAATCACACATCAGTTGGCTAGCCTTACCCTCAGAGTGGTTGATGTTGAGAGTCCAAGCTATCCTATAGTGGTGGACCAGTACGCTGATGTTTTCCCTGATGATGTTTTGGGTCTACCTCCTCGCAGAGAGGTGGACTTCTATATCGACTTATACCCTAGGAAGATAATGATATATACACTATCATATCGGATGGATACCATGGAGATTTGAGAGTTGCGGGTACATCTAGAGGACTTCCAGAGCAATGGGTTCATTAGGCCCAGTGTTTCTCCTTGGGTAGTCCCAGTTTTTTTCGCCAAGAAGGAAGATGGGAGCTTGAGACTCTGTGTGGACTATCGGAGCCTGAACCAGGTGACCGTGAAGAACAAGTACCCACTCCTAAGGATTGACGATCTCTTTTATTAGCTGAAGAGATTACAGTGGTTTTCAAAGATAGACCTCAGACCAGGCTATCACCAGCTCAGGGTACGAGATGAGGATGTGAAAAAGACGACATTTAGATGTCGGTATGGACATTATGAGTTCTTTTTTATGCCATTTGACATGAACAAATCCCTAGAAGTGTTCATGGGACCCATGAATAGGATCTTCCAGCCATACCTTGATCGATTTTTAGTAGTTTTCATCGATGAAATTCTGATATACTCAGTGATAGAAGAGAAGCATGCATATCATCTACAGATAGTTCTAGACACATTCCGAAAGAACCAACTTTATGGTAAGCTCTCAAAGTTCCAGTTCTGGATATAAGAGGTCCACTTTCTAGGACACGTCATCTTAGAGGCTGGAGTTGCGGTGGATCCAGCAAAGATCGAGACTGTGCTTAATTGGGAGCCACCCAAGAGTGTGACGAAAGTGCGGAGTTTCCTAGGATTGGTCGGTTACTACTGGAGGTTTGTTCCTGAATTTTCTAGAGTTGTAGAACCCTTATCATCATTGAAGAATAAGGGGCAACCCTTCGTGTGGTCATAGAGATGTCAGCGGAGTTTCTAGGAGCTGAGGCATAGACTGAAGAGTGCCCCCATTTTGAGGTTACTGGAGGAGGGCATTTGGTACGTAGTCTACTGTGATGCATCAGGGACCGAGCTTGGATGTTTCCTGATGCAGGAGCAAGAAGTTATCATGTATGGTTCTCTACAACTGAGATAACATGAGTAGAACTATTCTACCCATAACCTGGAGTTAGCAATAGTGGTCTTTGCCTTGAAGATGTGGTGACATTACTTGATGGGAGAACATTTTACAGTCTACTCTGATCACAAGAGTCTCAGGTATATCTTCTCTCAGAAGGACTTGAAACCGAGATAGTGGCATTGTCTTGAGTTCCTCCAGGACTATGAATTCGAGATAGTCTATACTCCTGGGAAGGGGAACGTAGTGGAAGATGTACTCAGAAGGAGATCTGGTATATAGTTGCTGAGTGAGGTGATAGAGCAGTTAGACGCTTTGTAGATATCCTATGTAGATCAAGATGGAGAAGCTTATCTTCAGTCTCTGATAGTCACTCCCCCACTCCTTCAGCGATTCAGGGAGGCATAGCTTGGGGACACTGATTGCAAGACTAGACGTGCTTAGATATCCATAGGATAGAAATCTGATGGATTTTCTGAAGGTGGGGAGCACGTCATCCTCTTCAGAGGGCATACTATAGTACCAATAGCACTACGGGAGGAAGTGTTGAGGGAGTTCCATATGTCCTCTCTAGCAGTACATCCATGAGTGGCGAAGATGTACCAGGACCTTTGTCATCAACACTGGTGGCCGAGAATGAATAAGGCAGTAGTAGAGTTTGTCTCTCAGTGCCTCACTTGTCATCAAGTGAAGGCAGAGCATCATGTTCCAGTGGGCTTAGTTTATCCACTAGAGGTGCCATAGTGGAAGTGGGATGGAATTTCTATGGACTTAGTGACATGACTTCCACGCACGACTAGGGGTCATGATTCTATCTAGGTGATCGTTGACCGAATCACCAAGTCGGCCCACTTCCTACCTATGAGAGAGTAGAGATCATTAGAGATCTTAGGATGCCTCTATGTGTAGAATATTGTACAGCTTCATGGAGTTCCATCTATGATTGTCTTCGATCGTGATGCACGTTTCACTTCACGACTATGAAAGGGGTTGTAGGAGGCGTTCAGGTCACAACTTCGGTTGAGCACCGCCTTCCATCCTGAGACGGATGGTTAGATAGAGAGAACCATTCAGACCCTCGAGGACATGCTATGTTCTTGTGTCCTCAATTTCGACCGCAGCTAGGAGGATCACTTACCCTTGGTGGAGTTCACGTACAACAACAACTACCACTCCACCATTGGTATGACACCATTCGAGGCATTGTACGGGAAACCTTGCAGATCACCCCTGTGCTGGATTGACCCAGGGGAGTCAGTACTCATGGGACTAGAGATGGTATAGGCTACCACGGAGAAGGAGAAAATCATCCAAGAGAATATGAAGACTACATAGATTAGGCAGAAATCCTATGCTGACAGGAGACAGAGACCTCTAGAGTTCAAGGATGGCGACCATGTCTTTCTACGAGTCTCACCTCGATGAGGTTTGAGGAGATTTGGCCAAGGCGGTAAGTTATCTCAAAGGTTCATCGGGCCCTTTCAAATCCTCATCAGAGTTGGTGAGGTGGCTTACCGCTTAGCTCTTCCACCTCAGTTGCACCGGGTGCATGACATTTTCCACGTATCCCAGATGAGGAGATACGTACATGATACTTTGCACATCATTGACTAGGGCGAGGTGGACATCGACGATGGGGTGACATTTTCAGAGGTTCTAATGGAGATTGGGGATTGACAGGAGCGGGTCCTTTGTGGGCAGTCAATACCTCTAGTGCGCATACGCCAACGGCACGAGAACCTCTAGGAGAGCACATGGGAGCGGGAGGCTCAGATTCGTGCTCAGTACCCTCACTTGTTTCCCTAGTTTATGTTGTGGGTTTTAGGGACGCAAATCCCTGAGGTGGGGAGAATGTAAAGACTCATATTTTTCCATGTATTTTTTTAATTAAATGGAAATATTACAAGTCTGTGAAAATTTATGGTGCATGATTCTGAGTCCCAGTGTGCCCAAAATTAATTTCTAAACTTTTTTTAGGTACGTTAAGTAAACGTGTGAGTGAGTTTTTGTAACTTTTGAACCAGTGCTCAGAATTTAAATACAAGGACACTGTTGAACTCACAGTGCTGATATTCACTTAAGGAGACCCTCACCCTGACCGCAGTAGGTCGAGGGTGGAAGATAGTTTTCTGTATTTTTGTGGGAGAGTTAAAAGAATAAAAATAAAATAAGACAACAAAATTTTATTTTTCTTTGTGAAACCTCATTTTTGACTTTAGTGATGGGAACCACCCAAGCTTGAAACCACCCATTTGAATTTATTTGAAGGGACCACCCAACCCTTGAACTCCCTCTTTAATGTGAGGAAACTATTGGAATTCTCCCAATTTAATGTTCCTAATTATTTGATTTATTGTACCAACTTTAATGTGCCAAATTTTATTGAATTAAATCAATTAAAGTTGTCTCATCACTTATTTTTTAGGAATCATTGGAAAAGGAGAGTTTGGGAGAACCTTTGGAGAAATATTCTCCAATAAAGAACAACTCTTTGGATCAAGAATGTTGACGTTGGAGCATGGTTCATAAGTGAGTTGCGGGAGCGATGAATGCCGATGCCCCTTCATCGACTTCATCTCCTTCTTCACGACACCTCCAATGAACATCAAGGTAGGGGTTTTAATTTGAAGTATGATTAAATCTTTTTTTTTTATTCTTCATATTCTTTATTTTCAACAAAAATGGACTAACAAACATGGCCATCATTCCACACTGATACCTTGACCCCTTTCTTTTGTTCTTCGCGTGTTCTTCATGCGTTCTTCGACGTCAAATAATTAATGATGCTGGAAACACAAAGTTTTGTTGAGTGCGATGTATGGACACAGAGCCCTCGACATGAGGATCGAGAATATGTGGTCGTTATATTTTTTGGGATTAGATCAAAGTTGCGGTGACCCACAAAAGAGGAGGGTGGCTGACACCCCAGCTGACCGCGTGGAGATAGGGCGGCGTGTGACTGCGCCGCCGGATTAGCAGGAGGCCACGACCCGTCAACCGCGAAAGAGCAGGGTGGTGGTCAGCATTGGGCCGACCACATGGTGAAGTGGCGGCTTGCGTTCGTGCCACCGGAGCAGGAGGCCGCGACCGCTAAGCCGCGACGGAGGCCGGAGGGCAGACGACACCTGACCGACCACAGGTGGACAAAAGTGTACGTACGTGCCGCTGGGAGAATAATCGGCCGACCGTGTCACATTGAGCAGGACCTCCAAGTTTTCCCGCGTGCCAGTAGGGCAACCGAACGGCCATCAGGCCATTCAAAATACCGAGGGGGGCTCCCCCCGAGTTGCGGTTAGGGCGAACCCCGCCATGGTGGGCCACCCGACAGTGGGTCGTGCCCAGTGGGCCACCCCAATGGGCTGGGCCGGGCCTCCCCCTTCTCGAGCTAGGCTGGACCATGGCCCAAAGGGTTAGACCCGCCACGGCCCAGACCAACTGGGTCAGACCAGACCCGGGCCCATCTGGACCCAGTTTCACCTCTTTGACCATAACTTGTAATCCGGACGTCTGTTTGAAGAACTGTCTATGGAACCAAAATCCTTAGATAGAGAAAGTAATTTTGGTATAATCCACTTAAGTTTTGGATAAAGTTGGAGTATGGACAGGTTGGATTGAACCCTGAATTCAACCGGGCCCTCAGAGCAGAAATGCTAATAACTTACTGATAGGGCGTCCGATTGACGCGCTGTCTGTTGTCTTGGGTCCCTTATGATGTGACAGACCTTTGGGATAATTCTATGTGGGACTTTGTGGAGGTCAAGGTATGAACTATATCTCGAGGGATAGATTTTATGAAACTTGAGCGCACCAGGTGCGAGGAATCCAGTGGCTAGCAGTGAGGCGGAGTTGGAGACAGATAATACAGTGGTTAGTTACCTATCGGCTCTGGGCGGGTCGGATCCCGTGTGGGTCATTGCGGGGGTTAATACCTATCAATACTATGTGGGTTAACACTTGGTGATATCGTGTGGGTTAGAGCATACCGATCCTGTTCGGGTTAGATCCTGTGTGGGTCATTGCTCAGCGATCCTGTGTGGGTCAGCGCATACCAATCTTGTGTGGGTCAGATCTTGTGTGGGTCAGCGCTCAGCGATCCTGTTTGGTTCAGTGCATACCAATCCTGTGTGGGTTATTGCGGGGGTTAGTACCTATCAATCCTGTGTGGGTCAGACTCTGTATAATCAGCAGTAGTGCCTCTTGACAGAATAAGATGACCTAGCTTCGCGACTATTCATATGTACTTCTATACTTCACTTATACCTGTGTGAGCTGAGTCTTATATCTTCATAGTGTACATGTGTGGTACTATATCTTCGTGGTGTTACCTATGTGGTACTCCTACCTTCGTGGTGTTACCTGTGTGGTACTCCTACCTTCGTGGTGTTACCTTTGTGGTATTCTTTCCTCCTGTGTGAGATGAGTACATCTTGATAACTTAGGTATATGTATGGGAATATACCTAAGTAGGGTTGACTGTTGTTTCCATGTTTTGTGGTTTATCCTTTGTGGATTTGAGAGACCTTTGGGGGCCTCGGGGTCCCTACCGAGTATTGTTATACTCACCCCTACACAGGCTACACCCGAACCTTGTTGTGTCTTGTGTAGACGACGAACAACGCTGACTAAGGACAAGGGTACCAGGACTGGGGACTGCTCAGAGGTGGAACTTAGACGAGGCATACTGCAGAGACGACCATTTAAGAGTTGTACCTACCCTTCAGGTAGGATCCTTGGCGGGTATTCACAGGATTTTTTTTTTTCAGTTTTACTTGTAATTTCTAGTTTTACTTGTACTTTTCAGCTGAGCTTGTATTCTGGCCCCTTTACTTTCTGTACACACCCTGTTTACTATATAGTTTACTTGTTCTTGTATCTTGTTGTGTGCTTGGTTTGTGTGAGTTTACAGTTTATAAAGGCAATGCCTTACCGTTTTAGGGAATACACCTTTCGGTGCTTGTCGCCAGCCCCTGGCCTATGGAAGGCGGGCTTGGGGTAGTCACGACACGGGCCCCGAGGGACAGGTGGTGACAAGTTTATTCATTTTTTTAAATTTATTTGATATTCATGTTTAGTAAATTTTTTATGAAATATGAATATTGTGTATGCCCATTTATATGATAAATTTCTTTTAGGATAGAGTCTTGCATGCCATGCTAGGTTTAGTATCATAAAACTTAGTTTTCATCTACCTTGGCCTCATTTTTTAATTATAGTCAAGAGCTTGAGAATAGTCATTGAATATAGTCTCTGCATATTAGGTAATAGATTTATCATGAATTAAATTTTCTCTTGAGTAAAGTATACCCAGGTAGATGGACCCGGGGTTTGACCACCTACTTTCCTAGAGGCTTATGCCTTGCCTATGAAAGTGAATGAGACTGGTTATTTATATCTTCGGGCTTACTCATGTGGAGTTTGAAAATCTCATATAAATTTATGCTTTTATATGAAGCATTCATGTACCTTATGCATATGATGCATTTAGATATGTGTGAAAAATACTTGACTTCTCTTTTTGGATGAGTAACACATACCTGTGGGTTTTGTAAAGCATTACATGTTAATGTGGTGTGGATACATTAATTTAGTAGTTGGAATAAAAATTTCCAAAAATAAATCATTAGAATCACGCATAAACAAAAAAACATGAAAAGATAAAGATTATATATGATGTAATAGTTATGAATTTAATATCACTACGCCAAAGTAATCTTTTAACAACTGTTTAAACTGCTGCATAATCGTTTCCCAATGGTTTTGAAAAATCACCACTAAATCGTGTGTCGACAATCATTTAGCAGCGATTTTTCAAAACTGCCGCGAAACGGTTCAGCGACATTTAAAAAAAAAACAGACAATTCATTTAGCGGTGGTTTAAACCACCACGAAATGATTTAGTGGCAGTTTTTAATTTTTTTTAAATTTATTGTTATTATTATTAATTAATCATTACTTATTTATTACCATGCAAATACCATGCCATGCATGCATGCATCTGTCATGTATTACATGCATAAATTCAGTATATATATGTGTTGGGAGAGATTTGAAACACTTACCTCTTGGTTATTCTGCAAAGACTTTACTACTCAAACAAACTCTTCATGTGGTCAGTAAATAAAATTTAATATACTCACATATATATATATATATATATATAGACAAAAAAATAATACTAAAGAATGATAACAAGTAATAGAAAAAACAAATAATACAAAACAAATAAATAAGAATTAAATAGTTAATAATTAATTATTAATAATTAATAATTAAGTAATGAATATATAATAAATTAATAAAAAATAAATTAATATATGATAAATAAATAATAAATTATTAAATAATAGACAATAAATAATAAATAAATAAATTATAAATAAATAAATTATAAATAAATAAATTATAAATATATAATGAATATATAATAAATAAGTAATAAATAAATAATAAAAAACATGTTAATAATAAATTATTAAAAAAATCGTAATAAATTAAAATTAAATTAATAATTTATTTATAAACAATAAATAAACAATAAATAAATAAAAAATAAAAAATAAATAACTGATAAATAAATAATAAAATAATAATAATAATAAATAAATAATAAAATAATAATAAAAAATAAATTGATAAAAAATAAATAATAAATAATAAATATATATTAAATAAATAAAAAATAAAAAATAAATAAAAAATAAATAGTGAAGAAATAATGAAGAAATAAATAATAAAAAACAAAATAAATAAATAAATAAAAAACAAAAAAATAAAAAATAAATAGAAATAAAAATAAAAAATAAATAAAAAATAAATAAATAATAAATAAAAAATAAATAAAAAATAAAAAATAAATAATAAATAAAAAGTAATAAATAAATAAATGATAAATAATAAATAAGAAGTAATAAATAAATAAATAAATAAATAAATAATAAATAATAAATAAATAATAAATAAATAATAAATAAATAATAAATAAATAATAAATAAATAATAAATAATAAATAAATAATAAACAAGTAATAAATAAATAATAAATAATAAATAAATAAATAATAAATAATAAATAATGAATAATAAATAAATAATAATAAATAAGTAAATAAATAATTAATATTTAAATAATAATAAATAAGCAAATAATAAATAACAAATAAATAATAAATAATAAATAAATAAATAATAAATAATAAATAATAAATAATAAATAATAAATAACAAATAACAAATAACAAATAATACTTAATAAATAATAAATAATAAATAATAAATAATAAATAATAAATAATAAATAATAAATAATAAATAATAAATAATAAATAATAAATAATAAATGAATAAATATAAATAAAAAATAAATACATAATAAATAAATAAATAAATAAATAATAAATAAATAATAAATAAAGAAATAATAGATAATAAATAAACAATAATAAATAAACAATAAATAATAAATAATAAATAATTAATAATAAATAAATAATAAATAAATAATAAATAATAAATAAAAAAATAAAAAATAAAAAATAAATAAATAATAAACAAATAATAAATAATAAATAAATAAATAATAATAAATAATAATAATAATAATAATAATAAATGAATAAATAAATAAATAAATAAGTAAATAAATAAATAATAATAAATAACAACTAAATAATAATAAATAACATTTTAATTATAAATTAATAATAAATAATTATTAGACATTAAATTAATAATAAATAATAAATTAATAATAATAATAAATTAATATTAAATTAAAAATTATATGTAATAATAATAATAAATAATAAATAATAAATAATAAATAATAAATTAAATAATAATTTAACAAAAAAATTAATAATAAAAAGATGAATAAATAATATATAAGTAATAAATAAATAATAAATAATAATTAATAATTAATAATATGTTAGTTATAAATTGATAATAAATAATAATTAAATCATAAATTGATAATAAATAAAAAAATATGCAGTAATATATAATAAATAATAAATACATTTTGAATGATAATTTATTAATAATTTAATAATAAAAAATAAATTAATAAATAATAAATAAATGTTAAAATAATAAATAATAAATAATAATTCAATTAATAATATTTGAATAAATAATAAATAGTAAATAATAAACAATAAATAGATATAAATAAATAAATAAATAAATATATATATATATATATATATATATATATATATATAAAACGAAATTTTCATAAATATATATAAACACACATTTATGTTACATAAATATATATAAACACACACACATATATATAATTATATATTAATATATATATATATATATATATATATATATATATATATAAACACAAGTAAATGTAGATATCTATATATATACCCATATAAGATATAAAAACATATAAACATAAATATGTATAAATATTTGCAAATGTATACAAATATTGACAAATTTTCTTATATATATATATATAATAGATAACAAATCATCAAAATAGGGAAAACCACAATAATTACAACACCATTAAATCAATAAGAATGTAAATCCATGGAATAAAATCTTAGACGACCCAAAAATCATATAAAGACACTCTTAAATGAGGTTGAAATCTCATCGAATGATAAAAATCATGGTATATTAAATTGTTAATAACTTAAATGGAAACCCTTTTAAATATTAAGCGTGAGATTTCTTTCAAAGAAACACTTATCAAGGCCTCGGTCATCTAACCAGGTAGGTCATGCCAAAGTTGGGTGGTTGTAGCACCCCCAATTTTAAGTAAGTAACCCTTTATTTATGATTTTTAAGTATATAAAGTATATGGGTGAAGTTTGATAGAGTTTGGAGAACTTTTAGAGGGTTTTTGGGGCTTTTCTATAGGTGCACGGTTTGGGAAAACCATGCCACACCTACAAAAAACTGTGCACAGTGAGACATGGGAAAAAGGGAAGGCGCACGGTCAGTGCATGGTTTTCCAAAACCACGCGTTTACCAAGGAGAAACCATGCACTTTGAAACAGTGGCTTTGATTGTTTGAGACAGTGGCTTTGGCATGGTTGGTGTACGGTTTGAGAACCGTGCAAGGAAACCATGAAGGGTTCCCCTTAAGAAAGTTGCAGGAGCACGGTTAGCACATGATTTTCCTAACCGTGCAACTAAACCATGCACATGTCAAAATTTAGATCCTTAAATTGTGGATCTAACACATTTTCACCTCTAAATGCTTCGTTTTTGCCCCAAAACGTCCCTAACTCAATATTTTTCCCTCTCAAGGGTTTGATAACCTCTCACCATCGAATTAGAAGCGATCCAGAGCCGTTCCTCGGTCCGTTGAAGCTCGATTCTTGCAGTAAGTGATCGTTCTTGGTTGTTCTTGGTAGTTTTGTTAGACCCACTACACCCTCTCTCTTGAATTCTTAGATCTACATCTTTTGTGGTTATATCTAAGGTTTTGGATTCAAAATATGATTATATTTGGCATGGTTTATGATAGGGGAAGAGATCTAAGGTGGATTTGTGGAGATTTAACCCAGTTTCATGGATGTTCTTTGTGTTGTTCTTCGTTTTCATAGTAAAACCTGAGGTAGGTGGATTCACTCTCAAATCCTCTATTTAGAACTTGAAGGCTTAGTTTCAAATTGGTTTAATTTCTTGATTTTTATTGTGAAATTGTGGTGCAAATCATGTTATAAATCCTCTTTAGTAACAATTTATGATTTTTGGTGAAATTGTGGAATCGTGGTAATTCATTGTGTAAAGGGATTTGGTCTCTTGATTTTAAAATGTTTATTTTAAAATATTGCCTCGCTAGATTTTTGAAATGACTTGTTGGAAAGGTTTTCAATAAAAAGAAGTTTTATTGAAATGGTTTGAAATGGGTTGTTTTGAAATGGTTTTTACATACATGGTTTTTTTTGTGAGTTTATGATCGATGTGCCCCTGAATAAGGGACATGTACCAGTGGGGTGCAAGGGATGCGAACCTGGATTGGGGGAATGTGTCAATGGGACGCAAGGTGATTGGATGAGAGATCACTCATGAGTATGGAATTGTCAAACAATCATGCATGTGTGGGTGTGTTGTGAACTGTGGAATGGTATAACAAAATAGAATGTTAAATGATTTGAAGAATTGTTTATGTGTATTCCTTGGAGAACTATTTTGATGTGAACTTATCAACTTTGATATAAATTGTGAAACTATTTTAAAAGTATTTTATATAAATTATTTTATATAAATGTACTAACATGTTCTATCTTAGTGGTGTGAGTAGGGAAGTCATTGGGGAAAATCTACTGAGTTTTATTACTCACCCCTACTTTAGCACTTTGGTGATTTTGTAGCTACATTCTATTAAGATATGGGAAAAGGTAAAGTATCACATGTATTTAGCACTACTTTGTGATACTTCTACTGTTTGGTGGAGTTGGAGATTTGAGCATGAGGAGCTTTGGATTCGTGTGGTTTTCTTTGGAGTTTTAATAGTTTGTCTTCCACTGTGTTACTCTTTAGTTGGTTTGATATAAATGAAATTTTTGATTTGTATTTCATTTTATCATGCATAATGTAGTATTTTATTTAGTCATGGTTTGTTGGTTAGTTGTTTATCTTCAAAGGGAAAATCATCCCCCAAATTGTAAATGAATCCCTCAACATTTATTGCTAGACTTTGGAATCTTGGGGATGTATCTTATGGATGAGTAGAATTTACACCTCGAATCAAGCCAATAAGGAGAGGTGGGATGTTATAGTGCCCATGGATTATCTTATGTAAGGAAAGAAAGTAATAGGTTATTAAGGAACATCATTGGGTAAGTCATTACAAAGATGAGTGACCCTGAACCATCCTTTGTTAATCTTTTTTTTGGTATTTACATTGGGTTACACTAGTATGGATACCTAATAGGATTAAGTTACCGGAGGAATAGATTTGAGCGAATCAATATAATGAATTTGTATAAATGGTTATCCTATCAACTATCCAAGAGTTACAACTATTGTGATTGAGATGATTCCCTACCTAAATAACTAAGTGGTCAGAGGAACACCAAAGTGGACTAACTGTTTAGTGAAATATGGATCTTGGCTCACTAAATGGATGTTATGTATGAGGTAATCATTTTTATTGAGATCAATTTAATTTAAAGCCATTAATAAAAATATAATACACGATACTCAGCTACTGATATGTCTTTATTGTAGATTATGACATATTTTACACTAATCATATTGATATCATTAATAGGCATGACCTATAAAATAATTAAAGATTGGTATCTATGATTGTAGAGTGTTCTCAAGTAGAAACATTCAGAGTAACCAAATGTGAATGTTATAAAAATAAACTTCATAAACTCTAACTCATGGGTATTAGATACCGGGTGTGCATTACACATTTGTACTGACAAACATAGACTTATAGATTAGAGAGAATTGATGAATGGTGAAGTAGATCTTCATGTTGGTAATGAAGCAAGAGTTACTAAATTAGAGGTAGACACCAGTGATCTAATTTTAACAAGTGGATTGATCATATAATTAAAAAATGGTTATTATATTCCTACCATAAACAAGAATTTTATTTTTGTATCATGTTTATAAAAGATGATATTTTCATTCATTATTAAGAACAAAAGTTGTTCTATATATAAGAATGAAACGTTTTATGGAATTGAGAATATAATGAATAGTTTATATATTATTGATATGAAATAGTTGATTATAATTCCACTTACCTTTGACATGGTCACCTTGGACATATAAATGAGAAACACATTCAAAGACTCTATAAAGATGGATCATTGGACTCATTCAATTATGAATCATTTGATACATGTGAATCTTGTTTATTGGAAAAAATGACAGTTACCTTTTAGGAGAATATATGATAATTCTAGTGTATTGTTGGATCTTATACACAGTTTTATATGTGGACCAATGATTACACTAGAAAATTGTGGTTTTAAGTTCTTGATCACATCACAATTCACTATTTTATTTCACCCTCACACTACTATATTAAACTATTTTGTATTAAAAATTACAAATATAATAAAAAATTGTAATTCATTTTTGGTTAAATAATTTAATGTTTATCACTTTTAAAAAGGGTTATTTCACTTGTTTTTATTATTTCAATGTAGGTGTAGGGCATAAGATGAATTTGAAGGAAAATGGGCCAAACTTCATAGGAATCCAAGAACACTTGTGGACTCAACCGCACACTTAAGATAATTAATAAATCCTCTAAGAACACTTGTGGACTCAACTGCACACTTAAGATAATTAATAAATCCAATTAGGCTGATATTTTTTGGTATGATCTAAAATTTATTTTTATAAAACTCTTATGAAGACACCCAATCCCAATTACTCCATTAAGGGGTCAAACTAAATTGATCTGTCTGAGAAAAAGAATCTATACAAAGTCAAAAGTTTGGTTTTTTATTTTAAAAATATATCCCATTTTATATATTAAATATACACAAAAATTGAAATGGTGATAGAAAATATGTTGGGTAACAACTTTTTAGTTTTTTTTTCAAATCAATATAAGGATTTCTACCCACCCAAAACCATGGTCCAAGTGGTTTCTCTAAATCCGGGTGCCCAAAACCACCTTTCACTTTGCCTATAAATTGCCACCTTGGGAAACTCATTTGAAAGTTTTACCAAGGAGTGAAGTGATACCATTTTTAAGTTACAGAGGAGTAATATCATCCCTCTTTATCTCCTTATCCTCATAGGAATATCTGAAATGAATAAGGATATCCACTCGAGCTTCTTCCCCTCAATGGCAAGCTAAACAGTGGGAATTCATTATGAGGGAGATACACATCATGTAAATGGAGTTATAACACCTATATTGCTATTGGTTTTATGTATTTTTGGTGAAAAAACATTTTATTCAGAAGTATCTTACCTTGATTCATATTTTAATGCTTTGTTTGATTCAACTGAATGAAACACTCTTTACTTTTAACCAATTGGTGTGAAGTTTTGAGTGTGTGACTTATGCTGTTATGATTAGAAAACACAAGAATCATTTTCTTACCTAATTATTAGATATTTAAATTTTATTTTGAAGTTATTATACCATGCATAATATCTGTACCTTGGCTATACAATTTTTATGTCAAGGTTTGGTTCAACATGCATCGATATAAAATCTTGGAAAGTAATTGAGATTATGATTAATTTCAACCAAAGACTTACTTAAAACCTGAATTAATCTCTAATAATGATGAAATTTATATGTGTGTAGTGAACTAAAAATAAACCCTTTTCTCATATCTTTAAAAATCCATTTTTTAACTATTAAACTCTTCAAATTAAGTCATTTTATTTTTAAAACTGTTTTCAAAACCACCCCAACTTTTAGTAATTGTTTAAAAAATATACACTATAAACCACCAATTCTCCTTGATAGACGACCTAGGTTACTACATATGATATAAATCAACTTTAAAAACATAATAAATTTGATGTTTCATGATAAAATGACCTAATTTTTGTGATGTTTTCAAGGAGCACTTTGATTTTTTGTGCGTATTTTTGATAAGATATTTATAAATTTTGTGAATATTTATTTATTTTATTTTATACCTTTACATATTGTTTTGTTTTATTATTTATTTATTGTGTTGGTTATATGAATGACACATTCTACTCTAGGAGATTTACCTCCTTTTAAACTTGAACCACAGAGGATCCTACACCAGCGACACCAAGGCACACAAGACAAACCTTTGAAGGCGAACACACCACACCTTGAGAATTTTATAAACCCCTCTTCTTCTAGAACTAAAATAGAATCTGAAATTAACATGTATAATACATCATAAAATAACTAAACACTAAAATAACTAATCTCTCCTGATGTTGTAATCCAACCTACATATATTCAAGTACAAGGTGAAGCATGGAACTTTGAACTAAAATCTGGTTTAATTCACTTATTACCTAGATCACATAGATCTCTTAGAGAAGACCCACATAATCACTTAAAATAATTTATCACCACGCGTTCAACATTAAAACCTTCAAATGTGTATGTAGAACAAGTAAAGCTTAGGTTATTACCTTTCTCATTATAATACACTGCAAAATATTGGTTATACAATGTCAACTACCCAATTAGAGGCTGGGTGAACATGAAATTTATTTTTCTTGAAAAATAATTCATAGCATCTCAAAATGAAACTATAAGGAAGGAAATATGTGGTATAAGGAAATCAAAAAGAGAAACACTTCCTAAATATTGGGAACGATTTAAAAGGATTTGTTCAAGTTTCCCACACCACCAAATAAGTGATCAGATTTTAATATAATATTTTTATGAAGGTTTAATTCCTATTGATCATAACATGATTGATGCTACTATAGGTGGTGAACTAGTTGATAAAACCTCAATTTCTGCAAGAAACCTAATTGAGAACATGGTGTAGAACACACAATAATTTGGTTCAAGGTCCAGTGTACCCATTCGAGGTGTCTATGAGGTGTAGAGTTCTGTGTTTGAGAAGAAGGTGAACCCGAAGTTTGAAGAGGTAAGTGACCTTATCTAATGACTTGAACTTTCCCAAGGGAAATCCCAATATCATCCTCCCATACACTATGGTATCTATTCTACTAGAACCCACTATTCTGACTAATTCCATCAACTGAGAGAACCTTCTAAGAGTTTTGTGGCAATCTTTCCATGATGCCCCTATAACTAACCCATTAGTAAAGAACCACACTATCCATAAAAAATTATATGGAAAGACAACCAAGCATATAGGAAAGGAGGTATTCAAACCAAACTCAAGAACCATGTAACCAATTAGGGAAAAGCATTCATCCACCACCTAGAAATCATCAACCACCACAAAGGCCTTTCCAATGACCCCTCCAAAACCCAAGCCTATATAGTGACCCAAAACTAGAAGCCTAGATTCAGTTTTTTCTACCCTTAAATTGGCATGATTAAAAGGAATAAAATCCCTAAGGACTAAGATTTTAGTATACTTGGTAAACCAGATACATAAATGAGTCTTTTATTACAAATGAATACAATTATTACAACATAATTTTTTTTTCTAAATAAATTCAAGGATAAATTTATTTTATATAGAGTATCCTTGAAGATATTTCTTAGTAAACTTCATGTAATACTGGGGAAAGAAAACATAAATAAGTGTGAGCTCAAATTCTTAGTTACGGAAAAGTATAGCAGAAGCAAAAATGAATCAGTGAGAATAATCAATATGGAAAGGTAAATAACTGAGAACACATTCCATGTAATAAATAATTGATAAGTAAGTGAGTAAATAATATGGCAAGGTAAATAAATAAAAACAAATTTCTATTTAAATAACTAGATAAGGAAAAATAAATATAATAGGGTAAGAAATTGAAACACATAACATTTAATCAATGAACTGGAAATGAAATGTATCCATAGATATATCGACACAAAATATAATGGATGAATAATAAATAAAAATAAATGAATACAATGATTTATTAATGGATGTCATGTCTTATTCACATAAAAACCTATACCATAAATACCTTTTATAAGATGGTTAAAACTACATATAGAAACCCGTTTAGTTTGCACAACTTATTTTTCTCATGAGAACCTATCAATGCATCGAGGAGCTATATAAAGTCTGGGCTCCACATGTCATTTCTAGTACAAATAATTCCTCATATAAAATAACCAAAATAAATAACATTCCTTATCAAATATCCACATTTAATAAAGAATACTAAATTATCAATATTTCCCCAAATAATAAAATAACCATCAAAGTAAACACTATATGTAAAATGGTATACATTTTAGGAAATAGTAATATCCATGATAAATAAAATGGATAATTTAGGGGAAATTATATATTCAATGATATTAGGAGATTGAATATTTCAATAGGAATAATAAATAAATCAAGGAAGTGAATGTGAATAATATCCTTAGATAAATCAATCATAAACCATCTAGAGGAATAATAAGTATAGTATCAAAAAAATATATCCCAAGTGGAGTAAAATAAAGGGCTTTTGTCATTGATGAATAAGAATACTATAAAAATATCTTATAAAAACATTATTGGGGAAAATATCCTTTTATTTTGAAAAACCTTTTGAAAAACCTTTTCTTTGAAAATCACTTTTGAAAAAATTTTCTTTTAAAAGTAAAATTTCAAACATGAAAAGAAATATTAAAATAAATGATAGTGAGTAAATCTTTACTTTCCATACAAGGTAAAAATAAAATTTCTTTTTCATGGTAAAAAGTTTAGAAAAATACCTTATTCATAATGCAAAAAGAAGATTCCTTTGAAATAATTGGTAAAAGAAAAAAAGAGTAAAAATGACTTTACTAAATCAATTTTAAAAGGTTAAAAATATTTTTGAAAACCTTTTTTGAAAACAAGGTTTTTAGAATAAAATAGGATCTTTGACTAAAGAGTGAAATGAAGTCATGTTTTCTTAAAAAAATTTTTTCAAATAATTTTAAGTACCAAAGAGTGGAAAAATGGTACTATTAATTGAAAAGGTCATGAATAACTAGAGGAGAAAAAAATTAAAGGGTTTATTAGACAATTATAAAATAATTTCCTTTGATGAAAATTCAAGTGTAAAAAATCCTGAATAAAATGATATTGTGAAGTAAAACCCTTGAAAAGACCATAACATTGAAGTGAGAATAAATCAATGAATAGATTATGTGTATCAACTGTGAATACACATAAGGTAGTAGTAATACATCAATAGATAGTAAAATTAATTTTACAAATAATCAAAAAATATTAATGACAACAAGAAAGTATTATAACCTAATGAAAAGGAATTGGGTTATGAAATCTCTTTTCCACTTGGTAACTTTTAACTCAAATCTTCTTAGATGAAATAATTCAAATTAAAACTCAAAATACAATTAATAATGAATGAATCATGATATTATATGACATATTGGAAGTATGTACACAATATATAAGAAATTAGGTGCACAAAAAAATAAGTTATTGTTTCAAGATAAAGTTAACAATCACAAAAGGAAGTGATATTGCAAAGATAATCATTAAACATTTTCTTGAGTAGAATAATCTTAAAACATTCCAAAGTGTCCCATACCACTTTGAAAAATTCGAATCATATTATCCGTGAAGGAATAAAATTAAATGAAACTTATAATATCATGATAATAAATGGGTTCATGATATAACAATTCAAATGTAAGTATATACATAATATAAAAGAAACTAGGTGTATAACAACAAATAAGTCTCAATAGAATATAAATTGAGATGAAATATCTTACCTTGCATTTCATTTCAGTTGAACATCCTTTAAATTATTATATAATAAACTTATGTTAATTATACACTTTATTTAGAATATTTTTAATTTTTATAATTAATTTTATTTCAATTATTACCATGTTTTATACAACTACTTAATCAATTAAGTTTACGTCAGGTGTTTTAACCAAATTCAGTTTACGCGTCGAAAAAAACTTTTGTACATCCACTATGGTCAAAGGGGTATTTATATAACTTATACAGAATAATAATCATGAAATAATTATCATATTTATACATAAATTATAATTTTAAAAACAATCATTAAATGTGGTTATGAAAAATGAATCAACGTTACGATCATAGAGACGGTAGGTTGTACGTAAGCATGAGTAACATTCTCATTTTTTCAATGATCATTATGGAGATAAGGTAAGTAGAATTTTATATTTATAGAATGGTAATTATATCATAAATAACATATTATTTAATCATATATACTTATATACAGAATTATTATGATGAAAAAGAAATCACATCATGTCGAGGAGGCGGTAGTCCACACATCCACGAACGACGTTATCGCTTTTTTAAGCGTGTGAAAGGGTAATAAAAAAATGATATATATTATATTTAAATAAAGGTAATTATTTCATGAATATAATATAGAGGTTTTTATGTCACATATTCTTAATTAAAAACATACTTTATACGCTTCATGAATAGTGTGAATGAATCACATCGCTTTGAGGGGGTGGTAGTCCACACTTCCACAAATGATGTTATCGTATTTACACAAAATGGAAAGTATAAGGGTATATGTTATAAAAGAATTAAAGAATAATAAAGACATAATAAATATAATATATAAAATATATAAACATAGTGTCCATCATAATGAACACCATGATAGGTGATTAAGGAAGAATGAACAATCATTGTTTCGTGAGGTGGTAGTTCGTCATACACATAAACAATATGTTCATTACTCATTATATGGAAGTGTGTGTAAGTGTAGGTCTAAATATTAGCATAAAAACATATCAGTATATTTATGATAATTGTTTTTTATATAATCATGGAATAATAATATTTTAGGGGGTGGATAATGAAAATAAAACTAAAAAGCTTAAGGAAAGATGTTACCTCTTAATCGGGTAACTCCTTTTGGTTTGAACCAAAGGATTCATTGGACTATTTTATGACCAATAAGATGCTTATAGGATGATTTTAGGGATGTTTAGGAGATATTTGGGTAGATCTTGGTTGATCCAAAGTGTCTTGAGAGGTGTGATGAAGTGGGATGATAATAGGCCCTTTTATAGTGGAGGAGGAGTGACACTCTTGTAATATTTTGACAAAGGAATTCCATACATGTTTTTTACATTAAAAGTGAATAAAATAATTTAATTAATTAGATAAAATTGAGGATAGGGTATAAATATGTCCAAAAATTTCTCTTGTACAAAGGTCATTTGGCCTCTTAAGATTAAGGTTTAGTCCCTTATTAATCTTAATTTTACCTTTATCGCTGTAATTAATTTTAATTACATTCACTAATATTTTTAATAAAATACTAAGTTTAAATTCTTAGAAATTATAAATTATTTTGATTCAAAATATATAATCTATTTTTACAAATTCCAATCACATAAGTGTCATAAATTAATTTAAATTTAATCCCACAGACGAGACGGCAATGCGAGTTTTTAAAGTAAAAACGTCCGAAAGTCTGCAATGTTTTAATAGTAAATTTCAAATTGAAATTGATTCAAATGACCTAAATTGTGTTAATTGATAAAAATATTATCTAATTAAACTTTAAAACAAATTTAAAATATTATTTAACCTTATAAATAAATTATATGAAAAAGTAGTTTTGAATTAAAATTTAGTACGTTTCAATATCCGTTAAAAAATGAAGATTCATAGAAAAATATAAAAAATTCACCCTAACCTAATTTTTATGTTTCTATTTAAAATATGAAGTTTATTTTTATATATATAATCTATAAAAGTTCCAAAAATTGAATTTAAAATAGGTTCACCATTAAAAGGTGGTAAAAATTCCTTAATATAAATATAGTATTTTTTGTATAAAATTGGGTTTGTTCTTATATTATGCTTATAAAATATATTGGATAAATATAAAAAATATTTTATTGAATATATAATAAATATAATACATTAATATCACTCAATAATTGTAATTAATTTAATTTTTTAGGATAAAATAACTTTGCGACCATTAAAATAGTTTGCTATAAATTTTTTCATTTATTTTCAATTGGATATTATATTCATTTATAATTAATTTGTAACCAATTAATTAGTTGTGTAAACTATATGATTTTATAATTTAGTTAATAATATTCATAACAAATTGTTTATATTTTATTATATTAAATAATAATATTTTAATAATATATTATTGTTTGGTAAAACTTGGTATTGCATGTAATGTAAGGCATTTAAGAAACTCATTGTTGAGTATGTCGCATGATAACTCAATATCACGTGAATTTCAAGCTATAAATTATATTGAATTTATTTAAAGTATTAAATATATTATAAATACTTGGGATATTATATTCCCTTACGTGCTTAGTGTCAACGTCATGCATGCTATTGAATACAAATTACTATTTTATAATTTTTAGGGTGTTACAACCTAGACTAGAGGAAATGATGAAACAAATGGCTACAAAAAATCTACAATTACAAAAAACCACCCAAGCTTCCATACAAAACCTAAAAACTCAATTATTATAACTTTCCAACTCAGTGGGGGAAATCCAAAGTCATGGGTTGAGTAAAATACCTTCTCACCCAATAGTCAACCCTAGGGATAAGGGAAATGTCAGTTCCATAATCCATTGTAGTGCAACAAAACTTAAAATCCAAATTAAAAATCTATTAGAGTCATCCCCTATTGAGGAAACCACCATCCCAACCATTGAAAATGGTAAAAATTAGAAAATACCTTGTCATGAGAGAAACCATGCAAAATGAAAGAGAGTTTCATTTGATGAATCACCAAGAAAAACCATTCCTCTTCCATTTACCCAAAGTTCCAACCAACCAAGGAAACAAAAAGAAACTAAACTCGATAATGAAATATTGGAAACTTTAAAAAAGTTGTATGTTAACATCCCCTTGATTGATCCCATGAATAAAATTCCACAATACACCAAGTTTTTGAAGGATATGTGTACACACCGAAGGAAACTTCAAGGTGAGATTGGGGAGGAATGGCTCTACATTGATAAAGTCATCACTTCCCACCAAATGAAATAATATTAGAACATTCTTGATTCCATGCACCATAGGGGGTATTTATTTTCCAATGTTATTTTTTATTTGGGTGCCTTTATAAATGTGATACCTCAATCTATTCTCTCCTCATTGCAGGTTGGGAAACTGAAGCCAATTGAACTTTTTTTAATTAAAAAACCGGAGTATCGAACACCCTTTTGGTGTGTTAGAGGATGTTCTTGTGAGGGTGGAAAATTTAATCTTTCATACTAATTTTTATATGATTAAAATGGAAGATGATAGGATAAATGGACACACCCCAATTATATCAGTGAGGAGTTTCTTTAAAATTGAAAAAACCATAATTAATGTCCATAATGCACTACCACAAAACGAGCCAAGGCCAACACCACCCTTTATCAGCACTAACGAAAAAGCGCTGATAAGGGGGGGGGGGGTACCTTTATCAGCACTAAAAAAAGTTCTGATAAAAGTACCCCTTTATCAGTGATTTTTTTTAGCATTGATAAAGGTACCCCCTTTAACAGCGCTTATTTTTAGCGCTGTTAAAGGGTACCCCTTTATCAACACTTTTTTAATAGCACTGAATAAGGGGGGTCTTTATCAGCGCTTTTTATAAAAGCGCTGATAAAGGGACTGCTTCCAAAATAAAAATTCATTAAAAAAATATTAATATTTAAATATATAGATATAGTTATACTGATATAAATATAATATATATATTTTTAAATATAATTTTAAATATATTTTAGATAAGTATAAATATACATTTACACTTAATATATAATATATTTAGTGAAAATGGATTATAAAAAAATTAAAAAAATATTTTTAATTAATAATTTGATAATTATTATGGATTAATAGTCATTTAATAACAATCTGAAGACTAAAAAAATAAAAAAAATTAAAAAAAGATCCAAAATATGTTGAAAACGCAACTCGAACTTCAAACGGCCATAACTTTTGATCCGGGTGTCCGTTTGAGCTCTACCATATATGAAATCGAAGCCTGTGACGATATATATACCCTTGTGACTGATGAAGACCATAGTCAAGGTTTTTTAGAGGCCAAAAAAGGACCAAAAGGCCTCCAAAACCGAGTTTTTAGTTGGGATACCCCGATTTTTTAACATTTTGTGGATTTTCAGCCTCGTTTAAGGGGGTATTATTGACTTTTTTTTTTGGTGGGGACTGAATTTATTCCAATTTATTACATTCATATTGATATTATGTCTTTGAAATTTTATTGTTTTTTATAATTCACTGCTATTTATAATCAAATATATAATAATATATACATATTTTTTATATATTCACACATAAAAATTTAATTATAAATATAAATAATAAAATATATTTACATATAAAATATGTTAGATTTATCTAAATAATAAATAATATCCATTTTATTTAAAATACAAATATATGAATATTTATATACCTATTTATTAATCGAACTATATATATATATATTAATATAACTACATATATATATCAATATAACTATAAATATATATATTAATATCACTATAAATATATATATTAATACAACTATATATATATATATTAATATAACTATATATATTAATATAAATATATATTACTATACGAATAAATATAACTATATATATATATATAAATAGAGATATCATGAAATGGAAAAAAAATAAAAATAAAGGAGTGGTAAGGGCTGAGGTGCGCAGGGGGGGAGGTCTCAAGTTAGAAACCTAGTGGAGTCAGGGGCGCATGCGCATGGGGGAATATGGGAGCTAGCGCTAATAATGAGTGGGGGATAGTGCTGATAAAGGGTGGAGGGGGGTGCGTGGGGTTGCTGGAGGTGTGGGAAGGCGCTGATAAAGGGGGGGGGGCTCAAGCGCTGTAAAAAGCCCCCCCGAGATTGACAGGATTTTTTTTAACTTTTATCAGCGCTAAAAATAAAGTGCTGATAAAGGACCCTTTTATCAGCACTTGGTTTTAGCCCTGATAAAAGACCCCTTTTATCAGTGCTGATAAAAGGGGTCTTTATCAGCGTTTTTTTGGAGCGCTGATAAAGGGGACCCCCCTTTATCTACGCCGACTTTAACAGAAATTTTATAGCGTTGTTAAAGGCCATTTTTAGTGCTGATAAAAGGGGTATTTGAAGTAGTGATGGTATATTATCTATAGAGTTTTGTGGTGATATTTTCTACTTCAACATCCTTGATTCCATGAAGCACCCCTCAAAAGAACATTCCCCACTTTTAGTTAATTTTATTGATGTACTACCTTCCCCTAAAAAAATTTATTTTCTTTATCATGATTCCCTTTTTGAGTTTTCATCATTGATAGAAATTTTAGTTAATGAATCATGCACTGAATGTTGTAGTGTTATATAAAAATGTCATGCATGTTTATTAATTGATGATTTCTTAAGCACTGAGGATATCATGACCATAGATTATACTGATAAGCTTGTAAAATATTATTACTCATACAAGGATATTACTATTGAGCAGTTAGATTAGATCATTAACCTATAACTTTCACATTCACTCCCATCAATCCAAAATCCCCCTAATTTAGAACTTAAAAAACCGCCTCAAAATTTGAAATATTCATATCTTGATAATGGAAACAAGCTTCCTGTCATCATTTCTAGTTCCCTTCCTCCAGAGCATGAATTGAGATTGCATGAACTTTTGAGGGATTATAAAAAAGCATTGGGATGGACACTTGCTGACATTATTGGTATTATCCTATCAATTTTCATGCATCATATATTGTTAAATGATTTGGCTAAACTAGTGATGGAGACACAAAACCGACTAAACCCAAACCTCCTAGATGTTACTAAAAAGGAGGTAATAAAATTATTAGTTGTTGGAATCATTTACCCTATCTATGATAACTAATGGGTTGGTTCAGTGTAGGTAGTTCACAAGAAAACTATTCTTACTATAATTAAAAATGAAAATAATGAATTGGTTCCAACCCATTATAGAATAATTGGCATGTCTGTATTGATTACTATTGACTAAACCAACACAGTGGGAAGGACCATTTCCCATTTCCATTCATTAACCAGATGATTGAGAGGCTATACGGGAAGTCCCATTATTGTTTCCTTAATGGGTATATTTCCCTTGAGGATTAGTAAAATACAACCTTTACTTTTTCTTTTGGCAAATTTTTCTATAGGAGGATGTTATTTGGTCTATGAAATTATCTGGGTACTTTCTAGCGATACATGGTTAGTATTTTTTCATATTACCTAGAGACTTGCATGGAAGTATTTATGGATGATTTCACTATTTATGGATCCTATTTTGATTAGTGTTTGAGTAGTCTTGGTTCTATCCTGCATCACTGTATTGAAAATAATATTATATTAAATTATGAGAAATTCCATTTCATGGTGAGATGAGGTATAATACTTAGACATGTCATTTATGGGGATGGAATCCAAGTAGATAAATCAAAAGTTTACATCATTTCTTCCCTACCATTCCCCAAAAATGTGTGTGATGTGGGATCATTATTAGTTCATTTTGGATTTTATCATCGTTTTATTCATGAATTTAGTAAGATTGTATTCCACCTCTCCCACTTACTCCAAAAAGGAAAAGAATTTTCTTTTGATAAAAATGGTGAGGATGATTTTAAAAAACTGAAATGGAGTCTCAAATCACCCCTAATAATCAATCACATTAGTGGTATTTACTATTTGAGCTCATGTGTGACACCTATAACTATGTAGTTGGGGTAGTCTTATCACAATGGGTTTCTCTAGATTCACATGTCATAGCCTATGTATCATGCACACTGAACCCTACCCAAACAAACTAAACCACAACTAAAAAATAATTCCTTAACATTTTATTTTTCTTAGATAAATTCAAATCACACCTTTTAGGGTCCCAAGTGATTGTGTTCTCAGACCATGCATCCCTTCAACATCTTCTTAAGAAAATTTAATCCAAACCACGTCTCATTCTCTAGATGATCCTCCTTTAGGAATTTAATCTTGAAATTAGGGATGAAAAAGGAGTAGAGAATGTGGTGGCCGACCATATCAGTAGGATAATCCCATACTTGTACATTGAATCACCCCTGTATTCCCATAAATTACATGTTACTTTATGTGAATTTTTATTTCATATAATATGTTATTCCCTGGTATGTTTAAATTTTAAATTATTTGGTAGCATATTGAATTCTTGATGATTTCAATAAAAACCAAGATGATCGTCTAAAACATGGGTCCCATTGGTAAATTTGGGATGAACCCTAACTTTTTCACACATGTAGTGATCAATTTATTAGGTGTTGTGTTACCGATAGAGAGTTTCAGTCTATCCTTAGGTTTTGACACACTCTTGCTTATGGGGGCCACTTTGTTCCACAACAGACTGCTTGCAAGATCCTCAATTCTGGCATTTTGGCTAATACTATTTCAGGATGCCCATAATTTTTGCAAAGTCTATCCTCATTGTTGAATTATGGGAAATGTATCTCAAAGAAATGAAATTCCACATCAACCCCTGATCTTTCATTACATTTTTGATGTTTGGGGCATTGAATTTATGGGTTCATTCCCCAATTCATTTGGAAACTTGTACATTATTTTTGTTGTTGATTATGTGTAAAAATGGGTAGAGGTACAAGACACAAGGATTAATGATTCCAAGATAGTTGTGAAATTTTTGAGAACACAATTTTTTTAGGTTTGGATTACCTAGGTTCAACATCAATGAATAGGGTTGTCATTTCTGTAATCGAACAATGCAATCACTTTTGCATCATTATGGGGCCATACATCGATTTTCTACTGCATATCACCCACAAACCAATGGTCAAGTTGAGGTGTAAAATATATAGGTAAAATAGATTCCTAAAAAAAATAGTTCAACCCAATAGAAAAGATTAGTTTATTAGACTTGATGATTCATTATGGGTTTACCATACTGCCTTCAAAACTCCCATTGGAATGTCACCCTATTGGATTGTTTTTGTAAATATTTTCCTCCTCTCTATTTATAAAGAGCACTGAGACTACTAGGTAATTAAACAATGTAATTATAATATTTCTATTGCTGGTGATCAAAGGAAGTTATAGATTCAAGATATGAAGGAAATAAAAGAGACTTATACGAGAACTCCCAAATTTATAAGAGAGAACCAAGGTTTCCCACAACCACCTAATCAATCATCTTCAATTCCACATTGGGTATAAGGTCCTCCTTTTCAATGAAAGGATAAAGTTGCATCTAGGTAAGCTTCTTTCCTTCTTTTTTTCCCCATACACTATTGATAATTTTTATCCATTTGGTTTTGTTCAGGTTAAAAATGAAGAAACAAAACAAACCTTCACTGTCAGTGGGTAGTGGTTGAAGAAGTTTCATGAATCCATTCCAAATTCCCCTATAGAGGAGCTCTAAGTTCAAGAAGAAACCTACCAATGACACCCGCCAGGTTTTATCCTCCCTTCCCAAATTATTCTTTATTACATTGAGGATACATTTTAGTCTAGGTGTGTGTGGGGGGTGGGGGGGGGGGTGGGGGGGGGGGTGTGGGTACATTCCTATGTTAGTTAAGAATTTTCACCATATTTCTTCTTTTTCTCTTTTTCACTTGCTACATCGTATTATAAACTCTCCCCCCCTCACTTTTTTCCAGAATATTCACTTTTGATGCCCACTTAATTATGGAAATAATTAAAAATTCATAATGAATTTTCCTATTTCAAGTTGTTTTAACATTTAAAAAAATAATTTCACTAATGGAATGTGTGTTTTAGCATGAATTTAACTTTAAGGTGTGAATTTTTCTAGTAAATTGGTAGTTTTTTATGATATTAATGGTTGTATCTATATGATACCTTTGAAAAGATTGATCCCCTTTGTGTGAGTAGATTATGTGAAAATTAAGTCACTTAATATCCCTACATAATCTTTTCACCCAAACATGAAGTGTGAATATTATTACTTAATAGAAGGTAAATATATGTTAGGTTAATGTTTCTATACTTTCCAAAATGTTTTTTTCCATATGTTCATTCCTTATCTGATATTTTTCATTACTGTACCAGATTGAACTATGCACGTGTACCTATTATCCAACTATTTACACCCTCAAAAAATAATTAAGAAAAAAAAATATGGTTTGTGTCTTTGGAAAGTCAAAAACCACTCTTCCTCGACATTTTATCATGTTATAACAATTACAATTAGTGTTGTGAGGAGATCAAACAAAGGTTTAGAGATGAGTGTGATATTTTTTCCAAGTGAAACTTAAAAAAAAGCAACAAAAGTAATAAATGAGGGGAGTGATGAAATGTACAAAATATGAGGATATGTAAGTTGGGATCTTAAGGTTTTACTTCCAGAAATTATTAAGTTAGTGGGTCTTGAAATTTTATTATAAAGTATGTAGGGAAGGTTTGATGGAAAGAATCATATAAGTAGAATTTTTTAAAATAGCCTATATTTACTATATAGAAAGTGGAAAGAATATAATGAAATGTCTATCACACACAAACATGGAGATTTAATGACAATTTTTAATTTTGAAGTATTTTCTCAAATTGTTATTATTAATCTCCTTGAATTTCGTTATGATACAATTTATGAGACACCATTTTCCATGATTAGTGAGAATAACTCCTTGGTGTGGTTTTTTCTTTGATCACATTGCTATAAGGAGTTAAATTTTCAATGTTAAATATTCATGAAGTTGGTAATATCTCCATGCATCATTTTTAGAAATGTGACTTTGCCCAGGAGTGAAAATGTTTAGCTGGGGGGGTGTGATCGCACTGTGATTCACTATTTTATTTCACACTTACAAAACTGTATTAAATTAGTTTTGTATTAAAAATTAAAAATATAATAAAAAATGTACTTAATTTTTAATTAAATAATTTAATGTTTATCACTGTTAAAAAGGAGAATTTCACTTATTTTGATGATTTCAATGTAGGAGGAGGTGATTTGGAGGGATGAGGATAAATTTGAAGAAAAATGGTCCAAACTGTGCAGGAATACAAGCACACTTGTGGTCTGATCCAAAATTTAGTGATCTATAACTCTTCAGAAGACACACAACCCCAATTTGTCCATAAAGGAACTTAATCAAACTGATTTATCTAAGAAAAATAATCTATATGAATTCAAAATATTGGTTCTATATTTTCAAAATATATCCCATTTTATACATTAAATGGATGAAAAAATTGATATAGAGATAGAAAATAGGTGGGGTAAGAACTTTTTAGTTTTTTCTAAAGATATATAAGGATTTCTACCCACCTAAAACCATGGTCCAAGTGGTTTCTTGAAATCTAGGTGCCCAAAACCACCTTCCACTTTGCCTATAAATTGGAACCTTGGGCCCCTCATTTGAAAGTTCAATCAAGGAGTGAGTTGTTTCCATTTTCAACTTCCAAAGGAGTACCCTCATACCCTTGGAGGTTCTGGATCTCCCTATCCTCATAGGTTGATCTTAAATGAGGAAGGTTATCCACCCGAGCTTCCTCCTCCTCTTGATGATAGGCTAAACAGTTGGAGTTCATTACGAGGGAGATACACATATTGTAAAGGGATTTATGACACATGTATTAATAATTGTTTGATGTATTTTGGGTTTGAAATCATTTCATTTAAAATTATCTTACTTTGATTCATATTTCAATTCTTTTTTTGATTCAACCGAATAGAATTTTCTTTACTTTTAACCGATCAATGTGAAGTTTTGAGTGCATGAATTATGTTGTTCTGATTATAAAAAACAATAATCCCTCTCTTCACCACTTATTAGAGATTTAAATTTGATTTGGAAGTTATTATACCATGCATAAGAGCTGGACCTTGTCTATATGATTATTATGTAAAGGTTTATTTCAACATGAATTGATATAAAACTTGGAAAGTAATTGGGATTATAATTAATTTTAACCAAATACATACTTAAAACCAAAATTAATCTCTACGAACTATGAATTTTAAATGTGTGTAGTGAACTCACAATGAATCCTTTTTCACATATTTTTCAAAATCCACTTTTTTCAACTATTAAAATCTTTAAATTAAGTCATTTTATTTTGAAAACTATTTTCAAAACCACCCCATATTTTAGTACTTTTTTTTAAAAATACACACTATAAACTACCAATTCTCTTTGAGAGATGACCTAGGGTCTTCCCTATACTATAAATAACATTTAAAAACATAATCAATTTTACATTTCATGAAAACATGACCAATGATTCGTTAATTTTACTAATGGATTTAGTTGGTATGGGTATGTATTTATAATAAAACATAAGTATAAAACTTTTGAAAATTTCAAAACTGTTTCAGAACAAAGTATAGAATCAATTGGGAAAAATTATTAAATTCCTCTTATCAGATCAAGTTGGTGAATACTTGAGTTAGGAATTCATAGGTCATCTGAGAGATTTTGGAATTATTTCACAACCCAATTCTCCCAAAACACCATAATGGAATGGTATATTTGAAAGAAGGAATCATACCTTGTCAGACATAGTTTGATAGAAGATGAGCCTATGTGACTTTCCTATCTCATTTTGGGGTTATGATCTAGATACTACTACATTACTATTAAATTGTGTTCCATATAAAGTAGTCATGAAGATACCATATGAGATATGGATTATGAAACGTCCCAATATGCATTTCATGAAAATTTGGGATTGTGAAGCTTATGTAAAACATTTTTCTTTAGATAAAATTGAACTTAAGTCTGATAAATTATTATTTATTGGTTATCCCAAGGAAAATACGTGATGTTATTTATAACATCCTACTAAAGAAAAAGTGTTTGTGGCTCAAGCTGGTGTATTTATTGAGAAGTAATATATAATTTGAGTATTCAGTGGTAGGAAATTTAAACTTAGAGAAGTTTATGACCAAAAAATAGGAATCGTTCCTAATATAGAGGTTGTGTTGGTTCCAAAAAGAGTTATGGAAGAAAAAACAAATCAAGTTATAGAATAACCTCAAAGGTATGATAGTATTTTTTAGGATCCCAATAGATATGGATTTCTCTTGGATAATGATAATGTAGTAACATTAATAGGATATGGAACTTCTTCCTATAAAGAATCCATTGAGAGTTCTGATTCTGAGAAATGGTTAAAATCCATGGAATCTGAGATGGACTCCATGTACACTAACCAAGTTTGGAACTTGGTGGATGCACCTAAAGGGGTGAGTCCCATAGAGTGAAAGCGGGTTTTCTGTAATAAGACTAACATGGATGGTAGATCATCTACTCATAAATAATTCTTGATGGTACATGGATGTAAACAAGTTTATAGTATTGAATATGAAGAGGCCTTTTGACCTATTGTGGTGATAAAGACCATTCATATTTTTGTATCCATAATAGCTCATTATGATTATAAAATATATCAAATGTATGTAAAAACCTCATTTATTAATGGTAATTTATACAAGGATGTGTATATGATACAACCCAAGGGTTTTGAAGTTTCAAATGAGAATGCTAATTTTTGTAAGGTGCAATGGTTTATTTATAAACTAAGGAAGATTATCAGAGTTGGAATATCCAGTTTGATGATGTAATCAAAGATAATTATTTCATCAAGAACACAAATGATTATTATTTTTACAAGATACTTAGTGGGAGCATAGTAGTTTTTCTGATACTGTATGTAGATAAAACAATTCTTATTAGAAACAACATCCTACCACTTCACTTTGTGAAGATGTGGCTGAGTAGATGTTTCTCAATGAAAGACATAGGTGAATCAACTTATATACATGGGATGAGGATCTATAGAGATAAATATAATAGGTTACTTGGACTAAGTCAAAATACATGGAGGACTCAAAGAATGGGTAATGTGATAAAGTGGTTTAGCATGGAGAACTCAAAGAATGGGTCATTGCCAATGTTTCATGGCATGAATCTTAAGAAGATTCAGGACCATTATAAAGAGTTATAAAGGATATACATGATTATTTAGATATCCACCATAGGATCTATCATGTATTCCATGTTATATACTAGACCTTATGTCTTATATAATTTGATCATAATAAGTATATACGAATCCAATATTAGCAAGAGTCACTGGATTGCTATGAAGAACATCCTTAAGTACTTAATAAGGAATAAGGATATGTTCTTGGCCTTTAGAGGAGAGTATAAGATCTATATAAAGGGTCACACAGAATATAGTTTCCAATCCAATGAAGTTGATATAAAATCTCAATCTAGATTTATGTTTTTCCTAAATATTGGAGCAATTAGTTGTAAGAGTTTCAAATAATCCACCATAGCAGACTCAAAAATAGAGTAAGAATATAATGATGCATTAGATTCTATGAGGGAATCTATTTGGATCAATAATTTCATTTTTAAACTTAGAGTGGTTCCTAGAATTTAGGGAGAAATCAATCTATATTATGAAAAAAATTTCTCATAACATGGAACCCCAATCTCATAAAAGGACCAAACACATCCTTCAAAAATACCATCTCATATGAGAGATAATTTAGAGGGGCGATGTAAAGATTAATTAGGTGTCTAATTAGAAGAATGTACCAAATCTGTTGATTAAACCAGTACTGTAACAACAACATTAGGGACATGTAGAATCTTTAGGCGTAAGACACATGCGATGTTGGTTGTAATGTTTACAATTATATCGTGTTATTAAAATAAAGGAAATCTCCAATTATTATTATTTCATGCGTGCTACAATTAATTTTACATGAACGGTCAAATGATAATATCCCCTCAAAGTATTATTTTTTCTTATCTTTAATCAATGATCATTATGGATTATTATGGGTTGTAATGATATAATAAGGTTAGATTGAATATATTATTTTACTCATTACAAAGAGTTGTATTTGAGTTACGAAGAATGGATTCATTAGGTAATAAGTAGAGACTTATTACTTGGATTGTTATGATAATGTATATCTCATGGAATTTCATATATTCATCAATATACTCATGGGTGTATTCTTATTATCAATCCTTTTTACCTAACTTTGGATGTAATAATTAGACCCTATTGGAAACACATGTACCCTACCTTAACATGGTTTTTGGGTCCTGGCCTATCAGGAACCACCAGTTGTCCCACTGGAATGTGGTCCCCTACATGGGGCCCACCCATATCCCTAAATGGATCATCATACTAATGAATATCCCCATAAGACAACACATATTATTTCCAATGTAATTTTTCCCCACTCCCATGCTCCTAGGAAAAATTCCCAAGAGGTTACTCATCACAATCACCACTTCAAGACAAACCTCTTTATCTGTGGAGTTATAATTAGGAAGGATATCGAAAATAAAGGTGAACCTTATTAACATGGGTAGTAACATTTATCCTTTTAACCCTTTATCTTTTTGGGGTATTACAATCACCCCCTTTAGATCACAACGTCCCCATTATGGACCCTCTATTTTAACCCAGGTAGTGCCACTACACTTCCGGTTGGGTACCACCGCTAATAACAATATAACAATTGGGCCCTGTTGATAACATAAAAATCCTTACTTAACATGGAAATTGGGTCTTGTCCCACTAGAAACCACCATTTTCTCCACAGACATGTAGTCTTCTACATGGGTCCCACCCACATGTTTGAATGGGTCATCATACTAATGATTTTCCCCACAGGTCAACACATATTATTTCTAGTGTTCTTTATCCTCACTCATACACACCTTGGGAAACATCCCAGGAGGCTTCCTATCCTAATCACTACTCCAGGTAAAAAATATTTAACCGTGTATATCTAATCAAGTAGGCTCCCAAAAATAAAGGTGTGCCTTATTGACATGGGTAGTAACATTTATCCTTTTAACCCTTTATCCTTCTAGGGTGTTACATTGGTGAGATACCTAGCATGAGAAAATTCATACTTTGATACCCTACTTATGAAAATCTACATGTTGACTTAGCTAATACAATAGCGATTGGGTATATTTTTAATCACATTGTTGGTTGGAACACAACCAAGTTGGGATTTGTCCACTTGTATGACAAGCAATGAAATCTGACCCTTGATTGAATTAGACAGAGGAAATGCATGACCATTCTTGGTTGTTTCACACATAAAGTGTTCAACTGCTTGAATAATTGACATGTGATGTACTTATTAGATAAATGAATGTAATTTTATGTGTTAATTTACTAGGCGATTCTATTTCATAGAATTAATAAATGATGATATACCAATACTAGATTGATATACTCCATGTCTAGCGGTCATTCAATGTCATAGAAAATGGGATTATATAGGTATACATAAAATGTATACGATACATATTGTGGTGTAATTTTTTATATAGATATATGATTATGTTTGATGGAGATCATACCAAACCCCTCATAATCATGAGTATCACTACCACTTTACTATAAGATTCTCTTTTCTTACATCTATAAAATATGGATTTCATAGTTATTTCCAATACTGCTAAGGACCATAGGGTTAGAGAGTTATTCCCTTGAATAAGGATAAAATTTTAGGATTTTTTTATTCAAAATAAAGATAATTTAATTGAAAAGATATATCCAAAAGAGTTTGGATGGATTCATAAAGAGTTGTAAAATCTTGTATAAAGTCCTTATCAGATTTTAGTGAAAGTGGGAAAATGTTGGATGTAAACTAAATGCGCATACATGATATGAATGTAAACATATATAATATATGATATTATATATATTTTACATTTAATTAATTCATATGATTAATGAATAATATATATATATATATATTATCAAATATGCATGAAACACATATTTCGGATAAGTTGCTTTTGATGCAACAACCTTTATAGTTTCCTCTAAACAATCACATCAAGTTATATATCTGAGGTTGGTTTATTTAAGTTTGAATTTATCCATTGAAGTGTGTTCAATTAATAATATACCCAATAACCACTAATGCATGATATGCATTATGAATATAATATTCCTTGATAATTTCCTATAAAAGAGGATGAGATCTTATATTGGGGTGTGTACGATGTGTGTGAGAAACTGTTAAACTACTAATAAAATCTCTTCTGCTAGAAAAGATGTTTATATCATTTTAGAAGGTTCTAGTACCCCTTAATATTTTTGGTATCCTCATTAAATGTTCATATAACCTACTTTTGGTGTATCCTTTTGGAGGTAAGAAGAATTTTTTTTATACTTTAGTGATATTTATTAAGTATTCACTTCATGAAAAGAAAATGGAAGCTAATATAATGGATGAATACCAGGTAATCTGATTTTCATATTATTTAAATGTTTATTTCTTGAAAGTATTTATCTTATTTTTTTGTGTTGTATTACACTAAAAATGATTATTAGATGATCATAATAAAACCATCACTTGGTAGGTCAATCAATCACACCATCCCATCCCTATAGACTCTCGGGAGGCCATAGTCAAGAACAATATCCCATCCTAGTAAGATTTGGGGAGGCCATAGTCAAGAACAATATCCCATCCCAGCAAGATTTGGGGAGGCCACACATAAAAACACCAAACCATCCCCATAGGATCAGGGGAGGCCAAATACAATCACATCACTCCATTACCATTGGTTATGGGGAGGCCGAACATAAGAAACAAGCAGAAACATTACAAGCACAAACACAACCTGACCCGATGTCTCACTCACAACAACCATCATCATCCAAATGGGACCAAACCATCTTGCTCATGGTCATAATCACATAACATGTACAAATAATTAATACCACTCATGAATAGATAGCATAATCACACAAATCCAAACATCATCATCCCACCTAATTCTATATTTTTTTCAAACCCAAATGACACTTTCCCCAGTCTGTTTATCTAAGCAAAAAACCCTACCCTTATAACCTAATATAAGGTTTGTAATCATTGATTCAAGTAACCCAAGAAATTTAATTCACTAAACAAACCCCAATGTCACTTAAACAAGTATTATTAGACTCAAATGAGCTGGAATTACTCATTCCAAGCCTAAAATCCTAACAAGACAACCCTTCATGCATCCCCGATATGTGACTTTATTTCATCGATTCCAAGGAATACATGCCACACACACCTCTAAGGAGCCTAAAATTTTTATATAGATCTCAACCACTCAATTTGATACCAACATCATAGGTATCATAGGGCTATGCACACACACACATACAAATCAAGCCATACCATTTTATACAAAAGTCTTAAAATGATAAGGACCTCCTACCTCATGCCTGGAAAATCTAATCCATCAGGAACCCCCACCCAATTCAAGAATGATGCATTGATTCTGAGAAACCAACCCTAAAATCATTATTAGGGTTTTGGAAATAAAAAACAAAACAGGACAAGAATCTAGGGCCAATATGGGGTTAGAATTCTCTGCATGAACCAAACACAACCAACAACACTTGAATTGATGAAGAAATGAGAGGGAATGATCCAAAAATTGCCAAAGAGGGAGCCCCTATCATCACCTAGTCATGTTTGGGTTAGGGAAGAATGAATACGAGGAAATAAAGGGGTTATGAGGGGAAAATAAGACCTTTCCACTTAAACAAACTACCTAGAATCATTTCATGAAGTGAAAATATACCTTTACACCATGAAAGTTTGAGACAAAACATCGCCATATCCCTATCCTGATTTTTTTCATGATACAAAACATATGTCACTCCATGAGATCCTTCTTGCAGCACCCGATCAGCTGTAAGTCTCTATCGATCCTCCCAAATGTTCTCTCGAACTACCATGACACCCTAAACAGCTAGAAAACACCCTGTTACACACATATTGGCAAAAAACCCCATAATGTACCTAGAAATTCACAGGGAATTATAAACCCCCCTTTACTAACTTCTCATCCTCGATAAGTTTCTATAAGGTTATATCCTAAATAACCTAGCCTCTCAGCCCAAAAAACCAACTTCTAGACCTTATCACCCATTTACCACTCTCAAACCCATTCATGAGGATTTCTAAGCATGCACAACACTCAAGAGAGAGGCAATACCTTTATTTATATCCCACTCCATGTTTCAGTCCATGAAATGTATTGGATTCTCCTCAAAAGAACCACCCACCTATAACCTAACATTTTCACCAACAACCACCCATGATGGGTCCCACTAACACCCACAAGCCATGACACCAACTTTCCATGCCTCTTTAAGTGTCGACACCCTAAAAACAACACTTAGCTACATTTCATTGATTAATTCACCCCTTGAATCATGTGATGAAATGGGGTTTCACCCCCTAAACCACATGATGGAACATAATTTCACCCCTAAATCACGTGATAAAATGGTGTTTATCCCCTAGAACATGTCAAAAAACCGGGGTTAGCCCCTGAAACATCCCATGACCACACTATCTCCCAACGAAAGTCTATATAATAGCCCAAGCCTTACTCCACTAGTCAGTATCACCCATTTACACCTGATCACCTTTGTCTGATACCCACACATGAGTATTTATCATTCACCAACACAATTAAACCACTTAAACACATGTACAAATACAAATTTCCCCTACCCATGGGTTAGGTTCACCAACACATCACTCTCAATGTGAAACAAGGAAACTTCATCACCACCAATATACAATTGTGGACTCTCCTGGGTAACTACCAAACACTAGAACCCACAAGCACTGACACCACTTCTCACAAGGGATCAAATTTCTCAAATACCAAAATAATCAACTCAAGGAAACATCCTCATATATCCAAACCACTGTGTCAAGATAACAACTCCACAATAGCCTTCCCAAAACCCTCCAGCTTCCAAACTCATTGAACACCTCCACCTGCATCACCAAACCATCATCCATGACACATTTCCTAGAACTAAATGAAAATCATCAACCATTTATCCAAAATATTCATCACACATCTTGATATTGATCTCTTAAACTTTTACATAAGGTCAAACCCATGTTCTCAATGACACTCTGAGAAAACCCATTAGACCTGTCAACCTCAACCCAAGGATCTAATCCCAAGTCTTACAATGCCAGTGTCTTAACAAACCTTACTTATTTTGACCAATCCTAGGTTATTAACTTAGTGTTAACACTCTATGTTTCATTTCCAAATTCCCAATATGCTTCCATAGCGCAACTATAAACACCAAGCCCGAACACATCAAGTTTCATTTAAATACCCTAGTTCGATCCTTGAACCACCTCATTCATGTCTCAAATGATATTCCCAATGTGGTCTCCACCTCACCACATCCATTTCTACGCAAAAACACTAGTTGTTCATTCTCTAAATGAATTATCCCAAAGGTGATCAACCTCACCCACTAACATACTATCACCTCTCAACCATGATTCCTTAACACCCTAGCATCACAAAAATGATCAATCCCTACAATGAATATTGAACCTGACTCTTAGTTCCACCCCACAGTTAGATCCTCGAATAACCAATTTAACCACCATGTTCCACTCATGAGCACTGGATCTTCTTTGATCAAAACCACCCTTGGATCATGTATCCACTATCCTTTAAGATAACAAACCACATATAGATCCATAAATTCATGAATTGATATCTTCCAAATAAATTCACTAAGGCACTTTCTATCAGAGGCACTTCCAACCGTACCTAATGCTCTAAAAGTAATTTCCCATCATCATTGCATGCCAAGTCCCAACTACTCACCCAAATAACATTCTCCAAAAAACCTTATTAAAACCCAAGGTTACTTAAACCTTTAAACCCAAATCCATAAAGGTGTTTCAACATGCTTCTTCAAGCACACCATCTCTTATGATTCCTCAATACCGCCAAATATCATGTGGTCTTTACCACCCCCAAGGAACAATAGTGTCCTTGCCTCACTCTAAGGTCCAATTTTGGTTTCCAAGTAAAAACCACAATCTAATATTATACTTTACCCAAACCAACCTTTTTAAGAAGTTTTAAAGACCCATGTTTATTTGGGTTGTAAAATTTAGTGAAAATTTTATTTTTTTCTTTTAGATTCCTATGAGGGGTAAAGGGGTTATTTTCCCATATAATATAGCTTCATAAATATTTCTTGACTATCCCATTAATTCCAAAATTGGGTTTTTACCCTAAGGGTTTAATTTTGTGATATTATGAGATGGGTGATTTTTTTAGATTATATTAATATTTATTTAATAAATATTAATTATTATGTGGATGGTAACATTGATATATTTTGAACAGAGTGTTGTATTGAAATTAAAACTCTATGGTTGATTAAATAAAGTTGGTTTTTTATTAGGAGATACATAAAATAGTATTGGGTGTCGAGCTTGGGGTCAACACTGGTGGAAATCCCACCTATAACAACACAATATTCCCAACAGTTTAAAAAAACCATTGGGAAAAGGCTACTATACCAACGGTTATGTAGAACCATTGGTATATTATTTTGGTTTTTTTTGTTTTCCCAAAGGAAACCATTGGGTATATTGCTGATTAAGAGGTTTTTACCAATGGTTTAAACAAACCATTGGGTATAGTTCTAAAGAATTTTTTCCCAATGGTTGTAAACCATTGGGAAAGAAAATCCCCAAATATCGACACCTCTAAGAATCTCTAACTCCAAAGATCTCAAATTTTTTTCCCTAAATGAGAGCTCGACACACCATCTCAAATATTTTTCCCTAAACCTTGAACATATAGAATATTTGTCCCTAAATCTCGATGTGAACCTACTTCCCAGCACAACAGGTCTGGTTTCCCAATGATTTGTTCTTCTGATTTAAATCAGTACGTGTGAGTTCATTTATTTTAGATTTTTTCATTCTATTTTTCTGCAATGTAGTGTGTATTATGATCCCCTTACGAACAAAAGGAATATATCATTTTAGGTTTCGGTTTGAACCCTACTTCCCAACATGATCTCGAGGGTGCTAACTCTAATTTACAACTGGGCATCTATCTTTGATTCAATTAATTTTTGTTCTTCCATTTTAAATTGGTACATGTGCCTTCATTTATTTTAGATTTTTTCATTCCATTTCATTGGAATGTACTGTGTATTATGATCCCCTTATGAACACAAGCAATATATCATTTTAGGTTGCAGTTTTGTTGTGATTTATCTATATAGAATAATTTTGATTGATATTGATGAGGTAAATATGATCCTGAGTTATTTTATCCTTGGTTTATTTTAAATTTAAGTTCTATTGACATGATTTAATTGGTTATACATAAATACAGTTATAAAATTTTTTATCCTAAGAGGAATGATAAGATACTCATGCATTATGAATGTACCCCTAAATGTTGTATTTGAAATATCACACTCTAACTTTAAGATGATAATACCCACACTATAAGTCATTAAATGAAGTGGAGATTCCTCATAAACCAATAGAGTGGTTTTGGGGTCATTTTCATGTGTGAATGGTGATAAAACCAAAATTTACTCTATTACATGATCATTTATTCCTAATCCAGGAAGCAGTTCAGTCATACACTTGTAATATTTTTTTTGAAATTAAAAATGAGTGTTAGGAATTTATGTCACAATTTTCTTAGGTAGTTATAAAGAACTATTAAGGTATTTATATCATTTTCTATTATAGGAAGGCACCCATAATAAAGGATTATAACCATCATAGAACTCACCAATGTTGTTCATTCCTACACATAATTTACTCTCTGATATATATCTCACAAAACAAAATAGCATGGTCATGTGAACATAATTATTCACTGCTAGTTAATAGTATTGGAAGTCTTTGGAGGTGCACCTAAGGTGTTGTTGTGCACTTTCTTGGATTATATTGTTTTTATTTTATTATGGGCATTAGGAATCAATATTAAAGTGTTTTATTTTTCTTAATATTTGTGGATAATTATATGGTGATAGGTTTGGGTTGGATAGGTGAGTCATGAACCCATCTCCAGTGGTAATTATAGGTTAATAGGGTTATGAAATTGTGCTTCTTGATTATCAATGTTACCTGGACCCTCCCCACCCCCACTGGACACCCCTACCCCCTTGGAAAACACCCCTAACCCCTTGGAAAGCCCCCAACCCCTGGACACCCCCACCCTGGACAACCCCCACCCCTAGACACCCCCTACACCCTTGGATAGCCACCCCAACCCCTGGACATCCCCCCAAGCCCTCGGACACCCCCACACCCCTAGACACCCCCACACTCCTGGACACCACCCCACCCTCATGGATAGACCCCCAACACTACAACAAAAGCCGGTCCTAGCGGCGGTTTTTTTCCTGTTTAGCGGCGGTTTAAACCGCCGCTATATTGTGTGGTGGAGGTTTACAAAAACCGCCTCTAATTTTGGCGTCGACAATCTATTAGCGGCGGTTTTTTCGATTCTGCGGCGGTTTTAGAAATGTGTCGTAGATCCGTCATTTAGCGGCGGTTTCTCTTCATTTAGCGGCAGTTATATGGGTATATGACATTTTTTATTCGCGACGGTTTTAACCGCCGCTACATATCAACATAATATATTTAGTGGCGGTTAAAACCGCCGCTAAATGCTGCCCAGTTCATCATTTAGAAGCGGTTTTAACCACCGCTAAATGCTTCCCTGTCTGTTCATCATTTAGCGGCGGTTTTAACCACCGCTAAATGCTCACAGGTATGGCATTAGCGGCGGTTAAAACCGCCGCTAAATGTTGAACTGAAAAAAAAATATGTTGGATCTGCTCCCCCACTACCCTAAATTTTCCAAAACCACAGCCACATCTCACCCATCAGCCCCACATAATATCACATCCACACATCATCATCCCATAATCATGTACATGCATCACAACACATCAAGGATCATTTTATAGATTTATCAACAGGTATTTTGTCACATGATACTTTATTTTAGGAGTGTTGTAACACAATCCATAATCATAGAGTATCCATTTCATTAGAAAAATATAAGTGGTTGGTTAATTTCCCTTTTAGGGTGATATCACAACAATAACAATAGACACAACAGTCACAACACATATCATCCAGTGAAATAAAATCCCCCAATGACCATAATTTTAACCAAGGTATCAATACCATACAATCCATCATATCATAATAATATCAAAGCTGTAAAAACATGTGAATCATTCCTATTTTCCCCCTTCAGTTTCAATTAGCCAATTATTTATCTTTGATTAAGCCAGCACAACTAGAACCCATAGATGAACAAGAGTAACCCCCCATGCATGATACACAATAAAGAGAAATAACTGATTCCCTACCTTAAAGAATATTTTTCGACTCGCAGCACACCATAGGGTGAAGAAGAAATGACCATAAACCACAAATGCATGAAAAACCCACAAATAAACCTACACTGTGCCAAAAGATCATCAAAATGTAAACCAACTCAGACCCTAGACCAAAAAGGAATCATTGTATTGAATCCCCAAGAGAATAATAAGAGGAAACTAACCAAGAAGAAGGAAGGTATTACCACCAATTTCCAACCAACATCCACCGAATCCAATGACATCCACCATGCCTAAACTAAAAACAAATTGGTATTCCTGGACCCATTGGAGTGGTGTAAAAATTTTAAGGCCATGACAGAGCCTTTTATCATTAACCTTTCATGCCTTAGCCATTTATGGTCATGGGATTGGTCTTTTAGTGTGATACATATTGGATATGGATCCAATAGGGGTATGAATATGGGTTACATATATGGTATTCTCATTGGATGTGGTATCATCACATGCATATTGCATTAAGAATCTTTTTGTCAACACATGAGGAATCCAGAACACAATAAATAAAATGCATAGAAGGAAACATGAGAAATCAAGAAAATGTTAGGACATGGAAATGTTTGGTGGCAACTATGTACCATAAATGTTACATATACAAACCAACTGCTATCATACTTGTTCAACACATCAACAATACTACTACTCATCATCTGATGCTGCATCGTCACCCTCTCCACCTTCATCTCCACCACCTGCTGCCACCTGTAAGAACATTATATTGAAAATTAAATATTGTTGCATATTTATAATAAAAATTAAAACCAATAAAAGTTTTCAAACTAAATGATTTTGATTTTTTTGTGATTTACCTGCTCACCACTACCCGATGCACTACCACCGGGGGCATATCTGCTCATATGCTGACGTATTTCAAGCAACTCTTTCTGCAAAGCAGATATCTGATCCCCCTGCTGGTGAACTGTGTTTTGTAGAGCAGACATCTCTCTCTGAGCATCTTCAGGTATGAAATGACTATAACCAGGAGTAGATGAGGCCGAAATCCCTGATGGCATGTGAAAGACCTCAGATGGTACGGGTCCCAAACCCATCCCGTGCACTCTACCAGGATGCTCCTTCCCAAGGACTTGACCAACCGGGTCATCCTGGGAGACTGAGTAGGATTGCCCAGGATTGGCATCCCATATTTCTTTAATTTTTACCTATAAATCAAATATCAATATATATTAACACAGTAAAAACTGATATTAAGTTATTATAATAAATAATTGACTTCATACCCCAACTTCTCTGGCAGGTTCATTAACAAAACTTCCATCTGTTTTTTTATGAATATCCAGCCACAGTTCTGTTCGGGATGCTTCATGCCCTAAACTCTGTGACTGCATTAAACAAAGATAAATCATCAATAAAATATGTTAAATAGATAATATTATCTTATAAATATTTAAACTAATTAAAAGATTACCAATGACATTCGGCTTCTTGAAAAGCTTTTTGAACCCGTAGTGTGCGGGATTACCTGCTTCGCCCGGTTTGAAGAATTCTTTCTTGAGAGATCCTGAAATAAATAAAATTCAATTTAACAGTATTGTATTCAATGTCTATATCCTCTTCATGTACATGTATAAATGTAAAATGAGGATAATATAATAATATATATTTCAATACCATCCGCTTCTCATCACGATGTCTATCGACAAAAACCTTCCACTGTTCTTTCAGTACCCCACTGGGTATCTTCTCATACATCTGCTGCACGGTCAATGAAGAATCGTTGACATCACACCACAACCTCCATTTGAAATCTTTCCATTTTTTTCCAAGATTTTTCAATGTCCACTTCCGTGCTATCACATCAGCAACGGTAAAGTGGAAGAACATCTGTATACAGAAATTCATTTTGAATATATTAGTAAAATGACATTCAATTAAACCATAAAGTAATAAAATTACCTTTATCTGAGAATCATAAACTTCATTTTTCTAGTTTGGAGGCATATGCCTCCAATCATCATACGAAATAGGCAGGGAAACGGGCTCCGCTGCCAGCTGACCTATAATCTGACCAAGTAAACCTGCGGCGTCATCCGTCGGGACCCCATAAGAATCAAATGGCACCACTATCTTCTTGCCATGCATGTTCCAAACATCAGAAATTTTTATGTCTTTTTCCACGGTTTCATTGTCTTCATATGCAATGAGAAAACAATTACTATAAACAAAATGCAATAAATTTATTTAATTAAAATTTGTACCTATGACTGCGACCCTCCAGAATGTCCGTGATGAACTGGAGGGGGAGTGTCGCTGCCCCAATGTTGAAGCTCCTGTAGGGGGAGGCGATAACTCATCCTCTAATGAGGCATCCACTGATGGTGTCAGAGATGGTGTAGGGGGAGATGATGCCGTGGGGACAGACGGATCGTCATCTGTCGCAGAAGAAGAAGGAATAGTGTACCGCTTCTTCCTTGGCATTCATGTCATTTAATCAAATAAAATTAAGTTCAGAATATATATTTCAAAAAATTTATGCAGAAAAAAAATTAAAAATGATAATAAATTCCCAGTATTAACAAACAAAATATATATAACAATGATAATGAATGACTACAGAAATGAAACAAGTAGTTGCTGAATGAATAAATAATTGTACATACAATCATTTTCCCCTTCAATCATGTCGGTTTCCTGCTCCATTGCTTCATCCACTTCATTCATCCTTGCTAGACCAATATTTTCAATATCATGATGGACAAATAATTCTGCTTCCTATTGTTGATGAAATTCAATTGCAGAGGTCAAATCTTCCACTTCATCACCCATATCATACAAATCTATTTGTATTACGTGAGTAACTACACTCCACCCTTCATCCACAACATCATTCACATAATATACCATTTTTGCCTGCGATGCTAAGATATATGGATCATGCAGTTCATGATCACCAACATCCATCAAGCGAGAGAAGTTTACAGAAGTAAATTGCAAGGAATCTCTTTTAACACCTCTGATAAAATCAACCCATTTGCATTTGAATAAAACAACAGAAAAATGCCCGTGGTAGTTTAATTAAATAATATCATGCAGCTTTCCATAGTATTCCACTTCAGCAAATGTAAAAATACCACTATTCTGTGTTTTCAAACCCACTTCTCGATCGACTGTACGAAATCTAAAACCATTCACATTATAAGCGTTGAACTTTCTAACTTGTTTTATAGGACCTCTAGCAAGAAACTTCAAATCTTCTGAAAAGTCAGCTCGAGTATCAGTATTCATGATCTGAAAAAAAAATATAATTTAATAGATTTGCAAATTGTATGTGTCAAAGTAATATTCGTATTTATTGCAATATTTATAAACTTACACGTCGTGAAAACCATTCTACTAGCTCTTTATTCACAGCTTTCGTTATATCTTTTTCATTTCGTGTTCGGCTTCTCATTCGTCTCTTTGTTTGTATCCTCAACTCTTCAATAAATGGATCTGTAATTTCACTATTCAGCAGCACATATCTATGTGCCTGTAATAATTCCAATTCTGTTAGTGTCGCGTATGAGGTCCTCCCAACTGATCGGCCAATAGCAGGAAATATTTTTGATTTCTGATGCATTTGAGATTGAGTTGATGTGTCGTCAACACGTCCAACTCAAGTAAATCTTGTCTCAATATCATCCAAATATCTGGAACAAAAGTTGAGACACTCCTAGGCCAAATAGCCTTCAGCAATAGAGCCTTCTGGTTGAGATTTATTTCTCACGTATGCTTTCAAATGCCCAAGATATCTGTGAAAAAAAATAATAATATTATGCATTTATTTAAATGCCAAAAAATGTTTACTTAACTGGAAACATATAAATAAAATACCTCTCAATTGGATACATCCATCGATAATGAACGGGGCCTCCTAATTTAGCTTCGTCAACCAAATGCACAGTTAAATGCATCATGACAGTAAAAAACAATGGAGGGAAGATCATCTCCATTGCACAAAGGGTCAATACAAACCTCTCTTGTAGGTTGTCAAGCTGAAATGGATGTAGAGCTTTCTCACATAACTGTCTGAAAAATGTGCAGAAATGGAGTACAACAGCAGTAACTTTTTCAGGTAATAATGTACGCAATGCCAATGGTAGTAACTGTTGTAACAAAACATGTGAATCGTGACTTTTCAATCCATATAACTTACGATTCTTCAATTCAACACACCTCGAGATGTTACTCGAATACCCATCAGATACCTTCACATTCTTTAAAATTTGAAGGAATATATCTTTATCCCTATTTTTCAATGAAAAAATGGCCGGAGCATACTTTTCATTCTCATCTGGCCATAGATCACGTTTTATGTTCATTACTTGTAAGTCTTTGCGAGCATTGAGATGATCCTTCGACTTTCCATGCTCATTAAGTAATGTGAAAATCAAATTATCACATACATTCTTCTCAATATGCATCACATCAAGATTGTGGCGCAAATAATTAAATTCCCAATACGGAAGTTTGAAGAATATACTTTTTTTCTTCCATTGTTGCGTTCTGATTTCACTTGACGATGCACTTCGCACTCGTTTTCCGCTATCATTCAAATGATGAACCTTCCCAAATTCTGTTTTAACATTTTCAAGCTGTGTTAATATTTCAGAACCGGTTAACAACTTTGGAGGTGGTCTACGATCAATGCAACCATTAAATTTTGATTTGTTCAGCCGAAATCTATGATATGCATCAAGAAATCTTCGATGGCACAAGAAGCACCATTTTCTACTGTGAGGTAGCCGTTTGGGCTCGAAATCAAAGTTACAAACGGGACAAGCCAAACCCGTATAAATGTTCCAACCAGATAAATTCCCAAGCCCAGGGAAGTCACTAATGGTCCACATTAAAGCAACATGCATTTTAAACATTGTTTTAGAAGAAACATCAAATGTCTCAACACCATTGCTCCATAACTCCTGCAATTCTTCAATCAAAGGCTGCAGGTATACATCAATATCATTTCCAGGAATTTGTTTTCCAGGAATAATCATCGAAATGATAAAAGATGTTTGTTGCATACACATCCACGGAGGCAGATTATAAGGGATCAAAACAACTGGACAAATGCTATAACTCGTACTCAAAGTCCCAAATGGGTTGAATCCATCGGCAGCCAATCCCAATCGAACATTCCTAGGATCAGCTGAGAAATCTGGATGTAATGAATCAAATGTCTTCCACGATTGGGAATCTCGTGGATGTCTCATTAACCCATCATTTTTATTATCTACAGCATGCCACTTCATGTGTTCGATGGTTTTTGATGACATGAATAATCTTTGCAATCGAGGCTTCAAAGGAAAGTAACGCAAAACTTTTGCAGGTGTGTTCCTTTTCTTCTTCTCCGTGAAATTATGTTCAGTCATACTTCCAACATCACCCTTTGACTTCCATCTAGAAGAAGAACATTTCTTACAATTCTGTCTACTTGAATCCTCTCCCCAGTAAAGCATACAATCATTGGGACACGCATATATTTTTGTATAATTCAGACCAAGCTTGTTAACAACTTTTTTCATATCATAAAACGATTCTGGGATTTTTGCTTCAGGAAATGCATCACGAATCAATTCCAATAACATGGACATTGCCTTATTTGTAATTCCACATAGACATTTGATATGGTACAACTTCAGTAGAAATGAAAGCTTTGAATATTTCAAACACCCACTATACAACTCTTGATTTCCATCGTCAACTAAATCATGAAATGCATTTTCCTCACTGAAGTTTTCCCTTACATTTGGCTCCACAGAATCAAGAGGATCCAATGATATGTTACAATCTTGATCTGCTTGTGTTACAGTCTCAGAAACATCACTTGTCACGTTGCAATTTGTAGCACCCTCTTCTGGTTGTTCTGATATGTTTTGATGCTCATAGTGGTGTCTTGCAGTGCCGAATGCATCATTTATAAGGTTTTGCATTTCATTTTCCATTGTCGAAGAACTTGGGACCTCATTCTGTGGATTAACATCAGTCCTCAATCTTTCTGTATTGTTTGATTCTCCATGACAAATCCAACACAAATATTGCTCAGGGAATTGCTTCAGTATTAAATGTTCATAAACTTCATCTCTCTTCAACCATGTTCTAAATTTACATTTAGGACATGGACATCTTATTCTCCCTTCAACGGATCGATTAGAAATTGCAAAATCTAAAAACCCATTCAAACCCTTAACATATTGAGGTGTGTTCCTCAGTAATGTGATCCAGCTTTTATCCATGTATATCATAATGTGCCTACACAAAATATACGATAGTGTAAGATTACAGAAACATAATATAATAAAGATGAACCATTGACCATAAAGTATGCATAATATAATAAAGATGATTCATTGACCACATTTACCATTTTAGACCAACTGAACAAGTCTGGTCCATAGGAGACAGCGTCAACACCTCATTGAGGAGCAATAAGAATATCGGGATACACACTTATCATAACACCATCGATCACACATTTATGTTGCCTCAAACAACACCCCATTGATGTGTGATCGAAACTGATCATAATGCATTTTAAATCAAGTTAACTACATTCACTGAAACCATTTTCACAATGGGTAATGTTTGTTTTATTGTTCTAGGGAAATCTAAATGGCCACATTTAAGTTTTGGGGTTCATCTTGTGATGGAAGCATGAGACATGGTGTTTGAATTTCTTGAATAAATTAGTGATAATGACCCTCCTAAGGTGGAGAGAATTATGTTAGTCATGGAAATATGGAGAAAACTGTAGAGTGGATGTGGAGGAATCAAGGTTCCAAATAGAAACCTATAAGGGACATGTTTGGGGGTTCTTAGGGAAGGCCAGGTGGAACTTGGATATGGTGTGTGTAGGTGATGGAGGTATACCTTAAGTGAGAAGGCTTCGTGTTTGGGTAGAGGGGCGACATGCCAATAGGGGAAGTTGGGAACCAACGGAGTGAGTTAGCAGGAATGGAAAGACATAGTTGGATAGAAAGGGAATGGATGTGGTGGGCTGCGAGGCACCTCAAGTTAATGTTGAAATGATAAGTTTATCCTAGTAATGTGAATGAGTTTTGAAGAAGAACCAAGTAGTCCTTGGTTGAGATATGGATGGTGAAAGTGTGACAAATCTGGGTAGTTTTGGCAGAAATAATGAATGCTAGAATTGGGTGGAGTTTTCATGGATGTTGTGAGTTGGAAAACATGTTAGGGAAGTTTTGAAGGTTGAGTTGAGGTTCTGTTGACCTCTTTTATGATGAGTGAAGTTCTCAAAACTAGAAAATTGTGGTGACGAAGTAAGTAATATGGTGTTGAGAACCATGGAAGGAAAGTAATCTATTAATGGTGTGGCTAGAGTTTCAAGTTGGATGGTCTCAGGTAGGAACCATATTAGTGTATTAGTTTTGGTGATGGGTGTTGGATTAGGTTTTGGATGGTTGAATACCTTGAGATGAAGGTTATGCTTGGGTTGTGCTTTGGATGTTTGAAATGGAGTTAGGCTGTTGGGCCTTGAGTTCTGGATTGATGTAGGTCAGAGAATGTGGTTGGAATCTATGTATCCCTTCAGCGACAATGAGTTTGTGTCACCATTATAATTTTGGTAAATAGGTGAGGTGGTTCTAAGAATTTTGGGCCATGAGTTGTGGAGAGGATTGGAACAAAGGTGTTCTGATTGGCTCTCCACAGGGTAGTGTAGTGCCTTATCGATATCCTCTTGTGCGGTGGTATACTAACATTACCTAAACCTTTAATTTTCATTTGATGTTGATAATAAATAGTTGAGGTGGATGCGTCCTCAAAGATAATTGGGTTTTAATTGTGGTTCATGGTTGGGGAAAATGTTTTCAGGTAGGACCTTTTCCTTAGTCCGAGTGTTGTTATAACATGGTTGAGTTCAAGGAGTATATTAGAAGATGGAAGTTTATAGGTGGGTCCGTGGAACTAAAATTGGCCTTAGGGGTGCTGTGATGCTTGGGAAGTTTGGATATGTGATGATATGTTATAAGGTGGGGAGGTTTTAAGATCCCAACCCTTATCCATGTGATATGATGAAAAAAATTACACCATGTAACCATAAATATCACACACCCTACTAACATGGATACCCATGACTTCTATGAGGAACCTTTCCGTTACATACATTATATAAAAAAGGACCTGAAAACACCCAATGGTCAGTGTATGGTGTGAGAAAATGAATATTAGAAATATTACACCATGTTTTTCATAAGGAGACATTAAAAAAATAAAACAATTATTCTTATTAAGGGAAAATAAAATAATAAAATATATATATATATATTAAAAAAATGGTAATTCACCCTTTTAGAATATATTAAAAAGAATAATCAAATTGATACATCATATTCCATTTAAAATAAATGCGATTAAACCATTTCATAATGTATTTATAAATAACCTCTTTGAAAAGGAAAACAATAGAAAATACTCCTATGGTATATTAGGTATAAGTTATCTAAGATCCTTTTAAATCTATGGTCAAATGACTATTTACATACATATCCCTAAAATATGTTCCCTTAAATGAGGTAATCACCCTGATAAGTGAATCCACTATGGAAACAATATTTAGTTATATTTTTAGTGTAAATCATTGATAGGTAGCCACAATTCATCCTAGAATTATTTTCTTATTATATCCCTTACTAAGTACTACATGATCCCATATATCGTAGCCCATATTGGAAGGATTTCATTTATTAATTTTCCCACACATAAAGGATTTCAATTTCACAAATGACCCATACATGTAGGATTTAAATTAAAAATTCAAACTATTTGGAGGGAATATCACACATCAATAATCAAACTACTTAATTTCAAATAAAACATGATTCAAAATCCATTTTCAAAATCAATTCCAAATTAATAAATCATTTAATCAAATAATTCAAAAAACAAACCATTATAAGAATCATAAATCAATCTATTAATCAACTTATATAATCCAAAAAAATGATATAGCAAGTATGGATTATAAAATAAAAGATATCTTTAAAGCCTACTACCTAAAACACATATTTTTTTTTAAAAATGAATGAAATAAATACCAATAGGATCAAAAACTAAAATAAATCCATTAACCAAGAGACCCATATAATGAATCTCAGATTCAATTAGAAACAAATCATCAAGATGGATGTGATAATAGAGAAAACTCACTTTGGGGCCGAGGTCGAAGTGAGAAAGGTCGTCGGGAGAAGGGGGTCGCGGGTTGCCGGTCACAGGCACCGCCGGAGGAGGTCGCGGGGTCGCCGAAGGAGGTCGCGGGGTCGCCGGAGGAGGTCGCGGGATCGCCGGGGGGTCGCGGGGGGCTGCGGGCGAGGGTTGCAGGGAAGGGTCACGGGGGGCTGCGGGCGAGGGTTGCAGGGAAACGGGGGTCGGGGTAGGGAAGGGTCGGGGTTTTTAAAAAAAAACAAAGGTTTAGCGGCGGTTTATTAAAAACCGCCGCGAAACGTATTTCGGAAAACGTTTAGCGGCGGTTTTGTGAACCGCCACCACAAAACTGCCGCTAAACACTGTTTATTTTGTAGTGCAACCCCCTGGATAGCCCCCACCCCCCTGGACACCACCCAACCCCCTGGACACCCCTACCCTCTAGAAATCCCCACCACCCTCGTGGATAGCCCCACCACCCCCATGGATATCCCCCACACTCATGGACATTACTATCACCCCCCTGGCCACCCCAACCCCATGGATAGCCCCACCACCCCTATGGATAGCCTGACTACCCCCCAGAACACCCCCCAAGACACCCCCTACCCCTTGGATATCCCCCACCCCCATGGACAGCCCAACCACCCCCTAGACACCCCTACCCCCTGGATAGCCCCGCCACCCCCGTGGACACCCCAACCACCTTGGATAGCCCCGTCACCCCCATAGATAGCCCATCCACCCCCTGGACACTCCTTACCCCCTGGATAACCCCCCACCCTCATGGACAGCCCGCCCACCCCCTGGACACCCCTACCCCCTGAACATCCCCCACCCCAGTGGACAACCTGCCCACCCCCTACATACCCCTACACCCCTAGACAACCCCACCACCCCCGTGGACAGCCCTCCCACCCCCTGGACACCCCGTACCCTTCTGGATAGCCCCACCACCCCCGTGGACAGCCCACCCACCCCCTGGACACCTCGTACCCCCTAGACAACCCCCATCCCCTAGAAAGCCCCCCATCCCCTGGACACCCCCGAACCCCCTAGACAGCCCCGCCACCCCTATGGAAAACATGTATAGAAACCTGCATCATCTACCTGGGCTAAAGAAATTAAATTTTTCCTTAATTTAGACAAATTCTTTACCCCCTATGAATCTGTTTGAATAAATGTTCCATGATTTTAATATACTGATGAAACATAGTAAATAACTATCCTACTAAAAATTTAATTTCTTTATTATATCTTGTATGATTTATTGACTTCATTATATATCTGTTCAAGCTCACATAAAACAATGTATAGTTAAATTATCCATGAATCCCCCTATTCCCTATCATTTATATTGTTTTTTGGGTTACACATTAGTTATCCTTTTCTAATTACTTCCATATTTGTTTTCAAATGCAGAAAATGCAACCAATTGAAGAGAGGTGACAAAAACAGATGATGGATAACAATCATAAGATGACTGAGATGGGAATTCCACCACTTGTGCACGTAGTGAGTATTTTATTTCAAATATATATATTTAAATAATATATAATGTCATGTGATTAATTTTGTTTTAAATATTTTTACAGGATCCATCTATTAGGTGAAATTTATTTGACGAGAATCCTAATAGTGGTCCCAGTATTCAAGGTGTTCGTATGAGGGGGTGGTACGAGAGCTAGACAATCTGGTCGGCATACCCGATTAGACCCTGCCCCTCCCACTAACATACCATCCATCCCACATTCTGATCCTGGTGTGTCGTTAGGGACACACGAGATATTTAGGCCTCCCATATTTTCACCACCCTTTACATCTGAGCCTCCTCACCCATCTGTACCATATCCGATGATGATTCACACTCCCCATCCAACATTCGACCATCCATCCCTGTCATCTTATTTTACTTCTAATTCCTTCTCTATGGGCTTTTATATTCTATCTTCTTCGACTCCTGCTCCGCCAGAGTCTATCCCTACAGAGCATACATTGGGACCCACTCCACCTATATAGGGTGTTCCTTTAGTTTCTGTAGATCCAGCGGTGCCCATTGATCAGACTACCATAGGTATACTTATATAACCCTAACAAATTTTTACACTATTATTTATTTTCATTATAACATGTATTGATAAAATATTTGTTTTTATTTCATAATAGATACATCTACTGATAGGAGGCAGGGGTGGGGGCATACACAAATGCATGTGGTGTGGAACCACCATACACAGTTGATGGTGGACTACAATGAAAATAGTCAAATGATTGAAAAATCAGGGCAACAATGTCGGAGTTTTTTGGTGATGCTTACCAAATACTCCGACATCATTCCTGTCAGCCCGCTCTCATAGAGACAGTTTCCAAATAAAGTCAAGGACAAAGCTTGGGCAGAGATATGGGTAAAAAAATCTATTGTATTTAATAAAATATATATATATATATATATTTTTATTAATATGAATTAATATTTTGGTGTCAGCTTCGATTTAATTTCCCTGATGGTGAGGGTGCACGACCAGTACGTCTAAAGGATTTAAGTGAGCTTTGAAGAGCTTATAAGAAAAATTTGTATATTGGATGGCATGATAGAGTTGGAATAGAGTTATAGGAGGTCCCTATCGTGGATTATTTTCTATTAGAATAGTATCAATAGATGATTACTCATTGGATGACTAGACAATTTAAGGTATTAATCACATTAGAGGTATTTAAATGAAAATTTTCATGTTTTTATTTAATATTAATTATTGAATTTTATTTAGGAATCATCCAGAATAAATAAATAAAAATTTATGCTAAAAAATACCTCCACACATTGGGACGTACTAAGATGCTAGATCATGAGAGGCGGCAGGTATGATAGTTTATAATTTTTCTTTATGACTTGCAATTTCTATTGCTTCCTCCATAATTTATTCGATTGATAAAGTTGTTATATAATTTTAGTTAGGTAATTAATTATTGGAATCCTATTTTTAATTATGATTTCCTACATTCAATGTCATTCTAGAGGCATAAATTGAATATATAAGGATGTGTGCCTCGAGCAAAACTATTTTTCTTGAGTAGAAGGAAGAAAGATGGAAGTGTAGTTAATGAACCGACTCAGCAGCAGATTGTAAGTTTTACTTTGTAGATTTAAAATTTTAATCTCTATTTTGTAACTTAATAATCTATTTATATTTGTAACAGGATGATTTATAGGACCTTGATGCCTAGGAACTTGACAATTTTGGGCCAAACGATCACTTACATCAGGTGTTGGGAGATGAGCACCCTGGTAGAGTACACTGCCGACTTGGGAAGAGTATAGTTCTGAAGAGGTATTGGACCTCCTCAGATATGAGTTGTAGTGTCACTGAGTTTCAGCAGGTTAAGGCACAAGAAGAACAGGCTGAAAAAAAGTCCATATAGATGGCAGGATAGTCTTCTAGGGAAAACATTGCATTTATGAAATTGATGGAAGTTTTACGTCCAACACTTCCACCAGAGGCTAGAACAGCTTGTGATGAATATATGTCATCAATGGGTTATATATATGGTTCACCAAGTGGAAGTTCTAGTGGTGGTTGAGAAGATGTAAAGTAGGAGGATGAGGCGAAGGAGGAGGAGGGTGAGGAGGAGGTCGAGGCGGAGGAGGAGGGTGAGGAGGAGGGTGAGGTGGAGGAGGAGGGCGATGAGGAGGCCAAGGCCGAGTACGAGGGCGAGGAGGAGGAAATTGAGGAGGGTGGGGATGATGATGGGGAGGATGATGAGGGTGAGGGTGAGGAGGATGATGGCGGTGATGATAGTGATGGTGATGAGGGAAAAATTGATCCGTTACATTTTTGACTCATATTACAAACCTTTGATGTTTATTGATTTGTTGTGCCTGAATATATGTGTGATTAAGTAGGTCACATTATATTTTTTTATCTATATATAATAAAACTTGACTTGATGATTTGTTGTGACTGATTCAACCCTCCCCTAGATAGCCCCCACCCTGGTGGGCAGCCCGCCCACCCCCTTGGACACCCCATACCCCCTCGACAGCCCCGCCACCCCTGTGGATAGCCCGCACACCCCCCTGGACAAACCCTCCCCCCCGTGGACATCCCCCACCCCTATGGACAGCCTTGCCACCCCCTGGAAAACCCCTACCCCTTGGACAGCCTCACCACCCCCGTGGACAGCCCACCCACCCACGTGGACAACCCTCCCACCCCCTGGACACCCCTTACCCCCCTCGATAGCCCCGCCACCCCCTCGATAGCCCTCCCACCCCCTGGACCCCCCCCTGTGGACATCCCCCCACCCTCGTGGACAGCCCGCCCACCCCCCTGAACACCCCCTACTCCCTGGATAGCCCTGTCACCCCCGTGGACAACCCACCCGCCCCCTGGACACCCCGTACCCCCCTTGACAGCCCCACCCACCCTCCTTGACACCCCGTACCCCCCTGGACAGCCACCCCCACCCCCGTGGACAGCCCACCCACCCCCTGGACACCCCATACCCCCTGGACAGCCCCACCACCCCCATGGATAGCCCACCCACCCCCTGGACAGCCCCTCTCCCCGTGGACACCCCCCCGCCCCCATGGATAGCCCGCCCACCCCCCTGGACACCCCTACCCTCTGAATAGCCCCTCCACCCCCGTTGACAGCCCACCCACCCCCCTGAACAATCCCTACCCCCTGGATAGCCCTTCCACCCCCATGGACAGCCCACCCACCCCCATGGACAACCCACCCACCCCCTAGACACCCCTACCCCACTCGAAAGCCCCACCACCCACATGGACAACCCACCCACCCCCTGGACAGCCCCCACCCCTATGAAAAACCCGCCCACCCCCTGAACACCACCTACCCCCCCTGAACAGCCCCACCACCCCAATGGACAGCCCACCCACCCCCTGGACACCCCGTACCCCCTGGATAGCCCTACCCACCCCCTGGACACCCTATACCCACTTGGACAGCTCCACCACCCCTGTGGACAGCCCACCCACCCCCTGGACATCCCCTCCCCCTGTGGACAGCCCCCATCCCTGTGGACAGCCCACCCACCCCCGGGACACCCCCTATCCCCCTGGACAGCCTCATCACCCCTATGGATAGCCCGCCCACCCGCTGGACACCCCATAACCCTTGGACAGCCTCGCCACCCCTGTGGACAGCCCACCCATCCCCTGGATAGCCCCTCCCCCCAAGGACAACCCCCACCCCCGTGGACAGCCCACCCACCCCCATAGACACCACCTACCCACCTAGACAGCCCCACCACCCCTGTGGACAGCCCGAACACCCCCTGACACCCCATACCCCCTAGAAAGACCAACCCCCCTGGACACCCCATACTCCCCTGGATAGCCCCCACCCCCGTGGACAACCCGCCCACCCCCGTGGACAGTCCGCCCACCCCCTTGGACACCCCATACTCCCCTGGACAACCCTGCCACCCACATGGACAGACCACCCACCCCCCTGGACACCCCGTACCCCTTGGACATCCCCCCACCCCTGTGGACAGCCCTCCCACCCCCATGGACAGCCCTCCCACCCCCCGGGATACTCCTACCCCCTCGACATCCCTGCCACCCCCATGGGCAGCCCACCCACCTCCTGAACACCCCCTCCCCCTGTGGATATCCCCCAACCCCCGTGAATAGCCCGCCCACCCCCTGGACACCCCTACCCCCTGGACAGCCCCACCACCCCCGTGGACAGCCCACCCACCCCCTGGACACCCTATACCCCCTAGACAGCCCCGCCCACCCCCCTGGACACCCTGTACCCCCCTGGACAACCCCCCACCCTCATGGAAAACCCTCCCACCCCTAGGACACCCCTTACCCCCTGGACAGCCCCACCACCCCCATGGATAGCCCCCACCTCTGCCCCATAGATTATAGGGTTTCTAACAACTCGAAGATCCCATTAATCATAGCTACCCACTTAGTTGCCTCTTGGGATCCTTGATCACCAATAAAAAATAGTGGATGGTATTTTAGAAACTCCCATGCATAATCAATGATCTGAGAAGAACATGGCTATTACACTCCCACAAGAGTTTGAGTAGAGACCACGACTAGGAAGGCAATAGCTGGATCACAAGAATGACTACCTGAGATATCCCCTTATTGACTTTTTGATTCATTTATAGTGGTAACATTCTAAAGAATTATAAAAAAAACTTTAGTAAAATAATATGATGTTCTAAAATAAGGGACACAAAATCACAAATCCCATAAAGATACATCATAAATAATTCTTCATAAAACCATTTAAAATCATAAAATAGAGACTTATTTCTATTTAAAACTCCGTAATGGTTTATAAAAATCCATTTTAAGGTTACATTTAAAAAATTATATATTATTATTGTCCCACAATAAAAATGTAATCCATTTCCTAATAACCACATCCCCCTTCCTACCCTACACACCAAATACATTCATTTTTTCCTAAAGAAACACATACTATTGAAATAAACACTATTACAAAACCATTTTAAAAATACCAATGATATTAAAATCCATGAAATTAATTCCATTAAAACCATTATACCCCCCACCCCCTTGGACACTCCTACCCCCCCTGGAGAGCCCTGCCACCCCTGTGGACAGCCCTCACCCCCTGGACAACCCCCACCCCCATGGATAGTCCGCCCACCCCCAACCCCCTATGGACACCCCCAACCCCCCGTGGACACCCCCAACCCCCGTGGACACCCCAACCTCCCCGTGGACAGCCCACCCACCCCCGTGGATAGCCCGCCCACCCCCTTGACACCCCCTAACCCCTGGATAGCCCCACCACCCCCGTGGACTACCCACCCACCCCCTAGACACAGAGTAAACCCCTAGACAACCCCACCCCCGTGGAGATCCCACCCACCCCCTGGACAACCCCACCCCTCGGACACCCCCCATCCCCCCAGACACCCCCCAGACACCCCCGACCCCCTTGGAAAACCCCCAACCCCCTGGACAACCCCCACCCCCTAGACACCCCCACCACTACCCCCGTGGACACCCCCACCCCTGTGGAAAGCCCGCCCACCCCCTAAACACCCCTACCCCCTGGACAACCCCCAACCCCATGAACAACCCCCACCCCCTAGGACACCACCCCACCACCTGGACACCCCCACCCCCTAGACACCCCACCCCCATGGATAGCCCCCATCCCCGTGGATAGACCCCCCACCCCCTGGACACCCCCACCCCCTTTGGATGGCCCCCCAACCCCCTGGACGACCCCCACCCCCTGGACACCACCCCACCACCTGGCCACCCCCACCCCCCAAGACACCCCACCCCCATGGACAACCCCCTACCCCCTAGACATCCCCCAACCCCTTGGATTCCCCCACCCCTTCTAGACACCACCCCACCACTTGGACACCCTCACCCCCTTGGACACCCCCACCTCCATGGATAGCCCCCACCCCTAGACACCCCCACCCCCATGGAAAACCCCCCCATGGACAACCCCCCCAGACACCACCCCACCCCCCTTGGACAGCCCCCTAACCCCCTAGACTGCCCCCACCCCCCCAGACACCACCCCACCCCCTGGACACCCCCACCCCCTGGACACCCCCACCCCCTAGACACCCCCTACCCCCTTGGAAATCCCCCCAACCCCCTGGACACCACCCCACCCCCTGGATACCCCACCCCCTGGACACCCCTACCCAATTGGATAGCCACCACACCCCCCTAAACTTCCCCCAATCCCCTGAATTTTGAATTGAATTATTTATGTGTTTAATTAACTTATGAATTATGTGTTAATGGTGTATGGGTATTGTTGAACCCTCTATGAGATGATTATTTTTAATAATAAAAAATCACTGTTATATTTGATTATAAGCCAATTTAGTCAATTATTCATTCTGTTCTAAATGTTTTTACTATGATTAATCATGTCTATAGATGTTTATCTATGATTATTTATGGTTTTCTATTGACCTGGAAGTGTTCTGGATTGAACAGACACTTTGTGAGGATTTCATGTTTTTTACTCACTGTTTTTTATTATCATGAGTCACCGTTAGTTGCACCGATGAGAATGATCACACAGATAAAGACAGTTGCACGGATAAAGAACAGTCGCACCGATGAGAACAGTCGCACCGATGATAACGGTCACACCAATGAGAACGATCACACCGATGAGAACGGTCGCACCGATGAGAATGGTCGCACGGATGAAGACGGTCGCATGGATGAAGAACGGTCGCACCGATGACAACCGACGCCGATGCTGTTCACATGACCTACTGATACCAATGGAAATTCAAATGACTTACTGATCTAATGACTCCCCGATAGTCATGAAAACTTTTTGAATTTCTATGAACACTTATTTAATTCCAATGGTCATATTTGCTCAGTTTAATGTGTCTGATATTAATTAATGATAGTGGTTGAAATTTCAGGAACCATACCTCGTACATGTAAAAAGGTAATCATTCCTATTGCTGGAGATAAAGATATAAAATGAAACCTCGAACTACTGAAGGTACAGAGATCAGTCAGTCTTTCCATGCACATATGAGACAATCTTCTTGAGACACACAAGGACTCACATACATAGAAGAGGAAGGCGTAACACATACTAGACATATATAACCTGATCACTCAAGGAGTCCTAAGCTTCAACGAGTCCACCTGCACTCAACCTGATCAAACTGAGACCTAGAAGTCAAATACAAAAATGACACTCTATTTATTGAAAAAAATCAGAGAAGGACTCAAAGCTTCATCTGCATCAATCCAAGGAGTCCCGAGCTTCACTCAAAACACATAGAGCATTCTAAACTCATCTCTATTTGTCTAGCTCTACTGTGTTTCATATGTTTACATTTTGAGCAGTGTGTGTGCTCTTTATTGTTTTAGACACACACTGTCTCCTATTCTGAACTGGAAGATTTCTAAATCCTCACTAAATCATTCTCTTACAATATTATATCCCATTGGGGATAGTGGTAGAGGTCAAGTGTGACCTGGATAGCCTGTATGCTATTGTTTGTTTTGTTTTTCCCATAAAGAACTATGGTTGAGGTCTTAGTACCTAGAAAATCTGTGTAATATTGTAAAACCTCGATCCAGGGTGTGGATCCTAGTTTATATAAACTATTTGATAGGACTAAGTATTAGCTTGAGATTGAACCTATAGTTTTACAAATTGATGTTCTTTTTATCTTTGTTAAAACATTCTTTGAATATTATACTGCTAAGTTATTTAAATATAAATCTGTCTTTCTTTAAAGAAACTCTGATAGTTAAACTAGCAAGTGTTTGTACTTATTGTGAACTAGTAAGTTAGTCTCAAAAGCTAACTTGATATTTAGATTAAGTTAACTGAGAAGTAATCAATCTTTGAGAGACTAATTGAACATTTACAATCTTTATAAATTCACTACAGTTCAACTTGTTTTATGAATCAGGGAATTTTTTACAAATCTTTTTAACAGAAATTTTAATTGGTACTCAATTCACCCCCCTCATGAGTATCCACTCTGACCAACATTTTGTATCATAAGAAGATTGATATTTATAAAGGATTTCCTAATACTCTGTTTTTTTTTCAACTGTGATTGTAGTTGTATCTTAAAGATCTTAAATTTCTGTTAGTTCTAAATTTTATCTCTTTAAATATTTTTACTAAAATCTAATTATGGATAATAGATTAGAAGGTGATGCTACCAACATACCACCTTTATTTAATGGTACAAATTATGCCCAATGGAAACTTAAAATAAAAATTCATTTAGAAAGTCTGGGATTTGATATTTAGACTGCTATAAAGACTCAATATAAGATTCCAGAAACTGAAAGAACTACTTGGAATTAACCTACTAAGACTACTTTCAATAATAACTATAAATAAACTAATGCATTGTACTATGATTTAGGTGATAAGGAATTTAATCGAATATCTGCTTGTAAAACTGCTTATAAAATCTGGGACACTTTAGCTATTTCCCATGAGGGAAAAACCAATGTTAAAGGAATGAGATTGAATACCTAAACTATTAAGTGTGATAATTTTAAAATGAAGTCTGATGAACCTATTTCTGATATGTATCTCAGGTTCAATGAGATTGTCAACACTATGAGATCACTTGGAAAAGTTGTTCCTGCAAAGGAGCAGATTATGAGAATACTAAGATGTTTTCCAGAAAGATGGAGAGGCACATCTGTTTCAATTCTAGAATCATGTGATATTGGTGCTTTGACTGTTAAGGAACTTATTGGTAAGTTAATAATGTATAAAGAAGAACTGAAATTAAACAAGGAAGAAGATGATGAACCAAAAAGGAAGTCAGTAGCTTTTAAATCTACCACCTCAAAGAGAAAGGACAAGGAGAAAGTTCACATACCTAATGAAAGCTCAACAAGTGAAGGTTCAGATTCTGATAGTGATGAAGAGATGTCTCAAATATCCAGGAGATTCAATAAGTTCTACAGGAAGAAGAAATTCTTCAGAAAACCAAATTATAAAGGAAAATATGACAACAAAGGTCATTGGAAGAAGGATTGGAAAAAGTCTGATAAGAGTGATGAAATTGTCTGTTATGAATGAAAAAGGAAAGGAAATGTGAAGGCAGACTATCCAAAATTGAAGTTCAAGAATAAATATGATTACAAGTACAATAAGTATAAGAAAGCTATGAAAGAAACTTGGAGTGATTCAGAATATAGTTCAAGTGATTCTGATTCTTATCAGGATGAAAAATCTCAAAAAGATAATATGTGTTTCATGAAAAACATATCTAAGGTAACATTGGATACTCCTGCTTTAAATTCATATTATTCTGGAGTTGATTCTAATTCTAAATATGAAAATATGACTAGTGAAGAATTATTTGAATATTGTAATATGCTATAAGAAACCTGTAATGAGTTGAAGGACAAGTATAAAGCCTTAAAGAAACAACATGCTTTGACCAGCTCTGTTAAATCTACTCTTTTTATAGAAAAAGAAAAGAATGCTCAATTACTCAAGGAAAATACTGAACCGAAACAGTCTAATGAGAAATTAATGAAATACTTAGAAAAGTTCACGAATGGAAAGAATACTCTAACTCAAATTCTAGGAAAACATGTGGAATAAAAATATACCAATGGAATAGGCTATGATCCTGGACAAAGACAAATTACTAAAAATAGATTTATTCCTAAATCTAGATAGAATGTTGCTAGTTCTAGTTTTGGAAATTCATATGCTTCAACTATTTATTCACATGGCTATAGATCAAATAAAGTTTATCTTTCAAAATAATTTTAATCTATTGATTGTATGAGACCCATTAGACAAATTTGGGTACCAAAAGTTTTGCTTGCTAACCTATCTGGACCCAAGAAAATCTGGGTACCAAAATCATTTTCTATTTAAACCTGTGTTGTAGGAAACTTGCTTGAAAAGTTCCCATAAAAAGGTATGGTACTTGGACAGTGGATGTTTAAGGAATATGACTGGATATTACTCATGCTTCAAGAGTTTAATCAAATTTTATAGAGGCCATATCACCTTTGGTGATAATTCAAAAGGAAAAATCATCATCTTAGGCCAGATTGGTAACACTGATTGAGTTTTAATTTCCAAAGTTTTATTTGTTGATGGACTTAAATATAACCTGTTAAGTATTTATCAGTTGTGTTATGATGGTTTCAATATTAAATTTGAAAATGATTCATGTAATGTTTTTAATTATAAAAATATTCTAGTATTCTCTGCTTTGAGAAATGAAAATGTTTATGTTATTGATTTGAATTATTTGGCTAAACAGAATATTACTTGTTTAAATGCCTTTCATAAAGAGTCTTGTCTATGGAACAGGATATTAGGACACTACTATATTCACTCACTTAGAAAACTGAAAAGGAAAAACTTAGTTAAATACTTAACTAAACTTAAATTCCCAGCTGATAAAGTTTGTAATCCCTGTCAAAAGGGAAAGAAACATAAAGTTTCTTTTAAATCAAAGAAAGAAGTCTCAACTTCTCAAACTCTCAAGTTGGTTCACATGGATTTGTTTGGACCTTCTAGAGTTTCTAGTTTAAATTGGAAGCACTTTGTCTATGTATTAATAGATGACTTTTCTAGATATACTTGGGTATACTTTTTAGCTCACAAAAGTAAAGCTTGCTCCTACTTCATTAAATACTCCAAGTCTGTAGAAAATCTTAGTGGGCTTAAAATTAAGACCTTGAGAAGTGATCATGGCCATGAGTTTGAAAATCATGAGTTTGAATCTTACTACTCACACAATGGATATAGTCACAATTTCTCTACCCCTAGGACACCTCAGCAGAATGGTGTATTAGAAAGAAGAAATAGAACCCTTAAAGAAATTGCAAGAACTATGTTTAACGAAAATGACCTACCTATTTATTTTTGGGTTGAAGCTGTGAATATAGCTTGCTACATTATAAATAGAGTCTTGATTAGACATGTTCTTAAAAATACCCCTTATGAACTGTGGAATAATAGGAAGCCTAAAGTTAGTTACTTCAAAGTTTTTGGTTGCAAAGTCTTTATTCTCAATACTAAAGATAATCTTAATGAGTTTGCTTCTAAGAGTGATGAAGGAATATTTCTAGGATACTCTCTAACTATCAAATCCTATAGAGTCTTCAATAAAATAACCAAATGTGTGGAAGAATCTGTTCACATCAATTTTGATGAAACTAATCCACATGAACCCAAATCTTCCATTAAAAATCTTGAAGAAGATTTGTCTGTTTTGAACCTTAATGATAAAATAAATGAATCTTTTGTAAAGATATCCAGTTTTGGAAACTTTCCAGAACCTATTTCTGTAGAAGATAAATCTAGAGAAGAACCTGAAATTTCTAGTCCCATCTTTACTAGATCAACTAGGATTCTAAAGAATCATCCTTTAGATGATGTTGTTGGTAATCTTGATAGAGGGACACAGACTAGAGATTCTCTAAGAAACCAGGTTGAACATCAAGCCTTTCTTTCATACTTAGAACCTAAAAATATCAATGATGCAATCAATGATGAATTTTGGGTAATGGATATGCAAGAAGAATTAAATCAATTTGAAAGAAACAAAGTCTGGGAATTAGTTGACAGACCTAAGGAAACTTTGACCATATAAACTAAATCGGTTTTTAGAAATAAAGTTGATGACTCTGGAAATATAGTTAGGAACAAAGCAAGGCTAGTTGCACAAGGGTATAGTCAAGAAGAAGGAATAGAATATGAGGAAACCTTTACACTTGCAGCTAGATTGGAATCTATTAGGATTCTACTTTCCTATGCTGCTCATCAGAATTTAAAGTTATATCAAATGGATGTTAAAAGTGATTTTCTAAATGGTTTTATAATTGAGGATGTTTTTGTTGAACAACAACCTAGTTTTAAAAACCCCCATTTTCAAAATCATGTTTTTAGACTTTCTAAAGATTTATATGGTCTAAAACAGACTCCAAGAGATTGGTATGATAGGATAACAAATTTTCTTATCTCAAAAGGTTTTACTAAAGGAATTGCAGATCCCACTCTCTTTATTAAAAGAATTTCTAAAGATATTTTGATTGTACAAAACTATGTTGATGATATTATCTTTGGATCTACTAAAAATTCTTTACATACTGACTTTTCAAAGATTATGCAAAATGAATTTGAAATAAGTTTAATGGGAGAACTCAAGTATTTTCTTGGTTTTCAAATTTTTCAAAAAAAAGATGATATTATTTTAAATCAAAGTAAATATACAAAGGATCTGTTAAAACGTTTTAGTTTGGATAGTAATAAGGGAAGTGTCACACCTATGAGTACCACCTGTAAGTTGGATGATGATGAAACTGTGAAACCAGTTGATTAAACCAATTATAGAGGTATGATTGGAAGTTTACTCTATCTTACTGCTAGTCAACCAGATATTATGTTTAATGTATCCATGTGTACAAGATTTCAAGGTAATCTTAAAGAATCTCATTTACTTGCTGTTAAAAGGATTTTCAAATATCTTAAACATACTACCAATTTTGGTTTGTTTTATCCAAAAGGATAATCCTTTGACTTAATAAGTTATTCAGATACTGACTTTGTTGGTTGCAAGTTAGATAGGAAGAGCACATTTGGAACATGTCATATTTTGGGAAAGTCACTAGTATCTTGGTGTAGTAAGAAATAGAACTTTGTTGCATTGTCTACTACTGAAGCAGAATACATTGCTGTCGGTAGTTGTTGTGCACAAATTCTATGGATGAAACACACTTTGTTCGACTATGGATATCAATTTAGAAATGTGACAATAAATTGTGATAACACTAGTGAAATAAATATCTCCAAGAATCCTGTGTCTCACTCTAGGACCAAACACATTGATGTCAGACATCACTTCTTGAGAGATCAATATCAAAAAGGTGATATTTCTCTGGAATTTATTGACTTTAAACATCAATTAGATGATATCTTCACCAAACCCTTGAGCTTAGAAAGGTTAGATTTTATTAAGAAAGAGTTAGGTATGATCGATCTGTAAAATCAATCAGTGAAACCGATCAGTGAAACCGATTAGTGAAACTGATCAGTGAAAGTGATCAGTGAAACCGATCAGTGAAACCGATCAGTGAAACCGATCAGTGAAACCGATCAGTCAAACCGATCAGTGAAACCGATCACTGAAACCAATCAGTGAAACCGATCAGTGAAACCGATCAGTGAAACCGATCAGTGAAACTGATCTTTGCTACCGTTTAAGTTTTACAGTTTATAAAACTGTTAGTATTTGTGAAAACGACGTTGTTTTACTTTATCGTTTTTATTTTTTATTACTATAACCCTAAATGATAAAATTTATAACATGCTGCTATTTCTTTCTCTAAAAACTGTTGACCATCCATCTCTCACTGAAATCTACTTTTTTCTGAATCCCGAAACTTTTTAAACCCTTCCAAGCTCTCAACCTTCTCGAATCTCCAAATGGAAAAGCAAAAGTGGCAAAGCAAGGAGTATTAAGGTTCCTATCCTGTGAAATGCCAACGAGGAGAATCTAGCAGCATGACTCAAAGGTTAGTGAACCCAGAGTTGGAAGCTCGGGTGGTCATTGTGGAAAAGGAAGTGAGTTCCGAATGGGTGTTAACCAGTAAGTCTGCTCTTTTTAAAGTATTGGAGATGAAAGGATGGAAAGACTAGTTCTGTGATGATAACCGAGTCTACTACCCAAAACTTGTGCATGAGTTTTATCTGAACTTAACTATTATATTGGATAGAGTAGAAGCTGCAAGATTATCTTCAGTAGTCAAAGGGAAAAAGATAACCTTTTCATTGAAGAAATGGGATGAATGTTTGGGGGTACCACATAATGGTAGATATGAGGATTACACAGGTAAAATTCCTCTTAAAACTAAATATTTTTCATATGAGCTTTCTCTGGAGATGCTGACTGGAAATTCTGAATCCAGAAGAATAACAGCTGCTGAGTTAGATGGTGAAAGTAGATTTTTTTTAAGTTTATTCAGCACTAAATCTGTCCCAGAAAATGTGATTTTGATGCTGTAAAGTATCAAGATGTTTTCTTATTATTTTTATTACTGAATGGTGAAAATACCAAATTATGTAAATATATTACTGTTCATATTGATGAGATGGTAAATCCTTCCAAGAAAGCCACAAACTTGTTCTACTCTAAGCAAATCTCTGCTATGTTAAAGTTTTTGGGCTGTTTTGAAGATGGAGATGAGTGTATCTCATCAAGTAGTAGCTTCTGTATTAACAAGGATATTTGCAAAAGAATTAAAATTAACTGGAATCCATGGAAGAAGTCATGGGTTGCTGATGAGGATAAGCTGTATGAATCCTTTAATCCTAATGATCACTCTAAGAGACCAAAGAGGATGAGAGATCCTAGCTTAAAACCTGATGAGGAAGTCGTTTATTCTGATGAGGAAGAAGAAATAGAAGTTCCTAAGGAAACTGGAGATTCTAGTAAGAAGGGAACATGGGAAGCTGAGGCTGATGATGATGTGGATACTGAAAAGGAACCAGAGTCTCCTCCTGACGACAGAAGTGATCCTGATACAGTAAGTCCTAAGAAAATAAGAATGGAATTTGGACCAGCTAGTCCACCTCTTTAGTTACCTGAGTCAGAACCCCTTCTAGGTGAAGAAGAAGAAGCTGATACTAAAGAATCAGACTCTGATCAGTATGAATCCAGTAGCAAAGATAGTATCAATGAAACTTCAGTAAATAATAATGGAAATTATGATGATGGTAATGATGATGATGTAAATGATAATGATGAAAATGATGATGATGGTAATGATGGTGGTGATGATGATGCTGATACTCAACCAGTAGATGGTCAAAATGTGATCCAAGATGATCCACAACCTCAATTAGTTGAAGAAGAAGCTGTTCTTGAGGCTAAAAGAACAATGCAGATAGAGATTTATGTAGGTGAGGAAGTCTCACATGAAAATTCTGGAAAAACTGATTTTGTAAAGCCTCAGTATACCTCTTATAAAGTTGCATGGGAGGAACACCCAGGTTTTACAGTTCTTGGTTTGGATTATTCAAAGGAAGAGGAAGAAGAAGTGAATATTTCAAAGGAAATCCATTCAATTAAGGCTAGAATAGTTGCTAAGAATGTGCAAGTGACAGCTGAAAGACCCGGTTCTTCAGTTTCTCGATCTGATTTGGATAGATTTAAAGATGAGTTTCTTCACGCAGTGAGAGAGATAGTGAAAGAGGAATTATCTAATGCTCCTGCTCCTGTGACTTTATCTGAGGCTGCAATGGATTCTTTAACGCAAAGAGTGGTAAGTATTATTAAGTCAGACCTGTGCAATACTGGTGAGATGATTGGCAGGCACATTACCTCTGTAAATCAAGCACTCAAGGATTTAGGCAATGACTTAGTTTCTCTATCAGGTGAATTTAGATCAACAATCACTGGCATGATATAAGTTTTGAGAAATTTTATATAACACCTGAAGAAATTTTATTTGAGAAAGTTGAAGGATGAGATTACTCATATTGTTTCTCAAGATAGATCCTCAAAAGTGACCAAGATTACTGGCCATGAGATCAATGATTTAAAATATGTTCTAAAAGAAGAGTTAGCAACTCTTGGATAGATTCTGGATTTGGAATCATTGAAAAAGATGAAAGAAAATAGTTATCATATTCACAAGATGGTAAAGCTTTATTCAGCTGATGCTACGAAGGCCTAGAAAGAGATAAAAGAAAAATTGGATCACTATTTTTCTAAAATCTATACCAAGCATGAGTTTAACCATTAGTTTAAAGTCTTGGATGAGAATTTTTGGCTTCCTCCAGTCACTCAAGCCTTTAAAGCTCAGGTCCAGCAGTTGAAAGATTTTACTCCCACTCTAGAAAGTTTTATGCAGAATAAAGATGATTTTGAGAAGTCCATGAAATATGGTGGTGAAGTCATTCAGGATTTTATCAATCTACTCAAACCATATCTTCATGTGCAAGCTAAGGCAATTTTTTTCCTACTGATGAGTCTTTCAGTCCATCCAATATTTCTCCTGGCCAGCTATCTGTTTCTCAGGCTCTCTCTAATATTAGGCCGATCATTTAGCAGCCACCTTCTGGAAGATCTTCTACTCAACCGCAAGTAACCCTATCACCCACTCTACTTCCAGCCCGAGCTATGCTACATCCTCTCTCCATTCGGCCAGATCAAGCTTCCACCAAGCCAGCCTCTGGCCCATCCATTCCTCCATCTGCTAAAGTAAAATCTCCTCTGCACCCCAAGAAGTAGCTGTGCCTGTCATTTTTGATAGGGTATCTTTTTTTATGTGTACCTTTTTGAGTGGTTGTTTTAATGGAACTTTCTTTTTTTTAATCTCTCTACTCTCTTGTTCTTTTTGATAATCTCAAAGGGGGAGAAAATATATACTCAGTAAGGAGGAGAAGAGTATATTCATTTCTATAAAGGGGAGAAAAGAATATATATAGGGGGAGAAATGACTCCTACTTATTTAAATGAATATGTAGATAAAAGGGAAGAAATAACTATTCATATATTCTATTTCCATAGGGGGATCATACTGTATCCTCTCATACCTCTTCATTTATTCCATAGATTCGTGATTATAAAAAAGGGGGAGATTGTTGAACCCTCTATGATATGGTTATTTTTAATAATCACAAATCACTGTTATCCTTGTTTATAAGTCAATTTAGTCAATTATTCATTCTATTTTAAATGTGTTTACTATGATTAATCACGTCTACAGATGTTTATCTATGATTCTTTATGGATTTATATTGATCTGGAAGTGTTCTAGATTGAACAGACACTTTGTGAGGATTTCATGTTTTTGACTCACCGTTTTTTATTCTCGTGAGTCACCATTAGTCGCACCGATGAGAATGGTCACACGGATGAAGAACGGTCGCACCGATGAGAACGGTCGCACCGATGAGAATGATCACACCAATGATAATGGTCACACCGATGAGAACGATCACACTGATGAGAAAGGTTGCACGGATGAAGACGGTCGCACGGATGAAGAATGGTCGCACCGATGAAAACTGATGCCGAGGATGATCACATGACCTACCTATACTGATGAAAATCCAAATGACTTATCGATCTCATGACTCACCGATAGTCAAGAAAACTGTTTGAATTTCTATCAACACTTATTTAATTCCAACGGTCATATTTTCTTAGTTTAATGCATCTGCTATTAATTAATGATAGTGGTTGAAATTTCAGGAACCATACCTCGTACATGTAAAAAGGTAATCATTCCTATTGCCAGATCTAAAGCTATAAAAGGAAACCTCGAACTACTGAAGGTGCAGAGATCAATCAGTCTTTCCATGCACATACGAGACAATATTCTTGAGACACACAAGGACTCACATACATAGAAGAGGAAGGTAGAACACATACGAGACATATAACCTGATCACTTAAGGAGTCCTGAGCTTCAACGAGTTCACCTGCACTCAAACTAATCAAACTGGGACCTAGAAGTCAAATAAAAAATGACACTCTATTTATTGAAAAAAATCAAAGAAGGACTCAAAGCTTCATCTACATCAATCCAAGGAGTCCCAAGATTTACTCAAAACACATAGAGCATTCTAAACTCATCTCTATCTGTCTAGCTCTACTGTGTTTCATATATTTACATTTTGAGCAGTGTGTGTGATCTGTATTGTTTTAGACCCAAACTGTCTCCTATTCTGAACTGAAGGATTTCTAAATCCTAACTCAATCCTTCTATTATAATCTTATATCCCACTGGGGATATTGGTAGAGGTCAAGTGTGACCTAGATATCCTGTGTGCTATTATTTGTTTTGTTTTTCCCATGAATAACTGTGGTTGACGTCTTAGTACCTAGACAGTCTGTGCACTGTTGCAAACCCTTGATCCAGGGTGTGGATCATAGTTTATATAAACTGTTTGAGAGGACTAAGTCTCAGCTTGAGACTGAACCTCTTGTTTTACAAATTTCTATGATTTTTATCTTTTTTAAAACCTTCTTTGAATATTCCACTGCTAAGTTATTTAAATATAAATCTATCTTTCTTTAAAGAAACTCTGATAGTTAAACTAGCAAGTGTTTGTACTTATTGTGAACCAGTAAGTTAGTCTCAAAAGATAACTTGATCTTTAGATTAAGTTAAATTAGAATTAATCAATCTTTGAGAGACTAATTGAACATTTACAATCTTTATAAATTCACTACAGTTCAACTTGTTTTATGAATCGGGGGATTTTTTACCAATCTTTTTAACATAAATTTTAATTGGTACTCAATTCACCCCCCCTCTTGAGTATCCACTCTGACCAACAGGTATACTTGTTGTATGGGTATACTTGTTGTATGTGTATAATTGCTGTAATTACCTTATGAATTCTATTTTAATTCTGTATATGTGTAGAGGGTAATTAAATATAGAATTGGAGGTATTCAGAATTCTATATGAATTATGTCTTGTATGAATTCTATATGAATTCATACATAATTATGTATGTATTATTCATGTATTGAGAATTGTGCAGGTATTTAGAATTGTGTATGAATTGTGTATGAATTATGTAGGTATTCAGAATTGTACAAATATTCTATATGGACCGCCCCCAACCCCCTGTATGTATTCTACAGGTATTCATAATTCTGTATGAATTCTGTAGGCTTGCTGGTGGAAGCTAGTGGAAGTTCTACAATAGGGGGAGGCCGACTTGCTACTACAAGTACATAAAGTCTATGCCAATGGTTTACAGCCATTGGAATATCTTTAAAAATAGAACTTATACCAACGATTTTATGTAAACCTTTGGTAAAAGTATATACCAATGGTTTACAAACCATTGGTATAAGTATTTTTAATTGATATTTACCAAAATTTTGTGGGAAACCATTGGTATAGAGATTATTTTTGATATTACCAATAGTTTTAAACCATTGGTAAATATTTATACCAACTGTTTCAATGAACCGTTGGTATATACTCAATTTTTTCAGACATATCCCAATGGTTCTCATAGAACTGTTGGGATATGTCTATCCCCACAACTCAAGATCCAATAGTTTAGAAAACCATTGGTATAGTTTATACCAACGGTTTTCCAGCCTTTACCAATGATTTTAAACCGTTGGTAAAGATGAAATTTCTAGTAGTGCAAGTATCTTTTCCTTTTCCTTTTATTTTTTTTAATTTTATTCCTTTTTTTTCTACTTTTCATCTCCTCCTTGGATTTTATCACATGTGGAATGGGGGGATATCCCCTTTGGGGTTGTGTTTAGCTGAGAGTGGAAGGAAGGGAGAGGGAGAGAGGTAGGGACAAGTGAGGTAACATTATGGTGCTCAGGAGGAGCTAGATTAATCCACTATGATCATAGAGCTTTGATCAAAACAAAGTTAAAATGAACTTAAAACAAGGCATAATGTTTTTACGTTTTATCCATAAAAACCTTCAGATCTATATTTTCTTATGTTTTAAAGCCCTCTTATAGTTTTTTAGGACACTATGGGGGTCGATATATGATTATTTGGGGGAAAACAAGGGTTTTATGAAGATCACATGGGATTTATGTTTGAGAAACCTAACTAAAAAACATGTGGTTTTAAATAACACACACTTTGTGTTATTAATTTTGGGTAAGGGTTGATTATTATGACTTAAGCGCTCATCCAAACACCTCATGTGAGGGTACATGGCCATGTAGTATACAAGAACAGACCCCATGTGCAGTACACGATTAGAGTCCATGTGTAGTATTTGTCCAAATATCGTGTGAAGTTCATGACTAGGTACTCGATGTGGGTTACATGTGTTATATTTATAAGACACTCAATGTAATTGGGTTTTACACACTAATTATATATGAGGTAAATGCCTAGATGAGGCTTCGATGGTACTCGCTATGTACCTAGGGGGTTCACACCATACACTGTTCCCTTTGAGGAGGTTTTGGTGGTTTTGTGCCTTGAAACTTGAAATAGACTCAAGAGGAGTCCATTCTGAGTATTTTTATTGCATATAACATGATGGTGAAATCCGTTCGGAAATTCAAGGACTTTAGGTGATTAATAATACATATATATTTATCTTTGGTGTAGATCTCCATGTCTAACACCCCACAACCATCGATTAATTAATTCATAAATTAATTAATCTAATCGGTTAATTAATTCAAAAACTAATTAACAGCATAAATCGCCCATCAAAAATCAACAATTAATTAACCATTCTATATCTCAATAGCAAATAAATAATTAAAAATTAATTATTCTAAGCAAAATAAATAAATTATTAAATCAAGATTTAATTATCCAAATTCATTTACTAGTAAGAACCAGTCCACTCAAACAGTGATTCATCCAGGACTTTAACAATTTACATGCACGTCATAATCATCTCAAAACATGATAAACAAAGCCAAGATATTTAGCAACCAACTCACACAACATATCATATTTTTTAAACAACTCTGTCCTAGAATATATAAGGGTTGTAAAACTAATATGCATCAAAAGTTTCCCTTGGCCAAAAATCATAATAAACAATCAATTCAAAATCCTAATTTAATACACGCAAATTAATTAATTCAACAATTAATTAATTAAATTTTACCACTTTTACCAATAATCAATTGATTAACCATTTACCATTCAATATGAAAAAATTAATTAATCCGTTAATTATTAACAGTTTACAATTTATATTCTGAACATATCAAATATTCAATATTTTCAACAATCAGTAAAAGCCACAATTTTATTCCAACTCATAACTTGATAATTAATTATATAATTAATTACCCTATTGCCCATTTTTCCCTTTCAAAAAATTTAATTGTTTAATCATATCACTTTAACCATATTAGAAAAACGTGCTTAAAATCAACACATATTCAATTTCTCATTTATCTCATATGGGAGGCACCATTTAATAACATCTAAAGTCTTGTATCAACAGAATTTATTTCACATTTAGAAATTTAATCAAACTCACTAAATTCACATTTGGATGGCATAAAATTAAAATACTTCATTTCATAAATTAAATATCCACAAAAGGGCATCCTGAATTTTATTAATGCATTTATTAACGTTGAAAAAATGGGAAGGGGCCGTAACTCGGGGTGGAACCATTTTAAATCTGAAGCGCTTAATTGTACTCGGCAGAAACCATTACAAAACTTGTTCGTAATCGCATGCACACTCACCTTTATATATATATATATATATATCTGTGCATGTTTTCTACATTGATCAATGAAAAATTAATATATTTAACCGGTAACTAGAATTAATGTTGTAATGAACAACGAGCCTTCCACTTGGTACCAAGACCTCATAAAAATTTAACAGACCTTAATATAATAGGTGAAAAACCAAATAGCAGGTTTAGAAACATACCCCAATCAACGTCAGAAAGTCAAATCAAGACCATATAACTTTCCCTTGGCGTCGGATGCGGGATTATTGACCAATGAATCCCGAGTCAACATTTTCATATCCTAAAAATAGAGGACCACAACGATCGGATTAAATCTAAACATTATAGTATTTGATAAGAAAAAAGAGCGAAAGAGAAGTAAAATGGATGATTAAAATTATGAGTTATACGCAGATAGACTCACCATGACGAGGAAGCCTGTTGGGTCGGAAGAACACCCCAAGGAGGGAATGATGGCAAGAGGGGGGGTGAATTGCCTTTTAAAAAAAAATGATTAACAATTTAAAATCAAAGTTGAAATGCAGCGGAAATAAAGGAGGCAATCACACAAGAAATTGATAACAGAGTTCGGCCAAAAACCCGGCCTACGTCTCCGCTCCCAACTCAACCGTTGAGAGATTCTACCGCTTGCTTTTCAATGGTTGTAGCAAGAAACCCACTAGGCTTTGAGGTAGCACTAGGACCTATTACAGCTTGCTTTTGATGGTTGAGCAAGAACCCAATGCTTTTAATGGTTAAGCAATAACCCACTAGCCTTTTTAACGGGTGAAGGATAGCTCACCGATCTCAAGCCTTTTATAAGGTAAGGCTTGGAAACCTCTTCACACCTTAGTGGTGGTGTGAGAACCCAAAGAAAGAGGGGATGAGAAAAGGGTTGGGGTTTGTAGGCACAAACCCAAATTTAAAGCTCAATAAAAAGTAAAACAATAAAACCCGTATTTGGGAAGACTTGGGCGCCTTTGATTGGATGGAGATGTTGAAGGCCGCTTCCAAGCTTCTTTGAAGGAGCTCCTTGGATGTGGAAGTTGTTGGAGCTAGGTGGGTTCCTTTGAGGAAGTCCGCCGGAGGTTGGCCAATTGATGAGAATTGTGTACGTTGGCTTCACAAGTGTTCCGGTAGATATCCGGGGCTTCCTTGGCCTTTATTTATAGGCTAGGAACCCTTGGGGAGGCTTCGGAGCCGTTGGAGAGGCTTTCGGAGCCGTTGGAGGCCAAGTGGACAGGCTGGTCAACAGCCCAACGGCTAGTTTGACTGTGTCCACCGGCTGGCCGGTGCAGGGCCACCGGCTGGCCGGTGCCTTGACAGTGGCTGAGAATTCTGGTCCAGGCTCCACCGGTCGACCGGTGCCAGAGCCACCGGCTGGCCGGTGGTGAGGCAGTGGCAAACCCTGTTCATTCTGGGTGCCACCGGCTGGCCGGTGCCTGGCCACCGGTTGGCCGGTGGACTGATTTTCAGTCCACTTGATGTCCATTCTTGGGCAATCTTCTTGGCAACCTTGTGCCTATCATTCACAAACACTTAAAACAATATTAGACAAAGATGAGAGTGATTGTGATCATGAAAATTAAACCTTGAGGGGTTCGAGAGGTACAACAATCTCCCCCTATTTTGATGATCACAATCACCGAAATAAACAATGAAAAAATACTAAAATTGAAAGGAAATGCTTAAGCATGATGAAAAGGATTCTCCCCCAATCAATCAAGAAATTTCTCCCCCTTTGTGATTATCAAAATAGAGTGGGGCATATAACTTGATTGAGGGAAATCGATGAAAAACGAGATTTTAAATCAATTGAAATGAAAATTTGAATAACAGTTTGAATTGAAAGTTTTGAATCAAAAACAAATTTGATACCAACTGTTGGAAATTTAGAAATGAAATTTTTGAATCAAAAATCAATTGAAATTTGAGATGTGAATTGAAAATTCTAAATACAAATTGAATTGAAAAATGAATTGAAAATTGAAATTTGAAACCAAATGAAATTTTTGAAGTTGAGAGTTTTGATACCAAGAGATGAGTTTGAAATGAAAAATTTTGAATACAAAAAGGCTTAAAAGATCCTAACTCCCCCTAAATAAAACAATGAATCACCGGGGAGAGGGATTTTGAAAAGAAATAATTTTGGGCCCGGAGAGACTCGCTAATAGGGATTTTTCAATCCATACTTGCCTCATGGCGGGTCTTCTCCTATAAAACTCGTCCGAATAAAAAATCGATTTGGTTTGGCCGTACCGGGCGTTTTTACAATTACACTCATAAATGAGATGCCCGGTTTTCTTGCAATAATTACAAAATTTATAATCGGAGCTCCCCCTTACAAAAATAGTGGGTGCATGGGAGGAGGAAGCTCGGTTGGTATATCCTAACCCTTGGGTGGTTCTAGATAAACGTTGGGAACCAAGCAAATTGTTCAAATTTTGTTCCCCTTGGGTGAACTTAGCAAGGGTCTCCCTAAGGTCTTTGATGGTTGATTCCATGGAATCAACATTTGGAAAATTTTGGATTTTAAGGGACATCTCCTCCTTCTCTTTGAGAAGTTGTTCTTTTTCGGAGGAGAGTTTTTTGAAAGACTTTTTTAAAGCAATAAATTTTGAAGATAAAGCATGAAAACCATTTTCTAATTGGTCTCTAGCATGTTGGAGTTCTTCATATGATAAATGATTAAAAGAATTGGAATTTGAAGAGCAAGAGGAGGAGGAGTCGGAAGATGTTACCTCATGGAATGCCATTAGGCATTTGTTACCGTTGTCGCTCGAGGAGGAGGAGGAGGATGATGAGGAGTCACTCCATGTGGCCTTGAGGACCTTTTTCTTTCCTTTCTCCTTGTGCGTGGCCCGTTTCTTGTTGAGTGGGCAATCGGGCTTGTAATGGCCCTTTTCGCCGCACCCGTAGCATTTCACCTTGGGCTCGGATCTTGCGGTGGGTTCTTGCCTACGATGCTTGCGGGATTTCTTCTTCTTCTTGTGCATCTTCATAAATTTGTGCATTTGGCGGGCGAGATTCTCCATTTCCGAGTCGCCGCTTGAAGATGAAGTCGATGAGGAAGATGAGGATGAGGAGGAGCTTACTTCTTTTTGTACCTTGAGGGCAATGTTCTTTGATGTCTTGATTGGTGTGCCCTCCTTTTGAGCTTGCCTCCTCATCGTGATCTCATATGTCATGAGAGATCCGATGAGCTCCTCTACCGGCATATTTTTGACGTCCTTAGCTTCTTGGATCGCCGTCACCTTTGGTGCCCATGAGCTCGGAAGGACCCATAAGATCTTCTTCACCATCGTCTCGGCTGAAACATCATCACCAAGAGATTTCCTTCCATTGCAAATGTCAGTGAAGCGTGTAAACATATCGGTAATAGATTCGGAAGAATGCATAGTAAAGCTTTCAAAATCTTGTCTATACATGTCTAACCGAGTGTCCTTAACTTTGTTAGTGCCCTCATGAGTTACTTCTAAAAGTTTCCAAATTTCATGTGAGGAGGTGCAAGTAGACACTCGATTGAACTCATTTCTATCTAAGCCGCAATGGAGAGCGTTCATGGCTTTGCCATCAAGCTCAAAATTCCTAATATCGGCGGGGGTCCATTTGGATTCATCGGGGGTAGACAAAGTGTAACCTTGCATGACAATTTTATAAATGGGATACCCTATACTTCTAAGAAAAGTAGTCATGCGGGTTTTCCAATAATTATAGTCGGACCCATCAAAAAATGGAGCCCGACCCAAAGAGTAGCCTTCGGGGGCGAAAGAGGTTGATGCCATCTAAATGGATCTTTGAATTTGAAACCTTTTAAGGAATTACTCAAATTATCCCTCTGACACCAATTGTTGGGTCGGAAGAACACCCCAAGGAGGGAATGATGGCAAGAGGGGGGGTGAATTGCCTTTTAAAAAAAAATGATTAACAATTTAAAATCAAAGTTGAAATGCAGCGGAAATAAAGGAGGCAATCACACAAGAAATTGATAACGGAGTTCGGCCAAAAACCCGGCCTACGTCTCCGCTCCCAACTCAACCGTTGAGAGATTCTACCGCTTGCTTTTCAATGGTTGTAGCAAGAAACCCACTAGGCTTTGAGGTAGCACTAGGACCTATTACAGCTTGCTTTTGATGGTTGAGCAAGAACCCAATGCTTTTAATGGTTAAGCAATAACCCACTAGCCTTTTTAACGGGTGAAGGCTAGCTCACCGATCTCAAGCCTTTTATAAGGTAAGGCTTGGAAACCTCTTCACACCTTAGTGGTGGTGTGAGAACCCAAAGAAAGAGGGGATGAGAAAAGGGTTGGGGTTTGTAGGCACAAACCCAAATTTAAAGCTCAATAAAAAGTAAAACAATAAAACCCGTATTTGGGAAGACTTGGGCGCCTTTGATTGGATGGAGATGTTGAAGGCCGCTTCCAAGCTTCTTTGAAGGAGCTCCTTGGATGTGGAAGTTGTTGGAGCTAGGTGGGTTCCTTTGAGGAAGTCCGCCGGAGGTTGGCCAATTGATGAGAATTGTGTACGTTGGCTTCACAAGTGTTCCGGTAGATATCCGGGGCTTCCTTGGCCTTTATTTATAGGCTAGGAACCCTTGGGGAGGCTTCGGAGCCGTTGGAGAGGCTTTCGGAGCCGTTGGAGGCCAAGTGGACAGGCTGGTCAACAGCCCAACGGCTAGTTTGACTGTGTCCACCGGCTGGCCGGTGCAGGGCCACCGGCTGGCCGGTGCCTTGACAGTGGCTGAGAATTCTGGTCCAGGCTCCACCGGTCGACCGGTGCCAGAGCCACCGGCTGGCCGGTGGTGAGGCAGTGGCAAACCCTGTTCATTCTGGGTGCCACCGGCTGGCCGGTGCCTGGCCACCGGTTGGCCGGTGGACTGATTTTCAGTCCACTTGATGTCCATTCTTGGGCAATCTTCTTGGCAACCTTGTGCCTATCATTCACAAACACTTAAAACAATATTAGACAAAGATGAGAGTGATTGTGATCATGAAAATTAAACCTTGAGGGGTTCGAGAGGTACAACAAAGCCAAGATTCATTAAGAGGAAGAGTGGAAACGTCACACGCATTATAGCATCCCACCTTTTTGTCACATAAACTTTCATTACATTATACAAAATTGAGGATCTTTAAGTTTTAGTGTCTTGGAAACCAGGAACTTAATACGTGAAACAAAAAAACATTCTTCTTAAACACTTGAAAGGCTTCTCCTTATGTTCATCCTAGGTTCATTACTACATATCATAACCTGGGTACATACATCAAAAGAAAGGGTGAGCAGAAGGCCCAGTAAGGGTAACAAGGGAAACATTTAACATGTGAATATGAAATACATCAATAAAGTCATGAAAAGAACTTTAAGGCATGAGAATGAAATCATGAGGAATATCATAATAAAAAAAATTTCATAACTTGAATATGTTTCTACAACATTTAACAAAGAAAATCATTTATGTTTCACCATGGTTCATCCCCAAGGTGTCAATAAAAATTACAAAGGTTATTCACCAAGGTATCAGTCTAAATGGTCATCTCTAGAGATTAAGTCTTTACCCCATGCATTAGAGCGCTATCAGGGCGCACCCTTATATTTTCCTTTATTATCATGTGAGCAACATATATCATCATCAATAATTTCATATAAAACCCATATAGAATAAATTAAATGGGTTTCATTTCATAATCATAACGTTTTAAAAACTTCATTAAAGACATGATCTTTATGTCATTTAAAAACCCACAGAAAAGGAAGGTGGGTCTCATGTATGTAAATCATAGAATTTAAAATAGATCATTTTGGTATATATGTGAATTCCCCTATATAAGAGAGATATTTGAATATTCACTTAATAAAATAAAATTACTTTAGAAAAAGAGAGAGACATTTTAAGACGGAAATTCTGCAGCATAATGACTATGTTTCGGGGTTTTAGAAAACATTGAAAAGAGAGGGGACATGGGTAAAACATTAATAAATGACCCATAAAACACAATAGGGAAAAAATATTAATGATATATGAACATGGTAATGAAATTTGAAAGATATACCATATGAAATTAGGAACATGAAGGGAAGAAAAAAATAATATTTCTCTTATGGAAATTCTAGAGCCTAAAGGCGTCACTTAAACTTCAAAAATTAATTGACGAGATCAAATAGGTTCTCTCATCATATGAACATAAAAGATAAGTATGATAGATATAGATATCATACCCCAACTTAATAAAAATAAACATGAAATACTTGACATGAAAGTAGAACTTTGAAAAATGAGAAAGTTGAACGAATCACTTTAAAATTTGGTAGCCTAACGCTACCACTTAAACTTCAACAAAATAAATTGACAAGATCAAATAGGGTCTCTCATCATATGAACATAAAAGATAAGTATTATATATATAGAGATCACACCACAATATAATAAAAAGCAACTTGAAAGACTTGACATGAAAATAGATCTTGAAAACGAGAAGGGTGAAAGAACCACTTAAAAATTCGGCAGCCTAACGACGTTACTTAAACTTCAACAAAATCAATTAAAGAGAAAAAATAGGGTCTCTCATCATATGAACAAAAAAGATCATTATGATAGATATAGAGATCATACCACAACATAATAAAAAGGAACTTGAAAGAAGTGACATGAAAATAGATCTTGAAAACAAGAAGGGTGAAAGAACCACTTAAAAATTCTGCATCCTAACAGCGTAACTTAAACTTCAAAAAAGTCAATTGAAGATATCAAATAGGGTCTATCATAATATAAATATAAAAGATCAGTATGATAGATATAGATATCATAACCTAACATAATAAAAAGGAACATGAAATTCTAGACATGAAAATAGAACTTGAAAATGAGAAGGGTGAAAGAATCCGTTACAAAAATTTCGGCAGCCTAACAGAGCCACTTAAACATTAATAAAACAAAATGATGAGAGTAATAGGGGATCTCTAATAACATTAACATGAATAGTGAAGTAAGAGGAATATAAAAGAACATCCTCCAACATAAGAACATGGAGAATAAAGGAAATGACTTAAAAGATAGTATTTGAAAAGAAAGAGAGAGTTTGGATCCCTTACCTTAAAACGTATCTCTTAAAACTCAAAGGTTTGGACCTTGAGGTCTTGGGGGCACCTTTAGAGGACTCCTTGGGAGGTAATGAGACCATATCTTCGTTGGGGGAGAGTTAGGATTGAAAACTAAAGGAGGAAAGGGTGGGTATTTATAGGGAATGTGAGGGGATACGACATTAATGGCCAAGGGACACCTCACACGTGGTTTTCTCAAAACCATGGGCTCTCCCAAGGTATTTCCCATGGAGTTAGGCCACATGGGCCCCCATACAATAATTCATCACCTTTGGTTGGCCAACCCTTAAAATATCTCATGAAATCATCATGACACAGTTATGATGTCATTAAATATACCGAAACCCTAAAACTGTATTTTTACTATTCACTGAAAATTCAACTTTCTCAGAAAAATCCCAAAATTTCACCATAACCAAATATCAATGCTCTGATTTCAAAAATGAACTCCATTTTATAAAAATATGTTTATAAATATGTTTATTTTAATTTTTAAATAAATACACTATTCACCGAAAATTCATTTTTTCAGAAAAATCCCAAATATTTACCTTAACATAATATTGATGTTATGAGTTCAAAAATGAAATAAATTTTATAAAAATAAATTTCTAAATATTTTTAATTTAATTTTTAATTAAAAAACACTATTCACCTGAAAAAACTAATACTTGACTAATAATTAATGAAACAATTATTTACCTATTTTATTGAATCACATTACTTAATCAAGGTGCCTATATCATATTAATACTTTCTTTATGTAACATTACTATTCCATTTGGTCACACTACTAATCCTAAGCATAAAATCACTATTCATAAATTACTATTCATCAAAAATTAAGTTAATCTTATTAGACTCTAAATTTCGTACTGAAAATAATTTTAGAAGACCATTATTTGAAAATCATTACACATTTTTAATTATTTAAGGTTTACATAAATATTTTTAAAATATCATTTCTCCAAAATTCATCAAAAATATACATACTATATTTATCCAGACATTTGAAAATTCATAAACTTCATCGTAAGAAGAAATAAAAATTTTTATTTAAAATAAATGACTACACAAGGCAGTTACAGTCTCCTTACATAGCCCCTTATAACCCCAGCATAGGACATAAGTGTAAGGTGTGCTAAGGTGAGAGAATCTGAGGGAGGCTCGGCCAACATCGCACGAGTTGTAATTTCTATTAGTTTGAACATCTCACGAAGGCGATTCCGTTCTAGCTTCACACGATAAAGTTCATCTTGGGTTTGGTCCAGAGAAAATCCCAGTGGTGATACCTCCTTCCCAAGTTCCGTTAGATGGGCTTTGATTGGCCCAAGACTACTTGATGAGGCCATCGAAACTTAATTCTATATTAATTAACCAAGGTCACTTGTATTTAGAGACAAAAGCCACGACATTCAGTTTTCAATGGTTATACTGACTAACGGTCATATAATATTAAAAACCCAACAGTCTCATTTTAATTATACTCATGTTATCAAATGAAACAGTTTTGATGAGTATGAAAAATAAAATAGCACACAAAATTAGGAAACAAGATTTATTAAAAAATTTTGGTCATTACAATCTTCCCCCCTTAAGAAATTGCGTCTTTGCAATTTTTAAAAATGGGGTTTTGAAATTTCATTGAAAGTCCCACATCGGAAAAAGAGTTAGTAACACTATTATTTTAAAAGAATGTAATGGAAGTACAAAGGTCACCTGAGTTAACCCATACTAGGATTCCATGTAGGAAAACATGGACATGGAGGAGAAAACAAAGGGTCACTTTCTGAGGGAGAGTGATAGAAAACGTGATTAGAAGAAAGTTAACAATAAGCAAATCACAAACTTATGATGTGTGTAAATGGTCTTTGATTACACAGTAAGAAACATTAACAGAAAATGTTTTTTTACATTCCTTTTCATAGTTTTGAGGAATTAATTTACTACATTAAAAAAAACATAAGGAAATATACCTACCTTCAAGTAGAGTTTCATCCGTTAATAAGTTTCTACCAAAAATAATCTTTTCTCCAAACGATGAGCATTCAAAACTACTTGGTCTCATCAAAGAACAAGAATCATCTTATATAGAATCAGATAATCAACCAAAGATTAACTATCCATTTCTTCTATCTTTAAACATTATCCAAAAAACAGAAAGGGTAAGATAAAACAACTCTTCCAAAATAAAGAACCCCAATGGAAGGGAAGCTACTTTAAATCTCAATGTTCCACAGTACTACCCAAAGTTCATCATAGACCATTCCATAAATAACTGTCCTTAAAATTCCTCAAAATAAACCAAACTAAGATTGAAACCCAAATACAAAAAGAATTTGATAACATAGTCTTCCAAAATAAATTATATAACTCATCTCCAAACAACATCAACCACTCCTAACATATTATAACAAAAGTAGCTATCCTAAACATATTTTACCCAAGATAGGTTAATCAATTCTATATGTAACCTAAATTTCTATAAGTCCACCTTAAATTCATCGATTCTTCAAAATGTAAGTCAACCTTTACTCCTTAAAGAAAATACCGTAGTAATATATTTACCTTGATCAAATAGGGTTCCCAAAATAGTGAATGTCTTCCAAAATAATAATCATATTTTAATCCCCTAATCATCTCTGTCATATTAATATGGAAATCGTCACATTTCCTATCACATTGGTTGTTGGGACATGTTCTTCCATTTCCCGACATTAACTAAGAAATGAATGTACATTTAGGGGATTAAATACTTAGCCAATAATCATGAAAATGAACTTAAATCATATAAGGATAACTTATAGAAGAAAATTATACCCTAACTTGTGATCCCCAAGGTTCCAATCTAGGTTATCCATGATCATATATTCTTATGTAAATCTTTATTTTATTTTATCTTTGTTCCTTTAATAATGGTTTAAACTATGCTTATGAATTTACCAAAGCATATCCCCCGGGAGTGTCATAACCAAAAGTGCAGCAAGGCCCGTTGTCGTGTACCAGTTCTTGTTCGAGTCTAGCTCAAAGCAGTGTTTTTGGGTTTTCCCCTATGTAAATCTGTGTCAGAGCCACCTCTACCTGCTCGTATCCAGACAATGATGTATTTTCTTGGCAACGCCTTACTCAATACTCACTAAAATACCAGGAAGATTTCCTATAATTACACTTTTCTATAGGGTTCTTCCTATAGTTTTAATATCCTAATTTCCACAAATAACTAAACCATCCTTTGATACCAACTATAGCATCCCTCCTTTTTTTCACATAAACTTTTATTACATTATACAAAACTGAGGATCTTTAAGGTTTAGTGTCTTGGAAACCAGGAACTTAATACATGAAACAAAAAAACATTCTTCTTAAACACTTGAAAGGCTTATCCTTATGTTCATCCTAGGTTCATTACAGCATCTCATAACCTAGGTACATACATCAAATGAAAGGGTGAGCAGAAGGCCCAGTAAGGGAAACAAGGGAAACATTTAACATGTGAACTTGAGATACATAAATAAAGTCATGAAAAGATATTTAAGGCATGAGAATGAAATCATGAGGCATATCATAATAAAAATAACGTATTTCATAACTTGAATATGTGGCTACATCATTTATCAAAGAAAATAATTTCTGTTTCACCAAGGTCCATCCCCAAGGTGTCAATAACCATTACCAAGGTTATTCACGAAGGTATCAGTCTAAATGTTCATCTCTAGAGATTAAGTCTTTACCCAATGCATTGGAGTGCTATTAGGTCGCACCCTTAAATTTGACTCTATTATCATGTGATACACGTATATCATCATCAATCATTTCATAAACAACCCATATATCTTAAAATAAATGGGTTTCATTTCATAATCATAACGTTTTAAAAACTGCTTTTAAAGACATGATCTTTATGTCACTTAAAAACCCACAGAAAAGGAAGGTGGGTCTCATATATGTAAATTCTAGAATTTAAAGTAGAACATTTTGGTATATATGTGAATACAGATATAGAAGATATAAATTTGAATATTAACTTAATAAAATAAAAGAACATTAGAAAAAGAGAGATACATTTTGAGACGGATATTCTACAGCATAACGACTATGTATCGGGGTTTTAGAAAACATTGAAAAGAGAGGGGACATGGGTCAAACATTCATAAATGTCCTATAAAACACTATAGGGACATAATATGAAGGATATATTAACATTTTAATGAAATTTAAAATATATATCATATGAAATTACGAACATGAAAGGAAGAAGAAAATATGATTCTCTTATGAAAATTCAGCAGCCTACCAGCGTCACTTAAACATAAAAAATGAATTGACGAGATCAAATAGGGTCTCTCATCATATGAAAATAAAATATAAGTATGATAGATATTGATATCATACTCCAACATAATAAAAACGAACTTTAAAGACTTCACATGAATGTATAACATTGAAAAAAGAGAAAGGCGAATGAATCACTTAAAAATTTGGGAGCCTAATGGCGCCACATAAACTTCAACAAAATGAATTGAAGAGATTAAATAGGGTCTTTCATCATATGAACATAGAAGATCAGTATTATAGATATACTTATCATACCCCAACATATTAAAAAGGAACTTGAAATACTTGAAATGAAAATTGATCTTGAAAACGAGAAGGGTGAAAGAACCACTTAAAAATTCGGGAGCCTAACGACATCACATAAGCTTCAAAAAAATAAATTGAAGAGATCAAATAGGGTCTCTAATAATATTAACATAAAAGATAAGTATGATAGATACAGATATCATACCCCAACATAATAAAAAGGAACTTGAAAGAAATGACATGAAAATAGATCTTGAAAACAAGAAGGGTGAAAGAACCAATTAAAAATTCAGCAGCCTAACGACGTCACTTAAACTTCAAAAAAATAAATTGAAGAGATCAAATAGGTTCTCTAATAATATGAACATAAATGATCAGTATGATAGATAAATAAATAATACCCAAACATAATAAAAAGGAACATGAAAGTCTTGACATGAAAAAAGAACTTGAAAATGAGAAGGGTGAAAGAATCCGTTACAAAAATTTCGGCAGCCTAACGACACCACTTAAACATTCATAAAAAGAAATGATGAGAGTATGAGGGGATCTCTAATCTTATGAACTTCAAAAAGGGAATTAAGAGGAATATAAAAGAACATCCTCCAACATAAGAACATGGAGCATAAAGGAAATGACTTAAAAGAGAGTATTTGAAAAGAATGAGAGAGTTTGGATCCCTTACCTTAAAACGTATCTCTTAAAACTCAATGGTTGGGACCTTGAGGGCTTGGGGGCACATTGAGAATACTCCTTGGGAGGTAATGAGACCATATTTTCGTTGGGGGAGATTTGGGAGTAAAACCTAATGGAGGAAAGGGTGGGTATTTATAGGGAATGTGAGGGGAGATGGCATTAATGGCCAATGGACACCTCACAAGTTGTTTTCTCAAAACCATGGGCTCTCCCATGGTATTTTCCATTGAGTTTGGCCACATGGGTCCCCCATACAATAATTCATCACCTGTGGTCTGCCAACCCTTAAAATATCTCATGACTGCATCATGACACAGTTATGATGTCATTAAACATACTGAAACCCTAAAACTGTATTTTTACTATTCACTGAAAATTCAACTTTCTTAGAAAAATCCCAAAATTTCACATTTACCAAATATCGATACTTTGATTTCAAAAATGAACTCCATTTTATAAAAATAATTTTCTAAATATTTTTAATTTAATTTTTAAATAAATACACTATTCACCGAAAATTCATTTTTTTCAGAAAAATCCCCAAGAATTACCTTAACATAATATCGATGATCTGAGTTCAAAAATGAAATCCATTTTATAAAAATAATTTTCTAAATATTTTTAATTTAATTTTTAATTAAAAAACACTATTCAACTGAAAAAACTAATACTTGACTAATAATTAATAAAACAGTTATTTACCTATTTCATTGAATCACATTACTTAATCAAAGTGAATATATCATATTAATACTTTCTTTAAGTGAGATTACTAATCCATTTGGTCACATTACTAATCCTAAGCATAAAATCTCTATTCATAATTTACTATTCATCAAAAATTATGTTGAGCTTATTAGACTCTAAATTTCTTGCTAAACATAATTGTAGCAAACCATTTTTTGAAAATCATTACACATTTTTAATTATTTAAGGTTTACATAATCATTTTTAAAATATCATTTCTCCAAAATTCATAAAAAATATGCATACTATATTTATCCAGACATTTGAAAATTCATAAATTTAATCAAAAGAAGAAATCAAAATTTTTATTTAAAAAAAAGGATTACAAAAGGCAGCTATGGTCTCCTTACATAGCCCCTTATAACCCCAGCATAAGACTTAAGTGTAAGGTGTGCTAAGGTGAGAGAATCCAAGGGAGGCTTGGCCAACATCACATGAGTAGTAATTTCTATCAGTTTGAACTTCTCGTGAAGACGATTCCTTTCTATCTTCACGCAATGAAGTTCGGCTTGGGTTTGGTCCAGACCAAAGCCCAGTGGTACTACCTCTTTCCCATGTTCCGTTAGATGGTCTTCGATTGGACCGAGACTACTGGATGAGGCCATCAAATATTCTTTCTATATTAATTAACCATGGTCACTTGTATTTAGAGACAAAAGTCGCAACATTCAGTTTTCAACGGTCATACTGACTAACAGTCATATAATAGTAAAAACCCAATAGTCTCAGTTCAATTATACTCATGTTATCAAATGAAACAGTTTTGTTGAGTATGAAAAATAAAATAACACACAAAAATAGGAAATAAGATTTATTCAAAATTTCGGGTCGTTACACGCATTGTGGAGTCCAGGAGAGGGGGTGGTGCGCCTCTAGCTACTGCCCATCAAGGGGTTTTGTGCTTCTGTCATAGGCTTCTGGGGGTCACGTGCTGTTGTTGTAGGCCGTATGTGGGTTGCATGCTACTAGGTCACGCCACAGGATGGACGAGGTTTGGCCGAGGAAGAAGTGCAGAGGAGGAGCTGTGCGGTGTTGGGGTTTATCACGCACAGGGGGCGGACCAGGTGTGTCGCGCCTGACCTTGGAGTAAGTAGAAGAGAAGGAGGGTCGCGCATCTCTTGTACTGCACATCCCCCTTAAAAAATTATAATATACTAAATAAAAAAATATCAATACAAATAATAATAATATTAATGATAATAGTCATAATATTGTTATTATCATTGCCATTTATTTATTTATAGCCATAACTCCCCATGTAATGAAAACGGTATTTTGATAAACCCCATAATTAATTTTCTTTAATGAAACAACAAAACACTCTTTCTGATTATGACCTACCTCCCTTTAAATCCACATTAATTATTTAATTCATTTTTAAACATCCTTTATTATTCTCTTAATAAATGTTTGATATTTAATTATAAAACTCTATATAGATCATTAAATTATTTTGACATTTATTTAATTAAATAACCAAAAAATTAATAATAACTTCATCATTATTATTATTCCAACACTAATTTATTTAAATCCCAAACCCCAAATTTATTACAATATTATTAATAAGATAAAAACTCCAAACCATAACCCCTAATTTAATTTCCATAAAAATAATAATTATTACATTCATAACACTAAAATAATAATAATATCATTATTATAATTTTTCAAAACTTTGATAAGGAAAACACCTATATAAAATTACAATACTTCATTAAATATGAAAATCATCATTTAATTAAACGTTTCTTTGAGAACTCAAAATCTACCATAAATTCACATACTTATTACACCCCTTTAATAATGCAATTAAAATATAGAAGCATCAAAATTATTTATTACACAATAATAATAATAATAATAACATTATTATTATTAGTTCATTCCCCAATTTTACAATAAATGGTCCTTTAATAATTCTGAAACTCTACATTTAATTAAAACGGTTCTTCGTTAAACTCAAAATCCACATTAATTTTTTCAACCGTCATTTAATTAATTTTTTATCACTCAATTAATTAAACTACCATAATAATAATAATAACAATAAAATTATTATTATTATTATTAAAACATTCTTTTAATTAATCACAATATCTCATATAAAATTATTTAGTTAAATAATTTATTAAACAAGATAATCTACATAGGTCGAACCACAATCGTGCAATGCCTACACATATCCACTAATGTGGACTTCTCTAGATTTGGTGCTCCCAAGACTCATCAGAACTCCCGCTAAAATTATAGGGTAATTACTCAAGTCCAAAAACGAAACCTTTAGGTGTTCCAACACTTGGAATAGAATTACTAAGATCGGTTTAAAAAAATGAACCATTGATAAACCAAAAAAAAGATATGTGAAAACATTCGAATTTTAACCTAATTAAAAAAACACTGGATTATAGAATATACCCACCTTAAAAACTTCTTATCCCCAAGAATCCATTGGGAAACACTACTAAAACGGCCAAACTACCAAGGTCATTTAATCTTGTTCGAAGTGATGTGTTGTGTTCCCAACGCCAAACACACCTTTAACCCTTCACAAACCTAATGGATAAGCCTTTAAAACCAGATACAGAGCTCAGTTTATAGCTTCAACATGTAAACAGTTCTTATATCATTGGTCATTTGAAGGACCTCATCAACAAAAATAGTTAAATCTCAATCAAAAAAAAAAGATTCACATTCTTCCCTAGAAAGGATTCGTGGACCCAAAACCCCATTTCTCCCTTTATCTGACGATGTTCCTTTAAAACTATCCAAAACAATCCGCATGTAAAAAAAATTCCTTACATGACCTCGGGTGAAATTTCCAATTCACGTCATCACAAGGATATTTGAAAACAACCATTCCCAATCATAAAAAAAAGTATCCCAAAGAATCAACGCATCCCACATACTACCCAGATAACAACCACTCATCAAGCCCAACAACAATTAAACTATAGTGTGGCGTAAGACCAACACTATCTTAGTGTCTCTATAATGAAGTCAAGATAGGGGACATGCTCATCGTATTCAGAAGAGAGTACTAAGAGAAAAACCAAGGTCATTAAGAAGATCAATCAAACTATTACTAGACATCTCTATTATAAAAGTTCGACATCACCTACTAACAAGTTTATCGAAAATGATGCAACATTACCAACCTTAGGATTTACCATGATATCATAAGAAAAGATCTGCTGCTCAACATCGCATGTTTTTAGAACACATTAACTCATTTGTGTGAAATTCCTCAAACCACGATCACCACGTCAAACATAGATCTTAAAATCCATAACATAAACCTATCAGTGTGCCAAAATAGACGAGTACAAAGAAGTTCTCTTGAGTAGTGGGATGAACATAATATAATAGCCTAGAAAATTCTATTGGTACTTCCTACCATGGGTTATCCCCTTACGATCATTAATGTCAACCTACTCTCTTGATCACACAAAACCAAAAACACAATATTCAAAGGATCCTTTTTTTGTTTTATCCATTTTAATTAATTCATTCCAACCTTTCATCATTTGAATGAATTTAAAAATACACACAATTACTTTTTCACAAAAGCCACTTGGTTTTCAAAACAATTCCCTACAACAAAATTAGCATGATATGAAAAAAATCCTCTTTAAGAAATTTACATTCAGTGTTATTCAAATATAAACAGGAAATTTAGCATATAAATTCCTTTTACCAAAAAGGAAACCTCCAAAAGTCCCATTTATTTAATATGATTTCTTCAAAAGAAACCCCATAATGGTTCATTACAATCAAAACTCAGTAGCATTACATTCATAACCATTTTCAAAACATACTATGTATATATGGTTTAGTCATGTGGGTGGCCATCTACCAATCGATAAGGCACCCATAAACCTTATCGCTACCAATTGGCTCCCATTTAACACAATCAACATTCATTTAACATTTTAACTTTAGCATCCCTATAATATATCAAAACATCAACAACATGTTAGCATAAGAATTAACACAACAACATGATATAACACAGAAACATGACAAAACAAAAAAACATGCTAATAACTAAGGCATTATGGCATACAATCACTCAAGAATGTTAAATCTATCACTGAAACCAGATATATAGAGATGCATGAAAAAGAAGATCAAAACATGGCATTTCACCCAAGGAACACAATCCAAATTAGCAAAAATCCTACTAATTCAACTACATGGAATGTTATATTCATGCCAAATGAATCTCTAAGTGACTAAGATGATGCACGTATGAAACTTCCTTGCCATATCCGACCAATATTTTTTTTTTCAAAATTATGAAAATCATCAAACTGAAGAAAATACGCCAGTCGCTTAAGGTGAAATCATATCAACTGTAACCACTAATATTACAAACATCAATTCCCACCCCTGGCCACTTGGTCATTTCCCGTAAATGGGGTGATCAGTCCCAATCATAGTTATTAACCGAAGCGCTGACACATTCTTAATCTACTATCTACCAACCCCCAAATAGTAATACCAAGGAAAAGAAACCCTCTGATACCACTTTATAATATCTCGGCCCAACTCACCACTAAACTGGTTGCTGGACCGGTCAACACATGACATCAAGCACGTCTCCCTGTACGCTAGAGGCTACCGACTAGCAGTAAGGGTCTAAGGATAGTTAGTGGGGAGACAATACCCTCTTATTAGAGTTTCACAATGTTATATCATAGTAAATAACAAACAATGGATTTAAATAGCGGAAGTAGTCTAATAAATGATAAAGTAGCAGAAGGCAGATTTTATAAATCTTGTACAAACAAATAGACAATGCCAGTTATACCGTAGATGCATGCATGACATGCTTATGATTCAAAAAATGGAAAACATTGAACAAAGAACATTCTAAACACTCCATTACAAAAATAAATATATAGTGACTCCAAGCCCCAAAGGCGGTCTCCTCGAGCATCCCATGCTTCCGCTCGGGCCTCTGCTCCTATCATTCTAGTAAATGCAGACAACACAATCCTACAACCAAATTGAATCTACTCGGGTACCGCAGTAATGAAAGCCCGAGGAGGGTGTGAGAAATAAATAACAGTAGGTCGGGACCACCGGTGTCTACCACAAATAAAGACATTTAGTAAATAATTTATACCATGTGAAATAATTCATAAATAAAGTAAAAAGTAAAACGTTACTATATACCCAAATACCTGCTTCATCTCTCAACTGGTGTCAGAACCTCTATTATACATTTTTCATGCATTCACAATAGTCATTACACAATCCTTTTAATTTATCAATTATTCAAAACTCATTAAACTACAAAATTCTTATGATCTGGAATGACTCTACAATTCCCTGTATAAGTCACTCACCACAGAAGTTTGTTAAGACCATCTATGTAATCATAATTAAGACCAAATCCAATCTTCTGCATTGGCATGGATAATGCATTGTAAGATATTAAATTTAATTTTTCATATATTATATCTGAGCATGTCCACTAAAAAAATAGTGATTTTCCCCTCGGTCCATCCACTAATAGTGATTCACCCAATTCATTGATATGTATGAACCCATTGTAAAATTAAATCCATAAATCATAATGTCACTATGGATTTCATTAACCTATTAATTCATTACATGTATGACCAATTGGACCCACAGTACAATGTCAATTAATGGGTGTAAAACATCATGTCTAGAACCCTCATGAGTATTTAGAGTGTCAGTGCTTGTCTCACAACCCATGGGTATTTGGAGCATCATTCCCCGACTCATAAATAAATATTTTCTTGTAAGATGCGTGTAGAATGCCATGTCTAGTACCCCGTGAGTATTTGGAGAATCTATCCCTATCTCACAACCCATTTATCAATAATACATATATATTTATCATTGGTGTAGAACGCCAGGTCTAAAACCCCACAACCATCCATTATTTAATTCATAAATTAATTAATCCAATCCGTTAAATAATTCAACAACTAATTAACAGCATAAATCGTCCATCAAAACTCAACCATTAATTAACCATTCAACATCTCAATAGTAAATAATTAATTAACAATTAGTTATTAATAGCAATCCAAATAATTTTGTAACTCAACATTTAATTATCCAAATTCTTTAACTAGTCTGAACATGTACACTCAAACAGGGATTCACCCATGACTTTAACAATTTACATGTACGTCATAATAATCTCAAAACATACTGAACAAAGCCATGATATTTAGCAACCAACTCACACAACATATCATATTTTTTAAACTACTCCATCCAAGACAACATAAGGAATGTAAAACTAATATGCATCAAAAGGTACCCTTGGCCAAAATTTTTAATAAACAATCAGTTCACAATCTTAATTTAATGCACGCAAATTAATTAATTCAACAATTAATTAGTTAAATTTTACCTCTTTTACCAATCATCAATTGATTTACCATTTACCATTCAATATGTAATAATTAATTCATCCATTATTTATTACTAGTATTCAATTTATATTCTGAACATATCAAATATTCAATATTCTCAACAATCATTAAAAGCCACAATTTTATTCCAACTCATAACTTGAAAATTAATTATACAATTAATTACCCTATTTCCCATTTTTCCCATTCAAATCATTTATCTATTGAATCATATCACTTTAACCATATTAGTAAAAAATGATCAAAATCAACACATATTCATGTGATCTTTTATCTCATGTGTGTGGCATCATTTAATAATATCAAAAGTCTTGCATCAACATAATTTATTTCACATTTAGAAATTTTATCAAACTCAATAAATTCACATTTGGATGGAATACAATTTAAATACTTCACTACATAAATTAAATATCCACAAAAGTGTAGCAAGAATTTTATTAATGCATTTCTTAAAGTTGAACACATGGGAAGGGACCCTATCTCTGGGTGGCAGCATTTTAAATCTGAAGTGTTTTATTGTACTTGGCAGAAACCAGTCCACAATTGGTCCATAATCGCACGTGCACACACCTTTATATATATATATGTGTGTGTGTGTGTGTTTGTGTGTTTGTGTGAATTTTGACTACATTGATCAATGAAAAATCGATATATTAAACTGGTAATCAGAATCAAAGTTGTAATGAACAACACGCCCCTAACTTGGTACCAGGAACTCATAAAAATTTAACAGGCCTTAATATAACCAGTGTGAAACCAAACAACGGGTTTAGAAACTTACCCGAACCAATGGAGTAAAGTCAAATCGAGACCATCTACATCGCCATTGGCGGCGGATAACAGATTATGGACCAATGGATCCCAAGTCAACATTCGCAAATCCTAAAAATAGAGTACCACAATGATCAAGTTGAATATGAACCTTATGGTTTTTTATGAGAAAAAAAAGAGAGAAAGTGGAGTAAATTGGATGATGTGAACCACAATTTATACGCAGATAGACTCACCTTGACAAGGCAGAAAAGATTCGTGGTGAGACCGAGTGGAAATGTCACACGCAATGTGGTGTCTGGGAGAGGGGGTGGCGCGCCTCTAGCTACTACCCATAGGGGGTCATGTGCTACTGTCGTGGGCTGTTTGAGGGTTGCGTACTATAGTTGAAGGTCGTATGGGGGTCGTGTTCTGCTGGGTTATACCGCAGGTTGGTCGGGGTTCAATTGAGGAAGAAGTGGAGAGGAGGAGTTGTGCGCTACTGGGGTTTGTCATGCATAGGGGAGGACCAGGTATGTCACACGTCACCATGGAGGAAGAAGAAGAACAGGAGGGTCACACCTCTCTTTTACAACATCTCCCCCTTGAAAAATAATAATATACAAAATAAGAAAAATTCAATACCATTAAAATAATATTAATGATAATTATCATAATAATGTTATTATCATTTCTATTTATTTAATTATATCCTAAACATATAATTTAATAAAAACAGAACTTTGATAAACCCCATAATTTAATTTTTTTTAAAGAAACAATAACACGCTCCTTTTGATTATGACCAACCCCCATTTAAATCCCCATTAATTATTGAATTCGTTTTAAACCTTCATTTATTATTCTCTTAATAAATGTTTTGTATTTAATTATAAAACTACTTATAAATTATTTAATTCTTTTGACATTTATTTAACTAAATAACCACATAAAATAATAACATCATTATTATTATTATTCCAACACTATTTTATTTAAAACACAAACCCCCATTTTATTACAATATCATTAATATGATAAATACTCCAAACCATAACCCGGTATATAATTTCTATAAAAATAATAATTATTACATTCATAACACTAAAATAATAATAATATCATTATTATTATTTTTCAAACCTTTGATATGGCCAACACCTCTATTTAATTAAAACAATTCATTAATTCTAAAACACATAATTTAATTAAATGTTTCCTTGAGAATCTCAAAAGCCACATTAAATTCACATAATTATTACACACCATTTACAATGAAATTAAAATATCAAAGCATAAAAATAATTTATGACACCATAATAATAATAATAAAATTATTATTATTAGAATATTCTTCCATTGAATAATAAAGGGTCCTTTAATGATTCTGAACCTCTTCATTTAACTAAAACGGTTTTTTGTTAATCCCAAAATCCACATTAATTTTTTCAACCATCATTTAATTAATTATTTATCACTCAATTAATTAAACTACCACAATAATAATAATAACATTATTATTATTATTATTATTAAAACATTATTTTAATTAATCAAAATATCTCATATGAACTTATTTAATTAAATAATTTATTAAATAGGATAAACTACACAGTTTGGACCGCAACCGTGCGCTACCATCACATATTCATTAATGTGGACTTTTCTAGATCCGGTGCTCCCGAGACTCATCGGAACACCCACTAAAATTATAGGGTAATTACACAAGTCCAAAAATGACACCTTTAGGTGTTCCAACACTAGGAATAAAATTACGGAGCACAGTTTAAAGAATACCCCACCCATTGATAAACCGATAAAAAAAGAAAATTGAAAACATTTATATTTTAACCAAATTCAAAAAGATGGGATTTTACAAATAGATATATTTCTGACTTTACTGGGAAGTGTTTGACTTATTTTTAGGTTAAATTAGAGAGGCAATTACAAAAAAATGGATGCTTCAGTCTTTACCGGTGCTAGAGTTGAAAAGGGAACATATATCCATGTACTTCATTGTGGGATTACCAAAGACATATTATGGTAATAATGGAATCTAGGTTATTATTGATAGATTGGATAAATCTTTTAATTTCTTTCTTATTCGAGATACTTTGTTTCTAGATCAAATTTCTCGGTTGTATGTTAAAGAAATAGTCAGGTTGCATGGAGTTCCACAGTCCATTGTATCTAATCATGATCCTAAGAATAATTATAACTTTTGAAAAGGCCTTTAGAAGTTGTTGGGTAATAAATTAAATTTTATTATATATTTTCATCCTCAATAAGATGGGTATTTATAATGAACAATTCAGACCTTGGAGGATATAATACTTGCTGGTTCACTGGATTGCAAGGGATGTTGGGACCAACATCTTTCTGTGGTTGAATTTTCTTATAATAAATGTTTTCATTCTAGTATATAGATGGGTAAATTTTAGGCATTATATGGGATGTGGTGTAAACCTACAGCTTTTTGGGATAAAGTAGATGAAAGGAAGATGATGGGACTAGAATTGGTAGAATATATGGTAGAAAAACTTCAGTGATTTAGAAGCACATGAGAACAGCTTTGAGCTGATAGAAAAGTTATGCGGATATCTGGTGGAAGGATATTTCTTTTTAGGTGGGTGATACTATCTTTCTCAATGTTTTTACATGAACAAATGTGATGAATTTTTGTAAGAAGGGAAAGTTTAGTCAGAGGTTCATTGGACCTAATGAAATTATGGAGAAAGTTGGATAAGTTTCATACAAAGTGGCTTCACCTCCATGTTTATCTTTGGTACACAATTTTTTTTTCAAGTTTCAATGATGAGAATGTATATTCCAGATCCAGATCATGTTTTGATCCTAGAGGTAGTTCAATTGGAAGAGAATATCTCTTTTGAGGAACAATAGTCCTGATTTTGACAAAAGAGAGAATGTTTTGTGGAATAAGGTAATTCATCAGGTAAAGGATTATGATAAAACTATATGGTTAAAGAGGAAATTTCGGAATCTTAAAATTCAATGACGGATAAATACCCCCACTTATTTGACAAGTGAATAAAAATTGCGAGGAAGAAATTTCCAAAAGGGGGGAAAGATATAACATCCCAAATAAATAAAGAATAATAAATTCTCATACATATTAATGTTTGTGAATTAAATATTAATTTTACTTTAACGAAGATTCTATGTTAGATGGAATACCAGATACACAACAATGGGTTTTTTTGAAATCTTATGTTGCACACAATCCTATGTCATACTAAAAAATAATAATATATTATAATATTTAAATGGTAGTTAACACATAGTAATTGTATTAGGGATAATGAACAGAACAAACTAAAATATGATTATACATGTTTGATAAAAGTTTTTTCATTTATCCAATAAAATTTATAGGCTAAAAATTTTAATGAATCAAATTTTAAGCATAAATAATCTAATATTATTTAAAAGGTCGATTTAGCACCTTTTGATGGCGAACAATTTTTAAATCTAGTTTTGGTAATATATTCTATTTGAAAAAATAAAATTCTTTTATTAGAATCGCAATATCAAAATTTACATTGGGAAATTTTTTGGTATTTCTCTGATAAAATTCATTTTTAATGAATAGTGGAAAATATTGTATTTTAATTCAAAACTTCCTTTTAATCTAATTTATTTATATTGTTAGATTATCTTTTTAATTGGTTTTAATGTCTAATTAGATTATAATTTTACAATTTAATCCAATTTTGGTTATTGTATGTAATGTACTTTGAAAATGGAAAAAAACAAGTGTTAATCTTTTGATAGTTATTATTTCATAAAAAAAAGCTTTTCGTTTTGACAACGGGAATTAATTTTAAATCAATTAATAAAACTTCAATGTTTTAATTTTATTAAAAAGACATCATTTTTTAAATCGGAATATCAAATATATATTAGGGTAATTTTTTTTGTATTTTTCTGATAACCTTCAATTTTTTATGAATACTGAAAATACTGAGTGGTTGTTAAAAAGCTGACTTATTCATTTAAATGAAATTTTACAACTTCTGTGAATTGAATTTCGAATATCTTACATACATCGTTGTTATATGTATGTAAAATTTGGTTCAATAAGATGAAAATAATTTTTGGTGAATGATAATTTTTGACTTTTATTTACCGCGGTTAAAGGTAAATATTGTAATTCAAGGTAAAAATAATATTATAATAATATTAAATTTCCCTAACATGTGTCATAATGATATTTGTTGATACATTTCTGACCGTGGTTATCCTTGGTTTGATTTTGGGACCCCATAGATCCACATAAGAGTGACAATGACACTTTTCATTAATTAATTTAAAGTAATGAGAAAAATGAATTTAAACATATATCTTTTAGTAAATAAATATTTACATGGGGCTATATAAGTTATATCTCTAACTATAAATATTAATTTTTAAGATAAAAATATATCTTATATAATGGTATATTTTTTATAATATTTAGAAATTAAAAAAATAAATTTATTTATTACACAATAATGATGTAGTTTTTACCTCATTAATGAATGATTTAAATAAATAAGATTATAAAAATTAGAACAACATCCATAAACTATATGTTTCTTATTGGATGATTTTATTTCGAACAAGTGTGATGTTATCTTTTATTTTAATAAGTTTTTCACAATTAGAAACTGAAAATCATTATATAAAAAAAATAATATTTTCAAACATTTCTAAATAGCCCCCCCATATAAAAGGCCCTCACCTCTAACCCATTAATAGCACCTCTCAATACCCCTGGGCTCATCCATCCTCTTTCAAAATAATCTCTCAAGGTCCCCATATTCCAATTTAAATACTTATATCAGACAGAAGGAACTTCATGATATCTTTTGGGTTCAAACCAAAGGGAGCTTTCCAATTTAAAGGTAACATCTTCTCTTAAGTTCTTTTCATTTATTAAACTAATCCAACCCCCAAAAACACTTTTGTAATTTCTTTTATAAAAAACCAATATCCTAAATACACTAGGTTGTTTTTATGAGAGATATTAGAACTACACTCACACACACATTTTTCTAATGGGTAAAGAACATGCTGTTTCTGTGGACGACGAACTATTGCCTAACAAAATGATCATTGTTCAAGTATCTTCTACAACCACCCATGTTGGCTATTATTATAGAACTTTATTTATATGTAATATATATTATATTTATATTGTATCTTTGTTTCTTTATATTTCATTTAAAGCATACCTTTATGGTTTCCATAATTTGTAAACACGATAATTTAATTTGAGGAAGTGCGGACTAATGCCCCCTCAAAGTGATATGCCTCATTCATTACATATGTGGAATGTATAAAGGATGGAATTACTAAAATAATACATAAAATTATACTATAATTATAATATATCTGTGTATCATTATGTTTTCATTCCATTGAATATGAAATAGAAATGAAAGTATCATTCATTTGTACATACGGCTAACCGTCTCCTTGAATGGTGCATTTCATTTCATAACACCTAATGTTATGTACAATTTTAATTTCATATATATACTAGATATATATGATATATATGATACATAAATAATTAATATAATTCGGGAGATAATGTACTTTTTACCACATGAACAGCTTTTAATTATAAGAATTTCATTTTTGTCTCAAGTTCCAAATATCAAAAAATCGACCATTATTATCAAAATGATTATATAATGTTTACAACATGATAATAAGTGATATAAAAGGAATAATAAACATGAAAAACGATCTTAAGAAAGTATAAATTAACTTTAGTTTATTATTCAAGAGATTAATTAATGAATGGGTCATGTCGGACGTAAGGTAAGGGACATCGTCTCAATCTCCATTCATTGAAACATATTTGGTTTTATACATGACTTTCTTTTATATGGTGTATAAACACCTTTGAATTTTTATTGCATTCAAAGTTAATATTTTTCTTCAAGGATTTTTACTAAACGAAAAAAAGGATGTTTCTTTTTAATGTACGCAGTGAAAATGACCTTTCCACCACCGCGAGTATTATTTGATATATGGATTCCTTAACAAGACATAATGTTTTTTAAGAGGAAAATAAATATTGTATACTCTACCGTATTTTGGTACAAAAAATGGTTTTGATAAAGTATATTTTATGTCAATATATTTAAATGTTGTGGAAATGTTATCTATCCATTATGTTTGTTTTATTGGTTATAAACATGTTATGGTTCTTATGAATTGTTTACGTATACGGGTGGTTCCATGATAAACCTACTGTAAGTGAGCCTGAGATAGATCTCCAATGCATTGGGTAATGTGATGGAGGTAAATGTGAATGCTTCTCCTAAGATATTTATGTAATATATTGTGATGTGTATTCCCAATGTAACTCCTTAAGTAGTTGTTAAAGATACAACGTAATAATGTTATGGATTCCAAAAGTTACCTTTATGATTTGTGATTTCTATGTGTTATTCATAAATCTTATGATTTCATGAGGTATGTTAAAATGATTATGTTTTTATTGAATAATGTTTTATTTATTTTTTTATAACCCTTACTTAGTTTTTTAGGCATATCCCAAAATTTGAAATGTTTTTCACAGAACATAAAGATGAATAGGGTCAAGGATGAGATCAATGAAAAGTTATGCTGTCAAAAACATGGAACTTGACATGTCTCTTTCTTTCAATAGTTTTTATTATATGAAAAAATGGAAACTGAGTAGAAGTGTCTACATTTTAATATTATAGATGTAATGTAATAGTTCTGGCCTAATTCTTTAAAACACTAAACCTGAAACGATCCAAAATGTTAATTATCCACTTAATTCTAGATTGTGTAAAGTTTTAAGGTTGGGTCTTTTTTTTGGTATCAGAGGTCAATTTAGGAAACATTACAATTTAGGATATTTGTTAAATTTATATCCATAAATTATTATTATTTTATAGTAATATTCAAATGATATAGCATTTAAATATTACCATGTTTCTTCGCTAATGAAAATTCTTTATTTAGAATAGATTTTCATAGAGGAAATATGGAAGCTATGCTAGGGGTTATTTTTTGAACTAGAAAAATCATGCACAAATTATTCAAAATGAATCAACAAATTTTCCATGATAGTATCCCATTTTTTATGTTTTAATTTGATAGGTCGTAGATCTCGAACGGAGTTACAGATTAGGAGTTTTGGACATTTGAAGTTGGGCTAAAAAACTATTTTGTGGAGCCCATTCGTGAAGCTCCCTCCACGATCGCGGGGCAGAGGAAATTGAACGGAGCCTCCCCGACCACCACAAAGATCGATGATGTTCGACACTTTGGATATGAATAACTTGAGGGAACTTCAGCTGAGACTCTTCGATCACTGTGAAGCTCGATGAAGGTTGGATCGGTGATTATGAGAAACGTGAGGGAACTCCCTCTTGTTACGGAGCACGATTTTATTTGCGGCGCGCATTTTTGCTTCGTGGTGCACTCTGATGACCTCAATCACCAATAGATACCCAGATCACCACCCTTCATAAGGACGATCATGCCACCCCTTGGGTGGCTGGTCTCCCATTTCACCGGGCTTCATAGCTCGATAAAGTGATGCCCTTCGCAGTGGGCTCCGTGAGAGGCTTTGCTCTGCGAGATTATTTGCTCCACGAGATGCTTTCCTCCCCAAGCCCTTTGCACCATGATCCCATTTTTTTCATGAGGCACATTACTCTGCGAGCCCCTTTTCTCCGTGAGCCCCATTTCTCCATGAGATCCTGTGCTTCATGAGTCTACGCTCTGTGAGCAACATTCCATCACAAAGCTGCTTTGCGAGACCCAATTCTCCCCGAGCACCTTTCCTCTGTGAAGCTACATTGATAAATAATATCTTTTTTTATGCTCCAATCATCACACCCACCAGTCCATACCATGGGTGTTGCGCCCCCTCACCCCCCTTGACATCATTGTCGGGCTGCGGCCACGCCCCTTCAGGCTGTTCCCATCCCTTCCGTCACTCACCCACATTAAAAATGGATAGTCGCACCACGAACTTTTACTGATGGGACATTGAGATTTTCCACTATTCCCTTATGCACACCCACCTTCCACCTTTGAAGTACCCTGATTTGAGATACTCCTCTACACTCTGTGAATCACATTGATTCAAAATATTCCTCTTGGTTCATTTTCCATTTTGCAAGTTGAGAGTCTCATAATAAATTCCCTGAGCACCTTGAGTTGAACCATTCCTCAAGAAAATCCTCCAAACCCCATCACTTGGCTCCTATTCCACGTTGAATGAGAAAGGTCCGCTCTTTCTTATGTCCCAACACCAGCCATTTCTAGGCGCCTAATGCCCAACAGTCCTTTCTACATGACTGTAAACTGTAGTACGCCCTATGTCCCAAACATAGGATTCCTCTTTCTCCAAACAAGATATGCCTTATATGCCAAGTATAAGATTATAATTGTCCTATTTAAATGTCTATAAATTGTATTACACCATATGTGCCAAACATAGGATGCCTCTTTCCCGAAACAAGAGATGCCTTATGATCCAAGCATTAAATTCCAATAGTCGTCAATACATGACTCTAAACTATAGAATTCCCTATCATAAAAAAATATGATGCCTCTTTGTCCAATCAAGAGATGCCTTATTCTCCATGGATAAGATGCCAATAGTCCTCACAACACGACTCTAATCATTAGCATTCCCTATCTTTAAATAATAGGATGCCTCTTGCTCCAAACAAGGGATGCCATATGCTCCAAGAATAAGATTTCAATAGTCATCCCTACATGACTTTAAACTGTAGAATTACCTATCATTATATAATAGGATGCCTCCTTCTCCAAACAATATATTCCTTATGCACCAAGCATATGATGCCAATAGTCCCCAATACACGACATTAAAGTATATCATTCTGAATCATTCAATAATAGGATGAATCTTCCTCCAAATAAGGGATGCATTATGTGACAATCATAATATACCTCATACCTGGATTACAGTGGCATAATTTTATGAGTGTTAGAATCTATTGAAACATTACATCACTCCACCTCATGCTTTGTGTGTCCGTCATTCAGATCTTTATCCTCTTCCATGTCTAAAGGGACCCCCTTACAACCTTGTCTCATGCTGCATTAGTTCACCTACCTTCCTGGGCCAACTCACTTGAAGACGTTGTATGACACTTTGAGATAGGTCCTACATTTCAAACATGATCAACAATCAAATATCATTTGTTTTTTTCCCATTTCAGGCTAACGTGATATGGTTGCTGTGTTTCGAACATGGTCAACGGTTATCCCCAATCACCATGCCAACCTCATTGCATTCTGAATGACGGGCATGTCATTCACACTTCTTATCTCCCTTTGTTCAAACTTATTACAATGCCCTTGGCGTTAACCTGCTGGTGAACTAGTGCATAAATCTAGACCTCCATTATATGCCCCGACCCACCAGCAAGTTTAGATGCCCTCATGACCAGACATGGGGATGACACCTGGGAATCTTCAATGCAATATCCTCATTCACCATTTCTATACCATAGATACACATGGGCTGCATCCATGTGAAGCCCCATTCACTATTGCTGCTCCTTAGCGGCTCCTGGGCTGCATCCATGCATAATCCCCATTCACTATTTCAACTTCTTAGAGACACCTAGGAAGATTCCATGCATAAGCCCCATTAACCATTTCTGCTCCATAGTAGCACCCAGGTGGCTTCCTTACATAAGCCTCTTTCACCATTTCCGCTCCATTTTGGAACCCAAGCTACTTGGTTTCGTAATCCCCATTCACCATTGGAGCTCCATAACGCCACCCCGGGCACCATCCTTGTGTAAGCCTCATTCAACACACTTTATGGATGCACATTTGCGCTATGATATTCAGGTCCTTGCTACCTCTTGTTTCTCACACCATGCACAAATCACGTGGATTTTTAGTAAGCATCAACCATGACATCCTCTTTGCGAAGCCTATAGTGTAAGCCCCAAACACCATTCTGAACTACTTGGACTTTGATCCTTGCCAAGGTAAGGTAAGTTGGAAGCCTCCCAGAGGTTCGAGACCAAAAACCATTGGTCCCGAACAATTCACGTCGGTTCACCAATATACCCAATCTTGAACTACGCAGACATTGATCATTGCCAAGGCAAGGTATGTAGAAAGTCTCCCTGAGGTTCTAGCCCAACAACCATTGGTCTCGACCGCTTCACGTCATCTCACCCTCACCATCCCGAACTATGTGGACTTTCATCCTTGCCAAGGCATGGTACGCAGGACGCTTCCCTAAGGTTCAATCCTAACAACCATTGGCACTTAATCCCTTCATTTTGGTTCTCCACAACATCTTGAATTATGTGCGATTTGATCCTTGCCAAGACATGGTACGTAGGAAGCCTCACTGAAATTCAAGCCCCATAACCATTGGTCTAGACTCCCTCACGCCGGTAGAGGAACCTCATCCCGAACTGCTTGGACATTGATCCTTTCCAAGGAAAGGTACATAGAAGTCTCCATAAGGTTCAATCCCAACAAACATTGGCCATGAACGCTTCACGTCAGCTCACCAACAACATTCTGAACAACGTGGACTTTGATCCTTTCCAAGGAATGGTATTTAGGAAGCCTCCCTGATGTTTATACACAACAACCATTAGTCCCAACCACTTCATGTCAGTTCAACCCTGTCATGCATGATGTTAAACTGTATGCCCCTATTGTCTTGAAAGACACTAAACAATCCCCTTTTTAGAAAAACCCCACGGTGTTTCCCATGTAGTGGTAAGCCGTTGTGATCTCCATGTATCTGTAAGATGTGGTCAGTCAAAACACAGTAGTAATCCGTTGTCATCCCTTTCTTTGGGACCCACATATCTAGTCCATCCCAGTGGCGTCAGACTGACCTCGAGCTACTAACCCCGAGTAAGCCCCAGTTTATCATTAGTTTGTTGTCCACTATGCACACCACAATTTTATACCCCATCATGAACTATGTGGAATTTGATCCTTTCCAAGGCAAGGTACGTCAGAAGCCTCCCTGATGTTCAATCACAACAACTATTGGTCTCGACCCCTTCACATTGGCTCACAAACCCCATCCCAAACTACATGGATATTGATCCTTTCCAAGGTAAGGTATATAGGAAGCCTCTTTGAGTTTCAATCCCAACAAAATTTTGTCCCAACCCCTTCACGTCAGCTCACCAACACCTTTCTAAACATTTTGTATTTTGATCCTTGGCAAGGCAAGGTACGTAGGAAGGCTCCCTGATGTTCAAACCCAACAACCATTGGTCCCGACCATTTCACGTCGGTCCACCCCCATCCTACATGACATTAAACTGTATACCCCTTTTTTCCACATGAAACCAAATTGTTTCCTATTCAGTGGTAAGCCATTGTGATACCCATTCAATGGTATGTCATTCTCAACCCCATGTAGTGGTAAGCCGTTTTCAACCCCATGCGGTAGTATTCCCTTGTCCTCCCCATGCAGTGGTAAGCTGTTTTATTCCCCTTCGTTAGGACTCAAATTTCTACTCCGCCCCTGTGGCGTCAGACCAACCGGACTGGTAACCATGTGGAGCCCGAGAATTTCGTCAGGTAGTTGTCCGTCTAAGCACACCGTGATTCTATACTCCAATCCGGAACTACGTGGTCTTTGGTTCCCAACATTATGGATACATTTGAAGCCTACCTGAGGTTTGATCCCATCACCCATTTCCCATCATGGTCTCTATCTAGAGTATATGTGTTTCAGGAAGTTCATTCCCCAACCCGGAGGTTCCACTTCCTCCTGGTCCCATCCATGCGCCATTCTCAGGGGTCGCCTCCTCAAGTGTCTCATCGACTCACTGAACTACGCAGACTTGGCTTACTTGGAACAAGGATATGTAGGAAGTATCTTCAAGGCTCAAGCCCAACTCTACCATCACCTTCACTATGGTTCCATCTTATTCCCCCTCCATTTCATTCAACTCTTCATCATCCATCCTAAATCTCACCCAGGCCACCACGTCCCGGTGAGATCATGACATTCATCCCAGTGTCGCTCCTTACAACCCCGGGGAAACTAACTAGGCATAAGCCCCACTCAATCCATTACCATCCAACTAATATTATCCTATTGTGATGGGCCTCTATCCATTCGTAATCCCCAGCATGTATTTGGGTTGTTGTCCTCTATGTAAACTGCAATTCTTCACCCCTTTTAACTACGTGGGTTTTGATCCTTGTCATCTACACAGGTTATGTAGGAAACCTCCATGAGGTTCAATCCAAGCCAATGGTAAACCTTGGTGTCCCTAATTCTGGGGTGAACTCTTTCTGATCTACCCTTAGTGGTGTCCATATCATCCTTCATGGTGTGATATATTCCCTCTATGGGACTCACCACCTCAGATCTATCCTCATTGGGCATTCTAATCAATCCATCAGGAAATCCTTCCATGTGTTCCCTCCTAGGAATATACAAATCTGATCTGTCTCTATGGGACGTTCTAGTCACTCTCATTCCATGTATGTGAGACGTTAAACTTACGTCCGACAAATAGTAAAACATGAGATGCATGAGGAAAATCTCAGAAGATAGGCCTTTGGCATAACTATCTACGAACCACGTTAAAATCACGACATAACCCATGATAATAATGGGAATCTGAGGAAAACCTCAGAGACATGCTTTTGGCATTAGATACCCTACGACTGACGTGGGATGCCTCGGGTTCGGCACCCTTGAGTTTCCCCCTTATGAGGAAGAATACATGTTCCCCAATTTCCACAAATCTATAAATGCCCCAACATGCCTGATGTTGTCATCTCTTCTGGACGAAGGTTTCAACCATGTCCAAACCCCATGAAATGTCCTTACGAAAGGATTGTAATTAACAGGTGTCCACAAAGATATGGAACCGGGAATAAGATTTCTGAACAAAAACTGAAATTTTTTTGGGAGTCCCGGACTAGGTAATAAGTTGTGAGGAGGAATCAAAAAAAGGATAAACTGACATCTCATCATCCCATTTCGATCATGAGAAAACTTCCTTGAACAAGCGATGGATGCTACCCACCTTTGTAAAGTGGGAAGGCGGGGAAACAATCAGTCCATCCTCGATAGATGGATGTGTGCCCCAGCAAAAGCGTTAGAAAAAATACTTATGGCCTAGTTCTCTAAAACTCTAAACCTGAACGGATCCTCAATGTGAATTATCCATTTAATTCAATATTATGTAATGTTTTATGGTCGGGTCCTTATATTGGGATACAGATGTTAATAGGGTAAACAAAATTTATATTTTAATTACTAAAATATATAGACGTACACCTAAAAGGACCTATAAAAAATAATTATATGTATTTTTGTTGTTCAAAATGTTTTTAATGAAAATATTTACATCAAAACAACAAGGTCGATACATTTGATCCATGATTATAACCCCCATTTAGTTGGTTTTAAGTCACTTTTTCATGTTATTATTGTTAATCTGTGACACTCATTATTTCCAAAAAAACTATTCGATTTATTTTATGGATTTAAGGAAACCCCTATGAAATTTTCTCATTTATAGGTTCTTTACCAATTTATTAAAACATCATTTAAGGGGTAAATTTCCATTCCAACATCAATAACACATTCTCATGGTGTTTCAATCAGTTGATATCTATCTACATGACCTATAATTATTTATAAAATTATGATCATATGTTCTATAATACCTTGTTTTCATGAAAATATTTTAATATATCATTTCTACATGAATTAAGAAATGATTATGAATCTTATAGACATATCATATGGTTTTAATATTCTTTTGATTTATGAATGAATATTGTAATTTTTGAGGCATATACATGTACACATTATTTTGTGGTGGTTGGGGGTAGAATTATACATTTCCTAATGCATTGTGTAATGCCTCTATCTCATGAGATATAATTTATGGTCCATGGAAAATGATCCTATAAAACATCATTATATATTTATGGATGTCAGTTTTGGATTATACTTATGATGTCATGTTTTAGGATATTATCATATATCCAAGATTTTTTATCCCATATCTCCTGATTTAATTATTCATCTATCTTGTATTCTCATGATTACTTGTTTCGGAATAATGTTATATTTATCACATGATTACTATTTTCCCTATGTTACCATTTTCATCATACACTTATTGGGAATTATAGCTCACCATTTTTATATCTATTAGGTGTCCATTATAGTAATAAATGTATAAATTTATTTAAAATCACATTATGAGGATCATAAAAAATTATGTGGATTATTTCTTAGTTGGTGTCTTTGAATTTAATTTTCCAAACACACTATACCAATAAATTTGTAGGTATTCTTGTGAATATTTATTTTAAAAATTATGTTATATGTGTTTTTGAGATGATGACTACTATAATTGGTTTCTATGAAATGTTTAATATCTTTTTGGGATTAGTCTATGAAATGTATTAAGAAACAAGCCATGATTAAAAAAAATAATCTTATAAAGTTATATGTTTGCATATATAGTCCATTAATGAGTTATTCATTCTAGATAAATAGTTTTAATTCTAAAAAATATTAATTTTAGTATTTTCATCCGAATTTTTTTTTCTATTTTTCATAAATGGATGGAAATTAGATAATCTAAGACAACAACAAATGTAGTAGAAAATGCTATTTTTTCTTCGATATGGTTCCAAGTATAATGTGGGAATGAGTTGATAACCTCTTGAAAGTACTTGAAAAACTATATTATGTTGAGAATAATAAAATGAATCGTGTAGATATCCCTCCTTATGGTATAGATATTTCATTATGGATGAGTCATTTATATGTTAATGAAAACACACCTTTGGTGTATTTTCTAATATTTTATTCACATTGTAATAGCTTAACTACATTGTAACAATAATCATTATCCATTAATACTCTGAGTAAGAGAATATGATGATGGTCATAAAGAACATAAAATGTAATGTTTATTAGTAGTGAAATATTATAGATTATACCAATATCAATGATGAATAGTACTATATGGAATATTAAGAAATCAAGAAAACATCTTTCAAAAATTATTTTCCCACCACTCTTAATGTTTATATAATGTCGGAGATTCTAAAATTTGAATAAATATATGTTGATTCAATTAGGTAACATAGGAAAAAATTTCCATGAAACTCAAAGAACACCCCAAACTTTTTTAATAACCCTAAAACTAATATTTACAAAAAAAACGTAATGTACTAAAGTAGATTATTAAAAAATATTTATCAAATAAAATCTTTATTACCTTAAATGAAATATTTTGATATGCCCTTAATGTTTAGATAGTGAATATTTATTCTTAAAGGTGTTTTAGTTTTTGAGTTAAAAATATGATATTGGAGTTTAGTTAAGGGTGGAAAATTAAATAATCTCAAGGATGGAAGATGAATCAATTTACTACATGAAAAAGTTGTGAGAATAATCAATGAAGGAACAGACAAAATAGAATGTACAAATGCTACATGTGTATAATATAGGGATTCACAAAAATGATTTACAATGGGAGATAAAGAATCCAAAATTATATGATGGAGAAAAGGAATGTTAACATCAATCATCCACCTATAGTATAATGAAAAACATTAGGAAACATGGAAATGATAAAAATATATGACCAAAGACAAGGTTCATTAAGGGAAACCAATGATAATGAACTTCAAATCCAAGGGATGAATGATGATATTAGTAAATCAATAATATTGATGTAGAAGATTTAAATAAAGTGGTGATAGGTACACTTTCTTTTTATACATGAAATGAGATTTTCTATTTTATATTCTTTCTAAACATTTGTTTCTATCTTGTAACATCAGTATAAATATTCAAATACCACCTTAAAAAATAGAGGCTGAGTCATCAATGAAAATTCAAAGTAGTGAAATAATTTTATCCCAAGTATATAAATATTTTCCAACTAACATATATGGAAATAATCTCCAAGAAACCCTTATTATACTAACTATAGTAGAATTAGATATATTAATGGGAATAGATTGGTTGTATTTATATAATTCTTTCATTATCTTCTAGGATTGGGAAATAACTTTCTATATCCTAATCCAACCTATTATTATAGAAACAGTTTTTTATAATGATGAATATAATTTGGATATTCATTGTCAATAATTAATATTGTTTCCATAAGATCCATAATATCTACATCAAATGATTTATTCCAAGGAAATGATCATATTTGAACGCATTCCCAATCTGAGGGATTATACAGATGTATACCTTGAAGATATTTTAGGTCTTCCTATTTTTTGAGGCGATGAGTTATCAATCGAACTTATACATATATTCTATTTCTTTGTAAAAGAGACCTTATATAATGGACCTCATTTAACTGGAAGAACAAAATAAGAAACTAAATGATAATTTTGTAAAGGGATTTATATTCCTTACTCCTTAACCATGTGTTTCCTCAGTCCTATTTATCATGAATAATGATGGTCTTATATGTCACCATATTTACTATAGCGATCCCATCCAGATCTAAATAAAGAACATGTATCACCTTCAATGTTTTGATAAATTCTTTGATCAACATCATGGATATTGTTACTTATAAAAGGTATATTTTCACTCAATATAATATAAATTACAATAATAAATCAGAATATTCCCAAGACTAAATTTTGAATGATATGTGGGAACTATGAGTCCCTAATGATTCCTTTGGGACTCACTATTTCTCCAATAATATTTCTGGACTTAATGAATAAATTATTTAGAGACCACCATGATGTTTTATGGAATTTTTTAAATGGTATTATAACATACTCCAATGAAATAATTAATATGAGAATTATTTTATTTTTGAGAAGAATACCTTACAAAAAGTTATGCTATATGAAAATTATAGTAAAATGTGATTTCATGATTGAGTATGTTACATTCTTATGTAATTTTATAAATACGATGACATCTTCATGGATCCCACAAAGCTATAGGATATAGAGGAATTAATGAGACCAAAATATATGATATATATCCCTTGAATTATTTAATTAGTTTGGTATTAGTAGATATTTTTTAAAACCATATCATGATTATCAAACCCACTAACTAACCATACATAGAAGGGGGTATGATTTAAATTTATGATTGAGTCCAAAGAGAGTTCCAATGAGTTTAAGAAGAATCTAATAACTATAATAGTTCTCAAAATACCCATTAATGGGATGAATACGTGATAAATAGTGATGTATAAAATTTGTTCTTGAGTTTTTTACTCATTTATAATGATAAAGTGATAGTATACTCCTTAATACATTTGATGTTGTTTGAGAAAAATTAACAGATACATGATTTGGAGATTGTGGATGTAATATTTTCATTATTGATTTTGAAACATTATCTATATAGAGATAAGTATGACATATACTCTGATCATAAGAGATTAAATTATATATTGACATAGAAATATTTCAACATCCACCATTGAGGATGGATTGAGAATATCAGTGTCTATAACTTCTTAATACATTACCATCCTAAGGAGGAAAATAATATAGTGTATTTTCAAAGTTGAAAAGTTCTTATAACCACTCACATGATGAGGGTTGAAAATGATAAAATCTTACTAGACTATAAATGAATAGACACTGTATTCATAAATTGAACATTTTTATCCCACCTTACTCAAATAATTTTACATCTATTGATTTTGGATAAGACTAAGGAAGCTTAAAGGGATAATGATGATATACAATATTAGGTGGTAGATAATTGAATTGGGAAAATATTAGATTTATTCAATGATAAATATTTATTTAATGGGTTTAGAACATGATTATGAATATCATAAAATATTGAGAAAAATATGGAGCTATTCTAATAGCTCAATATTCTCTATCCACCCATAGTGTAAAATGATGAATTGAGATCATATATATCACATATGGTGGTACAATATGAATAATTTGATTGTTAGACATATATTATAGTGTGTTCTATATAATGATGCTAATTAATAATATAAAAACTCTAATAAGAAGATGTATCCATATCCCAAAACAAATTAAATAAAATCTCCCTTGATAATCTCATTGGTCTTTGAAATAAATATAACACAAAAAATTCTATATGGGTAAATTGGATATTAATAAAAATACTATGAACATCATCACCATTTGACAAAACATTTCACTAAATTATCTTACAATGATATATGTTGTAATGTGATGAGTGTTGGAAAACTTATTTTGTTTCAATATATACCATGTTATTTTTGTTTTGATAATATCAAAACCATTCATATAATACAAATGAATATATTTTTAATTGTGATTTAATGATTTTACTCTGATTTAGATCAGTTATACTTTAATAAATACATATGTTAATATTATTTGAATTTTGGATATGTTTGGAAGCAATTACCTTATAAAGGGTTTTGTATATGTGGATTTAGGATACATCAAGTACATTGCTAAAACATTTAGCCAATTGATATAATTTTCTATTGAAATATACTATTTCATATAATTATTTAACATGATGGAATCAACTTTGATAATTATAAATGTATACTATATTTATTTATGAAATAACTATATAAAGATAGATATGTTAATGAAATATCCATATTAAAATTTTAGCTACATGAATTGGATCTATGGAATATTTTGATTCGTGGTTCCAGTTCGAAATGTGTTTTTTATCTATGTGAATAATGAATAAATAGATGACTTCGTCTCTGTAAATTCATATATTTGTATTTTCTGTATCGGGTGATCCAAAATCATCTATATCATTCTACAACCCATGCATCTATTGACTTTTTGTATTTCATGTGAAAATTATTTGGGATATTGATGAATTATACATTGTAATACCTATTATTTTTAAAATTAAATTCCAAAAAGTTTCATCTACTAATAAGTAATGAACATGAATTATTTTATTTCCATGGGTTTATACTGAGGTGATTTTGAGAAAATTACATGTCTAGTTTTACCCAGAATACTAATTTTAATAATATTATACATATTAATTCTTTTTAAGAAGATATAAATTTTTTAAAAAGATGACATATGTTAATTTACTCTATTTATCTCTTATTAATCCATCTTTGTTGATACTTAATTCTACAATACAGTAGATAATGATGAAGTATAATCAAATATTCTATATTAGTGATATTAGAATTAAACTTGTTATGTTATGAAGAATATCCTTGAGTTATAATCCATTTTTATTCTCTCTCTTAGATATATCTTCACATAAGTTAGTTGTATTATACATCTATATGCCTCTTGATTAAATATTTCAATATTATTTCTAAGTACTAGATTTTTTCACTCCTAGTATAGAGTATTGAGGGATTGAATATTCTAAATCATTATAGGGACATGAATAGAGATCCTATATTTATACCATATGATGGATTATTGAACTCAATTGGGAGGAGTATATGATAAGGGGTAGTTTTAGAGAGATCACCAAGCTCTATGAGTTGATTGTCTTTGTAATGGCCTTGATGATCTCTATACCCTGGACCAATGTATTTATTTTATGTTCACTATATATCTAATTAATTTCCATTATGTTTCTTTATTTTACCAATATAATGATATGATCCATCCTAACATATAATATATATTTTATATGAATTAAATTTCAAGAACTCAATTCACTCCCCATGTGTCTTTGTGTCAGTCTTTATTGTCCAAAAATTGATATAAAGGGTTGATAGTCTTGTATTCTAAATTATAAATTTTTTAGGTCATAATGAATATATTGAAATGTATTTAATTGTTGAAAAAAATGATTTTATTTGTATGGTTTTATAAATTATTTCAGTAGAGAAAATTAATAATATTTTAATGAACTCATGATTATTCACTTTAAGAGAAATGGTCTAATGTTTTTCTTTAAATAAATTAATACATATAAAATTATAGATGTATATAAATAAAATTGGGATACTACTACAAAAGGTGAATATCATTTGACATCCAATATTTTTAATGATATTATATGTGGAATTTGTCAATATTAGTTCAACATAGTTTCACAATGTTCTATAACATATGAAATGTGGAAAACTATATTGGTATCCTATTAAAGCCCTGATAATGTATGAAAACTAAGTTATAATACCTCATGGATATATGTTGAGATGTTTAAAATTTTTATATTGAAGTAATAACTCATATGAAAGAAATTGTAATTCAAATTGTGAATAATATTGCCTCTCTAGGGGAAAAAGATAGTAAACATGACCAAAGAAAGAAAGATCTCAAAATTCATCCACCCAAATGGAGATTAATTTCATCAACCATATGAAATAAACTACTATGTTATAATAAAAAATCCTTTTAATCATACTTATAATATATGAGGTAAAACATTAATCTAAATCTCGTGATAAAAATATTGGAAAAAAGGAAAATAATTCATTGAATGTTTCCACTTAAAAGGAAGATAAGAATAGAAAAGGTATACAAATTAAAATATAATCTGTTGAGGATACACTAATAAGTTCTAATTTTGATATAAATCTTGATATATTTTCCATGAATATTAATATTTTATACAATAATAGAATAATACTCATTAAATCCATTTATAAGTAAAAAATATATAATGTATTTTCTAAATAATTCAACTGCTATGAGTAGTAGAATCATCGACATATCAGACCATATTGTTCATAAAATTAAAAAAAATAGATATCTAAACAAATTTATATAAATGAAAAACATAAATTAAAAGGGAAAAATATTAATGAAGGCCTCATAAGGATTCTTGAGGATTCTAGTGATGAATAATTTTCTGAATATGACACATAAATCTCAAATAAAAAGGAAAAACTGTGTGTTGTTTAACTATCTGATGAGATTCATTAATATAATCATCTATTCTTGGAAGTGATTCTGAACATAAATTTTTTTCTATGGAGTAAAGAAAATGAAAAGTATAATAAAATAGAAACTAAATATTAATTCTTCATGAAGATAAATAAGTCCATCAAAAATTATAATACTGTTGTTGTTTGTGAAAAAGGGTACTTAAATAGCCAAATTTCCGAGTTGGAAATTATATTAGAAGATTTGATTTCTTCCTACAGTAAAAATTGTTTTTTTATTGACATAATGAACAATGAAAATAAATTTTAAAAATATATTTATAGTGTTTTAAAAAGGGTTAAATCACCCTAACCAAATCCATCGTATATATAAAATCTTGAATGGTGAGTTAAGAATTAGAATCAAAGGTGGAAAACCAAAGCGGTGGAATTTTTTCCCTAGTTAAATGATTTATTTGTAAAGTTATTTTCCCATTATAGATAAAATATAATGTATAAAAATAGTACTATTATAATTAACCATTTTCATTTTTGGGTTAATCAAGCTTTTATTACAAGGAATTTATCAAAAGTTTGTGTAGGAGTTTTTAGACACCACAAGCATATTTGGATAGTAAAATCATTATTTGATAACATATTTGGATGTAAGATAATATGGATACCAATATTATTTCATGTTATATAAATTTTTATAGAAAAGTTTAGAGGATCAGAAATGAAGAATTATATATTGATAGTGGATTCTCAAAGCATAAGACTGGATGTTTCCCAATTTTCTATTACTTAACCAAAATTGGTCAAGGTTGTATCAGATTAGGTGATCATTCTATGTGAATATTTATCATAGTTAGATAAATTAGGTAATCAAAGGTCAATTATCATCAATAATGTTCATTATGTGAACGAATTGAAACACAATATATGAAATGTTTCCCTCTTCATCATGATGAATTTTACCCCATTTCTTTTTCTAATAATTCATGTTATTTTTTAAGTGATAAACTCAGCGAGTTTAAGGAACCCATAAAATATAATTTTCATACCATATATCTTAATTAATTATTTATAGATATTATAAAATTTTAAAATGGTAAAATAAATAAATAATGGATTTTTAATACAAATTACATTCATTGTAATGTTTTCTATTTTAGAGAATTTACTATGAAAATTTTAATTTCATATTTACCTAAATATAAAATGAATGATGTGAAATTATTTGATTCATGCAAAATGGGTAAGAAACAAAAGCCATAATTTAAATCAATTATATAGGTTTCTAAATGAATACCTATGGAACTTATACCCATTTATATTTTTAGAATTTCAAGAATATAAATCCTAAGAGAAAAATCCTTTTTTATGTGTTAGTTGAGGATTTAATTAGATTTAGATTGGTTTTATTTTTCATCTTAAAAATTAAAGATTGTGTTTTTTTAAAATTTTCATTAAATTGGTTTAAAAAGTGATATATAAAAAAATTCTTTCTAATTTGACCATAGGGAGGATTTTAAAACCATGATTTCAATTATTTAAAAAAACATAGAATCAAAAATTCTTTTTCTTTACCATGATATTTAGTAGAATGGTGTGGTTGATATAAATAATTAATATTTAAAAGAAATTTCTAGGTCTATGTTATGCGAATATAACCTTCCCACTTATTTTTGGGAATAAGCTATAAATACAAAATTTTATTTTATTAATATTATTCTAATTAGTCCTATATTAAATAATACACTATATAAACTATGTAATAACAGAAAAATGGCTTTTATTTATGCTTTTTATACAAAGTTTATATTTTGAATGCCATGTACAATCTTGGTAAATTTGAGTAAAAGGAAAAATAGAAAATATTTTTTTGTTATCCAGTTACTCTTAATTCCTATAAATTATTCAACAAATGGTCAATTATTATTGAACAATCAAATCATATAAAATTTATGGAAAGTGATCCATTTGTTGAAAAATAATCCTAGTGGATGTGTTAAGGGATTATTTTGAAAACATGAAATTTTATATTCTTTTTGAAAATATAATGGATGATGATATTAAACATTAAATTATGAAATAAAACCTAAATGGATAGAAACCAGTTAAAATGTATGTGTGAATACAAGATATTCAAGATCCATCAAAAATCATCCCTCATTTATAGTTATAGGATTCTTAGATGAAGGAATTATAACACAAGGAGTGTAGTAAACAATGTAGAATTTTTTTTAGTTTTTGTATATGATATTTCATAAGAAAACTATAAAATTGTATTAGAAGATGAGAGATTGACTTTATCTATAAAATAAGATCTAAACAAATTCAATAGAAATAAGGTATGTGAATCAATTGATAGATCCTATAATTACCCTATTATATGAATAAATTGGTTTTTTAGAAACAATATGGATTATCATAATGTGATCATAAATAATAAGGATATATTAGGGGATAACGTGTACAATCAACATGAATGAATTTACTATAAGAAAAATTTAAGCAAATTTATATATTAGAATCCATTATAATTCTTCATGAATATGCATCCCATATGGATTGGAAAATCTATTTTATGAATATTAAATTTTTATGTAAATTTTTTTTTCTATTGGAGGATGTTAATTTGGATTAAAATACTTGTTTTTTTAAAAGTCTCAATTTCATATTTGTAAATCTTAATAAATCTCATAATAGTCATAAACAAGCTTCTATATTTTTGTTAATGAATTTCAGTTCTTTAATTTTTTCAAATATATTTTTATTAATATCTGAATATCATACTCCTTTAAATAAAAAATAATATTAAGATATCTATTTATTTCAAATATATCATTATGATGTTATTTTTAGTTCTAAAAATAGAATATTATTCAACAAATTTCCAAAACTCTAGAGAATAGAATTCAAAATTAGTATAATGATTAATTTAAATTTCATTCAAAGACATCAAATTTATCCATATGATATTGGTAATTCGATAAAACAAATTAAATACCTATTTTTCATAGTTAAATGGGTTGTAATTGAATTTAGAAATGTTTATTAAAACCCTATGAGTTCTATAAAGAAACGTTATTTCAATAAAGATATGAAAATATTTAAAAACAATCAGTATAATGTAATAATTGGGAGACTACTTTATTTGACTTTTAGTAGACATTAAATTATGTTTTCAACAACATTATTTGTTATATTTCAAGAAAATATAAAATAATATCATATAATGGATTCAAAAATAATTTTATGGTGTTTGAAATGAATAATTTTTCATTCATTAATGTTTCCCTAAACCAATTATTTTAATATTAAATTATATTTAGATACTTATTTTGTTGGATGTAGGAAAGATAATTAGAAATCCTCAAGGCCCTATAAATTTGTATGTACATATCTTATATATTTTAATATTAAGAATCAAATCCATGTTTCATTGTCAACTACAAAGGAATAGTACATTGTTTTTAGTAGTAGTTTTGTACTAGTGTTATGGATAAAACATAATTTGATGGAATTTGAATGAAATTTCAATCTAATTTTAATAAAATACGATTAAAATAGTGATATCAACATTTACAAGAATCTAATGAATCATTTAAGATATTATAATATATGTCTAAAACATCACTCATGAGATTAAGTAATGATATTGACATTTATAAATGAAATTTCCCGTTTAAATGAGTAAATACATTATTATGTAATGAATTTACATAAAACACATGCACTAATTTGGTACTTTTGGGACATCATAGGTAATATCATATATGATTTAATATATTATTAAGAATAATAACCTTTGATAATATAGTAATTATTCAATTAATGTTAAGGATACTTTATATTGATGATTTGGATAAATTCCAACTCACACAAATAGAGGAACCAATGTCCACGACCTGTAAGATCATACAATATAATGTGCATTTATTAAGGATTCCAAGGGAGATGGAATATGTGGGCATCTATCTAAACCAAAAAAAAATCTATGATTAAAAAACTAAATCAATAATGAAATTTTTTATAGTTTATGTTTATTATTTTTGAGATCACAACACAAATCATATTCTCTAAACCACCCTAGGAAAGTATCACCATCACATTCAGTAATATTATAGAATATGTTGGTTTAATAAGGGTTATTTATGTAGACCCAAACAATCTGGTTTTTTATATATTATTTTGAATTATATAATAATTAAATTTATCCATTTTATTTATTATTTTATCAAATATTATATAACTTTTTTCATAAAAACTATATTTTGACACAGAAAAAACTAAATTATATTTACTGGAAATTTATAATTCCAATTAATACACTCTTTTGACAATTTCAAGATTTTAATAAATAAATACTATTTTAAGAAAACTTTCTTACTTGATATTTTATTTTTTAAAATATAATTGATAATATAATGTAATGATGTCTAATATAATTTTAACAAGGGTTAACAAGTTATTTATATCATAAAAACTAGTGTTTTCAAGTAAATAAGTATTTCAATATAAAATTTTAAAGTTAAAAATTTAGATAATTGTTTTTTTGAATAAATATTATTTTAAAACTAATCTTGTAATAATTATCCCGTGCTAAATATTTTAATACTTCATGAGGAAGTCTAATTTTAATGTAAAAATTAAATATCGTGTAAATTTACTGTTTCTATGATGACTCAAAATGGCCACAAAGTGATGTTATAAATTCTATAAAAGCATTCAAGATGAAATATAAATATCTACTTGTAAATAATGAATTTTTATTTTTTGTTATTAATTCTATTAACCCATAATTAATATTCCAAAACCTATATTATATTTCATAGTTTTAAAATTCAGTATTTATGAACATTGCTCACTTCCACATAACCAAGGGTATTGTTTATAAATGTTTGTTTCCTATACTTTTAAAAAAATGGAATCTACTACTCTTAGTAATAAAACATGGGAAACCTCTTAGGAAGATATCTGGTTTTGTTTAATTTATCATATGGATACAAAAACCTATGTTTAGAAATTTATAAATAATTCCCCATTATTTTATATAAATCCAATACAAAAACCCATTATTATTCACTCTAACCCATTTCAATATCAGTTTACTATATTTTTTCCTATTTAGGGCCCTCCCAAGAAGTTTTGAGGATTTTATAAATCTCCTCATAGTCTTTAATAATTACTCTCTCAATGTATGAGACAGTCCCCTTTTTTTAAACACTTACTTTTTATGAATCCTTCTTGATATAAATTTTATATGCTATAATTTAGTTTTTGAAATAAATTTACCTTCCTTATATTTCATATGTAATGATATATTACCTTTCACACTCAGTCTCCCCTTCTATAAATGATTATGAACTCTCGTTATGCTATATAAATTATCCAAAACTTTTCCTTGCCAAACATTTTTTTAAATGAATACCCACCCTCATTTCCACTCAAGGTTATTCCAGTGGATATACCTATCCTTAATTATTTGGGATATCATTTACTATATATCACACTCCTTAATCATTTAATTTAATGTGATCTAAATAATCCTTATATTGTATGGTTTATGTGGCACACATTTTCATGTACTTGAAATGAATGTGAAGGGTTGTCCTAGAATTTAATAGCTCTCCCACGCATTGCACAATTTTTTCTCTCATGAGAACAATGTATAGTTATAGAGTCATTATCATAATTACACTAATTTATTATGCCTCCAATTTTATATTTGACTTATTTTTATGATGACATGTTTTATTTTGGTTCCACATTCCTATGTTTCCTGGATATTATCATCTTATTTCATGTTCTACTATTAATGTTTATGATTCTTACCTCTTTTATGTCACCTTGATATAACTCTTTATAAGGTTTTATATCTAACCAATTTCATCATGTTATGAATTTTTTATTCCAGTATACGACATTATATATCCCCCTATTCTTATTTATATCCCCTTGTAATCTCCTGTATTTTAAAAAGGTCAGTGGATGTTAATGACATGTTGTAGAATTTTTATGTAATGTTGTTATATCCCTATTACATGATATTAGGTAATATACCTAATTTACTAGGACACAAGGACTCTCAATATTCTATGATTTTATTTCATATATTCAGTTGATATAAATCAAGAATTCAGATCAATTTTAGATATGGTGTTTCATAGATGATATAAGAGGAATGTCTATTTATTTTTTGATATTATGATTAGAATAACCTAGGGAAACACTTATACGTAAGAATAAATGGAGGAAAACATCCAAATATTTTGGTAAAGTATATATGAAGTGGTTTTGAATAAAACAATCTCTTTATAGATACTAAAAATTGATCTGGATCTAGAAAAACGTTTACATAGTGGAAATTACCCCACAATGGGTGAATTGGGCTTGACTTAAATTTCATTGGATGCATAGAAAAGAAGCCATGATGAACAACTATTTTGAAACTCCCACATGACATTAATTGGTAAATTCAGAAGCTCTAAATGTACCACTAAAAAGATAAAAAGATTTCCCATGACATTTTATGTTATGAAATAGAACATGGAAAACATATATTGAAATATTTAAATCCAATGGTTAAGTAATAAAAATAATTTTTGAGTGATACCTTTACTGTTAATAATTTCCAATTAATGTGTATAATTTCTTGAAAATTATCATCCCTATTTTTATTTAGGATTAATTAAATGATTATAACAATATTTAAATAATGGAAGGTCTTCTTATAATCCATTTATAAAAATCAAACTTCATATGATACTATAGATCTATAAATTATTTCTTAATACAAAATTTTAATAGAACTATTTAAACACAACCTCAAAACATGGAAGTGGATATATCAGTTGAAATGGAAAATTGGAAAATTATTCCATCCCCCGTATATAACGTCTCCCATTTCCATATTTTTGGATGAACCTACCATTTCTCTTTGTGATACACTATTTACCATAATTTGATGAAATTATGTGTATGGGTTGAATTTATATATATTTCCAACATAAATTAACAAGAGAAGAAAATAACCTTCTATAACATGAATTACTCTTTGATTCTATACATGTGAAAAGATGATAATGTTTATCCATAGGTATAATCTTCTCAATAATTGTTTTCATTTCCTTACAGGTAAGAATATCTAGAAAAAATGAGTGAGACTATAGAAAAAATCTTCTTTGAGGACATTCCCTTTTCAAGGGAATATGTTTTTCTATTTACATAATAATTTCCTAGTCTCACACATAGTAAATAGTTTGAGTTATCAATTATGCTTATAAATAGATAAATGTAAATATCTAATACAACATATTGAATGGGAATTATTAAAAATTATGAGATAAATAAGGAACTGTCGGAAAATATGGAAAAAGTATTTATATTCCCAAGTCTTGTACCATGGTGGTTGTCAGAACTATTCATCAAGAAGAAGGATTGATTTCTTCTTTATTTATTATCATGAGCTAAATAAGATCATGATAATGAAAAAAAATCCCCCACCATAGATTAATTATTTGTAAAATCATTTAGGTAGAGAAAAATCCTTATATAAGTTTGATATTCATTTGAGATATTATCACGTAAATGTGATGGAGGGGGATATACCCAAAACTAGATTTTTTATAATGTACCATCACTATAGGTTCATTTTTATGTCATTTAGACTCACTAATTCTCCATTATGTTCATTAATTTAATTAATACAGTCTTTAGGTATTTCATATATATATTTTTTATGTCTTTATATGAGATATTCTCATCTACACTAAAAGAAAAGAAGAATATGAGTAGTATTTGAATGATGTACATATGACCTTATAAAAAGAAAAATATATATGTAAATTAATGTAAATAAGAGTCTTCAATATATAAATTAACTTTCATGGGGAATTTTTTCACCTACAAAAGTGTCAATTTAGATCCTAAAAAATATAGTCAATTTAATGATATATTAAAGTAATCATTTTTAGAAGTGATTCACAGTTTCTGTGGAATAATTCGGTACAATTTTTGATTTATAATAAAATTATGATGATTTTCATAACCACTAAGAATGGTAGTGTGGAAGGGGTTTTGTTTTTATGGATTTATGAATATAGGGAAATATTTAAGAGGATAAATATGAGTCTAATAACTATACATGTACTCACATTATACTATTCTTGGGAAAGATTACTAATATAGAGTGGTCCTTATATAAAATGATTTGGTAGTGTTCTCATGAAATTTCAAAAAGTGACTGCCTATGAATCCCACCAATTAATAAAACATGATAAGAACTGCACAACACAATATATATAATAGGCTAAAGTGATATTTACACTGATAATTCATTATTATAATCTATATAGGGATAAGTGAGATATATATATGGATAATTAAAGCCTTATATATATATAAATACAAATTGATCTCAAAATTTTCAAATAAAGGATGTTAGATATGATAAAAAAATTATGATTTTTCAATCTATTACAATCTTGGATAGGTGAACGAAGTGGTGGATGCTATGAGTAGAAGGTATCATACTACCCTATCCACTATGATGATAAAAAGGGATCCAATATTCTGTGAAATATAGGGGATTTACATGAAAATAATAAATGGATATTCATCCAACATTTCTCAAAAAACTTCTCAACTATTTGATCTTGATAGGATCAAGGAGACACAAAAAAATTATATGAAGCTATATAAATGTGGTTTGAATCTACTAGATATAAACATTAATAAATATTTAGTAATAATGTTTTGAAATTGGATTTTTTTACCATAAAAACTATATCTGATGAAGGAATGTCTGGTTGATGTGAATTTCTCATCCTCATCAATTCAAACAAGAATCACTAATATGTATAGCGATTTGAATAAAAAATTATAGTGGGATAACATGAAGAGGAAGAATGAAAAATTTATTATCTTGGTTCATAGTATTCCAATATTACAAGACTGAATGATAGAAGTCTAAGGGTATGATTTAAGCACTCTCAATAATAGTATATTAGTGGGGAAAACCATGCACTTTTTCATTGGAATTCCCAGGAAATGTAAATATAATAACACTATCTAGGTTGAAATTGACCACATTATAAATTCATCACATTTATTTGATTCCATGGAATATTTTTTTCTCAACCAAATCACCAAGACATAAATAAGAGATATTTTGAAACCTCATGGAGTATGACTATCCAATGTAATTGATAGATATATATGGTTTTCCTAAATTTTATGGAATGCCTTTAGGAAACACTTGGTACATATTATCATTTCTATACCATTTATCACCATCTGAAGAATAGTTAGTCCGAGAAAACCATTTAAAATATTGATGATATATTGATATCATGTTTAATGGAATTACATGGATGTCAGATTCAACACCTTAACCTAGTGGAGTTATCATATAATAAAAATATCTATTATATAATTACAATGACATCTTATGAGGAACTCTATAGAAAATAGTGTATGTCTAAAACATGATATGATCCACTTGTTGAACGAAAGATGATGTGACATAATCTTATCCATGTGATGATGTAGAAGGTTAAAACCATTCAATCTTATATGAAATCATCAAAATATTTATACAAAAATCTATGATGAAAATAATCGATGGGATATAGAGTTTGAGGTTTGAGGAAAGTTGTTCCTTCTAATATAACAATGGAAGAAATTCATTAGGATTAGGTAGAAGGGAAACCACATTCCAAGATACATCATCAATATTGAGATCCCGGATTGCATCAGAGTTGGGTCTTGTTTACTTGAACTCCCATTTACCCTATCTCAAGTACATTATGTGATCCAAATATCTCACTTTATGAGGTACATTTTAGATTTATTAAATATACTAAATCCATAGTTGGTACTCTTGGATATTGATCATTCATATGATTAGAAGGTGGTTAAGATCATTTAACATAGATTCAACATTTAATGCAATATGAAAACTCACCTGGAAAATGTGTAATGGCAGAACCCCTAGTTAAAAAAAGTTTCATGGTTACAGGAAGAGGAAATGAAACAAAATTAACATTATTTATTTAGTGTATGAAATGAAATTTTTAGGATAAACTTTATAAAGGTGTAAAAATAAAATTATGGAATTATTTAGAAAAGAAATTAAATTTTTTAAATGAGTAAATTCATATTTTAGTAATGATGTTATTGCAAACACATGGAATGAAATTTTTATTTTTAGACCATTATATGTTATTTGATATAAATTTAAATTTCATTTAATCATTATCAACAATAATAATATAACCATTTTCTTGTGACCAATATGATTTTATATTATGTGTTTTCACAAAGTTCAATTGGAATTATAGAAGAAGCAATAGATTAAATCAGTAGGATCACACCATATATATATCACATATCGGTGCTTCTGAGGGGGTGGGAATCAGTGGGAATTTCGATTAATTATTCCCAAGGATAGATTCATGAACTAAGTCATAAATGAAATTATTTATTGGAGAAGTTAAATCACGTCATGATCGTGGTCCAAATAATGGTTTTTGAACCACCAAATATGATTAAGAGTATAGTTTCTAGATCCAAAAAATATGTTTTTTTATATTTTCTTTAAAATGAAAAATGATTATATTTTTTTCTTATTTATTATTATATTATAAATTATTATATATTTTTTTTGAAGAAAATTAAATCCTTTCATGAAGAAATATATTTTTTTTAAAATGGATAATTTTAATTGAGAATTTTTTTTTGATAAATTAAAAAATTTAAGAAATAAATAATATTTATATGAAATATTCTTAACATATAATATCATTTAATAATATAATGATCATATAATGTAATGAATTCTAAGGGAAAAATTTAAGGGTCAATTTTTTTTAATATTGTAAAATAAGTATTTTCCAGTAAATATGGATAATTAATTAAAAGTAAAAATATCATTTTAGAAAACTTATTTTGATAAAATAAATATTAATTTTGAACTAAATATTTCAAAATAAAGAAATTGTGGACTTTTTCATATTTTTCAACGAAAACTGGTTCTTTGCGTGAAACTAATATGGTATAAATATATATTCTATATTATAATATCATAATGGAAAAAATGATTTTATAAATTCTATAAAATTAATCCAATGAAAAATATATATTTCTAATATAAAATAATTCTATTTTTATTTTATTTTATTAATTTTATAAACCAATAATCTATCCTCAAAACACTATATTATATCAGGGTTTAAAATTAATTCATTTTTAACATGACTCGCTTTCACATTATCAAGTGTAATGGTATTAAAAAAATCGATTCCGAGAATAAAAAAATTCAAAATGATACATATTTGAGAAAATAATTTTAAAAAACCATGGAATATGTTATAGTTTTGATAATTTTCTTATAGATTAAAAACCATTAGTTTATAAATTAATTTAGAATTAACCTCTATTTCTCTATAAAACCCCATCTAACATCACATTACTCTCCACTAAAACCACTTTTAGAGTTAAGTGACTCTTAATTTCCCTATCTAGATCCCTCCCAATGTATTATTAATTTCTTAAGAAGATCCTCTAATTATTTTAAAATTACTCTCTCAATGTAATGGACGCTCTACCCCTCGTTTAATTTCAAGTACATATTTTGCAATACAACCTTTTTTATATCAAATTTTTAATATTTTAATTTGTTTTTATAAATCAATTTATTTTTATTTCCTAATGATTAAAATGATAATAAAATCCCACTTGTGATAAATTATTAATACCTTAATTGGGAGAAAATGATTTATCATTGAAATAACATAGTAATGTGATGAAGTTTGTGTGTAAGGGAAAAATCTCACATAACACATTGAAATATTCAATGGAATATTTTCATATTTATACAATGAGTTAGTACTATATTCTAAGTCTCATAAAACATTAATCAATATATAATAATATAATTAATTATACTTGAGTATGAGAACAAAATAGTTTTTCAAAAAAATTGATAAATCCAAAACTGTGTTTCGTATAAGAAATCTGATACCACCGATAGGTCTGGGATGTGTTGTTTACCCAAGTAAGGGTTAAAAATTTGTACATGTTTAATGTATTTATGAATCACTAATGAAAATAATTTAGTTATTAGTTTTATATATTATTTTTTAAAGTGATATAATATCTCCAAACTGGTGCATCGTATTTGAAATCTGAGAGCACCGATAGGTCAAGCAAATAGTTTTTACGATATGTTTATTATAAAAATATTAATTGTTAGATGTTTGGAATAAACTCTCATGAAAATAACATTTAATTATTTAATTAATTATTTAATAAGGTTTTTAAATTTTTAAAAAATAATATATCTCAAATGGTGTATCGTATGAAAATTATGAGACCACATTGAAGTCCCAGATACGGTGTTTACCCTAGATGGTGATTAAAATTGGTTTGTATTGGAGGTTTGATCAAATCACCTACAAGGATAAGTTTTTATCATATATAAATCATTTATTCGACTACTACAAATAATAATTACAATGGAATTATTATTATTATTATTTTTATTTTTATTTTTGTTAAGGACAAAAAATGAAAACATAATCTCATGATTAATAATGGTTTTTCAGTGTAAATAAAAAGTAGAAAATTTAATTAATGATAAATTATTAATTGTAAAAATTATATGTAAGTATTAAATGTGGTGTTTTTAATTGATATTAATAAATGATAGTTTGTGTGATTAATAAAATGTATTTTCTATTATTGGGTTTAAATGAAAATTATTAATCGAAAGTTAATAGTGTTAATATTGTCAAATATTTCATAAATAATAATATTTTTTGTAATTATTATTCTTATTATTATTGTAGGAAATAATTTTTGTATATATATATATTTATATATGAAATGTGTGTCTATATATAGGGGATATATATATATATATACATATACAGGTATAAATACATATATATTTGTGTGTGTGTGTGTGTTAAATATATATATATGTGTGTGTCTATAAATATATATGTGTGTATATATATTTATTATAAATTGATACATTAATGAAATTTAATATATATATATAATGGATTTATATACAATACATGGGAAATAAACACTCCATGGGTAATACATGGAAGGTTTTAAAAAGAATCAATAATTGTCCAAAACAAGTATAATAACAGAATTGTGAAATTAATGGATTAAAGAGAAAAAAATAATTTTAAAAGGGGGATGAAAAGGAGATGTTATAGGTAATTAACATAGGAGGTATCACCCCTCATTTTTTCAACTAAACTACTCTCTCTCAGCTCAATTGATTTTATTTTTATTATTATTTCATTCAATCTTATTTCCTCATTTTCTTCATTTTCGATCAGATTGACGTGTCACCAGTTCCATTGGGTTCTTATCTACAATTTAAAATTTAATCCCATGTTTATTTTTAAGCCATTATGGTACATTCAATCTGATCTTCACACCTTTGTATGGACAATTTATGAAAAAATTATCAACATAAAAGATTACAAAAATTTTCAAATGATAATATCATAAATATTAATAATTATAATTATGGAATTTTATCATACAATAATTTTGAATTATTAAAAAGTAAAATTTCTCAAAATTATCAAATGATTATTATGCAATTTTAACATGGGATAATTTTCATGAATTATCAAATGAAAATTTATAATTTATATTATCAAAGATAATTTCTGAATTATGAAGTATAATTTGTAAGAAAATTTATTGAAATATAATTATACAAATTATTCAGTGGTAATTATAATGCAAAATATCTTATGATAAAGATATAAAATTATTATAGGATAATTATGCAATTATCATGGAAAATTTTATGATTTTATCAATGAATAATTATTTGGCAATAACACATGTTATCTAGAAATATTTTAGAGATATAAATTTCAGAATGTGGTTTTATAATTATTCGTAAAGATAATATTTTGAGCACATGAATTGGTCTAAATTAGTAATTTAGGAATTTATCTAGGAGATAGAATGTCATATTGTGTGCTATATTTTATTTCGTTATGAAATAAAATATATGGTATTTCTTTTAGGAATCCTTTTTATAAATTAATTATTCAGGATGGTGTGCGAACATGGTTCGTGTAACAATTCCTTTGATGGAGTCCACTGTGGATGTTGAGGAATTTTTAGGTAGGGAGTTCCTTGTCCTTTTGGGAACTTTTTTACACATGTTTCTATAATTAATTTTTGTGTTGACTTACTTGAAATCATTCATGATAGTAATTGCATGTAGGTGTGTTTTGCCGATAGTAAAGTAAGTTTTTTTTGATGAGATTAATGATATATCTCAATTCCAATATGATGTTTGATTCACATGTTGTTTTATACGATGATTCTATTTTTCTCATGATGAGTACAATGGTTTTTATAATGCTATGACTTGTCATGATTTCCTTGGGATGATTTGTATGTGTATACTTGAATGGTGGACACCATTGTATAATTACTCATTGTGGGGTGTGCACCTGATGTATGAGGAAATAAAGGCGCACCATGATTACCTTATAACATGGAATCTACTAGATGCCTTTTAGACTCCATGTAGATGACTTTCACTTGATTCCTTGTGTATTCTGAGTGATACCCAATGCATTGCTGATTCTGGTTAGTTTATAGATACATGATGCCTTATGGATTGCGAGTATTACCTAATGTCTTGTGGATCCCAGAATGACTTTTTCACTCGATTCCTTGTGGATTCAAGAAGTAATTTCCAACATAATAATTAGAGGGGTTGGATACATATAGTCATACAGTATATGTTATGGCATAGAGTTGTATCAGGTACACCATGGGGTTTGTGGTAGCTTGGTTAATGCATGACTGCATGGTTTTGTATTATGTTTTACTAACCTAGTCAAAAAAATTTATTATTATGGAATACACTTATGTACTTGAGAATATCAGGTATAGGATGCATTGGTGGTGTCCTAATTAGTCTTTAACTCACTCGCAACTCAATAATTTTGATGTGCTTGTAGATTGTATGAGGAATATGGTATAGAAAAAGGGCCCTAGGGCGGATAGTTGATAAGTGAAACATGGAGTCAGTAGAAAATTTGGATGGACTTCAGATGATCTTATTTTTATTCCTTTTCATTATCTTATTTATTTCCTTTTTATATGAATTCCACTTATGATAGCTCCGTTATTTGTATAACATGTATTTCATATTTACTTTTCTGAATGGTTACTCAAATTATTTATTATATTTTTGATTGTTGATTATTGATATTAGGAAACGAGATTGAGGGTATAGTCTCCTGACTAACAGACTCAGACCCTCAAAACTAGTTGGATTCCTATTTCCTATGGGGATTTGTGCATTTAGACATATATAATTCATGATCAGACTATATGTTTCTGATTTGGATGTTAAAACTATCCTTATGATTCCTATGTAATGAGAGATCACCTTTCACTCCCTTTCACCCCTTCCATATTCCTTTTTGTACACCTTTTATAATGCCAAATTTATCCTATAATTTTTTATGTAAATAATTTGTGTAGGGAATACCTGTCATAATTCTCACACATAGTTATTCACCTAGATATATATATACATCAGTTATTTGGGACATACATATATATACCCCACACTCTTCAATCGTTGGATTTAATGTGATAAAAGGCATCCTTATGTTGTGGGTTTGATGAGGAACATTTATGTATTCACATGATATGAATGTGAAGGGTGGGGAAAAAATTATTAAGTCCTCCAATACACTAGGTTATTTTTTATCAAATGATATACCATATGTGGTTACTGAGAGACTATCCTTATAACACTACATTTTTATTTCTTGGTAGTTATTGTTGAATTAAATTTATGATTTAATGATTTATGTATTTTCCATTTTCATGTCTTCCCTAGATGTTATCATCATATATCATGCATTAATATTCATGATTATTCCCTTAAAATTCCTATTTAAAAACATATATTTATTTCAAAATATTGTTCGTGGTTATTTCCTTACTAGGATATAAGCTCACTCATACCTTATGTGAATCCACAGGTTTTCCAACTCATTTTTAAAAGATAAATGGGTATTGAGAGAATTTTTTAAAGTATTTATGTAATATCAGTGTATGAGTATTTTTTTAATATGTAATATACATAATTTCAGAAATATAGAAGGCATTTTGATCTTAATGGGTAGTATTATGTGTGTCCTTGAGTAATAAATCATAAATTTTTGTGTTTTTAATATTTGGGTTTTCGTAGTTATTATAATCAGAAAGCTAATATCTCAATTGAATGTATACATATTGATAATAAATTAGTTGATATACATACTAATAACCTAAATTGAAAGAAGATTAATATTAATAAATGAGAATTACAGTTATTTTAATTTTAATGATTTTAACACCCTTTAATTTTTTAATTTGAATTATTTTATAATGTCTTCATTTAATGAAAATTTAATATATTACAATAAAATTTAAAATATATATGAATTTACCATATTTTAATACATATTTCAATACCTATATTTATTTGATATTTATTTTTTTCTTAATGTAGATTAAAATGTATTTTATTTATATATTTTATTTTTATTTTATTCATAGTATTAATTTGTATTCTACCCTACAACTAAATATCTTTTGTATCTTTATCCATAATAATGTAAATGAACAAGTCCTTATATTAAACCTATCCCATATTTTAATTTATATAAACCCTTTATATTTTTAAGGTGACCCATTCCCCTATCACTTTACATTATCGTCAACAGTCCTTTCAGTTACGTGGAAGATGAATCATATAGATGACTGCAATTATGAAACTTCAATGAAAGTTTGGGATGGTGTTATTCCATGATGAGCTCTTTCTAAGAAAGCTGTAGACATGGGAAGGTGGAAGAAATAAATATATTTTTTGGAAGGTATATTAGTTATTGGGATGATATATTTTGTTTTGGGAGAAGATGTTGTGAATTCTTTTTGAACAAGAGGTAATCATATTTATGAGGAATGTGGACCTTTAATTTGATGAATGAGTGGATGTGAACCCCAAAAATTTTAATGGAAATAACAGGATTTCTTATACTATAGATATGGTGGAATTCTTGTACTATTCTCAATAACGTGAGAATATTTTTATAATATAATTGGAAGTATATCAGTTGGATCATTAGATATTTTTTTGTTTCATTTTTTGTTCATCTACTTTTGGGACATGTATCTATTATTTATCATATCCAATAATGTAATGTCATGTGTTTTTAAACATTTAAATTATATGATTTTTTGGGTGGACTTAATTTTTAATCCATGATTTAGAATGTAAAATTGAGTATTGGAGAACTTAATAGAGTTTTTTATTTAAATTAATTCATGAGTGGTGTCTTAGGTGTTTATATTGAATAATGGGATCATTGGGCTAGAAATATCAATTTTGGGAGAAGAAAAAAAGGGTTTAGGGATAGCTCATTGTTAGTACTAACCATGAAAAAAATGTGTTCCCAATGATTTTGTGACATAGATTTATTATCCATGAAATATGTCCTATATAACAATACAAACCACTGAAATAAATTGCAGGTGTAGTATGTGGTTGGTACATGGTTTTCAAACTGTGTGCCTAAATAGGTGATGAGGATGTGACAATTCGAATGTATCTCTGCTCAATATTCATGGGGTTATTGAAATAATCTGATTGGCATACAATTGTATTACTACTTATTCAGTATTACTGCATGGTTGGTGCATTATTATCCAAACTGTGCTTTCAAACCATACAACCCACTAAATGGATGGAAATTAATTTTTTCCCCTACCTCCTTATTTATTTCCATCCAACTATTTCTAAAAAAACTACATTTTGGTACATATTGATTCATATGTATATGGGATTGAACTAATATAATTAATTCAAATGGTTTAAATTATATGACAACCATGACTCAGTTATCTATCTAAACCACCTATGAGATACCATATTTTATCGATTAAAAAAATAGGATTGTTGAAATGTGATTGACTACATTTATTCAATGGGTGTTTCCCATGACAATACTAGTGTTTTATGAATGTACTAAATTTTGTAAATATTATTATATAATGGCTGAATTCTATAACCATCAAACTCATCCCTTCATGGAAAATATGAATTTAATGTAAAGTATTGATTATGAGAACAATAAAAGGGCATCAAGAACCGTAATATTTATAGGCATGGAGTATCATATTATTATAGGAATGGTGACCCTTATTATTAGAGGAATTCTATCTCGTATTATTTTAAAAAAAATACCTTACTTTTAAAGTCATGTAATCTATTGTTTTTTAGGGGAATGGTGTCCCTTATTATTCATTAGTCTGAATCCCCTTCTTATAAAGGGCATGGAATTTCTTATTATTCATCTTCCTAAGATACCTTATTATAAATGAGACTCAAGAATGGAGTCCCATAATTTTATTGATACTCGAGCAAGTAATCCCTTATAAATTATGAAACTTTTTCATGATCACTATTATTTAAAATATGACTCTTATCTATATACATGGATAACTGAGTTACGCATCGGGTCTATACTATCACTATATATATATATATATTACTATATATCTATTTTATATATATACACAAACAAAAAAAAAAAACACACACACACACAGATATATATATATATCCTCCTATTTCTTGTGACACAACATTTTTGGTATTCCAGATTAGGAAAAAGTGGGTGTGGCTAACCAGGTTTCCTTTAAGGAACCTGAGCCTGCCCTAACTATATTTATTTATTTAATTACACTATCTTTTTATTATACCTTTGTAACACCCCAAACCTAGTTACCAAGATTTGATGCATTATTACATAACATTGGCATGATCACAAGGAAATCAAGTCTCGAAAGACCGATCCGTTAAGTAATATTGGAATCAAGATTCATTTATAAGTTCATCATTACAACTTGAAAATAATTACAACGCAAATTATTTCCATTAGAACATACAACCCTCCTAGATTATGCCTGAATGTAACTAATAACTAACTACTTCATATCCTGGGAAACTAAAACATAAGAAAGCGGTGATCTCAAATGCTTAGTAAGGGTAAGCAATATAGTGGAAGATAACATAAATATTAAGCATGGTGAATAATTGAAACCACATGCCTTTACCAATAATAAACATGAATACATTTAAGGCAAGAATATGAAATGAGTAAATAATGCCATAATAAAATACAATCATGGGTATTCTACTATTCGAATGACCTTATGAACCATCAATAATTTTTTCATAATGAGGGAATGTATAATGCCAGACATTCTGAAACATTTTTTCAAGGCCTCGACCAAGACGTCTAAAAATGATTAAGGCCTCGACCAAAACCATATATCAAATAGGGAAAGGCCTAGACCAATTCCATGTCTAGTTGTCTCATGAGACCTACCTATGCATCGAGAAGCTGTAGCGGGCTCCACCCATCACTTACTAAGTCCAATACATTCCTCATATGAAAAGGATTATACATATCATAAACATTCGTATTAAAACTATCATACGAAATGTCAATACATTAACCATAAACCAAGAATGGTATAAAAATAGGACATCCACAATAAAAAATATCAAAAAACATTCAATACAATATGGAAGTTTTGTATCACAATAAATTGACTTCAAATAATCTTAAAATCCATCAAAGGATGTTGACATAGATGAAATCAAAACCCTTTTCAAAGAAATATCTCTTTCTACATTGAAATAATTTAAGAATCACAAAATTATAATGAAAAAATTTATTTTGAAAATATTCATATAATCTTGTAATGGAATATTTGATGATGTTATTATAGCGGAAAATAGCTTCACCCACCGTATAAGATAAAAAACATTCTTACCTTAAATTTGTCGAAAAGGTCAAAAAGTACCTAGTTTGGAAAAAAAAAGAAAAATTCCTTTCAAAAAACAAAAGTGTATAAATGACTTTAACCCATTTTCTAGTAAGTAGAAAAAATATGTTGGATTAAATTTTTAAGAAACACATATTTGGATGATAATGTGGTCCCAGTAGATAATTATATATAAACAACATCGGATAATGAAGATATTGTATAATTAACCCTTACCTTGTACTTTTCCTTGGTATAGGGTAGGTTAACCTCTTGTATAATGGTGAAATAATTTTTATTAAATTATACAAGAATAATATACATTAATATGATATCATATATGATCTTTTAACATTGATTTGTTAATAATATCTTAGTATTATTGTCGTTTCGGGGGTTAACAGATTCGTTTTCCTCTATATTCTTTTTTATGTGAGTCATATTTGTTATGTATGGGATGTATAATATTTATATCCAGAATGATATCAAATCATTAAACATTATTTTTAATCATCAAATCAAATTTAGTCTTTAATGGATACGATGGGGAATAAGTCTCATCGCGTTCGTGGAGACAGTAATCCGTAAGTACGCACGAGAGACAATATCATTCTTTTGTTATTATAATAAATATATAATTGGATATTATATCATATATAAAAAATCATTATCATGTTATGTTAATTATTTACATCAATTACACATCATTATTATACGCATCCAAATAATATTGTATTGAATAACAATTACACCACGACGTGGAGACGGTAAGCCGTACGTACACACATATGGTGACATGTCATTGAAAGGATGGATATAATAATGAATATGGTTGTACCATATTCATAATAAAAACTCAGTGTATAGAAGATATTGGAGTTATTATTTTAGGATGGAGATAACAAAGAAAGAAGAAGTGGAAGAAGAAAAGAACTTGTAAGATTGTGGTGAAATTATTACATCTTTTCAGGTTCTTCCTTCTGATTTGATCAAAAGGGCTCCTTATGTTGGATTTATGAACAAAGGAAGACCTCTAGGATGAATTGAAGGATGTTTAGAGGATATTTGGGTAGGTTTTCTCCTTGTTAAATGTCATTGAAGGTGTGAATTAGAGAGAAGGTGAAGTGCCCTTTTATAAGACGGGTGAGGGGAACCTTAGGAAAAGCTATAAATATTATTTTATAATAATCTTATTTTCGGTTTCTAATGGCTCTAAAATATATTATTTAAAGACTAAGGTGGAGATGGGTCGAAAACCACTCAACCAATAGGTTTTAGATAGGTTTGGGTCACTATATTAACTTTATCTTTTAGATTTAACTCTTAGTTAAATAGTTTGACATTTACCATGTCTCTTTGTATTTTTATATTATATGGTAAATAAACATACTATATACATCCAAAGGAACCCCAAGTGGTTCATTAATGATAAAACTATTATTATATATGTCCTTTTTCTACACCTTAGATTTTTAGGAATAGACTATCAATTAATAATATAATATTTGTTTAAAAAACACTTTTATGTCAATTTTGACACTATTTGGTATTTTGTTTTTGATAAATTCATAACAACATTGTTAAATCGAAAACAATTCATCTAAACAACCATAATATATCATATTAACCTATAAAATTATAGTAATTCATAAAAATTCTCAAATTAAATTTATTTGGATATTTATAATATCAATTATTTTAATATTTCATTAACTAGGTAATTACTGCATCACCATTGTGTCATAAATATATAAAATACAATTATGTATGAAATCTTTTTAGCTTTATAATGAATATTTATAATTGAATTTATCTTATGTATAATCCTATATTAAAAATGTTTCAGTTATTAAACTTTGATTTTAACTCTTGTAACTCTTCTTTGAATTAAATAATATTAAATGCCTTAATCGAATCCAAATGGATGAAAGAGGTTAATATTTTATTCCTAAGGTTGTTTTTGGTCGAATTATATATATCCAATATAATTAGAACATGTGTTAGGGTAAAAATAATATCATTTTTACCCTTAATTACCCTATTTACTTTTAACCATGGTAAATAATAGTAAAAAATTTACTATTCAACAAAAGTTATTTTTATCTTTTTGAGCAACATTTTACTCCTTGATATTAATTGTGTCTCTCATATTTTCTAAAATAAACTCATATACGCGTTAAAATTATGTTTTACGTGAATTTGAAAATTCTCCTAGGAGATGGGGAAAAGACTGTAAAAGTTCAATAAAATTTTTATATATAAAAAATTATTATAAACCAACTCCAATGAATTACATTGAACTTATATAGGTATTATGTATCTATTTTGACCTAAAATTAATTTATAAAAATCTTGTTTTAAACTATAACTCTGTGGTTTTCACGATTCATCAAAAATTGAAATTTTTCAAAAAAAACCCAATATTCACCCGATGTTAATTTAGATATTCCAACTCCAAAAATGAAGTCTATTTTGATAGATAAAATAGACAAAATTTCAAAATGTGGGTATTACTATTCATAACGATTGGATTCATTGGTCACAGTGTGTTAGAATCTCGAAGTTATGTACAATGCAAGCTACTACATTATTCAAAGGGAAATGTACCGTGGAAGCTTGGGGTGTTACATTCTCCCCTCCTTCAAATAATTTCTTCCTCAAAATTTCTAGAATAATACTGCATGAAAAGACTCGGGTGGTTCTTCATCATAAGTTCCTCGGGGTCCCATGTTGCCTCTTCCAACTTATGGTTTCTCCATTGAACTATTACCAGACGAGTCGTCTTGTTTCTCATCACTTGTTCACTTGTATCAAGAATCTTGAAAGGCTCTTCGTAATAAGAAATAGTGGGTTCCATTTCTAATTCCTCATAGGTGAGTACATGCCTCGGGTCACGCATGTATTTTCTCAACAGTGATACGTGGAACACATCGTGGACTTTGGACAAACTTGGTGGCATTGCCAAATGGTATGATACCTCCCCAATTCGTTCTAGAATTTCGAAAGGTCTGATGTACCTGGGACTCAATTTACCCTTCTTACCGAAACGTATAACACCCTTCCATGGAGATACCTTAAAAAAACATGATATCCTACCTGAAATTCCAAATCCTTCATTCGGTTATCAGCATAGCTCTTCTGCCTACATTGAGCTGCTTTGATGTGGGTTTGGATTTCCTTCACCTTTTCCATCATTTCCTCAAACAGTTCTAGGCCTACATGTTTTCTTTCACCAACAGCATCCCAACATGTTGGTGTGCGACATCTCATTCTATATAACGCTTCATACGGTTCCATCTGAATAATATAATAGAATCTATTGTAATAGGAAAATTCTACTAGAGGTAAATATTGATCCCAAATACCTTGAAAGTCATGTGAGAATGATATCAATATTTATTTGAAGGTTTGAATAGTCCATTCTGATAGTCCATCAGTTTGGGGGTGGAAGGTAGTTCTCAAATGAAGTTCAGTATCCAGGGCTTTTTTATGACATTTCCAGAATCTTGATGGAAAATGTGTATTACGATCAGAAACAATGGATAGGGGTACTCCATGAAGTCTAACAAATTCATTAATATATAGTCTTTCCAATAATTCAAGTTGAAAGTCTTCTCTTCTGAAAAAAAATGTGCTGACTTGGTATGACAATCAAAAAAGACCCATATTGCATCGTTCCTTCTAGAAGTCTTTGGTAGTCCCATGACGAAGTCCATCGTAATATTATCACATTTCCACTCAAGTATGGGAAGATGTTGCAATAATACTCTAGGTTGTTTCCTTCCAGCTTTCACTTGTTTTCAAAACCATACATCTTTACAAAAAATCAGCAATCACCCTCTTCATGTTGTCCCACCAAAAATGTTCCTTCAAATCTCTATACATTTTGGTGCTCCAAGAGAATATAGAGAAATTGGAGCTATGAGCATCATCTAATTATTCCCTTTTTAGATTAGGTATATGATGAACACAAAGACTCTTCCCGAATTTCAAAATTCCATCTTCATACACAATGTCACTCAATCTAACATCATTCACAGCTTTATTCTTATTTTGAAACACTTCATCACCGATCTGAGAACTCTTTATCCTTTCTAGAAAAGCTGGTTTGACAACCATTTGAAAAAGTATTGATGTTTCACCTTCCATGGTGATTCCCATATCCATCTTTACTAGATCTGTATATATAGGATCCTTTTAAACTCTCATCTTGTTCAAAACTCCATGATCTTTTCTACTCAAAGAATCTTCCAACTTATTTTTCTTCCCTGATTGGTAGTGTATTGTGCAATCATAATCCTTGAGTAGTTCAAGCCATCACCTTTTCCTCATGTTGAGTTCTTTTTGTGAGAAAATATACTTCAAACTCTTGTGTACGGTATATATCTCACATTTTACCATAGAGATAGTGTCTCTAAATCATCAAAGAAAGGATTAAAGATGCTAACTGAAGATCATGATTAGGATAGTTATTCTCATGAATTATCATCTTTCATGATGTATAGGAAATAACACTATCATTCCTCATAAGGACACAACCTAGTCCTTTCTTCGATGCATCACTATAAATAACAAACCCATCATTCCCCGATAATAGAGTCAAAATATGGGCTATGACTAATCTTCTCTTCTATTCTTAAAATGATTTTTCTCACTCTTTTTTCCAAACAAATTTAACCAATTTACATGTGAGCTTGTTTAATGGGTTAGAAAATCAGGAAATATTTTGGATAAAATGCCGATAATAACCTGCTAAGCCAATAAAACTACGTACCTCAGTTATACTCATTGGTGCTAGTCAATCTTGGATTTCCTTGGTCTAAGAAGGATCGACATAGATTCCATCATTGGAGACAATATGGCCAAGAAAAAAATCTCCTGAATCCAGAATTCACACTTTCTAAACTTCCCATATAATTCATGTCTCCTAAGAGTCTTCAGGATAATGCGCAAGTGATTTTAATGATCATTATATCCTTTGGAGTATACCAAGTTATCATCAATAAATACCACCACAAAATCATCGAGATATTCCTTGAAAACTCTATTCATTAGATCCATGAATACGGAGGGTGAATTAGTCAATCCCAAAGCCATTACTTTAGACTCATAATGCTAGTACCTGGTTGGAAATGTTGTCTTCGGAATGTCATCTTTCTTCAAACCTGACTGATGATATCCAGATCTAAGTTGAATCTTTGAAAATTTTAGAGCACTATGAAGTTGGTTGATTAAATCATCAATGTGAGGTAGATGATACTTTTTCTTTATTGTTATACCATTGATCTCCCTGTAGTCAATACAAAACTTCATAGATCCATATTTCTTCTGCACAAAAAGCATAGTGGCTCCACATGGAGAAACACTAGGGAGAATAAATCACTTATTACACAATTATTATAGTTGTTTCTTTAGATCCAATAATTCCAAAGTGGCCATTCTATATTGGGTCTTCAATATGGGCCTTGAAAGAAAAATTAAATCAATGGAAAACTCAATTTCACGTTCTAGAGGATGTCCAGGAAAATCTTGTTGAAATGCATCAACATATTCTCTCACAATAGGTACATCCTCTATTTGAACATTACATTCCTAACCCACAGTCATTTCATTCTCTTCCTCCCCGATAATTGAATTTAGTTGGGATAGTGGGGGTGGATCTAGATAATAATTGGGTGGTGATGATTCTTCTCTAAATATAAGGTTCTCTTTATCATCGTCATCAAAAATAGTAACCTCCTTCTTACAATAAATTTCTGCATCATAGTGTGAAAGCCAATCCATTCCAAGGATTATATAAAATTGTATCGGGGGTATGAAGATGAGATCAGTAGATAAAGAACATTTATATGCCGTAATGGGAACTAATTCATAGAAATTTGTAGCAATGATACTTCCCTTAGGATTGTTGATTGAAAACTCACTTGTTAAATCAAATTGGGAATATCTAATTTTCTTAGAAAACTAAGAATATATAGAATAATGCGATGATCGAGAATCAAATAATGCATTTTCTAAACATGAGGAAACCATTAAATTAACTGCCACTACGTCTTTTAGAGCTTCAACCTCATAAGTAGTGATAATATAATCTTTGACTTGATCCCTTGGCTTTTTATGAGGTATGTTTCCCTGACACATAGGAAATTCATTTGCATAATGTCCCAACTCCCTATAATTGTAGCATTGAACATTGGAAGCATCTTTCTTTCCCTTACAATCCCCAGCAATATGGAATTTCTGTCCAAATTTGTAGCATATTCCTTTTCCTTTTAGGTTGGAACCAGGGTACTTCCTTCCATAATTATCACAGTGTAGAAATTCAATTCTTCCCTTCTTCCCTGTTTCCTTATTTCCTTTCCCAAAGTGTTCAGTAGATCTCTTCTTCTCTTTCTTTGATTTAAAGTCAGAAGATTTAGAGAATTCATTTTCTATATTGATAGAACAAGGGACAATATCTTCGTATGATGAGAAGGATTGTGATACTAATTCTCGATGGAAAAATGGTTTTATCCCATCAAAGAAACAATCAATCATACTTCTTAGGTTACGTATATAATTTTCTACATGCCTCAATAACCTTGTAAAGTTAGCCTCATACTTTGCGACATTCTCATCCTCCTTTTGCCTCAGACTCAAAAATTATCTTTCCATATCCCGTTGATGATCATGAGGAAAGTATTTTTCTATGGAAATATCTTTAAACTCCATCAATTCAATATTTTATACTTCATCTTCATCCATTGTATTTTGAATCAATGACCACCATTGATCAGTATCTCCAGTGAGGCGGTAAACTTCCATGACAACTTTTTCCATTTCATTACTCCCCAAAGTATTGAATATTTTCTCTAAGAAATTTATACATTTCTCATCCACTAATGGATTCGTACTCCCATTGAATGTCGGTGGATTTTTCCTCATGAAGCGATCTAGCATTGATCCTCCACGCTGCGAATCTGGGTGCTCCATATAGGTAAGGATATTATTAATAACCTGAGTGAGTTGTCCTAGTATAGTGAGAAGATGATCAGCACCAATTTCATTACTAGATCCACTATAATTATCTTTAGTAAGAGAGAAATCCCTTGATGGAGTGCGTGCATTGATACGGTTTCCATTCCTTCCACTATTCACCATTTCTAAACAATGTCATAAATTAGATTAGTTTATGAATCAAAATATATAATTACAAACATTTAAAAAACATAACATAAATTGAAAAGTTTGTGGATTTAATCCATAATCAAAAAAATGTTTTCATTGAGGAAGTATATAGTCATAAACCCTTCATAATGGTTTCTAATGAAAATGAGAATTATCTTAAGCATATCCCCCAGGAGTGTCGTAACCAATAGTGCAGCAAGGCCAGTTATCATGCACCAGTTCTCGTTCGAGTCTAACTCAAAGCGCTGTTCTTGGGTTTTACCCTTAGTTACATGTGTGCCATAGTAGTCTCTACCTGCTCGTATCCAGACAGGGATGTATTTCTTGGAAAACTCAAAAAATCTCTACAATACCAAAATTATAGGAAGTTATTCTATACTAATCCTCAAAGTTTATCTTATGGCTATGTTCTCTAATCATAGTTTATATAAATCTAGTTTTCATGGTTTGTACTAAACTTCCTCTGATACCAAATATAATGCCCTAACCCTAGTTACCCAGATTCGGTGCATTATTACCGAACATTGGCATGATCAAAAGGAAATCATGTCTCGAAAGACCGATCAATTTAGTATTTTTGGAAACAAGATTCATACATAATTTCAACATTATAACTTGATAAGAAATAGAACGCAAATTATTTCCATTCGAACATACAAGCCTCCTAGATTATGCATGAAAGTTACTCATAACTAAATTCTTCGTATCCTGGGAAAACAAAACATAAGAAAGGGGTGACCTCAAATTATTAGTAAGGGTAAGCAATACAACAGAAGATAACATAAATATTAACCATGGATAATAATTGAAACCAAATGCCTTTACCTATAATAAACATGAATACTTATATGGAAAGAACATGATCTGAGTAAATAATTACATAATAAAACATAATCATGGGTATTCTACTAGTTGAATGACCACCAAAACCAACAATATTATTTCCATAATGAGGGAATGTATAATGTTGGACATTCTGAAAATTTTTGTCAAGGCCTCAGCCAAGATGTCTAAAAATGATTAATGCCTCAGCGAAAACCATATAAAAAATTGGGAAAGGCCTCAGCCAATTCCACTTCTAGTTGTATCATGAGACCTACTGATGCATCGAGGAGCTATAGCGGCCTCCAACCATCACTTACTAATTCCAATACAATTCTCATATGAAAAGTTTTAAACATATCATAAACATTCGTATTAAAAATAGTATACGAAATGTCAATAATTTAACTATAATCCATGAATGGTATAAAAATAGCACATCCACAGTAAAACATAAATAAAACCTTCAATTCAATATGGAAGTTTTGTATCATAATAAATCAAATTCAAATAAATTTAAAATCCATCCAAGGATATTGACATAGTTGAAATCAATTTTTTTTAGAGAAATATCTATTTATATTTAGAAATAATTTAAGAGTCACATAATTATAAAGAAAACATTTATTTTGAAAAAAATTCTTATAATCTTGTAAGGGAAGTTTTGATGATGTTATAACTTTGGAAAATAGCCACACCTGCCGTATAAGTTAAAAAAATCATTCTTACATTAAATTTGTCGAAAAGGTCAAAAAGTGCCTTGTTTAGAAAATGATGGAATGAATACTTTCAAAACGCAAAAGGGTATAAATGAATTGAACCCATTGTCTAGTAAATAGTAAAAATGTTTTGAAATACATTCTTAAGAAACATGGATGTGGATGATAAAGAGGTCCCAGTAGATAATTACGTTCAAACAACCTCGGATAATGAAGAGATTGAAGAATTAAACCTTACCTTGTACTTTTCCTTGGTCGAAGGTAGGTTTACCTCCTATATAATGGTGAAATAATTATTATTAAATTATATAAGAATCATATACATTAATATGATATCATATATGATCTTTTGACATTGCTTTGTTAACAATATCTTAGTATTATTGTCATTTTTGGTGTTAACGAATTCATTTTCCTTTATATTCTTTTTTATGTGAGTCATATTGATTACAGATGGTATGTATCTTATTCATATCCAAAATGATATCAAGTCTTTAAACATTATTTTTAATCATTAAATTAAAATTATTCTTGAATGGATACGGTGGGGAATGTGTCTCATCGCGTTCGTGGAGACGGTAATCTGTACGTACGCACGAGCGACAATATCATTCTTTTGATATTAAAATAATATATAATTGGATATTATATCATATATACCGAATCATTATCATTTTGAATTCATTAATTACATCAATTACACATAATTATTATACCCATCCAAATAATAATGAATTGAATAACAGTTACACCACTACGTGGAGACGGTAAGCCGTACATACGCACGTATGGTGACATTTCATTCAAAGGATGGATAGAATAATGAATATGGATGTACCATATTTATAATAAAATATCAGTATATAGAAGATATTGTAGTTATTATTTTATTAGGGGAATATCAAAGAAATAAGAAGTGGAAGAAGAAAAGAACTAGAATGAGGGTGGTGAAATTGTTACCTCTTCATTGGGTTCTTCTTTTTTATTTGATCGAAAGGGATCTTTAAGTTGGATTTCTGACTAAAGTAAGGCCTCTAGGATGAATTTAGGGATGTTTAGAAGATATTTGGGATGGGTTTGGCTGAGCCAAAAAGATTTGAAGGTGTGAATTAGAATGAAGGGGGGTGCCCTTTTCTAAGATGGGTGAGTGGAACATTAGGAAAAGCTAGAAATATTATTTTATAATAAAATCATTTTCGTTTTCAAATGGCTTAAAAATAGATTATTTAGAGGATAAGGTGGGGATGGGTCGAAAACCACTCAACCAATTGGTTTTAGATAGGTTTAGGTCACTATACTAACTTTCTCTTTTAGATTTAACTCTTAGTTAAATAGTTTGACATTTACCATGTCTCTTTGTATTTTTATATTATATGGTTAATAAACAAACTATATATATCCAAGCGAACCCCAAGTGGTTCATTAATGATACACCTATCATTATATAAGTCCTTTGGCCAAACCTTTAATTTTTATGAATAGAATATCAATTAATAATATAATATTTGTTTTAAAAACTCTTTTATGTCAATTTTGACACTATTTGTTATTTTGTTTTTTCTAAATTTATAACAGCATTGTTAATTAGAAACAAATTCATACAACCAACCCTAATAGATCATATTAACCTTGAAAATTAGTGTAATTCATAAAAAGTCTCAAATTACATTTATTTCGGTATTTATAATATCTATTATTTTAATATTTCATTAATGAGGTAATTACTACATCACTATTGTGTCATAAATAAATAAAATACCATTATGTAAGAAATATTTTTAGCTTTATAATGAATATTTATAATCATATTTATCTTATGTATAACCGTATATTAAAAATGTTCTAGTTATTAAACATTGATTTTAACTCTTTTAATAATGATTCCCCAAATACTAACGGGGTGCTAGAGATGGCGTTCTACACCCAGCATGCAAGCAAATATTCTTTTATGGTTTAGGGACTGATGCTCCAAATACCCATGGGTTGTGAGACAAGGACTGATGCTCCAAATACCCATGAGGGTGCTAGAAATGATGTTCTACACCCATTAATTGTCATTGAAATGTTGGTCCAATTGTTCATACATGAAATGAATTAATTGGTTAATGAAAAATATTTTGACATTATGATTGTTGAATTGAATATGATAAAGGGTTCATACTTATCAATGAATTTGGTGAATCACTATTATTGGATGGACCCAAGAGTGTATCACTATTTTTTTAGGGACGAGCTCAGATATTGTTTATGAATGATTAAATTGAATATCATATGATGCATTATCCAATCTAAAGAACAAGCTTGGATTTGGTCTTAACTTTGATTTCTTAGATGGTCTTTAGTGACATGTGTGGTGAGTGACTTATACAGGGAATTTCAGGATTTGTCTAGATCAGGAGAATTATGTAGTTTAATGAGGTTTGAATAATTGATAAATTAAAATGATTGTGTAATGACTATTGTGTATGCATGAAAAATGTATAATACAGGTTCAGACACCGGATGAGAGCTGAAGTAGGTACATGGGTATATAGTTACATTGAACTGTTTACTTTATTTATGATTTCTTTCATACGGTATAAATTATTTATTAAATGTATTTATTATGGGTGATAGCGGCGGTCCCAACTGACTGAGATTTATATCTCACACCCTACTCGGGACGCCATTTCACTAGGGTACTCGAGTAGATTCTATTTGGTTGTAGTATTGTGTTGTCTGCATTTACATGGAAGATAGAAGAAGTGGACCGAGCAGAAGCTTGGGATGCTCGAGGAGGCCACCTTCGGGGATTGGAGTCACTGTTTATTTATTTTTGTAATGGAATTTTTAGAATGCTTTCTATTCATTGTTTTCCATTTTTTGTATCATTAGCATGTCATGCATGTTTCTTTTGTATAACCAGTGTTGTCCATTTGTTTGTACAAGATTTAAAAAATCTTCCTACCACTCCTTTATCTTTTATTAGAATGCTTCCACTATTTATTTCTATTGTTTGTTATTTACGTTGATATACCATTATGCAACTATGATAAGAGGTTATAATCTCCCCACTGACTATCCATAGACCCTCGCTGCTAGTCAGCAGCCACATGCGTATGGGGAGATGCACTTGAGGTCTTGTGGTGACCGGTCCGACCACCGGTTTTGTGGTGAGGTGGGTCGGGATTTTACACTTTTCATTCCATCCCACCAGTAATACTCCCGATGATCTCTATACATCTATGTACTACCCGAATGAAATGAAAATGAAGAACTATGAGTTTCAAATAATTAATATTTCTTCAATTGTTAATCACAAGGAACACATAACCTCTTCCTAAACCTCAAAACACTATCATTATCTACGTTAAAATCAGGAAACATACCCTTCTGAACAAACTCTACCTTTTTTTACAACCAACTTTCATCCTTCTTCACTTGCTTAATCCTGTCTGATAGAGATGATTTCACAAAAACAATAAATATAACGGAGGAATTTCCTTCACTAACAACTCCTATGTAAAAGTTTATCAAATATTTAATCAAAGGATCTTATCCCAAATGCTACAAGTTTAATGTAGCATTTATTTTTAGGCACAAAGCATCATCAACTTTATTTTCCTTCTTGGATGGTAATGAATTGTGAAATCATAATCCTTGATTAATTTCAGCCATCTCCTCTATCTCATTTTCAGTTCATTCTAAGTGAATATATACTTCAAAAATGTGTTATCAGTTTATATTTCACCTTTTACTCCATACAAATGATGCCTCCAAAATTTTAAAGAAAAAAACAATAGCAGCTAATTCCAAATCATGTGTAGCGAAATTTATCTCATGAGGTTTCCACTGACATGAACCAAAAGCAATTACCTGATCAATATGCATAATGCCATATCCAATTCCTTTCAACGACGCATCACTATAGGTAAAAAACTCAGCATTTCTCGAATGTTATTCCAAAACAGGAGAATTAACCAATATTCTTTTCAATTCATGAAAAAATCATCATATTCTTTTGTGCAGAAGAACTGAACACCTTTTCAAGTTAACTTATTCATTGTACTAGATAATCGTGGAAATTTATCAACAATCCTCCAGTAATATCCTACTAAACCATGAAAAATAAAAATCTCTGTGATATTGGTAGGACTTGGCCATTCTTCAAAAAAATTATTTTTAGATGGATCAACAGTTATGCCATTTTTTTAAATAATGTGACCATGTAATGAATTTTTATTTAACAAAAACTCACACTTGGTGAATTTTTCATACAGCTTCCTTTCTTTTAAGGTTTTCAAGACAACCCATAAATGACTTTCATGCTCCTATTTACTTTTAGAATAAACCAAAATATCATCAATAAACATGACCACCTTTAATCACCTAATTCAACTGAGTCATCACAACAACAAACTATTCAATTCTGATTCTAACGATCTCAGGATAATGATTTGGAAGGTTGTTTCCCTCTGTATTCATTCCTAGAACAGTTTCCATATTTCCTCTATGAAAAAAATAATTATGAACAAAAAAATATCTTAGGTGAAGAAACTTGGTTATCTATAAATTCTATATCATTTCAATCTTACCATAAATTAAAAATAATTTATTGATACTAATTTGACAGGATCCTAACATCTAAAGTTGTCCAAATCGACCTCTAATACTAACTATAAGGACCCAGCCTTAAAACATTACATAATCTTGAATCTAATGGATAATTTAAATTAAGGATATTTTCGGGTTTATATTTGTAAAGAATTAGGACATAAATATTACATTACGTCTCAAAAATTAAAATGTAGACACTTCTACTTTGTTTCAATTTGTTCCAAAAAAACCATATAAAAAAAGTGTCATGCCTAGTTCCTTGTTTTGAACTGCTTGACTTTTCCTTGATCCTATCATTGACCCTATTCATCTTGTAGTCTTGTAAAAAACATTTCAAAACATTGGATGAGCATAAAAATCTCAGTAGGGGTTATAAAATAATGAAATAAAACAATAGTCCATTAAACCATAATCTTTTTAATGAAATCATAAGATTTATGAATAACACATAGTAATCAAAAATCATAAACATAACTTGTGGCATCCATTACATACTTATGTTGTAACTCTCCCAGCTACGTAGGGAGTTACATTTGGAATTCCCATCAGATTATATTCCCAGATATCTTAGGAGAACCATTCATGTTTTCCTTCATCATAATTACAATTGCATTGAAGAGCTATCTCAGGCTCACCAGCCCTTGGTTTATCGTGGAACCACATGTATGTGTAAACAATGTCCAAAAACCATAACATAATCATAACATATAAAAAACATAAAAGAAAGATAAAATTCCCACATCATTAAAATATATTGACATAAAAAATCCATTATCAAAACCATTTTCAACACAACAATATGTATAATAATATATTGTCTTTATTTCCCTTTTAAAAAAACATTATGGCTTGTTATGAAAGTCATAGATCAAATAATACTCACGGTGATAGAAAGGTCATTGTCACCGCGTACGTTAAAAAACATTCATTTTTTCATTTAGAAAAATGCATTAAAGAAAAAGATTCCATTTGAATTAAATAAAATTTAAAAGGATTTTATACACTATATAAATGAATGTCGTTAAAAAAATATGCCTCAATGAAAGGGGATTGAGATGAAGTATCTTATCTCGTGTCTGACTTGGACCGTTCATTCTTTAATCTCATGAATAATAAATTAAAGAAAATTTCTACTTTACTATGATCCTTTTTAATGTTTATTATTCCTTTTATATCACTTATTACCATTTTATAAACATTATGTAATCATTTAAGTTAATAATGTTTGGTTTGTCAATATTTGGTACTTGTGTCAAAAACGAACTTCTTATAATTACACGTTGTTCATGTATTCAATAGTACATTATCTTTAGATTGATAATCATGATTTAGATGCCATATATATCATATACCTCCAGTATATATTTATATTTATAATATTACAAAACATTTTGAGGTAATAAATGAAATGCACTGTTCATGGATATGGTAAGCCGTACGTACTCAAAAACACTACTTTCATTTATATTTTGTATTAAATGGAATGAAAATTTAATGATACATAGGTATATTATTATTCTAATATAATATTATATATAATTTCAGTAATTACATCCATTATACGTTCCACGTATGGAATGAACAAGTCAAATCACTTTGAGGGGGTGGTAGTCCGTACTTCCTCAAATTAAATTATCGTGGTTACCTATTATGGGAAAAATAATAGTATACTATAAATGAAATATACCTAAGCTAAGAAAAAATATAGATATAATATATATTACTTATAAATAAAGATCCATTATAATGGCCACCGTGTGAGGCAGTAGGAGATAATTGAACAACCATCGTTTCGTGAGGCAGCAGTTCACCATCCACAAGAACAGTTTCTTCTATACCAATTAGAAGGAGGTTTGTGTAAGTTTAGATGAAATCCATATCATAATAAATACCTAGCATAATGAAAATAATTTTTTTGTTATAAAATAAATGAATATAAATTTTTTAGGGGGGTTGGAGAAGTAAAATAAAAGAAAAAAACTTAAGGGTAGATGTTACCTTTAAATCTGTTAACTCACTTTTGTTGGAACCAAATAGATTTCTTAAAGTTCCATGAGACTAAGGTAAGTATTTTAGGTGCTAGAGAAGTATATTTTTTGCTTATTTGGGCAGAGTTTGGATGAGACCAGGTGCTTGAGAGGTGTGTTTATTGGGTTAGAGGTGAGGGCTTTTTATAAGGGGGAGGAGGGGCTCTTTTAGAATGTCTGAAAATATAATTTTATTATAAAATGATTTTCTGTTTTTAAAAGTAGAAAACCTATTAATGTCTAATAAAATATTACAAGTGTTTGAAATAAAATAATACAATAAGAATTGGACTGGTTTTGGATATTGTTTAAATTTTTATAATCTTATTTTTATAAATAATTCATTACTGAGGTAAACACTACATCATTATTGTTTCATAAATAAGTTAATTTATATTATGTATAAAATTTATAAAACAAATACAATTATTTAAGAAATATTTTTAATATTTTTAATGAATATTTATAGTCAAAGGTATAACTTATATAACCCGATGTAAAAATTGATTTACTAAAAGATATATGTTTATGTTATTTTTGTCATTACTATTAATTAATTAATATAAAGTGTAATTATCACTCTGAAGTAGCTCAATGGGGTCCCAAAATCGACCCATGGATTCCCATGGTCTGAAACGTATCATCCACTAGAATTAAGTCAAATGTTAGGTTAATTTAATAATATTATAATATTATTTTTACATTGAATTACCTTATTTACCTTTAACCAAGGTAAATAAAACTCAAAAGAAACTATTCACCCAAAATTATTTTCATCCTATTGAACCAAATTCTCATTACTGATGACAACCATGTATGTTGGATTTTCAAAATTCAATTCAAAAAAGTGGTAAAATATCATTTAAATGAAGAAGTCTATTTTTTAACTACTACTCAGTGTTTTACTATTCATAAAAAATTGAAGGATTTCAGAAAAAATTCCAAAACATTACCCTAAGATATATTTGATATTCTAAATTCAAAATTTATGTATATTTTACCAAATTATAAAAATATAAGTTTCATTAATTAATATAAAATTAATTTCCATTGTAAAAACAAAAAATGTGTTTGGAAAAAATAATAAATATCAAAATATTGGCATTTGTTAAAGTTCAATTTCAAAAAGAAATTACTTCCAATGACCATAATTGGATTAAATGGTAAAAAAATAATATAATTACACATTAAAACCAATTATAAAATGATAATATAAACAAATAAATAAATTGGACTAAAAGTATGTTTTGAAATAAAATACAATATTTTTCACAATTATTTAAAAAATGATGTTTATAAGATAAATACCAAAAATTTACCCAAAGTAAATTTTGATGTCCCTATTCTAATGAATAATTTTATTTTGTAAAATAGAACATATGAAAAAAAACTGGCTTTTAAGAGGTTTCTCCATCAAAAGGCCGTAAATCAACATTTTAAAGAATATTAAAATATTTATGCATAAAATTAGATTCATTCACATTTTACACCTCTATCATTTACTGGATAAATGTAAAAACATTTAAAAATTATTTATAATAATATTTTAGTTAGTTCTGTTCATTATATCCAATACAATGGCTAGGTGTTAACTACAATTTAAAATAATATTATATTATTATTTTTCTCTATGACTCAACATTGTGTGCAACCTAAGATTTCAAAGAAACCTATTGTTGCATATCAGGTACGCCATTGAACATTGAATCCCCATTAAAGTAAACTTAATATTTAATTAATAAATATTAAAAAATATGAAAATGTATTAATCTTTATTTAATTGGGATGTTACACCCTCGGTCTTATTATAACATTTCTAAATAATCTTAATTTAGTGTTAGTCAGGTTTTAATCAAACAGAGCCACTTTAATTTTCACTTGAATACGCTTCAAACTTATCCTCTGTGATAATTTTATATGTCTCTATATTGTTATTTTTTTTATTTTAGGGTTTTAATGATTTTAGAGGGTCTTGAACAATATGAATTTTATTATGTAATAGTAATTTATATGTCATATGGTGGCCATTCTATGGGTCTTTTTCTAGGAGTACAGTATTGGAAAAAAAGCTATCGACAATGACACCACGCATCATGTTGTGATGTCACCAAGGGACATGATTCCTATTTCTTCTAGTTAGTGGTCAGGCCATGATGAATACTTCACAAGATGACATTTTCCAATAAGATGTTAATTATAGAAAAATTATGTTGGTGTAATATATATTTTATGTTTTCTTTGGGGTATTTTTCTCGACATTTCTCATGAAATAACCTCAGTAAGTCTATGATAAATTCCCTTTCCTTCCTCCATGGTATCTTTATTCTCCCCTGTGATTTTCAGTGGATTCTTCATGATTTAATAACCATTTTTCTATTAATTTTCATTCTTACATACTTATTTTCTTTTCAAATTTATATGGGGATAATTTTTTGAAACCCAATGTGAATTTTGGATTTAATTTTATGTGATACTATTTATTAGGGTTTGAAAACTCCTCCTGGGATTTTATTTTTTCTTATTTGATGAATTGTTTATATCTTCATATGAACTAGGATGTTGTTTCCATGTTATCGTTTTTTTATTATAAATCCAAGTCATTCTTGTATTATCAAAATTATGTTCCAAATAAATTATATTTGATTTGTGTTTATCTAAAATGCATAAGTGGTTTTACAATGGTAATGGAATTTAAAAAGTATACCGACCCATACTTTACATACATTGTTAATACTTCAAAGTTGAAGCCTACTTATTACAATATATTACAAAACCATCAAAGGACCGTATAGGCATAATGTCTTTAGAAACTGGGAAACATAAACAACTGGTTCATAAAGAATCTACACTATCTCCCATTTATTTCATCATATTTAGAGTCCCTTTTGGCATATCCTACTTAATAACCTTCTTCCTATCCTGGGGAATGAATGCATACAAAAGGGTGAGCTCAAATTCCTAGTAAGGGCAAACGAAAAGAAATATCAATCACATCATATTCATAAGAACATAACATTTTGGAAATCTTAACCTTCAAAAGAGATCATAATTTCATAACATGGGATAAATAATAGTATTGAAATGTAATCCCAATAATCATAACCTAAAACATGAAACTTTGTGGCATACACAAATAATCATAGAGAATCATTTCTTAGTAGTCAAGACACATTTCCAAGCATATATTAGTGGACAAAGTCCAATTCTGAACCGAGTTCACTCCTCGTTTTAGTCCTGTTTCACTAAACCGGATTAACATTCCATTCTAGCCACATCTATCTCATTAGATATAAATAATTACCCAATTAATTGGAGGTAGATATAGGTCCCACCCATCTCATAATGATACCATTATTATGTGTTCCACAAAATCATAAATCATACATTATTGCATAACCAATGTAATAAAAATGGGATTCTTAAACATCGTGACATCATAAAACAATTCATATAAGACAAAGGAATTAAAAAAATATTTCCATCACAACATAATCAAATAAATGTAATAATAGGGATAGAAACAGAACCCTATATTATCTTATATGGAAAATAATTTTGATAAAATGCTTTAACTTCATTCTTGAAGAAAATATCCTTTCTACTTCAAAAACATTTTTTTCATTTCTTAACATGTCATACAATTTTAAACTAAAAGGATTTGATTAAAAATAATCTTGAAAACTTGTAAAGGAAGCTTCATGGAAATAATGTTCTAAAATCCATTTATGTCGTATAAGTTAAAAAAGAACATTCTTCTCGTACTTTGGCTGGAAAAGTCAAAAATTACCTCGTATGAAAAATGACAAAAGATTCCTTTCATATATTTTACTAAAAACTCACCGAAGGGTAAAATTGCACTAAACAAATTGTAGGAGGATAGAAATAATATTACATATTGATGAAACATGGGTTTGGATGATAAATATGCCCCAATAAATACAGAAGAATAAACAATCTTGGATAAAAATTGAGATTGTGAGATTTTCCCTTACCTTAGGTCTGATTTTCGTCGTAAGTGTCTGAACCTCCTATATAATGATTTAAATAATGTCATTGACTTATTCCAGAATCATACTTATTTTTATGATATCATATATGGTCATATTCTTAGATTCTTATTAGTAATATTTCATTGTTACTTGTTATTCATGTGTTTATTGCTTTATGTTCGTATGTGTGTTTTGTCGAATAAATTATTATTCCACTTTTTAGGTTATAGACACCTCATTTCCAGAATGGTATTAGTGTAATATATATCATATTTATTCATTAAATTTATTTATATAATCATTATGCAATGAAGATCATGTCGAACGAGTCGCATCACATAGTGGAGACGGTATTCCGTACGTACACACGAGCGATGATATCATTCCCATGATTGTGGAATTGTATTGGAGTGTATGTATACTATTTCAGAATCAATATCACTTTAAAATAATTATATATAGTCATTATTTAAACCATTATTCCCATCCAAGTAAGAAGGTGGTGGAAAATAGATTTTACTACGGCGTGGAGACGATATTCCGTACGTACGCACGCGGGGTGATTTCATTTTCCGTAGGATGGATAGATGGTGAAATAGGGTTGTTTCATACTTATAATAACATATCAGTATATGAGTGAGACTGATGTTATTACTTCATAATTAAACAAATAAAGAAGAATAAGTGGAAGAATAAATAAATTTGAAATAATTGGTAACGGACATTACCTCTTCTTTGAAGCGCCTCTTTGAGACCTTCTCTTAGGGAACTAAAATTGGTCTTTGAAGAAGACCAGGACATCTAGGATATTTCTTGGGAAGTGGAGAAGAGAAATTGGTAGGTGTTGGCCCATCTTTAAGGATCAATGTGGTGTGTGGAAGAGAGGGACGAGGTTCCCTTTTATAAGAGATGAGAAGGGCACCATAGGAAAAACTAAAAATATTATTTTATTATATAGTCATATTAGGTTTTTAGTAGCTCCAAATTGATTTATTTAGATTCTAAGGTTGGTATGGGTATAAATCCTATAATACAATAGAATTTAGACAAGTTTAGGTTTATATTTTAACCTTATCATTTAGATTTAACTTTAAGTTAGATAATTTAATTTTTACCATGTATACTTGTTTTTTTACACTATAAGGTTAATAAATTTACTATAACAAGCCAAACGAACCCCAATTTGTTTATTATAAATATATAGAACCGTATCTAAGTCATTTGTCCAAACATTAGATTTTTAGGAATAAAATAACAATTAATAATATAATATTTGTTTTAAAATTTATTTTGTGTCAATTTTGACACTATTTGGTAATTGAATTTTGTGAAAATCAGAACAGAAATATTAGTTCGAAAAAAGTTACATAAATCAATAATAACATGTCATATTAACCTATAAAATTATTGGAATTCATAAAAAGTCTCAAATTACATTTATTTGGGTATTTATAACATCAATTATGTCAATATTTCATTAATAAGATATTTACTCCATCATAATTGTGTCATAAATAAATTAAATTATATAATGTGTAAAATTACAAATAAAATACCATTATGTAGGAAATCGTTTTATCTTTCTAATGAATATTTATATTCGAATTTATATTATGTATAACCCTATATTAAAAATGATTTTGTTATTAAACTATGATTTTAACTATTTTAACCCTTGTTTAAATAAATTAATAATAAATGTCCTAATCTATTCCAAGTGGGCCTAAATGGTCATATTTTATTCCTAAGGTTGTTTTTTGGTCGAATTAAACTTATCAAATAGAATTAAAACATTTTTTAGGGTAATAATAATAACATTTTTACCCTTAATTGCCCTATTTACTTTTAACCATGTTAAAAAAAGTAAAAAATTACTATTCACCAAAAATTATTTTCATCTCATTGAACCACATTTTAGTCCTTGATATTAATCTTTTCTCTTGGATTTTTGAAATTCCACTGAAAGAAGGGGTAAAATTATGTTTTATGTAAATTTGCAAATTCTCCTAGGAGATGGGTAAAAGACGGTGAAAAGTTCAATAAATTTTTTATATATATATATAATTATTATAAAATGACTCCAATGAATTACTTTGAACTTATATAGGTATTATGTATCAATTTTTACCTAAAATAAATTTAAATAAAATAAATAATTATTTAAATAAAAAGTCGGTTTTTAAATAGTAACCCAGTGATTTCACTATTCATCAAAAATTGAATGTTTTCCGAAAAATACCAAAATTTCACCCTAGGCTAATTTAGTTATTCCGAATCCAAAAATGAAGTCCATATTGAAAGATGAAATTTAAAAAATTCCAAAAAGTTGGTATTACTATTCAAAACGGCCAGTTTAAATAATATTTTATTAGCATATCGTTGTTTAGTGAAACTCGGTATTACGTACAACACAAGCTGTCGAGGAAGGTCACGATTGTGTGTAAAGCAAGACAAGATAGTGTTGTGTGTAGTGAAAGATTCCTTTGATGATTTATATAACATTAAAACAAAATATGTCTCATAAAAATCTCGGATGTTACATTCTACCCCCTTAAAATGAATTTCGCCCTCGAAATTCGTCACTTTGTAAAAAACAGATGAGGATACCTATCTTCATCATATCCTCAAGCTCCCATGTAGCTTCTTCTAATTGGTTTTTCATCCATAAAACATTCACCAAGCGAGTGGTCTTGTTCCGTAGGACTTTCTCGCTATGATCCAAAATCTATATCGGTTGTCCTTCATAAGAAAGATCTTGCTCTAGCGGTATAACTTCTGAGATGAGTACATGTGAAGGATCAGGTATGTACTTTCTCAGGAGAGATACATGGAACACATCGTGAACTTGAGAGAGATTTGGTGGAGGCGCCATTCGGTAAGCTACCTTCCCAACACAACCCATTATTTCAAAAGGACTGATATACCTAGGGCTCAGCTTTCCCTTCTTTCCAAATCTCATAACCCTCTTCCAGGGAGATATTCATAAGAACACTTTATCACCCACTTCAAACTCTAGGTCTTTTCTTCGGTTATCGACATATATTTTTGTCAACTTTGAGCTCCTCTTATGTGTTGTTTAATAGATCTGACCTTTTCTTCCATCTCATCAACAAGATCAGGTCCTAATAGCTTTTTTTCCCCAACTTCATCCCAGCAAGTTGGAGTCCTGCATTTCTTTCCATAGAGAGATTCATAAGGAGCCATCTGAATACAGGAGTGAAAGCTATTATTATTAGAAAATTCCAAAAAATATAGGTGTTTATCCAAACCACCTTTGAAATCCATAGAGCAAGCTCTCAACATGCCTTCTAGAGTTTGAATTGTCCTCTCAAACTGACCATCTGTCTGAGGATGGTAAGCAGTGCTGAAATGCAACTCTATATCTAGAGAATGCTAAAGACGTTTCCAGAATTTCGAGGTAAACCTCGGATCCCGATTAGATATAATGGAATGTGGTACTCCATGCAATCTTACCACTTCTTTTACATATATCCTGGAAAGCTGATCAAGAGAAAAATCATCCTTAATAGCAATGAAGTTTTATGAATTTGTAAGACGATCAACTATGACCCAGATAGCATTATTGCCTTTGGATGTTTTAGGAATTCCAGTGACAAAGTCCATTGTGATGTTTTCCCATTTCCATTCTGGTATGGGTAATGGTTGTAACATCCCCTTAGACTTCTGTCTCTAAACTTTAACTTGCTGACAAACCAAGCATCGAGAGACATATTCAACAACATCTATTTTCATGCCATCCCACCAGAAGTACTCTTTTAGGTCCCTATACATCTTCATGCTTCCAGGATGAATAGAGAATGAAGAACTGTGATCCTCATCCAGCAGCTCCTTCTTTAATTCTGGTATGGGAGAAACACAAACCTGATTCTTGAACATTATTATCCCATCACAATCAAGGATGAATTCAGGAACATTTGTTACCTTCATTTATAAATATACATCTTCTTTTTGTGCCTCTTTAATTTTTACCTGTATAGATGGTTGAACATTGATTTGAGAAAGATACGAATTTTCCCCTTCTATAATAATTCCATGATCCATACTTTGTAAATCCATAAATATTGGATCTTTTGTGATCCTCATCATGGATCATCTAGCATGGTCTTGTCGACTTAATGTGTCTGCCACCTTGTTTGCTTTCCCTGGGTGGTAATTAATTGAGCAGTCGTAATCCTTAATCATCACCAACCATCTTATTTGGCGCATATTCAGCTCCATTTGTGTGAAAATATACTTTAAACTTTTATGATCGGAATAAATGTCACTCCTTTCTCCATAAAGAAAATGCCTCCAAATCATTAATGCAAAGATTACCGCAGCTAACTCAAAATCATGAGTTGGGTAATTTGGTTCATGTATTTTCAACTGTCGTGAGGCATAAGATATCACCATATCATTTTTCATGAGAACACACCCCAGTCCCTTCCTGGATGCATCACTGTAGATCACAAACCTTTATCCACTGTAAGGTAGTGTGAGAATAGGTGCACTTTCTAACCTACTTTTTAGCTCTTTAAAATTCTCTTCACATTCCTCCGTCCAAACAAACTTAACTCCTTTCTGAGTCAACTTGGTGAGTGGGTTAGATAACCTTGAAAAATCTTTCACAAAACATTGGTAATATCCAGCCAAGCCAAGAAAACTTTGGATCATAGTTACTGTTGTTGGTCTCAACCATCTTTCGATAACCTCTATTTTTGCTGGATCCACAGATATCCCCTCTTTTGAGATTATGTGACCCAAAAATGCAAATTTTTTGAAGCCAAAATTCACACTTGTTAAATTTGGAATAATGCTTCACATTTCTTAGGGTCCTTAATAAAATTATCAAGTGATCTTCATGTTCTTCCTTGCACTTTGAATAGACAAGAATATAATCTATAAAGACTATCACAAACTGATCAAGATAGTCTCTAAATACTATATTCATCAGATCCATGAAGATAGCAGGGACATTAGTAAGACCAAATGGCATCATTATAAATTCATAGAGTCCATGCCTTGTACGGAAAGTCGTCTTTGGTATATCCTCCCTTTTGACCCTTAATTGATGATACCTTGAACGAAGATCAATCTTCACTAGTGCAGAAAACATTTTTTACGTCGGTTATTTTTTATTATTTACGTCGGTTTTTAGGCGACGTTAATACGGACGACGTTATAAATAACGTTTTTTACGTCGGTTATTTAAAACCCGACGTAATATCCCTAACATCACGGTGGTTATCACGTCGGTTCATATAATAACCGACGTGATAAATATGCGCGGGGGGGGGGGGGGCTTTATCACTTCGGTTATTCCCTAAACCGACGTGATAAAACGCCTGGGATATCGTTTATCACGTCGGTTATGTCATAACCGACGTGATAAACCCTTCCCCTGGCCTATTATCACGTCGGTTTCTTAAATAACCGACGTGATAAAAAGGCATGGGAAATGTTTTAGCACGTCGGTTATCCAATAACCGACGTGGTAAATAGATTCCCAGGCCTTTTAGCACGTCGGTTATATTAATAACCGACGTGATAAAAGCCCCGGGAACGGTTTATCACGTCGGTTCTAGAAAAACCCGATGTGATAAACCCCTACCGATTTATTTACCACGTCGGTTATAAAATAACCGACGTGAAAGAATTTTTTTTTTTAAATAATTGCACTGCTCTCACCAAAAAGCAACCAGAAACCAAACAAAAATAACCATGCCAGCCCTCCCCCAAGCCCCAACTGAACCCCACCCTCATCTATACCCACCTAACAACCTGGACAGCCCTCCCCCACCACATTGGAGCCCCACCACAACCCTTGGACCCCCCCCCCATGGACAGCCCCCCCACCCTCATTTACACCCCCACGACCCCTAGTACAGCCTCAAACACCCATTGGACACCCCTCCCATATCCCTTGGACACCCTCCACCCCTTGGACACCCCCCCACCCCTTGGACAGCCCCCCACCCTCATTTACACCCCCAAGACCCCTAGTACAGCCTCAAACACCCATTGGACACCCCCCCCACACACCTTGACAGCCTTCCCAGACCCCTTGGACACCCCCCCGACCCCTGGACACCCCCCCGAGCCCTTGGACAGCCCCAAACACCCCTTGGACACCCCTCCCATATCCCTTGGACACCCCCACCCCTTGGACACCCCCCACCCCTTGGACAGCACCCCCACCCTCATTTACACCCAACCGGCCCCTTGGACAGAACTCCCAGACACCTTGGACACCACTCCCATATCCCTTGGACACCCCCCCCACCCCCCCCCACCCCTTGGACACCCCCCCACCCCTTGGACAGCCCCCCACCCTCATTTACACCCAACCGGCCCCTTGGACAGAACTCCCACCTCATTTACACCCCCCCGACCCCTAGGACAGCCCCAAACACACCTTGGACACCCCTCCCATATCCCTTGGACACCCCCCAAACACCCACCCACCCCCTTGGAACCTCTCCCCCCATACCAAAATCCAGACCAGAAAAACCATCAACAGTAGACCAAAACAAGAAGTAGAGAAAAATTAAACATTCACTTATATAACATTCAAAACATACACTGTCAACTTCAAAAAAAACTAAATCCAACCTAAACGACTACGAAATACACAATTACATTGACAATATTCAAAATTACATTTTACATTACAAACAACTAATATTCAATCAAACCTGTAAAATAATTTGACCACTCCACTTGTAAGTGTTTGATATCTTCAGCAGTAAAGGGTTGAGGGTCATCAAAAAGCTACAAAGGAAAAGGATAGTAGTCAACGTGTATAATGAATAAATCAAATTGAAATATTATGAGAAAGAGGAAATCTTACCAGGTCAAAAATCAGAACTGTCCCAGTTGTTATTATTTCATACATAAATCTTAACATGTAATATCCGCATTCGATGATGCCTTGTTGCTCATGACATTTCTGTTTGAATGAGTGTAAATTCAATATATTATTTTTATGTAATAAATCAAAATGTACAAATTATAAATGGATATTTACCTTCGCATGTACATATTTGATCTTGAAATTCCTTTTCTTTGCGCTTTTTCGAAAGTGGACCCATGCCCTGTTAGAAAATAATAAGAATGGGGTAAATTTAAAATTCATTATAATATATAAAACTACTGTGAAATTGAAACTTACGTTTCCAATATATTCTTAAAACTTTCTCGCACATCATCATGGAGAGAGCATATCCAATAAAGTGTTTTCTCCCTAGGGCAAAAAACCCCTAACATCCAATGATCCCTGATAAAAGGAAATTTAACGTTAGTGGTTTTTTATGTTAAAAGATAATTAACTCTTTGAGAGGGATGTGTTTCATACCTCTCACAAAAAGGCATCATCCAACACTGTGTGATTAAATTCTTTTCAAATCTATCAGCAATATAAAGCATTCTTTGTTCCTCATCCAATGCACATGCTTCAGGGGAAATCAATTGTGGGTCCACGAATCCATATACATCTGTCAGCTCATTCCTCTCACAAATTTTATACAGATACCTAATACAAAGCAGACATAAGTATACATTTTTAATAAATATAACGCAAGGAAAAGGTGTTAAGACTTACATGATAAAAATTTGCACCACGTTGATGCCCAACTTATCTCCAGTGACAAACTCCATGATATCAGTTTTCATAATCCCCACACATAGTTCACGTCCACAGACATGAGCTTCCATTGTAAAGTCATAATGATCTGCCAACAAAATTGAATATCTTGACAATTTGTCAAGACTACTAGTATCTGCATCTGATGTCATAGCTATCTGTCTTTGTTGTTGTCTATACAGTATTTCTTTACCTTTGAAGTATTCCTGTAAAAATAAATTGAAAAATATATTAGTTTTCAAATGATAAAACATTAATAAAAATATAAAATAAAAGATATAACATCCATACCTCTATGGTAATGAGTCGAAGAAGTCTGGATGGCCAAAGTAAAAAATGGCCGATACTATGTCCAACTGTCGTCACCTCATCTGTAGGTAATGGTATCCGAGCTGATCTATCTATAATATCCTGTACAGTGACCCTCTGATTCTCTACCTCTAACTGTTGATGATGAACTGTATCTCCTATACAATATACCATCCCATATGCAACTATATGATGTTGAGGATCATCAACATACAACTCACAATAAGTAGGTAGCTGCGGCGGAGGAGGAGGATCAAAAATGGGGTCCGCAGGCTGAGGTGGGGGAGTGGGAGCTACTGGGAGAGGTGGAGTGGGAGCTGCACCCTGAAATTGTCTTTGCAAGTCTGCAAACATTAACTGCACCGATGCTCTAATCTTGTCCTCCATTGTCGCATTAATATTATGGACTTCATCCTCCAAGGATTCTATTTTTTTTTATAAACTCCCTCAACGTTAGAAGTTGAGGAACGTGGCAACACTTTTCTTACCGATACACCTGCCGGATATCCTCTTACACGGCCAGGATGTTCGGGCTTTCCCAATGCCACATATAAAATATCTTCCCTCCCAGATGGTGTAAATGTCCCCTGTGAACTCTGCTCCTCAAGAGAGTCCTGTAATAATTAATTGAACATTTCTATAATGATTGGAAATATATGACGAAAATAGTAAACTTAAATAAATAAAATAGATATCTTACAATCCTCTCAACTACGAGTCTCGATTCTTCCGAAAGATATTGTCCTTTTTTTCCCTTCCGAGCTCTTTTCCATTTCTCATGTCTAGATGGAGGGGATGGAGGGGCCACCTCTCCAGAGCTTGAAGACTCAGCTCTTAGTTGTTGAAATTTTTCTGCCATCATTTGTTCTTCCAATAATGCATACCCTCCCCGAGATAAACTATGAGGGTATACATTTTTAGATTGGATCTCTTGATGAGATTTCCTTGTTTGCTGTAAATTAAGAATAAGTAATCATTAACAAAACAATAATAAGATCATTTATATAAGAAAGCTTATAAAAGTTTACATTGCCCTTACCAAAAATGATTCTTTTCTTCTATTTTCAAAAAAATGTCTCCATGTATCTTCATCTATAAAAGGATATATACGACATGGATTCTCACGACTCCTATGACCATAAATGAAATCAGATGAGAGGGTTGATTTGAAATCCCTCCATCTCCTAGCAGCCAACGATAAGCATTTCTTCCTGACTCCTCCAGTGTCAGGAATATCAAATGTCATCTGATAAAAAAGAGGTTAAAAATATTATATATACTAGAAACATTTAAAGAACAGTCAAACAATAGCAAAAGATCTTACCAAAATGGTCTCCCACAGCTGAGAAATTATCGCCTTATCCACACTTCTCCAATCATCATAGAGAATGCTTACTTTGCTCTTAGCCTGAGTTGCTACAAAACCCTTAAAATCTTTAGCATTTGGACCTCTAGGAAGATCATCATCATCAAACTCCACGACTATCCTCTCCTCCTTCGTACGGGCAAGTGATAATTTTGGTAAACGTGTGCACCAACGCTTACCAACCTTTGAACTCTTTTTCGTAATAGGAGCATGTGAATGTTCCTCCCCAGATGTATGACCAATATGCTCATCTCCAGAATCATGTGGCTGATCAACTGATTGATCTGTCATTTTCCTTCAAATCAAAAAAACAAACATTAGTTCACAAATAGAAAAGTGTACTAAATTACATAATAGTAAACATTGGTAATATGGTAAGCATGTTAAACAATGATAAACATGGTAAACACAGGCAAAAGGTTGCCAAGGAGTTGGCCCAAGAAAGCTGAAAAGTGGACTCACTGAGTCCACCGGTCAGCCGGTGTGAGCTCACCGGCCAGCCGGAGGACCCAGGCAGTAGACTTGCCCACTGCCTGGTGCCACCGGCCGGCCGCTGGCTCATCACCGGCCGGCCGCTGGTGATCCAGACAGAGAGGAAGGCTCTCTGTCTGGAGCACCGTCCGGCCGCTGGCTCAACACCGGCCGGCCGCTGGTGATCCAGACAGAGAGGAAGGCTCTATTTCTGGTCCACCGGTCGGCCGGTGGTGATCCAGCGGCCGGCCGGTGGTCCAGACAGAGAGGAAGTCTCTCTGTCTGAACCACCGGCCGGCCGCTGGCTCAGCACCGGCCGGCCGGTGGACCAGACAGAGCTTTGTTCTGGACCACCGGCCAACCGGTGATCCACCACCGGCCAGCCGGTGCGCCCAGGACTTCTCCTCTTTACAGTTTTTATTGTTTTATCGTTTTGGTTTGATACATGTTTTAATAAGTAAAAAATTTACAGTATCTAACATTATATGAAAAAACTAAATGTAAACAAGAAATAAACTTGTGTTACCTGTAATTTTAGGAATGTACAGTTGGATTGTTTTCCCAAATTCCTTCGTCGTGATCGTTCCTTATGGCACAAACCATGTCTTCAACATACTCATCATTATGTTCTGTTAATCATTCCATGGAAGTAGGGATCTCACATAAATCAGCAGCTTCATCAAATTCATCCTCACCAACATATTGGTTTTTCCCTTGTAAAACAACAGCCCACTTCATATCTGATTGATCTACTACATAGAAAATTTGTTTGGCATGTGTTGCCATTATAAAAGAATCAGCTGTGTCTTCCAATCTATTCAGATTAACAAGTGTCATTCCAAATTCATCGTGTCTGACACTGTTGTTACCGATAAACCATTTACAGTTAAAAACGGGAACTTTAATTTTAAAGTAATCAGCCTCCCATATGTCTTCAATCACTCCATAATATGCACTTGATGCCGAAATTGGGTTTCTGTCCTTAGCACTCGAAAAATGCATTGCTTCTGCAAACACCAATACACCACTATTCTGAACTGCACTTCTGTTGTCCTGAGCTTTCGTATGAAATGTATAGCCATTAATGTCATAAGCGGACCATGTTATCACATTTAAAGATGGACCACCCACTATCCATTTTAATGTCTCTGATACATCTGATCTACCAAGCAAGGTCTTTTTAAACCATGGAAAAAAAGTTTTGTTGCGCTCATTCAAAATCCACATTTCTTTCTTCTTTGGATGACATTGTTTCAACTCATTAATATGCAATGTGATATACGGTTGAACATCAGCTATGTTATTCAAGATGTATGATTCTAACTTCTTCATATGTTCAGCTGACAGTGATTTGACTTTCAAGCCACGAATCCCCTTTCCCTCATTATTAACCCGTTCATGGCGAGATGGAGGCAAACCTATGTGTTGCGCCGTAGCCAAGTAGATCATACAAAACTCTTCTACCTCCTCAGAAATATACTTTTCAATAATGGAGGCTTCAGGTCGATATGGATTTTTAACATATCCCTTTAATATTTTCATATACCTTTCAAAAGGATACATCCAACGAAGATATACAGGTCCACAAATCCTTATTTCTCGAACCAGATGAATCATTAAATGCACCATCATATCAAAAAAAGTTGGAGGAAAATACATTTCCAAATGACAAAGTATAAAAATTGCATCCTTTTCCAAAATGTTCAAAGCATTCACATCAATCGCCTTGTTGCAAATTGAATTGAAAAAATAACACAACCTCATTATAGTCTTTCTGACACGGATGGGCAATATTCCACGCAGTGCAACTGGTAGAATTTGTTGCATCATGACGTGACAATCATGTGATTTCATACCTATCAACTTCAAGTCTTTCAATGAGACAAAATTTTTTACATTTGAAGAATAACCTTGAGGCACTTTGATATCATGAAGACACTGACAGAGCTACTTTTCTCCCTCTTCGATAATGTATGACAAGCCGGGGGAAGAAATGTTCGTCTTCCTTTAGGAGTGGGAGCTAACTCCAAACGTATTCCCATTGACAGTAGGTCTAACCTTGCATTCAACCCATCTTTTGTCTTTCCTTTAATATCTAGCAATGTTCCGATCAAAGAATCACAGATATTCTTCTCCACGTGCATGACATCAATATTATGTTTGACTTCATGATACCTCCAATATGGTAGCTCAAAAAATATTGACCTTTTCTTCCAAATATGTCTATCATTACCAGATTTCTGTGTCTTTCCCAATGTCACATCAAGGTTTTTCACCCTCTCAAAATACAATTCTGGGGATAAAGGTTGAGGAGCAGTATCAAATTCTTGTGAGCCATTGAATGCCTTTTTTAGTCTTCTATAAGGGTGATCCATAGGCAAAAACTTTCGATGACCCATGTACACTGTTTTCCTCCCATGATGCAATTGACAATATGACGTCTGTTGTTCGCAAATTGGACATGCTTTATGCCTTTTAACACTGTATTCAGACAAATTTCCATATGCTGGGAAGTCATTTATAGTGAATAGAAGCACTGCATGCAGTTGAAAATATTCCATTTTATAAGAATCATACACCCTAATACCATCAGCCCATAACAGTTTCAAATCATCAATCAGCGGTGACAAGTATACATCAATATCATTGCCGGGTTGCTTTGGACCAGAGATCATGATACTCAACATGACATATTTGCGCTTCATACAAACTTCAGGAGAGAGGATGTAAATTACCAATAAAACAGGCCATGAACTATGTGTGCTACTGAGGGTTCGGTATGGATTCATTCCATCTGTGCACAAGCCTAGTCTCAGATTTCTAATTTCATTTCCAAATGTAGGGTACTGGGCATCAATTTTCTTCCATTATGGACAATCAGCTGGATGACGTATTTTTCCATCACATACCCGCTCATCAGCATGCCATCTTAACCTTTTTGCATCATGTGAATTAGCAAATAAACGTTTGAAATGAGGAATTATAGAAAGATACCAAAATACCTTTGAAGGGAGCTTTGTAATCTCTACATCAGCTTGTGATTTTTCTTTCACCTTATACCGTGATGTCCCACATTTAGGACACTCTTTCAGAAATTCATATTCCTTCCTATATATAATGCAGTCATTCAGACAGGCATGTATTTTCCTGTATCCCAATCCCATCGGGCATAATATTTTTTTGGCCTTATAATGTGAATCTGGAAGATCGTTATCTTTTGGAAGAATGTCTTTCATCAATTGTTGCAGCTCTGTAAAACTTCTGTCACTCCATCCATGTTTCGCCTTCAGGTTAATCAATCTTAACACCGCCGACAAAACCGTAAAATCTGTACAACCAGGATATAATGGTTTTTCGGCATCACCATATAGACGTGCAACTGTCGGTTCTATCTCAATTTGTTCTGCTACAATATCGCGAATCATTTCTTCAATTCCATCGGAGTTACCATCTTGCGATTCATTATCATCAGTGACATTCTGTCCAGTTTCGCCATGCCAAATCCAAGGGTTGTAACTCAGATTGAAACCATGACAAATCAGATTATCTTTTATCTCTCTACTTTTCAACTTCTTCATATTTAGACATTTCAGGCATGGACAGAAAAAAATTTCACTACTTGGAACATTTCGTTTAGCAAATTCCAAAAAGGCATCAACACCTTCCTCATATTCATTGCTCATTCGATGTGCCGTAATCCAACTTCGACTCATTATTACCTATAACAAATAGCAAAATTATATATATTTTTTAGATAAGACAAATATATGTTTATATGAAAAAAATTATAATTTGAATGTAAACAATTTTGAAATATAAAACAAATCGATGTGTAAACCCCCCTGGACACCCCCCGACCCCTCTGGACAGCCCCCACCCCTCCTAGACACAACCCCCACCCCCGACCTGCTTGGACACCCCCCTGGACACCCCCCAACCCTCTGGACAGCCCCCCCACCCCTCCTAAACACCACCCCCACCCCCTACCCCCTTGGACAACCCCCTGGACACCCCCAACGCCCACCCACACCCTTGGACAGCCCCCCACACCCACCCACCCCCTTGTAAACCCCCCTGGACAGCCCCCGACCCCTCTGGACAGCCCCCCACCCCTCCTGGACACCACCCCCCCACCCCCTACCCCCTTGGACACCCCCCTGGACATCCCCCAACCCTCTGGGCAGCCCCCCCACCCACCCGGACAACCCCAAATACCCTCTGGAGAGGCCGCCACCCACTTGGACAGCCCCCCACACCCATCCACCCCCTTGGACACCCCCCTAGACACCCCACCGACCCCTCTGGACAGGCCGCCACCCCCTTGGATAGCCCCCCACACCCACCCATCCCCTTGGACACCACCCTGGACACCCCCCGACCCCTCTGGACAGCCCCCGACCCCTCTAGAAAGCACCCCCACCCCTCCTGGACAGAACCCCCCACCCCCGACCTGCTTGGACACCCCCCTGGACACCCCCAACCCTCTGGACACCCCCCGACCCCTCTGGACAACCCCCCACCCCTCCTGGACACCACCCCCCACCCCCTACCCCCTTAGACACCCCCCTGGACATCCCCCAACCCTCTGGGCATCCCCCCCACCCACCCGGACAACCCCAAATACCCTCTGGAGAGGCCGCCACCCACTTGGACAGCCCCCCACACCCATCCACCCCCTTGGACAGCCCCCCACACCCATCCACCCCCTTGGACACCCCCCTGGACACCCCACCGACCCCTCTGGACAGGCCGCCACCCCCCTTGGACAGCCCCCCACACCCACCCATCCCCTTGGACACCACCCTGGACACCCCCCGACCCCTCTGGACAGCCCCCGACCCCTCTAGAAAGCACCCCCACCCCTCCTGGACACAACCCCCCACCCCCGACCTGCTTGGACACCCCCCTGGACACCCCCCAACCCTCTGGACATCCCCCGAACCCTCTGGACAGCCCCCCACCCCTCCTGGACACCACCCCCCACCCCCTACCCCCTTGGACACCCCCCTGGACATCCCCCAACCCTCTGGGCAGCCCCCCCCCCCCCACCCACCCGGACAACCCCAAATACCCTCTGGAGAGGCCGCAACCCACTTGGACAGCCCCCCACACCCATCCACCCCCTTGGACAGCCCCCCACACCCATCCACCCCCTTGGACACCCCCCTGGACACCCCCACCGACCCCTCTGGACAGGCTGCCACTCCCTTGGACAGCCCCCCACACCCACCCATCCCCTTGGACACCACCCTGGACACCCCCTGACCCCTCTGGACAGCCCCTGACCCCTCTAGAAAGCACCCCCACCCCTCCTGGACACAACCCCCCACCCCCGACCTGCTTGGACACCCCCCTGGACACCCCCCAACCCTCTGGACAGCCCCCCCACCCCTCCTAAACACCACCCCCACCCCTACCCCCTTGGACACCCCCCTGGACACCCCCCAACACCCACCCACACCCTTGGACATCCCCCCACACCCACCCACCCCCTTGTAAACCCCCCTGGACACCCCCCGACCCCAAATCCATGCACCTATGCCATGGTTGTGTGTGAAGAAAGTAGTAACAACTGTAAAAGGGCAACCCATCCAAATGGACACGCCCCAACCCTCTCGGGGATTTATAGAAAATGATGAAAAATTAGTGAAATCATAAAATTACTCAATATTGCAAGTCGAACAAATAGATCTAGGGATGATAAATAAGATTATGGTGCCAAAACGAGTTAAAAGGGTTCGCAATCGAAGAATCTTAGCTAGTTTCAACAAAAAAATCACAACACATATATATATACTATCCGCGAAAAAAAACGAACGAGTGGGAGGATTACCTGAGTGCTGCGAGTTTAGATGATTGATCCGAGGAGATTAAATATGAGAAACGATGATCGCAAAACGAATCTAAACCAACGAAATGGACGAGCCGATTCGGGTTTACGCACGAGAGAGACGAGTCGCGACTGTCGAAGGTAAACTCGCGAATGACAATCCACAGGTCTGGGTAAATTTTTAAATGAGTTATCACGTCGGTTATTCAATAACAGACGTTATAATTTTTTTTAAAACATTTATAATGTCGGTTATTCAATAACCGACGTAAAAACCTTCCTCCGATTCTTTTTTTACGTCGGTTATTCTATAACCGACGTTATAAAGGGCTCAAAATCCGTGTTTTATTACGTCGGTTATTCCATAACCGACGTCAAAAACATCTGCGGATTCTTTTTTTACGTCGGTTATTTTATAACCGACGTCAAAAGGCCTTCAAAAACCGCGTTTGTTACGTCGGTTATTGAATAACCGATGTAACAAATGCCCCCCGCTTCTGTTTTTTACGGCGGTTAATGTATAACCGACGTAAAAAACGAAGCCGCGCTATTAATAACGTCGGTTATCAAAATAACCGACATTAAAGGTGTACTAAACACATGGTTTTACGTCGGTTATTAAATAACCGACGTAAAAAACCTCATTTTACATATTATGACGTCGGTTTTATATAACCGACGTAAAAAATGGTGACGTAAAAAACGTTTTCTGCACTAGTGCTTGGAAAAGTATTAATCTCCTAGTAGTTGGAAAAATAAGTCATCAATGTGTGGGAGATGATATTTGTTCTTGATATTGATCTTGTTAGGTTCTCGATAATCAATGTAGAGTCTAATTGATCCATATTTCTTCTTAACAAATAGAACTGGTGCTCCCCAAGGTGACTCACTTGGGTGTATGAATCCCTTATCAAGATTCTCTTGGAGTTTATTCTTCAATTCTTGCAACTCAATTGGGGCCATTCTATAAGGTGTCTTTGAAATAGGCAAAGCACCCAGTACGAGTTCTATTGAAAACTCTACTTCACGATTTGGTGGAATACTCGACAATTCCTCTGGAAAGACATCATCAAACTCCCGTACAATGGGAATATTCTTAATTGTGAGTTTCTCACCAACCATTTGAGATAAATAACCTTCATTCAGTGGAATCAAGACCCATATGAAGGAAGAAATTTCCACTGGAAGGTTATGTTCATCCTTGCATCGATATACGATCATAGATTGATCTGGAATATAAAATGTGACTTCCCTCATTTGGAAATTGATATGAACTCCATATAGAGAAAGCCAATACATTTCAAGAATCAAATAAAATTCAACTATAGGAAGGATCACAAGATTTTCAGGAAGCACTTTCCCATAAACTTCAATCGGAGAAGAATTATAATCTTTTGAGGTGAATGTTGTGCCGTTAGGGGTTGTCACAGCTAACTCAACATCTAATTGTTGAGGTAATACGGTGATACCCATAGAAAATTCTTCAGAAATAAATGAGTGGGTGGATCCAAAATCAAATAAATCATTTTCTACTTTAGAGTGGATGATAAGTGTACCTTTCACCTCTTCGTTATCGTACTCCACATCGCTGAATGAAATTTCAAGTGACTTTCCTTTTTCTTTAGCCTTAAGGGTTTGTTGACGTCAATCATCATCAACAACCCTTGTATTAGGGCATTGATTGGCATAATTCCCCATTTCCTTGGACTTGTAACATTGAAGTGTAGGAGTTGCAATCTGTGTATCCTTTTCATTGTTTGCATCACTAGACATCTTATTCCCATTACTGCAGCATTCAAATGCCCGATGACCTTTCTTTCCACATTTGAAATATTTACTTGTCCCTTTAGGACAACTCCCTCCATGTTTCTTTCCACACTTTGAGCATAAGGGAAAAATCGTCTTCTTTTCAGTGTGGTCTTTAGATTTTCTTTTGAATTCCATTTTCCTCTTCTTATCAAACCCATGTGATTGATGGGTTACACCAATCTCCATCTCATCCTTGAGAGCACATCGAACAACTTCCTCGTAGCTATTCAAGTCCCTTGTGGCTAACACCCTTATAAAACTTGGTTTATGCCACTAAACAATTGATCGATCTTACTCTCAGGTTGGATAATAATTCTGGAAGCGTACCTTGCAAGTCTTGTAAAATTTTATTCGTAGGTACCAATGGATTCATCATCCTTTTGCTTATGTTCAAGAAACTCCTTCTCCATATTTGTTCGAATAATACGAGGGAAATACTTATTGAAAAATAAGTTCTTGAACTCGTCCCATTCCATGGACTCAATTTCATCCCATTGCCTCGTATTCTTAATAAGATTCCACCATTGATCAGCATCACCTTCTAAACGACACACTGCTAAGATGACTTTATCATGTTCAGAACATTGAAGAACTGAAAACATATTTTCAGGGGTACCGATCCATTGTTCAGTCACTAATGGATCAGAAGACCCACTGAATGAAGGTGGACACTGCCTCATGAAGGATTCAACAGAATATTGCTCCTTGTTTTGATCGTTGGGAAGTCCTGCATGATTCATAGCTTGAGAAAGTTGTGTGAGCATGGCTACAAGATTTTTCATTCTAGCTCCCATAACGTTTGGTTTCTCATGGGGACAATCATTGCATTGCCCGTCGCATTCCGCATTAACATGGTTTCTTCTGGTTCCATCCATTGACTAAAGCCAAGAAGAATAGTGTGAGAAACACTAATTATAATAGGAAAAACACAAAATCAAGACTAAAATTTCACACTTAAGGTCTTACCATAGGTTGTTCATGGCCATTTCTAAAACACTAAGATTGTGTTCTATGCTTAGACATATCCTTAGGTTTCTTACTAAGGCTTTCACATCCTAGTTTCCAAAGGTTGACTATACCTTTCCTCTGATACCAACTATAACGACCCATACGTTACCTACATTGTTAATACTTCAAAATTGAAGCATAATTATTACAACATATAACAAAACCATGAAAGGACCATATAGGTATAGTGTCTTTAGAAACTGGGAAACATAAACAACTGGTTCATAAATCATCTAGAATGTCTCCCATTTATTTCATCATATCAAGAGTCCCTTTTGGAATATCCTACTTAATAACCTTCTTCCTGGCCTGGAGAAAGAAGACATACAAAAGGGTGAGCTCAAATGATCAGTAAGGGTAATCAAAAGAAATATCAATCACATCATTTTCATAAGAACATAACATTTTGGAAATCTTAACCTGCAAAAGAGATCATAATTTTATAACATGGGATAAATCATAGTAGTGAAATGTAATCCCAATAATCATAACATAAAACATTAAACCTTGTGGCATACACACATTATCATTGAGAATCATTTCTTAGTAGTCAAGACTCATTTCCAAGACTATCTTAGCGGACAATGTCCATTTCTGAACCGAGTTCACTCCTCGTTCCAGTCCTGTTTTACTGAACCGTATTAACCTGCCATTCTAGCCATGTCTATCTCATGAGATATACATAATTACCCAATGTATTTGAGTGAGATATAGGTCCCACCCATCTCATAATGATACCATTATTATGTGTGACACAAAATCATAAATCATACAGTATTTCATAACCCATGTAATAAAAATGGGATTCTTAAACATCGTGACTTCATAAAAAAATCATATAAGATAAAGGAATTCATAAAAATACCTCTAACACAACATAATAAAATCAATGTAATAATAGGGATAGAAACAGAACCCTATATTATCTTAGATGGAAAATAATTTTGATAAAACACTTGAACTCTATTCTTGAGGAAAATATCCATTCTACTTCAAAAACATTTTTCCTTTCTTAACATGTCATATAATTTTAAACTAAAAAGAGTTGATTAAAAATAATCATGCAAAATTGTAAAGTAAGCTTCATGGAAATAATTTTCTAAAATCCATTCAGGCCGTATAATTTAAAAAAACATTTTTCTCGTACTTTGGTCGGAAAAGTCAAAAAGTACCTCGTATGAAAAATGACAAAAGATTCCTTTAATATCTTTTACTAAAAACTCACAAAAGGGTAAAATTGGAATTAAATAATTGTAGGAGGATAGAAATAATATTAAATATTGATGAAACATGTTTTTTGATGATAAATATTCCCCATTAAATATCGAAAAATAAACAATCTCGGATAAAAATTGAGGTGATATTTTCCCTTACCTTAGGTCTGATTTGCTTCGTAAGTGACTCAACCTCCTGTATAATGATTTAAATAATGTAATTGACTTATTCCAGAATCATAATTATTTTTTCGATATCATATATGGTCATATTCCTAGCTTCTTATTAGTAATGTTTCATTTCTACTTGTCATTCGGATGTTTGTTGCTTTATGTTCATATGTGTGTTTTGTTGAATAAATTCTTCTTACTCTTTTTAGGTTGTAGTCACCTAATTTACAGAATGGTACTAGTGTAATATATAACATATTTATTCATTCAATTAATTTATAAAATCATTATTCAATGAAGATCATGTAGAACAAGTCGCATCACATCGTGGAGACGGTATTCCGTACATACGCACGAGCGATGATATCGTTCTCATGATTGTGGAATTCTATTGGAGTGTATGTATACTATTTTAGAATAAATATAAATTTAAAATAATCATATATAGTCATTATTTACACCAGTATACCCATCGAAGTAAGATGGTGGTGGAAAATATATTACAATACGGCATTGAGACGGTATTCCGTACGTACGCACGCACGGTGATTTTGTTTTCCGTAGGATGGATAGATGGTGAAATAGGGTTGTTTCATAATTATAATAACATATCAGTTAATGAGTAATACTATTGTTATTACTTAATAATGAAACAACTAAATAAGAAGAAGTGGAAGAATAAATAATGTTGAAAGAATCGATAATGCACATTACCTCTTCTTTGAAGCGCCTCTTTGAGACCGCCTCTTAGGGCACTGAAAATGGTCTTTAAAGAATACCAGCACCTCTAAGATGTTTCTAGGGAAGTGTAGAAGAGAAATTTTCAGGGTTTGGTCGAGCATTAAGGATCAAAGTGGTGTGAGTAAGAGAGGGAGGAGGTGCCCTTTTATAAGGGAGGAGAGGGGCACCTTATGAAAAACTAAACGTATTATTTTATTATAAAGTCATATTCGGTATTTAGTTTCTCCAAATTGATTTATTTAGAAGTTAAGGTGGTTATGGATCTAAATACTATAATCCAATAGAATTTTGAAAAGTTTAGGTTTCTATTTTAACCTTATCATTTAGATTTAACTTTAAGTTAGATAATTTAGCTTTTACCATGTATTCTTGTTTTCTTACACTATAAGCATAATAAATTTACTATAAAAAGTCAAAAGAACCCCAAGTTGTTTATTATTAATATATATAACCTTATCTAAGTCATTTGGCCGAATAATAGATTTTTAGGAATAAAATAACAATTAATAATATAATATTTGTTTTCAAAAACATTTTTATGTCAATTTTGACACTATTTGGTAATTTATTTTTGTGAAAATCATAAAAGCAATATTAGTTCGAAAAAAGTTACTTAAATCAATAATAACATGTCATATTAACCTATAAAATTATTTTAATTCATAAAAAGTCTCAAATTACATTTATTTGGGTATTTATAATATCAATTATGTCAATATTTCATTAATAAGATAATTACTGCATAATAATTGTGTCATAAATAAACTAAATTATTTAATGACTAAAAATTACAAATAAAATACCATTATGTAAGAAATATTTTTATATTTCTAATGAATATTTATAGTCGAATTTATCTTATTTATAACACTATATTAAAAATGATTTAGTTATTAAAATTTGATTTTAACTATTTTAACCCTTGTTTAAATAAATTAATAATAAATGTCCTAATCTATTCCAAGTGGGCCTAAATGGTCATATTGTATTCCTAATATTATTTTTCTTCGAATTAAACTTATCCAATAGAATTAGTACATGTTTTATGATAATAATAATAGCATTTTTACCCTTAATTACCCTATTTACTTTTAACCGTGGTAAAAAAAGTAATAAGTTACTATTCACCAAAAATTATTTTCATCTCATTGAACCACATTTTAGCCTTTGATATTAACCATGTCTCTTGGATTTTCAAAATTCCACTCACAGAAGTGGCAAAATTAAGTTTTATGTAAATTTGCAAATTCTCCTAGGAGGTGGGTAAAAGACGATGAAAAGTTCAATAAAATTTTTATATATCTAAAATTATTATAAAATGACTCCAATGAATTACTTTGAAATTATATAGGTATAATGTATCAATTTTTAACTAAAATAAATTTAAATAAAATAAATAATTATTTAAATAAAAAGTCGGTTTGTAAATAGTAACCCAGTGTTTTTACTAATCATCAAAAATTGAAAGATTTCAGAAAAATACCAAAATTTTACCCTAGGCTAATTTCATTATTCTGAATCCAAAAATGAAGTCCATTTTGAATGATGAAATTTAAAAAAATTCAAAAAAGCGGTTATTACTATTCATAACGGCTAGTTTTAATAATATTTCAATAGCATATCGTTGTTTAGTGAAACTCGGTATTATGTACGACGCAAGATATCGAGGAAGGTCATGATTGCGTGTAAAGTAAGCCAAGATAGTGTTGTGTGGAGTGAAAGATTCCTTTGATGATTTATATAACATAAAAACAAAATATTTCTCATAAAAATAATGGATGTTACAAAAAGGGTATCTATAATTCATTTATTTGGTTTTTAATAATTAATGGGTGTTAAGGGGGTGTTGTATGATATTGAATTTTTAAAGTAATTTAATTTATTTCATGATTGTTTTCTTATTGTGTTTAATTAATATATATGTCTTTTGAATTTTTACAATGTTTTATTAATATAGTTCCTAATTATATTATGTCTTATGGAATGGAATAGTTTTAAAGAGAGTTTTTACCTAGGTTTCAAAGAGGCTTTAGTATACTAATTAAATTTAAAATGGTTGTAAAAAGGATTTTATAGTGTGACTCATTGAGTATAAGATAGAGGCCTATTTGGTTTATTGGAAAAAAATCTTTTTATGAAAAATGTGAATTTCTAAATGATTGTTAAATTGTTTCTTGATGTGCTGTAAGTAGTTTTGAAAAACCCAAGTCTAATTTGGTATATTATTTAATTATATTCTCATTCATAAATGATATAAACTTTTAACATAGACCCCATAAGAACTATATTTGGATTGATTTATTTAATTAATGTGATTATTAGTGATGTTTATGTGTACTTATGTCTTCCCAAAGTGTGAAGAATGCATAATAATGGGTTGAGGTATGAACTTGTAATGGTTTTCTCTCGGTATTTTTATTGATGCAATAATAATAAGTCACACCTCTTTCCTCGTCAAATATTACTAGTATCATTGGGATAGTATGTTTTAATGGGATATTGAACGATAATTGTTATCCTTATCTAGTTGTGATATAATAGTATCCACATGTATTTTGTTATGACCCATAATGGTTGAGTACCATCATTGAGGATAATTAGTGTAAGATGAATAGATATGGTTTTTTTATCATAATCAATTAGTAAAACATAAGGTTACACTTTAGTGGGTCTAGGATTGCCTTATTAGATATTTAAATGTTTACCATCATTTTATACAATTTAATTTGAGTTTATTTTTTGTTTTCATATTTATTTTTTTCTTTATTATTTCTATTATTACTTAGACATTTTATGTTCCTTTAATCATTGTTATATATATGGATGTTTTAATTAATTTTACATTAGTTATTAATTACATAACATTACTTCCCTTAGGTTATATGACAGTTTTTTATTTTAAATTTACCTTTACCTATTTCATTTTTATTTCAATGGATTATCTATACATATCAAATTTGTGTCCAATTGGTTGTTTGATATATTATTTAAAATTTTATATAAGTGGTTTGGAAATGGTTTTGTAGATGTATAATTTAAAATTGTTTTTATAAGAATGTATAGATATATTTGTTCCCAAGAAATATTTTGTTGTAAAATATGAAAATGATTATAGCTAGTGTATTTTCTTATTAATGTGTTACAAAAAATATTTTAATATATTTATTATAATCTATTGTTTTTATAATTTTTTTGAAAATGAAAATTCATGGAATAATTGTTGATATCATCCTAGGATGTTATTCTCAGACACAATTTATAGAACATGGTTCCTATAGAACATGTTAGTTTTACATGTCTGGGTTCAGGTTCTTAGGAATCAATTCCTTATTTATATCCATTTCATGGTCTCTCCATGAGTGGGTTTGGTTATATGGTGACATCAATGTCATAAAGAGATCATTTTGGATATTATTTATTTATATTTTATCATTTCTGAATTAGCCATGTTAGTAATTCCTATATAATTATTCTTATTTTAGTTTTTTATATTCTTATTGAGTATTATAATTTTTTTGATTATTCAATATTTTTTAATTTTTAATTAAAAAATATTTTTTTTCATTTTGTATGTATTTTCAATGTCTAGAAACACTATGTTGAATTCATCGAAAAATTGAAATACAAGTTTAAAATAATGAATTTGGGTGAAAGTATTCTAAAAATGTGAATTTTGATTCCCTCAAACTTGATTATATTATATGAGATCATAAAGTCCCTCTGGGCCATTCTATAAACATTCTCATGTTCCAAGATAAGGGGTGGATGATGTAGGATTCTACCAAAATTGTGTTAGAGTGCCATTTTCTTACAGAGTGAAATATTTTGTACATACGGTTAGAAGAACATGGGAGGTAGTTCATTATTATGTTACAAACCACCACTAGTCATAAAGAAAAGTAATTTATGAAGGAATATTTTGTTCCATGTCCTAAATTATATCCATTCCCCACTTATATAGTTCTTATTCGTTATTTTAATAAATTTCTTATTTATGTTTATGTTTCATTGATTCTTTAGAATCTTTTTTGGTTATTGAGAAAAAATTGGAATCATATTATCGGTTTTTAGTCAGTTAACATGGCCTCGTTCAACATATTGAGACCTTTAATAAGGTTCTATTTTTCTCTCAATGATAGTTTCATAACTAGTGTATAGTATACAATGAGGTTTGACCTAACCCTGTGCATCCACTAGACCTTTTATAAATTTTATTTTGGATTTATTTCACTTTTGGACTTATTTTGGAATGTCTTATTATTATTGATGATGGATTGAGGTGAACTTTATAATGATTTGATATTATTTTGTTGGATTTTGCTAATATTTTTAGAGAAAAAAATTATTTAAAAAACATACAATATTTGATTTATAAATTATTATAATTTTTTACATTTTGATAGAAAATAAGTTGGATTTTTAAATCAATAAATTATTTTAATAATGATAGAATGGTATAAATAAAATCATGGGAAAATCCATGATTTTGAAATAATAATTAACGGTGAAATTATAAATTTTATTTATATAATGTCTAATTTTCACGGTTATTTTTACAGTTTGGCTACATGGGTTCATTAAATTAAAACATTTTTTGGATTTTATTATTTATATTTATGATTACACACTATTTTTATTTATAACCTACCTCATAAAGAAATTATGAGGGATCTAATAATGTGTATATCATAAATTGATCTTCATCCGAGGGTCGCTTATGGCATGGATAAAGTTATTCCAAATATTGATCCTATTGAGGAGCTGTGTAAAATCTTAGAGCATACATATTCTGAGTATTCTCTCATCTTATATGGTTATTAAGGATCTCAATAGGCCATTGACTAGTTATAGAAAATTTTATGGAGAGTCCAATTTTTAAAAAATCAGAAATCTTCTTAGGTGAAAACCATTTCAAAAATGTTCGAAAAACTAAGGCATTAATGGTTGAAGACTACCATTCCACTTTAGTTACAAAGTGGTATGTATTTGGAATTATTTAGGACCACCTTTATTATGTATCACTTTCCTAGGATGGTTATAGTGTAGATCATTACGTATATTATAAACCTCCAACAGGGTGATGAAATGGAAAAGATGTGTATAACCTATTTTAATCAATTGATTTCATTGTTTATCGAATTTTTGTTCAAGTATTCATTTACATTCTCTCTTTTGTGAAGGGTTTTCATCTAGAATTTATCTATAAAATACATTTGAGGAATCCCAAAACCATACTCCCAAATTTGGTTCTAATAAAAATTCTTTAAACACCAGATTAATATATAATGTTTTGACTGAATAAAATTTACAACATTTCACTTTAATTAAAATAAAGTATCACTATAATATAATAATCCAATAACACAATTTTTAGTGACATTGACTATTATCTATATAAGAAAAATATTCTACAATTATTATTATCATTTACCCATAATTGGATGACACTAGATCTCTTTCTAGACTTCTCAAAAGTTATACTCATATTCATAACCTAGGTAAATTGAAACATATGAAAGAGTTAGTTGAAATTAATAGAAAGATTAATCATATGATAAATTAATTTATTGAAATAAGTCAAAATTAGATGAGAATAATGGTATGTGAATAAAATAAAGATACATAGAATTACATTATTTAATCATACCCAAAATATCTTGTATTAAAATACTATATTTGTGGTATAAGGATCTAGGAAAAATATAAAACATCACTAATAAAAGTTTGAAAATATAATTTTTTGGATATGATGTATGACAATGTAACATGAAAAATAAATATTCATAAAAGTGTGGCTCATAAATATGCATAAAAACAATTTATTATATTGGGTCTCACTGCAATGAAACCTAATAAATAGTCGATGAAGTTACATAGTGTATTTAAAGTACTATCATTCCTAGAAACATAGTGGACTATGTCATATGGAGTATTGGGTTCATTAAAATTCCAAATAACATATATTATCATGAGATATAAATCATTATCAAATGCATTATATATATATATATAGGACTCATATATCACGTAATGATTAACTTTACATGTTTGTTCCACATGAAGTTAGAATAATTTATAATTCATCATATATTGATTATTATAATAGAAGAAATGGGATTAATGAATGAGTCAAAAATATATAATCATACAACACCCAGAAATGAATGTGTTTGGTAAAATATGAGTATATTCTCTATAAAATAAGAAGAAAAATTACTGGAGGTTCATATTGTGGGAAAGAAGATTTTATAAGAGATATAGAATTATATTTTTGAAAGAAGAAGAACTACTATTTATTTTTTGATATATTTTGAAAAAAACACATAAAAAGGAAATATAAATTTATTTATAAAAACATGAAAACATATAAATTAATATTTTTAAATAAAACTATTGAATGTAGTGGGGAATCAATTTCTATGAAATATTTTTAAAAATATTCCACTAACACATTTTAAAGAAGCTATATCGGTGATAAAATAACCCACAAATTATAAAAAAAGATATATAACTAAATAATGGTGTAACACCCCAAGCTTCCATGGTACACTTCTCTCTAAATAATACAGTTGCGTGTGTTGTACACAACTTCAAGTTCTAACACAACACAACCAATCAAACTAGCCGTTATGAATAGTAATACCTACTTTTTGAAATTTTATACATTCTATCTCTCAAAATTGACTTCATTTTTGGATTAGGAATATCAAAATTATCCTAGGGTGAAATTTTGGTACTTTTCGGATAACTTTAATATTTTGATGAATAATGAAAATTACAAAATTTTAATTAAAAACAAGTTTTTTAATCAAAATAATTAATATTGATAAATTATGAATTTGAGTGGTTTTAAAATAAATTTAGAATATATTTTCAACATTTAATACAATGTTGGTCATTGGACATAATTTTACAATTAAACCGGACAAAAAAAGTGTCAATCTTTTGATAGTTATTATATCATAAAAACACGCTTTTTGTTTTGCCAACGAGAATTAATTTTAAATTAATTTATGCCACTTCTGTGTTTGTAATTTGGAAAAATGGATTCCATATTTGGAATCAGGATGTTCAAATTGTGTAAATATTTAACTTTTATTTTTAGACATTTTGAATAATTAACTTCGGTAAATATTTTATTTACCATGATTAAAGGGTAAATCAGGTAAATAAGGGTTAAAAATAATATTATAATAATAAAACATTACCCTAAAACGTGTCCTAACCTTATTTTTTGATACATGTCCGTCCATTATCATCTTTGGGTCGATTTTTTGACCCCATGGAGCCACTTTTAAGTGATAATGACACTTTATATTAATTAAGTTAAAATAAATACAAAAATGACACACGCATATATCTTTTAGAAAAACATTTTTTACATAGGGTTATATATATTGGATTTTAGATTATAAATATTCATTATAAATATAAAGAGATTTCCTACATAATTATATTTTATTTATATTTTTATAAATTTAATAAATTAATTTATTTATGACATAATGGTGATGCAGTAATTACCTAATTAATGAAAAATTATAATAATTGATATTATAAATACCCATATAAATTTATTTTGAGAATTTTTATAAATACCAATACTTTTATAGGTTAATAAGACATGTTATAATTTATTTAATTAAATTTTTCGAAGTAATCATTCTTTTATGAATTTTACAAAAATCAATTATTGAATAGTGTCAAAATTGTCATAAAAGAGTTTTTAAAAACAATTATTATATTATTAATTTATATTAAATTCCTAAAAATATAAGGTTCTGCCAAAATACTGATATCAAGATATTTGTATCATTAATGGACCACTTGGGGGTCGCATGGATGTATATAGTATGTTTATTAACCATATAATATAAAAATACTAAGAGACATTGGAAACGTGAAACTAATTAACTAAGAGTTAATACTTAATGATAAGGTTAATATTGTAACCCAAACCTGTATAAATCCTATTGGTTGAGTGTTTTGAGACCTATCCCCACCTTAGCCTTTAAATAATCTACTTTGGAGCCATTATAAACCGAATATGAATTTATTATAAAATAATATTTTTATCTTTTCCAAAGGTGCCCCTCACCCCTCTTATAAAAGGTCACTCCCCCTTCTCACTAATTCACACATTCAAAGACTTTTTGATCAGCCAAAACCTGCCCAAATACTCTCTCAACTTCCCTTAATACATCTTAGAGGCCTTATTTTTATCCGAAAGCTAACCTAAGGATCCCTTTTGATCAATCAAAAGGAAGAACCCGAAGAAGAAGTAATGTTTTCACCACCCTCTTTCAAGTTCCTTTCTTCTTCAACTTCTTCTTTATTTCTTATTTCTATTCTAAAATAATAACTCCAGTATCTTCTATATACTGTTATGTTATTATAAATATGGTACAAACATATTCAGTATTCTATCTATCCTTTGAATGGCATGTCATCATACGTGCGTACGTACGGCTTACCGTCTCCATGTTGTGGTGTAATTATCATTAAATAATTATTTGGATGGGTATAATAATGATGTGTAATTCATGTAAATAATAAATATAACATGATAATTATTCTTTCTATATGATATAACATCCAATTATATATTATTTTAACAACAAAAGAATGATATTTTCGCTCGTGCGTACGTACGGACTACCATCTCCACGAACGCGATGAGATTCATTCTCCATCGTATCCATTCAAGTATAATTCTCATTTGATGATTAAAAATAATTTTTAAGGACTTGATATAATTCTGTATATGAATACGATACAACCTATCCATATCAAACATGTCTTACGTAACAAAGAATATAAAGGAAAATGAGTAAGTTAACACCCGAAATGACAATAATACTAAGATATTATTAACAAATCAATGTTAAAAGAACATAGACGATATCATATTAATGTAAATTATTATTTTATAATTCAATAAAAATTATTTCACCATTATATAGTAGGTTAACCTACCATCGTCCAAGGAAAAAGTACAAAGTAAGGGGTTTATTATCTCACTTTTAATTCCGTGAGAATTCCATTGTTCACCACTAATTTATTACATGTGGTGTGTGTACTTCTGATGTTTGTATTAATTGTGTAATATACATTAATTCATCTATATTTACATCATCATTGTATGATACTTATTTCATGGGTTTATGTTTTTTATGTTACCAAATCAATAAGGGAATTTGGAATTTCAATTTCATCTCATTCGTCTTTACGCATACTTCATTGATTATTTTACTCCATGATTATGTGTGGAATCACTATTCATTTGATTATGTCATAATTTCCACTCCCCATTATGTGGATATACGTTTTATACACATAATCACTCCATTGATGAATTCTCAAGTCATCGGTATGAATTTGATAAGAGTAATTTTTACTCAATCTCGATTTGTTGAGATAAACGTCCAATTCATTAGTTTTGTTTTTACAAGAATATGTGTGAATGTACTTTGATAGTTTTACACTGACTATACAATCATATTTAGTGTATTTATATTTGTCACATGTAATTATGTCTTTGATTTATCCATAACCTAAGTATACGGCCTTTATGAGATATTTCATCTCAATTTACATTCCATTGTGACTTCTTTGTTGTTATACACCAAATCACTTTTATGTGGTGTATATAATGTACTTTGACATAGTATATCATGAATCCATTTATTCTCATGATATTACAATGTTTTGATTACCTCAATTATTTGAATGACCTGTGGGGATAGTATGAGGGGATATGAAGACAAGATGTTCTTGTAGTTTTTTACCTAATGATGTAATGTAAGACTTATGAATGTATCTAGTGTTTCCAAGACAACTAAACTAATGGGCCTTTTGAGACTTGATCTTTCTTGTGATCATGCCAATGTTATGTAATAATGCACCGACTCGGGGTAACTGGGGTTGGGGCGTTACAAATGTAATGCTATATAAAACACAACATAATAAATAAAACATGTATTGATGAAAAATTACAAAGAAATATAGACAATTGATATGGAGGGAAAAGTTACTCAATATAAAATAGTACTTAAGTATAGTTTCTCTTAAAATAATTATTTTTTTGTCAATTGTGGACCAAAGGAAAAGTAACACAGTAGGATAAAATGAAATCCTCATGAAAAAACTAGATGTAAATAAAATAATTTTGTTTTTTATAATATGGCCTCAAAATTTACCCATATAGTAATTCATTTTTATCAATCTCAAATCCAAAATTAGTTTGTAATAAAAATCCCTACCTTTTTAAATTTTACTTCCATAAAAGAATTCTAAACTCATTTATAATAAATATAATAATATTAAAAACCTATTTCATAACATTATTCATATCTATAATGTTTTTTTATTTTTATATATTATCATTTTTAATACATTCTTTAGTTAGTTATTATTAATTTTTGACAACATATGTTTGTAATTTTCATTGTTTCAGGCATTATTTAGAATATTGATGTTGATTAATTTTTAAGGATTTCATGTAAGTTACTCATATATTATATAAGAAACTAGAATATAGTAAGAACAATTTTTTATTATGTTCTAATTTTATTCCATGTGATATTTAATCATGATTAATGATGATATAATCAGTGATGTGCTTGTTTCTATATTTTTAAATTTAAAAAAGATATTATATAAATAATGAGTTAAATATTAATATATTATATCAAATAAAAATATTTTGGTAATGAAAAAATATTAATCCATTTAAAACATTATAAAAATAATCCAAGTACAATTATGATAAAAATGAACTATGTTTCTCTATTGATGTTGTAGTTAACACATACACATAAATGACATTTTCAGTTTCCATATAATTGAATGAAAGAAAAAAAAGTTTTATATTTTGAGATTAATAATAAATTATTACACATAATTTTTTTATGAGTTAAACATGTTTACGAATCCATTAAGGGGGGTGAAAAATAAAACATTTATAAATACTGGAAGTAGTCCCCATAGAACAAGAATGTAATTTTTGTTTTTCTATGGAAAAGAGAAAGACTGATAATGGTTCTTTCATCAATATTACAACATTCAATTATATTACTAATTTATATTTTAAAATATAATAATTTCGAAATGTATTATAATATTTATTTAAATAATAATAAATAATTGAATGATTATTGAGGATGAATTACTTAGGTAGACGAATTGGAATTCTTCAGGGAATCCTTCTTGATTTAAAAGTTATTTTGTGAAATATCATGGGACCAAAAATACAAAGAATTTTGTATAGGATAATTTTTTAAGTAAATGTAGAATATTATAATGTATAATTATTATTTTTGGTTTATCTTTAAATTCATGAGGGATTCTTTTTAATAACTCAAGGGAATAAATTTTTTCTAAATATAATTTCTCTATATAAAAATGAAATAATTTTTAACATATAAAGTGGCTTCATAGTTCATAATAATGAAGGTTAGGATAATAAAATGTTGGTTAAATTATGATGCACCCTTTTAGTGACATTTGTTTTACATTTTTAGTTATTCTAACGCTATAATTAAACACTTTTACCATTTTGACTTTTATTATAGACAATAATATAATCCTAAGTAAATTATTTTCATTTTTAAAAATAATATAGAACTCATTACATAAAATAGACCTTATAATTAAAAATATTAGATAAATTTTATTATATAAAATATATAAATATTTTATAATCAATTCTAAAATAAAAATGTATAATTATTTAATTATATTTTTAGGGAAAAATATAACTTAATTTTAAAAACTGTAATTAAAAGTTCATATGTAAAATTAATATTCTTAAATAGGTAATTTTACTTATAAAAAATTAGAAATTCAAGAGAAATACATCATGAATTTTATGTTGTGATTATATCCTAATGATTTCATAAATGTTATGGGGTCATTAAAAATATTATCTTTCACCAAATAACTTAAAATATATATGTTCCGAATTGATCCTGGAAATTGATGATGTTCTAATATTGACATCTTGAATCACAAAATGAGGTTTATTTCTAAAAATTTAAATTTTATAATTTATGAATTTAAATTTTAAATGTATACAAAAAAAATAATGAAAACAATTTTCATAGGAAAATAAATTTTTTAAATATTAATTTTTCATATTCTTATTTCCTTTCAATTTCTAATTATATAATTTTCAATATATTATTAATATGAAATTTATATTTTTATAATAATTTAAAAATATTATATTTACTTTCATATAAAACATCATAACATAATAAAGATAAATTTTTTATAAATAAATTTTATTCAAAAAATGATAGTGTCTGTTATTTAGATACAATAATTTAATTTTATCAATAAATTAGTATAAAAACGACAATTGTTTTACATTATAAATAAAATTTAACTTGAGGTTAATTCAATTCATACCCACCAAATCATATTATAATTTAAAACTATTATATTTATCATACTAAAATATATATTAGTTTCTTATGGTTTGGTATTTTTAGTGATGAAACTAATTCAACATGGTATTTATTTATTGAATAACACATAATAAAATCTTGAGGTGTTTCATTATGCCCATTAAATAAGTTACAATCAATATATTATTTTTCACTTACAAATTAAAATTTTTATGTGTATCCATAATATATACGTAACTCAATATGTAATTAAAAATTTGATGTCAAGATGACAATCTTAGGAAAAAGATAGGCAACTCATATGTTACCTCTTAATAAAAACAAGACCAAATTTTCTTTTTCAACAACCATTTTTATCATATATGATTAATTAGTAGTCTTACAATTCATATGGGTTTCTAGAGAAAAAACATTAATAACATCATTTTCAGGATCCCAATTAAAAAAAATACTGAAGCCATAATGGTTACTATAATATCCCTTAAAATTTGAGAACATGATAGCATGAATATGAAGATTTGACCCTAATATGTCTTCTCATATGACACCTTCATATCAACATATGATATATGTAGTTAAACTATGATATAATTGGATCTATTTAAAAATACTTCAATCGAATATTTGTTAACAAGGTTCATTTAACAATTAGATTCTTTGACATACATGTTATATATTATAACCTAAAATTCCATAATATTAAATTTAAATATTTAAATATGGTTTAGAAATAGTATGTGAATATTAAAATAAATATCTTGGAATGTCATACTATATGTGAAACTATTCCTACTTTTCATGAACCAAATGAAGATAAAGAAAACACTCAACTTATCTTTTTTAGGGGTATTACCCCTTAGTGCATTATTGTTAGGTTCATCATCCACTTATTTATATCTATATGAGGAATACCTTACATGGAAACCATACACTATATAATTATCTCATATTGTATGATTTTTTCTAACATTTATTATTATACCTAGGGGATTCATTAATGTTATGTAATTAAAATTCCCAAAAATAACGAAAATAATAACCAAAATAAATAAATCAATGTCTAATACAAAATAATACAACCTATTATTAAACTAGTATATCTCGTGTTTAAAATATTATTTAAACAATAGCTTTGATAAAAACTTATATGGACCAATAAAACATATATCACTACACATTAAATAAATATTACATCTCACAATAATCATAAAATACTAACACCAAATGTTTAGTGACATTGAGTATTATCTACCTAAGTGACATTTTTTTTCAACGGTTATGAATATTTGTCCATAATTGAACCATAATAGACCATGTCCAAGACTTCTTATAAGTTATACTCATCATCATATCTGAGGGAAATGGAATCATAAAAAATTATGAGATCAAATGCTCAGTAAGGTTATACATTAGATACATTAATCAAAGATCATATGTGGACATAATATTAGAATAATATTATTAGAACATAATCATGGTGCACGTAAGAACATGAGATAATAATACATAATAAAAAATGTATCATAAAACCAGAGTTATGTCATAAGGGGTTTTGCATGGAATAAAACAAAAATAAATTCTGTGTTAAAAAATTATTCAATAACCATGAAATTGATAAAATTAAATCAGATAAGATGTCACGACCCGACCCGTACCAAGCCTGGAGCCGCAACTTCCCCAAGCCCACCTCCATAGGCCAGGGGCTGGCGACCAGCACTGAAGGCACAATAAACAAGGGGAGGCCTTTGCCTAAGAAACTATACACACACACACAACCATCTCAAAGAAACAGTGCAGAGAAAAGAAAGAAAGATACAACACTGCTACAAAAGGGGAACCAACATACATGCATCGACCTCTAACTAGTACAAGTAATGTGCTGACAAGTAAACTGAACACCAAAAGGGGAAAAATATGCTCCCATCCAAAAAGGTGCCACAACCCGGAAACAGGTAAAAAATAGGTAAACTGCTGGTGAGTCTCACACCCAGGAAGTCCTGCTACGACCACTGAATGCAACCCACACTCATGTGTCCTCTACGCTCCACCGTAATCTCGAACGACCTGTCTGTCGTCTGAAAGGGCACACCAAGTGCGGATAAAGCCCAAGTAGGTGTGAGTATAAAAATACTCAGTAGGATGCCCCGAAAGCTCGAGGGAGCAACAAGGAAGGTACTAAAATGGTGAGCAGTAGACATAGAAAAAACAGTGTAATAGTAAAAAAGAGAGAGAGAGTGCAGCTCAACCAAACAAGAGAAAGGAAGCAGACTCGTCCAGACACAAGGAGCTAGAGACGGTGAGAGGGTGAACTTCTCGTCGAGTCTTCACTGCCTATAGAAAGAGAATAGACTCGTCCAACCAAGAGGAGCTAGACACAGAAAGCACGTGGCATACCCTGCGCGTCTTCGCCCCTCCTAGATGAAGTGTAGCCGAACCCAAGGAGTGGGAACAATAATAGGTTGTATATATATGCTCAATGAGAAACCCGAATGAGTGTGTAAGGGGATCTCTATCTCTAAGGTTAGCCCAAGAATAGTCACCAACAGTTCAAAGGGTATCTAAAACTGAACCCAAATGTCTCGCATGTCAACCTAGGAGGTACAAGTCAAAGGGGCTCAATCACCGCACCTCGATAATACCCTCTTTGGGCGGCACTGACTCGCCCGCACGACTTCTATGTCGTGTCGCAAGGACGCGTCTCAGTGGGAAAAGCGCCCCATGTCCTCGTATGTCCTAAGGTCACATCAAAGCTATCACAATACTAACACGTACAAACAAGTGTCCTGCTCCGGTAGTCGCAGATAAAAGTCACCGACTAGCCTCATAAGAAGGCCTGAGTCTGAAATGCCAATGGGTGACCCACTGCCGAGCCCTGCTAGAGGTTAAACCCTAATACATCATCAGGCGACCCACTGCCAAGCCCTGCTGGAGGGTAGACCCAGAAGAAGTCGACATGTGACCCACTGCTGAGCCCTGCTGGAGGGTAGACCCGGAACACGTCGACAAGCGACCCACTGCCTAGCCCTGCAGGAGGGTAGACCCGGAAGAAGTCGACATGCGACCCACTGCCCAGCCTTGCTGGAGGGTAGACCTGGAAGTCGTCGACAGGTGACCCACTGCCCATCCCAGCTAGAGGGTAGACTCGGAAGAAGTCGACAGGCGACCCACTACCCAACCTTGCTTAAGGGTAGACCATGAAATGGGTCCGATAACTCAGCACTGCAACTGACATCACTGGGTGTCACCAACCTCGCTAACATGCGTTGGTTCAGAGTGCGTCGAAGGGACCTCTATCCAACACCCTTTCATGTTTCGACATTTAATAAGATCTCAAACGAAGCTCCACATGCCCAAACGGATCACACTGTGGCAATCCTCATGGAAAAACACGCGAGACAGACCATTTACTCGCACGAAATATTAAACCAGTGAAAAATGTACTATTCATCATAGTCAACCTGTGTGGGGCCTAAACTAAGATCCCAAAACTGAACAAATAGATCACACCACTACGATACCCTCGGAAAAACACACGGGATTGACTACTCGATCGCCCGAAATGGATAGTTGGTGAAAAAGGTACTATTCATCATAGTCAGCCCGGGTGGGACCCACACCACAATCCTAAATAAAATTATGGCAAACCGCGCCATCACGCTGCTCTCAGAAAAACACGTCAAATCAATTATTCATACGCTCGAAGCGGACGCCAAAAGAAAAAGTTGTAGTATGTTGCACACAGCTGAAAGGGCGGCTCGTGGGGCCCACGCTTCTACTCCGACTTCATCTCCTGAGACCACCTTGGTCATCCTCGTCTCGATGTCAGGGTCACAACGCCGCTGATGGAACCTAAAACAGACTCCATATGCGGAAGCTGCAATGTAACACCCGAGAATTTTATGAGAAATATTTTGTTTTTATGTTATATAAATCATCAAAGGAATCTTTCACTACACACAACACTAGCTTGGCATGCTTTATACGCAACCGCGGCCTTCCTTAATAGCTTTCATCGTACGCAATACAACGTTTCACTAAACAATGATATGCTATTAAAATATTATTAAAAATAGCCATTATGAATAGTGATAACCACTTTTGGAAATTTTATAAATTTTATTTTTCAGAATGGACTTCATTTTTGGATTCGGAAGATCGAGATTAGCTTAGGGTGAAATTTTGGTACTTTTCGGATAACTATCATATTCTAATGAATTGTGAAAATTACTAAATTTTAATTAAAAACAACTTTTTAAATCGAAATAATTAATAGTGATAAATTATTAATTTGAGTGGTTTTAAAGTATTTTTAGAATATATTTTTACAATTTAATACAATATTGTTCATTGGATGTAATTTCACATTTAAACCAGACATAAACAAGTGTCAATCTTTTGACAGTTATTATCTTTTAAAAACACGCTATTTGTTTTGACGACGGGAATTAATTTTTAAATTAGTTAATATAACTTATATGTTTTGAATTTGGCAAAATAAAAATCATTTTTGAATTCATAATATCAAATATAGCTTAGGCCTAATTTTTGGTATTTTTCTGGAAACTTTCATTTTTTGATGAATAGTGAAACCACTAAGTGGTAGTTAAAAAAACTGAATTTTTCATAAAACATAATTTTACCGCTTCTGTGGGTAGAATTTCGAAAATCTGAGAGACACGGTTAATATCAAGGACTAAAATGTGGTTCAATGAGATGAAAATAATTTTTGGTGAATAGTAACTTTTTACTTTTTTTACCACGGTTGAAAGTAAATAGGGTAGATAAGGGTAAAAATGATATTATTATTACCTTAACACATGTCCTAATTCTATAGAATAAGTGTAATTAGACCAAAAACAACCTTAGGAATAAAATATGACCATTTAAGCCCACTTGGATAAGAATAGGACATTTATTATCAATTTATTTAAAGAAGGGTTAAAATAGTTAAAATCAATGTTTAATGACTAAAGAATTTTTAATATAGGGTTATACATAAGATAAATTTGAATATAAATATTCATTAGAAAGATAAAAATATTTCATACATAATGATATTTTAGTTGTAATTTTTAGACTTTAAATAAGTTAAATTATTTATGACACAAAGATGATGCAGTAATTATCTTATTAATGAAATATTGACATAATTGATGTTATAAATACCCAAATAAATGTAATTTGAGACTTTTTATGAATAACACTAATTTTCTAGGTTAATATGACATGTTAGAATTTATTTAATTAACTGTTTTTTAATTAATCATTATGATATGATTTTCACAAAAATGAATTACTAAATAGAGTCAAAATTGACATAAAATAGTTTTTAAAAAAAATATTATATTATTAATTGTTATTTTATTCCTAAAAATCTATGGTTTGGAAAAATGACTTATATAAGGTTATATATATTAATAATAAATAACTTCGGGTTCGTTTGGCTTGTTATAGTATGTTTATTAACCTTATAGTGTAAGAACACAAAAAGACACGGTAAAAGTAAAATTATCTAACTTAATGTTAAATCTAAATGATAATGTTAAAATAGGTACCTAAACTTGTCTAAATTCTATTGGATCAGAGTATTTCGACCCATCCCCACCTTAGCTTCGAAATAAATCAATTTGGAGCTATTTAAAACCGAATTTGGCTTTATAATAAAATAATATTTTTAGTTTTTCCTAAGGAGCCCCTCTCCTCCCTTATAAAATAGAACCTCCTCCCCCTCTTCCTCACACCACATTGAGCCTTAATGCTCGGCCAACCCCTGCCAATTTCATCTCTCCACTTCCCTAGAGACATTCTAGAAGTCCCGGTCTTCTTCAAAGACCAATTTTAGTGTCCTAAAAGGAGGACTCAAAGAAGCGCTTCAAAGAAGAGGTAATGTCCGTTACCGATTCTTTCATCTTTATTTCTTCTTCCACTTCTTCTTCTTTAGTTTTTTCATTATGAAGTAATAACATCAGAATCACTCATATACTGATATGTTATTATAAGTATGAAACAACCCTATTTCACCATCTATCCATCCTACGGAAAATGAAATCACCACGCATGCGTACGTACAGAATAATGTCTCCACGCCGTGGTGTAATCTATTTTCCACCACTACCCTATTTGGATGGGGATAATGATGTAAATAATAACTATATATGATTATTGTAAAGTTATATTGATTTGGAAATTGTATATATACACTCCATTACAATTTCACGATCATGGGAACGATATCATCGCTCGTGCGTACGTACGGAATACCGTCTCCACGATGTGATGTGACTCGTTCTACATGATCTTCATTGCATAATGATTATATAAATGAATTGAATGAATGAATATATTACACTAATACCAATCTGTAAATGAGGTATCTATAACCTAAAAAGAATAATAAGAATTTATTCGACAAAACATGCATAAGTACAAAAAGTAATAAACACCCGAATAACAAGTAGTAATGAAATATTACTAATAAGAAGCTAAGAATATGACCATATATGATATCATAAAAATAATTATGATTCTGTAATAATTAAATAACATTATTTAAATCATTATACAGGAGTTTCAGACACTTACAAAGCAAATCAGACCTAAGGTAAGGGAAATATCACAATCTCATTTTTATCCGAGATTGTTTATACTTTGGTATTTACTGGGGTGTTTTTTATCATCCCCATCCATGTTTCCTCAATATGAAATATTATTTCCATCCAACTACAATTTTATAAATCCATTTTTACCATTTGGTGAGTTTATAGTAAAATATATTAAAAGAATCTTTTGTTGTTTTTCGTATGAGGTACTTTTTGAATTTTTCGACAAAAGTACGAGAAGAATGTTTTTTTTAACTTATACGGCATGAAAGGATTTTTTAAACATTATTTCCAAGAAGTTTTTTTTAAAATTTTTCAAGTTTATTTTTAATCAACATATTTTAGTTTAAAATTGTATGACATGTTAAGAAAGGAAAATGTTTCTGAAGTAGAAAGGATATTTTACTCAAAATGGAGTTCAAGTGTTTTATCAAAATTATTTTCCATCTAAGATAATATAGGGTTCTGTATCTATCCCTATTATAACATTTATTTGATTATATTGTGATGGAATTATTTTTATGAATTCCTTTATCTTATATGAATTGTTTTATGATGTCATGTTGTTTTAGAATCCCATTTTTATTACATGGGTTATGCAATGATGTATGATTTATGATTTTGTGGCACACATTTGAATGGTATCAATATGAGATGGGTGGGACCTATATCTGCCTCCAATTCATTGGGTAAAGATTTTATATCGCATGAGATATACATGGCTGGAACGGAAGGTTAAACTGGTTAAGTGAAACAGGACTGAAACGAGGAATGAACTCGGTTCAGAAATGGACTTTGTACACTAAGATAGTCTTGGCAATGAGTCTTGACTAATAAGAAATGATTATCTATGATTATGTGTGTATGCCACAAACATTCATGTTTTAATTTATGATTATTGAGATTACATTTCACTACTATGATTTATCCCATGTTATGAAATTATGATCTCTTTTGCAGGTTAATATTTACAAAAGATATGTTCTTATGAATATTATGTGATTAATATTTCTTTTGTTTACCCTTACTGAGCATTTGAGCTCACCCATTTGTATGTTTTTTCAGGTCAGGAAGAAGGTTATTAAGTAAGATATGCCAAAAGGTACTATAGATATGATGAAGTAAATGGGAGACAGTGTAGACGCTTTATGAACCAGCTGTTTATGTTTCCCAGTTTCTAAAGACACGATACCTATACAGTCCATTCATGGTATTGTTATATGTTGTAATAAGTATGCTTAAATTTTTAAGTAATAAAAATGTATGTAAAGTATGGGTTGTTATAGTTGGTATCAGAGGGAGGTTATAGTCAACCTTTGGAAACTAGGTTGTGAAAGACTTAGTAAGAACCCTAAGGACAAGTCTAAGCATAGAACACAATCTTAGTGTTTTAGAAATGGCCATGAATAACCTAGGATAAAACCTTAAGTGTGAAATTTTATTCTTGATTATGTGGTTTTCCTATTATAATTAGTGTTGCTCACACTATTCTTCTTGGTTTTAGTCAATGGCTGGAACCCAAAAAAACCGTGTTAATGCGGAATGCGACGGGCAATGCAATGATTGTCCCCCTGAGCAACCAAACGTTATGGGATATGGAATGAAAAATCTTGTAGCCATGCTCACACAACTTTATCAAGCTATGAATCATGCAGGACTTACAAAAGAGTAAAGGAAGGAGCAAAATTCTGTTGAATCCTTCATGAGGCACTGTCCATCTTCATTTAGCGGGTCTACTGATCCATTAGTTGCTGAACAATGGATTAGTACTACTGAAAAGATATTTTCAGTTATTCAATGTTTTGAACATGATAAAGTCATCTTAGTAGTGTATCATTTGGAAGGTGATACTGATCAATGGTGGAATCTTATCAAGAATACGAGGCAAAAAGATGAAATTGAGTCCATGGAATGGGACGAGTTCAAGAACTTATTTTTCAATAAGTACTTCCATTGTATTCTCCGAACAAAGATGGATAAAGAGTTTCTTGAACTGAAGCTAAAAGATGATGAATCTGTTGGTACCTATGAATCAAATTTTTCAAGACATGCACGGTACAGTTCTGGTAATATTATCCAACATGAGAGTAAGGTCAATCGATTCTTTAGTGGCGTAAAACCAAGTCTTCGAAGGGCCTTAGACATAAGGGACTTCAATAGATACAAGGAAATCGTTCGATGTGCTCTCAATGTTGAGATGGAGATTGGAGTAACCCATCAATCATATGGGTTTGATAAGAAGAGGAAATGGAATTAAAAGGAAATGATAAAGAGCACACTGAAAAGAAGATGAGATTTCCCTTATGCTCAAAGTGTGGAAAGAAACATGGAGGGAGTTTCCTTAAAGGTATAAGTAAATGTTTCTAATTTGTAAAGTAAGGTCATCAGGCATTCAAATGCTACAATTATGGGAAGAAGATGTCTAATGATGCAAACAAAGGAAGGGACACACATAATAAACCTACTACACTTCAATGTTTCAAGGGCAAGGAGATGGGGCATTATGCCAATAAATGACCTAATCCAAGGGTTATTGATGTTGATCGACATCAACAAAATCCTAAGGCTAAATAAAAAGGAAAGTGACATGCAATTTCTATCAGCGATGTGGAGTATGATAACGATGTGGTGAAAGGTACACTTACCATCCACTCTAAAGTAGAAAATTTTTTATTTGATTCTGGATCCACCCACTCTTTTATTTCTGAATATTTTTCTAAGGTTATCACCGTATTACCTCAACAATTAGATGTTGAGTTAGCTGTGACAACACCTAATGGCACAACAGTCGCATCAAAAGTTTATAATTCTTCCTCGATTGAAGTTTGTGGGAAAGTGCTTCCTGCAAATCTTGTGATCCTTCCTATAGTGGAATTTGATGTGATTCTTGGCATGGATTGGCTTTATTTAAATGGAGCTCATATCAATTGCCAAAAAAGTGAAGTCACATTTCATATTCCAGATCAATCTATGATCGTCTATCGATGCCAGGATGAACATAACCTCCCAATGGAAATTTCTTCAACCTTATGGGTCTTGATTCCATTGAATGAAGGTTATTTATCTCAATTGGTTGGTGAGAAACTCACAATTAGAAATATGCCCATTGTACGAGAGTTTGATGATGTCTTTCCGGAGGAATTTCTGGGTATTCCACCAAATCATGAAGTTGGGTTTTCAATAGAACTCGTACCAGGTGCTTTACCTATTTTAAAGACACCTTATAGAATGGCCCCAATTGAGTTGCAGGAATTGAAGAAGCAACTCCAAGAGAATCTTGATAAGGGATTCATACTCCCTAGTGCATCACCTTAGGGAGCAACTGTTCTATTTTTTATGAAGAAATATGGATCAATGAGACTCCACATTGATTATCGAGAACCTAACAAGATCACTATCAAGAACAAATATCCTCTCCCATGCATTGACGACTTATTTGACCAACTACACAGAGCTCAATACTTTCCCAAGATTGATCTTCATTTAGGGTATCATAAATTAAGGGTCAAAAGGGAGGATATACCAAAGACGACTTTCCGTACAAGGTATGGACACTATGAATTTATAGTGATTCCATTTGGTCTTACTAACGCCCCTGCTATCTTCATGGATCTGATGAATAGAGTCTTTAGAGACTATCTTGATCAGTTTTTGGTAGTCTTTATAGGCGATATTCTTGTATATTCAAAGATCAAGGAAGAACATGAAGATCACTTGAGAATTATATTGAAGACCCTAAGAAAGGATAAGCTTTATGCCAAATTTACCAAGTGTGAATTTTGGCTTTAAAGAGTTTCATTTTTGGGTCACATAATCTCAAAAGAGGGGATATCTGTGGATCCAGCAAAAACCGAGATTATCAAAAGATGGTCGAGACCAACAACAGTAACTGAGATCCGAAGTTTTCTTGGTTTGGCTGGATATTATCAACGTTTTGTGAAAGATTTTTCATGATTATCTAATCCACTCTCCAAGTTGACTCAGAAAGGAGTTAATTTTGTCTGGACGGAGGAATGTGAAGAGAATTTCAAGGAGTTGAAAAGAAGGTTATCCAGTGCACCTGTGCTCACACTACCTTGTAGTGGAGAAAGGTTTGTGATCTATAGTGATGCATCCAAGAAGGGATTGGGGTGTGTTCCTATGAAAAATGATATGGTGATAGCTTATGCCTCACGACAGTTGAAAATCCCTGAACAAAATTACCCAACTCCTGATTTGGAGTTATCTGCAGTAATATTCGCATTAATGATTTGGAGGCATTATCTTTATGGAGAAATGTGTGATATTTATACTAATCATAAAAGTTAAACGTATATTTTCACACAAAAGGAGCTGAATATGCACCGAAGAAGATGGTTGGAGCTGATTAAGGATTACAACTTCTCAATTTATTACCACCCTGGGAAAGCAGACAAGGTGGCAGATGCATTAAGTCGAGAAGACCATTCAAGTTTATCCATGAAGAGGATCACACAAGATCCAATATTTATGGATTTAAAAAGGATGGATCTTGGAATTATAATGGAAGGGAGAAAATCGTATCTTTCTCAAATGAATGTTCAACCATCTAAACATGTGAAGATTAAAGAGGCGCAGAAAGAAGATGTAGAGTTACAGAAGAAGGTGAGAAATATTCCTGAATTCAACCTTGATTGTGATGGAATAATAATGTTCAGGAATTGGGTTTGTGTTCCTCCCATCCCCGAATTAAAGGACCTGCTGGATGAGGCTCATAGTTCTTAATTCTCTATTCATCCTGGAAGCACGAAGATGTATAGGGACCTGAAAGAGTACTTATGGTGGGATGGCATGATAAGAGATGTTGTTGAACATGTCTCTCGATGCTTGGTTTGTCAGCAAGTTAAAGCTGAGAGATAGAAGTCTAAGGGGATGTTACAACCATTACCCTTACCCAAATGGAAATGAGAAAACATCACTATGGACTTTGTCACAGGACTTCCTAAAACATCCAAAGGCAATAGTGCTATCAGGGTCATAGTTGATCGTCTTACAAAGTCTTCAAACTTCATTTCTATTAGAGAGGATTTCTCTCTGGATCATCTTGCCAGGATATATGTAAAGGAAGTGGTAAGATTGCATGGAGTACCACTTTATATTATATCTGATCGGGATCTAAGATTTACCTCAAAGTTTTGGCGAAGTCTTTAGCATACTCTGGATACAGAGTTGAGTTTCAGCACTGCTTATCATCATCAAATAGATAGTCAGTCTGAGAGAACAATTCAAAATCTAGAAGATATGTTGAGAGCTTGCTCAATGGATTTAAAAGGTGGTTGGGATCAACACCTAACTTTGGTGGAATTTTCTTATAATAATATATTTCACTCCAGTATTCAGATGGCTCCTTATGAAGCTCTCTATGGAAATAAATTCAGGACTCCAACTTGCTGGGATGAAGGTGGGGAAAGAAAGCTATTAGGACCTGATCTTGTTGATGAGATGACATAAAAGGTCCGATCTATTCAACAACACATAAGAGTAGCTCAGAGTCGACAGAAAATTTATTCCAACAATCGAAGAAAAGTCCTAGAGTTCTAAGTGGGTGATAAAGTGTTCTTACGAATATCTCCCTGGAAGGGGGTTATGAGATTTGGAAATAAGGGGAAGTTGAGCCCTAGATATATCGGTGCTTTCGAACTACTGGATCATGTTGGAAAGGTAGCTAACCGATTGGCGCTTCCACAGAATCTCTCTCAAGTTCACGATGTGTTCCATGTATCTATCCTGAGGAAGTATATACCTGATTCTTCACATGTACTCAGCTCAGAAGTTGTACCGCTGGAGCAAGATCTTTCTTATAAAGAACAACCGATAGAGATTCTGGATCGTAGCGAAAAATTCCTATGAAACAAGACCACTCGATTGGTGAAATTATTATGGGGGAACCACCAATTAGAAGAATCTTCATGGGAGCTTGAGGATATGATGAGGGAGAGGTATCCTCATCTTTTTGTTACAAAGTGACGAATTTCGAGGGAAAAATTCATTTTAAGGGGGGTAGAATGTTACACCCGAGACTTTTATGAGAAATATTTTGTTTTTATGTTATATAAATCATCAAAGGAATCTTTCACTACATACAACACTATCATGGCTTGCTTTACACGCAACCTCGGCCTTCCTCAATATCTTGTGTCGTACGCAATACCAAGTTTCACTAAACAACGATATGCTATTAAAATATTATTAAAACTAGCTGTTATGAATAGTGATAACCACTTTTTGAAATTTTGTAAATTTTATTTTTCAAAATGGACTTCATTTTTGGATTCGGAAGATCGAAATTAGCTTAGGGTGAAATTTTGGTACTTTTCGGATAACTTTCATATTCGGATGAATAGTGAAAATTACTAAATTTCAATTAAAAACAACTTTTTTAATCGAAATAATTAATTGTGATAAATTATTAATTTTAGTAGTTTTAAAGTATATTTAGAATATATTTTTACAATTTAATACAATGTTGTTCATTGGATGTAATTTCAGATTTAATCCAGACATAAACAAGTGTCAATCTTTTGATAGTTATTATCTTTTAAAAACAGGCTATTTGTTTTGACGACGGGAATTACTTTTTAAATTAGTCAATGTAACTGATATGTTTTGAATTTGGTAAAATAAACATCATTTTTTAATTCATAATATCAAATATATCTTAGGCCTAATTTTTGGTATTTTTCTGGAAACATTCATTTTTTGATGAATAGTGAAACCACTAAGTGGTAGTTAAAAAAACTGAATTTTTCATAAAACGTAATTTTACCGCTTCTATGAGTAGAATTTAGAAAATCCGAGAGACAAGGTTAATATCAAAGACTAAAATTTGGTTCAATGAGATGAAAATAATTTTTGGTGAATAGTAACTTTTTAGTTTTTTTTACCACGGTTAAAAGTAAATAGGGTAGTTAAGGGTAAAAATGATATTATTATTACCCTAAGACATGTCTTAATTCTATTGGATAAGTTTAATTAGACCAAAAATAACCTTAGGAATAAAATATGACAATTTAGGCCCACTTGGATTAGATTAGGACATTTATTATAAATTTATTTAAAGAAGGGTTAAAATAGTTAAAATCAATGTTTAATAACTAAAGAATTTTTAATATAGGGTTATACATAAGATAAATTCGACTATAAATATTAATTAGAAAGCTAAAAATATTTCATACATAATTATATTTTATTAGTAATTTTTAGACTTTAAATAAGTTAATTTATGTATGACAAAAAGATAATGCAGTAATTATCTTATTAATGAAATATTGACATAATTAAAGTTATAAATACCCAAATAAATGTAATTTGAGACTTTTTATGAATTACAATGATTTTCTAGGTTAATATGACATGTTATTATTTATTTAATTATCTTTTTTAGAATTAATCATTCTGTTATGATTTTACAAAATTAAATTACTAAATAGTGTCAAAATTGACATAAAATAGTTTTTAAAACAAATATTATATTATTAATTGTTATTTTATTCCTAAAAATTTAAGGTTCGGCCAAATGACTTATATAAGGTTATATATTTTAATAATAAACAACTTGGGGTTCTTTTGTCTTGTTATAGAAAGTTTATTAACCTTATAGTGTAAGAACACAAAAAGACACGGTAAAAGTAAAATTATCTATCTTAATGTTAAATCTAAATAATAAGGTTAAAATAGGAACCTAAACTTGTCTAAATTCTATTTGATGAGATTATTTCAACCCATCCCTAACTTAGCTTCAAAATAAATCAATTTGGAGTTATTTAAAACCGAATTTGGCTTTATAATAAAATAATATATTTAGTTTTTCCAAAGGAGCCCCTCTCCTCCCTTATAAAAGGCCACCTCCTCCCACTCTTCCTCACACCACTTTGAGCTTTCAAACTCGGCAAAAACCTGCCAATTTCTTCTCTCCACTTCCCTAGAGACATCATAGTGGTCCTTGTATTCTTCAAAGACCAAATTTAGTGTCCTAAAAGGAGGTCTCAAAGAAGCGCTTCAAAGAAGAGGTAATGTCCGTTTCCGATTCTTTCATCTTTATTTCTTCTTCCACTTATTCTTATTTAGTTGTTTCATTATGAAGTAATAACATCAGTATCACTCATATAATTATATGTTATTATAAGTATGAAACAACCCTATTTCACCATCTATCCATACTACAAAAAATGAAATCACCACGCGTGCGTACGTACGGAATACCGTCTTCACGCCGTGGTGTAATCTATTTTTCCACCACCACCGTACTTGGATGGGTATAATGGTGTAAATAATAAATATATAATATTATTGTAAAGTTATATTGATTCTGAAATTGTATATATACACTCCATTACAATTTTACAATCATGGGAACGATATCATCGCTCGTGTGTACGTACGAAATACCACCTCCATGATGTGATGCGACTCGTTCTACATGATCTTCATTGAATAATGATTATATAAATTAATTGAATGAATGAATATATTACACTAATACCAATATGGAATTGAGGTATCTATAACCTAAAAAGAAGAAGAATAATTTATTCGACAAAACACACATAAGAACAAAAAGTAATAAACACCCAAATAACAAGTAGTAATGAAATATTACTAATAAGAAGCTAAGAATATGACCATATATGATATCATAACAATAATTATGATTATGTAATAAGTCAATAACATTATTTAAATCATTATACAGGAGGTTCGGACACTTATGAAACAAATCAGACCTAAGTTAAGGGAAATATCACAATCTCATTTTTATCCGAGATTGTTTATACATTGGTATTTACTGGGGTGTATTTTATCATCCACATCCATTTTTCCACAATATGTAATATTATTTCCATCCACCTACAATTTTTTAAATCCATTTTTACCCTTTGGTGAGTTTATAGTAAAATATATGAAAGGAATCTTTTGTCGTTTTTCGTATGAGGTACTTTTTGACTTTTCCGACAAAACTACGAGAAGAATGTTTTTTAACTTATACGGCATGAATGGATTTTTAAAAAATTATTTCCAAGAAGTTTTTTTTACAATTTTTCATGTTTATTTTAATCAACTTCTTTTAGTTTAAAATTGTATGACATGTTAAGAAAGGAAAATGTTTTTGAAGTAGAAAGGATATTTTCCTCAAGAATGGAGTTCAAGTGTTTTATCAAAATTATTTTCCATCTAAGATAATATAGGGTTCTGTATCTATCCCTATTATTACATTGATTTGATTATGTTGTGATGGAATTATTTTTATTAATTCCTTTATCTTATATGAATTGTTTTATGATGTCATGTTGTTTTAGAATCCCATTTTTATTACATGGGTTATGCAATGATGTATGATTTATGATTTTGTGGCACCCATATGAATGGTATCATTGTGAGATGGGTGGGACCTATATCTCCCTCCAATGCATTGGGTAAATATTTTATATCTCATGAGATAGACATGGCTGGAACAGCAGGTTAAACTGGTTCAGTGAAACAGGACTGAAACGAGGAATGAACTTGGTTCAGAAATGGACTTTGTCCACTAAGATAATCTTGGCAATGAGTCTTGACTAATAAGAAATGATTATCTATAATTATGTGTGTATGCCAAAAAATTTCATGTTTTAATTTATGATTATTGGGATTACATTTCACTACTATTATTTATCCCATGTTATGAAATTATGATCTCTTTTGTAGGTTATGATTTCCAAAAGATATGTTCTTATGAATATGATGTGATTGATATTTCTTTTGTTTACCCTTACTGAGAATTTGAGATCACCCATTTGTATGTTTTTTTCCCAGGTCAGGAAGAAGGTTATTAAGTAAGATATGCCAAAAGGGACTATAGATATGATGAAATAAATGGGAGACGGTGTAGACGCTTTATAAACCAGTTGTTTATGTTTCCCAATTTCTAAAGACACTATACCTATACGGTCCTTTCATGGTTTTCTTATATGTTGTAATAAGAAAGCTTCAATTTGGAAGTAATAACAATGTATGTAAAGTATGGGTCGTTATATGAAATTCCCTGCATTATACACAAATGGGGCCCCATGGGGCCCACACTTCATGCCCAAATTTAGGTGGGCAGATTGCACCGTTGCAATCCCCTCATAAAAACACCCAGAAACGAGTACTCAAACACCCCAAGTGGATGTCGGGCGAAAAAGTGAAATTCCACTCTAAGATGTGTGAACTAGGACATGTGGGGCCCACACCTTGTCTCCAACCCGAACGCTTTGAAAAGCATCTCAGAATGTCCGCACAAGGACTGGGGTCACGCTGCCGCTAACAACGCGTGAATCGGACATCCCAAGAAGGAGTTTGGTCTGAAGCACCAATTAATTAATTAATTAAAATAATTAATTAATTATTCGTTTAAGTCGTTTCGTGCCACCGAACAACGAAAACAAATCGCAAGGGCTCTAAACTAACCTTGGAAGGACCGTCTCGGCTCCGGGGCCACAATGCCTCTAATGGCACGTCAAACGGACGTCCGGCTTGCGAAGTTCTTCCATTGTGGGATTTATTTAATAATTTATTATTATTAAATTAATGCTCTTCGGGTCACCAATATTCGGTCACAGACTCCCAAAACACCAAAACCTTCTTTCAAAAGACCGCCTTGCCGACAAGATCCCGCAGCCACAAACGGCACGTCAAACAGACGCGCCGTTTAGAACGTAAGACCCCCCGAATGCAAGGGGGACCAAAATGGCCGGTCCAGACCACCGCGGCCAGCTGGCCGCGGGTCGCTCTGGCCGCACCAGACCCCTCAGGTGAAGTTCTACCCAGAAGACCGGCCAAAATGCTGGTCTTCATCGCCTCCCACAGGACCCGCGTTCGGCGGGTCCTTGTCAAAGCTGCACACCTGAGGCGGTCAGCGCCTTAGGTTCTTCCGCAGAGTGTGACAGGCTAGCGCTCTGCACTCCTTGCTCGCCGCCGGCACCTGGTCACCCACCTTTTCCACTGTAGCATGCGCCCGCAACTGCTCCTCCGCTCAACCACGCCGCTCCTCTGAAGCCCGGCCTCGCCTAGGCTGCCTCGCGCCGAAGCTCCTCGCTCCGCCTCCGCCGCTGGCCAGCCTGGCTCTCGGCAGCCGCTCGTCCACATCGTCCACACTCAAAGTGAGTGACCTGAACCCTCGAGCTCCACCCCGGCCTCCGTCGCGACCCCCAGCCACTCAACACAATGCGGCCATTGCGCGCCGATGTCGGTCGCTCTTCCACACCAACCTGAGCCTGCAACGCCGACTTCTCCCGGCTCGCCGCCGCGCCCCGTCCGAACCCCCGGCAGCACCCGCTACCTGACGCCCATCCTCCGGCCACCGCCCTTTCCAGATCTGGGACTTTTGATGGTCGTCCCCATTGCTCTGGTGGCCCGATTTCAAAACCGAACATAGGTACGGGATCCTCGAGATGAGGTCTTTGCAGCTCTTGCCTCCATTCGTCAATCCGATGAGATTTGGCACATCCGAAGTTTTGGACGAAGAACGCTCAAGAACGGGTTTTTGAACGGGGCTCAGACGATGGCCGTGTTCATTCGGCCATCGTACCAATTCCAGAATTAAATAATTTGAATGAAAAATTGACACAGGAGCAGAAATTTAATCAATATTCCTACCACGGATCGCTCATTCGTCATTGGCGATGCATCCACAATGCCTTCACTCCGATCCGCCAAGGCGCTAGTGGAGATCGATCCTTGATCTGTCGAAGAACGGAGAAGAACGGCGAAGAATAGGAGAGAGAGAGAGAGAGAGAGATAGGGGAGAGAAGAGAGAACCCCCAACTCATATTTTCCTATTTATAGGAATCCCACTTGGTGCGAAATCCGAAATCACCGCGACCTCTCGTTTTATATCACGTATAGGCAAAACACACCATTTCGAACTCAACGGAAGTCTCATATTTACATTCCGATACTCGGTTTAAAATTTATTTGATAAGGAACGTCAGTGATAAAAATCACTATGTGGTAATTTTGAAATGATCATTTTGCCCATGGGTGACATCTCTCACAGCAGGCCCGCGCCCACAACTATTACATCTCGCCTAGGGTAAATGACACCCTATGGACTCAACGATGCCCTCAGTTTTCCAATTCAAGTAACAATTTAGGAGTTACTTGGGATTGTGCAATTAAATGAACAATTTAATTCTATTTATCCATTTAACACTCCGCTAACGAGCGAGGGGTCCGAACATCTAGCGCCGAATCATTTTATGCCGCGCCTAGGGTAAACACCGCATTACGGACCCAACCGTGGTGTCAGATTTCCGATCCGATCAAGAGTCTAAGAGATATCACGTTTTATTTAGTTAACCACATGTGGGTATTATAAAAACACATAACATTTTTATATAATTACTTCTGGGCACACCGGGCCTCAAAATTGCACGTCGTCTGAATGCCCTGCTCTGGAATGATATCAAGATATTTTTAAAAGTCTCAGAGTCCCAAAACCTAGGTTCTTACATCATTCCCTATTTCAATATTTTCGTCCACAAAAAGTAAAACTAGTAAAAGCAACTCGGGATACAGGGCTCACACCTAGCTCTCCTGTGCCCAAGAAAACTTGCACAATGCCAAGTTGGAAGAACATGAGAACCAGAGGGATGGTTCATACTTATAAGGCCTGCTACTCTCAAGGTCATGTGTAGGAGTACACGAACACCTCATCAGCTGCGACACATGAAAGACATCGTACGCCCTCTGCTACTATTAGGAGGACAGGGAATGATGGTTGGCAGACTCACCATCTCTTGCAAGATTCCCAAACGGCCCAAAGAAACTCAGGGGACTTCTCTGGCTGAACCTCTACTTTCCACGTCCCAACCGAAATCACAGTTTGTTCCTGGAACATGGTCTTGTGATTCCCTCTTTCAGAATACCCATCTGGTGAAACACCTATGGATATTTGGTCACACAAGTTTTCATAGTCGGTACATCACGACCGAGACTCTATTACACGCTCCACCAGCGAAAGAGTCGGCTCCATAAACTACAGACAAGTTGTACCCTCCGGCCAAAAATCCAGCCAGCACTGTCATATCTAGTTCAAGTCTCTATGTGTGAAGATGCACCTGAGAAACTGGGGTTCTGAGCAAACCGCAAAGCACTCTTCCCGAAGATAGTGTCTCCACATTCTTAGAAAAAAACTACCACCACCAACACCAACACAGGGTATACCGACGCCCCACGTCACCCTCAGTAACCCCCCAAGAAAGGAGTTAGATGAAAAAGTACCTCACATAGTGTGTAAAAAGTTCCACTGAGAAAAGTAAAAAAGACACAGACTGTATCTCTTATCATCTCTTTCCCTGCTGGATTGTAAACAACCACAGCACACAGCCACCCACAACCCCGCTCGTCAGCTCCCTGAGCCTGACATGGGCCGCCTAGTGGTTGTGGAAGGACCTTGAAATGTCGTCCACCAACCACAGTTCTTCTTTCTTTCTGCCAACACCACCTCCCTGGGGACCACCCTGTCCTTACCTGGGATTTTTCTAATCATGACACTTCCTTTTTCATTGTGGTGCATCTACCAACTATCTAGAAGACTCATCACATTTGGTCGAGTAGTCTCACGCCACGTGATCTCGCACATCACAAACATAGAACCAGTCCTCTCTGGGCTATCTCGGTGCTCTACGTTGTCCCCGACAATGTGCCTGAGTCTCACCCAGGGAAACCTCTGGCGTTGAGGCCCCGCCAATCGACGTCCCTCTGCCAGAAATTTCTCGATCACTAGTGCCTGCTCCAACACCCTAAGATGGGTGAGGATGAACAAGGGCACTACGCTGTCACAAACCTACTCTACAGAAATCACGTTCAAACTTCTGTTCTCAGAAGTTTTCGTCATGGAACACGTCCAAAGAGTACCAAGTAAGGTCTGCGAACCCAGTCACATACCTAGCCACAACCATCACTCCCCACGGAAGCTCCAACATCTCCCAAAACCGCATAGAGCGTAAGTAAGAGGGGTAGAACTCCTCATGAAACAGCTGCTAGAAGTCATCCCACGAGAGTACTAAGTCATCGTGTATCTGAGTAACCCTAGATCTACTAGTGAAAAACTGCTCGGTGGAAAAAAAGTCAGGCTTTCAAAGCCACCATCTAACGTGTCAGTGTCCGAACAACCCTGAAGAGGCGGACCACCGACTGTATCCAACTCTTCAATTTCTGAGGGTATGGCTCGCCGTTGAACGTCAGCTATCTCTAATGCTGGAACTCACGTAGCGCGCCCAGTCTGTGCTCGTCATCCTCCCTCACTGTCGGTACTATCCGCTACACCACTGGTGGAGGAGCTACTACCTATCCTCCTGGAGAAAGGGTAATCGTATGAGGGATATTGAACTGGGGCCTCTTCGCTCACAGAATCCTCATCATGAACCGGAGCTAGTATCCTGACTGGATATCATCATAGAGACATCCTGAACACAATCAAGGAGCACCGCAGTCAAATGAGCATATATATATCAACAACGATGGGGAGCTGACTCAAGAAGAATAGTCAAGGACTCAATCCTAAATGATTCATGAATCAAATTCCCTGCAACAAGTGTCTCAGTGTGCTGAGTCGACAAGCGGGTTATCAGGGTCCTCATGAATGGATACGTCGGCCACCACACCATCACTGGCCTCCCTGGCTTGATAGCCTCTCTCGAGACACGTTGACACTATTTCCCCAAAACCCAACCAATTCCTTTTTAGGGACGTCCGATCATCGCCCCAAGGAAAGAACCACCTTTGATACCACTTTGTCACGACCCAACCCATACCAAGGCTCGAGCCGCAACAACCTCAAGCCCGCCTCCATAGGCCAGGGGCTGGAGACCAGCTTCGAAGGCACAATAAACTAGAGGTGGTCTTTTCCTAAGAAATTGTACACACACATGTAGCCAAATCAAAGAAACAGTGCAGAGAAAAGAAAGAAAGATACAACATTGCTACGAAAAGGGGAACCAACATACATGCATCGACCTCTAACCAGTACAAGTATTGTGCTGACTAGTAAACTGAACAGTAAAAGGTAAAATACACGCACCAATCTAGAAAGGTTCCACAACCCGGCAACAGGTAAAACAATGGAAAACCGCTGGTGAGTCTCACACCTAGGAAGTCCGGATACGGCCACTGAATGCAGCCCAAGCTCCTATGTCCTCTATGCTCCTCCTTAGTCTCGACCGAACTGTCCATCTTCTACAAGGGTAGACCAAGTGCGGGAAAATCCCAAGCAGGGGTGAGTATAAAAATACTCAGTAGGATGCCAAAAAAGCTCTAGGGAGAAAAAAGGAAGGTACAAAAATGGTGAGTAGTAGATAAAGAAAATAACAATGGAAGAGTACAAAAGAGAGAGAGAGTGCAGCTCAACCCAACAAGAGAAAGGAAGAAGACTCGTCCTGACACAAGGAGCTAAAGACGATGAGAAGACTAACTTCTCATCGAGTCTTCGCAACCTATTGCAGGAGAGTACACCTGTCCAAATAAAAGGAGCTAGACATGGAAATCACGTGGCATACCCTGTGCATCTTCACCCCTCCTAGAAGGAGAGTAACTGATCCCAAAGAGTGGGAACAATAATAGGGTGAATATATATTCTCAACAGGAAACCCAAATGATTGTGTAAGGGGATCCCAATCTATAGGCTCATCCCAAGAAGAGTCACCAATAGTTCAAAGTTAATCCAACATTGAACCCAAACATCCTGCATGTCAACCTAGGATGTACAAGTCAATGGGGCTCAATCACCGCACCTCGATACTATCCGGTTTGGGAGACATTGACTCTCCCGAATGGCTTTTAAGTCGCATCTCAAGGATGAATCTCGATGGGAAAAGTTCCCCTCATCCTCGTATGTCCTAAGGTCATGTCAAAGTTTTCACAAGACTGACCTGTACAAACATGGGTCCCGCTCCGGTAGACACAGAGAAAATTCACCGACTAGCCTCATAAGAAGGCCTGAGACTGAAATGCCAACGGGTGACCACTGCCCATCCCTACTAGAGGTTAAACCCTAATACATCATCAGGAGACCCAGTTCCCAGCCCTGCTGGAGGGTAGACCTGGAAGAAGTCAACAGGTGACCCACATCCCAACCCTGCTGGAGGGTAGACCTAGAACACATTGACAGGAGACCCACTACCCAGCCCTACTAGAGGGTAGACCCGAAAGAAGTCGACAGGCGACCCACTGCCCAGCCATGCTGGAGGGTTGACCCAGATGTCATCAACAGGTGACCCACTACCCAGCCCTACTGGAGGGTAGACCCGGAACACTTCGACAGGACACCCACTGCCCAGCCCTGCTGGAGGGTAGACTTGATATAAGTCAACATACGACCCACTAACCAGCTTTTCTGGAGGGTAGACCTGGAAATGGGTCTGATAACTCAGCATTGCAACTGACATCACCGAGTGTTACCAACATCGCTACCGTTCGTTGGTTCGGAGTGCGTCAAACGGACCTCCATCCAACACCCTCTCATGTTTCCACAATTAATAAGATCTCAAACGGGGCTCCACATGCCCAAATGGATCACACCGTGGCAATCCTCGTAGAAAAACATGTGATACAGACCATTTACTTGCTCAAAATGGTCAACTGGTGAAAAATATACTATTCACCATAGTCATCCTGTGTGGGGCCGACACCAAGATCCCACAACTGAACAAAATGATCACACCACTTTTATTCCCATGAAAAAACACATGGGATTGACTACTCGATCGCCCAAAATAGACCCCCGGTGAAAAAAGTACTATTCACCATAGTCAGCCCGGGTGGGACCAACACCACGATCCTGAAGAAATGTTGGGCAAACTGAGCCATCACCATGCTCTTGTAAAAATACGTCAAATAGACTATTCATATGCCCGAAGCAGACTCCTGAGGAAAAAGTTGCAGTATGCTGCACACAAATCAAAGGATGGCTCTTAGGGCCCACACATCAACTCTGGCTTCATCGCTTAAGACCACCCTGGTGAACCTCATCACGATGCTAGGGTCATAACGCCGCTGACAGTGCCTAAAACGGACTCTGGATGCAGAAGCTGCAATTCCCCGAGTTATACGCAAACGGGGCCCCGTGGGGCCCACACATCGTGCCCGAAATTAGGCGAGTGTATTGCACTGTTGCAATCCCCTCAAAAAAACACTCAGAAACGAGTATTCAAACACCCCAAACGGATGTCGGGTGAAAATGTGACATTTCGCCATAAGATGTGCGAAGTATGCCTTATGGGGCCCGCACCTTGTCTCCAACCCAAACTCATCGGAAAGCATCTCAAAAATCCAGCACGAGGACTGGGATCACGCTGCCTATGACAGCGCGTCAATCGGACATCCCATGCAGGAGTTAGGTCTGACGCAGCAATTAATTAATTAATTAAAATAATTAATTAGTTATTCGTTTAAAGTGTTTCATGCCACCGAGCAACAAAACCAAATCACAATGTCTCTGAACCAACCTTGGGAGGACCGTCTCGTCTTTGGTGCCACAGTGCCTCAGACTACACGTCAAACGGACATCCAGCATGCGAATTGCGTCCTTTGCGGGCTTTATTTAATAATTTATTATTATTAAATTAAAGCTATTCGGGTCACCAATCATCGGGCACTGACTCCAAAAAACCTGAAACCCTCTTTAAAAAGATCACCTTACCGACACGATCCCGCAGCCGCAGAGGGCGCGTCAAACGGAGGCACCGTTTAGAAGGTATGACCCACTGAATGCAAGGGGGGCCCAAAATGGGCTGGTCCGGACCGCCGGTCTGGTCCGGACCACCGTGGCTCGCTCCAGCCGCACCGGACCCATCAGGTGCAGTTCTCCCCAGCAAACAGCCCAAAAGGCTGGTCTTCTTCACCTCCCGTAGGACCAACATTCGGTGGGTCCTTGTCCACGCCGCACACCCGAGGCATTCAGCACCACGGGTTCCTCCACTGAGCGCGACAGGCCGGCACCCTGTGCTCCCTACTCGCCGCCGGCACCTTGTCGCTCGCCTGCTCCGATGTATCCCATGCCCGAGCTGGCTCCTCCTCTCGACCATGCCGCTCCTCCGTAGCCTGGCCTCGCCCAGGCTACCCTGCACCGAAGCTCCTCACTCCGCCTCCAACGCTGGCCAGCCTAGTTCCCTACAGCCGCTTGTCGGCACCGTCCGCACCCAACACGGCTGACCCGACCACCCGAGCTCCGCCCTAGCCTCCGTCGCGGCCTCTGGCCACTCGCCACACCACAACCACCACACGCTGCCGCCGGTTGCTTTTCCGCACCCACCGGATCCCACCACTCCGGCTTCTCCCAGCTCGTCGCCGCCGCCCCATCCGCACCCCCGGCCGCACCCGCTGCCCGACGCCCGTCCTCCGGCCGCAACTCTTGCCGGATCCGGGACTTCCGACGGTCGTCGCAATAACTCCGGTGGCCCGATTTTAAAATTGAATTTGGGTACGAGCTCCTCGTGATGAGGCCTTCGCAACACTTGCCTCCATTCGTCGATCTGATGATATTTAGCATGTCTGAAGTTTTGGATGAAGAACGCTCAAGAAGGGGTTTTAGAACGGCGCTCGGATGATGGTCGTGTTTGTTCGTCCATCATCCCAATTCCAGAATTAATGAATTTGAACGAAAAATTGACGTATGTGAAGAAATTTAATCAAGATTCCTACCTCAGATCACTCGTTCATCGTTGGCGACGCTTCCGCTCTGATCCGCCAAGGCTCCGGCGGAGATCACTCCTTGATCAGTTGAAGAACGGAGAAGAACGACAAAGAACAAGAGATAGAGAGAGAGAGAGAGAGAGAGACAGATAAGAGAGATAAGGGAGAACCCCCAACTCGTATTTTCCTATTTATAGGAAACCCGCTTGGCGTGGAATCCGAAATCACCGTGCCCTCTTATTTTATATCACGCATAGGAAATACACCCCATTTCGAACTCAACGGAAGTCTCGGATTTCCATTCTGATAATTAGTTTAAATGTTATTTGAAAAGGAACGTCAGTGATAAAAATCACTAAGTGGTCATTTCGAAATGACCATTTTCCCCTGGATGACATCTCTCACAGCAGGCCCACGCCAGCATCTTTTACACCCCGAATAGGGTAAACGGAAAGCTCTAGACTCAACGGTGCCCTCAGTTTTCCCATCCGAGCAACCATTTAGGAGTTACTCAGGTTTGTACAATTAAATTAATAATTTAATTCAATTTATCCATTTAATACTCCGCTAATGAGCGAGGGGTCCGAACGTCCCGCGCCGACTCATTTTATGTCGCGCCTAGGGTAAACACCGCGTTCCTGACCCAACCGCGGTATCAGATTTCTGATCTGATCAAGAGTGTAGGAGATATCACGTTTTCTTTAGTTAACCATGCATGAATAATATAAAAACACTTTACATTTTTATATAATTAATTCTGGGCACACCGGGCATTGGAATTACACGCTGTCTGAACGCCCTGCTCTGGAATGATATCAAGAGATTTTTCAAAGTCTCAGAGTCCAAAAACTCGGGTTCTTACATAAGAAGAGGACAAAAAAATTTCACATACATATGAATAGAAAAATAATATCTTATATTGATGATCACTACAAAGACATTCATTTCCTGGTAGAAAGAGTCCCATTGTTGATTGGGTTCACCACCATTCTCATGAAAATAGTTGACAGAGTCTGAAAGGGGATTGGGTTAACTCATATTCCCATAAACATGTATTATCATGTTATATAAATCATTAAAAACTGTATATATGGGATATATATATGGGTTCCAAAACATACACATTTATAAATAATACATATGTTTTCCGTATGAACATGGAAACATTCATAATTCTTCACAACTTTATTTACTAGAGAAATGGAATGAGTCTCATGAAGTTATTAAAAATATATACTTATAATATATGAATAAAAATAATTTTGGTTGTATCATTAGAATATTCAACCCATTTAATCATGTTAAACATTAATTAATGTTCATATATATGAAGAAAATTTTGTTAGGATAAATACTATTTAATAGAAAAATGAAGAGAAAATACAATTTATGTTTTTATATATTAAGATAAAATTATTATAAAAAATGGAATAGATTATTTTTTAATCATGTAAATATAGAGAATAATTTTCCTAATAAAATTTAATAAATGTGGTGAGAAAATGTTTTCTTTTTGGAAAACATTAAAATAAAATTACATCAACATTTTTTCAAAAGTAAATATTAGTAGAAAGAATTCATTTGAAAAATGATTAAAACCCCCTTATTAATGAAATTAAATTTATTTAAAAAATAAAAAATTAAATTATATAACTGGATATAATGATATATTTAAAAAAGTAAATAATATCGATGGGGAGGAAAGAAGTTCTCTACTAAAAATATTTGTTAAAGATAGTTTTCTCATAAATGCATCGGTTTTGTTAAGATTGGATCCAGTGTAAAAATTAAATCGTACGAGAAAATATAATCCTAATGAATAATTAAAAGAGAATATAAAAAAATATTTTTTAGTGAAATGTCACACTATTTCCAGAGATGGTAGTTTAGCCATATAAATCTCGAATCCCAAATCAGATTGGAATGAAAACACCATAATATTTTTACCCATGAATTTCAGAACATGTCTTTATCCTCCACTTTAATAATAATAAAGTCCTTAATAACATAATTCATAACCATATTCATATATATTATCATTTTAACACTTTATTCTTAATCATTCATTATATATTGATAAGTTAGTTATCATTTATTTTTACCATCAGATGTGTGTAATTTCTATAGTTTTGTGCATTCATTAACAATAAATACTGATTATAATTATTTTAATCCAATTTAGTTATTATTATAGTGTACAGTTAAGTAAAATTGACTCATTATAATGATTTTTATGTTATAATTTCATTCCATGAAATCATTAGTCATGATTCATTAAGACGAAATTAATGATGAGGTTATATATATAATTATCTGTGACAAATATTGGTACATTAATAACCAATTTAATATTAATATAAAATATCTAGAATAATAATAATAATGTTATAAATATAAATTTACTTCATACATTAATTTTTTTAATCGTCTAGTCTATGTGGTTATGAAAAATGAAATATGTCGGTCATTGGAAGCCGAATTCAACATGTAGACATGGGAGATGTTATAATTTTCAACATAATGGAGTGAATGTTGAAAATGATTTAAAATTCTATAATTATATTAATGTTATACATATAATATTTATTCATTAAACAACATTTTTTCTGTATCTAAATAATGTAGTGATGAAAAAACATATCGTTCACGAAGGTAGTAGTCCGTAAATAATATAAACAACATTTTTGTTTTTATGAGGAATGTGGAATGGAATATAATGGATCTTCAATAAATATTACAACATTAGATAATATTAACAATAATTATATTATTATATTATAATTTTTAAAATATATTATTATGATGTGTGTTAATAATAATAAAATAAAGAATATTTATTTATACAGAAATACCAATGTAGAAGAATGTTATTTCTTATTAAAAACCTTACTAAATGAGATAGGATTTGAAAAAATATATTGAATATAATCTCAAGAAAATACGATAATACTATTTTAAAATTCAATTTTATCTTGGTATTGGATAGATTTCTAATTTTTGTTCTATAACATGAGGGGTGGTGGTAGGATTCGTCTCTATTTCAAGGGGGTGTAATGGGTTTTAAATACAATTATTCTATATTAAAAAGTGGTCATTTTAAACAAGTAATATATACACAAAGTACAAAATATTTTTTTGTAAGTTAATTTATGGTCTATAAAGGAATAGAAAATTTAACTTAATCTATATTATAATCATTTTTAAAGTTTCCCCTTTGATTTAATTATTTTTTCGTTATTTAATTTTAATATTGTTACTAATTTTTACATCATTAATTATTATATATATATAATAGAAATTATTAAATAATTTTTACTTATTTATGAAAATTTTTAAAATCAATTTAAAATATATATTTTAAAAACTTGTTTAAAATTATTTCTCAAATAAATATTAATAACTCAATTAAAAAATGTTTTGATGTAGTTTAATTTATGCAACAAAATGGAAACTACAACATTGTAAACGTAAACTTATATTATTAAAAAATTATAATTTTAATAATGGATTACATATTTTTTCAGAAAATATATTTTTTATGTTTTATGTAATTATTACATTCTAATTATTTCATTAATGTCAATGTATTTATAAAAATAGTATTTATAAAATGCTTTTTCACTATTCACCTAAAAATAAAGCTTTTCATAAAATGAAAAAAATCACCATTAGATAATAATGATATTTAGAATTAAAAAATTATTTTTATTTTATAATACATTTTATCTTAAATTTGGTAAAAAAATTATAATATGCAAAAAATAAAACAAAATGAAAACACTAATTTTATTAAATAATGATTTTTTCAAATATTTACTTTACTAATTCTTATATTTACTTAATTTTTCAATAAATTAGGGTAATATATCATTAATAAAAGATATATATTTTATAATAATTTGACTGTTTTATTTTAAGTTTCTTAAATTAGAATTCTAATCATATAAAATATAGATTTTTAGAAAAATATATTTTTTGACAAATAATATGATGAAATTTTTTATTTAGCAACACTAATTGAAATTTATCAACAATTTATTTTAAAAATAATTATAATTATAATTTTACATTTATTTCTTAATGTGGTTACCTCTATTAATATGTAAAAAATTAAAAAATTCTTTACAATGTTAATATTAGTCTTAATAAAAATTTTCATGGTTCGTTTTGGTTCAATGTAGAATATGAAACATGATATTAAATATATCTTTATGTAAATATTAAAATTTACTAAAATCATGGGGTGTTACATTCTCACTCATAAAATAAATTTCATCCTCATGTTTATAATTATAACTTACTAATAAAAATAAATAATATTTTAAATATGATATACATAACACACGGTATAATTCAAAATGCAATGTCATGATGATTATCTTAGGTAAGACTAATTAACTCATATTTTATGTCTTAATTAACACATGTTTATATTTTTTTTCAACCAATTTTTCCATATATTCTTCCTTTATTTTCCTATAGGAAATATGGTTTTATGGTGATATACATTTCACACATTCATTTTCCTAATACTGATTCCAATAAAACAATAAAACATAAATTTGTAAGATAATGTCCAATAAAATCCGTATATGTGATCATATGAATATGAAAACTTATTCCTAATAATTATTTTCTTATTGCACCATTATTTCAAAATATGATACTTTCAATTCAGCTATGATATAATTTTATCTATCTATAACTCCATTAGTTTAATTTAATTTTTCAATAGAAATTTTTCTATTAGTTTCTCCAACCTAATAGTAATATATTACATTATAAAATTATATAAAAATGTATTTGAATTCATCATAATTGTTTATAAATATATTTTTAGTCTAGAAAACAATTGCCCTAGGAATGTCAAACCATGGTAGTAGTTATGCCCCCTTATCGGGAAAGGAGAGAAGATAAATTCAATACTCAACTAACGCTTTTCAATGTTATTACACCTTGGGAAAATCTATACCAAATCATACATAATTGTGATTGTTTATAGAAATGGATTTTATTTCTATGAAACTGTGCATTATATGCTTTACTAAATGTTTGAATATTTTTTTCTAAATTTAGACATATTGCATGGGTTTTGACTAATATCATCAAGTTTAAATCTTTAAAATTACTAAAATCTTATATTATTCCAACTGTAGTTCCCTAGACCCTCAATCCCAGATTTGATGTTAAAAACAAAATCATTAAACAATATATTTTAAAGAAATTTGGATGATTCAATAATAGTTAAAATAATTAACATTAAAGATTATATCTTACAATAATCACATAATCCTACTATGAAAAGGCTTATTGTATCTTAGGATTATATTCATAAGAAACTTATTCTACAATACTTGTGAAAATTTCCCTCCAATAAAACCATATTATTCTCCTTATACACATAACATATGTTTTAATAATTTTCTATAACCTTGGTAAATAAAAACATAAGAATGTGTGGGATCAAATTCTCATTAAGTTTAATCATAAGAGATATTAATCAAAGATCATGAGTGAGAATAAAACGTGAACAAGATATGATAATAGAATCCTGGTGTATAGAATAAAATTATATCAAAAACCCAATAATGAATGTAATATGAAACATGAGTAATGAAATAAGGCTTTTAGCATGAAAAAAACAAGAGTACTAATAGTGGGAATACATGTGAGATTTATATAAACTATTAAAACATAACATGGAATTGGAAAGAGGATGAAAATTGTGGGACATACATAAGAATATAAATATTATTTCTTAATATTATTGTCATTGTGAAGAAATATATTTCATTTTTGGAAAATTCCCATGGGGGATTGGGTTCACTTTGGTCCCTAGAAACACAATGTATATAGTTTGACAGGGTATATAGTATAGCATCCCAACATTTTGATACATATACATTACATGATTTTGAAGATAAAAATCATAATATGGATACAAAAACATATCCAAAGGTTTAACATATTTGGAATCATAGACTCATACACCACATGTCTGTAATGAAAATTAAATATTATTTAAATCATTCTTATTTATTCTCATTAAATATCTCACATTATTCTTATTACATGTATTAACATAAATAAATACATCGAAGAAAGGGGTGATTTAAATTTATGGTAAGGGGATGGATATAATTGGAGGAATAAGTGACATGAATCAATAGTACAAGTGTGAGCATAATCAATAACATTTTACCATAACCCAGGATCATCATCATAATAATTATGGAATATTTTGATTAATTAATGGAATGTGGAATATGAATAATAATGAAACATTATAAAATAGTGTTAGAATACCAAACAATGTTTCTAACAACTCCAACATCTTGTTCACACATATCATATATCCGTAATTCATAAGATTATAGTTCTGAAAAAAGATAGAATAATTTTTGTACATAATAAAAATAATTTCATGAGATATATAGCATTACCAAATTCAACTAAGTGATATATAATTTCAAACCCACCCGTCAGATCATTGAATGGTCATAATCATGCATGCAACATGGATTGTGAACATATATCATTCGTTGATATTAAATAAATCCCATGTAAAAATTTTAGTTTCATAAAAGATTTATAGATAATACATTCTTGAATAAACATTAGGGTTCCCAAATGAATAATGACAACATACATTATCATTAAACACTATCATTCTTGAGTGGATAATAAACAACACAACATGAGTCAATATAATGATTTGGAAAATAAATCCTAATTTAAACATTACTAGTTTTTGTCATAGAAATAATTTTCAAATGTAGGAACATGTATATAGATATAAAAATAAGTTAAAGGCTATTTGAAGATCATTGGAAGGACATCCTAATAATAACCATTCTGATAACAATATGAGATATGAAGAAACCCAAAATAATGAGTTGGGTTCGAGAATCCATTCACCTTATATAATGATTTATTTCCTAAAATTTACACCTCATGTATAATAATCCTATGTATATTAAAAAATTTCAGTATAAGTATATTATATACAATTATTTAACAATTAATCCATTGTAATTATTTTCTTATATTTTATAATATTATTTTTTAACATAATTTTTTTTACATCTGGTTTTCAATAAATATCCACCCTAATTTTGATTTCAATATTTTTGAAGAATTTTATTTATACATAATTAAAATTAAATATATATATTTAGAATACATGAAATTATATATTTAAATAATATATATAATTCTGGCCATTCATCTTTGAATGTGGTGGTGGTCAGAGAGGTTGTGATGTCTACATAGGTGGTTAACCGACCATTGGTTCGACATTATCAAAAGTGGAGAAGAGAGACTCTTGATAAGTAAATATGTAATAAATGTAGTCATTACAGTAGTTTTTCATTATTAATATAATATTAACATACAAAATTAATTAATATAATTGGAATTTTTCTGGAATAGAATAGATAATAAAAGGAATATATTATAAAAATTAAAAAGAAGTATTGATTAAGACATATAAACTTCCTATTGTTTATTCTTTTATACTACACTAAAATCCCTAAATGATAGAGTTGATGGAATCCAAAAAATACTTAATTGTTAAAATGGTATTGTGGGATGAAATTTTAAAAATGGTTTTTATTTTTCAATTATAATTTTACTGGTCCTCGAAGGAATTGGTGATGGGTTATTTATACTTGAGGAGACAAATGTATTTAATAAAAAATATTGAATAAAATATTTTACCCCAAATAAACATTTAAATTGTGGAATTTTTGAAATTATTAATCACATATAAAAAAACTAAATGGATATAGGAATTTAAAATCATATAAAGCATAAAATAAATATTTAATTAAAAATGTATCTGAAAATTTCTTTAGAAAAAATATTTTAATGGAATTAGATTGAATGTGGACTTTGGAAAAGGTTTTTTAGGTCTGCAAATAAATATTTTTTTTAAATTAATCCATATTTATTAAATTTATTTGGGTATCAAATAGTAAAAATAAAAATAACTAGTTCATTGTTACATCATCACTCTAGAAAAAAACATGTAGTGTCTGAAAAAAAGAAGTTTTACTATTCCCGTGAAAAACTAAATATTTTAGAAAATTAAAAAAACACCCTTTGAAAATTAAAAGTGATGATTATAAAAATGAATTTAATATTATCAAAATAATTTTATAACATAGTTTATTTCAATTACATATATTAAAATAATTTTTAAAAAAAACTATTTAAATTACAGATTATTAAAAAAAATTCAATATTTTCTTTTTTTTTCACCATGATACATTTTATGGAACTTCCATATTAATATTATAGTAAATTAATCATGATAAATATTATGAAAAAAAAATTTATTATTTTTATGTGAAAGTACTATTGCCAATTGTTAGGTTACTATTCACAATGGGAAGGTTACTATTCAGACTGTCACAATACAATTCCAATGGAATAATTATATTCTATCAATAAATAACAATTATTCCATTTAATATTCAATACAATTTAACTTAATGTTCAATATTTTTCTTTTCTAAAATATTTATTGGATTGATAATTTAATTTTTTTTTCATTGTGTTGTATTTTTGGGGCGATGAATCTAGAAGATTAGAAGGATCCTAATTTTCCAATTCTACTATTATTTTTTTCTACTCTTTTCCAATTATAATTTTTCAAATTTTCATTGGTTTAGTGAGCCAATGATTTAAAAATATTTATTAAGGAAATAATTTATTTTTTGTTTATATATGTTTTATATGTGTATAATGAAATATAATATAATACACATTTATTTAATAACCAAATAGTTCGTATAACATCAGGATCTCCAAGTTATTACCCCCTTTGGGAAATTTATCCATGAAATTTAAAATCATATTTTGTTTTGATAAAAGATCAGGGTAAATATATTTAATCATTTCCTCTAATTATATTGTTTCCTCTTCATGTTAATGGTTCCAACATAGTATATTGACATAATGAGTTGTCTAGTTGGACATATTTTTTTCTCTATAGTCCAATTTCTTTATCTGATTCTGCAAATATGAAAGTCCATGATCTATATGCTCCACCTAAAAAAATTTAAATGTTAGGGATCTTCTATATACGTACTCATTGGATATATGTGGGGAACATCATGAACATAATCCATATTTGGTAGAAGTTCAAGATGATATTCCAATTCTCTTATGGAATCACTGATATCAAAAGGATCAATGTCCCATGGGCTAGACTTTCATTACCGTTCAACCCGTATGAATCTCTTCCATAGTGATATTAAAAGGAAAAGAGTTTCTATATCATATAACTCTATTTAAATTTGTTGTTTATCAACATAGCTCTTCTACTAAATCTAATTAGGTTTTATATGATGTTTGATGGCCTGAAAAATCACTATAATCTCTTAGAGAAGATCGAGTCCATGTAGTTTTAATTCACAAAATTCATCCGAAAAATAGGAATTCTACATCACATCTCATTTAGGAATTCCTATGAGTCTATTTGAAAACTCTAGTGTAAGATGTTATTTTACGAAAACTCTAATAATGGGATATATTTATCCCTTACACCTTTAAATTCCATTTATCAAGAGATGAGCATGTATTAAACTATGTAATGGTAATTTCAAATTTATAAGTAGATTAGGGATGGAAGGACATATAGAAATTCAATTTAGTATCTATAGAATGTTTTGAAATTCTCCTTAACATTTAATTGATCCTCATATCATGACAGGAGATGATAAAAAGTGGTCCCCCATGATGCCTAACCACTTACTTTAATAGATCTTTGTATGTTTCAAGAATTAAATGTTAAAAAATAGTAACGAAATGGGATGTCATTGTGAGTTGATCCACCAAAACCCATATCACATTGCATCATTTGGATGTCTCCATGAGACTAGGGAAGAATAATATGGTGATGTTTTCAAATTTTCATGTGTGTATGGTAAATTATTGCATCATCCACATGAAATCACATCTCACTATAACAACATGTTCACGTACCAAGATGTATTATTTGTACTTAGAGATATGATTCATCATTTTCTGTAAAAAAATGATATATCAAAAATAACTATATATATTAGTACATCCAGGAGATGTAGTGAAAGTTGGGTTATGTGCATTATCCATTAAGTATTTTTTATCTTAGACGACGTAGGAAGAGAAAGTGTAATTGTAAGTTTAATCCATCTTCATCAATGTAGAATTCATGATTTCCCCCTCCATGATTACCTCATCTATTATTTGATGATTCATATCATCCATTTTTGTAATCATGATCATATCTTAGATAAATGATTGGGTACAATTTTTGGCACAGTAAGATGAATTTAGTAACACCCCAACCCCTAGGCACTATAACCGGGGCCTTGAGATGGTTCACCACATAACCTCAGGAACCCCTCCACATATTCCAGAGTCTACTGAATAACAACACTTGTCTATAAAGGTAACATAGAAAAACTATACCCAATTATTAGATTCAACCAACATAAAAATAAGATCCACATATATATCAAATGAATAAAATAGTAAAATTGAATGATAAGATGAAATATCCATCAATAAAGTAAGTGGAAAATAATATAAACATATAATAAATGAACAAAATGTCCAAGAAATATATAATAAAGGCAAAAAATACTAAAACCATGAAAAAACTCTTACATCGTCCTAGGTCCCAACATGTTTTTGACATCTTATGCGCCAAAAAATCATCGAATACACAAACGAAACACTAGGAACCCATCCTGAACATGTGTCATGATTCATGTATCATCTTCTTGGGTACCCAACATCTATGGTGGAATGATCATGTTGTGGGTAAAACCAAGTAAGCCACCACTAATGATTTGAAAATTAACAACAAGTATGCACAATAGTGGTTGAATATAATCAATGTGTAATAAATAAACTGGAAAAAAATTAAACTTTTTGGACATTTAATTAGTTAATAATTATTTATTTTACCTTTATGATGTATTTTTCAATCCATCCAACCTAACCCTTGCCAACCATATTGGGAGCCTATAAAAAATAAAGAGGAATTATTTATGTTTAGTCACAACTGATTTTCTCTAATAAATTAAATTAAAACATCTATCTTTGAGAATCAGTCAGGTTAACCATATCAAGTCCATACATTGGGGGAAAATAGCCTTAGTCTGAAATCCCATAGCAATAAATTTTATAAGTATGTAGACTCATCGTGACATGATAATCCCAGAAAAACATTGATTGTCCCAGAGACTATGTCTAGCCCAACCCATAAATTATCACTATCCTTTCAAAACTCTAGTCATACAATACATCAGTTGGTCCTATAACATGTTTATAGCAAAAAATGGGTGATTATATCCTTGATCAAATACCCCAATGAAACTATTTACATCATGGACATGATTATTTAACCATTTTTCACATCTACCCATATATTATTTGATGTACCAAGGAATCAATGTACCGCTAATACAAAATGATTTTGTATATAAAACCCCACCATTGTCTTATGGAATAATACACAATAACCAAAAAGTCATTTTAGGTCATCTAAAAGTCGAAATTTAGAAGATGAGTCTTCATCTTTCAAAAAAAAATCATTTCAATTGATTTTAATAATATTTAAAATCATTTAAAATGACTATTTAAATCATATACACAAAAGGGGAACCATTCCCTCATTTCAAATAATATTTTGAAACCTATCAAGAAAACACCTTTTCAAATAACTTTGAGGTCAGAAACTCCTATTGAAACATTACCCACATTCAAAACATCATTTTCCATCATTTAAAACCATGCCGATGTCATAACCCAAAACACATCATTTAAACCATTTCAAATTTCATTTCAGTAGTTTAAAATTGCTAGCACATAAAAATTTCAACATTCTCGTTAACCATATCCATTTAATAATAAAAAAAGTCTACCAATTCACTTTTATAATTTATATATCTCAACGTTTATAAATTTTTCTCAAACATTTAATGGGTTTTTCATAACCCATGAGTAGCTCTAGGTTTGGAATCTCATCCACAATGATCCCAATGGGGTCTGTGATGGGTATGGCTACTCAATCTATGAAACAACTTAATTTCCATAGTCAAATTCAAAAAAATTTAGAATGTAAATATATTTAGACAATGAAATAAACTAATAAAACATTAATATCAGTGGAAAATTATTATAGACCACCCAACTCTTGCTATTTGAAAACCACTCCTACCTATTTTTACCATTTATTAATGTTGAAATCACTAACTATACAATAAAAATGAACACCATGGAAAATAAGGGTTTAGAGATTAAAAGGATAGGAACCAACCAAAAAATATTCTTCCATAAAATGAAAGAAAAAAACAGTAGATGTCTTACTCAGAGTATCGATTCCCAAAATACAGCACTTGAAATGCCTATGAATTATGTGAGAAACACCCATGGGCGTGGGAAGAGGTTTGGATTTGTCACCCATTCAATATGGGTGTTGAATGGGGGTGAAAAATAGTAGGAGAAAGAAATAATATACGTCGGGAAAACTTGAATTTCACAGTTTTTTAAAGAGCTTCATAATATAGCTACATAGTTGGACACACCATGTGAAACTTGGATGGTTCAGTTTATCCAATAGGAAATCATTCCATACAGCTTTCTTGTTCTTCATGTATATTTGAAAAACCATGTAGTGGTTGAACGATTACCACATTCCAAAGATACCTCGAGCAACATTGTCTCCTGGGCAACCCTCTATAGTTTCAATAACCATATTAAACCCCTTCTATTGGACTCACAGTTATAGAACACAGTTACTACTAACTGTTATCTAACCGATTCTCTCAAAATTGAATGGCCTCTTTTCCTCCTCTACCATCCACAACCCCTCAAAACACAATCGATGCCTTTCATAAATACGGGAAACCTTCCATTAATCCATTTGTAAGGATTTCATCCAAAATTTGAAATGAAAATTAACCTCATCAATCACCTGGATATTACATCCTCCCCCAATATAAAATATCATCTTGAAGTTTCACTTTCAAAAAATATTAAAACACCTAGGAAAATGTTTCAGGAAAATTTTCCCACATACTAGTTTCCCACATCATGTTGTCTCCTGAATACAGGAATGTCATCACCCCATTCAGATTAAAAGGTAAATATTATTTGTAAAATTGATCTACTGTAAGTTGCAATAAAATATAGGTTCTTCTCAAAGGATGTATTGTCCTTAATATCAACATTATCAACATTAAATAGATTATAAAAGTCCTGGTGATTCCCCTAAAAAGACCACACAAAATGGGAATCAAACAATGAAATACAACCCTATGAGATCTTATGAGCACACCTCTGGTCTAGTTATCCCCACAACCCTACAATCTACAATACCAGGTAACCAACCTATCCTTTTTTATGAACGTGATGATGGCCCAAACATGAAATCACCAGAAGGAGCACAAACTATTCCCAAAAACATTCCCCAAGCAATATTGTTCCACAACTCAATGACCAAAAACCTCGTTCCATAAACGGATAACCAAAACACAACTAAAGAATAACCATCATATCATGGCACACAACCAGTATAATCCGGATCCAATTCCTATATCCAAAACTTAAACAACAATATGGAACTTAACTGGGATCATCCAACCTACAACAACTATCACATCATCAACCAACCATTATCTCAATGGTTTTCTCCACCTAATGATTTATCTCACCAACAAACTCTACATGTGTTTACAAACTCCTCCTTAAAAAAATATACAATAATCCCAACTCATCTTCCATAATATACCAAACAGATTTCCCAACTAAACACAATAAAACATGCATGATAATTCAATACAATATTAGAATCCTTCCCAACCATTGAACCCACCAAAAAATGGATGCATGTTTTCCATCCATACAATTACTAAGGATAAAATGGATTTTCCTAAAAGATAACCCTACTCCCCATAGTAAACTTAGCATTAAATAAATCTTCCTACATTAATCTAAAACCCACTAATTTTGTTCTATTTTTACATGCCATGTTTGACCATACACAATTGACATTTCGCGAAATTCCCTACTCCAATAATTGGAACTTGTCCACTTCATGTAGCTATAGTGCCTTCTAACATTAGGCATACATCCATCATCATAAACACATACTAGAGTCTATCCCTAAATTCAAGTAAAACTACTCCATCAGGGTATCCAATACAGCACAACATTCATCATGATATGTATAATACCCTGAAACATCTTTACCATAATCACTATAGATTAAATTTATAAACCACCTCAAGCCTAAATCCATCACTCTTCTCATCAAAACACTAAATTATATGTCCACATAGCCTTACCTTGGAATCCAATAATACACCTCAATGATTCCTCATTGGTATCTTGATGTCCCAAATCAAACCCATAATCTACTCCACACATCAACAAATATACCATCATTAGGATAACACTTCCATGAATAACACATCACTCTTTATCTTAAGAGTGTCTTTGTCAATACATTCTACATGAAATTTAAAGCACCACAGATCATGCCCACATAAAAAGATATCCCAAGAAGTTTTCATGTCCATCTCACCCTCACTGGTGTCAAAAAACATTAACTATCACACACTCCTGACATAATATAGTGGAACTTTCAGCAATTAGCAACATACAACCACCCCAAGAACCTCACTCATAGATATCCAGTGGTGAACCACCGCCCACAGAAGTTTTTTATTTTCTTCTATAAGGTGGAATCCTTCATTAAGGCCCTTAATCATACCAAAAGAAAACATATATATTAGCATATAGAAAACTATCTCTTAGCGTACCTAGTATTCCATCAAGTTAATGGGTATGACTGTATCAATTATAGAAGAAAAAAAGATGTATTTTATGAATTCCACCACTACCGGTTCACAAAAGATGACACTTCGCACCATGGGGTCAATTTAACCTATCAAAATCTATAGCTTACCTACACTGAAGAAACTCAACAACACATAACCATTAGTGCTCAAGTGGGATTTTCAATAAAAAATCACAACTTCTCCAGGACCCTCTTCCAAGACTCTACTACCCAACATTCCATTAGGAACTACTACTATCACTCTAGTCAATTTAATTTGTATTTTCCCTAGTGATTCATAATGGAAACATAATGAACCATCCCACCAATCTAAAACCAAGCACTCTCTCGCACAATAAGGAATCCCCACTATGATCATGCAGAAAAAGATATGATCATATCTCGAGCCACCTAATCACTCGTATAAGATGGAATCATACATCCCTAGAATGTTCCCATAACTAGACCTCAGTTTAACCCTCAAGGTAATGATCTTTCTTGTGACCACTCACTAAACTCGACTCTAGACCACATGATCCACACAAAACCGCTACTAAGCCCAGACAAACTATTACACAATTAACCATTCCTACTACTCTATAAACCTCATCATACATAACATTCATTCGGTGTAACCATGTAATAAAATAACCTTACTTATGATTCAGGACTGTCCAAATGATCAACCCTCACATCAGGTGTCATTCCATATTGAAATGGTCCATCCATGCTTTGGTCAACCTTGTTTTTTCCAACAAAATTGAACATGATTACTTCATTAAACATTATCACCACCATTGTTTCTAGAATATAAATGATCAATCCCGTTGAAACCATCCCTACAATCAACCACAAGCACCCAATTTATTACCTGAGAGGGAAATCGAGGCATAACCATTCCATTTTGGATGAAACATAAATGCACCGATTATGCCTCAATTCCACCTCTATGGAATTACTATTTTCCTACATTACAAATCACACACCATGATGGGATAAATTCCCTTTGAGGATGCCCAAGATTACTCAAAACCACTAACACATGTCCAAAACACAATTCACGTATCCAAAACAATTTAATGTTCCACTTTTCCCTCTAGTCCAATCCTAAAAAACATTTACAAAACACAATTCACATATTCAAAAACATAAAATTTCCCCCATATCACTCTAGTACAATCCTAATCTCGGAATAACTCTACGATATCCACTATCAATGTAAAAACATGAACCTATGTCATTCACATCCAAAGGATCTAGATACTTGGATGACCACTCTCATGGGTTACTATCAGAGTGAAAATGAATCAAACATCCTAAACTAGAGTCCCATCTAGAATATCACTCTAGATGCCCCTCTAATCCATACACATCAGATATAAAACTAGTGGATTCTCAAAGGTATCACAACTACCAACATTTTGAAATACACAACACCTAATTCACCAAGTGAACATTTAATCTAGGACAATCCAAAATGATACTAACAAATATAAAATGGTGTTACAAGCCAAAATCCCACTCTAGGGTCCAGAACACGCCCCAATAATCCTCAACACAGAAGGGTCACCATATACTCATTACTTGATATCATATCACATTGTTGAGATTGTATGCTATCCAAAAGAGCATTGAAAATCATTCCACAATCCATCACAACAAACCCCATCATGACCGCACAACCTGTAACTAAAATTCTAATATCTAATAAACTTTAATTTCCCAAAGAATTGATAAATAGTTTCCATAAAAATGAAAGGGATGTTCACTATAGGTGTCCCCAAGAGTCCCATTATTAAAAATTATTATTAAATTAAATCTATCTTTTAAAAACAACAGAATTTATATTTCAAAAAAAAATCTATTTTTATACACAATGATTTATACTTTCAAAAATATTTTTAATAACCCATATTTTAAAGATACCTAATTTAATTTAAATTAATATTTCATAGACCATTTAAAAAAATTAAACGGAATATTTTTAGGTATAAACCATAGATAAAAAAGTATAGTGCCAGTATATGAATCCTTAGTAACTATCAACCACAAGAAACACACAGATGGCCTTTCAATCATATATTCCTAGAATGATGCATGAAAATACACACCCTCCCATTCCATTCCTATGAATTAGATAAACCTCTTCAAACAATAAAAATGAATACAAGGGTATAAATCGAGCTGGAAGTGTCATTCAATGTTAAAATCCCAAAAGACAATACCTATTACCACTATTGACAACTTGGATTTTCCCCCATGCATGGGACTACAGGAATCCTTTCATGATCTCATTAACAATATTTGAAAAGATCGTAGTATCTTGTCTATAATATTAGAATAATATGTCAAAATAAAACAACTATGTTATCACTTTGCAACTCCCCATCTCGAGAAACACTATATCCGATGGCATGAGCCTAGTCGCCACCTACCTTTCGGAAGACCTCCCCATATGCTAGATAATGCTGATTAGATGTGTGGATTTGTTAAGGTATAATGAGGATACATTACTCTCTTTTTAGAGTTAAAATGAAGAATAAATAATATTAATAGACGTATGAAAAAAATTAATCCATGAAGCTATATGATTAGTGGAAAGATACCTCAATAAACTAAGGGAAACATATTATAAACCAAGAATGCATGCACAATATATCATATGTTCAATCAATAAAGAAACAAATACAAAAAAAATAAATAAAAAACCTTGAACGTGGTCCCAAGTCCAAATTTGTTACTCACATACTATGCTCCTACCCATCATCATATTCACAAAATAAACACTAGGTCCTTATCCTAAACGTATACCATGAAAAAAATAACATCTACTAGTGTACCAAAATACATTATCGATATGAGAAAGTTGTGAGTATAAATCAGTAGGCCACCACCAATAGTGGCTAATTCAATAACCAGTGTATATAATTTTTTATACTAATCATCATGTTTTAATAAATAATCAGGCTACTAAAAGAATGATGTTTCTCATATATAGAATAAGAAATTATCCATTTTAAACATTATGTTATTTTATTAAATCCAACCATCGTAACCTTCCCTGAACATGTTGGGAACCTAAGGCAAACCATAATGGTGTTACATAAATTTATTTTAAATGAAAGTTGTTTAATCAATACAATTAAAAAATTCACATTAGAGCATTATTACCATTAACCATTTCATATTCATAAATGGGGAGTAGAGAACTTTAATAAAAAATCACAAACCATTCCATCTTTAGGAGAATGAAGCCTCAGTCTGATAGCCTTGACCAGGAACAAAATCTATGGATATAGAGCCTAAATGTAGAAAAAATAAAAATAGAGATCCTTTTTCCAAAACTCAAGTCATAAAATACATTTGTGGGTCCTAGAGAATTATTCTAGCCTGAACCGTGGTAATAGATCATCATTAAAATAACCCACTCATACTATTTATCACATAGACATGATTATATAACAATTTTCACATTCACCAATATATCATTTCAATTTAATAGTCCTAGATGACCTTTAAAACTAAAATATGTCATAAATAAAACCATAACATCATCCCATGGAATTGAAAACAAATAACAAATAAACATTTTTAAATAATATAGAAGTATCCCTCTAAAACATGGGTCCTCCACTTTGAAAAACTAAACCATGAACCAAGATTTCATTACCATTACCAATCATTTAAAAGGGTTATTTCAATCATTTAAAAAAAGGAGTAAACCTCCAGCATTTAACCTCACCATTTAAAATATATTAACAAAAACCATTTTCAAATCACTTTGAGTTCAATATATCCTATAAAAAATTACCCACATTCAAAATATCATTTTCCATCATTGCAAACTATACACAGTTCATAACCCAAAACATTTCATTTAAACCATTTCAAATGCCTTCTCAATATTTTTCAAAATCTTAAACATAAAAATTTCAACTATACCTTTAACGATTACAATTTACTAACAACAAATTCTACTCATTCCCTCTCATAATATCCCAATCTCCACATTTACCAATTTTTTGACCATTTTCAGGGGATTTTAATTCCCAATGGTTATCCATATTTTTGGTCTCAAACTATTTACAAACTAAATGGGGTCGGTGAAGTGTCTCACACCTCAATATAAGTAACATGTTTTTTTCATTAGTCAAATACCATAAGAATCAGGAAGATTGTACATTATAAAAACCTCTTACACATATAAAGCATCCCAAATGTGGGATAAATTTTATAGACCGCCTACCTAATGATCATATATAACCACTCATCTAATTTTGACCATTAATTTGAGCTAAAATTTCCTTAAACACCATAAAGAATAAAACCATTGAGAATAAGGTATTTTATAATCATAAGGATATTAAACAACCAACAAAGTCTCTCCTAGAAAATAGTAGGAAGAATATTAAAATACTAACCAAATTTTTTGATTTTCACAAAAAAGCACTAAAAATTTCTATGAATCTATTGTGAGACACCAATTTAGGAGGGGAGATATCCAAGATCATCACTATTTATGTAGGGGGTTGAATGGTGGGGTGAAGGAGATACATGTAAAGTCATTTGAGATTATGGGAATTTACCAACTTTTTTAAGAGCCACATGGTTTATTCACACTATTAGCCTAACCCGGCAACCATGTGGTTCCATATATATAAGTTGAATATAAGTAAACTTGTTTTCTATGTCATTTAAATGGATTCATGATCCATGAAGTGTTTAAGAGGCCACCAATTTCTAAGTGGATCTTGAGTCGTTTGGCCTCCTAGGTCACCTGATGCTTCTTCCATAACCCTTCACCCTCTTCTGATGGTTGCACAATTATAGTGCACATATACTACAAACTGTGTTCTAACTATGCACTTAGGATATATTGGCCTATGTTCCCCATCTACCATGCCCAAACCCCCATAACACCTATGAGATCATTCTTAAACACGGTAAAAACATTCATTAACAAATTTAGGATGAATTTTTTCAAAATTCATAACAAAAAATATCACATTAAATGTCATGGATCAAATAAATTCCCTAAAAATATCATTTCTAGATCCATCATTTACGTATCCATGAATATATATTTTTTTAATCAGAATCATTGATAGTGTAGTTAATTATTTTCCACATAGAGAATTATCTACCTTATTTCACTTTATATTATTGTGGTGTTTAGAGATTTTATAGTCCTAAATCATCTCTAACTATTTTTATTGATTGATGTTAACGTATTTATATGTGAATATATACTTTTGATTCTATTTATCTATACATATTTCAAAAATTTCACCATACTAGTAGTGAAGAAAATTTTTCAAGGAAATGGTCATTACCGATAACTATGGATCATGTCTAAGCTAGTCCTTCTCATGAGTTATCAACTACCATGAGGAAATATTTATCACCTCTTCATCTGATATGAATGAAATACCCAATTCATTCCTGGATTCATCACCATATATCACAATACCATCTCCACACAATGTTATTGGGAGTACATGTGTAGTGATTACTCTTATCTAGAGATACTTAAAGAGATCCCCAATTTCTTATTTCGAGTTATACATTACACCATTCCAGGTTAAATTGGTTAGTGCGATATAAAATCATGATATTTTTATCAATAAAAATATGTTACACCCAGATAATATTGGATAACTAGAGATATATGTGACACATTTGAGTTTGGTACATTCCTCAATTGTATTTATCATTTTAGGTTCTAAAAAAATTCAACCACTTCTGATATTCATCAAAACTAATAAGACTTGATTTATCCAAAATGGAAACTTTATATGAATAAAATAAATTTAACTTTTGTTAAAGTCTATAATATAAATGTTATATTCTCTTAATTTTCCACCATTCTCTTAGATTATATTAAAATATCATCAATAAAGACAACCAAATATTTTTCTAGGCAGTCTCTAAATATTTTATTCATAAAATCTAGGAATATTCTAGGAGAATGTTTTAGTCTGAAGGAAATAACATTGACCTCATAGTGTCTATATGTTGTAAATATGGTTATTTTATAAATATATTCCTTCCTTGACTTCAATTGATCATATAAATAATTAATATCCTCCTTTGAGATATATTGATCTCTTTATAGTTGTTAAAAAAACAGTCTTTCATAGGTAGGGGAAAAAGTTTCTCTATAGTTATCTTGTGCATATATCATTAATCAACATATATCAACATAGATATAACCTTTTTCATGAAAATGAGAACTAATTAACCTCATGGTGATGCACTAATACATAGAAACCTTTTATTTCAAAATTCTCTTGCATGAGCTTATTTAACTCCTCCAATTTTATCAGGTCAATCCTCTAACATAATTTTTAGTTATGATTGGATTTGGGAATAATTTATATTTTGAAATCTACATCATGATCTGGGGAAGGTTTGATAATTCCCCAAGGAATACCTTGATGTATTTTCTTATAATTGGACTTTACTAAATGTTTTTTATTTCCAATGACTCAATCATTTTGGTAAGGCATGATTATTCACTATTTATCGACACCCCCACAATTGGGGAATTTTAGAATGGATATAAACAATCACCCTTATATTTGTACCAGATCATGGTATAGATGAAAATATATAAATAGAATTCCTTCTCCAAGATGCTATTGTATGATCTATATAATGAGAGTCAATCCATGCCTTGTATAGTTCCAAATTCTACAATGTTACCTATTACGAATTCATTGGAATAATATTACAACGTATTCTAATTATAGAAGATTCCAATACTTGGGTTTCACTAATACCACCACTAGTTGTTTTATGGATATATATACTTCATGGTGTTGGTGTTGTGATACCAGATTTCTATAAAACCTGTCAGAAAAAATGAAATGTGTAGAACTAAAAAATACATTTCCATTAACAAGTGAAAAAAAGTATAACTTGTACGACATCATTTTTTTTTGTTTCACCTCAGAATTAGTAAAGTCATGATATTTCCCATGATCCTTCTTCATCAGTGGTTTCCACTGTGGATTACCCTCAAAGGCCATTAGTTTATTGTAATATATTGAATAGTTCCCTTTATCCCAATATTTAATTATTAAACCATGGGTGGTGTAATATAAGGTTCATTTTGTTCCTCTATAATTTTAGTCATATTTATCAAGTCTCTTTGATAGTCATGATCTTAGTGATCGTATCCCGCACACTTTATATATTCCCCATTCCATTGAGCCAATTATCACGATGTTTTTTCTCACATTTCTGACATGTTGGTGGTTACATCTTCTTTCCTAATTTTTAATTTGATCCCTTAGTTAAATACTCTATATTTAATTTCCTTTCTCTATATGTGTGGTTCCATTCTACAAAATCCATCAATACTATGTGAACACATAAAACTAATTCTTTTTAAATATGAGCATCCTTGACCGATATAGCCCTTAAATTGTTTGATTTTAAACCAAAAAAATAATATACCTATTTTTCTATAATTACTGATCACAAAACCAAATGAATATATTGTAAGGCTTATTTAAGTTTACTCATAAAACAAGATGGAATAATTATCATTTTTTTAATCTCTTGGAATTATGACCCCATATTAGTTTGAATAGATTGAATGAAATACTTCTTAATAAATAAAATCATAAATAAATACACTCCATTTATTCCTTTTCATCCTTCTTCTTGGTATTATATAATAGGTCACTATATTGATTAGCCTATCCATCTAAATGATATATAGAATGAGTGACCTTCTCCATATATGAATAGGGAAGGATAGAAAAAGGGTTTCAATTGATTTTACATATTATTTCATGATAAGTGGTTCAGAAGACCAACATAATGTTATTGGTTATTGAATAATAATGATCTGGATACCTTGTTTATTCTTCTTGGGTAAAAGAGGACATTACACATGGTATATGTTATTGACCATAACTGAGATAGTTGGGTATGCATCATAATTATGTTTTGATCTCAACATCCCATGGCATTGAGGATTTTATTCATGAAATCGATCCAATATCCTCCCCATCGGTTCTTGGTATAGTTTATATTGGTTCCAATAAATATCTAAAATTTAATTTTTTTAAACAAAACATAATTGAATAAATCATGAATAAATAATTCCTTCTTATGTGAATGTTAATTCTAAAGTCATGTATTATGGGTATTCTATAAATATACTCTTCATAAAATTATACTTTTAGGATCATGATGTATATAATTAATCAATCATTAAAATAAAAAAATAAATTATCTAAACATCATTCATAATGGTTGGTATAGTTTTTTTTGGAAAACTGAGTCATATCCACAAAGAGTTTTAACCAAGATTTTTAGAAAGGAATCTTTATCTTACACTAATTTCCAATTAATTAAATACTCAATATTCCATTTTTATGGTAATTACTCATTGGTAAAATTGTGTTAGATCAAAATTCACTTGTAGTGTCTATAATAGTATTTCAATTCTTGAAAAATATTACTGTCATACTATAACAAAATATAGGATGCTTACCCATGCATATAATTATCCTTAATATTTTTACCAAAAAATTTTAATCACAATTCATAAATTAACTAATCTGTGTTCTGATACCAACTATATTGACCCAAATTTTCCATACATGACAGAAATCAATTTTCACAAAAAAAAATTATTTTTTATACAATTCAAAATTCAAAAGATTAAGATCTTATAAAAATATGGATCTCACGTCAGTTGAATACAATAAAACATAAAAAAAATTAAATAATTATTCATTATCATTATAACATATATCACATTCTCTTTATTACATGTAATCACTGGAGGTTATACATTAATGAATGATGTGCTCAAAAATCCTAGTAAGAGGAGGAATATGGTGGGTTAAATTTGGGATATGAATTAATAGCACAAAGGTGAGAATCTTCAACATCATTATATAATTAGAATATGATCATACCAATAATATTGAGGGAATTATTTGATAAATTCATTGAATATTGAGTATGGATAATTCAGAAACATCATAATATGTTGGTTAAATTCTATATATAGTTTTTATCAAAGTATGGATCATGTTCACCAATAAAATTTGTGCATAAATCATTGAATTATAATTCCGAACAACGATTTAATAATTTATTAAATCACATAATATAATGAAATATATACGAATACCCAATTAAATGGGGGATATATTATTATATCCTCATCAGTCACATCATAATATGTTCATAGGTCAATAATTGTGGCTCGATTCAGGGGTATTCATCTATAGGTTGACGCTTTTGACATATTTGTTATTGATTCATGGGGGCATCAAGATTGTGAAGCAGTGGGTCTAATCAATCGGTGCCACTTGATGATATTTTTCTCCTTAGAGGATTATTTGATTGTTTCCTGGTCTAGAGACCCTCACATTTTCAATAGATTTGGTCTCACCCTCTTCGCTGGTATTTTGAGTTCAGTATGAAATGGGATGTGCCTTTGACGGTGGTTTGGGTAAGATTCCCCTGACCTGCCTCTTCCTTTCTAGAACCCTTCGATTATCTATTTTCTAGGGAACCTGGTCGGAAGATACTTGTTCTCTGATAATCGCACTTCGGCAGTGTGTCATCCAATTTCCCCTCACATATATATTGAGCTTGATTTCTCGAAGGCTCCAACAGAATGGATTTATATCTCAGTTGGTGAATAATTCAGATGGAAGTAAAGGGTGGTCTTTGAGTCGTGGCATGCGTTCTGCCTAGGGTGCCACAAGTTAGGCCATTTGGCCTCTATTTGCCATCATGGTCTTAATGGTAAGAAAAACATAGTTCCAATGTTTGATGGGTCTGAACTGCAGGTTTCTCCTGTTGTCCAGGAGGCTCTAGATAATTATAGCATGGGTGGTGGTGAGGAGATGAGCGTGGTTGTTCCAAAGTTTGTGGGATCTGTTAGTCATCAAGAATGTACAGTCATCGAGCCTCGCTCCTAGGAGGATCAGCTACTACAATGGACTCCATTGGATCACTCAGATTCTATGAAGTTTATGAAGATGAAGGTGACCGAGTCGCAGGTAGCAGATGTCTTTTCCCACCTTAAAGTGGATTTGGGAATAACTCCCTTTCAGGTGGGTGAAGAGGATACTGTAGAAGGGGTGATTCAAAAATGAAGGCAGTGGACATTTCGGTTTCAATAAGTAGTCTCGAGGGATATGACATGGTGTATGGAATGTTTGTATTTCTTGCTGAGATAAACCCTCAGAGTGGACAAAAGAGGGTGGATAGAGTGACTCTATTAGGGGCTGTAGACCCAAACATTCTCAGTGATAACCATGCATTTTAGCTGAGGTCAGGGAAAGGAGGAAATAAGAATGGATTGGAGAACAAATCAGGAAAGGGGAAGCTTCCATGAAAGTTGAGGGGAATCAAATAAGGTTAGGAGATTAAGATAGGGAACCGATTTGAGGGTTTGGATGTGCAAAAACCCTCCTTGACTCAAGAGGAAGATACTTCTGGTGATAACAACTATAGTCAACTCTCAGTGTATAACATGGATTTATTTCCTGGGAAAGGGTCTCATAGACCTCAAGGGAAAAAGGGAAACATGATTTTTAGATTCAAGGAAATGTATAGTGGTCGAAGGGAAAAAACCAAAAGGACAAAGGGATTACTCCCATTTGCTGAAGCTGATGGAGACGAGGTCGGCCAAGAAGGGAAGGAATAATGAATGAAAATCCTTAATGAAGGGGGATAATGAAGAACCTATGGAGTGCTTGAAACTGATTCTGCACTCTAAGAAAAAATAATTAGAAAACGTTGTGCGACTAAATGCCTCATAAGAAGAGATTAAAATAATTTATGCAGGAATGTTGCAAGTTGACTCCAGTGAGGAGAAAGAGCTATGGATAGATAAAAAAGATAGAATAATGTACCTAGGATTCAATCAAAGCATAATCAACTCCGAGAAATTCGTCTAGAAAATGGAGAGGATGCTCACTCACCTTGAAGATCTTATCAGAGAGGACACAGAAAAACAGGTGAGTTCGCTACAATGGGAACATTATAGGGTAGCTATTTGAGGTAATCAAAGTCTTGTGTTTAATCATTTTGTGAACTTTTTTATCATGTAGTGGTCATGCATACGAACATTGGTTTTCCATTTTTCCTCAAAATGGTCTAATGAAAATTTAAATTTGGATGGATGTTACTATTTATTCCTTAAAATTATATAATTTTATCTTATAATATTCTTTTCTACACGTAATATGTGTCGATATGATGTTTTATTAAATAATATCATCTTTTTTTTGATTTTTGTATTTTTATGGGGTAATAAACGAATGTAAAATTATTTAAAAATGATTATAATATAGGAAAATAAATATCTATATATTATAAATATTTCATACCAACCAACCATAATGTTTGTGGGGGTCAAAGAGTTGGTAATGTCTTCATTGGAATTTGAATGGCCGCATATGAGGCATTGAACAAAGATGAGAGAATAAAATATTAATATATAAATATGTCAAAAATATAGTCCTTAATAAAATATTAAAATACGAATAAATTAATAATTGATGTTATTGTCTTGAATGTAATAATAAAAACAGGGAAGAGAATAAGAAAATGTGAAGAAGAGTTGATGGAATCTTACACTATTGTTAGTGTTCTTTATTCTATATGATAAAAAATACATAATTTGTTGGAGTTAATTGAATACAGAACATAAAAATGGATTATTTGGGTCTTATATTGTGGAATTTTGGTAGAGTTTTGTGTTTGGAATGTGGAAGTTATTTTTTCAGGGGTGGGTGAGGGGAATTTTTACGTGAGCAAAAAATTGTTTTACGGTAAAATATTGTAAAAAATGTTAAAACATGTCAAACCTTTAAAATGTAAAAAATTTGTAATTATTAATTATATATCATTAAATTAAATTGTGTTTAGATATTTGCACCATTTTAAAATATAATTTAGTAGTTTATTAAAATGGAAATAGAAAAAATGATTTTTTTAGTTTAGTGGAATACTTTTGACTTTAGACATTGCTCAAGTACTATTTAGGTTTTGAAATTATGTTTGATGTTGTTAAATGAATTTTTTTCTTATTAAATTTATTTTGGATCTAAATAACAAAATAAACATTTATTAATTCATTAGTACATCATCATTATGCCATAAAACATAAAATATTTGAAAAAACTTCATGCTAACTATTCATATAAAATTTAATTTATTTCAAAAAAATTCCAAAAAAAATAAACAATGGGATGTTTCTATGTTTTGATTACAAAATTAAAATTAATTTTATCAAAATTATTTTCTATCATTCGTACAAGTAATTTTTGATATATTTTTTTTATTTTTATATAATACATAGAAATATAGTTTATTAAAAACATGTTTGTATTTCCTATGAGTTTTTAGTCAATATTTGTTTTGGTAATTATAAAACTTTAATTATTTAAAATTGATCAAGATAAATATTAATTAAATTAATGTTTATTATTTTTCAGTTTAAATTAAAATTCCCAATGTTCATGTAACTATTTTTGATGTCCATGTTACTATTCAAATAGTCACATTACTCTTCGAACTTTTATATTACTATTCCAAAAGATGCATTACATCCAATAAATATCTAATAATTTTTAATTAATGATTCAATAAATTAAACATGGTTATATATTTTAATTAAATAAAAATTTGACTCATTGAAAGATATTCCATTTCTTTTCCATAGTATTTTAAAAGTTGTTGATTATTCTAGTAGATTGGAAGGATAAAAATTTTCCCAATTTACTTTTATTTTTTCTACTCTTCTTAGTATATTTTATTTATTTTTATGGTTACATTTTATCACAAATATAATGATATTCATTAATGAAGTATTTTTTTTCCTGTTTTTTATATGTTTATTAAGTATATAATTAAATATAGTATAATATTAAACAATATTATTGGGGAAAAATTGTAATTTATAATGTTTGGGTATTTATATTTAGTTAAATCTCATTAAAAAACCTATAATATAAAAATATATTAAGGTTTATCCAATTCATATTTGGGTTAATTGGTTCCCACCAACTACATAATGATAAAACATACATATTTTCACAACAAGAACAATGAAATGTTAATAATTTATCACAAATTGAATAACTTGAGAAAAAAATGTGTTTAATGAAAACATCTATAATCCATAATCATAAAAATAAAATTAAAATAATGTGGATGGTATCATTATATAATATTAAAAATCTGTGCTTATTTACCATTAAAGTTTGTTTTTAGAGATGAAAAATACTTCAACAAGAGCATTGAAATTTACCTAGAAGAAAAAAAAGTAATACACTTTATGTTTTTGATATAGCATTAAACAATTATATAAAATATAATGTTAATAAATATATATTTTGAAGAAATAAATATGGATAGTATGTTTTTAATGAATATAACGAAGTAAATGTTAATATTTTGAGATAATATATAATACAGATTCCATTAACATTTTTTAGAATGAAAATGTAATGAAAAATGAATATTATAGAAATATAAAAAATGTGATTTTGAAAAAAAATCATTGAAATGTATCATAATAGTTTATATAATTATATATATTTTCATCCATAATAAAATATTATGGTCATTGATGAAAAAAGTTCTAAACTGAAAAAAAGTGGTATGGTCAGTTTCTCTTACAAGATTCATTATGTGTCAACCCTGAACCAAATAGAAATTTAAATGGTAGAATAAAATTTAATAATCACTATTAAATATTGGAAAAGTAAGAAAATATTTTTTTGATAACAATTTCACACAATTTAATTAAATGAAAATTAATCCTATAAATTTCAAATTTAAAATGAGATTCAAAAGAAAAACCCACAGCATTTTACTTCAGACATCCAGGAAAGAAATTTAATATCATGTATAATAAATATAACAATATTAATATAAAATTTCATAACTTTATTGATACATATAAACATTCCAAGTATTGAATTATTATAATTTATTGGACAGTCATTAGTCATCATTTATTTTCATCATTAGTTATTAGTAATTTCAATTATTTTATTCATGATTTAAAATGTTAATGTTTACTCATGTTCTGTGATAAAAAATTAAAAATTCATATATTATCCTATATACTCAAATAGATTCTATATAGTTATTTTTAATGTTCAAATTTAGTTCAATGATATCATTAATCATGATTCATAATGATTGAATTAATGACCAGCTTGTTTCAGTAATTTGTTTAAGAAAACTTTGGTATATTAATGATGAAATATATATTAATATAAAATTTATATAACCTTATTCATGTCATAAAAAATTAATAAATTAACAAAAATTCCTATTTTTACCAAATTATTGTGCTGATGAAAAATGATATATGTTGTTCAATAAAGACGATAGTCTGGACGTACACATGAACAAAGTTTTCATTTCCCATATAACTGAAAAAATAAATAAAATTGTTTTATACTTTTTAAGTATTATTCAGGTTAAAAAAATATCTTATTTATTCATTAAATACCACTTTTAAATAATCTTGTAAGGTATTGGTGAAAAATAAAACAATTCAATCATGGAGAAGAAAGTTTTCAAATTACACGAATGGCATTTTCATTTTTCATTATAAAATGTAGTGGCAGAAAATGGTTATTGCATTGATATAAAAACATTTTAGTTTATTAATAATAATAATTTCATCATATTATAATGGGTAAAAATATTTCACGAAAAATATAGAAGATGATGAAATTTGAGAATGATTACAGAGGAGGAAATAGATATTTAGACACATTTGATTTATTCTTGGAAATCTACTAGATATAAAATGTATTAGGGATATCCCTATGAAAGAGAATCTCCAAAATGTGGAAAATGATATGTATTAATTTAAATGATTCATAGTATAGTAAAAAAAATTATTGTAACATTGAATGGTGGTGGGTGGGTCAATTTATAAGAAAAGGATATAAATTTTGTGTAAATATAATTTTCCAACAAAACAAATCATTTTCAATGTGTAATTGGGATCCAATAAGAAAGGAAATAGAGGTTAGGAAAAGTTTATGTTAGTAAATGACCTAAAAACTCAATTTGATACAATATATTTAAACATGATTTATGTTTTTTGGACCATGATTTAACCCTTTTACCTTTTTGAATTTTACTATGGTATCTAATTCATACCTAAGTAATTTAATTTTTTATATAAAAAAATGTCCATATTAAATTATTTAGACCCAATGACTAGAATTATTTATTCTAATTTATTATATTAAATTTCTAAAATAGATAAAATTTAAATCAAAATTAATAAAATTATAATGCATTGAAAATTAATTTAGGCGATCATTTAACTTATGTTAGAAAAATAGAAATTTATGCTAGTAAATTTAACATGATAAATTCAAATTAATAGGATTAATTATCAAATAAATATTTTATCAAGAAAAAGGATTCATAAATTATATTTTATGCTTATATCCTAATTATGTCGTAAAATTCATTGTATTTGTAAAAATAATAAATTTCCATATTCATTTAGAAATATATATTTTAGAAAAGAATAAAAACTAAACATTAGATCATTTTGATATATTGAATCCAAAACCAATTTTAATTTTATTATAATATAATTTCTAAAATTTTGGAATATAATTAATAAATAGAATAATAAAATATAATTAAATTTTTTTATTGGAAAATCAACTTCTCACATATTAAATGATTTAATTCGTAGTCACTATTAATAAATAAATATATTTTTAAGACATATTATCCATACCAAAATAATATTTCATCGAAAATTATCCAAATTATAATTAGTTTCCAAAAATAAAAATATGTACTATATAAAAGACAATTTTTAGAAAGTATTTTTTTTTTAAAAAAAGAACATATTATTTCATTACCTACATTAATTTAATTTTTCGAAGTTAAAATTAAAAATGGAATATGTTCTTATTTCTATATATATCTTTAAATTTTTTTGCATCTATAATTATATGATACACCCATGTGGGATACCTTATGATTATGCATCCAGAAGACTGGAGATTAAATCAAGGTAGAGGAGTATTTCTTAGTTAGTATAGAAATATTGTAGTATTACATGAGCAAGTAAAATAGAGGTACTATTGTATTGGAACTATTCGACCAAATTTTCCCTTTGGTACATAAAAATGAGAATTTCTATGCACGTCTTTCAGGTTGTCAATGTGCTATGGGATATAGGGACTCCATTATAAGCCAAAATAGCCTATAGTCCATAGGTCCTTTAGGATACCAATGGTAGGCTATAGGGCTTCATGCTAATGAAGTTCCAAACTAGTAGAGATATTAAAGATGTAAAGGTATTCACGAGTGATCATTTAGACATGGTGGTTCATTCATTGTGAATATGAGGATTACATGTTAAATAACCTAATTAGGGATGAAGCAATTACAACACATCAAATGTGAAATTCACAACGTCAAAGCTCATTAAGATAAGTACATTATGATGGGAAGGTGCTTGTATCACAATGAGATTTTGTGAAATTATTATTTTATTTAAAAAATATTAGTTTTTATATTATTATTTATATTATATATTGCGTATGGATTGTGTGATAGACAATACCATGTTTAGCTTACATTAAATATCACACTAGGTTTAAAAGAAACATGACATACTTTTAAAATATTATAAATTAATATGAATGTTATCACATACACATTGGAATGGTAGGAATGAATAGAATTAAATAAATTAATAAAATGTATGGTTTACACAGGTATATATAATGATTTATTTGGTGACCAATTAATTATATATTATGATAATTTTTTTTGAAAATAAAAGAAATCATTTTCGAAAAACTATATTTATAAAAAAAACATTTTACCTAAATAAATTAAAGAAACACATTTAGTGAAATATTTCAATTAAAAATATATAATATATATTCAGTTAAATTCTTAACATTCATCATCTTTGTTTTCATGTCAATAGATAAGAATAAATCCAATTTTACTCATACAATTGAATTTTATAAAATATTGTTTTGTCCTCATTAGAACAATTATTTTAAAAATACTTTTTACCAAATTTTGAAAATAAATTTGAAAAAATAAACACAATTTTTGAAATAGTAATACATAAAAATTAAATTAGTTTGATTTTTTTTATTCAGATTTTGCATTTAAGATGAATAGGGAAAACACAAAATTTTAATTAAAAATGAATTTTAATTTAATTAATTAATTATGATAAATCATTTTTAATGTAATTTAATTTCCATTATACAAAAAATAATACAATTTAGGTTATTTTTTTCATATTATTATTTAATGTTTTAAAAAACATTGTATGCTTTGGTACAGTTTCTCTTTAAAAACTCACATTTTCATCACGTCTTCATGATTAATCATAAATTTAATTTTCCCACTTATAGAATTTTAATATTGAAAAAATGGATTCCTTATTTAGAATCAAAATAATATACAATATATAATAAGTTCAACATAATTTTTAACCAAAATGAATAGTGAAAATAGAAAAATCTATCTACCACGGTTAAAGTAAAAATCAGTTTACCGAGGTTGTAAAACAAACAGGACAAGGGGTGAAAATATCCCAAAACCTATTGAGAACCAATTTAATTTCCATATTTTATAAATATTTATTTTATTTCAATAATTTTATATTATTAGTTCTATTTGGTATGAATAAAACATTTGTATAATTTTTTTCGTTTAAAAAATTAAGTGTTCTACTCTGGTCCCATATAAAAGACCACCCCCGCCTCTACACTTCACACCTTCAAATGATTTTGGTTGTAAAAATATATTCTAAACTAACATCCAAACATAAATACTTCAATATTATAATCATTTGTTTGGATATATAGACATCCAAGTAAATCATTAGACACAATCCTAAGGAGGATACCTTAAGGAGAGGTAAGAGTCATTAGTGATCATTTTTTATTATTTTCTTCCTACACCTTATTCATTTATTATTATAACATAGTGATTAATGACCATAGAATAATCCATATACAATGAAATATTTTTGTTAAGGTAATGGACTATAATTATCTCTACATTAATCAAATGGGTTATGAAATCATAGTTCGTGTGTACAGTGGACTACAGTCTTGTAAACCGATGTCATTATTTTTGTCATTTAAAAACTATCATGGTGGGGTAGAGTTATGTATTTTTTCTTTATATATTTTACCTATTAAATTTTTACACTTTATTAACTATTATATCACATATATTTTCATACTCTCTATTTTATGGGAATAAAATAATGGCTCTCGTTTGTACGGTGTACTATCAACTCTAAAAAGAGATTTGATTCATTAACACATTTAATGAATGGTATTAAGGATGATTTTAATGAAAATATTTGATATATATGGTTGAAAAATTATTTTTTTGATCATTATATTTCATTTATGTTTCTATTATTCAATGGAACAAGAAAATAAAACAACATTCATCCACACATATAGCCCATTATCTCGATGAATGATGTATTTCATTTTCTATCACAAAATTTAATAGATTTATATAAATGTATATATACTAAATATATTTCATATTTATATCATGGTTAAAATAATTTATATAATGGTGTTACAATCATGTAATAGGATAAATGAAACATATACGAAAATAATAAATATTCCCTGAAACGTGACATTAACATTGAATTGTTAATAAAATCGGTAATAAAATGAAACAATTAAATCATATATGGTATGATATATAAAATTATGGTTTTTAGTATTATTCATAATCAACCTATATTAATTATTTGAAAGTTTTTAACATGTATATATGAATTCAAAAGTTAAGGTGGTAGATTTCTATTGCATTATAACATTCTTTGAGAAAAATATCTTATAAACCCCAGGTTTCTTTTAATTGATGTATATATATCCCCTGAATTCATTTTATTATTATTATAAATATAATTATTTGTATTTAAATAACATTATAAGGATCCATATTTCATGGGGTTTACTCTTAAAAAGATACCAAATCGGTAAGGTATTTTTGTTTAAATTTTTCTTATTTGAGACATATGATTATATCATAAACCTATATTATTATATCATGTTTATATATAAAACATATAAAATCTTAATAACATGAATTCATTTTTCCTCATGATATTTTTTTGTTTTTTATGGAATTTACTTTATGGTGATTACATATCTATGTTACAAAAGTGGTAAAGATTTTATGTTACAATATCATCATTTATTGGGATTATTTACGATTATGTTTACAATCATATAATATTATGAACTATAATTCATGAAAAGATGATAATTATTATACATTTATTATTTATTTAGAGTACATTATTTCCTGTTATTATCCTCTCTTTACGAACTCATGTGTTAAAAATAAAATATCTTTCATAAAACGAATTCATTTCACTCTTCGGCAGAAAACCCTTTTTTTTCAAAACCATGTTTTCCAAATAAAATATATAATTATTTGAATTATTTATTAAATATATTTCTATCAATGATTAACTTATTAAAAAATATATTTAAATGAACATTCATGACATTTTCCAACTAATGTTGGTATGGATTTTACCAGCAATGTAAAATAAATATTTGTTTGATCATGTATGGAATTAATATAAATTACAACCATCATGAATATTATTTTATTTGGTGTTTCCTTAACACTTATTCATTTTAATTTTTGGTGAAAATTATTTTTCTAATTTTTTATATTTCAAAAATTTTATTAGTAAAATGATATTTTTCTCGTTTAATGTGTTAAATGATTTTAATATATTATTTTATATGTTTTCATTATTATTTTAGATGAAAAGTATTTTGAATTTTTTTTATTTTTTCAAAATTGATTTCTATGGATGGTAATTTTCCTTAAAAAATGTTCCATGTGATCTTTCGAAATCCTTCTCCATCTATGATGATAGCCTTGGATATAACTTATACTTTATTGTGGATATGATCCAAGGATACAATTCATATTCTTCTCAAAAATATTTATTATCACAATATTGTTATGAAACCCAATTTTCTTCTACATGTTATACAATTACAAAATACTGATGAAACACACTTCTTTTTCCACAGGTTATGATGAAATGATTATGAAACCTATATCTTATCCAAAGGTTATGATATGATGAACTTTATATAAAACCCTTTTAATTTAATGGGTTTTGATATGTCGAATGTGATATTATATTGTGGAACACATAAGTATGGTTTTTAATTATTATATGGGTGGAACAAATATCTACCTCTGATTCACTGGGTAAATCTTTATATCTCATGAGATAATAATGGGAACAAGTTGATGGGATTGATATAATTTGGGAAACAAGTGTTTCCTGATCCAATATGGGAAAATTTTTTGTTCTTATCCATAATAGGAATCAAGTGTGTCCTGATCATCAATGGGAAATAAAAGATAAGTCTCAATCCACTATAGGAAATTGGTGTCTCCTATTTAATAATGGGAAAAAAGTGCCTCTTCAACCACAATGGGAAACATGTGATGTTTCCCAATCCACAATGTTGATCATCTTGGTAGTTAACCATCAAATATGAAATATATTTTTGTATTTATGGTGGAGAATAACATTATGTTATGAGTTTATGGTGCATGAATGATTTATCAAGATTTCCTAATAATATAGAGCATGCTTTTTGAAATGTTAAATTTCTATTCCATGAATCATGTTTATAATCAATGACAGGTTGAGGATGAAATTGTTTTGTTGTTTTTATGATGGAATACCCTTATGATTATTTTATACATTTTTATGATCATTTATTCATATATATTATATTTTCCATTACAAAACATATTATCTCACCCATTATTATATTTCCCTCCCTAGGTTATGATGAAATCTTGAAGTAGGGTATGTGTCATATGATTACTATGTGAGATAATCTTTGTGGGTCAAACTGAAGTTAATTAAACACATTAAGGTGATTGGGTTCTATGATTCCTAATGCACTAAACTATTACAACCCACATGCACGTTTTTGTGAAATGCATTGAATAGTCCTCTTGAAAGATGTAAGATCTACATAGAAAAAACCCATGTCTCCATTTTTCATATCATATGAAAGGATTAGTGAACCATTGGAAACTAGAATGATAAAAGTTTAGTGATAGCACTAGGTATACATAAAAGGATTTTTCTAAGGATCTATCTAAGGACATGTATAAGGATGAGTCAAAGTATCAGGAAATGTCTTGTAATATAGGTAATGTATAAAGTGATAGATTCCAAAAAAAATTAAACCCATTTTTATATACCTCAATTGATTGGGGTTCTAGAAGAGAGGTTCTTAGTGGTAATACCAAAAAAATGGGAGTATTGAGATGGAATCGATCATCACCTGGTCTATGCTAACAAGCATTGATGCACACCGGGTTTGGAACTCCTGGGGGGGTATGCTATATGCATTAAAAAAATTATGAAAAAACATGTTGGATGTAAATAGATGTAATGGACTTGGAAAAATCTATGGTTTGATATATGGAAAATAAGGTCTCCTTATTTAGATATATAATAAGTTATTTTTCATTATTATGGGGTTCTCCATTGTGTTTAGTGTTTCTCACACTATAGATTTTAGTTTATGTCAATAGATAAATATTGATGGAATAATGTAAATATAGAATGAATTGGAATATGTAAATATTTTTTTCAATTGGAGACAAATTTTATTAGAGAAGTAAAAAAAATATTGTTTACATTCTCATGAAAATTTATAATTATATAAATCATGATAAAGTACAAAATAATTAAAGGAGGAAACGCTTTCTGATTGAGTCAATCATGACACTAATTCCACCTTCTTTTAGTGGTCATATTGATCAACTAGTCACTATTGAATGAATTAGTACCATGGAAAATATATTTTCTTTTCATTGGTGTTTTGAACATGAAAATATCATTTTGGATAGATGTCATTTGTTAGGTGCACTAGATTAGTGGTCGATTCTCATTAATAATATGAGGTGATAAGAAGAAGTTGAATCTATAGAATGGGGAGAGTGAAATGGGAAATTTATCTCTAATTTCATCCCTAATATTCAATAAACAATGATATAGGGGGAATTACCTGACCAAATGAAAAATGAAGATGAATATATTTGTAAATATAAAGCTAATTTTACAAGACCTGAAAGGTATACTTATTATTTAATCATCATAAATAAAATTTAAATTGATTGATTATTTGGGGTCCAAATACCAATTCATCATAAGGTATTTTATATAAGAGGCTTCCATATTTATTATGAATTTTATTAATGTGAACTAATGGTAGAAATGGAAATTATATATTCCCACCATTCCTAGTGTTTTGATAAAAAAGGATGATCGATTCTCCAGAAATGTAAAATAGAGGAATAAAATTTCAGCCACCTGTATTCCTTAATTTTTGGAAGAATCATAATTGTAATTTCTTAAATAGAATTGGGAGATGATTTAAATTTTTAATGAAATATTATAAATCCCATTAATATTGAAATTTCATTATCAGGTGTGTTAATGTAATGGAGGATAATAGAATGCCAAAAATGCACCACATACACTATAGTGTTTCATGTGCAATGAGTTTGTTCATTATGAAAATCAATGCCCCATTACAAAGGAAAATGTGTTGGATAAGACAAAATGACCACAAATGATAATGAATAATGTGAATGATTAAGAAATCTCAATGGATAAAGATAATCATGAATGTTTTGTAAGACTTATCCATTCCCTCTTGGTTTTGAATGTCATGTTAATTTTGTATGATTGATCACTATAAAGAGCTAATTATCAACCTTTTTTTGAAATTTTGAGTAATTTTCTCCCTTTAATTTTATTAAGGAATAATTAAAACTCATTTAACATTTTTTCATTAAAAGGATAAACCCATGATTCTAATGAAAATGTTTTGGTATAAGATAAGATTATATATAAAGGATAATGGGTGAACTAACTTTTGTATTTATATATGTCTCCAAGTATGATTAACTTACGATCAATGCATACCATGATTGGTTTATGAATTTACCTTTGAAAAAATGTTAAAATTTATTGACATCCCTTTAGAGGTTTTATGTGATGTGATTTTATAACGATTAATGATATTTAAAAAGATATTTATTGAAATCAACCCCATTGGTTTTATATATATTTCTATAAAAACGTTATTATATAAGGAATTACATTAAATATTTTCCCTATAATTAATTTTTTTGATAACCATTAGGGTGTGTGTTATCATGTATGATGAGATAATTAAGTTTTATAGTTTACTAGCTTACAAAGTCAACACAATTCATTAATATCAGATAAGATTTATCTTTAGATCTACATAATATAATATATAATAAAGAAGTTATATGGTCACATGGAGTAATAAATTCACTTGTATGTTATCATAATCATTATTTCACTACATTTTTTGGGTAAATCCTTTAGTATAATCTTGTTATAGAGTTTATATTTATCACCACATATAAAACTCATATAGATGGTTAGTTTGAGAGAATAATTAAAACCATATTAGATGTGTTATGATCTTGTTCCATGGATTTTATGGGGTTCTTGATAAAAAAATATTGTAGTTGAATTTTCATTAAAGAATAGCATTTACTAATGCATTCAAATGTATCCTTATGAAACCATTTATAGAAATAATTATATAACCCCAAGGTATAAGAATAAAGATACAGAAAGGAATATATTGGCACTTGAGAATGATAATGACATGGAAGAGAAGATTATTTAAATTTATTAACATGTATGGATAGTATAGATTTTACATAAATGTTATGATGATTATCATTAATGTGATCTATAATTTAATGTTGGTTAGATGATTTTTCTTTGAATTTATCATTTTATGAAATATTGACCAAACTAAGCCCATAGTATATTAGTCCATTTGAGATACATGATCATATCATGAAAATAAATTATCATTTTTCACTTTAGCCATTCCTCTCAATGTTTCACAATGTGTTCCATGTATCAATCCTAAGGAAGTACATACCCGGTCCATCATATTTACTAAACACTAAGGTTGTACTGCTAGAGTTTGATATTTCTTAAGTGTAATGACTGGTAGTTATTTTTGATCGAATATATAATATGCTCAGAATTTATAACACTCACCTGTTATAATTTGTTTTTTGAAAAATTACTAGATTAAGAATTTAACGTGTGAACATGGGAAAATAATTAGATAGATGTATCCTTAATTTTTGGTACCAATGTTTTGAATATCTTGGGAAAATGTTATTTTATGGGGAGTATAATGTACCTCACTGAGATTTTGTGAAATAATTTAATTTAAAAAAAATTAAAAATTTATCTATTATTTTATTACAAGAAACAGTCATCATCCTTATGAAAATTACTATTTAAAAAGAATGATTCAAGATCACAAACCCAACAATAAAAGCAAAAAAACTAGATAGGTCTGAAATGGGTAAGGCTTAGGTCATCCCCTCTGATAAGATTAACCCCTTCGGTCATCAGGGAACTGATATCATGCCGCCAAAATGTAGCATATCTAGGTACCTCAATGAAAGCCATGTGGTCTTCCACATGATTCCCCTCATTCCAGGAATGAATAATTTTTATTCCATTGTTGAACATGACCTTACATTTTTTAATAGTGTTGAGAATTGACCTGGGAGGGGAGAGTGATTCATTTAGAACATCAGGAAGGTTCTTAGAATCCATTTTAAACTCTGATAAATATATACCCCTATGATGTTAGAGATTTATACACTTGATCATAGCCTTTTATTCGGCCTGAAGAGGGGAACAATGTCCCATGACGGAGGAGAAAGCCAAGAGGACCGAACCATGAGAGCCTCGGACAATACCTCCCCCGTCTAGAACACCCAACCTACAAGATCCATCAGTATTGAGATTAAGACCTCTAGAGGGTATATGAAACACTAATTTTGACTTTTGTTATACAAAATACCTTCTTTATTTTGTGTCACATGTAACACATTGTTTATACAAAGCATGACACAATCTTTAAATTTTATTATTTAAAACGATATTTATAACCTTGTCATTTGAATGATGGGTATCAATAGGGTTAACAAAATTTGGAAAATATAAGGTTTAAAAATGTATATATAATGTAATAATTGATGACCAATTAACTAGAAAATATTTGAAAATAATTTTTAGAAAATAAAGAAAATCAAATTTTTGGAAAACTATTTTTATAAAAATAAATATCCATTACCTAAATAAATTAGTCAAATAAATTTTACTGAATTATTATAATTAAATTTAAATATTATATATTTAATCAAATGTTTAAAAAATATTTGTTTTTGGATCATATATTAAAATAAATCTAAATTTACACTTAAAAATTTATTTAAAAAAATTAGCTTTGTCGGCTTCAGTGCACTTATTTTATAAATTATTTTTTAACACTTTTAAAAAATTTGTATTAACAAATTAACATCATTTTTACAATCATAATATCAAAAAATTGTAGTCTAATTTTTTTTATTTCTAGATGATTTTCATTTATATATGAATAGTAAAAAATACTAAATTTTATTTGGAAATAGCCATTTCATTTAATATACTTATAAATATATATATATACATATTTTTTAAGTAAACATTGTTCAATATTATGTCCAATAACACATTTTATCTATTTAATCAATATAAAATTTAATTTTTCTATAAAAACATTGTAAACATTTGAACATTTTCCTTTTAAAAAATAGTTTTCTCATCACACCTGGAAGATTTATTTTAAATTAAAATTTTTATTTTTATGAATGTAATTCTGAAAAATGTGTTACATATTTGTAATTACCATAATTTATATTGTATAAAATGTTAAAATTATCTTTTTACTAAAATTAATATTGAAAACACAAAAAAAAATATTTGTCATGGTTAAGGTAAAAATGGGTTTACCCATTGGTTAATTTAAATGTGTAAGGGTAAAAAACATCCAAAAACATTTGAAAACCCCATTTTATGGCCCAATACATACCTTATATATATTTTGTTATAGAAAATTCCCTTTTATTATATCCTTTTAATATGAAAAAACATGGGTGTAAATCTTTATTTAAAAAAATATAACATTGACACTCACCACACATATAAAAGGCCACCCTCTCCCTACATTTCAAACATTATATCCATATTGGGTCAACCAATACCAGACCAAATAATATCCAAATATCCATACACTCATCTTTTTTGCCTTTTTTATTCATAAATCCATCTTCAGAACATTTTTCGTGCAAACCTAAGGAGGATACCTAAAGAATAAGTAACATTCATCAATGGGAGTTTTTTTATTAATTTCTTCCTCAATCTACATAAATTATTATTATAAAATTATCGTATAATAAATTAATTATATAACATTTGCTAAGATTTTTTATTCTAATTACATGACCTAAAGCCATCTCCAATTCCATTAAATTGGATATGAAATCATCATTTGGGTGTACCACATTCAACCTCCTTACGAACCAATGTCATTCATTTTTTCATTACCAACTCTCATGTATGAAAATAATGATGGATTTATTATTTTTATAATAAATATAAGATATTTTTATACTTTTTTAATTATTATATAACCCATATCTTTATAGTCACAATTTCAGTATAATACAATAACATCGCTCATGTGTACGATAGACTACTGACTCGCAAAGTGATGTGATTGGTTCTTGATTTACATTGAAGTAAATACCGATAATTTTAATGTAAATATGTTATATATGTTACATAAAAAAGATTTATGAATTAAAATATTTCATTGAAATTTATTTCAATCAATCTAGAAAAAATGGAAACAATGTTCATGTGATTAAACGGCCTACCGTCTCCATGAATGTTGTATTTCATTTTCAATCACTGAATATTACAGATATTTTTAAATAAATATATTTAGAATATATATGAAATTTATGTCATCGAAAAAACACTTCATATGAAAAAACCATGATCAATTAAGAGGACCTAAAATAACAAATCCAACCATATATGAAAAATTAATAGTCATAACTCGAAACACGACATTAATATGAAATTATTAATAAATGTGTTATAAAAGAAATAGTAAATCATATATGGTATGATATATATAATTATATTTATTTAATAGATTTATAATATGTTCAAATTCATTATAACAACGATTTAAACATGTTTTCATGAAATCGAGACTTAAGAAAAGGGATTTTGGTCTCACATTTAGTTTCCCTAAGACAAATTCTATATTCACAGCATGTTTCTTTTATTTGGTGTATACAGATCCGATGAAGGTCATATATGATTTTTTTAAAATAATATTATTTTTATTTTCCAGACCATTTTATTATATCTATTTCATGGGTTTTATAGCTCAAATGTTACCAAATAGGTTAAGGATTTTTTTTCTCAATTTACATTCTCTAAGACATATGATTATGTAATACGCCTATCATTAAGTGTGTGGTGTATGTAAAGATCCATTTAAATGTATTACAATGAATTTAATTCTATTCAGTATATTTTTGTTCAAATTTAATGATATTACATCATGGGTATAACATTATAATTTCACATTGTAAAAAATATATTTTGTAAATCTCTTCATTTATCAGGGTGGTTTATGATTATATTTTTGATAATGAAATATTTTGAAAAATTTTATAATAAAATTATTAATTTTCTTGTTCTATGGATATGTCATGATAATTCTTGTTTCTAATTAATTCTCTAGTCATGATGACCTCACTAATTCAAAATAAAAAATTCAAGAAAAAATAATTTTTTTTCTCACACTGGCCAAATAGCTTTTTTTCCCAACACCATGTTTTCCCAAAAATTTTCAAAAAGTATTTCAAAATTCAAAAAATGATTTATTAAAAAATAATTTACCCATGTTTTACTTTTAAATATTTTTGAATGAATACTTCATGTCAATTTAAAAATAATTCGTGTTTGACATTTAATGAAATTTTTAAAAGAATCATTTATTTAATGAGTACAACATGAATAGAATTTATTACAAATCCTTGGAATTATATATATTTTCTGGAATATCACTTTATATTTTTTCATTGATAATTTGGGAAAAAATTATTTCCAAAACATTTTATGTTGTAAAATGTTTTTTTAGAATAGTAATGAATATCATCTTTAAGTAATTTTCTAAAATAAATTTAAATCTTAATTTACATGTTCTCATGGATATTTATTGGGAAATGATATTCCAAATGTATCATGATTTTTTTTAAATAAATATTATTTTCCTTATGAAATGGTCCATGTGGTCTTTAAAAATCAATATACATCTATGATGATAACCTTTGATGTAATTTATGTTTTTTGGGCATATAAACCAAGGTTAACATTGTAATTATTTCTTAAATGTTTAAACATGAAAAAATGATTAATAAACATACATATCGTAATTTTTTTGTACAATGAAAAAAATATTTTAAATACCAAATCTTTTTTCATGGGTATAAAAAATGATTATGAAACCTGTCACTTTTCTATAGGTTATGCTATGATAAATTTTTTCTAAATCCAATTTAATTTAATTTGTAAGGATATCATGAATGTTTTATAATATTTTGTAATATATAAGTATGGTATTCATTATGATATAGGTGGACCATATATCTCCCCCCAATTAATTTGTTAAACCATTCTATCTTACAATATAATAATTGGATATATATCGATGGGATTGATCCACAATGTGAAACATGTATTCCCTGATCAACTATGGGAAATAGTTGTGTCCTGATCCACTATGTGGAACATGTGTTTCCTAATCTGCAATAAGAATTAGGTGATGTGTATTAATCCATAGTGGGAAACATATATATCTTGATCCAAAATAAAAAACAAGTGCATCCAAACTCACAATGGTAGATGGGTGTTATGTCATTATATACTATGTTGAGGGTATTTGTAGTTAACCATAACATATAAAATGGTTATATATATATAATGTTTCTATGAATTAATGAAATCAGATTACAGTTAATGATTTATTTTTTATGATTTGTCACTCTAATAGACCATGTTTTTAAATTGATTAATTTTTATGTCGGGACTCGTGTTTATGATCCATGATAGGTTGGGTATGAAATTAGTTTGTTTTTTCATGATCACATACATTTGTGATTATCTTATGATATAATATAATCCTATATTGATATCTATTATGTTTTCCCTTACTCAAATTACAATTTCTTCCTTTATTATGTTTCTTTCCATAACTATGAATAAAATATTATTTAGTATATTCCTAATAGAAGTCCAATAAAAGAGGGTATTTTGGGATGCAATTAAACATATTTCACCAAAATAAGATTATTGTGTTCCATAATTCTGTCATTTCTAAACTATTGTGGTCCTGAGGGTTATTTTTGTGTAATATATTAAATATTCATTTTGAATGATTTAATATCTTTGTAAGAAAATATTAGGTCCTTATAGAGCTATTTTAGGACATGGTCTTGATATTGGGACCTCGGGAATGTAATTTACTTCTTTCCACCGTGTCAGTAGGCCATGTACTCAAGGGTCTTTTGGTTTATTTATCTGTTCTCTATCAACATAGCTAAAAAGGGGATTGTGCACAAAATAAAATTATAGAAATTTTTGTTTGTGGTCACCAGTATTTATACCCGTAATTTAATTATCTACATTAAAATGGTTATATTTATCTAAATGAAATTAATTAATATTCATTTTGGTTTGGTATTTAATGTGAAACTATTTATTCAACATTGTATTTATTTAATGAATAACACTTAAAAAATCATGGGGTTTTATATATTTTTTTAATTCATAATTTCTTTAGTATGTAATCAAAAATTAATTGTGGCAGAAATAATATATAGGGTATATCCTAGTTTAGTTGGTTAACCAATACCTTTATGAATCATTAGAGGTTTAATATCTTCTAAGAAGAAGAAGAAAGTTGAACCTGAGTCAGGGAATCATAATGACATGGGGGGATTATATTATTTTACATTATTTCAATGATATATATGCAGCCTCTTTTATGCTATCAACATGGAAAATTTAGTCATTATTAACAAGAATATTCTAAAATCAAAAATACATAGCATAAATACAATAATTTGGTCCATCCTTAGTGGTTTTTGAGGATTGAGAAGTAGTGAATAAAATAATAATTACAATATCTAGGAATTTAAGTGTATTCAAACTTATTTTTTCTCAGGTACCTTACATTTTTTCCCTTATCTTATTTAAATCCTATAGTTTATTAACTTATGTAATTCATAGGGTTGTTATTCATATTCTTCTATTTTTTAGATACTTGTGCCTTATTTATGGAGTTACAGTTGAGTTTTATAGATTAGAAATTAGATATACATACCCACGGTTAGAGGGATGGGTATATCTTTATAGTGTTTTCTCTAGAACTATTGTTCATGTTTGTCCCACCATGATATTTGAAATACTTAAATATTTGATATTCTTGTTAATTTCCTCATATATATTCTTTTTCACAGTATTTCTATTTTCATTCTATAATTATATGGATATAGACTATGGTTTAGAATATAGATTTGTGGAATTAAAGTATATTTTTATTATAAAGGGTTGTATTATCCCATGAGCCTTAATATTACTATCTTTCCTTGGAACATTAGAAACATTATAAGGGAAGAAAAATGTATAGTGGGGATAATTAAAACAACCTAAGATTACCCCCACTATGGTTACTTTATACATCTCATGATTTTTAGCTGTGTATTATATTTTACTTATATTCATAGTGTTTTAGTGGCCTTGTTTGATCAAACTTTTAGTCCAAAGTAGTTCAGTCAATGGACAAGAAATGTCACACTACAACTTGTATTTTTCTATGCATATAGTGATTGAAAATAAACCAACACAATATGACATACTGAATACTTTTGTGAGATCCCATAGGAAAATGACAAATTTTAATAGAAGAATGTCACATAGTAAGGTATGTGTCTTTAAATGACATTTAATCAGAAAAGTTTTAATTTTATAATAATTAAATTTTCTTTATTTCTATTTTATACCCGATTTGGGTTCTTTTTCCCTTTATTTCATGAATTTCCTCTTAGGGATGTCCAAGAGGAATCACCCCTCCATCTTCATTGAGATTAAAATTCTACCATATGGTTTTCCAAGGATTATTCAAGGTTTTTACCACTTTATTATCCACATTTCAATTCCATATGGTAGAATTATTTTCATATTGTTTTGGTTTTGTTTTGGTTGAATTGTTGGTGGGGTATGATTTTAAATTAGTATGCTCTTGATTCCTAGAGTGTGCAGACACATCTTGGATAACACATCTCTTTATATATTAATAAATCTCTCCACCCATGCTTTAACTGGATATATTTTCCAATATTTCTCCTTTTTTTGAGTAATACATGTTATTAAAGGGTTTGAAAAATTATTTACCTTATAAATTATTCATTCAATGTGTTTATCAACAATTATTATACATTTTTAAAAATTAAGTGGTGTTTATAATGAGTCCTTGGAAATGTTTTTTTGGTTAAAATGGATAATTCGTATGTTTTATGGGGTTGTGGTGAAATATTTATTCTTTAGTGGATTTTATTATTTGTGTTGATTTTGTTACAATTTTTTGATTGATTATCTATATTTTTATATTTTTATAATGATTTAGTAATATTTTTCTTACATAATTCATGTTTCATGGAATTGAATGGTTTTAATGTAATATTTCCATTACTAGTAATATTATTTTCAAATTATAAACCATTTATAAATGGTTTCATAAGGTATAATATATTCCTATGTCTGTATAATGTTTTAGAGGTCTATTTGGTACATTGTAAAATATTTGCTCGGGAACAATTCTAATTTCCAAAATATTCTTTAATGTTTTTTAGAAATTATATTAACTGATTTTGAAAACTGAAGCTAGTTTATAAATTTAAAGAGAATAGTGTTACATCATAATAAGATAATTCCACTAAAATTAATCAATCTGAAAACAATATTCAAATGGATTTATTCAATGAATTTCATTATGGATTCCATTTATATGAACTTAAATGTGAATTTAGTTAGAAGTGTGTATGAAATTGGGTTTGGTTATGTTATTGGTATGGGTTTTATTCTAGTTTATTATATATTCATGTCTTATATTTCACAAACCCTACATCTCCTTTTCTTACTAGTATCATAGTGATCATATTAATTTTCATGATAAATTGAGAAATGGTTTCTATAATAATCTCGATGAGATGAAATGGTCTCGTCTAGTATGTAGTATGACCCCAAGAAGGGGAGTGCCACAATTTAAGATATTAGAGAAATAAAAAAGGATACCATAACATGAATTCATTAACCATGACACAAGATGGATACCTTAATGTTTTCAAGGATCCTATCACTAGATTTTTAATAATTTATCATGATTTTATACTTTTTACATTGCGGTATTTATTATCATATATATTTTTGTTTTGATTCATTTATTATATTATTTCATTATAGTATTATGTAAATTTTATCACTATATATTAAATTGTGAATTTAAATGGGTATTTTGGTTAGTATTTTCTTATAGATACCTACCTTGAGTTATATCGCTATATTTGATTTCATTTTTCAATGTTACCTATTTATTTTTTATTTTTTATGTTTATCAATACATGAATTATTTTTTATCTATTAGGTGTTGTATGTATTATTTAGAATCCTAAAAAAATATTTTGATTTTTTTGAAACATACATTTTGAAATGTTGTTTATGAAAAGGATAAATGGAATTATTACATATCAATATTTTTCAATGAAAGAGCGGAATGTGTACTGAATTTTTTTATTTTTTCTTATAAGAGTGTTATATAACATATTTAAAAATATTCAAATTCAAAATAATATTTATTTATTGTCTTGAGAAAGGAAATTTAAGGAATCATTGTTGAAATCTTGTCGATCTAATAAGATTACAACATAAAGACATTAGTCATTGTCTATTAACTATGTGTGTTTTATATGTTTACGTTCAAGTTTATAGGAAGATTTTACTAATGGAAATCGGTTTTATTGTCACTATTAGAGAGGTGTTCATTATATAGTGACATTAGAATCACATATAAGTACATTTTTGTATTTGTTTTTATTTTTTGCCACTTATATATAATCCAAGACATCCATTCCCATATCTTGATCCTAGTTTTTTTATATTTTTTTGATGTTAGATATTAATTTTGATTATTCCTTATTTTGTTCATTTTAAAATTTTAAATAATTATTACATTTTTCATTAAAGTATAATTTTATGATGACACATGCTTGATTACTGATCAAAATCCATTTATTTTTTAATTTCATTTTTCTAGGTCAAATTATTCACATCATGTGTATTTTAATGCCCTAACACTTGTTTCTATATCATGGAGATTTGGATTTCCTTTTGTTCCATTATATGATCTAGATTAAAGGTGATCAGGGGTGAAATAGATTGTTTTATAAAGATAGGTATTTTTTATAAATCGTAGATGGTTAAAACATTAAAAGAGTGGTATAATATAAGAAATAATAATTTAAAAAGTAATTAATTGATCACGTTTTATTTAATAAGGGATTAGGAATGGAACATGGAAAATATGAATTTTCAGAAATAAATAAAGAGAAAATTCTCTCAATATATATATATATATATATGGGAAAAACATTTAAAAATAAAATATAACAATAATATTTTAACAATTGATATACATATATATATATAAACCAAAAATAAGTGGCTAAGTGATTGAAATCCAAGACCTCAAATCCTAACTCGTCATAGTGTTCATGCCTAACCTCCTAAATAATGAAATTCAATTTATTAAATACTTTCCTAAAAAAGAATAATAATTTATATTTAATCTATTATTATTATGATATTTCCATTTATAATAATATTAATATGACATTGCGTGCAGGTTTACCATCTTAAGGATGTTTGTTTCATTGTTCCAATGTTTTATCAATTTATTAGTAATGATGGTTGATCTTTTAAACTAAGTATATAACTGAAAATGTGTGGGGATATATATAATATCATTTCAAAATATAAAATTATATTATATTTAAATAGGTGTAATAATATAATCCTAGTTTATTAAGAATGATTTTTTTATTCAATGGGTTGATCATTAAGATGTTTTTGGTCATTATAAAAATAATTTTTCATATTTTACTTTTTGTTTATTTACCAACTCTAGAATATGAATCATCATATAAAATACCTATTAAATTCATATTAGTTCATAAAATTACTTATTTTAGTAACAAATTAATTTATTAACAGTTTTCTAAAAACAAAATCATAATATTAGATTATACTAAAAAAGAACTAAAATTTGCTTATATAATAAACTATTATGCAACTATATGGATTTCACACTCTTATTAAAATTGAATAATAAAACATATTATTTATAATGGGGAAAATTTTTAGTTATATATGGTTGTAGAATAATATATCAATGAATGTAATGGAATAATGAATGAATATGATTTCTTATGTTACTCATATGAATGAATCCTTTTCTAATTGAATAATGCCTTCTAAGGATAATATTTAGATGGGACACAACGATCTATAAATTTGGTAACATATTTAAAAAAGTGATTTTTGTACATGTTTTTCATTCTAAAATGATTAAGGTTTGAAGATAAAATTTCAGGTTATGGGTGGTATTTATAAGACGATGATAGGGGTGGTCTTTAACAAAATATTATAATAAAATAGTATTTATCTAATTAGTTATAAAAAAATTGATTAAATATAATTGGGATAAAAATTAAATTGTAATTGGGTAATTAAAATATTAAAATAAATATTGTAAATAAAAAATTCTATTCATCTATACAATTATAAAATATATCATTTATATGGTATTCTACTATTCATAAATATTTTTTTACTAATTTTAAATAATATAAAATCCTCAACCTAACGATATTTCTATATGATTATTTGAAAAATAAAATTCATTTTATCATAATAGTATAATATATATTTGAAGTAAATTTTTAAATGATATATTTATTTATTGAAAAATAATAATTTTATTGAAAAGATAATTTTCTAACCCTTAGAAATAAATAATTATGAATTTAAAAAATCTTATTTCTATATTTATAAATTTTTAATACATTATAAATCCAATTTATAAAAATATCAATGTTTTATTTTTATGTTTATCATGAAGATAAATTTTAATGAAAATAACGCAAATATGTTTTCCTCAAAAATACAATTATTAATTGTTTGTTTTAAATACTTATTTTATCGTATATAAGTATTTAATTTCATTTTATTATGAAATAAATTTAGTAATTTTTATTTCATAAGATCACAATTATTTTTTTATTATTCCAATGGTCATTGTATTATTTTCATAGTAGTCAACATTTTTGGTTAGTGGCACTCAACCATAGCCTCTACATCAGTAGGTCGTGGTTATATTCTCGACCGAACAAGATTTCAACCCCACCCATTTTATTAATGGAATGGTATTTTTTCACAATTCATATGAATGAGGGGATGGCTTCAAGTGAAATGTAGGCACAAATGTGTTATGGTTGGATGACATGAGTAGGAATGTGGTACACGTGGGAGTGAGATGACGTTGGGTGTAGGTGGGTTCACATAAATGCACATAGGTGTATCTTAAAAAATATAGGGGAGAAATATGACATTTGGAACTTAGGATATATGGTTCATCCAATGTTTGGACATTATGTATATAATCATTCGATAAATGTGTTTTTTGGTCCAAAATGTTATTTAAGGGTTCCCTCTCATCCCAATTAAAAAAACATGTTTATCTAAAATCTTATATAAAATATAATTGGAGACATGTTACTTTTATAACAGTAGGTATAAACCTATAATAGTTATAATTTGGAAGGTTATATAACAACTAAAAATCCAATTAATATATTTTAGATTCATCATTAATCATTTAGTGTAATTACACTTATGTTTTATTATTATTTAGTTTTAAAATTATCAATATATTACAAATGTTTTCTTTAATTTTTATTGTTTTTATCATGTTTGTGAAATATTATTGGAATGATTCTTTCTATAATATCATGTAATAGTTTTATTATTTATTATTTATTATTATCCCATTATACTACAATAAATATTGTAATTCATAGTCAGACACTATTTGTGACATTTTATATTTGTGAAATAAATGTATATTTTACTTATTATTCATCACATAATTTATAATATATAATTAACATAATATATATATGAAGAATTATCATATATAAAAATTACATGTAGTTTTAAAAATACTGATAGGAAATATTATTAAATAATGTAACAAATATTTGGTTCATATTAACATAGTGTTGAAAAATATTAAAATTGGTAAACAATGTTTATTTACTAAAAAATTCAATTAATAAAAATAATTAATTGATTAAATTAAAATATTAAAATAGATGTAAGAATGAGAAATGGAATTATTACATATTTTCCAACCCATAAATGGCTATTATTAAGTTGACGATAGATCCAATGCCAGTAGTTTTGTGAAAAATGTTTGGAGGATACATTATTCAAGAAGGAAATAATAAATATGACTAATGGACCCATAAAAGTTCTACATGAACCATGGGGTCATTAGAGTTTAAAACCAAAAAATAACTTCCCCCACCATTAGAGTACCAATAAAACACATGAAAAATAAACCATGAATCATATATATAAAAAATACATACATATAAAATAGCTAAAAAATCACAATAAAACTGTGATTTGGGTGAAATATACTATAATATACATTGAAGATAACAAAAATATATAGCGAAAATTAATAAAGATATGATTTTCTATGAATGTAATAAATGGATGATAAACTATAGGAATTGAATTCCTATTTACTCTCAAGGACCATCAAGAAATCCATAACAATGATCCACCCATAGTCTAGACGACAAGAGTATCAATCTCTTAAGTCACCAATGAACAATATATCTACAAATATCCCTACAATAATAGGGTACCTTGAATATAGTTCATAAATATACATTTCCAATGTTGTCTTTATAGGGTGTTATTTTAAATAATCTATTGAGAACCACCAATTCATTCGTCACTCACACAGTGATATAATTGTTGTCTATGTGAATTTTTTTAGAAAGTTACAATGATGTTGTTGATTAGTTTTAGAAATCATGAAAAAGTGTTTAGTTGAAAATTTTTATTAGGGAAACTCATGAAAAATATCAATTGCAACTGATAATTCCCTATACCATGAGAGTCCATATATAAAATACATTTTTTGATTCATGGATATGGATACGTGATGATAATTTAGGTCTATCCACTATGCGAATAAACATGATAATATATAAATAATGAAAATATTCACACATATACACCCACACATATATGTTGTTGTGTGGAAAAGTAGTTGTTGTCTTAGAAACCCATCCTTATGAAATCATTTCTAACCTACCAGGATGATTTTTCATCCATAATAGGTAATAAGATAGTGGATCTATATGGTTATGAAGTTGTGATCCCATCAAAAACAATTTCCAGATATAATATTCCACGTTAAAATAACCACTCACATGGTTTCAACCAAAAAATATTGTGTATTGGATTTGTTAAAGAAGTCTATAAAAAAATTGTTATATCCATGAAATTAATAAGAGTAACATCATGGAATGCACTATGTTTCATAAAATAGCTGTAAGAATTCATTAAACTTAATAGAAAATATACCCAAATCAATTTCATAAATATTCCCTATATTGAATTAAATAAACATACTATATAAATAAGAAATGAGAAAAAATGATGTCTTGGTAGTAATGAACCAAAAATTATCTATAGAAATATTCATTTCAATTTTATCATGCCAATAATTAACCAACAATATTTAAAAATTGAACACATAATAGAAAAAAATAAACAATAACATGTTCGAGAATTTTTAGTCACATGTTATCATGTTTTGTGACTATCCCAAAGGTTCTTTTCCTATTTTATCATTTTTGGATTTTACTTATAGTTCGACATAAAAAAAATTCAACAATGAGGTATTTAATATTAATGTAAATCATAATAAAAAATTATTACTTAGAAATATACTAATCATATGAAATTTACAAGAATTGGTCAATTTATTGAAAACTCAGTATAATGTTTGAAGGAAAAATGATTATATTAATGATTCATAAAAAGGTTTTAATTTGAATGTTGATTTGATAAATATGTGAAAATAATCATTGAAGATACCATTGGTGTTGTTTGAAAATTTTTAAATCTATAAAAGGACCAATTTTACTTAATCCTATTCTAAACTTACCCATTTATATAAACGTAAAACCACAATATTTAGCGGAACACATAAGGGGTTTACTTTAATACCAATTTATCAGACTCATGTAAACCAATCATCACATCACTATGGATGCATGTTATAAAATTATATTTATGTATGGATTCTTAACTTATGAATACAAGATGCATACTTTGAATTATACGATTTTACATGGAAATATATTTTTAAATCTCAAAAACTATGGATTAATTTTTGCAATAACAACTAAAAATAATCATGATTCATAACTAAACACTAGAACAATGGATAATTTCCATCCCAAGTAGCATTTACCTAATATTATATATTGAATCATGGCTAAAAAATATTTCCTTTATAATATAAAAATTGGGAAAAAACGGGTCACTATTTTATATGAAACTAGATGCATGTGTGAGAAAAAAAACCCTAGGAAAATAATGCATGACAACCCTTTATGTATAAAATGTTTAGCGAGAATTGATGAGTCATACCTTACGTACATAATTTGTGAAAATAGATTCAAGTATTCATTTGTAAAAAAACAACTAGAATGATTTTATGATAGCAAATAAGTTAAATTAGTTGATAAGACAACAAAATATCAATCATGTACGTGAAACACAACGAGGTTGTTAAGAGATTATTTGGAGAAATAAATACCAACACGTTACATATAAGAAATTAAATTTAACAAATGAATCAAAATCCATCAAAACACTATATAAAATACATTCCCTTGTAAATCTAAATGTAAGAGTTTATAACATTAATATATATTTATAAAAACATGTATTAGTCATGTTCTAGGAATATCATGAATGTCACCTAGAGGGATAAGAACCCATATTATAATCACTAGTAATATTTTAATTCTCCTAAATGGATAATGATATATAAGAACCATAAAATAGATGATATGAAATATTAATTATAATTCTTTAAAAAAATAATTTCAAATAAAAAATATCTATATCTTTGGAGTGTAAAAACCCAAGTATTTCCACGGAAGATTACTCAAAAAATCAATCTACTATTATTATCAATAAAATACCTAATCAAAAACCAACAAATATGATTATTTTTTCGACCCTAAACCTAAATATATATATAAAAATCAATTCCCTAATCACCTCAAATAAAATTATCCATAAAAGGAGGAGAAAATTCATTTGAAGATTTTTATAAAATGAAGTGGAATTCTCTAATATAAGTGGTGGAAACCATTCCATTGTTAAATAAAAACATATATTCATTGACCTCACCATGATAAATCATGAAATAGGATGTTATAATAGAGAGGAATTATCAAATAGTTATTTATTACCTTAAATCCATGAAAGAAACCAACTTCGAACACCCTTAGAACAAATGAATTAGTATAGTATTAAGGGAATCAATAGATACTGATGTGTAGATCTATAATGGGTTAAAAAAATTAGGATAAAACACATGAAAATAGGTTAGTATCATTCAAATTAAAATAACAACATTCCCTCATTAAAATGTAAAATAATCTTAGGCATGTTGCACGCTTGGTGGAACCCATATGTTCCCCTATCAACTAATTAGATCTCTAGGTACTTGGTTAGCCCCCCCTGCGGTACTAAATATCCCCCAATGACTTAAAATAAAAGTGGATACCCAATGAATCCTACATTTACTCTGAAACTCCTAATCTAATCGAAAAACATATCATAAAATATTTAATTATTCATTTTAAAATAAAAAAATAAAATAAAAATAAAAATAAAAGTTATCAATCTCAATAAAAATTAAAAAAATCAAATTCACCCGCACCTTAAATATATAAATACCACAATTTAACCAATGTTATTTGATAAATACCATCACTTGGACATGACCATTAAGGTATAGTAATTAATGAGATTACATAGCCCTACATTATAATGTTTCTTGACTATAGATAATATGTCAAGATATTTTTATTATATAAATGAAATGCACTAGAAGTTGATAAGACCAAAAATAATAGATTTTATTTATTCTTTTCTTGATATCACAACACCAATACTCCTTGATTACTCTTTGTTTATATATTTTATGGAATCTTCATTGTTTCTAGTGAGGTCTATGAATTGGCACTACATAGAACCTAACTAAATTTAATTCTAGAGCTTATTATGATTCCAGTTATAGTGAGGATGAATATTTATTCCTCTCAAAATATCCTTCAACATGATAGAGATTCTTATTGATATACTTTACAAGTTTTATAACTAAAATCCTCTAAACATTTTACTATTTATGAAAAAATAGGAAATTTATGTAGCTAATTGTTTGGGATTATCACAGTGTCTAATGAATATTTAGAGTTTTCTATATATATTTATAAGATATTACCTTATGGGAGTGTTGTATCAATATTTTATGTTAAACCCTTCAAAAAAAATACTTCAATGATCATTCAAGATATTATTAGATAAAATTAAAGAAATCCATTTTATAATAAATGCATATATCAATAGGTAATGTAATTTCTAGAGACGATCCTCCAAATTAGTCATATATACCCCCCCCACAATGTTTTTATAAAATATAAATAAATGGAAATATAATGATTTAATAAATAATATAATCACCCTTTTCAAATGTTGATCAATGGTTTCCAACATTGGGTCATGAATGGAAGTAAAATGTGAGTGATTTTCTTTTGAATCATAGATGTTAATGACTAATGCGAAGTAGGTATTTCTAAAATTAGGTGATGGAGATTGAAAATATCCAATTAATTTGTATAAAATATTTATTGGATATAATATTATGCATTGGTATTTTTAGTATCTAATTTAGAAATAATGAATTATCTTATCTCTTCACCTAATATCATTTCATCCACTAAAGATAGTCTCAAATGAGTCTCTCGATTTTAAGAATGATGATAGACCAACATGAAAAACTATTGGTAATATTTTCTAATAATGAATATATGGATGGGTGGGTATAGTCTCTGAAAAAATCTATGGCCTGATGCTTATTTTTTATGTTGATCAACATCTTATTTCTATGTATGATATGTTTATAAAGTTATGATTTTTTCATGGAAATCATCAACATTGGGAACACTCAATTTGAGTAACTAAACATTAATTTACTATAGTTCTTAATGATTTTCCTTCAATTAGAAGGTTAAATCATTTAAATAAATAATATTAATAGATTTGGGAATCAAGTGAGGAATACATATATGAATCTTTTTCAATAATTTGTTTAGCAGCTGGGTAATGTTGATATGGTAGAGATCCAATTGCTTAGGCTTACCCTTGGTGATATGAATTTACCCCTTTATCATGAATCATAGTATATGTTACATTATATATGGATGCATCATCCTTATCTTGATCACTAAAAACATCATATTCTATGTAATCTATAGGGATATAAATTAAAATTTTAATTTATGTGAATATACTTGGAACTTGGTCCTTATCAATATCTATGATGTATGAGGCTAAAATTAATTTATTGAAACTATAAAGGTTAAGACCCTATTTATACATTAGTATCAAACTATTGGTGTTATGTTCTATTTTATGTATCTTGATGCATTTTACATTATCATTATTATGTTCCGGTTGAGATGTAGCAAGTGAATCCTTATAAAATATAATTTTGAGGTAATCTTCTATTTCAACAAGTGAGATAAATTTTAAGAGTTAGATAACAAGTTACCAATGGAGATTCCAAAAAAATTATGAATACTCAATTTCATATTTTAATAAAAACACTGATCCAATTATACAGTCGATAGATCAGTGGTATTATATATTTTATTGGGGTAAAAATATCCCCAGCTCTTTGTTCACGTGTATCCCATGTAACAAAAAAGTTTTATCCATAACTATTCTTGATTCATATGATAATAGTTTGAAAAGTTTCAGAGGTGGTATATATTTTATAAATAGTAATTTATGGATTCTGATCATAATGGGTGTTCTAGAATTTATTGGTGTTGAATATCATATTTTTTATACCTTCAAAGTCATTATGAATTATTAGAGGAATTTTCCAATTACATGATATTGTGGAGTATGTTTCCATTTTTTTCAATTGATATAATGATCTAGTAGGACCCCCCAAATAGTATTTACATAATTTTTATTCATATTTTTATATGAGTCAATGAAATTGTTCACCCACATATATGATGAATCATATGCAGTAGTTAAGTTTCAGCTCTTGGGATATCATTGTTGACAAATAAGAGGAGGAAAATTCAATATTTTAACTCCACTTTTCTTATGGTGAATAAATAGTTTTAATATTTCTTATTGAATCAGATTGTATCCCTAAGATCATTAATTAGAGTGTATTGGTTGCTCTCTTGTTTTTTATCATATTTTTAGATCCATACTACTTAATTTATAGAGGTTCAACCGAGTGTCATTGTTCCTAAATGCAATCAATTATCCAACATACTAAATATAAAGAAATTGTAAACATATATAATGATATTGAATTACCCAATTGTTATACAAGAGAAAAAGTAAATTATCATTCTCATTTAATTTTGTAGTAACATAGTAATAGATAGTGAGGGGCTAGTGCCTGATAATCTTTTTACCACTATCTAGTTCCTCTTAAAAATTATATGATTCATCCTCATATATGGTAGATGGATCAGTTAATTATTTTATCTACATTTATTATGAAAAAAAATCCTTAGGGAGAGACTCCATACTATATTTTTTTAGTTCTAAGACAACCACACTAGTTGATGCTGATTGTATTTCCATAATGATGACCTCTATAGTGTTTTTTATTTATCCTCAAAGGGGAAAGATAGGATGACCATGTCCTTAATGATTATTCAATGAAAGGTTAATGATTATAACATATAATAACCTATAATTCTCACTAGGTTATCATTATTATTTTTCGGTGTAGTGATCTGGACATTTATAAAAGAAATTTTCTTTCAAGATAATTAAAATCCTTTTTATGTAATGTAGTTATTGAAAACACAACAACTAATTAGGGTTTTTTCTGGACTGATAGAACTTATATCTTATCATATTTAAAATATTAATAATAATAATAATTTTTGATAATATAACCATTTTAATGTTATCATTTAGTTTATTATATGTGAATGGTTAGGAAAAAATCTAATCGACACATAAAAAAAGTAGTGATGTTCTAGACCTATAGGATCATACCAAATGAAGTCTATTAACCAGATCTTTGGACTGAGATTTTATCATTAGGTTTTTCCCTTGACTAATATTATGAACACATTAAATAAAAATAACATGAGTGATATTATTTATGTGAGAAGTTCAGGATTATAGATATCATGACCCAAACCATGTAAACTAAACCACCATAAAAATGTTTCATCATTGCAGGACTTACACTTATAGATTACAGTAATGTAATAAGGTGTTATAATTATGGACACTACTATAATTTATTTTTATATTTTCTAATTTTTAAATAATTATGATTATATTAAAAAAATTATTATTACTGTATAATAATTAAATAATAATTTTTTTTCAATTTATATTTTAAAATTGTTAAACAAAAATTTATAATTTTGGGTAATTTATAATATCAATCCAGACACATCATTCATTGAATTCATGAATTTTTTATTGATTTTTTAATACAATTATTCATCCTAAAAAATATTTACTTAAATATAATGATAATAAAATATTATTATGTAAAATTAATTTTTATAATGGCTGGAAACAATTATCATCATAAAATTGGAATTTTTTCCAAAATTATGATTTTTATTTAAATGTTTAAATTATCATATTTATAAATCAATTTGATAAAAAATTATTTTTTAAATAATATTGATGAAATTAGATAATAGTGAAATTGTCATAGTTTTCCGAGAAATACATATTATTGGGTAAAAATTAATTACAGTATAAATACACAATATATATTGTGACAGTAAAAAATATATAAGGTGATTTAATAAATACTATAAATAGTATCCCTTGCAAAAATTATGGTTACTATTTAAATTAATATGTTTTTATGTTATTTAATTAATTTTAAAAACCATGAAGGAATCCTCCAAAACTTATACTATATTTAATTTTTTTAAAATTCATATTTTATGATCATGACTCAATTACTCATCACCAATGGAATTTATTTAGAGAATTGGCTTCTTAAGGTTATAAAATATTGAAATACACAATTTCATGGTGGACAATATTGGTAAAATACCCTATAAGGGTAGTGGATTTAATTAGTTTATTATAGATAGTCTATATCCTATGTTTAGAAATTAATATACAATTCTACACTCTTTTTTATATAAAAAATCACCAAAACATCCCTAAGACATAACTCAAAACACTTACTGAAAGATTCTACTATGAATTTATCTCTCTACAAACCTCTTATGGTGTTTCAAATATCTTAATAATACCCTTCTAATCTTCTAGGAGAACCCACGTAGTGTAAGGGATCCTCTCCTTCTCCTCTTTATTCGAGCACCTTATTTATATTATTCCTTTTTATTTCTAATTATTCATGTTGGGAAATGTTTTTTTATATCATCATTACTATACATATTATTACTATATAATTATATACCTTGTTAAATCTCATTAAACACTTCCATGAATATTTATAATACTTATTATGTTTTGGAATGTATCATGTAATTTTCCATGATAAATAATTGTGTTGTGAATACCCATCCCCTTTACCACTCAGGGGTATTCAACTAGAAGAACCATTCATTCATTGGTTGGGGAATTTAATTTATTTCAACCACACACCATAATTGTGAGATTAAAATTTATGAATGAAATATTTATTTTTATGATCTATGTCGAACACTTATACATGTGCATGATATAAATGTGATGTGTGGGTTCAGAATTATATATCCCTACATTTCATTGGTTAGTGTTTTTATATAATGAAATACCATTCATGGTGCATGGGAGGTTATCCAAATAACACTATATTATGATTCCTTCAAAATTATACTTTTCTTATGATTATGATTTCATGATTTATGATTTTCCAAATCCCCATGTTGTATTTATGTTATCATATGTTATTATTCTTCGATGTTTAATTTTAAGATTCCCACACCTCTTATGTTATTCTGATATTCCAATTGACTCAAATAAAATACATTCACCTTGTTATTCTTTGATTATTCCCTTATTGATATTTATCACTAACCCATTTTTTATGAATTTACACGGATTATCTTATTCCATTTTAAGGGCAGGTTATGGAGTTTTAGTTTATCTATTTTTACTTATGTTTTATTTCATCAGGCTATGTACCTAATTACCTGAAGACACTAGGACCCACTATCTTCTTGGGTTGTATTAAGTGTACCTATATATAATAAATCCTGAAATAATGTGTAATAAAATATTCATTTTCATAGTTGGTATTAGAGTGAAGTCATTTTATTTTTTTGAATTATTCATATAAGAGTATAATGAATGTCGTAATGATATGAATAAACAAAGGGAAATATCCCAAAATTATGGAAATGTATAAATAAATTGTTTTTAATGAAATAAAACCATCATCTTGATACTACCAGTGAATGTGGATATAGTATGGTCTTACCTATTGGTAATAACCTCAAAAGGGACAATTAGTATGTTACTCAATGATCAAATTTTTCATTATAATGATCCCTTGTTTCACACCTATATTGGATCTTATCTTGATAAATTTTCATAAATGTCCAATTTCCTTATAAAATATCAAGAATTTAAATAAAATTAACCATAAAATTTTATGTTATGAAATAAATCATTGATAACTTATAATGAAACCTAGAAATTAATGGGATGGATAATACATTTAATTTATTGGTTATCTTACGAATGTTCACAATTCTTTTTTATATGTTCAATTGTTTAAAAATTATCATCCCTATGTTCATTTTGAATATTGGAAAACATTATTACATGAATCAAATAGCGAATGTCATGATTATTCTTTATTAATAAAAATTAAATATTTTTTTGACTTTAGATCTATGTATTCATTCATATAATGAAGCTTTAGTTTAACTATTAAAACACCAACACAAAACATGGAAATAGAGATACCAATGAAAATGTAAAAGGGGTAAATTATTCAATCCCATGTATATAACTTCCCCCAATTTATATTTTTGGGCCGAATTTCCCAGAAAATATTGCGATACTCCCATTAGAGGAATACAATGTAATTCTAGTTATGGATTGAAATTCATTTTATAAATATAAAATAAATTTATTATAGAATGACATCACCCTCTATATCACAAATCACCATATGATTATATAATATTTCATGGTTTTGGATGAATCGTGTTTTGTATCATCATCTCAAAAATGGAAATAATTACCTTATTATCAAGAGTATCAAGCCAAAAAGATTGATACATTGGAAAATATCATCTATTATGAAATGAACATTGTAATAGAATATTATGATGTGTTTCAAAAAGAACTGTATCAACTTTATCATCTGTAAATGTTGACTTCTTGATTAAACAATTATCCATAGATTCAATAATATCTAAAATTCTATAAATAATGGATATTTATGAATTTGAAGAGATGAATAAGTTACTAAAATATAATTTTGATAATGGGTTTATATTCCCAAGTTCTTCACCAATGTGTGAACCAGTAATTTTCATCAAGAATAATGATGACATAATACACCCCTGAATTGATTATCATGTGAAAAAAATTAATTATAATGAAAATGTATAATATACCACATATTGATTACTTTTTCGATCATCTACATGGTGAACAATACTTCCCTATGATGGATTTTGGGTCCGGATATTATCAAGTAAAGGTGAATAACGCAAAAATACCCAAGACAAATTTTTTATACTAGGACAGGCTGTGTATCTTGATAGTAATTCCATTTTTACTCATAATTATATATATATCTTCATGGATATAATAGATACATTATCCAAGTATTACATCAAAAAAATGCATGAAAGTATCAATAGATGATATTATTATATATTCTGATATTATAGACTAATGTGAAATGAATTTGAATGATGTAATGATGAACTTGTAGAAGAAAAGATGTTTACAATATATATTAACTGTATGTTTTGGATATAGTAAGTAAAATTCATGTTTAATGTTATCAATAAGAAAATAATATATGTGGACCCATATAAAAATGGAAATTTATTGATTTCTATGACTCAAATCTATGATGAAGATATACATTTTACATGTACTATACGGGTGTTGTTGGGGATTTGATAGAAAATGCCTTTATTTTAAATCCCACTAACTAAGATTGTTAAAATGGGAGTTATATTTGAAAATAATGATGAATGTGAGAATATATTTAAAGGGTTATGGAAGAGGAAAATATATAAACTTGTTATCACATTACCCACAAGTAGGGATTTATTTCGGATTTATAGTGATGTGTGCAAAAAATATTTGGCTTTTTTACTCTTTAATTATGAAGAAGTGATAAACTATGACTCACTATAATTAAATACACATGAGAAGAAAAATTCAATTTATTATTTATAGTTGGATGAAATTATATTTTCATTGAATAATTTTTGACATTATTTCTATGGGTAAAATTGTGACATATATATAGATCAAAAGAGAATCATTTATATATTAACAGGAATGGATCTCAATATAAACTCAAAATGTCAGTTAGAATTGATCAAGAATTGTGATCTTTCATTCAGTTAATATGATTTTAAAGGTAAAAATTTGATTATAATCTATATAGAAGGGATCTTGAAACCCTATCCTTAATGATTATTTATAGGGATCAACTCTTATTAGGAAAGTTATGTATATACATATGAATAAAAACGTATCTTTATACGACCACTCTTAAATAATTTATCAACTATATATTCATAAGAGGATAATGGTGGACCAAAATGATTATGTGGTTCTATAAAGGTAAAAAATAATCATGAGAATTTTTTTTCTAAAGACGGAGTTTTATGGTTGAGAACCAGATATGTGTCCCATAAAAAATATGAAGTTTGAAATAATTATTAATATGTATAGATCATCCTTCTTTATTCATTCTTAAAATCACCTGATGGATAGAGATATGAAGAAAACAATTATGGTGGGATAACATGAAGAGATGGATTGCAATATTTGAATCTCAATTATTGTTATAAAATCCACTCAAGGATGATATAGAGATATCTAAGTTTGTGATGGAACTATTTTCCATACTATTATGAAAATTGGAAAAAATATAAATGAATTTCATAATAGGAATCCCAAGGACATCTAAAATAAATAACACCATTTAAGTGGTAGTCAATCCCCTTTAAAAGTCAACTAAATTCATTTCTATCAAGTATGATTTATGTATTATCCAACTCTCTATGATACACATAAGGGAAGGTTTAATATATAAAAGAGTTCCACTCTCCAATTTATCTAATTATGATTAATGGTTTACCATGATGTTTTGGAGAATCCTTTAATAATCACTGGATATGGAGTTGAGTTTATATACTAATTATCAACCTTATATGGAAAACCATTATAATAGAACCATTAAAAATATATTTTAAATGCTGATATCATGTTCATGGTATTTCTATGGATGATGAGATCAATACATTCCCCTGGTGTATTTCTCATATAACAATAATTATTAATGAAGAATTCAAATGTCAAATTATAAGGATCATTGTGGGAAAAGGTGTCAATATATGAAATATCTGGATGATGATTGAGAGTGTATTCTTATGGGACAAGATCTTATCCAAGAGAATACAGAGAAGGTTCAAACTATAAAATTTCATATGAAAAGTTTTTTAACTGAACTAAAAATCTATGCATATAGTTATAGATGAGACTAATAATTTGAGATCAAAGATATGTTGTTCCTCTATATATCACCATGGAATAAATTAACGTGTCTTGGGAAGAAGGAAATCATTGTCTAAGACGCATCACCCATGTTTATATACTTTATCACAATGGTTGTTTTACCAATCGTTTTCATCACCCACCTAACATATCTCATGTGAATGATTTTTTCCATGAATCCATCCTGAGAAATTATATATGTGACCCCTCACATGTATTTCATATATAGGTTGTACCGTTTGATAGTGATAATTCATATAAGTATATTTGGGTTAAGATCATTGAACATAGAGATAAGGTTCTCTAAATCAAGAAAACATACCAAGTCAATGTATTATAGAGGAGACATAAGTTTGATGAGGAGACATGGGATCCTGAAGTGGAGATGAAATATACTGATTTTTTTCTATTTTATTATTTGATATAAAAATTAGAATGATAAAATTATATTGGGAAAGAATATAAATCCCTAAATATTATAAATAAAATTCCCTTTTAACATGAATAAATTCCTTTTTATGTAATGTAGTTATAGAAAATACTGAACTATGTTAGTTTTTTTTAGAAAACTATAAGTTATAGACTATCATATTTAAAAGGAAATTAAACATTATAAATATGAATTACAAATTTTATTTACAATTATCATTATGATCATAAATAGTAAGGATTATGATAAATCCATTTTAGGTAGACAAATAAAGAAATGGACTCGACCAATAGAATTGTACCATATGATTCCCATTTATCATAGATTATGAGGGATATGGAATTACTCAGATTTTACCTTGACCAATCACAATATGAAATTCAATAACTAATCCATGAATAAAATCATTTACCAGTGAATTTTATGCTTATCCATATCATGTCTGAAGCCATGGTCACTTAACCACACAAAATAACGTGTCACTACTGAACACCAAAACATAAGGGCATTCAATAGTGTAGTAAATTGTTATATATATAGTACCTAAAATAATTATTTTTTATATTTTAATATTTTCAATAAAATAAAATTATATTTATATTTATATTAATAAATTATAATTATTATATAATAAATACAATAAAAATTGGGTTTAGAAATGAGAAACCACAGATTTTATTTATTCGAAATATTTAATTTCAATGAAGACATCCATTTTGATGCATTCAATTATGTTTTATATAAATCTATTATTAATAAAATATTATATTCATAAAATATTTATTTAAATATAATTATAATATAATTTTATGAATTAAAATTTAAGATTTAGAATGTTAAAAAACATTTATCATCGTAAAATAAGTATTTTCAAACAATAGAAATTTTTATTTAATATTTTAAATTATGATATCTAGATAAATATATTGATAAAACAAAAACTATTTTTTATATATTCATTTTGAAATTATCCAATGGTTAAATTTTTTAGATTTCAGATACATTCAATTTTTTTTGGAAATAAATATATACCATATGTATTATGACATCCTAAAATCCTAAAAGTGATTGAATAAATACGATAAATAGTATCACAATGAAAAATTATTTTTAATATTTAAATTAATTTTTGTTAAAGTTAGTTGATTAATTTTATAAACCCTTGATGAATCTTCCGAACCCTATATTATATTTTATGGTTTTAAAATTAATAGTTTATAAACATTACTCAATTTTATATCCCCATGTTTGTTATTTTTATGATTTGGTTATTATATTAAACAAATATTTAAAACCAATTAAATTTGGAATAAACCAGGTAAAAAATATATGGGAGGTATGTGGTTTTGAATATTCTTTCATATATACTCTCAAATCATGGATTATAAATTAATTAAGATTTCACCTCTCTTTAGATATAAATATACACCCAAACTCAAATTCCTCTTCACTCAAAATCATTGTATCATTAATCAAATCCACCTTTCCATTTATATACACATAATAATGTTGTCCCATGATATTAATAATCTCTATTCCAGACTGATGATGTAACCTCCTCTTATTATCCTCTTTAATCAAACACCATCTTTATATTTGGCCTTTTTATTTCCAATTATTCTTGTGGGGATATGTTTTTTCACAATCCAAATATTATTCTTATGATGAACGTGTAATGATATAACCATTTAACTATCCTTAAAACCTATAATGATTCTTTATCTACCCACATAATATTTCCAAAATTATCTTGAAATTTTTTATTACATTCATTTCAATAATAAATACCCATCCCCATTTTCAGTTAGGGTTATTCACCTGGATGTAACTATAAATCATTAAATTATTTCTTATATGTTTGTAACCCTCAATCCATAAACATGGGATTAATATAAATGAAATAAATACTTATTTGTTACTATATATGTGTCACACATATGCTTGTACATGATATCAATGTGGAGAGTGTGATAAGAATTATATAGTCCCCCAACGAATTGGTTAATGATTTTAACACATGAGATACCATGTATAGTGAACAATAATTCCTCATGAGAACACTATACTAGGATGTTTACGCATTTATCCTTGATATATGTTTATTATGTCATGTTTTTTATTGTCATTACATTTCCATGAATCCTTTATGTTATCATCTTTTACCATGCTTCAATGTTAACGTTTCTGATTCTCAAGCCTCATGTATTACCTTGATATTCCTATTAACTCCCCAGAATTACATTAATCTTGTTATCGATTGATTATTCCCTTACTGATATTAAAGCTCAACCGTTTCTTATGCATTACACCGAGTTATCCTGTGCAGTTTAAGAAGATCAAGGGAATTTAATGGAATGTTATAGATTTTTAGTGTATGTTCTAATATCCCAGATTTTCACTCATGTTTGGATATGTAATTTTTAGTATAAATATTTAAATTGGACCTAATATAGATTCCTAATGAGTTAGTAATGGTTCTAAGGGTGTATGGGGCTTGTCTAAAGCTCAAAACACCTCTTTTTTTTGAAAAAACAGGCCAAGTCACATGGTTTGCACATGGATAGCACACACTTTTCCTAACCATATAGATTGTATTTTTTTGTATTTTTTTCTTCTAAATGTGGCACCTTGCATGGCTTGCGCATGTCTGTGTAGACAAACCGTGAGGAATCCCCTTTTTCCCAGGTTTATGCAGAACCATCTCGCATGATTTGCACATAGTTTGGAAAACTGTGCGGACAAACTGTGCGAAGGCTAATAACGTGTGGAAAATGTCTACAATTTCTTTAATGACCTATTAAGCTAACTCCTTCCCCCCAAATTTGAGTTTATGCAGAATTTACCTAGTTCCCTATCAATTTGTAGAATTTTGAAGATCCAAACTTGTAATCAATATATTTCATTCATCTGGCATCTGATCTAACTTTTGTTTGTCACATTGGATGTGCTACGGTATGTACTTGAGTACCCTTTATCAGTTCTTCTTATCTTTTTCTCTTAACCTAGATATCTCCATGTGAGAATTTTTCACCTTTTCTTAGATCTACTTCGATCTGAGGAAGATCAATAGCCGATTTCAGAGGATAAGGATCGTACAACCTTATGGTTGGTGGTTTATAACTCAACCATAATGTACATTCTTTCTAGAATGCTCATGTGGGGCGCAATGGTTACTTTGGAAACAGTTTCCTAAATTAACAATCCATGATTATAATCATTTGAATCATACGGTTATTCTATTTCCAAATATGTGATTAGTTTTCAGTTGTTTCACCCACAATGTTGGGACTAATTTTGATAGATATGGATGTAAAAAGAGTTTATTATTATAGAGTGTTGTCATTTTTTGTCAAAGAAGATAAATCAATTCACTTTATAAAGGACATGAAAATTAGAAGATGCTTTTCGGATATGTATTTCACAAATATCGTAAGTTTGGAGAACTTGTGATACAAGCCTAAAAATGGAAAGGGGGAGTAAATGTGATGCCAGTCGTATTCAGTTTTGATTTGAAGGAATGATGCTAGTGAAAGACAGGGAAGGTTTGGTAGTTCCCGTAGAAACTCTGATGATGTTAGAGATGATCTATATATGGATATATATCATGATAGTGAAATTCATGATAAAAGCTAATGAATAGTTATGGAATTAAATGAAGATAATAATGAAAAAAATGGACAATATAGAGGAGACAAAAAATTACATTTTAAGGTGGCAGAGTTTTCCTGTGTTTGCTAAATTTTTGGGCCTGAAAATCGGGAGATGAAGAAATGTGTTTTTTAAAAAGCATCTTGTGCGCAACATTGATTAAGTATTGTGATGTTGTGTTCATGTTTGATGATGGATTGGTATGTTTCTCTAAAGTGGGGTTCTATGATTAGAACATCCAAATATGGAAATGGAGAGGCTTGCAAGAATGATTGGGTTTGGCACACAAGATTGGTTTTTGCGCGCAAGTTTGAAGGGAGTTTGGAATCATGCCCACAAGGCATGATTTGAGGTCCAAACATTGAATAATGGAAAAGGAAGGGATTGTGTGAAATATTTAATGATATGAATGAATGGTGAGTTTGGATCTAAAGAGACTCACGCACACAAAGAGACATCAAATGGGATTTTTCACAACGTGTCATGATCTTGAGCGACACATCGGGGTTTTAGCACACAGGGTTCAATGAGGCCTATAAAAAAAGGCGCCCCATCACACTTTGTGTGCTCAACAATTAGATAAATCCTGTGCTCTAAGGTGCAGAAAAATATTAAGAAAAGGATATTGAGCGAAATAAATATAGTTGCGTGCAAGAAGAAGAAGTTCCATGCCATAATAGAGTTGTGTGCAAGAAGAGAGTTGCGTAAAATATTTATGTTGTGTGCAAGAGGTGTTTCATGACAAAAGTTAAACCTTGTGCGTGTGGCATAATAGTTGTGAACAAGACACCTAAATGTGTGAGAGAATGATTTGATGTCTTCTCACATATTCAATTGTGCGTAAGATTGTTCTTACCGGCTTTTGGGTAAGAAACTGAATATTTGTACTTCCGAGAATACACCAGTTGAATTGTAAAAAAGCAATGAAATACTGTAATTCCCTATTTATTCTAAGAGGGTGAATGCACACTTGTGGATTTTTTCTATGTGCTACATGAGTTTAAGTGTATATCCAATGCTTTGTATTCCACATCAAAGGATTTCTTTCTAGTGGATTTTGAGGTACTGGATTATTTCGGTACCATACCAAGGACATAGCTACTCTTGTTGAGTAGTGAAACTTGTAAATCTTGTGTTCATGTGGTTGTGTGCGTTTAGCATTGAATAAATTCTTTAATAGAAGGTAAAGGTTTTTTCAAAAATAATGAAGCATAAAATAAAAAGATATCACTGGTTCACCCCCTCCCCCTCTCAGTGATACTTGGATCCTGACTGGGAACATCAATTGGTATCAGAGGGAGGTTGCCTTGGTTTGTTATTTGCTGAAGTTTTGAAGAGACTTTTTGATGGAGAATCTGAATTACATGAACATTAAGGGGATTCTGATATTTGATGGAAATAATTATCATATCTAGAAAGATAGAATGACGCCTTATCTTATGTCTCTTGGATATGAATTTCTCGAAACTACAACAGATGAATATCCTTTTATTTATGATAGGGTTCCTCTTACTCCTGTCATTAAGAAGAGTCTTAAGAATAATTTAAGAGATAAAAATGCATTACTCTAATCTCTTTCTGAGAGTTAATTTTTAAGAGTGAAAGGTTTTTCTATAGCCAAAGGAATCTGGGAAAAACTTAAGAAAATCTATGAAGGAATTACGAAAGTAAAGAAGGAAAAACTACAAATCTGGAAACTGAAGTATGAAGACTTGAAAACGGGAGAATATTAATATGTTGGGGACTTATTTACAATAATAAATGATATTTTCAGTATAATCAGATGTCCTGGGAAAACATTAGAATATTCTATAGTTGTTTAAAAGATCTTGAGAATTCTTTGCGACAAATTTTATTCTAATGTATCATCACTGGAAGACAGATACCTCGAAACATTATCTCTGTATGATTTTCATAGCTCTCTTATAACATAGGAAATGATATGGGAGAAGACTATGAATAGAAAATTAAAAGCCAATAGAGGAATGTCTTTCAAGGCTACAAAAAAAGAAAATTAAAATAAAATTCATTTTGAAGAAGAAGCTGGTGAAACCAACTCTAAGAATGATGTTTGTCAAAATTTTGATAAAATTTTATCCTTGTTTTCAAAAAATGATAAAAGAGGAACTCGGAAATACAAAGGGAAACTCCTTTTGAAATGTGTTGAATGTGGGGTTGTTGGCCACATTGCAACTATTTTCCCTAAAAATGGAAAGATAAAGAAAGCGATGAAAAATAAATAAGACCATGAAGGTCATGGAAGAAATAAGTTGTAAAAGATAAATATTCTGCCAGAGGTAATGATAAAAATTTCTACAAATCAAAAAGAAGAAGCTTTTTGTCAAAAGATGAAGTAGATGATGATAGCGAGGCTGAATCTGAAAAATCTTTTACTGAGAAAGATAGAGAGACTACCTTTTTGTAACAGTGCATAATGATGATTATAAGAGCAGTAGTACTAATGAAGAAGAAAGTCAACTTGAATAGTATCTGAAAGAAGAGCTAATGGAATATTTGAGAAAGATCAGAGGGCTTGAAAAGGAAAACATAAAACTAAAAAATGAAAGCTGTTCAGCAAATGAAAAAAAAAGTTTTCTTGAAAGGAAATAAAAATATTAAAATGAGATTTATTATCTAAAAAATTCTCTTGAGATAGAAAAGAATCATAATAATCATCTAGACATAAAGCTGAAGGCAAAAAAAGATAAGTTAAAACTTTTCCAACATAAACATTCTAAAGTGGAGGAAATAGACACAAGGTTTAAGAATTCAGTTACAAAAGATGGTGAATGTTCTGATAAGAATGAGCCTAATAAATATCAACAAAAGTTTCCATCAATGGTTGAAAAGAAATATGTAACAGTTACTTATAATAGATGTATTGGAAAGGGAACGTATGTGGTCAAAGTTAGCAATACTGAAAAATAAAAATCATCTAAAAATATTACATACAGAAAGTTGGCCACCACTTCTAGTTCCAGTAAGACTTAATAGAAATCCGAGCTGAAGAAGAATGTTACAATTCAAAATATGAAAGTCAATGGTCAGAAGAATATTGGTAAGAATATTATTGAGAAGCATGTTAATAACTTCGATCAGTATGGATGTTTCAGGGGAAATATTTATTTTATGGATACAACTGGTATTGTGGTGGATTTGGACACATGAAAAATATGTGTTGGTTCAACCAACAATATTACACTATTCTACATGCTTTAAAATACAAGGATGAGGGGGATTCAATCCTTTCAAAAGATAAAATCTGTAATGAAATTTCAGAATATATCTGAGAAGGTTGGTGTGAAAGTTGAGAGTAGGTTCCAACGACTAGAGACTATTTGTGAAAGATATGATAGACATGGACATCTTGCTAAGGGCTGCCTTAGTGTGTTATGAGATCAAAAAAATTTATAATATTCCTCAAAAGCTAGAGTTTATAAAAGATAAAATGGATAGGTCTGATAAGTATGAAAATAAATATTTCATGGTTGTTTGGATAGATCACATTGATTTAGCTAGAAAATTAGAGGAAGCACAATAAAAAGTGGAAGAAAAGGAATAACAAAAATATCACATTGTCGAAACTGTTATGAAAGCTACAAAAGGAGAACATCTATGGATTCTTGATAGTGGGTGTTCCTCTCATATGAAAGGATACTTAAAGCTGCTGAAGAATGTGAAAGACTTAAAAGAAAGAGAAATGATATTTGGAAATTATGATCCTCTTTGGATCAACTGTGTTGGATCAGCCATCATTGGAAAATACAAGATGAAATATATGAAAACACTATATATTTATGAGAAGAACATCACTTGCTTAATGTTTCACAACTCTGTGATGAGGGAAACAAATTTATCTTTATAAAAGATGGATTTGTTGTGAAAATTGAAAATGAAGGAAATATAGTTACAATAGACCAACATAAAAGAGGGAATTTGTTCCATGTTGATAAAGTGCAGAACTCTTATTACATTGGTGTGGTAGATGAAAATCATTTTTGGAATAAAAGGCTGGGACATATGTGTCATAGAAATATGTGAATGTTATCAAATAGATATAGTGTCTGAGATATTCCATATTTATCAAGAATGATAAATTGGTGTTGCACTATTTTTTAGAAAGGAAAGATTACAAAATCTATTCATTTGAGAGTTGAAATTTGCTCAAAAAGTCCCTTGGAACACATACACTATAATATCTGTGGACCAATTAGCATGGAATATACATTTAGAGAAAAGTGCATCATTACTTTAATGGATGACTTTACTCACATTACTTGTATTATTTTCATGAGACATATATCATATGCTTTGAAAATATTTATGAGTGTCATGAGGAAAGAAAAGAAGGAATGTGAATATTCAGTTAAAAATTTGAGAACTGATAATGGTGGATAATATAAGAATGATGATTTTTAATGTTACCTCAAGAAACATGAAATTCATCATGAGTTCTGTTCACCATACAAACCTCAACAAACTGGGGTTGCTTAAAGAAAGAACCGAAGTCTGGTTGAAATGGGGTGAACTATGTTACATGGACACTGTCTTTCTCATTATTACTGGAGGAAATCCATGAGCACTGCAGTGTATATTTTTAACCAATGTTTCTATAGGAAAAATTCAGATATGAATCAGTATGAAATGTTCTACATAAAAACTCCATGTTTGAAACACTTAAGATTTTTTGGGATTCCATGCAATATAAATAAGAAAGATAGAAACCTAGGAACGTTTGAGCAAAGAATAGATGATGGAATTTTTCTTGGATATGATCTACAATGAAGAGGATATAGATGTATCAAAAATGAAATAGGAATAATTATTGATTCCTCAGATGTAAATGTTGTTGAAAATTTTGAGAAAGAAAAGTAGTCATATGTGGATGTGGAAGTTGAGAAGTTTTGAGAAGATTTTTCTAACGATTATGATAATGCAATAGACTGTGTTAATCCAAATAAAGTAGAGGAATCCAGCTCAGAATTCTCGACTGATGAGGATGAAGTTCGAATAACTCATCCTAGGCTAAGGAAATAGGTGGAGTCTCAGAACATTTTTGGAGATAAACAGTAGAGGGTTGAAACCAGAAGAACAACAAATGCTATAACACATACATCGCAATATTCAAAAGTTGAACCGAATGATGTAAATGGAGGATTTGAGCATCCAGAATGGGTTCATGCTATGAATATAGTGTTTGATCAGATAGAGAAGAATGATATATGGGAACATGTACGGAATATGGACATCACGAACATTATTGGTACAATGTGGGGTTTCCAGAACAAGCTGAAGGACGAAGGTAAAGTAATAAGAAACAAAGAAAGATTGGTTTGAAAAGGTTATTCAAAAATTGAAGGAATTGATTTTGATGAAACCTTTTCTCTGATGGAATGATTAGAAATATCAAAATCTTTCTTGCTATTGTTTCACAACGTGGATACAAAAATTTTCAAATGGATGTCAAGCCTACAAACATGAATGGTGACCTTGATGAGGATGTTTACATTGTTCAACCATGTGGATTTGTTATTGGAAAGGATGAATGTTATGTGTGGATGTTGATGAAGGTTTTGTATGGGATAAAACAGGCTCCAAGGGAATGGTATTCTAAATTAGATACTTTTTTGAGGACGATGAATTTTAAGAAAGGTAGAGTTGACAACAATCGTTATGTCAAAGAGTGTCAGGAGTTTTCACTAATCATTATTGTTTACATTATGACTTTATATTTGCTGGAATGAAGAAAGATCATGTGAAAGATTTTCTGAGGATATGAAGAAGTTGTATGAGATGTCCATGCTAGGAGAAATGACATACTTTCTTGGGCTACAATTTTCACAGATGATGAATCACATGTTTATGTCTCATGAATAGTGTTCTAAAGAACTTCTGAATGAGTTTGGAAAGGAAAATTCAAAACAAGTGTCCACAACAATTTTAGTGGGAACCAAGTTGTATAAATATGGAGATGTCAATGAACATGATTTGGAAGAGTTTCAAAAGATGATTAGATGTTTTTTGTGTTTTACTACATTAAGACCCGACATTATTTATGATGTCACATTATATATCAGATTTTAGAGTCCTCCTAAAGAGTCACATTTGATTGATGGAAAAATAATTCTCAAATATATTAAACGAACAAAAATTTTTGGAATCAGGTATGATGGCTCCAGAAATATTGATCTATTCAGGTATTCAAATGCTGATTGGGAAGGAAATGCTGATGATAGAATATAAACTTATGGTGGATGTTTCATTTTGGGGAAAAGTTGTGTTAGTTGGCATACCAAGTAACAGAATTCAGTAACTCTTAGTATAGCTGATGTTGATTATGTTGTTGCAACTCAAGCTGCAACTCAACTAATGTGGATGAAGACACTCTTGTAAGATCTACATGTAGATGTAAATCTACCCTTGCTCTTGGGTTTTGAAAATCAGAGTGTAATCAATCATACAAGGAATCAGGTACAACATTCTCGTTCAAAACACATTGACATAAAGTACCAATTCATCAAAGAGCAGGTGGAGAAGAATGAATTGACGCTAGAGTATGTTCCTATATCAGAACAAGTTGCTGACATATTCCCAAAACCTTTACTAAAGTAACCATTTGCTAAATTGATGTCAAACATGGGTTTCCAACCTCTTTATAATCAATTATGAGGTACGTGTTTATGTCCACTCTCTCATATTACCTTTGGATAGTATTGTTAAGGGGGATCATTGTTTCATAAATCTATACTTATAGAAGAATTCATAAAGGGGGAGTTGTGGGTATGCTTTGAATCCAACATGTATGTGTGTGAACTATTCTAAATTTGTGTTGGAGTGGTTGTAGGAAAAAATGTTTTTGTATTCTAGGAAAATTGAAGAAGTGAAGAATAATGAAGTAAAAACTTGAAATATTTTCTGAAGAAGGCTGAGAAGATATTTTCATGAAATTTCATAGTCACTACTTTTTGATAGCATGGTTTTGGCTTTCAATAATTATTTTTTCCTACAATGTGTTAGCTCACATAGGGTTAGAATTGTAGATATGTGATCCATTTCTAAATGTTCCAATGTTTAGTTATTTATGAATCATGGTTGAAAAAAAATCCAAAGGAGGAGATTGTTGGGACCAATTTGGATAGATACGGATGTAAGAAGAGTTTTCTATTATAGAGTGTTTCATTTTGTTGTCAAAAAGATAAATAAATTCACATTTTAAATAATATGAAAATCATATGATGCTTTTCTGATATGTATTTCAATAATATAATATGTTTGGAGAACATTTGATACAATTTTTATGAAGGGAAGGGGGAGTAAATTTACTGCCAGTTATATTTAGTTTTGATTGGAGGAAATATGCCAGTGGAAGACTGGGAAGGTTTAGTACTTTCTGTTGAAACTCTGATGATGCCAAAGATGATATATCAAAGGATATATATCATGATAGCGGAATTAGTGATGAAAGATGATGAATGGTTATTGAATGCAGTGAATAGAATCATGAAAAAGGAACAGAAAATCTGGAGGTGACTCAAATGAATGTTTTAAGGTGGCTCCATTTTCCAGTGTTTTCTAAATTTTAGGTTCGGAAAATTTGGATATGAAGAAATGTTTTTTTTGGAAAAGGATGATGTTATAAAGTTTGAGGATGGATGGGTATGTTGTGCACATGTTTGATGATGTCTTGGTATGTTGAGAGATAGTGCAGTTCTATGATCTGAACATCAAAATCTGGAAAATGAGAGGATTGCGCGAAAGATTGGGTTTTGCGTGAAATATTGGTTTTTGTGCAAATGATTGAAGGGAGTTTGGAATCATATGCGGATGTCATGATTTGATATCCAAACATCGAATAATAGAAAAGTAAAGAAGTGAAAAAAATATTCATAAAAGTGCACGAAAGATGAGGTTGGCTCGAAAGAGACATACACACCGAAGGCTACTTTAAATGGGGTTTTACGCGACGCGTCAGGATCTTGCTCGATGCATCAAGATTTTTGTGCTCATGGTTCAATGAGGCCTATAAATAAGAGGTGACCCCTTAAACATTGTGTTCTCGACACATAGAAAAAATCAAGAGCTCTGATGTTCAAAAAAATATTAATAAAAGGAGAGTGTGCGAAAAAAATTGAGTAGCATGCATGAAGAAGAAGTTGCTCGCAAGAATAGAGTTTCAATCAAGATTGAAGTTTCATGCAAGAGGTGTTTCTTGAAAAAATTTAAATCTAGCCTGTGTGGAATAATATTTTTTCACAAGACACCTAAAACTGTGAGAAAAATATATGGGGTCTTCGTACATATTCACTTTTGTGTAAGATACTTCTTACCGACTTCTTGGTATGAAAATGATAATTTGTACTTCAGAAAATACACCTGTTTTATTATAAAGAAGCACTGAAATACTATAATTCCCTATTTATGCAAAGAGGTTTCACACACACTTGTCGATTTTTTTCCATGTTCAACATGAGTGTGAGGTTATATCCTACTCGTTGTATTCCACATCAAAGGATTTATTTTCTAGTGGATTGTGTGGTAATAGATTATTTATGTACCATACCAAGGATGTAGCTACTATTGTTGAGTAGTGAACCACGAAAAATCTAGTGTTCATGTGGTTGTGTGTGTTCTTCATGGAAGGAAGTATTTAACATGAGGTGAAGGATTTTTCAAAAAGAAGGAAACATAAAAAGAAAATGATCTCACTGATTCCCCCACCCCCTCTCAGCGATACTTGGATCCTGACTGGGAACATCACACAATTCAATCAACCTCATGTCGAAGGTTATGGCATAATTGAGTTTTTGGTGGTTTGAAACATTTGTTCCACCATTCAGGTGTTCATTTTCTTCAACTTTCTAAATGTGAGTATCCATATAATAAATATCTTGTTGTTGATGATTATTTCTTAATGTCATGCAACATGTTTTATCACCACATAACCTGACTAACGTAAGTGCTTACAAATGTTTACTAAATGTGAAATATAAAACGTAAAATGGAAAGTGTACTAAGTATATAACTTAGCCTTATCAAAATAGATTGAATATAGGTTACATGTCCATAGCACCCCTTTCCATGTTGATGGAAGGTAGCGGAGTGAACCTTAATAATTGAAAATTCCTTAATGACTAACTAAGACTTGATTATATGGTTGAAACACTACATGGCATATCCAAACTGTTTGAAGACAAGGCATGGACCAATGGTTTCAACTCTACAAGACCTATACACATTAATATAAGGAAATACTTGAACCAAATTAATTATTACATGATTACAATATCAAATAAGAATGGACTGACTCATGCCCACCTTGGATTTTGAGTGGGGAATACCTTGGGTCTCGGGAACCGCATTTTGATTCAAGGATATAGTTTTATTATGTTGATAACCACCTAGACTCTGGTTATTTTCTATTCATTGGTTTCCCAGTATAATACTGTTGGGTCCCATTCTTTATTATAGGATACCTCAGATACTCTCTTTGGATTCTGCACTAACTAGTAGGTTCCTTGGTTAATGCCCATAGGGCCATGTATTTCCTTTTCCCCATTATTCCATGTTCGATCACCTTGGACACGGTATGCACATTATTGTGGGATGCCTTGGATTAATCTCCTTGGATTACATTCGTATGCCTTAGCTAGACTCAGATACCACTGAGTTATCTTTTCATGCGTTTACGTTAAATTGGATTATACCCAGGAACTCCCTCACTGGATATCATTGTCTGGTTGCCTTGTTACATATTAGGACCATCGCTACATATACAATCATGTTGTGATGTCCCTATTGGTTATGCCTCACGTGACCTATTAACATTAATGGTTAATTGATTAATTAACAAACTGCTTACATGTTCAGACACCAGCTGATGGATGAAGTAGGTACTTGGTTATTTAGTTATATTTTAATGCTTTCTTAAGTTTATATATGCATGCCTAGACACTACTATATTCCATTACACAGGCCAGATATTATAGTCACTATTGGTTGTAGCCCATTGAGATTTATCTCACAGCCTCTCCGAGCTCCGTTTTGTACATGAAGTAGATTACATGGTTGCAGGTATCGACAATGGGAAGCATGTAGCTTCCAATACCTTATTCTATGCTGATAGGATGGAGCATGATAGCAGATGACTGAGTAGGATCTCTTGATTCTTGGAGTAGAATTTGATTTCTTTTTCCTTATGGAACATGCTAAGCGTATTGTATTGTATCCATGATTTCTAGTTTTCTAGTGACATGATATTACATCATCACTATTATAGTTGATACAACTATTGTTATTCATGTTTATCTATTGTGTTAGTTTTCTTCTTCTATTTATTCTTATTACCTCCACCTTTTATTATTCATTTATATATCTTCCACACTGCTACACTCTGCTAAAGATAGAATTCTCTTCTTACATACAAACCCTAGGCCCTCTATGAAAGTCGAAAGCCTCTGGCATTAGGGAAGATGTACTTGAGGCCATGTGGCCCACCAGGCTTGGGGCATCATTAAGTGGCATCCATTTCTAGGTCTTCATAATGTGGTATTAAAGGAGGATTAATTTCTTGAAATAATATTTGGAGACAATATATTGAAGAATAGGGATTCGTGGTACATGGTCATAAGTCATTCTTGGGCGTCGTGAACCCATGTTTGTGGTAAAATCCATGTCACCCATAATTTAATTTTTGTTCTATTTTTCCTATTATTGTTGATATTATTTGACTGTTGGGTGACTAACATGTCATGTGGTGTTGTTTATTATTACCCAGTTTGAGAATTTATTTTGTACTTGGCCCGATGATATGAGGAAAAGGAGTATTGCTACATGCATCATCATAGGCACCTATAATTCACATGTCATTCACTTTATCATGCCATATAAGTTCATTTCACTGATTTTCAATGCTTGATATGCCTATGATTGTGGACTGATGTTTTGATAGTTGTTGGTACTTGTATTACTTTTGCATTCATTGAGTGATTTCCTATCTCAATTCATGAGGTGTATGGGCTATCATGGGTTGGAATGAGTAATTTACCGATTCAATCCATTAGGCTATAAATAAATGGGTGTAGTTTTCTTGGTGATAGGTGTATGGGAACTGCTTCATTAGATTGGACTATCCATTATAAAGTGTATCATGAAATATAAAATGAATTGGTTTTACATCCTTATTTCACATTGTAATGTTCAGGATAGGTATTCGAGTGAACCTAATAGTTAACTGCAAAATGACATAAAACATATAATTGAGAATTTACTGACACCTTGTTGTCTATGTGGGTAGCTTGAATAGTATTCCATGGTATGTGAGTTTCCTTATGTTTATCATCCATTAGTGATGTTATCTCATTGATTCCATTCATGTTATAAGATGAGTGTTTGGAATTTGGAGACCAATTCCATTGTGTCATCCTTGTGTCGCTCGATAGGAGGGTGGTGACGACCATGCTCCAAAAACGGTGGTCCCTGAGTGGTCAGCCTTACTTCCAGGTGTTCCACTTGTTGCACTTCCTACTTTACCTAATCTAGGAACTGATTCCCATGTCCGTGATATTTTCTTACGTATGATGAAGTCTACGATTTTTGCTCCATGGGTTTCAACTACAATGGTTGATCTGACCTATGAGTTCCAGTAGCAGTATAATCATACGTTTTCAGGGGATGGTGGATCTCTAGCTACTGAGTATTTTCTTGAGGTCATGTTATCTGTCTTTTAGCATCTAGAAATCCCTCCATAGTAAAGAGTCAATCTTTCTACATACATGCTACGTGATTTGGCCAAGAATTGGTGGGATTTCATTACCCCGGCCAGACATCGTCAAGGCATGTTATGGGTGGACTCCAGACATCCTTCTATGATCATTTATTTCCTATGTCATTGAGAGATGATAGAGCCTGATATTTCATGCATCTTGAGCTAGTTTCTATGTTAGTTAGGAAATATTCATCACATTTCACTGATTTACAGCGTTGTTCACCTCTTCTATCCGGTGATGAGATTTCACATGCTAGAAGTTTTTAAGATGGGATTTAGTACGCCATCTGAACTCAGGTGACTGTCTTTCTCCTTCCTACATTTTCTACAAGAGTTAGTAAATACCTTTTCAATGTGTGTGTCCTATGGGATGGAGAAAGTTCTAGGATTAAAGGATTAGTGTCGCGTAAGGCCAGTAGTTCTTCCGGTGGTATGAAACATTCCCTTGAAGTTTATCGTTAGGGCAGTGGCATCTAGAGTATCTAGTTTGATAACTAAGTAGTGAGTCATTAGTGTGGAAATATAAAGCATAAGAAGTCCATGTGTGATCAAGACGCTATGGAGTTCAAGTCTGATGGAAATATGGGTTATCTTCAGTGAATTTGAATGACCATTCCACTAGCTTCTAGTGGAAAATGATCAGCTTCAGATCCATCTTTAGGAGAGAGTAATTTTGTGTCGTGTCAGGAGGGGATTTGGAGTTGTACCAGTAGGTCTAGATGAGGAGGAGGTCGTGGCAATGGTAGTCTGATCCCTGATCACCAGCAGCGCCAGCAGAGAAGTCATGATTGTGGTGGTCCATCTATTGCACATGGTTGTAGATCAGGTTAGTTACATGATGTAACATCCCGGATCTGGGTGCCACTCGACGGGTTCCCCGAACCCGGTTGGTCACATGAAATCAAGCTCATTTCCACAAACTCCAGAGGTTGCCGACTAGCAGCGAGGGCCCAGGTCTGATAGTGGGGAAACTATGCCCTAATTTTTCAAAGTGTAGCGCAGCAGAATACAAGATAAAACAAACTACAACAGTGGAAGCAATAAACCATACATATTTAATATAAAAAACTGCAGTAAAAGATAACCAACCAGTTATATAAATATGATGAATCATGTCTCAAGTTCTAAGAAAACAGGCAGAACATGTTACATAGTAGTACAATACAATACAGAGTACAACAAAGCAAAATAAAACAGCCGACAACATCACAATCCTATGCTTGGTCCCATGATCCCCTACTCCTCATCCACAATCATTTACCTGTATAGGGACCCTTTACCTTATCCACTCCTATAGAAATGTAATCTATTTGAGCCGAAGACATGTCCCAATCATGGTGTGTGAAATAAATCCCAGTTGGAACCCACCAAAGGTTAATGCTCAACTGTGTGTAAACATGCAACAATAGTGTGAAAAATTAAATACAATAAACTACGCAGTACTCAAAAGTAACTAACTTTACCAGCTATATTTCCATTTTAATTTTCATTTAATCATTACATATATGGAAAACCACCACAATGAATTTTCTATGTAAACAGTCAGTGTCCTCAGACACGCAAACCCTTACCCTCAGGTAATCAAAATCTTTCCCTTAGGCATAATAGATATTTCCCTCAGCAGTAGGAAGTGTCGCCATCATGCATAGAATTCACTACCCTCAGGCATAAGAAAAGTGGCCCTCAGGCGAAATAGAACATTGCCATCAGGCTATGCAGTACCTTTCCCTCATACTGAACAAACAATACCCTCAGGTTAATTATAACACTGTCGTCAGGCGCAAGTAACTGGGCCATGCCCAACATGTAAATAAGAAATTCACATACAATTTATCTCAAGGAAATTTAACAAACATTATTACAATGGTATACCGTCGGGTATCCTGACCAAACAGCTAAACAGAGTAACGCAGCCCTGTGGTGGTCCGGGATCCAAGAAGCGATCCCAAACAACAGTTTATTATCACATTTAATTACCTATACAATTCTAGGTATTTAAACAGCTAGGGCCTCATCCACACGACACCCAAACATGAGTTCATAGCACAATGGTACACAAAAATGCACAAAGGTTGGAATTTAAATACAAAGCTACCTACATTAAACGCCACGGAATGGTATACATGAACGTCGCTCCTCAAATCGTCCAAGAACAACGAAATCTGAGGTAAAAGAAAACCCTGTTCAAACTCAAATAACTTCCCTTAGAGGAATAATTGGAAATAATGGCTTAAAAAGAGTGGAGGGATTTCCCATGTGGTTCCAACGAGATCGTCAGAGGCGAAAACGGATTCCTGACGCTCGATCTCGAGATCATCAAAGGTCTGACCTACTCTCCCGACTCCTTCCTCCGGTTCTAAGACAATCCTGTGAACAGGGTTGGGTACGGCCCATTTTATGTGAAAAAAAACTACATGTCATTTACTTCTTAAGTACACAACGTGTACTTTTCATTTTTTAACTGTTCCTTCGGCGGCTTCTCGCCAGCGTGGCATTGTTCATCTATCAACATGTGTACACAACGTGTGAAACCTGAGTACATGGTGTGTACTGTCACTCGGCTGGCAGCTGCTTCCACTACCTTACTATTCACCTACCGACTGACTACACGGCATGTAAATACCCACTACACGACGTGTAGTCAGTTTTGACACCCTTCATCGCTAACATGGCTACACACCCTGTGTAAAAATCACACACGGCCAAAGTACATGGCGTGTGGAAATGTACATGGCGTGTAGTCCTAATATTTAGGATTTGTCTCCATTTTCCTTATTTTCTCAAAAACACTTCTGTAAAAGAGAAAAGAAGAAACTCGTACCTCAAAAATAAGAACCGAGTTCTTTCAAACTTCCCCCCTTAAAGCAATTAGTCCCCAAATTTACCTTCCAATGGTGGTGAAGATAAATCTCAGAACAACTCTGTCCACTGAGCATATACGTCGGTCTCTGGCTCTATTGTTTCGTGCTACACTCAGCCATGCTTCCATAGCACCCGTACTAGAGGAACTGACCCACCTTGGCGAACATTCGTGCTCCTATCAACGATACGAATTAGATAGTCCTTAAAGGATGCATCAATCTAAAGCTCAGCCTCCGCTGGCTGAAAGATGTGAGACAGGTATGAATGATAGCAGTGAAACTGAGATACATAGAAGATGTCGTGCATGTCTCAGTACCTCTGTGGTAACTGAAACCAATAGGCAACCAGCCCGACTCTTTCCAGGATCTCAAATGGTCCCACATACATCGGTTAAATTTTACCCTGTCTCCTAATCTTTCTGTGTCCCATCCTCGGAGAAGCACGCAAGAAGACCTGATCCCCAACCACGAACTCCAAAGGTCATCTGTGGTGATCACCATAATAGTTTTGTCGAGACTATGCGGTAGCCATCCACTTCTGAATCAACCGGACTAGCTCAGAAGTATCATGCACAAGACGTGGTCTCAGTAAAGCTACCTCACCTGCCTCTAACCAGCACAAAGATGATCGACATGGCCTACCATACAAAGCCTTGTATGGTTCCATCTCAATAGTTTCCTAAAAAACTATTATTATAGGAAAACTAAACTAGGGGTATGTGATTCTCCCAAGAGCCCCCCAAGTCTAAGATTCATGCACACAACATGTCCTCAAGCACCTGTATCGTACGCTCTAACTAACCATCGGTCTGAGGGTGGTAAGTTGTGCTTAGAAGCACCTGTGTACCCAGTGCCCTCTAAAAACTCTGCTATAAACGAGATGTAAAATGGGTGACCCTATCTGAAATGATAAAACGAGGGGCCCCGTGAATAGGTACAAACTCTCGGATATACAGCTTCCTGAGCTTGTCAACACCGAAGGTCTCTATGATCAGTAAAAAGTGAGCTACCTTTGTGAGTCTTTCCACAACAACCCACATGGAATCATTGCCTCGAGGTGACCTCGGCAACCGATTCACGGATTCCATCGCGACGTCATCCCATTTCCACTCAAGGATGGGTAACTACTATAACAGTTTGGTGGCCTCTGATGCTCCGCCTTCACCTGCTGATGGGTGGAACACATCGTAACAAAACCAGCTACATCTCTCTTTATACTCGGCCACCAGTACTGACGTCTCAAGTCTCAGTACATCTTGGTAACCCCCACATGAACTGCCCAAGCTGAATCATGAAAATCCCTCATCAGCTCCGCGCGTATATCCCATGGAACCCAAACTCATCCAAGGAAACGCAAAATTTCATCATCGCCTATCGTCCAACCAGGAGAAGGGTACTCACTTGCCACCAACTCCCATAGAACTAGGCATTCTGAATCAGATAGTTGTCTCATCCTCAATCTGTCAAGGAGGGCAGAGGTCATAGCTAAAGAATAAAGATAGGTCTATTCCTGACTGTCATGCACCTCCAAATGCATCTCGGAGAATAAATCCATAAGCTTCCACTCACCACTGGCCTCCTACATATCTTGTATCTGAGTCCTCCTGCTTCGTGCATCAGCAAATGCATTACCTTTACCAGGTGTATAAGAAATATCAAAGTCGAAGGACTTAATGTATTCCACCCACCTTCACTGTCTCAGGTTCAAGTCATGCTGAGTGATGTTGTACTTGAGAATTTTGTGGTCGGTGAAAACCACAAAATGCTCTCCCAAGAGATAATGTCTCCAATAGCACAACACATGAACAACTGTAGCCAACTTGAGATCATGTGTCGGGTAATTCTTCTCATGTGGCCTCAACTGCCGAGAACCGTATGCAACAACTCGGTCACCCTGCATCAACACTACTCCCAGCTCAATACATGATGCATCATAGTAAACTGTATAGCTCTTTCCCTGATCTAGGAGTATCAGGATTGGTGCTGATGTCAACTTTCCCTTTAGCTCTTGAAAGGCTGTCTTGCAAGCTTCTGACCAAACGAACTTCATACCTTTCATATTCAAACCTTTCAACGACGCTGCTAAGTGTGAGAAGTCCTTTATAAAATTCCTGTAGTAACCATCCAGCACCAAGAAACTCCGTATCTCAAACATGTTCTTAGGATGCTCCCAAGAAACTACTGCTATCACCTTCTCTGGGTCCACGGCAACTCTATCATCTGGAGTGATATGACCCAGGATGTGAATCTATTCCATCCAAAAGTGTCACTTTGAGAGCTTAGTATATAGATGATTCTCTCTTAGTGTACTCAAAACAATATCAAGATGGGTGGCATGGTCGTGTCGAGTGTGAGAGTACACCAAGATATCATCCACGAATACTACCAAAAATGAATCTAGGTATGGATGGAACACATGATTCATCAGAGCCATGAAAACTGATGGCGCATTCGTAAGTCCGAACGGGATAACCAAATATTCGTATAGACCATATCTACTCCGAAAAGCTTTAAGCGGTATGTCAGATGGTCTCAAGCATAGCTGATGATATCCGGATCTCAAGTCAATCGTCGAGAACACTCATGCTCCAATAAGTTGATCAAAGAGATTGTCAATCCTCGACAAAGGATATCAGTTCTTAATCGTCAACTGGTTCATCTTCTGATAATCCCCACAAAGTCTGAGGGTACCCTCTGCCTTCTTTGCAAAAAGAACCAGAGAACCCCAAGGAGAAGTACTGGGTTAGATGAAACCCTTTAACTGTAACTCTTCTAACTTCCTCTTGAGCTCCTACAACTCAGGCATGTCCATCCTATAAGGAGGAATGGACACTGGTGCTTCTTCTAGAATAATCTCAATAGAGAAATCTACCTAACGCTCCAGAGGTAGACCTAATAAGTCATCCAGGAAGACATCCTTGAAATAATCAACCACTAGAGGGAAATATGTTTGACAAGTCCCCTGATCATCCAGATATAAACTCGCAATCTGGGTTGTGACACCACCTCGCCCGTGATGCTCTAGACTAACTCGACTCGCCTGAACATCCCATTCACCTTTGTATTGAAATTTTCTTCCCTCTGGTGATGTGAAACTCACCCTACGATGATAGAAACCTACAAAGGCTCGAAAGGGTACCAACTAGTCTATCCCGGGAATGACATCGTAAATCGTCATATCTAAGACATAGAGGTCCCAAAGAAAGTAACATCCACCAACCTCAATGGGAACTCCTTGCACTGACGCACACACATTGTTCTAGTTCCCAAAGGAGTGTCTAGCATCATAACAGAAGAAGAAGAAGAAGAAACACAGAGCCCAAGCTCTCCACAATGGGCACAGATATGAAACTATGTGTATCACCCATATCGGAAAGTACTGAAGATAATAAAGAAGCTACTAGAATAGTACCTTTGACTGTAGAAGGTCCGGGATCCTTCTCTTGTTGTGTCTGTTTCACTGCATATGACTGCCTAGTGCCATGGCCCTACGACACAGCCTAGCTACCCTGAGCTATCCTGCCCTACTGCCTCTGAGATCCTGGTGTCCGGCTACCACGACCACAACCAGAATCTCGGCCTGCATGCCCTGACGTATTCTAGTTTTCTGAATGGTAAGAATCCATTTGTCATATTCCTGCACGTGGAGTCTGCACAGAACCCATCTCACTAGCCACTTGTACAAATGCCCTACAAAAGTGATGCATATGACCCATCTTGCCGCAAGCTCGACACTCCACTGGGTCATGTGGATGCTGCAGTCTCTTGTTCCCATGTCTACCACACTAGTAGAAAAAGTCCGGGCCACTTGAAGAAACTGCCTAGCTAGTACTGCCACCGTGAGAAAAACTCATCTGTCTCTTCCTCTAACCGGCAGAAATATTACCAGAAACTGGTGTCGAACCACCCTGTCCTGCACCACTAGCTTCCCGAAGGTTCCTCTCTATAATCAGTGGATGGTTCACAATAGCATGTACAATAGGCAACATGAAAACATTCACCAATGCTCAGATGTCATATCGAAGACCAATCTCAGAGCGTCTAGCCCTCAAATTCTCATCGCCCACCAGAACGGGTGAAAACACTGAAGCTCGGTGACGCGAGCAGAATAATCCATCACTGACATAGAACCGTGCTCTAGGTTCACGAACTCTCAAGATCTATATTTCCTCAACATCTCTTGGACGAAGAATTCATAGAAAGCTGTCTAAAAATATTCCCATTCCATGTCTCTGTGATGCTATGTTTGAGTGGTAACATCCCACCACCTCTTGGTAGAATCACACAGCATATACGTCGCGAGCTTGTCCCTCTGCCCTGGAGGCGTCTCAAGATGCTCGAAGATCATCCACACAGACCCTAGCCAAGACTCCGTAGCCTGTGTCCCGCCATCCCCTGAAAAGGTAGGGGGATTCTGCTACTGGAATATATGAGTCATATCAACCATATATGTGGTAGCCGGCGGTGCTCCCTGAAAGTTCTGCATGAACTGAATAAAGCCTTCATGGAACTGCGCCTCCGCGCCTGTGTCTGGTATAACGGTTGGCTCTACATCTGGCTCTGGAGGAGGATCCACTGGTAGCCCATGGCCCACCATCTCTGGAGTATAATCATTGCCTCTCTCCTGGAGAACAACTTGTGGTCGTCTCAGGGGCATGACTCTACAATGTTTAATGTATATCTTAGATCAAGATTATCAAAGACTGAAAAGGAAGGTACCAAAATGGGAACAGGAGGAAGAAGGAATTTCAAGATTTAAAAAATAAGGCTACACAACATGTATAATGACTACATGGCCTATACTTGACTTCTCTTCCCCTGCCCAGGTCCTTCTACACGGCTAAGCTACACGGATCCTGTTAAACAAAACTACACGGTGTGTATACTAACTACACGGCGTGTAAGGTATAATTTTCCAAATGCCTATGTCGTTTTTGACACGATCGACTACTCGGCATGTTACACCCACACACGGCGTGTACAACACTCTGTCTTCCCAGCCACAGGGTTAGGTTTACACGGTCTCTTACCGGTCAAGCCTACACGACATGTCCCTTAGGCACACAACGTGTACTAGAAAAGATCTACCAACCTGTGTTTTTAGTTACACGGCCAGATACACGGCTCAAACTACACGGCGTGTTCCATATACACACAGAATGTACACCTAAGGATTACACCGACCCGTGTTGTTAGTTACACAGTCGGATCCCAGGTTAGACTACACGGCGTGTTCCATAGTTGACACGACGTGTATGTTTTAGGGTCTCCTCCGTCCATGTTGTTAGTTACACGGGCGGACTCCGAGTCAACACTACAAGGCATGTACATAAGTTACACAGAGTGTTCCACCCAATAGTTTTCATTCCCTGTGTTCCTATCCACACGGTTTATAACATGAGAAGAGACTACATGGTGTGTACTGAGGGTACACGGTGTGTACTCAAAAAATTTTCATTTCTTCCCGAATAGAAGAACACACATCGTGTGTCTGAGGAACTACACTGCATGTATCCTAGTTTTCCCGAATAGTAAGGCTAAGATACTACTCTGGAACACAAATAATACTGAAAAACAACACATAAGTTCCAAATTCCAATCCGTGAGGGCCTGTACTACCCACGAATCAAATTCCGGCATCTTATATGTGTTATGACATAATAAAAAGTCAATGATCCACCAAATTCTGGTCAATGGGTGCCCATACTCCCCAAAAACCAATTTTTGGCATACATTCTATCAACAGAATCATACCAAGATACCCTATCACGTAGCAGGTATTTATCAAGAAGCTATCACAACAACATGATTTTCTAGCACAAAACTATCACAACAACAAGTAATTTCTAATGCACCTACGTGTCATGGAACTATGGCTGGCATGGGATTTCAAGAATGTTCCTAAATGATGCATGAGGTGGAATACCCTCATATCATCGGGTTTCTACTAAATAGAACCCATGGATAAAATATAAACAGAAAAATAAGAAGTGAGTCACCCAAAGGTGCAAACAAATCAACTATAAAATTAGAAAAATTAGAAGAATTGCAAAAATATGAGGAAGCCTGGCTTTTACCTATACACAGGTTAGCTACACCCAGGCACAGCTTATTTCCAACTACCGTTTCTGTCCTATCCCTGACTAAGGCTCCAAATAGTATGTCAAAGAAAATAACTCCTTTGATCCACTTTGTAACTTCCCAAATCCAGGTTCCACTCAATGGGTACCTAGAACCCGGTTGGTCACATGACCTCAAGCACATTTCCCCAAGCACCAGAGGCTGCCGACTAGCACCGAGGGCCGAGGTATGATAGTGGGGAAACTATGCCCTCTTTTTTCTAATTGTAGCGCAGCAGAATAAAAGATAAAACATACAACAACAGCGGAATCAATAAACCATACATATTTAATATAAAAAACTACAGTAAAAGACAACCAACCAGTTATAAATATATGATGCAACATGTCAGATGTTCTAAGAAAACAGACAGAACATGTTATACAGAAGTACAATACAATACAGAGTACAACAAAGCAAAATAAAACATCCAACATCATCACGAGCCTATGTTTGTTCCCATGATCCCCTACTCCTCATCAACAATCATGTACCTGTATAGGGACCCTTGAACTTATCCACACCTGCAGAAATGTAATCTTTTTGGGCCGAAGACATGACCCAAACAGGGTGCGAGAAATAAATCCCAGTAGGAACCCACCAAAGGCTCGTGCTAAACTGTGTGTAAACATGAAACAATAGTGTGAAAAAGTAAATACAATAAACTAAGAAGTACTAAAAAGTAGCTAACTTTACCAGTTATATTGACATTTTAATATTCATTTGATCATTCCATATAAGGAAAACCACCATAGTGAATTTTCTATGTAAACAGTCAGTGTCCTCAGACACGTAAACCCTTATCATCAGGTAATCAGAATATTTCCCTCATGCATAACAAATATTGACCTCAGTCGTACGAAGTTTCTCCCTCAGACTCATAAGTCACTGCCCTCAAGAATACGAAAAGTTTCCTTCAGGTGAAATAGAATGTTTCCCTCATGCTAAGCAGTACCTTTCCCTCAGGATAAGCAAACAATGTCCTCAGCCTAATTAGAACACTTCCCTCAGGCATAAGTAACCGGGCCATTCCCAACATGTAAATAAGAAATTCACATACAATTCCTCTCAAGGAAATTTGAAAAAACATCATTACAATGGCATACCCTCGGGTTTCCTGGCCAAAAGTCTAAACAAAGGAACACACCCCAGGGGTGGTCCTAGATCCAAGCAGCGATCCCAGACAGCAGTTTATTATCACATTTAATTACCTATACAATTCTAGGTATTTAAACAGCCAAGGCATCATCCACACGACACCCCAACATGGGTTAGTAGCACAATGATACTAAAAAAATGCACAATAGTTGGGATTTAATCACCAATCCACCTACATTAAACTCCCCTGAACGGTATGCGCGAACGTCGCTCCTCGAATTTCCCATGAACAATGGTGATCTGAGGTAAAAGAAAACCTCTTTCAAACTCAAATAACTTCCCTTATAGGAAGAATTGGAAAGAATGGCATGAGGAGAGTGGAGGGCATTCCTGTGTGGTTCCAATGAGATCGTCAGAGGCAAAAATAGATTCCCAATGCTTGATCCGGAGATCCTCGAAGGTCCGGCATCTTCTCCTGACTCATTCCTCCAGTTCTAAGACAATCATGTGAGCAGGGATGGCTACTTCCCATTTTAAGAAAAAAACAAACTACATGGCATGTACTTTTTAAGTACATGGCATGTACTTTTCATTTTTTAACTGTTCCTTTGGCGGCTTCTCACCAGCATGAAACTGTTCATCTTTTGACATGAGTACACGACATTTGAAACCTGAGTACACGGCGTGTACTGCCACTCGGTTTGTGGCTGCTTCCACCACCTTACTATTCACCTGCCGACTGATTATACGGCGTGTAAATACCCACTACATGACGTGTAGTCGATATTTACACCCTTCGTCGCCAACACGGCTACACTCCCTGTGTACTCATCACACATGGACAAAGTACATGGCGTGTGGAAAAGTACACGGCGTATAGTCCCAAAATTTAATATTTCCCCCCATTTTCCTTATTTTCTCAAAAACACTTAAGGAAAAGAGAAATGAAAAAACTCGTACCTCAAAAATAAGAACCAGGTTCTTACACATGACTTACAGCCGATACCCGAGGATCATGTTGTGGGACCATCTACAGTATGAGGTACTATTCTAGTAGGCTCTACTATTGTCTCTACATTGTTTAATATAAGTTCTTCAAATTCTTTTATTTCTATATCTATTGGGGAATGACTCGGTCTATATATATAGAATCACTATGGGGTACGTACCCTCAATACATCATTAGGAATACGGATAGATGGCATACTCCAATGCAGGGACTTTCCCATTGAGGATGGTAGTTACCATTTCTTGCAGAATCTCTTTTTCCTCAAGATGACAGACTTCAATGTCATTCTCGGGATGTATTGGTTGGTCCAATATCACACCTTTGTAGACTTTTATCGCCATAATGTTTCTTTTACATCACTAGATGACAAAAATAATGTTTTTAAAGGTGAGTGTGATGTCCAGGAAGAGAGAGGAGGACCAAAGTAACATGGGATAAATGATGTGACTGCTCCAAATGAAAATCTTTTCATATAGGATCGGGGTTTTATTCAAAATAATTTACCTAAAGTAGTTGATCGTTTCTAGGAAGTCTTTCTTGATGAATTTTCTAGCTTACCTCCTAATAGAGTGGTAGAGATCACAGTTGATCTTGTTCTAGAAGAATCTCTAGTGACTGTTCCTCCATATAATATAGAACCTAGTTAGCTTCAGGAGCTCAAGCTGTAGATAGAGGAATTAGAGGCCAAAGGCTTTATACTACCCATTACATGATCTTGGGGTTCACCTGTGCATTTCACTAAGAAAGTGGATGGACCACTCCATTTAATCATTGATCACAGAAAGTTGAACTAGCTTATGGTCATGAATCAATATCCACTACCTCGAATAGATGATCTCTTTGAAAGGATCTGAGGATCCAAGGTGTTCTCAAAGATCCACTTGAGACCAAGTTATCATCTAGTGCAAGTTAGACCATCATACATACCTTGTATAACTTTCCGTAAAAGGTATAGTCTATATTAGTATCCCGTTATGTCATTCGGTCTTAAAAATGCACCTTCAATTTTCATGGCTTCAATGAATAGGGTTTTCCATTCCTATTTGGACACTTTTGTCATGGTATTTGTGGATAACATCTTGGTGTATTCTCACACTCATAACGACCTCTCCTAACATCTTGATATTGTTCTGAGTACACTGAGGGAGACTCATCTTTATTCCATGATTTCTAAATGTGACATCAGGATTGAAAAAGTCCACTTACTGGGACATATTATTTCAGAATAATAAGTATCTGTTGATCCTGAAAAGTTTAGTGCTATAGTCTCCTGGGAGAAGCCTACGAACATGTTTGATATCGGGAGTTTCATAGGGATCTCTGGATATTAAAGTAATTACATAAAGGATGTATCACATCTTACTTCACATCTTACTGGACTTATAAAGAAGGATGTTAAGTTACATTGGTCATAAGAATGTGTGAAGACCATTTAGGAGATGAAAGGGTGGCTTTTCACACCACATATTTTGATTCTTCCAGACCCCAGTTAAGTTTATATTGTCTTATGTGATGCTTTATGAATTATCCTATGAGCAGTGTTGATGTAGGAAGGAAAATTCATTGCATACAGATCTCAGAATTTGAGGCCTCCTGAGAGAAATTAGCCAATGAATGAGCTCAATCTTGCATCTATTTTCCATGCCTTACATTGCTGGAGACATTATCGCTTGGGTGAGCGCTCTGTGTCATATATAGATCACAAGAGCTTCATTTATATCATTTCACAGTGTTATTTGAACCATAGAAAATTATTATGGGTCGAATAGATACAATACATTGATTCTGAGCATGCATATATGACTGGAAAAGGCAACGTGGTCGAAGATGCATTGAGTCAGAAACCCCAAATGCATTCCTTACATTAAGCTAGTGATGAATCGATGTTAATGGCCCTATCTTCAGAATTTAATCTAGAGTTTCACAACAATCATGGGAAATCATACCTCTCATCCTTTATAGTTACCTCTTACCTTCTTGAGAAGGTGAAGAATCCGAAATTTTCAGATCCTGAATTTTTGGTTCTCTGTGAGAGTATGTCAGGAGATAACCCACCTCTAGATTAGTCTGTGGATAGAGATGACATCATTCGTATCCATGGACTTATCTGGTTTACTACTTATGTGATAGAGGAGTTGATCAAAGAGTGCAATGCTTCCCAGGGAGTAGTTCATCTAAGAATCTCAATGATGTATCGAGATATGTAACGCCAGTATTTGTGGATTGGGATGAAACATCATATTGCATGCTTAATTACTAGGTGTTCCACATGTCGGCAGGTGAAGGAGAAGCACCAGAGACCTACATGCATGTTACAACCACTTCCAGTCCCGAGCTGGAAATGGGAAGATGTTTTTATGGATTTCGATGTTGGATAACCAAGATTTATAAGGGGTAGAAATTTTATATTGGAGTCATTGATCGACTAACAAAATCGTACCATTTCATTCTTATTCAAGACACAATCTCAGTTGATTAATTGGGAAGATTTTATGTCTGTGAGATCATATGACTACATGGGTTTCCATGTACTATCATTTTAGATAGATATTCTCGTTTCATTTCACTATTATGGAAGGGTATCTATAATGCTATGAGATCTCAGGTGCTTCTATGAATAGATTTTCTCCCTTAGAACGATGGAATGATAGAACGAACAATACTAGATTTAAGGGATATGCTCCGACCATGTGTCCATAATTCAAAAGTGTTTGGGAGAAGCATATCCCTCTAACTAAGTTCTCTTATAACAATAGTTTCCAGGAGACAATCTAGATGGCTCCCTTTGAGGCCTTATATGGTAGGCTATGCCGTTCAGCTTCATGCTGGCTAGAAGAAGGTAAGGTAGCCCTACTAGGTCCTCATCTCATTTAGGAGACTTCAAAATATGTCTAGTATATCAGTATGTGTATCACTAGTGCTCAGTCTAGGAATATATTTTATGCCTATCACCATCGATGACCTCCTGAGTTTGGGTTTGGGGATCTTGTTTTTCTTTGAATTTCGCCTAGGCTAGGGAATAGATGGTTATGGAAGTAGGGAAAGTTGTGACCTCATTATATAAGGGCCGTTTGAAATTCTAGAGAGAGTCGGGCCGGTAGCCTATTAGTTGTAACTCACTCATAGGTACCCAACAATGCACAACGTCTTTCAGGTCTCATAGCTTCACCAATGTTAGGATTTTCCATTTCATACCTTTAATCCCTAGGAAGTTGAGTCAGATGAAGATGATATCTTTGATGAGTATCCAATACGAATCCTTGACCAAAGAAAGAAGTTTCATTGAGGGAAGTCCATCCCTTTTGTACATGTGCGATGGAAGCAAAGCCGATTATAGGTTGAGACAAGGGAGAGGGAAGCTAATTTATGTGCTTAGTGGCCAGAGTTGTTCTCATACAGTGTTTTTTTACCCTTGGAATGAGAACTTGGGTTTGAGTTCTTTTAATGGGGGAGGACTGAACGATCCTAGTTTCTCACTCAGGTTTGGATCCTTATTTTTCTGTCTAAATCACGACTTAGGACATAATATATATTTCTAATGAGTTATAAAAGGTTCTTGAGGGTGTCCGGTGCTTGTTTGGAGCTCAGAAAACCTCCTTTTGGGAAAACATTCCACGTCACATGTTTTACACATGGTTTACAGACAATTTTCTGAACCCCATGAATTGTGATTTTCTGAACAGTGGAACCTCACACAGTGTGAACACGACAATGCATCCAAACCGTGACAATGTCCCTTTTTCCCAGGTTCGATCAGAACGATCTCGCACGGTTTTCCCACGATTTGACAAAGAGTGTGGACAAACCATGTAGAGGCTAAAAACCTATGTAATATGTATAAAATTTCATTAATGGTCTATTAAGCTAACTACTTCCACCCTAATCTATGTTTATACAGGATTGACCTAGTTTACTCTCATCGGGGTGATTTTTGAAGTTCCAATCTTGGAATCAAGAGATATCCTTCATCTGGAATCTGACTGAGCTTTTGTTCATCACGTTGGATGGGCAATGGTAGGTACTCGAGTACTCATTATCCGTTCTTATTCTCTTTCTCTCTCGACCTAGATATCTCCATGTGAGTGATTTTCACTTTTTGATAGATCTACTCAGATTATAGGCAAATCAAGAGATGATGGTAGTGGAGAAGGATTATACAACCATAAGCTGGGTGGTCTATAATGCATCCCTAATGTTTATTGTTTTGTAATGTTTTTGTGGGGAACACCGGTTTCATTGGAAACTGTTTAAAAAAATAACATTCCTTGATTATACTGGTTAGAATAGTATTTTTATTATCATTCCAAATATGTGTTTAGTTGTTAGTGGTTTCACCCACAACACAATCTGCATCATGTCGAAGGTTATGCCTTAATTGGGTTTTTAGTGTTTTGAATATTTTGAGCCACCATTTGAGTGTGCCTCTACTTGACCATTCTAAAATTGAGACTTATTATAATAAATGTATTTTTGTTGATGATAATTACATAATGGAATGCACAACGTATTCTCACCACATGGACCACCTAGGGTATGTGCTTACAAATGTTTATTAAATGTGAAATATGAAATGTATAATAGAAAGTAGACAAAGTATGTAACTTGGATTTATCAAAAGATATTGAATATAGGTTACATGTTTATAGACCCCATTTACATGTTGATGGATGGTAGATGAGAGAACCACAATAATTGAAGATTCATTAATGACTAAATAAGACTTGATTAAATTGTTGCAACGCTACATGGCCTATCCACACTAATGGAAGGAAAGTCTTGGACCAATGGTTTCAACTCTACGTTACCTATCCAAACTAATAGAAGGAAATTAATTAAAGTGATGAATTATTAAATGATTACAATATCAAATAAAAATGTACTGACTCGTGCTCGCCATGGATTGCAAGAGGAGAATAACATGGGTCTTTGGAACCCCATTCTGATTCAAAGATACAGATTTCTTAGGTTGATATCCACCTCGACTCTTGTTCATGCCTATTCCTTGGATGATTGGTATACTATTTTTGGGTCCCACACATTTTTAGAGTATTCCTCAGATACACTCCTTGGATCCCGCACTGACTTGTAGGTTCTATGGTAATGCCCATATGGCCCTGTCTTTGCGTAGCCCTATATTACCTAGGTCGATCCCCTTGGACTCGATGGGCACCTGATTGTGGAATGACTTGTATTACGTTTATTATAATACACTCATACCCTTATCTAGAATTAGATACAATTGAGTTAGATTTATGTGAGTTTACGTTACCTTGGTTTTTACCCTAGAACACCCTCACTGGATATCATTTTATAGTTCCATTATTATGTCTTGGGACCATAGATACTTATATTATCACAAAGTAATTTCAGTGTGGGCTATGCCACTCATGACCTATTAACATTAACTGGTAATTGATTAATTAAAAAACGTGTTACATGTTTAGACACCAACCAAGGGTTGAAGCATGTACTTGGTTATTTAATTATATTGTACTTCTTGCTTTACTTTATACATGAATGAATGCACACTGTTATATTACATTATAGTTGCCGAATGTTATGGACACCGTTGGTGGTGGCCCCCAGATATTTATCACACACCCTCTCCAGAAGAATTTTGGTACTTAGAGTAGATTACATGGTTGCAGGTATCGTCAAACGGATGCATGCAGCTTCCAATACATGATGTTGTGCTGATAGGGTGGAGTTTGATAGCAGATGACAGAGTAGGATCTCAGGATTCTTGGTATAGACGTTGTTTTCTTTTACCTTGTGGAACATGTTATGCCTAATGTCATGTATCCATTCTTTATAGTTTTCTTGTGTCATGACATTACATCACCACTATTTAATTTGATACAGTTATTATTATTCTTGTTTATTTATTTAATTAGTTTAAAACCGCAATTTATTAATATTACTTCTGATGACTATTATTCATTTATTTCTTTTCTGATGTGCTAAAAATTGATAATTAGGGAAGAGTCTTACCAAATACACTTCCTAGTCCCTCATTACTAGTTGGAATCCTCTGACGTTCATGAAGATGTTCTTTAGGCTATGTGGCCAAATGGGCTTTGGGCACCATTAAGTGGCATCCATGGTCCAGGTCGTCAAATATGTCAACATATTTCTATTGAAATTTCCCATGAATTATACATAATTATCCATATAGACTATGAAAAATAATTTTTTTGGGGTTTTACATTCTGTATATAAATGTAATAAATCATGAAATAAGGTATATTAAAATGTTGCTTCTCATTGTTGATGAACATTAGGGGTGATTTGTAACACCCGGTGTAACAGCCCAAGATTTTATAAAAAAATATATTCTTTTTAATTTTATTAATGTCTTCTGTTGTACGCTACACCAAAAGGAGCTTGCACAACACACATCCTTGACTTGACTTGCATTACACGCAATCGCGACCTTCCTCGATAGCGTGTGTAGTACGCAATACCGAGTTTCACTAAACAACGATATGCTATAAAAATATTATTAAAACTAGCTGTTATGAATAGTAATAACCACTTTTTGAAATCCAGTAAATCTTATTTTTCAAAATGAACTTTATTTTTGGATTCGGAGTATCGAATTTAGCCTAAGGTGAAATTTTGGTACATTTCGGATAACTTTCATATTCTGATGAATAGTGAAAATTACTAAATTTTAATTAAAAACAACTTTTTTAATCGAAATTATTAATAGTGATAAATCATTAATTTGAGTGGTTTTAAAGTATATTTAGAATATATTTTTACAATTTAATACAATTTTGGTCATTGGATGTAATTTCACATTTAAACTAGACATAAACAAGTGTCAATCTTTTGATAGATATTGTTTCTTAAAAACACGCTATTTGTTTTAACAGCGGGATTTAATTATAAAATTAATTAATGCAACTTTTATTTTATGAATTTGGTAAAATAGACTTCATTTTTGAATTCGGAATATGCAATATAGCTTGGGATAAAATTTTGGCATTGTTCTGAAAAACATCAATTTTTGATGAATAGTGAAACCACTAAGTGGTAGGTTAAAAACTGAATTTTGCATAAAACTTAATTTTACCGCTTCTGTGAATGGAATTTCGAAAATCCGAGAGACACGGTTAATATCAAGGACTAAAATGTGGTTCAATGAGATGAAAATAATTTTTTGGTGAATAGTAACTTTTTACTTTTTTTTACCACGGTTAATAGTAAATAAGGTAACTAAGGGTAAATATGATATTAATATTACCCTAACACATGTCCTAATTCTATTGGACAAGTGTAATTCGACCAAAAACAAACTTAGGAATAAAATATGACCATTTAGGCCCACTTGGATTAGATTAGGACATTTATTATTAATTTATTTAAAGAAGGGTTAAAATAGTTAAAATCAAAGTTTAATAAGTAAATCATTTTTAATATGGGGTTATACATAAGATAAATTCGATTGTAAATATTCATTAGAAAGCTAAAAAGATTTCATACATGATGGTATTTTATTTGTAATTTTTAGACATCAAATAATATAATTTATTTATGACACAAAGATGATGCAGTAATTATCTTATTAATGAAATATTGACATAATTGATAATATAAATACCAAAATAAATGTAATTTAAGACTTTTTATGAATTCCACTAATTTTCTAGGATACTATGATATATTATTAATGATTTAATAAACTTGGTTCGAACATATAATTCTGTTATGACTTTCACAAAAATCATATATCAAATAGTGTCAAAATTGACACAAAATAGTTTTTAAATCAAATATTATATTACTAATTGTTATTTTATTCCTAAAAATCTAAGGTTCGGCCAAATGACTTAGATAAGGATATATGTATTAATAATATACAATTTGGGGTTCGTTTGGCATGTTATAGTAAGTTTATTAACCATATAGTGAAAGAAAACAAAAAGACACGGTAAAAGTTAAATTATTTAACTTAGAGTTAAATCTAGTTGATAAGGTTTAAAATAAGATCCAAACATGTCTAAATTTGATTGGTTGATGAGATTACAACCCTATCTCATCTAAGCTTCGAATATGAGTCATTTTTGGAGGTTTTTAAGTGGGGTTAGATTTATTATAAATTAATATTTTTAAGAATTCCTAAGGTGCCCCTCTCCTCCCTTATAAAAGGACACCTCCTCCCCCTCCTCCTCACACCAATTTGAGCACTCAAGCTCGGCCAACCCCTGCCATTTTCCCTTCTCCACTTCCCTAGAATAATCCTAGAGGTCCTGGTCTTCTCCAAAGACCAATCTTAGTTCCTTAAGTGGAGGATTCAAAAAGGCGTTCCAAAGAAGAGGTAATATCCATTACCGATCTTTTCAATTTCTTTCTTCTTCAAACTTCTTCTTCTTTAGTTGTTTCATGATAAAGTAATAACATCAGTATTACTTACATACTGATATGTTATTATAAATATGAAACAACCGTAATTCACCTTCTATCCATCCTACGGAAAAATGAAATCATCGCGCGTGCGTACGTACGGAATACCGTCTCCACGCCGTGGTGTAATCTATTTTTCCACCATCACCTTACAAGGATGGGTATAATGGTGTAATCAGTAACTATATATGATTATTATTAAGTAATATTGATACTGAAATAATATATATATATACTCCAATACAATTCCATGATCATAGGAACGATATCATCACTCGTGCGTACGTACGGAATACCGTCTCCACGATGTGATGCGACTCGTTCTACATGATCTTCATTTCATAATGATTATATAAATGAATTGAATGAATGAATATGGTATATACTACACTAATACCATTCTGGAAATGAATTATCTATAACCTAAAGATAAGAATAAGAACTTATTCGACAAAACACGTATAAGAACAAAAAGTTATAAAGACCCGAGTAACAAGTAACAATGAAATATTACTAACAAGAAGCTAATAATATGACCATATATGATATCATATCAATATGCATGATTCTGGAATAAGTCAATAACATTATTTAAACCATTATACAGGAGCTTCGGACACGAACAAAGCAAATCGGACCTAAGGTAAGGGAAATATCACAATCTCATTTTTATCCGAGATTGTTTATTCGTAAGTATTTACTAGGGTGTATTTTATCATCCACATCCATGTTCCCTCAATATGTAATATTGTTTCCATCCACTTGCAATAGTTTAAATCCAATTTTACCCTTAGGTGAGTTTTTAGTAAAGAATATGAAAGGAATCTTTTGTCGTTTTTTTTCCGTACGAGGTACTTTTTGACTTTTCCGACAAAAGTACGAAGAATGTTTTTTTTAACTTATACGGCATGAATGGATTTTTAAAACATTACTTCAAAGAAGCTTCCTTTACAAGTTTTCAAGTTTATTTTTAATCAAATTCTTTTATTTTAAAGTTTTATGACATGTTATGAAAGGAAAAATGTTTTTGAAGAAGAAAGGATATTTTCCTCAAGAATTCAATTCAAGTGTTTTATCAAAATTATTTTCCATCTAAGATAATAAAGGGTTCTGTTTCTATCCATATTTTTACATTGGTTTGACTATGTTGTGATGGAATTATGTTTATGAATTCCTTTATCATATATGAATTTATTTATGATGTCATGATGTTTCAAGAATCCCATTTTTGTTACATGTGTTATGCGATGATGCATGTTTTATGATTATGTGGCACACATAAGAAAGGATTCATTATAAGATGGGTGGGACCTATATCTCCCTCCAATGCATTGGGTAATGATTTTATATCTCATGAGATAGACATGGCTGGAATGGTAGGTTATACCGGTTCAGTGAAACAGGACTGAAACGAGGATTACTCGATTCAGAAAGGGACTTTGTCCACTAAGATAGTCTTGGCAATGAGTCTTGACTAACAAGAAATGATTCTCTATGATTATGTGTGTATGCCACAATGAGTAATGTTTTAAGTTATGGTTTCATTTTCACTACTATGATTTATCCCATGTTATGAAATTATGCTCTCTTTTGCAGGTTAAGATTTCCAAAAATGTTATGCTCTTATGAAAATTATGTGATTGATATTTCTTTTGTTTTCCCTTACTGAGCATTTGAGCTCACCCTTTTATGTTTTATTTTCCCCAGGATATAAAGAAAGGTTTTAGGTAAAAAAAAAGGAAGATCTTTGTGGGAGATTTTGAAGATCTTTCACCAGGATTAGAAGATTACGTTCCGAGTTTCCAAAGACACTAAACTATTACGATCCTTGTGTGTGTATTTTTGTTATGTATTAAGTATTCCGCAAAAGTAATGTAATGTCCATGTACATCAGGATACGGGTCTTTACACCCGGAGTTTTTAGTAATTATTATTTTTAGTTAAATTTTATTTATTTAATGGATTGCATTACATGATAAAACAATTTAATATTTTTTTATATGAATATATAGGTTAATATTTTAGAACATTATACAATGAGTTTATCTTTTGATATACAGAACACAAATTTTATTGTGTTACACACAATTCCGAGTTTTACCAAACTACAATATAATATTGATAATATTATTTAATATGTTAGTTAATGCATAGACATTGGAATATTGGGAATGAAATGGATTAACTAACTTTTGAAAAAATATTTTTTTCAATAGTATTATTATTTAACTATTTATTATAAATAAAATAAAAACCATTTAAAATAAAATGAAATGTTTTCTAAAAATTAATATCTTTTATAAAAGATGGGTTAATCAAGTTTGGTTCACATAATTTAAAATTAAAATTTAACACTTTTAGAAAATTTATTTTAAATAATAATATTAATATTTTAATTCATAATATAAAAATTATATTTTTGTTAATTTGTGGTATTTTTTGAGATGTTTCATTTTTGGATGAATACTAAAAAATATTAATTTTTTTTAAAACATCCCTTTCATATAACTAATTTATAACGATAGAATATATTTTCATATTATTCTAATTTAAAAATATTTCAGTAATAATATTAAAAAAATAATTTATGTCATTGGAATCATTTCCATGTATAATTTTGATATGAAAAATGGTAAACTTTTGAACATTTTCACATTTAAAACCCGTTTTCTCATCACATCTATGAGACTAGTATTAAATTAAATTATATCAATTAAATTGATTAAATATGGAAAGGCATATTATATATTTTTAATTATAATAATTTATAATTTATAAAAAATAAATCATCATATTTTAGAAAAGTGATTAGTGAAAATAGTTAATATTGTTTAATGTTATTAAGAAAGAACGAGTTTATTTAGTGGATAAACATAAATATAATTTTATAGGATAGCCAAAAAAATTGTTAAAACCCCATTTGATGGACATATTTTTTCACATGATAACATATTATAATATTATATATATTTTTGAAACACTTTTCTGTAAATGTTTCATATATAATAAGTCATGTACAGAGAAACCCAAAAAATGAACCTTTCTTCCTTTTAATTTATATAATGCTTTGGAAATGAAAAATACTAAACATATTCAGTTATAAATATTATTTTTGGAATAAAAATTAATTTTTTTAACAAGATAATTTTTTAATTATTTTATATATTATATAATTACCTTAAATGCATAAAAAATGACAACACAATAAATATTTAGCTAATAGTTAAATAAATTAAATGACACAAAAAATAATAAAAGTGATGTAAATTGAATTAATGATTGTGGAAATTTATTTTTATAAATGAATATATCATTTTAAATAGTTTTTTACATAATATATTTAATTTTTTATTGTCATTTTTGATTTAAATTATGTGAATAATGTTAAAATTGACATTAATATCATTTTATATTAAATGAATTTTTATTAATTAATTTAAAAATAATAAAAATTTTCTTAGGTATAGGTATTTGTAAATGTTAATATATATCACCTATTGTCTATTAAATGACCAATTAATCTATTATAATATCGTTAATTACTATTAAATAGAAAAACTTTATTATCACGGTTATAGTTAAAGTGGTGTTTTAGTTCGTTACATGCACTTATGTTAATGAAACATTCCTATAAACATATAATTTATAAAATCAAAATTAGATATAATATTTATAATCATTGATTATAAATTATCTAATAAGGATGAAACTAATCAAAAATTAAATAAAAAAGTATTTCGATTAGAAAACTAGTTACGATAATAAAAAACAAAAAGGTAAAATTAGGACACTTAAGAGTCAAGGAATACGAATTTTAAAACATGTTTATAAATGTTAGGTGGAGGTTTGGATAAAACATATAATCCATAAAAACCTTTAATTATCATTTTTTGACCAATGTTTTGTTTTTTTGACCTCCCAATAGTGAATACTTTTGTGTATTTACAAGAATTCCACTCCTCCTCAATTATAAAAAGTCACTCACTCCCCCCACTTAGTCACACCTCTTAAGCCATTATTATAGAGTAAGATATCCCCAAATGAATTACCAAATTTCATAACCTCATCATATTAGTTTTATATAGTGATCAAATACATAATTTTAAGTATTCAGTGTTTGCCTGAGTATGATTCTAAAAGAAAGGGAAATTATTTTAAAATGAGTGTATTAAATTATTTCATTCATTACATCCTTAAATTTTTTATATCATTATTTTATAATATCCTTAATATCTTAAATATGGAAATATATTATTATTTTAACTGTAAAAACTTCAACCATCGTCCCTTCCATAAAATGGGTTACAAAATCACCATTCATGTGTAAGGAAGATTATCACCTGACGAACATATTCCATTCGTTATTTCCATAAAAAATGTCAGGTTGGGAATAATGATTTAAAAGTGGTTAATTTATGATATATAATATATTTTTTATTTATTTAATCTTCTCTAATTATTATATATCACATACCTTCATGAATTCCATTTTTTAGGAATATGATAACTTTGTTCATGTTTACGGTGGACTACAACCTCAGGAAGTGATGTGATACATACACGCTTTACATGGAATGTATTAAAGACGTTTTTAATATAAATCTATGATATAAATAACATAAAAATTTTAATATAATGATAATATATATATATATATATATATATATATCAATATCATTTTCTTTTTATTAATTCAATATGATATGAAAATGAAAATATTGTTCATGCGTACGTACGACCTACCATATCCGTGAATAGTGTATTTCATTTCATATTTTTGTCTATTATATATTATTGTAAATTAATATATACTAAATATATATGATATTTATTACATGGATATCATTATAGATATTTTAAAATCATGATTAATATGAATGAAAAAATAGATCAAAACTAATACGAAAAGAAAGCAGTTTATAGATGAAAGGAATATTTAACAGGAAGTATTAATAAACAAGAAAAAATGTTAATAAGAAAAACATGTATGGGAGTATATATATGAGTATGGTTCTATAGTATAATAATAATAAACATATATTTATTATACATATTTTTTAAATGTTTATGAAGGATGTTAATACGAAATGCATGGGAGTTTCTAGTCTCACTTTTACTTGTGATAGACTTTTTTCATATCCCCCCTCATATCTTTTGTGTGGTGTGTATACTATAAAATTACATGAAATATCCTGAATATATATAATTTAATTATAATTAATTCTTCGATTGATTTTTTTCATCAGTGGGGAAAATAATTCCAAAGGTACTAAAGAAGTAATGGATTTCCATCTCAGAGTTTAACTTTATGAGTCACTTGCTAAATTCCCCACCTATTTCTTTAATGTGGTTTATATAGTTACAAAAAAATGTATTTTCTGATTATTATAAATAAATTATTTTATTATCCATTTGACAATCACTCATTCATGTGTATAACGGTTCAAATGTTAAAAATTAGTAAGGGAATTTGTTCGTAATTTTTCTAGTTTGAAATGTATGTTATATAATTAACCTATTTTATTTTACAAGGTGTATATAAAACCCCATTGAAATTTAATAACATGAATTTAATCAACCTAATGATATTATAAGTTTAATTTTATTTTTATTCCTTCATGGAGATTATAATTCTATTTAATTAATGTGGTAATGATTTTATGAAACAATATCATTATATATTGTGATTGTTTATTAGGTCTCTAATGATGAGATAACATGATCTTTGAATAAATAATTCACAATGATTTTATTCTCATTTTTTAATCATGATATATTAATTTAATGGTATCAATTATTCATTATTTCATACTTAATATAATTTAAAAAATGTTTATATGAAAATACGGATTTGTTTGTATATCTGGTACAAATTTTATGTTTCCTCCAAAACATGTTTTATAAAAATGTTGTAAAATTTTTTAGATGATTTTTTAATTTCCTTTTCCAAAAAAAATAATTTTTATAGTGTTTTATATTTGATAAAGGGTCTTAAATGGTTTCAAAATATTCCATTTTCTGTTTTCAAAGTTATTTTCAATCAACACGGTTTTAAAAATGTTTTTTATTAATTAAATAGTGTTTTATAAAGGAAAAATGATATTTTCAAAAAAAAATGTGATAAAATTAGTTTAAAATATTCATATATCTTTTAAGGTTATTTTTTGAGAAATATATTTTAAAAAAGGATATATGTTTTAAAAATTAGGTTGTCCATAATTGATATTTTCCTCATGAAATGTTTTAAAATGGGTTTCAAATATACTATTATCATCAAGGGATATATTAAAAAAATGGATTTCCAAAAAGAATTTGTGTTTAAAAAAATTTACATTCTAGGAAAAAAAATTACTCCTGTAATTTTTTAAATTTTTGATCAAAATTGTTTTCCATATAAGATGACATCCTTTTATATAAATCATGATTTACTAGGGATATGATCCAAGGATACCCTTATTATTCTCTCTGAATGGTTTATGTTTATGATGAAAATTTGTTTATGAAACTCTTTAGTATTACATAGGTTATAACATGAGGAAATTATTAGGATACTCTCTTCATTTCATGAGTTATTCTATGATGAAATTATTATAAAACCTAGCTCTTTTTCACAGGTTGTGATATGATGAAATGTTAATGGTGCTCATTTCATTTTAGGGGTTATGATATGATGCATGTTTATTGTCCTGTGGAACACATAAATATGATTTAATTATGTGATGAGTGAGCCATTTATAGTAATATAATTAATTGGGTAAAAAAATTTATCTCATGAGATAAATTTGACAATCAAGTTGACATGCTTGATCCAATATGGGAAATAGGTGAGTTCAGATCCACAATGGGAAATTGGTGTTCTGTGATCTACTAAGGTAAAAATGTGTGTCCTGATCCACTATAGGAAAAAAATTTCTCCAAGTCCCCTATGATTATATTCAAAGTAGTTAAACCTGATAAATGAAATGGTTTTCTAAATTTGTGATGTTTTCGCACTTTTATTAAATGAGATTATCATTTATGATTGATTCATGATGATTTATCACCCTTATGTCCCATGTTTTCTATAATGATAATATTTATATTTCATTAGACATTTTTATCATCCATGATAGGTTAGGTATATACATTGTAAGTAATGTTCATGGTTACCCACTCTTATGATTATTATATACTCTTTTCTTAACTTTTACTGATATCTCTTATGTATATCCTTATTGAGCATCTGATCTCACCGTTTATTATGCTTCCTACCCCATGTAATTAATAAAGGTTTAGGTAGGTTATCAGAAAGAGGAGTACTATCTGAGATGACATTTTTGGGACATTTTTAAGGTCATTCACAAAATTATAAGATTATGTTACATGTTTACAATTGCACTAAGCTACTATAGTCCTTAAAAATGTGTTCTTGTATTGTAACTATTGTTCAAATAGAAAGATATAACATCCATATATAATAATCCATGGTCTCTATAGTTGGTATCAAAGGAAATGTTTAGTTAACCGTTGGAAACTAGAATGAGAAAACATTAGTGGAATCCCTAGGGACATTACTAAGGCAATTTCTTTTGTTTATCTAAGGATAAATCAAAGGACGGGTCAAAGATTATGATAATGGCATTGAATTTTGGTAAAGGACTGAGAGAGTGGTTTCCAAGAAAAAATATCCCTATTTGGATACAGACAGTTGTTGTGTCTTATGAAGAGATTTATATAGGGGTAGAAATGAAGAAAAAGCCTTATATTCATATGCTCTATCAGAAAATGGTTCTTGAAAATGGGACATTTTACACTCATGGTATTACACTCCTAGGGGATATGATTTGTAAATTCCTAGACACCTTACATACCATTATGAAGGATTAAAATAGAATATTATTACAAATGACCATGTTTGAACCTATGGTTTTATAGATTATAGAAGGTGTCATGATATTACCTGCATATATGTTATTTTTCATGATTATTTTGTTTTCCACTATGATTAGTGTTTCTCACACTATTAATTTTGGTTTTAATAAATAGTGGGAACTGGAAAGAATGAGGTTAACATTGAATGTGATAGACAAATTTTGGATGAGCAGCCGAATGGCATGATAGATGGCGTAATGTACGTTGTGATTATGCCTAATCAGTTTCCATGGAACATGATTTACAAAATATACATTAAAACATCTCTCAGAATCACCAAAGAATATATGTAAAGATTTCTCTTCGATATTTGGTAATATATACCATGTAAGAAACTAGATTAATTCTTTTTTATGTCAGTAATGCTGAAAGAAACAACCACGTGGTTGTGTTAGAGTAGTAGTAATATGTTTTTACTATTGAAAATAATTACACAATGAATGTAACTATAGATAAAAAATGAAAAATGTTGTTAACGCGATGTATTAAAATAATGGCCTCCTTAAGATATCATAAATTATGGAATTTTCTTAATATAAAATGTTTGGGTATTATAAAAATTGATGACCTAAGTGGGAATCTCATTAAGAGAGTCATCGTGTTAGTATGATTAATAGTTATACTACTGATGATGAAGATACTATGATTGATATAATAAATAGATGAGGTACTAGGGAATAATATTAGGAAGTATAGTTAATGGATTAAGGATGAGGTGGAATAATCAATGTTTTAATGTATTATAATTTTAAGATTATATTACATAAATCATGAAATATATATGTATTGTTTGGTACTAGTTCTTAATTAATGATTTTTAAGAATATTTTGAATTATGGTGTTGGAATAGAAAATTGATTTAATGGAAATGTGATAATTTGATTAATGGAACATAACCCTTAATAAGTTTTTGATGTTTCGAAAATGATGATGGGATAAAAAGATGATGGATATGAATAAGTAAAATACATAGTATTGATTACCTTGGAACTGATTACTTATTTATTGACAGTGTGATTTATGCAATCATGTATAGAGTTGAAAACATTTTTAATTTAATGAATATATCAAATAATATGTGATTTATATAGTCTGAATAAGTACAGAATTTTTTTAATAACATTTTAGGTTTGTTTAGGCTATTTCGATGTTTAAATAAAATAAAATAATAAGTTAATCACATGTTTCATATTTGACAATCATGATCGACTTTTTGGTTCATGGGTGTTTTATGATATGTTTATTTTGTAAATTTTGTTTCCTTATTTAAAATGTTTTGATTCTGAATTATTGAAGGTACATAGGGTTATCCATTATAAGAAGGATTATGATTAAAGTTGATGATATTTTAATGATTAATATATCGTTTCAACCTATGATGATTTATCTATATTTGATAATTTGTGTTAACTATTAACTACAGATAAAAGTAATGTATATTATGAATATTTTGATTTGTTAGTTCTTCATGAATCCAAAATTCCCATAATTTCTTAGAGTATGAAATGAAGAGTAAATTAATTAAGGAACAAAAATGGGTGAGATTTTGTTGAAATAAAGTAAGTATATATTCTCATGAAAATTCTCAAATATATTCATTAGTATCTTAAAATAAAATCATTTTCCATTATCATCATTTTTAATGATATCAATGGACGTTTTCATGCCTCATTGGTCTCTGGCATTGTGGATGAAAAATATCTATGGGCTACCCACTTTCTTATCATCAGAGTTCTCTATCACTCTATATAAATATATATTTTTTTTCTATATCAAAATCATAACATCCCACCTATGCACACATATTTTAAAACCTAGTTAAGAATTTATTGGGGTATCTTCTATGTTTCTGACATTACCATTTTAAATTATGTTTTATTATTCATTTTAACTATGTGGTTTATATAAATCTAAAATTCATGTTTTAAAACATTTATGACACAGACAAATTTTGAGGTTAAAATACATTTTAAGGGTGGTGGAATGTATTTCCATGATCTAGTATGAATTCGTTTTCTCAGAATAAATTTTAATACATTGATGGATTTGCATTAAATATTACACCATGTTAATGTTGTGATACACATAACCTTGAGTTTATCTTATGGTACACACAACACTAATTTATACTTGTGTTATACACAATATCAATTTTTTCCAACTATAATATATTATTGATATAATTAATTAATATGATAGTTAGATTCTGGACATAAGTAGGGTAGGAATAAATAATTGTTTTTGAAAATGTATAGTTTTCAGATATTAAATATTTATGTACTGATTATTAGTAAAATAAGAATAATTTAATGAAAATAAATGTTTTCTGAAAAATAGCATCTTTTCTAAATGATAGCTTAATCCTGCTTTGAGAAATTAACTTAAAATTACTTTTTAATACACTTATAAAATATATTTTACAAATAAAAATTCAATTTAAATTTGAAATATTAGATTTATCTTAGAGTGAGTTTTTGTAAAATTGTTCTGAGAAGTTTCATTTTTTGATGAATAATTAAAAATATAGAATTTTAATTGAAAACAGGATTTTTGTTCAAATAATTTATAATGTTACACTATATTTTGCATTTATTATATCATATAAATTGTTAAATTTTACATATATTAATCCAGTTTCTTTTATTGGACTCATTTTCATGTTTAATTTTGATATAAAAAACTGTAAACCATTGAACATATTCATTTTAAAAACTGATTTCTCGTCACGACTACAGTATTAATATTAAATTAAATTATATAACTTACATACCAGAATATCATCAGAAAAAATTTATGAAAAATTATTAATCAGAATAATTTATAATTTATAATAAATAAAACTATATTTTTTTTACCAATTTTATTACTGAAAATTGTTATAATCAACTATAGTGATTACTGAAAATTGAGTTTACTAGTGGTTAAAAATAGAATATTAGTTATAAGTGATCAAATTTAATGTAACATCTTCTTTATTATCATTTTAAAATGTATTTATAGAATAGGAAAGATAATATGTTTCTTCTTAGGGATAATTGAATGTTTAAATTGTTTATTTTTAATAAAAATTACTATAAGTTGGTGTGGTTTTGATAATAGTTGTAATAATCAAAATATTTACTTAAAAATTTTAATTATTGAAAAAGAAAGGTGGGGTTTTTATATTTATTAGAGAAGGGGTGATTTAGATATCACTAAATATATTCGATAGTTCATTAACCTAAAAATTTCATATGGTTTAATATAATACATGGGTTAAGGGTTGTCAAGATCTAAATTCTCGCATTTCCCCTAAAAATGATGAATAAAGGGAAAAACCTTAAAAAAATTCTTATTGTCATGTTTTGGATCTCAAGAATATAACAAGGGATACGACATAATATTTATATCATATGTATGTGTGACAAAAATATGATTCTATTCTTTTATAATAATATCAAACAATGATTCCAACATTAATTATCAACCAAATTGGTGTTGAAATGAAATATTTTTCACTTTGTTATACCAAACAAATCAATTCAGTGTATAAGGATGTTAAGTTAGAACACAATTTCTAAATATTTAAAATAAAAATTATAGAAAAAAAATAGAAGAAAAAATTTCAGAACTGCCTCACATGTGTTTGATGCTCTCTTGAAATTGAATTACACCATTTAGCTCACCATCAGGAGGAGGAGGAGGCATGGGTGGAATTTCACATTTATAATTAATATCCCTATAGGGAAAGAGGAATCCAAAGCTTCTATAATGAATAGAGGACTACATTGGCTATCCAATATTCTAGATATTTCTCTCCTGGTCAAACATAGAAATGTGGTTCCCTATGTTCCAATTTATAGGTAATGTGGAAGATGGATTTGTGAACACAAATTTCATGAATCGAATTGGACCATTGTTTTGAGTGGAAAAAAAATCATATATCTCTTTGAAAAAATTTAACAATTTTTTTACCAATCGTATGACTATCACCAAGTAATATATATATTAATTTTGAAAACTATATCCCAATATATATATGGAATACATAACATAACCTATGACCTCGAGCATATTCGGTTCCCTAGACAGGTGAGTTATGTTAGACCCCTTAATGGTGAATCACGATTGGGAATCTCTAGATGAGTTTTACTAGATTTATGTTTGGATCAGCCCACAAAAATTCATCACATTTGGATACACATATTAGATTAATTATTCCTTTGACTCCACAGGTGTGCAAGGAATCTTGCATAGAATGGCCCATTTTTTCAATGTCATCATGGGCCCTCCAAATCACCTCCAAAACAATGAAAACATAAAATAAGTGATGTCACCATTTTTCACATTGATAAATAATACATTATTTAATTAAACATGAATTTATTACTTTTATAATATTTAGAATTTATAAAACAAAATTTGTTTAATATAGTTGTGTAAGAGTTAAATAAAATAGTGTTTCTTGGTGCGATCACACCCCCACACCAAAACAAATTCACACCTGTGAAAATTTACTTTTCAATAAAATATGAATAGATATTTTCCAACCATTAGGAACAATTAACATTTTATGAAAATTTAATTCTTGATAGAAATTTTATCAAATAAAAATCCCATAAAGGATTTATTCTATGTGATCATGTAAAAATATGTCTCATAAATTGCATTAGATCAAATTTCAAGGAGATTAATAATAAAAATTTGATAAAACGATTCCAAATTCACCAATTTCACAATCTCTATACATTTTTGTGTGTGTGACAAACATTTAATTATATTATTCCCACCTTTGATCCAATAAGAATATGTTATTTTGTAATATTTATTCTTAGATGATACTATACACCGAACCTACCCATCACAATTTTCAATAAAATATCAAGATGAACTCACTTAAGAATTCACAAATGTCAAACCATAATCTTAAAATCTATATATACCCATATGATTTAAATTTCATCATTACCCTATTTTTTTCAAATGGTCAACTTGGATCAAATCTATCTTTCATCACTCTACCCTTGTTTTTCCCTCATGAAACTAATTATAATAGTTTTAACAAGTCCCAAGATCAAGGAAGGGGGTTTTATCCTCACCAAGGTAGAACGAAATTATTTATTATTATTTTTTCTATCTTAAATTTTTTTATTTTTTTTATAGATTATAAAAATTACATAATTGGTAGTCATTAATAGGTCCTTCAAGTATATTAATGGAAAATATCATATAAGGAACGAACACATGGAAAATTCATTTTGAAAATATTATAAATATTAACCAGATACATATTTATATTCTATTTAGTAAGAAAAAAATCACACTTCATGGTTGGGTTCAAAGATGTGTAGAGATGTTAAGAGCACCAATTTTTTCATAAAATACTCAAAAAAAGGTACTATTCTTCATAATGGATTAAAAATGATTCAATAATTATTATCATTGAAAAACCCAATTTACTATAAAAAATCACACCTCAATGTTAAATTCCAGCTAAAAGATTCATTTCATCAATGATTTTTTTAAATGGTAATACACAATGAATTAGGTAAATTCCACAAGAATTTTCAATAATTTCCATGGTTAAGAGGGAATCAGAAATTTGAAACTTTCAAAATAAAGAGTGGTACAAAGGGGGAGGGAGGAAAAAATACTATTCATTAATACAAAAATAGAACAAGAATAAAGATAATGAAAATTCCAAACTTGCTGAGTAATATACCCCCCACCCCACATAGATTATGCAATGTCCTCACTTCAAAAAAAGGTAATGTGGGATGGAATAATAAAACCTGGTGGGCTTAAATTATCGACTGCTTCTTGGACATGGAGTTCCCCCACCATGAACTCTGTAATGGATTTGAGAAAGTGCTTCAACTACTTCCCAATGACTGTTAAGGTTTGTTTTGTTTCTTCATTTTTAAAAAGAGAAAAAATAAATAGATAAATATTAGTAATAGTGTATGACCCAAATTAGTAGTAATAAATATTACCTAGATACAAAATTATCCACGGATTTAAAATATAGACATTTTTCTCAATGAGGAATTGATTATTATGGATGAGTTGGTCATGGGAAGCCTTGGTTCTATGTTTTTAAATTTGGGAGTTCATATATGATTATCTTTTCATATCTTTCATCTATTGAATATGCTAATTCTTCATATAACATGCACTTGAAAGATTTGAATATCAGTGTTTAATGTCACAATATGTTTGGTGATCTCTCTCAAAAGAGATGTGACAAATGTTTATGGAAAAATTATGATAGGGTGATATTCCAAAGGGATTCTTAATGGTAGTAAAATAAGCACATAAGGAATCATCGAGTCTATGAATCCAATCTTCTCTAAGGGTTTGAACTATTTTTTTAATAATTTTTTTACCTCTCTATTCAACACCTCAATGTGACCATTAGTATGTGGGTGATATGAAGTAGACACTTGAAGTCTGACCCCATACCAATGAAAAAATTATTTAATTGTTCGTTAATATAAATGAGAACCCTAGCCACTAATAATCATCATATACAGTTCAAACCTATTGAAAATTTTTGTTCTAAAAAATTACATTACTTTCATGGAATCATACATCCTCATGGCTAGAGCCTCTACTCATTTTTACATGTAATAAACATTTAGAACAATGTACGGGTTTCTAAGGAATTGAAAAATGTCCCCACAATGTCAATTCCACCAACAAAGAAAATTTCATTAAAGAGAAAGGGTTGTGGTGGAATTTCATTTCATTTAGATACATTCACTATTATTTATAGTGAGGAAAATCATTATAGAAATTATGGGAATCCCAAGATAATGTTGGCCAAATTGGACCATAATTGAGGACCTTGTGAGTAGTCCATTGGGGACCAAAGAGTCCTCCACCTGAAAGAGTTTTGAAGAACCTAATTATAGAATAAAACACACTATTAAAACTATAATTCCTAATGATAGGAAAAGTATATGTGTGAAAATGTAGGAATCATCCCAAATTAACCACAAAGACTACTATTTTAGATTTATTTCCCAATTTTTGGTGAAATCAAAAGTAATTAAATATGTTAGGAAATAATTGATAATTTCATCATACCATGAAATTATACTTTTCATGAAGTACAATAGATTATCCGGAAACACGTTATTCATGGTTATAATGGTGGATAATTCAACATATGAGGATGGTTGGATCCTACACATATGGTCATCTTCCAAATTTTATGCTCCTTTTTATTACTAAGTTATAGATTAAATACCTGAAGTAGGATTATCCAACGAAAGAGACATGGTTTCAATTTCATTTTCATAAGGATATATCAGAGGGTTGCATGATATGAGAAAACAATGACATTATACCCTAAATAGAATGACCTAAAATGATCCAAGGTAAAAAAATGTCAAGGAATTCTTTTTCATATGTGGTGTAGTTTTTTGGGGAAGGGTACAATTTGTGAGATATATATTCTATGACATATAGTGATCAATCAATCAATTGTGATAAGACTTCCACAACTGTTATGTTAGAGGTGTCACACATGATCTCAAATGGACAATCCCACCAAGCAGTTTTGGATTATAATGGGTGATGTAATACTACATTTATTTTTTTTTAAATTATCCACACAATTATTATCAAATAAAAATTATTTCCTTTTTGGAGTAATCAAGATAGCATCGATTCAATCATACTAAATTCATGAATGAAACGATGATAAAATCTATCTTGACCTAAAAAAGTTCTACATCCTGCACATTTTTTAGGAATTTTTTGGGAAGAAATGAAATCCACTTTTTATTTTTACTCTTGGATTCCATCCCCAGAATTGATATTCCCATGTAACATACAATGAAACACCGTGAAATGGAATTTATCATAATTTAATATAAGATTATTTTCCATACATCAATTTAGGACAGATGCAAGACTACTCAAATACTAATAAAAATAGGATCCATATATACTGAAATCATCAAAGAATACTTCTATTCAATCCTTTAGGTAATATAAAAAAATACTAACAATGAATCGCTATAAAGTACCTAGATTATTGTGTAGACCAAATGGCTTCCTCTTATAGGAAAATGTGTTAATGGAAAAAGTGAATGTTCTTTTGTTTATCTTTAGGGGAAATATGAATATAAATGTTTCTATAATACCCATCAAGGAAAGAGTAGTGGGACTCCCCATATGGAATCTCTAGCATATAGAAAATGAAAAATAATGGGAATGGTCCTTCCTAGTGTGTTGGTTTAATTGAATATAGTATATACAAAAATTCCAACTATTGTAAACATGGGATGGATCCAATTCTTTATTTAATATTAAATTATTGTTAGATTAGTTTTTTTTGGAATTTTTTGAATTAGACTGACCCATTGGCTAAAATAGATGGGTTAAATGAATCCAGGTTCCAATAATTTTACAAACTCCTTTTAACAACATCTTGTATGTTTGGGTTTAGTCAATGTTGTGACTATATCACTAATTTAGCCTCATCATTTGAAAATATATGATGCACAAATATCGATGGTATAATATGAGTAATTCCAGCATGTATCCATCAGAATGTTTTTTACAATCCCTCAAAAGTATATGTAGTATCTATTTATGATCTAGAAGGAGTGACATGCGATTATGATAGTAGTATAATATCCATTCTGAATATATGAATATTTCAACATTTGAGGCAGTGGTTCAAGTTAAATTCTGGGGGTTATTGGATTGGTGGTAGTGTATATAGAAGTTAGAGTTCAATGATGTCATCTAACTACTCTATAGTAAACTCCTCATATGAGGAATTAACTTTTACAAGATTATCAGCATCATCGATGGTCATGGGGGCGTTAGTGCTCAAGAAATCATCAATTAAAAATGATGAATGATATTTTTGTAGTCCACTACAACATTTAATGAATGATTCAATACATATAATTCCTATCAAGGATGAAAACATGGAAAAGGGGTTAAAGAATTTAAAATTGGTTTTATTAAGGGATGTGAGTACAAAAAATTGAATTCATTGAAAGTTAATAATGTTCTTCTGAGGGGTGCTTTAGTGAATCAAGGATGATAAAGTGGATAATTTAACCAATAAACACCATAAACAATGTACCATTTTAGAAATTAATTCTAGTTTTCATGGGTTTCAAGAATGTACACACCAATATAATCATAGATTTTCTATTCGTCTTTTAATATTAAAATTTAATTGCATACAAATTAGTAGGGAAAAATTAAAATTTTCACACTCCAAAGGACACCCATTAACACACCAGTGAGGTGTGCGGTACTCTGGTTCTCCAGTTGAATAACAATTATTATGGTCTTAAATTTCCTAACTTACAATGAACATAAAATGGAGTGAGGATTCTTATTTATAGTAGCCCCCAAATAAATCATATCATTGGGAAATATATACTTCATAATGGTTCATTGTATCATGAATGTTCCTAGATAATGTTAATTGGATTGATTTGATGGTTCAATCAAACTTTGATGTTCCACCCCAAGTTCATCTTTTCATTATCTCTCAGTGACCTTCAATGTATACAACTATCCTTGAGAAACTATCTGTATTTTCAAAGTTTATTCATGACATCGATCAGGTGGGTGTTAACCTAAAATTGTCATAATGTTTCTAGGATTTATTTATCACATTTAGTAACTTTTTATTTTCTTGGTTAGGTGGAACTTTAGGGAAATATATGAGGAATGATTTGGATTAATTTTTCATGAAATTAAACCATATTTACTTGGACAACGATCCTATTTGGACAATGTTTTTTGGGTTAGTAGTTACCTTTGGAGGGATTACTCTAATAGTGGTGTCATTTAGATTTAATATTTTTTTCACTTTGAAGGGTGAAAAAACTGACATGTACCTTATCCCTAAGGTTGACTAATTGATGAGAGAGTGGACTATCCAACCCATTACATTGTATTACCCCCCCCCCCCACCAAGTTCAAGAGTTTGAATAATTGTGTTTTAAAGTTATATATGGTTTCATGGTATGTTTATTGGAATTTGAGATTATTTGAAGCAATTTGGTCTTTCATGCCTTATAGGCTATGATCATGTTTTTAGGGGGTGTTAGAAAGGCCTTTGTAGTGGTTGAGGATTTCAGGGTGGTGGTGGTGGATGAAAACTCTTCCACAATTGGTTAAATCATTTTTGGGGTTGGATTTAATACCATATTTCCTATAAGCTTAGTTTTTTTTCATCCTAAGATAGATAGATAGCATGGTTCTTTCCAAAAGGGTTGGTTATTGGGGTTTCCTAGAATGATTTTCTTACAACTATAATATATCTTACTCATTTGATGGAATTGGTTAGAGTAGTTAGTGTCAAATGAACTGATATCACAATGGATGTGAGTAGGATATTTATATGTCCCTTGGGAAAGAGCAAGTGGTTGGAAGAGGGTACATACCACTTCAAACATTGAGTCTACCTTCTTCTAAAAATTATAAAATTGGGTTGTTTTCTATTATGGTATAAATATTTTTAGTATCAATTATGTTTCAATCAATATGAATTCAACAATAATGAAAATATGGTATTAAAATTTGATCACAAATTTGGTGGTGTAGGAAACATGAGAAAAGTTTTTTAAAACATTTTCCAATTAAATGATGTGTTTTCCCTTGTGATTGTTTTATCACAAAAATTTCATTCCATGTAGGTCTTTTGAGTTGTTGGGAAATACTACTCATGAAAAAATGAATTTCATGTCCTCCTATACTTTAATAAGAGATTATCCTAATACAACCTATATTTTATAGTGTCTTTTAACAAAAAAGTTAATTCTATAAGCGCTTCTTATTGTTCATCCACATTATTAGGAATTAATTTATAATACAGAGTATGAAATATTTTTATGTTTTTATATGGCTAATTTCATGTGAATTTATGGAATCATGATAATAAGTGAATTAAACTAGATTTAATTTCAAATTAGGTAACTCACATTTTTTTTAATGTATATGTGATGAATATCTACATCAGGCTAGGTTAATTAATTCAATATCTGCTTATTTTCATCAAAATTATTCATTTTTAGTTCAATATTCACGTTGGATAGATAATAAGAAGTATCAAGGAGATTTTTTATGGTTTGTGCATCTTTCTTAAAGGGATCGTTCAATGATTCTTGGTGTTGATGATGCAAGATCCTCTCTAGTTTCTGTTCAAATGAATGTTGTTCCTCTGTTGAATATCACGTCATTAACAAGGAATATGAGATGATTATTTTTGAAATAATCCTAAAAAAATTAAATATTAAATTTATCATACAAAATTTTACAAAATACAAAATATTTTTAAAATAAAACACATTGAAAACCAAATATCTCCCTGGAAACAGCCACAAAATTTGACTATGTTTTTATGATATGTAAAATTCATTACATTTTAAGGGGATTTATAGCATAGGTTAGACCCTAACTAATTTGTAAATGATCATTTTTTGTTTAAAGTGTGTATTTTTAATAAAAATATCTAAAATAAGGGTTGTTTTTAAAGTAGTTTTAAAGATAAAATTTAATAATTAAAGGGTATAATAGTTGAAAAATCATGGTAGTGTTTTTATATTTTTGAGAGAAGGAGGTCATTTCACATTCACTTCCCAATTTTTATAGTTTATTGTAATATTAATATCACGTAGTTTGATGTAATCCATTGGTTGAGGGTTGTTATGATATTGATTCTCCTATTTTCTCTTAAAATGATGAAAAAATACCCAACCGTTAACATAAAATTGTGTTATCAAGGCTTGGATATCAAGCATAGAACTAGGGCTACCAGAATAGGATGAAATATTAGGTATTTTTGAGATCATGATGATTATTGTCATTCTCAATCGAAATAAACCATGATTACGACATGAAATATCAACCCAATCACTGTTGAAATGAAAACATTTTCAACTTTTTATACCAATTAACTGCATTCAGAGGGGAATGATGTCAAGATAAAACAAAACTGAAATTATTTTAACATAAAAATTACAAAAAACAAGTAGAGGAACTTGTTCAAGAAGTCCATCCCAGGTTTGTGTAGCTCCCTCAAAATGATATTCCTCCATTTTTATCACCATCAGAAGGAAGTGGGGGCTCAAGTGGAACAACACTTTTATCCATGATCTCTATATAAGGATATGGGACTATAGAGATTCTATGATTAATAGAGGAATTCTTTCGGGTCTCCAAAAATTTATATCTTTTCATCCTTGTTTGACTTACAAATGGGGTACCTAAGGTTGAACATTATTGGAAATGTGGAAGGGGTTTTTGGGACCCAAAATTTCGAGAAACCACTTGGCCCCTAGTTTTGGGTGTCCATGAAGTATTAAATCACTTTAAAAAAATTAAAATACATTTTCCCCTATCTTTGGAATATTTCCACCAAAAATTCGGCAACATTTTTAAACTTGTAGCCCATGTTATGGATGAAATACAGAACACAACTTTTGACTAAGATATGACTATGTTCTAGGTATATATCAGTTAGGTTAGGCCCACTAATGGATGAATTTGGATTTGGTGTATTCATAAGAGTTTTTTCCCACTGAATTTTGGAATTTTTGAAAAACATTTATCCCAATTCGATATAAAGATTAGTTGTAGTATCTATTTTAGTACATAGGTGTGCTTAGAATCTTGCATTGTTTCTTCCATTCTTATTTAACATCATCATGGGACATTCATATAACCTTAAAATACAATTTAATCTTAAAAAGTGAAATAGAAATTTTTTATGAAGAAAATAATTATATAAATTGAATAAAACATGAAGTGAATGTTTTATAATATTTGGGAATTATACAACAAAATCATTTTCATGTAGTGATGTGATGGTGAATAAAAGATTAAATTGTGTTGTGATTTATAAGAATGTCCCAAAACATGTATAAACCCCATTTTATAGTCATATTTATAAACTTGTGACCTTATTCATAATTATTATGAGTTTTTTATGTTGTTTTCCATGAATGTGACCCATATAATAATTTATGTTAATAAAAAGATAAAAATGTAACATTCATCATATTAATTTATATAAAATAGTGGAGTAGGGAGAAAAATAAATATGTTTCGTTATAAAAAAATATTATGGAAGATAAATGAGTTTTTTATCTTTTTATTTTATTTTAATTTTTTAGATATAATAAAATTTCATTAAATGCTTAAGAAACACCAACACAAGAAATATTTAGTCAATAATTAAATAAAAAAAATTATACTAAAGACATAATATGTGATGTTTAATTGAATTAATTATTGTTATAAATTGTTTATTAGAAGAATATATCATGTTGATGGCGTTTTAAAAAAAATATTTTTTTCCATTTTTTTCTTAGTATTTTATTGATTTTGAATTAAATAAATAATTTTATAATTGAAATTAATGTCAATTTATAATAAATTATTTTTAATTAATTGAATTAAAATTCTTAAAGTTATATTTTAAATAAATTTATTTTAAAATATTAATAAATATCAACTATGTTCCATTAATTGACCAATTGCTCCAATTTAATTACTATATTGACCATTAAATATAAAAAACTCTATTAACATGATTTAAGTTAATGTGGTGTTTTGGCGCATTACATGCCCATGGGATAAAATTAATTTAAAAACACATAAGATTTATAATTTATATATCAATAATAATATTAACAATTATTTAATCCAAATTATATAATATTATCACTCTCACTTACTTTTAATTAATAAATTACTTAGGTTAAGAAACTAGACACCATGATGAAAAAATGGTAAAATAAGGAAACATTCTAAGTAATGAACAAAATATCTAAACATGTGTATAAATGTATGGTGTTGGTGTGAATAGACTATTTAATCAATAAAACTCCCAAATTATTAGTTTTTTTATTAATAATTGGAATACTTGATCCCCCACCCAAAAAAAAACTTAATACTTTTGACTCTATATAATAATTGCACTCATCCTCAACAATAAAATGGAACTCACACCTCCACACTTCTTAACACATCTCAATCCAATTTTATTGACCAATATCTAAAAAATCACTTACTAAATTAAGTATCCATATCCATGAATACTTTTTTATGGCATAAATCCATCATTTTATAGCATAGTGTAGACCAAAAAGGATACCCAAAGAAGTGGTAGTGATCTCCAAATGAGGGATTTATTTTATATCCCCAACCACCACTTTAAATTATTATTATAAATCGATTATATAATAAAATAAACATATTGTATATAAAAGGATTTTTTATGTTATGTTTATGAAATAACGTTACACACACTTCCATCAATTGTGTTACAAAATCACAGTTTGTGTGTACGACTGAAAACCGCCTCATGAACCGACATCCTTTATAATTCCATTACCACATCTCTAGGTTCCAAATAATGATGGGAATGATATTAATATTTTATTTAAATTATATTTTTTAATTTTTTACTATTATGGAATTATTATATATCACATAAATTCATGCTTTCCAATTTTTTAATAGGAAAACGTCAATAGTTTGGATGGTGGACTACCACCTCATGAATTGATGTGATTCATTTATGCTTAAATGTAATGTATTAAGGAATAGTTTAATATATATATATTTGATATATATATGATAAAAAAATTCAACTAGAATGATAATATATATATGTATCATTTAATTATCGTCCTTTTCAATATGACAAGAAATTTGAAACATCATTCATAAATACGTACGACCTACCCACTCCATGAAAAATATATTACATTTAAAATTTATATTATACATAGATAATTATAAATAAATATATAATGAATATATATGATATCTATTGTTGGGTTATAATTCGGCATATTATTATTTCTAATTAGTTTAATCGAAATAGATATACAAAAAATTAATACATAAAAATGAGGGAAAAAATTTTACATGAAAGGAAATGTTATATTAGAATTGATAAAAAATGTAACAAAAGGTCATAAGATAATTATATATGGTAACATATACATGAGTGTTTTTCTATAGTTCAACATATATTCGATCATGTATAATGGAATTCAAGACTTTCTATATGGGGATTTCTAGTCTACCTTTTATTTCTAAAGAACTTATGCCATATTCACTAGTCATGTCTTTTGTGTGGTGTATATACTTCCCTATGACATGAAATAATATATCTAAATTCATGATAAATAATGTTTCCGTTAATTATTTTTCATGGGTATTATGATTCTAATGTGACTCAAGGAGTAAGGTATTTCTATCTCACTATTTACTTTTGTGTGACATATTGTATATTCACCACCTCTTACTTATAAGTGATCTATATACATCCCATTAATATATTTAAAGATTTTCATAACAAAATTTAACAGTATTTTAATATCAATTTTAGCATCTATAATTCATTTGGATTACAGTTCAAAAGATACCAAATCAGTAATGGAATTTTTTCTCAATTTTCTTTCATTGAGACATACAATTTGATATGCACCTATATTATTTAATGTGGTTTATATGCAAACCCATCGACCTAGAGAAAATGAATTAAATAATATTCATGTTACATTAACTATAATTTTATGTTCATAATTCTTGGGGTTTATAGTTCAAGGTTTACAAAGGAGTATACATTTGATATTACTATATCATCATTTATTACGATTCTTTTTAATCCTCAAATGTTCAAATATCATGATATACCGATAAATTATTCTTATTAATTTTTTTACCATGTAGTTATTACTGAAATCATAATGTAATGGTACATGTTATTTTTTCTTTTGTATGTAATATAGTTAATTATTTTATTTAGTAAAATCTTTTTATATTTCTGTTTTCAGTTGGAAATATCTTCTCTTTCAAATAAATGTCTTCTTAAACTAATGTAAAATTGAATTTAATTTCATTTTAACCATCTCCTTAAGGAAAAGTATTTTATTTTTTAAAATTTAAATGTTATAAAAATATTTTTAAATTTTAAATGACATTTTTTAATGTAATTTGAAAATAAAATGGTTTTCAAAGGTTTTTTATAATTCATTTTAATGTCTTAAAATTATTTTTCAAAAAATGGTTTTTCTAAAAAGTATTTCTACTTTTAAAAATTATTTACCAAGAAATTTTATTTACCTAATGAAATTTTTTAAAATGGTTTTTCAATATTTCTTTATCTCTAAGGGTTATTTTCAAAGATATGTATTTTAAAAATGATTTTTTTTTATAGAAAATTGTTTTCCATGAAATCTTATTTTCATCAAGAAATGTTTAAAATGATTGGTAAAAATTATTTTCCTTCTATTTTTACGTTTTTTATGTAATGTTTTATTTACTGAGGATATGATCATTAGATTTGATTTTTTTTCTTTGAATGGTTTATGACTGTGATAACAAGTTGTTTTTGAATCCCTTTTCACTTATAAGGTTTATACCATGAGGAAATGGTTAGAAAACCAGATTTATTTCATTGGATATGCAATAAAGAAATGAATTTTAAGCCTATCTATTTTTTTATGGGTGATGATGTTATGAAATTTTTATGATACCAATTTTATTTCATGGGTTATGCTATGATGAATGTTTATCATCTTGTGGAAGACATATGTATAATTTTATTATGTTATAGGTGGGACCTATATATCTCTCCAATTAATTTGGTGAAGATTTATCTCTTATGAGATAAAAATTTGAAATATTTCCCTAGGATATATCCATTATGGGAAACCAGTGTGTCTTTATACATTATGGGAAATTGGTGTGTCCTAATACAATATGTGAAATTGATGTATCCTGGTCCAATATATTTATGGTATTATTAGTTATGCATGATACATGAAATGGTTTTCTATATTTATCATAATTAAACAAATTTATGACATGATATTATGGTATATGATTTATTTATGATGAATTATAACTCTTATGGATGATGTTTTTTGAAATGATAATGTTTATTCACAATGAATAATTTTATGATCCATGAAATATATGTTATGACCTTTATATGTTATTTTCATGGGAATATAGACATATAATTTTATTATTATTCCATAAGAAAATAGATTTATATCTTTTGTGTTTACCTTTATTGAGCATCTGATACCACCTTCTTTTGTGATTTATTCCCCAGCTTATGAATAATATTTTAGGTTTCATTTGCCTATGAGGTGTAAAATACGATTTTATCATTTTGGGAGATGATGAATATCTTTCACCAAATGATAGGATTATATTCCATGTTCCTAAAGGTGCTAAATTATAATATTCGTTAGGAATATTTTTGTGTAATGTAATGAATATTCGTCTAAATAATTGTAATATCCATATATGTTAAGACGAGATCCCTAAAGCTGGTATCAAAAGAAAAAAATATTTATCATTTGGAAACTATGGTGAAAGAAATTATTGATATTCCTAGGTTTATTTCCATGCATATTTCTAGGGATGTTCTTAAAGGTATGTTTAAGGATGATTCAATGCTTATGAAAATTACTTAAGTTTTAGTAATGGTATGAAAGAGTGGTTTATATGTAATTAAATCCCTATATGGATACTAAAAGTTGAAAAAATATAGAACAAACATAAATTGGTGTAATAACATTGAAAACAACATATTGAACTGACTTAATCAGGAATTAGTTCCCAACTACATGCCTCACTACACGCCTAAATTAACATTCCTGGGGGATATTCTTTGTAAATCCATAAAGTCCTAAAAAAAATCTTGAATAATTTAATTAAAATATGACTATGTATGACCAATGATGAATATAAGGTGTCATGTATTAAAAACTGGTCATGATTTAGAAATCTTATTAGTTATTTTTCCTGATTATTTGGTTTACCAATATGAAAAATGTTTCTCACATGGATTTTTTTTGGCAATAGAAGGTACAAAAATGTCACGATTTAACATTTAATGTGATGTTTGATTGTGGAATATCATACAAATATGATGATAATTAGAGTACAATATTTTGTGTTTACCCTAGTCATTTTTCAAAGAACCCGAGCAAAACAATACCTTACAAAACTCTCTAAATCTCCAATGAAGATAAAAAAGAGGTCTATGAGAGGTCAGGTAATATAGACATTGTAGAAAAGAAGATTTAGATTCATTTATTCCATGAATATTGAATGAAACACCCATGTGAATGTGTTAGAGGATTACGAAGATTTTTTTTCTATAGAAATTAATTACAAAAATTATGTAACTACAAAGGGAACAAAAAAATGTTTAGTTAACAGAATGGATAAGAATAACATCCTCCAAAAATTATCATGGACTATTGAATAATTTAAATATGGTAAGTAATAGAGTTATTTAAATAGATTTATTATGTGATAATAAAATAAAGAGAATCTTAAGTGTGTTATGAGTAATGGGTATAATGGAATCAAAGAAGATACGATGAATGATATATGAAAGGAAATTGTTATTAAATAATAATATGTGAATTCCTCGTTAATGTCTTAAGGATGTGGTGTAATAATTGAAGAGTTTATTTATTTGAATAAAAACTATCGGTTACATTAATCAGGAAATATATACATATTTTTAAGTATACCTTCTTCATTAAGAAGTTGAAAGAATATTATTACTAATCCCAAGGGACTAAAAATTAGATTTAATGGAAATATGATATTTTAAATAAAATAATCTAACCCTTAATAAATTATAAATGTTAAGATAATGAAGTTGGTGTAAAAATTTGACGGATATGAATAATTAAATTAGAACATACTAATTAACATGGAACTGATTTTTAATTTTTGACAAAGTGATTTATGTTATCCTAGATAGAGTTGATTGCATTTTTTATTTAAGGATTATATCCAAAAATATATTTTATATAATTAATGACGATGAATTAATGTTTTTAATAAGAATGTATGGTAATTCAGTTTATTACCATGATTTAATAAAATACATGATGATGATTTTCACATGATCAATATGTGACAATTATGATAAAGTTTATTGTGTATGGGGGTTTAATGATAATTAGATTTTTGAAATTTGGTGACCTTTTTCAATAGTTGGAATTCTAATATTTTGAAAGGGTCATAAGGAAACCAAATTATGGAATTGTTTTAGTTGAATTGTGGGTGATATTTTAAAGATTAATGTATAACCTCAACATATGATGATTTATCCCTCTTAGATAACCAGTGTGAAATTAAAACTAGATATTGAAGGAATTAATATTGTAGATATTATGATCCATTATTTCTTCAAGAAAAAAAATTTAACGACATTTAATGGAGTATGAAAAGAAGTGGAAATTGATCAAGGCACAACCAAATTCTGAGATTGTTCCAAAATCATGTATATTTACCTTCTCATGAAATTTATCCAACATTAGGATATTGATCATAGAATAAAATAGTGTTATATTATAATGATTTTTAAGATATCAATGATGTTTTTAATTCCCCGTTTCTTTATGGTATTTTGGTTGTTATTATTCTCTTGATCGCCAAGGTTTTTGTGATCAATGATCTCCATCACTCTCTGTAATTATTTAATATTTTCTTCAATCTCCAAATCGTCACTTCCCACCTATGTTATCCTATATATAAACATAGTTATGAGTTACTCTGGGTAATAATTATATATCCATCATTCAATTTTGAATGTGTGGTTTCAAATTCATTTATAAGATGAGGGATTATATGAATTTAACTTTCAATTATTAAAACATTGATGTCCTAGATGAATTTCGAGATCAACACTCATTTTAAGGGTTGTAGAATGTAACAACCTTGGATTTTATGAATAATTTTTTCGAATAAATTAAAATTCTTTGATAGATTACGTTGCATGTTTTAAAAAGGTAATTACTATTTATACACAACATAATGTGTTTTTAGCACTAAATGTGATAAAGAGTTTATCTTGCGGTATATGAAACACTATTCTTAGCTTGTGTTATAGATAATTCTGTGTTTTACCGAACTATAACATAGTATTAATATTATTAATAAATACGATAGTTACACACTTTCCATTTGATTATAGTTAATGTATAATACTAACTAAATTATGAAATTTTATAGTTATAACATGTTTATTTGTTATATATTGATTATAAATAAATTAATAAGCATTTTAAATAAAAATATTTGTTTTCTAGAAGGTGGTATGTCTTCTAAAAGAAGGGTTTTTCTTTTTTGGTAACATGATTTTAAATTAAGTGTCCACCTTGGAAATTATTTTTTTGGAAAAAAAAGTCACTTTTTTATTCAAAATATCAATATAAGAATATGCTTATTTTTTTCTATTTTTCAAAGTATATACATTTTTTATTAATAGTTATAAATACTAAATTTTATTTGAAAAAAGTGTTTCGGTTTCAGTAATTTGTAATGATAAACTAAATTTTTAATTGGTTTTAAAGTCATCAAATTTCAATAATACATATATTAATCAAATTTAGATCACTTATTCCATTTTCACACATAATTACGATATATAAATATTATAAACATTGGAAAATATTCACATAAAAACATATTTTGTCTTCGTGTTTATGAGAAAAATTTGAAATTAAAATCTTCCACTTATAAGAAATAAATATGTAAAAATGGATTCAATATTTTTAATCATGATAATTTATACAATCAATCAATGTAAATATAAATTGTTACCAAAGTTATTAGTGTAAATTGAAAAGGAAATTTACATTGATTAAGAAAATATGAGTTTATATAGGGGTTATAATTAGAATATATGGTGTAAGAATGACCCAAAAAATCTATAAAACCCATTGGATGGAATTATTTCAACCCGTGTTTCCTTAATCTCATGTACTATTGTTTTTCTGGGATAACTTTCCAAAAATATAACCCATATAATAATTTGAGTAAAGAAGAAGACAAAAAATATAACTTCCATCCTTTTCATTACTATAAAAAATAGTAATCTTTATTTTGATAAATAAGTTCAGCTATAAATTTTATTTTTAAATATAAGTTATTTTTTTACCCTAATAATTTATTTTAACTATTTAGAGATGTTATAATTAAATTTCATTCTTATGAAACACCAACACATTAATGATTTAGTTGATAATTAAATAAATCAAATGATATTAAAAACTATAAAAGTCATTTAAATTTAATTAATTATTATGTTAAATTATTTTCATAGCGTAATATATAATGGTTAATTTGTTTTAACATATTTTATTTGACAGAAAATATATTATTGATATTTTTTTAATTTAAATAAAATGAATAATGTTAGAATTCCCATCAATGTCATTTTATAAAAATATATATTTTATTAATTGATTTAAAATTACTCAAAAATACTGTATTCATTAATTTGAATTTAAATTCTAATAAATGTTAACTAATTTTCATCCATGGGATAGTTAATGTATTATAAGGACAATATTTACAATCAAATAGAAGAAACACACTTAGCATGGTTATAATTAAAGAGGATGTTTTTTAGGGTTGCATGCGCTTTCATTAAAGTTAATTTCAAAAAAAAATAGGATTTAAAATTTGTAAATTTGACAGAATATATATAATAATTTCATCCAAATTATATATTAATGATCACTATATCTTACTTTCTAATAAAAAATTAAATATCTTAGAAAACAAGTTAGCATAATGAAGAAAAGAATGATAAAGTAAAAAAACAATATGATTTATGGAACCAAATGTTTAAAACCTGTGTATAAATGTTTGGTGGAGTTTTATATTAATAATTAAATCCATTAAATCCTTTAATTATTGTTTTTTCAAATCTTATGGAATTTTTGACCTCCAGATATTGAATACTTAATAGTTTTTACAAGATTGCCACTCATTGTCAATTATAAAAAGAAAAACAGTCCCCCAACATATTAACACCTATTAAGACATTTTTCTTGACCCAGATCTACCAAAATAACATTATCACTTTCCTAAAATCATCCATTATATCTTATTTTGGGAATAAATCTATCGTTTTATTGTTTTAGTGCAAACCCAAGGAGCATTCTTAAAGAAGAGGAAACAACATTCCAATGAGTGTTTTATTTTATATCTTCCCTCAAATCCATAAATAATTTTTACCTAATTCATATATAATAACATAAATATAGTACATATTTTGATATATTTTTTAATATATTACCTATATCCACACACACTTTCATTAAATGGTTTACAAAACCATCCTTCGTGTTTAGGTGGACTATCGGCTCACAAACTGATAATGTTCTTTATTTCATTTCAACCTACCCAGGTTGGTTATAATGACGTACATGGAATTTATGGAATATATATATATGATATTTATTATTATATTATGATTTATTAATATATATATATAAACCATACTTTCATGCTATCCATTTTTTGGCAATATGATAACGGCGTCCCTGTGCATGGCAGACTACTGCCTCGCGAAGAGAGGTAATCTGTTCATGCATAACATAGAATGTATTAGAATGGTATTAATAGAAACATATAATATATATATATAAATAATTATGATATAATGATAATATATATATATAATTTAATTTTATTCTTCTCAAATATGAAATGAAAATGGAAACAAGGTCCATGCATACGTATAGCCTATCATCTTAATGAATGATGTATTTAACTTATTATTAACAAATTTAAAGATCATTATAAATACACATGTACTGAATATATATGATTTATTTCAATTTTATCATTATTTATATTATCAAGTCATGATTAATGTGTGATAAAGAAGAATATAACAAATCAAAATTATCAATGAAGGAAAATTTGTTTTTACCAAAAAGGAAACTTCAACAATGAATTGATAATAAATTGGTGATAAATGGTCATAGAAAAGTGATATATGGTATGAAATATAATAGTATGTTTCAATATTAAAAGTATAATAAACATATATTTATTACAAAAAGGTTTAAATGTGTACGAGTAATGTCAAGACTTCGGGTAACTGGATTTATACTCTCAATTTTATATATGAGAGACTTATGTGATAGTCAGAACTCGTATCTTTTATGTCCTTTAAATACTACCATATGACGTGATATGTTATCAATGTACCTAATTTCATGATAATTAATTTCCAATTATTTATTTTATTAATGGTTATTAAAATTCAGAAGTTACTCAAGATGTAAGGAATTTTCATCTCATTGTTCACTTTTGTGAGAAAGATTCTATATTCACAATCTTATTATTCTATGTGGTGTATATGATATAGATAAAATTATTTTAGGATTAATATAATAAATTTTAATGGTATTTACATATCAATTTTAGGATCCCTCTTATATGGGTATTATGGTTCAAAAGCCACTAAATCAATAAGGGAATCATGTCCCAATAGTCATTCTTTGAGACGTACATTATATTATTAACATAAAATATTTAATGATGTGTATATAAAACCCAATTTAAATAAAAAATAATAAATTTACTCATCTTAATGATATTTTAATTTTATTTTTATTTTCTTCCATTATGGTATTTTTTATTTAATATTGTCAATGTGGAATTAATTTTATATTACAATCTCATCATTTACCAGAATTGTTTATTAAGTATTTGATGAGAAAATATCATGATACACCTCTCAATAATTATCATTACTATTCTACAATTCTTATTCATGATATATTCATTTAATTTTACCATTTATCCAATATTTGGTACTAAATAAAATTATTATATTGTTTTTGAAAAGAATATGACTTTATTTCTATCTTTCATTGGAAATTAGTTTAATTTTAAAAAAACGTTTTCCAAAGACATTTTATTTTCATATTATATTATTTTAAAATAAATTTTAAATAAAATGATTTCAAAAATATTTTATATGTCTAAATTTTTTTAAAATAGTATTCAAATAATCATTTATATTTTTTTATTTTCAAAGAAAAATTATTTCAAAATGCTTTATATCATAAAAGTGTTCTTCAAATTAGAAAGTACATTTTCCTCAAGAAATGTACTAAAAATGATTTTAATGATTCTGTATTATTTAAGATTTATTTTGGAATAAATTAATTTTAAAAATGGATTTTATTTTTTTAACAATAATTATCTAAGAAATGTTACTCTCCAATAAAATGTTTAAAAATGTTTTTTAAATACTACTTTACCCTCAAGAGTTATTTTCACTGAAATTTATTTTCAAAAAAGCTTAATGTTTAAAAAAATGATTTCCAAGATATATTATTTTCCATCAAAAATATTATAATGGATTGATAAAAATAATTTCCATCCAGGAATACATTTTTTTGTCACATTTTATTTTAAAGGGATATGATCCAAGAAAAATATTTGTATTATTTCGTTGAATGTTTTTTGTTTGTGGTGACAAGTAGTCTATGAAACCCATTTTTCTTCAATGGGTTATAACATGATGACAATTTTAAAAAACCAAATTCATTTCATATTTTACATTATGAATAAATTAATATAATGTCTGTATATTTATCACCCATTATGATATGAATAAATGTTCATGATACCCATTTCATTTCATGGGTTATGATATGATTAATGTATATGAAATTGTTGAACACATATATATTATTTCAATATGTTACAGTTGGTATTGATACCTCCCTTTAATGTATTGGGTACATATTAATATCTCATGAAAAAATAATAAAAAATATATTGATGGGAATTATCCATTATAGGAAACCTATTTTTCTTGTTCAACTATGGGAAATAGGTGTGTCTTGATCCACTATGGGAAACAGGTGCCTCCAAATCCACAATATTAATGGTATTGGTAGTTAAACTTGAAAAATGAAATGATTTTTGATAATTATGATGGTTCCACACTTTAATGACATGTGCTTATGTTTCGTTATTGATTTATGATATTTTCTCACTATTATGGAAATTTTTTTAAAAAATGATAATTTTTGTATGGTGAGACTCATCTTTATGATCCATGAAATATTGGGCATAAACGTTATTTATTTTTTTCATCGTCATATAAACTTATAATTTTGATATTATTTCATTTGAACATATAATGACATGTCATATGTTAACCCTTACCGAGGTTTTGAGCCCATCATTTCTTATGTTTTCTTAAGTAGGTTATGACAAAAAGTTCTGGTATAGAATGCCTAAGATGAGTACTATGTTATATGATCATTTGGGGAGATATTTATGATATTTAACCAAAATATAATATGATGTTCCTTGTTTCCAAATCCACTAAACAATTACATTCCCCAAGAATGTGTTCTCATAATGTAATGGATATTCAAATAAAAAGATTTAATACATATGTATATTATGAAAAGTTATTTGTCATTGGTATGAAGGGAAATTTTCTGTTAAACATTAGAAACAAGGATGAAAAATATTTATTGGGATCCCAATTGATATTTCTAAGGATATATTTATGGATGTCTGTAAACATAGGTCTAAGAAAGAGTAAAATTTTCGGAATTGTTTCCAAAATTTTATTAATGGATTTAAAGTGTGGTTTTAAAAAATACAAACCTCTATAGAAACTTCATGTGTATGTGTATCTATCATGAATGTATATATATGTAACAACTTTGTAAGCACATTAGTGAGCTAGATGTAATTTATAACTGGGGCACAACAATAGGCCTTACAGAACACATAGTTTAAAACACTTGATGAGGATATTCAATGGAAATTTAGAAACCCTTTCAATCCATCTTGAAATTTTTATTAATTGATGACTCTAAATGACCAAGTATAAACATGTGGTTTCATATATTAAATATGGTTTCATAATTACAAAATACTATAAGTGATTTTTAGGATTATTTTGTTTCCAAATATGATTAATTTTTCTCACACAATGATTTTTTGTTTTAGTCATTGTCATGAACCAGATGAAACTGTGTTAACATTGAATCTGACTAAAAATATTCATAAGATTAGCCAAATGGTATAACAATTAGATTAATGGATTTTTGGATTATTCCATGTTAGTTCCCCGAGAACATGATTAAAAACATGTAACATAACCAACTCTTTGACTGTCCCAATAAGAGAATGAATGAGCTCTATGAGAGGAAGTGTAAAGGAGACCATAGAGAAAATAATATTCTGATTATTTTTTTTCATGAATATGGAAAAAATCGCCAATGTTGATATATTACTGAAACATGAAGATGTTTGGAATGTGAAAAAAGACCTACAAAAAGAAAGTAATTTCAAATGGAAAACAAAAAATTTATTTTAATGTAACGAAAATGAATAATGGCCTCCCAATGATATCACTAAATGTTGAATAAATTAAATTTGGAATGTATAGTAATTATTAAAATCGATGTTTTATGTGATAATATCATAAATAGGATCATTATGGTTTTATGAGTAATGGTTATACTAATGAAAATTATAACATTACAAATAACATTTGATATGAATGATTTATTAAAAATACAAGATCATTAATCCTAGTTAATGACTTCAGGATGTGGTGGAATAACTAAAATATTTACTTATTGGAATAAAAATATTATGTCACATTGATCATGAAATATATAATTATTTTTTAGTATAAGATAATTTTAAGGATTAAAAGGATTATGTTGAAAGATATTGATTTTCTAGAAAAGTGATTAAATAGAAATATGATGTTTTTATTAAGGGAAGATAAAACGTTATACATTAAAGATATTGAGATAATGTTTTTTTGATAAAAATATGTTTGATATGAATAAGTAAATTAGATAGTATTGAATATCATCAAACAGATTAGTTATTTTTTGAAAAATTTGTTTAAGCTATCATGGATAGATTTAAAAACATTTTGTATTTAATGTATATATCAAATAATATTTGTTTTACAAGTACTATAGAAGAATGCATATTTCACTATGGTTTTATGGTAATTGAGTTTCTTAATATGTTTCAAGAAAATACTTGATGTTGGTTTTAACTTTTCTAGAATATCACAACTAAGATCTACTTTATGATGTATATGGGTTAAATGATAAGTTGATTTTAGAAATTTATAGTCCATTTTCAGGTGTTTTGATTTTAATATTTTTGAAGGGTAATAATGATAACCCTTTAGGGAATTGTTTTTGATTAAATTTGGTGGATATTTAAATTATTAATATATGAGTTCACTATATGAATAATTATCCATATTAGATAACCAATTTTAACTATTAACTAGAGATATAAATAATTATTAATTCGGATCTTATGATCTAAAAATTATTTAGTAATAATAAATTCAGATACTTTTCTTGGAATAAGAAATGTTGTGTATGTTGATAGAGGCACAACAAAAGGGTGATATTATGAAAAAATCATATCTGTATATCTTTATATGAAAATTATTAAACAATCAAAAATAGATTTTGGAATAATTTTTGTCTATAATATTAATTTTTATGATATCATTGACTTTTTACATTCCTATTTAGTTTATGGCCTTTTGGATGTCAAAATTATATGGATCACTATTATTCTTGTAATTAGTGATCCCTGTCACTCTGTATAATTATATATATTTTTCCCTGTCCAAATACTTTCATCCAACATAGGTTCACCTATGTGGAAAACTAGATATGTGTTACTTTGGGTAGCCATTATGTTTATGAAATTTCCTTCCCAAAATAAATTTATTATTCATATTTAATATGTGGGTTTAAATTAATTTAACATTCAGGTATTTAAACATTGTTTACCCAGATGGATTTCTATGATGAAATTCATTTTATGTGGGTATAATGTAACACCCAATGTTTGTTTGAATAATTTTTTTAAAAAAATTATAATTTTTTGATGTATTGCATTGAATATTACAATAAGTTAAGAATTATTTATACACACACCATATTATAATACTTCTAAATGAAACACTGAGTTTAGCTTTTATTACACATAAAACTATGTTTTGCTTATCTTACAAACAATTCCATGTTTAACCAAACTATAATATAGTATTAATATTATTATCTAATGTGATAGTTATCTCATAGACATTTGAATAGAGAAAATGAATAAATTTAAATAAATTATTAAAATATATATTTTTGAATTTATTATTAGATATTTTTCTATTTTAAATAAATTAAGAAACATTCAAAAGAAAAATAAATGTTTTTTTAAAAAAATTATCTCCACTAAAAGATTGGTTTGTCAATTTTTAGCACATATAATTTAAAATAAAATTTTACCACCTTTAAAAATTATATTTAAAAAAAAATCGTTTTTTAATTCATAATATCATCATATTCTTAGGTTTATTCCTTTTTAATTTTCATAGAAGCTTTATTTTTAATTTTTTTTTTAAAATACTGATTTTTAATTATAAACTACCTTTAGTTTCACTAATTTGTAATGTTAAACTATATTTTCAATTTTTTAAATTAAAAATAGTACAATAATAAATATATTAATCTAATATAATTTTTATTTCCATTTCCATTTTAATTCATATATAAATACTTTGTAATTTTTTAAAAAAAATCACTTATAAATCACGCTTACTATTCATGTCTATGTGATTGATTTAAAATTAAATTCCTCCACTTATATGAATTGAATTTGGAAAAATAGATTACATACTTTTAATCATCGTAATTTATAATTTATAATATTTATAAATAAATATTTTACTAATGTTATTTGTGAAAATAGTTAAATCTAATTATAGTGATTAAGGAAAAGAATGTTAACTTTGTAGTTAAAATTAGAATATGAGGAGTAAGAATGACCCAAAACTTGTTAAAAACCCATTGTCTAGAAATTTTTCAACCTGTATGACTATATTATTTGATATTGTTATTATTTTGGACACTTTTATTTGAATTAGACACATATAATAAGCTGGGTAATGAAAAAGAAAAAAATATACATTTCATCCTATTAGATTTTATAAATCCATTTTTATATTGAAAAAAATATATGTTCAGATATAAGTTTAATTTTGGAATATAAATAATTTTTTAGAGATGATATGTTTACATTAAATGTTTATGAAACTCCAACATAGGAGTGATTTAGTTAATAATTAAATAAATAAAATGATACTATAAACATTATTAATGATCTAATTAAAATGAATTATTGTATTAAATTAGTTTTTTTAGATTAATATAACATTTTACAAAATTTTGAAAATAATGAATCTGATTTCTGTTATTGAATTGATATGTATTTAATTTTAATTATGTAAATAATATCCAAATTTTCATTAATGTCATTTTCTAAAAAATGCTATTTTATTAAATGATAAAAATTTATTAAAAATACTATATTAGTGAAAGTAATTTTTAAATATAGATAAATATAAACTATGATATTTTAATGGACCAACTTTTCTATTATAATGAAAATATTGACCGTTGAATATAAAAATACTATGTTAGCACAACATCGGTTAATGTGGTGTATTTGCGCATTACAAGTGTTTGTGTTAATGTCATTAGACAATAAATATATGATTTAAAATTTATAAGTTATATATAATATATATAATAATTTATTCTAAATAATATAATAGTAATCACTCTAATATAATTTTTAGGAATAAATTGATGAGTTTAGAAAACTAGTTACCATATTGAAAAAGAAAAAAGGTAAAATAAGGAAACATAAGTGTTATGGAAAGAAGTGTTTAAAAATGTGTATAAATAATTTTTTTTAAATTTTTATCGAAAATATCATCCATGAAAACATTTAATTATAATTTTTTAGAAAATTTATGTAATCTTGACCACCTAATAGTGGATTCTTATGATTATTTTCCAGAATGACACTCCTTAGAAACTATAAAAAGGCACTCACTACCCCTCTACTTCTTCAAACCAAGTAAGCTATTTGGATCAACCAATATCTACACGAAATACTTCAAAAAATACACCTCCTCATTCAAAAATCCTTAGTTTTGGACAAAATCTATACATTCAAGGCCATAGTGAAAACCCAATGAGCACTCCTGAAGTAGAGTTAATGATCTTCAACCATGTCATTATTTTATATATTCCTCCAAATCCATACATTATTTTTATATCATGATTATTTATTAACATAATTTTATTAAATATAATAAGTGGTTTCATATTATGTCTATAACCTAAAAACACACACATTTACATCAAATGGGGTATGAAATCATTGATCAAGTGTAAAGTGGACTACTGCCTCAAGAACCGATGTCATTTGTTTTTCTAATACCACTTATCAATGTTAGGGCAAATGATGTACATGATATTTATTATTTTTTTATACTTATTTTATTCTTGAATAACATATACCAAAATGGTTTACATTTTTTGAGAATATAATAATGTCGTTCATGTCTACAACAGACTACTACCCCCACGAAGCGATGTAATTCATTCACGCTTAAATGGAATACATTTTGGATGGGTTTAATAGAGATATGTGATAAATATAACATTAATATTATACTATAATTATATTAAATATATATATGATTATCATTTTATTTTCTTCCATTCAACCAAAAAAGATAATGGAATCAATGTTCAGGCATACATAAGGCTTATCTTCTTCGTGAATGGTGTATTTAATTTCGTATTTATATTTTTAAAATATTATTAAAAATACATATATACTAACTATATATGATATTCATATCATTTTTATCAATCTATATATTACTAAATAATTATGAATTCAATAGATAAAAAAATATATAATAGTAACTTATACGAAACGAAAATATGTTTTTCCCAAAAAAGAAAAATGTAACAAGGAATTGTTAATAAACACTTAATAAAATGCCATAATAATATCATACATTGAAATATATAACAAATTATCTTTCTGTATTAAAATTAAAATAAATTAATATCATTTATATTAGTGGTTAAAAAGTGTACAATGGAAGTTAAGACTTATGGTAAGGGTGTTTGTATTCTCACTTTTATTTCTAAGTGACTTATTCCATATTCACTAAATATACCTTTTGTATGGTGTATATACTACCCTATGAAATGATATATCTTGAATATTCATAATTTTGTGATAATTTATGTTACAATTCATGTTATTATTCCATATGTATTATGATTCAGATGATACACAATTATTAAGGGATTTTCATTTCACTATTTAATTTTGTGGGTCATGTTCCATATCCACCACCTCTTTCTTCTATGTGGTGTATAAACATCTCGTAAATGTAATTTATGATTTATATATTAATATTTATTTTTATTTTCATAATCTATTTATAATCTACCATTAATTGGGATTATGGATCAGAAGTTATCAAATCAGAGGGGTAATTTTGTCTCAATTTTCCATATTTTAAACATATGTTGTGTTATGCACCTGTATTTTTTGAAAAGTTGTATATACAACCCCATTCACCTAGAATATAATGAATTTACTCATCCCCATTACATTTTACATTTTTTATGTTATTATTTAATGAATTTTATGATTCCATATTATAGATATGTAAAGCTTTTATGTTATAATCTCACCATTTATCGGGATTGTTTATTGAGTCTCCAATGATGAAATATAATGATATACCTCTCAATAATTCTCATTAATTTTCTTATCCTCTAATTATTCATTAAATATTTAAATATTGGTACCCTTAAACCATATTATCTACATAATACAATTAAAATATTTTTTAATTAATCTCACATTATTTATCTCTTGGGATGAAAATCTGTGAATTTTAAAAATAATGTTTCCTATAACTATTTTAAAAATAATTTAATTTATATTAAAGGTAGTATTAATGGAAAAGGATTCTGAATTTTTTATTTTATATTAAAAAGTGTTAAAATGGTTTTAAAGACATCCTTAATATTGTTTCATATTTATTTCCAAAGAAAATGGTTTCTTAAATTTATTATGTCATAAAATGTGTGTTTCAAAGTGGAAAGAGTATTTAACTCAAGAAACATTTTTAGATAGTTTTTTAATATTCCATAATCTTCAAAAGTTATTTTCGAATGAATACATTTTTAAAAATTATTTCAGTTTTAAACACCTTTTTTCAATTAAATTTTATTTTCTCAATGAAATATTATAATTTTTTTATATATATCTATTTTTATTCAAGGGTTGTTTTCAAAGATATTGATTTTCAAAATATATTAATATATAAAAAATTATTTTTAAGAAATTTTTTATTACTCGATAAATTTTTTAAATTATTGATAAAAAATATATTCAATATAAGATGATATCCCTTTATGTGACATATAATTTAATAGGGATATGATCCATGGATACCGTTCTTATTCATTCCCTAAATGGTTTTTTATTATGAAAATCTGTTTTATGAACCATATTTTTATTCCCTAGGTTAGACCATGATAATATTCTTATTAAGACAACATCATTTAATGGGATATGCTATGGTGAAATTATTTTTATCACTATCTATTTTTAATAGGTTTTTATATGATGAAATTTTTATGATAACCATTTAATTTTATGGGTTTTTATATGAGTAAATTTTATGATTTTTTGGCACACATATGTATAATTTTATTATATGATAAGTGGGCCCTATATCTCCCCCCCATGAATTGGTTAAATATTTATATATAACGAGATAAAAATGGGAAATAAATTAAAAGGCATGTTCTACTATGTGAAACTAGTTTGTATTGACCCACTCTGGGAAATAGGTATTTCCATTTTCCCTATTAGAAGTATGTGTACAAAAATCCACCATGGAAAATAGGTGCATCCTGATATAATATATTGATGGAATTTTTTTACATTGAATCATGAAAAAGTTTTTTTATATTTACTGTGGTGACACACTTTAATGGCATTATCATATTCTTCATGATTGATTTATGATGATTTCCCAATCTTATAGGACATGTTTTCTAAAAAACAAATTTATTATTATATAAATCATTTATATGATCCATGTATGTTTGGGTATGAAATTCTAATGTTATGATCATTGTCAAATAACCTTTTATATTACAATTTCATATGAACACATATTGATTTCTCATAGTTTTACCCTTATAGAGCATCTGATCTGACAATTTCTAATGTTTCTTTACTGATGTTATAATGAAAGGTTTAGGTAGGGTATTATTTAGAGGATTAATATTTGAGTAGATAATAATGGGTGATGTTGGAGATCTATCACCAAATTAGATGATTATGATCTGTGTTTCCAATGGCACAAAACTATTATGGTCTTAAAGAGTGTGTTTTTGTAATGCAATGAATACTCATATAAAAATATGTAATATACATGTATGTTAATCAAGGGTCACTATATAATTTAAATGGTTGTAAAATTAACTAGGTTTTTTGTTATAGTATTAGTATATCCATACTGAAATATATCTGTTAGTTCCAAAATCTTTATAACTATGGTACGAAATACCATAGATATTTATAGGGATACCTAAATCATGTCATGGTATAGATAACATTGATTAACAAGATTCTTTATATAGAAATTGGAGTATCAATATGGTTTTAGGGGATTTCATTATCCCTATCCATTATATAGGTTATGAAGTCTTTGTAGAACTCTAGAGAGAGTCTCCAAATATAGTTTAATGTAATGATAGGAGCCATCTTCTGCCATTCATCTTATTAACATGGAATCATCCTTCATGGATTGAGCTCTTACATGTTTTATTAAAATAATTCTAAGGTTATTATTAAAATCTACTTAAAGGGATCATTCACTGATGCAATTATATCTTGTAGTATAGGTGTTTTATAATAGTTGATTACATTGGTGCTCGAAAGAAAATGTCGTCACAATGGTCAGAGAGGTTGTGTCTGTGCGTAAAAGTGATAAATGATAATTATTTATGTAGGTAAAATTATTCACTATTGAGTGATATCTAGAAAAATTAGTCATTATTTCACCTTGTTTGTATCAACCGAATATTTTCTCAATGAAATTTCCCTTCATATAATGATGTCAAGTAGTATAAAACATATACATCACAATGATAAAAATAATACAACATATTATTCTAATTGAACAATGATAAATTAGTCATATACACAACCAATTAGAATATAATTTTTTTTAATGGGGATATAAAAATAAAATAAAAGAATAATAAAAAGAAAATTAAGATCTGGTCAATCCACAAGAATGTCTGCACTCATAGAAAATATTGTAGAAATAATACAAAATGATAAAAGTAAAATATTCATTTTGAAGATGAATGTATATATAAAAATGAGATAAAACAGAACTAAATGAATATGTAATGGAATATGTGTAATTTATATTAAATAGAGAACCCATATGACCATTATAAATCTAACCATTGAAATAGTAATATGAAAATTGGAATAGTAAGATAGAAAATGGAATAATAATATGACCATGAAGAATAGTAATTTGAAAATTTTAATAGTATAAACATATATTTCTGTGTAAAATAAAATTTATTTATCATATACAATGAAAATATATTACATTTTAACCATTAAAAAAGAAAATAAATGTTTAAAAATTAATCAATAATGTGTTAGTATTTTTTAAAAACCCATAATTATTAATCGATATTTATAATTAAAATAATTATTTGAAATAAATTTAATTAATATAATATTTATTTATAAAGTTTAATTATTTTTTATTATAATGATAGCATAAATTTTTGGGACCATAATAAATTTTTCAATAGGTCATAAAATTTATAATAATATTAATATAATTAATTTTCAAATAAACGGATGTTTTATTTAAAACATTAACATTACATATATAGAAAATTATTTTCAAAAAATGAATTCCATTTTTATATAAAAACATCAATAAAAGTTTAGGTTAAACGTTTGTTATTGTTTGAAAATGGTTGAATTTTAGTGAAAAGTAAAAAACTATAATTTACTATATTTAAAATTATAGAAAAAATATATTAATTATTGAGTCATGAAGAATTTAAGAATTGAATAGTGAAATCTAACATGAAAAATTGAATTCATATTGTCATAATAATCAATACAATTTAAAGCATTGAACAAAAATTATAAAATAATGAATATAATAATAAAAAACACCCTCTCATCCCCTTATAAATAACCACCCACTCCACCCCTTTTCTTCACACAGTACATGCCTTGAGTATTTAAAAATATCTTCCAAAAAACCTCATACCATCTTATAAAAAATAAATGGGATAATTTGTTTTAACAAAAATACTAATTCTATGATCTCTATGGGGTCCTCCAAGGTGGGGATATTGAAGAGGTAACAATGTAAAACAATATTTTTTAATTTATCTTCTTCTTCTACATTCCCAACACCTCCTTCATACAACATAGAAACAAAATTATATAATATTTTATGTAAATTTATTTCATTTTTTTAAATTAATATCTTCTCACAAACCCTTTTTATAATCTCTACTTATCCAAAAAAATGAAACCAACTACCATATTATCTCAGTTAAACTCTTTCGTGGATGATGAGTTATAGTTTTCAATTAATTCCTTCAGGTAAGGTTTAAATTGAATTATATTTTTTTTTAAATTAAAAAAAATATGTATATTATATTATTTTTCACATTATATAATGTGACTATGTCCATAAAATTAAATAAAATGAAACTAGATTTATATGGATAGAAAAAGGCATAAAAACAATCCAAATAATTATCATTAATATTAAATCAATAGAATAATCCACATTTCATAAATTAAAAGATACATGGGACCATTTAAACTTATTTAAGTTCATGAATATATTTTCATTACTCTTATTGAGTATTATTCAAATCATAATAGAACTTCAATAACTATTCACTAGTGAACCGACCATGAAACCATGAAACAATTGCTCCTAGGAAAATGAAATTGAACATTAAAACTCAACTAAATGTCCCTAAATTAATATAAATATATTATAAAATGTAAAATATACAAATAAAAGGTTTTTAATTATTTAATTAATTAATCTCTTTTTATTATCTAGTACATTATGTTTAAGTGAAGAATTCACTCATATATAAGGTAAGGGATCTCTCAGAACCTCCATTCTTTCCTTTAGGTTAAACTATATCACTCTTTTCCTAAATTTATCAATTTTTATAAATATCCTATATTATTTATATATGTTTAAAACACACACGCACACAGATATATATATATATATATGAATTACCATTACTATTACTGGGAAATATATTTTTTTTATTAAATTTCATTCTCGATTCATCTGGATAACGAAAAATAATTAAAAGGGACATCACTATTTCTTAACAATTTTCATCTACACTACATAAAATATTTTAGGCCATCTATAGTTTCTGATAAAATAATTTTTAACATTAAAAAAATTATAATATTTTCTAGTTATATAGAAATAATTAATCTTTATTCACCATTAAATACTCTTAATTCATTTCATTTAATCAATTCTAAAGTTGAAAATTTCTACAGTTAACAGACCAATATTTTCATTTTTCCACTTTCTTTACACATATTTATTCATGATCTATTGTTATATTTACTATATTAATGTCCTGGAATGATTTAATCTCTTCTTCTATAGATGATATAATGATACTCTCCATTGTTATTCCTTATAACATGATTACAAAACCCATTTCATTCTATGGGTAACCCTTTATGTTTAATCATTAAATTTGATTATTTACATGGAACACATAATCATGGAGATGTTATGATATGTTTGACCAGATAGAAGTACAATTTATAAGGTAATTTTTTAGTATCAAGAGACATTTTGTGTGGGATTAGAGAGTAAACCTATTCCATTATTAGACTCTATCCACCTGTTGATATTTTCTATGTAGTTAGCCATAAATCAGGTATGATTAATGATATAAATTTGATACAATATATTATAATTACATTTTAATATGATTCCATGTTCTATATGTCATCAATCCTTATATTTATTCTTAATCCATTTCATTTAATTTATCATGTCATTCCCTCTAACACAACTTTTATTCTTTATTTCCATTTTTTCTTACGAGGTTTTTTAGCTCACCCTTTTATAAATGTATTCCCTAGGTTATCCTATGACGATGTATGATATATAAGATACTTAGGATGTATTTATGAATATAATTATAAATAAATTTTATTATAGTTTCATATTGTCTAATTTTTTTACATAGTCTTAAAAATACATTCTCTTTTTCAATCCTTGGTTGGTATTTAATGAATTGTTTCAGTTAAAATCATGTAATAATATGTGCCAATGGTATGGGGTCACTATAGTTTGTATAAAATAAAATTATAGTTATCCTGGGGCATTATTACATGAAAACATTATTAGTAACCCTCGGGATTATTCTATCATAATTGTTAACCATGAATGAATCTTAGGAAATCATATTATGTGATATAATTTTAACTTATATCTTATAACTTTTAAAATCTTTAGATATGTATTATATCACCTAATTGTTAATTTTCCTTTTTTAGTTAATTGAAAGAATTTATCCAACCCATTCCATCAACCAATGTGATATTCAATTTTATGATTTCCCAAATGAGATGCCAAACCTGTAACACCTTTATATTTTGTGATTTTTTTATTTAATGAATATTATTGATATTTTGAAAATTTAAAATTATATTATTATTTTTTATTATGATATACTCATCACCATGTTGAAATTTTACTATACAAAAAAGTTAGCTTAGCCTACAGTACCCAAAACACTTGGTTAGCTTGCAGTACATGCAGGAAAGATTTTTACCATATTTTAAGGAACATCCTATTTTAAAACAATTTTTTCCAATTTTATGAATTTTATTTTCTAAAATAAACCTCATTTTTAATACAGAACATTAATATTTTCCCAGGGTGATTAATTTGGATTTTTCTGAGAATCTTCATTTTTTGATTAATAAAGAAAACTACTGAATTTTAGTTAAAACCCCTTATAATTTAAATAATTATTATTGTAAAATTTTATTTTAGAATTTTTAAAAAGTAAAATTATATATATTATTAATATATTTAAAAAATTTAGTTCATTAGAACATAATTCACTTTGAAATTGAATATAAAACTTTTGAACGTTTTTCTACTTTAGAAATCTGATATTTCACCTCGGTTGTGGGATTAGAATTAATATTAAATTCACAAATTATGTTTTTTGAATTTTGAAAATAATAAATACATGGTTGTAATCAGTTTAATATATTTGGTCAAAAAAGATAAACTAATTTATATTAATAAAATGATTTGTGAGTGATTAAAATTAATTATGGTTATTAAAGTATGATTAAGGTTAATAAGGGACTAAACCATAAAAAAGGACCTAAATTACTTAGTCACTTGCCCAAAACCCATTTTCCACCAATATTTAGAACACATTCATGCATTGTTCAAAATTTATGTGTTATTGGAAAATTATTAAATTGTAGTTCCCTATATAAATGGTTAAGTGAGAAAAAAGATATAAAAAGAACATTCCATACATTTAAAAATTATTAAAATTTTGGATATGTAAAAATATCATATGTTTGGATATACATATCATTATGATATTTAAATGGGTTATTGTTATAATAATATTTTTTAAATAATTATTATAAATCATTTAGTCACCTAATAATCTTATGAAACACAAATTTAGAGATTATGTAGTTTATAATTAAATAAAATAAATTACACTATAAATATTAAAAGTGAAGTTAATAGATTTAATTACTATCTTTATTTATGTTGGTAGATGAATATATCATGTTAATCATATTTAAACCTAATATTATTAAATTCAAATATTATATTGATATTTTAAAATTAACATAAAATAAATAATGTCAAAATTGACAATATTGTTATTTTACAATAAATGTAATTTTATTAAAAGATCAAAAAATAATAAAAATCCTTTATTCTGAAAATTTATTTCTATTTTTAATATATGGTATACTAAAGGCAAAAAAGATTCCCTTTTATAATTAACATATTGGCTCATATATTGTAAATTTTTTGTTAACATGATCCCGGTTTATGTAGTGTTTTAGTGCATCACATGTGGTTGATTTAAAATTTATTTCCCAAAAATAGTTTAATTTTATATTATAAATTTTGTATAATATTAATAAATCGGATTTTATATATTTTTTAATAATTTCCACTTCATTATACACTTAATAGATATATTAATTATATTATAAAACTACATTATTTAGTAAAACCCAAAATGATTAAAATTATGAATCTTATATGTTAAGGGAAACATTATTAAACTGCACATATTTTTCTATGTTGGACGTTTTAATACCCCATTATTACTCTATAATGAACTATTCGTTCATTTTTTAGGCACATTAGGTAGGGTATACTTCCCATTAATGAATATCCTTTTGGTATTTACAAGAGTGACACTACCCTTGACTATTAAAATGCAAACAATCCACCACTTCAGGACACCTCTCAAGCCCCTTGGATCGCCAAAAATCAACATAAATAATCTCTCAAATTCTATCCCTTTCTTGTAGAATATTTACCTTTGGAATAAGGAAACTCATAGATGCCTTTTGGCCTAATGAAAAAGTAGTTATCTGATTTAGAGGTAACATTTTCTCTCGATCTCTTTTACATTATTTTCCTTCTCAACCCCTTGACTCTTTTTTTTCCAATCCTATGTGACAATATAATTATCCTTTATATACTAGTATATATTTATGAACAGTATTATACCTTCACTTATATACATTATCATCTTATAAATAACAAACATACTGTTTCTGTGTACGACGAACAACAACCTCATGAAATGTTGAATGTTTATATCGCACCGACCCCAGTTACCAAGATTCAGTGCATTATTACAGAACAATTTCATGATACAAGGATATCCTGACCTAAAATACCGATCATATTAGTAGCCATGGAAATACTAGATACATTCATATGTTTTACATTAAATTATAAAATGAAAAACTAGAATAACATTGTTTCCATAGACCACACTCATATCCCCTCAGACTATCCATGCAGGTCTGTCATAAAATACTTCTTCGCATCCTGGAAAAAATAAAACATAGAAAGGGGTGATCTTAGATTCTTAGTAAGGATAACACTATAGCAAATACTTTTATAAATAAGTATAAACATTTATGGAAAATTATAAGACTAAAACAAAAGCCTTTTTAAACTTGAACTTCAGCATAATGTGAAAACGATAAAATATATTAATTCCATTTAATTATTCACATGGATATTATACTAGTAGAATAATCATATGCAATATCAATATCCACTTTCATAATGATGGAATGCATTATTCCAGACTTCATAACCACATAGTCAAGGCCTTGTTCCAAGACTAAAAAAATTATTTTCTAAAGGTTTTATGCCAAGACACTAGTTTGTCTCATGAGACCTACTGATGCATCAAGGAGCTATAATGGGATCCACCCGTCACGTACTAAGTTTGATGCATTCCTCATACGAAAAGGTTTAAACACAACATAAACATTCGTATTAAAAATAGCATACGAAATGTCAATACTTTATCCATAAACCGTGACTGGTGAAACAATAACACATCCATGGTCAAACATATCATAAATCCTTCAAAACAATATAGAAGTTTTGTATCATAATAAATCAACATCACATAAGCTTAAAATCCATCAATGGATTTAGACATAGATGAAATAAAAACCTTTTTAGATACAGATCTCATGCTATTTTGAAATCATTTAAGAGTCAAATTATTTTAAAGGAAAACTTTATTTTGAAAATATTCTTATAATATTGTAAGTTATTCTTCGACGAGGTTATAAGGGCAGACAATAGCCGCACCCACCGTATAAGTTAAAAAAACTTTCTTACCTTAATTTTTTCTAAATGGTTATAAAGGACCTTGTATGGAAAAAGACTGAATGATTTCTTTATAAAAATCATATAAAAATTCAAACAAGGGTATAAAAGACTTAAACACATAGTCTATAAAATATTAAGAATTTTTTGGAATACATTTTTAGGAAACATGGATGTGGATCATAAAGAGGTCACGGTAGATACTTACGTAAAAACAACCTCAGATAATAAAGAGATTGTGAAATTAACCCTTACCTTGTACTTTTTCTTGGTCGAGGGTAGGTTAAACTCATGTATAATGGTAAAATAATTGTTATTAAATTATAAAATAATCATATACATTAATATGATATCATATATGATCTTTTAAAATTGCTTTGTTAATAATATATTAGTATTATCGTCATTTCGGGTATTAACTGATTCGTTTTCCTTCATCTGCTTTGTTAAATAAGTAATATTGTTTATGCATATGATGTATCTTATTCATATTCTGAATTATATTAAGTTTATAATCAATATTTTTAATCATAAAATGAAAATTATTATTGAATATTACCGGTGGGGAATGAATCTTATCGCGTTCATGAAGACGGTAATCCGTACGTACACACGAGCGACAATATCATTTTTTGATATTAAAATAATATATAATTGAATGGTATATCATATATACTGAATAATTATCATGTTATATTTATTATTTACATCAATTACAGATCATTATTATAACCATACAAATAATAATGTATTGAATAACAATTACACCACGACTTGGAGACGGTAAGCCATACGTACGAACGTATGATGACAAGTCATTAAAAGGATGGATAGAATAATGAATATGGCTGTACCACATTTATAATAACATCACCATATATATAATATATGGGATTTATTATTTTATAATTTAAACAACAATGAAAGAAGAAGTGGAAGAATAAATGAACATGAAAGAGGTGATTAAATGTTAACCTCTTCTTCGGGTTCTTCCGTTTGATTTGATCAAAAGGGCTCCTTAGGTTGGCTATATAACTAAAGGAAGACCTCTAGGATAAATGGAAGACAGTTTAGAGGGTATTTTGAAGGTTTTGGCCGAGCCAAATGGCTTTGAAGGTGTGAATTAGAGAGAAGGGGGAGTTCCCTTTTTTAAGAGGGGTGAGGGGAACCTTATGAAAAGATCGAAATATTATTTTATAATAAAATCATTTTCGGTTTATAATGGATTAAAAATAAATTATTTAAATGTTGAGGTGGGGATGTGTGTAAAATCACTCAACTAATACGTTTTAGACAGGTTTGGGTTACTATATTAACCTTATCTTTTAGATTTTACTCTTAGTTATATAGTTTGACATTTACCATGTCTCTTTGTATTTTTACATTATATGGTTAATTAAATTACTATAAACATCCAAGATAACATAAATTGGTTCACTAATGAAATATATATATAATATTAATTAATAATGTAATATTTATTTTAAAAAATATTTTATGTCAATTTTGACACTATTTGGTATTTTGTTTTTTCAAAATTGTTAACAACATTATTACTTCAAATAATATTCATATAACCAACCCTAAAATGTTATATTATACTATAAAATTATTGGAATTCATAAAAAGTCTCAAATTAAATTTATTTGGATATTTATAATATTAATTATTTTAATATTTCATTAATTAGGTAATTACTCCATCATCATTATGTCATATATAAATTAAATTATTTAATATTAAAAATTATAAATAAAATACCATTATGTAGGAAATATTTTCATATTTTCTATTGAATATTTATAGTCTTATTTATATTATTTGTAACCCTATATTAAAAATGGTTTTATTTATTAAACTTTGAAATTAAGACTTTTAACTCTTCTTGGAATTAAATAATAATAAATATCTTAATATAATTAAAGTAGAAATAAAGGATCATATTTTATTCCTAATTTTGTTTCCCATCGAATTAAACTTATCCAATAGAATTAGGACATTTTTTAGGGTAAGAAGAATGTCATTTTTCTCATAATTACACTATTTACTTTTAACCGTGGAAAATAAAAGTAAAAAAGTTACTATTCACCACAAATTATTTTCATCTTATGGAACAAAATTTTACTTACTTATATCAACCATTTCTCTCATATTTTTGAAATTCAACTCACAGAACCAGTAAAATTATGTTTTATGTAGATTTGCAAATTCTCCTTGGAGGTGGGTAAAAGACGGTAAAAAGTTCATTAAAATTTTTATATATCAAAATGTATTATAAACAGACTCCAATGAATTAAATTGAATTTATATATGTATTATGTATCTCCTTTGACCTAAAATAAAATAAATTAAAATAAAATAAATAATTATTTAAATAAATATTCAGTTTTAAACTATAACTTAGGGTTTTCCCCTATTCATCAAAAATTGATAGTTTTCAGAAAAATACCAAAAATTAACCACAGGATAATTTCGTTATTTTGAATCTAAAATTGAAGTCCATTTTGAATTATAAAATTTATAAAATTTCAAAAAGTGGGTATTTCTATTCATAACGGCTAGTTTGATTGGTTGTGGTGTGTTAGAACTCGAAGTTGCATACAACACACGCTATAGTATTATTCAAAGAGAAGAATATTGTGGATGCTTGTGGTGTTATATTCTCCCCTCCTTCAAATATTTTTTTCCTCAACATTTCTAAACTATTACTACGTAAAAAGACTTGGGTGGTTCTTTATCATGTGTTCCTCGGGATCTCACGTTTCCTCTTCAATCTTATGGTTTCTCCATAGAACATTTACCAGACGAGTCGTCCGGTTTCTCAACACTTCTTCTCTTGTATCAAGAACCTTGACAGGATCTTCACAATAAGATAGATCGGGTTTGAGTTCTAATTCTTCACCGGTAAGTAAATGTGTGGGTCCAGGGATGTATTTTCTAAATATTGATACGTGGAATACATCGTCAACCTTAGAGAGACTTGGCGGCATTTGCAAATGGTAAGCTACAGCCCCAATTTGTTCTAGAATTTCGAAAGGTCCGATGTACCTGGGACACAATTTTCCCTTATTACTGAAACGTATAACACCCTTCCATAGAGATACCTTCAAAAAAAGATGATCTCCTATATGAAATTCCAAATCCTTCCTTTGGTTATCGGCACAGATCTTCTACCTACATTGAGTTTATTTGAAGTGAGTTTGGATTACCTTCACCTTTTCCATCATTTCCTCAGAAATTTATGGGCCTACAAGTTTTCTTCCACCAACATAATCCCAACAGGTTGGTGTGCGATATCTCGTTCTGTATAACGCTTCATATGGTTCCATCTAAATACTTGAATGGAATCTATTGTTATAAAAAAAATCTACCCGAGGTAAATATTGATCCCACATACCTAGAAAGTCATGTTTGGAAGATCTAAACTTGTCTTCTAAGGTTTGAATAGTCTGTTCTGAATTTCCATCAGTTTCAGGGTGGTTGGCAGTGCTCAAACGAATTTCATTATTCAGGGCTTTCTGAAGACTTTTCCTGAATCATGATGTCAAACGTGGATCACGATCATAATCAATCGATAGGGGTACTCCATGAAGTCTCACAACATCATTAATATATAGTCTTGTTGAACATTCAAGTGGTAAATCTTCTCTTATAGGATGAAAATGTGAAGGCTTGGTAAGACAATCAACAATGAAAAATATTTCATCGATTCTTCTATGAGTCTTTGGCATTCCATTGAATAATTCCATCGTAATATTATCCCATTTACACTCAGGTATGGGACGAGGTTGCATGACTCCTCCAAGTTGTTGCCTTCTAGCTCTCACTTGTTGACAAACCATACATCTAGACAAAAAATCAGCAATGTCCATCTTCATCTTTTCCCACAATAAATATTCAATAAAATCTCTATACATCTTAGTGCTACGAGGGTGTATAGAGAAATTGGAACTATGAGCATCATCCAACAATTCCCTTTTTAGATCAGGTATATCGGGAACACAACGTCTCTTCCCAAATTCCAATATTCCATCTTAATACACAAAGTCACTCAATCTCACATCATTGATAGCATTAATCTTATTTTTAAACTCTTCATCATTGGTCTGAGAACACTTTATCATTTATAGTAATGATGGTTTGGCAACCATTTGAAAAAGTATCGATGTTTCACCTTCCATGGTGATTCCCATATACATCTTTACAAGATCCATGTATAAAGGATCCTTTTCAACTCTCATCTTGTTCAAAACTCCATGATCCTTTCTACTCAAAGCATCTGCCACCATATTTTCCTTCCCCGGGTGGTAGTGTATAGTGCTATCATAATCCATGTGTAGTTCAAGCCATCTCTTTTCCCTCGTGATGAGTTCTTTCTGTGAGAAAATATACTTTAAACTCTTGTGATTAGTATATATCTCAAATTTTTTACCATAGAGATCTTGTCTACAAATCTCAAAGAAAATATCATAGCTGCTAACTCAAGATCATATGTAGGATAGTTTTGATCATGAATTTTTATCTTTTTTGATGCATAGGAAATAACCCTATCATTCTACATAAGGACACAACCAATTCCTTTCGTTGAAGCATCACTGTAAATAACAAACCCATCATTCCTCGATGGTAGAGTCAATATAGGATCATTGACTAATCTTCTCATTAGTTCCTAAAAACATTCTTTGCAATATTTTGTCCAAAAAAATATAATCCCTTTTCGTGTGAGATTTGTTAATTTGTTAGCCAATCAGGAAAAATTCTAGATGAAACGTCGATAATAACATGCTGAACCAATTAAACTGCGTACCTCTGTTATACTCATTGGTGCTGTCCATTCATGGATTGCCTTGGTATTAGAAGGATCAATAGAGATTCCATCCTTAGAGATAATATGGAAAAAAAACCTCCTGATGCCAGAATTTACAATTGCTAAACTTTTCATATACTTCATGTCTTCTAAGAGTCTTTAGAATAATGCTCAAGTTATTTTCATGATCTTTGTATCTTTTGGTGTATACCAAGATATCATCAATAAATACAACTACAAAGTTATCATGATATTTCTTGAAAACTCTATTCTTTAGATCCATGAAGATAAAGGGTGCATTTGTCAATCCAAAAGTAATTACTATAAACTAGTCACGCCCATACCTAGTTTGAAATTTCATCCTTCTTCAGGAACAAATGATGGTAACCAGATCGAAGGTCAATCTTTGAAAAATATTTATCTCCATGAAGTTGGTAAAATAAAACATCAATGCGAGGCAGGGGATAGTTGTTCTTTAATTTTATATCATTGATCTCCCTGTAGTCAATACACAACCTCATAGATCCATCTTTCTTCTTAACAAAAAGAACAGGGGCTCCCTATGGGGAAACACTAGGGTGAATAAATCTATTATTTCTCAATTAATCTAGTTGTTTATTTAGTTCCACTAAATCCACAGTGTCTATTCTATAAGGGGTCTTTGATATGGGCCTTGAACAAGGAATTAAGTCAATGTAAAACGTAATTTCTCATTCTGGAGGATATCTAGGTAAATCCTCTGGAAACACATCAACATATTCTTACACAATAGGTACATCCTCTATTTGAACATTAATTTCCTCACCCATAGTTATCTCATTCTCTTCCTCCCAAATAATTTAATTTAGTTGAGCTTATGGGGGTGGATCTAGATAAGATTTAGGTGGTGACATTTATGCTCAAAAGATAAGGTACTGCATATCATCATAAAAAATTATAACCTCCTTCTTCATACAATAAATTTTCACATCATGTTCTGAAAGCCAATCCATACTGAGGATTATATCAAATTTAATCATGGGTATGATGATGTTATCAGCAGATAAAGAAAATTTATATGCCCTAATGGGGACTAATTCACAAAACATTGTTACAATGATACTTCCCTTAGGTGTTATGAATTACAACTACCTTGTTAAATTAAATTGAAAATATCTAATTTTCCTAGAAAACTGGGAAGAGATGAAACAATGTTAGGATATAGAATCAAATAAATCATTAGATATACTTGAAGAAACCATTAAATTACCTGCCACTATGTCTTTCGGAGTTTCTACCTTAGTTGTAGTGATAACATAAGATTGGCTCTGATCCCTTGGCCTTTTTTGAGGTAAGTTTTTTTGGAACATAGGAAATTCGTTTTTATAATGCCCCTTTATCTACAATTGTATCATTCAACATTGAAAACCTCTTTCTTCCCCTTTCAGTCATGAGATTAGTGGCCTTTTTTACCACACTTGTAACAGAATCCCATTCCCTTTTGCAATGTACTAGGGTGTTTCTTCCCACATTTTCTGCAGGATGGATATTAAACTTTTCCCTTCTTCCCCTTATTTCCATTTCCATAGTGTTCAGAAGATCTCTTCTTCTCTTGCTTTTCTTTAAAGTTGTATGACTTAGTTTATTCTTTTTCATTCTTGATAGGAAATGAGACAATTTCTTCATATGACGAGAAGGATTGTGAGACTAATTCTTGATGGATAAATAGTTTTAACCCATCAAATAAATGATCAATCTTACTTCATGGGTTACATCTATAATCTGATGCACGCCTTGCTGACCTTTTAAATTTAGCTTCATAATTTGTGACATTCTCATCCTCCTTTTTCCACATACTCATAAATTCTCTTTTCATATCCTCTCGATGGTCATGAGGAAAGTATTTATCTATGAAAATATCTTTAAACTCCCTCAATTCCATATTTGATACTTCATCATCTTCCATTGTGTTTTAAATCAATGACCACCATTGATTAGTATCTCCCGTGAGGCGTTAAACTGCCATGACAACATTTTCCCTTCCACTACTCCCCAGGGCATAGAGAATTTTCTCTATGAAATTTATCTATTGATAAGCTAGTAATGGATTTGTACTACCATTGAATGTTGGTTGGTTTTGCCACATGAAGCAATCTAGAATTTATCCTCCATGTTGTGGATCAGTGTGCTCCCTATGGGTAAGGTTAATATTCATAGCCTGAGTCAGTTGTCCCAGTATGGTAATAAGCTGGTCAGCACTAGTTTCTTCAAATACTCCACTATAATTATCTTGAGTAGGAGGGAAATCCCAACATGGATTACTCGCTTTGATATGGTTACCATTCCTTCAACCAGGTACCCTTTCTAAACAATGGCATAAACTATATTAGTTTATGAATCGAAATACATAATTCCAATCATTTAAAACACTTAACAAAAACTGAACAATTTATGGATATAATCCACAATCAAAAAAAAATTCTTTGAAAAATCATATAATCATATACCCTTCATAATGATTTGTAATTTAATGAGAATTATCCTAAGAATATTCTTCGGGAGTGTCGTATCCAAGAGTCTAGTAAGGGGAATTGTTATTCACCAATTCTCATTCGAGTCTAGCTCAAAGAGGTGTTTTTGGGTTTTACCCATAGGTACATCTGTGCCAGAGCCGCCTCTACCTGCTCGTATATAGACATGGATGTATTGCTTGTAAAACTCAAAAAATCTCTAAAATATCAAACTTCTACGAAGTTGTCATATACCAATGCTCAAAGTCTACCATAGGGTAATGCGCTCTACTCAGAGTTTATCTAAATCTAGATTCCAAGGTTTGTACTAAACTTCCTCTGATACCAACTGCAATGCTTTGACCCCAGTTACCCAGAGTTTGTGCATTATTACATAACATTTTCATGATACAATGATATCCTGACCCGAAAGACCGATCAGTTTAGTAGCCTTGGAAATACTAGTTACATTAATAAGTTTTACACTACATTATAAAATGAAAAACTAAAATAACATTGTTTCCATAGACCACACTCATATCCCCTCAGACTATCCCTTCAGGTCAGTCATAAAATACTTATTCACATCCTGGGAAAAATAAAACATAGAAAGGGGTGATCTCAGATGCTAAGTAAGGATAATAATATAGCAGAAACTTTCATAAATAAGTATAAACATTTATGGCAAAGTATAAGACTAAAACAAAAGACTTTTAAATTTGAACTTCAACATAATATGGAAAATATAAAATCAATTAATTCCATTTAATTATTCACATGGATATTATACAAGTCGAATAATCATATGCACTATCAATAGCCACTTTCATAATGATGGAATGCATAATGCCAGAATTCATAACCACAAAGTCAAGGCCTAGTGCCAAGACTACAAAAAATATTTTGTCAAGGCCTTGGTCCAAGACACTAGTTTGTCTCATGATACCTACCGATGCATCGAGGAGCTATAACGGGCTACACACATCATATACTAAGTCCAATTCATTCCTCATATGAAAATTTTCAAACACAACATAAACATTCGTATTAAAAACAGAATATGAAATGTCAATACTTTATCCATAAACCATGAATGCTATAAAAATAACACATCCATAGTAAAAAATATCATAAAACCTTTAATACAATATGGATGTTTTGTATCATAATAAATCAACTTCACATAAGCTTAAAATCCATCAAAGGATGGTGACATATATGAAATAAAAACCCTTTTAGTGAATTATCTCTTTCTATTTTGATATAATTTAAGAGTCATATAATTATGAAGAAAACATTTATTTTGAAAATATTTTTATAAGCATGTAAGGGAAGCTTAAACAATTTTATATTGGCAGAAAATAGCCACACACGCCGTATAAGTTAAAAAAAACATTCTTACCTTAATTTTGTCGAAATGGTTATAAAGAACTTTTTTGGAAAAAGATGGAAATATTCCGTTATAAAAAAATTATAAAAAATCAAATAAGGGTTTAAATGACATTAAAACATAGTCTATAAAATAGTTAGAATGTTTTGGAATAAAGTTTTTAGAAACATGGATGTGGATGATAAAGAGGTCTCATTACATACTTACATAAAAACAACCTCAGTTAATAAAGAGATTTTGAAATTAACCATTACCTTGTACATTTCCTTGGTCAATGGTAGGTTAACCTACATTATAATGGGGAAATAATTTTTTTTAAATTATAGAAGAATCATATACATTAATATGATATCATATATGATCTTTTAACATTGCTTTGTTAATAATATCTTAGTATTATCGTCGTTTCGGGTATTAACTGATTCATTTTCCTTTGTATGCTTTATTACGTAAGTAATTCTTTTATGTATAGGATGTATATTATTCATATTAATAATTATATTAAGTTTATAATCAATATTTTTAATCATAAAATGAAAATTATTCTTGAATGATTCTGATGGGGAATGAATCTCATCGCGTTCTTGGAGATGGTAATCTGTACGTACGCACGAGCGACAATATCATTTTTATGATATTAAAATAATATATAATTGGATGGTATATCATATATACAGAAACATTATAATGTTATATTTATTATTTACATCAATTACACATCATTTTTATACCGATCCAAATAATAATGTATTGAATAACAATTACACCATGATGTGGAGACGGTAAGCCGTACGTACACACATATGGTGACATGTCATTAATAGGATGGATAGAATAATTATTATGGTTCTAAAATATATATAATAACATCACAGTATATATATGATACTTGAGATATTATTTAAGAAAGGAAATAGAAAAAAATAGGATGTGGAAGAAGAAAAAAACATGAAAGAGGTGATGAAATATTTACCTCTTCTTCTAGTTCTTTCTTTTGATTTGATCAAAAGGGCTCCTTAGGTTGGATTTAAGACTAAATTAACACCTCTAAGATAAAGGGAGGAATGTTTAGAGGGTATTTGGGCAGGGGTTGGCATAGTAAAATGTCATTGAATGTGAGAATTAGAGAGAAGGGTGAGTTCCCTTTTATTAGAGGGGTAAGGGGAACCTTAGGAAAAGATAGAAATATTATTTTATAATAAAATAATTTTTGGATTATAATGGCTCCAAAATAAATTATTTAAAGTATAATGTTGTTATGGGTCGAAATCCACTCAACAAATATGTTTTAGAAATGTTTGGGATACTATGTTAATCTTATCTTTTAGATTTAACTCTTAGTTATATAGTTTCACATTTAACATGTATCTTTCTGTTTTTATATTATATAGTCAATAAAATTATTATAAACATCCAATAGAAACTAAAGTGGTTCATTAATGACATATATAGTATTATTTAAGACCATTGGATGAACCATATATTTTTAGGAATACAATATCAATTAATAATATAATATTTGTTTTGAAAACTCTTTTATGTCAATTTTGACACTAATTGGTATTTTGTTTTTTCTAAATTCATAACAAAATAATTACTTCGAAAAAAATCCATCTAACCAACCCTAACAAGTCATATTAACATATATAATTATTTAATTCATAAAAATCCTAAAATTACAGTTATTTGGATATTTATAATATCTTTTATTTTAATATTTCGTTAATTAGGTAATTACTGCATCATCATTGTGTCATAAATAAACTAAATTATATAATGTCTAGAAAATATAAATAAAATTCCATTATGTAGGAAATCTATTTATCTTTATAATGAATATTTATTGTCAAATTTATCTTATGTGTAGCCCTATATTAAAAATGGTTTACTTATTAAACATTGAATTTAACACTTTTAACTCTTCTTTGAATTAAATAATAATAAATGTCTTAATCTAATCCAAGTGGACCTAAAAGATCATATTTTATTCCTGAGGTTTTTTAGTCAAATTACACTTATCCAATAGAAATATGACATGTGTTACGGTAAGAATAATATCATTTTTACCCTTAATTACCCTATTTACTTTTAGTCATGGTAAATAAAAGTATAAAGTTTCTATTGACCAAAAATTATTTTCATCTTATTGAACCAAATTTTACGTACTGATATTAACCGTGGATCTTTGATTTTTTATTTTCAACTCATATAAATGTTAAAATTATGTTTTTTGTAAATTTTCAAATGCTCCTAGGAGATGGGTAAAAGATGGTAAAAAGTTCATTAAAATTGGTATATATCTAAAATTATTAAAAACGGAATCCAATGAATTAAATTGAACTTATATAGGTATTATGTATCTATTTTGAACTAAAATAAATTAAATAAAATAAATAATTATTTAAATAAAAATTCAGTTTTAAACTATAACATAGTGTTTTTCACTATTCATCCAAAAATTGAATGTTTTCAGAAAAATATCATAAATTCACCCTAAGCTAATTTCTATATTACGAATTTAAAAATCAAGTCCATTTTGAAAGATAAATTTTATAAAATTTCAAAAAGTGGGTTTTATTATTCGTAATGGCTAGTTTTATTGGATGTGGTGTGTTATAACTCAAATTTGCGTACAACACACACTACTGTATTATTCAAAGAGAAGCGTATCATGGAAGCTTGGGGTGTTACATTGTTCATTTATACATTACCACTAATCATGGTGTCCATTATGATGGAAATTTATATATGTATGTTATATATAAAAATTATTATGTATTTATTGTTATTTATACCTTTTTTTAACCAATACCTTTTTATTTCCATTTGCTGGTGATATGATAATCTCGTTTGAGGAAGTGTAGACTACCTCCCCCTCAATGCAATGTGATTCATTCACACACCACATCGAATGTATTAAGGATGTTTTTAATGAAATTATGTGATATATATGATATACAAGATATTATCATAAAAATATAATAATTATATACATATATATACATATATATATATACATATTTAATTTACATACTTTCAATTCAATACATCAATTTAAATAGAAACAATGTTCATGCGTACGTACGACATCCCATCTCCATGAATGGTGTTTTCCATTTTGTTATTACATATTATATAAATTATTTTAATATAAATATAAATTATATAAATTAAATTTATATCATGTTATACATTCTAGAATCATTAAATAAGTATAAGTACCAATGATATAACAAATTAAGACAAATGCGAAGAACAATGAGACTATTACCCAAAGTGAAACCCTAACATATGATAATTAACAAGAGGGTAATATAAGGTAATAATAAAACCATATATGGTAATAGATATAAGAATATTATTATTTAAAATATTTAAAATAAACTTATATTTATTATCCTAGAATCTTGTTTGAGTAGGGATAGAGTCATGGCACAATGTAAGGGGATTTCATCTCTCATTTAATTTCTGTGAGATTCAAGTTATGTTAACCCCACCCCAAATTTTTTTGTGGTGTATGTAATTCCTAGGATTGAATAATATGTATATTATACTTTAAATTATACCTATTGACATGTCAGTTTTATAATATTTCTTTCATCATGTTTAAGTTTCAAATGTTACCAAATCGGTAAAAAGGTTTATTCTCAGTTTGAATTCATTGAGATTAATGTTTTTTATGCAAATAAACTCATTTTCAAGGTGTATATACTTTCATTTTAACTTTTATATAATTAATGTCCTTATTTTCATGATACCTTAATCTTAATGTAATATCATTTTCATATGTGGAGAGTATGATCCCGAATTATAGAGTTATAAGTGTCTATTGAGGAAATCTAATCACTTTTCAAGATTATTGATGTTTATGATTCCTTTAATGAAATATTATTATTCAAATCATAAGAAAACACATGTTTTTTCTTCTCTTCTATTTTTAGGATATCCTCATGTTTTAGTTCACTTTTTCTTCCCTACAGTACAAATGATATTGTTTTTATGTAAAACATGAATGTATCTCCCCTTAGTCAGAAATCTATTATATTCAAAAACCATATTTTCAAAAATGTTTTAAAAAACTTTTTCAAAAGAGCCTTGAAGATAATTTTAATGGAAAAATATTTTTTAAGTGTTTTAATGTTTTCAAATATTCTATTATATGATTTCAAACCTATTTTCAATTGAAACATGTTTTTAAAAGGTTGTTCGTTTCAAAAAAATAGTTTTCAAAGAATAAAAAAAATTCCTCAACAATTGTTTTTGAAAGATATTTAAAAATTATTATCCCTCTAGGATGACATCAATTAATGTTCTCATTACAATCTATGTAATTATATAATGGTTCCATTCATATATTTTCTAGGTATGGGTTACTCATAATTTCATGCTCTTTATGAAGTGTATTTCCCTTTCAAGGGTTACATGTTTATGAACCCACTTATTTTAAGGGTTTGTTATTTGATGAAATGGTTATGTAACCTATATATTTTCCATATGTTTTGAAATTTTGAAATTTTAATGATACACATTTCATTTAATGGGTTATTATTTGATGTTTATAAAATATATTTATTTTATGGGCCATGAAATGAAGAATTTTTTTTATCATGTGTCACATGTATGAAATATTTTATTATGAGACTAGTGGGACCTATATCTCCCCCCAAAAAATTGATTATTGATAGATGAATCATGTGTATCAATTTTATATGTGAACCATATTAAATGATTGAAATGTTTTACATTTACATGGTTTTATTCCCATAAGATTATTTGTGAACCAAATTACATGGTCACAATTTTAAGAATGACTCATATTATGTGTTCATAATGTTATTCATGGACTTCATTTCATGTCCATAAGTTTATGTTTGAACCTAATTACATGTTCACAATTTTAGGAGTTAACCAGATTACAGGTTCCCAAAGTTATGTAAGTACTTGCTATCATATCCACTAGGTAATGCAAGAACATGATTATACATTCACAATGTTAATAATGGACATGGTTTTAGATCCATAAGGTTATGTATGAACCTGATTACATGATTAAAATGTTATTAATGGACATAGTTTTATATCCCCAAGTTGATCATGGGGCCTAATATCATGTATTTAACATAATGAGTGAACATGTATCTACTTATATGTGTTCACAACATTATAAACCAACATGCATGCCATTAATTCCATGCCTTTTCCTATTTTATGTTTACTTGGCCTATATTCACTATTTATTTATGATTCATGTCTGATGAACATCCATTATTTATTATGTTCTCTAAAATGTATGGTGTGATCTTTAAATATTATTCTAAAGTTCCATAACCTTTTTTATGTTATGCTTATGCATTTCCTTTATTTACCCTTACAAAGCACCTGATCTCACCTCATTCTTATATTTCCTTTTCCAAGGGTATGAAGAAGGGTTTTATGTATATTTAGTTAATGTATAGATATATATGTAATATTTTTATGATCTTTCACCTGGATAGAATATTTTTCTTCCATGTTTCCAAATACACTAAACTAATATGATCCTCATACATATATTTTTTTAATGTTCTAAATATTCATTTAAATGATGTCAGATGAATGTCTGGAAAGCCTTGGTTGCTATATTTTGTATTAAAGGAAAGGTTTAGTCAACATATGGAAACTAGGATGAGAAATATTTTTCTGTGATCCCTAGGTATATTACTATGTATATGTATTGGGATGTCTCTAAAGATAAATATAAGGATGAGTTAATGTTTTGGAAATTGTCCTAGAATTTTGGTAATGAATAGATTGAGTGGTTTCCTAGAAATATGTCCCTATATGGATACTCAAATTGTATGTGGATTTCGTATTGATGTACATAGGGGTATAAACTCTAACAAGTTGTTCTGGTCCTAACTTGGGGTGATCTGGTACATAATAACGGTCTTTGTTGCACACATGGTTTGACACTCCTTGGTGATATGCATTTGGAATTAACAAACTCTTCATGAACTATCATAAAGGATTGAAGTATAAGATGTATAGGAATAACATAAGACAAACATAAGTATTCATTGATTAAGTAAGGGGTCATAAATTAGACAACGTATAATTAATTTTTCATGATTATGTGGTTTTATTCGATGATATTTGTTTCTCACCCTGTGGTTTCTAGTTTTAGTCGATGGATTGAACTATAAGGAAGATGGTTAACATTGAATGATTCAAATGTGGAATGTATAGGAATATTTATAATCTATTTCACAAGTGGAAATCTCATAAATAGAATCAGTAAGGTGGAAAGAGTATTGGTTATTCTTATAAATGTAAAGAGACCACAAATGAGAGGGGAAATGTATGTGATATATGTCTAGTATTATTTTCCTTAATCATAAGAAGCATAATTTGATTTAAGATATAGAATCTTAAGGCATAGTTCATATTTTGTATTCTAGGAAAAGGGTATTGAAGAATAACTTGGTGAAACCATAGTAATAATCTAAGAATAAGGTTTCACTAATGAAGAATTTGTTTTTTTATAATTCAATTATTATGTTATATGAATCATGTAATATATAAGTATTTTTAGTATATGTTTTCATTACAGACTCAAAATAACATATTGAATGGTGACAGAGAAATTGAAAATTTATTTCATGGGATGGTTATATTTTGATTAAAGTATGTTAACACTTAACTAATTCATGATGTTGTGGTTATTATGCTTGGATAATGATATAGTGGATATTTATAAGTAAATTATACTATACAGATGACCTTGGAACGGAATATTGAAAATGAGTTCTATGTTAGTAGGTATGAAGTTTATAACTTCTTGTATTTACAAAATATATCGACTATTCATTGGAATAAGGAAGAATAAATGTTTTTGAAAAGGATTTATGGTTATTAATGTTAATAACATGTTTCACGTGATTATAGGATTTGGTCATACACTTGTTTGGAATGTGAAAACCAAGTTGATCATTGTGATATATGTGGGATCATGGTTAACATGATTTCATGAACTTGTTTCTAAATCATTTTGATTCATTTTTTGGAAGTGTTATGAGTTTTACCATTTATGGAATTCTTATGATAAACAATATATGAAGTTAGTAAGATTAAAGTGTTATATTTCCATAAGAGGATTTATTTACATTAGATAGTTGGTTCAAACTATATATGTGTGGACAATAATTGATGAAAAATGAGATGGAATAAGATGGATCACATGATCGGTTAGTACATCATGAATGAAAAATTATATTATTTTTTAGAGAAATAGGTGAACTTGATTGATGAACAAAAATGGGGATACACTATCCAAAAGTCATGCAAGTAAATCTTTTCATGAAATTGTTTCATCATTAGGAAAATGGATCTTGAAACCAAAGAAAATACTTACCCATAAATATGTTTTCGATGAATTATTTGGTCCCTTAGGTAATCAATGAATTATGTATTTTTGGTTGTTAACTTTCTCCTAACCTTGTTCATTGTCACCCTCTATCCAAACATAATGGTATGATTTCTCTTCCATGTTCATGCTTTTCCATCCCACCAATGTTCTCTTATGTGAGAATCTTGTTATGAGTTACATAGGGAAAACACTATGGTTCATATTTTTAGCTTATTAAGGGAAGTTCTAGTCCCCATTTTTATGATGTCGGTTTCTATGAATGAAATATTCATGCATTTAACCATTAATAGACCAAATTAATTTGATGGGTGAAATTCATTTTAAGGAGGTTGAATGTAAAACCCCAAGATTTTGTGAAATAATTTTTTTATTTAATTAATCTTTTTGATATTTATAAACAATAAGAATATATTATGTTATGTTTCTCATTTTTATATAAGAATTACCAGGTTGATCTTTCACTACATGTAACGAAAACATTATCTTGCAATACATGCAACACTGAGTTAGCTTACAGTACATGTAAGACTGATTTTTACCGTCTTTTAAGGGATAACCACTTTTAAAACACAATTTTTACACATTTAGGAATTATATTTTGTAAAATAAACATCAATTTTTAATTGATAACATCAAAATATCCTAGGGTGACTTTTTGTGATTATTTTGAGAAACATAATTTTCAAATGTATAGTGAAAACTACAACATTTTAGTATTTTTTAGACAAATATTGACATGAAGAGGTCACCCAATTCATGCCCTAAAGATGTTGATTAAATAAAAAGTATTATAAAACATGAATGTGGTGTAATGAGCTTACACCAACACCAAAACTAACACCAACACAAACACAAAAAATGATTGCAATACATGATGTTATTTCAAAAAAGCTCAAGCCGCACCTCATTTTGACTGCCCAAAGGCGTCATGCCATTGAGTAAGTAATCACACCCAGCCAAGAGAGTAGTAGATTTGATCAAGCTCTAATTCTTCAAGATCTGTAGTTCTCAAGTGAAGAGAACACCCATCAAAAGCTAGTCAAGATCATCTGGACATGATGAAATACGAAGCTCGGTCGCAACAAAAAGGGGTAAACCAAGTTGGTACACTAAAGTCACTTCCAACATCCAAAAAAGAAAATCCAAATGTGATATTTATATAGTAATAATATTAGTGCAGAACAATGAGAACATGTCCCTCTCCAAGGATATTAATGCTCACAAAAAAAGTAGAGACCAGCCAGTGGCATGAATTCTTCAATAAACCAGCACGTAGAGTAGTTACATTTCTAGGGAAGATTCAACTATTATCTGCAATACATCAAAAATAAGTATTAGGAAAGTAAACTGTAAGAAGATGAAGATTCGACTAAAGACACCCTCAACCAGTGGCACCAAACATCATTAATATAATAAGGCTACATCAAGGCATGCAAGACAGAAGGGTGGAGAGGGAACCAGGTGCCAACCCCTAGCACACCTGAGCATTAAGCCTCAGGATGAAAATGATCATATTCTAAGCTGGATTCATTTCAATATAAAGTTTCATAAAGAAAATAATCCATCAAAAGAGATTTTTGGAGACCACAAGATATGATAATTCAAATCCATAGACCCTTAAGAATATACATAAATAGAAAAGATCAAACACATGGAATGTCTCTGAAGTTGAAGTTAGGATTCTTCTTATATTCATCAACAATCATTTTGTACATTATTTTTTTGATTTAAAGGTATATTTCATCCAAAATATGACAATGGAGATATTTTTGATGTATTATTTCATCTTTCTTCTCCATCCATGGAAAAACATCATCACTCACATCATCATTCTCAGGAATCTGATACGCATCTTGATATGCAGGGTCTGTTTCTTTAAAATAATTCTCCTCATTATGAATTGCAAGCAGTTCAACCATCTATTTGGGAGTCACAACATTGTTCCATGAAGCGTGAAGCGATCTTGTTATTATAGTTCATTCCAAATAAAAATAGCCCTTATGTTTCTTAGACTTCTTGGGATTTGGGGGTAATGTATCCATCTTCATCCACCATCATCATTTTCCCTTTCCAAGCACTTTATTTGATGTACTCTTCCTCAATTCTAACTAATGGATCTTATTCTTCTTGAAAAGAATCATTGGATAGATCTTATTTTTCATTGTCCCTTGAATCATGTGAGTCACACATGTTCCACTACACCTCCTCCATGGAAAGAATGATAGCATTGTTAATAGGGACAACCAGGGTATCATCCCTAGAGATTTTCAATTACTTGCTCTCAGAGGATTTACCATATTTATTTCTATCATTTTTTGGATCTTCACCTGTGGTAGAATGGAAAGTGGGAATATTTTCCTCCACAACACCGAGATTTTGTTTACCATTAATAATCCAGGTGGCTCTCCTAACTTCCGTACAAATAGTTTTCTGACCACATACTTTGGTAAAATGCCTAAGCATAGAGCAAAGAGTATAATACTCTGGAAGACTCTCATATAAAACCTCTAGAGTGAATCCATATTACCCATTTTTTTCTAAATGTGAGAGGGGAGAACCTTAGAAAAATTAAATTCCACACAAATTCTTGAAATAGAGGGCCATGAGAGTGTCTTCGATGACAAATCCAATTTCATTGGACTTCCAATGAGTTGAGAAATTGGAAAAAGAGCTTGGTGTTTGAAGAGATGTAATGGTAGTCTAGTAAAACCAATCCAAATTGGCATTATAGGGTATTTGGTGAAGGGATTAATATCTGGGGCCCATTTGAGAAGTTTCATGGAGGAACTTCTAAAAAACCATGATAAATTTTCCCAAAATCGATAGTAATCATTCTCAGAGGAAAAGAAAAACACAATGTTTGATGAGTTGAGAAGACCGATTTGAAATCCAAAAAAACAATGGTTTCTTCATATGATCTTAAAAATTTCAACAAGGGACTGTGCATAATGAATTTCACAACAACAACAAAATAGAGATCATCGGCCAGAATGTTTACCTCAAAGGTTGAAAAAGAAATCGCCAATTGACCATGATGTCGAAAATATTTAGAAGAAACTGAAGGCCCATAAACTGCGGCATCATTTAATGGGGATCATGTAGTCTCAGGTGTTCTCCCAGCCCCCACATCCGTAAAGGACCGAGGATTCGAGTTAGGGTTCACACCACTCCAATCCGGGTTGACTGCGGGATCGACGAGAATCGGCCCCTCCATCTCTTCTTTTCATATAACCAACATTTTTATATATAACATTTAAAGATAAATATTAATTATGATTTGTTATAAAGTCACATTAGATAAATTATATATCTATTTACACAATTTAGTTCCATAAAATCAATATGATTTTTTACATTGTATATAAAACATTTGATCATTTTCTACTTTAGAAACCCGTTATTTTCCCCATCTACGGGATTAGCCTTAATCTCAATTTTCCCACTTATGTGTTTTTTATTTTTAAAATTTGACATAGAAGGTTTTAATAAGAATGAATTTTGTTTTCTATTAATATCAACTTATTTTTTTGAACAAAATGATTGGTGATTGTGAATAATATTATTTACATTTATTAAGGTGTGATTAAGGTTAATTATAAACTACAAATTAATCAAAAGGACATAAATGACTTGGAAACTTGTCTAAAATCCATTTCATTCCAATATTTAGAACTTATACCCACATAGGTAAAAATATTTTGGTTACTAGGATAGTAGTTAATTGATATTCTCTATATAAAAGTTATGTAAGTAAAAGGACAAAAAGGGAACTTTCATTACATTTACCATTTATTAAACATTCGAATATGTGAAAAACATCATATTTTCTGTTATACATATCCTTTTTAAAGATAAATTGGTTATTTTCATCATAATAATTTATCAATAATTAATAGATATGTTTTAGTTACCTAAAATGTGTATGAAATTCCAATGTAGGGATTATTTAGTTAATAATTAACTAAAGTAAATGAAACTATAAATATTAAAAGTGAATTAATTTGATTGAGTTATTTTCTTTATTAATTTTTATAGATGAATATATAATTTTAAAATTTTTAATCCTAATATATTTTAATTACATGATTATTTTTTTAAAAAAAATTAACAGTAAATAAATAATTTCATAATTGACATTATTGTAATTCTACCAAAAATGATAATTTATTAAATAATTTAAAATTTATAAAAATATGATATTATAACAAGTGATTTTTATTTGTTATATATGTTCTATTAATGGTCCAATTTATATTATGTAATTAAAATATTGATTCATATATTGTAAAAATGTTGTTAACATGGTCTAGGTTTAAGTAGTGTTTTGGTGCTTCACGTGCTATTATTTTAAAATTAATTTTGAAAACACATTTGTATTTTATTTTTTAATTTAGATATAATATTATTAATTTATTTGATATATATTGAATATTTTATCTTAATTTAGTTCTTTATTAAGGGTTAAATTAATTACATTATAAAACAAGATGATTTAATAAAAAAATGATAAAATTGTGGAATCATAGAAGTTAGAGATCCATCTTGTTAAAATGCACATATTTTTCGATTTGGAGGAAATAATCTACCATTATTAATATATAATCCATTATTTTAATATTTTGGTGTCACTTTAGGAATGGTAGACCACCAATTAATTAATACCCTTTTTCTTTTTACAATAGTGCCACCCCCCCTATTATAAAGAGGAAAACACTCTAACACTTTATTACACCTCTCAATCCCCTCAGATCGACCAACCACTACTCACATATGATCCCCACATCCCTCCCTTCCTCCTATAATCCTTAACATGGACATAAGGAAACTCAAAGAATCCTTTATGGGAAAATGAAAAGTAGTTACTTGATTTTTAGGCAACTTCGTCTCTCAGGATCCTTTCATTTATTTTTCTAATCCACCCCTCCACTCTCTTTTTTATGTTATTGTGTGAAACATATGGTATTCTCTATATAATAGGATTTTTTATGTAATTTATTATACCTAAACTTACACACACCTTCATCTAATAGATATTCAGCTTTCTATTTCTGTTTACGGTGAACAACTACCGCACAAACCGATGACTGATCATTTCTTCTTTACCTCCAATCATGGTTGACATTATGAATGAATATCCATTTATAAATTTTATATATAATAATAATTTTTTCTTAATTCTTATTTAATCATTTACAAAAAAAACATTTTATTTCTGTTAGGTGGTAATAAAATAATCTCATTTGAGAATGTGTGGACTAACTCCCCCTCAAAGCGATATGATTCGTTCACACAACACATTGAATGTATTAAGTTTGGGTTTAATTAAAAAATATGCTACATTATATATATTAATTCTAATTAAATAATGATATATATATATACATATTTATTTTAAATATTTTCATTCAATAGGATAATAAAAACCAATTCATTGTTCATGTGTTTGTATAACTTACCTTCTCCATGAACAATGTATTCCATTTCATTTTTATTTATTATATAATTTATTATTATAAACCTATAAAGAATATAACTGATATTTATATCATTTTATAATTTCATGAATCCATATATATGTATAAGGACAAATGATATTACAAATTAAGATACATGCGAAAAAGAAATCCAATATTACCTGACATAAAACCTTAACATAGGATCACAAATATGTGGGTAATATAAGGTCATAATCAAACCATAAATGGCAATAGATATAAAAATATTCATATTTTATATATTAATAACAAAATGTATTTATTATAATGGAAACTTTTATGTGTATGAAGTGAGTCAAGTAACAAGGAAAGGGGATTTCATCTCACTTTTAATTACGGTGAGATTCATGTTATGTAAACCGCCCTTTACTTTGGTGTGGTTTATGTACTTCTCATTATTGAATTATTTGTATATTATATTTAAAATAATGTGTATTCACATCTCCATTTCATAATTATTCTTCCATGGGGTTTGTGTTTCAAAAGTTATCAAATCGGTAAAAATGTTTTGTCTGAATTTTCCTTTCTGAGATTCATGTATTTTTTTATACCAAAATAACTTTTTCATGGTGTAAATACATAACATTAAAATTTTATATCATGAATATAATTATTTTCATGATATATTAAGATTCATTTAATGTCCTTTTATTACATGTAGAGTATGATCCCATGTAATCATGTTATAGGAGTCTATTGAGGTAATGTCATCACCTTTTGAGACTTTTTCTGTTTATAATTCCTTTGATGAAATGTTGTAATCCATATCTCATGAATTGTCATGAGTTTTCTTGATCCTATGTTTTTTCAAGATATTCTCATGTGTTAGTACCCTTTCTCTACACATTGGTATATAAAATAACGTTTTATATAAAATATGATAATCTATCCATTCGGTCGTAAATATGTTGTATTTAAAACCCATGTTTTTTAAAATGTTTTCAAAAATGTATTAAAAATATCCCTGAAGATAATTTTCAAAGAAAAATGATTTTATCTGTTTTATTTTTTAAAATATTCCATTATAATTTTCAAATCTATTTTCAATGATAAATGTTTTTAAAAGGGTTTTACATTATAAAAAAGATATTTTCAAAGAAGAAAGGATATTGTCCTCAATAAATGTTTTCGAAAGATATTTCAAAATTATTTTCCATCTAAGATTGCATTAATTTAGTATAAGCCTTATCTTATAGTTAATGATCTATTAGATCCATTCATATCCCTTCTATAAATTGGTTATACTTAATTCAATGGTCATTAGGAACCCTATCTCCCTTTCACAACTTACTTGTTTATGAAACTCTATTCTTTTTATAGGTTATAATTTGATGAAATGGTTCTGAAACGTCTCTATTTTCTATATGTTTTTATGTGATGTAGTTTAAATGATACCCATTTAATTTCATGGTTTAGGATTTAATTTGTATAAAACCTATAACTTTTTATGGGAAATGATATGATGGATGTCTTATTATGTTCAAGCACATGTATGAATGATTTTTTAATGAGATGGTTGGGTCCTATAACTCTCTCCAATAAATTGGGTAATGATTTAGGACTTATGAGTGTAAATGTTATGCATGAACCTGATTACATGTCCACAAGGTTATGTATGGACGTAGATTCATGTCCATAAGTTTTTGCATGAACCTGATTCCATGTTCACAATGTTATGAGTGAACCTTATTAGCTGTTAAAATTGATATGAATGGACCTAGTTAAATTTCCATAATTTTATGTATTAACCTGATTACATGGTCATAATATTATTCATGAACATGATTATATGTTCACAATATTATGTATGTACATGGTTTCATGACCAGTGGGTAATGCGTGATCCAGACTACACATTCACAATGTTATTCATGGACATGGATTCCTATCCATCGGGTTATGAGTACCAAATTACATGATCATGTTTTAGGCATAGACATGGTTTTATTTTCTCAAGTTGATAATGGGGTCTGATTCCATGTCCATTACTTAATGAGTGAAACTATTTCGATTTATACATGTTCAAAACGTTACAAACCAATGTACATGCAAAAAATTCCATGTCTTTTCCTATGGTATTATTTCTTGTCTGATATTATCTATTTCCTTAAGATTCATATCTTATGAAGTTCCCTTCATTATTATGTTCTTTAATATGTATGGAATGGTATTAAAATATTTTGTTCATGGTCAATAACCTTTTATTTATGTTATTCTTATGAATTTACCATATTTCCCATTACTGGGCATCTGATCATAGCCCTCTCTTGTGTTTCATATCCCATGGGTATGCAGAAGGTTTTTAGTTAAACAGACTAAATATGGATATCATTATTAGATATTTTGAAGGTATTTCAACCAGATATAATATTTTTTTCTATTTTTTTGAAGAAAATAAACTATTATTGTCCTCATTAATGTATTCTGGTAATATACTAAATATTAATATAAAATGTTGTAATATCCATGTGTGTCAATCTAGGGTCTCTATAAAACAATAAGGGGATGAGATTTCAGAACTAAGTGATAGTAGTATATCAACTAGATCTAGTTAGGAATAATAAATTTAATTGTGTGCATTTTCTGAAGAAAGATCATGTTTTGGTCAAATCCTTTATTCCAAAAGGCCTAAAACAATTAGTAGATCTTTTTATCCCATCTACATTGAGTAATGGAATAACTACAATGAGAGGATATTCTCTATCATATAATTCATAAAATAAATGTATTCTTTGTTGGTGGTCTATCATTTTTATGGGGAACATGTCATGTATTGGAAACATTTCAAAAATATGAAGTCTAAAGATGAAAATGATTATAATGAAATGGGTACGTTTAAAGAAAATATTTTTTTAATAAATTTTTTCCTAAAAATTTCTATATTAAGATATAGGGGGAGTTCCTATGACTTCTGAAAAATGAATATGGATATATCTAAGAATGTAAGAAAAAAAATACAAGGCTTTCATGATATTTTGTGGGATTTTTCATGAACACTAAAAACAAGATGGATCACTTTTTAGTGGATTAAATACGAGTCTATGATTATCATTAGAAATTTCAGACATTGAAATCTATGATATGATTTTACATTGTTCTCTTAAAATTGAGACATATATTGGTAACTCATAGTTTCCTCATCAGACCATAGATAAAAAGTTGAAAAAGATATTAATATAGGATTATCAACAGATGAATCCAACAGAGGAAAAAAACCAACATCCCACATCTCAAAATTGTGGGAAGAAGCATCTCGAGAACTATCTAAATAGTACCATGAAAAGTTTGAAATATAGAAAATAGGGTCCTAAGGCTTGTCATTTCTGAAATGATATTAATAATTACTATAATTATCATAGAGAAAATAAGTATTTGATCAACTCCCAAAATGTAGTAAAGTGTTTCAACAACAATAAATACGGGCATTATGAATTCCAATTCACTAATCTATGGGTTGTTAGAGTCAATCACTGACAAAAAGCTCTATGATAGAAAGGAAGGAAATATTCTTTAACTATTGTTGAGGTGGATCTCGATAGTTATTTTGTGTCCAGTACACTTGTTCTTCATTCAAGAATAGTAAACACTAATTTTATTGTATATCTACAAATTATTTTATGTCTTTCATGTTTAGTAGAAATATTCAATCACCACATCAAAATATGGAGGTTAGGTTTTCCTTAAAAAAACAAAATTACAAATTGTTACATCTTATGTATATAAATCGTCCCATTAAATTTTGATGGACTAAACATCCGAAAATATATCACCTTACATCCTTTAGGTATGTTTGATGAAATATTGTACAAGTATTTTCATTCTTTATATAAATTAAGAATCAACTGTCAAGAGATAGAGATCACTATACACATCCTAATGCATACTAAAATTATATAAAAATGTATGAAGAATGATGGATATCCATTGGAATATTTTTCTCAAGAATGTATAATGTTTCAATTTGAAAAATATTATATAGAAAAAATCATTGAGAGAAAGGAGATGATCATGCTAGAATACATTCCAACTATGAGGGACTACATTGATGTGTTCCCGGAAGAATTTATCATTCTTCATCTACACTAAGAGGTTGAGTTATCAATTGAATAAATTCTTATAAATCAATTAGTATCAATGAATCCCTATAGTTTATCCTTCATTGACATGAAATAACTGATGATGAAATTATAAGAAAATTTAGACAAGGGTTTTATACTCCTGAGTTCATTACTATGGGTTGCACCAATCCCCGTTATCATAAAGATGGGTTCCTCAAATTGCATCTGTATTGATTATTATGAGCTCAAAAAAATTGAAGATTAATGAAAAATATATTAGTACATGTATACATGACTTCTTTTATCAACAATATAGGGACATATATTTCTTTAAGGATGAACTTCTGTTGGGATATCACATGTTAATGGTTAATAATAAATATATTCCCAAAAATCCCATTTCAAAAATGTATGGAAAATAAGAATTCATAGTGATGCCCTTCAGAATAACTAATTCTCTATCATTATTTATGGATTTAATGAAGAGACACCTTTTACACTACCTAAACAAATTCATGTATTCTTTAAAGATGATATTCTGATATACTTCACGGGAATGAATGATCTTGAGGGGACTTTGAATATTTTAGTGACTAACTTGTGAGAAGAGAAACTATATGAAATTTTAAGTAAATTTGGGTTATAGATGGAGGTATTATCAATATTGGGGTGTCTTATCACCGTAAATGGGATATTTTTTGACACTACTAAGATAATGAAAATTGACCAGTTTCTTAAAATAAACTATATAATGGTGAATCATAGTTTACATGGACTTTCTAAGAATCACCCATGATATTTGTGGATGTCGTAGAAATTTAAAAACTCACTAAAAAATCTATCTCAGAAGGGAGTATAGTTTTTCTAGTCTAGTGAATTTGAAAATTAATTTAAAAAGTTGAAAACAAGTATTATCAATACATAAATAATTACACTTCCCACTAGTGGAGAACTATTTATGGAATAAAATGATTCATAAAATATTGGATTATGATGTGTATTGATTAAAAATGATAAAATTATATCTTATTTCAGTTGAAAATAATATATAATGAGAAAAAATTTCCACACATGATCTGGTGTTGGTGGTTGTGATCTTTGTGTTAAAAATATTGTGGCATTAGCTATGTTAGTAGAATTTTGAGATATATAATAATCATTAGATCCTAAAATATATATTCACATAAAAGGATCCTAATATGAAAAAAAAACACATGGTTAGAGCTCATCATGGATTATGACATCCCAATTAATATTCATCATATTAATGAAAATAATATTTTAGAATATCAATGTATAAGGGATCCATTATCCTTATCAATGTTACAAATAGAGAAGGATCCATAATTCTTATAAATAAAAATGATTGGGAAGGGAATGAAAAATGAGGGAACATTATCATTATTTTCTTATATTATTTCTTAAACATACCATTTGGATATGATAAAGTATTCAAAGTGAGATTATGTATAAATATATAAGAATGTAGAAGCTATCAGAAATGGAAAATACTCCCTGTTCAAAATTACTGTGAAAGGATTCATAATGTTTTTTCCATGACTATATGAACAATAAAATACTATGATAAAAAGAGATATTTTGAATGACGCCCATAGAATGGCCTTCTTTATCCAGCCAGGGAGCACAAAGATGTATTGAGATATACTAGAGCACTATTTTTGGAAAATATGAAGAATAAGATTGTGAAATATATATTAAAGTGCCCAGTATTTGAGAAAGTGATGGTTAAAAGTCTAAATTCTATGGGGATGATGGAAAAATTACAATAAATACAAGGAAATGAGAAAAAATACCCATGTAATTTTTCACATTACATCCAAAAAAATATAGAAGAAATAATGGTACATGGGTTGTTGCGTATTATTCTTCAAATATGACTCACTTCATTGGAATTCAATAGGATGTCTCACTCGATCAACATGCTAGAAATAATTCAGATCTATTGTGAGGTATGTTGGATTATAATTATTGTTTTCATCTCAGAGGAAAACAATATTTATCTATAAGTACATTAAAAGTTTCTAACATTCTCTAAACATTGAGATGAATATCAGTATAGCTTATCCAACTGAAATTGATTTTCAGTCTAAGAGAACTATTTAGACAGTGGATAAACATGTTTTTAGTATGCTTGGTGGACCTTGGAGAAATATGGAAAATACATCTACCTCATGTTCAGTTACCTAACAAAACTATTTTCCACTAAAGGATGTAATTTTTTCCATTTGAATATATATATATATATGAAAAATGATTAAAAACACATTCATGGTATGATGAAGTTGAAAAATGTCAGATTATGGGACCTAAAATAGTCAAGGAAATGGAAGAAAATGGGAGGACCATTCAACAACATGTCACAAATTTCCAAAGTTGATTGAAGAGATATGCATAAAATCATCGATGAGTCCTAGAGTATGAGGTTGGAGATAAGGTATTCCACCACATATCTCTAGGTAAAAGAGTATTGATATTTTGTAATACATGAATACTATTTCCCATGTACCTCACCCCCTTTGAGTTTCGTGAATGTGTTGTAGATGTGTACTATTGACAAGAACTACCAATAAACATGTCTCATTTAGATGATGTATTTCATGTATCCCTCTTGAGGATGTAAGTACTATATCCCTCACATGTACTAAAATCTTATGTGGTCCATCTAGAAATAAATCACTATTATGAGGAGCATTCAATGATGATATTGGTTGTAGAGATAATGTCCTACACAATAATACATCTCACCTGACAATAGTTCTTTAGAGTGTCTATATGTACAACTATGAGAAATGGTAACTAGAGGAAATGATGAAGGATATTTACCATCACCATTTTTCACATTATTATGTGAATTGAATTATTTAGGGTGAAATTTATTATGGGAAGTTAATTTAATAACACAAATTATTTCATTAGAATTTCGCTTCTTATAATTAAGTCATGTAGTGTAAAACACAAACTTCACATAGAGAAAACCAAAAAATATTATTCTCATATATAAAAAAATATAATTATTCAATAACATCTCAATAATATTTACAAATATTACAATATAACAATAAATAGAAAATAATAGAATCGTAATTGGAAAATTTGGATAATCTCAATCCATTGGAATGACCGCACACATGAACAAAGCTGTAGAAATAAAACATTGTGTTTATAATAACATGTTTATTTTTATGATGAAGGAATATATAAACATGGGATAAAACATAATTTAATGAATAATAATAAGATAATATGTATTTATATTAATATGGGAAACCATGTGACAGTTATAAATCTGATTGTTGGAATGGTAACCTGACCATTGGAATAGTAAGCTGACCAGTAGAATAGTAATATAACTGTTAGGAATAGTAATCTAACCATTATAATAGGAAACTCACCTATCTAATTATAAAATTACTTTCTGGTATAATTTAAAATGAATCTATAATATATTTAACAATGGTATAAGAAAATAAATTTTTCCAAAATGATAAGTTAACATTTTTTATAAAACATAAATGTTTAAATAATAGTATTTGCAAAAAAATAATAATTTTAAATAAATTTTTTTCTCATAAAATAAAATATAAATTAATAATAAGTTGTATCATAACATTAAAATAATTATATAATACCCAAAGTAATTTTTCATATGTTAATAATATCGATTCTAATATTAAAATAGATATTTTTTTAATAAAATATGATTTTATTTAAAAATTTAATATCTCATATATAGAAAATTATATTCATAAAATTTGATATATTCTTTAATTTTTGATAAAAGAAATTTCTAGGGTATAATATTTGTATTTTCCAAATATAGTTTATTTTTTTAGTGAATAGTGAAATATTGTAATTTATAGAATTTAACGTTAAATGAAAATACATGAATTTTTAAGCGATTAATGATATAATAACCAATCATCAAAGAATCACTAGAACCATTTAATTTATATATCCCCTTGTATTATTAATATTTATATTCTTCCACCAAAATAGTAAACTGATTAATGTTTTAACAAAAAACAGACATCTTCTCCCCTTATAGACACCACCCATCACAACCAATTATCTTAACACCTTATTAGACCTAAATAATTACAAATCCATTACAAACAACATAAAAAAAATATACGCACATAAAAGAGATTCTTTTTCCACCAAAATATCAATTCCAAGTTCCTTAAAAAGACCTTTAAGGATACAATATTCAAGTGGTATCTTTCTCAAACTAACATGTTAAAAAACATTTCTTCTTCAAATTTTCCCTCACCCCATTAGTCCAATATAGAATAATAATTAATGTATCTATATATAATGTAATTTTATATTTCTAATTGAATATATTATATCCACCCATTTTTTACATCCTTATATTTAAAGAATAATAAAACCATTGTCCATATTATGTTGAATTACCGCCCTCATGGACGATGAATTATCATTTTCCACTAATGACATCATCAAAAGGTCAAATTAACATATAATTTTTTAAAATGAACTAATTATGTATATTACATATTTATTTACAATCTTTAAAGTTTATCTATACATTGAATTAATAAAACTAAACTAGTTTTAGATGGTCGAAAAAACCACAAAAATAAAAAAAACATTTATAATTGATGTTTTAAAAAATGATTCTTAAAAATTTCAAAAAACACAATGGGTCCATTTAAACCTTTATTAGTGCATTAATATTAAATAATTTAATTTCTAGTGTTCTATTACCATTTGAAATTAACTTAAATAATTATACACAAGTGAACCGACCATGAAACCATGAAACCACGAATGTAAATATCTCAAAACAACCAAATTGAACTCTAGAACCCATCCAAATGAATAGAAATGAGCATAATAAAATATTAATAAATAAAATATATGTGGATTAGTTTCTTAATTAGTTAATAAAATAATTTAATTTGATTATATAGGATATTAAGTGAAATTTAAAAATGCATTCATACATAAGGTAATGGATCTCTCCGAACCCACATTTTTACATTGGGTTATGCTTTATCTCATTTTCCACAATTTATCTCTTCATATGATTCTCTTATATTCTGTATATAAGTTCAAAGAACATTTATTTTGGAAAATTCATATTTTTATCTGATGGGAAATACATTTTTAAAAAAATATCCCTTCTCAATTACTCTCCACAAGAAAAACCGATTAAAGGGAACTACATTGTTTCATATACATTTTTTAGTACAATGTATTAAATATTTTAATTAAAACATATTTTCTAAAATAAATCATTTTATCATGAAAAATATAATTTATTTCATTTCTAGTTTTCTGGAAGTAATTATTCCTTTATCCTCTTTAAATTATTTAATATTTTTTATAAAACAATCCTAAAGTGTTACATTTCTAAAATTATGCAACCAATAATTTTCGTGATTCCACTTTTTCTGGTCATAATTATTCATGAAATATTCCTTTTTTTCAATTATTAATGTCGATGATTTATTTAATCCTTTAATTAAAGGATACTATTATGATACACCCTTATTTTAATTCCTCATGTAATGATTATGAAACCCATTTCATTCCATGGGCAATAATTTTGTGTATTCCTTATGTTTGATTATATATGTTCCCAAATATACATGAACATGTAATTATGGGTTCACGTAAAGAGTGATCCAATGAAGTGGATGATGGTTTGGTCTCCTGAGACATTATTTATTGGATTTGGGACTAAACACTTTACGTTATGGAACACTTTCCAATATTGGATATCGGCTTGGTAGTTAGCCTTGAATCATGTTTATGTCATGTTATATATTGTTGTCACTTTCAAGTGCTACAACAAACATATGATTCCATGTAAGATATTTTATTCCTAAATATGTTTATTCCAAATCCATTCCTTTTAATTTGACATGTTATTCCTTCTTACTCATGTTTTATGCATCATTTCCATTTTCCCTTAATTGTATTTTTATCTCACCCATATTGTCTATGTATTCCCTTTGTTATCATAAAATGTTATCGGATCCAAAATAGATTTTTGAGCTAATTATGGATATTACAAAAAATATGATTTATTTTAGTTTAGTTGTGTTTATTTATGTCCATGTTCATCTATATAAACTTTTATTTTGAACCGTTGGTTTATAGTTAGTGAATATTTATTCTCAATATCATGTGATAACATATGTAAAAGGATTGGGGTATCTATAAAGCCATCCCTTTTATGTACATTCCATTTAATTACTATAATAATTCATAAAAATATCCGGTTAATTTATTACCATAAATATAAATTCAAGGTCACTCAATCTCTTTCGAGAGTAAAGGATTTATGTTAGGTCAGTTATTTTCTCCAATATTTCCCCAACAAAAAACTTCTATAATATTTTTGTTATATATATATATAAACCAAGGGAAAAAGAGGTCAAATAATAAATAAATTAGTTCTTTGTATGTGTTTCATGTGAGTCTCTAAATGATTTAATTCATGTTCTTAAAATCATTCCCAATTAAAATATATATTTTCTTTGAAAAAACAATTTTATTAAAACTAATTAATTTAAGTGGGAGCTGTATAAAATTAAATTATCAATTTCTAAATGTGTATTATCATAGTAAATATAGGTAATATTATTTCATAAAGTGATATAGGAAAATAGTTTAAATTTTACTTCCATCTAGGAATGAATAGGGGATGGTGGGTCATAATTTTCTTTATTAAACATGCATAGGGATTGTTTTGAATTTATATTGATGAAATAAAAAACATCACTATTTAGAGTCAAAATTAAAAAACATATGACATGAAATTCCACTGGACCATGATATAAAATTATTATTAATTTTATGTAAGCAATAAGGCATAATTTTATTTAGATCTATATTTGTAGGGTATGAAACTAAACCTTGATAACATGTCATGTTTCATAAATCCATGTATGGGATAATATAAGGTATTTTTATAAAACATAAGAAGGATGTTACAATTTAAAATTTATAGTCATGTGGTATGGACCATTATGCAGTTTTATTAAAGGATGAGTTGTAGGGACATATTATAATGTATAATTAAATGTTATATAAGCTGGGCTACTAGGAAAAAATTATTTAAAGATGGTATGGGTGTAGTACATAGAGAACTGAAAACAAGGAATATAAAGAACATTCTCAACTTATCTAAAAATGTCAGTTGTTTCATCAAGAAAGATTTATGAAGAAATAAAAAAGGGAATTACACATAAGTATTACTTAATGGATCACATGTAGTAGTTGGGAAAATCTATGGGGCATAGGAAAGGGGGATCCTAGGAATTTGATTTTCTAGAATAATATCCATGATAAAATTTAGGGAAAGGAGGAATGTCTTTTCCTCTATAGGAGAAATTTTTGTTATTATCAGTGGGTTCCAAATTGAACATTACTTTTGGATACATAGTAATAAGATGATCACTAGGGAGAGTTTTTTATAGGATTTTAATTATCCTTAATCATTTGAGTACATGATTTTATAATTCATATAAATGTGAAAATGTTCGTATTCATGTAATTTCAGGGTTGTAAATTGGAGGGGTATGTAAAAATAAAATCATTCTTCTAGGAAACTGATGAAATAGAGATATTACATTTAATTAGATAATATAGTGAAACAAATAGATATTCCCAATGTAGGTGTTAGTGTGGAAGGAATTGAACCACTAAAATAATGGGATGATATAAAAATAAATTACATTTATATTGGGATAGATGTTGAGACCCTTCACCCAATTTAGTATGAAATATTAATTAAAAGATAACCATAGACAATTTTTATAAATAGGGACCTTGAAAACTAGAATTTCATGAATGTATTTTTCATTAATCCTTAAGATAACTCAAATTTTTCCATATTCTATTTCTACCCATACGTTTTTATTAAAAATTGAACTTTATAAGTTCATCAATAGTTGGATAATCTACAAGATTCATATCCTAGGATTATTATTTCTCACCCATGTTTCATTATTTTCATATGATAATCCATCAGTCAAATGAGGAATTTCAATCATTTATTTATATGTATTGGTAACTTTTTCACCCAAACATAAAATTATCTCGATTTAAAAACTCAATCACGAATAATACCTGACATTGACCTTGTAAGGACTTCAGTTTCAATTTGGTGTGAAAAGATCATTGAAATTGGAATACATATGAGTTTTATCTAGTGAAACTCTGCTATTGAAAACAAAAAATATGTAAATATTTCCTTACTATTCATGATTTTTATTTGTATAAGTTTTAAGAATCCATAACATCATACACCACACTCCATATTTAGAGGATATATTCTAAATATTGTTCTAGATTACGGATTTTTTTCCAAAATAAATATCTTTATTATCTATTTAATTAATTCTTTCATTCGTCTGAATAATGTTTTAACCATCAATAAGTCTAAATGTATCAATTATTAATTTTTTTAAATTATCATATCAATATGATATTATCAATTATTTAATTTGATACTGTTGTTGTTTCTAATATTTTTATATAGTTTGAAATTGATAAAGAAAATTAAATTCATCAATATTGAGACAATAAATAATTTTATTCATAGATATAGAATTTAAATCCAAATCATTTTCATGAGTAGTACTCCACAATTGAGGTTCAATTGTAGAAATATTGATCATATTAATAAATTTAATTTAAATTAAATTATATAATTATTTATATATAATTTCATCTTTGTATTTAAATGTTAATAATTTTTTCTCTTGAGATGTTGTTTTATAACTAAAATATTATTTCTCTATCATCTACCATTGTATAAAAACAATATTAATTCATAAACTGTATAAGGATTAAAAACATTTTACATAGTTTTGATACAAAAGTTTTTCCAAAATAGCTATTAAAATGGGTCAAGAGGTGCCAATTGACCACTTAAAGCTTTATAAATGAAATAAAATATTTTTTAAAATAAATTATATAAAATAATATTATCGGTATGAAATAAATATATTTTTTAATCTAATGAAGATGCATAATTTTTTATAAGTTTTAGGGTACCCTAAAAAATACCATTCTCCACTCTACCAATACATAAAATGGGATTGATGTGTTATAATAAATGATTAATTCTACCAAAATGAATAAAATATAAGTTCATGAAGCTTTAAAATAGTTTTTATAAAAACAATGATCATTCAACTTATATAACTTCAAAATATGAAATCTTTTTTGTTTTAACCTCACACATAGAACAAAAAAATTCACTTAGAAAAGTATAAAAAATATAGAAACTCATGAAAACCATACATACATAATATATTTCATCTATGATTTATTTAATGAATATAACTACTATTCTCAAAACCTAATGATTAATAGGTTTATTTTCCTGGGAAAAACTACATAAAAATACTCATTTACACAACTTATTTACATTTACCAATAATTTTTATCCTATAGAATATAATTTAAGAATCACATATAATATAACCATATTTATAACATTTATATGGGAAAAATAATAAATTGGTGGGCTTGAATGATTTATATAGGAAATGTTTCAAAAATTAATAATAGTTAGATCATAAACATGTGTAAAAAATGATCAGTGATGTTATATTAGGTAAAAAATTCATTGAATCATAGGTAAAAATAGTAAATCCTAATTAATAATCTAAGATCATTGAATAAGAACCTAAAACCAAATAAGGGTTATCAAAAACATGGATTAGAAGAATATGATAAAATCACAATAAATAAACACATGAGAAAATATAATATCATTAGAACATGTAATATTATATAGATTTTTCATATCTTATTAATAAATCATCACATAAGGAAAATGAATCAGAAAGAGCATAATTATAGTTAAATTTTTAATTAAGGAGGAGGTATCAACAACTAATTCTTATAGTGGATAAATCATTCCATAATAGATTCATATACTCTAGTGAGCATTCTTTTTTTTAATTCCCACAGTATCTCATGAGATAAAAAAACATCAACCAATTAATTGATGGGTGATATAAGACCCAATATAACATTATTCATACATTTGAGTTCCACGTATAATAAAATTATTTAACATTTCATAATTAACCAAAAAATGGTTTTCATAACATTACAAAATGGCATCACATAAAAAAATTTCATTTGTTACTAAAATGTAACATCAGTGATTTTATATTTAGGTATTACTTTATTTATTTTTTGTACTGTATATTTACATTTCTTTTCACTCATGTTATTGGATGAAAATTGAGTTTTTGGACCCCAAAAAATGTGTTTTACATTTTGAATATGGTTTGTGGAATCTATTCCTTGGCCCAGAGAAAAATCGTGCTCCTTAGAGTGTTGAACATTTTAGGCCCCACGACATGCCATATAGTCATGTACCCTTCACCATGAAACCATGGGGCCTAATTCTTATTTGGCTGCGATACAAAACATGGTTGAACCAAGGGTTGGTAAACCATGTATTCTATCCATATGGAATATCCAATCCATTTAAAATAATTAATTACCCTTCTACACTCTCCTGATAGTAATGCCAAACCACTCGTAGTTCGAAACATATAGGATATGTTTCCCTTCGATCTACATCCTCTCACTCTTTCCCCGCATGAACTACAATTTTATGGTATATTTTTTTGTGGTATATTCAAAGAATCCACATGTACGACCTTATTATATTAATTTATTCTTTTTAAGGGTTTCACATTCTCCCTCAATTAGTTCTTTTTCTATAGTAGACTGATTGACATAATGAGGGTTAAATATTTAGGTTTTTGGTAAAATTCAGGTATTTATGTTTTGATCTTCTCATTATATGTTTGTTTACTTTAGTTTTGGTTTTTAATATTATTATTGATTTTTCAAAGTATAAGGTTTTTTATTCTATGTTTTAGCATTTTTAGATTATGTTGGCATTCTTTCTTTCCTTCCTAAATGAGTTTTTTGGATTCTGTGTGTAAGAACCCTTGTTTTGTGGACCTTTTCTTCTAAATCAATGAATTTTAATATACATATTTAATTGAAATAAGTAAAACATTCCTTTCACAAGGAAGCTACTTGGATTTCTCTACATGAAACACTGACTTGGCGTGAATTATACACAACAATATGTTTATATAAAACATTAATTTATTATAGTAAATTTTTAATTGAAACAATTATAACATTGATTTTAACAATATTAAAATTAATAGAAATAACTACTTTTAATATATTATTGAAAATGGTTCCACAAAAATAAAATATATTTATAATGAAATATATAATTTTTCATAATGTCTTTATATGTTTTAAAATAATATTTTCTTAAAGAAACTAGTTTTTATGTCCTTCTATGAAAAAAAATTAGTTTTAAAATCCAATTAAAATTTAATTTGATAAAATTAAATTCATTTTTGAATGCATTAATTTCAAATTATCTTTGGTAGAAATTATGGTATTTTTTTGAGAGCCATCATTTTTGGGTGAATAATAATAACTAATGCAATTTAGTTAAACAAAATCATTTTGTTTAAAAATTTATTCGAGTTAAATTATATTTTAAATTGGTATTTAAATTCAAAACAGATAAGTAATTAATATATTAATCCTATTAATTTCATTTATTTCTTTACAATCATTTTTATATTGAAATTACATATAATTACTTATTGAACTTTTGAATGTTTTAAATTAAAACCACATTTTCTCATCACCACTGCAGGATTGTCATTAATCATATTTCCCCCCTTCTATGAATTGAATATTTTAAAAATAGAAATAAATGGTCTTCGTAAGATTAATATTTTTAGTGTTAAAATATAATCTTAGTTTTTTACTTGAAAGATTATTGAAAGTGGTTGAAATTAATTACAGTGATTAAGGTAAAGTTAAGCTTAATAAGGGACTAAAAATAAATCCTAATGACCAAAATGAAATGGAAACTTGTATAAAATTCATTTCCAGCTAATAATTCGTAAATTTATCCTTTATGGGTTATTGTGATATTATTAAATAGAAGTTCCCTAAACAAAAGTCTAAGTTAGGAAAAAAGATTAATTGGGAACATTCTTTACCATAAAAATTTATTAAACATTGTGATATATAAAAGCATAATATTTTAGGTAAAACATATCCTTTGTAATTATAAAAAGATTATTTTTTATCTTAATAATTTATTAATAAATTTTAGATATGATTTCGTTACTTAAAATTCTAAGGAACACCAATATACTGATCATATAGTTAACAATTGGCTAAAATAAATGATACTATAAATATTACAAGTGAAGTGAATTGATTGAATTATGGTATATAATTATTTTTTAAGATTAATATATCATGTTACACATATTTAAAGTAAATATATTTTAATTAAAAATTATTTTTATATTTTAAAATTAAAATTAAATTAATAATTTTAAATTTTAAATTTTTGTTATTTTATAATAAAAGATATTTGATTAAATGATTTATAATTATTAAAAATATTATATTCTTACAAGTATATTTTAAGAGTTATAGAACATTAAATATGGTCTATTAATGGAATAATTTATCTATTATAATTTACATTTTTACACATATATTGTAAAAAAATTGTTATCATGATACAGATTTAAGAAGTGTTTTTTGTGTCCTATGTTCTTGTTTTAAAAGTTAATTTCCCAAACACATGTGTTTTTTTAAAATTTTATATCATGTTTATAACTGAATATATATATTTTATAATAAATCTCAATTTATTTTAGTATTAATGGTTAAAATAATTCAGTTAGAAAATTAGATTCTTAAATAAAAACCAAAATAATAAAACTTTAAAATCTTAGGAGTTAAGGTACCATATTATTAATGTAAACATATTTTTTGTGTGTGTTGATTTTTTGGAACACAATTTCAATTTACAAAATTATTTTTCCATTTTTTAGAAACATATTTTAATGGATACCTTCCATTACTGAATACCTTTTTTTATTTACAAGAGTGCCACTCCCCCTCCACTATAAAAAGAAATGTACTATATCACTTCCTCGCACCCCTCAAGACACATTGGATCATCCAAAATCATCACAAATATATACTTAACATCCCTAACATAGACATATAATTTAATCATTTGGAAAATATCCATCCAAGGAATCCCTTGGGTGAAAACAAAATGATTTACATGATCAATAGGATGTTTGAAAGAGTACAATGAGTGTCAATTCAGGAGATAAGGGGATTTAACCTCACTTTTAATTTCCTTGAGATACGTGATTTATTAACAACATTTTCCTTTGGAGTGGTGTGTTTACTTACCATTTATTAATTGTATGATTCTTATACATATATATGTGTGTATTTTCACATCCAATTGATGATCTTTCTTTCATGAGTTTTATGTTTCCAAAGTAACCAAATTGTTAAAGTTTTTTTGTCTCAATTTTCATTCTTTGAGACACATGCCATGTTATGAACATATTTTTTCCCATGAGGTGTATAAAATTCTATTGATATTTTATACAATAAATATATTTCTTTTTAAGATATATTAATCATTACATAATTTCATTTTATTAAATGCGTAGTAAGGTTCAATGTTACCAAATTGTTAGAGTTTATTTAAACAATTTCATTGATTTTAAAGTTTGTTTATGATTATGATAACTTTGAAGACATATTTTGGTCAATATATCTAAAAAACCCATGATTTTTCTTCTCCTTTAGTTATTCATCTTAAATTCATGTATTGTTATCATCGTTACCTCATTTGGTTTATAAGAGAGTTAATAATAATCATTTAAGATAGTTCTACTATACCCTCCATTCGATTGGTAATCTGTGTTCTTTAAAACCATGTTTTCTAAAATTATTTTAAAGATTTATTTATTTATTTATTTATTTTCAAAAAATGTTTTGATATTTTTTTCATTTTTCTTTTATTTTTTTTCAATGGAAATGGTTTTTAAAATGTTCTGAAGCTTTCATTATATGTTTTCAATAAGTTGTCAAGGAAATGGTATCTAAAATGTTTTTAATATTTCTTCGTATGTTTCTAAATTATTTTTTAATGAAAATGGTTTTAAAAAGGATTTATGTATTAGGATGTTTTTTTAAAAGACCAAAGTATATATTCCCCAGGAAATATATTTAAATGATATCTCAATAGTATTTACCATTTAAAATGATATCTCTTGATGTTAGTCATGAATTTCTAGGAAATTATTAAAAGGTTCCATTAATATTATTTTTTGGAATGGTTATTGTTTTAATGAAATGAGATTTTTGAGAACTCATTACCCCTCCATAGGTTATATACGTAATACCCATTTCTCTTCAATGGGTTATACCATGATAAAGGATTATGAAACTTGATTCCATTCACAGATTTTTATAGTATTAAATAATTATGAAAGCTATATATTTTCCATAAGTTATGATATGATTAAATGGTTATGATACCCATTTAATTTCATGGGTAATGATATGATATATTTTCTTGGGTTATGAAATTATTATTAATGATTTTGTGGCACATGTATGTATGATTTCACTGTTAGATGGGTGGGACCAATATCTCCATTCAATGCATTGGTTAATGATATGTAGAATATGATATCAAAGGGTACATGGGTCATAGCCAAATCCCAAAATCAAGATGGTACATGAGTTTTATTTCCAAACCCCAGCCTATCCTTTTCTTTCTTTTTTTTATTTATTTTATTATTTCATTAGCCTCAAATAAATATTGAATTGAGGTTTGGGATGGATCCAGAACAAAACTTTTGAGTTGATGAGAAAAAAGTGTGTTCTTTGAGTTGTTATTGTTGGGTGCATGGGCATAGTGTATTTTGGAAGCCGCACGGCATTTCCCAGACAACTGTGAAACCTCTCGTCTTCAAGAAAGATTTATAAAATATAGTTATTGTTATTAAAATACACATTAATTTTTTCATAATTTAAAATCTTAATAGTGTTAAGGATTCTATTATTATTAAAATAATATGGGTACTTTATTTGTATTATTTTTATTTTTATCGATATAATAAAAATAATTTTTATTCTTATGATTATGATTATGATGATGATGATTATTATTATTATTATTATTTAATTTTTATATTTATTTTATCTTTTTTTTATTCTTTATTCATTCTTTATTCTTTCTTTCTTTTTTTCTTCCCCTTTTTTTCTTCCATGCGAGTGTCCCCTCCTTTCCCTTCTCCTTCCCCCGCATGAAGCACCCCTTCGTAGAGCCCCCAGCTCCCCCCGTATGGCTCACATGCACCCAGGCCTTTCCTCCACCCCTCTCCTACACAACACCCCCTCCCTCCTCCTGCACACTCCCAGTGGACCCAGGGCCTCCTCCTATGCATATCTGACCACCTGACCCTCCTTCCCCACACACTCCCACCCATGCCGGCCCTCGCCAGGTTTCCCCTACCTGCATCCCTCTACCTGCATCCGGCTCGACCCTGCTTCTCGTCATCGTGTGTCAACCCTCCATACCGAATTCCTAGCTTCAACATACCATCCCTGTAGAGACCCAAAGCATGAATTATAAGGACATTACATTACTTTTTCATAATTTTTAAAACATGAAAAAAAACAGACGCCCAAATATCATATTAGTTTAGTGTCTTTGGAAACTCGAAACATAGTCTTCTAATCATGGTGAAAGATCTTCAACATATCCCATAAAGATATTCCACTTTTCCTTTTCTTACCTAAAACATTTATTTATATCATGGGGAAAATAAAACATAAAAATAGTGAGCTCAAATGCTCAGTAAGGGTAAACATAGAGAACATAAAACAATAAATAAACATTTGAATGCAAACACTTGAACAAAAAATCTAGACATCAAAATCTTGAGCAAAGACATAAATCAGGGAAGTACGTAACGAATTTATCATAATGGATCATTAATCATGATAAAATATCTTGGGAATAAATTATGTAATTTTGGAAACCATTAAGAACATATTATGATTTCCATAGTAGCCAAGACATTACTGCCATGACCATCTTAGTGGACAAAGTCCCTTTCTGAATCGAGTTCACTCCTCGTTTCAGTCCTGTAACATTGAAATGGATTAACTTACCATTCTAACCATGTCTATCTCATTAGATATAAATCATTACCCAATTCATTGGAGGGAGATATAGGTCACACCCATCTCATAATTAAATCATTCTTTCATGTTCCACAAAATCATAAATCATACATCATAGCATAACCCATGTCATAGAATGGGATTCTTAAACATCTTGTCGTCATAACATAATACATATAAAAAATGGATATAATTTCATCATAAGAAGAATGAAACCATGTAAATAATGGATACATTATAATTGAAACATAAACATATTAAATAATGTCATTTTTAGATGGAAAATTGTTTTGATAAAACAATTGAAATTAATTCTTGAGGAAAATATCCTTTCTTCTACAAAATAATTTTATTTTCACAAAATTCCATGAAATATTAAATGAAAAGGGTTTTGTTGAAAATAATCATGCAATATTTTAGAGTAAGATTAATGAAAATGAGGTGTTGTGAAACCATAAAAATTCGTTCACCCGTATAAGTTAAAAATAACATTATCCACGTACTTTTGTCAGAAAAGTCAAAAAGTTCCTCGTATGGTAAAAAAAAAGTAAGATTACTTTCATAACATGTGGTAAAATTCAAAAATGGGTAAAAAGTACAATAAACATGCATGAAAAAAATTTAGAAAACAGGGACATGGATGATAACAAAAATCCCAGTAAATACTTACGAATAAACAATCTCGTATAAGAGCAAGATTGGAATAGTTATCCCTTACCTTATGTTTGATATGCTTCGTATGTATCCAAACCTCCTGTATAATGAATTAAATAATTTCATTGAATTATTACATAATCATATTCACTGTTATGATATCATATATGGTTCGCTTATGTCTTTATATTATCCATTCTTTTGTAAGTTCCATGTTAAAGCAGCGTTTTGGGTAAAATTATTTTATTTATCGTACATGTTTGGACTTGTTGTTCTTGATATTATTACTTATATCCTGATTTAAATAATTACAGAATGTAAAAAAGGATTTATATGTAATATATATTCATCATATACATATATATATATATATGATAGATCGATAAATGGAATGAAATACACCGTTCATGGAGACGGTAGGTCGTACGTACGCATGAACGTTGTTTTCGTTTCCTTATTGAATTGAATGGAATTAATTAGATGACACACATATATATATACATAAATCCAGTATCATTATTATGTCATATATTTCATTATTATTCATTATATATACTTTATAATCATTCATGAATGGTTAACATGGTGAATGAATCTCATCGCGTCGTGGAGACTGTAGTCCGTACCTACTCATGAGCGATGATATCATTCTCACGATCGTGGAATTGTATTGAAGTGTATGTATAATATTTAATAATAAATATCACTTTACAATAATCATATATAGTTATTTATTTACACCATTATACCCATCCATTTAAGGTGGTGGTTGAAAACAGATTACACCACGACCTGGAGACGGTATTCCGTACGTACGCATGCGCGGTGATTTCGTTTTCCATAGGATGGATAGAAGATGAAAGAGGTTTGTTTTATATTTATAATAACATATTAGTATATAAGTAATACTGATGTTATTACTTTATAATGAGACAACTATAGAATAATAAGTAGAAGAAGAAAGAAACTTGAGAGAATCGGAAGAAGAGATTACCTCTTCTTCGACGCACCTCCTTTACGATTTTTCTTAAGGAAGTAGAGTTGGTATTTTTAGAATACCAGAACCTAGAGAATGTATCTAGGGAAGTGGATAAGAGAGATTGGAAGAGGTTGACAGAGTTTAAATCCTAGATAGGGTGTGAGGAGAAGAGGTAAGTGGTGCCCTTTTTATAAGGGAGGAGAGGGGCACCTTTGGAAAAACATAAAATATTATTTTATAATAAAGTCATATTCAGTTTATAATAGCTCCAAATTGATTTATTTAGAAGATAAAGTGATTATGGGTCGAAATCCGCTCAACCAATAGGATTTATACAAGTTTAGGTTTCAATTTTATCCTTATCTTTTAGATTTAACTCTAAGTTAAATAATTTAACTTTTATCGTGTCTTCTTGTTTTCTTACACTATATGGTTAATAAACTTACTATAACTAGCCAAACGAATCCCAAGTGGTTCATTATTAATATATATAACCTTATTTACAACATTTGGAAGAACCTTAGATTTTTAGGAATATAATAACAATTAATAATATAATATTTGTTTTAAAAACTATTTTATGTCAATTTTGACACTCTTTGGTAATTGATTTTTTTTATTTTATAACAGAATTATTTGATCAAAAAAAGTTAATTAAATCAATTCTAACATGTCATATTAACCAATAAAATTAGTGTAATTCATTAAAAGTCTAAAATTACATTCATATGGGTATTTATAATATCAATTATTTTAATATTTCATTATTTGGGTAATTACTGCATCACCATTGTGTCATAAATAACATAAATTATTTAATGTATAATATTATTAATAAAATAAAATTAGGTAGTAAATATTTTTATCTTACTAATGAATATTTATAGTTGAATTTATCTCATTAATAACCCTATATTAAAAATGTTTTATTTATTAAACTTTGATTTTAACTATTTTAACTCTTCTCTAAATAAAATAATATTAAATGTCATAATATAATCCATGTGGACCTAAATGGTCATATTTTATTCCTAAGGTTGTTTTTGTTCTAATTAAACATATCCAATAGAATTAGGACATGTGTTAGTGTAATAATAATTTCATTTTTACCCTTAATTACCCTATTTGCTTTTAATCGTGGTAAATAAAAGTAAAAAGTTAATATTCACTAAAAAATATTATTATCTTATTGAACCACATTTTACTGCTTGATACTAAATGTGTCTCTCAGATTTTCGAAATTCCACTAACAGAAGTGGTAAAATTACGTTTTATGTAAATTTTCAAATTCTCATAGGAGGTGGGTAAAAGACTGTGAAAAGTTCAATAAAATTATAATATATCTAAAATTATTATAAAATGACTCAAATGAATTACATTGAACTTATATAGGTATTATTTATCAATTTTGACCTAAATTAAATTTAAATAAAAATAATAATTATTTAAATAAAAAGTTGGTTTTTAAATAGTAACCCAGTGTTTTCATTATTCATAAAAAAATGAATGTTTTCATAAAATTACCAAAAATTCAACCGTGGCTAATTTCGATATTCTGAATCCACAAATGAAGTCATTTTTGAAAGATAAAATTTATAAAATTTCAAAAAGTGTGTATTACTATTCATAACGGCTAGTTCAAAATAATATTATAATAATATATCGTTTAGTGAAACTTGGTATTACATATAACACACGCTATCGTGGAAGGTTGCGGTTGCGTTTAATGAAATCCAAGTCAGGGTTGTGTGTAGTGGAAGATTCATTTGTTGTTGTGTATAATAGAATCCATCTATATTTCATTTATACATTAAATATATATACATATATACACTCAATGTTGCGTAAAATAACTTCTATTTAAACGAACTTGAAATTGTGTGTAACACGATCCAATATCAGTGTTGTGTATACTACAAGATAATACGGTGTTGCGTATAGAACAAGCTAATTTTGGTGTTGCGTACAACACAAGACATCAATAAAATTAAAAATAATAATTCTCATAAAATCTCAGGTTGTTACATTCTACCCCCCTTAAAACGAATCTCACCCTTGAAATTCTTCAGGGGTATAAATCGTTTACTACTTGAAATTTTCATTAATAGAAACCCACATCGTAAAAAGGAATACTAAAGCTTAATTTTAAAAACTAATGTTTGAAATTAAACGGTTACCCAAATTAACTTATCCCTGGGTTTCCACATAGGAGAACATAGGTGAAAATATGGCTATGGAAGAGAAATATAACCATCAAGTTCTGATGGAGAGTAGTAGAGAACATGGCTATGAAAAATCCAACATTCACAAAGCCATAACTTTGTGATGATCTAAGGTCCATCTGATTCATCAGATATGAGAGTACTAAAACAACATTTTTGTTTCCAAGATCATTTACCTAACATTGATGAAATTTTACACAAGGAGAAATACTTACTTGATTTTAGTGTAATATCATTGTTGGACATTCCATGAACAATTTCCACTTCATCTGTAATTAAATAAATGAAGCTGAATTTTTCATTCATGAATTGTTAGCAGGTCATGCGATAGAATGATAAGTCATCCCATTTTTTTCTATCACAAAAAGGATAGAATAAGTTATTAAATATACATAATTCCATCTATGGTGAGATTAATCACATATGATTCCAATAATTTACATATACGTTATCTATCATACCTCTTAATAAAATAAAACTAGTTTCTTCTAACCAGGGACTTCTAGTAGGCCAGTGGTATGTGATAAAGGCTAGTCGCACTTCAGTTGTGGGTTCGATTCCCACAGCCTTGTCCAACGCGACGGGTTGTCGCCCGTCCTGCAGGTTGTCATTTTTCTAAAACTACATTATTATAACATTCCATAAATAATATCGCAAAAAGTTCTAGCCTTAAAAAATTCTATCTGATGTACAAATTAATCCATTCCAACTTTTAATCTTATCGAAAATAATTCTATCTAATCTTATAGTATAAAGAAAACGATTACCATAAATTTCATCAACCAAGCATGTGAATACCATCATTTATCCCACATATAATATATATCTTGTTGGTCACATTCCAAACATATGAATACCTTAATCATGTATTCTCTAGAAAAAATGAATACCCATTGAACCTTAGTGGAAACATGAAAGATGTCAAAAGTTATCTTTTTCCACATACCAAAATCCCACAATTTTTATATACTCAAACCATGATATCACATTGTACATATATCATCCATGAGCTCATCAATACTATATAACATCTCATTATCTCCTAATCTATTCATTATGCGCATATCATCTACTTCCCAAAAACATATGAATTAACCTTTCATGGTTACTGGTACCATTCAACATATACTTTCAAATACCTTAGGATAAACAATAGTGTAACAATCCTTAGATGTGTCTTTATTCTATAGTACCATTAAATTACCTATACAATGTAACTCTTGATAAAAATACAATCATTCCACTACCTTCTTAAACCACTTACTGAGCTTCATCATTTCATTCAACTCCTATATCATTTTTAGTTTCTTCATCATCATCAACATAAATACGACCCATACGACCATGCTGATTCTCTTCATGATATTTTCCCTTAGGGTATTGGTTTCTATGATGCCCATACATTCTACATTTAAAACATTTAACCATTTTTTATGTCTTAGCAATACCATTATCCTTGTCCATGGTGTTAACTGAACCTTTTCTTTTATAATTACTAGATTGGTGTCCTTCTTTTCCACACCCAAAGCATCTTCTGGTTCCTTTGAAACATTCCATATGATGCCTCTTCCCACATGATTTACATCAGGGGAATTTAACATTCTTTTCACTATGATCATCATGAAACTCCATCTTTCTCTTTTTAGCTGAGTCGGGATACTTTCCAAAGTTGAGATTATTGATCATATTATGATATTTCTAATTAGGCATAATAACGATGTTGGGACTTCTAGATCCAATTTCATTTGGTTTCTCATGAAGAATATCAATCCATTGTCCATCATATCCTCAATTATCGTGAATCTTCCTGTTTCTACTCATTTTCTAAAACCCAAAAAGAATAGTGTGAGTAGAAAAAATCATGCTAGGAAAACAGCATAATAAAGGGGGAGTACCTTCAATATATAACACCATATGTTTAATTCTAATATCATTACCGTACTTTTAGGACTATAACCTATACATCTACTTAACCTTAGAAACATCCCTAGACATACCTTAGAAATATCTCTAGGAAACTCACTAAAGTTCTCACATCCTAGTTTTTTCAATGGTTAACACTCCGATACCAACTGTAGATACCCAAAGCTTGACGTACATGGACATTACATTACTTTTGCAGAATATTTAATACATGACAAAAACATATGCCCAAATATCGTATTAGTTTAGTGTATTTGGAAACTCGGAATGTAATCTTCTAATCATGATGAAAGATCATCAACATCTCCCATAAAGATCTTCCCCTTTTGGTTTTCTTACCTAATACCTTTCTTTATATCCTGGGGAAAATAAAACATGAAAAGGGTGATCTCAAATGCTCAGTAATGGTAAACCTAGTGAACATAAAACAATACATTAACATTTGAATGCAAAAACTTGAGCATAAAATCTAAACATCAAAATCTTGAGAAAAGAAATAAATCTTGGAAGTATGTAAGGAATATATGATAATGGATCATCAATCATGATAAAATTGAATGGGAATAAATAATGTAATTGTGGAAACTATTAAGCATACGTTATGATTTCCATAGTAGCCAAGGCATTACTGCCATGACCATCTTAGTGGACAAAGTCCCTTTCTGAATCAAGTTCACTCCTCGTTTGAGTCCTATAACACTGAACCGTATTAACTTACCATTCCATCCATGTCTATCTCATGAGATCTAAATCTTTACCCATTGCATTTGTGGGAGATATAGGTCCCACTCATCTCATATTTAAAATCCTTCTTTTGTGTTCCACAAAATCATAAATCATACATCATAGCATAACCCATGTAATAGAATAAGATTCTTAAACATCATACCATCATAATATAATCCATATAAAAAAATGGATATCATTTCATCATAAGAAGAATCAAACTATGTAAATATTGGAGGCATTATACATGAAACATAAATATTTTAAATAATGTCATTTTTAGATGGAAAATAGTTTTGATAAAACACTTGAAATGAATTCTTGAGGAAAATATCCTTTGTTCCTCAAAATCATTTTATTTTTACAAAATTCCATGTAATCTTAAAACAAAAGGGTTTTTTTAAAAAAATTATGCAATCTTGTAGAGGAAGCTTCATGAAAATGAGGTGTTATGAATCCATAAAAATCTATTCACCCGTATAAGTTCAAAATTACATTATCCTCGTACTTTTGTCGGAAATGTCAAAAAGTTCCTCATGTGGTAAAAAAATGTAAGATTTCTTTCATAACATGTGGTAAAATAAAAAAATGGGTAAAAAGGAAATTAAACATACATGAAAACATTTTTAGAAAATAGTGACATGGATGATAACAAAAACCCTAGTAAATACTAACGAATAAACAATCTCAGATAAGAGCGAGATTGGAATAGTTATCCCTTACCATATGTATGATATGCTTCGTATGTATCTAAAACTCATGTATAATGATTTAAATAATGTAATTAACTTATTAAATTATCATATTCATTGTTATGATGTCATATATAGTTTACTTATGACTTTATATTACCCTTTCTTTTGAAAATTCGATGTAAAAGCAATGATTTGGGTAAAATCGATTCATTTATTATAGGTGTTTCGACTTGTTGTTCTTGATATTATTACTTATATCCTGATTTACATAATTCCAGAATTTAAAAAATGATTTATATATAATATATATTCATCATATACATATATATATGATAGATCGATAAATGGAATGAAATACACCATTCATGGAGATGGTAGGTCGTACGTACGCATGAACACTATTTTTGTTTCCTTATTGAATTGAATGGAATTAAGTAGATGAAATATATATATATATATATACATAAATCCAGTATCATTTAATGTCATATATTTCAATATTATTCATTATATATACTTTATAATCATTCATGAATGGTTAACATGGAGATTGAATCTCATCGCGTCGTGGAGACAGTAGTCTGTACCTACGCATGAGCGATGATATCATTCTCATGATCGTGGAATTGTATTGAAGTGTATTTATAATATTTAAGAATCATTATCACTTTAAAATAATCATATATAGTTATTTATTTACACCATTATACCCATCCATGTAAGGTGGTGGTCGAAAACAGATTACACCACGGCCTGGAGATGGTATTCCGTACGTACGCACGCGCGGTGATTTCTTTTTCCATAGGATGGATAGAAGATGAAGTAGGGTTGTTTCATATTTTTACTAACATATCAGTATATAAGTAATTCTGATTTTATTACTTTATAATGAGATAACTATATAAGAAGAAGTATAAGAAGAAAGAAACTTGAGAGAATCAGAAGAAGAGATTGCCTCTTCTTCAACGCACCTCCATTAAGATTCCTATTATGGAAGTAGAGTTGGTCTTTTGAGAAGACCAGAACATCCATAATGTTTCTAGGGAAGTGGAGAATAGAAATGGGAAGAGTTGTCCGAGCTTCAAGTCTCAAAAGGGTGTGAGGAGAAGAGGGAAGGGGTGACCTTTTTATAAGAGGGGAGAGGGGCACCTTTGGAAAAACATAAAATATTATTTTATAATAAAGTCATATTAGATTTATAATATCTCCAAATTGTTTTATTTCGAAGATAAAGTGAGTATGGGTCGAAATAATCTCAAAAACTAGGTTTTATACACGTTTATGTTACTATTTTAACCTTACCTTTTAGATTTAACTCTAAGTTAAATAATTTATCTTTTACTGTGTCTTCTTGTTTTCTTACACTATATGGTTAATAAACTTACTATAACTAACCAAAATAACCCCAAGTGGTTAATTATTAATATATGTAACATTATCTATGTCTTTTGGCCGAACCTTATATTTTTAGGAATATAATAACAATTACTAATATAATATTTGTTTTAAAAACTATTTTATGTAAATTTTGACACTATTTGGTAATTGATTTTTTTGAGTATTATAACAGCATGTTTAGATCTAAAAATGTTAATTAAATCAATTATAACATGTCATATTAACCTATAAAATTAGTGTAATTCATAAATGTCTCAAAATTACATTTATTTGGGTATTTATAATATAAATTATTTTATTATTTTATTATTTGGGTAATTACTGCATCAACATTGTGTCATAAATAACATACATTATTTAATGTCTAATATTATTAATAAAATACAATTAGGTAGTAAATTTTTTTATCTTTCTGATGAATATTTATAGTAAAATTTATCTTATTTATAACCCCATATTAAAAATGTTTTAGTTATTAAACATTGATTTTAACTATTTTAACTCTTCTTTAAATAAAATAATATTAAATGTCATAATCTAATCCAAGTGGACCTAAATGGTCATATTTCATTATTAAGGTTCTTTTTGGTAGAATTAAACATATCCAATAGATTTAGTACATGTGTTAGTGTAATAATAATATCATTTTTACCCTTAATTACCATATTTACTTTTAACCGTGGTAAATAAATGTAAAAAGTTGCTATTCACCAAAAAATATTTTTATCTTATTGAAAAAAAATTTACTCCTTGATATTAACCATGTCTCTCGGATTTTCTAAATTCCACTCACAACAGCGGTAAAATTATGTTTTATGTAAATTTTCAAATTCTCCTAGGAGGTGGGTAAAAGACGGTGAAAAGTTCAATAAAATTTTAATATAACAAAAATTATTATAAAATGACTCAAATGAATTACATTGAACTTATATAGGTATTATGTATCAATTTCTACCTAAAATAAATTTAAATAAAATAAATAATTATTTAAATCAAAAGTTGGTTTTTAAATAGTTACCCAGTGCTCTCAATATTCATCAAAAATTGAAAGTTTTCAGAAAAATCACAAAAATTCACCCTAGGATAATTTTGATATTCCAAATCCACAAATGAATTCAATTTTGAATGATAAAATTTATACGATTTCAAAAAGTGGGTATTAATTTTCATAATAGCTAGTTCATAATAATATTATAATAATATCTCGTTTAGTGAAACTTGGTATTGCGTATAACACACGCTATCGTGGAAGGTCGCAGTTGCGTGTAATGAAATCCAAGTCAGGGTTGCATGTAGTGTAAAATTCATTTTTTGTTTTGTATAATAGAATCCAACCATATTTCATTTATACATTGAATATATATATATACACTCAATGTTGCGTAAAATAACTTCTGTCAAACGAACATGAAATTGTGTGTAACACGATCTAAGATTTGTGTTGTGTATACTTCAAGATAAAATGGTGTTGGGTATAGAACAAGCTAATTTTGGTGTTTCGTACAACACAAGACATAAATGAAATTAAAAATAATAATTCTGATAAAATATTAGGTTGATACATGCCCAAAAATAGCCCCTCATGCCCAGCCAATCTCCGCGCTCCAGCCTCCCAGTGGCACCCCTCCTACTTCACATACACAGCACATGCCCTCCCTTTGCCCTATCAGATTCCTAGGCGGCCTCTGTCCCGCCTCCCCGTCGCAACCCCTCTTAGAGAGCATTGGCTTCTACCCTTGTCCTCCCTTGCAGTAGCCACGACACCGTCCAGTGCCTCCTGCTCCCAGCGGTGCAGCCGCACCCTAATCAACGGTTGCGCCATCTCTTCCTTCGGAATCTACGGTTCTACGCCCCAGGAACCTATTGTCTGTGACTCGCAGCCTTGCACCATCCTAACCACACACCTGAAATCGGACACCCTTCCAGTCATGACGTTCCTGGAACACCTCTGGCTTAGCATGTGACACCCTCTTCCGGGCAACTCCCTACTTTGCGCGCCTGACCATTGCGACCCTGTTCTGTCCGGCCAAGCACCCTTTTTATCTCTTCTGGATGGAAAAACACCCATTCGAGCAGCTCCCATGCACCTATGGACTCCTGCTTCTCCCTTTCTGTAGCGCGAGCAAGACCGTCGTAAACCCCTTGTCTGGCCCCTTCTTTACAGCCCCTACCCTTGGTCAGACATCCTCCACTGGCGACCCTCCGGCCAGCTCACGACCTTCTTATGTTTGTCTTCCCTATTCCAGTTTTCACATCGAATCATTCCTCACTCGTTTGCACAACCAGTTTCACGCTTATTTCGCAAGCGAGCGCGTGATAAACTCCTGGCGCTGAAGGCAAGTAGTGTGGGTTCATTTCATTTTGTATGTATTGAGGTTTAGGTGGGGCTTTCTTTGTCTTTTGATTGATTTATTTTAAAATTATTATAATTTATTTTAGTTATCTTTATGGTTTTATCACTTTGGCGAGGTATTTCGGTGATACTACAGTCATCAGTTTGAACGTGCATGTGCGCCTGCGTAAGGCATGTTGCGCCATTGTGATTGGTATACGAGTCAAGGTAGGTCCCCAATTTCACTCTCCTTTAAATTCATAATTTATTAATTTATTTATATTTTATTAATTTAAATAAAAGATAAATATTATTAGATAATTTATTTTGGAATAATTACTCAGTATATAAAAAGATCTTTTTATTTTATACATGTCACTTGAAATTTTTTCTGGGTAAATTGACGCACAAATGTGAACCAATGCTCATTTGGTCTTTGAACATAATTTATGGGATTTCAATTCTGGTTCTGGTTTGATGATAAATTATTTCTTCTGATGAGTGAGAATGTGTTTTGGTTCTCTTGAGAAATGGGGTTTTTCGTTGAAGTTGGTAAAGGTCTGTTTGGCCCTTTGCTAAAATAAATTATATTGGAATTCATTCTTTGTGGTGACTCAGGGGTGATATTTTTGAGTACATTTGTTTTGTGAGTTGTGTGTGATGTTTTTGCATCGTGACTAGTTACATGATTGACTTTGTTGAATCACCCCTGTTTTATTACACGATTTGACATGGGAACCTGGCATAGTTTGTGAATCTTCTGAGAATGATTATTGCACTAGTTTATATTACACAAAGGCTAGTGGCCCATAGCAGAGAGGTGATTTTTTATTATTACTATGGGATTGGGCCTCTTGATCGAGACAGGTAGGGAGAAGATCAGGTGTTATGGAGTTATGCTGTCATTGAGTAGGGAATACCTTCTAAATGATTTACATTTATAGTACGTTCTGGATTGTTCACAAGCTCCGAGGTTCAAACAATTTTTTATTTAGTATATATGTTTATGTGGAAGATAATTGAGAGGTATAGTTCAGTTGCTGGACCTTATGTGCCACCTTTTCCATTTCCCTTAGTGTCTGTTGTGTGTTGTGTGTGGTTTTCCTTTTGACTAACAACCAAAATTTGTATTTCTAAATTGTTTGCAAAAAATGTATTAAGATGGAATGCACCTGTTTCATTAAAATAATAAACTTGTTTTTAAATTAAAAGTGAAAATGGACTATTACTTGTTTTAGAAATGAAAGTGTGGTTGTGGAAACCCATATTTTATATAATTTAGTTCAAACCTGGAATTAGTAAATTCTTTGTTTAAAGGTATGGCATTGGAAATAGTTTGTTGGGCATGCCTACTATGTTTTAATACTCATGACTATAGAGTTTTCCTATATTTAGTTTTTTTGTAGGTTTGACTCGAGCTTGTTCGTCATGGGTGAGACTTGGTTGTGGTTTGGAGAGCGACTCTTGAGGTCATGAGGAGTTTTGGTCATGGCCAGGTTAGTTTTTTATTATTGGTTGTTCTTTCATTTTTTTGTTGTTTATTTACATTACATTATTCCACTTTCCGGATTCTTTATTTATTTTCACTTGGAGAAATAATTCCCAATTATCCTCTATTGATTCCATGTAACTTTTCTCAAGCACGTGGGGATTGGTAATGCCTCTTGGGCCATGTCGTGGACTGGCTCGGGTGATCTATTCAGGGTCAACTTGGGTTGGTTCGTGACATGTATCCCCAGCCTAAAAGTATTTAGGTACACAAGTTATATCCCAATCCCAAAAACAAGATGGTTCGTGGGTTGTATCCCAATTATAAATGTAATAGTGTATATGAGTTTTTTCCAATCCCAAAAATAAGAAGGTACATAGGTTGTAGCCTAGTCATAAAAGTATGAGGGTATACAGGTTTTATCACAAGCCCAATAAAAAGTAGTTACAAGGGTCGTATCCAAATCATAACACATTTTAAATGTCTTGGTAGTTTTCCTTGACATATTGTTTTCCATATTTATGTGTATTCCACAAATCCCATGTCGTATTACTAATTTATGACATTAAGGATTATTTTCATTATTTCCTTAAGATTATTGTCTTATGAACTGATAATATTATTTCCAAGATTCATGTTTATGATCTTTGATAGTAAGGTTGTTATATTCTAGTGTAATTATCACATTCTCAAACCCCTCTGTTCATGTTTCAGCTTACATATCTCCCTTATTTACCCTTATTGAGCGACAAATCTCACCCCTTTTATGAATATTTCCTAATGTTATGAAGATATATATTATGAATAATGTTTCTAATAAGGGTTGTATTCATGAATAACCTAGTGGGAGACAATGGTGCTCACTTATATTCTAGTGTTTATGTTTCCATGTTTCCAAATGCACTAAAATAATATTGAATTTTGGAATCTCATTTAAATATGTATTATGTATTCCACAAAATCTATGTAACTATATTTTAAATTTACCTTGGTTATTATAGACGGAATCAGAGAAATATTTTAGATAACATTTGGTAGCTAGGATGAGAAAACCTCAGGGATAACCCTAAATAAATGTCTAAGGATAAGTCCAAAAATAAGGAAATTTATAGGAAAATGTCCTTGAATATTTTTAAAGGATGGATTAAGTGGCTTCCTAGAAATACACTACAATTGGACGTGGATATGGAACTAATGCACCTCATAGTAACAACATTGAAAAGATATCTTGGTCCGAACTCTGTGTAATATGGTACATAAAAAAGATCCTTTCTTAAAACATAGCTTGACACTCCCCTTGGATATTCTTTGGGAATTAAAAAAATCTTCAAAATCAATAATGATGTATGTAAATGGAATATGAATATGAATAACCTAAGATAGACCTTTTGTGTCATCAATTAAAAAGTAGGTGTCATGATTTAGAAATCCTATAAGTAATTTTTCTTTATTAGGAGGATATCTTCTATGATATGTTTTTTCACCTCATTCATTCTTTATTTTTTCAATGGAGAGAACTAAAAGGAACATGGTAAAATTTGAATATTTTATATTTTCAAATTATGGTCATTATGAAAATCCATTATTGAGGTGGAAATATTATAAATAGAATCTGGAATATGGTGCTAGTATTGGTTATACTTTTAAGGAGAAAGGGATTTGAAATGAAATCTAAATGGTATGTGATTTTATTCAAGTATTTATTACATTAAACATAAGAATATGGAATAGATTAAGTTTAAGGAACCTTAAACATGATTAATATTTTATATTTTAGGAAGGAGGTATTAAGTAATAAGTTGATGAAGACTAAGTAATGGTTTAAGAATAATGTTGTTTGAATAATGTATAATTATTTTTGAATTTAAATATTATATTATATGAGTCATGAAATATATAATTAATTTCATTATGATTTTTTATTATGGATTTAAAAGGACATGTTTAATGGTGATGAAGATATAATAAAGTGGTTTCATGTAAAAGTGATATTTTGATTTGGGGAATGTAAACTATAATTAATGTCTAGCATTGAGATAATGATGTTTGGATAAAGATAAGTTGGATATGAATAAGTAAAATAAATTGTAATGATTACCTAGGAACTGATTATTGAAAAGTTTTCTATGTCGGTAACGTCCTGGTTCCGGGTTCTACCCAAATGTACCCCGTACCCAGTTGGTCACAGGGCCTCAAGAACATTTCCCTAAATACTAGATTCCTCTTACTAGCAGCGAGGGACTTGGGTGTGATAGTGGGGAAACAATTCCCTCATAGGAAGAGTAACATAGTGGAAAATGAATAGTAAACAGTAGCAGAAACAGTAATACCATGAAACAAGAGTAAATAGAGAAAGAATGACTGTATAAACAAATGCAGAATATATAAATAAATAATACACGTCACATGTATCAAGGAAATAATTGAAACAAGTCACAATGCTAGAAATACAATACATATACCAAAGTATACAAAATAGTAAACTCCAACAGCATCGCTAGCCTCAGATTTTTCCCATGCTCCCTATCTCCAACAATAATCAAGTACCTGCTTAAGAGTGGTTCTTTCCCTTGTCTATACCTAAAGATATGGCATATTATTCATATACCCTTGTGTATTATAACAAACATACATCTCAAAAGGCCATCTAAAAAACAAGTAAGACCGAGTACAAGCATGGGATTTAGCTTGGAAAACTTGTCACAATCAATCAATCCTTCAACAGCAACCCTCTAGGAATGTTCTCACAATATTACTCCTCTAGTTTAACATATCATTAATTCAACAAATAATAATTACCCTCTGGGAATGATCACACGGTTTAACCCCTTTGGTCCCACGCAGTACGAATAAATTACAAACGACCTCCTAGGTATCTCTCACTGTCAATATCTCATGGTCTGTATAATAAAAATAAAAAATAATGAACCTTTGATAGCTCTCACAGTTAATTTAATATGGTCTAGAGTTAATTAAATAACAGCTCTCTAGGTATCTCTCATGGTCTGACACCTCTCGTGTTTGACCCCACACGATATCTCTCACAGTCAATGCCCTATGGGTGAACATAACAACAAAAATATATAAATTACTCTATGTCGAGAAGCTCTCATAGTCAATTCACTTTGGTCATCTTACACAATTCGAGACATATGCATCTTAGATAAACAAAAATTCCTTCCTAACATCACATGGAATGGAATATAAGAAAGCCTAACAGGAAATTCTATCCAGATGACCATATTCAACCAAACATGTGAAACACATCCTTAATCAAGATATTAATCCTTACGCCTAATAAATAACCCCTTTCCCAAATAACAAACCAGAACATGTATTAAACAGGGTTAATTTCAAAAACACTCAATACCCTAAAAATGGTTATTCAACACATTACTCTTATATAATCTATATACTATCAAAGAAAGGCACAAACCTCCTACCTTGATGTTTTATAGTGAACACACTAGAATGGATACCCTTAAATCGGCCTAGAATGGTGTTGATCAATGAAAATGTTAAATATGATGAACCCTTGATAACATAGAAGAGAAGTGAAATTATGTATGGAGGCTCTAAGGAAATAGAGAACTTACTGGTGGGAATAAAATGCACATGGTGGCATCTCAATCAATTCTTAGATGGAGGAATGTTAGGGGTTTGAAGTTCTTGACCATCTCGTTTCTCCCCTATATGAAACACAGGAAGAAGAAAATGATTCTAGAGATTAGACGTGACCCCGATACAATTAATCAAATAAAAATAACAGTACATGACATGTTTATTTAATATGAACGGTGGTTACTATCCTCAACCAGCCCCTATATTAGGTTTTCATCTAGGTCACCACATGACTATGTACTAGGCCATTACATGACTAGTACACGGCTACACATGGCAACTAAGTACACGGTGTGTACTCAATAGTACATGACGTGTACTCAAAAATTCCCAAGAACTTATTTTTTCTTAAAAACAACCTGAATTCAAGATCTATACCTTAATTGATTATTTGGGTTATTAAAAACATCCCAAATAATGGAATTCATCACTTAATTTCCCTTATAAGGGTAGAAAAGAAGAAACACCAATCAACTCTAGCCACTAGGATTGTTTTTTGACCTTCCTCTCCCATGTCTCGTCCTGTAGTTGTTCGTGCTTCCAAAACACCCATACCAAAGGAAAGGACTAGCCACATAGAACATTCATGCTGTGATCCATAATCCAAATTGTGTGCTTCTCAAAGGATGAATCTGCATCCAACTCAACCTCCATGGGATGAAAAATGAGACATGGGTCTGAAAAGTAATTTCGTAGATGAGAAACATGGAAGACATCATGAAGAACCTAGTACGTTTGAGTTAACTACATCCAATAAGCAACTGGGACAACTCTCTCCAAAACCACAAATGGCCTGACGTATCTCGGTAAAAGCTTCACTTGTCTCTTAATCCTCTTGTGTCCTAACCTCGACATGACACTTAACAAAACTTGATATCTAACATCAAACTATAGAGGTCACCTCTATTGATCAACATAATATTTCTATTGAGAAATTTTATTAGTTATCCTTTTCCAAATCAACTTTACCTACTCAGTGGTCTTATAGACAAGACGATGTCCCATAATAGCTTCCTCTCCTTCCTCCATCCAAAATTGGGGTGATCCGTATGTCCTAATGTTAAAATCCTTATAAGATGCTATTTGAATCATTTCTCGAAAAATGTTATTGTAGGTAAACTCCACTAGGGGTATGTGTCTCTCCCAAGAGCCTCCGAAATCAAGGACGCATGCTTGAAAATGTTCCTCCAATGTCTAAAATGTGCACTCGGAATTTCCATCTATCAAGGGATGGTATGTTGTACTCCGAAGTACATATGTACCCAAGTCTCTCTGTAGTCCCTTCCAAACATGATAATTATACTGGGAATCCTTGTCTTATATGATATAATGTGTAACCCCTTGAAAACATATAAACTCTTGGTTGTATATCCTTCCACGTCCATTAACATTGATGTATTCCTTGATCTGCAAGAAATGTGCAACCATTGTGAGACATTATATAACAACACAAACTACTTCAATGCCTCATGGTGACCTCTGTAAACCCATCACAAATTACATCGTGAAATCATTCCACTTCCACTCATGAATGTGTAACTACTGTAAAATATTTAATCGTCACTGACACCCTACCTTCACATGCTGACATATGGAACATCTCATAAAAATCCAGAAACATCCCTCTTCCTACCTGGCCACCAATACTGATAATGTAGATATCAATACATCTTGGTGACACCAGGATGAACTTCCCAAACATAGGAATGAAAATCTACTTCAACTCTTCACATATTTCTTATGACCCCATACACATGCTAGGAAATGAAATATCTCATCATCGCCTTTGGTCCACTCAAGAGTAGGGTCCGCTCCTAAAAAAATCTCCTTTAGGACTAGGCCATCAGAATCAGATTGCTACATCATTCTAAATCGGTCCTGAAGAGCATAGGTAACTGCTATATAAGAATGAAACATCAACCACTTTTTATCATGCACCTCCATATGCATCTCAGAGAACAGAGCAATAAAATTCCACTCACTACTGGCCTTTGGAAATGCCTATACATGAGTCCTCCTAATCAACGCACCAGCCACCGTGTTTCCTTGCCTAGGACTGTAGGCATGCTCAAACTCAAAAGACTGAAGGTAATAAAACCACATTCACTATCTCAAATTCATATAATGATATGTAAAGATATATATGATGATTTTGTGGTCAGTGTACACCAAAAAATAATCTCCCAGAACATAATGTCTCCAACATCGTAACACATTCACTACTACAGCTAACTTCATATCGTTCATCCGGTAGTTCCTCTCATGTGTCCTCAACTACCGAGAACCGTACGCAGTGACTCCTTCCCCATGCATAAGCACTACTCCCATCCCGATACCTGATGCATCACAATAAATGTTGTAACTCTTTCCTGGATCTAGGAAAACTAGTATCGATGGTGAAGTTAACCTCCCTTTTTTCTCATGAATGGCTGAATCGCAAGAATCTATCCCCAAGTACTTCACACCCTTCTTTGTTAGGCCCATAAGTGTTGCTTCTAATCATGAGAACACTAATATAAATCACCTGTAGTAACCTAACATCCCTATAAACCTTCATAAATCAAATAAATTCTTTGGATACACCCTAAAAACTACTGAAATCACTTTCTCTAGGTCACCTGATACTCATCTCTGAGATCACATGACCCATTAAGTGAATCTTATCCATAAAAAAGTGGAATATTGAGATCTTGGAATATAACTGATTCTCCCTAAGTGTACTCTAAACAATCTCAAGATGGGTGCCATGGTCATGACAAGTGTGAGAGTACACCTAGATATTATGCACGAATACCACGCCAAAAGTATCTAGGTAAGGTTGGAACACTCGGTTCATCAGTTCCATGAAAACATATAGAACGTTCGTGAGACCAAATGGCATATGTATATAGTTGTACAGACCATACCTACTATGAAAAATAATTATAATTTTATCTGATAGTCTAATGTGCAACTTTAGATAACCAGATCCCAATTAAATCTTCAAGAACGCCCACACTCCTCAATGATAATCAAAGAGATAATCAATACTAGACAAGGGATATCTGTTATTAAAAATATACTATTTCATATTTTGATATTCCAATGAATGTCAAAGGGTACCATCCACCTTCTTCCCAAAAAGGACAGGAGAACCTTAGGGAGAACTACTAGGTTGGATGACACCCTTTTCCTGTATCCCCTCCAACAACTTCTTAAGCTCCTATAACTCTTCTGTAGCCATCCTATATGGAGGAATTGTCCCCGATGCCGCTCCTGGAACAAGAAAAATAGAGAAATCTACCTCACACTCTAAAGGTAAACCTAAAATGATGTTTGGAAATACATCTATAAGATGATCCACTGCAGGAGGGAAGTCCATACATGAAGTCCCATATATCAAAAAGAGTATATTATAAAATTAAGGAAACATGAATTGTACCTTTAAACATAGATGTTCTGGGAAACTGATCCTACTGGGTCTACTCCATTTCAAAATTAGGACCTGTATCTTGGACATATGGCCCCGCCTGACCACACTAAGTTGACCCACCCTATTTTTGCTGAAAACATATAGACTGACTACCACGACCACGACCACATCCTCTACCAGAATGACCTTATGAAATCCAATTCCCAGAATGAGGAGAAAATGGTGGTGCTGCTCCTAATCAGGGAGTCATTACAGATCCACACTTACTCACTACTGGTGATGTTCTGGAAATCCGACAAAAACGATGATGATATCCCATCTTGGTGCAAGACTGGCACTCAACTGGGTCTCTCAGGCATAGAGGTCTCATGTGACCTCTCTACCAACACTAGTAGAATACCACTAGGATACCTACAAAAATTGTGTGTTAGATCTGTATGACACTAACATCTATCTTTCGAAGGATTACCAACACTGGATGTTTAGCCTCCCTGGCTCACATCTTCTAACTCCCTCAGATTAAGCTCGGTAATCAGCTTCAAGTTAACTATTGTTGTCACTGACGTTATCCCAAATACATTCACCTATGACCGGATATCCTATATGAGAACATCCTCAAATCACCTCTCCAAATGTAACTTTTTACCTCCCAAAATAGGTGAGAAATGAAAATGCTCTGTAAAACGGGATGAGTAATCCATCACAGAAAGAGAACCCATCTCTAAACGCATAAAATATCTAGCTCGATCATCCATCAACATCTCATGAAGGATTTAATCATAGAAGATCCAATGAAACTATTCCGAACGCAGATCCTGATGACGTGACACCTATGAGACAACATTCGACCATCTCCTGGAAGATTTACGTAACATGTACCTCACAATCTTCAGCCTCCTCTCCAGAGGCATCTTCAGAGGCTCAATGATAGAATTCATAGACTCCATATAGGAATCCAGATCCTATGGTCCCCCATCCCTAGAAAAAGTTGGAGAATGATGATTTTGGAACACCTGTGGTAGATGTTCCATCGATGGGGAAGTATGCGGTGCTCCTAAAAAAGTCTGTAACATCCTCAAAAGGCCATCACAGAACTTTGTATCAGCACCTACGTCCGGTATAATAGCTAGTGCCAAGACAGTTATGATAGGAGGATCTATTGGTAGTCCCTCATCTACCATTTCTTGTGCCTGATCATTGCCCTGAACCTAGAGTACAACCAGAGGAATTCTCGGTGGAATGATTTTGAAATGTCAAGCACACAACTCAGAATATTATTTTCAAGGATAGCAGCATATAAGTGAAAGAAAGGAATATTAGAAGAACATTCTAGTTTCACAAAATAGAGTTACATGGCATGTATAATACCATCACTGCAAGTTCCCTTAACCATTAAACTTGACATATACAACTACCAAACCTAATTGTGTGACACCCATACAAACGGTGTGTTCCTCCTGAGACACGGCCTGTATTTTAATTTTTACCCCTACCTAGGTTCTTCAACATGGATAAACCAAATAGGGCCTACCGACGTAACACTACACGGTGTGTTCTACATAGACATGATGTGTACTACTTAATTTCAAACAAACCTTGTTGATAGTCACATAGTCATGTACAATGTCGACTCTATTGGACATGAATGAATAGTACATAGTGTGTAAAACCTATGTTTTATCCACATGTGTTGTTAGTCATACATCCAGACACTCGGTCCTTATAACATGGCATGTACTACCCTTACATGGCATGTTCAACCAATGTTTCCCAACCTCATATCTCTTCTCACACAATCAGTCACATGATTAAAGACTACACGATATATACTTAAGTAAATATGTTTCATCGAGAATTGAAGAACACACTATGGGTGTTCATAACACCACTTTCCGTATTGTCTGGGGTTCCCAACAGTAAGGCTCTGAAACTTCTCCAAAACCCCTAAAAACAATTTTTTTTCCAATTAATGAATAATTGCAACCCGTGAGAGATCATACTCCCAAGAATAAAAGTTTGGCGTCCTTATTCATATAATAACATGACAAAATTCAATAAAATTTCAAACACAATCCACCAAATTCCGATCGAAGATTGCCCTTAACACCTCAGGGACAAAAACGTTGCGTATATCCAAATAAAAAATTACATTTAATGATACCATATCACAACAATATGAATATCTAGTATAACATCTATCACAAAAACATGAAAGCAGTAATGCACCTTAAATGGTATGTCATTAATGCATGACATGTGATCTCTAGAAAGTGCATATATGATTCATGATATGGCATACCCTCATCTCATCGGGTTAAACAATAATAGAACCAAAATGATATCTAAAATATCATACAAAAAAAGTGAATCACCCAAAGTCGAAATCAAATCAACTGTAATAATTGAAAAAGTAGAGAAATTGAAATAATTGAGGCAACTTGGAATTTCCGTGTACACAAGTTAACTACTCCCACACACATCTTATTCCCTACTACCTATTCCTTCCTATCACTATCTATAGGCTCCATATAGTAAGACAATCATAAAATAACCTCCTCTCAAACCACTTTGTAACATTCTATTTTTGGGTATCACCCAATGCTGCCCCGTACCCAGTTAGTCACATAGGCTAAAGTTCATTTCCCTGAATGCCAGAGGCTTCCGACTAGAAACCAAGGCCTTGGTTGTGATAGAGGGGATACTATTCCAACATAAGTAGAGGTACACAGTGGAAAATGAATAGTAAATAGTAACTGAAATAGTAATACCATGCAACAAGAGTAAACAGTGGAATACTGGTAGTATAAAAAACTGCAACATATATAAATAAATGATACATGTCACATGTATCTAGGAAAGAATCAAAATAATTCATAATGCTATAAATAAAATACTAAAACCAAATTATCGAAAATTATAAAATTCACCATCTTAGCAATCCTCACATGGTCCCATGTTGTCCATCTCCAACAACAATCATGTACTAGATGAAGAAGGGAGCTTGACCTTATCATTATATACGACAATATAATATATATGGGTCCAAAATCAGGACCCAAAAAGGTTCTGAGATGAATACCAATAGGAAACCTCTAAAATGATCGGTGCCTAACTGTGAGTGAATATATATATATAGTAGGTAATATGAAAAATGAAGTAATAAAGAATGAAGTACTCAAAAGAAAACAATCCTATAGTTTTAAATTACTTGCATTATAGTTTTTTAATTATTCAAACCAGTGAATGATATGACCTAGGGATGTATCCTAATCTCTATATACCCCTATGTAATATAACAAATAGAAGTCTCAGAAGATAATCTAAACAAACAAGTAAGATCGAGTCCTAGCATGTGATTTGTCTTGGCAGAATCTTCCTAATCAATCGATCATTCAAAAGAAACGGTATGGTAATGTTCTCACGGTCTAACCCTTAAAATTTATCATATCATCAATTAAACAAATAATAATTAACCTTTGCGAAAGATTACACAATATAACCCATTTTTCCCACATAGTATTAATCAATTAAAAAAGACTACCTTGGTAGCTCTCATTTTCAATACCCCTTGGTCCTTATTTCCTCAATATAAAACATAATGACCCTATGTAAGCTCCAAAATTCAATTCCCTATGGTCCAATGTTCAATTAATAACATCCATCTCAGTAGTTGTCGCGGTTTAACCCCTCTGGTTTGTGATTCCACCTGACAGCTCTCACAATCAATACCCTATGGGTGATCGTAATAGAAAAAATATATTAATGACCCTACTTTGAGAAGATCTCACAGTAAATTCCCCTTGGTCAACTTTCACAATGCGAAATAAATGCATCTCATATAAAAAACAACTCAATCCTAACATCACAAGGCATGAAAAACTAGAAAACTGAATAAGCCATTCTAGACCCAATGACCATATTTAAAAAAATCCTGGGGAAAACATCAATAATCAAGTTATTAATCCTTACACCTAAGAAATAACCCCTTTCTCGAATAAAAAACCATAGCAGTATTTAAATTGGGTTAATTTCCAAAAAACGCAATACCCAAAATATGGTTATTGGGAACTTTAATCATATATGATCCAAAGACGATCAATGAAAGTCACAACCCACCATCCGTGATGTTTTACTGTCAAAACAATTGAACGTCATCCCCTGCATCATCCTAGAAAAACATAGATATATGAAAATTATAAAAAAAAATCAACCCTCGATAACTCAAGAGAGAGGAGAAATCATGAAGAGATGCTCTATGTAAAGAGAGAACTCAAGGGTGGGAATCCAATGCACCGAGAAGAATCTCAATCGGAGGTCAGACAGAGGAATGATAGGGGTTCGAACATCTTGGCCATATCGTAACTCTTATGTATGAAACATAGGAAGAAGAAGAAACTTCTGGAGATTAGATTGGTCCTCGATCTGATATATTAAAGAAAAGGAAAAGTACACTGCGTGGTTAGTTTATGTACATGAATTGTACTAGACTCAACGGGCCCTTGCATTAGGTGCTTTTCCAAGTCACCACACAGACCTGTACTCGGCTATTACACCGCCTGTACACAGCTACATGCGATAACTGGGTACACGGTGTGTACTTAGAAAATTTCCAAAACATCATTCTTTTTCAAAATACCTTAATTCAAGATGAATACCTGAAAATATTATCTGCGTTTTTATAATATCATCAAGGATGAAGATTTCAACTTATTTGATATAAATAATTTACACACTAATTGTTGGAATAATGATGCATACATGTTTTTCAAAACAATGAACTACTGCCTCAAGAAATGATGATTGTTTGTAACGCACTGACCCCATTTAACCAGAGTCGGTGCATTATTTCATAACATTGGAATGATACAAGGAATTCATGTCCCAAAAGACCGATCAGTTTTGCAGTCTTGGAAATACTAGATACATTTATAAGTTTTACATTATATAATAAAATGAAAAACTACAATAACATTGTTCCCATAGACCACCCTCATATCCCCTCAGACTATCCCTTTGGGTCAGTCATAAAATACTTCTTCGCATCCTGGGAAAAATAAAACATAGAAAGGGGTGAGCTCAGATGCTTAGTACGGATAACAATATAACAAAAACATTCATAAATAAGCATAAGTATTTATGGCCATGTATAAGACTAAAACAAAAGCCTTTTTAAACTTGAACATCAGCATAATATGACAAAGATAAAATCAAATAATTTAATTTACTTATTCACATGGATATTCTACTAGTCGAATTATCACATGCAGTATGAATTACAACTTTCATAATGATGGAATCAATAATTCCAGACTTCATAACCACATACTCATGGCCTGGTTCCAAGACTAAAAATAATATTTGGTCAAGGCCTTGTTCCATGAAACTAGTTTGTCTAATGAGACCAACTGATTCATCGAGGAGCTATAACAGGCTCCACTCGTCACCTACTAAGTCTAATGAATTTCTCTTATGAAAAGTTTTAAACATAACATAAACATTCAAATTAAAACTAGCATATGAAATGTCAATAATTTATACATAAACCATGAAGGGTTTAAAAATAACACATTCAAATTCAAAAATATCACCAAACATTCAATACAATATGAAATTTTTGTATCATAATAAATCAACTTCACATAATCTTAAAATCCATCAAAGGATATTGACATAGATGAAATAATTTTTTTTTAGAGAAATATCACTTTCTATTTTGAAATAATTTAAGAGTCACATAAATTTAAAGAAAACATTTATTTTGAAAATATTCTTATAAACTTGTATGGAATGCTTCGATGATGTTATAATGGATGAAAATAGACGCACATGCCGTATAAGTTTAAAAGAAATTCTTACCTTAATTTTGTCGAAAAGGTTATAAAGGACATTATTTGGAAAACGAAGGAAATATTCCTTTATAAAAATAATATAAAAAGTCAAAAAATGGAATACATGACTTTAACCCATACTCTATAAAATATTAATAATGTTTTGGAATACATTTTTATGAAACATGGATGTGGATGATAAAGAGGTCCTAGTAGATACTTATTTAAAAACAACCTCGGATAATAAAGAGATTGTAAAATTAACCCTTAACTTGTACATTTACATGATAGAGGGTAGTTTAACATCCTTTATAATGGTGAAATAGTTATTATTAAATTAAACATGAATCATATACATTAATTTTATATCATATAAGATCTTTTAACATTGCTTTGTTAATAATATCTTAGTGTTATCCTTGTTTTGGGTGTTAACTGATTCGTTTTCCTTTATATGTTTTGTTACATGAGTAATATTTGTTATAGATAGGATGTATATTATTCATATTCATAGTTATAGTAAGTTTATAATCATTATTTTTAATCAAAAAATGAAAATTATTCTTGAAAGATTCTGATGGGGAATGATTCTTATAGCATTCGTGGAGACGGTAATCTGTACGTACGCACGAGTGACAATATCAATCTTTTGATATTAAAATAATATATAATTGGATGTTATATCATATATAGATATTAACTATAATTTTATATTTATTATTTACATCAATTACACATCATTATTATACCCATCCAAATAATAATATATTGAATAACAACTACACCATGACATGGAGATGGTAAGTCATACGTATGCACATATGGTGACTTGTCATTAAAAAGGTGGATAGAATAATGAATACCGTTGGACCATATTTATAATAAAATCATAGTATATATATGATTCTGGAATTATTATTTTAGAATGGAAACAACAAATAAAGAGGAAGTGGAAGAAGAAAGGAACATGAATGGGATGCTGAAATATTTATCTTTTCATCAGGTTCTTCCTTTTGATTTGAGAAAAGGGGCTCCTTAGGATGTCGTTCGGACTAAAGGAATGCCTCTAAGATGAAGGTAGGATAGTTTATAGGGTATTTTGGTAGGGTTTGGCCGAGCCATATGGCTTTGAAGGTGTGAATTAGAGAGAAGGGGGAGTGCCCTTTTATAAGAGGGTGAGGGGCACCTTATTAAAAGCAAGAAATATTATTTTATAATAAAATAATTTTCGGTTTCTGATGGCTCAAAATTGAATTATTTAAAGAAAAATGTGGGTATTTGTCTCAATACACTTAACCAATAGGTTTTAGACAGGTTTGGGTTACTATATTAACTTTATCTTTTAGATTTCACTCTAATTTAAATTGGTTGACATTTACCACGTCTCTTTCTATTTTTATATTATAAGGTTGATAAATTTATTATAAACTTCAAAGAGAACCTCAAGTGGTTCATTAATGAAATATATAATATTATTTAAGACTTTTGGTCGAACCATAGATTTTTAGGAATAGAATATCAATTAATAATATAATATTTGTTTTAAAAACTCTTTTATGTTGACACTATTTTGTATTTTGTTTTTTCTAAATTCATAACAGCATTATTACATCGAACAAAAATAATCTATCCAACCCTAAAATTTTATATTAACCTTTAAAATTATTTTAATTCATAAAAAGTCTCAAATTACATTTATTTCGATATTTATAATATCAATTACTTTAATATTTCATTAATTAGGTAATTCCTGCATCATAATTGTGTCATAAATAAATTATATTATTTAATGTATAAAAATTATAAATAAAATAAAATTATGTAGGAAATATTTTTATCATTATAATGAATATTTATAGTTGAATTTATCTTATGTGTAACCTTATATTAAATATGGTTCTGTTATTAAGCATTGAATTTAACACTTTTAACTCTTCTTTGAATTAAATAATAATAAATGTCTTAATCTAATCCATGTAGACATAAAGGATCATATTTTATTCTTATGATTGTTTTTGTTCAAATTAAACTTATCCAATGGAATTAGTACATGTGTTAGGGTAAGAATAATATCATTTTTACCCATAATTACGCTATTTACTTTTAATCGTGGTAAATAAAAGTAAAAGGTTACTATTCACCCAAAATAATTTTCATATTATTGAAAAACATTTTACATACTGATATCAACCATGTCTCTCAGATTTTTGAAATTCAACTCACATAAGTGGTAAAATTATGTTTTATGTAAATTTGAAAATTCTCCTAGGAGTTGGGTAAAAGACGGTATTAAGTTTATTAAAAATTTATATATCTAAAATTATTATAAACTGACTCCAATGAATTACATTGAACTTATATAGGTATTTTGTATCTATTTTGAACTAAAATAAATTTAAATGAAATAAATAATTATTTCAATAAAAATTCGGTTTTAAACTATAACTTAGTGTTTTTCACTATTCATAAAAATTGAATGTTTTCAGAAAAATAAAAAAATTTACCCTAAGCTAATTTCGATATTCTGAATCCAAAAATGAAGTCCATTTTAAAAGATAAAATTTATAAAATTTCATAAAGTGGGTATTACTATTCATAACTTCCAGTTTGATTGGTTGTGGTGTGTTAGAACTCGAAGTTGCGTACAACACACGCTACTGTATTATTCAAAGAGAAGCGTACAATGGAAGATTGGGGTATTACAATGGAGTTTGTGGTAATTGAAGAATTATGGGATGACTTATCATGGATATAATGATCTATTTGTAGTTCATGAATGATAAATTCTATTTTATTTCTTTGTGTAGGAGGTGAAGTGAAAATCTATCAAGGAAAAACTGGAAGGAGATATTTTACTAATGAAAAAAATTGAAATAATGTAAATATAACATCTTGTTAAAGTTCGTAACCTTAGGGAAAGTATCATAAAACTGAAAAGGTTATCCTAGTACCTTATTTTATGATGAATCATATGGTCACTTAGATAATCAATAATTTATTAATTTATAATTTTTATCTTTCTCCTCACTATGTTATCTATCACTCTATATCAGGACTAGATAGATAGAACAATCTTCTATGTCCATATTTACACTACACACCTATGATTTCCCATGTGGAAACCTATTAACATGTTACTTTTGGAAATAGTAATGGTTCCCTCTTTCCATTTATATGGTAGTTTTAGTATTCATTTTTAAAATTTTGGTTTCTATGAATGAAACATTCAAGTATTAAACCTTTAATAACCCAAATGAATTTCGAGGGTGAAATTCAATTTAAAGGGTGTAAAATGTAACACACCCAGTTTTTATGAACCATGTTTTAATGATTCAATTTTCATTTATTCATTTCATTTCACTATGTAAAATATTCCATTCACATGTATACTACTTTTCTAGAGCTACACACAATACCAAATTGGAATGCTTATTATGAAACATTGAGTTTCTATGAAACATAATTTTAATGATATAATATTTTAAATGACATAATTATAACTTAGAAATTAAACCTAGTAATATAAATAGAATTAAATACATTTCAAATATTATATAAAATGTTTTGACATTAATAAGACATATTAATAATGAAATATATATAAGTTTATAAAGTCTTTTTATGTTTTAGAATAATATTTGTTTAACAAAACTACTTTTTTCCTTTTATAAATGATAACAAATATAATTTTTGACACCAATAAAATTTTAATTGATAAAATTAAATTCATTTTTGAATTCATAATGTTGAAACAAGATTATGGTGATTTTTTGTGATTTTTCCAAGGAACATCCTTTTTGGGTGATTAATAAAATTACTACAAATAAGTAAAAGAACAAACCATTCGTTTAAATAAATATTAGTGTAAAAATGTATATTAAATTACTTTTTTAAGTCACAATAGATTAATTATGATTATTATAATCCAATTTAGGTCATTATAATTATTTTTATATAAAAATATGATATATTTTTTTGAACATTTTAATGATTTTACATTAAAATGCTGCTTTCTCATCATGTGTGTGGGACTAGCATTAATTTTAATTTTTCAAGTTTTGTAATTTTATTTTATTTAAATTGAAAAACAAGGTTGTAATAATTATAATATATTTGGTATTATAAAATAAACTTATTTTTGGACAAATAGATTATTAAAAGTGATTAAAATTAATTACGGTGATTCTAGTAACATTAATCTTAATAAGGAAGTAAGCCTTAATCATAGGGACCAAAATGAGCTAGAAAACTTTCCGAAATCCATTGGCTTACAATAATTAGAATAGGTCTCCTCTTGGTTTAATATTTATTTGTTATTGGGATATTATTAAATGGATATACCCTATATAAATGTTATATAAGGAAAAAGGAAAAAAGGGAACTTTCCTTAACATTAACATTTATAAAACATTGAGATATTAAAAAAGAGCATACAATTATTTATATATTTTTTTAAATATAAATGGGCAATAGTTATCATAATAATTTTTAATAATATTTTGATATGATTTAGTAAATTAATATTCTTTGGAAACGATAATGTAGTGAGTATTTAGTTAATAATTAACTAAAATAAATGATACTATAAATATTAAATTCGAAGTGAATTGATTAAATTATTATAATTAATTATTTTTAAGATGAATATTTCATTTTAAACTTATTTAAACTTAATATTTTTTAAATCCAATATTATTTATATTTGAAAATTACCAATAATTAAAAAATGTTAAAATTTACATAATTGTTATTTTACAATAAATGAAGTTTTATTAAATGATTTAAAATTATTCAAATCCTATATACTACCTAGTTAATTTTTACAGTTAAAAATATTAAATATGGTCTATTTATGGAAAAATTGATCTTTTATAATTATCATATTGACCAATAGATTGTACAAATACTGTTAGCACGGTCTTGTTTTAGGTAGTGTTTTGTGCATGACATGAGATTTTTTTAAATATTAATTTCAAAAATAGATGAGGTTTTTATTTTGTAAACTAGATATCATATTTATAAATAATTATATATTTATATATATTATAACAAATATCCCCTTATTTTAGTCATAATTGTAATATTTCTTAGCTTAGAAATATATATTCTTGAATAAAAAAATAATAATAATGTGTAATCTAAGGAGTTAAGGAAGAAAATCATTAAAATAAACATATTTTTATGTATTGTAGATTCGGTTCAACCATAAATTCACATTAATCCATTATTTTTTCTTTTTTGAGGGGTATTTTTTAAGAGATCCTCCCATTATTTAATTCCGTTTTTTATTTACAACAGTTCCACTCCCCCTCTACTATAAAAAAGAAATCACTCTACCCCTTCCTCACTCCTCCTAATACACATTGGCTTATCCAAACTCCAAAAAATGGCTCATAAACATATATTTCCTAGAAATATAAGAATTAATTTGGTTATAAATCCATTAATGTTATCCCTTTGGTGCAAACCAAAAATATTTTCCAAATTAAAAAGAGCATATAACTTATGATGACAGTCAAGAAACAAGGTAAGAGAATTTCATTTAACTTTTATTTTAGTGAGATATATGATTTATTTACCACCAATTAATTTTTAGTGTTGTGTATAATTTCCATGGATACATTCTATTATTCTTATATATTAATTTATATGTATTTACATATCCATTTTATCAACTTTCATTCATGGGATTTAGTTTCAAAAGTTACCAAATCAGTACATTAGTTTTGTCGATTTTTTCTTCATTGAGGCTCATGACATGTTATGAACCTATATTTTTCCATTAGGTGTATAAACTACCTTGGAAATATTATATCATTAATATTATTATTTTAATGATAATTTAAGTTCCATGTTATTGAATTTTCTTAAATGGGTAATAATGTTCAAAGTTACCAAGTGGTCAGAGTTTATTGAAACATTCTCATTGCTTTTTAAGATTATTTATGAATATGTTTCCTTTGATTAAAATATTAGGATCCATATATTATAATCATTCATAATTTTTATTCTTCTTTGGTTATTCTTTTTATATTCATGTATTGGTACAATTTTTCCACTATTTAAAACAAAAGAGAGTTAAGAAACTATTTTTAAGAATGCTAGAATTTACCCTCTCTTCGGTCGGAAATGAGAGTTCTTTCAAACCATGATTTTTTAAAAAAATTAATGATTTATTTTTTTAGTAATTACAATTAAAATAATTGAAATATTTTTTCATGTTTCATTTTTATGTTTTTATGTAAATTGGTTTTTTGAACATTTTTAAAATTTCATTATAAATTTTCAAAATGTTTTCAACGAAATGGTTTATAAAATGTATTGAAGAACTCATTCTATGTTTTCAAATTATATTAAAGTAAACTGTGTTTAAAAAAGATTTATATTTAAAACAATTCCAAATAAAAAAGGATATTTTCCTAAATAATTTTTTTAAATGATATCTCAAAATTTTTTCCCAAATAAGACTATATCTATTGGAATTACTCATTCCTTTCTATGAAATTTCCCAATTCTTACATTCATATTATTTATCTGAATTGTTTTTGTTTTGATGGAATGAACTTTATGAAACACAATTTTTCTTTAACATGTTATATATTTCTGAAAATCATTCCACTTCCATGTGTTATATTCTTATAAAACATGTTTCCCTTCAATGGGTTATTCCAGGATAAATGATAATGAATCCATCTTTCTTTAACATTTAATTATAGGATGATATGATTTTGAATCTTATATATTTCCCATAGGTTATGATATGATTGAATTATTATGATTCCCTTTCGATTTCATGGGATATGATATGGTCTCCTTTCATGGGTTATGATATTAATTATAATGATATTGTTGTACATGAATGTATCATTTAACTATGATATGGGTGTGACCTATATCTCCCTCCACCACATTGGTTAATTATAATTTTTATATGGGATCATAGGGTACAAGGGTTGTATCCCATGACCAAAAACAAGAAGGTCAATGGGTTTTAGGCCAAGCCTAAACGTAAGATTGTACAAGAGTTGTATGCCATTCCCAAAAACAATAATGTACATGGGTTGTATCCCAAACCTAAAAGTAAGATGTTACATATGTGGTTTACAATGCACAGATACAATAAGATACATGGGTTGTATCCTAAACCTGAATCTAAGATGGTATACATGTTATATCCAAAGTGCAAAAAATTAGGTACAATGGTCATATCTCAAAGAAACCATACTGTTAGGGTCTTGGTAGGTTTCAATGACATATGGTTTTTTATGTTTACATGTGTTCGAAAAATCAAATGTATTATTCCTATGTTATGATTATAGGGACTATTTTATTTATTTCCTTTTTATTAATGTCTTATAAGCATTAATTTTTATTCCATGATTCATTCTTATGATCTCTGAAATATTGGTTGTGATATTTTAATGTTATGATCATGTTTTCACGAACCTATTCATATTTGTTTACTTACATGTCTTCATTGTTTTCCAGTACTAAGTATCTGATCTCACCCATTTTTATGAATCCTTCTACAAATTTATGAAGATATTTATATTGTATGATGTTTCTTATAAGGTTTATGTCATGATGAACCTAGTTGGAGATAATGGAGCTCTCTTATATACCAGTGTTTATGTTTCAATGATTCTAAGGGAACTAAACTATTATGTTCTTTGGGTGTCTAGATTTAAATTTTTTTATTTATTCCAAAAAAGATATGTAATGTTTATTCACGGTAAGACTAATTAATTTTAGTGTTAAAGGTGAAATTTTTTTTTCAAAAGGATTCAATGATTGTATATTATTGTAAGTGGGTTTACGAAAAAAATATGGTTGGATTTAAAGTTGGATCTTCATGCTATGATTCCAAATTGACATTACGAATTGTGAGAGTGGTGAGCAGAATCTTTAGAAATGGATTTGGAGGGGGTATGGAATTGATATGGGTTTTCATTTTTAAAAGTGTTGATTTCTCATGTGTATTCGTATTTCTGGATGTTTTTCATGAAAATGTGGTGATCTATGTGGCATGTGAAATGAAGAATTGAGCACAAAAGAAACCCTACCTATCTAGGTGGGGGGACTACGACTAGTATGCTAGTTAGATCGGTAAAGGTGATGATTTTTTTATTCTAATAGGATTGATATAAAAATAATAAATAAACTATTATTATGATGTCTGGAATCTACTAGAATTTTGGATGGATTCTTCACTAGTGTACTGTGTAAGAGAATGTTTTGGGTTAGGGGTTCTAAACCATGAATCACTAAGATACGAGTTTCATAGGGTCACACTAGTGTTAGTACCTAATGTTATTTACCATGATATTTTGATATCATTTATTGTGTTGATTATGATCAATATATAGTGGACCTTACTCATACGTTAATTTTAATGGAAGGATTCTTTAAAAATGATTCCCTTAAAATTTATTTTTATTCAAGGTTTTTCCACAATTATTTTGTAAAAATATAATTTTAATTTTTATTAAAATTTATGAAATTGGATCTTTAGTTTGGGTGGCATCCTACTAGGATTTGGATCACACCCTAAAATCACCCTTGGGTGTATGTAGACTTTGTTATAGTTGGACCAAGAAAAGGAATGATATTTCATTGTTGTGATGATGGATCTGGTTGCTAGTATTCCTCTATCCAATGTTTTTATAAAGGTGTCTTTGGGGTGATGGCACTCTAATTTCATATAGGTATTGGTTTGTGGATTAGTTTTTTCCCATCCTTCTTTGATAGTTTTATTTTATTTATTTTACAAAATGTTTAACATAAAATTATTGAGTCTTTTTTGGTTATGTATATTGATCATGGGGTGATGTATTATCATTTATAATTATTTATGATTGTTTAGAATTGGTGAAATCATTCCCAAAAGTGTATTTTTGGTACCCAAGCACCGGATTCCAGCCCTTGGGGATTTGGAATTCCCTTTAAGAAATTCCATAGTATGGGTGGTGTGATGGGATGAATGGAAGACTGGCATGGATATTGGAAAAAATAAATAATATGTGGATTTATCTCTATCATTGGTTTTGTAATAGGGAATAGAATTCATATAAAGGTGCTATAAACTTTGGGGCCTCAAGTTCAAGTTGTGATTAGGGTATCTGACCAACACTCCTCCTAACATACCTTCAGTTTCAATGGGATGTTGGGATATGGTTTATTTCTCATACATGTGAGATATAGATTATGTAGAATGTTCATGGACACCCAACAATAGTGAATTAGTTTGTATTATTATTGTGAAATATGTTGGTCTGTTTTGATTTATGGAAGTGTCTTGGATTTTTAATTGATGAAAAAATTATGAATGGATTCTTTTTGGTCGTTTCTCACTGTAAGAAGATTCCTCCCTGGTGGAATCTTTTGAAATTGTAGGAGGAGGATAGATAGAGCACTCCCTGACCATATATTCAGAAACTACTAGAATCTGCGGTTCAGGATGTCCATGATTTTGGTCAGGCAGTGGAATCAGATCTTACACAAGTTGGGGAAGCTGAACTTGGTCCTGGAAAGTGAAAGGCATATGATTTCTTCAAGATACATCCTCCATCCTTATGAGGTAGCACGGATCCATATGAAGTAGAGGAATGGCTTGAGAAAATTGAGAGTGTGATTATATTTATTGGAACTCCAAATCTGATCAAGGTGAAATGTGAATTTTTCAAGTTGTGTGGTTCCATTTTGAGGTGGTGGGATTCTATGGTTCAATATGTGAAGCATGAGAAGATTGTTTGGTAGGATTTAAACATATTCCATAATGGGAAATATATACCCAATATCTTGGAATTTTCCAATAACCTGGGGTTTTTGGATCTTCACTAGGGGATCAGACCATGATGGATTATGATAAAAATTTAGCAGAGGTGGTTTGGTTCAAACATTAGGTAGTTTCTAATGAATAGCTTAAGGCTCAAAAGTTATAAATGGGGTTGAAAATGGATACATCATCTCATGTATTCGGGTTTCAGTTGATGACTTATGCTGATGTGGTTTATTGTTCTTTAATAGGGAAGATCGATCATTGCCAAAAGTCCTTTTTTTATAGACTAATGTCAGTAGTGGTCCTGGTAAGGGGTAGTTCATATAAGAAGAAGAAGAATCAATGTACGCAATAGAAAACATGAGGTGGTAGTTCAAGCCACCCATCCCTGATTTGTTTTTTTTTTGTGTATTTAGATGCCATATCAGTCATATTCCATCAGTGTGGGAATGAGGGTCATGTGCAGTCTGTATTTTTGATCCACCCAGACCTTCACATCAATGTGGAAATATGGGGATCTTATATAGGTTTTTCCGAGCCACACATCCATACCAGGGTATTGTATCATTTATTGTCTTATAGGAATTTAATTCTTGTTAGATCCAACTAGGATAGCGGGTTCCCAGTTTGGTAGTCATGGTGATAGGGATGGAACCATTTTAGGATAAAGTCATCCTAAGAAAAACCCAAAGGTTAGTGGATGTTATCAGGCTCATGAAAAGACTATATATCTTTATGGTCTGAATCATGTACCAGTGGAGTTAGATGCAGGTTCAGCCATAGTTTGTGGTATGGTTCTTATTGCATCATTTGTAACATCTGTTATTTTGATAGTAGTGCATTTGTTTCTTTTAGTTTTTCATATTTTGTGGCATTGCAGAGTTCTCCATATGAACTTATTCAATATTCTATTTACATTATGATGCATCTTTGAAAAAACTGAGTGAAGTATTTCAGGTGTCTTTCTTGTGAACTAATTCCGTTAGGGTTTGAGAAAGAATGTCATTTATTAGTTATTGATATGGACATCTTTGATGTGATCCTTAGTATGTATTGGATGGTGCATTTATAGTTTAGAATTTATAGTCATCAACAATGAGTGAATTTGATGGAAACTGAGGGAAGTACCCAGGTTTTTCAAAGATAATGGGATCCCCAGTCATGAAGAACAGGACCTCCACTTTTGGAGTTGACCAATATCATTTTTCAGATCTAATAACTCTTGTTAGAGGAATAGAGTAATAGTGGTTCTTGGAATGTATTACCTTCTATGGTGAATAATGTCCCAAAGGTCTTTCGTGATGAAATTTCAAATTTTAGTCTGGATCGAAGTGTGGATTTCACGATTGATTTGGCTCTAGAAACACCTCTTATATGTCTACCCTCATATCATATAGCCACCACTGAGATGGGGGAACTAATGTTACTGTTGAAAAATTTTGAACCTAATGGATTCATTCACCTGAGTGTCTCACCTTGGGATAACCTTGTATTGTTTTGAAATAATGATGATGGATCTTACCAATTGTGTCTAGATTATTGGATAATGAATAAGTTGTAGATAATAAACAAATATCAATTTCCATATATTGATAAAATTGTTATCATCATATGTGGGAGTGATGGTTCTCCATGATCGGCATGCTTTCTTGAGAATCATCATGTTAGAATCTAGGAGGTGGATATTCTGAAAAGCCTTCCAAATTATGTGTGACCATTTTGATTATTTGGTCCATTGTTTTGGTTTGACAAATTCTCCAGCGAACCCTATTGTGATTATTAACCGAGTATTCCATCAGTATCTTGATTCCATTATTGTAATATTTTTTGGAAAAATCATGGTTTATTATAGGCATGGGTAGGATCATGAGAATTAATTGAGGACTGTGTTGGACACTATTTATTATCATCACTACTATTGGATTTTTTCCAAGTTCACCTTCTTGTTCAGGGAGTAAATGTTTATGGTTCATTTGATCTTAGAATGAGGGGTTTCAATGGACCTATTGAAGATCAATGTAGTTAGGTCGTAGGAACATCCAAGGATTGATTTTGAGATAAGGATCATGATGTGAATGGAAGGGTATAATAGGTGGTTTGTTCCATATTTATCTGGGATTTCATCACCCATGTCTATGCCTAACCGGAATGGGGTGAAGTTTCAATGAATCAAATAATTGTAGGTGTCCTTTGAGGAGATTATCTGGCAGTGGACCACAACCCCTATTTTGTTTTCCTAGAATCTAGAAAGGGATATGTGTTCTACATTGATGCTTCATGTATTGGTCATGGGTGTGTGATGATGTTGGGTGATCATGTGGTAATATATGTTTCTCCCCAATTTTATCCACATGAATGAAATTACACCACCAATGAATTGGAATTAACTCTAGTGATAAATTTCTTGAAGAAGTAGAATCATTATTTTTTAGAGAGAAGTTCATATTTTATTTGGATTATAAAGTTTTCCTTACAAATTATACTAGGAATACCTAAATTGTAATGCATCTCCATTGGTTTGAGTACCTTTTGGGGTTTGATTGTGATATCATCTACACCCCAGGTAAAGCTAATGAAGTTGAAGATGCTTTGAGTATAAAAATTATATTGTAGGAACTGAGAAAATCTATTGATGACTGTTTGTTGATGTTTCTTTTTTCTAAAATGAATCTTAAGACCAAGGAACATAGTGGAGGTTTTTTCCTGGTTATTTTTCAGTTTTCACCATCCCTTATGGAATGAATTTGGCAGGAGTGGCTGAATGATGAGTTATTCCAATGTTCAACGTAGTTCCTAATTTGTGGAGATGTTGCTAGTGAGTGGTGACTATCTCTTGAGAGAGTTATATGAATATTGGGTCACTTCATAGAGACACTTTAATTTCTGAATGTGGTTATTCATGATAAACGTCATCCTTAGTGGGTAGTTCATCCTTGTAGCACCAAGATGTTTTTGGATGTGTTACACTATTTATAGTGTCTAAGGATGATAATGGATATAGATGACCTTGTATCTCAGTGTGGCACATGTTACCTAATCAAGGAAGAGCACAAGAGACCCTACGGTTTTCTTCAGCCATTACACAATACTACCTAAATGTGGGAAGATTTCTATTAGGATTTCATTATTGGATTACCTCACGCATCCTTGTAAAGGAATTACATATGGGTAATGATCTACTATCTAACGAAATAAACCAATTTCATTCTGATCTAGGATTCATCCAAGGTGGATGAGTTGGTTAGATTGTATTTTTATGAAATATTGAGGCTTTATAGAGTTCCATTAGCTGTCATTTTAGAAAGGAAACCCTTTTTTACCACACAATTTTGGGAGGTCCATTAAACATGAATGGGGTTGTAGGTCAAGTTGATTATGGAAAATCATGCATAAATGAATGGTCGTATGGGGTGAATGAATTGGATCATGTAATAAATTCAATAGACATGGGTATTATATTTTGGGGGCTCATGGGATATCCATTTGGTGTTGGTAGAGTTTTCATATAACAAGAGTTACTAATCCTGAAATCTAATACAATTCCATGAGGCACTTTATGGTTTGTCATGTCAGTCTACATTATATTGGAGAGAGGTGGGTGAGACCTCATCAATGGGACTATGCCTTGTACATGGAACATCTAATTGAATTAGATCAAGCAGTGTATTATGATTTCTTAGAGTATCCACACATCTTATTCCGATCATAGGGGTCGATCATTGGAATTTTCAGTGGGTGCCCAAGGGATTCTGAATTTTTCCCCTTTTTAGGTAATTGTCTTTCGTATGCAAGGGAATATAACACCGTGGCATGTCAACCCTAATGATATTACCATGAGAGTTTCTAAAGTGAAATTACTATTAGCTTTTACTTATCAGTTCATGATAATTGATGATGTGTTCCATGTCTCGCAGGTGAAAAAGATTAATCTGGATTTGTATCATTTGTTTTAATGGGAAGAGTTGGAGTTAGAATTTTCTTGAGTTTGGGTAGAAAATAAAAATTGTGGATTCCCAAGAGAAATTGATTAGAGGGATGTCCGTAAAGATATTCTATGTTATTATATAGTATGGTAATGATGAGCATGATATACGGGAGAAAAAGTCTTTGGTTAAGGAATAATATCTATTTCTATTCTTTGATCAGACTCTATTATGAAATTGGGGGAGAGGAATGATTTCAATGTGTGGAGAATTTTCACATCAGTAATTTTATTTTGATGTATTACTTTGTATATTTTATATCTTGTATTTTTTCCTTTGATTTATTTGGATTTTTTGTAGAAAAATATAGTTTTTTTACAGTAAAGTAGGTGGTTCACGGTTGGTGTACGGTTAAGGGAAACCATGCATTGGACAATGGGAAACTGTGCGACTTGGACATTAGAACATTCTATGCCACACAACATACCAAAGGTACGACTCCATCCCAATGGAAACAATGAGGACCTTTTTTCTCTTAGGAAGATAGGGATGCAGGTATTACACATTTATTGATAAAATAATTAGGATAACTATGTAGCCTGTCCTTGTCATTAAAAATGGTGAATTTTATTTCTAACCTACTTTCAATATAACCCCAAACAACCCTTAATTCTAAATATAAAGAAAATTTTAACCCTAATAGTATATTTCAATCCATCGCAACCCACATTAACTTCATGTTTTAAGTGTATTTTGTGTGGGATCATCAATGAATTATTAATTAATCCTTCGTTCTCTTCTTTTCTTCTTTCATATAGGGTTATTCTTTCTCCGTCATTGAGTTCTACTTCTCCAGCTAATTGATTAACCTAATTAGTGTTCAATATTGAGTTATCAAGTAAAAACATGATTTTTATCATTAAAGTATTTTTTATAGGGTTAAATTTATGTGTGGTTGTGTCTTTCTAGAAAAATCCCAAAACATCGAAACTTGAGAATGGTGATTCCATGTTTTAGAATTATTAAATGGGTTTGATATTATTTATTTGTTTCTTGAATGTGTTCTATGGTTTTTTTGAAAGGTGAAAATTGTGTTTTAAAAAGTTTTCAAGGTTTATATGTTTTTAAAATTTGTATTAAAAATAGAAATCATTTGATTTTGTGTGTTCTATTCTTATTTTTCTTTCGAATGGTTTTTATGAAATATGATATTTGTGTGAACCATGATTTAAAATGGAGTTCTTATGTGTATTGAAATTATATGTATTTTGACAATAAAAGTGAGGTTTTCTCATGTGTATTCATATTTATTTATGTGTGTATCTAATACTGGTGGTCAATGTGGCATGTGAAATAGAAAAATGAGAACAAACAGATTCCTAGGTATCTAGGTTTCTAGACTAAGAATAGTACGCAAGTTGGATTGAAGGGGCTGAAGCCCAATTTCTTCTAGATGGATTGAAATTACAACACAAATTAAAATATGATAATGAAGATTTAAAATCACAATAAATTTGGATGGATTCTTCTTAATTGGATCACGCATGAGGATGTTGTGCGGTATTTTTGTTATACCATGTTTCAATGAGATAAGAGGTTACTAGGGTCCCATTAGTGCTATTAACATTTGGGATTTCCTGTGACATGTTTCTCCATTATTATTTTGTTCTTACAATCATTATATGTTGTATATTACTATTATGTTTATTTTTAAAGCTTGATTATTTTTTATTTTTTCCCTGAAAATGTTTTTTTGTTAAAAGTGTTTCAAAATTTAATTATAAAAACATTCATATTAATTGGTATTCTAATGTTATTGAATGAGATCATTATTTTTAGTGGAATCCAACTGGGATTTTGATTACAAAAAATATACACACTTTGTTGTATGTATAATTTTTTATTGTTGAACAAGGTAAAAGAAAGATTTTTCGTAGTGGTGATGGTGTATTTGGTTCTTAGTGTTCCTCTCTTACATGTGTTTTTTAGGTGGATTTAGGGTGATGGACTTCTCATTTCATAAAGGTTTTGGTTTTTTATTTAGTTTTTTATCATCCCATTTTGGTAGTTTTGGTTTTTGTTAATGATCCCAAATTTTTAGCATGAATATTTTGTATTAATTTTTTTATAGATATTGAACTCAGTGTGATGTATTATCATTTGGTTTTACTGAAGGTTGTATATTATTGGTAAAATCACTCCCAATGTGTATGGTTGATACCAATGTACTAGTTTCATGACCATGTGGATCAAGAATAACCTTCGGGGCATAACACATGTCCGAAAAGGTGTTGGGTTTAATGGAACTGTAGTATGTTTCATAACACAAAACATGATAACCAAAAATTAATATCTAAAAAGATCACATTTCTGTTGATTTATAAACCATTACATCATTATATACTAATCCTTTAATGATTGAAGAGAAATCATTAAAATGATTTTTATTCTAAATTTTTTGTTTTAATACCATAATTAAAATACATTATTTTAAAATTACATACAATAAAAAAATTTAATATGAATATAAAACATAATGTAACATTAATTAAAACTAAATAAAAATAAAAATAAATTTAATAGAAAGAAAAAATATTTCAAAATAAGATTTATTTGGGATAAATATCATTTATAAAAATTAAATTCTATTATTTAAAAAACATCTATTGAAACCCAACATCATTTAATGGATAATGGAAAATTTGTTTTATAATGAGTATAGGGTGATAAAATGATCATTGAAGATAAAAAAAATATGATATTACACTATGTAAGTGGGATAAATTTTGGAAGGTATAATCATTAATATGTAATAATAATCCATTAACGGATATTGGAATTACTCTTAAAAATTATTCATTTTTAAAAAAATAAAATCGTGATGGATGAATACATTTGTGTGAAACATGATTTCCCCTAAAAAGGTTATAAATAAAATATGACACCATCATAGGTTTTAATAGATAAATCAAGAAATACAATATTTAATGAGGATTTAATATGACCCATGTAATAATTTGGGTCAAAACAACTACTTACATGATGAAGAGTATGTAAAGAAAATCAGCATAAAATAGAGAGATTCAAATTAATTTAAATTATCAGGAATAAAATTTAAATAATTATATAATATCTCATATAGTTATTATATAAACAATATAAATGTAATTGGGTGAAAAAAAGTTAATGTGACTCAAGTAATGGAATTTTCAGGCGAAACCCTTACCTTATTAAAGTTTCATTTTATGCATGCTACTAACTTATAAAATATTAAAATTAATTCCATTACATACCTCTTAAGAAAATCAATTCTTCTATAATTAATTTAAAATGGACCATTTATCATCTTATGCTATTTATTTATTATATTTTTTTCCTTTTTTCATGACAACTAAAATAGTGTCGGCATATTTTGTTAATCATAGTGATAAAAGATAATATTATAAATATAATTTAAAAGAATAGTGTTAACATTATAGAATAAAATAATAATCTATTTAATATTATTTTAAAATAATAATAATTTTATGTTAAAATATTAATCTATGATAATTTCCTGGAACAACGTTCATGTATATTGTTTAAAATACCCAAACATGAACACACATTAACTCGGTGGCTAGTTATTTTTAAGGAGGTGTTTCATTTTACATTACAACACTATAGTATAATGAAAACAATATTTTTTTATTTTATATTATTTTGACAAAATTGTATAATTTTTTAATAATGAATGAAATATAATAAGAAAATAATGATTCTATCTAGAGGAGGTAGTACATATGCACACATGATTAATATACTATTATTTTTTTAAGGGGAGGAAATGAAACATTATTTTCTATAGCATTAATATAACAAAATTTAAGTATAATTATTATACATAAGTTATCATATTATAATGGTGATAAGGAAATTAATATTAAGAATAAAATGATAAGAAGAAGATAATAGTTATTATGGATACCAAGACATTATTTGGAAGTCCGATAGAAATTTAAGTTCTTAGAGTAGTACTAACTATCCATTTGGAAACATGTTTCTAACATGAATTTTCATTTCCAATTAGTAAAATAATCTTTACCATTTTTACCTTTTAATGAGAAAACTTATTTTTGACCTTAGTAATAAATTTTAATGAAAATAATAAAAACATAACATATTAACATAGTTTCATACTTTTATTTGAAACATGACAATAATTTTATAAAAAAATTATATAGCTATAAAAAATATTTTTAAATTAAAACACTTAATCGCATAATTTGTTTTACAAACAATGTTAATAAGGTTTTAAATTTATAAAGGACAATGTAATAATTATTACTAGAATTAAATCCACAAATTTATGTATAATGTATTGAATATAAGCTATGTGTCCTCAGTGTAAATATATAACCAAAATATACTATGAAATTATTTGATTTTATGTGAAGACCAAAAATAGTTTGTTATAATAAAGTAATAATGTTATTTTTTATTAAAAAATGTTTCCATAGTTTTTACATGTTCAAAGAATATTTTATAATTAATAATATTATTAAATAATTATAAATTTTATTTTTTAATGGATTTTATTTATTTTAGGTTATTATTAAATAGATATAATATCAGGGAAATTACAATTTTTGAAAATCCTGTATTTTTCAACTAAAAACCTCCAATTAGAAAATGATAAAAAAATTCAAATTAAGAAAATCTAGCCATGTAAGATCAAAATATGATGTTACTTTTTAAAAAATCACTAAATATTATATTTATTTATTTATTTAATTAAGACACATAAATTATTGTGGAAAATATTTTTTATTGGAAAATAACTTTTTTATATTAAATAATTTTTTTAAAAATTACTAATTAATTTTGTGAAATTATATTTTATTATTATTAAATACATGTAATATTAGTATCTGAAAATAATATTCTAATTTATAATGATATATATTTTTTGTATTTTATGTGATGTTTTCAAAAATTAATTTCAACAGTTGTTTTAATTTTTGATATATCTATACATAAAATAGGTTATAAAACATTGATGTGATCTTAATTTATACATACATACCACTTAATATTTATGTGTAATAGATATTCATAATATAATATTTTTTTTACAGTATTGATTAGTAGTTCACCTAGAATGTATCGTGGGGAAACTCCAATATTTTGAACTTCTCCCATATTTTGTTTTATTAAACCATACTTACTCAGGTTTAGCATTGTTTTGTTCAAGGGAAGGTACTAGAGAAGCAACCTCCATTATGTATTTGGATAAATGGACTCTATAAGGAATACTTATACTCTTAGATTCCATTTCTTCTTACTTATTTATTCATTTTCTCTATGAATACTTCAATTTAAAATGGATAATTTAACAACAATTTTTTAATTGTTATATATAATATTCACAATTCTTAATGTACGTCACTATAGATAAATTTTTCATTTGAAGGATGCTATTAAAAAAATTATTTGTGGAAGATTAATTTAGAAATATCTGGTAATTAATGATATTATTTTGAGAAGTCTATAACGCAATCCACAATTGTTTTTAGAACACAATTGACTTAAAAAAATTAAATAATGTAAATATAATCCGATTAATGTGGAATCTCTATATAAGGTTATGAAATTATTTGTTAACCACTTGATGTGTATTTTTAAAACATGTTAAAAAATATAATGGTATGATTTTTTTCTCCCAACACGCTCATTCCTAAATAATACTAATTTAATTAGACATGATTTACACATATTCGAAAAGATAGAAATGAATTAAAAAAATTTATATTCATTTACCATTAAAATGAAGAAGAAAAAATAGTTGTGAATCTCTATGAATGTGTCTAATAGATTATTTTTTAAATATCTAAAAAAATCTAAAATAATTATCCAAATATCATATATTATATGACCTTATTCTTAAACAAAATAATTAATTTAAATAATATAAATAATATCCTTACAGAAAATCGACTTACATAATAGTTAAATCATTAGAAAATAATTTTCCAATTTGTGACTGGAAATATTAGTTTTTATATAACAATAAATATATTTTACATTTAACTATTTAATTATAAACCCAATTTTAATAAGTCTTTAACAGTGTACCATAATATTTACAAGCACTATGCAATGGTTGATTTTTCAATGTTGTTAAATTCCCAATAGTAGACATAAAATTATTTATTCTGAATACTGTTTCTATCTCTGAGAATTTTGTGTAGGTGTAAAATTATTCCATAAAACCAATTTAATTCGCATACATAGTCAAATTTCATAAATTTAAAAAATAATTCATGATAATAATTAACTTATCCTAAAAAATTTAAAATTAAAATTTAGAGTAAATTCTCATTCACCATCGAAAATTAAGATATTTTTCTTCATATAAATTATCACTGAAGAGAGATAATAACCAACTGTCATCTCAATTCTTTATGATAGAGGACTTTTCTTCATAGATTAAATATTCTTACTTTTCTTTTTTCTCCTGAGGTTTTTTCTAATTTAGGATTCTGTGGGTGGTTCATATTTCTATAAATTAAAAGGAAACCCCAATGGAGATTTTTTCTAGGCTATATTCAATTACACCCACTGATATGTTCTTCAGATAGCTGGTTTAGGATCCACTTTCTAAAATAGTATAGGGTTTTATTATTTTAGTATTGATTATGAATCCCACTATTTATTGATTTTTTTTATTTTTTTTCTCAATAATTTCATAGAAAGGCATTGGTACCTAACCAATTGATTCATCTATGCAGTAAGAGTTGGATATATAATTTTTTGTCATATATTATTGATCTAGTTTGATCTTTATTCTCACCTCCCTGTTGATGTTTGTACATATGAAATTAAGATATCCTATTTTTTTTAACTTCCCACTCATGTCAGATTAGTTCATTTGGATTCAGTGTGTAATGAAATTTCTAGTTGCATGTTCATGAATCTATCATAAATTATTAAATTAATTAGATCAATGAATAAAATTTAAATTAGAATAAATGTATTTAGTATAAATTTTTTTTTATTAAATTAATCACATCATGAAATTCTATATGATGATTCCATACATGGATTCCATGAATCATCAAAGTCAGAGCCTGAGGGAATCTTTTTGTGCTGATAACATTAAGAGTTCCAATGGGAGAATGAAAGGGATGATTGGATGGGGGTGGTTCTATGTGTTTTTTATAATCTATATCCATGAAATAAATTCTTATTCTCTACATATTCTTTTTTTAGTTATAACCAAATTACTATATGAGGAATTAGAGGGAGGTCAGGGGAAAATTATATAGAGATGATAAATTGCTGGTTCTGATGACTATTCTAGTGTGTTTTTGGAATTTTCTCTAGCATGACATGTCATAACACAACATCATCCAGTCATGAATTTTGATTTTATTTTATCACATATTGTTCAATTAGTTTCAAAATTCAGTAATGAAGGAGTTAATTCCACCATTTTTGAAAACATTGGATGCCATGGTAAGCATGTTTTTTAAAATAACGCTTCATTGTTTACATATTTTAAATTCAAAGGAGGTACTATCCATCGTAGTGATGATCCTTTGTAATTCATAAAACTATATTCCTTTCGGTGACTCTAACAGAAAATATCTTTATTGAAAACTATATCTTTAACCCCATTGAGAGAATGGGAGTTAACCTTGACATAACCAAGGAAGTAGAGAGGAAGGACCTTAATAATAGTATAGTATAAAAAATCTTTTGATTTATCAATCACAACATCTACCACATTGTTCTTTAAAAATCTAGTCCTTACAAAATATGAGTGAATTTTATGAATAGAAAAAACTAAAATAAATAAGTTGAATAATATTCATCTATATAGTTGAATATCGATACGTGAACACCTCATTGAGTTATAAGTACTTGTGAATTAACTAGTGGTTAGAGAAAATAAATTTAATGATCAAGATCTTGTAAACAACCTACTTTTCACAATTTATGATACCAATTATTTATTGGTGTTCTCCCTTAGTAACACACAACATGGTGGAAAAATTATAATTGAGATGGTCAATGATTCATTGTTCAATGGGAAGGCCCAAAGTAGGGAAATTAGTTACAACCAAATAAAAGGTCTCATCCCATAGACGTGAGTGAGATAACAAGGTTATGGTTTAGTTGAATAAATAAAAGTTCAATTAAATAGTATATAAAGGTTCACAGATGGGATAGGGGAAACAAAAAAAAATTATACCATTGTTGTATGGAGGGATACATGAACATGAACTACTCAAAGTTACTACAAAATGTAGCCCAAGTTACTAACCAGAAATGATGAAATGAAGACTCATAAATGAAAATCACTGTAGAAGTGTTATGTTTTTTTAAATAAAGAGGAATGATATTCATTAAAAAATCACATGAAGACATATAATGGGTGGTCGATATGACAACATCATACCATGTCATACTACATTAATAGTACTTTACGACTTATCAACCTGATGAAATTTGAGTAATTAATATGGGGAATAAAAATTTGGATGAGATCATTAGCATAGTTAATAAACAAGTCAAGATAAACATTCGAAATATAATCATATCGAAGGATTTTCAATATGTTTTAAGCCTTCATCTTAACTTTTTATTTGGGATATACTTTGTTAAATAAAGTATGAAAACATTATCTGTAATAAAGCATGTTTGATAACGAAAGGATCTATCATCATCAATCAAGGACACATAAGTGGTACATTCTAAAAAATTCAGGTAAAGATATTTGAATACAACCTCAAAATGGTGGAAGGAAAGGCATCATCTAATCTATGGAATTGGATACTTGAACATATATGTGAAAGCTGGTTATCAAACCAAAAAAAGAAGAAATAATTTAGTTTTGATATGTGTACATTATAGAATCATTGAAACTAATTCGTATTCAATAAGTAACACAAAGTATCATTAAATAATACTTCAATGATAAGATAAAAATATATATTTCTGGTGAAATATGACATATACAATTCCATGGAGGTGGATTGACTTTGAGGTAACAAATTTTTCCTGATTTTTAATAATTACAAATCTCAAAAGGTATGGGATTTTTTTCAAATAACTGATCGACGAATTACTTTAGTAATTAAAGATAATATATGAAACCCGGGGACATGAAATTTTAAGGAAGCTAATGTGTATAATTTTGGACAATTTATGATAGTCTATATATAGGGATTTTGATTCTTATAATAGTATTCATTGTATATAACATGAGAAAATGAACCCACACCCCCCAAAACAAAATGTAGTTTCTCAAATAATGACCTTAAATATCATGGATAACTTTAAGAGTAGGATTATTAGGGATAATATACTTAAGAAATAATGGAGAAAATTTATTTGAATTTCATGTTACATCATCAATGGGGAACCATCAGTCCACCTATATATTGAGGTTCCATAAAGGATATAGTGCACTAAACATCCCTCTAACTATCATTTCTGAGTATTTAGATGTTTTTAATTTTCACAATTGTTTAAAGACCTTAATCAAAAGCTGAATGAGAGATCTATACCATGTATCTTCATTAATTACAGAGAACATATGATTGGATACATACTTTAGGAATGAAAGGAGAATGAGGTGATCAAATGCAGAGATGTTTTTTCCTCAATAAGGAGATGATCATGACATTTAATGATCCAAAAATTCTTGATGATAAATTATTTATTAATAATTTAATAATAAAACCCATATATCACAACCACATTCCATTGAAGATAATGAGGTTTAAGATTCACATTATTAGTAGAACCATAGGTATAATGGGAGGAAATTGAGTTGTGGAATACTCAATCGTCTCCACTAGATATCATATAACCATCAAATGATATAGGTTGTGGTGTGACACTTGAAAAAAACATATCAAATGTTAGAAGATAATAATGAGGAAGGATTTCATAATATGTATATCTATAATTGGAGTACCCATTTTTGACTGATGAAGGGGATCCATAATTTTATCAAGAAGAATTATCTCATCCAGTCATACTCATGTAGTTTCATTTTATTGACGAGTATATCGAGTCATTAGAAAAGAACAAAATGTATTATTTGGTAAAACTACTCAAAGGAAATAATAAACTTACAAGAAAATTGCTGTGCAGGATAATGAGACATTATAATTGAAAGGAGGCCAGGAAAACAACTACGTTAGTGGTAAAAGGATTACATTAAAAAATCAAATTACACTGATGAGAGGTTTTTAGTAATCATAGATATGGATTTAATCTTTGTAATTTTATTATTGGTTTATAGCTTGGGCCTAGAACATGAGAAGATGGATGGAAAGATGAATTTTATTCATGGATACATCATTAATGTAATATATATAAGGGCTATGAAAGGATTCAATGTTTCTAGAAGATAAATTGTTGTTTGAAAACAGATGAAGAGATATTTTTACTGAAATATTTTCCTAGATTGTGTTTCCACATGTTTGAAATAGTCATTGTGATTTATTCCTACATGAGGATATAAGAGGAATTTTTTTTTATTTTGCGATTTTAGGATGGTAACATCATTTCTATTATAATTTATGGTTATGTTATATTGATCCTTGGGAAGGATATAGTGAAGACCAGCAAAATAAATAAGGGGTTATGTATTTCAATTGATATGAAACAATATAGAGTAGCACAACAATTTTTATTCATGTTGGAAAGGTTGGAACGAAAAATGGGTTTATTATATCTTTTTTAGGAGTAGTAGTTAGAACGTTTTTTGAGATATTTCAATAGGGATATATCGAAACAAGTTATAATTCCTTTAAAAATCCATTTGAATTTGATCAATAGTTCGTATAATTCATCTAAGGATGATATAGGTATGATGTATATTATTCCCTACATCTTATAAATTGGAATATTCATTTACACTATGTTTTGAATGAATAAATTCATTTCATGCAGTGGAAATTTTTAACTGATTTCTCTCTGATCCTAGGAATAATAATTGGGATGAAGTCAAGTGGATTTTGGGGTACCATAAATGTACATAAAAACAATTTTTATGATATGGGGAGTGGATCTACTATTAAATGGATATACTGATATAGTTATGGTTGAAAATCCTAATATAAGGATATATAATTCAGGAAGCATCTATAATTTTATAGGATGAGTTTTCTCATGGATTTCAAAGTGGAAAACATGGATCACATAATCGATGAACGAAGAAATGTACATTCTTGTTTTGAATTTTAGGGAAGATTCAATCTTAATAAATCAATTTCTATAGGATATTGGATTAATCGAAATGGAGAATAGGGTTCTTCAAGATAGTAAATGGTATTTTGAAATGAGAAATAACTAAAATTATCATTAAAAAATGAATAAAATCAACATTAAATGTCGTTGGATATGTGTAGTGGTGGATTTATAGCAGATGTGATGTGTAATGATCTACAAGATGGGGAAAAATTTATATATATTGAAAATATTGGTTCCTTGAGAACAGCTATACTATTTAAGATTCACCAGTGTATTATTGTTTTTTGAGGATAATTGAAGTAATTTACGACTCCCTATTCATATATCAGTCACAATTGAGTCATTAATTGGATCAATAAATAAAATATCAATAAGAATAAATTTATTCTTTATTCAAATTTACTTTTTTCGTTAAATAAAATGCATCTTTTCTGGCTATATAATGAGCCCATTATGATCTTATAAAAATAATCTAATGCATATTTAGATACAACCTTTATATGGTGAGATCCATGAGTTTTCCAAGTGTGATAATGAAATATTAGATTGTGTTGGAGAGGTTCTTAGTGTTTTTTTTGTTTTTTGTTCTCATTCAAATAAAATTTGTATTCTATAACCTTTAATTTTCTTAGTGATACGTGAATTAAATAGAGATCTTTTTTGCCTATTTATGAAGAAGGGAATATGATGTGGAATTTGATTTTTCCACTCTCCCATGATATTTTTATGTATTTTTTCAATATTTTTTTCTTTTATTATTTATATTCAATATTTGATTATCTATAATGAAAACTTGTTCAAATGACATTAATGGTCATATAAGATTAATATTATCATATGGAATCATCTTATTCATGAAATAGTCCTAGAGGATATGATATTATGGCAATGGTCTTTTTATTCTATGGACACATATGCATATGTAATGGAATAGGGTAGTTTGGATAAGGTTTATGACTGTTTTCTCATTATGATGACTTAGAATAGGAAATAGTGAATAGATTTTTTAAGTTTGTTAATATCTTATCTTTTTTTTATTTTTTTTCATTTTATGTGTATTTAATTTTCAAGTCATGTTCAATAGTACCCACATTCCAATATTCTGTGAACATTTAAATTATATCAGAGATGGTAGATTTGGTTATTCCCAAAATGTGAGATATCTATGAATTTATATTTAGTGTAAAATTAAAACATATTTTAAATGTGGTATATATACAATAAGTGGGACTAGAATAATAATAATGGTATACTTCTTATTGTTGGGTACTACACCTACTCATTTTAGTAGCTTGGGAGTTGACATGTGAATGTTAATGGGGGTTGCATATTTCTTCTATGTTCATTTCTTGTCAATTTTTTACATGACTTTTCTATAGACGTTATTTTAAATTTATATTTTACTTAGGACTATGATTTTTTTCAAGGTATTTATCAGTATATTTATCATGGTTTTTTTTCTATTTTTTAATTTCTTGGGTTTTACTTTGTTTTAGTAATCTATTTAGTTATATATTTTTTGACTTATATTTGAGGACATGAAATGGGATTCACCATGTGTTGAGTCAATAAGGTTTTCCTTATGACTTTTCCATTCCTTCTTGTTTTGAAAATCACAAACACCCTATCTTTAAGAAAATCACTTTTATAAGGAGAATTTCTTTTATAAGCAAAATCGCTTTTATAAGGAAAATTGCTTTCTTAAGGAAAATCGCTTTTATAAAGAAAATTTCTTTCTTAAGGAAAATTGCTTTTATAAGAAAAATTATCCTTATCATATTTACATCCATATTTTTCTTAAGTATGAGATTCGGATTCATTTTCTCGGAATCATTGAAACTTTGATATAAGGCATTCTGTTTTAGGATTCAGATTCTGGACAAGAACAATAAGGAAGTTTCATTCCGAATTCCGGATATGAACTCTGACTAACTTCTATTCCAGATTCAGGATACGAATTCTGAAGAAGAATTCTCTTTACGAATTCTAATGATGAAATCTCATTCCGAATTCTCATTACGAATTCTAATGATGAAATCTCATTCTGAATTCTCATTACGAATTCTGATGATGAATTCTCATTACGAATTCTGATAAAGAATTCTCATTACGAATTCTGATGAAGAATTCTCATTACAAACTCTAATGAAGAATTCTCATTACGCATTATCATTACGAATTCTAATGAAGAAATCTAATTCCGAATTCCCATTACGAATTCTGATGAAGAATTCTCATTACGAATTCTGATGAAGAATTCTCATTACGAACTCTAATGAAGAATTCTCATTACGAATTCTCATTACGAATTCTGATGACGATTTCTCATTACGAATCCTGTTGACGAATTCTCACTACGGTTTCTGATGACGAATTCCTATTCCGAATTCTCATTCCGAATTCACCTATTAAACAGAATTTGAGTATCTTTTTTTTGTACACTCTGAATTAATTCAGACGCCGAAAAAATATCTTTGTTAGACTCCTAACTTTTATATTGCTTACACTTCTAAAATTTGTCTATTCTTTATTATTGTTCCTTACACTCCGAACCTTCACTCCGAAGTTTTCATTCCGAACTTTTATGTTAGAGTTTAAAACGATGTCGTACATTCTGTTACATTTGTTTTGTTATAAAACGATGTCGTCTGTTTTTTTATAAACTAACCGTTGTATAGGTGACACGTGTACAGGTCCCTCCGATCTTTAAGGAAAATATGATCGTTGGAGAAGGAGCCGACCTTACCTATAAATAGGAGCTCATTTGAAAGAGATCGAAGCGAGAACTGATGACAGATGAACAACTTGGTTTTGTGCATACATGTTGTTGAAGTGATTTCTAGAGAGAGAGACTCTTATTAACTCTCAAAGCTTCGTGCGACTCCGAATGTTGGTGATTACATTCGAGGGCTTCCGAGGATAGGAAGACAGAGGTGCCGACTACCTTGAAGTTCGAGGGCTTCCTTGCTGAGGGAGACAGAGGTTGCCAACTACCTTGAAGTTGAGGGCTTCCGGGGATAGGAAGACAGAGGTGCCGACTACCTTGAATTTCGAGGGTTTCCTTGCTGAGGAAGACAGAGGTTACCAACTACCTTGAAGTTGAGGTCTTGAGGGGATAGCAAGACAGAGACTCCGATCTTCGTATCGAGGGCTTACCCTGGGGTGGGTAAGACAGACTTGCTTGAAAGTATAAATCAAGGGACCTTTATCCAAGGTTGTTGGATACCCTTCTCTTTGGGTTAAAAGACTATTATCTTGTTACTTGTAGTTTAACTACTTGTTTTATTTCCGCTGCAATTTGTATCTTAAGGAAAGTATAACTTTCCTATACTTCCTTACTTACTCTGTTTCATTTAAGATTCTATACGCTTTAAGGTAGAATCTTATATTTTAATATTTTGTTAAGTTTAAATTTCCGAAACCATATTTCCGGAACCCTCATTCGGTATCTCTTTCCTAGTTTGCATTTGGTGTTAGAGGTGTTGTGAATTTACTTAGTTTAACATTGTTAAACTTATCCCTTTCCTTGGTTTAAGGAAAACATAGTTAATCGTAACTAACTTTAAAGGTTATAAAGGAATTTTTAAAGTATACAATTCACCCCCCCTCTTGTATATTGAGCATCTACATTACTATTTCGATCCTACAATTGGTATCAGAGGTTGGAAACCTCTTACTCTATACCAATCATACATTTGGTATCAGAGGTTGGAAACCTCTTACTCTATACCAATCTTACATTTGGTATCAGAGGAGGTCTCTGAAATACTTGTACTCACATACAAGTTTTTCTTGCTCACGTTTTGATTCCGAATTTCTATTCCGAACTTTTCTCATTCCGAACTTTTCTCATTCCGAACTTTGTTATTACGATTCTGTTCTACTAACAAGATTTTGTGAAAAGTTATATTAAGTATGGCAGGAATTAATGTTGGATCAATTGACAATCTGAATCCTACAAGACCACCAATCTTTGATGGTAATGAATATGAGTACTGGAGAGATCGTATGAAGGCTTTTGTTATCAATACTGGAGTAGACAACTTTGTTATGCTTACTGGTGATTATAAAATTCCTGACAAGGAAGTCAGAACTTTTACCAACCAGGAAAAGCAAGAATATCAACTCAACTATAAGGTACGCAATACTTTACTATGTTCAATGACCAGAAATATATATAGCCAAATTTCTTCTTGAGAAGAAGCTAACTGCATATGGAAGAAGTTAGAGGTTACACACTTTGGGACTTCTAAGGTGATTGAGACTAGAAGAGCTATGCTTAGAGCTGAATATCATGGCTTCAATTTTCCTTATGGAGAACCTATCTATACAGTTCAACAAAGATTTATGACTATTTTCAACAGTCAACAATCTATGGGAGAGAAAGGTTTAGATGATGAATCTCTTGTGGACAAGATAATTGATATTATGCCCAATGAGTGGGAATCCAAGAGAACAACTATAGATGAGAACAGGAAGGTAACTCAAATTACTCTTGATGAGCTTTTTGGAACTCTTCTACAACATGAAACGAGAATGAAGAGAGATGCTGACAACATCAAGAAAAAGAATGGAAATGGTACTGTTGCTTTTACTACAACTTCAAGTCAGATGAAAGCTAAGACTCCTGAGAGAGTTACCAGATTGAAGTCTAAGAAAGTCATTTTCCAATCCGAATCTAGTGAGAGTGAAGTCTCAGAAAATGAATTAGCCAATCTTGCTCGAAGGATGAACAAGATAGCTGGGCAGAGAAATTTTCAATCTAAGTATAAGAAGAAGGAAAGGAAAGATAAGAAAGATGGAGAAGTTACTTGTTATGAATGTAAGCGATCTGGATATATTAGACCAGATTTCCCTATGCTCAAAAAGAAAGAAAGGAAGGAAAGACATTCAGACAGAAACAGAAAGAAGTATTATAAAGCCAAAGCTAAGAAGGTCTTGAAAGCTAATGACACCTAGAGTGCCAGTGGTGGTGACTCTTCAGATGAATCTTCTGATTATGAATCTTCGGGACAGAAGAATCTTGGTCTTATAGCCAGATTACCTATTGATAATCATTGTCTTATGTCTAAGGTACGAAATGCTGAATCATTGACCAATGTTTCTTTAAACTCTAATGATAGTAAGTATTATAACTCTTCTGATGAAGAATCATCTTCTGATGAGGAAAATACTTTACCTACTTATGAAGAAGTCTCTAGGTTTGCTGAACTTCTTGAGATTGAGAATTCCAAACTCAATAAGAAACTTGAAAAGGCAAACTCTAGGAATTCTATTCTTACAAAAGAGATATCATATCTTTCTAAAGATCTTGATAAGAAAAATGCTGATTTTAAAAATATTTCAAAAAATCTTGAGGAAGTAAGTTCTGAGAAGAATAAACTTTCTAGAGAATTAGAAAAAGTAATTTCTAATAAAAATGTTTTCGAGCCTAACTCTAGTTCTAAAACTAATGATCTTGAGGATAAAAACTTGGTTGCAAAACTCAAGTCTGAAATTTTTTCCTTAAAGAAGTGTTTATCAAACTTTACCCATGGTAAGGAAAATTTTGATAAGATGTATTCCCAAATACGACCTTTAAGAAATAAATCTGGATTTGGTTATACCCATGCAAAACTTATTTTCAGTAACAATTATTTTGTTCCTCAAAGTGCCCCATTTTGTACCAAGTGTCAATGTGGTGGTCACTGGGCAAAGAATTTTTCCTCAAACAAAACTCAATCTCTAGGATTTCACAAAGCTTACTTTTCAAAGAAAATGTGGATACCTAAAATTTTATTGTCTGAAAATCTCGGATCCAAACAAGTTTGGATTCCGAAAATCTAATTTTATTCTTGATTTCAGGAAAATAAAGAAAGTACCAGCAACAATATATGGTACATGGATAGTGGATGTTCCCGGAACATGACTGGTAACAAAAGCTATTTTGAAAATATTATCAAAACCAAAGGATATATTATTCTTCAGTTTATCGGAACGCAAGATCAACTTGCTGATATTTTCACAAAATCTTTGCCTTCTGATAGATTTGAATATATTAAACAGAAGTTAGGAATGATAACCGTAAGGTAATATTTCTTAATTAACTTTCTGTTGAAAAAATCTCCTTATAGTAATAAACTCCTTTTCATAGGGGGAGTACATTTGATTGTTTGTTTAACAAAGTTTTTCAAAATTTGTTTTCAAACTTTTCAGAACGAAGATTTCCAGAATGGAACTTCTGGAACTAAAATTTTCCAAAATGGACATTCTTGTACAGAATATTTCTGGAATGGAAGTGTTCGTATTGAAAATATCCGGAATGAAAATTTCGTACTAGAAGTTTCATAAAGGAATTTTCATACCAAATTTTTCGTAATGTATTTTTCGTACTATGTTCTTCGTACTGTTTTTCTTCTTAAGTTTGTTTTTCGTACTGAGTTTTCCGTAATGAGTTTTTCGTACTAAGTTTATTTTTCATAGTAATTTTTTTTGCAAAATCTGCCATTACGAATAATTCTCATAATCCAATCCGAAAGGTATGATTACCTTACTCAAGTTTTCGTAGTCATATTTTACTTGCTGGCATTTTCTTGTACTATGTTTTCGGATTATAGTTTTCTTAATTCTTTGTTTTAATAAAAACCTCAAAAAGATCAGATTCAAGCTTTCAACCGTCAGATCTGATCGTAGCTCATTCCAACCATTAGATCAACTATGGAAGGTAAACCGTCATCTTGTTGCCTATATAACGGGGACCCAAATACTCGTCCCACATCGTTCTCAAGATCTCGCGTCCCGAATCTCTGCCTCTCTGATTTAAGGTCGTTCCGAACTGCAGTTTTCTCCATTCCGAACTCCTCAGAGGATTACAGATCCGAATTTCTGCGGAGTTAGCATCTCAAGAAATGTCATCCACTAAGCCTATTTCGCAATGGTTAGTTTATAGAGAAAGGTAAGTTCATACGGATTTATTCAACAACTATGATTCTATTATTTCAAAAAATATTAAGTTGAATGGCTGGGAAGATATTGAGGTATAAAAAACTGGGAACCAAGATGAAGTATATTCAGACATACTTGTTGAGTTCTATGAATCAGTTTCTTTCTTTAAGGAAGATAATAGGGAGAAATTCTCATTTAAGTCTTATGGCAAGACTTACAAGCTTTCTCACACCAAGGATGCAAGATTGGTAGGGTTATCTTATGAAGGAGAATCCGAGTTTATTTCACATGTGTTACCAGACTCTAAGGGTAGCTTCAAGAAGGAAAAATCCTTATAAACTCTCGGACTGGCTGATGACAAGGCTCCAAAGATTACAAGTCTATCTAAAAATTTCCGGATTCTGGAGTTATGGGTGCAAGGACTTATCATACCGAGGAAAGTTGATAAAGATAGCTTGAAGAAAAGTGAGATCTATATCTTATATTTCCTGATAAATCTAAGGAAGTTCAACTTGATGAATCACATTCTTCTTACTATTGAAAATTTGAAGAAAGGAAATATGAGAGCTCAGATTATTATGTATCCAGCAATCCTCTGCAAGTTAATTGTTCGGTGCCTTGAATCTTTCAAGGAGGCTTGCAAATCTAAGCCAAGAGTTTGCAAGATCATGCTGGTCAGTGATGGTACTCTTAATAGGATGGATGTGGCATTCAGCAAGGAAACTGGTGAATTCTTCGATTTTCCAAATCAAGAAGAAGCGGCTCCGAAAGCTGCTGAACCGGAATCATCTAAGCCAGTAAGGAAGAGAAAGCTGAAAGAAGTGGAAGTACAAGCAGAGAATCCTAAGTCTAAGGAAGTCCATTCCGCACCTCAAAAGCCCAAGAATAAGAAAGCCTATACTAATGAGGTTGTTACAAAGTGGAGAGCTAATAAAGAAAAAGGAAAGAAGGGGATCCGCAGTTCGGATTGGACCCTGCGGAGGCTAAGGCCTTAAAGGAGAGAACTGCTGATGAGCTTGAAAAACAAGCAAAGCAAAATAATCTCAAGAAGAATATGTCTGAGACTGAGGTAGCTCAGGCTTTGTTGAAATTCAATGAAATGGTTTCAGCAACTATTCCAGTTCCGAGATCTTTCTCCTTGGAATCTCTACCTGAGACTCCAGGAAGAAATTTTGTTGCTCTGGAAGAAGCTGTTGCCAAGAATACTGAAGAAGTAGAACAAGTTGATCAAGTTGAACAACTAGAAGAGGGTGCTGAAGGAAGTGGTGAAACCGGAGATATGCTGAAACAAGTAGATGATTACAAGGGGACACCTTCAGAACACTTATCACTCCGAACTTCTGAAGATGAATCTTCGAAGCTAGTTACTCCAGCAATAGAAGAAGAGAAAGGAGAAGAAGAAGTTTCTTATCATGGAGAAGAAGAACATCTTTTACTTGATGTTTCTCAAAAGGAAATCGTAGGGGTTCGTGTTCAGGAAGTCACTGATGAAGAAGATAATGTTGTTCAAGTTTCTGATAGTGAGAAGAGAACTCCGGAACAGGATTCAATTCCGGAAAAAGACAAGGGAAAGAAAATTCTTGCTGATACTCTGAGCTCAGAAGTGAGGAAGAGGAAGGAAGTTGGTAGCTCTTCAAAGAGAAAGCTTGAACTTGTTGAAGAAGAAATTTCGCCAAGCAAAGTTTCACATTCGGATTCATCTTCAGTGGGGCATGACTTTGTTGTTCAGTCTTTGAAGAAGTTGGGGGGAACCATTCCGACCTTCTCAAGTATTGATTCAAGATGCCAAATGCTCCAACATGCTTTAAATCAGAAAACTGACTCCGTATCTATGGGTATGGACAAGTGTGTTGAAATAGAGGCTCAGTTCAAAACCTTCTTTGTTGGTTGCGAAGCTCATAGAAAATCTTGCAAGAGGATGACAAATTGGTCAAAGAAGACTGTGGAAGAGATGAGGTTGCTCGATGAGTTTCAAGACAATGTTAAAGATGTATTTGAAACCGAGGACAAGAAGATAAATGAGCTAACTGCATCCTTTGAAGAGAAGCTGACAGAAGAAAAGAACTTCCGGATTTAAGAAGTGAGAGATCTGAATGGGAAGCTCAATTCCGTTTCTCAAAACTGGAAGTTTGAAAGGGATCATCAGATCGATTTTGAAGAAACGATGAAGGCTCAGGAAGAGAAAATCAATGCTCATGAAGAAAAGCTGAAAGCCCAGGAAGAAAAAATTGAAGCTCAATCCGAAAGAATAGTTACCTTAGAGAAGCAAGCTGAAGAAGATCATAAAGACCTGAAGAAGATCAAGACTATTCTAAAGGGGCTCATGTCAAAGGAAAAAGATCCGAAATAACCTAATCCGATCTTTTTGTTGTATTTATTTTTTGCTGAGATTTCAAATTTAATGAAAGTTGTGCTTGTCGTTTCTTTTGTTGTCATTACTAATATTTCAGGTACTTTGTTATTTTTTTCCATTCCCTCCAATTCTTTTTGAAAATCACAAAGGGGGAGAAGGAAAAGATCCTTACAAAAAAGAAGAACTCTAATAAGAGTTTATCAAAGGGGGAGAAGAAAAAGATCCTTAAGAAAAAGAAAAACTCTAATAAGAGTTTGTTTAAGGGGGAGATTTTTCATTAAAGAGGACATTCTTATCTATCACTCCGGAAATCTGAATATGATCCTTAGAGTTTCAAAGCCTAAGGGGGAGTTAGTCGTATTCATCAATATACTTAAAGAAAAGGGTGATAATCCTTAATGTTTTTCTTTCTTCTTAGAATTTATTTTTCGTAAGGATGTTTGTGCTTTCCAAAAAGGGGGAGATTGTTGAGTCAATAAGGTTTTCCTTATGACTTTTCCATTCCTTCTGGTTTTGAAAATCACAAACACCCTATCTTTAAGAAAATCTCTTTTATAAGGAAAATTGCTTTTATAAGAAAAATCGCTTTTATAAGGAAAATTGCTTTCTTAAGGAAAATCGCTTTTATAAGGAAAATTGCTTTCTTAAGGAAAATTGCTTTTATAAGAAAAATTATCCTTATCATATTTACATCCATATTTTTCTTAAGTATGAGATTCAGATTCATTTTCTCGGAATCGTTGAAACTTTGATATAAAGCATTCTGTTTTAGGATTCAGATTCTGGACAAGAACAATAAGGAAGATTCATTCTGAATTCCGGATATGAACTCTGACTAAGTTCTATTCCGGATTCAGGATACGAATTCTGAAGAAGAATTATCTTTACGATTTCTAATGATGAAATCTCATTCCGAATTCTCATTACGAATTCTAATGATGAAATATCATTCTGAATTCTTATTACGAATTCTAATGATGAATTCTCATTACGAATTCTGATAAAGAATTCTCATTATGAATTCTGATGTAGAATTCTCATTACAAACTCTAATGAAAATTCTCATTACGAATTCTCATTACGAATTCTAATGAAGAAATCTCATTCTGAATTCCCATTACGAATTCTGATGAAGAATTCTCATTACAAATTCTGATGAAGAATTCTCATTACGAACTCTAATGAAGAATTCTCATTACGAATTCTCATTACGAATTCTTATGACGATTTCTCATTACGAATCCTGTTGACGAATTCTCACTATGGTTTCTGATGATGAATTCCTATTCCGAATTCTCATTCCAAATTCACCTATTAAACAGAATTTGAGTATCTTTGTTTTATACACTCTGAATTAATTCAGACCCCGAAAAAATATCTTTGTTAGACTCCGAACTTTTATATTGCTTACACTTCTAAAATTTGTCTATTCTTTATTATTGTTCCTTACACTCCGAACCTTCACTCCGAAGTTTTCATTCCGAACTTTTATGTTAGAGTTTAAAACGATATCGTACATTCTGTTACATTTGTTTTGTTATAAATCGATGTCGTCTGTTTTGTTATAAACTAACCGTTGTCTAAGTGACACGTGTATAGGTCCCTCCGATCTTTAAGGAAAATATGACCGTTGGAGAAGGAGCCGACCTTACCTATAAATAGGAGCTCATTTGAAAGAGCTCGAAGCGAGAACTGATGACTGATGAACAACTTGGTTTTGTGCATACATGCTGTTGAAGTGATTTCTAGAGAGAGAGACTCTTAATAACTCTCAAAGCTTTGTGCGACTCCGAATGTTGGTGATTACATTCGAGGGCTTCCGAGGATAGGAAGACAGAGGTGCCGACTACCTTGAAGTTCAAGGGCTTCCTTGCTGAGGGAGACAGAGGTTTCCAACTACCTTGAAGTTGAGGGCTTCCGGGGATAGGTAGATAGAGGTGCCGACTACCTTAAAGTTCGAGGGCTTCCTTGCTGAGGAAGATAGAGGTTTCCAACTACCTTGAAGTTGAGGGCTTGCGGGGATAGCAAGACAGAGACTCCGATCTTCGTATTGAGGGCTTACCCTGGGGTGGGTAAGATAGACTTGCTTGAAAGTATAAATCAAGGGACCTTTATCCAAGGTTGTTGGATACCCTTCTCTTTGGGTTAAAAGACTATTATCTTGTTACTTGTAGTTTAAATACTTGTTTTATTTCCGCTGCAATTTGTATCTTAAGGAAAGTATAACTTTCCTATACTTCCTTACTTACTCTGTTTCATTTAAGATTCTATATGCTTTAAGGTAGAATCTCATATTGTAATCTTTTGTTAAATTTAAATTTCCGGAACCATATTTTCGGAACCCTCATTCGGAATCTCTTTCCTAGTTTGCATTTGGTGTTAGAGGTGTTGTGAATTTACTTAGTTTAACTTTGTTAAACTTAGCCCTTTCCTTGGTTTAAGGAAAACATAGTTAATTGTAACTAACTTTAAAGGTTCCAAAGGAATTTTTAATGTATACAATTCACCCCCCTCTTGTATATTGAGCATCTACATTACTATTTCGATCCTACAATTGGTATCAGTGGTTGGAAACCTCTTACTCTATACCAATCTTACATTTGGTATCAGAGGTTGGAAACCTCTTACTCTATACCAATCTTACACCATGCCCTATGAATTGTGTAGAAATCAATTTCTATGGGTTCTATTTCCAATATTGGTATAGGAACTTAATCTATATTAAATCCAGAGAATAATTTTTTGATCATGTTCTCAAAACTGTGGAATGTTGGGATTAAAATAGATTACTACAAATGGTTCCAAGAATTGTTTTCCTCATTATAAATTTTTATATGTTTTATTAAATAATTTTTTTTTAGTGGAAGTTACCCAAGAGGGGACTAAGGGAGTATATAAATTTATTTAAAAATTTAATTATTCCACTAAAGGTTATAATAGATTATTCACACATAAGAAGTTAGTTTTTTAGTCTCATGAAAATGGTGTTAATTAAGAACATAGGCTATAAATTTGTTAGGGGAACATAATTACTTTCAATGTATTTAATGAAATGTATGTTTCCATACAAGGACTATTATCACAATGATATATGAACTAATAAATGTGAATATATTGACTAATAATTTGATGGATTCTTCATCTAGGGAAGGTAATTTTGGCTTAAGTGTGATGGGACCAATTGAGAGGGGTTTTTGAGTGTGGTCAACTGTTTCATGGATTCCCTATCTCTTGGTGTGGATTATTCAAATATAAAATTAATGAAATGATATGATTATGATACAAATAATAGGTTTTATAATTCACTATGATTGTTATTTTATATATAAACCTGTGATGCAGTATGGTTGTTATGTTAGTTAATATAGGGGATTGACGGTGTATCATGAGACCTCATAGTGTAGACTGATACTCAAGCTAGGGGGATGGATATGAGTAATTATACCCCATTAGTGTTTATTATTACTTATACTAGTGTTTAACATTTTTGTTTCACTATAATTGATATACTGATTAAAATTCTAAAGGGAATGGAATGACCCATCTTGCATATTGTTGTTGGGATTTTTACTAATGATAGGGGGTTTCTTGGATTCCAAAGTAACTCGTAACTGGACTGATGCATTTTGAGATAAAGACATAATAATTTTGTGGTGGTCTATAATATATATCAATCCCTCAAGACTAAAATTTTATCTCAACACTATTTTCATGTGGGTGAAAGGGGGTCGTATCCATATTTGTAGATGATTGGGGGTTTGAAGACCAATGATAATATATTTGGGAAAATATATCATGGTACACATAAATTTTTATATTGCTACGAAATGTTGACATGGGTTTTACATGGTACAGAGTTATAAATTCAAGTTTAATATAATATTCACAAAGAATTAAAGAAATATTTTACAGAAAATATTTAAATGTAAATGTTTATGTAAATATTCAGATATATGTGAAAATAGATATGATTGAAATTTTTTTCAATAAAAGGTATTTCATAACTAAAAAATTATATTCTCACTGATTTTACTATCTTTATATTTTTCCAATGGTATTGGAATAATTGTTTCTGAAAACATTACCCTTATAATCTTTAAATAAAAATAGTGAAATGTTGTTATATCATGTGGATAGGGTGTATTATACTAAAAAAAATTAATTCTTATTTTGGATTTCATTCACGTGTATATTTTATGTTCTTAATTTTCCTGAAAATAATCATGTTTTTGGGATATGTAAAATCATTCATGCCCCCGTAGTGTTTGTGGTTACTCAATCTTGGATTTCAATTTTTATATTATGGAACCTCATAGTCCAGATGGTAATTTATTTAAAAGGAATTTTATGATAAATTGAACAACAACGTTGGCTATTATTACTCTATAAATAGAAATGTTGAATACTAAAGCACCATGGGTGTGGATTTTAAATTATTATTATATGAAAAGTGTTTTTAATTGAAAAAACAATAAACATATTGTATTATTTTGATTTTTGTATGATTACAATCACTATGTTTCCTACAATGTTTCATATCCACTCATGTAAACATTGTGGAATATCTTATGTCCCTACTTTTGTTTCCTTATCATGTTTAAAACTGACACTTTATACACATACCCCATGGTATATTTAGTTTTAATGGCCAGTCATATAAGAACGTAAAATGGATTTATGATCAGTTTTTTATCTAATGTATCTTAATGTGAAGGAAGATATTATATTGAGGAATGGTTATAGACTACTTTTGAAATGGATCCTCCATTAATTCCTTTTTTACTTTTATATAAATGGAAATTTTTTAATATACATATATTTGTGTGTGTACTCTGATGTTGTTGAATTAATCATTTTTATTTATTATTTATGTAATTTTTCTACCGTATGGGCCTTCCCAAGGATAATATAATTAGTTCACTACTAGTTGGGGTGGTTCATAATATTGGGAGGAATAATTTAGGTAATTAATAATCTCATATTAAGTATCATATAAAGTATAGGTTTTGTATAGTTTTGAACATAATCCCCCCAACAGTTCAAATTAATAATCTCTCGTTGGATGTGGATAATGGATCATTATTACCACTTTATTTAGGAAATTTTAATGTATGAATAACATCATATTTCAATTCAAATTCATATACAACAACACTAATGTGGATCAGTGACATATTGTGCTTAATGAAATTTTATAAAATATATTTGTTGTATCTTTAAGCCATGTCAAACTAGTTTTACCATTGGTGTGTGTGAATTTTGATGGTAAGAACTGGTGTTTCCTTGATCGATGGGTTTGTGTGGTTCCTTTGATCCCATTGTTTAAATCCTTCATATCTTGTGGTGAATCATGGAGGCTTCTATTTGGTAATGCGTGTTTGTGCCAACTAATCTCCTCAGGTAATGGTTTGTCAGTCAACATGTGTATCTTGATTTTAGTCTTTCTGGTTTACATCAATGTAGTACGGTTCAATGATGTATAGGGTAGTTTTTTATACATTTCTCACTCATCTAAATAATTTTATTTTTTATAAAACAAAATAATAATTTATGTTTCAATTCCCAACTCCCAAATCCCTACAATAATTATACAGTAACAAGATAACTGGAAAAACCAAGAAAAAATTCATTCTATAATATGTGTCTTATCACAATGATAAAATCATGAAGTATATTATAAATACATCATCATATTCCATAAAAAAACTCTTGTAAATTCATCCATATTCACTTTATATTCAATAAGTGGTAAACTCAATATCTGAATATAAATTCTCCATCAAACTTTTCAATATCTCATGTAATAGTATCATTCCCAATAAAATAATTCACAATCTCTTCCCATATTGGATAATATCACCCTTCATCAACCGAAATAAAATACAATAAAATTATACAAAAAATAATTTTCATGTATAATATTATATGGATATATATGTAATAATAGTAGGTTCCATGATAATTGATCTTATCCCACATGTAGATCAAAACAAAAACATATCTCATAAAATATAAGAAAACTTCCCGTTATTGTAGTTAATCAATTGGTTTTTTTAATTTTTTTCCTACAAAAACATAAAACCATTTAGTAGGATTTAAGTGATAAATAAATAAAAATAACCATAGTAAATAAAAGAGAACAAATATTAGATAAAGTGAAAAGTATAACTCAAACAATTTTTGGACCCTCCTCCAACTAAACATCCACATTCTAGAGGTGACCTCAACCAAATACTCTTATCACCCTTATTTTCAACCTCCAACTATTTTAATGTAATATATCTAACCCTAATAATGTTAATCTCTTCAATGGTTTTCCCAAAAATATCTAAATTTTCCATGGGGTCTCCTCAGTCATTTATATTGAAAGTATTATAGAAACTAAAATGGATTACGATGAAAAAAATGAGAAGGGTTCTCTATTATTAGTTTTACTCAACTTAATTTCAATTTATGAATTATAATGTGAAGATTATAATTTCTTATGAAGATCCATACCTCCTCTAGGGAAAAATTTAAATCTCTAGATTCAATCTAATAGTTATGCATTATCAATAGAAAATAATTAAATTTGAACTGAAATTTGGATCAAATATTTTAATCTAAAACTCATATATCATGTAAACAATTAACTTTAACCTTTATCTCCAATCAGAAAATTTAGTAACTATAAATTTTTTATAAATAATTATTTACTTCAAAATATTATCCACCATGTATATATTGTATAATATCATTGTGAGAGAAATATAATAATAGATCTCAAATAGTCTTTTAGTATCCATTTGTAATACTATCTAAACATTATGGTCCTTCAAACTAACATAGGTTATTATATGTTTATTTCAATGTTAAAGAACATAGTGTCTCCTAATAAATTCTCAAATAGTGAAACTCCCCTGGTGAATAACCCATAGCTCTTATTATCACTCATATTTAAGAATCTCATATAATGACTATTTCTTGAATTGTTCTTGAAAATGAAAATAATTGATTATAGAAATATTTCTTCTAGGAACTAAATACACATTTCTTATTTTGATAAATTCATTATATAGATAGGTTATGGGGAGAGAAGTGTAATATATGAGTTGTTTATCAGCAGTAGGAAAATAATAGGAGAATAAGTAGTTCAGTATGAGGATCATATCTTTTGATGGGTGAATAGAATATTCCATTTTTATTCATCGGAAGAAGCGATTGAGGATGTGGTAGATAAATTTAATCAGAGGATTCCTATTTTAGGGAAAGGATATTCAAAATATTTAGATATTGTTTCAACCTATTAAACTTGATCAGAACATCCATATAATTGCGGTTGGACTGCCTATACTTTCGTCTTGAAATCTTTTACATGAAATTAATATGATATCAGAAATAATGGATATATTAATTGTAATCATTGTATCATCTATAGAAATAAGCATTAATAGTGTTTTCTTATGGAAATAAGAATGATATAAAAAAAATTAATCATTTTGTTTCCTCTTTATTTTCTTATTACTTCTCCCTCCATTGAATGGTAGTGTGTGTGTAATTTTTAAGAGTGTGAGAAATCTTTGACTTAGTTTGGAGAATATGTTTTATAGTATTCCCATCTTCTAGTACAGCAACATAATTGGAATTTATGGATACATTAAACCATTGAATAGGGAATTTGTAGAGTGTTATTTTCTATTGGATTAAATGGAATGGTTCTAGTAATTCCACATGTAGAACTACCCAACAACTAGTTTCAAGTAATGGTTCATTCTCATAGAACACAAAGGAAAAACCTAGAAACAATTATCATTATTAATTCAATGATATATATTTCTATTAATATTACTATAAGTAGAAGATATGGTGTCAGATGAATTATATTTTTAGATCAATAAATATTATAGAATCGATTATGGATTATGGAGGATACATATTATGTATTTTCTCAACCAAAATATCCAGGAACATCTATTGAATTGGAGTAGAGAAAAATTGATGGATAAAGATGAATTGGTACAGTTGGAAATAAAATCAATTGGACTAATAAATCATTCATTGAATTATAAGGTGATGTTTAACATCTTATAGATAAATAAAACAATTAAACCAATGGTGTCCTTGTAATATGTGAATAAGAAATCAATATAAAATAATAATTTTTTTCTATAGAGACACCTTCTATTTATGAGGCTTCCAAAATAATGGTCAGTCTAATATAATATAATGATTTCAAAATAAATCTATTATAAAATGATTAGGTGATAGTAAAATAAGTCGATGGTATATAGGACATTAATTTATTTTTATCCCCACCATAATCATGGGATGGAATGGTCACATCAATGAGTAATTCTAGGTTGAAAAAATGAAATTGTGTTTGAATATGTCTAAAAAATCACACAAAATTATTAACTAGGGAAAAGGAAAGCTCAATTACATACTGATAATACATTGAATGATGATGAAAGGGGGTCTCACCTTAGAGGGAAATTTAGAGATGAACCAAAGGTAAATCGATGTAGAGGATTCATAAAAAATTGACCAATACATCTATCACATATTGGAATTGTGGTATATGTGGACATCTCCATATGGGTTTTATAAGTCTCAAAGATGTCATTAAAAGAAAATATTCAATAATTTCAAATTCAATAATAATAATGGAGTTATGTAAAATCATGTTCCTCTATGTTAATATTCCAATGTGTTCATTAGTGGTTGAATCAGGTTCATCAATCCATTCAATCAATAAATATGGGTTTATATTAAATTTTCAATCTAGATGCTTCAACATAGTTCATTTATAAGATTATTATACCTTGGATATCATCAAAAATTGTGATGTAGACATTTGGATGATGAAATTTGAGTTTACGAGACACCAATTAGTCAGGAATATCCTAAGTATATTGGCACACCCTTCATAGATATTTAAAAAAGAAAATATTTATTTTCCTGTGGAATCCCAATGGATGATTAGGGTCATATAACTTGATGATCTTTGTAGTGGTTTAATCACTACTTCTAATTCACATGTTTTTTATATTTTTGATTTAATTATTTTATAAAATATAGTAAAATTTGGTTTTGGACTATAAATAAATTTTTCAAAATGAATTTATAGTGGTGTAATATAATGAATCATCTTACAATGAATGGATTGGGTACTAGGGTTGGTCACATGGGTTCCTACATTATTAATTTATTTTGTTTAAAATTTATTCGATAATTAATTTATGAAATCTCATTTTTAATTACTAAACATAAATTTATTGATTGAAATTTAGAAGGAATTAGAAATATAATTGACTCACAAAATACCACCTTTATTTATTTTATTTTATGATAAACACCTTGATCGAGATTGTAATACCATATATGACATGTATCCATCATATCCCATTTCATCCCTTTGGGCATCCAAAACACTATCATATGATGATTTTACCCAATAGAAGATAGAAAAAAAATTAATTAATGAATATAAATATGATTGATTGATGTAATGGTGGAAGATAACCACACATGTACACTTCCCTATTACTCGTTAAAAATTAAATTATAAAATTTTGAATTCATGTCTTAAAAATTGGGAACTCTATGAATATCCCACAATGTCCTTGACTCTGGTCAGTTGTATACCACCATAATTAAAATATATCATAGAAGAATGAGGTATTAGGGATAGATAATGAGATATTTATTGATAGAGATAGAAATTAATAGATTTAATAGCATATTAATAAAAAATATCCAATATAAATTACCTTAAAAAGAATTTTTAACATAAATAAAACCTAAGTAGTAGTTGTTATCTTCCATAGAATAGTGGATGATTCCAAAGAATAAATTATTCCTATAATATAACCACATTTACAATATTTATAGGATTGCATATCACCCATATACACCATTAATAGACCAATTAATGACTTATAATCAAGACTATTCATTATGGGGTCTTCAACGATGGTACATGAGTTGATTTGATTCAGGTTCATCAATTTGTTTCCCATTAAATTGATTAGTGATGTTAATTGGGATTTAACATTATGATTTTTATGGATGATATATTTATTATATTTACTAAAACATTGAAATTTTTTTGGGTGACACGGTCTGAAAATATTTGTCACACCATTACACATGTCAATTTTCACTAAAACACTTTTTATCATCCTTTATTTCAATCACCCAATTTTGTTGAATAAGTTTACTTTTTGAATTGATGAATCATGATGTGATTTATTTTTTCAGTAATGTATTCTCTAATTTACTATTGAAATTTTCTTTGGATTAGCCTTTATTACAAGCTATCATTTGAATCATGATCATCACCTTTCATCTGATTTATTTCCAACCAGTGTTTGGAAATAATAATTACGAAAATTTAATACCTTCACGATTAATCAATTATAGTGTAAAATAAATTTATATATTATAAATTTAGATTAATAAATATCTTTATTTTAATTCCCCACACATAGAACATTAATTTTAATCAATAATTTAATCATTTCAACAATATAAAAGAATTTAATTTTAATAATATATAAATTTCAATAAAAACAACATTAAATTTTAAAAAATGGAAACTGATCATTCTTATTTAAAAATATTTAATTCATCCAACTCATCCACATTTCATATAATAATTGAGAATATTATAGATTATGCTTCATTTAAAAAATTATTTTTATTTATTCAATATAGATTTTGAAATTCATCATTAATGTGAATTCCACATGAAATTTACCTCACATTAATTTCTTTTCACTCATAATTTAAAATAATAAATGTAATATATTTTCATTATTAACTCAAGTACATGCCTCATAAATTAATCTTACATGGAATCTAACATATCCACTATATAAATTCATAAAAAAATTAATCATGAGGTATTTTTATTTGGGTTCAAATGTCACTAAGTCATTATTTGTGTTGATATTTAATAAAATAAGGCACATAAATAATGTTTGGATTTATATCATAGTTCATGATATCAAAAGATATTCTAGAAGAAAAAATCATTCAAAAATGACATCTCCCAACTCTGAAAACATGTAGTAGAGACATTATATTTGTGATCATAATGAATGAATCATCCTCTCATTATTTTTTCTACTTTTTTGCAAGATGAGATAAAAAATATCAAATCCCCCACCAAACCACATATAGTAAATATATAATCTTTCTAGAAATTAGGAATTTTTATTCCATAGAATATATTATTCCTATTATATTCCCACATTACATGCCATGGAAAACCGCATTCACACAATTAGTGTTTTAAATAAATTGTAATATTCTCTAATTATTGTTAGAAAGGATATTATTGGCTTGAAACATGTTTATTTTCCATCAAGGATATTTATGGATTATATTTGTAAAACATGTATTGATTTCAAGGTGTGTCCAAGTATAATGGTCAAAATAATAAAATTACTCTATCATATAAAAAATTATTACATTATATAATAACTATTTTATGATATAGGGAATGTTATAGATAAAAAAATGTATGAGATTATTATGAAATAGAAAATATAATGAATAAGAAATACTGGTTTAGAAATTTTATCATGAATTATAATATATTGTTTTATATAGAATATAATGTCATGGAAAAGTAATAATCCAATCCCTATCAATTTTTAAAATCGAAAATTCTAAAAATATAAAATAAATTTCAATAAAAACTAAAAATATTCAAAACAATCATGATTTGTAAAATTTATCCCCACATACATTCCTTTACTCATTAATTTTTTTAATTTAATTAATATAATAAAGTAAACCATTAAAATTAAAGCATGAAATAATAATTATCATAAGAAAACTATGTACCTTTGATTGATAAAATAGTTTAAGGGTTCAGTGAAGGGACTGTAATATTTTTCAAGTTTGTAAATTGATTATGAATGATAAAATATAGAGATTAAAAGTCATTAAATAATTTAAAATCACACCCCCTTCCAATGATGCCTAAATTTATGTATCCTAGTTATATTTGTATATATTCACAATTAGAATATGATTCTCATGTTTTGAATAAAATATAAAAAACCTCCTCAATTTCCTTCTTGTCTCTTTTATCATCAATCAGGACTTAAAATATAAAATCACACCTTATACAGTGAGGACCATGTCAATGTGAACTCAAAATGATTTTTCAAAAATGAATTAATTCAAATATATTCATAATAAAAAATTAAAAAAAAAATCCTTAAATAAAAATAAAATAACTCCATGATAATTCATGGTTTAATCCTTTAAGTGCATCATGGGTTTTGACTACCTACGGATGTGACGTAACAGCTATTTTTTTAGTCATTTGGTTAGGGGAGTTTATTAGATTCTAAAAAGAACATTTTGTTCATTATAAATTATATTCCTTATTATTTATTATAGAGGAATACATAGACATAGTACACAAAATACATATACTTCACAATGAGATGTAGTTTTCATGGTTGTGGTATGATGATTTGTGGGTCTACATACTTCATGGTCGCTACATTAGAAAACTATTTTCCACTCTGAAGTGCTTTCTCAAGATTCGTTACATCAATTGAATAATCAAAAGTAACTTTAGAGTGAATTTTTATATGAACAAAATTTAAATTTTATTATAAAATAATTAAATATTCACATTCAATGTATTTACATTATTTCTCTACTTCTTAATTAAAGGGAACTTAGATCTCAAAATATTATTTTTTTATATCAAATCTAAATGTGTTTTTGGAGAACCATGTGTTCCTCAATAGTAATATTTTATTTTTTTACATATTCTTCCAACAAAAAATAAGAATATTCTAAATCAACAAAATTAATATAGATCAGAGGGATACTGAATAACATTTCATTAAACCCAAATTATATAGAGTTTAAGAATTTATTATCTCACTGAGTAGGTTTAGTATTAATATATTCTTTATTATAATGTTATTCTTTTAATAGAATGATAATATTTGTAAGTAGGTATTCAGACACCTCCAAAATCTTTTTTGAACTCCACCGCTTTGGTTGATTCTTCTTATTCCATGTCTAGAGATTGGTATAGTGGTGTTTATTCCTCTATGATATATTTAGGTACATCATGTTTCATTTAATTCCATGAAAACATAACCCAAAATATATCTATGCCTCATTGATCACTCAAATGTACATCAACATGTGAAACTATATCATCACTCTCCAGATCATCCTTGTAGATTTCAATCAGGTTGTCTAGATCGATGACCTATTTATATTCATCAATAGAAGTATTAAAATATTTTTTATCATTATAAAAATATGTGATCTAGTTATTCTTTATCATTAGATATAAATTATCAATAATCAAATTATACTTCATTAACTATATCATTCAGTTCATGAATAAAAAAATTAATCTCTTTTCTATTTGATAGATAAATGACCAAACAAGTGAGATATTTATCCCAATATAAGAGATTCTCCTCTATATCATCAAAAACCATTTCTTTCACCTGTTAGTTATAATTCCACAGAGATTTTTTTTTCATCCATAATGAGAAAAACATTTTATAATTATGTATTGATAAAAAAAATCATTTATAACATTTGGAAAAAAATATTGACAGATTGATCAATTGTATCCCTGATAATGGCACCATGTTTTCACATGCCTATCCGTGAATGGTAAAAAATCTAAAATTAATTTTCCTCATTAAACACAATGAAAGACTATGATCATCTCACATGGAGATAATTTTAGTTGCTAGATCACTATTTGAAATTATCATATTCTTCATTTTTATGTTTTTATTAGTTTATAATATATTTAAAATATTTTGATACCAAATGAAAAATATCAGAAGGAAACATGGAGACAAAACATAATGAAAATGGGATAGGAAGAATCCTCTTTTTCCTAATGTTTGTTTCATGGGTTATTTCATTATTAATTTATTTTTTAAATTTAAATACATAATTTATTTATGAAATATCGTCCATAAATTAATATTCATTAATTTATTGAGTATGAGATTTATCATACTTATGAAAATATTTTTTCTCACCAAATCCAAAATACTCTAATAAATATGCTGGATAAACATACAATAGAGATTTTAATACCATACAAGACCTGGATCCAAATTATTTCATTTAATTGCTTTAAGAATTACTATCGAAATCATTTGAGGAGTTTGTAAGAGATATATGAGAGAAAAAATAAATTAAATAATAGAAATTAGTTTGTGAGTCATTTCATGGATGGAAATCAAAAAAAAATTACCCATCCTTCTCACACACCACAAATAAAAATAAAACATATTAAATCTAATAATAATAAATTTGGAACATCATGAAACCTTCTCCATGGCCAAGCCTCAGTTCAGTCATATAGAATTGTAATATTAAGAGATCATAGATTTATGAGGGATGATGTAGAGATATAATGAGAAAGAAATTTAAAGATATGGAGGGAGATAACTATATAAGAACTCTTTGATAAAAACCTTGTAATTGAAATGCAATTTAAAATAAAAAAACCTAAATAGTATCAGTTCTCTTCCTTAGTGATGTGGTTGATTCACTATATTAGGTGATTTAATTTCAAATCCCACATCCCATATATTTTTATTCTTACCTCACACCCCTAGGAAAACCATAAATGGAATAATTATAATTTATTAAACATCCATTATCATAATGGGGCCTTCAATGGAGGTCCGAACATTGATTTTCAAAAAACTCATTATTTCTAATTCCCATCAAAGGGTTTTAGGTTAAAAATAAGGATTACATATTGTGAATATCTATAGATAATATTTTTCATGGATTTTATCATGTATTTAAATCTTTTTTGGAGATTAATTGGGGAATCACATCGTGAAAAAATGGGTTATTACCTGAAATTTTTTTTTTTCTATCACATAATTTGTGATGTAACAAATATGTTTTGAGTGTTTTTATTTAATTATAAGTATATTATCTTCAGTTAATTTTTTAGAAAAAAAAATACATCATATAAAGGGAACATGTCCATAATTATATGTTGCTCATATCCAATTATTTTGGAGACTAAAACTATAAAATATTATAGAACTTATTTCGCAAGAAGGAGATTATAAAGGAGAAACAAATACCTAAAACACCAAAAAAAATCATGGAAGATGGGATGGGAAATAACATGACTAATAAAGAGATATTTATACACATGAACTATAAAATGTCTATAAATATTTGGGTAGATGTCACCATCCCTATTTAATTCATAGACAACATAAGATAATAGTCTTCTCTGGGACAACGTCTAATAAAGGAGATATATCCCAACAAGCTAACCGAATGGGGTTGTCTTAAATTTTTATAAAATTTGGAATTCATTTTTATCAATGACAAGAACATTGATACAGTTGGGTCTAAGTCTATGTTGTTTTTCCTTTTTGTAATTTAGAATTAAGACTTAGGTTTCTAATTGTGGGATGACGATAAGGACCTGGTCATAAGATGATGGAACATTATCATCAATGAGAGGTTTTATGGGTCGAATATATCATAATAGAATCATAAATTTTGGGAAATAAGAAAAATAATTAATTAAAACATGATTTTGAAAAAAAAAACTAAATGATCACATGTTATAGTTCACTCATATATTAGTAGATATCATTCATATGTATGACTAGTCAATGAAATGTTAGAATAATAAAGATCTACTAATGACTAAGGGAATTAAAAAGATATTAAACATTCAGTGGATGTTTCTAAAATATATATGGAACCATGAATATAAATAAAATATAGAGATGATTCTCAAACAGATTTAAGAAAATATTCTAGAATTAGGAATCCAGCCTAAATATTTGGAACTAAAATGAATTTCCTAATTCAAATTGATGATAGAAATATTGAGTAACTATAATAACCATTGAATTTCAATTACTCATATGCATGGGCCTTATTGAGAAAAGAGGATTTGGATTCTTTGAAGTTCAATAGATCTTGTGATATGACTAAATTTCAAAAAGGGAAACAATCAGATGAGAATAAATGGGGATTCTATTTATGGGATGATGCTGATATAATCAAAAGTATGAAATAGTCACTGGTGGTGATGGGATTCTAAAAAAAGGATTGAAAAATCTTCTTATGAAAAAATTTCACCAATTGATAAATATAAAATAAACTATAGTACATTTTGTTTAGTACAATTTATCAATTTTTACTTTGTTAAAATCGATATTAAAACATCCTTTCATCACGTTGTCTTAGTGGAGAAGATATTCCTAAATTTGAAACAAAAATTTGAAGATAACTGGATTTAGGACCATGATTTTAATTTAGATGAGTTGTTTCTAGTGAGTTCGAATCCTTCCTGATTTCAGGAGATAAAGAGTAGTTTTTACAAAATATCTGAGGTGAAGTATCTCATATGATCTAATAAAATAATATTTATGATGATATTAAGGGATATAAATCTAATTCATTGTTTTTATCAAATATGGACTATATAAAAATGATCCTTGAAAATTTTGGATTGAAAAAATATACACCTGGCTTAACCCCTTGTTTCAGACACTTAAATTTATCCAAGGAGAATTAAGTGAAGGTGAAATATGAGGATTTATACTAGGAAAAGAAAATTGTTTTCTCAAATTTTAGAATTTTTATGTTGGTTGTGATTTTATCGATGTATAGAAAATCTCTTCATAGTTGTAGTGGAATGTTTCTCCATGCCAAACACCCAATGGAAGTAAGTAGAATATATGAATAAGATCGTACAATACATGATTTTTTTAGAATACATCGCATTAATTTTTGGTTAAATGATATGTTCATGGGTTTCATGGATTCATGATTTACAAGAGACTCAAATACAAATAATTTCATGACTAGATTTATGTTTACATTTGGTGGAATTATGGTCAAATAGATGTATCAAATGTAACACGTGATTACCTTGTATAAAATTATAAAATAACATGTAAAAATAATGAAATATTGATATGAGTTAGTTTTCTTAATGAAATTTCATAATGAAACCAAAAATAGTTGAAAATGATTACATATTTTATATGATGGTCATAGTAAAATCCATCGTTCCCGAAATCTAGTGTTTCATGAAGAAAAGAAACACATTAGATTGAAGCTCCATTTTATCCAAAATTTTCTGTAAGATAAGTTATTATAGTAATATACTATAGATATAATGAAATATAAACTAGCCTATTCATGAAACTGTTATTTGATGAAATATTGAGGTTGTATTTTTCTTCAGTTGAACATGGGTGAATAGAAGTGTTGATGGGTAAAACTACATGAATTTTTGGGAAAGAATAATTTTTTTAGAATTTTCATTGGATATCTGGATTCAAAGAGAGCTCATTAAAATAGACTTTATTTGGGATATTATTATTAAATTCAACAAGATTTCATGTTTCAATTAATCCAAAATAAGGATAGGTTTTCTATATATAGGTATGATTGATGTTTTAACAACCAAATGCTGATAAATATCAACATTAGGAGAATTATAGTAAAAGGATTATATTAGTGATGGTTACATAGAGTCATCCATGTTTTATAGCTTATTTAGTGGATTATGTTCTGGTATATAAAGATAATCAATGGTTTATAGTTCAAGGGGATGGTTCTCCTAAAACATCAAATAGTGGTTACAAGTATCCAACCAGCTATATTCTATAAAAGTGTGGTGGGACCACCTACACTTTCATCCTGACTTCTTGTACACAAATTTCTTTTAATACCTGAACCTACCAACAGAAAAAGTTTACTCCCTTCATATTTCGTATTAATAAACATTAGTGGTGTTCTACTTTGTATATATTAATAACTCCTAGAGCTATGTAAATGTTATTTCTTCTTTAGTTCCCAATTAATTCATTTTATGAATGTACTTATGTGATGTATTTTTATTATTAGGTTCAATGCCTGAATTAGTGATGTGAGGTGAGTGAATATTATTTTCATTATCTCCTATAATAAGATGAATTTTTTTGAATAGTTTGATTCCTCTATATTGGGCCTAAAGAGTGTTTGATCATCTAGTGGATTAATGATCATTGTTAAATTGATTTCATAGGTGTCCATTCCCAACAATCTCAATCCACTAAGAATATATCCATTAAATTCATCAAATTCCATGTAAAAAGTATGCTTTAAGATCATATGATGAAATTAAATATTTAAATCAAATATAAGTTTATATTAATGTATTACCTCCAATATTAAGTCTCGTGGTTAGAGACATATTCATTTTATTCAATAGTTTTTCAAAAAAATACATATAACCCTACTTCCAAATAATCAAATACTTCCATGTATATTATTAGTAAAACAATCATGGGTTTTTATTACACACAAACTAGTTTCTCTAATTGTAATAAACAGATATATCATAGAACAATGGGTAAATAATCCAATTTCATTACCCTGATATATGATAATTTTTTTAATTTTATCATTTAAATTTTTCTATAAGAAAAATCATTATATACACAACATGTAAACTAATATTGACTTGAAACTATATTATATATGAAATAATAAGACATAGGATATGATTTCATCTTCATTAGTTATTGGAATAACCCCCATGTTTCATTGAACAACCCCTCTATAAGTTGTTATTTAATCCTGTAAAGGACAATCATCTTCAGGGGTATCTTCCAAAATGTGGAATGGTCCCATGTATTATATTTCATGGCCACTTCTAGAATATGAGAGTATAGTAATTATGAAAAAATATGAAAATATGATATTTTCATCCAATCAGAACCAAAACATCCTATATGAAGTTAAAAAATTCCTTTAATAAAAAATTATTAACTTATTCTATAAATCTAATCATAAATAATTTTATCAATATTCACCTCTATTAATTATTCATAAATTCAATAATTGAATATTTAATTATATTCAATTGGAACCTTTTATATTCATCTTAAAATCATATTTTTTCATATTTCCCTATAAGGATACCCAAATACCTCCTTAGTATACCATACCATAATTGTAACACATTTAAATAACCAAAAATAATCATTTTTTTCATATCTCAATTTCGATAGAGATATATAATTTATTTTATGGGTAAAGAATAATTATCCATGGATTAAGGAAAAAATATTTTTAAAATTGAAAAATATTAATAATATAAAAAATCCATCAGTAACCGAGCCCCATTCCAAGTTATTTAACTAATTATCAATAATAATTCTACGTTCATTTTCCACTACCCACCATACACTATAAAACACGAGAATCAATGAATTTCCCTAATAGAGGTAAGATATGTGAAGCTATCAGTGGGATGAAAAAATTAGATTCTAATAACCCTATTTAGAAAAGATATATACATATCCACCATCAATTTTGAAAATCATAATTGATCCATAATTAAGATCCCTTAGATTTCAATAACTAACTGTCTAATTTTGAACCCTCATAATTTCCATGAATATACCAACCTCATCAAAGTATCCCGTGGAAAGTTTTATACACCACATCACTCTATAATCCCATGAAAACTATATTCAAAGTAATTGAAAATATTTATATCTAGAAATTAATCTATAAATAATTACATTAATAAATAAATATTTTTTTTGAATTTATTTAAATTTTCAACTGGTTAAAAAATTTATAAAAATTTCATCCAAACATTTAATATATAAATCTAATTTCAATGGTGTACACAATTTTTTTCAAGACTAGTTAAATTTTTATTTTACCCTTCATTATTAAAAGAAATTATTCAAATTATTATCTACTAAGAATAACCAAATAATGAACTTTATAATTTGATTTACAGTTTTTTCTTTATGTTCCCTTATTATATTTTTATAAAATATCTCAGAATTATTTTTTTAACTATTATTATTTACTAATGTTTTATAAAATTGGGATACAATAAAAATAGAAAAACATAGTTATTTTCATCATTGTTACAACATGTAGTTTTTCATACATAAGTAATATGATTGTAATTTTATATATGTTATTCAATAAGGATATAAATATTTTTTAGAATTATAAAATATATATGATTATTATATGAAATTAAAAATTATAATTAGATTAATGTTAGAAAACAGGGCCTTCAAATTAGTTTTGATGATGATATTATAGAATTATTTAAAAAAACATTATTGTTTTTTTAATTTCACTTATAGATCATCCTCTAAAACATAACCTATTAATAAATAATGTAAATATTATTTGTGATTTAAAATGATAATGTAATTTCATTAGATAGGAATGAAATAGAGTGAAAATAATTTAGGGTTGACCACGATACCCCAAAAGTCACTACATAGATCAGGCCTTCATGACTATAGCCTAAAGAGGCCAAAAAAGATTACATAAGATCATTTACATTTAAAGATGAACTATATTCCCTTTGTGCATAAGTGGATGACCTCAGAGTTAACCATAGATCAAATTAGGGTTATGTTTGTAGAATATATGGAATCAAATATCATTTCAATGGTTTATTTCAAGCAACATAATATAGTTTATATTTTTTTTAATAGAATCTATTATAAATTTACTATATTATTTATACAATAAAACAAAATTTAAAATTATAAAAAATTGATTTGTAAAAACATTTTATACCAATACTCCTTTTTAACTAAATAAAAAATGTGAATCAATTCCTATGTTTTTTTAACAATATAAAATAAAAAGCAAAACCCACGATTTTACTCTTATCCAATAATATTAAACTTACAAAACTATTCATATGTATGAGGGATGAATTTTATATTTAATATTTTAGTTATTTAGTTTTTAAAATTTTGTTCATATGTTTGTAAGTTTTCATTAGTTTTTTCATGTTTTTATTATCTATGTTACCTAATTTAGAAAAATTAATCACTGATTGAAGTATTGAATAATTGAACAAATAGAGTTTAATGCTTTTATATTGGTTTTTTTTTGTCTTTTTAGTTTTTTCCACATCATATTTTCATTTATTTGATTTTTCAATATTTAGGATGATATCATTCTATACATATATATAATAATTACAGTATCATTTTACATGTTTGAGTATTTTATATAAATTATTTATCGGTAATCTCTAATTCCTCCCCTTATATAATTTTATAAATCTAATAACATTTATAATTGAAATAATCATTTTCAACCACTATTAATTTGAGATTCATTATAAGAAGAAATTATGACAATTATAATTACGGTAGGAATATGTTTTATTTAATTCATTTAGTGTATTAGAAACAAATATGATTAAAATTTTAATATATGTTCATCTAGTGAATCTCATGGGGTTTTGATATATTTGATAATTTAATATTTTTAGTTCTTTATTTGTTGATAAAAAAATAATTATAAAATATATTATGTAACTAATTCACCGTAAAAAAATATTTCATGGTCCTAAAATATAATTTTCTGTATTCTCAAAGATATTTTACTTTTTGAATTTTTCATGGAAAATAGTAATAAATTTTTCAATGTTTTTTTAATAAATGTGTTTTTGGATATCACTTGTTTATTAGTGAGGATATTTTATGAGATTAATATATACATGATAAAAATTTTATGATTGTAATTTATATTTACATCATTTAAAATTAATATCCAAACATTTTTATAGTTTTATTATCCAATGTAACATAATTTTGAATATATTCTAATATTCCAATATTTACTATTGTTAAATATTTTTCATATAAATTAAATTTTAATGTTCTAAATTAAATGAATTTTATTATTTAAGTAAAACAAGATATAGTTTATAATATTTTATTTTATACCATAGGGTTGGTTCAACCATTTTGAGGGCAGTTTTGGGGTGTGAAGAATTCTTTCTCAATGAAAAAATAGATTATTTGTAAATAATCGCATGTCATTTTTTAGAATTAATAATAATATGGTTATAAATTTTCACCTATTTAAATTATATTATATTATTCAATGAAAATATTTGTTAAATAATATACTTTCAAGGGTTTTATGAGTATCAATTTAATTTTAATTTAAAAACTATCTTATGATGCTTTAACTGCCACTGAGGTTATGCTTGTAATTTTTTCTTAAAAATTACTATATGAAAATTTTATGTTTTTCAATAAGACTATGGAAGAGAAATATCACAGGAGGGCCTCTAAGCGGCGGTGATTCAGCTTCCTTGCGGGCTAGGGTTTTCGATCTTCATCTTGCTCCCTCCCCTCCTCTGGCGTGACACGGTGAGGGTCGGCATACTCTGCTTGGTGTCGGCGTGCCTCGGTTCTGTTCGTCATCCCAGTTGTGTCGGCCAATCATCTTGTCTTCAAAGGTGAAGATCTGGCTTCGTAGGTTCTTGCAGATGTTCTGGGATTCAGATGGAGCAGCAGCTCGGCAAAGGGGTGGATCTGCCTTCGTTGAAGGCGGTGGCGTGGTTTCGGCTTCAGCTTCGACGGGGTTCGGCGAGTTCCAGGCGTCCGACTCTTCTGGCGAGGCTCGGAGCTGGCATCGGTTTTGCGCGGAGGGGGGTATTATTTTTGGTTCTGGATTCCGTCTTCATGAGGCTTTCCTTACAGGTTCGATTTCGGTGTTTTTACTTATGGTGTTGTTTGTAGTTAAGAGATGGATATTTGGTTTGCTTCTCAATTTGCGGAGTCGTGTTGTGCATCTGCGTCCCGCCGTGTTCTCTGCCGGATCGAATTTGCGATTTGAAATGAACTCGAAAACGATGAAGGTTTTAGGTCAAAAGACGCGAGGGCAGGGTTCCCCGATGGTGTTTCGCCGGCTCTCTGCTCTGATGGGACGCTCGACGGTTGAATGCAAGGATCGTGGTGGCGATGTGGCATGCGGCGCGTGGAGTCCGGCATATGTCAGAGATTTGGTATGATGATGTTTGGATTTGAAGTTTGAATTTTAATTTTGGATGTGGTGGATTTGCGAACCGGATACCAAAAACCTGCTTTTTGAAAATGGAAAAAAAATGGTTTGCAGCAATAAGACTATAACGGGAAATTAATGTTAATTTGTATGTATAGTATTGATATGTCATAGTGATAATTATAGTATTTTTTTAATTAAATAATTTATAATAAAAAAAATAAAAGTTTTGTTGAGTTATATATATTCATATATTAGAAGGTTATGACATAAACTAGAATTATTTTATTTTCTCTTAGTGGAGGTTTCCATGCATGGAGAAGAATCTTCTAGTGATTTCCATGAATTTATGGGGAGAGTGATATTTCCTTCTTTCAAACTCACCATAAATATATCTTATGATATTTTTCATCAAATCTATAAAAACATTGTTATGTTTTGAATCATAGTCTCATCTACATATCACCATGAATATATAAATATTACAAACACCTGGGAACAATAATATATAAAATTTCATGTATTATTTGTAGATTTGTTATATTGATTTATTATTATAATTTTATATAAAACTATAAAAACATAATTTGAGTCACGTGATCCAACAAATATCAACTTGAAGGTATCAATTGTATAAATATAACAACACCACGAATGTGATGAAAAGATTAATAGACTGAATTTTTTTTAGAGATAATTTTTTTCAATTTTAATCTTCTCAAAATCTTTTGGTAAATTTAATATTAAATATATTTAATGAAACATACATTTATATGAACTTATAGTTGATATAAATTTAGAATCAAATCTTTGTGTCCATCAATGATAAATTTTTCTAGGTTTTAGGCCATACATGTTGAAAGATGATAACTAGTGATGATGGATCTATAGAAGCATGTTGGAGTGATCATTGATGTCTAATATTAAATCAGTTGATATAGGAATGGTCATGTGTCCCTTCTCTTTTGGTGAGGGTATGTATCCATTTGATATCAACTTGATGGTGTGGGTGTATGATCTCTTTGATAAGATGATCAAATGAGAGTGTATTTGTGGTCACATAGAGTTTTTGACCCCAATATTGTTATAGATTAGATGAAGGTTGATGTGGAACATTTTAAAGTGTCATGATTCACATGTGTAGGCCTGTGGGGGGATTGTTTGTAACCCTTCGATTAAAAGTGCGTTTTCTAGTGTGTGGGGACATGTATGGTGTTATGTTTGACACAAAAAATAATAATAATCATATTCATCTGTCACTCCTAATAAACACATTTTTAATTATTTCTTCCAATATTTTGGTTATTAAAATGTTAAATTTACATCATAAAATATAATGTACTCAAGTTGGTGTATCAATGTATTAATTTTAAAAAATATACACTATGGTACACCATTTTTAAATGGGGATGAAGGGAACATATTGTCATTCTATTATTGGCATAACTATGAAGAATTTGAGGGATTTCGTAGAAAAATTTGTGATTTTGGTCAATAAAGTGGATTTTTTACGGTGATTTTATATACATCTTTTCTTAATAGTGTTATATATTTTTTATGATGATTTATATTGCAATAAAGATGATAATGTTCACATGATGTGATTATAGGAACATAACATGATGAATTTTAACAATTACTATGAGTATAATTGGGATTAATAGTATAATGACAAAAAATTTCCAGGATGGTTTTTTGAACTTATAATAGAGATGATTCAAACATAACATGAATACAAATATGAATTTTCTTATTGATGATATGTAAATATTTTTTGATGATATTTTATGATTCTTATTGTAATCTCAGAATATATTCATTGATGTTGATAAATATCATGAATCCATAATACAATTTGGACTTTATTATATAGTTATATTATAACTGACATTGACATACCATTATTTGGATTAATTATTTATAGAGGATTTACTGTGTATATTGATTTCCTAATTATATAATTTTATTGGTGGTATATTTTTTTATTTTCACTGATTTTTTTAGTATTTTATGTCATGGGATATTTTTTCATGTGAGGTGACCCTTTGATTATTTGTCACTGAGATATATTCTTTTTTCTTTTCCCAATATCTGATTTTGAGGTGTATTGAAAATTATGGAACTTATTATATATAATTCATGATTTTTTAGGTTAATCAAGTGTAAATGAGTTATGTGGGAAGTGTGATATTATATATTAATTTCTTCTGTCACTGTGTAGATTCATTATGGGAAAATTATTCATTCACTTGGTGTGGTTGAGGTAGAACAATTTGGATATATTATATTATGTGATTAAAATATTCATACATAGTGGGGGAGTTATATATACATTAAAAAGGTTTTAAGTGATATATATTCACGAGGATAAAGTGTTATAAATATTAAATCTCTCCAGGTAACCCACGGGATGAATGATTCATTGGGATAATTTCCTAGTTTCTTTGTTGCCATTAACATAATATACTATACCTGGGGTCTTATATCATGACTTTCATATCATGATATATATATATATATATATCAGAATTTTTATTTTAGTGAGTGTATTTGTGGTAAGTGATTAATATGCTAATAATGATATGAATGGTGAATGAGGATGATGAATTAATGGATTTCTTGTTAGTCGGTTTTAGATATTTTTTATTGATCACATAGTGAATAAATAGTTTTCTATGGAGGTCAGATCATTGCACTGTATGACTATGCTGAATATTATTTTCGACCCTAGTATACAGACTTTTGTATTTTCAACACTGTATTCTTATAGATTAGTAGATGTAGTTGAGAAATACATGGGATGACTATGGATTTGGAGGGATTTGGTGGAGTTCTATATTATGTTGAATATTCTTTATCACCCTTTTATGGTTGTTTAAAAGGCGAGTTTAATTCATACAGATACAATAAGAAAAATAGTCTAGGAAGTCGACCCCATGACTGACACCACACAACCAATCCCCCCCTTCCTCACCATCCACATGTAGTGGGTACCCATATAAGGGTTTTTATTATTATTTTTTATTATTTTTTTATATAAAGGTATATTAACTCTTGAAGACATTATATGTGTTTTAATATGTTATTTTTCAATATAGATATGCATTTAATTTAACAATATTTATAATCAATGTAGTTGATATATTATTTTTTATCATGTTCATGGGTTTTCATTATGATATAGTGATATATTTATTTTGAAAGTAATACCTCCCATTGTGTGTGTGGATAACTCAGTGCTAGTATCTCTCCCCTAGCGTCATAAATGGTTTCTTAGGGTGTTTATTTACTAGAGTACTAGAACATGAAAAATTACAATCATATCATTTGTATGGTGTTAATTCCAAGAATATTTAATATTTTGGATTAGGAAATTATATCAATTGAGTTATAGGTATTAGAGTTTGATAAGTTTTTCTAGATAACAACAGAATGAGTATGGCTTAAAACACAGTCTTATACGAGAAAGATACTTTTTTATAACAATATTATGTACTAATATTGTTGATTTTAGTGTATAATTAAGTGTTTATATGCATCATATGGTTTTTAGGCCATGATCTATATGAATGGGTTCTTATGATTAAAATTTAATTAAATTAATAGTCTATAAATTTATATGATATCCAATGAAATTCCCTCTCATTTGAATGTAATATGTCATAATGTATAAATTTTTGTAGATAATGATGGGTTGAAATGGATTTTTCTTCAATAGTGTTCCACCTATAGTTGATAATGAGGAAGAAACGAGTTTACAAAAGGTGTGTCAGTATTATAACTGATTTCCTTCTTGAGTCTAAGATAATTTGTGCTTAATAGATGTTATAAAAAATTTATTTCAAAATAATACCCATCTGTTATAGTAGAAAAATATTTATCCATAGTTTATTCAAGTGGATTCTTGAGAGCTTATTTTTATGGATTATATAAATATAATAGAAATCGTATTTTATTTTCTTTGATAATAGGTTTTTATGTAGTGTTTTTTATAAACTTCATAGAAATTAAATTTTAATTTGATTTGATTTTTGGGTCATCTAAATATTTATTATTAATGTTCTTTTTGTGATTATGATTATCAATGGAATTTGGGGATTAGATAATAATGTGTATGGAGATATTGTATGATATTTGAATATTTTTATGATTTTTAGTGGGTGGTTATATATTATTATGATATCATTTTATGTATAGTGGAAATGGTGGATTAATATCATTTTTCAATAGTTCATCAATATATATTCGTTTATGTTTTTTTTTCAATTAATTGGTTTTCCATAGTTTGGATAAAGTAGATTTTGTAGGAGATATGTGTTTATGACTTTTATTTTAAATTTTTTATGTATCATTTTTATAGGTGTGGGAGGTTATTATGTTTATATTAGATGAAGGGATATAGATATCTTTTAAACCTAAAAAATTACTTATGGTATCATGATCCCTAGTCTAGATCAATATTATCGTAGTATAGCATGAATAAAAATGTAGTCATTTATTTTCATTATAAAGGGACATAAATTTTAGAATTTGAACCATTGGAGAGATTCTATAGTGAGCCCAAAATGTAGTCACAAAGCGGATGACTTAAATTTATGGATAAAAGATAATGATTCTACTGACATATTCATAATGATATAGTTGGGCGTAATTTAAAAATGGTTAGATTTGAGTAACCAGAAATGATTTATGTCTAATTTAATTATTTTTAAAGGTGTTATATTGGGGTATTAGTTAAATAATTTCTTCTATATTGTTAGGAATATGGTCATCTACATTTGATGTGATAGTGTGGGTCTGAGATAGTATGTTGCAAATTCGTTATCATTGTTAAATGTGGACTCTTCTGAAACATTGGGGATAATAAATAAAGAACTATTTACATGGAAGTATGGGTAATTTTTAAATTTCTGAGGTATGTTTATTGGCCATTATAACCATCGAAATGTTTCTGAAAAATTGATTAATTTTGATAACAAATAATTTAGTGGTTATTTTTTTACATTTTGGGAAATAAAAGGGTTGATGTTTTTAGGGTGGAATGTTGATGTTTTTTGTATGATTACCATCACCATATAAGTTTAATAATTTAAAATATATATGAGAAAATCAAATTTGATTATGATATATGAATATGTTCATGAACTAGATAAAACGATTGGTCATGATAGATCATGATTTATTAAAATTGGTTAGTTGAGATTGTTGTAACTTCATATTAAAGTTATAACTCATTTGATAAGTAGTTTTTTTTAATCCTTAATATAGTGGTGGATAAAGGATGATATGATATTTTCTTATTGAGTATGATTTAATAATTAGTTCAATTTATATAATGGTTGTAATAACAACGATTAAAATAAACTATCTTCCCAAATTCACCTAGTTCATTACCAAATCACTAAACTTATAAATCAATAATAATGGGAATAAATTAATCATTAGAGAATGAATTACCCCATTGATTGTTAAATTTGGTTAATAATATATTATATTGAAAATTTTATAGGACATTTTTGTATATTGGAAATTTAAAAAATTTAATGTAATGACCTTCATATCAAATGTAATAACATATATTCCAGGGTTACCTAGTAAATATTTATAATGATTTAAAAAAATTCATATATATTAATCAATCAAAAAATATAACATAGCCAACTCATATGTAGAAAAAAAATATTGGATGAAATATAAATTAATAAACTCAATGTAATAAAAACAAATAAGGTGATGATCAAAATAAAGCATCGTTCCAATCTATCCTTTTATGCCACAACACTCATGGATACTAAACCCTCCGATTACAACACTAATGCCTATAAAATTGCTAATATAATAAAATATATATCTATGAACATATTCATAACTAAAATGGAATGATTTAAGATGTGGGTCAATTAAAGTGTACATTATGGGTGTAGTTACAATGAAATATTAGGAACCACTAAAAATCATAAATCCCATATATATGAATTAGGTTTACTCCTATTAAATTTCAAATAATATTAAAAATGTATTAATTAATAAATTATTTTACAAAATACAAAAAGATTTTAGAAACTACTAATACAATAATGAAGTATTTTTAATAATAACATATAACTGATAACATGTTTTTTATGTATGGTCTAAAAAATATTTTACCTAATTCAAGAACAACTAAAAATTCAATAAAATGGAATAATCTTATTTAGAGAATAAAATATCCTATCTAAAAAAGGGGAACATTCTTATGAATTAAGGATAGAATTAATCTCATCCCATCCAAAAAGGGTAATTTGGAAGGAGCTAGGGAACTACGATTCAATCCTATCTAGATTCAATGTATCCAAATAACTATCCCATAAATCAAAAAATATTTTTTACTATTATTGATATATCCAAAAAGAATCAATTAAAACAGCAAATAAATTTTTTAAATGATCAATATAAAATGAAATAATATATATACATGTATCCAACACAAATTTGAATGTTGCAATACAAAAATTCAATGCTTATACATACGAAATGTAAAGAAATATACATGAATAAAAAATAGAATGAAATCATTTATGACATAATAGAAGTAGGACAAATAAATAATAATGAAATTAAAAAAACATCATGTTATACTAGAATCATATTTCAAATTTCTCATCTAGATCAATATTTATATTTTCAAAATCTTTTTATGAGAAAAAATTTAATGGAATGAGTTTTTAGATGGTTAATATGAACCACATACTATACCCACTATTGAAACATACATGTATCCCAATGACTATATGAAATATCCATGAAACCGCTCTCTGGTATCATGAAAAACATTACACACTCCCAATATCAGTTAGTATGAAAACATGATCACAATGTAAAATTGAAACATACAGTAGTATAGAAAAACATGTGCATGTAAAATATATAATGTTATTAAAGAGATAATAAATGAAAATAATGAACTGAGTAGAATAATATTTTATGTTGAAATAATAAACAAATAAACGAAATGTTGTTTAAATAAAAAAATGTATTTAATATAATAGTGACCCAATATAACATTAAAAATTCATAAATGACACGAGATCTAATATAATATCATATGATAAATAAATTTTTCTGAGAATCATTGTAAATCAGTCTAAAAAAAATTCAATCCCACAACTAGTTTTTTACAAATAGTCATCTATTATGAAAACACTATAATACACACATCCTTATAAAATTAAATTCATTGGATATTCATGACCAGGTAAATATATATATATATATCAATTTAACCCATTTCAATTTTGGAATTAGTTAATTTGAAAAAAACCCCTTTATGGATAAATAACCAAACCATATCTTCCCACTCTATCAGAATCAACCATTATCATGTCACTAATTGTACCACTTATGAAATTTTAATTATTTTTCATTGAATTTAATTCCATTCAATCAAAAATTTAGTGAGATTATTTTCTTTTTAAAATTTGTTAAATAATACATGGAAGCAATCCAAACAATTAATATTTTATATAGTTAGAGTTTTGTTTAATCAAACTCATACTAATTATAATTTTAGGGTAATTTTGAATAATTATTATATAAATTATTGTTTTTAGAAGTATAATTCTAACCCACTAAAAGAATAAAATATATTATAATATAATTAACACTAATAAGCATTAATTTTTAAGAAAAATTCATGGAATAAAGGATAATTTTGAACAATTTATCAATGTGGTCTAGCCGCATAACAAATAGATAAGCATACAAAATATCATTTTATGACATAATTCGATATAAAAAATTTATTACAATTCATAGGTATCAAAAATATATATGGATACATTCAAATTTTCTAATTTTTTTATAGGAAAAAATATTTATTCAAGGAATCAAAAAATAATTTTTATAGTTTTAAAATAATTTAAATGAAGAATGAAAAAGTATATTAATATATTATCAATGATTTTATGAATAAATTAAGGGAAACCAATGATGTGAAAATATTGAAAAACCTACCTATAAGAATGTAAAAAGGAATTTCTAATACAAAAAATTTATGATTCATAATTTTTAATGTATTTCCAAGAAAATAATATTATATCTAGTCCCAAAATATTTAAGAAAAACATTAAATTCATAATTTTTTATAAGACTTTTTGAAAACAGTGTAAAATTATTTGAGGATATATTCTAAGCATGAACCAAAAAAATGAAATGTATTTTTTGGGTAACATAAAAATTTAATCCACAAAAAAAAACATTAGTATCTTACAAACACTATTAATCCTCTAGGATTTGAGAAACAGAAATTGAAAACCAAGTAAACCCAAATAATCGGAATCAATAAAAAATAATTATAGATATTTAAATTAAAAACTATGATGAAAAGACAATAGGGACTCCTAAAATTAAAACAACCTTATTATGAAATATTACCTTCCTAAATAACCTTTAATTTGGAACCATGATAAGTAATACAAAATAATAACCCATCAAGTAATAATCTTATATAAATTACCCATTAAGAAAATAAAATTTTCTTATTAATATTCCTTTTCCTAAATAGAAAACAATTTCTAATCCATATTGTTAATTTACTATATTATGGGAAAATAAATATTTTAACCCCCATTTTAATGAAGAGAAAATTATAATGACAAGAGGAAGAGTAAAAAAGAGGTAAAAAGTGTGAAATTTATATTTTTTTGGTAAAGGAAATCCAATCATGAAACCCTAGATGAAGGGAGGTTGGTAGGGGGGACATAAGAGATGAAGGTGAAGTCTTCCCATTATATAGACAACCCAAAGTAGAAATAGATCAGAGACCCCCACAAATTCTAAAATTATTTCATTTGAAAAAAATAATTTTATATCTCTTAAATATATAACTATCTTGGTGTTAATTGGTACATTGTACATAGATACTACATGCCTAGTGGTATACCTAGAACTATCCCAATTATATATTCCTCACCAAGTACTTGTTGAGCTTCATTAGGGAACATGATTCCTTTTTCGTCAATATTATGAAAATTAATATTATCTCATAGTATTATAACACAATATCCCATCAAATATCATTAACCTAACAATATCACCAAAAAATAAATAATATATAAAATCATATCCATTAGTAATCACCTTGTTTTTTAGCATGAATCCCAAAAAAATGTTTCCCAAAATATTCAATGATATAATACCAAAAATGAAACATTAACACAACTATAAATACAATATATCTCAAACCTATTTAGACACTAAAATTGTGCTCTGAGTCGAGTTCCACTAGGCCGTAACCATGCCTCTTTATATGACAAAAGTTTTCAACTAGAAGTGAAGTTGTAAAGATGTTATAGTGGATGGACTATACCCTCATATGAATAAAAAATATTTGTCAATAAAAGTATAAAGAAGTATAGAATATCTTCCAGATAGTCATTTTACCAGTAACCCACCCATGGTTGATGCATAATAATAGAAGAAAAAAACATGAATTTAAAAATAACCAATCTCAGAATTGAAACAATAGAAGATAAATTTTTTAAAACAAGGTTCCACGATAGGTCATACAAAAAATATATAAAGGGGTCTCGTGTGTATTTCCTCTGTATGCACAAATAATTGAATACTAACAGGGAAGAAAAATAAAAAGTAATATCCCCCTGATGTAAGGCCCCGAGGAAACATGACATATATCCCATGCTTTGTGGTGAAAAATATGATTTAGTTTCTGAACCCAAAACATTTCTAGATATCAATGCCATAAAATATACACACATCATGAAGGGTCCATGTAGGGTGTGAGAAATAATATGAACAAGACACCGCATAAATTTTCATATCAAACATATTTGAATTAGAAGGTGTATAGTAAACATGAATAACAGGGAACTAAATGTCAAATAAATAAAATTTCTTCCCTTACTCTCAATAAAAACATGAAAATAATCAACCGCTTCCTCTAACACCAGTATAAATATAGTAGATAGAATTCATAACATATATCCCAAGGAATATCCTGATGTATAGATTACCATATGACCCTTAGGATCCACCTATAATAGAATTTTGGCACCATGTGGAAACAAAATCCTCATTTCCCCATCATGTAATTAGTGTCCCCATGAATGCATAATAATCAATATAGCATCCCTAGAACCTGATCTCATAAGTGTCTTAATCATCTCAAATTAATACATCTGAGGCCCTGTGATCCCTACGCTCAAAATAATATCATTTTTAGATCAACAGCTGATGTCTTTTAGAATTATGATGTTTATCCATCAAAATAGTTCTTCCCCAAAGGCCTCTAATACAACGATCTTCTTTCCCTAATCGACAGTCTCAACACTATCAACTGATGTCTCCTCACCATCCCCAATGATTTCTATGAAAACCACATCCAACCATCTTCCAAATCTGTATCTAACGGATCTCTATACCCATACGAGCAGCAAAAACCACAACACCATTTGAGTACTAATGTGTTGACATGACTCCAGAGGGAATAATGTAAAAAACATGTGAGAAAAAATCACAAAATAATTTCATAATCCACATAAACTAGCTCTAATTACCCATATATATATGTCACTCAACCTGATGGTCATCACTATATAAAATCACTAGGGCCAATACTGCAACCTGGCGGCCCCCCACTTCAAACAAAAAAATGCACTGAACATGTGATCTTCATCATCCATATAATTTGGGTCATGCCAATCCTGTTGATTGCATAACCTCATAATAGATGGCCAACACCATCTCAATACTCAAGCTAATCTCATCATCATCCCATGAAACTCACAATAAATTTTTATAAAAAAATTAAATTACATTTAAATAAACAAAACCCACTACTGCTTACTATGCCTAATGTTCAAAGATGCTCACTAGGAATTGCCATTTGTAAACCTGAATAAGCATTCTTGTAGGTATATGTTGACATAATTGTAAAGATCTGGAAAATTCCATGTAATGATTTAAATTATTTCGGATTATTACAAGTCTGTCAAAATTGAAAGTATGTGATTCTGAGGCCTCGTGTGCCTAGAATTGATTTCTTGAACTTTTTTAAGATGCGTTCTATAAATGCACATGAGGCATTCTCTATCATTTGAATTAGTGCTTTGATTAAAAATCTGAGGACACCTTTGAATCTGCTGCTCTAGGATTTTCTTATGTGAGGCTTCACTTCAACCACAGCAGGTTGGGAGAAAAAGTTAGTTTTTGGACTTTTTAAAGAGAAGTAAAATAACATGTAATATTTTTTCTATTTATCCAATTGATGATTTGTGGTGGTGGGACCAGTGACTTGTCAAGCCATTTAATGGCTTGAATCATCAACTATGTAACACCACCACTATCAATTAAAATATGTTCATTAATTCATTTAATGAACCTCATTAATTAATCAATGTGTTACTCACCTTTCCCCCTCCTATGTAAATAGAGCTCGGGATGGGGTTTTTGCATGAATTCCTCAAGCGAGGAAATTCTAGCAAACTCCTCTGGAAATATCCACCTAGAATATGAATCTGAATTCAACTAGCACTGATGATCACCACCGAATCACAAACCAGCGACAACGAAGAAGGAGGTTCATCGATAGTCATCAGCGGACGTCTTATCCATGTAGGGATTTTTGTTTTTGAAATTATAAAATTCATCCTTCCTCGTTCTTGATTTGTACGATAAATGAGGATCAACTAAACAACAGGTTGATTCATGGACCATTCATTAGTCACCGTAGGTTGATGTGGGGTTACAATTCGGGAGATATTTCTAAATTCTATGTTTGTTTTCAACACCCCTTGTTAAAATGCTAATGCGGAGGGCGCGGGCCAATCCGAACAAAGCTCGGACCCTCCAGTGTTCTTTTGGTTCTTTGTTTCCTATGTGAGACCATGAAATGTGATGGTAGGGCTGAGATAGGGGTCACATAGTGGCAGTAGTGACCTGAGAGGCTCGTAGGTGAAGATGGATCCAAGAAAGAACCATCGGAGCACGTCTGATGGCTTGTAGAAACAACAGCCAGCACGCCATGTCGGCGGTTACTGAAGGAGGCATGCGACTACCAATCACGAGTGGTGGGAAGGCATTGATCCGTCACGTGCCACACTGAAACGCATTAGAAGGAGACCAGTCAACCACCTGGCCAACAGTTTCATGGGCTGGGGCAGGGCCCCGCCCGCTGGATGAAACAACCCCACGTCTACGGGGCCAGCAGGAGACGTGGTTCGCCTTTAGGAGGACCGAGCCGGACGCGGGCTGGTCGAATAGATAGGACCCACCTAGAGGGTCCGGACCCATGGCCCAGGCCTGCTAACCAGCCAGGCCAACCACAATGGGACAGACCCAGTGGACCGGGCCGACCCTTAACGAGCTGGACTCGAGCAGGGTCAGGTAGACCCTGGGACCTGTTGGATCGCACCGGCATGGCCGAGTCGGACCGGGACCAAGACCCAAATGGGCCCAGAATAATGAAACCTCTGTAACTAACGAACTGAATGTCTGTTAAACAAGATATTAGTTGCGTTGGGACCCCTTTTTGGGAAGCGGTCCCTTTGGCATATTCTAGAGGGCCTTACCAAGCTGGGCCAAACCAAAATACGATCACCCCCGTTTCACGGAAAATAGTGTATCTAATAGACCGGGCATTCGATCGTTTCGTTGTCTACGACATTAATTCATTTGTGATAAGGCGGACCTTTTTAGATAATCTAAGTGAGTTTTGACCTAGTTTGACATGCGACCAGGGTTGGATCAGACCTGAATCCAACCATTTCATTTTTTCAAAAGTGCCCATATCTCATAGACTGGGCGTCCGATCGATGCATTGTCTATCACATTGGTACCCCTATGATGGGTAGGTCCCCTGGGTATGCTTTTGGAGGGACCTCATTCCATTTGAAATTTGGATGATGGATGGAGAGGTAGAATCTTCTACGGACCAGGCGTGCTAAGTGCGAGAATCCAGTTTCTGGTTGTGACATAATGAAGATGAGAGACCAATATAGGTTAGAATCAGAAACTCCATAGTGGGATGATCTATCTGTATGACTAATAAATCCTACCTCTATACCAGTGACCAACATGGGTCAACACTAGCGACAAATACAGGTCAGCACCAGTGACCAATACGGGTAATCACAAGTGACCAATATAGGTCAGCACCAATGACCAATATGGGTCAGAATCTAGAGACTAATACGGGTCAACATACAGTGACCTATACGGGTCCGCATTAGATTTATAATAGATAAAATGATATCTCTTTACCATTAGTCATCATTATCCCAATATCCTTGAAGTAATATCGTTGGAGTGAGTTGACTCTTTTTCTTTGTGCTTCATTGTATAGATCATGCTTGTGGTATTACCTTTTTGTCATTTCATGTGATATTTTCCTTTGTGGATTACTAAGATACCTTCAGGGGTCTCGGGGTCCCCTAATGAGTTTTTATACTCACCGCTACATGGGATTCTCGATCACGTGTGTGTCTGGTGCATACTACTTACTCTCTAAGGAAGCCTTTAGATGTGTGGGACTTTGTGGATCGTAGTGCTATAATAGAAGTCAATATCCTCTTCTATAACATCATACATACAGCCAAAAACCTCCATGTAGAGATCTAGGGAAGATGAAATAGTTGTCTACTATCTTTTATGTTTCTAGGGATTTTATTCTGACCCACTATTTTCAGTTTACATTTGTACTTGTGGTTGTACTTTAGTCTCATGGTTACACCATATTTTTTTTGTTTTTTTACTTAAGATTCCCTTTTTGAGTGTGTACAGATCTCTAAGGAAGTGTGTTCCCTGTTCAGAAAAATCCTTTAGGTTCTACTCACCAACCCCTGGCCTATGGAAGGCGGGCATGGGGTAGTCAGGTCCAGGCCCCTTGGGACGTGTTGTCACAATGTGGTATCATGGGGCGGTCATTTCTAGTAGAAGAACTACGAGTCTACATTTAATGAGGAAATGATGTAAAGTGTCTTGAGTATGGTTTTCAGTATAGGGTGTCTAGTGGTTGTGCGGCAGCCAAATTATCCATACACCATGACACTGAATTCTATTTTCCAACTCAGTTCCTGAAAACACAGGTTACTACTATTTTGAAATGTTTTGTTGATTGTTCTTGAGTAGCTCACCAGGTATAACTTATTTAATGTGGCACATTTGTTTCTTACAGGATGCCTCCATGAAGACGACCAGCCAATATTCTGATTAGAGATTGTGATAGTGTCCCATCATACGACTAGGAATCGATACAAGGACCACTCACAGCGACGGAACCTTCGGGTGGTGAACCAATAACACCACCACCCGTTGAGTGGAATATGCTACTAGTGGATGATTCACACCAGATGAGCATGCATCATGACTTATATAGATAGATAGCTCTGAGTTTTCGAGGCGAGATAGACCCCGAGGAAGTAGTGGATGAGATTGAGGTGGTTTTTTGGGTCTTTCACTCAATAAAGACACCCGTCGAGCAGATGGAGATTTGGGCCACTAGCCTTCTTTAGGGCTCATCAGGACGGTGGTGGTTCTCGATGCTCTAGGTGCATGAGGAGATGACCCTAACCTGGATGGATATTGAGAGCCTTTTTAGGGCGGTGTTCATGCCAGTGATATTATGCTCTCAATATATTTAGGAGATGCTTCATTTGTAGCAGGGAAGCTAGAATGTGGCTCAGTACTAAGAGAGTTTTAATGACCTCTCCTGATACTCCACCGACATGGTATGTGACCCTTATTTAAGGGATCAAACATTTGAGTAGGGGATACGATGTGAGATCAGAGCTACAATAGTTTCTATCAGCATCCAGACACTGGTTGGGGTGGTAGAGAGAGCTTTTATAATGGAGAGATTCCTTGCTGAGTAGGAACCGACTGTGAGAGCATCTACCATATGATAGGTAGAAGACTCATCTCCAGCTTCTAGTAGACGGACAATTCAGAAACCCATGCGGGATAGACCATACAGAGGGTGATCCAAAGATATAGGGTTATATGTGCGATGCTTGAGAGGCTGAAGGTGCCACCAGCGAGGCATGATTTGTTTCTTCGTATGGGGGTAGGGTCATAGATCTCGTGACTGTCCGACTCCCTGCGTGGATGATTAGCAGATAGTGGAGGGGCCATTGAGGTAGTAGTAGCAGTAGTATAATGAGCGTCATCCAGATGACAGACAAGGGAGGGGAGCGAGACATGCAGCGGGAGGTGGTCAGGGTCACCAGGCGCTACCACCACCACCCCAGTCTATCCACCATGACCTCAAGGAGTGGGTGGATGGGGATAGTCCCTACTAAAGGTAGTATAGGCCCACGATCCTGACATCATTGAGATGATAATAGGTATGAACTATATAATCTCTGCTTTATCAGTACTACTTATCGACATATGTTCTAGAAATTAATTCGTTTTTGTGGACTTAGTTCAGGACACTGAGATTTCTAATGAGATTTTAACTCGACTTTTTCATTTGGATACTCCTACGGGAGGAGATTCAGAGGTCACACATAGGTTCCAACATTGTGATCTTACTCTCAGAGGAGATAGTTTCATATGGGATCTTATAGTAGAAACATTGATGCCCTATGACGACATTCTAAGAATAGACTAACTGTTAGGAGTTCATGCATAGATTGACTGCTTGAGACGTACATTGCAATGTACGTGCAGAGATAGATGTAATTTTTTCTTTTTGGTGAGAAGGAAGACATAGAAGCATGAGATGGACTTTTGTTCTGAAGGGTGCAGCTGATTACATATCATATGGCATGCATGACCTTCAACACGGTGGATGTGGTTAGTCCACAGTTTCCAACAGTGGTGGACAAATATAAGGACTTCTTTCCAGAATATGTCCCATGAAAACTTCCTTTTAGAGAGGTAGACTTCCGCATTGACTAGTTCCTAGGAACAATACCTGTATCTACACCAGCATATCGAATGGCCCATGAAGTGCTCTGAGAGTTGAGGGTACAGTTAGAGGACTTGTAGAGGAAGAGATTTGTAAGGCCTAGTGTTTCTCCATGGGAATCCCCGGAGTTGTTTACCAGGAAAGAAAAAGGATGTTTTAGGCTATGTGTGGTCTTTCGGGGCCTAAACCAGGTGACCGTGAAGAACAAGTATCATCAGTCAAGGATTGATTATTTGTTTGATCAGTTGAAAGGATCACAGTGGTTCTTGAAGATAAACCATAGATCAGCCTATCATCATCTCTAGGTACGAGATGAGGACATACTAAATAAAACCTTCAGATGTTGTTATGGCCATTATGAGTTCTTAGTGATGCCTTTCAGCATGACTAATTCCCTAACAGTGATCATGGGGCTCATGAAAAAGATCATTCATCCATACCTCGATCTCTTTATGGTGGTATTCATTGACGACATCTCTGTGTACTCAACATCCGAGGAAGTTCACATTGTACACTTGAGGATAGTTCTGAACCAACGATGGGAGCACCAATTATATGTGAAGCTCTCGAAGTGAGAGTTCTGGATATAGAAGGTTTACATCATGGGACCCATCATATTAGTGGATGGAGTAGTCATGGTTCCAGGGATGATAGAGGCAGTACTATCTTGGGATCCACCCAAGAGTGTTACGGAGATGCAGAGAATGCTTGGATTAGCAGGCTACTATCAGAGGTTCGTACTGGATTTCTTCATAGTAGCATCACCTATGACTGCCTTGATGAAGAATGGGAAACCCTTCCTATGGTCAGAGACATGCCAGTAGAGCTTTCAACCACTGAGGATGAGCTTTAAAAGCCCTCCCATCCTAATGATTCTAGAGGAGTTCACTAGACACGTGGTTTACTGTGATGCATCAGGGACTGGACTCAGTTACATCCTAATGCAGGATGATGTAGAGATTTCTTATGTATCACGACATCTAAAGCCTCATGAGTATAATTATATGACTCATGAATTGGAGTTGTTAGTAGTAGTCTTAGCAATGATGATGTGGTGACACTACTTGATGGGTGAGCGGTTCATTGTTTACTCAAACCACAAGAGTCTCAGATATATCTGAATCTAAGACACAAAAATTGGCTAGAGATCCTCCAGGAATATGACTTTGTGATAGTCTTTACTACTGGGAAGGGGAACATAGTGGAAAATACACTTAGCCGGAGATCAAGTTCATAGATATTGAACGTGGCTTGAGAGCAGTTTTCCTCACATAAGTTAAACTAAGTAGATGTAGATGAGACAATCTACCTCTAGTAGATTTTAGTTTCCCCTCCACTCCTTTAGCGAGTCAGGCTAGTGAAACTCAGAGATAGAAGCTGTGAGACTACAAGTGTTGATATATCCTCAGTCCATGCACCTGACGAATATTCAGAAGGTGGGGAGCATGATATCTTTTTCAGAGGACTTATGGTCGTACCAGTGGCACAACCAGAGGAGGTGCTAAGGGAGGTCAATATATACCCCTTATAAGTACATCCAGGTATGATGAAGATGTATCAGGACCTTCGGTGTCAGTAATGGTGGCCATAGATAAAGAAATATGTGTCAGAGTTTGTTTCTAGATGCCTCCATTTCCAAGAAGGGAAGGCTGAGCACCAAGTACTAGTAGTCTTGACCCAACCCCTTGAGATACTTGAGTGGAAGTGGGAAGGGATATCAATGGAATTTTTGATGTGGTTACCATATACGTCTATAGGGAATGATACCATCTTGGTAATCGATGAACAACTCACTAGGTCGGCCCACTTCCTTGTTATTCGAGAGAAGGGTTCGATAAATAGATTGGGACGTCTCTACATTTTGGAGGTCGTGCGACTTAATGGGGTGCCTCCAATGATATTCTCGGATTGTGACGCATGATTAACATCCTGATTTTGGAAAGGATTGTAGGAGGCTTTCAGGACTCAACTTCACTTGAGCACAGCTTTTCACATGCTGACAGATGGTCAGACTGAGCGGATCATCCAGACCATGGAGGACATGCTATGTGCATGTGTCCTTGATTTTGGTCATAGATGGGAGTACCACCAAATCTATGCGGAGTTTGCGTAGAACAATAGATATAACTCCACCGTTGGTATGGCCCCTTTTGAGTTGTTGTATGGATGACCATGCAGATCACCCTTGTGCTGGACAGATCTAGGAGAGACATCACTCATGGGACCTGTGATGGTACATGTTACCAATGAGAAGGTTCAGGACATCCAAGAGAGGATTAAGATTTCACAGAGCCGTCAGAAGTCCTATGCCGATATGTGATGGAGACCACTGGAGTTCCAGGAGGGGGCCACGTATTCTTGTGAGTCTCCCCATGACTAAAACTACGGAGATTTGGCTGAGGCGAAAAACTATCACCGAGGTTTATCATACCATTCCTGATACATTGGAGGATTTAAAAGGTGGAATACCACTTGGAACCACCACTGCATTTGGAGAGGGTGTACGATGACTTCCACGTTTCCCACCGGAGGAGATATGTACAAGACCCATCTCACGTCATCGACAAAGGTGATACGGAGATTGAAAATGCGGTAACATTTTCGGTTTACTTGGTTGATAAATAGGATCAATTGTAGAAGATACTTAATGGGAGTTTGATACCTCTGGTGCGTAGTCTATTGCAGCACAAGAATCTCCAGGAGATAGCATGGGAGAAAGAGGATCGTCTGCGTGCCCATTACCCCTCTTGGATTTTGTATCCTTGTTTGGATTTATGGGACGTAAATACACAAGGTGGGGATAATATAACAACCCCGTAAATTCCATGTATTTGTTTCTAATTATTTTGGATTATTACAATTCTGCGAAAATTGACAGTACGTGATTTCGAGACTCGTTGTTCCAGAAATTGATTTTTGAACCTTTTTTAAGGTACGTTCAGTAAATGTACGGGCGATGTTTTTTACATTTTGAACTGGTGATCAGATTAAAAATATGAGGACACCGTCTAATTTCCATCTTCAGGATTCACTTATGGTAGGCGTCACTTTGACCACAGTATGTCAGTATAAAAACATTGTTTTTGTACTTTTTATGGTAAAGTTTAATAACATGTATTTGTAATTTTTTTCTTTTTCTCCAAGCATGACCAATAGTGGTGGGACCGGTGACTTGTCAATCCATTTAAAATCTGGACTCATCAACTGTGTAACTCAACTATTGTGAATTAAAATAGTTTCATTAATTCATTTAATGAACCTCATTAATTCTTCATTGTGTTACTCACCATTCCCCCCTCCTATTTAAATGGAGCACGAGGTGGGGTTGTGGCATGGATTCTTCCAGCGAGGAAACTCTAGCGAAGTCCTGTGGCGAAATCCACTTGGAGGATGATACCGGATTCAGCAAGCGGTGATGAGCACCACTGAATCATGAACTGATGACAACAATGAAAGAGTTTCTGTCGATCGTTGTCAGCAGATGTCTTATCTAGGTAGGGGTTTTTGTTTTGTATTTTATAAAATTATTTTTTACCCGTTAATTTTTTATACAAAGAAAAAAATAAACCAAAGTGGTTTGATCTGCAGATTGTTTTTTAGACATAGGAGGATGATACAGGGTTACAATTCAAGAGTTATTTCTAAATTATATGTCTGTTTTTAACACCACTAGTCAAAACGCTAATGCGGAGGGCCCAGGACAATCCGAACAGGGTCGAAATTCTCCACCAATCTGGTTGATCTTTTGTTTCCTATGCGCGACTATAAAATGTGATGGAAAGGAAGAGATAGGTGTCGTTTAGTGGCACCAGTGACCTAAGAGACTCGTAGGCACAGACAGCACCATGAACGGACCACCAGAGCACATCTGGTGGCCCATGGGAAGAACCGTCGAAGAACCACGCTAGCGACGGCCGGAGGAGGCCCACGATAATTGGTTGTGGGAACTAGGAATGCGGTGCACCATCCCGCACTACTGTGTCCAGATCCACTAGCCCTAGATGGCCGCCATGGAGAAGGGTTACACCGGCAGGCAGTACTAGAGGTAGCAGCCACGACCAGCGGGCTGTGGCAGTAGGGGGAGGTGGGGCCCCACCCCGCGCCGCGTCGATGGGGACTAGTCGGCCACCTAGTAGACTATTTCACATGGTGGGGTAGTGCCCCACAAGCCGGATGAAACCATCTCACATATACCTGGCCAACTAGAGATGCATTCCGCCTTCATGCAGACCGGGTCGGACGTGGGTCGACCGAACGGGCTGGACCAGCCCAACGAGTCGGACCAGCCCAGCGGGCCGGACCTTCGACCCAGCGGGCCAGCATGGGTGGGCTTAGTGCCACACGGTAGTCTGGGCCAACTGTGGGTTGGGTCCACGAACCATCCGGGATGACCTCGATGGGCCGGAACCAGTGAACCAGGCCGACCCTTAATGGTTCAGACCCAGGAGGGTCCAGGTAAACCCCGGGACCCGTTGCATCAGGTCGTCCCAACCGGCCCCCATATAATGAAACAACCTTAACTGACAAACCAAGTGTTAATTTGACACACCATTAGTGGCATTGGGACTGATTTTTGGGAAGAGGTATTTTTGGCATATTCTGCCTGGCCTGACCGATCCGGGCCAGACAGAGGTTCGATATCCCCCATTTCACGGAAAGGGGTGTAACTAACAAACCAAGCATCCAATTGAAGCACTGTCTATGGAATAAGGACCCATGTGAAATGTAAGTCCTTTGTAGATACTATAATTTGGTTTTGATGGAGTTTAATGTCATACCTAGGAAGGATCAGACTTGAATTCAATCGGGTCCTTTTTACAAAAGTGCCCATATCTCACAGACTGGGCGTTCGATTGACGCACCGTCTGTCATGTTGGGACCCCTATGACAGGGCAGTCCCTTTGGTATGATTTTTTCAGGACATCATACCATTTGATATATGAATTTTGGATTGAGTAGTAGAATCATCTAGAGACCTAGTGTGCTACGTGTGGGAATCCAGTGGCAGGATGTGACATGTAAAAAAAGATCGATGAATACAGGTCAGCATCAGAAACTCCAGAGTGGGATGATCTAGCTGTATGAATGATCATCCCTAACTCTGTACCAGTGACCAATATGGGTCAGCACCATCGACAGATATGGGTCAGCACCAGCGACCAATATGTTTCAGCACCAGTGACCAATACGGGTCAGCACTTGTGACCAATATGGGTCATCATCTTGTGACCAATACGAGTCAGTATAGAGTGACCTATATGGGTTGAAAATTAGAGTTACTACTAATAGGATGATCTAGATTTGTGACAAGTCATCCCTATCCCATTAACCATAATGTTATACCGTTAGAGGGAGATGTCTCATTTTGTTGGTGCATCGTGATTTAGATCCTGCTTGTGATATTACCTTTGTGGTATTTCTTGTGATGATTTCATTTTTGGATTACTGAGAGTCCTTCAGGGGTGTCGGGGGACCCTAATGAGTTGTTATACTCACCAATGCACGACTCTGCCCACACGTGTCTGTCTAGTGTACACTACTGAAACTTCGAAGAAGACTTTGGAGGTTCAGGATTTGCTGGAGCTTGGTGAAATGGGAGAGGTCGAGAGCCTCTTCTTAGACTTTAGTCATACAGCTACTACACTCAAGGTAGAGCTCCAGGGTAGATATGAAAGCTAAATACTTTTTTTCAGTTTTTAGTGCTTGTATTCTGGCCCTCTTTTTTCAGTTTACAATTGTACTTGTAGTTGAACTTTACTGTCATGGTTACTCCTTACTTTTGTTGGTTGTTTACTTCAGTTTCCTTTTTTGAGTTTTACATATCTCTAAGTCATTGTATTCCCTATTCGGGAAAATCCTTAAGGTGATAGTCACAAACCCCTAGAATATGGATGGCGGGCTTGGGGTAGTCACATCCGGGCCCCATAGGATGGGTTTTGACAATAATTTTATCATTTTAAAAATCATCCATTAATTTAATAAGGTCTCACTCAGTCATCCCAATATAATTCTCAATAATGTAACCCTAAATCACAAAAAAAAACATGGAGAGGAACAAGAAACACCCACCTCGGGTTGGTAGACACCCACACATCCTATCATAGCCAATAAATAAAGCCAATCTAAACAAAATGAGTGTTTTAGAAGAACAAATTTAAGGTGGGATAAAACATATTTCACTAATTTAGGGAAATTTATGGATAGATAAATGTAAAGTAGAATAAAGAGGAGTTAGATCCTTACCAATTAGCATCCAACCCCACAGACAGATCTAAAAATAGAGTCCAAATGTGGATGATGGATGAACAAATGGGGGAGAAATAAATGAGTGCACCCTCTTCTATTCGTGGTTGATGGAGGAGGAAAAGGGAGGAGATAACCAAAATAGAAACTAATGGAATGTGGAATTTTCACACTTTTAAGGGGATGCATGGTTTGCCAGCAATTGTTTTCAAACCATTCACAAACTATGTGACACTAATTTTTCGAACACTAGGCTCGCATGGTTCATGCAAAAAGTTTTCCAAATAATGTTAATATTTGTGTGAGCCCTCGGTAAAAATATTTATAGTTTCTCATACTAAAATTCTACCCCTCCTGTGTGGTATGGAATACTATGCACATAGCACCTAGGGGGACATGTAGTAGCTCCTGGGAGCCTACATAGTTTTTCCAACCCGTGCACCCCATTCTATGAACCCTAAAAAGATGGGTGTTCTACTGTAGACAAACCTAAAAATTATCATAAACCTTGTTTCACTTTCTGAGCATTAAGAATCATAGAAATTCATTGTCTATTTTAAAAGTAACTCTCACAATTAATTTCTAATAGTCGAACAAAATAGTTGGCCTACCCATCAACCTATTATATTTTACAACGGGTGAGGAATTTACCCCACTCCAAGAAACCCAGGATGTTACAATATCTTCACCATAACATAGACCCTCCCTATTCTATGAAACAAATCATTGATATAGAATGAAATATACCCATCCTATTAAAATCTAATCAGAATACCCCAGTTATAATGTGCATAGTCCAACTACCTAATGGGATCCCCACCGTTGGAGTTACCTACAGTGGTCACATCCGGACCATAAACTAAAATAAAACTGATTGTCGATCGACCATTCTATGACTAAAAATTCTTCATGTGAGGTATTTTCACTCATCCATCTCATCGGCTACTCACATCACTCCCCTACAAGTTTTTGAAGCCATAAAGTACTTCATCATCTCTTATTCCTACCTTTTACATATGTCACTCATGGAACCTATGTGGTTTTTCATCTCAAAATATGCTCAAAAAGTCATTCCTTATAATCCATATGTATCCTACATAGTTTCAATTCCAGGATTCCAATGCAACTCGTCTAGCTACAAATTGATCAATGGACAAATATAAATTTCAATTCAAAACACAAGATATATTTATTTATAATGTATTTAAACTGATGAAAACCTACTAACCATCATCCAGTTATTCCATTGATACATATTGTGCACCTTTTGAACCCAAAATGGAACTTTCTACACAAGGGACATGACAAAACAAAATAAAGGATAAAACCATGTCACACCCAAAATGTACCTCTAATCATAACCTACACCACATCCCACTTTTCACCTTGCATCTCCATTGCATGAACATGGATTGAAGATCATCTACATGGTTTCCATCCTCCCTATGGTGTTGCACCATCCACTATACACTGACCCCACTAATGGGTCATGTTGTCTCCTCCACTACCCCCACATGTAGTTGAATCTCAGATTTCAACTCTAGGCACCGTTCACTCTCTAATCACATAAACTTTTGGAATCCCTAGTCCCTGAATTTCGACCATATGAGAGTGTTTCTTATAGATCCTCTCGAGATGCTGACATGGCATCATGTTCGGCACCGATTTGGTGTGTGATGTCATTTTATAAAGAGGTGTTCCATCTAACCACACCGGAAGCATGCCATCGATGAACCACTGTGAGGTGGCCTTCTCAAGTATCTAGAATGAACTCCCTATTAAGAATACTCCCAAACTTGCCTCGTGATATCTCAAGATTCACCACTAAAATAAAATGAATCCATCACCTGACTTGAATATGACTAATCAGTCAAATTTCCCTCATCCATGAGTATATGATTCACCACCACAAACAATATGTCCAGTATGATGATGTTTACTTACACCAAAAATGCCTTCCATAAACCATCATCGAAACACCTCATTATGAGGTTCCATCTCACACCATACAATTGTGATGTGATATAACTCAATGAATGAAGTTGAATAGTCCATTATTGGAATGTACAAATATTGTAGGCTCAAGAACATGGATGATATCACTCCCCTTAGAGTCTTAGAAATAAATTTCATGAAAAACGAGACCCCAAAATAATTCCCAACTAATCTCTCATGTCTGCCTACTAGAACATGAAGGTCCCACCTATGCATAGTTGTTCCCCTAAAAATATACATCGTGAACTTCACCCTCTAGGATAGGGGTGTCAAATGCTACACAAATATCACCTGCATTGACTCGACCACTATTCTCAACTGTCTATGTTTCAAAATCACAATGAAACAGTAATGGGTTTTGTGACTAGAAATCTTGAGTCAGTTATTCAATATAAGGATCTACCCCATTATCTCCCCTATCCTTATCCTAGATAACACATTCTAATATCCCATTGAGCAACATGTTAATCAATAATGTAAAAACAATTAAATATTGTAGCATCCCACATATACCTAATCCTATACTTGATACATTACATGTGATTCATTGTCTTCCTGACACTCTAGGGAATCCACATGACCCTCAATGTCCTCAGTTTGTGCTTACTCCTATGGAACCAGATCGTAACCTGTCTAACGGCCCATTTGATCCCATATGTGTGGAATCCCAATGAATATAAATTCCATTGTCATATATCCCAAATAACATCTATATAAAAATATAGGTAATGTAGTTACAGGAAACACATTTTCACTACCATTACTCTCCCCTATCAAAACCCTATCACCAAACATCTAACCCATTGGCCAATTACACACCCTAATCAAAGCTAGGAATCACATATAAATCTGGACACATTGAACCTTCTAAACCCACATTGTAGTTAGAAATCACGTATCAGTCCGAGGTAGATGAGTAAGATTCCACCAAAGAGCACAAGGTAGGAAGACCATACATAGCTTCCATTTTTGACATTTTTAGTATCTCACCCCCACATTCATTGAGTCATACACTTCATGAAGAACCATTTCCCCTTAAACTGATGACCATGTTTTCCAACATGGTGATCAACATCACCCCATATCATCATCCAAACCTATTGCTATAATATCATGGACCATTAAAATATATTACAAATTATATATAGATTTCAATGGGTTAAAATTTTTGGGCTGATTGAGTAAGATGAAACAAAACAGGGTATATGTGTTATAATTTTGTTTAGATTCCATTGTTTGCACTTTAAACAACGCAACACCTATTATCACAATTTAGGAACTAATAAAAATCAAAAGTTTTTATCATGGAACATGCATATATATATATATATATGTGTATATATATTTAAAATATCAAATGTCCCTAATCAGAATGAAAATATAAGAAACCACCCCTTGTCGTACTGGACTTAGGGTCCATATCCTCCCTTTCCTTACTGGTACAAGGGTCATGTATATGATAGAAAAACATCAAACCCAAGTGTTCCACTTAAGGTGGAAATAAAATCATATCTAAAAAAGAATCAAAGAATAGAAATTCCCACCCCTAAAAACATGGTTAATATCACTTACATGGGGTTGCAGGAAGCCATTCCTATGTTTTAAACCATGTTATGAAAATATTCTATTCCCCAGTATACCATTAGATATATAGTTAGACCCCAAAAGATTTTTTGGAATCTTCTTTGATTAAATTTTCAGTTCCTGGCCCATTTATCCAATTGAATGTTGCTACGAACCATGTTCTACTATTCCTAAAATGTGTTTCCCCATACACTAAATGATACTGACAAGCAGCAAGTGTGTAAATATGTGATAGTGTGGATAATATACCCTCTAGTAATGTTAAAATATTGGTCAATATAAATATAAAAACGGAAATTAATGTCAAAATAAACATTGGACCTATAACCTGTCTATAGAGGGTCTACAAATATAGAAGCAATAACTAAAAAACCATCTCAAAATAACTAATTTTATAAGTATAACATTATATATTACCATATTAAAAATAATATTCCAATACAAGTCAAACAAGAAAATAATTAAATGGGGTTTCCCATCAATGAACATAGTATGTACATAGAATAGTATGATGATACAAAAAGAAAATAAAAAAGAAAACCCTATATGAGCAAAGACCCAAAGATCCCTTATCATCTATCTCATACTAAAAATCCCAACACAATATTGCATCCTCTGAGCCCAAACATTTACCTGATCTCAAATCATTAAGTCTACATTCATCCTGAAGGGCCCATGTAGGGTGTGGGAAATAATCATATTATTCCACCACCAACATGTTATTATAAAACATTTACGAATATGTAGGTGTTTAAAAAAACTACTAGAAGGGGAACTTCATATAAAATGAAAACCCCTTTTCCCTTGGAAATAACATCCATAAGGAAGAAATCAACTACTCCATTTTTTCCTGATATAAATGTATTGGTGATGATCTGTAACCTATATATTAATGAATCCTATGATGTATAGAAAGATGGAGAGCGCTAATGAACCTCTTGTAATATAATCCTCACACCATGTGCTTAAAGACACCATGTATCCACATCATGTAATCATAATCCTGATGGGATGCCCAATTGTCAGTATCTTGTCCATGAGACCTCATCTATAAGAAATCTCATAGGTTCAAAGAACGATGTACATGGAATATTGACACATATCCTCTAAATAATGTCATCATCAGCTGAACAGCTGATGTTCTGATGAACAATGATTTTTTTCCTCCCAAATAGTCCTGTCCTAATGAACTCAAGTATGGTGAGACTCTACCCCAAACCAATAGTCTCAACATAATAAACTGTTGGATCATCACATTCCCCATGTATTTCTATGACATGTACCTAAAAACTGAATCATAACCCACAACTAATAAATTCATATACCCATATGAGGTCCCAAACCCACCTCATCATTCAAGTCTAACAATGTATACGTGACTCCAAACATGACATTGGCCAACTAGGGTTAGGTAAAACCACTAAATAATTTCTTAATCCACTTAATCCAGTACCTCATGACCATAATACCATTTTCTCAACCTGATGGTCATCACCATCTCATATCACTAGTGTCATTCCCATAACCTGATGGCCTCACTAACTTATTTTGATGACATTTTCACTCATCATATTATCATCATCACCAATATAAATTGTCCCTCTCCAAACCTAATATTTTCATCGCCTCATAAAAATTTGAAACAACATATCAATCATTTGGTCGAGCCCATTATGTTCCCTTGGAACATATTAAAAATTAAAAAAAAATAATACATTGAAATAAGAAAACCCACTTCGTATTATTATTACCTAGGTCTAAATCCTCTCAATGGACATAGCCATTTATAAACATGAAGGAGGATGCCTATAAGAATATCTTCACATAATTTAACTACTTTTTAAAGAATCCATTAATTTTATAAGTTCTAACTTAGAAAAAACAATGATGAACTCATGAATGAACACCAAAAACATGAATCAAATCATAAAAGAGGACGAGCACCACCTACCCCATGTTGGTATATTCCCACACGTTTAATTGTACACTATAACTCAAGCAGATTTGGATTGAATTAGTGTTTTAGAAGAACACCCTAAAAATTTGGTACAACTTATCACATGGATTTAGAACACCATTTGGATCGTGCAATGTAAAATTTAAGAGATATGATTTAGAGACTTACCGATACACATCTAATGTCGAAGAGAGGTCATGAAATGGAGATCAGATGTTAATGGTGGACCAAGACCTTGGGTGGGAAGAAATGTGTGTTCCATATATTGTACATGGTTTAATAAGGATGAAATTGGAAGAAGTATCCTTAATATATGGTAGGGGAAATTCTATTTTCCCAATTTTAATGGGTGTACGATTAACTCGCATAGTTCAGCTAACCATGTAACACCCACTACTGAAACACCAGGCTCACACTGTTTATGTGAACGATTTGTAAATCAGTATGCAAACCATGTATTATCCCTTTATAAAAAATTGAAGTGGTCCTCTCATGTATAAGCTACCCTTCATACATGGTTTGGAAAACAGTGAACAGTGAACCATGAGGGTAGAACAGTTACTTATAAGAGGCCACACGTTTGTCCAAACTGTGTGCCCTAGTGTGTGCACATTGGAAAGTTGGGTGTTCGGCCTCTAAAACACCCTAAATATATCTAAACCCCTAACACACATGTTGATAATTAATATTCATATAAAATCATGTTTTGGGTTCAATAGTACAATCAATATTATGATTTTATAATTACTAAATAGTTGGCTTACCCTCCAAACTCTAAATATTAAAAATGGGCATGGAATTCAACCTATACAAAAAACCTTGGATGTTATAGCACCTATCCATACAAATCATTTATTGATTTCCATTTATGTTTTACACTATATTTAATATATACCAAAAACATATAAAATTTTCAATAATTATCACATAAATTAAAATATTTTTTAAATAAATAAAAATTAGAAATCACTTTTAAGTCACATGATTTCAAAAAACCAAACAACCTTTATAAATTATAATTACATTTCTTTTCTATTTTACTTATTATGAATACATCAATTCTAATGTGTAAACACTTTTCAAAATAAATTTCTGTAATAGAAAAATTGATATAAGACTACTTTATATACCTTAAATATATTATAATGTTTCACTTATAGTTTAAAATTTCTATTTTCCAAAACATGTTCAATAACTGAACACTAAATAAATATAAATTATTGATTATAAATTAAATACACATGTGAGTAAATCTAAATAATGAAATTTCCCAGAATAATGTATCCAAGATAACATAATTACTTTATTATTTTCATATAAGTGTGTAATATTTATTCATATATAATAGTTAATACATAAAATAAAATTCACATGTCATAATGTTCCACAATACATATGATTCATAAAAATAGAAAATGGATCGTAACTTATCATTTCAACTCTAATTGACTTATATCAATATTTTCTCATTTGTAATGTTTCACTAAAATATCGAAACATCCCATTGTAACTTTTTCATCCATCATAAAGAGGTTTATAATTACCTTTTATGATTACTTAAATAGTTTGTAAAATCTTATCTGCAATCTATAAAATTTTAAAAAATAACCTAGTATGAAGTATTCTATCAAAAAAAAAACTAAACTATCACTAGTCCCAAATGTGTTCCCTAATTTATAGGGGTTGGAATCTATAACCAAGGGATTAAATGATTTTTTAGGGAATGATTTACCCTTTTTAGTTATTTAATTTTGTAATTATTATATTTTGAAAAATTATTTACATAACCTTTATGTATGTCAAACATTTCCAAGATCTAATTTATGTACATGTTCACACAATAGAAGAAAATATTCATCATTGATTTTGAATAAGTATATATAATTAAATAAAATAGAGTGCATCTATATTAATGTTTCTAGAAAAAATTATAGTCTAGATATATATCAAGTTTACAAATGAATTAAATAAATACAAATAGATTTGTAAAAAACTAAATAGGATTTTCAATGATCAAAATGAATCCTCTAGTTAATTTATCCTCCCATGCTACAACACCTCATGGATACTAATATATGATATTGTGAAATATTTCCCAACAAATATTAAATTTTACCTTATATCTATCTATGTACCTAATAATTGTCGAATAAGTGAAATTTTATATATATTGAAATTTATATTGATGGTATGAGTTGAAAGACCAAACATACCGCACCGAATATCTGAACTTACACAAGTAATAATTTTGTGAATGCCTAAGATATTTTCTACACATTTAAAAATACAGTAGTAAATTAATTTTTATAGATAGAAAACAAAAAATGTGAAAAAATAAATGAATAATAACATATCATCAACAATAGCCATAAAAAATATTTGTTTTTACTAGTAGGATCTAATCATGATTTTAATGTTATCTATACATCAAAACCTCATTAAAATGATAAAAAAGGTCAAGGTATATGTTACCCATTCCATATTAAATGAAAATGTGTAGAAAAAATTCATGGATCCATAATGATCATTCAATTAGGAAAGGGGAATATTGATAGAGTAAGGTTAATAAAATTTCATTCTATATAGAGTCTTTTTATCTAAACACCCAACCCGTAATTAAAAATATGGTAATCAATAGTCTAGATATCTTATTCAAGGGTCAGCAATATTAACATATAGCTCTTTTAAATGATAAATATAACAAGGTAACAAATTATATATATCCCCAAAACTTATTATAAATCAGCATGAAAAAATTTAATAAAAACTTTCTACCAAACATAACTTATAAAAAAATACACTAGTATTTTTTATTATAGAGAATATTATGATATACAAGTAGAAAAATATAAAAATCATAGTGAACGTAAAAAATAAAATATTGTATTCTTGTAATATATTGAAAATTTATCTTTTTGAATAACATTTAAACTTTAATGTTCATATTTATAAACAAAAATTAATGTATTTATTTCATTTTATCTCAATATCACCTACTTATTATACCCAAAATCATAGAATACAATCATTACAATAAAATTAAAATTATCTATGTAATTATTTACCTTAATTCAACCATATCATCACATAATCCATATATTAATTATGTCATTAATGTGATCACCAAGTCACAGGGACAAACACACTAGTGTACCAATACATGTACATCATATGTAAAGAGTTTACATAATGTGAAAAAGTAACAGAACATGGAACTACCTATAATAGGTAATTAAATTACATCCATGAGGGAAAAAATAATGTAAGTTGAATATATTTAATGTAATTAACCATAGTGTAACCTAAACTATATTTTAAATGTGTAAAATTACACGAGAAAAAATAAAATAAGCCTAGATATTGATAAATTATATAATAGGAATAAGAAAATTAACCTTAGTAAAATTCTAACATATCTATATCCAATCCATTACCAGAAGTAATCTAATTAGGTAACACCATAAGTATGGTTGGTACCACATTCTAATTTAATCCCTTTGTATATTCCTCATTGTTCTATAACCACTAAGAATAAACCTATAATCTGTAATCCAATATTTATGACCCAATAAACCCAAATAATATACCTCTATAAATTAATAATTATGAATACCAACACTTAATAAAATATTAAAATACAAAGAGGACTCATAGAATAAAAAAAGAGAAAAAACAATTTACACGACTTAAAAACAATTAATTTTTTCTAAAAAAAATAAATACTAGGAAATATATTTCAATACACTACCCATTATCAAAAAAACCATAAATTAATCAAAACCATCCATCTTAATATTTATTTAAGAAAGAAACAAGAATACTATAAGACATATCATGATTTTTCTGTAATTTTTGGAAACCAAACTCCCAAATTCAAATAAGGTAAAATAGAAATGAATAGAGGAAGAGGGAATAAGAGATGAAGGTGGAGGATTTATCTTGATCTAGAGAAGTAAATATACTCAAAACCATGGACATGGGGAGGATAATATAGAGGAATGGGGAGGCATCCAACTTTTGTGTCTCATATGAGAAATTATCGATAGGAGAATTTAATGGTTAAATTTACTTGAGATTAATGAAAATTCACATTCATACAATATATAATTAGGAAGGGTCTACTAAGTACTCATTATTTAGAGATATAAGACCCATGTTTATAGATCTAGAACAAAACATGTTGTATATTATTTTTTTTATATAATAACTACAAAATATTTAGTACAATTCATAAAGAAGGGTCTTTTCTGGTGTGGGATTTGGAAGAAAATGAAAAAATATTACAATATATCTAAGTATAAAAAATTAATAAATTAATAAAAATTTAGAATTCAATCTTGGTAGCTCCATAATGAATAAAAAATCCTTTTTAATTTCAAAATATCCTTTAGAAATCACGTTAAATTGTAGAGTGATCCTAAAATTACCCATTAAGGGGTTTTAAAAATTAGTACAAAAACTTTTATGAATAATGATTAAAAATAATTTTGAAAACATTTTTTCTTTTTGAAAATATATAAAATTGATAAATAAATTTTCAAAACATAATACTAGGTTATTAAAAATATATAATCATAGAAACAAACATATAATATAAAATTGAAAAAATAAACTATTTTAAAAAAATAGCTTTATAATTTCTTTTTCAGAATATAATAACATTTGAAAATACAAGGAAATTATGTTCTTGATAAAATATAGCAGTGGTTTTTCAAAATATTATATAGAAAAATAGAATAAAAAACATATTTTCACGTGGTTCAATTAAGGATATCAATTTCCTTCCCATATTTGAGGGTTGGGTCTACTCTCCTGATCTAAATATTGTTTTCAATGTCCATGTGATGAAATTATATAAAACATTTTCAGCTTTATCTATCATTTATTTTAAAAATATATTTAAACATTTGAAAATATAACAATGAATACTTACATATATAAGTTAATATGTATACATCTATAAGAAACCATTACATGGTAATAAAATTTTATAAAACACGCGTGGCTTGTTAGTGGAATATGTAGTCCTTGGTCATCGCTATATATTTATGAAAAATCCATAATTTTTAAATAATATTTTTCACATAAAATTATAGCTTTAATATTTAGAAACACATTTACAATTTTTAAAATAACTTACATAAAAATATTTATACATATAGTTTCTAAATCCAATTTTGAAAATAAGAACATTCATTTTGATTAAAAAAATACTTTTCAAAAATGGAATTATTTTAAAATAACTCCCCCATATAAAAATGGTTTTTAGAAAATAATAAATTTAAAATATTTTAAAACCAGTCACCGTTATATAAAAAGGGGTTTAAAAATAATACATAACATTTGGAAAATAAAGTATCATGTAACATAAACTATTAACCAAACATCATTCTAATTTAATTCCAAGATGGAACACCTTTCCTTTAGCCTATACTCACTATCAAATTATTTCTCCATCCAGTGCAACTTGTGTATTTTTATAGGGAGTCTAGAAGGAAGTCATTGGGTGCAGAACCTAATGTAATGACCAATACTTATAATCCCCAATACCATAAAAAATAATTTGATTATTTACTAATTATTGGAAATTGTTTTTAATTATGGACACATATTTTTTATTTTTTCCGTATATATATCATTTCAAATTAAGAAATATATTAAATTTTTATTTAAAATTTTTATTCCTTAACCATTATGGAACAATTTTTATCATGTGTCTATATAGAAAAATATAAAAAATCGAATCGAATATATATATATATAATATTATGGAAAAATATATTTTAATATAACATTTATATCATATAAATTTTAATAAAATAAACATTTTATCATATATATATATATAAAGTTAACATGTAAATCGATTGATGTTTATATATTATGATTTTTTACTTTTTATTTTGAATTCATTCCTTCCATCACACAACACATATTTATATTATTTATTCCTTTTATTATTATTGTACTAAATTCCATTGCCTATAGATATTTTTATAAAAAATATATAATTATAATGTTATAAATATATAATGAATATATATATATATACTTATATGTATATATAACATATATATATTACCATATATTTATTTTAATATATATAAAATATATATTAGAACATATATATAATGTGTATGTATCATTAAATGTAAATATTTTTATATAAGTGTTAATATATAACATTTTCTCTTTTTTTCTTCACTTTTATTACACACACCACTCACTTTTCTTCTTTGTTTCTTCCTTCACCTTCACATAACACACCACCAAATTCACTTATATATATGTATATTCATTTACTTTAAATAATTGAGATGTATATATATATATACACACCTATATAAAATCTAAAATATATATAACACACACACATATATATATATTTTACATAACATATATTGTTACATAAATTTTTATTTATATAACACATATATATGTTAAAATATATATATATATGTGAGGTTTATTTACACTACACACAACACACATGTTTTTTTCTTTTTCAGGTCCCCCAAAAACTATGAAAATTATAACTTTTCTATTCAAATATTTAGTTCTTTAGTTCTTTTAACTCCTTCACTCTTAAGGAGTGAAATATACAACCAGTAAATTTTAGCATATATTATTATTTTTTGTTCCTTTCTCATCACACACAAACAAAAACTTATTTCTCATTTTTTTATATATAATTTTCTTAAACATATAATTATTATGAAATGTAGAAAATATATTCACGTTATTATTTTTATATTTATATTCCATTCTATCCTTATATATGTTTGTGTATATACATGTAAAATATAACTACATATATCTATATATGAATATATATATATATATTCTGTGTGTGTGTGTGTGTGTATATATATTAAATAAAATTTTGTAACACATTTTTCATATAGAAACAGAAATATAATTTTTTATTTTAATTACACCAATGTATATATATACATACATACATACATACATACATACGTATATGTATATATATAAGTACATGATCATAATTTAATCTTACCACATATATATTATCATGTTTTATTACATATATATATTATATATATTCTTATATGATTAGAAGATCTATAAATTTAACATTTTTATTAAAAATAAATAAATATATTTATTGTATACCCTTATCATTTTTATATCACTAAAATATAAAATTACATATATATTAAAATAAATTTTTTAATCTTTATTAATATACATTATATTGTTAGTTTTAATATATAATTTATATTTTACTAATTTTATGATAAGATATTGCAACATATTAATATTATATAATAATTTATGAAAAATCATTATTTACATAACCATACATATGATTTTACAGGATGATAGATTAAACACCCCCAAATATATTTTACCCTCAAAAGTATTTCTCTGTGTATAAGGCTAATTCTGAATTTCCATTTTTAGAAAATGTAAAAATATAATCACTAAAATATTATAATTATAGAAGTCACCAAAAATTTAATTAACTATGTTAGTCAGAGTAGTTCACTCAATAGGGGAGGGGGGAATTGAGTGACTATAAAATTTTCTGTTAAAAAAATGTTTTTTAAAAGAAATGGTTTTCCCCAAATTTAAATACAACACATTTAATCAAGGTTATATTGTTATAAGAGTTTTAATGTTTAAAAATATTCTTTAGAAGATTGATTAATTCTCATTAATCCTAATATGTATTATTAATATAACTTTTGAAGTTATCCTACTAAGACAAATCAGTTATTACTTCTTTCCAAGACAAACTATCAAAGTGAAATTAGAGTTTTCTGAATTATGAAGCAAAGTAGTAAAACAGAGAAGACTAAATTAAACAGGACAGTGGATATAAAACAAGGGGTTCAGTCTCAAGCCGATACCTAATCCACTCCACTTGGTGATCACTTGCCCCCAAACAGTTTATATAAATAAACTTTGATCCACACCCTGGATCGGGGTTAACAATAGTACATAGACTGTCCAGGTCACACAGTGACCTCTTCCACAGTTTTCATGGGTAGATAAAAACAATAACCAGGCCACACAGGGACCTCTTCCATAGTTTTCATGGGTAAACAGAAATAGAGAGTTTTGGTGTAAGGATTTGAAAATCCATCGGTTTAGCACATGAGTTAGTGTGTGTGGAATATACAGAGTACTCACACTGCTCAAAAGGTAAGTAAAAGAATCACTAATAGAGAGTATATATGAGTTTAGAATGCTCCAATGATTTTAAGTTCCTCTCTGGACTCCTTTGATTTAGAAGAAATTCTTCTGAGTCCTTCTCTGGTTTTTGTATTGAAAAACAGAGTGTCGTGATTCAGCTTGTGCTCTCCATGAGCTTTGACAATGTGAAGATGTTATCTAGATTCCATTTTACTTCGTATATTCTTCAGCAGAGTCAGATTGTGTGCATGTGAAAATTATTTCATTGAAAATATTGCAAATTTTTTTTTGTGGTCGTCATCACACGCATTTTATCTATTCAGTATCGCGCTCTATTGTCGTTGGGAACTCTCCAATATTTATATTCGAAATGTATGAGATTTAGCTGACAGGTTCTAGATGTTTCGTACCTCGTACCTCATACTATTTCTACAAAGAAACATTAATTATGTTAGTGCCTTAAAGGAATAAAATATGACTGTTAAACATTAAATTGATAGATAAAAAATAGTTTAAGAAATGGTGTCACAGTAGGTTGAGAAAACGGTGTCTTCTACATGGTGTCTAAGTGTCACAGTGCCTGATCTTCATGGTGTATTTCCTTCATGGTGTCTTGGTTTATGGTGTCTCTGTCATGGTGTCTCGGTCACGGTGTCTTGGTCACAGTGTCTCAGTCACGGTGTATCTCTTCACGGTGTCTGGATAACTGTGTCTTGCTTCACGGTGTCTGGCTAACTATGTCTTGCTTCACTGTGTCTGACATACTGTGTCTTGCTTTATGGTGTCTGGCTAAATGTGCCTTGCTAACTATGTCTGGCTTCATGGTGTCTAGTCTTCACGATGTCTTATACTTAGGCAAATAACTGTATTAAGACTTAACAGTAATATTCATGAAATGAATTGTGCTTAACCATTATAAAGCATGAGAGAGATTGAAACAAAAATACAAATGATTGGATATAATTTATAGGATTGAACTAGGTTGAAAGATATTTGTGGTCATTAATAAGAAATGTGATAATTAAATAGATTTTTGATCATTAAAACATGATTAATACATGAGGAGTCCAACAATCACCCCCTTTTTGATGATCACAAATCATGTACAGTAAGAGTGTAAATTGGATGAAACTAAAGAGAACCTAACATTTAATATAACTTTCTCCCCCTTTTGGGATTATCAAAACGTTAAAATAAGAGAGGGTAAGCAGTTCACATTGCATTAAAAGTAATCAGGATATAGTACAACAAAAAGTAGAAATACAAAAATCAATGACATCCCCATCAAATAGTATTAAACAGTGGTCTTCTTCAAGGATTGGCATTCTCTTTTCCTTTATCAGCAACAGAAGAGGAAGCCATAGGTGCAGTGGATGATTTGGAAGAAGGTAGAGATGTGGTAGAGAGAGAGGGTAAAGGGAGAACTTCGAAGACTGAGGGAGCCAATGTTGGAGCAGTAAAATATCGAGGCAGTTATTGGTCAAGGATGAAATTATTGATTTGACTAATATCATGGAGAACAGACATGGATGTTTAAGCTAAGGCAGAAGTGAAAGTAGGTAATCCATTTCTGAGAGGAGCATCCAGTGGAGCAACAATTTCTGTACTTTTCACATGAATATATGGTCTCAGAAGTTTAATGAAGTTTGCAATAATCTCTCCTCCATACTTCATGGCCTTTTCAAAATCATCTTTTTTTCCATGAACATGTACAATAATCTAGTAAACTCAGGGAGCTTCGGGACTTGGTTTTTGAAGGCTTGGGTTACAAGAGGAATTCTCAGATTCTATACAAGGTATTTGAAGTGGTTGGTAATATCAGTCTTGGAGAAAATACAGTTGAAATAAAAGTCCACATTCTTAGAGATCTCCTGCTAGGAATCATTGGAAATCTTGTAATCAATTTGCATTAGATCAAGAACTCTATCCCTATTCTTGATAACTTCTGATAAATAAGTCACATTGAAGCCATGTAAAGCATTCTGAAGCTCTTTTTGGACTATAGATCTGAGAAAATAACTTTCCAAGGCATGTGTAGAGGATTCACCAGAGGGATGAGAAGCTTTGACGGCTGTGGTTAGAGACTTAAGATAGTTCAGTACCTTTTGAAGACAACCAATGTATTCATCAGTGAGTTTGTTTAAATTCACCACAATCTCTCTCATTTATTTCAACAACTGTTTGTGCATTTCTGCAATATTTTCATCAAAGGATAATAGGTAATGGTGAATTTGAGACACAACATCTCAAGAAATTTGAGACATAGATGGTTTTAAAGAGGCAGTAACAGGTTCTGATATGGACTACAGCTGTTTCTGCATATCTTACACCATGCTTCTCAAGGTTGAGACTTCACCACTGAGAAACCAATTTTCAACTCGAACTTCTTGAATTTCCTGGAGCATTTTTGGGTTGGATCTGTAAAATAATTTTCTCCAAAAGCAGTGAGACATCTCTCTCACCCATATTTGTCACAGCACGAGGTTGGGATTTCAAAATATTTTCATCCTCAGAAAAGATAGTGTCTGCAAAATCCTTCAAATCGTCCATACTGAAAAAGGACAACTGTTCAGGTTCAGGTTCAGGTGGAGGTTCAGGTGAAGGTTTAGGTGAAGGAATTGGTACAGGGGTATGTTCAGGTTCTGGTTCGTTCTCAGGTACAAAGATAGAAACTGAGTTGAATTGAAATAGTTAGAAAGATCCAGCCCAGTGACAGTAACTTGCTAAGATTCACTCACATCAAAAAATCTAGGGAATTTGTACTGGGTGTCCATAGGACTAGACTCAGCCGGATGTGATACTTCATCAGTCTCATGATTTTGTGTTTCCACCCCCTCAACAGATGCTTCCTTTTCAGGATCTATAGGCCTATGAGATAGTTCTAAAACCACAGGTTCATATCTAAGTTCCTCAATCATCTCATGTATAGACAACTAAAATTATATCTCCATCCTCTCTTCAGAAGAGGGTATTATCTCAAGAACAGGTTGTTTCTATGGTAGTTCTTCCAGATTTTCTTCTTCCATAACAGGGAGTTGTTCTACAATAGCCTCTTTGATTAGCCACTAAATGAGGATAATATTCATTGTCAATATATATACTATTCATGTTCTTTATTATTCATAAACACTATTTTAGTTCATTTTACACTTTGAACATCATTTCACATTATGATTGTAATACCTTCTTAAAATGCACTATTATGTGGTATATTTTTGAACATCATTTAAAGTAACTAATGATTCATCTTATTTTAAGGAATATAATTATACATATTTTAATTTTATATTTTTTAAAATTGATCTACACTTAAATATGAACATGTTTTATTCAGGGATCAGTGGATAATTCATGGAGGATGATGGAGATATTTGGAAATGAAAGGAAGCATTTCTGGAGAAGGCATATTGGACACCAGCCCACTGATGAGACTGTGGGGCCCATCATACAGGCCCAATTAATCCCAAATTTTGTGATATGCTAGAATAAATGTATAAAAACAAATCACTATTCAGGAGATAATGCTAATTAGGCATCCATGGTGGTAATTTAGGCGGCCCAAGTTAGAGATAAAATTCTGGGCCAGATTCTACGGCCCAGAAAAACAGCCCACTAATTTGATCATATCTCGGAATCCAGAACTCCAATGGGCCCAAATTTTACATAATGTTAGAAGACATCCATATATCCATATTCTTATTCTATGCACCACTCTAATTCGGCCATCTAGAAGGTCTTACAGACGCGTCTTTGCGGTGAAGGAAATCTGGCTGCCACCACAGGTCAAGGATAGAAAAAATCAACTCTCCCTTACTTTCCACCCACCTATGGCCTACCACAATTAATTGAGGAGACTTGGAATGTTGGAGGCTCGACCCAAGGGCTCAAAAATACCTATTTAAGGCAGTGGTGTTGGAGGATTGAAGAATCTTTGAGCTTTTTTCATCTTAATGTTATGCTTCCCATTTCTCTTTGTAATGTTCTTCCTTCACATGTAAGTTGTTTTAATTCATCCTTGTTTCTTAATAAAAGTTTTTCTTCTCTTATTATTCTATTCTTACCCTTATCACTTTGATACTGTTGGTTCAGGGTGTGAACTTTTTCATACCAAACCTTGTGATATTATCACACAACGGTGGAGTGATTGTTATTTTATTGCGTTTTTTTACTTCTCCATTTCCTCCCTCATGAGTCTACTTTCTGCTTCCATTGTAACCATTGAATCAATGAAGGGATAACCCACTTATGGTTTGATCCAAGGGAGTAGCAAGGGGATGGATTGGATGTTATTTATCAGCTCATTAATGTATAATCACTTCTTTAATTTAGATTTTTATTTGATGATTTTTAAACTCCATCGTCCTTGTGGAATTTAAGGCCACACACTCCAAGTGCTAATACAAACCTTTACCTTGAAGTGCTCAAAACATTGATCCTTAAAGTGTATAAGTGATTATTATTAAAGGTTGTAGGCATTAAACCAGTAAGTTATGATGTTGTTTTATCTCTTTAAATGAACACATCTCAAATATAAGAAATTGAAATCATTAAAAAAGAAATACGTCCAATCCACCCCGAGCGATAACCTAGGATCAACTCATTCTTTTAAATTGAATTCACTTAAGTCTCTTAGAGTTACTTTAAACCCATCTAAAATCAACCCATGTTGGCCAATTCATAGCCAAAAACATTCCATAGAATGTACATTTCTATAGGTTACTTCTTAGGTCTCTGTGGATTTGATAACCCAAGCTAAACTACAAGGACCGTCTTACCTTCTTCTCTTGGGTAAATTTGAGCAAGAATCAAAATTTGGCGCCATTGCCGGGGACTTAAGTAAGTTATATTATAAAATATCATCCTTTTTTTCATCCCTCTTCTCTGTTCTCACCCCATCACTCCTATGTAATTCAATTTTGAACAAGTCCAAACATGGGACACTTATCCCTACTTTGATCACCCAACCCCATGTGTGATGTACAATGACCATCCTAATTTCTACTTGTTGGATCATCAACAACATAATGAAACAAAATGTTTTTACTCCTATGATCCAAAAAAATTCCAATATATAATGAGTTTCAATCCCCACAGAGCCAATATGAACACCCTCATGTGCAATTCCAACAACTTAATTATCTACCTGAAATAGACCATATTTCTCAACCACTTACCCATCATGATCCACAACCATTACTTGAAAAATTGTGTCAACAAATGGAAATAATGAATTTTGAGGTTTCATCATTGAGGTTAGAACTACAAAGCATTAAAAATTGTGAGGAACCCATCCCTACACAAATTGTCCCTTCCATAACCTTATGTGAATTTTCTAGTTTCCAAAAAACCTCTCACGAATTTACTGAAGAGAAAACCTTTGGATTTGGGGAAGATGAAGAGGATCATGGAATTTTTGATGTGTGTTTAAATCAAGAGGAAGCTGATTTTTTGTATTCACAAGAGGTAAATTTGACATCATGGATTGAGTCTCATGAATATAACTCCATTGATGATTTTTCAAAAATACAAATCACTGAACCATTAAGAGAAATCACAAACTTTGAGTCCATACCCATTCCTGAAACTGATCTTTCCAATTTGGTGGTTGAATCTTCTATTCAAAATGAACCAATTCTGTTGAGCAATTTTGAAAATGAAACTGAGTTTAATTCAAAGTCCCAACCTATGTTAGAGAGTTTTAGCCTACCTAAATGTGAACAAAAGGACATTCCATCCACCCTTAAGTTTCCATTCATTGGGGATATCCAAAAACTTCCAGTTGTCACCATTTCTTATCCTGAAACCAATAAAGTGGTAATGATTCTTAATGTCTTAGAAAATACTACAAAAGAAATTGAATCCATAATTTCTGATATTCCTTGGATTCACCTGCTCATTTTAGAACAGAGGTTTGTGCATGAAACAAATTCTAAATATAGAATCAATTTCAACCTAGTAGAAGTGGTGAAACATGTGGTCCTTAAAATTTTTAAAGTTGGTATTGGATAAGTTGGGGGGTTCAAGTCAGGCTAACGACGTTAAACAAAGCGCTGCATGGGAGGCAACCCATGGTTTTCATGTTTCCAATCATTTTGTTGTTTTAATCAAGTTTATATTTTAAATAAGATTAATGAATCATTTTGATATTTAAAAATAAAATAAAAATATAATGTTGACATGTTCTTCTATTATGAGTATGGATGGGTATGAATGGGGAGCACCATATTCATCCGTGTCACGTGGTGTGATCCTTGAGTAATACCTTATCCAGAAATTTAAAAAGAATACAATGTATCATCAGTTTATTCTATTTTATATATATACATATATTTTACATTCTTTATTATATATATATATTGTTTTGTTTTGTTTTGTTCGTTTTGTTTTTCCTTTCTCTACTAGGGAACTCTGCAAGTGACATGGATATCAAAAGACTAATTTGGAGCAGTAAGAACTTCAACTTCAACCACCAGGTGATTTCATTCGATGATCCTCAGTTTCAATTTTCTTTTTGAACTTCTATTATCTTCCTCTACTCCTTCTAAAATTTCATTTCTTTAAACACTGGGGATAGTGTTGTTTTAATTTGGGGGGGAGATAAAATAAAAACAATGCTTTTGTGTAAAAAAAATGAATGATTTGAAAAAAAGTGTAAATGGAAGGAAAAATTACTTTAACTTTGAACATGGTAATACACATTGCACACTTTGAAACTAAATATCAAATAATTTAGAATTCCCTGATTCTGATTGTAATCCTTGTATAATTACATGAGCATAGATTTTGGAAATTATGGTTGTCCAATGTGATATTTCATTGTTTATATTTTCATCCAAATAAAAAAAGAATCACAATGCACGTCCTTTGGATAGTGGGGTATTAGTTTGAGTTCATGGGGTCCCCCAAATAAATAGCATAGGTTTGGTGATCATTTTAGTTTAATATCAGTATTCAAAAAAAAATTAAAAAAAAATTAAAAAAAGATTGTGCGTAGAGCAATGAAATGACATAATGTGTGGCTTTTGGTACTTAGGGATAGTGACTCCATAGTTGTTTGGCCCAGAGTTAGTAATTTTATCTCTATTTTTGTTAATTTGAATTTTTGTTTGAATGAGTTAACTCGAGATGATGCCCGAGTATGTGGGCTTCACTTGGTTCCCTAAGGTCTTTGAGCCTGGGAGTCATCGGTAAAGTCTCGCTACAGGGGTTGACTCTTTTTAGTGCAACTTCAATTACCATGGAAAAATTGAAAAAACAAAAAAAAACTAAAAAAATTATACAAAAAAAATGAATACTCATCTTAATATTGAAATGTGATTCCACCTAGCACTTTCGTAATTTCCCCCTTGAATAAAGAAAAACCCCCATGTCTATTGTGATGCACAACACATCCTCATTCTTAATTGATATTGGATGAAATATGGCAATGAATATGAACAAAGGTATGGGCATGGGATTGGGATCTGCTTATGAAACTACCTTGTATTAAAATATTTTTATGGGTTTCATGATTGTTTGGAATAAGGTTTTTTGGTGATCATTGTGTATTAAAATGTTTTTTGGAAAAGGGAATTCGAATTTCATATTGTTGAGATATATTTTGCTCGGGACTAGCAAAACTCAAGTTGGGGGGTGTGATTAGCCAATAAATGAGGATAATATTCATTGTAAATATATATAATATTCATGTTCTTTATTATTCCTAAACACCATTTTAATGCATTTTACACTTTGAACATCATTTCACATTATGATTGTAATACAATCTTAAAATGCACTATTATGTGGTACATTTTTTGAACATCATTTAAAGTACCCAATGATTCATCTGATTTTAAGGAATATAATTATACATATTTTAATTTGATATTTTTGGAAATTTATCTACACTTAAATATGAATATGTTTGATTCAGGGATCAGTGGAAAATTCATGGAGGATGATAGAGATATTTGGAAATGAAAGGAAGCAATTCTGGAGAAGGTAGATTGGACACCAGCCCACTGATGAGACTGTGGGGACATACATATAGGCTCAATTAATCCCAAATTTCGTTAGATTCTAGAAAACATTTATAGGAACAAATCAATCTTCAGGAGATAATGCTAATTAGGCATCCATAGTGGTAATTTAGGCGGCCCAAGTTAGAGATAAAATTCTGGGCCAGATTCTGCGTCCCAGACAAACATCCCACTAAGTTGATCATATCTCTGAATCCAAAACTCCAAATGGGCCCAAATTTTACATCCGGTTAGAATACATCCGTATCTCCATTTTCTTATTCTATGGACGACTCTGATTCGGCCATCTAAAAGGTATTACAGACGCGTCTATTCTGTGATGGAAATATGGCTGCCACCTCGGGTCAAGGGTGGAAAAAATCAACTCTCCCTTACTTTCCACCCACCTATGGACTACCACAATTAATTGAGGAGACATGGACTGTTGGAGGCTCGACCCAAGGGCTCAAAAATTCCTATTTAAGGAAGTGGTGTTGGGGGATTGAAGAATCTTTGATCTTGGTTTCATCTTAATGTTATGCTGCCAATTTCTCTTTGTAATGTTCTTCCTTCACATGTAAGTTGTTTTAATTCATCCTTGTTTCTTAATAAAAGTTATTATTCTCTTATTATTCTGTTCTTATCCTTATAACATTGATTATTTTGGTTCATGGTGTGAACTTTTTTGTACCAAACCTTGTGATATTATCACATAACGGTGGAGTGAATGTTATTTTATTGCCTTTTTTACTTGTTCATTTCCTCCGTCATTAGTCTACTTTCCGCTTCCATTGAAACCATAGAATCAATAGAGGGCTAACCCACTTATGGGATGATCCAAGGGAGTAGAAACAGGCTGGATTGGATGTTATTTATCACCTCATTAATGTATAATGACTTCTTTAATTGAGATTTTTATTTGATGATTTTTAAACTCCATCTTTCTTGTTGAATTTAAGGCCACACACTCCAAGTGTTAATAAGAACATTTACGTTAAAGTGCTCAAAACTTTGATCCTTCCAGTGTATAGGAGATTAGTATTAAAGGGTGTAGGCATTAAACCAGTAAGTTATGATGTTTTTTTATCTCCTTAAATGAACCCATCTCAAATATAAGAAATTGAAATCATTAAAAAGGAAATACATCCAATCCACCCCGAGCGATAACCTAGGATCAGCTCATTACTTTAAATTGATTTCACTTATTTCTCTTAGAGTTCTATTAAACCCATCTAAAATCAACCCATGTTGGCCACTTCATAGACAAAAAAATTCCATAGAATGTACGTGTCTATAGGTTACTTCTTAGGTCTCTGTGGATTCGATAACCCAAGCTAAACTACAAGGACCGTCTTACCTTCTTCTCATGGGTAAATTTGAGCGAGAATCACTCTTCCATGACAGGGAGTTATTCTACTATAACCTCTTCCATGACAGGGATTTGTTCTAGATTTGTTTCTTCCATGACTTGCTGCTCGGGTTCTGGGAAAATTGATACTCTTTTAGCCTTGGGTTGGATTTTCAGATTGACATCATCTCTAGGGATAAGAACTTGTTCTTCAAGAACAACAAAAGGAACAATAGTCCTTTCTTCCTCAAAAACAACTTGTTCCCTATGAGGTAATTTATCTTATTCTTATACTTCTTCTGAATAATCACCATGTTTATCTGGTTCCAAACCAGGATCAGAAATGTCCTTCGGCATTGATGGATAATCCACAAGATTAGACTTCTCATAAGTCTTATCATTGTCCTCCACCCAATCCTTTTTCCAAGGGTTCCAGCTAATCTTCATTCTCCTGATTATGGGTTTAGAGAGACATTACTCACAATCCACAATCACTTCTTCATTGGGTCCAACTACTCCATTGGTAACGAGAATGGATGAAATCTACCGAGAGTAGAATAGAGAGGTGGATTTGGATGTGACCTTAATCAACTCACACATATAGTGAATTATGTACTCACACAGGTTGACTTTGTATCCCTTCTTCATAAGAGAAATCATAAAAATATCTTGATACTTTAATACAACAATGTCACATTTCCTCGGGCTAACTAGATATTGAACAAACTTGAACAAAAACCTTGTTTCTCCATCAAGTTCTACAGCTATGGCCCTTCTCTTGGGGCCATTACTGGTTAGGTTTTTCAAAGCATCTTCAAGGTCAATGAAATCAGTTGTAGGTGGTGGTTCGATTTGATAATAATATTAAAATTCCTTCATGAGGTATTCTAAGGCATTTTGCCCATAACCTAGATGAGAAGGAGAATCTTTGGCCATTAATCTAGCTTCTAACAAAAAAACTTTCACCAGAGTCAAAAGAAAACTGTGCGTACTGGTAGAACTGAGAAACTAACCTCAGATAGATGGGTCTATTCTCCCTTGAGAACCATTCTAAACAGCCTTGTTCTCTTAACACTTTTAGGAATAGAGATTTTCTTGATAAAATCAATTCCGGGTAGATTTATTTTTCACGTACGACACTGCGATTTACCAGGTTCGGATTCAGAGGCCCTTCGAGTGTCAGCTTGGGTGCTATTTTCTTCTTCTTCAGGCGTTTCTTTATAGGTGTGGATGATGATGGTTTCTTCATTCTTGGCATCCAATGAAGGCCGAGAGAGGGAGAGAGGGGGGGGGGATTCATGGTTGGAAGGGTTCGAAGCGAGTGAGTAGGAGAAAGTACGAGAGAAGAACCGAGTGAAAAATATTTGTTTTATCTTTTGGGAATGTCAAACGTCACAAAAACAAAACTGTGGGAAAGAAAAAGAGGTGAAATAATAATTACCACAATATAGGTTTAATGAATATTATAAAGAATTTTCATGGTGATACAGTGAGCAGTCATCATGGTGAGACAGTGAGAGAACGTCACGGTGAGAAAGAAAGTAAAAGCCAGTGCACGTTATGGTGAGACAGTTAGTGCGCATTACTGTGAGACGGTAAATGTCAGACCATGAATGAAAAATGATAATGGTGAGACTGTAAACATGAGAGACAATAACTTAGAAACCGTAATCATGAAATAGTAAAGTAAGACATTATAAAATATTGAATAGTAAGGCAAGTAAGATATCTATTTGAGATTTATCAAGCCAAGATCATGTATGATGTAGTCTATTCTCTCAGAATTTAATGGGTTAGTGAATATATCATAAAGTTGATATTCAGTACAAATGAATTCCATGGTAATATCACCTTTTTGATAATGATCTCTCAAAAAGTGATGTATTACATCAATATGTTTTATCCTAGAATGTGAAATGGGATTTTTTGATATGTTAACAGCACTTGTGTTGTCACAATTTATTGGAACATGTATGAATTGATATCCATAGTCTAGTAATGTGTGTTTCATCCACAAAATTTGTTCACAACAACTTCCAGCACCTATGTGTTCAGCTTATGCATTAGATAGTGCAACAAATTTTTGTTTCTTACTAGGATACTAGTGACTTTTCTAAAAGGTGACATGTTCCAGAGGTGCTCTTTCTATCTAACATAAAACCACCAATGTCAGCATCAAAGTAACTAACTAGGTCAAATGATTGTCTTTTAGGATAGAATAGTCCTAGATTTGGTGTATGCTTGATGTATTTGAAAATTTTCTTTAAATAATTTAAATGAGATTCTTTATGATTTTCTTGAAAAAGAGCACACATACATACACTAAACATAATATTCGGACGGCTAGTAGTTAAGTAAAGTAAACATCCAATAATTCTTGTATAAGTTGTTTGATCAATAGATTTTTCATCTTCATCAAGATCCAACTTACAGGTCATACTCATGGGAGTGTCACTACATTTAGTGCTATCAAATCCAAATCGTTTTAGAAGATCTCTAGTGTATTTACTTTTATTTAAAACAACTCCATCATTATTTTGAATGATTTGAAATCCAAGAAAGAATTTTAGTTCATAGATTAAGCTCATTTCAAATTCATTTTACATCATTTTAGAAAAATAAATACATAATTAATTTTTTGAATATCCAACAATAATATCATCTACATAGATTTGAACAAATAAAACATCATTAGAAATTCGTTTTATAAAGAGGGTAGGATCAGTTATTCCTTTTGTAAAACATTTGAAAATAAGAAAATTACTTAATCTTTCATACCAAGCTCTTATAGCTTGTATTAAACCATATAATGCTTTTGACAGTTTGAAAATATGATTGGGAAAATGAGGATTTTTAAATCCAGGGTTTGTTCAACAAAGACATCCTCAGCTATATACCCATTTAATAATGCTCTCTTAACATCCATTTGATATAGTTTGAAATTCAAATGTATAGCATAAGAAAGTAGGAATCTGATGGATTCAAGTCTGGCTACTGAAGAAAATGTCTCCTCAAAGTCAATTCCTTATTCTTTAATGTAGCCTGGTGCAACTAATGTATCCTTGTGAAACTAATCTAGCCTTGTTCCTAAATATGTTTCCATCTTCATCTACTTTATTTCTAAAGTACCATTTAGTTCCTATGAGGAAAGTTTCCTTGGGTCTTTCAACAAGTTTCCAAACATTATTTCCATGAAACTGATTAAGTTCTTCTTGCATAGCCATTACCCAAAATTCATCGTTGATGGAATCATCAATGTTTTTAGGTTCATGTTGTGACAAGAAGGCTTGGTGTTCAACCTGATTTTCTAAGAGAAGCTCTAGTTTGTGTTCTTTTCTCTATGTATCCTACAATAACATCTAAGGGACAGTTTCTAAGGGTTATAGCCTTTCTAGAAAAAGATGGACTAGAGATTTCAGGTTCATTAACAGACTCTGGTTTATTATGACTCGATTGAATAGAATTTCCCGAATTAGAAGTTATCACAGATTATTTTATAGAGAATTTTGAGGATTTTGAGTCGATGTTCAGATTTGATACATCATCCTCCAAATTTTCTAGGATAGTTCTAGGCTCATGTGAATCTATTTCATCAAACTTGATATGAACAGATTTTTTCACACATTTAGTTCTTTTATTGAATACTCTATAAGCTTTAATTGATATTGAGTAACCTAGGAAAATTCCTTCATCACTTTTGGATGAAAATTTGTCAAGATTATCCATAGTGTTGAGAATAATGAATTTGCAGCCAGAAACTCTAAATTAATTAACCTTACGCTTCCTATTGTTCCAGAGTTCATACGGGGTCTTTTTGAGTATTGGTCTAACAAGACACTATTGATTATATAGCATGTTGTATTAACAACTTCATCCCAAAAGTAAATAGGTAAGTAATATTCACTAAGTATTGTTCTAGAAATTTCTTGAAAGGTTCTATTTCTTCTTTCTACAACACCATTCTGCTGAGGTGTTCTAAGCGCCAAGAAATTGTGAGTATAGCCATTCTATGAGCAAAAGGATTCAAAGTCTTGATTTTCAAACTCACGGCCATGATCAATTCATAATGATTTAATTTTAAGTCCACTATGATTTTTTACAGACTTGGCATACTTAGTGAAATAAGAGCAGGCTTCACTTTTGTGAGCCATGAAGAAGGTCCAGGTATATCTAGAAAAATCATCTACCAGAACATAAACATAGTTCTTCCCATTTAAACTAGAAACTCTAGATGGTCCAAAAAAATCCATGCGAATCATCTTGAGAGGTTGAGAAGTATAAACTTATTTCATTTATTTGAGAGAAATTTTGTGTTGTTTTCCCTTTTAAAAAGGATTACACACTTTTTAATTTGGAAACTCATGTTTGGGTAAGTCTTTAACTAGGAATTTTTTAGTTAGCTTTCTAAGGGAGTGAACATTACAGTGTCCTAGTCTCCTATTCTAGAGCCAAGATTCTTTATGAAATACACTTAAGTATGAATCATTTTGAGAGGCTAAGGAATTTAAATTAACAGAATAAACATTCTCATTACTTGATGTAGAAAATACTAATTCATCTTTAGAATTAAAGACATTACATGCATCATATTCAAATTTATCATGATATCAATCATCACATAATTGTGAGATAATAATAAAATTATATTTTAATCCAATACAAAATAGTACTTCGGAAATTAATATTGAATAAGAGTTACCAATCTGGACTAATCCAATGATCTTCCTTTTGGCATTGTCCCCAAATGTGACATGTACTCCATCTACATTTATCAGAATCTTGAATCATGAATAGTCTCATGTCATGTGCCTCGAACACCCACTGTCCAAGTACAATAGATTCTTGTAGGTTCTCTTTAAGCGGCTTTCCTATAACATGATCAAGCAAAGAGAGATTTTGGTACCCATAGTTTTTTGGGTCTTGTAACATTAGTAATAAGTGCATTAAGAACCCATATTTGTCTAATAGGTTACCTATAAGCATTATGTAATGTGTTTGAAAAATAGAATGTATTTAGTCTAAAAAAACTTGAAACAGTAGACTATGTATCATGACTCGAGCTAGATGAGTTGTGTCCAGAACTGGGAACAAAATTATATGTCCTAGACTTTGAAACAAAATTCTTTCTACCAAGGTTTCTTTTACCTAGTTGATAACTATTGCCAGTATTGTATTTGGGGGAAATTTATTTTCCTATAATTTGGGTAAAGGTATTTTTCCAATTAGTAAACTTTTCTAAATCACTTTTTAATTGATCATTAGACATTTTTAATTCATTGTTTTCTTTGAGAAGTTGGGAATTTTTCTCTTTTTCACTGGTAAGTTCATATTTAACATTCACAGTGAGAGCCTGCTGTTTCTTCAATGTTTTATATTTATTGTTTAATTTATTTCATGTCTCTTCAAGCATGTTGAAATATTCAAACATTTCTTCATTATTCATATTTTAAAAGTCACTTTCCTCTTCAGAATAGTATGAATTATGCATAGAAGATATCAGTGTTACATCAGATGTGTTGGTCATAAAACACATATTGGCTTTATTAGCCTTTTCATCATGTGATCTCTCTAAGTCGCTTGAACTATCCTTAGAGTCACCCCAGGCTGCCTTCATTGCCTTATTTTACTTATTGGCCTTGTCCTCATACTTCTTTCTATACTTGAGCTTTGAACAGTCAGTCATTATGTGTACTTTGTGCTTACATTCATACCATATAATTTTATCAGTTTTGTCACTTCTTTTCCAGTCATTTTTTCAGATTCCTTTTTGATCATACATTCCTTTGATGTTAGGCTTTCTGAATTAGTTTTTCTTCTTGTAAAATCATTTGAATCTTCTGGCCAGTTGAGCCATATCCTCATCACTGTCAGTTGATGATTGTTTAGTGGTAGAGCTTTATACAAGAGCTTCCAGTTTTCCATTGCCTTTGTTCTTCGAGAAGGTGGTCTTGAATGCTACAGATTTCCTCTTTGGTTCATCCTCCTCTTCTTTCTTTACTTTCATCTCTTCCTCATACATCATCAGTTTCTCAATGAGTTATTTTACATGTATCTTGTTGATGTTACACAATTCTCTAATTGAGACAGAGGTTCCCCTCCATCGGTCAAGTAGATATCTATGAATTCTCATGATCAGTTCTTTGGCAGTGACATCTCTTCCAAGATAAATCATTGTGTTGAAAATTTCATTGAACCAAAGAAACATGTCAGAAATAGGCGCATCAGGTTTCATCTTTAAATTATCATATTTTATAGTATAATTATTAGGTCTAATTTCCATTATACTTGATGTCCCTTCATTGAGAAAGACAAGGTATCCCAAATTTCAGGGGCAGTTTTACAAGCAGAAATTCTATTAAATTCTTCATCTCCAAAGGAACAGTATAAAAAATTCATGGCTTTTCAATTTTTATTATAAGAAAGTTTTGTAGTTTCATCCCATGTAATTCTATCAGTCATTGGAAGTTTGTATTCATCTATAATGGATGACCAGATTTCAAGTCTCATACTCTCTAGATGCATTTTCATTTTAATTTTCCATTGAGAATAATTGGTTCCATTAAATAATGGTGTTCTGTTGGTTGCAACACCTTCCAATCTATTATCCATACTAACAAATTTCTTCAAAAGAGCTATAAATTTTGAATTGATAGATATTTACAGATCTTTAATGTACACCTACAATCACAGTTGAGTAAGATTACACAGAGTCCTAATAAAGAAGCCTATGATACCGAATGTTGGTCGGAGTAGTTCACTCAATAAGAGAGGGGTGAATTGAGTGAATATAAAAATTTCGGTTACAAATTTTATTTTTTTCAAATAAATGGTTTTCTCCAAATTCAAATACAGTCCAGTTAATCAAGGTTATACTGTTATAACAGATTGACTATTTAAACAACTTCTTAGAAGATTGATTATTTCTCAGTAATATTAATATATATTATTAATATTACTTTTGAAGTTATCCTACTAAGACAAATCATTTATAACTTCTTTCCAAGACTAACTATCAAAGTGAAATTAGAGTTTATTGAATTATTATGTAAATCAGTAAAACAGAGAAGACTAAATTAAACTGCACAGTGGATATAAAAAAAGTGGTTTAGTCTCAAGCTAAGACCTAATCCACTCCACTTGGTTATCACCTTCCAACTATATGTTTATATAGATAAACATTGATCCACCCCCTAGATCGGGGTTAACAATAGTACACAGACTGTCCAGGTCACACATGGACCTCATCCATGGTATTCGTGGTTAGATAAAAACAATAACCAGGCCACACAGGGACCTCTTCCACAGTTGTCGTGGGTAAACAAAAATAGAGAGTATTGTGTAAGGATTTAGAAATCCTTTAGTTTAGCACAGGAGTCAGTGTGTGTGTGGAATATACAGAGTACAAACACTATTCAAAAGGTAATTAAAATAATCAGTAATAGAGAATATATATAATTTTTCAATTCTCTATTGATTTGATGTGCAGATATGGACTCCTTTTATTTAGTAGAAATTATTCTGAGTCCTTCTATGGTTTTTGTAATGAAAAACAGAGTGTCGCGATTCAGCTTGTGTTCTCCATGATCTTTGACAATGTGAAGATGTTCTCTGGATTCTTGTGTACTTTGTATGTTCTTCAATAGAGTCGGATTGTATGAATGTGAAAATGATTTCTTTGAAAATCTAGAAAAATGTTCTTTGTGGTCGTTCTCACACGCTTGTTTTCTATTCAGTATCGTGCTCTATTGTCATTGGGAACTCTCCAATCTTTATCTTCGAAATGTATGAGATTTAGTCTACAAGTTCCATATGTTTCGTACCTCATACCTCATACTATGTCTACAAAAAAACATTAATTATGTCAGTGCATTAAAGGTATAAAATATGACCGTTAAACAATAAATTGAAAGACGACAAAATAGTTTAATAAACAGTGTCACAGTAAGTTGAGAAAACAGTTTCTATTTAACGGTGTATGGGTGTCACGGTCTGATTGTCACAATGTCTGATCTTCATGGTGTCTTGCTTTCATGGTGTATTGGCTTACGGTGACTCGGTCACGGTGTCTCTGTCACAGTGTCTCAATCACGGTGTCTCGGTAACAATGTCTCTCTTCACGATGTATGGATAACTGTGTCTTGCTTCACGGTGTCTGGCTAACTGTGTCTTGATTCACGGTGTATGGCTAACTGTGTCTTGATTCATGGTGTCTGGCAAACTGTGTCTTGCAAACTCTGTCTGGCTTCACGATGTCTGGTCTTCATAGTGTCTTATACGTAGGCAAATAACTGTATTCAGACTTAACAGTAATATGCATGAAATGTATTGAGCTTAACCACTATAAATCATGAGAGAGCTTGAAACAAAAATACACATGATTGGATATAATTTATAGGATTAAACTATGTTGAAAGAGATTTGTGTTCATTAATAATATATGAGATAATTAAAGATATTTGTGATCATTAAAACATGAGTAATACATGAGGATTCCAACAAACTAGAACCACAAAAGAAATTTTATATCATTTTGATTATCTATAAATGAAAATGTATTATCTGCAATGTTTTCTAAGCCATTCCTCTGATTCAAAATGTAGCGACCCAAGACCTGTTCTTCTAGATTCTGTAAAAAATGAATTATATTATTTTAAAATAAAAAAATTAAATATATAACTAATTTACCAAAAAATCATTTTAGATCTTGGTTTTTCTGTAAATGAAAGTCCTTTACAACATATCACAATATAAAATATTAATTGACAAAAAACTATATTAACATTTTCCATGATATTTAAATTAACAATGTTAAACTCCTTTAGAATCTCTAATGAGAGTGTGAAATTCTTTTAAAACACAGGGTGGGCATAAAATTTCTGAGTAAGGTGTTTTTAAAATCAGTAAAAATATATTTATGAATAATGATTAAAAATACATCTGTAAAAAATTTATTTTATACCATATGTAATAATTTGAAAAATATTTTTCAAAATGTAATACTATGTCCTTAATAATATATTATATTAGAAAATAATTTTTAAAAAATTAAAATATATAGTGATATTGAAAAATATTTTATTTAATTTTTTTCACAATATATTAACCTTTGAAAATACTTGGAAATGCATTTTTTAATAAAATAATATATGCATTTTCCAGAAGATACTACGCAAGATTGGAAGACAAACCCATATATACACTTATAACATTGATGTATTTCAATGGCCTACACATCATGGAGGGATGGGTTCACTCTCAAGATCCCAATCATATTTACGAACTCTACATGTCAAAATTTTAAAAAACAATTTGAGCCTATTATTTTTTTAAAATTTTTATTAGAGTTTTTAACTTTTTAAAATAGATAAATGTGAACATACATATACATAAACAAATATAATAACATATATATATATATATTTACATCTATAGTATTCCATTATATGTTAATAAAATCATATAAAATATTTGTAAAGACCCGTAAATTTTAAGGAAATTTTTTTCTTAATTTTCTTTGGAATTTTACAAGAACGCAGTTTCTGACGAAACCTGATTCCGAGGCCTGGTGTGCTAGGAATCATTTTTTGAAGTTTGGCTCGGGTACATTCAGTGAACGGACGAGCGGGTTTTTCTAACTTTTGAACCGGTGCTCGGAATCAAATTCTGAGGGCACCGATGGAATCGCAGCGGCAGTACTTGCTTAGAAACGCCTCTTCCGGAGTTGCGTTTGCTCGGGTGTGGTTTTTAATTTTTGGGCTTTAAGTTAAGAAATAAAATAAAGTGGTGCGACAACTTTATTTTTATTTCACTTAAGCCACATAAAAGCCACTTAAAGCTGCTTAAGCTAAGTTAAAGAGGATAAGGCACAATTCAAAATATCCTACCCTCTTGGTAGGATATTTGTGATGTGGGGCCCGCATGAGCCCCACCGTTTCTTTTCCGCTAAGTAACGCACCCGTGAAAACCCCTATTAATTGAAAGACAACTAGGGAATTTCTTAATCTATTAAACGCTACTTTTAATTGGGCGGTTTTATTCGTTGAATTAATTCTATGAATTAATTTCGTTCGTTTCTTATCTTTTTTCGTTTGTTGGTATGTTAATAAAATAAGACCAATAATCTTCTTCTTGTGTGTTGTTCGTTGAGAGGATTTGACAGAACCTTAATTCCTTCAACCTCCTTCGCGAATAACGCGAAGAACTCGAAGAACGTCGGCCTTCGACGAAAGGCGACGAAGAACGCCAAGTATCGCGACGCCGACGATTCTTCTCCCACGACGATCTTCTGCGACGATCCAACCCCGCGACAACCTTCGATCGACAACTACAAGGTAGGGGGTTGCGCTCCTTTTAAATTCTTTGTGGATTATAACAACAACATATATTTAATTATTATTAATTAAATCTGTATGTTTATGATCCTCGGAGTTCGTCGACGTGACGCCAAGTACCGTGCGATAGTGACGCTCTTCCGCGACGCGACGATTCTTTTCTTCTGCGACGATCAATTCCGCGAAGAACGCATGTGCGACGAGGTAGGGGTTTGATTCTTTAAATCTTTGTGATTAAATCCCCGGTCGTTTAAATATTGTCGGGTGAATATCATTAAGACCGCTAACGTGGTGGGTACGGACTAATGAACAAGTCTGAACCCACCACACCTTTTCGTTCTTGGTGCGGGAAACGGAAGACAACGACAAATGGGGCCGCAAGGGCGATTTGAGGGCCTGACGATGAAGATCGAGTCCCGGTAGGACCACTGGCGAATACCGCACGCAAAACGGACCACCGGAGCGCGTCCGGTAGCCCGCAGATGTTTCCGCCGGCGCGCCGGAGGTGGCCGCGGTGCCCGGCGCGCCGCCGGCAAAACCCGCCGCCGCTGAAGCCGCGGCGGCGAGCCGGTTCCGAGGTCGTGCGGAACCGGGAGGAGGGACGCGGCACAGCCGCCATGCCCGCTGGCGAGGCGGCCCCACCCGGGGCCGCGGTGTTTCTTCACACGGGGGCAGCAAGCCCCCCGCCGCTTCCCCTCGCTCGGCCGCTCGGCCGAGCCGAGCTGGGTCGACCCGCCGGGCCGGGCGGACCCGGGTCGGCTCGACCTGGTTCGGGCCGACCCAGGGGGGGTCAGGCCGGGTCGGTTCGCGCCCAGACCCCCTGTTCCTGGACCGTTTAGGGCTTTTGCTCATAACATGAGCTACGGGACTCTGAACGATGCCCCATCAGCAGCGATTTGATCCTTGTATCGAGACGGTCGTTTCGGTATAACACACTCATGGTTTTAGAATACTTTGGGTTCGGCCGGGTTGGTTCGTACACGAAACCAACCGGGACCTCGGAGTGGAAACACTCATATCTTGAGCTTCGGACGTCCGATTGACGTGCCATCGACTTTATTTAATTCCTCTAAGTGAGACAGAACTTTTGGTTTACTCCGCCCGAGGTTTGGACGCAGGTGGAGTACGGTCGGGTTGATTTTTCCTTAGAAACCAACTGGGCCCCTGGGATGAAAAAGCCAATAACTCTCAGATCGGGCGTCCGATTGACGCGCCATCTGCGACGTTGAGTTCCTGTTGACGATACGGAGCTTTTGGATACATCAACTCTGGACTATGTTTCAGTTGATGTATCAGCCTCTCAGCTCGTGGAGCGGACCCTCCCGAATGAGCTTGCTGTGTACGGGAACCCTAGAGCTGGCTACGACTGCTACTGTGACTTCGACGACTGTGCAGAGATCCTCAATGGATTCGACAGCGATGACTACAACACTCAGTGATCCTTTGTGGGTCAGTGCTACCGATCCTGTGTGGGTCTGATCCTGTGTGGGTTAGCGCTCATCGGTCCTGTGTGGGCCAGCGCCTACAGGTCCTGTGGGGGCCCGATCCTCTGTGGGTCTTTGTGGGGGTTAGTTACCTATCGATCCTTTGTGGGTCAGATCCTTTGTGGGTCTTTGCGGGGGTTAGTACCTATCGATCCTTTGTGGGTCCGATGACTTAGATGGATCAGTGATCATCTCTATCGTCATTCGAAGAAGTATACCTGTGTGAGCTGAATCTTGTTTACTCTCCTTGTGGATTGTGTTGTGTTATCCTATGTGGATTACGTTTTTCTTTCCTTTGGGGATTTTGTTGTGCTATCCTGTGTGGATTTACATTTTTCTTTTCCTGTGTGGACTGGGTTGTACTTGAGCTCGGATGTTGGAGTCGAGCGTGAATTGATGACTTAGGTATATGTATGGGCATATACCTAAGCAGTTTCGGATGTTACTTCATGATTGTATCTTTCCTTTGTGGTTTATACTTTGTGTATTTTGGGAGACCTTCGGGGGTCTCGGGGTCCCTACTGAGTAGCTTATACTCACCCCTGCACGGGCTATGCCCGCACTACGTTGTGTTGGTTGCAGACGACGGACAGGGCTGATCGTGGTGGAGGCTTGTGGAGCAGGACGGTACCTGGAGGTGCACCACTGGGCAGGACGTACTCGGAGCGGTCGGCCGGACCCGAGGAGCAGTGGAGGCTTTCTGTACCCACCCTTCAGGTGGGACTTCCAGAGGACGGCTCGACGCTATGGCTTTTCCTTTCAGTTGATGTTTTCCCTTTTCGAGTTGTACTATACTTTCAGTTTGGGTTTGTATTCTGGCCCACTTACTTTCCGCACTTACTTTTGTACCAGTTTTTACTTAGTGTTTACTTTTTTTCGCTTTCATACTCTGTGGTGCTTGTTTACTTTACAAAGGCAATGCCTTCCCTTTACCGGGATTTACGCCTTAGTGCTAGTCGCCAGCCCCTGGCCTATGGAAGGCGGGCTTGGGGTAGTCACGGCAAGGGCCCCAAGGACCAGTCGTGACAATAATCTTTTACTTTTAGTGAAATATGTTGTGGATGGAAATACATATAATTATATACAACATCCATAACTTTTAAATTACATTTTATACATACAAAGATAACATTAATATTTCAAAACACTTTTAACTTTTTTTAAATAACCTTCTTTATAAACACAATAAAATTCCATGTAATTTTATTTTAATTATATGAGAATTTTATGGGTCCGTGAAAATTGACGGTGCCTGATTCCGAGGCCTAGTGTGCCCAAAATTATTTTTTATACTTTTTTTCGGGTACGTTTAGTAAACGTGCTAGCGGGTTTTTGTAACTTTTGAACCAATTCTTAGAATTGAAATCCAAGAACCCAATTGAACTCTCAGAGCCGATATTCACTTAAAGAGACATACATCTCACCCACAGTAGGTCGAGGGTAGAAGTTAGTTTTTCAATTTTTCGTGGAGGAATAGAAAAAAAATAAAAATACATAACATTTTTTTGTTGAAACCTCCCTTATGAATGTTATGGAGGTGGGGAACACCTAGCCTAAAACCCCCAATTTTAATTTGAAGGTAGGGACCACCCAACTCTTAAATTCCCTCTTTAATGAGGGAGGTGACCTTAGGTTTACTCTTAAGTAATTATGCCAACCACATCTCAATTAATTAAACCAACATTAATATTTCCATAAAAAATAAATAGATAAACATATTTTATTTGGTTGGATATTCTTTTTTTTTGGAAATTTTGGGAAGTGTTTCCAAGGTGGAGTTGGGGGAAGAACATTTGAATAACGATTCTCCAACAAAGAATGGGGAACCGACCACGAGACCGAATTGAAAGCACATTGAGGTGGAAAAAAACATTGACGATCTCTAATGACTTCGACTTCTTCCTCGTGACATTATACAATGTGGGGTGTCTTCAATGACGAACTGACGTCTTTCCTTCCCTCCTCACCGACACCAAAAATCCTTCGAGGTAGGGGTTTTTTGTTTCTTTTTCGCAGTTTGAGTTGAATTAATCTTCTTGATCCTAATGAACACGTCCCGGTCCCTATGTTGTTATTCATGGTTGTTGTATCCTACGCGGTAGAGAAAGGTGGCGGCCAGCGGAGGCCGACCGCACGACGGGAACGGCGGAGCGTGTCCGCGCTGCCCGGTGAGGAAGGGTCGCAACATGAGTCGCGACAACGAAGGGAGGATGTCCGGCCAAGATGGCCACCGAAGAAGGCACGACGCAAGACAGTGTCGTGCAGAGAAGATGATAAGACGTTCTGCCATCCGAGGCGGACCGCCGCACTGTGGCCGCTGCACCATGGCCACCCCGGTACGCCGCGACCTCCCGCACCACGGGACACCCGGTGTGGGTCAGGCTGAACATAGAGGGTTGTCCCAAGTTGACCCGAACAAGAACGACCTAGGTTGGGTTGGGTTGGGTCAGTTCGACCGGGTCAGACCAGCCCCGAACTAGTTTTGACCCTATACGTTCTTTGGACCATAACCTGAGCTATGGGTGTCCATTTGACGAACCGTCTATGGAACCAGAAACCTTAGAGAGATATGGTCCTTTGGGTATACCTCACTTGATATTTGGATAATGTTGGGGTACAGTTGGGTTGGATTGAGTACGAATCCAACTGGGCCCTCAGGGCAAAAAGGCCAATAACTTACAGACCGGGCATCCGATTGACGAACCATCTATTGAGTTGAGACCCCTTTTACATACTGGTCTTTTGGGTTACATCTTCATGGGAATTAGTGGAAGTATTTTTTTTTTATCTGTGGCATGAGGAGATGACCCTCCTAGAGATGAGCAAGCTTAGTGCGGGAACCCAGAAGCTGGCTGCGACATGAGAAAAGGATCTTGTGTGGGTCTGACTGTGTACTAGGATCATGTGTTTGTCTGACGGTGTACTAGGATATTGTGTGGCTCTGATGGGGTACTAGGATTTTGTGTGGGTTTGACGATTTAATAAGATCATGTGTGTGTCTGACTGTGTACTAGGATCATTTGTGGGTCTGACGTGTTCTAGGATACTATGTGGGTCTGACGGTGTACTGGGATCCTGTGTGGGTTTAATGTTGTACTAAGAGCCTGTGTGGGTCTGATAGAGTACTAGGATCCTATGTGGGTTTGATGATGTACTAATATACTTTTTGGTTCTAAAGGTGTACTAGGATCCTTTGTGTGTCTGATGTTGTACTAGGACATTGTGTGGTTCTGATAGAGTACTAGGATCTTATGTGGGTCTGACGATGTTCTAGGATCATTTGTGGGTATGACGGTGTACTAGGATTCTATGTGGGTCTAACAATGTACTAAGATCATGTGTGGGTGTATAATTTGGGATCCCTCATGGGTCTTCCACTTAATGGAGTAAGATGATTCAGTTGCAACATCTAATCATCTATACTATTGTAACTAATTTATAACTGATGTGAGATGAGTTCTTACCTATGCGGTACTTTCCTTTATGGTAATACCTTGGTGGTATTCTTTTGTGTGGCATACCTGTGTTGTACTTACCTTTGTGGTATTCCTTCCTTTGTGAAATAGTTGAGCTTGGGTTTTGGGGTTGGACCCTAAGTTTCCTCAGGATTGAGATAGGCATACTTGATAACATAGGTATGTTTTTGGGCATATACCAATGTAGTTTTTTCACTCGTTTACATACTTTGAGGTTTATCATTTGTGGATATTGTTAGATCTTGAGGGTCTCGGGGTCCCTATTGAGTATCGTTATACTCACCCCTATACGAGATTCACCCCCACCTTTTTTTGTTTGGTGCAGACGACAGACAGTGATGATCGAGGCTATGGATACCAAGACTGGACCGTTCCCAGAGGTGGACCATACGGCCTGTCAGGGAATAGAGGAGACAGGTGGATGTGGAGTGATAAGGAGGCAATTTGTACATGCCCTTCTGGTAGGAACCTCGAAGGACGACCCAATAGCTATCTTTCTCTTTTTCAGTTTTATTTTAATTCCAGTTGTACTTGTACCGTTACTGTTGGTCTTTTATTTAGGCCCCTCTTACATTCCGTACTCTTTTTGTTATATGGTTTACTTGTGTTCATATCTTATTGTGTACATGGTTTCATGTGTTTACAGGTTATAAAGGCAATTCCTTCCCAGATTTAGGGAATATGACTTTTGGTGCAAGTTGACAGGCCCTGGCCTGTGGAAGGCAGGCTTGGGGTAGTCATGGCACAGGCCCCGGGGGACGTGTTGTTAAAAATTGGATTCATAGGAGTTGGTTCTACTATAGAACATTGGACTCTGATCTTCTTTTAAACGGAAATAGTGATCAGTCTAGTGAGTGTGGTTATTAGTTTAGGGAATCCAATTTCGGTTTGGCGACCGACGTATCCATACACCAGAACCTCGACTTCTAATTTCTGACTCAGTGCACAAAAACACTGATTACGTGTGGGTTTTCAATAGCTTTCTTTGTGATCTCTTTGAGTCATATCTCCAGGTATAACTTATTGACCGTGGCACACCTGTTTCATTCAGGATTCCCCTACACAGGCAGCCAGCTAGGGTTCCGGGTATAGTACGCACTGATTTCCCACTGAGCGACGAGGCCTCGATGCATATCCCTCTTCCAGTATTGGAACTAGCAGAGGCACCAACAATACCATTACCTGTTGGGCCACCTATTCCACCAGCCCCAACTGCAGTGGGTGAACACGGCTTGAGCGCATTTCACGAGTTCTATCACTAGAGTCCACTTAGGTTCAGGGGAGAGACAGACCCACAACCAGCTAAGGATTGGCTGGAAGCCATGGTGAGAGTCTTCTGATTGGTAGAGACATCAGCTGATCTCATGGTGATTCTTTTCTCCAGTCTTGTATAGGTATCATTTGGCAGATGTTGGAGTGTGATGCTCTAGTTTCACGATGAGGTTAAGCTTCTCTCGGAAAACATCAAGAGCCTGTTTCGGGCAGAGTTTGTCCCAGAGACACTTCACGCAGTGAACATATAGGAGCTTCTTCATCTGCAATAGGTAATCATGGCTGTGGCTCAGTACTCATCGACGTTCAACGACCTCTCACACTACACCACCGATATGGTATGGGACCCATTCTTCAGGGCTCGGACCTTCGAGAAGGGACTTAGGCGGGATATCTTGGATTCTATGATCTCATTCAGCATTCTAACATAGGCAGGAGTGTTAGAGTGAGCCCTCTAAGTGGAGAGTTTTCTTGTTGAGTAGTCAACAACAGTGAGACCCTCCACCAGTCGTCACTTAGCAGAGTCCTCTACAGCTGGGAGCAGACATATATCACAGAGGTCCAAGAGGAGAAGACTCTCAGGTGGATGACCGCATTACTCAGGATCGATTGTGTGGGGTACTAGAGACAGAGCTGGTCATGTGAGGAACAGGCAGTGTTTCACATGTGGCGGGTAGGGTTACATGGATCATGACTGCCCGACCCGCCATATGGATGATCAGTAGACGATCGATGGACCGCCCAGGAAGAGACATAGGTTCAACCGAGGAGGTCTGCAGGGAGCAGGCGAACATGGCAGAGGAGTAGGCCATGCAGCTAGTGGTGGGCAAAGATTTTGCGATGTTATCGCCACCACCACCAAGTGGTCCTCCCCTACCATACAGAGCAGGTGGACAGGGGCGAGCTCAGCTCAAGGAAACTGAGGCCTATGACCATGGATCTTCAGAGATGATATGAGGTACGATTTTTGTCTACTCCACCTTAGTTGGAGAACTTATAGACAGAGGTTCCATTCATTATTTTATTGCCACTTACCTCATTCAGAGCTTGGATATTCTAACGGAGTCATTGGTTAGATCCTTACGGCTAGATATTCCTAAGGGAGCGGATTCGACAATTATGCACTGGTACCAGTACTGTGAGCTTACTCTAGGAGGTGAGAGCTTCGGTTGGAATCTCCTAGTAGTGGCGTCGAGGCCTTACGACCTCATCTTGGGTATGGACTGGTTATATATATTCCATGCTCAGATTGACTGTATTAGATGAAAAGTGCGGTGTGTCTGCATGGATGGGACCAGGTTTACCTTCTCCGGAGAGAAGGGAGCCTTTCCAGCACAGGATGGACTTACTCAGAGGACAGTGCAGCCGATCACTCATTATTTGGCTAGACTTACCCTTAGAGTGGTTGATGTGAAGTGTCAGAGATATCCTATAGTGGTAGACCAGTACATGGATGATTTCTTTGATGATGTTCTGGGACTACCTCCTCAAATAGAAGTGGACTTTTACATTGACTTGTACCCCGGTATGGAACCAAAATCTACACTAGCGTATCGGATGGATCCCGTGGAGCTTCGTGAGCTACCGGTATAGTTGGAATACTTACAGGGGAAGGGTTTCATTCGGACCAGTGTTTCTTCTTGGGCAGCTCCGATTTTGTTTTCCAAGAAGGTTGATGGGAGCTTGAGGCTTTGTGTTGACTATCAGCTCCTAATCTAGGTGAATATGAAGAACAAGTACCCACTCTCGAGAATTGATGACCTATTTGATCAGCTGAAGGGATCATGTTAGTTTTCGAAGATAGACATCAGATAGGGCAATCATAATCTCAGAGTTCGAGACGAGGATGTGCAGAAGATGGCTTTCAGTTATCGGTATGCCCATTATGAGTTATTGGTTAGGCCATTTGGCGTAACCAACGCTCCAGCAGTGTTCATGGAACTCATGAACATGATCTTCTAGCCATACCCTGATCTCTCTGTGGTGTTATTCATTGATGAAATCCTGATATACTCAACTAAATAAGATAAGTGTGCCTATCATTTGCATACAGTTATGGACATCCTCTGTGTGCACCAACTTTATGGTAAGATCTCGAAGTGCTAGTTATGGATCTGAGAGTCTCACTTTCTAGGACATGTCATATAAAAGGCTGGAGTTATAGTAGATCCAGCCAAGATTGAGGTGGTACTTGCTTGGGAGCCACCTAGAAGCGTAACAGAGGTACAAAGTTTCCTGGGTTTGGCTAGATACTACCCAAGGTTTGTGCCAGATTTCTCCAGAGTTGTAGCACCTTTATCAGCATTATCGAAAAAGGGGAAAACCTTCGTGTGGTCGGGGAGATGCTAGTGGAGTTTTCAAAAGCTCAGGTAGAGGCTGTCTAGTGCCTCCATCTTGAGGCTTCTAGAGGAGGGTGTTGGGTATGTGGTATACTGCGACACATCAGGGACCAAACTCAGATGTGTCCTAATGTCGGAGTGAGTAGTGATCTCGTATGGTTCTCGATAGATGAGACAACATTATAAGAACTATCCTACCCATGACCCGGAGTTAGAAGTAGTGGTATTCGCCTTAAAGATGTGGCGGAATTATTTTATGGGAGAACATTTTAGAGTCTACAAGGATCAAAAGAGTTGCATGTATATCATCTCTCACAAGGACCTGAACCTGAGACAACGACGTTGGATTGAGTTCCTCCAAGACTATGACTTTGAGATAGTCTATACTCCGGGGAAGTGGAACGTTGTTGTAGATGAACTCATCCAAAGATCTGGTATACAACTGCTAGATGAGGCAATAGAGCAGCTGGCCGCTTTGCAGATATCCTTTGTGGATCGAGATGGAGAAAATGTACTTGAGTCCCTTACAGTCACTCCCCCGTGTCTTCAACGAGTCAGGGAGGCATAGCGAGGGTACACTGACTGCGAGGCCCGACATGCTCAGATATCTACAAGACAGGCACCTGATGGATTTTCTGAAGGTGGGGAGCATGTCATCCTCTTCAGAGGGTGTACCATGGTACCAGTGTTGCTTCAGAAGGAAGTGATGAGAGAGTTCCACACATCCCCTCTAGTGGTACATCCAGGAGTGGTGAAGATGTACCAGTACCTCCGACGATAGCACTGGTGGCTGGGAATGACGAAAGAAGTTGTAGAGTTTGTCTCACGGTACCTCACTTTTCAGTATGTGAAGCAGAGCATCAGGTACCAGGAGGCTCAATTCATCCTTTAGAATTCACAGAGTGGTATTACAACAGGATATCCATGGAAATAGTGATAGGACTTCCACTTACATCCATGGGTCATGAATCTACTTGGATGATCATCGACCAACTCACCAAGTCATCCCACTTCATACCGATCAGATAGCAGGGTTCAGTAAAGAGATTGGGGCGCCTCTATTTTCAAGAGATTGTGTGGTTACATAGAGTAACCTCGAAGATTGTCTCTTATCGAAATGTGTTTTTCACTTCCCGTATATGGAAGGGGTTGCAGTAGCCTTCGGGATGCAATATCGTTTGAGCACCACCTTCCATCCTCAGATGGATTTCCAGACTGAGCGGACCATTCAGACTATCGAGGACATGTTGTGTGCTTGCATCCTCGAATTTGGTCACATATGGGAGTATAACTTGCCTTTGGTGGAGTTTTCATACAAAAAAGATGTCACTCCACCATCGGGGTGGAACCTTTCGAGGCGTTATACGGCCGACCTTGCAGATCGCCTTTGTGTTGGACTGACCATGGGGAGTCAGTACTCAAGAGAATAGATATGGAACGAGCTACCATGGAGAAGGTGCAGGTTATCCATGAGTGGATGAAGACTGGACAGAGCAGGCATAATCCTTATGCCGATAAGATATGGAGACCTTTGGAGTTTGAGGATGGTGACCATGTCTTTCTACGGGTCTCACCTCGACAAGGTTTGCAGAGATTTGTCTGGGGTGGCAAGTTATCTCCGAGGTTCATCGGACCCTTTTAGGTCCTCAGTAGAGTTGGCAAGGTATCTTACCACCCAGCACTTCCACCTCAGTTTCAACAGGTGCACGACGTCTTCCACGTATCCCAGCTGAGGAGATACATGCATGACCTTTCCCACATCATCGACCACAACGAGCTAGACATTGATGATGGGGAGATGTTTATAGAGGTTCTTGTAGGGATAGAGGATCGACAAGAGCGATTCTGTTGAGGGTGGTCGATACCTCTGGTGTGTGTTTGCCGTTAGCATGTGAATATCTAGGAGAGAAAATTGGAGAGGGAGGCTCAGATACGTAGTCATTACCCCCAGTTGTTTACATGGCTTGAGTTATGTCTTACAAGGACATAAAGCCCTGTGGTGGGGAGAACGTAAAGTCCTGAAAGTTAAATTTATTTTTTTAATTATATGGGAATTTTACGAGTCCTCGGAAATTGAAGGCATGTTATTTCGACGACTGGTGTGCCCGGAATGAATTTATGAACTTTTTTTCGGGAATGTTCAGAAAACATGTGATCGGGAGTTTTTAACTTTTGAACCGGTGATCGGAATTAAAATATGAAGAAACCATTGAACTCGCAGAGCTGGTATTCACATAAGGAGACCATCAGATCAACCGCAGTAGGTCTGGGGTATAAGTTAGTTTTTCACTTTTTCAGGGAGGAATACTAAAAAATATTAATACATAACAATTTTTTTGAAACCTCCAATGTGATTGTTATGGATGTAGGGACCACCGAGCATAAGACCCCCAATTTGAATTTGATGTTGGGGACCACCTGACTCTTGAAATCCCTCTTTAATGAGGGAGGGGACCTTAAGTGTCCTCTAAATTAATTATGCCAACCCCATCTCAATTAATTAATCCAACGTTAATTGTGCCAAAAAATTAAATAGATAAACATATTTTAGTTGGTTTGATGTTCTTTTGTAGGGGAATTTGGGGAAGAGTTGGCAACGGGTAGTTACGGTAAGAACTTTTGAAGAACTCTTCTCCAATAAAGAAAAACGAACCAACCCCAATCCCAGATTGGAAATACCTTGCAAAGGCAACGAACGCCGATGATCTCCAACAACTTCGACATCTTCCTCATCACATCATCCAATGTGAGAAATATTCAACGACGAACCTAAGTTTGTCCTCCCCTCCTCACCGACGTCAACAAACATTCAAGGTAGGGGTTTTGATGTTTCTTTATCATGGTTTGAGTTGAATTAATAATCTTGATCATCTTGCTATGGAACTAATGTGGAGGGTACAGCCCAAACAAACACGGCCCAATCCCTCCAATGTTATTCATGGTTGTTGTATCCTACGTGGTGGAGAAAGGTGGCGACCAGCGGAGGTCGGCCGCCCAACGGGAACGGTGGAGCGCTTCCACGCCGTTCGGTATGGAAGGGCCACGACTTGTGCAGTGGCGATGAAGGGATGATGGTCAGCTAAGCCGACTGCCGATGATGGAGTGAATCATGACCGTGCCACACGAAGAGGAATGCTGGCCATCCGGCCAGCCGCGATGAACCACTACACTGCGCGCCGACCAGGTCGAGTCGCCCAGAGCAAGCTGGGATGGACCCAGCGGACTGGGCCACCCAACAGGTTGAGCCAGACCTAGTGGGTTAGGTCGGGTCGGTCCAACCAGGTCATACCAGACCCAGGCTAGTTTCGACCCTATACGTTCTTTCGGTCATAACTTAAGCTACGTGTGTCCCTTTGACGAACCGTCTATGGTGCCAGAAACATTGGTGTGAGATGGTCCTTTTGGTATACCTAAATTGAGATTTGGATAATGTTGGAGTACTTTCGGGTTAGATATAGTACAAATCCTACCGGGCCCTCAGGTTAAAAAGGCCAATAACTTACTGATCGTGCGTCCAATTAAGGCATCATCTATTGAGTTGAGACCATTTTTACATGGCGGTCCTTTGGGTTACTTATTTGTGGAACATAGTTGAAATTGGAGTATCTATCTATGGCTTGATGAGCGGACCCTCCTGAATACGATAAAGCTTAGTACGGGAACCCAAAAGCTGGCTACGACATGAGAAAATGATCATGTGTGGGTATGATAGTGTACTAGGATCCTTTGTGGGTATGATGGTGTACTAAGATCATATGGGGGTCTGACAGTGTACTAGGATCCTGTGTGGGTCTGACAGTGTAGTAGGATCATGTGTGGGTCTGACCGTGTAAGAGGATCCTGTGTGTGTCTGACGTTGTACTAGGATCCTGTGTGGGTATAACGGTGTACTAGGATCTTGTGTGGGTCTGACGCGGTACTAGGATCCTGCGTGGGTCTGACGGAGTACTTGGATCCTGCAAGGGTCAGACAAAGTTATAGGATCCTGTGTGGGTCTGACGATGTACTAGGATCCTGTCTGGATATGACGTTTTACTCGGATCTTATGTGGGTCTGATGGAGTACTAGGATCATGTGTGGGTATGAGGATGTACTAGGATCCTGTGTGGTTCTGATGGTGTACTAGGATCATGTGTGGGTCTCACACTGTACTAGGATCCAGTGTGGGTCTATAGTTTGGGATCCTTTGTGGGTCTACCTCTTAATGGATTAAGATTATTTAGTAGTTACATCTTATCATATCTACTACTATACCTAAGTTATACCTAGTGGGAGATGAGTTCGTACCTATGTGGTACATTCCTCCGTGGTAATACCATGGTGGTATTCTTCTATGTGGAATACCTATGTGTTACTTAACATTATGTTATTAAATCCTTTGTGGAACAGTTGAGCTTTGGGATTTTGGGTTGGACTCTATGATTCCTCATGATTGAGATGTGTATACTTGATAACATAGGTATACGTATGGGCATATTCCTAAGTAGGGTTGTCACTTGTTTACATGTTTTGTGGTTTATCCTTTGTGTATTTTGTGAGACCTTGAGGGTCTCTGGGTCCCTACTGAGTATCGTCATACTCCCCCCTACACGGGCTTCACCCGCAACTTGTTGTGTTTGGTGCAGATGACAGACAACGCTGAGGGAGGGTGAGGATACCAGGACTGGACGGTGCCCGGAGGTGGACCATATGGTATGTCGGTACAAAGAGGAGACGGGCGGACGTGGAGTGCTAAGGATGTGATCTTTACCAACCCTTGATGTAGGAACCTCAGAGGATGCCCCATTAGTTGTCTTTCACTTTCTTCAGTGGTATTGTATTTCGAGTAGTACTTGCACCTTTACTGTTGGACTTGTATTCCAGCCCCTCTTACGTTCAGTCCTATTTTTATTATACAGTTTACTTGTGCTTGTATCATGTTGTGTTCTTGGTTGAGTGTGTTTACATGTTATGAAGGAAATGCCTTCCTGGATTTAGGGAATATGCATTTCGGTGTTATTCTTCATCCCCTGGCCTATGGAAGGAAGGCTTGGGGTAGTCATGGAACCGTCTCTAGGGGATGGATCATGACATACTTATATAAAAAATATTATACATATAATTTCAACATTGTATTTTTAAAATAAAAAATTCTATTTTCATAAAATATTAGATTTTGAAATATTAAATTATTTTAAATTAACTCCCCTATATGAAATTATGGTTTTGAAAAATAATGAATTTAACAACTTTTAAATGATTCACTGTTACATAAAAAGGTGTTTGAAAATAATAGATAAAATTTTGAAAATAAAAAATCCCTTACCTTAAGGGGATAACCAAAAAAATTCCAATTTAAAATTAAGCTGAACTTCCTTACCCGAAGACTAAACTCACCCTCTCCCTATTTACAAATATAGATAAATTCTTTTATTTTTTCTTAGCAAGTCTCATAATGATTCATTGGGTACAAAACTATAGGGAATGACCCATTTTTATAATCTCCAAAAAAAATTCAAATAATTTAATTCTTTATTAATTTTTAAACACAATATATAAAAACATCCAAATAGTTGTGATTATTCCCATACTTTTTCTCCATTAGGAAAAATTAAATTCTTTTATGATATCTTTTTTTATTCATTAAACCTTCTGGAACTCTTTTTCTATCATCATTATATATGTAAAAAATATTAAAAATATGTCATCAATATAAAATATATAATATATATTTGAGAAAAAAAAATATTAATATAACATCTATAACTTATATATATTTATAACATATAAATTTAACATATATATATTTACTAACATGTAAATGGGTTGATGATTATATTTATGGTCGTTTTTTATTTTATTCTCTTTCCATACATCACAAAAAACTTATTTATATTTTTATCATTTTTATTTTACATACATATAATGACAATATATATTTATATATAAACAAATTTATTTACTAACATATATATATAAAATATATATATATATATATATATATTAACAAATATATAACATTTATCTTAAATAATATATATATATATATATATATAACATCTAGGTATGTTTTAAATGTTTTTATATATATATTTATATATTTTCATTCCATACACTATACACCACACACATGTTTTTTGATTTTTTGGGATTCCTAACCACTAAGAAAATTGACTGTTTGTTTTTATTGATTTTATTTTGATTTCATTAAAATTTAAGGAATAACATATATAAAATGTATATTTTACCTTATATTGTTTTTTTGTTCCTTTCATTTAAAATATATAGTTTTTTCAAACTCATTAATATATATATATATATATATATATATTTAAACACGGAATCATTAGACCACCTATAAAATATATTATTATTATGATTATTATTTGTATAAGCAATTAACTTATAAAATAATTGTCTATATATTAATACAAAAAAACTAGAATATATATACTTATAATTCTTTGCATATATATATATATATATTAAATACAATTTTATAGTAATTTTCTATATAAAATAATATCATTAAATTTTAATATCAATTACAAGTATGTATATATATATATATATAAATATGTATATATATATCTACATGGTTACTATTTCTTTTTACAACATACATATTAATATAATATCTATATATTTATATTCTTATATTCTTATATATTTGGAATCACCATAAATTTATTATTTTTATTAAAAAGAATACTATATTTATTATTTATATACTCTTTTAATTCATTATATAAGTAAAATCTAATATTCCATAAGAATTAATATTAAATTTTATAATATTAATATATATCATATTATGAATTTTAATATTAAATTAATTTTTTACTAATATCATGGTCAAATATTTATTACAATAATATTAAATACATTTTTTTGGAAAATCATTTTTTAAAGGTAATGAAATTCAGGATTAGTTTATTCTGGGATATTACACATTACCCTTATACCGAGTATTGTGTGGTCTACCTAATCATAGACCAATTCATTCACTCTCACATGTTACCCATTGAGGATACACATATTATCTAGTTCTAAGTGGCTCATCCTATGTGTGTTCTGTCCCTTCAAGAAATCTCCTATAAATGTTATGTGATGATGGTGATTTTGGTTTTTTTTTGTTCTAGTTCACTAGAAGGGTATTGCTTGATGTGATGGTTATGTGGGGTCAGTGAATAGGTGACTTGATGTAGGGTTTGTATATAGTTTCTCTATTTGTGGATCCCTAGAGTGAAATCAAAAATTTATATTCTTATTATATTTTATAGCATGTCCCAACTCACAAGACACCAGTCTGTTCGACATGTTGGTGCTTCATGAAGGTTTGGGGTTGTGCGTGGTGGGTTTAGAAGTGGGGAGGTCGCTCTGGTTTTGGTGTTGTGGTAGTTTTTTATTATTTTATAGTGGTTTTTTACTAGACTTTTAGAGGTTCTTCTTCATCAATGGTTTCCTCTTTTGATGGTGACTCTGATGGTGATGGTTGTGATGTCGAATGGTGGGTACGATATTTAGTGTCGTTTGTTTCTATTTTTGTGTAAATGGACATATTGTCTTGGATTTCAGATGTTCCTTGTGATATTAATTATCAGTGGAGTTTTTTCTTATGATCTTATACATCAGACTATGTTAGGGTTTCCCATTTAATGTTTCTAGATTAGTTTATGAATTCTCTGTGGACCAATGATGAAGGATCTGTGATGTGTTTTCTGGAAACAACGGGATGATGATGATTAAATTCATTAGTGTCAAGAGAGCACCTCATTAGTTGTTCCTCTATTCTATATATGTATTCTGGTGTGGATGTTATTGATGGAATTTTAAAATTTTAATTTGGTATTCATTGTGATTTTTTTTTGAAATTTGAATATATCCTGTTTTTGTTATGGTTTTTGAAATTTCAATTAGTTTTTAGTGCAAGTTGGTCCTGAGGTTTTGAAGAATGTGATCGATTTAGTTTTTTTCATTGTTTTTATATGTTTTCCACCGAACCTCATTGTGGATATATAGAAAAAATATATTGGATTGATTTTGATAAATAGAATGGAATTTTTGATTTGTCTTAGTTTTATATAATGTTCGATTTATCATGGAAAATTATAATAAAGGAATTAGATATTGGGATTTTACACGATTAGAAAATCTTATGAAATTTTTATTAAGGTTAACTTTTTAAATAAGGAGTGATATGTTCACCCATAATGTTATATGGATGAAACACTTTATGTTAGTTTCATTCTTTTTATAGTAATATACATTCATATTTCAATCATGTACTATATGGGTGAATGATGATATTTTTGATTGGGAATAAAAAATATTGTGATAATTGTATTTAAATACCTTATAGTTGTTTCTAGTGAAGGATAAGAAATACGATTTTATAAGGTTTTTGAGTTAGATATATCATTCATGAAATGTAATTACAATGCTATAATAATGTGTTTATCAAAATACATTTATACCATATGATTGGATTTCATGTCATTAAAGTAGTTGATAGTTATTTGCAATTGTATTCTTGTTTTGTGGTCATTTGAGATAAGTAATTTGAGTAATATTCCATTATATTTTATGAAACAACGAATGTATGATGGAATGTAATGATATCTATATTTACTTCATGTTTAAATATTGGATTCACATATCATTAATTTAACATATATTAGTAGTTATACAACATATAGTTATGATTGAGGGTTATTGAAAGAAAATTGTATATATTATTAATAATAAAGGAAATGATATCTCACGTTATGTTAAATATGTTTTTTTTTTGAATATTTGGGATTTAATCATTCATTTGAAAATTTCAAGGAAATATGGTTTTGGACCATTAATATTTACTATAGTATATTGGTAAAATAAATATTTCTATGGAATATTAGATATTTAAATTTTTCAAGATACGTTTTCCTATTACTAGGATACAATTTTCATTGTATCGTATGAGATAGATCCTTCATTTATTTATAGTAATTATTTCATGATTTCAACGAGGGACTATACTCATCAAATTGGACACAACATCAAGATTTAGGCCATATATTACACATATATAATTCAATTTGGACAAAATATTTATAGTATATAAAGGAACCAATTCTAAAAAAACATCCTTCAATAAGGATGTATGAATCACTATTTTTTATCAAAAACATAGTATAGTTTTGAATAAAATATCTATTCTAGTTTTCCAATTCATAGTTATAACCTCTTCTAACCCTGGACTCCCATACACTATATAATATTTTTCTCTTTTAGAGGGGGGTTTTCTAAAATTATTAATTTTATGGAAACTTATATGTGGTTTCAATCAATTTAACTATGAATTTCATTTTGGGTATCTCTTGATATAAGGATAGATTCCATAAATCCTTATTCTTCTTTCATTGTATTGTACTATTTTTTTCTTGTAATAAAAAATATATTTATCTTAAATTTATTTTGTAATTTTAAATTAAAATATTATTTAATTTTCATTTTTTTGGGAAATATATAGTAGATATGAATTTATTTTACACTTTCTAGACTTTTGGAAATGGAGAACATTTCAATAACCACTACAACACTCATATAAGAGAATTATTTTATTGAAACAAACCTAATTCTCACCTTAATAACTTATTTGATTTCAATTAGTGAGATACTATAATTCACAAAATATTATGAATACATTTACTTACTAACATTAAATAAAACAATATTGAAATTTAACAATTAACACAAAACATGAGAGGTCGAGTATTGTGTAAAATTTAAGAGTGTGATAATAATTAGTAAAACAAAATAATATGGGATAAATTTTTAGAGTTAAACTGAAACCCAAAAACTAAATTAACTACTTAAAAAAATTTGTTTACTAATTTACAATTTACCATAATCTATCCAGAAAACATCAATCAATGTAGGGTTCCATAATTGCATGTTCTAAAGATATCTAAGGGATCAATTCATTTCATCTTTATTGATGAGATTTTCTCTCATCTGTTTATGTGGATAAAAATTGGATCATAATTAAGGGGATTTTAATTTGATTAAAATTATTAATAATTATGGAAATGGGTAGATTTAAATCGATTACAACATCTAAAATAATTTCCATAAAAATAATCTTCTCATTGTGTCTTGTTAATTAAATTTCAAAAAAATAGATATATGGATGGAGGTTTTTATATTTAAACAAATGGATGACGTATGTTATAAAATATTAATTATTTTTAACATGAAATAATTTTTTTTAAAAAAAATGAGAAAATGTTTTGAAAAATAATTATTTTAGAATGAATAATCAGTATAACTCTACAAATTACCTTAGTAATCATCAGCATTAAAAAAATATAATTGATTATAATATCCTATATTTTAAACCAAATAACCCAATGATAATTAACATATCTTAAAATAATAAATTATTTAATCCATATGCTAGATTTCAAATATGAAAATATAGAACCCTGATATAATTTGACGTTCTGAGGCTATCAAATGGTTAGGGGTAAATTACAAAACATATCTATTCTATAAAAGTAGATCAATTTAGTTTTTTATATTTATTATAACTCAAGAAGTTAATACAATGTTATTTTTACCTATTAAGATCGTGGTCTCACAGTTCACGCATTACATGAACTGAAGTGTTTTATGTTAATTATTCAATTCATTGATTTTATTTTTTATTCCAAAAAAACAATTCATATATCATTTTAATTAAATTATAATATAACATAGATTAAAAAAATGTATAAGTTAGTAATTTTACCAATTACCAAGAAAAACTACACTTCCTTGGGTGGTGTAGTCATCAGCGAGATGTTTTTCATGTGAACATTTCTAGAAAGGGTATAAACTATAAAACATATACTTTTGGATTCCATACTAAAGAACTAAATTAAATAAGAATTAAATGGAAAATAAAATTTAAATTTATGATGAATATATATATCATTAAAAAAATAGATACATTACAATGTGATTTAGTAGAAGAATGCCTCAATAAAGGGATCTTTGCATCAATATCTATCAGTCATGAAATTATTAGGGAAATTTAGTGAAACCAATTCCCCTATTCCCTAAAACTAAAAATTCAAGGAAATAATCTTAAAATGATTCATATATCTATTTATATATTGGAGTCTTCTCATGCATTAAATGTGGTTACTTATGTTAATAATAATATTCAGCCAAATATCTTACTTTGACTTACACTTACTTATCGATCTGTTGAAACCCTAGCATCCAATCAACTCTAAATTTCATTAATCATTTGAATTGATTTTTCCATGATTTATGTGTTGAGTGTAGATTATATGTTTTTTCAATACAATTATATAATAATTTATAGCGGGATATTTTTCACCGGCTCCTGGGTTTTATGGTTTAGGGGGGATATCTCTTAAAGTTAAGATCCTTTTATAGAGGACTTTTTATTATTCTTCATGTTATAATGTATATTTTTTAATAATATCAACATTTCCGTATCAATTTTTATGTTATTTTAAATTTCAGTATTATTTAATTTACTTAGTTGTACTAGAAACCAAGAATATAAACTATATTGGTTTAGAACCCTTATCAACCTTTTCACATGGAAAATATTACTATAATGACAACACCACCGAAGTAAGAGACTTTTTCAAGTAATAGATCTAAATTTCACATTCATTGATTATTGGTTTTGAATCAATGATATAATTTAATTCACTAAATATTATATATGAATTGTGTTTTTAACATAAAATTAACCAATATTTCATTTGGATAATTTACATAAATCCAATCAGTTTGAGTAATGTGTTAATTGTGACAGTGTGATCACAATCTGTAAAACCAAACAACATGGGATCAATTTATAGAGTTCAAATACAATATGAAAAAATAATTAATAGTCATTTATAGGGTGGATATGATCCATCAGTTTCCATTTCACAAAATCATTCCTTATATTATTAATCAATGTAAAGTTATACTATTGAATGTTCTCATGATATCCTAGGGTGTACTTCATTTCATTTTTAAGGATATGTAAATTCTGATAGGGTTTAGGTGATGGAAAATTAGTAGATCATATTAATGTGGATTTTAATTTTATTGATAATGATTAATAAATAACTTAAGAGTTGCATTTGTATATACTATGACTTCTAAAAAAATAGTCTCAATGTGTCTTGTTAATTAAATTAAAAAAATACATTCTTATTCTAACATATTATCTCTAGTTTTATAAATGTTACCCCACCGCCATTCATTTTAAGTAGTGTTTTTTTTTATTTTCACAATACCTTAAATAATTTGACTTATGTACTACCTATTTATGATTTCAACTTGGTTAGTATCTCTATTTTTAACTAAGAAGAAAAATAACACACATAATTTGAGAGAACAAATAATATTTGATTTCAGTTATTGACGATGATTTCAATATTTTGATAGATGATTCAATATGATGTTGTGGAAATTTTTTGATGATTTTGGAAACTCAAATATGTTTTATTATTATATTTTACACAGTTTTATGAGAATATTGGACCATTAGCAATATTCTCATGAATTTATATTTTAATTTTGAGATGGAAATTATAAGAAACTTCGATATCCAAGAGGTATTTTAATGTTGTGGGTAGATAAATATTAATCAATGAATCCAAAATCTATATTTACATTTAGAAGTATATATATAGATAAATTTTACTAATTGAAATAAATCACTTATTAACAATATGATTTTATTATTCACAATGTATTTTTAATGTAATTTCATCAAAGGATTATGTATGAACAATCGTACATTAAAAAATGATGTGAAGTAAGGTGAGAATGTATTTGTGTGTTTTAAAATATTCATATTTGCTTATATTTATATGTTAGTAGTATGGGGGTATAATTTTAGGTGAGAAATATATTAAGTAGGTTTTAAATGGTGAAGTACTATTATTGGTGTACATAAATTCACTAAACAACTCAATAATGTTCTAGGTTATTTTGGATTTATTTTTTCTCACAGGTAGAATAGAAGACAAAAGAGGAAGATTAAAAACTAATTATTTTAATCCATTTTTCAATGGGTATATATAAAATCTATTAATTTTTAACTTCGAAGTGATTTCTTTTAGATGATAAAAACCAGAAATTGTTAGGTTGGGAGGTTGTTTTATCACATTGTCTTCGTTTTTTTCTTTTGATATTTGCCTAATTTTTGATGATGTAAAATTTAAATTTGGGATTTATGTAGTATCCTTGGTTATATTTTAAAATATACTAAAATTGGGTTATAATTTTGGTTTTTTATTCTTCTCTGTTTTTTTGAAGATATATTTTTGATATTATATATGTTTATTGTTCATATGATTATCATGTGAAGTAGAGAAAAAAGCTACGTTTCCAGGGTTTCTATCCTAATAAGTGTAAAATTTTAATTTTATCATAATGGGAGTAATGTATCATGAAATGAAATTTTATATTGTGACTAATATATAGTGCTTCTATTAGGTCATAATATTTATATTGATTTAAAACGGTTGAAATTTTAGTAAGGAATGTAATTTTCTGAAAAAAATAAAATAAATTAAATTAAATATAAAATAATTAAATTATATATATTCATATTTTAAATGTTTTAAATAGAAAATATAATTCACCAATTTTATCTTAAAATATTATACATATATATAATAAATCATAAAATATTGCTGATAATTAATTATGATAGGTATATTTCTTTGATCTGATCTCATTCTGTGTGTATTTTCTATTTTTTATCTTCAATTATAGATAAATTATCCTATAATAAAATTCATAGCCTCATATATATATCAAAAAAAAATATTAATGAGATAAATATTTAAATAAAATAAATATATAAATTCAATATATGGTTTAAGATATTTCTTAAAGAGAAGTTTTATTTTCATTTTACATAAAATAATGAAAAACCTCTCATATATTCAAATATAATGGCCTATTATCTATGAATTTGAAGATATAAATTTAAAAAAAGAACCATGTTAAAAAGAACATGCATATTAGAGTAATAAAATTTAATTTTGTCTTAGATAGATCTTTTATTAAATTACTTCTTCATTCTAACTTTTTGTTATCTTAAAGTTTTATTTAGACAATTAAACATAAATTTTTATGATCAGGGCATCTCAAATAACATATTGTTATTTTTATTCCCATTTGATATTCTTTATTCTATGTTTTTGTTCACGAATTGTACTATGTGATGGGTGACTATGTTGGTGGAGGCTCTAGAAGCTCGTTGATGTCAGAAAGATGATATTAGGACCATTTGATCTTTGATAAAATTCTATTTAATATGTCTTATAGTATGACTATTGTGATTATTTTTCTGATGTGTATACCTTATTTTCAATTGAATAGGACTTTTTTATATGGGATCATATTGTAGGATGGGGGTAGAATGATCGAGATGAGTTATTGTCATATTCAAAATTTGATATTTGAATATAATGGGATTAGATTATAGAGGTAGAGTTATTCTCTAGTGTGGAATGGGGAATGCATGTATTTATATTGTTTGTTCCTTGTAGAAATTATTCATTAAGAATACGTGTTTATTGAAACTATAGGTGTATATGAGGTTACATTTAATGAAAAAAATTCTATTATTCACATTTTTTACAACCAATCATAAATAGAATATTTTTTGAATGATTTTGTGATGTATGGTGGTAAATATGATTATTTTACATCTAATGAGGATTTTAAATGTTTATGTGTATAAATGTGAATATTTTAATTGATATTCATTACTGTAACATAGAATCACAAATTGTTGATGGTAATTAGGTGTGAGAATGATCTGGGATTACTTTTGATAATATATGGTATTATTTTCATCAAATGTGTTGAGATTTTATGATGATGTGTACTTTTGAGGATATTTTATATAATTTTCATTTTAATTGTGTGATATAGTTTTCATGAAAATTTATAATTCGTGAGATAGTGATGGGTATCCATATGGTGACAAAACTAATTTTTTCAATAATGTTATAAACATTCTATGATCAATTATTTGGATTTATTTTAAGGTAAATTGAATTTATACTGCTGTTGATGTGAAGTTGTTGTTATGATTATGTGGACTTGTTGAGAATATGAAATGGAGTTATAGTATCAATGTTTATGTTATTATTTTAATTATATTAGATGATAAAGATTATAATCCTTGTAGTATTTCTTTGAAATATAGATATATAGTGAAATTATAATAAATTATTTATATTATGGAAAGTAAACTTGTGAATAACATTGAAATATTTTTGATATTTTTAATTATATAGGGGTGTTTAACATATTATTTTATATACATGGATTTTTATGTTGATAGATGTATGTTTTTTCTTACTATTTCAGAGATAATGTTTTATATTTTGCTGGTTTAATGAGAGATGAGCCTATAAATATTATTTTTGAGTTATATATTTATTAATCATAAAAAATATAGGATTTAAGGAGATTGGTTGTTGAGGTGATTCTCCTTCATGGCACATTATATTTTAGGTATATCATGAATACATGGGTTATGTGGTATTTTTAATTTTATATATTAATATTTTATGTTATTTTATATTTTAATTATGATAAAAATTATCTTCTTATGGGAATTTCTTATGGAAAACTAGAATCAACATGGTACATTATGGGGATTTTGTCCACATAGGTAGATAGTGAGTTCCCATTCCATTAAGGGTGATGTAAGGTGATATATCTCAAGGTTTCTAGTGTAATAAAATTATTCCCTCTCGGTTAACCTCTAGGATGATAGAGAAAATTGAAAGACACCAAGGTATGTTGGATCTAATAAGTCATATTTTATAAGGGGCATTAGAATATTTTTTATATATTGTTTTTATATATATCTGCACATACATTATCATTTGGTGAGTCTATTTTTAATGAGGTATAAGTAGATTAAGAATTATATTAACAATAAAAGATGATAACGACGTTAATAATCTATGAATTTTAAATTGATGTACTAGTTTTTATATAGTTTCATATATTCTATATTGATCATTCACATAGTTACTAGTTTTACATGGAGGTTGGATTTCCACCTACAAGAATTGTACTAAATATTATTCCATACCCGATCATGAACATTTTATATTTTTTCATGTTGGGATAATGATTTTTTTATATAGCGAGTTAATGCCTTTGGATAGAAATATTTTTTGGGAGTTGGTGGCATGCTATATTTATGAAATTCCTTGGTGTCATTTTCTTTTGTTATTTATCTTTATTCCTCTTATATGAGATGATGTACTCACTGTTAGGTAATTTGTTTTCATATATTTTTAGTATGTAAATGTATTTCCTTCTTTCATGTTTACATTCATGGTAATTGGTAGTTTTTTGGGGTTTTTATTTTTAAAAGATAAATAGTCTCATATAGATTTAATTCCTCCCGTTGTATGTGTGTATAACCCAACTCTATGCATTAGCCCCTATCTTAATTAAAGAGGGATGAGGGAGTCCACTTACTGGTACACATGACATAGAAAACAGACTCTTGTTATTTATGTCATGTCATTTTGTTGCAAATAATAAATTCTTATGATTTTAATTTCATTGGATATATAACATATAGTAAAATAATTCTTCTATTTTAAAACTAACTTAATCAACCATTAATTCAGAAAAAAATATGTCATGACATAATATTTCAATTATTCCAGGAATAATTGGAAGTAATTTTTTAAAAATAAATAAATAATTTAATAAACTCATATTAAATTCATTTTATCATTACTACTAGAGGAATAATTATATTATATAATTTTTATATATAGAAAGGAATAATTCATGGTGTTTCTTGTCTAAAATCCTAACAATAAAACTAAAAACTGAATGGGGTTGATATGACTGTGTAATTTTTTTCTATCTCTTTTTTCCATTGTCACGAACCATCCTCGGCGCACATTCTGTGACTACCCCAAGCCCAGCTTCCTTGGGCTAGGGGCTGGCGACTTGCACCAAAATGTGTATTCCCTAAAAAACCGAGAAGGCATTGCCTTTTTAACCTGTAAACTCACACAACTCAGCACAAAGTTGGATACAAAAACAAAGTAATCTATAATGTAATCAAGGTGTGTAAAAGAGGTAATGAGGGCCAAAATATGAGCTTAAATTAAAAGAACAAGTAAAACTTAAAGTAAAAGAAAACTGAAAAGTATAAGTATAACTGATAATAGCTCCTATGAAACTTCCGCCAAGGATCCTTCCCGAATGGTAGGTATAGCTCACGAACAGTCGTCTCTATGGTATGCCTCATCTAATATCCACATATGAGCTACCTCCAGTCCTGGTACTCTCATCATTAGTCAGAATTATGTGTCGTCTTCACCAAACACAACAAATTGTGTGCATAGCCCGTGTAGGGGTGAGTATAACGATACTCAGTATGGACCCCGAGACCATCGAAGTTCTCACAAAATCGACAAAGGATAAACCAAAAATCATGAATATAACTTAAAAATATAATTATTTATATTCCCATACATATACCAAAGTTGTCGAGTAAACCCATCTCAATCACGAGGAAACACAGGGCCCAACTCAAAACACCAAATCTCAACTATCCCACGAAGGAAAGAATACCATGAAGGTAACACCACGAAGGTAACTACCTCAAAGGTAACACCACATAGAAGAATACCACAAAGGTATCACCAAAAAGGTATACACCACAAAGGTATGCCACCCAGATGATTACCACAAAGGTAAAGACTCATCTCACAATTGGTATAACTTAGGTACTGTAGTAAAGATGATTAGATGTAACTTATGAATCTCCTTTATCTATTGAGAGAAAGACCCACATAGGATCATAAATCATCAAAACCATGTAGGATCATAGTACAAAAGACCCATGTAGGATCCTATAGTATTACCACATGGATTCCTAGAGGGGATCCAAGTGGGATACTGAAACACATACCCACATAGGATCCCTTTCTCACGTTACAACCAGCCACAGGGTTCCCGCACTAAGCTCGCTTGATTCTGGGATGGTATGCTTTTAAAGACATAGGTCGATACACCAACTTCCAAAATTCACCCTGAAAAAGTATCCCAAAGGACCTCCATATAAAATGGGTCTCAACACAACAGACGGTGCATCAATCGGACGCCCCGTCTGTATGTTATTGTCCTTTTAGACCTGAGGGCTCTGGTTGGATTCGTGTTCGATCCAACCTGGTTGTACCCCAACTTTATCCAAATCACATCTAGGGTATACCAAATGGACCATCTGGATCCATGATTTCTGAGACATAGACAGTTCATCAAAGGAATACTCATAGCTGAAGTTATGGCGAAAAGAGCGAAAAAGGGTCAAAGTTGGTATGGGTCCGGTCTGACCCGAGTCCGGCCCTGGGTCCAACCTAGCCCACTAGGCGGCCCGAGACGGGCGGCCCGCGGTGGGCCTGCGGTTGGCCCATGGCTAGGTGGCCCAACGGTGGGGTCTACCCTAGCAGCCACCCAAGGGGAGGTGCCCCCTGGGTACCCCGAACGGCTGGGCCGTTTGGGTGGGGTAGCCAACCGGACGGTGCCACGTGGCACCAACAGCTGGCATGTGGGTCCTCGGGTCCCACTCGGCTCCCCGAATGACCGGATGTCCAGCCCTCCTCCGCGGCACGGTCGTACGCCGCACTTCCACTAGAATCCGACAGCGAGTCGGCCGCCCTCCTTCACCATCGCGGCCTCATGCCATCGCTCTTGCACGCCCAACAGCATGGTCTCGCACCACAACCCCCTTCACGTGGCCGGTTGTGCGCCGACCGCTGCCCTTGATCCACCATGGCCGACTGGCATCATCCCTTATCTGGTGGCACAGTCGTGCCACTGATGTTGTTGCGGCCTTCTGAAGTGTCGTCCGCCACTCTCGAGCCCCACCAGTGCCGGTCACCGGCATGGGTTGCGGCGACGTTCCTCGGATCACCAGGCGGGCCTCGTTCGCCCGTTCTTTATTATGAAGACTCTCGCACACAACTTGGGACATCTCCATAGATTTAATACCATCATAATCCACAATGGTTGTGGATATAATGTTACGTGTTCATTTGGACCACACCCTCCATGTTAGAACAGTAACGAGCGGGATAATTGTTCTTAAATCATGAAAATTGATATGTATAGGTTAAAGGGTATTCAAAACAACTTTTCCTGAGTCTATTTCTCATTGACGTTGGTGAGGAGAGGAAAGGAAAGACGTCGGTTCATCGTCGTTGAAGAAGTTCCTTATTGGGGATCCTTCAACGAAGTTCTATGTTGGAGAAAGTGTTTTCGTTGAAGATATTGTTTCTCCACAATTCTCATGAGATCTACATTGCCAAAAATTACCCCTTTCGATGTTTCCTCTAGAATTGGGGATGAACTCATTGATTTATGGTTAAAACAATCCAATCGGTTTCTAACGGGTTTGTTCATAGAACCAGAAACATCCAATGATTCCATATCCATTTGGACCTACATTCCAAAGGTAGGCACTCATTAGTTGTGTACCGATGAGGCTTAATAATTTTCATTGGTCGAGAGTGGGGACGTCAGAATCATCACACCTTTTTTAGGGGAATTATTGTCTACTCCGGGACTCTCTTCATAGATTTATGTTATATTCGTGAATCCTTATTAAATTACCAAGTGTAAAATGAGATTTCCTTTTGATCTGACAATCAATGATTGATATGAAGGAAATTTAGAGAATCTTTTTATATGTATTTGAGGTTATTCATCGATATAGAATCATCTATATTTTTTATATATTCTTAGTCAATGGTATCATTTAATACATTATATAAAAAGTATCTTGGTTATTATGATGACCATACTGGTTTTAATGCCACTCAGTGGGGCACTTGAAGTTTATTGTCATTCAGAAGTACATGGATTACATCAGAGTTGGGATCATACATGCAGATGGGCTAAATAAGTATCCTTTATTTAGAAAAGGAATCAAAACCCACGTAGTTCGAATAAGGGAATAGGATGTTTTATGTATGATTGATGGCTCAAAGAAAGATGTCATTATTACATTTACACTCTAAGCTCACGTGAGTCATGCTCGGTGTGAGAAACAAGAGGTATTGGTAAAACCAGACAATTGTTCCATGATAGATGCAATCATAAGGAATAATGTGGTCCTTATATATGTATGACTTCCCAAATAGATGAAGAGTAGGATTTACTTCAGGGAAGAAACCCGGGGACAAAGTCCATAAAGGTATACGTGCTTTATAGAGATTGGGATACTCTAACTGGGGCTTACTCCTAAGGAGGAGGCCCATGATTAGGAGGGGGCTTATGATTGGGTTTTAGTCCAGGGAAGGAAGCCCAAATCAAAAATTAATTTATGTCTGGTTAAGAGAAATTATGACTGGGGCTTATTCCAGGGAAGGAGGCCCAGGTTAAAGGATTTGAGAACTAGGGCACACGCCTAAGGAGGAGGCCCAGGTTTGGGAAATTTTGAAGACTGGGTCTTACTTTTAAGGAGGGAGCCTAGGTTAAGGGACTTGGGGTATAATCCTAAGGAGGATTCCATAATTAAGGGAATTATGAATGAGGATTATTCCTGAAAAGGAAGCCCAGGTTAAGGAACTTGGACTGGGGCTTACTCCAAAAAAGGAAGCCCAAGTAATAGGTCCTCTCATCTTAATGGATGAGGTTAAAAAGAATGAAATCTCTAACCTTGGTGACATAAAAATATGTAAATCACTAGGTTTTGAGAGATGTTTCCACATAATTCCTTTCAAATAAGGAAGAAAATCAAGAAATCATGCCATAAATGGCTTTGAAGAGAGTTCTGAGGGCTTAATCTTGAGGAGGATAGGTGGATAGGCATAAGAGAGGCAGAATAAGCAGGAGGGGCACCGAAAATGAGTGGGGCACGCAAGTCCTGCTGGGTGCCTAAGTACTACATGGGCGCACAAGTCCTGGTCACGCGAGTATACCTGCGCGACACATTGGTACTTGCGCGTCTTTTAACACTTGGGGTAATACTTGGGCAAGACTTGGCTCAAGCCCTTAGTACTATCCCTAGGGGATTCCAGAAGGGTGGCATGCAAGTTCAGGTGAAGGAGAAAAGTGGTGCGCAAGAGTGTCCATTTCCCTTAAGGGTTGGCCACTCATGCGTTCAGGTGTTGATGAGTATCAACACTTAGGCCTTCCTCCCCCTATTTAGATCTTCCGTTCGAGGTAATAAATTGCCTTAGAGGTGTTCGGAATCTTTGAGAAGAGACTGGGGTTTCGGGAGCTCAAATCTGAGGTTCTAGAATTTTTTTCTCTTTCAAATGGGGGGCCACAGGGGTATTTATAGGCCAGAGAGACCCTGGGAAAAATTTCAAAGAGTGCGTGAAAGTCACCTGCGCGACCACTGGGCAGTGCGCAAGTATACATTCATGACCTTGGGGGACCTTACACGACCCAAGTTCATTTGAATCTTGGTTCATTCCATATTAATATTTGATGTTTCTTCACAGGATGAATCAATTTTGGGTTCAAGGTATTTCTATTTTCATTCTTTTAGACTCTTTGATAGAAAGGAGCATAAACAAAAGTCCACCCTCAGAGTTGGATCTGAATGAAATGAGGATGTGGCACTACGTAAAAGAAGAAAACCAATGGAAAGGCGGCACACAAGTGTTGAGCGCGCAGAGGGTGGCGCGCAAGTGTTGAGCGCGCATGCGTCGGTGCGCAAGGGTGCGTCCTGGCCTATAAATACATGGTCATTATAACACAAAGCCACGAGATCTCGAATTTCTTTCTCTCATCGCGCTTGTTGGTCTCATCACGCAAGTTACTTGTTATCCGTGGTTTCACTGCTGTCACACTGATGTAGTGGTAATAGGACTTGCGCGACACATCCATACATGCGTGCCAAAATTAGACTTGCACACCTTAATACCTTTTCCATTTTTTCGAAATTTTTTCGCAAATTTTATAAAAAAAATCAACCCATTTAAGAGATAATTTATTCATCTTTTGTGCAGATTCAATGGCCCCTAAGAGAATCGGAACAACTGATGAACTAGGAAGCAAGCTACTTGATGATATGATGAGCATCATTGGCCATGATTACTATACCTTCTACGATAACACTCTCCCAAATTTGGCTAATTATTTGATGAAATATCATCGTGACTTCCTCCAAAGCATTTATCTACCTTTGTATGGCTATGGTCATCTGTGAGAAGTTACCATTCTAGAGGAAAAGAACTATCTCCCAATTTCTTGGTTTCAGAACTACACCAATTTTTCTTCAGCTAATATCTCTTTTGGATGAGTATTTATAAAAGTTGGAATAGTTGAGAAGGCCCATATAATGCATCAGAGCCCTTGTATGCCAGATCTTAAACCTCATAAGCCCGAGGTGCAACCACATTGTTATCCCTCAATTTTACGAAACTCTCAGATGGATCAATCCAAAGGCTGGAAGAGAAGTTGGGAATTTTTTCATGGAGGAGGTGTGAATCCAACTTGGATGTGGGCATACTAGGTGCGACAAACCTGTGCAGAGTTTGTCGAGGATTTGAAAGAAGTTGTGATATATGAAGCCGTTTGGGTTGGCCAAACATATTTTTACAGGCATCAAAACTTCAGGCCGGAGATACTCAGCTATTGGAGCCCAGAAACCAATTCTTTCCATCTGACTCATGGAGAACTAGGCATCAGTCTGTGGGATGTCCACATGATCTCAAGGGCTCCAATTTTGGGTGATATATATGATGAATTCATCCCTCCCATCGTGACTTGTAATGATTCAGAGAAGACGTCAGCTTTAGATCAGAAATTATTTAAAATCTTTCACAAGATCAACAGTTCAGAGACCTCCTTAACTCATTATAGAAAGGATATTCATCCAAAGGATTGGATGAATATGTTTCTTATCGAGAAGCAGGAGAAGAAGTGGAAGGAGAAGTGATCGAAGGAGAAGGGATCCAAGAAGAAGGGGCCCAAGGAGAAGAGGCCCACTCATCCTACCACCTGCCCCAAAACAGAGAAAAGGGCTGCTCCTGGCACATTCTGGCCAACTCTGGAAGTAGGAGAATTTGAGAAGTGGGGATATGAGGTGAATCGGAGGATCCCAAAGAAGACTCATCTGGCGGGATTTTGGCCTTGTGGCTCAGTGTTTATTTTCTGCTAGTCAAGGACTCGAAGGGAGGCGTTAGGCGAGGGACCTTCATTATTGCGGCCAAGTTGGATGACAGAAAAATGGTTGGGTTAGATACCCCCATTTTAGAAACTATTCACAAGATTTTACTCCATGTATTCATGGGTAAGTCTTATTTGAGAATAATGGGACCACTCCATGTTTTGTGGGGATGGATCGCCACTCACTTCAGGACGTATAATGTACAGAATGGAGTATAGATTTCTGGAAGTTCATTCAGGCCATCAGGGCAGGCATTCTCTGGAATTTCTCCATTAGATCTCAACTCTTATGACATAAATGTGAGGTTTCTCATGTATAAGGAATTTAATTTTTTTCATTATGGAAATCTGCCAACAGGGCGGTTTGTTGTTGACGGAACAGCCAGTATGGATTTAAGGGCATACATGCTTGCCTGCAGAGATGGTGGGCTGGTCGCCAGGATTGATGGAGATATTATATGTGAGGCCTATGCTCTATATAGATTTTCACGTCAATTCATGTGTTTTCAACAGACTGTTGTATCTCCCCCTGTACATGTCAGGTTAGAGAAACATCTGATGGTTGCCTGGTAACTATGGTTTCCGACATCTAGGGAGACGACCGGGCAGTGTTTGAGCTACCTGTTGAAAAAGAGGCATATAACTTGACTACATGGTATGCCGAACACTGGATAGCATCATACCCTAAAGGGGTGCTGAATCACCTGGCTTATCAAGTGGGGAAAGGAAGAGTAATTTAGAGAAAGAAACCCTTCTTCATGAAGGTGATGCTTCCCTACCTGAAGCTGATTCGCTGGATTCCTCATCTAGGACTGACTCACCAGATTCCCAAGATGGGGATGATGAGGCACAAAAAATGGAAAAGTGGCCTTGTTCCTAATATAATCCTCCAATCAGAATCAAAAGACCCACTCCATCAACTCCTGGTAAGTTACTTCACTGTGGCAATTTTAATCACCATTACTTTATAGAGAAATAATTCTTATTTTCTTATTCTCTATCTATAGTTGCAGGAGCTGGGAGGAAACCGACATCCAAGATTGTAGGACCTTCCTCAAAAAATTTTGGTAAACATACCGAATATCTACGACCAGAGGCTGTCCAGACATGGCAGAGTTTATACTGTGGTGATGAAACTGGCTGGTTGGATTTGTGTGAGGGGATACACCTCTCTGGAATAGGGAATATTCTTGATTCTACAGAAATCCCTTTCAAGGATAACCCCGATGAAGTGCGGTCTTATATCAGAGAGCTGGAAAAGGTCATATTTTCCACTGACTATTCCATTATTGTCACCAAGCGGGTGAAGGAAATGATAGATCATGGAACCACTGGGGGGACTGATGCTTCCGGAGATGAGGAGTGGCACGATTATGTGGCTCCTGAAGATGTATGTTTTCGTTCCTTATTTTCATTGAAAATTGATTTCAGTCAAAGTTTTTTTACTCAAGGAAATTATTTTCTTCATCCTGCATCTTGAAAATAAAGGAACTATTGAGGTTCCTTCACCACAATATAGCCCTAGTGGTACTGCCATCGGGGCTGATACTGAATCTCCTCGTGAGTCGGGAAAGATATCTTCAGGCCAGCAGGCCATGCATGAGGAGATTGAAATGACTTTCCATTCTCCAATTCTGGTACCTATAATAGAGACTGCTGACACTCCCAAAAAGAAAAGGAAGGAAAAGCAACAAAGGATGAAGTCCACAGTTAAACGATTCATTAGTAGCGGTAAGTCCTTCGGATAATCATGATTATTAATCCGTGAAAAGAATTTTCATTTTACTTGGGATTGTAGGGTCTTATTCAATTTCTCCTTTATGGGAAAGGACTGACCCTCCTTTGAGGACCATGGAGGGTACTGGTGAATAATAACAAGTTCAGGCTAACTTAGCTGCTCTAGGAGAAGAGCCAGTGTCTGTTCCTGGTTTCCCTCCTGTTGCTGTTGCAAGAAGAGAAGAACCTACATCTGATAAGTTAACAATGCTTCATAAAATGTTGAATGAAACATCAACTAACTTCTATTTTGTGATACTTTAGGTTCAACCCCTGCATTAGAGCTTTTGGTGTCCATTGTAACTGACGCTGCCACTTTATCTGAAGATGTTGTCCAGGGTCAAGGACCGCAAGATGAAGGTCACCAAGAAGACATATCAAATGCTCCCACTGGTGAGATTAACAAGGATTATTAGATTACATTGGATTAAATGATGGGACTTGGCACAACTTTTGAAGATTTTTTAGATCATGTTAACTTACCATGTAATTTAGAAGATTATGGACGTGAGTGTTATCCTTCGTCCTATTAAAAATAACTTCGTATTACATGTCTAATCATGATTGGTTCAAATATGCAGTTCTATCTGAGAATACTACTGAACTACCAATTCCTGAAGGGGGTACAGAAAACCCTACTATTGCAGAGACATTAGCGCAAGTGGAGCTAAACCCCCTAGAGCTTCCTCAAACCCACCATGAAAATCCTGTAGAAGTTAGTAAAGATGGGGAGGAGCCTTCTCAAGTTACTGATCTACCATTCGCTAAGGGATAATAATATTTGAGACTATACTTAATTTGGAATACATTTAATTAACTTTTTATTATCCTTTGAAATTAACCACAACATTTTATTGATTATGCAGGGCCATCAATTTCAATGGCTAGATCTGGAGGTGAAGCCTCAGCCTCTACCCCAACAAGAATTCAAGGTGAAGAAGCACATTTCAAGGGGGAAGGGACAGAACAAGGCACTTCCCTAAGTGCATTAATCCCATATTTCAGTCCCCACTGTGACAGTGACGCTGAGTCGGACCCGGAAGTTCAAAAGGCATTCTAATTTTCACGATGCAAGGCATGGAAGAACATATGGAAAATCATATCCGATGTGCCTCTAGAGGAGCTATCATCGAAGATTCCCCATCTGTCATCCATATTTGTCATATTGGGACGTGGCAGTTTTGGATATGAAAATATCCATGCTGCGGTGAAACATGTCATTTTACGAAGGGAGCAGGAGTAGAAGTGCCATCAAGATTTGACTAGGGTGAAGTTTTCAGCAATCATTAGTGAATTTGTGGTTACAGTATCCCATGATGAGGCTGATTATGCTGCCAAGATGAAGGAGCTGAAGCATAAGATCAAAGATAAAGTCATCCAACAGATGCACCTTCAGTAACAGTTAGATGCTGTTACTGTGGAACTTGACCAACTCAATAATTCACTGGAGGGAGCTCAAACAAATGGTTTGCAAGCCATCATGGATTCCAAGAAATCACTCCATCATGCTAAAAAGAGTGAAGTTGGTCGAGTTCATGAGCTTCATGTGGCTGCTGATGAAGATCGAGATGTTGTACATCAAGTGAATACTTATGTTGATAACCTCTTGTAATTTCTTGGAAAAGAGAAGACACTCCAATCTATGGATGTCCTTATAATGTTTTTGTGAATCAAATGGAAAGAATGATTTCATATTCAATCATTTGTGCACATATTTTCTTACTACCTGCTTTAAATTTTTACCTATGCCAATGGACCTAGTAAGCATAGTTTTATTTTAACTAGGATTAACATAAATAACCCTACAGACTTTGAATATTCTAGTTGCTCAATATTACCTAAATCATACAATATATATGTTTAGTGAGCTGGAACTTGACTTTTATTCAGAGTTCCATTGTCTTTTGTGGGCAGTTTAAAGTCATGCACGCCAGACATAAAAAGGCTAATGTTTAAGGTCGAAATAGCTTTGACGGAATGAATTAAATTGGACTCAATTACTTGACAATTTTTCTGAAAACATATTACCACACTCAAGTATGAGAAAAAATATGTAATCTATGACTTAAGAAATTTTTAATCTGATGAATGATATGAAAAATAGCTAAAGAGAATTAAAATAATTAGTTCCCAAGAATGAAGTTATCGTTATTTAACAAACCCGTTAGGGGGTTGAATTATGCAGGGCCACCTAAGGGCATTGGCTTCATAGTAAAATAATAACATCTTTTGGATGATAGGTCTGTTATGTAGACTACTTATGAAAGGCCGCCTAAGGGCACGTGCTGCATATTAAGGCAAAAGAATTTTCAAAAATTTACTTTTTTACTGTTAAAAAGCCTGTGAAAGTTTATGGGGATTCAAATTTTCCCAGCATAGAGTTTGCTGTATGGAGAGAGGTACTTGAATATGGAGAAGATATTTCCAAACAATATTATGTAAGAACTAGTTGAATGTTACTTTTATGAAGGTCTGACACAAGCGTAGGGATGGAAAATATAAACCATAGACTTGAATACTTTCAGATCATGCAAAAGAACATGAGATAAATATGTTAAGGATGGCTATTTTTGCGGATCCATACATATTGTCATTAAGACCAATAAGGACAAAAGAGGTTTTCTTTCCATGAATGAAGTTACCAATATTTATCTAACCTGTTAGGGGTTGAATTATGTAGGGCTACCTAAGGGCATTGGCTGCATAGTCAAATAATAGCATCTTTTGGATGACAGATCCGTTATGTAGACTGTTTATACAAGGCCTCCTAAGGGAACATACAGCATGGCCAGGAAAAGGAAATCTCCGAATTTGGACATTTTGTGGTTAGAATTTAGGAAAAAGTGTTAAGAAGATCTGAAAATATTTAAGGTTCGGATTATGACACATAAAAATGAGTGTTGTTCAATGTATGTAAAGATGCCTAGATCAATGCTAACCATAATCACATTGTGGCTAGGTCCTGAATGAAATATTGGAATTCTCTATGTATCCCATAAGGATGGGAATCAAGCAATACGTAGTTCTTGAAATATAGTTTAATGTCATGTGGGATGAGAGTGTGGGAGATCTTAGTTTAGGGTCATAGAGCTCGTACCATTATAAGAAATACACAGTGTGTGTTTTCATGGGGACTTTTCAGCCAAGGGACTGAAAGTGGAATTTAGGGTTAGGCCCAAAGACATGGGGCTGGATTCAAGGGACACTCGAATGTTCCAACGTATCCCATAAGGATGGTAATCAAGCCCACGTAGTTCTAGAAATACCCTCTGTACAGATTTTGTTCGTACATGTGAAGGGTGAAAGGGGACTTTAGTGTAATGATGGTTTGACCCAAGATAAAAGGTTCAGGAATTTCCATGTATGCATGTAGTCTTTGGAATGTAACATGATTGGAAATCAATGTGAATAATGATTACCTCTTAGGTGAGGGTATCAAAGAATGTTGTAGTCTATTGTCGTACATGACAAATGTGTTGTATAGTTTAACGTCATATAGCAAGGATGAAGGTGAACCAATGTAAAGATATTGATTCTGGGGGCGGTTTCACTAATCAACCTCGTATGAGATGGAGGTGAACCGATGTGAAGAGATTGGTTTTGGGCTTCAACCTCAGGTGGTTGCCTACGTACCCAGCCTAGAAAGAAAGGATCAAAGTCCGCGTAGTTCGATTAAAGAATGAATTAGTGATCAAGTTGTTATTGGGTTCAACGACCTAAAAAATGGTGTTGGGACTTACGCATGGTTAACGGACCATAGAGGGTGTTATGGTTGAAGTTTACTCTAAGCTCACGTGAGTCAAACTCTATGTGAGGAACAAAAGGTAGCAACAACCATAATGATGCACAGTTTAATGTCATGCAAGACATGTGAAGGGACAATGCAATTTAAAGTCAGGTAGTGAGGACTATTGGTGCTACACAGTTTAGTGTCATTGTAGAGACCCGAAGCTTAACGTACATGGACATTACATTACTTTTTAGGAATACGTAGTAAATAACAAAAACACACACACAAGGACCGTAATAGTTTAGTGTCTTTGGAAACTCGGAATATAATCTTCTAATCGTGGTGAAAGATCTTCAACATCTCCCATAAAGATCTTCCTTTTTTAACCTAAAACCTTTCTTTATATCCTGGGGAAAAGAAAACATAAAAGTGTGAGCTCAAATGCTCAGTAAGTGTAAACAAAAGAAATATCAATCACATCATATTCATAATAACATAACATTTTGGAAATCTTAACCTCCAAAAGAGATCATAATATCATAACATGGGATAAATCATAGTAGTGAAATGTAATCCCAATAATCATAACATAAAACATGAAACTTTGTGGGATACACACATAATCATAGAGAATCATTTCTTATTAGTCATGAATAATTGACAATACTATCTTAGTGGACAAACTCCATTTCTGAACCGAGTTCACTCCTCGTTTTAGTCCTGTTTCACTGAACCGGTTTAACCTGTCGTTCCAGCCATGTCTATCTCATGAGATATAAAATCTTTACCCAATTCATTGGAGGGAGATATATGTCCCACCCATCTCATAGTGAAACCATTCTTACTTGTGCCACAAAATAAACTTAAAACATTCATCATAACCCAAAGAAGAAAATGGGTTTCATAAACATCATCCCATCATCACATAATCCATATAAAACAAATGGATATTTCATCATAATAAAATTGAAACCATGTAAATCATAGAGACATTATACTTGAAACATACACATATGAAATAATTTCATCTTAGATAGAAAATGGTTTCGATAAAACACTTCAAATGAATTCTTGAGGAAAATATCTTTTCTTCTTCAAAATCAATTTCTTTTCACAAAACGTCTTGCAATTTTAAAAGAAAAAGATTTTTTTGAAAATAGTCATGAAATATTTTGGAGTAAGCTTCATGAAAATAAGGCTTTATAAAACCTTAAAAATCCTTTCATGCCGTAAATGTTAAAAAAACATTCTCCTCGTACTTTTTTCGGAAAAGTCAAAAAGTACCTCATACGAAAAACGACAAAATATTCCTTTCAAATCTTTTACTATAAACTCACCAAAGGGTAAAAATGGATTTAAACAATTGTAGGTGGATGGAAATAATATTACATATTGAGGAAACATGGATGTGGATAATAAAATACTCCCCAGTAAATACCAAAGTATAAACAATCTCGGATGAAAATGAGATTGTGATATTTCCCTTACCTTAGGTCTGATTTTCTTTATAAGTGTCCGAACCTCCTGTATAATGATTTAAATAATGTTATTGACTTATTCTAGAATCATACTTATTTTTATGATATCATATATGGTCATATTAATAGATTCTTATTAGTAATATTTCATTATAACTTTTTATTCGGGTGTTTATTACTTTTTGTTCTTATGCGTGTTTTGTCGAATAAATTATTATTCTTGTTTTTAGGTTATAGATACCTAATTTCCATATTGGTATTAGTGTAATAAATTCATTCATTCAATTCATTTATATAATCATTATTCAATGAAGATCATGTAGAACGAGTCGCATCACATCGTGGAGACGGTATTCCGTACGTACGCACAAGCGATGATATCGTTCCCATGATCGTGAAATTGTAATGGAGTGTATATATACAATTTCAGAATAAATATAACTTTACAATAATCATATATAGTTATTATTTACACCATTATACCCATCCAAGTAAGGTGGTGGTGGAAAATAGATTACACCACGACGTGGAGATGGTATTTCGTACGTACGCACGCGTGGTGATTTCGTTTTCCATAGGATGGATAGATGGTGAAATAGGGTTGTTTCATACTTATAATAACATATCATTATATGATTGATACTGATGTTATTACTTCATAATGAAACAACCTAAGAAAAAGAATTGGAAGAAGAAATAAAGTTGAAAGAGTCGGTAAGAGACATTACCTCTTCTTTGAAGTGCCTCTTTGAGTCCTCCTCTTAGGGCAATAAAATTGGTCTTTGAAGAAGACCAGGACCTCTAGGATGTTTATATGGAAGTGGAGAAGAGAATTTGGCAGGGGTTGGCCGAGCCTGAAGGCTCATATTGGTGTGAGGAAGGGAGGGAGGAGGTTCCCTTTTATAAGGGAGTAGAGGGGCACCTTTGGAAATCTTAAAAATATTAATTTATAATAAATCTAACCCCACTTAAAAATCTCCAAAAATGACTCATATTCGAATATAATATGATATATGGTTGTAATATAATCAGACAATAAAATTTCAACACGTTAGGAAATTATTTTAAACATTATCAACTTGATTTATCCTTACATAATCAATTTAATTTTATTTGTGGTAATAACATTCTAAATTTTAAATTTTAACAAATAATTACTTATTTGTTGTGAATTTTCCATAATTGGATAATTTATAACATTATAGACCATAGATATTTAAATTTAAAATTTATATATATTTTTGTGATTTTTAAACAATTTTAAAATATGTTATTTTTATAAAATAACAATATTGTCAATTTTGACACTATTCATTTATTTGAATTTAAGTAAAATAAATACAGAAGATATGTTCGAAATAAAAGCTTTAATAGATTCATAAAATGTCATATGTATCTAGAAAAGTATTTAAGAACATTAAATAGTTCATATAATATTTATTTTATTATTTTTAAAACCATTTATTTGGTTTATCTCTTAATAAAATAATTACAACAACATTTTTGTATAATTATTTAATATAATTATTTGTTGCATAAAAATTAAAAATAAAACCCTATGATGAAGATAAATATATTACCTTTCACAATAATACTTTTACTGGAATTTATCATCCTAAAATCACAATATTTAAATTGTTATATTTATTACATTATTAAGGTGAAAACTTTGGCATCATTTGAAATAAAATAATATAAGTGTCATAATCACTATTATAAGACTCCAAACGGTTATATATTAGGTCATTAGATGCTTATGGTGTATATATATACTAAAAATAAGTTTTGGTCAGGTTTCTGGAACTTTTAATGGGTATTATTATTTCAATAAAAACTATATTACTGATTTTTTACTTATTAAATAATTTATGCATCATTAATGTATCATCATTAATGACAATTATTTAATCCTTAAAAATTATAAATAAATTATCATGATGTAGATAATTTTATTATATTTTTGAATACTATTAATGTTCTAAGTTTCATGAAGTTTATCACTAAATTAAAATTAATATACTTATAAGATTTAAGAGAGTGACATGTTGTCACTTTCTTTGGTTTTAATAATAATTATGTCATTTTCATGGAAAAAAGTGCATTAAATGATTCTAATCTTACCCTTAGGTGATATGGGTCGCCTTGTAGTCATCCAATAGGATTTTGGAAGATGTTAGGATAATTTTATAATCATATATTTACCCTTAATTACCTGATTTACCTTTAACTATGGTAAATAAAATTTACCGTACTTACTATTCATAATGACAAAAAATAAAAGGTAGTCTTTTAATATAATTCAGACCCACTGATTCGAAATATGGAATCCATTTTTCCAAATTCTATACACAGAAGTTTCAGAAATTAAATTAAAATTAATCTCATTGCCGAAAGAAAACGAGTTTTTGTTTAAAACATTTCAAAAGATTGAGTTGATTTAACCTACAAATTCAAGGTAAAATCAATGCTAATGGCATACATTATATTAAATGGTAAAAATATATTCTATTTATACTTTAAAATCATTAAATATTATAATTTAACCATATAAATTATTGCGATGAAAAAAGTTGTTTTTAATTAAAATATAGCATGTTTTTACTATTCATCATAAGATGAAAGTTACCAGAATAATATGAAAAATTTATCCAAAGCAAATTTTTATTTCTTGATTCCAAATAAGAATTTTATTTTGTCAAATTTAACTTATAAACATGTCAAAAACTAGATTTAAAGTGGGTGCACCACAAAAAGGCGGCAAAACTGCATTTTTTGAAAAATACTTATTTTACCTGAAAAATTTATTTTGTTCTTATACCATGTTCTATAAAATGTGTAAGATGAATAATAATGTTATAAAATTAGAAATTTAGTTAATACTATTCATAACGGCTAGTTCATAATAATATTATAATAATATATCGTTGTTTAGTAAAACCTAGTATTGCGTACAACACACGCTATCGAGGAAGGTCGCTATTGCATGTAATGCAAGCCAAGTCAGGGTTTCATGTTGTGCAAGAATCCTTTGTTGTTTCGTATAACAAAATCCAACCATATTTCATTTATACATTGAATATATATATATATATATACTCAATGTTGCGTAGAATAAAAATTGTGTGTAACACGATCCAAGAATAGTGTTGCGTATACTGTAAGCTAATACGGTGTTGCGTATAGCGTAAGGTAATCTTGGTGTAGCATACAACACAAGAAATTAATGAAATTAAAAGAATATAAAATCTCGGGGTGTTACATTCTACCCCCATTAAAATGAATTTCTCCCTCGAAATTCGTCAGGTTTATAAATGGTTTACTACTGGAAAGATTATTTAATAGAAACCCACATCGTAAAATGGAATACCAAAACCAATCTTTGAAGACAAAATTATGAAACGTAACGGTTACCCAAATAAACTAATTACTGGGTTTCCACATAGGTGAAAATATGGATATGGAAGAGAAATCTGACCATCATGTTCTGATGGTGAGTGGTAGAGAACATGGCTATGAAAAATCCATTAATCACAAAGCCATAGATTTGTGATGATCTAAGGTACAATCAGATTCATCGGATATAAGGGCACTAGGACAAAATTTTTGGTTTTCAAGATCATTTCCCTAAAGATGATGAAATTGGAATTAGAAGAAATACTTTCTTGATTTTGGTACAGTCTCACCATTAGTCGTTTTTTTGGACAATTTACACTTAATCTCTTAAAGAAATGAAGTTGAATTTGTCCTTTGCGAAGTGTTATCAGATCATGTGATAGAATGATGGGTCATTCCATCTGTCTTAAACAAAAGGTTAGAAAAGTTATCAAAAAAATACATAAGTCCATCTATAGTGAGATTAATCATATATGTTTCCTAAAATGGACTTATAATTCATATATCATACTTCTTAATATAATAAAACTAGTTTCTACTAAATAGTGAATTTCCTGTAGGCTAGTGGTAAGTGATAATGGCCAGTTGCACTTCGGTTGTGGGTTCGATTCCCACAGCCTTGTTCGACGCGATGGGCCATCGCCCGTCCTGCAAGTTGTCCTTTTCCTAAAACTACATTACTATAACATCCCAAAAATAATATCAAAAAAAAGTTCTATCCTTAAACAATACTAACTTATGTCCAACATAATCCATTCCAATCTTCAGGCTTATCTAAAATACTTCGGTACAAGCTCATAGTATAAGGAAAACGATTACTTGAAATTTCATCAACCAAGCATTTGAATACCATCATTTATCCCCCATATATCTTATTGGTCACATTCCAATCATGTGAATACCTTAATCATGTATTATCTTGAAAAATGAATACCCATTAAACCTTAGAGAAAACATAAATGATGTCAAAAGTTAACTCCTTCACATACCAAAATCCAAAAATTCTATATACTCAAACTATGATATAACCTTCTCCTAATATCAGTCATGATCTCATGAATACTATCAAACATTTAATTTTCTCCTTATCCCTTCATTATGCGCATATCATCTACATTCCAAAAATATCTGAATAACATTTCATGGATACTGGTACCATTAATCATACACTTTCAAAACTCAAGGAAAGACTATAGTGTAACAATCCTTAGATTTCTCTTTATTCCATAGTACCATGAGATAACTTATACAACATTATACTTGATAAACATGTAATCATTCCACTACCTTCTTAAACCATTGACCGAGCTTCAACAATTCTTTCATCTCACATATCATTTGTAGTCTCTTCATCATCATCAACATAAATACTACCCATATGACCATAATAATTCTCTTTATGAGACTTTACCTTAGGGAATTGGTTTTCATAATTCCAGTACATTCCACATTTAAAACATTTAACCATTGTTGATGTCGTATCAATACCATTATCCTCATCCATGGTGTTAACTGAACCTTTTCCTTTGCACTTACTGGATTTGTGTCCTTCTTTTCCACACCCAAAGCATCTTCCAGTTCCCTTGAAACAATCTCCCTGATGCCTCTTCCCACATGATTTACATGAGGGAAATTGAACTTTCTTTCCTCTATGATCATCATGAAACTGCATCTTTCTCTTATTATCTGAGTCCAGAAACTTACCAAAGTTGAGATTATTGATCATATTATGAGATTTCTGATTAGGCATAATAACGATGTTTGGACTTCCAAATCCCATTTCATTTGGTTTCTCATGAAGAATATCATTCCATTGTCCGTCGTATCCTCCATTATCATGAATCTTCCTGTTTCCAGCCATTTTCTAAAACCCAAAAAGAATAGTGTGAGAGGCAAAAATCATGCTAGGGAAAAAAACAAAGTAAAGGGGGAGCACCCTCAATATCTAACATCTTAGGTTAAATTCTAAGATCGTTATCTTAGTTCTAGGACTATATCCTATACGTATACTTAACCTTAGGGACATCCCTAGACATACCTTAGAAATATCTCTAGGGATCTCACTAAAGTTCTCGCATCCTAGTTTCCAAAGGTTGAATAAACCTTTCCTCTAATACCAACTGTAGATACCCGAATCTTAACATACATGTACATTACATTACTTTTGCGGAATACATAGTAAATAACAAAAACACACACACAAGGACCGTAATAGTTTAGTGTCTTCGGAAACTCGGAATATAATCTTCTAATCGTGGTGAAAGATCTTCAACATCTCCCATAAAGATCTTACTTTTTTTAAACCTAAAACCTTTCTTTATATCCTGGCGAAAAGAAAACATAAAAGGGTGAGCTCAAATGCTCAGTAAGAGTAAACAAAAGAAATATCAATCACATCATATTCATAAGAACATAACATTTTGGAAATCATAACCTGCAAAAGAGATCATAATATCATAACATGGGATAAATCATAGTAGTGAAATGTAATCCCAATAATCATAACAAAAAACGTGAAACTTTGTGGAATACACACATAATAATATAGAATCATTTCTTATTAGTCATGACTCATTGCCAAGACTATCTTAGTGGACAAAGTCCATTTCTGAACCGAGTTCACTCCTCGTTTCAGTCCAGTTTCACTGAACCGGTTTAACCTTCCGTTCCAGCCAGGTCTATCTCATGAGATATAAAATCTTTACCCAATGCATTGGAGGGATATATAGGTCCCACCCATCTCATAGTGAAATAATTATTACTTGTGCCACAAAATAAACTTAAACCATTCATCATAACCCAAAGAAGAAAATGGGTTTCATAAACATCATCCCATCATCACATAATCCATATAAAACAAATGGATATTTCATCATAATAAAATTGAAACCATGTAAATCATAGATACATTATACTTGAAACATGCACATATGAAATAATGTCATCTTAGAAAGAAAATGGTTTTGATAAAACACTTGAAATGAATTCTTGAGGAAAATATCTTTTCTTCTTCAAAATCTATTTCTTTTCACAAAATGTCATGCAATTTTAAAAGAAAGAGATTTTTTTGAAAATATTCATCAAATATTTTGGAGTAATCTTCATGAAAATAAGGCTTTATAAAACCGTAAAAATCATTTCATGTTGTATAAGTTAAAAAAACATTCTCCTCGTACTTTTGTCAGAAAAGTCAAAAAGTAACTCCTATGAAAAACGACAAGAGATTCCTTTCATATCTTTTACTATAAACTCACCAAAGGGTAAAAATGGATTTAAAAAATTTTAGGTGTATGGAAATAATATTACATATTGAGGAAACATGGATTTGGATGATAAAATACACCCCAGTAAATGCCAAAGTATAAACAATCTTGGATAAAAATGAGATTGTGATATTTCCCTTACCTTAGGTCTGATTTGCTTCGTAAGTGTCTGAACCTCCTGTATAATGATTTAAATAATGTTATTTACTTATTCCAAAATCATAGTTATTTTTATGATATCATATATGGTCATATTCTTAGCTTCTTATTAGTAATATTTCATTACTACTTGTTATTCATCTGTTTATTACTTTTTGTTCTTATGCGTGTTTTGTCGAATAAATTCTTATTCTTATTTTTAGGTTATAGATACCTCATTTAAATATTGGTATTAGTGTAATATATTAATTCATTCAATTCATTTATATAATCATTATGCAATGAAGATCATGTAGAACGAGTCGCATTACATCGTGGAGACGGTATTCCGTACGTACGCACGAGTGATGATATCGTTCCCATGATCGTGAAATTGTAATGGAGTGTATATATACAATTTCAGAATCAATATAACTTTAAAATAATCATATATAGTTATTATTTACACCATTATACCCATCTAAGTAAGGTGGTGGTGGAAAATAGATTACACCACGTCGTGGAGACGGTATTCCGTACTTACGCAAGCGCGGTAATTTCGTTTTCCGTAGGATGGATACATGGTGAAATAGGGTTGTTTCATACTTATAATAACATATCAGTATATGAGTGATAATGATGTTATTACTTCATAATGAAACAACCTATGAAGAAGAAGTGGAAGAAGAAATAAAGTTGGAAGAATCAGTAACGGACATTACCTCTTCTTTGAAGCGCCTCTTTGAGTCCTCCTCTTAGGGCACTAAAATTGGTCTTTGAAGAAGACCAGGACCTCTAAGACGTTTCTAGGGAAGTGGAGAATATAATTTTTCCGGGTTTGGCTGAGCTTGAAGGCTAAAATTGGTGTGAGGAAGGGAGGGATGAGGTGCCCTTTTATAAGGGAGGAGAGGGGCACCTTTGAAAATCTTAAAAATATTATTTTATAATAAATCTAACCCTGCTTAAAAACATCAAAAAATGACTCATATTCGAATATAAGATTATATAGGGTTGTAATATCATCATACAATAAAATTTAGACATGTTAGGAAATTATTTTAAACATTATCAACTTGATTTATCCTTACTTAATCAATTTAATTTTATTTGTGGTAATAACATTCTAAATTCTAAATTATAACAAATAATTACTTATTTATTTTGAATTATCCATAATTGGATACTTAATACCATTATAGACCATATAAATTTAAAATTATTATTTTTATATATTTTTGTGATTTTTAATCAATTTTAAAATATTTTATTTTCATAAAATAAAAATATTGTCAATTTTGACCCTATTCATTTATTTGAATTTAAATAAAATACATACAGAAGTTATGTTCGAACTAAAAGCTTTAATAGATTCATAAAAGGTCATATGTATCTAGAAAATTAGTGTAGATCATTAAATAGTCCATATAATAGTTATTTTATTATTTTTAAAACCATTTATTTGGTTTATCTCTTAATAAAATAATTACAACAACATTTTTGTATAATTATTTAATATACATATTTGTTGCATAAAAATTAAAAATAAAATCTTATGATGAATATAAATCTATTAAATTTCACAATAATACTTGTATTCGAATCTAGCATCTTAAAATCACAATATTTAAATTGTTATATTTATTAAATTATGAAGGTGACAACTTTGGCATCATTTAAAATAAAATAATATAAGTGTCATAATCACTATTATAAAACTCCAAACGGTTATATATTAGGTCATTGGATGCTTATGGTGTATATATATACTACCAATAAGTTTTGTTCAGGTTTTTGGAACTTTTAATGGGTATTATTATTTCAATAAAAACTATATTACTGATTTTTCACTTAATAAATAATTTCTGCATCATTAATGTATCACCATTAATGACAATTATTTAATCCCTAAAAATTCTAAATAAATTAGAATGATGTAGATATTTCATTAGCCGTTTGGAGACTATTCATTTTCGAAGTTTCATGAAGTTTATCACTAAATTAAAATTAATATACTTATAAGATTTAAGAGAGTGACATGTTGTCACTTTCATTGGTTTTAATAATAATTAAGTTATTTTCATGGACAAAAGTCCATTAAATGATTCTAATCTGACCCTTAGGTGATATGGGTCGACTTTTAGTCATCCAATAGGATTTTGGTAGATGTTAGGATAATTTTATAATCTTATATTTACTCTTAATTACCTGATTTACCTTTAACTATGGTAAATAAAATTTACCGTAGTTACTATTCATAATGCCCTAAAATAAAAAGTAGTATATTAATATAATTTGGACCCACTGATTCCAAATATTGAATCCATTTTTCCAAATTCTATACAAAGAAGTTTCAAAAATTAAATTAAAATTAATCCCGTTGTCGAAAGAAAACGGGTTTTTGTTTAAAACATTTCAAAAGATTGAATTGATTTAACCAACGAATTCAAGCTAAAATCAATGCTAATGACATAAATTATATTAAATGGTAAAAATATATTCTATTTATACTTTAAAACCATTAAATATTATAATTTAACCATATAAATTATTTCTATGAATAAAGTTGTTTTTAATTAAAATATAACGTGTTTTTACTATTCATCAAAATATGAAAGTTACCAGAATAATATGAAAAAAATTTCGAAATTAAATTTTTATTTCTTGATTCCAAAAAAGAATTTTATTTTGTCAAATTGAACTTATAAACATGTCAAAAACTAGATTTAAAGTGGGTGCGCCTTCAAAAGGCGGCAAAACTGCATTTTTTTAAAAATACTTATTTTACCCGAATTTTTTTTTGTTCTTATACCATGTTCTAGAAAATGTGTAAGATGAATAATGATGTTATAAAATTCAAAATTTAGTTAATACTATTCATAACGTCTAGTTCATAATAATATTATAATAATATATCGTTGTTTAGTAAAACCTGGTATTGCGTACAACACACGCTCTCGAGGAAGGTCGCGATTGCGTGTAATGCAAGCCAAGTCAGGGTTGCGTGTTGTGCAAAAATCCTTTTTTGTTTCGTATAACAGAATCCAACCATATTTCATTTATACATTGAATATATATATATATACTCAATGTTTCGTAGAATAAAAATTGTGTGTAACACGATCCAAGAATAGTGTTGCGTATACTGCAAGCTAATACGGTGTTGCGTATAACACAAGGTAATCTTGGTGTAGCATACAACACAAGACATTAATGAAATTAAAAGAACATAAAATCTCGGGGTGTTACAGTCATATAGAAGGGAAAAAATATAGTTTAATGTCATGTAGGACGTATTAAGGGATTTCTGTACAATTTAGTGTCATGTAGTTAGGATGATGGGGAAAATACAGTTTAATGTCATGTTTGACAAAAAGGGGAACTGTGCAGTTTACTGTCATGCAGTAAGGAAAAAACAGGACACAGTTTAACGTCATGTTGGACGTATTAGGGATTTTTTTCACAGTTTAACGTCATGTTGGATGAAAAGGGATGATACAATTTACTGTCATGTTAGAAAAAAGTGTGAATAGTTTAAGGTCATATGAATTGATCATTACTGTGTAGTTTGAAATCATATAGAATGGACGATGAAAGGGACATAGTTTAACATCATGTTGGAAAAAAGTGCAAATATTTTAAGTTCATAAGCATGGACCGTTGGATATGCAGTTTAACGTCATGTGGGACGAAAGTAATGCAAATAGTTTAAGGTCATATGCATGGACCATTGCTGTATAGTTTAATGTAATATATCATGGACGATAAAGGGGACACGGTTTAACGTCATGTTGGATGAAAGTGAGAATAGTTTTAAGGTCATATGCATGGACCATAGATGGTCCAGTTTAACGTCTTGTTGGACATGATGAACAGTTTAATGTCATGCAGGATGGTGGTGCAGTTTAAGGTCATGAAGGACCGTTAATCCCTTCCAGCGAGCAATGAAATATGAAACCCTTTCATTCCCCCTTTTCTTACAGTTTGTATGATAAAAAATTGTTGTCTTTGGCAATGTTGATCTGAACTGAAGAAGGAATTTTTGGCGAAGATCCTCCCATCCGGTAATTGACCGGGATTTCAAGCTTTGTACCAAACAAAGGTAGGCCCTTGTAATGACTATACAAAACACATGAGCATAACATCTTCTTGTTGCTGAAGGGTTCCCATCCTAGGATCACAACGAGAAACAAAATGTGTTATGTGTTTCTCTGGATCCCCCGAACCGTTAAAGATTAGGAATGTGGTACTTGCAAAATTTGATGGGGTAGGAATTGCATCAACCCATTCATGGTAAGCTCTCTTTTCTGGTTGAACTTGATCTCGTTTTCCCTCCATAGCTTCTAACCGAGCTGTTAATGACTCAAAAATAGTTATTAAAATTTGAGAAACATCCGGTTGAGCTTGGACCTGAACAGGTGCAATGACTGGAGAATGGACAGATGTGGCAGCTGGTACTGCAACTGATGGAAGCACTGCCGATTATTGTTGCACTTGACCCGTGGGATTAGACCTGTGATGGTTTATTGATAAAGGATGATATTCTTGATCCATCACAATAGCCACAAAAAATTCACTTGGCTGACTGCCTCCAGCATGCTTAGGAGGAAGACTACCCTGAAGTAGTTCTGCATTCATCCTCCTCAATTCTGTCATTTCTTCCTCCTGGTGTGAAAATCTTTTCTCTTGTGAGAGTGATTGGACTTCTCCAGAGGAAGGATATGTAACCTGATTCTTTCCTTCCCCCTTGTTTGATCCCTTTCAGAGAGGGGGAAGTGGTTTTTTTGAAGGAACACCCAGATTATGGGTAAGCCTTTGATTTCATGTACGCACACCTTCTTCATTTGTGTCTGTGCATACAACGTCTTGAGCAGTAACCTCTTCATCTGATTTATCTGGGTGAGCCTCGTCTAGTGGATCAGCAACAATGACATTGATGACATTAATTGATGAATAATGCATTTCATCCCTTCTATCAGAATATCTACGATATTGTCTTCATCCATGTCCCTGATGAGACATTGCCTTTTGTTTATTCGATCCCTCGAGAACTTCTTGGCGAACCATAATTTGGAGAGAATCTCTTGATAATTTGGCTCTCCGTTCCTCTTAAAGATTCTTCCCTAATCTAGACAGGACCGACATTCTATGAGGGAGGGATTGAGTATTTGAAAAAGTCCCTAGTCTGGTGGACTAGGGTTGTTCCTTTTGTTCCCGCTCAACTCCACGAATCCTATTTGTTGATTCTGAGGGTTGGGTTAAGAGAGTCCACAATCTGGCAAGCTGGGATGGCTCTTGACATGCTATTTCTGAGACTTTCTTAAAATCACTCTTGATCTTGCAGACCTTAGTCCAGAAATTAGGTGGATGCATCAATCGACATCCACTTTTATCACCCAGCTTAGAAGACCATTGGATTATTTATAACACTTCTATCACTTGATGATGTTTTAGCTCCATACGAGAGGCGTGTTCAATATTCTTGTTTGCTTAATGCATGAGTAATTCAACAACTTGTTCTCTGTACACCTGACTTTGAGAAGAACAATTTGAGGCTTGTTCTTGTGCAAGTCTTTGATTACAAACAAATCTAATTCACTGTGGCTGTCCATGGGCGATAACATTTCATGAGACCATTTTCGGCGGGCTTTGCTGAATGGAGCGCATAGTGAAATGTAGTGCTCCATGAACACCCCATCCTATGATATGAATACCATATTGGGCTTTGGCAATTAACTGGTTCCATCTTCTTAGTGCGCCAAGGCATGAACGCTGAAGGGATCTCTGCTATTTTTCAGCCTTTGAATATTGAGAAACTGAGAGAGATGCCAAATCAATTTTGCGTTGTAACCCTTATATTATCTTAACATGATTTTCATATTCATCATAAGATAATACTTTTTTTTCAACTGACAAAGAGTTTTCCATATGTTGAGACGAATATCATGAATCCCATCTTCCGTCAACATCTCTGGAATGTCGTACTGAGAGTCAGCCAAAGGCCAAAACATGACTGGCACTTCACCTTTGGCTAGTTGTTATCTCTTGTTCAACATTTCCTCTTTATCATTCAATGAAGATTATTCTACCTGATTAGACCAGAGCTGGTGCTTCCTTGCTGCTTCATCGGATTCAACAATATTGGTAGAGAATCCACTAATCAAACTAGAATATGAATGACCTAGGGGTGGTTCGGAGAATGACATACACCCCGGGCTATCTTCTAATTGAGAATGTAGTTCACATGCTGATGGTAAAGCATCAGACATAACTGGCATCATGTTTGCAAGTGCCTGAAGATAATAGGGATTTCTCGTCACTAATTGTCTTGTGACCAATTTTCCAAGCAATGCGAATTACTACTGCGGAGAGGGCTTTCACAGATAAATTCATCATCATGGGGAGGACCACCATTATGGGTTATAGCAAAAGATGAGACCTCTTGCTCCTTGATCTTCTGGCCACACAGAGGGTAATTGTGGCTCTCATCTAAAGATGAAACTTCAAGATAGATTGAACTGTCATGAAGAAAGCATTCATGAGGAAGTTTCTGATGAAGTCCTTCGGAATTAATGCTCCAACTATTGGGAACTCAGAGAGTAGAATCTTAAATTACAACAGATAATTTTCTTAGGGCGTCAAGAACTCCAGCATCGAGTAGGGCCTTATCACAGATGGGCCCTTGATTTCATGACTATGTTGGGCGGGTCTTCTTCTTAGACAACTTCTTAATCAATTTGGGAACCACTTGTTGACAAAAGTTATCATTGTGGGCAGGTATATGTGCCTGCTTAGGAGAAATGATCAGGTAAGGCTGATTATCTCTGCTCAAATCAGGTGTATGTGCCTGACTTGGTTGTCTGTATGATATGGGGGAGTAAGCCCCACAACACTCTTGGACTAGAACAGAGGTGTGTGTCTGTTCCAGAGTAAACTGTTGATTTTTCATTCCACTGGTAGGGAAAGATTTATGTGTCTTTCCTTGAGATGCTACTGAACCTATTATAATATCCTGACAGGAATCCAGGATATGAGCAGGTATTTTCTTCTGCTCTTTCACCATTGACAGAATGTGCTTGGGGAATTCAGCTGCCAGAACGAGGATATACATCCATTCCGTTCTTGGAGTAGGTGTGTGTTCCTGCTCCTGTCCTCCTTTTCATGTCAGTGAATCCTGACATTACTCAAGTGTGGGGGAAGAGAGTTGAGTATGCCTCCTTTTTCTCACCGGAGCTTTCTGACTAACTTCTCTGAATGCTACCAAACGAGACTGTTGGTAGGCTTGATCAAAACTAGCAGGTGTATGTGCATGCTGATTGCACTCCGCCGAACGTGGTTGACGAGAATCCATCAAAAATGACAGATGAGGCTATTGTAAGGATTGATGAGTGTAAGTAGGTGTATGTGCCTGTTTACCAGTTATTAACACATCGGGTTGGCGGGATCCATCATATGTAGTCAGACGATCTTACTGACTTGTTGATGATTTATAAATAGGTGTATATTCTTGTCTATAGTACTCCACAGCAATTGCCTTGCGGGATTGGTGTGCTGCTGCCAGACGAGTCAACTATACAACGAAATTAAAATGGATGGGTGTGTGTGCCCGCTCATTGCTTGCCATCAAGTTAGTTTGGTGGACTTCTCCAGATATGGTAGAGATGAGAACCTACTCACTATTGACCGGATTTCATTTCTGGCGTTTCATCTTGCCTACTCGGATTCGAGGAACCTAAGCCAAATGCCTAGAGATGATACCCTCATCATGTTGATGGTGCACTACCGCATGAGTCTGGCGGCGATTCTTGATGGGATCCCTCAGGAAGGACTCCTATCTCCTTGAATTAAGGCCATGAGGGACCTTCTCATTCACCTCCCCAGAATATGGGAGTGAATGGTGATTGATTTCTGGGGATAACGACCCGAAACGGTTGGAGACGGTAGTTGGCACCACCTGCTTCTTGATCGCTGGTCGTCACTATCCGAACGACCAGGGTGAATTATTGACTTGGAGGGCTTGTCGAGGAGCCTCCAGAGTCAGAATAGTACCATTTTGATGGTACTACTTAACAAGCGCATTCGATACCCAGAATTGAATATGATGAGTAGGAGATGTTGTCCTCAGAGTGGACAAAGATCCAGCAAGAGTAGTATCAGAGGCCTTCTCAACAGAAGTATTCACATCAAATGTATTCACGGGTGTGAACTTAAGAGAAGCCATTTCTGTAACGCAGAAGATCTTGGAAAAGAATTCTTGTTTTATATAATAGATTTAATCAAGATAAGTCCGGCCACTATATATTTTGGATAATCACACATATTATTGATTGTCATATAGGCCCTCTCATTGAGTTTAAATAGGGGCCTAGAAAATAAGCAGAGCATCATTTTAACATGGTTAAGGATTCACGTTAGGTTCACCATTTTTTGTTTCCTCTATAATTGGGGATGAACTCATTGATTTAAGGTTCAAACATTCTAATCGGGTTCTAATGGGTTTTTTCGTAGAACCGGAAACAACCAATGATTCCATATCCATTTGGACCTACTTTCTAAAGGTAGGCGCTCGTTAGTTGTGGACCGATGAGGCTTAAGAATTTTCATTGGCTGAGAGGATGTGAGGTCGGACTCATCACACCTTTTTAGGGTAATTATTGTCTACTACGGGACTCTATTTATATATTTATGTTATGTTCATGAATCCTTATTAAATTACCAAGTATAAAATGAGCTTTCCTTTTGATCTGACAATCAATGATTGATATTCACGAAATTTAGATAATCTTTTTATATGTATTCGAGGATCATCATCGATAGATAATCATTTGTATTTTTTAGAGATTCATAGTCAATGGTATCCTTTAATATAATATATAAAAAGAATCTTGTTTATTATGATGACCATACATGTTTTAAATCCACTCAGTGGGGCACTTGAATTTTATTGTCATTCAGAAGGACATGGATTATTTCAGAGTTGGGATCGTACCCGCAGATGGGCTACCTATGTATCCTTTGTTTATAAAAGGAATAAGAACCCACGTAGTTTGAATAAGGGAATATTATGTTTTATGTATGATTGATGGCTCAAAGAAAGATATCATAATTACTTTTACACTCTAAGCTCACATGATTCATGCTCGGTGTGAGAAGCAAGAGGTATTGGTAAAACCAGAAAATTGTGCCATGAAAGATGCAATCATAGGGAATAATGTGGGGCTTATGTATGTATGATTTCCCAAATAGATGAAGAGTAGTGTAACAACACGAGATTTTATGAAAAATATTCTTTTAATTTAATTAATGTCTTTTGTTGTATGCTACACCAAGATTACCTTGCGCTATACGCAACACCGTATTAGCTTTCAGTATACGCAACACTATTCTTGGATCATGTTACACACAATTTTGATAATAGTTATTCTACGCAAAATTGAGTATATATATATATATATATATTCAATGTATAGATGAAATATGGTTGGATTATGTTATACGAAACAACAAAGGATTCTTTCACAACACGCAACCCTGACTTGGCTTGCATTACACGCAATCACGACCTTCCTCGATAGCATGTGATTTACGCAACACCAGGTTTTACTAAACAACGATATATTATTATAATATTATTATGAACTAGCCGTTATGAATATTATTAACTAAATTTTGAATTTTATAACATTATTATTCATCTTACACATTTTCTAGAACATGGTATACGAACAAAATAAATTTTTCGGGTAAAATAAGTATTTTTCAAAAAATGCAGTTCTGACACCTTTTGATGGCGCACCAACTTTAAATCTAGTATTTTACATGTTGATAAGTTCAATTTGACAAAATAAAATTCTTCTTTGGAATCATGAATTAATAATTTACTTTGGATAAATTTTTCATATTATTCTGGTAACTTTCATATTTTGATGAATAGTAAAAACATGCTATATTTTAATTAAAAACAACTTTTTTTTAATCGCAATAATTTATATGGTTAAATTATAATATTTAATGATTTTAAAGTATAAATAGAATATATTTTTACCATTTAATATAATGTATGTCATTAGAATTGATTCTACCTTGAATTCGTAGGATAAATCAATTCAATCTTTTGCAATGTTTTAAAGAAAAACCCGTTTTTTCGACAACGGGGTTAATTTTAATTTAATTTATGAAACTTTTGTGTATTGAATTTGGAAAAATGGATTCCATATTTGGAATCAGTGGATCCAAATTATGTTAATAAGCTACTTTTTTTTGGTAATTATGAATAGTAACTACGGTAAATTTTATTTACCATAGTTAAAGGTAAACCGGGTAATTAAGGGTAAATATAATATTATAAAATTACCCTAACACATGTAAAAATCCTATTGGATGACTAAACGTCGACCCATATCACCTAAGGGTCAGATTAGATTCATTTAAGGGACTTTTGTTCATGAAAATAATTTAATTATTTTTAAAACCAAAGAATGTGACAACATGTCACTTTCTTAAATCTTATAAGTATAATAATTCTAATTTGGTTATAAACTTCATGAAAATTAGAACATGAATAGTATACAGAAATCTAATACCATTATCTACATCATAGGAATTTATTTAGAATTTTTAGGGATTAAATAATTATCATTTATTATGACACAAAGATGATGCAGTAATTATCTTATTAATGAAATATTGACATAATTGATGTTATAAATACCCAAATAAATGTAATTTAAGACTTTTTATGAATTCAAGTAATTTTATAGGTTAATATTACATGTTAGTATTGATTTAATTAATTTTTTTTCGAACTAATAATTCTGTTATGATTTTTAGAAAAATCAATTACTAAATAGTGTCAAAATTGAAAAAAATAGTTTTTAAAAAACATATTATATTAATAATTGTTATTTTATTCCAAAAAATCTAAGGTTCGGCCATATGACATAGATAAGGTTATATATATTAATATTAAACAACTTTGGGGTTCTTTTGGCTTCTTATTGTAAGTTTATTAACCATATAGTATAAGAACACAAGAAGACACGGTAAAAGTAAAATTATTTAACTTAATGTTAAATCTAAATGATAAGGTTAAAATAGGAACCTAAACTTGTCTAAATTCTATTCTATGAGAGGATTTAGACCCATACCCACCTTATCTTCGAAATAAATCAATTTGGATCTATTTAAAACCGAATTTGGATTTATAATAAAATAATAGTTTTTGTTATTCCAAAGGTACCCCTCTCCTCCCTTATAAAAAAGAACCTCCTCCCTCTCTTCCTCACACCACTTTGAGTCTTCAATCTCGTCCAAACCCTACCAAATTCCCTTCTCCACTTACCTAGTAACATCCTAGAGGTTCTTTTATTCCTCAAAGACCAATTTTAGTGCCCTAAAAGGAGATCTCAAAGAGGTGCTTCAAAGAAGAGTTAATGTTCGTTACCGATTCTTTCATCTTTATTTCTTCTTCCACTTCTTCTTGTTAGGTTGTTTCATTATGAAGTAATAACATCAGTATCACTTATATACTGATATATTATTATAATTATGAAACAACCTTATTTCACCATCTATCCATCCTACGGAAAACGAAATCACCGTGCATGCGTACGTACGGAATACCGTCTCCACGCCGTGGTGTAATCTATTTTCCACCACCACCTTACTTGGATGGTTATAATGGTGTACATAATAACTATATATGATTATTTTAAAGTGATATTGATTCTTAAATAGTATACATACACTCCAATACAATTCCACGATCATGAGAACGATATCATCGCTCGTGCGTACGTATGGACTACCGTCTCCACGACGCGATGAGATTCATTCTCCATGTTAACCATTAATGAATGATTATAAAGTATATATAATAATTAATAATGAAATATATGACATAATAATGATTCTGGATTTATGTGTATATATATGTATGTCATCTACTTAATTCCATTCAACTCAATAAGGAAAATAAAACAACGTTCATGCGTACGTACGGTCTACCGTCTCCATGAACGGTGTATTTCTTTCCATTTACTGATTTATTATATATATGTTTATTATGAATATATATTATATATAAATCATGTTTTATATTCTGGAATTAATTAATCATGATCTAAGTAATCATATAAATAATTACAAGTCAAAACACGGACGACAAATGAAACGATTTTACCCAAAACGCTCTTTAACATGGAATTTACAAAAGAACGGGTAATATAAAGCCATAAGTGAACCATATATGATATAATAACAATGAGTATGATTCTGGAATAAGTCAATGACATTATTTAAATCATTATACTAGAGGTTCAGACACATACGAAGCAAATCGGACCTATGGTAAGGGAAATATCACAATCTCATTTTTATCTGAGATTGTTTATACTTTGGTATTTACTGGGGTGCATTTTATCATCCACATCCATGTTTCCTCAATATGTAATATTATTTCCATCCACCTACAATTTTTTAAATCCAATTTTACCCTTTGGTGAGTTTTTTGGAAAATATATGAAAGGAATCTTTTGTCGTTTTTCGTACGAGGTACTTTTTGACTTTTCTGACAAAAGTACGAGAAGAATGTTTTTTTAACTTATACGGCATGAATGGATTTTTAAAACATTATTTTCAAGAATCTTACTTTACAAGTTTTCAAGTTTATTTTTAATCAACTTCTTTTAGTTTAAAATTGTATGACATGTTAAGAAAGGAAAATGTTTTTGAAGTAGAAAGGATATTTTCCTCAAGAATGGAGTTCAAGAGTTTTATCAAAATTATTTCCCATCTAAGATAATAAAGGGTTCTATTTACATCCCTATTATTACATTTATTTAATTATGTTGTGATGGAATTATTTTTATGAATTCCTTTATCTTATATGAATTGTTTTATGATGTCATGATGTTTAAGATTCCCATTTTTATTTCAGGGGTTATGAAATGATGTATGATTTATGATTTTGTGGCACACATATGAATGGTATCATTATGAGATGGGTGGGACCTATATCTCCCTCCAATTGATTGGGTAAAGATTTTATATCTCATGAGATAGACATGGTTGGAATGGTAGGTTATACCAGTTCAGTGAAACAGGACTGAAACGAGGAGTGAACTCGGTTCAGAAAGGGACTTTGTCCACTAAGATAGTCTTGGAAATGAGTCTTGACTAATAAGAAATGATTATCTATGATTATGTGTGTATTACACAAAGTTTCATGATTTAAGTTTTGATTATTGGGATTTCATTTCACTACTATGATTTATCCCATGTTATGAAATTATGATCTCTTTTTCAGGTTAAGATTTCCAAAATGTTATGTTCTTATGATTTGATTGATATTTCTTTTGATTACCCTTACTGAGCATTTGAGCTCACCCTTTTATGTTTTCTTTTCCCCAGGATATAAAGAAAGGTTTTAGGTAAAAAAAAGGAAGATCTTTATCGGAGATGTTGAAGATCTTTCACCACGATTAGAAGATTATATTCCGAGTTTCTAAATACACTAAACTATTACGATCTTTGTGTGTGTGTTTTTGTTATGTACTAAGTATTCCGCAAAAGTAATGTAATGTCCATGTACGTCAGGCTTCGGGTCTTTACAGTTGGTATCAGAGGAAAGGTTTAGTCAACCTTTGGAAACTAGGATGCGAAAACGTTAGTGAGATCCCTGGAGATATTTCTAAGGTATGTCTAGGGATGTCCCTAAGGATAAGTATTCGTATAGGATATATTCCTAGAACTACGGTAATGATAATAGAATTTAACTGAAGATGTTAGATATTCAGGGTACTCCCCCTTTACTATGTTGTTTTCCCTAGCATGATTTTTGACTCTCACACTATTCTTTTTGGGTTTTAGAAAATGGCTGGAAACAGGAAGATTCACGATAATGGAGGATATAACGGACAATGGAATGATATTCTTCATGAGAAACCAAATGAAACTGGATTTGGAAGTCCAAACATCATTATTATGCCGAATCATCAATCTCATAATATGATCAATAAACTCAAATTTTGTAAGTTTCCTGACGTGGCTAATAAGAGAAAGATGGAGTTTCATGATGATCATAGATGAAAGAAAGTTCAATTTCCCCTATGTAAGTCATGTGGGAAGAGGCATCGGGGAGAATGTTTCAAAGGAACTGGAAGATGCTTTGGGTGTGGAAAAGAAGGACATAAAGCCAATAAGTGAAAAGGAAAAGGTTCAGTTAACACCATGGATGAGGATAATGGTATTGCTACGACATCAACAATGGTTAAATGTTTTAAATGTGGAATGTACGGGCATTATGCAAACCAATGCCCTAAGGGAAAGTCTGATGAAGAGAATTAGTATGGTCTTATGGGTAGTATTTATGTTGATGATGATGAAGATACTACAAATGATATGTGAGATGAAAGAATTGTTGAAGCTCGGTCAATGGTTTAAAAAGGTAGTGGATTGATTACATGTTTATCAAGTGTAATGTTGTATAAGTAATCTCATGGTACAATGGAATAAAGAGACATATAAGTATCGTTACATTGTTTTCTTTTCTTGAGTTTTGAAAGTGTATTATTAATGCTACCAGTATCCATGAAAGGTTATTTAGATATTTTTGGAATATAGAGGATATGCGCATAATGAAGGGATAAGGAGAAAATTAAATGTTTGATAGTATTCATGAGCTGATGACTGATATAAGGAGATGGTTATATCATGGTTTGAGTATATAGAATTATTGGATTTTGGTATGTGGAAAGAGTTAACTTTTGACAGCATTCATGTTTTCACTAAGGGTTAATGGGTATTCATTTTTCAAGAGAATACATGATTAAGGTATTCACATGATTGGAATGTGACCAACAAGATATATGGGGGGTAAATGATGGTATTCACATGCTTGGTTGATGACATTTCAAGTAATCGTTTTCTTTATACTATGAGCTTTGACCGAAGTATTTTAGATAAGCCTAAAGATTGGAATGGATTATTTTGGACATAAGTTAGTATTGTTTAAGGATGAATTATTTTTTTGATATTATTGATGGGATGTTATAGTAATTTAGTTTTAGAAAAAGGACAACCTGCAGGATGGGCGACAGCCCATCGCGTCGGACAAGGCTGTGGGAATCGAACCCACAACCGAAGTGAGACTGGCCTTTATCGCCTACCACTGGCCTATAGGAAGTCCCTGTTTAGTAGAAAATAGTTTTATTATATTAAGCAGTATGATATATGAAGTATAAGTCCATTTTAGGAACCATATATGATTAATCTCACTATAGATGGACTTATGTATTTTTGATAACTTTTCTAACCTTTTGTTTGAAACAGATGGAATGACCCATCATTCTATCACATGATCTATTAACACTTCATGAATAACAAATTCAACTTCATTTCTTTAAGAGATGAAGTGGAAATTGTTCAAATCACGAACAACAGTGAGATTGTACCAAAATAAAGTAAGTATTTATTCTAATTCAAAATCTTCAACTTTAGAGAAATGATCTTGAAAACCAGAAAAATGTTGTCCAAGTGCCCTTATATCTGATGAATCAGATGATACCCTAGATCATCACAAATTTATGGCTTTGTAATTGCTGGCTTTTCCATATCCATGTTCTCTACCACTCTCCATCAGAACTTGATGGTTAGATTTTTCATCCATATCCATATTTTCACCTATGTTCTCTTACATAGAAACCCAATGATGAGTTAATTTGGGTAACCATTACATTTCATACTTTAGTTTTTAAAGCCATGTTTTGGTATTACTTTTTACGATGTGGGTTTCTATTAAACAAACTTTCGAGTAGTAAACCATTTATAACCCCGACGAATTTCAAGGGCGAAATTCATTTTAAGGGGGGTAGAATGTACCACCCCGAGATTTTATAAAAAATATGATTTTAATTTCATTAATGTCTTGTGTTGTATGCTACACCAAGCTTACCTTGCACTATACGCAACACCGTATTAGCTTGCAGTATACGCAACACTATTCTTGGATCATGTTACACACAATTTTGATAATAGTTATTCTACGCAACATTGATTATATATATATATATATTCAATGTATAGATTAAATATAGTTGGATTATGTTATACGAAACAACTAAGGATTCTTGCACAACACGCAACCCTGACTTGGCATGCATTACACGCAATCACGACCTTCCTCGATAGCGTGTGTTGTACGCAATACAGGGTTTTACTAAACAAAGATATATTATTATAATATTATTATGAACTAGCTGTTATGAATATTATTAACAAAATTTTGAATTTTATAACATTATTATTCATCTAACACATTTTCTAGAACATGGTATAAGAACAAAATAAATTTTTCGGGTAAAATTTGTATTTTTCAAAAAAATGCAGTTTTGCCGCCTTTTGATGGCGCACCCATTTTAAATATAGTTTTTGACATGTTTATAAGTTAAATTTGACAAAATAAAATTCTTCTTTGGAATCATGAAATAAAAATTTACTTTGGATAAATTTTTCATATTATTTTGTTAACTTTCATATTTTGATGAATAGTAAAAACATGCTATATTTTAACTAAAAACAACTTTTTTTTATCGCAATAATTTATATGGTTAAATTATAATATTGAATTTTTTTAAAGTATAAATAGAATTCATTTTTACCATTTAATATAATGTATGTCATTATCATTGATTCTACCTTGAATTTGTAGGATAAATCAATTCAATCTTTTGCAATGTTTTAAAGAAAACCCCGTTTTCTTTCAACAACGGGGTTAATTTTAATTTAATTTCTGCAACTTTTGTGTATTGAATTTGGAAAAATGGATTCCATATTTGGAGTCAGTGGATCCAAATTATGTTAATAATCTACTTTTTATTTTTGGGAATTATGAATTGTAACTACGGTATATTTTATTTACCATAGTTAAAGGTAAATCGAGTAATTAAGGGTAAATATAATATTATAAAATCACCCTAACACATGTCAAAATCCTATTGGATGACTAAAAGTCGACCCATATCACCTAAGGGTCTGATTATATTCATTTAATGGACTTTGTTTCATGAAAATAATTTAATTATTATTAAAACCAAAGAATGTGACAACATGTCACTTTCTTAAATCTTATAAGTATAATAATTTTAATTTGGTGATAAACTTCATGAAACTTCTAACATGAATAGTCTACAGAAAGATAATACAATTATCTACATCATAGGAATTTATTTAGAATTTTTAGGGATTAAATAATTATCATTTATTTTGACACAAAGATGATGCAATAATTATCTTATTAATGAAATATTGACATAATTGATGTTATAAATACACAAATAAATGTAATTTAAGGATTTTTATGAATCAAACTAATTTTAGAGGTTAATATGACATGTTAGTATTGATTTAATTAAATTTTTTTCGAACTAATCATTCTGTTATGATTTTCACAAAAATCAATTACTAAATAGTGTCAAAATTGACAAAAAATAGTTTTTAAAACAAATATTATATTAATAATTGTTATTTTATTCCTAAAAATCTATGGTTCGGCCAAATGACTTATATAAGGTTATATATATTAATATTAAACAACTTGGGGGTTTTTTTGGCTTCTTATTGTATGTTTATTAACCTTATAGTATAAGAACACAAGAAGACACGGTAAAAGTAAAATTATTTAACTTATTGTTAAATCTAAATGATAAGGTTAAAATAGGAACCTAAACTTGTATAAATTCTATTGTATGAGAGGATTTCGACCCATACCCACCTTATATTCGAAATAAATCAATTTGGAGCTATTTAAAACCGAATTTGGATTTATAATAAAATAATAGTTTTAGTTATTCCAAAGGTACCCCTCTCCTCCCTCATAAAAGGGCACCTCCTCCCTCTATTCCTCACACCACTTTGAGCCTTCAACATCGGCCAAACCCTGCCAAATTCCCTTCTACAATTCCCTAGTAACATCCTAGAGGTTCTGGTCTTCCTCAAAGTCCAATTTTAGTTCCCTAAAAGGAGATCTCAAAGAGGCGCTTCAAAGAAGAGATAATGTTCGTTACCGATTCTTTCATCTTTATTTCTTCTTCCACTTCTTCTTCTTATGTTGTTTCATTATGAAGTAATAACATCAGTATCACTTATATACTGATATGTTATTATAATTATGAAACAACCTTATTTCACCATCTATCCATCCTACAGAAAACGAAATCACCGCGCATGCGTACGTACGGAATACCGTCTCCACGCCGTGGTGTAATCTATTTTCCACCACCACCTTACTTGGATGGGTATGATGGTGTACATAATAACTATATATGATTATTGTAAATTGATATTTATTCTTAAATAGTATACATATACTCCAATACAATTCCACGATCATGAGAATGATATCATCGCTCGTACGTTCGTACGGACTACCGTCTCCACGACGCGATGAGATTCATTCTCCATGTTAACCATTCATGATTGATTATAAAGTATATATAATAATTACTAATGAAATATATGACATAATAATGATTCTGGATTTATGTGTATATATATGTATGTCATCTAATTAATTCCATTCAACTCAATAAGGAAAAGAAAACAACGTTCATGCGTACGTACGGTCTACCGTCTCCATGAACGGTGTATTTCTTTCCATTTAATGATTTATTATATATATGTATATTATGAATATATATTATATATAAATCATGTTTTATATTCTGGAATTAAGTAATCATGATCTAAGTAATCATATAAATAATTACAAGTCAAAACACGGACGACAAATGAAACGATTTTACCCAAAACGCTCTTTAACATGGAATTTACAAAAGAACGGGTAATATAAAGCCATAAGTGAACCATATATGATATCATAACAATTAGTATGATTCTGGAATAAGTCAATGTCAATATTTAAATCATTATACAGGAGGTTCGGACACATACGAATCAAATCGGACCTAAGGTAAGGGAAATATCACAATCTCATTTTTATCTGAGATTCTTTATACTTTGGTATTTACTGGGGTGTATTTTATCATCCACATCAATTTTTCCTCAATATGTAATATTATTTCCATCCACCTACAATTTTTAAAATCCAATTTTACCCTTTGGTGTGTTTTTTGTAAAATATATGAAAGGAATCTTTTGTCGTTTTTCGTACGAGGTACTTTTTGACTTTTCCGACAAAAGTACGAGAAGAATGCTTTTATTAACTTATACGGCATGAATGGATTTTTAAAACAATATTTCCAAGAATCTTCCTTTACAAGTTTTCAAGTTTATTTTTAATCAACTTCTTTTAGTTTAAAATTGTATGACATGTTAAGAAAGGAAAATGGTTTTGAATTAGAAAGGATATTTTCCTCAAGAATGGAGTTCAAGAGTTTTATCAAAATTATTTCCCATCTAAGATAATAAAGGGTTCTGTTTTCATCCCTATTATTACATTTATTTGATTATGTTGTGATGGAATTATTTTTATTAATTTCTTTGTCTTATATGAATTGTTTTATGATGTCATGATGTTTAAGATTCCCATTCTTATTTCATGGGTTATGCAATGATGTATGATTTATGATTTTGTGGCACACATATAAATGGTATAATTATGAGATGGGTGGGACCTATATCTCCCTCCAATTCATTGGGTAAAGATTTTATATCTTATGAGATAGACATGGCTGGAATGGTAGGTTATACCGGTTCATTGAAACATGACTGAAACGAGGACTGAACTCGGTTCAGAAAGGGACTTTTTCCACTAAGATATTCTTGGAAATGAGTCTTGACTAATAAGAAATGATTCTCTATGATTATGTGTGTATGCCACAAAGTTTCATGATTTATGTTTTGATTATTGGGATTTCATTTCACTACTATGATTTATCCCATGTTATGAAATTATGCTCTCTTTTGCAGGTTAAGATTTCCAAAATGTTATGTTCTTATGATGTGATTGATATTTCTTTTGTTTACCCTTACTGATCATTTGAGCTCACCCTTTTATGTTTTCTTTTCCCCAGGATTTAAAGAAAGGTTTTAGGTAAAAAAAAGGAAGATCTTTATGGGAGATGTTTAAGATATTTCACCACGATTAGAAGATTATATTCCGAGTTTCCAAATACACTAAACTATTACGATCTTTGTGTGTGTGATTTTGTTATGTACTAAGTATTCCGCAAAAGTAATGTAATGTCCATGTACGTCAAGCTTCGTGTCTCTACAAGTAGAATTTACTTCAGGGAAGAAACCCAGGAACAATGTCCATAATGGTATATGTGCTTTATAGAGATTTGGATACTCTAAATGGGGCTTACTCCTAAGGAGGAGGCACATGATTAGAAGGGGAATTATGATTGAGTTTTACTCCTACGAAGGAAGCCCAAATCAAAAAGTAATTTAAGACTGGTTAAGAGAAATTAAGACTAGGGCTTATTATTGAGAAGGAGGCCTAGGTTAAAGGATTTTAGAATTTGGGATTACTCTTATTAAGGAGGCCCAGGTTTCGGAACTTTTGAGGACTAGGGCTTACTCCTAAAGAGGAGGCCCAGGTTAAGGGACTTGGGGTTTAATCCTAAGGAGGATGCCAAAATTATGGGAAATATGACTAGGTCTTATTCCTGAAAAGGAAGCACAAGTTAAGGAACTTGGACTGAGGCTTACTCTTGAAAAGGAGGCCCAAGTAACAGATCCTCTCATCTTAAAGGATGAGGTTAAAATGAATGAAATATCTAACCTTGGTGACATAAAAATATGTAAATAAATAGTTTTTGAGAGATTTTTCCACAGATTTCCTTTCAAATAAAGAATCCAATCAAGGAATCATGCCATAAATGGCTTTGGAGAGAGTTCTGAGGGCTTAATCTCGAAGAGGATATGTGGATAGGAATAAGAGAGGAGGAATAAGCCCGAGGGGCACCCAAAAAGAGAGGGGCGCACAAGCCCTGCTGGGTGCGCAAGTACTGCGTGGGCGCGCAAGTTCTGGTCACGCAAGTATACCTGCACGACACATGGGTACTTGCAAGACATTAAACCCTTGGGTTAATACTTGGGAAATACTTGGATCAAGCCCTTAGTACTATCCCTAGGGGCTTCCAGAAGGGTGGCATGCAAGTTCTGGTGAAGGAGCGTAGAGATGCTCAAGTTTGGCCATTTCCCTTAAGGGTTGGCCACTCAGGCACGCAAGTGTCAATGAGTTTCAACACATAGGCCTTCCTCTCCCTCTTTAGATCTTCTGTTCTAGGTAAGAAATTTCCTTAGAAGTGTTCGGAAGTTTTGAGAAGAGACTAGGGTGTCGGGCGCTCAAATGTGAGGTTTTGGAATTTTTTTCTCGTTAAAATGGGGGACCCACAGGGGTATTTATAGGCTGGAGTGACCCTAGGCGAAATTTCAAAGAAGGCGTGCAAGTCACCTGCGCGACCTCTGGGCGGCACACATGTATACTTGCGTAACCTTGTGAGAACTTGTGCGATCCATGTTCATTTGAATCTTGGTTCATCCCTTTTTCAATATTTTATGTTTCTTCATAGGATGAATCAATTTTGGGATCAAGTTATTTCTATTTTCATTAATTTGGAATCTGTGACAGAAATGAGCATTAACATCCTCCCAAATGAAGAGCCACCATATTAAAATTATTTTTATTAATTTAATTTAATGTTGGAACAATTAATTAATTGATGTTGGAAAAATTAATTGAAAAAGAAACCAAGAGTCACTTCCATCATTAAAGTTGTAGTTCTAGGGTTGAGAGGTCCCCACCATTGAATTAAAATTGGGAATTCTCAAGCTTGGGTGGTCCCCACACCAAAAACAAATTGGGAGGATTAAATTCCATTAATTAAATAAAGGTAATTTATTTTATTTTCTCCCACAAAAAGCACAACAACTATATTATACCCTTGACCTAATATGGTCAAGGTGAAGGTCTCCTTAACCGAATATTGGTGCTACGAGTTCAACAGTGCCCCCAAAATTCAATTCCGAATGAGGGTTCAAAAGTTACAAAAACCCACTCGCACGTTTAGTGAACATACTTAAAAAAATATAAAAAATTCATTCCAGGCACATCGGGCCTCAGAATCACACATCGTCAATTTTCACATACTCGTAATATTCCCATATAATTAGAAAATTTACATGGAAAATCCGGGTCATTACATTTTCCCCACCACATGCTTTGTGTCCCCGAAAGCCACGACACAAAGTAAGGAAACAAGTGGGGTTATTGTGCACGTATCTGAGCCTCATGCTCACATGTTCTCTCCTAGAGGTTCCCATGATACAAACATACAAACACCTAAGGTATCAATAGACCATGATGGAATCTCTCCTGTCGATCCACAATCTCCACTGGAACCTCCAAAAATGTCGCACCATCATCGATGTCAAGCTCTCCCCTATCAATAATGTGTGAAGGGTCATACACGTATCTCCTCAGCTGTGATACATGAAAATCAACATGCACCTGGTGAAACTGAGGTGGAAGAGCTAAGTGGTATGCCAACTCGACAACTCTACTAAGAACCTAAAAGGGTATGATGAACCTCTGAGATACTTTTCACCCCGACCAAATTTCTGCAAACTTCATCGGGGTGAGACCCGTAGAAAGACGTGGTCACCATCCTCGAACTCCAGAGGTCTCCATCTCTTGTCGGCATTATACTTATGTATACTCTATGCTGTCTTAATCAGCTCCTGAATTATCTGCACCTTCTCAGTGGTAGCCTGTACCATCTTTGGTCCCATGAGTGCTGAATCCCCGGGGTCAGTCCATCACAGAATAGATCTGCAAGGTCGTCCGTACAGAACCTCGAATAGTGTCATCCCAATGCTAGAGTGATAGTTGTGTTGTATGAAATATACTCCAAGGGAAATTGATTCTTCCAGATGCGACCAAAGTCGAAGACTCAAGCACACATCAGGTCCTCGAGGGTTTGAATGGTCCACACAGTCTGGCCATCTGTCTGAGGATGAAAGGTGGTGATCAAATGAATCGGCATCCCGAAAGCCTCCTACAACCCCTTCCATAGCCAGAAATTGAAACATGCATCACATTCAGAGGCAATGGTCAAGGGTACTCCATGTAGTCGCACAATCTCATGCACATAGATCCATCCAAAGCCATCTATTGATCCCTGATCTCTGATAGGTAGGAAGTGGGTCGACTTGGTGAGTCGGTCAACGATCACCCAGATAGAATCATGACTCCTAGATTTGCGTGAAGTCTTTTCATGAAGTCTAGGGATATTCTGTCCCACTTCCACTCTGGGACCTTTAATGGATGAACTAAGCCTACTAGTAATTGATTCTCCGACTTCACTTGCTAAAAAGTGAGGCACTGAGAGACAAACTCTGCTACAACTTTTTTCATTCCCGGCCACCAGTGCAGTCGTCAGAGGTCCTGGTACTTCTTATCGTCCCCTGGATGTACCTCTAGAGGGGATGTGTGGATATCCGTCAACACATCCTCCCGAAGAGACACTAGTACCATGGTACGTCCTCTAAAAAGGATAACGTACTCCCCGCCTTCAGAAAATCCATTAGGTGCCTGTCCTGTGGATATCTGAGCACGTCAAGCATTGCAGTCAGTGTCTCCACACTGTGCCTCCCTGACTCTCTGAATGAGTGGGGGAGTGACTGTAAGAGATTGAAGAAAATTTTCTCTATCTTGATGCACAAAGGGTATCTGTAAAGCATCTAGTAGCTCTGTCACTTGACCTAGCAGTTGTATACCACATCTCCTACGGAGTGCTTCTACTACTAAATTCCCCTTCCTAGGTGTATAGAATATATCGAAGTCATAGTCCTGGAGGAACTCAAGCCAATTTCGATGTCTTAGGTTCTGGTCCTTCTAGGAGGAGATATACATCAGACTCTGGTGATCACAGTAGACCGTAAAACAGTCTCCCATCAGATAGTCTCGCCACATCTTCAAAGAGAAGACCGCTACTGCTCACTCAAGGTCATGGGTAGCGTGGTTCTTCTTATCTTGCCTCAGTTGGCGAGAACCATATGTGATAAATGCTTACTTCTGCATCATGAAACATCCAAGACTGTTCCCTAATGCGTCTTAGTAGACTACCTACCCAATGCCCTCCTCCAGAAGCCTCAAGATGGGGGCACTAGTCAGCCTCTACCTTCGCTACTAAAAACTCTACTTGCATCTCTCTAAACACACGAAAGGTTTCCCCTTCTTCGTCAATGCTGATAAAGGTCCTACAACTCTGGGGAAATCTAGTAGAAATCTCCAGTATTATTCAGTAAAACCCAGGAAACATCGTACCTCCTTCAAACTCTTGGGTGTATCATAATCAACTACCACCTCAATCTTCGTTGTATCCACCACAACTCCAGCCACCGAGAAGACATATACTGGAATGTGAACTTCTAGGATCTAGAACTAGCACTTAGAGAGCTTACTATAATGTTATTGCTCTTAGAGTGTGTCTAGATCTATCTGAAAATGATAGGCATGTTCCTCCTCTGTAGCTGAGTAGATCATAATGTCATCATAGAAGACCACCACAAAGAGATCAAGATATGGCCGAAAGATCATGTTCATGAGTCCCATGAACACTGTTGGAGAATTTGTCATGCTGAATGGAAAAAGAAAGTACTCGTAGAGGCCATACTGTCATCTGAAAGTCGTCTTCTGCACATCCTTGTCTCGTACTCTGAACTGGTGATAGACTAATCAGAGTTCTATATTCTAGAACCATTATTCTCCCTTCACAAAATCAAAGAGGTTGTCAATACTCAAGAGTGGGTACTTGTTCTTCACTTTCACCTGGTTTAGGCGCCGATAGTCAACACAAAGTCTCATGCTCCCATACGCCTTCTTGGTGAACAAAATCAGAGTTTCCCATGGAGAAATACAGGGCTAGAGGAACCCCTTCCCCTTTAAGTCCTCTGGCTGCACCCATAGATCACAATGCTCTGTGGGAGCCATCTGATACACTGATGTAGATATTAGTGTCATCCCGTGGTACAAGTCAATGTTAAAGTCCACCTCCCTATGAGGAGGTATACATAGAACATAATCATGGAAGACATCCGCGTACTATTCCACCATTACAGGATATCTCAGACTCTCCACATCAACTGCTCTGAGGGTAAGGCTAGCCAACTAATGACTGATATGGTACACTATCCTCCGAGTAAGTCCATCATGTGCAACAAAGGCTCACTTATCGTCGGTGATGGTAAACATAGTCCCATCTTTACAGATACACCACACATTTCACCAAATGCAGTCGATCTGGGCATAGACTATAGATAAAAACTCCATACCAAAGATGACATCTTAAGGCCTCGACGCTGCTACTTAAAAATCTCAACTGAAGCTATAACTTCCTAGAGTAAGCTCATACTTCCGGCATAATGGTGCAATTGTCAAATCCTCTCCCGTAAGAGTCTCAAGACAAAAGGATCGAGCCAACGGCTCCACCAAAATCTCTGAGCTACGAATGAGGGTAGTGGAAATAAATGAATGATTGATAGCTGTGTACATAAGAAATGTGTCTATGTTGGAGTAGACAAAGATTGTACCTTGTATCTTCTCCAGAGCATTATGGACAGAGGCCTCAGCTACCTGCACTAGAAGAAAAATACCCTATACCATTGGTTTGAAACCATTGGTATTGGCCTCCAAATCGTTGGTATATTATATACCAACAATTTGGAGAACTATGTACAAGTAATCCATAGGGATAGGTCTATAACAAATAGTTTTCCCAAAACTGTTTGGATAGACCTATACCAACGGTTTTCAAAACCGTTTGTATAAGTAATATGAAAAATCTATACCAACGGTTCCATAAACCATTGGTATATGTATTTAAAAAAAGCAGAATTTAGTGGGTTTTGATCCCAGTACCTCCAGTTTTTAATTGAACGACCTAACTATTAACCTAACATGAATTTTGTGAACATAATTTCAAATATATATATATGTATTATGATAAATTTTATAAATTTTGATTTATTTAATGTTCTCTGTAAGAATATTTCATACAAAATACATTTAAATATACTAACAGCTCTAAAAAATCGTTGGTATAGACCCATAAGAATGGTTTTGAGAACCTTTGGTATAGATTGTTTGATTTTGGGACCTATGCCACACGTTTGGAGAAACTGTTGGTATATGTCCCCACTATACCAACGGTTTGTCCAAAACCATTGGTATATGTCCATATTAGTGACCTATATCAATGGTTTTGGCCAAACCGTTAGTATAGGTCCATATAAGTGAACTATACCAATGGTCTTCCCAAAACTGTAGATATAGATCTTATTTCCATTAGTTATGGAGCTGAGGTCACCCCTGTCCACCCGCTCACTATGGTCGGGGTGGACCACATGGTGGTGGTGGCTGTAACACCTCGAATCGTCGCCCACTACCAGCTACTTGACCAGCTCCTCTGCCACATCCGCCTGCTCCCTGCGGACTTCCTCGATCGAACTTCTGTCTTTTCCAGGGCGGTCCTATAGACGTCTTATGATCATTTGTATGGAGGGTCGGGTAGTCATGAGCCATGTGACCTTTCCCACTGCATGCATAACACTACCAGCTCTTCTCATGACTGGCACTGTCTTGGGTGCCCTGCACAACCAAACTTGAATCTTGCGGTCATCCACCTGTATGTCAGGTCCACTTGGACCTCTATGACATCTGTCTGCTTCCAGATACAGAAGACTCCGCTACGTGAGGACCGGTGGTGGGTCTTGCTATGGGAGACTTATCAACAAGAAAACTCCCCACTAAGAGGGATCTCTCTAACACACCCACGTGGGTCGGGATGCTGAGAGAAATCATCGAAGCCCTGATCTCCATCATGTGTCCCTACTCAATGGTCCAGGCCCTGAATAATTGGTCACACACCATATCAGAAAAGTATCATGAGAGGTCTGTGAACTTCTTTGAGTAATGTTACATAGTAAATCTTCCCGGATGTAGATGAATAAGCTCCTCTATGTGCACTGCGCGAAGGGCATTTTGGAAAAATTCTACACTGACAGGATGTCATTGTATTCCCAGAGAAGTTTCACCTCATCATGAACCAAGAGGATCATGCTCCACCATCATCCTGATGATGCTTGTAGAATACTGGCGAAAATGATCACAATGAGATCGGCTTGTGTCCCTAACAGACAGAAGACTCTCACCACGGCCTCCGGCTAATCTGTATCCTCCTGTGTTTCTGTCTCACACCTGATCCAGGGAGGCCTCTAGCGCTGGAACTCATGAAATGCGCTGAAGCGGCGTGCACTTTCCGCTGTAGGGGCTGGTGGCTTCAGTGGCCCAACGGGTAATGGTACCGTTGGTGCCTCTGCTGGTTCCTCTACGGATAAAGTGACCTACATTGAGGCCTCGTCGCTTGGTGGGTTATCTTCACGTACTTTTCCTGGATCCCAAGATGGTTGTCTATGTGGAGGAAACTGGAAAAGAAATAGGTGTTCCACATTAAATAAGTTATACCTTGAGAGATGACTCAAAGTGATCCCAAATAAAAATTTTCAAAACACACATGAAATTAGTGTTTTTGTGCAGTGAGTCAGAAATACGAATTCAGGGTCCCGGTGTATGGATAGGTCGGCCGCTGGACCCACACTGGATTCCCTAAACTGATAAGCACACTCATAAAACTTAACACTATTTACATTAAAATATAAGAGTCTAATGTTATATGGTATAACCGACTCATCTGATACCAATTTTTCGCGACCTGTCTCCCGGGACCCGTACCGTGACTACCCCAAGCATGCCTTCCTTAGGCCAGGGGCTGGCGACTAGCATCGAAAGGTTTATTCCCTAAAAACATGGAATGCATTTCCTTTTTAACCTGTAAACTCACAAAACTAAGCACATAGTAGGATAAAAGCACAATGTAACCTATAATGTAAATAGGGTGTGTACAGAAAGTAAGGAGGCCTGAATACAAGAACAACTGAAAAGAAAAAGTAAGAATAGAAAGTATAAGTTAACTAAAAAGTACAAGTATAACTGAAAATAGCTCATATGAACACCCACCAAGTATCCTACCTGAAGGGTAGGTACATCTATCGAACATTCATCTTTGCGGTATGCCTCATCTTATATCTGCCTCCAAGCTACCTCCAGTCCTGGTACTCTTTTCCTCAGTCAGCATTGTCTATCATCTACACCAAACATAACAAGGTGCGGGCATATCCCATGCAGGGGTGAGTATAATGATACTCTGTAGGGACCCTGAGACCCTCGAAGGTCTTACAAATCCACAATGGATATACCAAAAAGCATGAAAACAAATGAAAAACCTACATAAGTATATGCCCATATATATACATATGTTTTCGAGTAAACCCATCTCAGTCATTATGAAACACAATGCCTCACTCAAAATCCCAAAGCTCAACTGTCCCACAAAGGAAAGAATACCATGAAGGTAACACCACGAATGTATGTACCACAAAGGTAATGCCACACAGATGAATACCACAAAGGTATCACCATGAAGGGTTGCTCCATAAAGGTACACCACACCGATGATTACCACAAAGGTAAATACTCCTCCCATACCAGTTATAACTTAGGTATGTTAGTAAATAAGATTAGATGTAACTACGAAATTGTCTTTCTCTATTGAGAGGCAGAACCACGTAGGATACTAAATCATCAGACGCACATTGGATCCTAGTATATCAGACCCACGTAGGTTTGTAGAGTAGTCCCACATGTATTCTTAGAGTGGATCCAATTGGGATACTGGAACAGATACCCACATAGGATCCCAAAGAATATACGCACATCAGATCCCTTTCTCATGTTACAGTCAGTCACAGGGTACCTACACTAAGCTCGCTAGATTCTGGGAGGGTCCTCTCTTCATGTCACAGTTAGATACTATAACTTCCATGAATTACCACAAAAAGTTATCCCAATGGACCTCCATGTAATAGGGGTCTCAATTCAATAGACGGTGCATCAATCAGATGCCTTGTCTATCATTTATTGGTATTTTAGTCCTGAGGGCTTGATTAGATTCGTGTTCAATCATACCCTGTCATACCCGAATATTATTCAAATCTCATGTGGGGTATATGAAAAGGACCTTCTCGATCAAAGGATTCAGACTCCATAGACAGTTTGTCAAACGGATACCTGTATCTCAAGTTATGTCCAAAATAGCGAAAATGGTTGAAGTTGGTCCAGCTCCGGCCCGCCCCGGGTCTGCCCCTGGGTCCGACCCGGCCCACAGGGTCCGACCCAGCCCGCTGGGTCTGGCCCGACCCATGCTGGGTGGCCTGTGGCTGTCCCGCAGCTGGGAGGCCCAATTGTGGGGTCCGCCCTAGCCACCACCCAAGGGGAGGCACCCCCCGTACCCTGAATGGCTAGGCTGTTTGGGTTGGGTAGCCGACTGGACAACACCATGTGATGCCGAAAGCAGGAACGTGAGACCCTAGGTCCCACTCGGCTCCCCGGATGGCCAAACGGAAATCCCTCCTCCATGGCACAGTCGTGTGCCGTGCCATCATTGGAGGCCGAAAGCGAGCTTTCCGCCCTCTTTCGCTGTTACAGCGTCGTGCCGCGGCACCTGCACGCCTAACGGCGTGGTCAGGCACCGCCACCCCTTCGCGTCGTCGTCCATGTGTCGGCCGCCGCCCTTGATCCGCTGCGGCCCTTCTCGTGTAGTGCCGTCATGCCGCCGATGTCGTCACGACCAGCCTGTGTTCCGACTTCTGCTCCTGATCCCCACTGATGGCAGTCCCCAACACAAGTTTTAGGCAATGTTCCTCAAGTCATCGGGCGTGCGTCGGTGGACCGTTCTCCATTATGAAGACTCCCGCACTCGACTCAGGTTGTCTCCATTGATTCGAGACCATCATAAACCACAAAGGTTGCATAGAGGTCATTCCGTGTTCGTTTTTCCCACACCCTCCTTGTTATAACGGTGGAAAATGGCACAATTGTTCTTAAATCAAGAATATTGTTAAGAACATGGTAAGGGTTATTCAAAACTACATTCCCTACCTCGATTGCTTGTTGAAGTCGTTAAGGGGATTAAAGGGCGGACATCGGTTTGTCATCGTTGATGATGTTCCTTGCTGGGGATCCTGCAATGGAGTTCTTCGTTGGAGAGATAGCTTCTCCAAAATTCGCCCAAGCTCTCCTTGCCAACACATCCCCAATTCCACCAAAATGAATAGAAAACCTATAAATTTATGTTTATTAATTTAATTTATGGTTGGAACAATTAATTAATTGATGTTGGAATAATTAGTTGAAAAAGAAACCAAGAGTAACCTCCATCATTAAAGAGGGAATTCAAGGCTCGGTAGGTCCCCACCATTGAATTCAAATTGGGTGTCATGAAGCTCGGGTAGTCCCCACCACTGAAAAAATATGAGAGGATTAAATTCCACAAATAAAATAATGCTACATAGTTTTATTTTCTCCCATTAAAAGCACAAAAACTAAGATTCACCCTTGACATACTGCGTTCAAGGTGAAGGTCTCTGTAAGTGAATATCGGCGCTACGAGTTCATCGGTGCCCTCAGATTTCAATTCTGATCACCAGTTCAAATGTTACAAAAACTCGCTCACATATTTATTGAACATACATAAAAAATGTTTATAAATTCATTCCGGGCACATAAATGTTATTCATGGAAGTTTTTAAAATTCATATAAATTTTAATATTCAATTTTTTTAATATTTTGGTATGTTTTTTTATTTTAAAATATATTAATCATATTGATACCATATCACATGTCGAGAATTGAATCTATTTATTATTGATTTAATTTTTATTATATATTATGGGTTTCTATTGGACTATGTTTGGGATTTTAGAGGATTAATTTATCATACACCCTATCTTGGTTCACTATTATGTAACTAGATCTTTGTATTACCAAATCATAGAAACTCCTCCACATGCACAATATGTTTCCTACTAGAAGTGAGGGTCCAGGGTGAAATAATGCGTAGGCAATACCCTCAATCAGAGTAAGTCAATGGTAAAATAATTCATCCAACACCCAAAACAATAATAAATGTATTCATATCCCACAAAAAAATCATGATATGTAAAATAAAATATAGAAACCTATAGTTATACACACTAAATGATATCCTATTGGGTTAACAACCTACATAGATAAGGGGAAAAATTGTGTGAGACTCTCTTAAAATTTTTATGCCAAAAAAATACCAATATCAACACACAATCCGAAACATCCCACTATATCATGAATCATTGAACATTTTTCATACCTATACATATGAATAATTTTCCTTCTCAGGTACAAAAGTCTTGTACCCTCCTATGTAGGTCGTCATTATAAATTATTATAGACCATTAAAAATTTGACAAATATAACTAGAAAATAGTCTGTATTCACATTTGATAATCTTATAAAAAATTGAATTATTGTAATAATATAATAATTTTTGATACTTGGTTTCTATATTGACACAAAGGATTGACAATAATTTCTTCATATAGTTCTCAAAAGACTATGAGCATAATATTATCCTCTGTAACCTTGTGGATTATATAGTCCATTTCTTAAAACATCAATCACCTCCACTAGAACACTAAGGGAAAAATCTCCCTACCATGATAAAAAAGTAATAGATCATATGAAACCCAAGGTAACACTCTCACTCTTAAGAAACACAAGTCAGATCATACATTACTCAATGATAGATTGCCCTTAATATGAAACAGATTTCAATTCATCTAGAACAATGTGGAAAATTTTCCCAATGGAGACACACTTATCTGATCATTTACAAATATGAAGAAAGCCATATCTATTGTGATAAATGTATCATATCATCCATAAACTAATGCAATTGATCATTTGTAACCCATGTTATGAATCTCTGCTATAAAACAAATTTTAGTTCATCAATGACCAAAAGAAAGATGAACCCTACTTGGAAACACATATAGGAAAATCCACAACCAGGGGGTGTTCCCTATCCTCACCAAAAAAAAACCATTCTCACCATATACTAATGTAAAATTATCTCTCTAGGAACATTACACATTCCAAACACATTGGGATTCATATCCAATCCCTAATCTCACCAGATTATCACTAGGGAACTAGTCACTCATAAAAAGAATCACATATCATGGAACACATCTAATTCATCATACCAACCTTGTATATTCTCCTCAAGACTGTCTCATTCACACAATCACATCATATGGTAATAAATTGAACCCATATATCTCTTGCATGGTCATCTAATCGGGACCTCCAGACCCATTTGAGTCTCTAATCACCAATACCATCCCAATTAAAATGCCCATTTGAGTTCTCCCATATCATTGGACCTATCAAACCTAATACTAAAGAGGGTAGTCTAAAACCTCACATATTCCCACATAATACTCTATCATACTAAATTGGGTCAATTTGAGCTGTCTACTTAAAATCCTATATAATTTTCATGAAATTTTATCCATAAAATATTTATGACCCAAAGATGGGAACTGTCTTGCATCTCTATTAAGAGGGATCCATATCTGACAAATTAATGGACCCCCACCTATCTTTCATAGTATATCTATCCATGAAGGCCTCATCACACATATGTAACTCACTAATATTTCATCCAACCCTAAAGAAGGTATCCCTTATCATGCATTAGGTGTACGACATTATCACCCATTACCATAAGGACTATTCCACACACACTAAACCTATTAGGATAGTAATATCATATAGGATGTTTATATATCCTCATGACTCATTATCATACCATGATCCTATAATAATCTAATTGGAACCCCAAAAAATTGATATAAATGTCAGATGATCCTATTCCCACAATATCACTGGATAACCATCGTTGATTTATAATGACCTAGATTTTTATCAATGGAATTTAACTTCTGGTACATATGTCATAATATACATACATCACATTGTGGACCCAATAAAAATATTATTCTCATTAATTAAGGATTAATGAAATTATGAGTTTTAATAAAATTAACAAACCTATATAATTGTAATAAATTATACTATTACTAATACTAATATATATTAGAGTTGTTTACCTTAAACCAAATTATGTGTTCTTTACTATAAAACCTATTTATAGTTATGAATATTAATAACAAAATAATAACATCATGATTGTTCTTCTTCCAAAAATTGTATATGATAATTTAATAAGAGTATCAGTCTCACTAACAGGTTATAGAAGTTCATGACTACGATGAGAACCCCGTACTGCTATGACACTATTCATAAATATGTGTTCTATAGATGTATGATATCATTTGATGAAAAAATGATACATGCTATTAGGGGTGTATAATCATATGACAATGAGACACCCTCTCATGTTTTATGCCTTTGGTAAGGTCCATAATAGGGTACAATGAGAATGAGACCATCCAGTATGAAATCCACATTTATATGTGTCATTGGATGTTCCTATATGTGGACTCGTGTATTTATCATTAAATAATAAGACTATAATGAATGAGTATTATGAGTCACATAATTTTACATACTAATGAAAAAATTTATGACAAATTTCCACAGTGATATAGGATAAATCTGGTGTATCACGAGTAATATTGCATTAATCACTAACAGAAGAAAGGATTATTCCCTAGAATTCATTAATAGTAGTTAATATCTTAGTACCTTTATTATAAATGATATAGACTAAATAAATACATGTCCATGGTGTCCAATAGTCATGTTCAATTTCCAGGAATTCCTAGAAAGAGACATTAATTTTATAGGTTAATTGTACTTGTATGCCACCTATTTGATTAAAGATGTCATGATAGTGGGATTATATTACATTGTAATCACTTTTATGAGGTATGATGTTATTGTGTCATTATATTCTTTCTCTATGGGATCCATGTCATGATTTTAGATTCTATCATTTTACTTGAGGATTATTTACCTAATTGCATAGAGAAAGAGGCATAGAGGGTCATAGACTATGTGAATACTAAAACTATGTTAAATAACATATTATTTTTTATTTTCTAATAAGATGAAAAAGTATTATTCCCAGAAGTGGTTTAATAATTATACATCTGTTCTTGATATTATATATTTCAACACCCATTGTTATATTGAATATAATGTGAGTGTAATATTTCATAAATATTTATTTTTTATTTAGTGATTATAGTATTTATTTAATTATTAGTGAATAATGAATTTATATTTTTTAAATAAATAAATATTAATTACTGAAGGATTGATAAATAATATGGAGGAATGGTGAACTATGAATTTAGGTCATGTGAGATATAATATATATTGAATATTATTTTTATTAAATAATATTTAATTTAATTCCCACGATATGTTCAATTCAAGGAAATAATAATAATATAATTATTATAGAAATGGGGTTCTTCATGGGATTAAATAAATAATAAGGGACATCTTTGAAACTATTTTTTAATCATAGTGATATGATAACCCCATTATATTATTTTCATAGGGACCCAATTAATTTTTTTATTGTTCCCAATGAATTTTTAGAGTCCTTTAAATCTCTAGAGAGCTCCATTCTCCATGAATTATCCCAAGAATAGATATTGATTTTCATCCACCTCCCACTCACTAGTCCAAATAGAACAAGAGAAATGATTTAGAAGTGGTTCATATGGTGACCAAAGGAGGATGCAATAAGTGTTACGATCTGTAGTGATAACACTCATAAACTCCTACAATGATATTCAGAGATGTGCTGAACACATGTAGATCACCAATAGAGATAATATTCTAATGATTACGACAACACAACGATGGTACAACACATATATGTTTTCAAATCTATAAATGAAGAAATAATTCCCACAGAGTAATTCATTAATTAATTAATTTAATTATAAATAATATATGATGATCCACTCTCAAGTTCTAGAGTTTTATCACTTGTAGAATCTTATTTTTTTTATTTAAATTGATCACGACATGTATGATTGTGTAAATCATATATCGATCATTGGTCGTGGGGAAAAGAAATGTTATGCATAACCCATTGCATGATTCCTCTATTCCCTGAACCTACAGTGGTATCAAAGTGGTCAAATAATTATTTACAATTATTTAAATATTTTTGACCGATTTATTTATTTCTTATTTAGTTTTCAATACACATTTAATTGATATTTTAATATAAACTGTGAGATATATATCTTTTTACTAGGTTTCATGAAGATAATATCAGGATAATTAATATTATGAAAAAAATAAAATCAAAAAACTCGTCCAATTGTTCTATGGAATTTGGCTCAAAAACAAAATTGTACAAGCCATGTAACCAGAGTTACATTCCATATACTGTTCTTCAATTAAGTGGGAATTAATTCGAAATGTAATTCAAACTATGAGAATTGATTAAATGCGGTGTATTTTATTCCTTACACCCTTTGTTGACTGGGATAGCCTGGTGCATGGTCATCCATAGTACACACTGTGTATCCCATAGGAAGGGTCTGTTGTACTTTTATGTCATAGACATTTAGTGAATTTTTGTAAATGGACTACCTGACCAGTGACCATATAATTCTGAGATCACACACTATATATTCAATTGAACATGTCATGTACTCTAATTTTCTAAGGCAGAATTTACATGATCAGTCCTGAGCCATGTGCCTCAAAAAGTTGATGAGATATGAACATGTTTTGTTTCTCTCATGTATATGTCATGTACTTATATCTAATTATATAGATATAAAAAAAATTAAGCGTTGTAATCCTTGTCATCATGTTCCTATGTGTGTTCATTAAGTTGATATGAAATTCCATGTGATGAGTTTTAATATATATATATATATATATATATATAATATTTTTTTATGTAAAATTTTTAATATAATGTATATGTCATATTACATTTGTTACTATACGTGCATTGAACCACAACAAAGGAACATAAAATCAAGTTATTTTTGTAATCATTATAGTTATCTACACATCTTGAATGTATGTGATATATAATGAAATCCATATGTCAAATAACTAGATAATATACAAGTATAAAACATATTTGGTAGAATCAAATAGGTATTTACAATGTTTCCATCAAGGTACATTTCTGTAGAGAGATAATTTGAAATAAATTAATTTTTTTGTTTAAAATTATAATGGATTAGAATATTAATGTTATTTAGATGATAATGATGTCAAAATAATTGATTAATTAAAGAAGATAATTATTTTATTAAAGAATTATTTATCTTAAAATAGAATGATTTAGAATTAAATGATGGTTTTTATTAAATTCATAATTCATTTCATTTTATTTATTATTAAATTAAATAATTGGAATGTGATCAAAATATTATATAATTATGAAATAGTATGTATGATAATTTTTTATTTTTTTTAAACCCTTTTATCTTCACCTACATCTGACCCAAATCATACGTAAAAGGTGGAGCTCCCAAACTAGGGGAAATTTAAGTTTGCAGTTTAGGTGAATCCAATCCAAGACAGATATATAGGTAGTTAGGTGGAGAGATATAACAAGAACCATAATTTGTTCAAGGTGTTTTCCCCCAAGGTTAATGGTAATTTATCAACCACTGGATAAACAAGAAATTTTTCATGATCATGATCATACAGATTTATTATTTTATTTCTGTCATGTTTCATGGTTATTTCCTTCTACAGGTTTTATCATGATCACATGATTTAATAAATTAATGAGCATATGAGATAGAAATAAAATAAACTGGATTATGTATAAATATTAATTAATAAATGGTTAATAAATAATTTCAATACACATAATATTTATAGGCATGTGATAAAGGTAAAAATTGGAAATTTACACCTAAAAGGATAAAATCCATCAATAATATATATTGTGTCAGTGTAGCCATCGACTACCTAAGTTAAAATCAAACCATAGTCCAAGTAACTAACTTACTAATGTTAGGCTGCTGTCAATTATAGAGGAATAATAAATTTATTTTTTTGGTTGACTTTAAATAAAAAAAACAATGGTTGACTGTCAGAGAAGAAATTAGTGTTAGCGAGAGTAAAAGGATGAGGAAATTATATTTATGGATTTCAAGATTGTGAAGTCCACTGAATATATCAAAGAACTATTAGTCAGTGTAGTTGTATTTTGAAATGTCTACCTAAAACTATTCACATTTATTGAATAACCAATGTTAGTTTAATGAAAAGGGAATGTGGATCTCTTCCACTAAATTTTCCAAGAAATTTGATATTCCGAAGCCAGTGGTGAGGGCTGTTGGGATTCAATAATGTAGTGTAAGATTAATACATAGTTATTTATTTGTTTAAATTTTATTAGATAAAGTACTAAAATATCTTCACATATTATTTTTATAAACATAAATAAAATTAAATAAAACATATAATTGAGTTCCAAATTTGAGAATGAAAAATTTTTCAATAGGAAAAATTACCTAGAGTAGAAAAGGTTCCTACATGTTATGCATCACCAGTACAAGAAATTTTTTGTGTTGGAAGAACCTTTTCTTAATGAACTGTGTAATATTTCTACTGATTAAGATTTAAAACTCTATGAGAATAATGTTAATGATTCCATATATTTTCAATGTTTTATGTTATCATACATGAAAAATTATATTATGATGAAATATTTAAACATCATTGAATATAGAATGATGTATCACCTTCACGATATCTATCAAGAGAAGAAGATACAAGAGAGGTAAAATATATCTAATGGGTTGTTTACAACTAATCTTGAAGAGTCTATTCCATATGGGACTCATGTATTAAATATTATTTGAATCATTTTGTGATTAGACATCTTTGGGATTAAATTCCTAGATGATTTGTGTTCATTTCTCATACATTAATCACCAACTAAGAGATTCTCGAGTTTTATTATTATTTATAATTTGAGAAATTATGAGAGTGGTATTTTAAAACATCATACTTTGATTCCCCAAGTGGACAAGGACCTAGGGTGCGATAAACCAATGGTCCTTGTGGTGAATAATAAAAATAAGAACATGTAAAAGGGGTCCAAGACACAAAAAGGTATAAAGAACATGATCGCCATCCATCCATGATGAAGAAGATCCATAGGAAGCATAAGGAAAAGAAGGAAGTATGATTTTCATGTGGAATGTTAGGACACTAGAAGAGTAACTACACCTAGATGAAATGGGATGCTAAAGGTGAAATCATTATCTTGTTTAGTCATTCAATATCTACACATTGGGAATTATGTTGAGCTTTTGGATCCAACATATGTTTCCAAATACACGAACCGAATAGAATCTAAAAGGTTTCTAGAGGAGAGGGGGATATGATAGATTCTAATAGTGAATGGTTTGAATCAATTTTCATCAAGGACTACCACCTTTCATCACCGATAAGATGTATTTTTATTTTAAATGGTTGTTATTATGTAGCTAGGGTTACCAAAAACAAAATTTCTATATCATGCCTAGATATAGATGAGTTTATTTTCTATTTTTCAAATAAAAGTAGTTTATTTTATATTGATGACATATTCTATGGTATGAAGCCATAAAATAATAGTATTTATGTATAATATTATGAATAAAATGTTTAAAAAATTAATAAAAAAATTCATCTTCACACAACTCATATAACACCCAACTTTGGAAACACTATCTGGGTCCTGTAAATGAGAAGAATTTGACTAAGCTCTATCATGATGGTTATTTAGACTCTTATTAGCTAATACCACTTTCAATATTTCAATCTTGTTTATAAAAATAAATGACCAAATCGTAATTCAAAGCAAATTGTGAAAGGGCCAAAGAGCTTATACGATTGGTCCACATCAAGGTGTGTCAACTTTTTCCCATAGAAGCTTATGGTGGTTTTTATTATTTAATAAATTTTACTAATTATTTGAGAATATATGGCTATTCCTGCTTAATGAGGTATAAGACCAATTACTTTGAGAAATTAATGGAATTCATGAATGTAGTATAGAATCAATATGGAATGAAGATAACGAAGCTTTTTTAATATTGGGGTGTTAAATATCATAACAAATAGTTTGTTTAATTTTTACAAGAGTATGGGATTGTATCTCAACTCACTCCACCTTACACACCATAGTGGAATGGTGTTATGAAAAGGAGGAACTATACATGTTAGACATTGTATGGTTGATGATAGGTCATGAGGATCTTCCATTATTCCTCTAGGGATTTTCAGTAAAAAGTGTGGCATATACATTGAAGTGATTAAAAAACAATGTGTAAAATGGGATTACCTTCAAGTAATGGTGTACAACGAAACCTGATTTATCATATATAGATGAATGAGGTTACGAGGAGTTTTCTAAGGCCATCTTAGACAATATACTAGAACATAAAGGTAGAAAGTGTATCATTTTATTTCATTTAGAAGAAAAAGGGATAAAAAAAATGTAATCCATCAATCAAGAAAGTTATTGCCCCTTGAAATAACATCCTTATGGATATGGAGCACATCCTCAAAAATGATAGTGGGTGAAATATTGACTTCGATGAAGTGTATTATCAAGATACACCATTGTTGTTACATAAACGTGTTCCATAATACCCCATGGAATAAGTAGTTATTGAAACGCATGGACTTCGAAGGAACATAATAGTGCTATGAGAATGAGAGAGATATGTTTTTCTAGTCACTAAAGATGTAAAATTATTATTGGTTGACAATGATTAACATCTCTTCTACAAGGAAGCAGTAGAGAGGAAAGAATTATCAAGATGGATAGACCAACGAATTCTGAAATAGATTATATATATCAGAAACAATTTTGGATTATAGTCTATGTTTCAGTGGATGTAAATACTATTGGGTGGAAAAAAAGTGTTCAAGATAAAACAATACATGGATAGTGAATTCATTTTCTACTAAACAAGGTTAGTGTCGTAATTAATTAAATAACATCCAGGATTTGAATATAATGAATCCTTTTCTCAATTTTCCATGAGAAAATCAATTTTAATTATACATGATGTAGCAGCATACAAGTAATATGAGATTTGGAAGGTGGATGTCAACACTGAATTCCTTAATTGTAACCTTTTAGAAGATGTCTATATGACACAACCATAAGGGTTTGAGATTCCATGTGATGCTGAAAACAATGTCATGTTTTAGAGATCCATTTATGGATTTTAGAAGGAATCCATGTCATGGAACACTCGATTTGATGAAGCCATAAAATAATATGGTTTCATTGATAATTAATTAGATCCATGTGTTCACAATAGTTATAAGGTAAATTCAATCATTGTACTAGTATTATATGTCAATGAAATATTAATTATTGGAAATGAAATTCTAGTCTTATAGTCATTTAACGTATGGTTAAAAAAGTATTTCTATAAGATGTAAATACGTAAAAATACATATATTCTATGGGTCATGATAATTTGGGATATTTCCAAGAGGTCTCCTGGGGTGATTTAAAGTATGTATTTTGACCAAATACTAAATAGATTTACTATGAAATAATCCAAGATGATATTGGTTCCAATGCCTCATGGTTTACATCATTCACAGATTTTGTACCCTTAGACACAATAGGAGAAATTGAGAATGTGTAATATCCCATACACTTCAATGATAGGATCAATCATGTATTCCATGTTATGTACTAAAATTCATATTTACTATGCATTAAGAATGATATGTAGATATCAATAATATCCAAGATTGAATCATTGGTTTGTTGTTAAGGGTATCCTTATGCATCTAAGAAAAACTAAGAATATATTCCTTATTCATGGAAGATATTATGAGCTTTTCCTTAGGGGTAAAAATGATGCCAGTTTTTGGACAGATAAAAATGATCTGAAGTCATATTATGATTATGTTTTCTATCTCAATAGAGGAGATATGAGATTGATGATTTCAAAGGGATTGTTTTCTCTAATTCTATAGTACTGTTCGAGTATATAGTGTATTTTTATTTAGAAAGAGAAACAATTTGGATAATAGAAATATCTAGGATCTTTATGTCTTATCTATCAATAATGTTCCCATCACATTTTATTGTGATAATACTAAAGCAGTGTCTCTAGAAAAAGATCCAAGGATTCGTCAATAGATATTTTTTTAGTAACACCGAAATTCCATGTAATTTTTTATAAAATTAAATTGGATTATTCCAAGACTAGGAACTAAGATGCCGAGGGATTACAAGGCTTGGTGTGCCCAAAAGGGTTCGTTGAAAAATGTTATGGTTTAAATAGAATTCATGAGAACTTTTACTGAAAATATAGAATAGATCTTAAATGGGTTCCCAAAATATTAATATGAGGGAACCATTGAATTCATGATGACAGGATTACCTAATGTGATACAAAAGATTAGTCGGTTCATGCCTCTAATGAGAAAACCTGAAAATGGAATAACATTAAATAAAATAATAAAATAATTTTTTTGGGTTTTCGAATCCGTATTACTGATGAAAAGTAACACTGATTGAAAATCAGATACCACCATTAAGTTTGTAAGTGTGTGTTTCCCTTAGGCGGAGCCTATGATCGGCCATCATGGGACTTCTATGAATGTGGGTTTCTGGGTTGTAACCATAAATAAAATAATTAAATTAATATTTTTTTTATTTTGAATCACCATAACTCAGAAACGGTTACTGAGATTAAAAATATGAGACCACTGTTGAGTTTGTAATGAGATTTCTTTCTCTAATAGGGGCCTAACCTCGACCAGAGTGAATCGAGGGAAAAAATTAATTTCTAGATGTTTTATGGAAAAATTAAATAAACATTGAATGTTTATTTTATTCAAAACTGTTTCTCTACAATGTAGTGACGAGATGACTATTTCTTTCCATAAATTAAGCCTTGTAACGATGCCGCAACACAAAATAACAAAAATGTTATTTCTTTAATGAAACATAGTAACAGTGGAAACTCAGTGTAATAGAAATGCTACATCATGTTTTATATATTTAGTTATATAACATGAATTAAAGATTAGAGTTGGATCTTGAAAATCACTCTGAATATCAGAAGGATCACCATTGAATAATGAAAAACGATGAACGATTATAGACAACAACTTTGTTCCCTTCCCCACTTTTTTGAGAGATCTCTCCCTCCATGATGGATCTATGACATTCATGGACGGATCAACTTTAGAAATGAAGTCATCCTTTGATCAAACATATTCTCCTGGTATGGGTTTGATGCTTTTCTATGTGAAATTTTTTCCCTATTCATTCATTTAAATGACGAATGCAGGTTAACTCATGAAAAATTTATCCCACGGATCGATTGTTTATGCAGGAGGGTTAATGATGCAGGATAAAAAGGGGATATCTAACAAAGTTATTATTCCGCACTTTTTGGTTCTTTATGATCCTGCTGGAAGGAAAGTATCTGGTACAAAACAAACAAAGACCCGTATCATTCTCTGGGTGTTCATATGTGAGACTCATTCTCTTCTCTTCTCCTTGCGTTCTTCCCATTCTTTGTCGAGTAATGAATTTTGCAGTGGGGGTGTCCGTAGTCTAGATGGGACCACAGCGGCACATCGTTGCATCGTCCTATGACAGGAGGATAGGGAAGATAGTTGAAACATTGAGTGGAAGCGGCAAGAGGCTGCGGCGGGGGCATGTGGCGGTGGAACAAGGACCCGAAACTCATCCGTGGAGGAATCAGCAGTTGTCAAAGGTACCACGTCTAGCGGGAAGCGCCACGTCCAACCGGTGCATCGAGGTGGTGGATGTTGTGACTAGCTTAGGCCGAGGTGGTGGAGACGTGTGGCACTAGTGGGGTGCTGCATCTAACCAATCATCTAGGGGATTGGTTTACAGGTGATGTGGTATGCGGTTCACGAACTGTGTGTGGGAGACAGATAGTTTCAACTGCCTGCGTGACGGGGAGCCAGACGTGGCAGTGGCGTGTTCGGGTAGGGCCGAATCGGCCCGGTAATTAGATGGTCCGAGGATAGGGCTGAGCCACTGAGTGGACCAGTTGGGAAAATCTTGTCGGCCAGGGAAAATTGGGTTGGCTGAATGAACCAGCCCACTTGGAGGCCCGGGCTGGAGATGAATTGGCTCACCATCACAGGCAAGGCCCAATGGAAATCCAGGTCACTGGGTGGCCCGCCGGGGTAGTACCGGTCTGACAAAGTTGGACCGAGCCAGAGATTGTGGACCTGGTCCCTAGGTGACCTAATGGGCCAGATCCACAACCGAACCGGTATTGGCCCAACAAGGATTTCTAAAAATAAATTTAAATTCTTGAATTTTATTAAGTATATATTTATAAGTAGCCTTTAAACATAATTTTACTGCTTCAATGTTTTGAATTTCAAAAAATGGTCATCTACAATTGTGTTCAGTATGTTATTTCGATTCTATTATATCCAAATTTTTTTGATGAATAGTAACATACCCTTATGAATAGTGATATGAATAGAAATATGAATAGTAATATGACAGCAATGAATAGTAAACATTATTATTATTTTATTTTCTTAATACTTTAATATAATGACATCTTGATTAATTTTTCAATGTGATATAAAAACATATATTGTTTTTAAATTTTTCATTTTTAAATTAAGTATGATTTTATATAAATATGAAATTGAAAATAATTAGAAAAATAATTTCAAAAAATGGACTTAAATATTTAATTCTAAACATCGATAAATGGTTAGGGTGAATATTGGGGATTTTTCAAAAACAGTTGGTTTTTCAGTGAATAGTAAAAAATACATTTTTGAGTTTTGGTGTGTTAAGGACATCAATAATGATGTAATAATGATGTAATAAATATGATAGACTTTTTATAATTAAAATATGTTATGAGGTGTCAAAAGTGGAATATACCATAAGAAAATACCATGGGAATCCCCATGGTTTTTCAAATATCACTAATGAGGTGTCCCATGAAATTTATTAAAATAATCCCTCACTTTTGCTATAAATACAAACCCAATACTTCATTGACTTCATTCCAAATTACTCATAAAATAATATTTGGACTTCTTACCTCCATATAATCCCTCCCAAGGCTTCCTCAAGCCCCCAAGGTTCCAACCATCATGTTCTAGGAGTTACTCTACAAGGTAACGAAATTTTCAAATTCTTACTTTTTTTCTTTCATGTAATCTTTTATGTGGTATAACATTCATGTTTCCATAACATGTTCTTATTTACATTATATTCATGATTTTTTTTTATTATGATTCATTTCTAGATGGGTTACCCTTGTCCCATCTCTTTTTTATATTTTCTAAAACCATGTTGCATAGTTGTTAGGATGCCGACTTTTTGTAAGGGATTTCCCAATTAATCTTTTATTTTGAGTTCTTTTATTTTATTATTATTTATTTGACTCTTCTTACCCAAGAGGTATAAAATCTCATGAAATCATGTATATTTTTTATTTTCTAATATTCATGGTAAATTCATAATCATTTTTCTTCTCCTCTCCCACTTATTTTAGGAATAAAAATATTGTCCATGATGTGCCAAATTACCATCATCGTGGACGATGTGATTTCAATTTATATTAATAAATTCATGTATGGTCATGAAACCATTTATATGGTTGAATCAGGTTATAATATATGTATTATCTCTCATCCATTTTTCTAGAATTCTATTGTACTCATGGATTTAATTTATAAGATAAAAGGAGGTTGTTATTATCAAAGAACCGCTGAAATGATCTAAACGAACAACATTTATGTTTTAACATATTAATCATCCTCATAAAAAAAATCAAAATGATAAATGATATAAATTATGGTACTGGAAATATGTAAATACTTTTTTATTCCAATTTAGGAGTTTCACTTCCAATCGATAAGAACATCCATCATGAACCAATCATGGAAATCATGTATGGAACTCAGCCTGAACAGGGAAAGGAACATAATACTAACAATTATGGGGTTAAATGAGGTTATTAGACGATCATATAAGATGTTATAAACATGAAAATGTTTCATTAAAATATTAAGAATATTCTTTTAAATATTATACAAGATGTTTAAGAAGTTTTTAAGTAATACAAGCCTGAGGTATGTGAATTCTTATCCCTATTTCCATTTTATGGGTTAACCTTCTACTTCGTTATTTATGTTGTTGAAACTGATTGTGTGATGAGTTTGTATTATATTATGTTTAATTATATCTAATTAAAGTTTATATACATTTTCCATCCACTCTACTAAATATCTCTTCAATTTAATGATATTTGTAAGGGGCCTTTCTTTTAAAATCCTCTTTTAAAATTATGTTTTACAAAATTCAAAAGTAATGTTTTTATGCTATTATTCATGTTGTATGATTATGTACTGGTTCTTACGAATTGATTATGAGGAATTTTGGCACCTATATTGCCCTCCAATTCCTTGGGTATGTGTATGTTGGAGGTTGGCCATATGGTTACTCCAAGTGAAACTGCAATGGTTACAAAAAATAGTAAGGTAGCTGTGAGGGTGACAAATTATAAGGTAGCTGAGAGGGATACAAGATTATGTAAGTAATACACCAATATACCTTTATGGTTTTTTTTTTATTATGTATTTTTTAAATCTCATGTTTCACAAAGTATGTATATATATACATGTGATAATTATGTCTTTTGAATGTGATTTCATTCGTTACAAGTATTCATGGACTAATGTGTTATTTTCTTCTTTTTAAATCCATTACAGAGTTTTTGGGCTCTTCCCATGTTTTAAGTTATTTTCACAGATTAATGGATCTGTAATTCAAAGAAGGAAGCCATGTTACTTGTTGAATAATTGTAAAGAAATCATGTTTTAAGTTATAATATTTTATATTTTGAAAAAAAAAATGTAAATTGTTTTTATGGCATCCACTCTGTAACAATGTTTAATGTTATGAATGTATTATGTCTCGATTCATTAAAGCTATAAACATTAAAAGATCATCAATGTAAAATAATGTGTTTTTTTGACTAATTTCATGATTATTTATATAACAAGGCCTAGTCCTTATAGTTGATATCAGAAGTTGGATTAGATAACATTTGGGATTAAGATGATGTTATAAGAATACCATAAATGATTTTTACTCTAAGATTAATTTGAAATGTTATATAATTTCAATATTACCATGTTATTTCATCTAATTTTTTTTGTTCACAATGGTTTTCCGTAGAAGAAACAGGGATGCTGAAGAGGGGAGGCACTGACAAAACGGTATCCATCCGAATCTGTAGCCTCGAATGGTAGGGATTAAAACCGAGTAGTTTGTAATGGTAATGGATCAGCTAACTCAAGTAATAAATGGTGGTGGCATACATGCAAGAGAACAACTAGAGGTACCACAACAGACCAAGATAGTAGTGGAAAATTTTATGAGACAACACCCTCCTACTTTCAATGGATCTTCTGACCCAATAGCAGTTGTTGGATTGATCAAAGCCCTTTAAAAGATATTTGTTGTTATAGGATGGCCATATAATCAAAAGGTAAGTCTTTACATTTATTGTTTTGAAGGTGTAGCTAATTTGTGGTGTACTATGGTAAGGAATATCAGGGGTATAGATGATATAGATTCCTTTATGTGGGATTAATTTAAAATTATTTTCTTTGAAAAACATTTTCCTACGTTGGTACGATTTAGGATGGAGAGGTAATTCCTTGAATTTAAGAAAAATGATGATGATTCAGTGGATGTGTATGAAGATAACTTTACCCAATTGGAAAGGTATGATCGAAATCTTATTCTGGATCTTGATAGAAAAATGATCCACTTTTAATCATGATTTAAGTCCTGGTATCGAAGGTAGTTGGCCTCCCACGAGTTCCAAAGTTATGAGAAATTTTTTTGATATGCTGAGAGGGTTGAGATGGATTTTATTGATGATAACGTGAATTTTGGCGACAAAGAGAAGAAGAGGTCCATGTGTCAAGTTATGAGTAAGAATCAACAAAATAAACCTGATGGTAAGAAAATCTAGTTCCCAGTTTGTGAAAAGTGTGTCAAGAAACACCCTGGGGAATGTCTTATTAAAACCGGGACCTGTTTTAAATGTGTTATGTTTGGACATATGTCCAGAGATTTCAATAAAAATGATCTTAAAAACAAATCCTGATAAGAAAACAATAAAGTTTTTTAAATGTGGTGAGATGGGTCATTATGCAAATTCATTCCCAAATAGAGATCTGAATGATAAAAAGAAACCATAAAATAAGAAGAATGTTGTAGTGAGATCTGTTGCGACTACGTCAGCAGATTTCGGGCCATCCAATGTAGTTGTATCAGGTACATTGTTTGTTCACTCAGATTTTGCTAATTTTTTGTTAGATATGAGATCTACACATTCCTTCATCTCTGAGAAATTTTCGGCAAAATTGGAAATATTACCTCAACAAATGAGACCTGAACTTGTTGGTGAAACAATAGGGAAAAATATTATAACTAAGAGGAATTATCATAATCTTTCTATTATAGTATGTGGAAAAACATTACCTGCAAACCTTATTGCTATACCCTTAGTTAGTTTTGATGGTATTTTGGGAATGGATTGGCTTTCTGTTTTTCATGCTATGTTTGAATGTAGAGATAATGAAGTTATTTTTCAGAAAGAGTTTCAGTTTTTGTATTAGAATTAACCCATACAATTGATAACATATCAGGAAGCAAAGAAACTATTGAAAGATGGAAATTAAATTAATCTTTCTCATATTGTAGAAAATAATGGAAGTATTAAGATTAATGATGTGCTAGTGGAAAATGAATATGTTGATATTTTTACCAATGATTTTCCCGGTGTCATACCAGATCGGGAAGTTGAATTCAAAATTTACTTAGTTCCCGATGATAAGCCAATTTAAAAACCCCTATATCGTACGACTCAAATAGAAATTTTTGAATTTCAAATTCAGTTGTTTGATTTTCTTCATAAAGGCTTCATTCGTCCTAGCACATCACCATGGGGAGCTCTTATTTTGTTTGTTAAAAAGTAATATGGTTCCATGAGATTATCCAATGATTATAGAGCTTTGAATAACATCACTATTAAAAAAAGTATCCTTTTCCTCATATTGATGAATCGTTTGATCAGATCCATGGAGATCAGTACTTTTCCAAGATTTACTTGAGATCTAGATACCATCAGCAGAAGATGAAAGAGGATGACATCTCGAAAACAACCTTTTGTACTAGATATAGGCATTATGAATTTGTTTTTATGACATTTGGGTTAAATAATTCACCTATATTATTCATGAATCTAAGGAATAGAGTATTTCATGTGTTCTTGGACAATTTTGTGGTTGTATTTATTGATTACATTATGGTATTTTCTAAAAATAAATAGGAGCATATAAAACATTAATGTGTTGTTTTAAAAACCATAAAATAAAAGAAACTGTATGGAAAATTCTGCAAGTTTGATTTTTGGATGAAACAGATTTCTTTACTTGGGTACATATTAAATAAGGATAGAATAACAGTTGATCCATCCAAAAAAATGGTTGATAAATGGCCATGACCCACAAATGTTACTGAGATTCATAGTTTTCTTGGATTAGAAGGTTATTACCAACATGTTGTTAAGAACTTTTCTTAGTTATCTAGACTGATAACTAAGTTAACATAGAGAGGGGTTAAATTTGTTTGGACAGTAGAATTTGATGTTTGTTTTCAGGAACTGAAGAAGAGATTGGTAATGACTCTAGTTTTGGCCTTTCCTTCTCGAAATGTTAATTTCGTCATCCATAGTGATTCTTTGTTGAGAGGACATGTTTGTGTTTTGATCAGAATGATCAAGTAATTGCTTATGCTTCAAGACAACTAAAACCCCATGAGTTAAGTTTTCCCACACATGATTTGGAATTGGAAGAATTGGTTTTTTATTTAAAAATTTGGAGGGATCATTTATACGAAGCCAAATGTCAAATATATACTGACCAAAAATTCTGAAGTATATATTCACTCAGAAGGAATTAGACACGAGATAGAGAAGATGGATTCAACTGATTATAGATTATGATTTCACGATCAATTACCATCGTAGAAAAGAAAACAAAGTAGAGGATTTTTTGAGTCAAAAATACCATGAATCATTAACCATGTTATGTTTGGAACATGATCCCTTGAATAATGATTTGTTATATTTTGGATTAGAAGTTGTTGGTGCTGGGAATACATCTATTTTGATTCAGGTTTCAGTGCAGTCTCTATTGTCAGGCAAAATTAAGTGAGCTTAGAAGGAAGTCTGTAAGCTACAAAAAAATGTAGAATTGTTTAAATTAGGTAAGTTTCCATAATTTAATCATGATAATATTGTGTTTTATGATTTGGTAAAAGGTTGTGTGTGCATTGTGATTCCCAGTAGAAGAAATAATTATTGTGTGAAGCTCATAGTTCTCCATTTTTTCTTCATCCTGGTAGTACTAAGATGTATAGAGACCTTAGAGATTATTACTGGTGTGATGGAATGAAAATGGATATTGCTGATTTTACCATGAAATATTTGAAATGTTAGTAGGTTAATGTAGAGCGTCAGTTATCGAAGGGTATGCTTCAGCCTTTTTCAGGGAAAGAGTGGAAGTGGGAGAATTTATCCATAGAATTTGTAGTGGGACTACCTAAGACATCTCAAGGTAATAAGGAAATATGTGTTATTGTGTATCGACTGACAAAATCTATACATTTTCTTTCTATTCGTGATACAATGTCTTTAGATCATCTTTCTCGATTATACCTTAAGAAGATTGTCAGGTTATATGGTGTTTCTCTTTCCATTGTATCTGAAAGGGATCCCATGTTTACTTCTATCATTTGGAAGGGTCTTTAGAAGTCATTGAGCATAATGTTAAATTTTAGTATAGCTTTTCATCCTCAATCAAATGGGCAGTCATAACGAACGATTCATACTTTGGAGGATATGCATCGAGCTTGTTCAATGGACAACTAGGGAAGTTGGGATCAACATCATTCTTCAGTTGACTATTCTTATAATAATAGTTTTCATTCTAGTATACAGATGGCACCTTTTGAGGCCTTTTACAGAAAGTGGTGTCAAACTCCAGCATTTTGGGATGAATTCTGTGAAAGGAAGTTGATGGGTCCAGTATTAGAAGAGGAAGTGGATGAGAAAGTGAAGATGATCTATCAGCACATGAGGATAGCTCAGAGAAGGCAGAAAAGTTATACATATAATAAAAAGAAAGACGTATCTTTTGAGGTAGGTGAACTTTTTTTCCTTAAAATCTATCATTGGAAAAGTGTGATGTGTTTCGGTAAGAATGGAAAGCTAAGTCCATGGTTCATAGTTCATTTAAAAATATTGGAGAAAGTTGGAACAGTTTCATACTGATTATCTTTGCCTCCATGTTTGTCTCAGGTAAAAAATGTTTTTCATGTTTCGATATTGAGATAGTATGTGTCAGATTCATCCCATGTCTTGAGCCAAAAATCAGTTTAGTTGGAAGAGAACCTTTCTTATGAATAGAATCCAGTTCAGATTCTTGATCGAAGGTAACAAGTATTGTGGAATAAGGTAATACACTAGGTAATGGTACTGTGGAGAAACCACATGGTTGAAGAAGAAACATGGGAGTCTGACAATGCTATGAGGAAAAGGTACTCTCACATTTATAATAAGTAAATAAAATTGTGAGGACACAATTTCCAGAAGGTGGGGATATTGTAACACCCTAAGGTTTTTTAAAAATAAATTGAAATGCTTGAGATTTCATTAAAGTAGATATTTATAAGTAGCCTTTAAACATAATTTTACTGCTTCTATATTTTTAATTTCAAAAATTGGTCATCTAGAATTATGTTTAGTATGTTATTTGGAGTCCATTGGAACCAACTTGTATTTTTTGTGAATAGTAACATACCCTTAAGAATAGTAATATGAATAGTAATATAACCCTAATGAATAGTAAATTGTATTATTATTTTATTTTATCAAGGGTTTAGGATAATGACATCTTGATTAATTTTTCATTGTGATATAAAATAGTTATAGTTTTTAAATTATTAATATTTTAATTAAGTATAATTTTATTTAAAAATTATATTAAAAATGATGAAAAAATTATTTTCATAAAATGAACTAAAATTTTGTATTCTAAATGTCGATAAATGGTTAGGGTGAATTATGAGGATTTTTCTGAAATAATTGATTTTTCAGTGAATAGTAAAAAAATATAATTTTGAGTTTCGATGTGTTAATGACATCATTAAAGATGTAATAATGATGAAATCAATATGGTCGACTTGTACACAGTAAATTTGGTTATGAGGTGTCCCATGTGACTTATACCATGGGCAGGCCCATGGTTTTCCAAATACGACTAATGAGGTGTCCCTTGAAAATTATTAAAATAATCCCTCACTTTTGCTATAAATAGCAACCCATTAAATAATTAAAGTCATTCCAAATTCTTAATAAATGGAGATTTGGACTCCTTACCTCCCTAGTCTCATCCTAAGGTTTCCACAAGCCCCCAAGGTCCCAACCTTCATGTTCTATGAGTTACTCTACAAGGTAAGGAAATTCTCAATTTCTTTTTTTCATTCATGTTCTCTTTTATGTGGTATAACATTCATGTTTCCAAACCATGTTCTTTGTTACTTCTTATTCATGATCTATTTTTTATTATGATACATTTGTGGATGGGTGACCATTGTACCCTTTATTTTTAATATTTTTTAAAATAAATTTGCATAGCTGTTAGGTGACTAAATTTTTGTAAGGGATTTCTCAATTAATCTTTTATTTTGAGATTATTTATTTTATTATTATTTATTCATCTATTCTTACCCTATAGGAATGAAATATACATAAATCATGTATATTATGGATGTTATCAGGTTCATGGAAAATTCATTATCATCATTCTTCTCCTCTCCCACTTATTCAAGGACTAAAAACATTGTCCGTGATATACTGAATTACCGACATCGTGGAAGATGTGTTTTCAATTTATAATAATTCTTTCAAGTATGGATATGAAACCATTTCTATAGTGGAAATAGTTTATAATATATGTATTTTTTCTCATCCTTGGTTCAATAATTATTTTTTACTCATGGTTTTAATTTATAAGACCAAATGAGGATGTTATTATCAATGAACCACTAAAATGATCTAAACGAACATCACTAATGTTTTAACGTATGAATCATCCTCATATAAAACATCAAAATGATAATTGGTATATATTATGGTATGTTAAATATTTAAATACATTTACATTCCAATTATGTAATTTCACATCCAATCGACAAGAACATCCATCATGATCCAATCATGGAAATCCTATAAGGAACTCTCCCAAAACTATGCAAAAAATCAAAATACTAACAATTAAGGGGTGAAATGAGGTTAAGAAATGATAATATAATATTTTATAAATGTTATAATGTTTTTGTAAAATACTAATAATTCTATTTTAAACATTATACAGAATGGTTGAACAACTTTGAAGCAAGTCATGCTTGAGGAAAGAGAATTCATAACCTGATTTCCGTTCTTTGGGTTATCCTTCTACATCGTTAATTATTTTGAATTAAAATTGATTATGTGATGGGTTTTGATTATATAATATTTAATTATGTCAAATTAATATGTATATATATATATTCCATCCACTATATTATGTCTATATTCAATTGTATGATATTTGTAAGGGGTTTTCTTTTAAAATCATCATTTAAATTTATGTTTCACAAAATTCTAAAGTAATGTTTTATGCTATTATTGATGTCTTATGATTATTTTAATGTTCTTGTTCATTGTTTATGATGAATTTTGGGACCCATATCTCCATCCAATGCATTGGGTATGTGTATGTTAGAGGCTGGCCTTATGGTTACTCCCAGTGTAACTGCGATTGTTACACAAATAGTAAGGTAGCTGTGAGGGTTACCAATTATAAGGTAGCGGAGAGGGATACAAGATAATGTAACTACTGTCCCAATATACCTTTATGATTTTATATATGTTTTTATGTATTGTGTTAATATCATGTTTTACAAAGTAAGTATATATATAGGTGATAATTTTGTATTTTGAAGGTGATTTCATACATTACAAGTATTCATGGACAAATGTGTTCTTTCATTATTTTTATATCCATTACTGAGTGTTTGTGCTCATCCCATGTATTAAATGATTTTCACAGGTTAAAGGATTTGTGAGACAAAGAATTATACAATGTTAAATGTTGAAGAATTGTCAAGGAATCACGTTTTAAGTTTTAATGTTTTATATGTTGAAAAAATGGAAACCATTTTTATGGTATCCACTCTGTAACAATGTATAATGTTAGAAATTTATTATGTCCCAATTATATAAATATATAAACATGAAAATATCCTAAATAGAAAAGGATCTGTTTTCTTGACAAAATTCAAGATTATGTATGTAATAAGGTCGGGTCCTTATATTACCTCACTGGTCTAATAGCCTAGTGGACCAGAGTGGTCCAGAAGGTTAGCATACCTCAGTGGTTCAGCACATGAGTGCACCTCAGTGGTGAAACAGATGTGCCAAAATCAGTTGTCAATCAGATGATTATACCTCAATAGTTCAATAGATGAGTGTACCTCAATGGTTGAACAGCCGATCGGACCTCAGTAGTCTAGCAGATGAGAAATCCCTTGGGGTCCAAAAGACGAGTGGACCTGAGTGGTACAACAGATGAGTGGACCTTAGTGGACTAGAAAACAAGCACTCCTCAGTGGTAAAACTCCCTAGAAAACCTTAGTTTTCTATCAGCCAAGAAGACCTCAGTGGTCCAAGAGATGAGTGGACCTTAGTGACTCAACAGGGATGATTCCCTCACCAGTACAAGATGATTCAGATTTACAAATGATAATCATACCTTTAATACTTTGAGTTATAACTTGGGTGAGCTATCTTTTCTTTGTGGTATTGATGGGTGGCCTTGCTGTGGGATTGTGAATTGTGGTCTTGCTATGTGATCTTGTTGTGTATTGCATCATTTTGGTCATTCCATTTTTGTTTGGGGTCCCTTCTGAGTATGGTGTTACTCACACCTACACAGGCTTCACCTACATGTGTTGCATCTTATGTAGGTGATTGACGCTTCAAAAGATGCCTTGCTGGTACGTGACTAGGTGGTGCTCAGTGAGATGGGGAAAACATGTGTACTACTATGGATACATGTAGCTACACTTGACATACCCTTTAGTTAGGGTCTCGAGCAGACGGACTATGGCAGTTTCACTTTCCATTATGGTTTTGCACTAGTATTCTGGCCTCTTTGTACTTTCAATTTGTATTGTACTCTCAATAGGTGTCTAAGTGACAGTTGCGGTTTACATTGTATTTACATTCCATAGTTTTATCATTGTACATATGTACAAGATTAAAGGAAAATGCATTTCCTTTTTGAGATATGCCTACTCGGTGCTAGTCACCAGCCCTAGGAATATGGATGGAGGGCTTGGGGTGGTCACCAAACGGGCCCTAAGGGATGGGTTGTGAAAAAGTGGTATCAGAGGAGGTCAGTTCTACCAGAATAACTAAGAGTAGGTAAAACTTTTTATGGGGTAATTGCGTTAAGTGTTTTGGGATTGGCTTTCTTCCAGGGAGTCCAGTTTTGGAGAGATGGCGAAAGTATCCAAACACAAGGACCCAAAATTCTACTTTCCGACATGGTTCATGAAAAAACTATTTGAATTCATCTTTGAATGATTTTTCATGATCTTCTTGAGTGAGAATCATCTCACCAAGTATAATTTTTTAATCGTGAATCAACATGATACTTTTCAGGATTCCACTATGAAGACAGCTAGCCAAGATTCCAATGTGTGACCACGAGGACGGTCCATAGAGATGTGAGGCTTTGGTTTATGGATCATTTCACAAGATGGTACCTTCAGGAGATATTCTAGTTATACCACCACTTATTGGTCATTAGTTACTACTAGAGCTACCGGTAGAGGATGAAAATATCCTTAGTGCCTTACATGTGTTTCAACGACAAATACCCCTCAGGTTCCAAGGTGATCCTATCTCACATGTGGCCAAGTACTGGTTTCAGGTGGTGACCACATTTTTCATCTAGTACGGACACCATTGGATCATATGATGGGTTAGATTACCTGATCATACTATGAGGTGACTCTTCCAGGCTCTGATCATGAGAACATTTCTCAGAGAATGGTCTCTTTACGTAAAAGATACGGGCTATGCATGCCTAGGAACTTCTACATAATAGGTAGGATGACATGTTAGTAGATGAGTATTCAAAAAGGCATACTGATAATTCCAGGTACTCGATGAATATGATACGACTGGTGCTTTAGGTCTTGGACCTCTGACCAATATGTGTTTATGAAAATCTGAGACATCACTACTCATATGTTCATTACTAATTATTATTGGATTATAGAGAATACCATTGTAGATGAAAGTCCTTTGGCTGAGCAGATTCATCCAGTGGATGTTATCAGTGGGAATGTAGGAAGCTGAATTTAGTCTCAGAGACTTGGACGTGTGAGATGTTCCAAGAATAGGTCTAAAGACAAGGGATCTACAACTAAAGGAACATAAGGTCAATTCAGTCATCCTAGAAAGAGGTGATACCTTTCAATAGATATCATGTGACATCTCGCTAGAGATTTTCAAGACCCTCTTGCAGACAGTGAAATGGTTGATGGGCCACTAGGGTAGAGACAATGACCGGAACAAATTAATATGTAGGGTGTCATTCATGGTAGAAGAGATGGGAGAGTAGCAAGAGGTGGTATAAATTTTGACATGTCACAACCACCACCCCAATGTGGTCCACACAAGGCTTAGGGATCTGAAGGAAAGGGGAAGGGGTAGCTTCAAGAGGCCATCCTTACCCACAGGGCATTGGATGTTTTTTATTTTTAGTTCCTAGTAGTAGGGGAAGAGTACTGAAACATATTTCTAGAAAATGTTTCTAGGATTACCTCCCTGCCAGGAGATAGATTTGTAAATCCTTCTGAACCCTAATATGGAACTAATATCTACCTCAGTATATCAGAATGATTTTGAAAATCATCATGAGTTGAAGGATTAGGTGGGAGACATAGAGATTAAGGCCTTAGTAAGATATAGTGTTCAAGGTTATGTGTCTATTACATGCCTCCTTAACCAATAGTTCATGGAGAACTAGATCACACTACCAAAAGGGAGATGAATGAAATAGATTAGTTTAAAGGAGAAGCCTTTCATGGTGATGGATAGGTGTCGTAGGCTTTTCAGCTGATAAGATTCACTTTGATGAGCGTCCGGATCTTGATTTGATAGCCGTAGTCGTCACACTGAAGATTTGGAGACACAACCATATGGGTGAACAATTCATCATTTACTCTAACCGAAGAGTCTCATGTATATATTTTATCTGAAGGATCCAAATCTAATATTTCAACATTTTCCAGTGTTCCTCTAGGACTATTCCTTCAATATTGTCTATACTCTCGGGAAGATGAACGTGGTGTAAGATGCTCTTAGTAGGAGATTGAGTTCCCAACTACTAAACAGGTCCTCGGAGAATTTGGCCTCACATAAATATTCATTGTGGATAGAGAGGAGACAACTTTTATTCAATCAATAGTTTTCCCCTCCACTTTTACAACATGTTAGGGAGGTACAACTCAGAGACGGCAACTTCGAGACTACACCTTCCCAGATGTCCACTGTTCATACCCCTGATTGACATTAAAAAATGTGGGGAGAACGTAATCATTTTCAGGGGGAACAGAGTAGTACCGGTGGAATTGGGGAAGGAGGTGTTTATAAAGTTCCATACATTCCTTTTTTGGTATATCCATGTGTGGAGAAGATGTACATGGACCTATGACGTTAATACCGGTGGCTAGGGATGAAGAAGGAAGTGGCAGAGTTTGTCTCAAAATTCCTCACATATTAGAAAATGATGTCTTCGCACCAGGTTCTTGTATGTTTGACATAAGATCTTGATGTAACTAATTGGAAGGGGGATGGTATATCGATGGACTTCAGGACAGGCATACCACATACATCCAGGGGACACGATACCATCTGGGTGATCGTAGACCAGTCACCTATTTGGATTTCTTCGTACCCTTTTGAAAGTAGGGTTTAGTAGAGAGCATAGGATGCTTCCAAATTTTGGAGATAGTTCAACTCTATGGAGTCCCATATTTGATAGTCTCTGATCATGATGCACGCTTTACATCCATGTTGTGGAAGGGATTGCAGGAGGCATTTGGGAGATAAGTATGCTTGAGCTAAACCTTTCACCCCCACATGGATCATCAGACAAAGAATACCATATAGACCTTGGAGGTCATACTTCAGTCTTGTGTTATTGATTTTGGTTGTGGTTGGGAGGACCACCTACCACAAGTGGAGTTTGTTTAAAATAAAATGTACCACACCACAATTTGTTTGGCATATTTCAAGCCACTATATGGAAACCCATGTAAGTCACCATTATGTTGGAAATACCTCAGTCAGTCAACACTCAAGGGTCTATAGAAGGTGTAGGATACCACTGTGAATGTTATGGTCATCCGAGAGAAGAAGAAGACTGCATAGAGATCACAGAATTCCTATTCGGATAGGCTATCGAGACCCTTGTAATTCGAAGTGGGGGACAACGTATTCTTACAGTTCTATCCTCAATGAGGGATATAGAGATTTGGCTATGGCTATAATTTATCTCTGATGCTCATCAAACCTTTCCTGATAATGCATATAGTGGGAGAGGTGGCATACCTCTTGGCTCTCCCACTGCAGTTAGAGAGGGTTCACAACGTCATTCACATATACCAGCTGAGGTGACATTTTCATGAACATTCTTACGTCATCAACCACAGAGAGCTGGATAATAATGATGGGGTGACATTTTCAGAGTACCTAGTTGATATAGATGACCGAAAAGAGAGTATCATTAGGTTAAGGTCAATTCCTCGGGATCATGTTTATTGGAATAACGGGAATCTCAAGGAGATCATGTGGGAGTAGGTGGTTCCTATTAATACTTACTACCTGCATTTGTTTGATTATCCCTTGCTTTGGATTATGAGGACATAAAAACCTAAAGGGGTGAGTAATGTAATACCATGAAATTCCATGTAGTGTTTTAAAAATTAAATAGGATAATTTCAAGATCGAGAATTGAGACGATATGCAATTATGAGGTCTTGTGTTCCCAAAATGGTTGGTCGAAAAATGTTAAGTTTTAAATAGTGTGCATGAGAATTATTCCTAAAAAAGTGTAATAAATCATAAAAGGTTTAACAAAAAAACCTGAGGGAACCATTGTGTTTATGATGGTGGAATTACCCTAGGAATGACATATGTTTAGTGGATGCATGCCTATAGTGAGAAAAATCTAAAATGACATAACCATAAATAAAATAATTAAATAAAATAATTTTACTTTTCGAATCCTTATACCTCATGAAAATATACTCAGATTGATAATATTATACCACAGTTGAGCTCATGAGGGTGTGGTTCCCTTAGCTGGATCCAATGATCACCTAGTGTGGTCAGACTATGAAATGTTTTTTTTAGAATGTAACCGTAAATAAAATAATTTAAATGAAAATAGTTATTTTATATTTGAATCTTCATACCTCAGAAATAGGTAACTCAATTTAAAAATTGATACCACCATTGAGTTCATAATGATTTGTTCTCATTTAGAGGTTCCTAAACTCGACTTCTATAGGTCAATGGAAGAAGTTAATTTTTGGATGTTTTAAGAAAAAATAAAATAAACCCAAAAATTTCTTTTATTTGATGTTTTTTCCCTACAATGCAGTGATGAGCCTACTATTTATTTCCAAAAATTAAGGTGTGAATTTATGCTACAATGAAATATAATAGATATTCTGTATCATAAATGAAGCCTCATAACGGTGGCGACTCATCTTATTACAAATGATAAAACATGTTTTCTCTATTTAATGGGATAACAAGAACTGGAGGTCATATCTGAAGATAGGTAATCACTCATAATCTATGGGGGATCATAGTAGATGAATGGAATGATGAAAGATGATGTCCAAAAACTTTGAGAACTTCCCCTTATCATTGAGATATCTTACCCTCGATGAAGGATAGAGGAATCTCGTGGACAGATCACCTTCAACAGTGAATCCTTCCTCTGATCGAACCTATTCTCCAGGTAGGGGTTTGTTACCCTTTTTTTGAATTTATTTTCCCTACTATTTCATTTAAGTGATGAACCCAAGTTAATTCATGAAATTGTTAACCAGAAGATCAATCATTCATATGGGATGGTTAATAATTCATGATAAAAAGAAGATATCTTTATTTGTGATTATTCTTCCCTTTTTGTTTCATTGTGAACCTACTAAAAAGAACGTATCCAAGTCTAAAAAAACAATGAAGTGGATAATTATATGGGTGTTCATATGTGGGACTACTTATCCTATCCATTTCTTGTGTTCTTATAGTTCTTTGTGGTGCAATGAATTTGGTGGGAATGATATCTATGGTTCAGACGTGACTACATCAGCGCAGTGGTACATCGGCCTGTAGCAGGAGGCCACATGAGATTGAAGAATTGGAAAGAGGTGGAATTAAGAGGCCGAGCCACCCATTTTTGGTGGTGACACCAAGACACAGGCCCAAGGCCGCTGCAGCAGTAGGAGCCTCCATACCCAAGGCTAGAAGTAGGAGGGAGGCATTGTGCCCTCGAGTAGTGCTGAGGCAGCGGAGGCTGTTGAAGGATTGTCCGCGGTGGTAGATACGTGCGTTGACAGTGGGGTGTTGGGTCTGACTATTCATCCCACAGACCAGTTTTCAGGTGATGTGGCACATGGTCTGATGACCGAGTGTGGGAGATGTCCGGTTTGAATCGACCACGCGACGTGGAGCTGGACACAGCTACACCACATCCAGGTGGGACTGAATCCGTCCCACAATGAGCTAGGTAGAGGATAGAACTGGGTCACTGAGTGTCATAGTTATGAAAATCTGGACCATGTGTATGGACAAAGAGGGTGGAACAAATTGGGCCTCTGGAAAAGAATCGTCCCACTATCATGGGCTTTTCCCAATGGAATATCGAGCTTGAGAATGTGGATCAAGTAACTGGGCGACCCTGAGGGTTGGACCAACAGATGAACCTGGCTAGGCACAACATGGCTCAATGGGCCTAGCTTGACTAGGTCAGCCCAGACACAACCAGGTCTAGTCGGGTCGACTGAAAAGGGTCAGTTCATGTGGGACCCCGAGGCTCAGTTGGTCGGGTCAGTATGACCATGTCGGACCGGGCCCGGATGTAACCATCACATGTTTACTAAAATGTCAATATATTTCTGACCTATCATCTGATTGATGAATAACTTGTAGCATAGGCAACCTTTTGATAAGAAAATTATTTGGGAATACTCTTTGTGAGATTCTATGTTATTCAAAATACAACTGATGGCTCGTGGTTTAGAATGTCATAAATCAAGTGTTCTAGAGAGTAGAAATCCTACGGTTGGTTGTGACACAAAAGGTAAGATGAGTGTAACTCATTGGATTAGTATCTAAGTAGTCTTTAATGTTCTCCTAGAAAATCATACCACACTGGTTCAGCAGACAAGAATACCTTAGAGGTTTTAAAGATAGGTTGACCTCAGTGGTCCAGTAGACGCATAGACCTCAGTGGGGTAGCAAACGAGTGAACCTTGGTGGTTCAGTAGCCAAGCAGACCAAAATGGTCTATTAGAAGAGAGAACTTCAGTGGTCCAACAAATGAGTGGGCCTGAGTCATCGAGCAAATGAGTATACCTTAGTGGTCCCTCAGACAAACAGACCGTAGTGGTCAAGTAGCTGAGTAGACCTCAATGGTCCTACATTTGATAGAACCTCAGTGGTCCAGTAGTTGATAATAAATCAATGGATCCTCAAAGATGAGTCCCCCAATAGTACAAGATGATTCATATTTGTGATAGAAAACTCACCTTCAATATGTTGAGTTATACCTAGTGTGATCTGTCTTGGATTTGTAGTCATGCAGTTTGGTCTTGTTGTTTGATCGTAATGTGTGGTCTTGCGGTATGATCATACTGTGTGGTCATTATTTTTGGTATTTCAATTATGGTTTGGGTTCCCTTATGATTATTGTGTTTCTCAACCCTACACAGGATTCACCCGCACATGTCACATCTCGCGTAGGTGAAAGACACTTCAAAAGAGTCCTTGGTGGTACAGGACCAAGTGGTGCTCAGTGAGACGGGACATATGGGTGTAATACTACGACTACAGGTAGATACCCTTCACCTACTCTTAAAGAAGGGTCTCGAACAGATGGAACGTGGAATTTATATATTCCTCTGTGTTTTTTGGATTTTATCTTGTCCACTTTGTACATTGTATTACACTCTCAGTAGTAGTCTCAATGATATTTTTGGTTTACAATGTGTTTACTTTCCGCAGTTTGAGCTTTGTGTGTGTACATGAATATAGGAAAATTCCTTCCCTTTTTAGGATATACCTACTTAGTGCTAGTCACATACCCCTTGCATATGGAAGTCTTGTTTGGTTAATCATGACATAGGATAGGGGGATGGGTTGTGAAACAAATCATATAATCTGGATTTAACACCACTCGAGAATTTTTTAGAGGGGTGAATTTACATAAAGTAGATTACCCACAAAAGAGAATTTGGTAGACCCCTTGGAAAATGGCCTATCAAAATAGATGCATGAGTATCATGTGTGATATAGTGGATTGAATATTATTATTAGTTAGATCCAGTGTAAGTGGGAGTCTATTGGATTTATTTACACTGAACCAACTTCTATGTAGTTTATTATAAAATTAATTCATTGTTCGGAATATTAATAAACTACTTATCACATCATGATTGTTCTTATAAGTATCCTTTTATGGGATAATTTCTTATGAGTAGCTATCTCACTAAAATTTCATAGCATTTACATACTATGATGTGAACCCATAAGTGAAAAATTTTTATTCTAAAAAATATGTTATATAGCCAGATGATGTCATTTGAGGGATTTAAATGATATAGGATATCAGGGGTGGAGACTCATAAGACTATGATGGACTTCTCATGATGTACAATAATGGTAATATCCAATGTTGGATATTATGAAAACAAGACCCTCCAGTAGGAAATACACATTTATATGTTTCATTGGATGTCCATATGTGTGGATGTGTGTATTGATACTTATACATTATGATTATTATTAATGAGTATTATGAGTTGAATATTATTATGCATGTATGATAACCATAATTATAGATGTTCACAATGTGGTGTAATGCATTGGGTGAATCACGAGTAATATTTCATTAATATATAATGAGTGATAGGATTTTCCCTTCTTTTATTTAATAGAAGTTTATAACTCAGGCCCTTTGATAGAAATCATATAGTCTAAATAAACCCATGTCCATGGTGTTCTATATGAATGTTCATTTATTAGGAAGTAAAATAAGGATACATTGAGGCCACATGTTGTTAGAACCAGCATTCAACCTAGTTTATTAGAGAAATCATGATAGAGGGATTATATAAAATATTAATAATATTTATGAGGTATTATATAATTTTAGAATAAACTTGTTTCTTTATAGGTGCATTGTTATGAATCTTGATGCTAACTATGGACCCTGGGCTACTTCACCTAATGTTGCTATGAATGAGGCCAAAACTGTCACACTTTATGAGTATCCACAATCTCAGTTGAATAATATTTTTTCATCTATTATATAACAAGTTGAAAAAGTATTATTCGTCGTCATTATTTAATAATTATCCATGTTTTCTTGATCGAAAATATTACATCCCCAATTGTATGAGAGAATATAATGTGATTGAAATATCTAATAAATATTTATTTCCTATTTTATTAATATAATATTTATTTATTTATTTCATAATAATAAAGGTATATTTAATTAATAAAAAATTAGTCATTATTTGAGGCCAGATAAATATTATAGAGAAATGGAAGAATGACATTTTACGACGGGTGAGAAATAATATATATTTAATATTATTTGATTAAATAATATTTAATTTAATTTTCAATTTAAATGCATGTTAAGGAAATAATAATATCATTATTATTGATATGGGATTCCATATGGGTTTAAATAAATAATAAGGGGAAATTGTGAAATTATATATTTTTTACTCTAGAGATATATAAAACCAATTATAATTTATTCTTAGAGAGAAAAATATTTTGTTTTTATTTGTAGAGAAATAATTAGAATAATCCTCTAAACTTATTGAGATATCCATTCTCCAATAATTGTCGCATGAATAGGCAGTGATTGTAACACCCCAGGTAAATAAAGAATATGACATCTTTATATTTATCCATATTTGTGAATCAAATATTAATATTACTTTAAAGGGGATGCTATGCTCGATGGCGTACCCAATACGCAACAACGAGTTTCTTGAGAATCTTACGTTGCACTCTAATAATAAAATAATATTATTTTAAATGGTAGTTAACATGTAGCGGTTGTATTGGTGGAAATGGATAGAAATAAATATTATATTACTATATATGTTTTTAAATGTTTTTACATATATCCAATAAAAGATAAAGGCTTAAAATACGGAAAGAATTCAATTTTAGGCGTATATGCCCTAGTTTTCACTAAAGGTTCACTTATCACCTTTTGATGGAGAACCGTCATTAAATATAGTTTTGTTCACTCTTATACATTCTATTGGACCAAATAGAACTCTTCTTAAGAATCGGGACATCAAAATTTACTTTGTGAAAATTTTTGGTATCTTTCCGATAAAGTTCATTTTTTAATGAATAGTGTAAAATGTTGTATTTTAATTCAAAACCTCTTTTTAAAATAATTTATTTATATGATTAGATTATTTTTTGAATTGGTTTTAAAGTGAAATTATAATATATTTTTACCATTTAATCCAATAGTGGTCGTTGGAATTAATTTCACTTTGAAATCAGACTTAAACTAGTGTCAGTCTTTTGATACTTATTGTTTCATAAAAACACGCTATTTTTTCTGACAACGGGAATTAGTTATTAAATTAATTAATGTGACTTATATGTTTTGAATTTTGTAAAATAGACTTCATTTTTGAATTCAGAATATCAAATATATCTTAGGGTGAATTTTTGGGATTTTTCTAAAAAACTTCAATTTTTGATGAATAGTGAAACCACTAAGTGGTACTTATAAGAACTGATTTTTCCTTTTAAATGAAATTTTTCCATCTTTGTGTTTTGAATTTAAAAAATCCGACATACATGGTTGTCATTAAAAAGTAAAATGTGGTTCAATGGGATAAAAATAATTTTTTGGTGAATAGTAACTTATTAAGTTTTTAATCGCGATTAGAGGTAATTAGTGTAGTTTAAGGTAAAAATAATGTTTTAATAATATGAAATGAACTTGAAATATGACCTAACTTCATTGGATGTGTAATGACCGACCAAGACAACCCATGGGTCAACTTGGGGACCCCATGAAGCCACTTTGGTTGGAAAATGACATTAATATCTTTTTATTTAAAGTTAAAGTAAAAAAATGAGACAAACATGAAATGTTTTACTAAAAAAAAATTTACATGGGGTTATAAAAATCATATTTTTGACTATAAATATTAATTGGAACGATAATAAGATTTCCTAAATCATAGGATTTGTTTTATAATTTTTAGACATTAAATAAATTAAGTTATTTATGACATCATGATGATGCAGCGATGACCTCATTATTTAACGATTTAAATAAAATGGAAAGATAATGTAAATTATTAGACCAACACATGGCCAAACTCAATTGGATGAGTGGATTTAGAACCCTTATCACCTTATCCTCGAATTATATCAATGTGGGACCTTTTTAATCCGAAGCTCATTTTAAAATAAAGTAACTTATCTTTACTTTCCAAGAGTGCCCCTCCTCTCCTCTTATAAAAGGCCCCCATCTCTACCTCCTTACCCACACTCCCAAAGCCTTTGGCTCGGCCAACCCCTACCCATTTTGGCTCTCCACATCCCTATATTACTCCTTGAAGCCTCAATTTGGGCAGAAGTCTTCTCAAGGAAGCCTTTGAGCTCAAACCAAAGGGAGTTTCCCGATTTCAAGGTAATGTCTTCTTTTGAGTCCTTTTGTTTTATTTTTCTTCTCCAACCCCCTAAACTCTTTTTATTATTTTATTTTGTAACAACTCCAGTATCCTCAATATAATAGGATGTTTTTATAATAATTATTATAGCTACACTTACACACACCTACATCTAATGGTTAACGAACATACTGTTTCCGTGGATGGCGAATTTATGCCTCCCGAAATGATGATTGTTCAACATTATTTTAACACCTTCAAAGGTGGCCATTAAGATGTCACTATATTTATATATGATATATAATATGTTTATGTTTTCCATAAGCTTCTGTATTTTTCATTTTGGGTATACCTTTATGGTTTCCATTATGGGTAAACGCGATATCTTCATTTAAGGAAGTGCGGACTACCGCCCCCTCAAAGTGAGTTGATTCGTTAAATACAATATATGGGATGTATAAAGGATGGAACTGTGATATTATATATGATATTATACTGGAATTATAATATACCTTTATATCCTTATGATTCCATTCTATAAAATACGAAATAGAAATGAAAGCAGCGTTCATGCGTACGTACAACTTACCGTCTCCATGAATGGTGCATTTCATTTCTTACCTCTAAATGATTATGTAATATTATAAATGCATGAATGTACTAGATATATATGAAATATATGATATCTACATCATGAATACCATTCTGGATATAATGTATACATGAAAAACAAGTAATTATAAAGGGATTAATTTTGACTCAAGTACCAATGATTGTTAAAACGATCATTATTAACTTAAATAATTACATAGTGTTCATGACATGGTAATAAGTGATATAAAATGAATAATGAACTTGAAAAAGGTTCTTAAGAAAGTAGAAATTAACTCAAGTTTATTATTCAGGACATTAAAGAACGATCAAGTCAAGTCGGACCCGAGGTATGGGACTTCGTCTCAATCTCCTTTCATTGAGGCATATTTTGTTTTATACACAACCTTCTTTTTTACGGTGTATAAACCCCTTTGACTTTTACGTTTATCCAAAAGGAATCTTTTTTATACGAAGCGTTTTACTAAACGACAAAAGGGAATGTTTTTGTCGTACGTATGCGGCGACAACGACTTCTCTGCCACCGTGACCATTATTTGAGTTTCGGCTTCCTCTACAAGCCATACATTCTTTTTAAAAGAAAAATAAATACCATGTTTTACTTTTCTTTTATTTTGGTATTGAAAATGGTTTTCATAATGTTTTTTTATATCAATGTGTTGTATTTATATCTTGTGATTGAAAGATGGAAATGTTATGTTTCCTTTATGCATTTTTTATGTGATACGATTATGTTGAGGTCCTTGGGAATTATTATGAAGACGGGTGGTTCTGTGATAAACTAATGGCGGGTGAGCTCGATATAGCTCTCTGATGCATTGGGTAACACAAATGAGTGAAACATTAAGGTTTCTCTGAAGAGATTTAGGGAATATACTGTGATGGGTATTTCAAACGTAACCAAGAGGGTTACTCCCTATGTAAGAATGTTATGGATCCCTCAAGTTACCTTTATGTCTTATGATTTCTATTATTTATTCATTATTTGATGAGGTATGTTAAAGTGATTATGTTTTATGGTAAAGTATGATTTCATTCTTATGTATATATGTACTGATGTTTCCTTTCCATATTTTTATATCCCTTACTGAGATTTTTATGCTCATCCCAAGTTTTTTTGAAATGTTTTTCACAGGTCAAGGTAAAGGTACATGGTATGATGATAGTGTCAAGGAATTGTCGAGAAAGAATCCATGTTTTATTTTAAATATGTTTCCATTGATGGGAAAGAAGAATACTATCTTTATGTAACCACTTTGTTTATATGTGGAATGTAATGAAAGTTTTATGATCTAATTCTCTAAAACTGTAAACCTGAAAAGATCCTCATGTGTAATCTTGTAATAACTCAAGATTAAGTAAGGTTTAAGGTTGGGGCCTTATAGTGATCTTCCTCGACCTCCTAATCTGTAGTCATGAGAGATCAAGGAGAATGCTTCAAAATTAGTTCTTGTTCTAGTTAATGGTGGATGACTCAAGCGGTAAGATCCATCATGCTATAACATGGAGTTTCCTAAAATGGTGTTCAATGATTTATGGAACACATGTGGATAACATAGAGAGGGAATGTTCTCTTAATTCCTACAATTCAATGACATTACAACAGAATTTTATTATCATATTCATGCATGTAGAAGGAATTCCAACAATTTAATTCATTAATATATTAAATTAATTTGAAATAAAATGTGGTGATCCTCCCTCAAGTTCTGAAGTTCTATCCCTTTTCTATCATTGTTTTTATATATTTTATTTATCATGATATTTATCATTTTTCAAATCATAGATTGATCATCAATAATGGAAAAAAGTTATTTCGGGCATCACCCATGACATGCCTCAATTGCGCCCGAAACCTAAAATCTATCCATTAGAATAGTAAAATCCTTTTTTAAAGTAGATATTAATAACTAGATATTTTATAAAATAAAAAAGATATATTTATATCATGGTATAAGTAAATAAATGTTTTGAAAATGATATGTTTGGTGTTGGTGTTTTCATAAAACATAAAGGTATATTAAAATTTTATAAATAATATGATGGTTTAAAAAAATATTATCATCATAAAATATATTCATAATTTAATATTGTTTTTTATTTCAATTATAGAATAATTTTATGTTAATATTATTTATTTTAGAATGTGATAAAAAAATCAATTATAATATTAAAATCTATGTTTTTATGATATATGATGATTTTATATAAAAAATAAATTCCGCATAATAATGTAATTATTTTCCAAAAATTGATAACATTTTTCAAATCCTTATGTCTAAAAATGGTTAGTTTTAATTTTAGATGTTTTTATAAAATAGTTGAATTTTTGGTGAATAGTGAAATATAGTAAATTGCGGTATTTGTCATTATAAGCCAAATACATTAATTTGGGAGTAATAAATGATTTAAGAACCAATTTTTTTAAACTCTCCTAAAACATTTACTCTATTTATTCAAAATAGTCAACACTATATATATTCATGATCAAAAATAATAAAATAATGAATATAATAATAAAAATCACCCCTCTTCTCCCTCTATAAATACCACCCCCATCACCCCTTCTACTCAAAGATTTTAATCCTTTTATTGTCAATAATTTTTATAATTAACATACCAAGACTATTCCCATCATCCAATATATTCATGAAACAACGGAATTACAATTCCATGTTCCTTAAGGGGTCCTTCAAGGTGGTAATATTGAAGAGATAACTTTCTAAAACCATCTCTTTTAATTTCATTTCTTCCTCTACCTTATCCTCACCTCCATCATTCAGAAAATCATAATAACTCTAGTATCATGTGTATACTGTAATTTTATATTTTTAATTGAATTTATTATTTCCAAAACTTTTCATTTGTAATATTATTCAACAAAATGAAACTATTTTCTAAATTATGATTGTTAATCTTCCCCATGGATAATTATTTTCAATTTTCAATGTTTCCTTAAATGATTGTCCTGAAACCACTATTATGGTTAAATAAGAATATCATATATATAATATAATATATTTCATTTTCAGAAACTAAAATATAAACATGATATTCAATATAATGATATTATTTTTTAATGGTAAAATAAACCAATAAAAATAAACTGAACAATTATCAGTAATAGTTTATCAAATGAACCTTACGCATACAAAAAAATGTTATATGGGAAAATTTAAACATATGTTTGTGAATTAATACAATATAATTTTATTTCAAGATAATTATTCACATTTAACAATATATTCCATAATTTTATGCAAGTGAACTTTCTGTGAAACTATGAAACGAATACACATGAAATGACAAGATTGATCTTTATAACACCTTAAATGGGAAAAATGTAATTAAAACAATTATAGTAAATAAAATACATTAATATCATGTTTTTAATTTCATAATTAATTCATCTTATTTGATTATATTGGACATTAAGTGAAATTGTTGGACGTGTTCGATCATATGGTACGAGATCTTTCCGAACCCCCATATTTCTTTTATGTTATGTTCTATCTCTAGTTGCCTCAAATTACCAATTAATTATTCTTATATAATTATCATATATAATATATTTTTGTTTCACACATATATACCTTGTTTATTTATTCATTATTTTATGGGTATATACACATATTCATGTTTCCATTCTCAATTCCTTTTTAAAATACGATTAAAGGGTACTAATCTAGTTTATTTTCCTATTTCAAATTATAACTAGATAAAATGATTTAAAAATTATAGTATTTTAAAAAAACTCCTGATTTGTTTTCAAACATTTTAGTTTACTTCTTGTTTATGAAAATTATTATTCTCTTAGCCCTTCTAAACAATCTTTACCACTTCTCTTAAAACATAGCTTAAGCTACAGAATTACAACATTACTAAATCACTCTTTTTACATGTTTTCAATTTAGTTGGAAACCATTTATCAATATATATGATTATAATTACCTTATGAATTTAAATTATTGATTTAAATCTCTTATTTCATGTATAAAATTACCATACACCATTTGGTTAATCCTTTTGACATGATCACGATAACCATTTCATTCCATGGGTAGCTATTATGTTTATTCCTTATGTTTTATTTCTTATTTTGCCTCACATTTTTATAGAAACATTATGTAGGGTCCACCAATATTGTTCCCTATTTCATTGGGAAATTTTTCAATCTCATGGGACTTCTTGTATGGGATTATGGAGTAGTTCAAATCCATTAGGGAACTTTTTCCACCATGTGATATAGTCTTGGTAGTTATCCTTGACTCATGTTTCTCTCATGATACATGTGGCTCTCAAATTAAAATATTTATATGATAATATGGATCCATGTTCTATATTGTAATCTTATATATGTTTATTCATGTTCCATTACTTTTATGTTATGATGTTATGCCTTTCAAACTCAAGTGTTCTGTTTGATTCTTGTTTTTATTCCCATACTTGGATTTTTTGCACATACATTTTTTCTACATATTCCTCAGGTTATACTACACTTTCGAATAAGCTCTAGGTAAGATAGGACCTCATTATAAAGATAAATAAAAATGTATTTGATTTAGTTTCATTTTTTTACTTATGTACCTAATATTTCAAGTAAAAAATACATTCCGACCGATGTCTTGTATTTTATATATAATTATTCTTAAAATAATGTATTAATATATGTAATAAGATTGGAATTATATAGTTTGTAGCAAAACATGGTATAGTTATTTTTGGGTATTAGGACTAGAAAATAGTAGTAATAATCCTAGGGATTATTCTATCACCACTCATAACCTTAATTGAAATACATGGAATCAAAAGATAGGATATAATATTAATTTACAAATTTCAACTTTTATGTTCAATATTTCCTTTTTTATATTCATATTGGCTATATATTAAATACCCCTAATTTTTTTTCTTGTCAATGGATTGATATATTAGAAACCATGATAACTGTTAATGTGATATGTAACAGGATGGTCACAATAATTAGATGTTAAGATTAACAGGATCAAGAATATATAACATCATGACAGTACAATCTCAATTGAATAAAGTTATGAATAATAACATTAATCGTCTGGAATAGCCTACTTATATTAAGAATGATCTTGTTGTATTCAAATCCATTATGTGACAAAGGAATCCTATATTTAATGGATGACTTGATACCGTCGACACATAATTAATTATTAACTTAAACGAGATGATATTAAATATCCTCCAATGCTAATTAGTAGAGAATGATTTGTTGGATGGCTATAATTTTTAAGGGGATGTTGATCAGTGGTGGGGACTGATTATAAAAACTAATTCTAAGGGGGGAGGTGATTCCATGTAATTGGATGAAATCAGGATACAATTCTATAAATATTTTCCCCGGACTCTATCATAATATATTGAGGATGTTCCAATTTCTAATGAATAATGGAAGATAAGTGTATTAGATCATATGGGGGATACATTACAAGAATTTACTATTATCCTTACAAAGTTGTTTTTAAAACTAAATGTAAGGTGAAACGTTAGTTGGGATATCACCAATTAGAGGTGAATAATGAAGATGTTACCAATATTTCCTTTTGAATATTGTATAGACACTATGAGTTCATGGTTATTCCCTACAGGCTCATTAATACCCCTAAAATATTTGTAGACATAATGAATATATTATTTAGTGATTACCTTAAAAATATTTGGTGGTATTTATATACGATATTTCGATATAATCCAAGATAAATGAGGATCATTTGGGGAATTTTATTATTGTTCAAAAGATAATATGAATGGTTAAAAAATATAAAATTTATAGTAAATGTGATTTATGGTTGGATTAAGTATCATTATTGGTATATGTTATCATCAAAAAAAGGATATATTTGGACCCCTATAAGATAAAAGAAATTAATTGGTGGAATAAATTAGAATCTGTAATGGATATTCATAGTTTCTATAGTTTATATAGGTAATTGAAATTATTTTTGAAGAACTTTGTATGATTTTTGATGCCACTAACAATGTGGATTCATATAAGAGTAATGTTATTCTAGAACAGTGAATGTTTATACTGCTTCAAAGGGTTAAAAAATAGGGTTATCACTACACTAGTTCTCACACTACCCACATGTGCAGAACTATTTGTTGTGTAAAAAAATACATCAAATAAGTGTTCTGTGGGTTTAATGATGGAAAATGCTAATTTAACAGCCTACTACAAAATGTAGCTAAAATATAATGAGAAAAACTATGACATGCATGATCAGGAGTTGGTAGTTGTGATCTTCATGTTGAAAATATTACAGCATTATCTATTTGGGGGGAATCATGAGATTTCCATTCATAAAAATATCCTCAATTATATATTCATTTATAAAGATATTAATACGTTCATTAGAATTTTTTTAAGCTCATGTAGGATTATTTATCCACAATCCACTATTGTCTTGGTAAATAAAATAAAGTTGAAAATGCACTAAGTAGAAATGATCTTTCATCATTATCAATGATTAGAATTGAAAAGAATCCAATATTCATAGAAATACAAAGGATAGACATGGGAGTCATAAGAGAAAGAACATAATCATTCCTTTATCAAATGATTGTTCATCCTACCATTGTAGAAAATATAATGTGTTATCAATGTAATGATGCATAAATTCAGATGAAGGTGGTATCGATGAGGAATTGTAAATATTTCGAGTTCAATATTGATGATAAATGGGTTGAAATATATGGCTAATGACTTTGTGTACCTAAAATTCTATGATAAAGAGGGATATTTTGAATGATACACATACCAAGACCTTATACATTAACATTGGTAGAACAGAGTTGTATGGTGATCTATGAGATCATTACTACTGGGTTAATATGAAAAAAAAGTTCACTGGGTATGAATCATTGTTCTTGGTTTTTCAGAATGTGAAGGAATAAAAAAAAAATTCTATGCGAATGAATCAACATTTACCAATACATTTATGGAAATGTGAAAACATCACCATGGACTTTTTCACTAGACTTATGAAGACATATAATAGAAATAATGACATAAGGGTCATTATGGATTATCTTACATAGACCGATCACTTTATTGTGTGTGGTGTAGACTTCTAACTCAACCAACTTGCATGTATATAAATCTATGAAGTTGAAATTCAACATGGATTACCATTATCAATTATAACTGACTGAGATGTGATATTTAGATCTATTTTCTAGAAATGTATCCAAAATGATATATTGATCGAACTAAAAATTAGAATGTCTTATTACTTCCAAACTGATAGAGAATTTGGGTAGACTATTTAGACACTGAAATACTTGTTGAGAGAATTCTCAATGGACTTAAAAGGAGGATGAGATCAATATCATCAATTGGTCTAGTTCTCTACCAAAAATATTTTACAATCGAGTATTATAATGGACAAAAATGAATCTATTTATATGAAGAAATATATAACACCTCTATGTTAGGATGATGTTGGAGAATCAAAGATTTTGGGACATGAAATGTTTAAGGAAATTGGAGAAATGATGAAGACCATCCAACAACATATCCAAGATTCCAAAACACATCATAAGAGTTATACTGACAGTAGTGTATGGGAAATATAATTTGAGGTTGGAGACATGTTATTAATACAAATAGTTCAATGGAATAGATTAATGATATTTACGAAGATGTGAAATATAAATATGAGGTAGATAATCTCCCATGATATTCTTGATCACCTCATAGCTATGTAATAATGACACCCACATCCACTAACAATTTCCCATGTAAATTATTTATTCTATGTATCCATCTTGAGGAATTATATTCTAGATCCATCACGTGTAATGAATTCATAAGTTGTACTACTAGAAAATGGTCTCTCTTCTGAGGAGAAACCAGTGTAGATCTTGGATCATAGAGCTAATGTTCTATGGAATAATACCACTTAACTGATTAATGTACTGTGGAGTAACCAAAAATATTAATAAGAATCATGTGAACAGGAGGAATCAATAATTGAAAAGTACCCTCACATGTTTTCACATTAGTATGTAATAGGAAACATTAAAGGAAAATTTTCCTAAGGGGGAATAATTTAATGACCCATAATTTTATCATTAAAAATTACATAATTTTAATTATGTCATAAAACACATTCATAGCATTGAGGAATGAATAAAAAAATTATTATCATAAATTAATAACGAATAAAATTAGTGGTAATTATTGAAGTTAAAGAAACCAATAAGACCGTTATAAATCATACCATTGGAAAAATAATATGATTGTTAGGAATAATAATATAGATTTTAGAAAATTATCCTCAGCAAAGAAAATATAAAATAAAATTTAGGTATCTTTTAAACTAAAAAAATTATATATTTATATCATGGTATATGTAACTAAATGTTTTGAATATGATTAATTAGTTTTTAGTAATTTTATAAAATGTAAATATTTATGTCAATATTATAATAAAAATATTTATGTATTAGGGAAATTAGTTATGATAAAATGGATTCATAAATAAACATTATGGTGCATTATAATTAATAAACAATTTTATGTGAACATAATTATTTATTTAAAGCATCAAAAATTGTTTATAATATTAAAATGATTATTTTATATAAAAATTACAATTCACATATTAAGAAACTTAAATTCATAAAATGGATTCCATTTTTTAAATATAAGCATATATAAATGATTACGGTGAATTTTTTGGACTTTTATAAAATTCATGACATTTTTGTGAATAGTAAAATGCAATAATTTAAGGTATTGAACATTAGAATCCAAATCAATGAATTATTGAGTCATGTATGATATAAGTACCATTGGAAAAAAAATTCTATACCATATAATTCATTTATTCATATTAATCAACACAATTGGTATTCATGATCCAAAATAAAAATCTAATGAAAATAATAATAAAACTCATCTCTGTCATCCCCTTATAAATATCACCCATCACCACATCTTCTTCCCACACATCGTTACCTAGATATATTTTTAATATTCTACCTAATACCCTTATTAATCCTCTTCCCAAAATATATTATCTCTAGGTCTCAATGAATAAAAATTCAACGTTCCTTATGGGGTACTTAGGGGAGGTGATATTAAAGAGATAACTTTCTCCAAACATCTCTCTTAATTTCATTTCTTCAACTATCTTCTCCCCACATCCATTATCCAAAAAATCATTAGAAAATCTGTATCATTTAAATATTGTAATTTGATTTTTTATATTGGAATATATTTTTGAGAAATTTTGTCTCATTTCCTCTTATTCAATGAAATTAAAATGTTGTCCAAATTATGGTGGTTAATCGTCTTCATGGATAATTAATTTATTTATTTAAAGCATCACAGAAATTCATAAAACAATTATTATGAATAAATATGCTTTTAATATATATGTTATAAATTATTGCAATATCTGTAACTAATATGTAAACATAAAAATCAATACAACAAAACCTGTTCATGATTTTTGGAAAAATCGCCCAAAAAAAACTGAACAATTATCATTAATGTTTTATCAATGAATCATCCCCATACCAGAAAAAAAATAGATATGTGACCATTTAAATATATATAAATTCATTAATACTATATAATCTCACTTTAGGTAATTAATCCCAATTTACCAAAACATTCATAATTTTACAGAAGTGGACTCTCCACGATACCGTGAAATAACGCTCTCAGAACAATGAAATTGAATATTATAAGTCATTGAAATGGTCATAATTGAACATAATAAAATTATCTTAAATAAAATAATTATTTACAGGGTTATGAATTAATTAATTAATTAATCTAATTTTATTATCTTTGAAATTATGTAAACTGCATAACAAATTTACACATAAGTTAAGGGATATCTATGAACCTCTATAATTCCATTAAGTTATGTTCTCTCTATATCTACCTCAATGTTTCACTTAATTCATCATATAGACTTACTATATATTCTGTATATATATTTTTATATAATCATAAAAATTTAATTTAATCTTTATTTTTTGGGTATATACATGTATTAATGGCTCTATTTATAATTCTTCACAAAAATATGATTAAAGGGAACTTCTCTATTTTCTTTTCCTCTTTTAAAATATAACCAATTGATATATTTTAAAAATATATATGATTTATAAAAAACGCCTTATTTTTAAAACCATTTTAGTTCACTTATGTTTTTATGTAAATTATTATTCTTATACCTCTTTTAATGACACATTAGTACTTCTCTTAAATCACAACATAAGAGTCACATTAAAAAGGTTTCTATACCACTCTTTTTACATGTTTTCACATTATATGGAAAAAAGTATCATTATATACACTTTTTATTATTTAATTAATGTTCAAGTATGATTTAAATCCCTTATTTCATGGATACCACTATGATACAACCTATGATTATTCCTTATGACAATATTACAAAGCCCATTTTATTTCATGGGTAACACTTATGTTTATTCATTATGATTGATTTGTTATTATAGAACACATAATCATGAAAATATTATGATGGGTGAACCTAGATTTTGTTCCTATTATTTGGTTAATTTTTAGTCTAATGACACATAATCTATTGGATTAGGGAATAAACTTAATCTGTTACAGTACTTTTCAACCATCTGATAAAGTCATTACTGTTAGCCTCGACTCATCTTTATGTCATGTACATGTTTCTTCCACATTATGATATTTCCATGATCACATGATTCCATTTTTATATCTTATTCTTAAATATCCTTATACATTATTCATTACTTTTACGTTAACATGTTATGTGTTTCTTACTCATGTGTGATGATTCATTCCCATGTTTATTCCCTTACTAAGATTTTAAGATCATCTATTTTGTCTATGTATTACCTAGGCTATCCTATCCTATTGTAGAATATAAATGGATATTTGGATCCGATTATGGAACTAAATATGTATATTTTTAGTTTAGATTTTTGATTTTTAATTATGTACCGCATCTTATAATGATTGTAGACTTTCTAATCCTTGTATTGTATTTTAATGATAAATATGATTAAAACTAGGTAATAATTTGTGTAAAATGATAGGGTTTCAATATGAACTCAATATTCTCAAATAAATTATAATTCAACACCTATATTCCCATTCATATCACTTAACTCATACCTTTTAGGGCATATAATTTACCTATCATGTTTCTATAATAAATAATTTGGCCATTACTGGTTGAGACATCATGTTCTTATCTAAGGGGACATCGTTTCCCTTTCTATTTGGTTAATGTCATGAAATTTAAATAAAACAATAAATTTTATATATCATGTTTAACCACACACTAGTTGTGGGTCTGTATTCCACACACACAAAACCAAATGCATTAACCACAGGGATATATTTTGGAACCACCAACCCCATGCGAAGTAATTTATTTTAATAAAATCCTGACCATCCCCTAATATCATTTAATCCTTATATCACATCATATTCTTCAATATGATTCCATTATAGTAATAAAATTAACTTTTAAAATCAATAATAAATTATTTAATTCAATTAAAATAGGGAATATTTCATAAAAAATACCAATGAACATCCCCTCGGTAAAACCTCAAGCAATGGAGTGTGGTTTAATCCTATCATGCACCCAGACATAAGCCATAAAAATTTAATAATATAAAAACCTAATTATATGGAAATCAAATTTAGTAATAGTATTTAATAAAATACTATGAGAAACATACCTCAAAAATAAAAGAAATATACTATGTGTGATAATCCTTAAGATGCTTTCTCTTTCCAAACAAAGAAAAAATAAGAACCATATTTTGATGATTTCACCATGTTCTGTTAGAATGTTAATTGAATCCCTAATTCAGACCACACCAAATCAGTGGGATGGAAATGAGAACCATGAAAATGGAATATTGAGAGGTTATTACCTTGAATCATGGCTAAAAACACCACCAATAACACCCAATATCAAGCTGGATTGAAGGAGAGGATGTAAGGGAAGGCTCATTTGGTTTGACCACATAATAGGGGAGGTAGTTAGAGGGGTTAATTACAATCAAATATGAGAAATGGTAAAATATTGATTTTTAGGAAAACTAGGTATCTGGGTAGTTTAGAAACATATATACCCAAAATATGTGGCACACATATACTATATTTACACCACCTAATGAAATTTTTCCACATGGTTTTTGAAATTGTTAACCAACCATGTGCCCCCCTTTACAAAAATATAAACAATTTTCATGGTTTGTCTTAAATGGTGCTTTAAAACCATGTACTAGTAGTGTTCTTAATTCCAAGGCTTATTTTACCCTGTATGGTTTCCAAAAAATATTCACATGTTTTTCCATAACTATGTAGTAATCACGGTTCAATGGAAAAACCATTTCAAAAATTAAAATGCAGACCTGGAATATCATAATCTCCACCTAAGCACCCAAAACAACCCCTTAGACTCATTTTAAATCCAAAATACGCCTTCTAATGATTATCTAACTCGTTGAATTCCAATATGAATCTCAATTCCAAAAATGACCCTTTTTTAAGAATAAAAATGAAAATTCATTTTGAATTTTAGAGCCTATAATAACGGGCTCATTAAAAACTTCCTACCATAGAACAATTTTACCTTGAAAAATATGGAATTCCATCCAACCTTCAATCCCAACCAATCCCATTTATTAATTCATTATCAAATCACAACATTTAATCCATGAATGTTTAATTAGTTTTATTTTTGAAACTCCAAACACTATAGAGCACACTATTCATCAAAAGTGAAGCTATAAACTCCCCACATTCACCAATATCTAGTTGGTTATCAACTACACTTGTCTAACCTTGGAGAATATGTTTTCATTCATTGTTTCATCCCTATGAGTGTGTTTCTCCCTACTACATGTATATTATCATAATGTTCCATCTCAAGCCATGCTTAGACACCTCATAAGGAATTCCTCCCAAAATAAAGATTCAGTAGTATAATGAAATTCATTGTGCAGTTTCCATCTCACCACATCAAGTATATCAGAAAAATTGTTTCTCCACCTCTAACGGGATTTCTTGAAAATTCATGGATGCAACTATTGGAATGTCCTCAAATCATTTGAACATTATTCATAAATCAATAGAGTAATAATAAGATTCTATGAATAAGCATAAAAAAATTATAATCTCAAATCAATTTTTAATTCCATGATTGGATCCCCAACTACCAAAACCATCCATCATGTTCTCACCTCGAGAACCAAAACACTTCAGATCCAACTCACCCTTAATACACATGAAAAACCACCCATAACCCAATAATACATATAGACTCCATCAAATAACTCATCCAATTCTGAAATTCAATATCTACCATGGAATCATATAAAATTGGATCTATCTACACATAAACATCTAGATTCCATATTTACCATCTAACAACTGAAATCATCACATCCAAAACCCAACCAACATTATAGTCATATCTCTATGATCTATTTTGAACTCTAATTATAGGAGTTTCGTTTTCAACACCCATATAAACCCAAATATTGATCTCCTTATCCCATGATTCATTCATTATTGAATGTATGAAATAGATCTGATCACCACACCATAACCTAACTGAATACATGAATTACCACATGCTTCCTTTTATCGTCTCACTTTCAATTCCATCAAAAATATCCATCAATATTTCAGTAGATAATGATGGTCACACCCTCCAATGGATAATGGTTCACTTTCCACCATATAGAATCATATATACCACTCCTCAAGCACAACATCAATGGGTTCTGATATCACACAAATTTTATTCCTCTTGAGACACGATTTTCTTTCCCATTAGTGCTTGACACCATCAATCGACGATGTCATTATCATTCCAAAGTGGAATCATTTTTATCATTTTTTACAATCGGGGAAAAATATTTCATGTATTCCATAAAATCCATCAGTCCTTGTCTAGAATGTGGCCATTCACCGATGTACAACAAAAATAAGAACCACCCATTACCAGTGCACACATTCTCTCTTATATCATTACCTTTCCAAAACAACCACAATAACACTCACTCCCATATCTTGAGGGGGATTTTCCCTCTTAAGAACCTCCCCACTGATTATCTTCCAATATTTATCTTTCTCTAAATCAAATACTATATGTACAATTTCTCATATTCCCTAATAACACAACCATACTCATTGTCAAGTGAGTCAAACATTTTGAAATCATGTATCATGTAACGAAATACCTTACCATGATCATCTAACACGTCAATATCATCTAGATAGAAGTCCCTCAGTGCTTTATTTCTAATGATATTGGAATATCACCTATATGAAGGAAAATCACATGATCCCCAATATCTTGGGTAACATCCCAAATCTAAAAGCATCTACCCACACACTACACATTCTAGATCCAAGCATATTGGTTAATGTTATCCTATCACATCAGGTATCTCAACCTAAATCAAAATGTCCATACTTCTGACCAATATCCCTATAAAACCTTAAATTCGAAATTGAATCTCCATAAGTGATCATTGTCCTTATGAAAAATGTATCACCATGACAACCTCACATATATTATATCACATCAGGTGTTTTAATCTCAATATATGGCATCTTCCCGTGCACCCATATCTAAAGAACTCACAAGTCATGGATAACCCCAATAATCGATTACCTTCAAATATCACTTCTCATATAAAAGGTAGGAGGATTTAACACAAAAACCATATATATTATATCACATAGGTAACAGCTTAGTGGTAACATCTTGCTTCCCATATGAAATATCATATGGAAACTCGCATTCCAAAAAAACCCACTATTGGATTATCTTATATGTATACATATTAGGCCTCACATGATATGAATACATACCACGCTACATCACAAATATTCACCATGCATCATTATGTAAGACTACACCATTGTAGACCATAATATTATCCAAAAAACATAAAGGAATAATCCCATGAAGATCCATGTTAAGAATACCATATTTAGATAGTTTTGTTAAGTAATATAATATAATGAATATATATGGGAAAAAATTATAAAGGATTGTTTTTGAAACATTTTTTACGTAAATAATTTTCATTATATATCGTTATCTATTTAATTAGGTCCCTATACCATCCCCTCAAGGGGCACTATAAATCCATTAAATAAAATGATTTTATAACCATGCTTTATGAACACCTTTTTTTGAGATCAACATGACCTGTCATCAGAAGATATATACTGTGGTTTATCAATGAATAGTATCACAAAAATGATTCATAAGAAAACATCATATAATTTTTTATGGAAACTATAAACAACGACAACATCATCATTAGTAATATGAATTACACAAAAGCACATGAATGTAAAGTGAATCTTAAAAAAATGCATGACAATTGACCAATTTCCAATGGGCCATGAGATTAATCTAAAAAACTAATTCAAATAAACACATCATCTTTAAATAAATATATTAATCTTAATAGTAACAACCAGTAATAGTGATCCCATATATTTGGTATGCTATAATTCCCATAAAAAATATGTTTCCAACACATAAGTATATTGTCAATAAAATTAAAGAACACAAACAAAATCCCCATTTACCATGTCCCCAAATAGTTATAAAATAAAAATATTCTCTTCTACCACATTTTAATTCCTAGGACAGATTAACTCTAAAATATAAACATCATAGTGCTACCATACATCACGTGAAACTCCTTGTACATCATATGTATATGTCGAGAAGCGCAGGTCCCAGATAAAACCATAGGGATACAATATAACCATATTAGAGTATAGAAAATGGTAAAATAACCGAATTGTGCCCACAAAAATAAACATAGTATACAAACCTAGTATTAAGAAACATGTTATAATAAATTAATTGTGGATATAAACAGTAATACATTCCAACTAATTTCCCATCAATCCAATCACATATATAGATAAAAAATAAAAAAATATGGGGGATCTAATAACATACCTAATCCCTATTAAATCCTATTTTTTAGTCTCCATATGAGCCATTTTTCTCAATCAGGAAATATTGGCCCTCTAACATACCCAAACAGTAAAACATATGATCTTTAGCGGAACAAAACTTTTATATCCACCAATGTAGTGTGTCGGTATAATTTATTGTGTAAACACTGATGGGGACCCTTATATAACATTTTAGGGTATAAAAATATTATAATATTAATGTAAATAGTAAAATTTGGAATAAAAATTATAGAATCACCAATTGATCCTATAGTTATAAGGTTACACCGTTGACCATCTATTTCAGCTTTAAAAAGTTATAGAGTCTCTGTGAGAATAATTCCATAATCTAAAACCATGTTTTGTAAATTATCTTCACTATGAAACATAAATAAACTCATTTTGATCCCAATATGATACCAAAACGTCCTAGTATATATTTAACAAGTTATCTTGATCCTAGTTACAAACTCCCCTCTCAACGATATGCATATCAATTCATTGAGAACCAATGGGCTAACTCACCCTACCAAGAAACACAAAAAATATTATCTAGATGATCAGGGGTATATCCATGCCAATAAAAAATAGACTATTTGAAACCTATAAGTAAAATTTCCATTGTGGTAATCATGTATCAGATCATTTTTAACCCATAGTGTAACACTCAAATGTTTTTATGAAATACATTCAATAAATATTTTTTTCTTCGATAGCATGGATTGTATGAAATAAAAATTTTAAACAAACCAAGATATTTCATTAACATAAAATGAACCATATTACCCAAAATTTAGGTTATATGGAATAAATATAACATACTTATGAAAATTTATGGTAAATTCAATAGGTATTAATTATTTATGAAAAATATAAATCAATTATATATTTGTATTTGTGTTTTAATAAATTAATTGAATGACTATTAGTAAATGAAACTAATGTAACATATATTTGATATATTAAATAAAATATTTCTTATATTAATACAATAGATATTTTCTTCATAGGGTATGAATAAACCCTTTTTTCTGTATAAAAACAAATATATTTCAATTGGGTAATTTTTCCCCCTTTTAATAGAGAACCCATTTTAAATTAAAATTTGACATATTAATAATTATTAAGTAAAAAATAATCTTTTTTTAGAAGAGGGTCATAAAAATTTACTATTATTCAATTTTTTGGTATTATTTTGACACATTTTATATTTTAATGAATAGTAAAAAATAACCCATTTTAATAGGGAACTCCTTTTTTGTATAATTTATTTATATTTTAGATTACCCTTTTAATTATTTTTAAAAAATAATTATATTATTATTTACCCTTTAATCCTATTAAGGTTATTGAATGAAATTTCACATTGAAAATGGATATATAGACCAGAAAATCTTTCGATGGATTTTACTTTTCGAAACACATGTTTTATTATTCCAACAATAAGTTTTATGTTATTTTAATTATTGATAAAAATGTGTTTTAAATTTGAAATAATGGATTTCATATTTGAAATAAGAAGGTTCAAATTATGTTAATATTTTTCTTTTAATTTTTTAATAGTATGAATAGTAACTATGATAATTTTTTATTTAACGCGGTTAAAGGTAAATTGGGTAATTTAGTTAAAAAAATAATAAGACAAGGAAAATAAAATTACTCTACCACCTGCAAAAGTTATATAGCATGTGTAAAAATCTACCAATAACACATATTTCCTAGAATTGACTTATTTATTAAAAAAAATTCCATGAAAATGATATAGATATAATTGAAATAAAAGAAAGTTACATGAAATTGAAAAAATGCTACTCTCTTATTTTTTGTAAGTATAGTAATTTTAATATATTCATAACTATCGAATAAAATATATAATAAATATTATATATAAATATTCTTAAATTATACACATAATGGTTATTTATTTATAATCTTTATATGTTATATAATTAGCATAAATACTGACACAATAATGATACATTAATTATTTTATAAATATAAATACAAAAATAATTATATTAAAAATATTAAACTGAATATAATTTGAATTAATTTGGGTACACCATGGATTTTATGGGATATTATGACATATTATAAGTCAATTAAATAGTTTTTTTATGTTATCTATATGGGTGAATTTTATTTAATTTAACTGAAATGAATAGTGTCTAACATTACATTAATGATATTTTAAATAAATAATTTATTTGTTAAATTATTTAAATATAATAAATAACATTAAAAATAAAAAAGTGATTATTATAAGGTCAAAATATTTATAAAGGTCCAATTTATTGGAAATATTTTTGATTTGAAACATTTATAGCCTCTTAATATTTAAAATTATTTCACCACGATAAAATTAAATAGATTAATTATTGGTAGAATATAAAGATAAGGATTAAAATAAAATAAAATAAATATCAAAAAATTATTTTATGAAATCATTTTGTGTAAAACTCATCTCATTATTTACAAAATATAATTTGGAGTCATTTTTTTATCAATTAATTTATATTAAATTAATATTTTTGGAGATTTCAAAGGTTCCCACATCCTCCAATATAAAATGGAACCTCCTCCCTCAAATATTCATAACTTATTGAGCCTTAATGTTCATCCATAACATTAATATTTCACGTATAAATTCTCTTTTTGACATTCTAGATGTTATAGTCTCCTAAAAAGACCATCTTTGGTTCTTTTAAGATGAGATATTGGTGGAGCTTGCTGAAGAAGAGGTAATCTACTATTTTGACATTCTCAATATCATTTAATTTTTAAACATGATATAAATTTTTTGACTAAATTATTAATTAATATATCTAGTATAACATATAAATGATATTTTATTTTGGTTAGGGAACAACCTTATTCCACTTTATACAAATCATATGAAAAACAAAATCACCTTGTGTGCATACGTATGACTTTCAACCACCACACCATGATAAAATATATTTTTCACAACCACTTTAGTTGGATAGATAAAATGATGGAAATATTAATTATATATTATTATTATAGCAATATTTTTATTCTTTAATAGTATAAATACCATCCAATTCCCTACCATTTAACAATTAATGGAATGATATCATCACCCATGCATACATATGACATAACGTCTCCATGATGCGACATGATTCATTCTATAAGATGTACATTAAATCATAATTATATTAGTGTATATAATGAAAAAATAATATATATATATATATATTATATTAATATCATTTAGTAAATTATATAAAAATAACCTATAAATAACAATTTGAACTTATTCTCAAAAACATGCATTGGAAAATGAAGCAATTTATAGCCAAATAACAAGTAATACTGAAATATTATTAACAATCTGATGATTATATGATCATATATGATATCAAAAAAATGACTATGATTATATAATATGAAAATTAAATTATTTAAATCATTATACATAATGTTTAAAAAGATTATAAAGATATCAGATCTAAGGCAAGGGATAATTTTTCAATCTCATTTTTATCCAAGATTTTTTATTTCTAAGTATATATTAGGGTGTATTTATCACCCATGTGTAAATTTACTAAATGTGTAATAGTATTTATTTTATAATATAATTTTATAAATTCAATTTTACCCATTTGTTATATTTTAATAAATTTTATGAAAGAAAAGTTTATCATTTTTTCATATGAGGAACTTCTTGACTTATCTGAAATAAGTAATATATGAATGTTTTATTTTAACTTATAAGACATGATAAGTTTTTCCATTTTTATAAAAATTTATTTCAATGAATCATCCTTTACAATATTTCATTATTATTTTCAAATACATTATTTTCCTTTAAATTTGAGTTCCATTTTTATAAAAGAAAATGTTTTTGATTAAGAAAGGAAATTTCCCTAAATAATTAATTTCAAGTGTTATGTGAAAATTATTTTCCATGTAATGTGTGTATTTTTTTATTAGGGTAATGTTTCAAGTAGACTATCCCTATTTTCTCGATGGATTTATTGTGCTTATTATTGAATTATTTTTATGAAATCCATTCTGGTTAAATGAATTATGTTATTGTGGAATGATATTTAAAGAAACTTATTTTATTCCTCTGATTATGATGGTTTATTTATGTTTTTTGTTCACACGTTATAATTAAATAATTATGAGATGTGTGGGACCAATATATCCCTTCAATTGATTGGAAAAATAAATATATATCATGAGAATGAAATGGAAGGAATCAGTATTGATGTTTGTTTTGTAATTCAGGGTTAGAACAGGGAGTGATCACAGTTCAGTGTGGACTTTTTCCACTATGATGGTCTTGGAAATTAGCTGTGAATAACATCAAATTATTTTTATTCTTATTTTTATGCCAAAAAATTCAACGACTTATGTCATGAATTTCGTGAACATGTGTTCATTGATTGTTTAATAACTTTTATATTTTATCTGAGGACAAGATATCATGATATATTGTATATAGGATAATATTTGTAAATGACATGTCTTGTGATTATGATATGATTGATATATAATTTGATTACAGTTTCTCAAAATCTAATCTCACCATTTTTATGTTTTTTCTTAAGGTTATGAATATGGGTATTTAGTAGGATATGTTAAAAAATGGGTGTAGTTATGATGTAATAAATGAGAAAAAATATAGATATTTTATAAATCATTTTTTTTATATTTCCCAGTTTCTAATGACACTATTACTATATAGTCCCGGCATGGTTTTTTTATGTCATGTAACCAAGATTCAACAATTTTGAATAAATATGTACGTATATAAAATTATGGGTCATTATAGTTGGTATAAGAGAAACAATATAGTTAAATTTTTGATACTAGGAATACAAAACCATATTAAGAACCATATGGTTATAGTTTATAATCCAAGAATCATATAAATGATCATGAATAATGTAGGGAAAAACCAAATGTTTCTTAAATTTAAATTTTATTCTTGATTATTTGATTTCCCCATTATAATTAGTGTTTCTCACATAATGCGTATTTGTTTTAGTCAATGGATGGATCCCAAAGGAACCACATGAATGTTGAATGCATGGGTAAACAAAATAATTTCCCTTATGACAAATGGAATGTTATGGGAGATGAAATGAAAAATATTGAATCTATTCTCACAAAACATTATCTAGTTAATAATCATAAAGGCAATCCAAATATGAAATGAAGAGAAAAAAATTCTATTACGTCCTTCATGAGGTTGCTTCCTCCTTCATTCAATAGGTCTTGAGATCCACTAATGGTTGAGAAAAGGATTAGCACCACTAAAAATATATTTTTTTGTCAAATTTTCAGAACATGATAAATTAATCATGGAAGTCTATCACTTGAAAGGTGAAGCTGATAAATTGTGGAAGATTTTTAAAAATAAAAACCAAAGATATGAAATTTAATCCATGGAATGGAATAAGTTCAAGAACAAATTTTTCAATAATTACTTTCCTCGTATTATGCTAATAAATATTGAGAAGGAGTTCATTGCGTTTATTAAAATGGGAGATGAATCCATTGGCACCAAGGAAGAAAATTCTAGTAGACATACAAGGTACTATTTTGGAATTACTATCCAACCGGAGAGTAAAATTGATCGATTCTTTATTAGATTAAAACCAAGTCTCTGAAGGGAATTATCCATATGGGACTTCTATAGCTATTAGGAAATCATTTTATGTGCTATCATGGTTGTGATGGATATTTGAGTAACCCATCATTCCCATGGGTTTGATAAGAAGATTAAAATGCATTTTAAGGTTAAATAAAAGCACCACACTAAAAAGAATAAGAGTTTTCCCTTATTATCAATGTGTTGAGTGAAACATGGATGAAATTGTATTAAAGGGACTTGGAATTTTTTTAAGTGTGGTAGAAAAGGTCATCAGGCAGTTGAATTCTAAACTGACGGGAAAAAAATTTCTATTAATGTCAATAGTTAAATTTCTACATAGAATGAACCTCCTACACTTCAATGAAAAAAGTGAATCAAAATGGGGAATTATGACAACCAATACCCTAATTTAAGGGCAATCTTTGATGATCGACATCAACAAATTCATAAGGCCAAAGATAATGGTAATTCACATGTGATCACTATCGGTGATGTGGAATTAGATAATGAAGTGTTGAAAGGTACAAATATCATCCACTATAAAGTATATAATGTATTATTTGATCCTATATCCACCAACTCTTTTATTTATGATGATTTTTCTAGGGTTATTAGTGTATTACATTAACAGTTATATGTTGAGTTAGCTATCACAATAACTAATGGCATAATGGTCACATCAAAAGTTTATAATTCTTTTCTAATTGATGTTTGGAAAAAAATTATTCTTTAAAATCTTGTGATCCATCCTTTAGTGGAATTTGATGTGATTCATGGCACGTATTGTATTTCTATATATCAAGATCATATCAATTTCCATGTATGGGAAGTCACATTCCATATTTTGGATTAATCTATGACCATCTATCAATTGAAGGATGAATATGACCTTTTAGTCGAAATATCATCCATATTATGGGTCTTGGTTCCAATAAACGATTGCTATCTATCTCAATTGGTTTTGGAGAATCCCATCATTAAGAAACAAGTATTGTAAATGAATTTTTTATGTATTTCTAGAATATTTTCCATGTGTCCAACTGAATCATGATGTTTAGTTTTCAATATAGCTAATACCAGGTTCTATAGATATTTCAATGAAACAATATAGAATGTACCCAATTGTGTTACAATAATTGAATAAGAAACTACAAGAGAGTCTTAAAAAGGATTCCATACACTATAGTCCGCCACCTTGGGGTGCACATGTTTTGTTTGTTAAGAAGAATGGTGGATATGTTAGAATATTAATAGATTATCAGGAACATAAAAAATAAAACTATCAATAAAAAAATACCAAAATTCTCACATTGATGACTTATTAAACAAAATACAAAGATCTCAATACTTCAATGATTGATCTCTGTTCAGGATTTAATCAATTGAGGGTCATGAAAGAGGATATACCAAAGATGACATTCAATATAAATAATGGACACTATGAGTTTATATTGATTCTTTTTGGTCTTACTAATTCCCATATTATCTTCATGGGTATAATGAATAGAGTCATTACAGACTATCTTGATCAGTTTTTGGTAGTATTTATAAAAGATATTCTTACATATTTTAAGATAATGGAATAACATAATGATCACTGGATATTTATTCTGAAGTCCCTGAGAAAGGAGAATCATTTTAATAAATATATAAAGTGAAAATTTTTTCTTTTTAAAGTTTTATTTTTTGATTATATTACCTCAAAGGAGTGGATATATATGGATCATGAAAAAATAGAAGTTATTGAACGTTTAACTAGATTAACAATAGTAAAAAATATTTGATGTTTTCTTCCTAGGGTTTTATATTATTGACTATTTTTGAAATATTTTTCACATATTTCTAATCCAGTCTCCCTGTTGAATCTAAAAGGAGTTATATTTGTGTGGATGGAGGAATGTGAAGAGAATTTCAAATAGACAAAAATATGTTTAGGCGGTGCACATATTCTCTCAAATCCATATAGTGGAGAATGCTTTGTGATCTATTTTGATATACCAAAGAAGGGTTTTGGATGTTCTCTCATGCTAAATTATATAGTGGTAGGTTATACGCCATGAAAATTTAAAATCCATGAGAAAAATTACCCAACATAAGATTTGGATTTAACTGCGGTAATATTTGCAGTAATGATATAGAGGCATTATATTTATGGTTAAAGGTGTGATATTGTACTGGTCATAAAATATTAAAGTATATTTTCACAGAAAAGGCATTGAATATGCGCCAAAGAAGATGGTTGGAGTTGATTAAATATTTCAACTGGTCAATAAATTACCACCATGAGAATGAGAACATGGTGGAAGATTCTTTGAGTAGAAAGGACCATGCTATCATATCCATGATGAGGATCACAAAAGAAAACATATTTATGGAATAGTGAATGATAGATCTGAAAATATTAGGGTAAGGGGATAAATATTATATTTCTCAATTAAAAGGTCAACCATATATATAAGTGATGATGAAGGAGGTGTAGAAGGAAGATTTATAGCTACAAAAGAAGGAGATTAATGTTCATTAATTAAACCTTGATTGTAATAGACTAATAAGGTTCAGGAAATGGGTTTGTATTACTCTCATTCTGGAATTATAAAAGGAGATGTTGGATGAGGATCATTTTTCTTCATTATTTATTGATCTTGGAAACAAAAAGATGTACTGGGACATGAAATATTATTTCTGGTGGGATGCAATGAAATAAGATATTTCCGAATATGTCCCTTGGTGCTTGGTTTTTGAGCAAGAGTATGACTGAGTGAACGAAGTCTAAGGGGATGTTATAACCATTACCCATACAATAATGGAAATGAAAATGAATAACTATATAATTTTTCATTGGACATTCCAAAGCATCTAAAGTCCATAATTCTATATGGTTTATAGTTTATCTCCTTACGATATCGGCAAAATTCACTACAATTAGAGTGAATTCATCTCTTAATCACATTTCCATTATTTATGTAATGTAAGTGGTAAGATTGATTACAGTTCCACATTCTATTATATCTAATAAATATATGAGGCTTACAAAGAAGTTATGAAAAATTCATCATTAAGTTATGGATAATGAGTAATGTTTCAAATCATATTATTTATAGAAAGATAGTCAGTCTAAGAGCACAGTTCAATCTCTAGAAGGCATGTTGAGGGCTTTCTCCATGGATTTAAAATTTGGATGGGATCAACACCGACATTTTCTATTATTTTATGACAATTATAGATTTTAATCCATTATTTAGATGGATCCTTATGATTCCCTATATGAAAAAAGTGCAGAACTCCAACTTTTGGGGATGAAGTTAGGGAAATAAAGCTATTAAGACAAGATGATATTGATGAAATGGAAGATAATGTCATATCAATTCAACAATACATAATATTCCCTCTTATTTGAATAAATTATAATGGAAATCAACAAAAAGACATATTATATTAAGTGGGTGATAAAGTGTTTCTATGAATATCTCACTATAAGAGAGAAATGAGATTTGGAAAGAAGGGATAATTGAGCCCTTGGTATATTGTTCCTTTTAGTATTTTGGATCATGTTGGGAAGGTAAATTTTTTATTAAGGGTTCCACCGAATCCATTTCATGTTCTATTTTTGTTCCATGTATCTCTCATGCTAAAATACATACCTAAACCATAACATGTACAAAACACATATGTCATATCACTCGAGAATGATCATTCTTTTCAAGAATAACTGATAGAGATTCTTGATCATAGCGAACAAGTTCTATGAAATAAGACCACTCACCGGGTTAATGTTTTACGGAGGAACCAACATTTTTAAGAAGCTACGTGGGAATTGAGGATGTGCAAGGGAAAAGGTATCCTCATAATTGTTCATCAATGTGACGAATTCTGAGGCAGAAATTCAGCTTCATGGGGGTAGAATGAAACACCTTAATGTTTTTATAAAATATTATCCTTTAATAAATTTTCTTCAATAGCCTACACTGAATGATATCATGAGTATAAACAAATTGTGATATTTCATTATTATAAAATGACCATTATATCCTAGTCATTAGGTTTGAAGAAATAAATATAACTAACTTATGAAAATGTATGGTAAATTCATTAGCAACCAATTATTTATTAAAAATATAAATCAATTATATATTTTTATTTTTATATTAATAAAATAAGTGAATTATAATTAGTAAATTAACTTTATGAAGTATATATGTTATATTTAAAATATAATATTTTTTATATTCATCTAATTGATATTTTGGTCCCAAGCTATGGATAACCCATATTTGAGGTTTAAAAACCAATATTTTTTTGAAGGATAACATTACCACCTATTAACGGGGAACCAATTTTGAATTAGAATTTTGGGAAATTTATATTTTTTATATGAAATTTTTTTTTTTGAAGTGGGGCATCAAAATTTACTTCGATTGATTTTTTTATTTTTCTGACAAAATTTCATATTTTAATGAATAGTGAATATAGTGAATTTTAATTCAAATTGATTTTTCATAAAATTTATATATATAGTTAAATTATCATTTTAATTATTTTATAAGAATAATAATATTAGTTTTTACCATATAATACAATTATATTCATTGTTATAAAATTCACAATGAAATTGGATATACACACATGAAAATCATTTAATTTTTTTTACTTTTCAAAACATTAGTTTTCTCATTACAAAAAGAAGATTAATTACAATTTGATTATTTCAAATTCATGTTTTAAATTTTGAAAAAGGAATTCATATTTGGAATTAGTGGGTCCATTTTTTTAATATATTACTTTTATTTTTTGTATATTATGAATAGTAACTACAATGATTTTTTATTTAAAATGGTTAATGATAAATACTGTAATTTATGTTACAAAATAATATGGTAAGGACAATTAAATTACACTAACACCTTCCAAAATATTGTTTAATGAGTAAAAATAAACCCTTAACACCTTAGGATTATTATTTAGTTATTTAATGGACTAATATCCCTGAAAATGATATAGATATTATTAAAATAAAAAAGTGACATGAAAGTCAGAAAAAGTTTCTCTATTATTTTATATAAGTATAATTATTTTAGTATAGTGATAAATATGATAAAACATTGATAATAAAAAATCTCTATAAATATAATAAAATTATATACATTATAAGATTTTTTTTTAAATTTTTATATATTATATAATTTCCTGAAATACTGACACAATAGTGATAATATAATAATTTTATTAATAGATATATCAAATAATTGATAGGAAAAATATTAAAATAAATTTAATTTTAGTTAATTATAGTACTATAAGAATTTTATATGTTAATATAACATATTATAAGTCTATTAAATGATTTTTTGGTGTTATCTCCCAATTTGGATTTTATTAAAATTCAATGAAATGAATAATGTCAAAGTTGACACTATTGATATTATATAAAAACAATATTTTAATAAATAATTTAAAGATCATAAAAAATATTAAAACATAAAAAAACTCTATTATATGGTCTATATGTTCCTAAAGTGTCCATTTACAGGAAATTAAGCCTATAGTTTTAAAATTTATAGCACCTAAATATTTAAAATGTTATTACCACAAAACAAAATTAAATAGATTAAGGAATGGTAAAGCGAAGTGATAAGGTTTAATATAATGAAAATACATTTTTAAAAATTATTTAATGAGAGTATTTCTAACCAATCATATATTATATTCTATATAATACAATTCAGAGTCATTTTGAGTCAACCATTATTTTATAATAAATACATATTTTTGGAGATTCCAAAGGTACTCCTAACCTGAACTATAAAAGAGAACATACTCCATTTATTAAAAACTCATTGAGCCTTAATGTTCAAACATTCCATAACCATTTCTATTATCCACTTCCATAGTCTATTATAGAAGTGATGGTCTTCTAAAAAGACAAACTTTAGTGTCTTTAAAAGGAGATCTATAGAGAGCTCATCGAAGAAGAGGTAATCTCCTTTACTGACTTTATCAAGATCATTTCTTCTTCTACATCATATTACATTATTGATACCTTTATTATTATGATTTTAATATAATAACACCTATATAATGATATATTATTATGTTTATGGAATAACATTATTTCACATTCTATCCATCCTATGGAAAATAAAATCACCACATGTGTGTTTGTATGGCTTACCATTTCTACATCGTGGTGTAATCTGTTTTTTACCACCACATTACATGAATAGATACAATGATTGAAATGATAACTATATATTGTCATTATAAAAAAGATATTTATTCTTAAAATTTTTATATACCATCTACTTCTATACCATTTCCTAAATAAAGGAATGATATCATCGCTCTAGCATATGTAAGATCTACCATATCCACGATGCGATGAAATTTATTCTATTTGATATCCATTAATGAATGATTATATAAATTAATATAATGAATAATTATTATATATGTTATATTAATAGCATTCAGGAAATGATATAACTATAACCTATGTAGAATAATTAGAACTTATTCAATGAAATATGCATAAAATTGAAGTTGTTTATACGTAAATATTGTGTAATATTGAAATTTTATGAACAAAAGAATGAAAATATGATCATATATGATATCATATAATTTTCCAAGATTCTGTAATAAGTAATTGAAATTATTTAAATAATCATACAGGAGGTTCATTTACATACCAATGATAGCGAACTTAAGGTAAGGTACAATTTTTCAATCTCATATTTATTTGAGAATGTTTATAAATTAGTATATACTGGGGTATATTTATCATCAATTTCCATGATTCCTAATTAATTAATATTATTTATATTATTCCATGATTTTTTAATGTGAATTTTAAGGATTTTATAATTTTTAATAAATGGTATGAAATTAATATTTTATCTTTTTTTATATGAGGTACTTTTGGACTTATCCAAAAAAAAGTACGAGAATAATGTTTTATTTTAAAATAAATTACATGAAACGTTTTTATATATTCATAACACCGTATTTATTTGAAATTTCCATTATAATATTTCATGTTTATTTTCATATAAAATTTTTTGTTTTAAAAGTGTTTTTAATTTTTATAGAAGAATTTTTTTTTGAAGAAGAAAGGATATTTTCCTCAAGAATAAATTTCAAGTGTTCTATAAAATTTAATTTCCATATAAGATATATAGTTTTTAATAAGGTTTTGATTCAATTATATTATCCCTACTATTCCTATGGTTTTATTTTTTATGATGGAATTATATTTATAAAACCTTTTTTTACATGGATTATGTTATGGTGGAATGATCTTAAAGAACCACATGTTATTCCACGTGTTATGATGAATGATTTTTTTGGAACATGTTAAGATGATTTATTTATAAGATTGGTTGGACCTATATATCCCTCCAATGCAGTGGGTAAATATTTTTATCTCCTGAGACATACATGGAATGAATGGAAAATGATCTCAATTTAGTAATACAATATTGGAACGATGGTGGACCAAAGCTCAATAATGGGCATTGTCCCCAATGATAGTCTTGAAAATTATCCTTGACTATCATGGAATTATTTTTTATGCTTCTATATAGGACACGAAATTCCATGTCTATATTATCACTTTTGGGAATATATGTTCATTTTATAATTACGTTTAATGTTTAATACCATGACCTGATATCATTATCTTTCATATCTAGGATAGGATTTTAAACTTCCATGTCTTTTTATCATGATGTGGTTAATATATCATTTTATTACCCTTACTGAGCATCTGAGCTCACCCTTTCTTATTTTTCTTATATCGAGTTAAATAAAATGGGTATTAAGTAAGACCTTCCAAAAAAATGTATCTAGTTATGAAGAAATATGTGGGAGACAATGTAGATGTCTTATGAATCAATTGTTTCTGTTACCGAGTTTCTAAAGACATTAAACCTATATGGTATTGTTGTGGTTTTGATATGTTTTTAGTGAATATTCTTCAATTTTTATGTAATATATATTTATGTAAATTAGGGGAAATTATACATAGTATGAATCCCCCTGTTGGAAAACACAAATCAGTTCATCAAAAACCAATAGAAAGTCTCTCCCTTGTGGTAAACACATCGCATATCTTATAAAAAACTTATAATAAACTCTATACCAAAAAAATATTAATGAACAACCTGAACCATAGGTGTTTTTTGATTAATCCTTGTAAGGAAAAGTCACTCAAATCATTCACTGGTGTAATTTTCCCTCCACTGATCTGTTATATATAATTAGCATACATGGAATCACAATGCATCCATAATTTCACCAAACCTCAACTAAAGCACTCACTTAATGGGACTAGCATCACATATTAAGGAATCCCTCTATTCCATCATTGAAATCTGGGATAATATCTTCAAGACTGTATTAGTGGGATAAGAGAATATGTTAAAACCCATTAGAACCTATGTTTTACTTACATGAATATCCACTAGAGTCCTCTTGAAAAATATGTTTCTCTCATCAATATAACTAAGTCTTATCTAATATACCTCAGTATACTCTTAGACCATAGGATATATATGTCCCAATCCTCTAAATTCTACTTTAAAATCTCATTCTATTATCACTTCATAGTCAATTCCACTCACCTGGGACTATCCACGTTGTCTTTCACTGAACCCCTTGTAATTACCCTAACTGTTCCTATATATAAGTCCCACAATCTAGATAGAATGCATAACCTATATCTCAATTAGGAGGACCACCAATAAAAACACCTGGATGAAACCCCCTCCATCAAACTATAGCTATTGAAAATTTGTTTCATCACACTCATGGATATCACCATGAGTCTATGAAACACACCCAAGGGTGACCCTTATTATGTGTTGGGTATTAAAATTTTGTACCCATTTCCATATGTCCTAATCCGCTCACACATATAAAACCATATTTTTAACACCATATTGGTTGTTCACAAATCATCTCATCATCCTAGAGTACCTCAATCCTATTATAATAAATTTGGAAACCCTACACATTTCAAATACAATTGACATCCAAAATCCATTCCACAACATCACCAGAGAACACCATCCCAACATAATAGGTTAAATCCATCCAAATACAATCACTCTATACCCATTAGTAATTTTTAAATCAAAACTCTCATAACCCATAAGTATCTTACCATTTTTATAATGAATCCCCCAGTCATCAATGGTCGAATCAAAGAACTATTGTTTAAGGGTACAACATGGCCTTAAAAACATTTTTCAGTTCATCTAATATAATGAAGGAATTTTATTTTATGTTTCAATACCATACATACCTTAGAGGTAGGAAAACATTCCATATAATCATAATCCAAATTCATAGACTATAGATGTATGTATAGAGAAACCAAGCTCATTCGAAAATTTTTCCATTAAAAAAATCGCAACCACCACAAAAGATCAACCATGGCTTATATCCTCTCATGATATCTTATCTTTAGATATTATGATACAGAAAATAATTATTAGGATTTCAATCAAAAATATAATTTAATTAAATATTCCTAATTTCCAAAAACTCACTGGCCACATCTGCTCACCGAAATAATGTGAAATAGGGTGCATTCTATTAATGAAACACACCTGGAGTTATGCCACACAAAATCTCAATTTTTCATCCCAATTTTAGTGGATATATTAAAATAATTTTTGGAAAAAAGAAAATAAATTATCTAGATGAGTTACTATGACAAAAATCCTATGAAACGATGTGCGAAACTTATTTGGGGATTTCCTCTACACACATTCATAAAAATCACAATCATATTGAGATTATTCAACCATGATCAGGTGTGATATTCAATAAATACATGGATATTACTATATAAAAATTAGGTAGATATAATTGAGTATAATAACATATGAATAATAATATGATCTCATCGTGAATTAACAAAATGTGAATATAAACAACCTATATCAAGATTGATCGATGGAGAGGTAGGAATGGGGTGCCTCTTATAGTTTTACCATTAAGAGGCAAAAAATAGGGTGGGTGTTTCTTAAAATAGGGAGTGTATATAGTAAATTATGATTGTTAAGTTATCTATAAATCCAAAGGGTGTGGCCACATTATTTCTTAAACAATGCCCCAACGATGATTCCTACACTTTCTTTAGTCAAACACTCTTTTAAGAATTTCCCACATGCTTTAAAAAAACATCCTCCAATAGTGTGGAACTATATGAGAAAATATTTTCAAAGTGTATGGTATGGTTCACATGGTTCCATGAAGCCATGTGAAATCCCGGAGCTTCTCCTATTGGAAAATTTTACTCTACACAGTTTCCCCGGAAACTCATCGTGGTTTTCTTGAACATTATCGTAGTGGTAAAACCCTTGAAAAATCTAAAATATACATGTACTCTCCCAAAATTCACTCAATCACCTTAAACACTCATTGGGAATCAATCCATATCCAATAACACCTTCTATAGATCTTCTGATTCATAGAATTAATTTTTCAATACTGATTCCCAAGTCAACTCTTACATTGTGATGAAGAAACATTATTCCTTTTGAATTTCGTAACTTGTAATGATGTGATTAAATAAATTTTCAATTAATACTCACTATATTAATAATTTAATTATATAATAAATAGAACCTTAATCAATTTATAATATTATACATGAAAATATGTATCATTATTGAAAAAGATGAATCAGTTTGTTATTTTTATTATAATGAAGGATTAAGATATTCTAATGAAACCATAAAATTTATATATTTATTCTTACATTAATGTTAAATATTTATATTACTACATGTTTTCAGGTTCATGAAATTTTAATGTAAAATAAAAAACCAAAACTCTTATAGCACTCATTTATGAAAATATTAATCAAGGTAAATTGATTTAATATGCAATTCATTAATCTTAGATATATAAAATATGAATTTCCCACTATACTAAAATACATAACTATTAAATGATTATTTTATACAATTTTGATGGTATAATTCAGTCATAGTGATAGTGGTGAATCTGTTATTTATTATTATAATTTCATTTTCAAATAAAATAATCCTCTCTTACTGAGAAAGGTAAATTTATTTAACCTCCTTACAACACAATATTGATCATTATCATGTAAATAATAAAATTAATATGTAAAAAAAGACCAAAAATGTAGAAGTTATATCCTAATATGGGTTAGTATATCCTCAGTATGTTTTAATTCATCTATTTTATATTGTTTCAATACTTGTTTTTGAAGAATGTAATAAGGATATATGTTTTAAAAAAAATTAAATATAATTTATTTATAAAATTAATAACAAGACCCAACATGACTAAAAATTTATTTTGAATCAAATATGTGATAATTATAAATTCAATATATATTTCTCAATATCTAATTAAAATAATTCATATTATTTTATGATGAAATTTTTTTAAATTAAAAAATATCCTCTTCGAGATAAATTACCTTAATTACAATCTAATGGTTTATTATATTTTGGTTCTGCATATAGCCACACATATCTATAATAATTATCTAATTAATAAGCATTTATTAAATTTTTTTATGAGTTATAAAAATCTAATAAATCATCCCGATAATATTATTTTAATTTTTATTGAATTTTAAGCTAGTTATTCGTTAATACAAACAATTACATTTTTTATATTATAAATCATACAAAGTATTTCTTCAAATAAAATTTTCTAATTCATAGAACATATATTGTTCACATGATTTATAATTTTTCTTATCATAATGACCTAGAATATTATTTTATTTTTATTTTTTCTAGATTTCAATAATTACATACATAAAACATAAGAAATAATTCATTTTTGTATGGATCTAAATAAAGATAACACTCGGTGTATCGATTGAATAAAAATATGGATTCAATAGTATTTATTTTTCTATTTCTGGACTCATCATTATGATATATAATTCATATGTATCATAATTAAAATATTTATTATTTTATTTTACACTAAATTATGTTTTATATAGCTCTATCGAATAAGGACCAAAATTTTAGATATATCCATTCATGTGAAATTCATCTATACAATGGTTTTAACCTTTTACATAAATGACAATATGTTTCAAATTGACTCATTCCTTCATTTAATATATGATTCAAATAATTTCATTTTATTCATGTTCTAACTGTATACCAAAATTTTACAAATTTTATCACATGTAGGATTATTCAGAAAACATGCCAATGAACACATGGTACCAGAATATACAAATCATAAATTAACTACTCCATTATAAAATTTTAGAGTCTATAACTTCATATATTTGATAAATATTATCTAACGTATTTTATTTACAAATTAAAAAAGATAAAAAAATTATAAGTGAATGAAATTAAATCTAATGATTTTCATGACCAAGAATCATATTTTTGACCAAATACATTGTCACGACCCGACCCTACCCGGGCTCGAGCCGCAACTACCCCAGGACCGCCTCCATAGGCCAGGGGCTAGTGACCAGTACCGAAGGCACAACAACTCGGGGAGGCCTTTGCCTAAGTACCTGTACACACACACGCAGCAAACTCAATGCAACAATGCAGAGTAAAAGTAGAGACAAGTAAAGAAAAGGGAAACTGCTATATATAAACCACAAAGTGCATCGACCTCTAACAGTACAAAGTACAAGCTGAAAAGAAAAAGGGGCAAAACACGCGCCCAATCAAAAGTGCCACAACCCGGCAACAGGTAAACAATAAGAAATAGCTGACGGGTCTCCCACCTGTAACCTGACCACGACCACCACACGCGGTCCAAGCTCCCAAGCTCCTACGCTCCACTGAAGTCACGCTCCACCTGTTCGTCATCTGCAAGGGCACACCAAGTGCGGGCAAAGCCCAAGAAGGGGTGAGTATAAAAATACTCAGTAGGATACCCCGAAGGCTCGAGGGAGCAACAAAGGAGGTACCGAAGGGTGATCGGTAGAGAGAACAGGAAAGTAGAGGAGTACAACCGAGGGTGCAGTAAAGAGTAACAGCACAGCAGAGAGTCCAGATCAACCCAAAAAGAGAAAGGAAGGTAGACTTGTCCAGGCACAAGGAGCTAGAAACGGTGAGAAGACGAACTTCTCGTCGAGTCTTTGCTACCTTTAGCAGGAGAGTAGACTCGTCCAACCATGAGATGCTAGACACGGAAAGCACGTGGCATAACCCGCGTGTCTTCGCCTCTTCTGGAAGTAGAGTAACCTAACCCAAGAAGTGGGTATTCGAACAAGGTATATACATATCCTTATGCTCAGAAAGAAGCCCGGACAACGTCGTAAGGGGATATCCGTCCCATAGCTCAGCCCAAGAAAAGTGTATCCAACAGTCCCAGAGGTAACCATCATCGATGCCTAGCATCCCGCACGTCTGCCCTGATTTATAAGCCAAGGGTCTCAGTCACCGCACCTTGATACTATCCGCTTTGGGCGGCACTGACTCGCCCGCACGGTTTTAGATCGTGTCTCAAGAACGCGTCTCGGTGGGGAAAGTGCCCCTCGAACTTGAGAGTTCTAGGGAAGGTCAAACCACACCTCGTCACTGCCCCGCAGTCGAGAGGTCTCCTCAAAGTCAAGCCGTCACAACACTGACCCATATAACCAAGGGTCCCACTCCGGTAAACACAGAGGAAATCCACAGACTAGACTAGTCGAGAGGACTGAGTCTGGAATGCTAACAGGTTCCCCACTGCCCAGCCCCGCTGGAGGGTAAATCATAACCAAAAGTTGGGTGACCCACTGCCCAGCCCTGCTGGAGGGTAAACCTTAATACATCGTCAGGCGACCCACTACCCAGCCCCACTGGAGGGTAAACCATATTCAGATATCAGGTGACTCACTGCCCAGCCTTGCTGGAGGGTAAACCCTAATACATCATCAGGCAACCCACTGCCCAGCCCTGCTAGAGGGTAGACTTGGAATAAGTCGACAGGAGACCCACTGCCCAGCCTTGCCGGAGGGTAGACCTGGAATTAGACGACGGGCGACCCACTGCCCAGCCCAGCTGGAGGGTAGGCCCTAAGAGGTCGTCGGGTGACCCACTGCCCAGTCTCTGCTGGAGGGTAGACCCTTCGTGCGTCGGATGACCCACTGCCCAGTCTCTGCTGGAGGGTAGACCCTATGTGTGTCGGGTGACCCACTGCCCAGTCTCTGCTGGAGGGTAGACCCTAAAAGTCAGCGAGTAACCCACTGACAAGCCCCGTTGAAAGGTAAAACTCAGAACTGCTCTATCCATCTCTATAGGAGGGTGCAACACTGGCCAATCGAACATGGAGTGGGTATCGCGCAGCCACCCAACTCTAGAACAAATCTCCCAAAAGAGTTTCAGCGCCTGCTCCATCACGGGGTGCCACTAGCACCGCTACTGGCCGATCCATCGAGAACGAAACCAGGGGAGGCCACTCAACCCTGCTGGTCAACAAACGAGCACTAAGCCAGGGGAAAAACTCCACCCTACTAGTCAAACAAACACACAGAGGGACCATCTACGCCGCGAGAGGTCCAAGTATGCAAAGCAGAACCCAGCACACACGTGGGGCCCACACAACGTGTGGCCCCATCGCAACCCCAACTGAGCGCACAACCATCCTCAGGTACAAACAACCACACGTACCTCTAAGCGCTCCCGTATACTCCTGGAGTATACCACATTCCAGCCCAAAGGCTATCGTGCATACGGAACCCAACGTCAATGCGAAGGCGTGACATAACAACTCCACCTCAAAGGCCCAGACACGGCCATCCACATCTTGTGAAACATTTACGTCACTCTCCCAAATGTGCGCAATCACACACCAAGGGTCCGCTACAGACAAAGTAGGGCGGACCGCCACTAGAGCACCTTCCATGCTCCACATTCAACAAGATCGTGAAAGAGGCTCTGCACAACCAAACAGATTGCACCGTTGTAATCCTCGCGAAAAAACAAGCGAGTTAGACTACTCACGCGCCCGAAACGGTCAATAGGTGGAAAATGTACTATTCACCTTGACCAAACCCGTGTGGGGCCCACCCCAAGATCCCAAAACTGAACCAATGGATCACGCCACTTCGATCCCCTCGGGAAAACACACGGGATTGAGTACTCAATCGCCCAAAATGGACAACCAGTGAAAAGTGCACTATTCACCGTAGCCGGGTTGGGTGGGACCCACACCACGTCTCCGAAAGAGGTCGGGCGGATTGCGCCATCGCGATGCTCTCGGAAAAACACGTCGAAAGCACTACTCTCTTGAGTGCAATGGATATCCGGAGAAAAGATGCATCCCGGCGCACCGCACACGAGCGGTGCCACATGGGACTCGCAACCCGGTCCCGAAACTCCACGAACGGATCGCACCGTTGTGATCCTCTCGAAAAAGCACACAAGATGAACTACGCACTTGTCCAAAACGGTCGCCCGGTGATAAAGATGGAAAATCACCGTCGACGCCCCATACCGCCCTCGTGGGCCCCGCACCATCGTGCCGAAAATGAGCGGGCGGATTGCACCATTGCAATCCCCTCGGAAAAACATCCAGAAACGACTGCTCGCACGCCCCGAACGGACGTCCGATTGAAATGTCGTGAAGCGCTGCACGCAACTCAAGAGTCAGCCAGTGGGACCCGCGCCTCAACTCCAGCCTCAACACCTAGAACCGCACTGGAAACCTCTGCCTCAGTGCCAGGGTAACAATGCCGCTGACGGCGCTCAAAACGGATGTCGGACGCGTCTGCGCCGTCCAAAACAAGAATCCCGAAAAAACGCTCGTCCACTTAAGGACGCGTCGCGCCTCAGTGGCCCCTCGTTTCAGGAATTTAAAATTCCCAAAACCATCTCAAAAACTCCGTCTTGATGCAAGATCCACGCTTCCGCAGACGGCGCGCAAAACGGACGCCCGTAGCCCGAAATACGGTCGTCTGAAGTCTGAGGGGCAAAGCCCCTTGGGCCGGACCGGCCGGTCCACCCTAATTGGGCCGGCCCGCGCCGGCCGGCCCGGTCTTCACAGTCGGCCCGCGGCTCAGCCGCGGGTCCGGTTCACCCCGCCGCGCCCAGCTGGCCGCGACTCGCTCCAGCCGACCGGCCGCCTCGCGGCCGGTTGATCCCCCACAGTGACCCGCAAGACGCGGGTCGCGGTCGACGCACGGGGCCGCGCGCTTCGCGGGCCCCCTCTCCTCCGCCTGTCGGCGCCCACGGCCGGATTCCGACAACCGCCTCCAAACGCCGCCGTCGCCTCCCGGAAGCACCGCCGCCGCCCTCTGAAGCCCCGACCGACCGCCCTGCTCCACCGCGCTCCGCCCCGCGCCGCCGCCGCCTGCCGCCTTCGGCCCTCGCCGGAAACCGGCCGTGGCCGGAAAAATTCCAAGGACCACCGGGAATGATCCGGTGGTCGAAATTTCGATCCGGATAGCTTTCCGGAAAGCTCGGGACGGGATCTACGCAACCACAAGATTTGTTCGAGGATCCAATGGTGCGATTGAGCATAAATGCGGATTAAAACATGGAAGGTGAGTAAAAATCAAATCCGCCTACATCGTTGGGCTTCGCCCGACGCTTCCCGCGTGATCCGCCCCGCGCTGTTGCCTCGTCGGAGATGGCTCGCCGGAGCTCGCCGGAAAAGAATAAGGGAGGGGAGGGGTTGTGAGGAAGAAGAAGAAGAGGAAGAAGGGGGGTTGCGTGTTTAAATAAAAACACTTAAACACCCCGCACGGCACGCCCCCGACTCCACTCCTGAAGCAGACAAAAATGAGGGCGTCCCTGGTGTAAACATGACTTCCCGAGCACAACGGTGGTATCATAATTTTAATCTGAGACTCCGTTCAAATGTTATTAATCTTAGCGCCTGAGGCGCCAAATTACGAAAACGCCCATGGAGCCATTTTTCATAAACGGCCCGCGCCCGTGAAACCTACACCACTTTTAGGGTAAACGGCACGCTCCGAACTCAACGGTTCTCTCGGTTTTCCAATCCGAGCCACCGTTTAAGAGATACCTGCGTTTCGACATTAAACGAATTAATTTAATTTATTTAATCCTTTTAACGTTCCAGAAGCGAGCGAGGGGTCCGAACATCCCTCGCCGAAAAGTTTTATTTAATTCCTAGGGTAAACACCCCATTCCGGACCCATCTGCAAACGCGGATCTCTGATCCAGAACTCCGTTTAGGAGGTATTTCATTTATTTATCATTTCTAGTGTCAATGCACTGAAAATTTAATTCCGGCCACTCCGGGGCCCGGAATCGCACGCCGTCTGAAGGCGCTGCTCTGGAATATCATCAAGAATATTCTAAAGTCTTTCATAGAAAAAACCAGGTTCTTACATACATTGACTTTTTTTACAAAACAGGCATGCATGTCTTCATGAAGTGACATTAATCATCAAAAACAATATAATAATTTAACCAATCTGTATAAATTTATAAAAAAAATTAGTATTCACTTATTTATTAATAACATACAAAAATGTGAATATAATTTTTATGTTTATAATCTTCTTTTGTTTTTTAGAAAATCAAAACAATTTTTTATTCACAATTCATAATATCAAAATCCATAAGTGATCAACCAAAAAGAAATATAAAATTAAAATTTTTTTCACTATAAATAAGATAATACTTATAATACATATATATATATATATTCATTTTATTTATAATTTTACCTCTTGATATAATAAATTTACTCTTCAAAATGTCAAACAACCCTCATTCTCATCTTCATGTATCTAATCTATAGATTTATAAAATCTAACTATTTTATAACATAATCCATTATTTTTATATTGAATGAGGTAAAATAAATTGAAAAACCCTCAAATTGGTAAATGATAAACTATATAATCCTTGCATAATTTTTGAGTTATTTTTCTTCATAACGATTCACTAAAAAAGATATTTAATTCATCTTTTATTAAAATAAACTACAACTATCACTAAAAGTGTTTTATGTTATGTTTGATAAAATTATATTTTATATTAACAAGATTTAAACTTTATTACTGAATAGTGTTTCTTGTAAATATATTTTTATTTTATTATAATACAAAAATAATGGTAGTGTCACTTCCACAATAGATAATTCTATTTTAATTTTAATTTGAACTATTTATGATCATATTATGTTTCTATAATATAATCATTCATCATGTTGCATTGATTAACTAAAAGTTTCCTTATTTAAATCCATGACAGAAATTAACTTCCCAATTAGAATATTCCTCAAAATGATGAACTTCTGTGATTAGTATTTATAGTTCAATATATGTCACATAACCATATAGATAAACAATTTACATCCATTACATATAAAATTACACAACTCATCTTAACCGAAATACAACTTAAGATAATCCCTATTTACATTATGTTGGAATCTTAATGTCACTTTAAAATCCTGTACACAATTTCATAAGAAACATTATTTAAGGAAATGATGTTATGAAATAAAAAACACAACTAATCAATCTTTATAATTCATTTGGATTAATATAATTACATTCATCTTCCATTTATAATTTTTTGTCAACCACCATTAGAATAGAAATGTAATTTGAGTTCTCGATATCAAATCATTTTAGTATTGTGTAATAATATTTTAATATGATATTTCATTAAATCATTTAAAAAAATTAATCTCAATAAAAAAATTATTTCTTGAATAATTAACATGAAAACATTATTATTCCATTGTTTAATAAAATTCATTTTAATATTTATCCTTATTATCTATAAAAATTATTGAACATGTATATACACAAATAGTATGTGATTTTATGTGTGTTTATTTGATGTAAGGTTTTTTCAAATCTCTTTTTATTGAACATTAGTTCTATAACCATGTGTTCTAATTTAAATAAGAGGATCTCAAGGAATTTTTCATATCATATAATGATTTTATTAATTTTAAAATTATTTATCCTATAGGTTTAAGATAAAATATATGATGATATTTGATATAAAATTACTCCACATGTTAATACTTTCTTAATTTAGACTTTACATAAATTTTATAAATATATATCTTTATATATGATTCCACCAAATGATAAATTAAAATTTCATCTATACTATCATAAAAAGTAAATATTTTACTCTAAATTAGTTACATATTCTTATTAATATAAATTTCAAACTAACCTTTCTTAATTTCCTGAAACCACTCATATTTCTTTCATTTTTTAAAAACAACCCTCTTATAAAAAATAATGATAGTATATATATATAAGAATTAATTTACATATGTTATTATAAGTTATTTATTTTACTCCCTCATTAATTAAATAAATTTTCTCTTTCTACATAAATAAATCCTTAAAATATTATAGCTCAATATAAAATAACCCCGAGAGTGATTTTTTCTCTTGATTTTCTTCCTTGTTTGGAATGATGTACTCCCACATCAATTGATATTTTATGATTTAAATAATTCATAAATCATGGATACAAATATGAATTTTTTACATCATGTTTTTCTTCTCAATAATTTTTTGAATCCCATTCATCATTTTCAAATTGAAATTTTTATAAATAAATTTTGTATACTCTTAATATAATTTATAATTATTTGAATACAATTTTGAAAAATATTTTTTTAATATTTTTATTCCTTCATTAGTAATTACCCTAATTTTTTTTATAAAATATATCTATTACATTATTGTTTATCTTATTATGAACAGAATATACACTATCATTTAGAAAATAACCAAATAATACTCCATAAAACTATTATTTTTTTAAACACCCTAAAACTAATTCAATTCACCTTGATAATTAATGGATTTTAAAAAAATATTAATGTATTTGATTCATGGTGTATTCTTAAAAAATACATTTATAGATTCCTAATAAAATTTAATGTCTAATTTTGTTTATGTGAACCATTATAAAGATTTCATTAATTTGAATATACCTATTTCCGTATGATCCAAAAGAAGAGTTACATTTATATTTATGAGATTTAAATTTTTTTGAGTATATTAAGAAATATAATTTTTTTAAAAAGTGTAAATTTAAATGTATCTTTACATTATCCCAATTATACATACAACAATTTTTCTACATATATATTATATATAGAGTAGTAAATTTTATTTTTCATAATGACCTTAAATAATTTAAAAAGTTCTAAACAAAAAATTTATGAATCATATTAATAAAAACTGAATATAATATAAATTAATCATTGATGGAAGAGAAATATATTACTCTCTAAGAATAATTTTACTTCATTAGATTGAAAATGTTACTATGAAATATTTTCAACCCTCCCATGACATTAATTTTATAATTGGTTTTTAAATTATTCACTATAATTCCATTTAGACACATGCCAAAAATTGTTTTTCAGTTTATTTTTAGCGTTCATGAATAAAAAAAATTTCCATCACTATTTAATTTACTCATTTTATATTATATATCATATCCATGTTATTTATGGAAAAATTATTATCCAGCCTTGAGTTATTTTTCATGATATAATATTTAAAAAATATCGCTCCTTGATTATATTTTTCAAAGAAATTATCATCTTTAATTAAATTTAAGATGTAGATATTTTTCTTTAAAATCCCAAAATTTTATTCCTCATATTTTTTAAACATTAAAAAAATATTTTCTAATTCATTAAAAATTTTGTATTTTGTATGTTTAATTTTCTCAATAAAATATTTATTTCCTTAACTACTTTTATTTTAAATGAACCATAATTTTCCAAATTCATTGAAATTATATTTTTATTTTCGAAATTATTGAAAATATTAATAATAATGATAATATATAATGAATAACCTTTTCCCATTATTTATAACCTTTCAAGATTTGAAAATTTCAACATGACATTGATAACTATAAATAATCCTTAAACATCGCATTGATTTTTTTATAATTTTAAAGTGTTCCTTTGAATTATGCTATAATAATATCATAAAACCTACTAACAAATAATACATTATTGATCACACATTCCATATATCTCCTCCAAGAAATCAAATATGGTTTTAATTAATTTGGGTTTTATTTTTATTTTTCACACTTGATTACATTGATTTGAATGTATCAATATTAGATATATTTTTTTTCTATTTAAATAAAAAGTATTATTAGTTCTATAAATCCACATACTCATTCCATTGGAAAATATCCTACTAAATTACATAAATAGAAATAAATATTTAATGCCTAAAAAGGACTCATGGCTTATTAGGTAACTATATATTGTTTTTGTATAATATTTTGAGAAATTTTCTTTTCCAAAAATGTAAAAACTTATAAAAGAATATTTCATATTCCCTAGTAATTGTGTATTTATTTCCAAAAAAATATGTGCAAACATTATATCAAAATAATTTTGTATTAATAAAAAATATTATTTAGTTATTATCTTTCACTAGTAAAAAATAAATTATTTTTCACCATATATAAAAATTATTCTTCTAAAAAATAAACCTAACCATTTATTATAATTTTTTGAAGCACTTTTCTATTTAAAAATACTCCAATATTCATTAATATTTAAGCTTTCATTTTACTAGCTTTAGAGGTCTCAATTAGTACCTCATTTTATATTTCAAAATCGTGTTTGAATTTAATCATTTAGAAGTCCAACACTATGAAGTTAATTTTCTTATATTAATATTAATTTTATTTGGTTTTGAGTTTCATAATGATATATTAATTTATATAATTGTTCATAGAAACCAGAATAACTAAAATTTTAATCCATCATAATTATTTTATTATAATAGAAGATCTATAAATGATTAATTTATTTTCTAGGAATTGTCTTCGTTTCTATAGTTATTTATTTTTAGGTCTATAATAATAGAATTCTAGTTTCATAATAAAATTTATTTGAAATTATTCATTATTATGATCACTCATATATAATTATCCTGAGGTCCTTTATTAATCCACCATTTATCAACTAATTTATGATTATAATGATCACATAATGGTTCATAAATACATTGAATATCATTACATGAATATTACTATTTTTTCATAATAAGATTTGTATTATTTATTTATTTATTTTTAAATTTCCCTCCAATTGAAAGAGTCTCACGTTTTTAATTTAATACAATTATTTCATGATAAATTAATTATAAAGACATATTATTTGTCTTTGTCAACCGTTAATATGGGAAAAAATTTCATGTTTTTAAAAATGAAATGAAAATATAATAAAATAAGAGTAACTTTTTCATTTATGAATTCCTTAAATATATATGTACATGTTGAGATGATAATCATTAATTTATCATACCATAAATCAACATATTAATAATTTTATCGTGAGTTAATTTTCTCTTATTTTATTATTTAATATATACAACCTTCTATGATTTGAAATAAATAATTTTATATTCCATATGAAATGAAAATCATATAGATATTATGAAATAAAATGTTATTTAATCCGTAATCAATGAAAATTTTTCACCATTGAATTGAATTTAGATGATAAATTTTGTTTCTTTTTCAAACCATTTATTGTTTTATATTTTATCTAGAGTATATTATCAGAATAAAAGTTCATTAAATCATTTAAATAAAAAAAAATTCTTATTTAGTAACACAAACATTTTAAAATAATTTCTTCATATATTTTAATCGTAGAATCCTTTATATAATTATTTTCCCTAACATTTTCGTTATTTTTTACTATATTTACTTATCTATATATAATTCCATTAATTTAGTGATTACCTTATTTTATAGATAATATAATATCATATTTTTAGCATGCCTATATTTTTGGATATCCTTCCAATTAATATTATTCATTAAAAATCCATTCACTATAATAAAAATTTATTTTGTGAAAATTTTGAAATGATTCAATCACCATTATAGTAATTATAAAATATTATTTACCTTATTATATAGGAATTATTCCCAATGAATATTATAATTTTGTTTTTAATTTAATATAAAATATTATATATAATGTTACAAAAATATTAACAATATGTTAAAATCAAATTCTTAAATTAAAAATAGATTAAATTAAATATAATAATTTATATTTAATTGATATCCAATATTATTTTAAAATTAATTGATAATATTATGATATGTTAATAATTTATTGTGTTAGAACAAAAAAAGTGATACCCATTTTTAATTTTTCTAATGCCTCTGAAACAAACTTTGTTATCAATAATGTCAATGTAATCTAACAAATTCATAGTGGTCAGTTGATATTTTTCATGTTGATAATAAAATAATCCATTGATAAATGACACATAATTAGATATATTTTTCAAAAATATAGGGGAATAATTCATTAATATATGATAATACATTAATGATATTTAAATAAACAAATTTATATCTATTTATTAAGTGAATAACAGATCTATTAATGTTTTTCTCATGTATGAAATTATTTATATGAATCAGATCAAAAATATATAATACCATGCAAGGATATCACTATACCTCACACTCCGTGTAAGGTTTATGTTATGTCTCCCTTATAAGTGTATGGTAGACTGTTAAACATAGATCAATACATGTACTTAGAGTCATATGTGGGATTCAACCTTGTATATAAAACATTAAATTATAGTTTTAATACTACCTTGAATTAATTAGTCATTATTATACAAGAATTCCCTTATTGATTTATATATATTCAAACATTCTTTGATTATGTTATTTGAATATAAATTCAATTAACCTTACATAATAAGCATGGTACAATAACATGATTAACATAAATTAAGGGATTCATTAAATTATTTGAATAATTATTTATCTTCATGAAATAATAAAAATAATATTTAAAAACTTTAACAATAGAATAAAATTCATTATTTAATTAAATTCTAATTAACGATGCTCAAGAAAAAACCAAAATTTTGAAAAAATAAAATTTCTTTACCTTACTAAAAGAAACATTAATTAATAGAATGAGTTATAAATAATACTCAAAATTATTATATATGTTTATTTAGTAACCAATTCAGTACAAAATAATTTAATTAATTTTAACATCAATTATTAACTATAAATATAATAACAAAACCATGAATATAAACATGGGATCATTACATTACTATAAAAAATAAGATTTTATTATTTTTAATTCATTATATTAATTCAAAAAAATAATTAATACATCTATTAAGGGTATATATAATTCTCAAAAAATAATATATATTCTATAATATGTTTCATATTATAATTATTATAGTAATTAATGGATGATCTATGAAACTGTTACATTATACATGTTGTGGAAAATTGTTTTTTATGGTAAAAATCTTATATGTAAATAATTGATTTAAGTAACATTTATGAAAATATGAGATGATAAGAAGATTTATTCATACATTAAGACTATAAATATATATTATATTTATGTTGTGAATGTTACTATGTAAGAATAATTAGTACTAATAGGGGGTGAATTTCATTTTCAAAAATTTCTCATTATAAATCACTTTTCACATATTATTAATTAGTGCACAATATCCTTCATCCAAACAATAAAATTATGATAAATAATAATATAATAATGAAAAAACATTAAAATTTGATTTTTATAATGTTTTCCAACACATTAAATGTGGCTAGCACCATGTAATTAGTTATTGATGTCCCACATCTCACAACCTCTATATTAATATTGACAAGGTGTATTTATTAAAAATTGATTGTGTTAAACTAATTACAAGAAATCTAATGATAATAATAATGTTTGACAAAAAAATTATAAGATAATAAAATAATAACATTTAAAAATAATGATCAATGATGAGTAAAAAGTTGAAATTAAAATCTTCTTTCTTCCTCTTTATGTTTCTTAGATCCATTATAAAAGTGTAAATATATTTTTCTCTCAATGTATAACAATTTTATGTCAATAAATATTAGTGAATAATTTGTCTAAGAATCTATTACATAATGTCTTTGTGAACCCATATTTTTAAATAGAGTTCAATAAAGCATTTAGTAGTATCCTAAATCAGAGTTTCATTTCTGTTGATCAAAAAATGAATAAAAAACTGATGTTGAAATATATAGCCTCCAAAAAATATAAATTACATTTCCATTTTAAATCTCTTAATTTTTTTTAAAACCATAGTCTATTTTAAATGAATACAATACATGGTTATTCTTCTATAACTCCATAATTATTTGTAAAAAATGATTAGAAAACAATATTTTTTTCTTTCTAAATGTGATATAGTTATTTAGAATGTGATCTATATTCTATATGTAGTTTTCATGGACTTAAACAACTTTATTTATCCTTCATAGTCATAAAATATATAAATTATTCCTCAAATAATTCATGTATCGCCTCTTTAATATTCAATTGAAAACAAAACAATGCAATTTTTTCAATTATAAAAATTATAGTAACAGAAAAATATATCATTAAACCATACTAAATAACTATGATTTGTTCAATTGAACCAAAATATAGTTTCCAAAACCAGTATGTTGTTATATTAATCATAGAAACCTATAAAACCCACCATTCATCTCTATAAACCACTACCACTTATTTATTATTCCTGTCATTTTCAAGCTAATTTTCTATTGAAAAAGTCATAACATGTTTTTTGGTTCCACCATGTTCTGGTTTTACCTCTCATGGACTTTGAACATTTGTTTCCAATGATTTCAACAGTAATAAATCATAAAAAATACATAAAAATAATGAATAAAAATAATATTTATTAAAAATTTCAAAACTCATTAATTAATAACTCAAAACACTAGGCCACAATATTATCTCAATTATAGAGTTATCTTGGAACAACATTACTGAATAGAGTAATGTTTTTTAGAGAACTACATTTGTCAATATAGGGAATTATAGTACATTGGCCATGTCTTATTACCTCATGGAATCCATCAATTCTATCCCTTGATAACATAAATAAATCTATTTGGGGGTTATCTCATGTATTATTTTTTGGAAATATTCCTTAAACTAAAAAAGTACTCAAAAATTTCTTCATGTATCCAACTAGAAACTTTTAACCACTATAATCAGTAATTTTACCCCTTTTAAAAAGAGAACTAAAATATTCCACCCCTTTGTCATAAATTAAATTGAATGTAATAAAAAAACATAAGACATGTTATATTATGTACTTTCTGAGGAAATGCTTTCTCAAAAGAATTTACATGGTATAGAATGAATCCATCCATCCTAATAAAAATATAATTTAATTTTTAGATAAACCTATTTTTAAATAGGTTTCGAGGAAACACTTATATGTCCTGAAGGCCATTAAAATACATGAACTAAAGGTCCAAATAACTAAATGGATTTAAAACTATTAAAATGGCCATAAGAACTGAATAATTATTGTTATGTATATTTCCCATCCTATTTTTCATAATTTATCCAAACTATTTGACTTTTCCCTTTACAAAAATTCATCTCAACCTCATTATACTAGATAGAAAATTAATACTTCTTAGTAAATAGTCATTTAAAAACCATGAATATTGATTAACGTCTTACATTTTCTCTCCTCCAATGAAAAAATTCACACTATTGTATCCACTAATATAAGGCTATCAATCCTACCATGAGATCTTCACTGGTGGCACAAAGTCTCTAAATTATTGGCCCAAAGTCCTAGTTCCCTAGAGTCTCAAATCGAATGAGTATTACTATTACTACCATAACCATTTAAGGTACCAATGAATATTTAAATTACCCATATTTGATCACGGTCCTTTGATGTAGGATTAGATTGTGCATACAAAAAAATACCATGACTATGAATACATCCATCATTAAGGGAATTATCATGATTATCATGATTTTTTCCTTTTTAAAAATATATTTCTATTTTATCACGCTATTTTTTTCCCATACAATTGATGAAAATGTGTTTTATTTAAAAATTATTAATACATGAATACATCACATGCTTCATTGACCAATTAATTTCATATCTCTTATCAGACATAAGAACCAACAGATATTTGACTACCCTGATCATATCATTAATTATAAATTCATCCAAATAAATTAATTTTTATCTTGTGATTCCAAAAATACTCAATATCATATTTTTAAAAATAGAAATTCTTTAAATTTTTGTACCGAACAGTACATCTTCATTTGATTAATAATAGTTTTGTAGATGTTTACTATTTATCTACTACATAGTATACACTATTGACTCTTGAAATCCTAAAATATAAATAGATTTATTTTTATCATTCCATAATCCAATATTAAGGGTTCCAATAACATAAAAAATGATCATATTAAATGAATAAAATGTTATTCCATTCAATTAATTTGGAATCACTCACTGAAGCAATTTTATATATAATATTAAATTTTATTCCATTATTTTATAAAAACTATTAATAAAATTTACCCCCAAAACCTTCCTATCATGATCCTTATATACTTTTTTCCCAATAGAGGTGGAAGAAGTAACCTATATAGATAATTCAATTAAAAATATTTTCTACAACTCACAAGTATATATTTTTTGTTATATAAACATTAAATATACTCTATAAACCACATCAAAACCAAATAAAAATGTTAACATTATAATCATTGAAATTTAAAAAAGTGTTTCTCACTTTTAAATTATATTCATTACAATATATTATTTTGTTTCCATGAAAAATAATGGCATCAACATATGATATCATAATGAGTAAATTATAATTGTTTAACGTAATATAATATTTCTATCACCCTTTCCTCCATTAAGTATCATTCTCTTCAAATAATCTTTAGGAATATATATCACAGTTTTTAAATATATAAATTTTCATCAAGTTATCCATTCCATAGTTTATAATGATAAATTTAAAAACCATTTAATTCCCAAGAGAAAAAATTGAATGAATGTTCCATATTTTTTAAATCCTTTTAAATAGATAAAACTTTTTATTAAAAAAATACCTTAATTTGAAAATATACATTATATACTATAAGTTAATTTTCTATTCTACCTCACATTTTCACATTATTATATTATAGAAGTGCCATTTATTCCAAGCTACATTATTTTATTTTTTACTTAATGAAAACTCTTAGAAGCTATTATTTATCATTATATTTAACTCTTCTTCAATATATAATATCTTACCCATGTATTATAGGTCTTCATTAATAATATTTGTGTCTGATTAAAAAAAATAAATTTTATGATGGAAATAACACTAAACATCTCACAATTACACTCTATCACTACTATATCCATTATTTTTTTGGATACCTCATTTATTTTAAGGCTTAAGAAACTATAACCCTATTATTAGAAAATTTTATCATTACATGAAATCTCATAATCAGCTTATGAATCACTTAAAACTGTTGTATCAACTAGTATAGAACCACATTAATTTCTATTATTCATATGAAAATTGGTTTTCACATTATCAAAGAAATAAATGCTACTTTTAGTTCATAGTTCCCCAAAAAGTTAAATCAGATCCATAACCCAACTTAATGAAATTATTGTTAAAACATATATGGTTCCCTCTAAAAGCAGTATAACTAAAAAAATCCCCCAATTACACATTTAATAGAATTTATATAAATATCAACCAGTAGTTTTTTCAATGAAAATTTCAAAAACATTACAACTATTAATGTTTGGCTTATATTCAAACCACATATCATAAGGTGAGTTAACTAAACCGTTTACAAAAAAATAATCTATTTTGAATTAATATTCATATATATATTTGTTTTCTCTAAAAGAGTATTTTAGTTCCATGCTCTGATAACCTATTTCTTCTCATTACAAACAATCTCATAATTCTCAATTCTAATAACCTATTTTGTAAAGAACGAAGAGAGAGATAAATTTTAACATTATTATATTCCTCTCAAGAAATATCTCCACCATACAATGTATGTATTTATATATATTTCTTAATTGAATAAATTTTGATTACAGATTCTATGTTTCTATTTCAATCAATATGATAACATTAAATATTATTAGGAGCCCAATATTTACACCAAATTAATGAAATATAATTCTTTGAGTAAAATAATCATGGAATTTAATTATATAATTATCTTTTTTGGTTTATTTTGTAATCCCCAAGACTCATACATCATAATATATGTGATGAAGTGGATTCTTTTTTTTATCTTTTCAGTTTTCTGAATTTTTACACAATTTCTCCAGTGTGATAAAATTCAAAAGTGTTTTATATTTTCAAATTAATAATTTTAATATTTTTATATACACATAATGGAACATTATTATCCTTACATTTCTTGAAATATCCATATCTCTAATAAAATAATTCATTCTTCTCTTTGAAACTAATTCTATGTGAATTTTTTATATCTTATACTATAAAAATATTCTCATTTATTCTCATCCACTCATGATAATAGTATTGTCATTAAATATTATAATAACCCTAACTTATTTTAAAAACATTTCATCAATATAATTATAAAAAAGTCGGAATACACTCATTGAGTTATTTCTCATCTCCTCATATAACAGAGTATACTCTGGAGTAATTTTCAACTCATCAATTTTATTCCTTACAATTATTTTATCATTTAAGGATCTCTCAATCAAAAACAATTTAGAACCTATATCCTTTTTAAAAATTAATTTCTTATTATTTTTATTTAGATTTATTAGTGATAATAAATCACTAGCTATGATAAAAGGATTTCCAACCTTTTATTATTTATAAGAAATGTCAACCACCATTTCATATTTTGGACAACTCCTCTATATATGATATTTATGTTGTACTCTTTATTATTTTATTAGTTGGTATAATCATGATGCGATCATTGTAAGTTTTTCCTTGTCACATTAGTCAACCATTATCCATCTAATTTTTAATATTTTTTACATTATCTTATTCCATTTATTTTTTATTGGTTAATTTCTCATGTTTTCAAGTCACCTTCCCCTCAAATTGAATTTCTCCGCAGTTTAGATAAATATAAATTATACCAACTAATGAATTTAAAATTTTCCCAAAAATTTTAATATAATTCCATTTTTATTAATCCCACCATAAGTTTTTATGGGAAATTTCCACATTTTTAGGCTTCAATAATTTTTTGATCTTAATTGGAAAAAATAAACTAATTTTTTATTTTAAAATGTTTTAATTTTCTATTGTATGTCAGTCAAAACATTTCTAAAACTAATTTAAATTTTATAATTATTGTTTATATAATTCCTTAAATTTTTGGATTAATTTCATTCAACTATGACATAATTCTCAATCTAACATATTATGGCCCAACACCTTCTCTCAATCTGGGTAATTAAATCTATGAATATGACAAATTAATTTTTAATACGGAACTATAAACCAAATATTACCTACCCAAATGAGATGAAATTTCAAATAGACATATGGAAGAGTCCACAATACACCATAATTAACTATGGACGCATGAAATTTTTATTCCATCAAGATGATAAATTCATGGGATGTCAGCGACCCAGAATATTAACAGACATCTAGTAAGTCAAATATTGATTTAATTATTTGTCCATAACTCTTTAATTATGTGTCCAAATAGACAGAAACATTTTGGTTTCACATGAAAGAAAATTAAAAATTACATTATAGACTAACCCTTTCTAAAATTCATCCATATTATAGTTTTACCACAAATAAATTTCTAGTGAATAAATGAAGAGAAAAAATGAGCATCCCTCTTCTAATAAATTTGTAATCTAAGAAAATTTCAAGATGTTTGAAACATTATGGGTATAATTTTTATATATAAATGGTTTTATGTTATATTGTATCATATTTTTATAATTTAAATATATATTATCCTTTTTCATTATTCTTTTTTTCATAGGTTCTTTTCTTATGTTAGCTCCTTCTGTGTTCTCTTCTAAATCTATTAAAATGGGGTACTGAACTTGATGATAGTTTGAGAGAGAGAATGGTTCTCTGATTGAGATTCATTATTCTTTAATATCGATCTATTTATTCAATTTAGGGAATTTTTTGTATGTTTAAATAAATTATGTTGTGTGGTTTTCATATTTTTTCTTTTGTAGTGTTTTTCTTCAAACTTATCATTTGTAGTCTCATCGCTATATGTGACGTTAATATTGAGGAGCATGAAATGGATAGTGATAGCTAGTATAAAGGTCTCTTAGTTGAATTTTTGAATGTGATTTCTCTATATACATATGTCTCTATATGAGGTAATAATAACTCAAATGAGATTGTGAAGTGTGATTGCTCATGATAACCCCATTGAATCGAATTTTTATATTCCATTTGAACAATGATATCGATCACTATGACCTCTAAAGAATGTTTTCCACCATTATTATTAATAAAATAATATGGTGAGTATTTTAACATTCTTTGTATTCATATATTATCATTTTATAGCACATTAATTTTAAAATCCATCATGTCATATTGGTAATTAATTTAGAAGTATATTAGATAATTTATTATTTCAATAATAATATTTGTATGTGTTGTGAATTCCCCCTTGAGAATGAGCCTAGGTTTTTCTAGTATTTTACATTAATATAATAATAATACATTATTTGAATATTGATTCATGAAAAAACGTCCTTCAAATTCATTTCATTATTTTGGAGGACAAGTTATTTCACTTACTACATTCATAAAAAAATATATTTAATTACAATAACAAAATAAAGATATTCCATCATATTTTTCATTTTATAGGTCACGATTTCATTTTATGGTGATGTTTCTTATGATTCTCATATTAATTAATTTCGAATTTATGGTGATTTTAAGTTTCAATTTCAATATAATTTTATGTTAATAGTTGAAGAAATTAAGAAAAAAAGAATCTCTGACCATTATAGTTCATGAAATTAATGTTTTAGGGTGTTAAAGACAACAATAAGCTGATAAAAAAAGTCCTAAATATACTTCACCAATATTTGAAATTGAAGAACCCAATGAATACTTAAAAATAAAACATGATTATACAATCATCCCTCAATATCCATTTATTTAATTGTACTCTATGGAAGACATGTCATTTTACAAAACTATAGGAGCATAACATGATTCTAAAAATGATTTTTTGGATTTAATTAAATCTTAAATGCTAAGATATTATCCCTTCATTGAAAATTATAAATCCTCTAATAATTATCTCTCTCTTTCATTGATTGAGGATAAAGATTGTTTACTTATTAAGAATGAGTTTTAATTGGCCTTTACTAAAGAGGTCGATATTGAATCTTCATTTCATGAAGGGGGAGGGGTTTATTTATTTATTCATCATTGTTTAATTATATTAAATTTTAAATTATATTTTATTTCACTTTACTAAATATTTTGATTTAGAATATTCACCAATATATTCCTTATATAATATTAATGAAGTGTTAAAAAAATAATGATTAATGATGAGGACCCATTAGTTATCATTAACATATCATACAAGAAGAGTTAAATTCTATTGTAGAGGGAGTAGATACACTGTATCCATGTTTTCCTCCATGGATAGTGAAATTTCATGAGGCCTAGAAGAAAGGGTTTTTGTTTGTTCATGATAACGAAACGTCACACACTTTTATTTTTTTGGAAAACCCCAAATACTCTCTAACTATGGGAAGTAAAAATCAAGCACCCACTAAGGGGTGGGGGTCCAAAATATGTTCTATAATCATTCCAGTTTCTATTTGATTGTATTCAATTTTCATGATTTATTTTTAATTTTATATTAGATCTTAATTAGATGTATGTAGGATATTGACACATGATTCCACTAGAAATTAATTACAAGTTTTATATTATCTTATATTTGGATTTTATTCCATTATATTTTTATTTTAGTGGGTTCCATTGAAGGGAAGTGAAATCTATGTTCATGGGGAGTTTCAAAGTAATTAGTTATTTCTATTTGTTTTCATATTTTATGAATATTGAGAATAATTGAATATTTTTATTATTTTTAACACATAAACTTGTTTTTTGAGAATTGACTTGATTTTTTAGAGAATAGATTTTAAATAACTATTTATGTGAAATTTTACATAGATTTTATATTGAATTTTTTTTATGTTTCATTGATTGATGAAATTCATTCCCATGGAATACAAATTCAAAATATTCTTCCATTATTGTGAGTTATTCTACACCAGAATTAATAATTATTCATAATACAAATACTTCTTATGGGAATCTTTTATTTTTTTGTGAGAACTAGAACTAGTGATTTTATCTGTTTCAAATATTTAGAGATAATAATTTTTTATGAAAAGAATAAGTCATTTATTTTTGTATACACATTTTATACTGAGATATAGCTGTTACATATACCCTTTTTAGCCACTATAATCCATGAATTCCCTTGTATATTTATGCCATATTACAAGATGATTTTTTTCTTAACTACCTGCACTCTATGTATTTATTCATGGATATTTCATGTTTGAGAATGAGGGAAGGGATTTTTTTGTCTATTTTATTTCTGATATACATCCTTTTTTAGTGGTGTGAGGTGAGTGTAATCATTTTACATAGTTTATAGAATGATATAATTGTGTGTGAGTCATCATTTCATTGGTGTTTATTTGTATTATCTTGTTAGCCATTATAAAATGAAATACGAAAAAAAAATAATACTAAAAATGGTGATAATATTGAATTTTTCAATATAATTAATTTTTTGAATAATTTACCTTTTATACATTTAGGTCATTAATTTTTATTCATTAATTATAGTTTAGTATCATCTCATACATCCGGAAAAAATTGAAAAAAAATAAAAATATGAAGTAAACAATCGGGTGAATTTGTATGTAATAATTCAATTAAATATCTACATGAACAATTTACTATGTGACTAAATGGTTTCATGTAATGCTTACTTCTTTTAAGGGGAATTATGTAAATAACATCTTGGGATTTCACATAAAAATTCAAGAATTATGTTTGAGAGTTCAACATCCTCTTTTTCATCCTTAATCGTAAAATTATTTTACCCACTAACCATAGAAGAACTGGTGAATTAATTCATGTTTATGTGCTACAGTGTGAAGAGAAAATAAATTTCACTATATAAAGGTTGTGCATGAATTATTAATATATGAGAATAACTCCATACTAAATCTCTCTTGGTGAGGAGTGACTAAAAATTTAGTGTTTGTTATGTTATTAATACACTGTGGATTGATTTTTTTGGATGAATGAATTTAAATTTTAGGGATTAAAAGTAAAATAGAACAGGGTATCATAACAGAGAAGTGATGGAATTCTATTATGAAAGGTGAAGAATGGTTGTCTTATATATTTTTATTATTGTTTAGATTTTTATTTAGATATTTAATGATTCCTTGATAGTGTAATGGTCATGTGTGGGGTGTGATGAATCTAACATTTTTACCCATTTTTGTCGTAATCAATTTTTAATATCAACATTTTTCTATATAATGGGTTATTATAGAATTTTTTGGTTATATAAATATATTAATTTTAATTGGAAATATGGAATATTATTTTAATTTAATATATTTAAATTTACTTTTGTATTTTGTACATAACTCATTCATAAATGATTTAAAACATAAAATTTCTTTTTTCTATGTTTTAATACATGTGGGTATTTATTTAATTTAAATGAACTCAATGTGTAATCAAACATCTAATGGACAAAACATATCTAATAATTTGGGCCTCAAAATCTTTGCATAGGATGGAATACTTTTATATATTGGAACATATCTCAAAAAATACCAATCCTATTGATCTAAAATTAACATAGAGGTGAGAGGAGTCAAGGAAATAGATTCATTAACTTAGTACATGTAAAATCTTTCCTCCTTAAAGTTTATAAATTAATGTCATGTTAGAACATGGTTATATGAATATAATTTTTTTCTGGGAACGTTTTTATTAAATATTCATAAAAAATTACATTGTTATATGTCAAATTGGTGGAATTTTTTTGTGTGTACTATAAATGAAAATATGATAAATTTTATGGAATAAATTATTCTCAAATTTAGAAATTTTTTATGGATATCATGTGATAACATTTGTCAAACTAATTTTGTGTGAAAATAATAACGCATTCCCTATAAAATTATAAACCACCTCCATTTTAAGGGGTTCACAACTTTAGTTGGACACATTTTATAGATTGGTAGGTTATTATATATTTTAATTTATCTTAATACATTTAATATATATTTGTATTCTCTTTTATTCATTTTTCTCCCTTTTTTATTTTTATTTTTTATCCACCTTGTTCTCTTCTAACAATATGAAAATTGGGTACTGACCTCGATAATGTTTTAAGGAGAAAATAAGGGATTGATTGAGTTTAACTGTTCCTCAATTTCAACATCTTATTTCTATTACAATAATTTAGGTGGTGGATTAATAGACAATAATATGTGGTTACCCAATTTTTACTACCATAATGTTCATATTAAAAATGATCAATTACCATTTTCTTATACCTTCAATATTTGTCACATTCATTTAGAGAAGAATGAAATGTATCGTGATGTTCAACAAAGTGTTCTCCTAACTAACATTGAGAATATGATTTTACATTATGGGTCAGGATGAGTATGGTGATCTCAATGTGGGTTTTCGATCTACTATTCCATTTATACAGTTCAGCCTGGATTAGAATCCTTTTAATGGGAAGGAGTCACCAGCTCCAGAAATCGATTAGGGGTTTACATCATGGGGATCCTCTATCTCGAAATAATTTATGTTAGGATTCAATAATCCTTTAGTTTATATTTTAATGCATGAATGCCGATTAGATCAATCACTACATATCATCACAGATCAAATTAAGGTGAGGTGTCCCATATTCTCTTTGAAGATGATATGGAATTATTTAACAATGTCGTACTGAATCTGTGAGGGGTATCAAAGATTCCACATGAGTATATTATATGTAGAGTGTATAGGTTTATAATCATCATAAAATATGGGTGTTCTTATAATCCATTGGTCCAATGAATCATAGGAATTACAGTGGATCTGTAATTGGTATTCAGAATAATTTCCTTCCCATAAACTACCTTGGATAACCTATGTCAATTGGTAGGGTTTTTATTTGGAAATATGTTGGTTTATTGGGAAAGATCACAAAACGTATCTATAATTCAAAATCAAATATTCTCTCATTTTTATGGTTGATCACCCTCATCATTTGTGTGTTGTCCTCCTTCCCCATGCACATCATGTCAATGCTCAAATATCCCAATATGATATTGAGAATGATTGAGAAGTTGTTATGCTAATTTATTTGGGATGGCCATAGGGAGGGGTGGTTTCATTGGTCTTGTTAGTATAGGCTGGCTCGATCGGTTGATAGTGGGTTTATAAATATAAGGGATGTTGAGGAGTAAATGAATTATCTTGAAAGATAACTAGAACATGAGGTGATAAGAAAGGAAACATGTTGCATACTAGGAATCTACATACGTACCTTATTGATATCTCTCCAATTCCATATCCCAGTTCTCCAAATCCATTACTGGTGGGTTATCGGAGAAGGGGATGTAAAATTTTGGGACTGAAACTTGGCATGTCAAATGATGTAATATCCAAACTTTCTAACCTTAGAGATGCTATTCAAAGAGGCCATAAAATACCCATCCATCATTAACATAATTTATGTCCCAACATATAAAATAATCATTGAGGATATCATAATGGAAGATGACCCCGACACTTGATGATTTGTGGGAGTCACTATTAGAACATTCATGGCGAAGGCATACAGAGATGTTGAGAACTCTTCCAAATGAAGTGACACATGGGGTGGTTGTCTATTTTGAAAATAAATTAAATTGAAAAATTATTTTTTTGGTTTGGTGGATATGTAACCATGAACTACCTAATTAAATATACATTAATGGAAAGGGGTTTCATTTAGTTTCAAAGTGACCATGTTGTCCGGACCCTTAAGAGGATTATATTGTGCAATATTCTTGTGGTAGTGAGTCGGTGAACTAGATCTAGGATTCTCTAGGGGAGTTCATCAAGTCTTTGGTGGAAGAGGTCCTAGTGGAGGAGTAACAAACAAAAAATTCATATATTAAAATTCATATTGGTCTATTTAAATGTCTTATTATGGTTATGTAAAATGTATTCATTTATTTGGTTCTATGTTTTGGATTTTAAAATACCTTTAAATTTTTGACCATTTATAATATAGTCATTGAACATTGATCACATGATTAGTATAAATATAGAGCTTTAACAAATCCAATTTACTTAGACAACAGAAGAGATGGCCTCATCCAGTACACTTTCTCCATACGAAGCCCATTTTTCGGAACATAGAAAGGAAGTGGCATCATTTGGATTCATTTTTGACCAAGACCAAGCCGAGCTTGAATATGTTAAGCACAAGAAGAACCACCCACGAGAGAAGTGGATAATGATAGATATTACCACTCGAGAAATGTTATCGTAGTCACCCCAAGAGTCTGTCACCATCACGCATCATAACCTAAGGGTTTATGTGGGTGTTTTAAGGGGTTATGTAACAAGACCCTAGACCTATGATTACGTGCATTATTTTTTATATAATAACGAATATACATTAATTTTATTATTATAACTCTGTAAAATGTTTTTAAAGCACAACTAGAATTTTTCTTTAATTTTCAACTAAGGAATTTATTTTTATAAATTAATGTATTTTTGAATTAGATATTATTTTAGAAAAATATAATTATTATTAAATTACTTTCATTAAGTACAAAATATCATATACATTTTATGAATTCAATTGTAATTTTTTAATAATTTTTGAAAGCTATCTTTGTCAAAACCCATGAATTTTCAATAAATGTCAGGTTTTTTTAAAATTGAAAATTTACATATTTAGAAAATTATTTAGATAAAATTAATACTATTTTGGAATTAGGATGTCGAAATTATCCAATGGTGATTTTTTTATAATTTTCTGAGATAGTCGATTCTTTTGATAAAAATTAAATACTCCTTAAATATATAATGTGTTTTATGACATCATAATGACCAAATAGTGATTTAATAGAATACTATAACCATTATGTTCGGCCAATATATGTTTTATCATTAAAATAATTTAATTTTATATTAATTTGATTTATTTTACAATGTATTAGTGGACCCTTCAAGACATATAAAACATTTTAGCTTTTTAAATTGATTTCCATGTATGTGTGACTCACCTCCACATAAGAAACCCTATTATATTAGGAATTTTGAAAATTTTCCTTATAAATTATATTTTTTTCACTGCCCTTTTTCAAAAACAGTGGGGAAAAAACTATGGGCTCGTGAGTGGGTTTGATTAGTTTAATATGTGGTGTCCCAAACCTAAATAATAATGAATTGCCTCTCTTTTCCTATATAAACCCACCCGAGGTCCCACTTCATCCGCACTCAAATCCTTTGGAGTTCAACCAACCCCTGACCTCATCTCCCCATAATCATTCCATGGTGTCCTAATCTCCCAATAAACCTCTCTCAAGCCTCTCCCAAGCTTTTGGGATCACACTTCTATGTAAGGGATTGCTTCCTTCCTTTTTTTTATCAAAGTTTCTTAATATTCTTATTCCCTTTTATTTTAAATTATCAATTTTGGGGTATGATTTATTACCTCCCCATATAAACTTATTTATGTTTGAATGATATTATACCCCTTTATCTCTCATTAAATGCATCTCATGTACACCAATTACTATGCTAAAATTCCGAAATAAATTTCTCTCTTCTCATTTACATTCCAGAAATTATTTTGAATCATGAATCTAAATTCCATTAAAAATTTTGGGACATGTATATAGATGACCCCCTTACTGTCCCTTTCATTTACATGTGATGAGACACCCCTTTATCTATTATTATATATTTTTATGAATTTTTATGTCTCTTTGTTATGCTGTTGAAATTGAGAAACGTTTTTCCAAGCCAAAGTTATTATGTAGAGAATACCATGACCAATGCTCTATCAAGGGTATTCACCTTTATTCGTGATACCCTCATTTCACTTGAATTAGCATTATATTTTCATGTATGAATTCCCCATTCCTTTATCATGGAATAAATTATTAATTTTTAATGAATCCATGTTTTATGATCCATGGGGCACACTTATGCATGAAATAAAATATTAAAAGATGGTGTTCCCTGATAGCGCTCCAATGGATTGGGTAATGTATAGTATCATGATATGTCAAGTGCAATGAGTGTTGACTAATGCTAATTAAAGTGAAATGAGGGTATACTCGTGCTTCATGTGAAATGAGGGATTACTCATGCTCCATGTTCAATGAGCGTTGCCTCATACTAAATCCATGTTAAGTGTTATTTGCACATTTCCATGTTATGATTATCATGCTTTATCATGCCTTTATGTTCATGTTATTCTTGTTCTCCATATATATGCCTATTGTCTATCATGTACCGTATTCTTCATGTTATTTCATGATTATTCCCTTACTAGGCTTTATACCTTATGCTTTTCTTATGCATGTCCTCAAGTTATACTATGCAATGCTAAGTACGAGGGAATGCAGTGGTCTTGTAAAATAAGTTTTCAATAAGATGTTGATTTCAATGATTTATGTTGTTATGTAATTTTCCTATTCTCCAAAGACACCAGACCTTTCGATCTTCTATGTTATATCAAGTGAAGTTTTTATGTAATGAATCATGGTTAATTGTGTAATAAGAAACATGGTTGTTATAGTTGGTATCAGAGGATAGGTTTAGTTATATTTTGTATTAGGTTTAGAAAACCCTAGTGAAGACTTAGAGACAAGACTAAGCATAATAAAAACATCCCTATGTTTTTGTGGGTATTGAGTAAGTGGTTTATCAAGAAAATACATCTTTGTCTATATACGAGCAGGTAGAGGAGGCTCTATCACATATGTTCCTAGGGGTAAAAACCCTTACGAGGAGTTTCAGGCTTGACCCAGGGTATCCTGTTTCACAACAATGGGCATTACAACACCCTTGGCTATGACACTCTCTAGGTATATGCATTGGTAAATTCACAAGCTTATTATGAACCATTATTATGGGAATTAAAAAAAATTCCCCTAATAATATATGTTAGAATGTATATGATGGATAACATAGATTGAAGCCTATAGATTCATATGTTAAGGAAATAAAAGATATTTATATGTTATCTATTTTGAACTTGGATTACTCTTTATGTTTTACCCCTAAAATTCTTTTTATTACATCAAATTTAATGTAATAGAAGGAATTGGGTTAAAAACATATATGAAGATCAATGTGATGACTATGCTATTAAGATTCCCAATCCAATGGGAGAATGAATCGAAAACTCTGTCATGATTCTCACTCATTTAACTGAAGATTTGAATACAAACTTTGTTTAAGAGTTATGTTCAACACCCCCCCCCCCAAAGAAAGAACAAGTTTCTATCGAGGGATTCATGAGACAAAGGCCTCCTAATTTTAATGGATCATCTAATCCATTAATCACCGAACAATATATCAACTCCATTGGAAAGATCTTATCCATCCTTTAATGATCCGAACAAGAAAAGGTTCTCATGGATGCTTATCGTATGGAGGGTGAAGCTGATCAGTGGTGGACATTGATCAAAAATATGAATCAGGAGGAGGAGATCAAGGTGTTGGAAAGGATGCATTTCTAGAATATGTTTTTTGATAAATATTTTCTACACACCATCCGGCTTAATATGGAAGGTGACTACTATTCCCTCAAGAAATATTGATGAAAAATCCATTAGAGCATATGAGGAAAACTTCACAAGGATTGAACAATATGCCTCTATCTTTGTCATTACCCCTGAATGCAAGGTTGACCACTTCTTTGGTGGGCTGAAACATAGCCTGTGGAAAGCCCTTGTGATTTCTGACTTCGATAGCTATGAGGAAATTGTCTGATTTTCCCCAATGGTCAAAATGGAGATCATCAAATCTCAGGGGTATCATGGGGATAAGAAGCCTAAGGTGGATTTCAATTTTGTAGGTCCGATGGATAAATCCAACGTTTCTAAGAAGATCAAACACCCCACATTCCTAAGGAACAGAAGGAAGCACCCCAGAAATTTCATGAAGGGGATGAGGAAATGCTTTAGGTGTGGCAGAGAAGGACACCTAGCTGTTAACTACCATCAAGAAAAACCCATGGCTGCGGCATATGAGAGGAACACTATATTCGACTCTCAATGCATTGTTCATTCCCTCAACTACAAAGAACTGGGGAATCTTGAAAATCAGTTCCCTAAGACAAGGGTTTCCAGAGGAAACAAATAACCTCCCAGGAAGAAAGGGAGAGATTTTGCCATCACCTCCACCAAAGTGAACCCAACAACGAAGTGGTGATAGTTATTCTAGTTATTAATTCAAGAATATAGGACATTATTTTTTATTTAGGTTTTACACATTCTTTATATCCCTAATGTTTAGTAGAACAATCCCCCCACCACTAGAAATCATGGAAGTAAAGATGTCGGTGACTATAGAAAATGGGGAAATCATTGCATCCCATGAATATAACTCATCCACTATCATAGTTAGTGGATCGAACTTCCCAGAGAACCTCATCACGCTACCTCTGGTGTAAATTCATGAAATTCTTGGCATGGATTGGTTTTCCCTATATAGAGTCAACATAAATTTCCATGAGAGGGAAATCACTCTTCATGTGGCGAATCGACCCCTGATTCTGTACAAGTGCAAGGAAGAAGATGAATCGTCTTTAGCTCCAACATCTCAAGCGTGTATATTAATACCCTCTGAGAATGTATATTTGGATCAGATTATTAAGTCTAAGGAGGAAATCATCCTTGGAGACATGCCTAATGTGAGGTAATTCGCAGAAGTGTTTCCTGAGGAAATATCTAGTCTTCCTCCTAGAAGAGATGTGGAATTCTCAATTGATCTTATTCATGGGGCGTTGCCAATATCCAAGACTCCATATAAAATGGTTTTTGTGGAGCTTGAGGAGATGAAGAAATATATATTGCAGAATCTAGATAAAGGGTTTATAGGCCCAAGTGCTTCAACATGGGGTGCACCAGTCCACTTCATCATGAAGAAGGATGGGTCAATGCACCTTTGAATCGATTATCGTGAGCTTAACAAAATCACAATAAATAACAAGTATCATATCCCACATGTTGATGACCTATTCGATCAGATTCATGTGTCACAATACTTCTCCAAGGTAGATTTACAGTTGAAATATTATCTTGTAATGGTAAATAAGGATGATATCCCTAGGACTACTTTTAGTACAAGATACGGGATCAATGAGTTCACAGTAATCCCTTTCAGACTCACTAATTCTCCAAAAATCATCATGGAATTTATGAATAGAGTTTTTAGATATTACCATGACAAATGTTTTTTAGTCTTTATAGATGATATTCTAATATACTCCAAAACCAAGGAGGATCATGAGAAGCATCAATGAATTGTACTAGAGACCATGCGTAAGGATAATTTCTATGCAATGTACAACAAGGGAGAGTTTTGGTTGAAGGAGGTCTCATTCTTGGGCCTTATCATCAAAAGAATTGGGATATATGTGGATCTCTCTACGATAGATAAAATAGAGTAATGACCGAGGCCAACATCTGTAACGGATATCTGTAGCTTTTTGGGGTTAACTGGATATTATCGAAAATTTGTGAGAAATTTCTTACGATTGTACAACCCTCTTACCAAGATAACTTGAAAGGGGGTAATGTTTTCTTGGAGTGATGAATGTGAATAAATCTTCAAGGTTTTTAAAAAGAGGGTTATCACTGCCCCCATTCTCACTTTTCCCACAAGTGGAGAACAATGTGTGGTATTCAGTTATGCATCGAAGAAGGGAATGGGTTTTTTTGTTGATTCAGAATGAACAATTCATTGCCTATAGTTCAAGGAAATTTATGGTTCATGAGAATAATTATCCGAAACATGATCTGGAGATGGCTATAGTGATCTTCAATTTATAAATAGGGCAGAAATATCTCTTTGGTGAGAAGTGTCAAATATATACGGACCAAAAAAACTCAATTATATATTCACACAGGAAGAGTTGAACATGCACTAATGAAGATTGTCAAAGATGATCAAAAACTATGAATACTCAATCCATTACTACCATGAGAAAGAGAACAAAGTGGATGATTCTCTATGTAGAAAGGACACAATGATTCTATCATTGATGATAATTGAGAAGGATCCAATCTTCTTAGATTTGATGAAGATGTACATGGGAATCATATATAATGGAACATCATCAATCCTTTCACAAATGATTGATTAACCATCTCTTTTGAAAAAGGAAAAGGATGCTCAAAAGGATGATTTAAGAATTCAGAAGAAAGTGGAAGCTATCAAAAAATAGAAATCCTTGGAGTATAATGTTAATTAAGAAGTAATTTTGAGATTTGGGAAAATTATATGTGTTCCTTCATGTTCGGAGATGAAGAAGGAACTTTTGGATGATTCACATAGTTCAAATTTCTCTATTCACCTAGGAAACACAAAGATGTATCGATATCTATGAGAGAATTATTTTTATGATAATGTGAAGAAGGAGATCACTGAGTATACATCAATGTGCCTGGTGTGTCAGTAAGTGAAGTCAGAGAGAGAGAAGTCTAAGGGGATGATGCCACCATTTCCCATAACAACATCGAAATGGTAGAACATCACCATGGACTTTGTCACTGGACTTCCGAAAACATCCAAAGGCAACAATGGAATATGGGTTTTTTGGATCGTCTTACAAAGTCTGCACACTTTATTGAAATTCAGGAGGATTTCTCATTGGATCAACCAACATGAATACATATTAGGGAAGTGTTAAGGGTGCAAGGAGTACCTCTATCTATTGTATCTGATCGAGATCCCAGATTCCCCACTATGTTTTGGAAGAGACATCAGCATGCAATAGATACTAAAAAGAACATTAGTATGGCCTATCATCCTCAAACTGATGGAAATATGAGTGAACTATTTAGACACTTGAATATATGTTAAGATCATGATCAATGGAATTTAAAGGAGTATGAGATCAACATCTTCCTCTGGTTGAATTCTCGTATAAAACAGTTTTCACTCGAGCATCTGAATGACAACTTATGATTCCCTATACGGGAAGTGGTGCGAAACACCATCATGTTGTGATGAAGTCTGTGATCATAAGTTTCTAGTACCATAAATGGTCGAGGAAATGGAGAAGAAGGTGACAACCATTTAGTATCATATCAAGGTAGCCCAAAGTCGACAGAAGATTTATGCAGATAACCGTTGATGAGACCTTCAGTTCAAAGATGGAGACATGGTGTTTCTATGAATATCTTTGTGGAAGAAGGTCATGAGGTTTGGAATGAAAAGGAATTTATGTCGTAGGTACATAATCCCCTTTTAGAATCTTTATCATGTCAGGGTTGTGACCTATCGACTATCACTTCCATCTACTATGGCCAAAGTACATGATTAATTTCATGTATACATCTTACGGAAGTACGTATCGGACCCTTCACATGTACTCTCTTTAGAGGTAGTACAGTTATAGGATGATCTTTCTTATGAGGAGCAACCACTGAATATCATAGATCATTGAGAAAAAGTTCTACGAATAAGACAATGCCCCTCTTCTAGGTGTTGTGGCGAATCCACATGTTTGAAGAAGCGATGTGGGAATCATATGAAGTGATATAGAAGAATAGCCCACATCTGTTTTAGTGTGGGAAAAAGAAATTTCAAGGGAAATATTTCTTTAGGTGGGGTGATTGTAACGACCCAAAAAATTCATTAATTAAAATTCCTCTTGGTCAATTTAAATTTCTTCCTCTGGTTAGGTAAAAATATCCCTTATTTGGTTCTATTTTTTGGATTTTTAAATTCCGTTAATAATTGTAACTATTTCTAATATAGTTGCTGAATTGTGATCACAGGATTAGTACAAATATAGGACTTTAAAAAAAATCCAATTTTCTAAGACAGAGGAAGCGATGACCTTATCTAGTAGACCTTCCCCATACGTAGCCCATTTGTCAGAGCTCGAAAAGGAGTTGGCATCATTGGAAATTGCTCTTGACCATGCCTAATCTGAGCTTGAATATGCTAAGCTTGAGTGGAATAGCCTATGAGAGAAGTGGAAGTTGATATAGATTACATCTCGAGCAATGTTTTCCGGGTGACCCCAAGAGTCTGTCACCATCGCACACCTTACCCTAAGGTCTTATGCAGGTGTTATAAGGGTTTATGTAACATCACCCTAGCACTATGATTATGTGCATTATTTTTGTATATTATAATGAATATACATTCATTTTTATTATTGTAACACTATAAATAGTTTTTAAATCACAAATAGTATTATTAGTTCATGTTCAACTAAGGAATCTATTTTGATAAATTAATAGATTTTTGAATTAAATAACATTATTATAAAATATTATTATTATTAAATTACATTAAATAATCATAAATGATCATATAAATATTATGAATGAAATTGTAATTTTTATTATGGTTCGAAAGCTGTCTTTGTCAAAACCCATGAATTTTCGATAATGTCAGTTTTTATTTTAAAAGTAAAAATTCACTTATTTAGAAAATTATTTAGATAAAATGAATAATATTTTTGGAATTAGGGTGTTGAAATTATAGAATGTATAATTTTTAATAATTTTCTGAGATAGTCCAATTTTTGGGTAAAAATTAAATACCGTTTAAATATATAATGTTTTTATGACATCATAATGACCCAATAGTGATTTAATAAAATAATACAAAAAATTTGCTCAGCCAATGAACTTTTTACGATTTAAATAATGTGATTTTATTTTTGTCTGATTTATTATGCACTACTTTAGTGGACCCTTCAAGACTTATAAATCATTTTAGATTTTTAAATTGATTTCCTTGAGAGTGTGACTCACATCCACAAAAGCAACCCTATTATTTTAAGAAGTTTGGCCATTAGCCTTATATAATATTTTTCTCCCCTACCCATTGGAAAAAAGCTATGGTAAAAAACTATGGGTTGGTTTGTGTTTTTGATTACATTCATATGTGGTGTCCAAAACCTAAATAACAATGAATACCCTCTATTTTCCTATATAAGCCCACCCAAGCTCCCACCTCATCTTCACTCAAATCCTTTTTAGTTTGACCAAAATCTTCCCTCCTCTCTTTAAAATCCTCCCATGGTTCCCCAAGCTCCCAATAAGCCTCTCTCAAGCCTCTCTCATGCTTTTGGGATCACACTTCCATGTAAGGGATTCATACCTTTCTCTTTTTATCAATGTTTCGTAATATTGTTATGAGCTTTTATTTTCAATTATAATTGTTGGGGTATGATTTGAACCTTCCATATACTGCCCTATTTATGTTTGAATGATGAGATACCCCTTTCTCTCTTATTAAATGCCTCCCATGTACACATGTTACTATGTTTAAATTGCAAAAGAAATTTCTCTCTCCTCATTTACATTCAACAAATTATTTTTTATCAAGTATATATATTCCATTAAAATTGTTCGTACATGTATCTATATGACCCCCTTACTGTCAATTTCATGTAAATATGTTGAGACACCCATTTCTCTCTCATCAACCATTTTTGTGAATTCTTATGTCGCGCATTTCTGCTGCCAAAATTGCAAAATGTTTTTCCAATCCGATGTCATTGTGTTGTGAAAATCATGACCATTTCTCTATCAAGGGTATTCAAAATTTTGAATATTTAATTATTTATTATAGTGTTTTATGTATGATTTCCATATTACTTTATCGTGTAATTAATGATTATTTTTAATGAATCCATGTTTTATGATCCATGTAGCACATATATGCATGAAATGAAATATTTAAAGAGGGTGTGACCTGATAGTGTTCAAATGCATTAGGTAAAGTATAGTATCAAGATATGTCATGTGAAATGAGTGTTGAATCATTCTAATTCAAGTTCAATGAGGGTTTACTCATGCTTTATGTGCAATGAGGGATTACTAATGCTCTATGTGTAATGAGCCTTGGCTCAGGCTAAATCCATGTTAAGTGTTGTTGCCAAATTTCAAGGTTATGATTATCATGATTTATAATGCCTTTATGTTCATGTATCTCTTGTGATCCATTGATATACGTATTTTCTAACATGTACTGTATTCCTCTTGTTATTACATGTGTAATTCATTACTGTGCTTTATAGCTCATCCTTTTCTTATGCATGTCCCTAGGTTAACCTATGTAATGCTAAGTATGAGGGAATTTAGTGGTCTTGTAAAAGAAGTTTTCAATAAGATGTTGTGTTCTATTAATTATGTTTTTATGTGATGTTCCAAATCCCCAAAGACACTATACCTCTAGATCTTCTATGTTGTATCAGGTGATGGTTTAATGTAATTAATCATGATTATATATGTAATAAAGAACATGGTTGGTATGGAGGACTTCATTAAGAAATGGTTTTGTGGTTCCTATAATAAAAGATTGAAAAAATGGGTCCGAGTACTACTCCTGGAACCTGGTATGTTTAGAAATTAAGGAACCCATCTCATGACAGAGAACCCCATATTTCTAGATGGAATATTTTGGTTAGAAAATGATGAATCATCACGAAAATCATAAAATTTATTTATAACCATGTCGAGGAACCCTCCATCAGGAATTATATAGTTATATGTATTCTCTATGTTTCTTCCATACCTCCGTAGATGGGGCACTGGGTGATATGGAACCCTCCCCAATAGGGTCTCAAACTATATGTCGATGGTTCCCACAGCCAAGGCTACATGTGGGGGAAGCTATTATCATGGATTGCAGTGGTTCAATTATTTTTTCCTTTAGTGCATGTTATGGGACCGATGAATCTCTCAAGTAAGAATCAATTCCCATGTTCCATGGTCCATAATTATATAATAACTGAAAAATACCCATATCTAATGTGGAGATATACTAAATAATTGTATATGATTCTTTCAAATACCTCTCGTCATCCACATGGAATGTTTCCTACATGATCAGTAAATGTAAGGACATCTCCTATAATGCAATTGAGATCCTATATACACAGTATGAGGGTAATCACGTGACTAATTTCATACATTCCATGTTTCTTGGACTTCACCCTAATTTTATTCACCTAGACTAGATCCCTGCATGCTGGGGGTCATTACCTTATTGTCTAATATTACCTTGGTCCCCACCTCTTTAGGCCACCATAACTTTTTCTTGAGTTATTATAAATTCTAATTAACTAATAAAAATTATAATTTGGATGGATGAATAATTGAAGATTTAAATTGAATATAATTTCACAATGATGGAATATGATAAGAATAAAATATATTCTCTAGACACTATAATAGTGGAAATCAATGTTTAATGGAAGGAATGAAAAAACAAATAAGAATAATAATAGGAATTTATTATTCCGTATACATTTTATGTTGATTAAAACTAGGAATACTTAAAGATTCAACCAAATTAGCCAATCGACTCTCATTGGACATTTTCTAAAGAGGATTCTAATGTAGACATGTTTTCTGATAGAACTGTCGGTGAAAAAACCGATTCTATGGAACATTGGTGGCATTTGAAAGATGATAAAAATCTATTTCATTCTCTTATATTCTAAAATTAGAAATAATCTCCTATGTTCCTCACTCCATGTTTATAAGAAGATAATATTATTCTCCTACTAAGATCCAGTTTCTATAATTCTTTCCTAAGGAGATCAATATTAAATAGACATCATAAGATGGGTAATATTAATTTATTATTTCATATTTGATTAATTATCATAAAAGGAATGTCTCAATAATAAACCCTTCATAAATTTTTTATTACATTTGATTAAACTACATAGGCCATGGATTATGTTAATGAAGAGTCTAAAAAATTCATGGCCAAATAAGATGAGGACCCATTATTTCTCCTTCTAGCATTATACAAGATAAATTATATTGTCATGGGGGGGGAGAAATGTAACCACATCTAAGGGTTACCCTATGATAAGAGAATTTTGAATAGTAATGTGAGAATTAATTTTGAGTTTTTCATGTTATATTTGGGATAACCCACTGAAACTGACTAACTAGTAGTAGTAATGACCTAGCACCTACATGGGGGTACAAACCGTTTTCTATCCCATTTTTTAATTATATTTATTATATTTATGTTTTTAATGTTATGGTTTATTCTTAAATTATTGAAATATAGTAGCCGTATATAGGAACACACCTCAAGGATACCACTGAAATATCTATATAGGTTGTATCATTCCTTCTATTTTCATTTTCTTCTCTTCTAGTCTAATTTATTTGAGTTGAATTGAAGTGTAGTGAAAATAAGTGTGGGTGGGGGGAGTGTCAAAATTAATAGTTTTTTTATGTATTATTTATTTTTATTTTTTATATGATAATAAAATTGAGTTTAAATGAATTCTAATATCATTTCTCACATTTTGATTGATTTTTGTATAGCAGATATGATTTTATAGTGTATGGATTTTATATTACTATTGTTGTGAGAACAATTACCTTGAATTTAATTTTTAATCATATTTATTAGTTTAAATGTTTTTTTAAATATAATCCAATGAAAAAAATATAAAAATGTATTTCTAGTCCTTTGAATTTCTCTAAACAATAATGAATTATTTTTCATAATTATAACACATTTTTAGATGGAGAAATCCTTCAATGGTCCCATGAATTCATCCTTGGATAAAACATAGGCATATTATTACTTGGTAACCAGTCCCGGGAAGTGCCACAAGGCTACGTGGAAAACTGGAGTACTACGCGGAAATCTGCTTCCCTGAGTAGAAAACCGCTTCCTCGCACCGAAAACCAGCTCCTCGTGTGGAAAACAGGCATGACCTGAAGAGGGTTTTCATGCCCCGAGGATAACATCTACACCATCACCCCAGGTCTTGGTTTTCAGCACGGACTGAATTCTGTGCGCACCCATGGCCCCTAATCGCCTCTAAATAGAAGTGAATCCCCCCCCTCCTGCCACTTCTGGCAGCTGAAGAATCTGAACCATCTCCCCTGCATGGAATTCATCACCTCCACATGAAAATGTTGAGTTCCAGGTATGGGAATTTCCACGACAGGTCTCCCAGGGGTTCCACTTCACACAGGACCACACGAGCTTCACCCTCGCCCAAGTCCTTCAGTGTTGGGATCCTTTCATTCAAACCCTTCCACTTGTGTGAAAAACCTCAGCCCTTCCTTCAATGAAAACCCTTCCAATAGAATTAAAAACATTGGCCTTTCTTTTCCCGCAATACCTTCAATATTCTCACAAAACCTAGGCCCCTCTTTTCACGCAAATCGATTCCATTGTGCTCACCCCTTCCTTTCTTCTCAACTTGTCCATTTGTGCCCAACAACCCCTATTTTCATGCCAATTGTGCGCAAGCCTCTCCTTTTTCACTAAAACCTTCTTCCTAAGAACAACCTTTATCATGTTTTTGATTTCCGACTCCCAGGAACCATATTCGAGAACTTCTTAAACACATGAAACCTATGTTACACACCCTTCTCCTGTACGGCCCTCCATGATTGTACGACGTGATTTCAAGGTCCCTTGGGTGGTGATTCCTGTTGTGTTGCTTCGCCTCATTCTTCTTCATATAGGCATGCTGACAACTATTTATTCTTCTCATTCCCATGATAACTTGTCCTATCGATGGATTAATCCATGAAACCCACTCACCATGACATAGCCGATGCCTTCCCTTCCCCAAGAGTGTGCGGGAATTAGTAATATAATTCCTAGGGGTGTGGAGTGAACCCACCTAATCCGAGCTACATGAAGTTAAACTACAATGAATAATTTCCCTAAACACATGACATTAAACTATGACCCCTCCCCATGCATCATATGAGGGGTGCCCCATCTCTGAAATTCTCCACGCCTGCTCATCTACACATGAGTAATAACTTCCTCACATGGAATGAGATTCTCTTTGTTCGAGCGGCGTCTGTCCGTAGGGTAGGGAATCCATTATGGTGTAAGCCCCATATCTGTTCTATTGGGAGATAGTATCCCTACTCCCCCTCATATCTTCTATGACAAGGACCAAAGATGAGATGGTAACCATGAGCTCCATCATCCCATCCCTCTTCCTTTGGGCTTCATCGCCACCTAGGCCTCCATCCTGGAGTATGTCCTAATATCTATCTCCCTAGGATACTAACCATGCATAAGACCATGTTTCCTCTTTAGGCTGCTAACCATGCATAATCCATTATTTCCTTTTTGGGCCGCCAACCACGTGTAAGCCCCACTCCACTTCCCATGGATGCACATTTCATGACGTGATCGTCATGTCATTACTACCTCTTGTTTCTCACACCGACATTGGCTCACATGGCCTTAGAGTTAGAATTAACGATGAAAACATTTGTGGGATGCCTTAGTGTGTAAGCCCCAAACCATTCTAAACTATGTGGATGTTGATCCTTGTCAAGGAAAGTTACATAGGATGCCTCTAGGAGGTTCAATCCTAACACTTATTATCCCTGACCCCCCTCAGATCCATTCAAAAAACCCTTCTAAACTATGTGGACATTGATCCCTGCCAAGGAATTGTACGTAGGAAGCCTCCCTATGGTTCATGCCTAACACATTTGGGTCTCGAACCCCTTCACGTTGGTTCACCAAAACCTTCCCAACTATGTTGACTTTGTTCCTTGCCTAGGAAAGGTATGTAGGATACCTCCCTATGGTTGATGCCCAACACCCATCTGTTCCGACCACTCCACATTGGTCCACCTTCACCCCACATAACATTAAACTATATGCTCCCTTTTTATAAGGCCCCAGCCATAAAACTTACTTAATCTTGAGTTATTACAAGATTACACATTGAGGATCTTTTTGGGGTTAGAGTTTTAGAGAATTAGATCATAAAACTTTCATTACATTCCACATATAAAAAAAGTGGTTACATAAAGATAGTATTCTTCATTCCCATCAATGGAAACATATTTAAAATAAAACATTGATTATTTCTTGACACTTCCTTGACACTATCATCATATCATGTACCTTTCTCTTGACCTGTGAAAAAATTTTCAAAAAAAAACTTGGGATGAGCATAAAAAGCTCAGTAAGAGATATAAAAATATGGAAAGGAAACATGGGTTCATATATACATAAGAATGAAATCATAGGTTACCCATAAAACATAACCACTTTAACATACCTCATCAAATCATGAATAAATCATAGAAATCATAAGACATAAAGGTAACTTCAGGTATTCATAACATTCTTACATAGGGAGTAACCCTCTTGGTTACGTTTGGAATACCCATCACAGTATATTCCCTAAATCTCTTCGGAGAAACCTTAACATTTCACTCCTTCACGTTACCCAATGCATTGGAGAGCTATATCGGGCTCACCCGCCTATAGTCTATCACGGAACCACCCGTCTTCATAATAATTCCCAAGAAAATCAACATAATCGTATCACATAAAACATACATAAAGGAAAAATAACATTCCCACCTTTCAATCACAAGATATCAGTACAACACATTGATATAAAAACATTATGAAAACCATTTTCAATACCAAAATAAAAGAAAATTAAAACATGGTATTTATTTTTCTTTTAAAAAGAATGTATGGATTGTAGAGGAAGCCGAAACTCAAATAACGGTCACGACGGTGGAGAAGTCGTTCTCGCCGCATACGTACGACAAAAACATTCCCTTTTGTTGTTTAGTAAAACGCTTCGTATAAAAAATATTCCTTTTGGATAAACGTAAAAGTCAAAGGGGTTTATACACCGTATAAAAGAAGGTTGTGTATAAAACAAAATATGCCTCAATGAAAGGAGATTGAGACGAAGTCCCATACCTCGGGTCCGACTTGACACGGTTGTTCTTTAATCTCCTGAATAATAAACTCGATTTAATTTATACTTCTTTAAGAACCTTTTTCAAGTTCATTATTCCTTTTATTTCACTTATTTCCATGTCATGAACACTATGTAATTATTGAAGTTAATAACGGTCGTTTTAACGATCATTTGTACTTGAGTCAAAAATAAACCCTTTATAATCACATGTTGTTCATGTATCCATTATATCCAGAATTATAATCATTATGTATATATCATATATATCCAGTATATACATGCATTTATAATATTACATAATCATTTATAGGTAAGAAATGAAATGCACCGTTCATGGAGACGGTAAGCCGTACGTACGCATGAACGCTAATTTCATTTCTATTTCGTATTTTATAGAATGGAATCATAATGATATAAAGGTATATTATAATTCCAGTATAATATCTTATATAATATCATTGTTCCATCCTTTATACATCCCACACATGGTATTTAACGAATCAAATCACTTTGAGGGGGCGGTAGTCCGCACTTCCTTAAATGAAGATATCGCGTTTACCCATAATGGAAACCATAAAGGTATGACCAAAAAGAAAAAAACAGAAGCTTAAGGAAAACATAAACATATTATATATCATTTATAAATATAGTGACATCTTATTGGCCACCTTTGAAGGTGTTAAAAGAATGTTGAACAATCATCGTTTCGGGAGGCATTATTTCACCATCCACGGAAACAGTATGTTCGTTAACCATTAGATGTAGGTGTGTGTAATTGTAGCTCGAATACATATTATAAAAACATCCTAGTATATTTAGGATACTAGAGTTGTTACAAATAAAATAATAAAAAGAGTTTAGGGGTTTGGAGAAGCAAAATAAAACAAAAGGACTCAAAAGAAGACATTACCTTAAAATCGGGTAACTCCTTTTGGTTTGAGCTCAAAGGCTTCCTTGGGAAGACTTCTGCCCAAAGTGAGGCCTCAAGGGGTAATAGAGGGATGTGGAGAGACAAAATGGGCAGGGGTTGGCCGAGCCAAAGGCTTTGGGAGTGTGGGTAATGAGGTAGAGGTGGGGGCCTTTTATAAGAGGAGAGGAGGGGCACTCTTGGAAAGTAAAGATAAGTTACTTTATTTTAAAATGAGTTTCGGATTCAAAAGATCCCAAATTTATATAATTATATGATAAGGTGATAAGGGTTCGAAATAAACTCATCCAATTGGTTTTGGCCATGTGTTGGTTTTAGATTTTACATTAACTTTCCATTTTATTTGAATCGTTAAATAATGAGGTCATCGCTGCATCATCATGATGTCATAAATAATTTAATTTATTTAATGTATAAAAAAGATAAAAAAAATACTATGATGTAGGAAATCTTTTTATATTTCTAATTAATATTTATAGTCAAAAATTGGACTTTTATAACTCCATGTAAAAATTGTTTTAGTAAAATAACTCATGTTTGTGTCATTTTTACTTTAACATTAAATAAAAAGTTATTTATGTCATTTCCCAACCAAAGTGGCTCCGTGGGGTCCCCAAGTTGACCCATGGCTTTTCTTGGTCGGCCATGACACATCCAATGAGGGTAGGACATGTGTCAAGCTCATCTCATACTATTAAAACATTATTTTTACCTTAAACTACACTAATTACCACTAATCGCGATTAAAAACTTAATAAGTTACTATTCACCAAAAAATTATTATAATATCATTGATCCACATTTTACTTCTTAATGACAACCATTTATATCGGATTTTTGAAATTAAAAACACAATGATGGCAAAATTTCATTTAAACGGAAAAATCATTTTTTATAAGTACCACTTAGTGGTTTCACTATTCATCAAAACTTGATGTTTTTCAAAAAATTACCAAAAATTCACCCTAAGCTATATCTGATATTCCGAATTCAAAAATGATGTCTATTTTACAAAACTCAAATAATATAAGTTACATTAATTAATTTAATAATTAATTCCCACTGTCATGACAAATAGTGGGTTTTTTTGAAACAATATCTATGAAAAGTTTGGCATTAGGTTATGACCAATTCCAAAGTGAAATTAATCCTAATGACCACCATTAAATTAAATGGTAAAATTATATTCAAATTACACTTTAAGACCAATTAAAAATATAATCTAACAATATAATTAAATTAAATGAAAAAGCAGTTTTGATGTAAAATGCAGTATTTTTCACTATTCATTAAAAAATGAACATTGTCAGAAAAATACCAAAAATTTATCCAATGTAAAATTAAATGTCCCAATAATAATGAATATGTTTATTTTGACAAATATAGATTTTAAAATTGTCAAAGTATTTATTTAAAAAGGGTTTTCCATCAAAAGGCAGTAAAACAATCTTTTAAGAATATTATTGTATTCCATGTTTAAGATTGGATTTATTTTCATTTTAAGCCTCTAAAACACTATCTAATTCATTAATAGACATAGATAAAAATATCTATTATTCATTACTTACTTGGGATGTTACATCCTTCCCCCTTTAGAAAATTGCGTCCCCGCAATTTATTTACTTATCAAATAAATGGGGGTACTTATCCCTCATTGCATTTTCAGATTCCCATGTTGCCTCTTACATCATGTGGTTTTTCCACAAAACCTTTACCTGATTAATCACCTTATTCCATAACACTTGCTCCCTGTGGTCAAGAATCTGGACCAGTTGTTCCTCATAAGATAGGTTCTCTTCCAGCTGAACTACCTCTGGACTCAAAACATGAGATGGATCTGGCATATACTTTCTCAACATCGAAACGTGAAAAACATTGTGTACCTGAGATAAACTCGGAGGTAAAGCCACCCGGTATGCAACTGATCCAACTCTCTTCAGAATTTCATATGGTCCAATAAACCTTGGACTCAGCTTTCCTTTCTTACCAAATCGCATCACACTTTTCCATGGTGAGACTTTGAGAAAAACATGATCACCTACCTTGAAACATAGATCCTTCCTCCGGTTATCCGCATAACTCTTCTGCCTGCTCTGAGCTGTTCTCATGTGCTTCTGAATCAGCTGAACTTTTTCTGCCATCTCTTCTACCAATTCTGGTCCCATCAACTTCCTTTCACCCACTTCATCCCAGAAAGCTGGAGTTCGACACCGCTTCCCATATAGTGCCATAAATGGTGCCATCTGTATACTAGAATGAAAACTGTTATTATATGAAAATTCAACCAAAGAAAGATGTTGGTCCCAACATCCCTGATAATCCATAGAACAAGCTCATAGCATATCCTCCAAGGTCTGGATTGTTCGTTCTCACTGCCCATCTGATTGAGGATGAAAAGCTGTACTAAAATTTAATTCAGTACCCAACGACTTCTGAAGGCCTTTCCAAAAGTTAGAAGTGAACCTGAGATCACGATCAGTTAAAATGGAGAGAGGAACTCCATGTAACCTGACTATCTCTTTAAGATACAAACGGGAAAGATGATCTAGGGAAAAAGTATATCGTATAGCAAGGAAATGAGTAGATTTAGTCAAGCGATCAACAATAACCCAGATTGCATTACTACCTCGAGATGTCTTCGGTAATCCCACAACAAAGTCCATGGATATATTCTCCCATTTCCACTCTGGCACTGGTAAAGGCTGAATCATCCCTTTCGGTAACTGCCGCTCTGCTTTAACCTGCTGACAAGTTAAACCCTTCACAGTAAAATCAGCAATATCACTTTTCATTCCATCCCACTAGTAATACCACCGCAGATCTCTATACATCTTAGTACTTCCAGGATGAACTAAAAATGGAGAACTATGAGCTTCACATAACAACTCTCTCTTCAACTGTGAATCACAAGGCACACCCAAACTCTTCCCAAATATCAAAACGCAATCATTATCAATGTTGAATTCAGGCAACTTACCTTTCTAAACCAGCTCTACCTTTTTCTACAACTCACTGTCTTGCTTCTGTGCTTACATGATTCTATCTGATAGAGATGATCTCACTGATACCTGAAACAAAACAGAAGAACTTACTGCACCCACAACTTCTATTCCAAAGTTCATCAAATCCTTAACCAAAGGATCACGTTCCAAACGCAACATTGCTAATGAAGCATTACTTTTTCGACTCAAAGCATCAGCCACTTTATTTTCTTTTCCCGGATGGTAATGAATTGTACAATCATAATCCTTGATTAATTCTAGCCATCTCCTTTATCTCATGTTCAATTATTTCTGAGTGAATATATACTTTATAATTTTGTGATCGGTACATATTTCACACTTTACTCCATACAAATGATGCCTCCAAATTTTTAAAGCAAAAACAACAGCAACTAATTCCAAATCATGTGTAGGGTAATTTACCTCATGAGTTTTCAACTTTCGTGAATCATAAGCAATTACCTGATCATTCTGCATTAGGACGCAACCAAGTCCTTTCAATGAAGCATCACTGTAGATAACAAACTCACCATTCCTGGATGGTAGTTCCAAAACTGGAGCATTCACCAATCTTCTTTTCAATTCCTGAAAACAATCATCACATTCTTCTGTCCAGATAAACTTAACACCCTTCCGAGTTAGCTTAGTCATTGGAGTAGATAACCATGAAAAAATTTCTAACAAACCTTCGGTAATAGCCTGCCAAACCAAGGAAGCTACAAATCTCAGTTACATTTGTGGGTCTTGGCCAGTCTTCCACAACTTTTGTTTTTACAGGATCAACAGTTATCCCATCTTTAGAAACAATGTGACCAAGGAAAGAAATTTGTTGCAACCAAAACTCACACTTTCTGAATTTCACATACAATTTCTTTTCTTTTAAGGTTTTCAAGATAACCCTTAAATGTCTTTCATGCTCTTCTTTACTTTTAGAAAACACCAAAATATCATCAATAAAAACCACCACAAACTTATCCAAGAACTCATGGAAAATTCTATTCATTATGTCCATGAATACAGCAGGTGCATTGGTTAGCCCAAAAGGCGTTACTACAAATTCATAGTGGCCATATCTTGTACGGAACGTGGTCTTAGGAACATCTTCTTCCTTTAACTTCAGCTGATGGTACCCTGATCTCAAGTCAATCTTTGAAAAATACTAAGCTCCCTGGAGCTGATCAAACAAATCATCTATATGAGGCAAAGGATATTTGTTCTTAACAGTGATATTATTCAAGGCTCTATAATCAATGCAAAGTCTCATTGAACCATCTTTCTTTTTAACAAACAAGATAGGATCACCCCATGGTGATGTGCTAGGTCGAATGAAACCTTTCTCTAATAAATCTTGTAATTGATCCTTCAACTCTAAAAGTTCAATTTGAGCCATTCGATAAGGGGGTTTTGAAATTGGCTTAACATCAGGAACTAAGTCAACAGTAAATTCAACTTCCCGATCTGGTATTATTCCAGGCAACTCATCAGGAAAAACATCAGGATACTCATTTACCACTGTCACATCATTAATCTGAACAGTTCCTTTATTTTCAATGATGTGTGCAAGGTAACATTCATTTCCATCTTTTACAAGTTTCTTAGCCTCTTGATAAGTTATCAACAGTAAGGGTTCATTCTTGTACACAAACTAAAAGTCTTTCTGAAAAGAAACTTCTTTAGCTCTACAGTCAATCTTAGCATGGTAAATAGAGACCCAATCCATACCCAGGATAACATCAAACTCTACTAGAGGTAGAAAAATAAGGTTTTCAAGTAGGTTCTTTCCACAGATAAGGATAGGAAGATTCTTATAAATTCTTTTTGCCTCAACATTCCCCCCAGGTGTTTTTACCAAAAGTTCAGGAGTCATTTCTTGAGATGGTATTCCCATTTTACTAGAAATGGTTTCAGAGATGAAAGAATGTGTAGACCCCGAATCAAACAACAAACTTGAATAATCTGAAAAAACAAACAAAGTACCTGAAACAACTTCATTTGATGGACCGACATTTGCTGAAGTAGTTTCAAAGGATTTCACCACCCCTTTCTGCTTGTAGTCTAACTGCTTCCCATCACTCAAGCTCTTTGTTGGACACTCGTTTTCATAGTGACCCATCTCATTGCACTTATAAAATTTCACTAAATGTAAATCAAATTTGGTCTTACCTTCACCTTGATCCTTTTCAGTGAAATAACGATCCTTATGTCCCATTTTACCACATCGGTAGCACTTTCTAGAATACAGAAGACATTCCCCAGCATGCCTTTTGCCACATTTATCACAAACTAGAAACTTAGTTTTCTTACCATCAGACTTTTTTGAAGAATTATTACCTCTCTCCTGCCACCTCGGTCTCTTCTTCTGTTGGTTGTTATAGAACACTTGATCATCAGAAATCTCAATTTCCACCTTCTCAGCACATCGAACAAGCTTTTAATAACATTTAAATTCACGAGAAGCTAATTCCCTTAGATATTTTGTCTTTAATCCTGAGTAAAAATGATTGATTTTACTATCAAGGTATCGGATAAAATTTGGAGCATACCTTGACAATCGAGTGAACCTTTCTTCATAGGTAGCCACTGAGTCTTCCTCTTGCCTCAATTCCAAGAATTGATTTTCCATCCTAAGTCGAACAGCCTTAGGAAAATACTTCTCAAGAAACATACCTTTGAATTCATCGCAGTCAAGAGCATCAATCTCATCGGCGTCCCTGATATTTTTAACCATAGACCACCACGGATCTGCCTCACCCTCCAAACGGTAAATAGCAAGACTAACCTTTTGATTGTCTGAACACCTCATGACATCAAAAATCTTCTCCAGTTCTTTAATCCACCCTTCAGCTAGCACAGGGTCAGATGATCCTCTGAATGATGGGGGATGTTGCCTCATGAAATGTTCCACCACTGACATGTTCCTCTGTGGTTGATCTGGCTGATCTCGTGTATGGATACCACCGCCATTTATCGCTTGAGTCAACTGTGCCATTACTGCAATAAACTGTTCAGTGCCAATTCCAACCATCTCAGGATGCTGATTCGGAAGGTTACTTCTTTCTGTATGCCTTCCAAGCACTGCTTCCCTGTTTCCTCTGCGGAAAACCATTCTGAAAAAACATGTCTTAGATGAAGCAACTTGGTAATCTTCAAATGCTATATCATTTCAAAAAAATATATTTTTGGATAATCATTTAATAGAATTCTAACTCCTAAAGTTATCTAAACTGACCTCTGATACCAACTATAAGGCCCCAGCCTTAAACCTTACTTAATCTTAAGTTATTACAAGATTACACATTGAGGATCTTTTCGGGTTTAGAGTTTTAGAGAATTAGATCATAAAACATGCATTACATTCCACATATAAACAAAGTGGTTACATAAAGATAGTATTCTTAATTCCCATCAATGGAAACATATTTAAAATAAAACATGGATTATTTCTTGACACTTCCTTGACACCATCATCATATCATGTACCTTTCCCTTGACCTGTGAAAAACATTTCAAAAAAACGTGGGATGAGCATAAAAAGCTCAGTAAGCGATATAAAAATATGGAAAGGAAACAAGGGTACATATATACTTAAGAATGAAATCATACTTTACCCATAAAACATAATCACTTTAACATACCTCATCAAATCATGAATAAATCATAGAAATCATAAGACATAAAGGTAAGTTGATGCATTCATAACATTCTTACGTAGGAAGTAACCCTCTTGGTTACGTTTGGAATACCCATCACAGTATATTCCCTAAATCTCTTTGGAGAAACCTTAATGTTTCACTCCTTCGCGTTACCCAATGCAGTGGAGAGCTATATCAGGCTCACCTGCCCTTAGTCTATCACGGAACCACCCATCTTCATAATAATTCCCAAGAACCTCAACATAATCGTATCACATAAAACATGCATAAAGGAAATATAACATTCCCACCTTTCAATCACAAGATATCAATACAAAACATTGATATAAAAACATTATGAAAACCATTTTCAATACCAAAATAAAAGAAAATTAAAACATGTTATTTATTTTTCTTTTAAACAGAATGTATGGCTTGTAGAGGAAGCCGAAACTCAAATAACGGTCACGGCGGCGGAGAAGTTGTTGTCGCCGCATACGTACGAAAAAAACATTCCCTTTTGTCATTTAGTAAAACGCTTCGTATAAAAAAGATTCCTTTTGGATAAACAAAAAAGTCAAAGGGGTTTATACACCGTATAAAATAAGGTTGTGTATAAAACAAAATATGTCTCAATGAAAGGAGATTGAGACGAAGTCTCATACCTCGGGTCCGACTTGACTCGGTCGTTCTTTAATCTCCTGAATAATAAACTTGGGTTAATTTCTACTTCTTTAAGAACCTTTTTCAAGTTAATTATTCCTTTTATATCACTTATTGCCATGTTATGAACACTATGTAATTATTTAAGTTAATAACGGTCGTTTTAACGATCATTGGTACTTGAGTAAAAAATAAATCCTTTATAATTACATGTTGTTCATGTATCCATTATATCCAGAATTATAATAATTATGTATATATCATATATATCCAGTATATACATGCATTTATAATATTACATAATCATTTAGAGGTGAGAAATGAAATGCACCGTTCATGGAGACGGTAAGCCGTACGTACGCATGAACGCTACTTTCATTTCTATTTCGTATTTTATAGAATGGAATCATAATGATATAAAAGTATATTATAATTCCAGTATAATATCATATATAATATCATACTTCCATCCTTTATACGTCCCAAATATGGTATTTAACGAATCAAAATCACTTTGAGGGGGCGGTAGTCCGCACTTCCTTAAATGAAGATATCACATTTACCAGTAATGGAAATCATAAAGGTATGACCAAAAAGAAAAAAAACATAAGCTTAAGGAAAACATAAAAATATTATATATCATTTATAAATATCGTGACATCTTAATGGCCACCTTTGATGGTGTTAAAAGAATGTTGAACAATCATCGTTTTGGGAGGCATAAATTCACCATCCACGGAAACAGTATGTTCGTTAACCATTAGATGTAGGTGTGTGTAAGTGTAGATAGAATCCATATTATAAATACATCCTAGTATATTTAGGATACTGTAGTTGTTACAAAATAAAATAATAAAAAGAGTTTAGGGGGTTGGAGAAGAAAAATAAAACAAAAGGACTCAAAAGAAGACATTACCTTAAAATAGGGTAACTCCCTTTGGTTTGAGCTCAAAGGCTTCCTTGAGAAGACTTATGCCCAATGTGAGGCTTCAATGAGTAAGAGAGGGATGTGGAGAGACAAAATGGGTAGGGGTTGACCGATCCAAAGGCTTTGTGAGTGTGGGTAATGAGGTAGAGGTGGGGGCCTTTTATAAGAGGAGAGGCGGGGCACTCTTGGAAATTAAAGATAAGTTACTTTATTTTAAAATGATTTTCGGATTCAAAAGGTCCCACATTGATATACTTAAATGATATGGTGATAAGGGTTCTAAATCCACTCATCCAATTGGTTTTTGCCAAGTGTAGGTTTTAGATTTTACATTAACTTTCCATTTTATTTAAATATTTAAATAATGAGGTCATCGCTGCATCATCATGATGTCATACATAATTTAATTTATTTAATGTCTAAAAATTATAAAAAAAACTACTATGATGTAGGAAATCGTTTTATCTTTCTAATGAATATTTATAGTCAAAAATATGACTTTTATAACCCCATGTAAAAATTGTTTTAGTAAAATAACTCATGTTTGTGTCATTTTTACTTTAACATTAAATAAAAAGTTATTTTTGTCATTTCCCAACCCAAGTGGCTCCATGGGGTCCGCATGATTACCCATGGATTTTCTTGGTCGTCCATGACACAACCAATGAGGGTAGTACATGTGTCAATCTCATCTCATACTGTTAAAAGATTATTTTTACCTTAAACTACACTAATTACCACTAATCGCGATTAAAAACTTAATAAGTTATTATTCCCCAAAAAATTATTATAATCTCATTGAACCACATTTTACTTCTTAATAACAACCATGTATGTCGGATTTTTGAAATTTAAAACACAATGATGGAAAAAGTTCATTTAAACGGAAAAATCAGTTTTTATAAGTACCACTTAGTGGTTTCACTATTCATCAAAAATTGATGTTTTTCAGAAAATTACCAAAAATTCACCCTAAGCTATATTTGATATTCCGAATTAAAAAATGATTTCTATTTTAAAAAACTCAAATCATATAAGTTACATTAATTAATTTAATAATTAATTCTCGATGTCATGACAAATAGCGGGTTTTTTTGAAACAATATCTATCAAACGTTTGGCATTAGTTTATGACCAATTCCAAAGTGAAATTAATCCTAATGACCACCATTGGATTAAATGGTAAAATTATATTCAAATTAAACTTTAAGACCAATTAAAAATATAATCTAACAATATAATTAAATTAAATGAAACAGCAGTTTTGATGTAAAATGCAGTATTTTTCACTATTCATTAAAAAATGAACATTGTCAGAAAAATACCAAAAATTTATCCAATGTAAAATTCAATGTCCCAATAATAATGAATATGTTTATTTTGAAAAATATAGATTATAAAATTGTCCAAATATTGATTTAAAAATGGTTTGCCATCAAAAGGCAGTAAAACAATCTTTTAAGAATATTACTGTATTCCATGCTTAAGATTGGATTTATTTTCATTTTAAGCCTCTAAAAAACTATCTAATTCATTAGTAGACATAGATAAAAATATCTATTATTCATTACTTACTTGGGATGTTACACTTTTAGTCCATCATGATGCTATACTATACGCAATCTAAATATGTGGGATTTGATCCTTATCTCCAAGGCACGGTACATATGAATGCTCTATAAGGTTTAACCCCATCTAACAGTTATACATTGTGATCCCCATTTAGCGGTATCCTATTGTGTCCCCAATCGATGTAAAGACATTGTGATCTACATCTAATTGTAGACCATTTCCATCCCCATCCACTGGTAATCCATTTTCACCCCTTTTATTGGGTCCCATATCATTGGTTTGTCCATGTGGCGTCAAACCATCCCAAGGCTGATAAACATGTGTAAGCCCCAACATACCATTGGGTCTCTATCCTCTCTACACACCTCGATTCTATGCCACATCCCGAACTACATGGACACTGATCCTTTCCAATGAATGTTACATAAGAAGCCTCCCTAAGTTTCAACCCCATCATCCATCTCTCATCTCGGTCTTTCCCACAAGCCTATGTGTTTCATGAAGGTTATGTACTAACCTGGAGGTTCTAATTCCTCCGGGTCTAATCCATAAGGGGATCCTCCCCATGTGTCTCATTGCCCAGTCAAACTACGAGGACATTGATTCTATACCACTAGGATATGTAGGAAGTCTCTTCGAGGATCAAGCCTAACACTACTTCCATCTACATGATGGTTCCATCTCATTCCCCCACCACTTCATTCAACTCTCCATCAACCATCCAGATTTTTACCCGGGCCGCCACACCCCAATGAAATCTTGTCACCCACTTTCTCATTGTTCCCAGCAGTTAATGGGTAGCTAACCATGAATTAGTCCCATTATCAGTGATGCCTCCTGAGGGTGTACCCATCTGATCCACTCTTATCAGTGTTCTGATCAGTCTGATCCATCTCCTCTAAATGTTACACCTGCGGCATGCCCTGTGTTAAACATGGGATGTTGAGGAAAACCTCAAGGACATGCCTATGGAATATAATTACCCGAATTCAATGTGGGATACTATGGGCTTCTGTGCCCTTGAGAAGCCCTATCATAAGGGGAAGAAACCCAGACGCACCAGTTTTCCATTGTCCCCACACACAAGCAATGTCCAACGTGACTACTGCTCAGACTGAAGGTTGTTTCCCTGACTAGACCCCTTGGAATGTGTTGATAGAAGAAGTGTAATTAATCGGTGTCCATGAAGACTTGGAACAAGGAGGAGTTTTTTGAATAATGTCTTAATGTATAAGGGAGACCCAGACTAAGTAACGAGTTTCGAGGAGGAATCCGTAGAAGAACGAACTGACATGCCTTCATCCTGTTTCGATCAAGGAGAAGATGTCGATTAACAGGTGATAGATGTCGCCACCCTTTGGAAAGTGGGAATACAGGGAAATAGCTACAAATCCTCTAAAATTGGCGGATGCGTGTGCCCTGGAAAAAGCATCGGAAATTCCCCCCTTGGAATCAGATCCTTGAAGGAGCACGAAGGTCAGATTCCGAGGGAAACACTAAAATGCATGAGCCCCTAGGGGATGTGCGAGTAAAATCACTTCAAGTGCGGGTAAATCATTTTCGTGCACGTGAAAACCGACTCCACGCCTATAAAACCCCTAGAGGGGTTCGTACAGATTTTCTCATGCAATTAACATGGAGCTCTCGTGCACGAAAAACTCTCCTGTCTTGCATGGAATTTGATCGGTTTAGCGTGGAATTCCAATATTTTGGTTGTGATTTTCCGTGAATCTTCCCTTCTCCACGTTGCTTACCTGGTTTGTGGTGAAACCATCCTCTTTTTCACTCAACCATTCTATTTTTCACCCAACTATCTAATTTTTTGAACACCCTCCTTTTATTATGTGTGCCTTGTTGATTTTTTTCAGACTTTTCCGAGGAAAATGGCCATTGAGCATAGTGATGTCACATGGGAAGCTATGCATGCCATGAGGAGGGATGATATGAGAGATAACCCAGAGGTTTATAGTGAAAAGAGAGTCATGTCCAAAAACCAATACCTCTTCATTATGCTAACCAAATACCAAAAGGATTACCCACTTTCTGACAATCTACCATTTTGGGATTTCAGTATTTTAGAAGAGGCACCAGGGCCGGGATTTGAAGTTGATATGTCATGGTCATGGGTGATGCATGAAGATGAAATTCTGTGATACAATATCACAATAAATGTCCATCTCTACATAGAATCCAAGCACATGCCCATTTATGTCTTGAACCCAAGCACCATAACTCTCTCGAGTGGCGATCCAGTTGCCAAGGTTTCGCCAGCACATTATGTGAGTACCTTCTCACAGAGCAATACCAACAACACAAAAGTCTAGCTATAGGATTGGGAAATGAGGTCCTAAGGAATCTTTAATAGTGAATGGGCTTGGGAGTACGAGGTATGCCAATCATGCAATTATTTCAGAGAAAAACTGTAGCATATTGCGCTATTTGAGGAGGTGTGGACATCACAGTTTCACTTCTACCATCAAACAGAACTTGGGATAGAGCTGTTTAGCTAGTGGTCCCCTAATACAAATATGTTCCACCTCTATCATGGGTAGATTTCCATCTTTCTTTGGGACGTCCAATGTATCTGAGGTATTCCTCTGGATGGGAACCAATATGATGAATTAATTCTGACAATGGATATCTAGGGGGATAGATTTCAGACCCCTGTTCTGACATGGAACCTGTTGGACCTAGTCAATAAGAGGCTGAGAGTCAAATATTTTCTAAATGATATTACTTATTCGAAGTGGTTCATCCTTTTCATTTAGAAAAACCCAAAAGTGAAGATGTCGGGGTGAGGAAAACAGTGTCTGATTACGACACAGAGGAGTAGGAGAGGGTCATATTGTAAAATATTGGAGTTGAGGGACTACCAATCGTGGGGATTTGGAGATAATGAGAGTTTGGAAACGAATTTTTTATTTTTCGGATTTCGTGCAACCTTATTGAGTGGATGGAAGATACCAGTAAGGGATACCAGGATGGGAGTTTTCCCAGAAACATTGGTTATGACAGCAATTATGGTATCCAATTGGAGGTTCAACATGGGGGTCCCATGCTGTCCCACCTATATGCCATCCTAGTGTGCATTTCAAGAGGTGGTTCTCCGAGGATGATATGTGGCCCTTTCAAAAATACTTCATGGTTGGATCGCAACTCACTGTAGGAGGTACACTTTCCAAAATTCTATTAATCCTCCAGGTAACATTCTGCGACCATCCTTGCTAAACAATTCAAGGACCTTTCCACTGATGCTCAATGAAGAAGGGGTAAGGATCAGTATTGGAAATAACACCAATTTCGCCTTTATCCCATTCCCCTCCCTGTCCGTCTAGATGGTATGCGACATGCATGGATCACTGAAGACAATAAAAAATTTAAAAAGCCTTATAGGTGGACGGCTTGTGGATCAGATCGATGGGAAGATTCTTTATGAACCATATGTTCCATAAAGGTTCTCCATGAAGTTTGGATACACCCAAAAGATTCTGAAGAAGTTTTATACTGATGTGTGGGAAGAGGAACACCATGATATTTTTCATCCAATGAGGCTGATGTTAATGACATACGGTTTTGGTGATGTAATCACATTCCCCTCCCCCCCCCCCCACCAGAGTCGATGTTGTCCTCTCAATGAAATATGTAGAGCATTGGGTAACAACATTAACCGAGGGAATCCTACAGAAACAAATTAAGAAAATCAAGATAGCTAGTGTGGAATCAGGGCAGAGGGAAATCCAACAAGGCTCCACTAGGGAGGAGAGACCCGGAACTTGTCCAGTAGTTTGGTCAGTAAAAACCAGGACCTTGACAACAAGATCATCACATGGTGCATCCATTCCCTAATTGTACGGTTGGAGAGGGGATCCTGAGCCACCTTACAGAGAAACCAAGGAGCTTCATGGGAAGCAGTTAAGGTACCTGCTTCAACCCTCAGATGATGCAATCTTCCTTGCGTTGTGGTCAGCCTGGTTAACCATGTCGTAGTCAATGAGTACCGAATCCCTCTGGAAAAAGATGGTATGAAATGGGATACATCTGGAAGAAATTGGTCTCATTATAATTGACGATATAGTGAACTTTCATCGTCATCATGCATATCTAACATCCCTGGATGTGTATGCATTCCAGCTGGGTCAGCATGTAGAACCAACTCACTTGGTGAAAGTGATGCCTGGTCAGTAGCATGATCTGGAATTAATATCTTCTGAAGTTGAAGATGGTGATGAGGAAACAGAGGAAATCAAATCAGTGGAGGAGGAGGAAGTAGAAGAGTGGGAGGTAAAAAGAAGGAGAGTTAAAAAGGATCCTGGAGGCGAAGGGTCCCAAGGGATGGCCCGCCAAGGGAGTCCTTGGGAGAGGAGTGAGATTTCCAGTTCTGACATGGACAGAGGTGAACAACATAAGGTACACCATAATTATTGTTCTATAAGTTTCTCTTTTCACATTCATTATCTCCAAGTTAACATTTTCTCTATCTAGGTGCATCTTGGTGCTGGTGGACATGAAGCTCTCTATATGAGGTGGGTGAAGGTGCACTAATAGAACATGGTTGGGAGAAAACACCCATCATTGAACTGACATGCTCTAAAGGATCTCCTTCAGTAATATCTCCTACAATTACTGGAACACTGGAGGTCGACGGTGTGAGATCTTGTACATTTCATTACTCAAAAACCAGTCTCCATCACCGGAAAGCTCTACTGATCAGGGAATTTGTCATTTGTGCAGTAATCATAGAATTCGAGGCATGGTAGGCTACTGGATCAACGCGATCTGTAGATTATTCAATGATGAATGAATTGACCCAATCATAACACACATCTAAAATTGAGTCGGGATCAACCTCTATTGAGAAAATGGTGGTGAATACCAGCGATATCAATGAGGGGGTGGATTATAATGTCGGTGAGGGTGTAATTGCTGAGACTAATATGAGATAAAAAGGTCTTCCAAATGTTGAAGAGCCTAATCCCTTGGGAGGGTTACTAGAAGGTGACCCTGACATTTATCTTTTGGTTTCTTTCCCTGACTAATGGCCTAGAGACCCTGAAAAAATAGATGACTCTTATTCTGAAGGAGCCGATGAGATCCATATGACGTGTCGCAAGGGGTGGAAGTGTATCAAACGCTTCCTTAGTCAGCCATAGGCAGAATGGATAAACTGGATGGGATCAATCCACACCTAGATATGCTTTCTCTTTGCTGGAGGGGTAGATTCTAGCCATCTTCATGTAAAAATTCGTGATTACATGGATGAAACGATACAGGAATATAGGAAACGTTCCAATGTCTCCCAGCCCCGGAAAGAGTCAGAGAATACCCAGGTATTCCTATTGGTGGAGCACAATTTCCGACACCAGGAAGATCATGTGATATAAGGAAATTCATTCATCACAACCCGCTCTGATCTCATTGAACAGTTGAGGGCCCGGCAAGCGGATGCCCAAAAGAAGGTAGTGCAGGCGAGTCGCCAAATAATTAAGCTTCAAGTTGAACGAGATCGAGCACATGCTAGGGATAATGAGTTATACTCCACCTCTACTGATGAATAGTGGGATCTCAGAGGGTGGGAGGAAATCCTGGAGGACACAATCTAGAAGGTAGTGGCGCTGGAGCTATCCATCCAGAATGCTAATCCTTAAAGGCCCTGTTTTGGATGAACCCATAAAAATGTATTTATTTACTGCTTCCTATTCATAACTATGTGCATGGATAGACTACTTACTATTATATTTTAATGAATATTGACCACAATCATGAAATAATTATAAATCCAACCCTAATCTCACATGGGTCGTTCCCGATGTGAGGAACAAAGGATGCTCACGTTATCACTTCATTTGAATGTAGGGGTGCCAATCAAACTTTGGATATCCAAGGTAGAAACAACCCATATGGTCTTCTAAGAAGAATGGGGAGGCCTAACATGAGAATAAAGTCCTCGGAACAAATGAATTATCATTTCTCCAAAGTTATCAAGTGAACGAGTGCGGTAATGCTATGGGAATTAGAATCAATCCAAACTTAGGGGAGTGGAAAGTGTGAATCAAGATACCGAGAATTCAGAACACTGTAGGGGTGGAGTGAAAATGAACGTTAGATGATTACCATGTTTAAAGCATTGAATATATATTATATTTTCCTGCTATGGGGATAACAAATGAGGGACGACCGCTGACCTTGTTCGAAACAGAAGGCCTGACTTGAAATTTCATCCTTTGGTGTTCCGTAATGTTAGACCGAGATAGTAGGCCATCCATAGGCCAAGCATCCATACTGTTAGGGGGTTCCATTAAACATGAAGGAGGATGAGGATCCAATAAAGGGTATACAAAGCATGAAGGGTGGAGTGATTGGTTTCTCAAACAGAATCCAACACTCTTTAAATTACGACGCTATAGGGGAAAAAGTGAGGTGAGTGCATTGGTTTGATTAAGGATCATTCCTACACACAGACATGACCTCTCTATCAAGGAAGCTAACACATCCCATAATTATCATGGGGAATCCCAAGATTTTTCAAGATACATTCGTAGTATAAAGTCATGCGTTGAGGAAGTGGTACTTAGAATGGGAACGTGCGTCATAGTACATATCCCGATGTGGATGAGAGCTCAAGAGGCACTCGTTAAACCACATATCACTGAAAGAGTTTTGGCTAGGGAGTTTGGAAAAGAGGGGTATGATTTAATATTCCTGGGTCTGGACCCTAAGACAGAATGTCTGGGCGTTCTTATATATCCCATGAGGATGTGAATCTGGCCATACATAGTTATGGATGTTGTCTTTACGCCTTGGAGATAAGACGTAAAGAGAACATAGTTTTAGGTCTTAGAGCTCAGACCATAGGTGGTATTTAATGGGGGAGACACATGGAGAGGTAATTATAAAACCAAATGTGAATGGGGACCTAGAGTCCATATGACAGTGTGTTCCATGGGGAGGTTTTAGGTTGAGGGAATGAAAACGAAAGTTAGGCTAGGCCAAAGGCAAAGTGCATGGGTGTTCTTATGTACCCTCTAATTATGAGGATCAAGACATACATAGTTCTGTAAATGGCCTGATAGGGTACTAGTTCCAAGGATAATAATCTCATGCAGGTTTTCCCCACACACCAAACAAAGTGGCATTTGATAAATCTTGTTTGTCCTTTAAGATGGATGTGTATTTGTTTTTTTAGTGAAGCGATAGACCTAGGATGGAGAACCCAGAAGTCGCCACAAGAATCAAGCCCCATGCAGGCATTGAAAAATGATATGGTGGGTGGTCGATGCCAAACATTATTTCTTCTTGAGTGAGTAAATCACAATACAATTCCATTTTTCATCGTGCGTCCAGGGCGATAATGTCACAGTTTAGAGTCATATAATAGGACCAACCCCTACACTTTAACATCTCATAGTAAAGAGGAAATAGTATAAAGTCATGTGGGATAAGGAATCATAGTTTAATGTCATATGGATCGGACATGTACATAAGAAATGGGGATTTAGGGGGAATGCTCATGACGTGATAAATCATACCCGACCTGAATGAGGACATGGTACACACCACATCACATGCAATTCTGAGGAATAAAAATCGTGCCAAGGGGCTAGCAAAGGCCAGAAAGCATGGGGCTGGACCTATGGAAAAAAATCCTAGGTCTTCCAACGTATCCCATGAGGATGGGTATCAATTAATACGTAGTTCGGATGGAAACGTTTAACATCTTACATGATGAGGGGCATGCGAGACTACCTGTGAGAAGGAAGGTACATGGTGCGGCTATTAAAAACCTGACATGAATGAGGAGTTATGTCCTATGTCCCATCATGTAATTCCATGAAATATAGGGCTAGATGGACAAGTAGAAGAGGTAATTAGCGGAATAGGATCCGGACTCGATGACAAGATGTTTGGGCGTTCTTACGTATCCCATGAGGATGGGAATCAAGATTTACAATTTTATATGAGTGTCATGCAGTTTTACATCATGCGGTAAGGATGTTGAGCGATCATATTTTATGGTCTTAGAGATCAGACCAGTGACAAGAAAGATCCTTCCAAACAGGCACAAACCTAGACCGAATCCCTAAGCAAATGTGATCCAAAATCAATGTGGGAAAAAATGGAAGAGATGGTCATTGCAACACATGGAATACACATAAAGGGGAAACCGGTGTGGTGGTGCGGAGCCTTGAATGATGCCTTACTTTGACCTTTTCCCCCTAACCTGCAAATGCGCACTGAGGGATTGTACCAAGAGTTTTGAAATTACAGTTGGACATGATGGAGTAGAAAATGATGTGAATCATACAACCGACATTTATATAATGATGAGGTTGGAGGGACGATGGAGGATAACTATTGACCATGTTTGAAACACAACATCTATATCATGTGACCTAAAATGAGAATGAAAAATGGGCATTGTCCACTGAACATATTCGCAACACGAGACTTTTATTAATTTATCTTTCTAAATCTTTGAAGAAATTGTCCTGAAATGGAAGGAGAGCCCCTGGTCTATGCATCTGTGACATTTGGATGTCCTTTTAGATGTGAATGATGATGAAATCCGAAAAGGAGGGCAGCATGAAGATTGAAAATAAGAGATAACATGTCTATGTCGAATCTAACACTCTAGGTTTTAAGCCAGTGTGCTCTTGGTAACAAGTGTGAATCTCTAATGAGGGTCAAGGGGATCAACATAAGAGCATCAGACTCAAAAAGATGAGTGTGGAATAAAGAGAAGGAAGAGAACATATAAGAAAGAGGTACTATGCGGGGTTGTTAAAGCCCATACGTGAATGAGGACATAAGCCCATATCACACCATATACCCCTTTTCCGAAAGAACTCGAGCCAAGGGGCCAAGAATATGAGGATATTTCAAAGAAATAATGCTATACCCAAGGACTAGATGTTCTGGTGCTCCTACATATCGCATAAATATGGGAATCAAGACACATGTAGTTCTGAAGGTGCAGTCTAACGTCTTGCAGGATGATGGAAAGGAATGTGTATGGCATGGAGAGTAACCCAACGTGAATAAGGACATAAGGCCACATGTACCATTCCATTCATAATTCCCTGAAATAATTTGGACAAGGTGGCCAAAAAAGGGGGAGATGAACCTGGGATGGACCTGAAAACATAGTGTCCGGGTTGTCCTATGTATCCCATAATGATGGGAATCAATCTAGATGTAGTTATGGCGATACTGAAAATTTTAACGTAGTGTGATAAGGATGAATGGATGCAAAAGAGATTTATCAAGGGGATATTTATGGTGTGGAAAAAATAGTCTGAGGTGAGTGGGTACACAGAGTCCATACTACACCGTACAATTCTAAATGATATGTTTGGCTAGGGGCAGGAAAGGTTAAGGGTCCTGAGACGGGAATTCCTAGCTAACTATAGAAAAATGAACCATTATGCTAGTACTACCTTAAAAAATCTCCCAATTCCCTGTGAGAAATGCTTGATGTGGAAAACAAGGATCATAGTGAGGCTCTCCCCACCACATAAGGGTATGTAAATGAGGTAAGAAGATCATGTAGGGTCTATCCTGACCATATCAATATTCCTTCTTGAGGTGGGAGGATGATTGATGTGGTAGAAGGATAAAATGAATCCCTTCACCCAAGATTAGGGACTTATAGGGGTGTAGAAAATGATGGTGGATGGTTGTTAACTATTTTCAAAACACAATATCCATATTGTGTGACCTGAAATGGGAACAAAAAATGATCATTGGCCAATGACCATATTCACACCAACAGACATGTTCCAACTTGTCGTTCGAGAACCTTGAGGATGTTGGCCTGAAATGGTAGGATGGACCTTAGGTTGAGCATCCATGCCATTTGGAGTTCCTTTCAAATGTGAAGGGTGATGGATTCCCTAGTACAGGGAGTATGTGAAGCATAAATGCACCTGTGAAATTTAACGTCATGTTGGACGATGAAAGAGGTGAAGATCTCTAGGGAATGGTATTTATGGTGTGGTCATCATGAACCTGACGTAGAGGAGGGAAAAAGATGGAATCACGCCATATTTTGCAACTAGAGGGGAGATCCTGGTGTTTGGGGTTGGGCCGACAGATAAAATGCATGGGCATTCCTATGTATCCCATAAGGAAGGGAATCAAGCCACACAAGTTCTCAAAGGTCGTTCAATTTAACGTCATGTGGTGAGGATGTGGGAGAATAGAAAATTGAGGAATGTCACATGGTGAGATCATCATAACACTACAATGAGTTTGGATGAAGTAACTCGAACTACACTATGGGGGATCCTCCAAGAGAACTACCCCAAAGGGGGGAATAGTCAAAGAGAAGAATCTTGGGATGGACTCTAAGACAATATGTCTAAGAATTCTTATGTATCCCCTAAGGATGGGAATAAATCCATACGTAGTTAAAGAGATGTAGTTTAATGTTTTTAGGATGATATAGTTTAATGTCATGTCGGTCCAGACAGTTTAAGGTCATGTTGGACCGGACAGTTTAAGGTCATGTAGTACTATCCATATACGGTCATGTAGCACCAGAAAATTTATGGTCGTGTCGGACTAAATAGTTTAAGGTCATATAGGACCACACATTTTATGGACATATAGGATCGAACACTTTAAGGTCATGTAGGACTTGACAGTTTAAGGTCACGTAGGACCAGACTGTTTAAGATCATGTAGGATCGGACCGTTTAAGGTCATGTAGGACTGGACAGTTTAACATCATGTAAGACTGCATAGTTTAAGGACATGTAGGACTGGACAGTTTAAGGCCATGTAGGACTAGACAGTTTATTTTCATGTAGGACAGGATAGTTTAATGTCATGTAGGACCGGATTTTCTCAAGAAATCTATTTCTTGAGGAACATAGAATTGGTGGGAGGAGTGACATGCTCATCATCCATGGTAACCAGAGAATACTTCCCATTGGGTAAACCTTATGAATGCTATAATGTCCTTTCTATTTGGGCTCCAATTTTTGTGGTTTCCACCCAGGTATCATTGGTGTCTTTTGGGACAAAACCATGTCACCTTTCAAGAAAGAGTGGAGGCGAATATTTTTGAAGAAAAATCCAGCTGTATTGTTTCGATGCCTTTCCAAATTGTGCAGGGCATGAAACCTATTCTCATCGAGGGATTCCAATTTAGCTAGATGGACTTTAGATAAATTATCTGGTGATGGATGATCATAGGAAGTTGTGTGTAATAAAGGTAACTAGATCTTGATGGGTTGGACGACCTCTGTTCCGTACATCGGGGAGTATGGGTTCACTTGCGTGGAATTGCAGGTCATCATCTCATAATCCCATAGGGCATTGAGGAGCTTTTCCAGCCAACTCTTATTGTTCTGACCAACCATTTCCTATAGAATTTTATAGAGGTTCTTATTGAACGCCTCGATCTGCCCATTTTATTGCGCGTGATAGTGGGAGGTATGGTTAGAACAGATGTTGTACTTAGCGTACAATTTCTTCTACATGGTTTCCCAGATGATTGTGCCGTTATCGGTGGGGATGGCGTGAGGGACTCTAAATCGGTAAATGATGTTGAAGATTACAAAGTCAATGATGGAATAGGTCTTGATCCCCTTGAGTGGTACTACCTCTACCCTCTTGGAGAAGAAATCTATATCATCCCGAATGAACCAACATTGGCGAGCTGTCGTCGATAGATATGGTCCCATGACATCGAGTCCCCATACCGCAATGGGAAAAGAGTACTTGGTAGTGTGGACAGGATCTGGTAGCCCGTGAATACTTTGGAAATAATTTGGAATGCATGGAACCTATTGAAAAACTCTATGTAGTCATAGATCATGGAGGGCCAAAAATACCCCAGTCTTCGGATCTGGTGTGATAGTTTCAGCCTAGTCTAAGGAGCTCCATAGGAACTAATGTGAACTTTTTTTCATGACTTGAGAAATGTCGTCTCGTTGAATTCAATGGAGAAGAACCCCATAAAACCCTCTCTTGTAAAGGATCTTCTCAATACCTGGGATTCTCTGGAGAGTTAACTATAAAGCACAGTTTCAGATTCACTTGTGCTCGGCTAGATCTTCTTGGAGACTGTCGTGCTAGTGGTACTCAAAAAAGGGAATCCTCCTATTGAGAGTCAACTCCAGCTCCACAATAGGAGGGCCTATGGTCCATAACATGGAGGCATGGGTGGTAAGTTATCTCACCTTCAGACTATCGTCGTATTTCAGAGTGAAAAGGGTGATGAATCTCTGGTGCACCTCGTGGATAATCAGACCATCTTATTCAGGCTCTGCATGTGATGTAGCTAGGCTTTCCTAGGCATCACCTCGACCATTCTGGGATCAAGGGACATGAATAACTTCTGGCTGAGATGGGAACATGGCCATAGCTGGAGGTTCCCATCCAAAAGTGGCACGAGATCTGGATTTCTCATGACCAAGTCACCATTAATCTGCTTGATGAATATCTCAGATTCCCCTTTCACATGCATGTGAGTAACTTCAATCTCAAGGGCTAGCTTGAGGAAAGTGATGAGAGCCTAGTACTCCACCTCAATTTTTGTGTAGAATTCAGATAGAATAAATGAATATAGAATAATGGATTGTGTTGGGGAAACAAATATGATACCCAGGCCTACTCTGTTGAGCCTTTTTTCATTGAGCCTTTCACCGGTATGGCTCTGGGAAGCACCGTCAAAGTCCATTTTCCAACACGGAATGGATTGGTCTACCAAGAGGATTACCTCATCGGGAAATTCTTGGTCCAGGGACTGGTCCATGGGAGCTAGATGGGCGGAAAAAATTCATCCAATGCCTAACCTTTAATAGGCTCGTAAGGGACAACCCTCAAGTCGAACTGGTGTAGGATTATTGCCCACTGAGCTAGACAACCTGTTAGTATGGGGTGGTTCAGGATATACATTGTGGGATCTACTCGGGATACTAGCTATACATCATGATGTTGCAGGTTATGTCGCAATTTATGAATTGCATATACAAGTTCAATGTACCTCTTATCGATAGGGGTGTATTTGGTCTTTGTATCTTGGATCATGCGAGAGAGAGAGTAAAGACTTTTCTCTATCCGTTTTTTGTTCTTCTGGGAAATAAGGGCACCGAGAGACCATTCATGGGTAGTCACATACATGGAAAAAAATATTTCTAGAGATGGGTGGCATCAGGACCAGAGGTTGGAGTAGATACTTCTTGATTTCCTCAAAGGAAGTCTAACATTCTTCATCCCACTGGTAGATAGTTCCCCTCATTATGAGACTAGAAAAGGTCTTACATTTTCTGGCCAAATACACTATGAATCGACGTATGTAGGACAAGTTGCATTGAAAGCCCCTAAGATCCCGAATATTACTCAGGGGAGACATCTAGCTAATGCCCTTTATCTTCTCAGGGTCGATCTCAATGCCCATTTACCTAGAAACGAATCCAAGAAACTTTTTAGAGGAGACCCAAAAGGCACACATCAATGGGTTCATCATTCTGTGGAAAGAAAGGAGGAATACAAACACATTCTCAAGGTCCTTGAGATGGTCCTGATGCGGGAGAGATTTGAAAACTGGATCATCTACGTAACATTACACTAATGATATGAAGATCATATTAAATATTTGATTCATGGCACGCTGATAGGTGGCTCCAGCATTCTTTAAATTGAAGGGAATTACCTAGTAGTAGATAGTACCTTGTGGTTCCCTAAAGGCTATAGAATCCTCATCCTCAGGGTCCATTTAGATCTAATTATACCCAGAATATACCTCCATGAAGAAGAGGGCCTAGAACCCAATAGTGGCATGAATCAACAGCTACGTCACAGGAAGGGGAAAATCATCCTTCAGATAGTGACAATAGAGATCCCAGAAGTCGATGTAGACATTGATCTTTCTATTCTTCTTCCTTATGTGCACAATGTTGCCAAACCATCTGGGGTACTATACCTACATGATGAAATTTAATCGGTTAATCTTATCAACTTAGGTGCCGACCTTGCCACTATGGAATGGTGCATCTTTCCATGAGGCTACTTAAACCTGTAGTGGTTTGCTGGGAGACTGAAGCAGTGAACGTCTACCTGGGTATCTAGTAATAGAATTTTGTTATAGCTCCATGAAAATACATCATAGTTTTGTTTGAGGAAGTCCATGTACTACTGATTCTCTTTGACAAGAATAGAGGCACTAATCAATGTGGGTTTTAGTTCTTTCTCACTACCGAAATTCACCTGTTCTAGTTCATCTATGTGGAGAAGACGCCCTCTTTGAATGCTGGAGCAGAGTCCTCCAAGTCCTCTTCTTCACTTTTGGGGGAGGGATCCTCGGTGGGAGGTTCTTCCTCTGAATCAACAGATCTCAATGGATTGCTGGTATGATCCTGAGCGGTGGTAGATACTACTTCAGAAGACACCTGTGCTGCTGAAACCATAGTGATGAAAACTGTCAATCTGATCCCATCTGGCCTTCAGGGAAAGGGGCTATTCTTGATGATATCAAAGGAATAGTGATGTGGTGGCTTCAGTTGTTTTATCCCAACCTGGTAGAACAAGCTTGTTTCACGTATTTTAATTACCATGGTGCGGACATCCCAGTACCTTATAGGGGTAGGGGCTCTGGAATCACACGAGTATGATTTGTGTAGGAGTATGATGTGATCATACTGCGTCGCATAGATATGGGAATGTGCTCACCCACATTACAAAAACAATGAATAATTTTAACATATTCGGGGTCTTATCCTTCAATCGGTTGATTGGAAAGATGTAGGAATCATCTATATCATTCCACAGTTTGGTCGAAGCCATAGCGTGCCCAACATTGTTAGTTTGGGTTTGCTTTTATTTTCTCTTCTAATAGTCAGCATCCCGATAGCGATCTTCAAAGGAGGAAAAGGGAGACACATCACCTTGGAGTATGTCCACATGACCATTTAGGGAGTATATAAGGCACTGGTGATACAGTGAAGGGACCTCCTCATGTAGGTGAATCCATGGTCTGCCCATCAATGCATTATAGGCAGTATCTTGGGATACAACCATGAACCTGGTGCTAGCAGCTAGGCCACCGAAATGGGTCTTCAGGAAGATCTTGTTGACTAGATTCTATTCTATCATGTCATAACCTTGAAGTATTAGGTCAGAGGGACTCAGATCATCCTCGGACAAACATATTCCTCGCAGTGTCTGAGTCGGTATTAGGTAGATCCCATAGCCTGTGTCGACAAGACAACGACGAACCTCCACACCACTGAAATGGACAATGATAAAATATGGGAAGATGTGCCCCTGTTTTGAAGATCCTTCATCCTTTCCCGAGAATAATATAATGGCTTGGCATTCAGCAAGCTTGACCACCTTAGCATGGATGGATTCTCTAGCTGCTACCTCCGTCTCAAACTGGAGGGGGCTTCTTAAAGCCTCGGCAAGGGCTTCATCATATCCACTAATATGTGAAATTAATCAAGGATAGAGAGACCTTCCAAAATTCTAGAAATATGCTTGAGTAAATCATTATTTGGTGCCAGCCGTGAACTTCTTCTTACAAGAGGTCGATCTGTGAATGGAGGAATGGAAATCCATACTGGCAGGACCAGGGCTGACTAGTACCGGGGATGTCCCACTACTTACTAGATAATGCCTATGGAGTAACATTCAGATGAGGGAAAGATGAATGAGACTTATCCATAGTAGTGCATGGATAATCACGACACGGTCAATGTAGCTCTACTAGATCAAGCAACAAAAATGGTGGTGAAGCTGGATCTGATGACACTAGATGAGAAGGATGCACGTTCGGGGCTCTGTACTGGGCGTACTGTCTGGTTTTAGTGGCAATCATAGCCTGGCTAGAAGTAATGATTGAGGCACTCTGATGACCCCTATTTTCATGGCTCCTTCAATGCTGATGATGGATGGGAACATTAGAAGGATCGACCTGGCACTCCTCTCCTTCAGAAATCATGTAGGGGTTTATCAACTCTACGGTGTTAACTGAGGCATACCCTTAACTGTCACATGAAGAATCATCCAATACTAGAAGGATTCTAGTGGGAATCACCATCTCTAGGGGCAAGAATTTTCCAAGAGTACAGGATGATGACAACATTGGCGGGGGACATTGTTTTCCGTCAAGCCGTCTATGGTTGTTCTTCTAGGAAGAGGACGACTGATCTGTTGACCCCGAGGTACTAGATGTGGATTACACAATGTCTTCTGAAGGTTCAGGCTGATTTAGATGCGCACGGATAGTACCATGGGCACATAAGACTATTTTACGAGCCATCTAGTCGTCATACTTCTATGATCCATGGTTTGAATCCTAATTCCACTCACCTTCATTTTCTCGGCTTTTATCGGGCTTCATAAACACCCATGCCACCTATTCTTGAGTTGGACCTAACCTGACTATGTTTTTATCCACTTGGTTTTGAAGAATGTCTTTAATCATATATAACTATTTGAGGGTGTGCCCCAGCAACCGGTGGTAGGTGAAATAGTTTGGGCGATCAGTAAGACCCATCTCTTCTGACCTCTTTCATTTAAAAAAACGTAGAAATCCTTGTTCCCTAGCACTGCAGAAATAACTGGGGCCCTGTGCCTTATTAAATGAGTAGTTCTAGTTTACCCTATCCGGAAAAGGGTCTCTGGGAGCCTGTAAATGATGAGGGGCTAGAGAAGCCTATTGTGGAGGTGGGACCTGGTTATCTCACCTAGGTGGTGGTGGTGCGGTACGCGGGGCCACCTTCTGATTCTGAGGGGGTGCTATTGTGCTAGACACTTCCCCTGAAGTGGCACACCTTTGTGAGGCTGTGGAGGTAGCTCTGCTGGTAACATATCCATTTTCTTGGGGGCCTCTATCTATGCCACCGCTTCAGGCTCAACCTTAGTGGACCTTCTTTTGATAATCATAGGAGACAATGGGCGTGGATTCTTGGCATGTTGTAAGGATTCCTATATGTTCTGGGCATTATTATAGAAGTCTCGGAATCCCCTACGGTACTTCTAGGTGATCAAAGAGGGGACCAGTTCTATCTTTAAATTTCCCACACACATCATCAATAGCAGTTCCTTAGTTAGCGGTATGTCAAGGGAGAATGTTATCTCATTCCACCATGCGACAATGTCTGGGACACACTCATTAGACCTCTAATTTCACTTGAAGAGGTCTGCAATTCTCATCTTCTAAGTGGGGGAAGTAAACTATTAATGAAATTCCAGATGAAGATCTTCCCATCCAGCTACTGGACCAATGGGTATCTGGTTGTACCCAATAAATACAGGCCCTTCCAATGTCTTTACAAAACACCAGAGATTGGGAGCCTCTTATTGCGCTGGAATTCCTAACATGGGTCCACACCTTGAATTGATGTAGGCCAAATGCTGCAGTGGGTCACCCATCCCATTAAGAGGGGAGAAGGTGGGATTTCCGAAATCTGGGGGTGCTGGAATATCATCCACCCATTCCAAATATGGCATTCCATCAGGTAGGATTTCCACCTGTTGAGTTTCAAATTCCTCAAGGAGATCAATGAGTGCCTCCATGGGATCATCTGGGAGAGGGATCCTATCTTGATGGGGATCCCTTACCACTAGTGCGTCAGAGGGTTCTTCAACATGGTAAGAAGGCCCAACGACTCATGGAGATAATGGTGGGATGACCTGCGGAGCAGCTGGGGGAACCTGAGCTGGGTCCTAGGTATTATCCCACTACTCTAGTGGATTTGGATACACATACCATTCCCTCTTGACATAAGGTCCAACCTCAACCATGTCTACATGGACAGGATGGTCTGGTTCGCCTGGAGGAAACTAGAAAAGGGAAATTGTGCCTCCCTTGTAGCACCGGTCGAGGATTACCGTAATATGGTCGTCACTCTACCGCACACTCCGCAAGGAGGTTGTTGACCATCTTATTGTTGTCTACGAGCTGTTGGTGCAATGCAGATTTTTCTGGATCTTCCTCCATATTTTTCACTAAGCCAGAAGTGTCAGGGGGCTTGACCTCTTTGAGGTGGTCATTGACATTATTGGGATTCTGGCCAAGGAGTAATGACTCGGTAGGTACAAGAAGAACCTCTAAATTCCTTTTCTGGTAAGTGATCCTTCCCAATGGATCCAATATGTGTGAGAATCCATCAGGGGGTAGGTCTTCTCCATGAAATTCTAGATCATTCTCCTCCCCTAGTAGGTTTTCCATGTTAACTACGACCCTACCAAGAGGCATATCCTCGATATCGCCTAGAAAATCAAGTTGGAACCAGATATAACTGAAGTGGAGGGAAGCATACTACCCCAATACATGGATATACACATGGGGAGATGTGTTATTGATATTATTGTAGTGAACTGTAATGCTCTGAATGCATTATTGTTGGAGGGTATTATGGTGACACGGTGACTCGGGGCACTAGGACACATGGAGTGAAGGTAAATTAACCAGACGTAATTATTGTCCAATTCCATATAAATGTGCTTGGGATTTGTGGTAAGCCACCCACTAATGATGAAGATAGATGTGTTTCACCCAGAGCGTCTAGAGAAAGCATTCAAATTCCTCTTGGGTGAGTGATTCTGGCGCACTGAAATTCAGTGCTGCAATTGGAAAAAACATTTTTGGGAAATTTTCTGCTTCAAGAATATCCCACAAGCTCCTTGATTCAGACTCAGGGTCTATCCCTTCATTTTCCCACTCGTCAACTGGAGGCAGCTGGGGAACTGATAGCAGTACTGAAGTAGACCACTGAGATGGTAGGCTGGCTGGTGGAGAATACAACGAGTTGGATGACAAGCCACCACATCTCGAGTTATCCTTCAAAATGTGTATTTACTTGGCCACCACAATGCGATAATACAGACTGCTGCACCATTTTATGGCATAGGGGCTACGAAAAATGGTGGCAGACCATGTTATTACTTGTTCACCATTAGTCCCTAGAATAATTCTCTGTGATCTATGGTCATGGTAGAGATTGCTCTTGGCGATGATGGTGGAGATTTGTTGCCTAGACCCTGGGAGGAAACCAAATCTTCTTCCTCTTGGATGTATCTATAGAGGAAGGTAGGGATCCGCTGAACCTCGTACTTCAGAAAGATGAAGCCGATGCGCCTTGTTTATACCCCAGCCCTTGACACCGAGGATCGAGGTGATTGTTCCATTATTGATTCATATTCAGCCATGGAATATGATAAGTAAACATGTTTAATCTTAGTCAAGACATTCATGACATTCTTCTCCTGGGGGCAATGACCTTTATTCCTGCCTCGAGATGCATCTTCGGGACAATGTATATTTTTTGCTCGACGAGGTCTATCGGCCAAGATGGTGTTGGGGAGAAGGGAACTTTTTCCATAGTGAGCTTTGGTGTGAGGAGAACCTAGATATATGTCAAAGAAAACACATGGAGGACCTCCATTCCCACTAGATGATGTGTAGAGGTAATTTCTATGGAAGGTGTAAGAGTAGGTAGGAGCATGGGTAGGGCCTCCATGATTATTTCCCCTGGAACCGTTAGTGTGAGGAGGGTCCTTGTACCAATCAAGAAGTACACCGGTAGGACCTCCGTGCTGGGTGCCAATGAAGTGAGGCTGACCTTCACTCCTATGATTTCTGGGTAAAGGAGGATGTTCGCAGGCAGTTGAAAGAACACGGGGAAGTCCCCCACACTATAGATTGACTAGATGTGTAACAGATCCACGTCGGCGGGCTTTGGAAGGAGGAACGAATCCATACCATGTGTCATGAGCATGGAAGACGCTTACGTTATTAGTGTCAGTACTATGGGGAGGACGCTGATTCAGATTGAAGGTGTCATGTGGTAGACCTCCATGCCGATCGTTGAAGTGGAGAGGACCCACATTCTCAATGGTGGTGGTATGATGAGGACCTCCATACTGGGGGAAGTTGGTGCAGGTTTGTCCATGGAGGGAGCTCCTAGTGGTGGAAACAATGAGAGTAAACCCAGCTAGCCCATGGGGTGGTTGGGGCCTCGATCTGTGTTGGGAATCTGCATGCCCCAGCTCATAATAGACAAGGAATTGTTGGTATTCATCGGTGGTGGGATGGTCCATGATAGTTGTTGACGTTTTCTCCCCTCGGCGGGCATCCTCCTCTGCATGTGCACGATGCTGTTTTCGGGTCAACTAGATTGGGGATGGAGGTGCATGTGCATAGCTTATATGTTCCTCACCTCATGGGGTCGGGTGGCAGTGTTGTCGCGACCTAGTGGGGGCCCTCCTTGGGAGCCCCTTGAACGACATCCTGGATGGGCTGGCTCGGACATCCCACACCTCATTAGCGTAGGGGAGGGAGTCATTGAAGTGCTCTAGGGAGAGGCTCCTGAAATGGTTGTGCATCGGAGTAGGGATAAGTGTCTCCCTACGTGGCCCATGGGGGAGATGGTGGTGACGAGGCATAGATTTTTGTAGGTTATATTGGGCCATGTGCATGGTTTGGATGATCCTCTCCCCCTCGTATCTTCGGACGAGGTCGTTTATCATCTTTCGCTAAACAAACTCAGACAAGGATATGGGGCGTATGTGCCTAGTAGATGTTGATGTAGAGGCTGACATGGGGGAAATGATCCCATGAAGGAATTCTATGATGAAAGTTTCTATGCCCCAATGTCACTAGGTGGGCGGTGATCGGTTTCCTGAAACAGAATCCTGGGTCCTAGAAGGTAAGGAGAATAAACCATTAGTGCTAAAACAAGGAAAATTCTACCTAGTACCCCAACGCCATTATGTCTTCAGTGTCTGGTAAGAAGGATCCACACTAGCAACGTCATAGACAGAGATGTCAAACATTCAACTACCCCAACTTCTGGTGAGTTTCAGGCCAGGACCACTATTTGTATGGTGGGACCCGGTTCCAGATACATGGATCTGGTGACACGCTAGTCCATTGATGTCCTGAACGCTACTAATATTATATTGGGGAGAATAAATTATGGCCATGTTCACCATTTTCATTTCGGACACATTCATCAGGGTGCACACATCTGTCTATTTTGGAGGACGTGCAGCTATTTCCCTGCATTTCTGCTTTCCAAAGGTTGGTAGCATCTGTCGCATGTTTAGTGACTTATTCTCCTTGATCGAAACGAGATGATGGGATAGCAGTTCCTCATTCCACGGATTCGGCGATGGAACTCGTTACCTAGTACAGGTATCGATTATAGATTAAGACGTTGTTCATGAAACTCTTCCCAGTGCCATGTCATCATGGACGCTGGTTAATTACACTGCTTCTGTCAGGACATTCCAAGGGGTCCAGTTAGGGCAGCAAACTTCAATCGGGGACTTAGTCACATTTGACATCACTGTCATGTCTGGAAACTGAAACACTAGTGTGTTTGTGTTTATTCCCCTTATTATTGGTCTTAATGAGGGAGTGAAAGCCCGAGGCATCCACATAGAATGCGGGGAATTATATTCCATATGCATGTCTCTGAGGTTTTCTTCAGCTTCCCATGTTTAACACTGGACATGCCACATGTTTAACATCTAGTGGAGATGGATCAGATTTATAAGAACACTGATAATATTTGATCAGATGGGTGCACCCTATGGAGGGAACACTAATACTTGGGATAACGAGTGGTTAGATACCTAGATGCTGTAGGGAATAACTAGAAAGTGGGTGACATGATTTGACCAGGATGTGGAATCCTGGGTAAGAATCATGATGGGTGATGGATAGTTCAATGAAGTGGTGGGGGAATGAGTTGGAACAATCTTGTAGGTGACAGTAGTTTTATGATTGATCCACGAAGCGACTTACTACGTATCCCTGTGGCAGGGAATCAAAGTCCATGTAGTTCATCAGGGTGATGGGAAACCTGAGGATGATTCTCTTATGGATGAGACCTGGAGGAAGTAGAAAATCTAGGTTGTGGAATGACCTTCCAGAAGTACATAGGCTCAAGGGAAATACCAGGATGATACATGGGTGACGGTATTTAATCTCAGAGAGGCATCTAACCTACCTTGCCTTGGAAAGGATCAATGTCTGCATAGTTCAGGATGGGGCATAGAATCGGGGTGTGGGTAGAGGACCACAACCTGACGGTATGTTGGGGCTTACACATGGTTAGCATCCCTAGGATGGCCTGACTCCACTAGAATGGACCATAGATATGGATCCCAATGAATGATATGAGAACGTCTTACCACTGTATGGGGATCGCAAAGACCTACTGCTTATTGGAGAACACAACGACTTACGTTCGATTGGGGACACAACGACTTACCACTGGATGGGGATCACAATGGATTATCATCAAATCGGGTTGAACCATATAGAGTATTCTTACATACCCTACTTTGGAGGTAAGGATCAAATACCATGTATTGAGATTCCGTACATTTAAGCGTTTGTGGGACTAAAAGGGAGAATATAGTTTAATGTCATACGAGATGAAGGTGGACCAACGTGGAGTGGTTGAAACCGATGGACGTTGGTCTTGAACCTCAGGGAGGTTACCTATATACCTTTCCATGACAAAGATCTATGTCCACATAGTTCGGAAGGGTTTTTTGAACCGATGTGAAGGGGGTCTAAACCAAACAGTTTTGGGCTTGAACCTCAGTGAGGATTCCTGTGTACCTTGCCTTGGCATGGATCAACATCCATGTAATTTGGAAGGGATTGGTGAACTGACGTGAGGGGGATCAGGACCAATTGGTGTTGGGATTGAATCTCAGGGAGGATTACTACATACCTTTCCATGACAAGGATCAAATTCCATGTAGTTAGGAATAATTTGGGGTTTACATGCTAAGGCGGCCCATGAAGGAAGTCATGGTCAATGCTTAGTATAATCCCAAATGAGTCACGCTCGGTGTAAGAAACTAGAGGCAGAAAAGACCTGAAGATCATGTCGTAAAAGTTTCATCTTTGGGTTGTAGAGTTAAGATTACATGTGGTTAGTAGCCCAAAAAGGTAATAGGGGCTTCTCCGTGGTTAGAGGCCCAAAAAGGAAAAATGGGATTTTGTGTTTTTAACAACCCAAGGAGATTGAGATTGGGACATACTCCAGGATAGAGTCCTGGGTGGTGGAAAAGGAACAAAGTTGATGGATGGGATGATGAAGGTCCCAATTCCCATCTCTCATTTGGTCCTTGGAAGGGCTGAGAAAAGGGGGGAAGAGATAATGTCTCTCACAAGAAAGGCTAGGGGATTACACCAAGATAGTTTCCCTTCCCTGCGAACAAACTCCACTAAAAAAATGAGGATCTCATTCCATGTGAGGAAGATCTCAGTCTTGTGGAGGCAAGTGGGGATAGATAATTTTTGAGACAGGGCACCCACATATGATGCACGGGTCAGGGTTATAGTTTAACATCATGTGCTGAGGACGATGGTGCTCGTCATTTTATCATCCTGCAACTCGGATGAGGCGGGTTCACTCTACTCCCCTTGGACTTACATAACTGTTACTTTCCCACCCATGGGGAAGATAAAGCATGAGAAATGTTTTGGTGAGTGGGTGTCTTGATGTGATCCATTGAAGGACCCACATTAGCGTGGCTTTTAGAAGAAGCAATGGCCTTTAGCGTGCCTATTAGAAGAAGTATGAGGTGAAGCATAGCAATAGGAAGCACCACCCAAGGGACCTTGAAATCACTCCTTACAAGCCTAGATGGCCATACGGGAGAGGGGTGTGTTTCAAAGGTGACTTTTTTGTAAGAATTGAATGAGTATAGTGCCCAGGAGAGAGACATCAAACACATGATAAAGGGTGAATACAAGAATACGGTTTTGACCGCAAAAGGAGAGTCTTGGGTACAATAGGGGTGAAAAGAGGTGTTGTTTCATGAAAAAGGCTGAATTGAGCAGAAACGAAGGGGTGTGCGCAATGGAATCAGTTTTCATGCAAAGTGGGGAAGTAGTTTTGTGTGAAATTGGATGGGATTATAGGTAAGGAAAGGCTGAGGTTTTCTGCGCAAGTGGAAGGGTTTGTACGTGAGTAAGGGCCAATGTTTTTTGCACAAGAGTATGGTTTTGCGCGCAAGGATCCCAACATTGAAGGACATGGGAGAGGGTCTTGACCGAGTGGATCCATGAAAAGGTGAACCCCTAGGAGACCTGTCGTAGAAAATCCCATTCCTTGAAGTAATCTTTTGTGCATGGAAGAGTTGATTTATTTTTAGGGGAGACATTTTAGATTCTTTAGTCTCTAGAAGTTGGGTAGAACTTCTATTTATATGAGATCGGGGGACACGGGCCCGCACAAAATTCAATGCGCATGGAAAACCCAGACCCGGGGGGTGGTGGAATGGATGTTCCCTAACTAGAATGCAATACCCTCTTCAAGTCGTGCTCGTTTTCTACATGAGAGATGGGTTTCTGTGAGAGGATGAGATTTTCCGTGCAGGGAAGCGGTATTCCGTGCATTGCCCTGGTTTTTTGTGAAGCCTTGGGTCTCTTCCTGGGACCGGTTGTCGAGTCAAAATATGCCTCTATTTTATACAAGGATGCCTTCTTGGGACATTTAGAGGATGTTATCATCTACATAATTCTTGATATAATCTTGGATTTTGAGTCTGAATCTGAACATGTTTTTTCTCATTCAATGACATGGTTTTTATATAATATTTTTGTAATGATTGAGTTTCTTATTTTTCTAGAAAACTTTAATCTTGTGCCATACTATATACTTATACAATTATTGGCCACTGTAATCCATAATCATCCATATTAGTTAATTCCACATTAAAATATGACTCTTCCTTACCTGCATACTCCCTTAGTTGTTTTCATGGATATTTAATGTGTGGGTATGGTGGAAGGAATTTTTGTATGTGTTTTATGGTTTTAAATACTTTTTTGGTGGTGTAAGGTGTTATTCATTATTTTAATGAGTGGATAGAGAGTGATAATTTGGAATGATTAATTGTTTCATCTTACTTTATTTGTATCATCCAGTACTACTTTTAAAAAATGAAAAAATGTATATGAATGGAAAAAAATAGAGATGAGAATTATGTTTTTATTTTCAAAATTTTTTATGTATGTTCCTTTAAAAAATTTTGGGTGTAAATTTTCTTTCATTTATTTTATTTTATCTTAATCTCATTTTCCATGAAAAAATATAAAAAAACAAAAAATTTAATGTTTTTAAAAAAAGATGGATAATTTAGATGAAATAATACATTTTTATCACTGAATGAATCATGAACCATGTCACAAAATTATTGGTTCTTAGTTTAACATTTTTATATAGAATTAATTAGGTAATTTTTTAGGTTTCCATGTGAATATTCATGAATTATTTTTAGTGTTCAACCTCCTTTTTTCGGCCATATATTTTTAAATGAATATCCCCCCCAACCATAAGATATAGAAATTCCATCATAAAGACAAAATAATTGAATTAATATTTAATACTCAATGTGTTGAGAGATGATAAATGTCACAATTCAATGGTGATTCATTCATTTTTCAATTATGAGAATAAAAAAATATTTAATACTTCTTGCGTGAAGAGTGATATAAAATTCAATGTGATGTATGTTGTGTTTAGGAAACTGATGGATTGTTGAGGTTAAGCGAATTTAAATGTAAGGGATGAAATATAAATGGAATTATATTTCATAGATTAGACATGATGTAAATCTATTTTGGAAAATATCATATATTGTTTCTCATTTTTTTATTCTTATATTGATTTTGATTTGGATAGTTGATGATTTTCTGGGGTACATTAGATATTTGGGGGAGAGTTTTTAAGATTACATTTTAACACATGTTTCTGATGAATTTAAATTTTTTTAATAACAAAAAATTAAATTATCTAAGAAATTATCACATTATTATGTTTTAGTGGTATTTTTATCTTAATTGGAAAATGAAAATATAGAATTTTCATGTTTATATTTAAATATTTCATTTTATATAGAACCATTTCTATAGAAACTGAAATTATAAAATTATATTTTATAGGATTCCATACGTGTTAAAAATCATTTCATTCAACCGTACTCAAATAATAATAAATAACCATAAGGGGCAAAATAAATTCACAATCTAGGCATTGAAATATATGAATATAATAGATCACTTTTAAAGATGGGAACATATTACCCAATGTTTCCTAAACCAATTTTATCCTCCATATGACCCAACACCCAACCTTACACATGGAAAGGACCGATGGGAGTTCTAAATTCATATGGGATGGGAAATAGTGTTGGGGCTTGGAAGAAATCCTTGGGAATGATTTTCCCATAAATAGTACCCAACATCCATATCACATATCTTAACACAAATAGGTAATCATCAACCACAGAACATGTACGTAAAATTTACAACCAACACCTGTATAAGACTATGAAAATTGGGCATGTACATGTGACAAGGTTCCATTTATATTTAAAAAAAACCAAAATGGACCAAAATTGTAGAAAAACTATCAAATGGAACACCCATCTACATGGGGAATGAGGGTTGACACCCAACACATCACCACCATTACCACCTACCAGAAGAATACCCCGATATCAATAGAATCTAATAAGTGTCCTATAATATTCCTTTACTTTAAATAAATTCTATAAAATGAATCAAATATATACCCACTTCGTATATATAGGGTGATAGATCACCTTCTATGTTGGATCCCACTATATAGTCCATAAATATCAATTATAATATTAATGAAGGTGAAGGTTTTTTAACAAAGTAAATAATTTCATTTTTGTTGAATGATAAATTGTGAGTAAATAGTAGATAGATTGTTAACATAGTATAATTTACTATGGATAACTCCAATGTATTAGAGTTACATGGGATCTAGGATCTTCATACTCTTAGTGACCAATCACAACTTTGTCTACCCACATGCACAAGACACTAGATATGCCTTCACCAATGTTCTATTGGTACCCAAAATATCATCATTATGTTAAGATAATATTTCATTTTAATGCTCATATGAAGATCATTTCATGCCTTTATATCTCCCATATCATAATATACATTATCAATCCTTCATATATCCCCAATATTACTGGTTACAATGATCTATTTCCAAAACCATTCCAAACCATTTCACTACATTTTTCAACATTCCAACTCCTGGCATTCTACAATTTGTCATTCCATCTATCACCCAATGTGTAATATAATTACTAATTTTCACACATGATAAAACCCTTGAAAAAAATATATTTTCACAAAGATCCATTTTATGGAGGCCTTTTCAAATCAATGAAATAATATTTAAATCATGAAATAAAAGTAGAAAATTAAACTATATACCACTACTTTTGAAATCACCACCAAAAAGGTGAGAACCACATGCTAATGTTATAGTAGATCCTATCGGAGAATAGAAAAACCACCACCAACAAGATCCAAGTAAAACATTTCATATTCAAACCGTACTAGGTTGACACAACAAGAGGAGAACTGAATACCCATATAAAGACGATGAAGAAGAAAAGGATGGAATATAAAAAGGATATAATGTGGTTCTGTTAATGATCTAGTCTAAAATACACCAAATATTGTATCCAAAATGTAGTGAAGAGGAGGGGGAGGTGCACCTAAATATAGAGGAACATAAATGTACAAATAATGGATTATTAGGGTCAAAAATATGGTGTGAAAAAAATGAAATTTCATGATTTTTTTAAATATCATGCTAGATATATGGTTTGGATGCACAATATTCACGACTATACACCAACCTTGTTTTTCCATTGCATAATGTTTAGGGGATTCCACAATGGATAATGGGGTCTAATGAATTATCATGGAAGTAGACTTGTGGCCATAGAAAACCCACTATATGGGCCACATTATTTTACAAGGAATAGAATAAATTATCTTCTTACCATGTGCCCATAGTGTTCCACTCATTCCTGAAAAAAGGCAATAATTATCCATTAAAACTCAAGGAAGAACTAGGGAAAAATAGAATGTCTAAAATTAAAAGATAAATTCCTAGAAAATCCATCATATTTGTGACGATTATTCTAATAATTAACACCTTTCAACACTATAAATTCAACATGTAGTATGATTAGATATCATGTGCGAATAATTCTCCTCCACTCAAGATATGTATTCGCTCATCTCATTCTCATAATTCACATGTTTTTATTTGACTTGATCTATGGGTATAGAATTTCCCTAATGAACAGTCACCTAGTAATACACAATCATAAAATGGATCCTCAACCCTATACCTATCGGTATCCAACTCAGTCTCTTCCCAGATCAGCATGTGGTAAGGATATTGATTATTCTTTTAAAATATGATTCATATAAAACATAATTAATAGAAGTGAACTAATTAGGAACTCTATATGATATTCCATATTTTAGATGAACCTAATAACCTAAAAAGGTTGGAAATAACTCAAAGTAAGCTTCCCCTTCTGACCAAGACAACGATGACTCAAGTGAGGTGATACTTTAAAACACACCTGGTAAACCACTGAGAACTCTAATGCATGCTTTATTTTATAAGAATATGAATTATAATTATTTTTATTCATCAACAACTATTATCTGGTCAATTGGATCATTCCAGTCAACTCAAGCACAATTTATAGTCATAGTAAAGAAGATTCACCCACTTCTATCTAGCATATAAGTGCTGGACATGGTGGACCATAAATCATTGAAAAATGATCCAACCTAATCTTGTTTTAGTGAATATTATAGTAGGAAAATTCAATCAATAAAATATGTTTATTCTATAAGCCTCAATATTCCATGATGTAGGCACATAGACTATCTTCTAGAATCTTGGATTTCCACTCCATATAACCATCAGTAGGTGGATTGATGGTAGTGCTAATGTTTACATAAGATCCCATTTCGCTCTAGAGTCCTTCAAAAAAGAGATATCTAAAATATGTTTCCTAACTAGAAACAATGAATGATTGAAAATCATGCAGCCTCATGATCTATGGAATATATAACCTGACAAAATATTTTATTTTGGTTGAGTCCTTTATTGGGATGAAATGGGAGGACTTGGTCATATCATCAATAACAACCGAAATATAATTCCTTCATCATGGTTTATAGTGTAACATAGTGATGAAATCCCTTGCATCCTCGTCCCCCATCTAGGTAAAAATGGGAAGTACTTGTAACCAGCCTGAGGGTCACTGATGCTCATCTCGGACCAGCAGACAAGTACAACACTGAGATACAATGTCAGATATATCATGTATCATACCTATCGACCAGATTTTTCATTTCACATCATAAAATTTCCTAGTATCACCAAGATAGAAAAACCAGTAGGGTTGATGGCAGACCTGCATCACCATCCTTCTTAGATATGGGGGAACTACTAAAAGGACCACGCGAAAAATTTCATCATGAAACATTGAAATTCTATTATGATCTTATATAGTATTTAAAAATTAGTTATAATGATGAATTAAATATTACTTCAATTTATCATTAGGAGTATACATGAATAGAGAGGGGAAAAACTCCACACATTCCAGAAAGATAACATCAATCTATTAAATGGACACAAAGTGTATTCGAGTAAAAATTTCAATGAATGTACACTCCTAATTATAATCATTTAGAGCATGGGATATAAGATACCTACTCATTGTGTATACAACCAAATTTCATACAACTATAGTGTAGGTGATATCAATGTAAAACCCACAAAGGTAATGAATCAATCTTCACAACCTATAAAATATATATTTTTAATGAATATATTCCCCAATATTTTGGGGGTCTGAAATGATCATAAAATTATTATCGAAGATATTGTGATGAAATTATTTAAGGTCATCCAAAGTTACTATGATATTAATCCCATGGTTTGGGTAATTAGTATTATGTTGTAGGAGTTGGATAGAGGCTTACCCTACCACATGATCACCTTACTTAAGAATAGATCCCCATATCACACCAAATGAATCACAATAAAACACATAACCTTGAATAGACTTAGGTAAAATCAGTGCATGGGAAATGGGAAACCATCACTTAAGCTTCTTGGAATATTTCTAACATTATAATATCTACAAAAAAATCACCCCTTTCTAGGAGAGGATTATCATTAGTGAGGAATTCAAATGAAATCCGAAATTAACAACCTATAATACTCGTCGAGGAATATAAATATCCTCATCTCAAAGAAATTATTTTTATCCTCTGTTGAAATCACAACCATGCCTTTATTTAGATCGACTGAAACAACAAATTTTGAGATACAAGCCCTGTAATCTTAACATCCCATATACTGAAACCATACATTGATAAAATTACATAAAGAAGATGATATATCATTATTCAAAAACTAAATCTCAATTTCTACTTGTGATCCTATTCTAATAATGAATAGAACAAAATGGAATCCGCAAAATCCATGAAAAAATATCAAATTTGTATATAGAATACTATTTTTATGAGATTGATGAATTTGATAAGAACATTTCCAAATATGAATTGCTTTAAAAAAATACACAATATGGTTATACCTACATAAGAATCCATTTTTGGGAACATCTACTTCACTGGAGTTTACTTGGTGATACCCTAATAATAGTACAATCATTGAGAACTGCAATTCTCCCATAATTTAATAAAATAGATCATCGATAAGGGGTAAGTTGTATTTAATCTTGATGGTGACTATATATAGTTTCCAATAACCCTCACACAACCAGAGTGACCCATTGAACTCATAGATAGAAGCACTGGGACATCCCAAAGGGAGATGATCGGGTGAATGCACCCTTTGGATTCCAAATCATTTACCTTTATCATTAACTCCCCCAAATAAATGGTGTTATTACGTAATGAGGGATGATATATTGGATGTTCCCAATTTCCAAATAAATAGTTAACACCACATCCCTCTCTGAAGGTGAATGAATTTTTTTTGGGAATACCTTAAAGACATCATACACTATAGGAGGAAAACCATCCTCCACGATTTTATCACCACCCTTGAATAATATTGAAGACATATGGATGGAAATATAACTAATATCATAAGTGGAGGTCTATCCTGATATAACATCAAATATTATTCTATTAGATAAAATGAGTTCTTACATAGGGGTCTGTGAAAGTCACCCACTAGCGATAGAAATTGATGTGGGCCTTGAAATACATCATCCAATCCATCCATTGGATCTAGTTAAAAACGAAAATCTCTAGGAAAAGGAAATCTAATTTTAGATAAATCTCTTACTAGGATATAATTCATGATGATAATCTCATACATTTATCTTTCCTCTTACTTATAGGAGAATCTAAATCCAAAAAATATGTAATAGGATCATATGGGAGCTTCAGATGATGAAAAAGACATATAATAACAAATGATTTAAAAAACCTGTATTGAAAAAATCAATTACCATGGATGATGCAATAAGAGTAGTTCCTTAAACTCTCATAAAACCTACATATGGTTCCACTCGTTCTTAATCAATATCATAGAATTACATTGTCTCTATATATGGTCCACTATATATATGATGTTATACCATAAACTGAATCTTCAAAAAATAAGATCAACCCATTTCATGATTTCGACCATAATAAGAACCTATATCCCTAGATACATCCCCTGGGGATGCCATTACATTGAGAACATTTGATATTTCAATGCACTTATGTGGGTGGGATCATCTATAAAACCACTATAGGTAACCCATGAATTTACACTGATGACATGGCTTTAGTGGGACTGATCCTAAAGACAGAACATATCTAAAATTTCCACAATAATATAATGTAATAGATCCATCTCCTACAAAAAATAATAGGATATGTATGGGTATATATTCGGATTTTCTACCACCCTTATTTCCATGATCATCGTGCATCTTCTTCTTATAAATAAAGACACCCACACTCTATCCTAGTTCCAGATGAATCCTAGAAAAACATGACAAACCAAATTGGTCAATTTCCACCATCAGATCATGGGAAAATACATTAGAAATGGTCTTATAGTTAAAAAAACACCTGATATCAAATATTACACTTTAAACCAATTTCATACAATTTATATTTCATCCTATAAATTGAAACAACATGAAGGAAAATGAAGACAAACACTTTGAATCAGTTATGATAACCAAATATTGAACGCTCCTGTTGACACTGTAAAACGTGTCCCCAAAATTTTTCAGATGTTTCAATACATGATCCAAGATCGTAGACCATTTCTCAAGCTTCGATTTGGTAGGTCGTAGGGCCCGAAAAGAGTTACGGTTTACGAGTTATGTACATTTTATGTTGGACTAGGAAACTAGTTCGCAATGCCCATTCGCGAATCCCCCTCCGTGATCTCAGAGAACCAACGCAATGCAAGGTGGTGGGATGCTCCTTGAACCCCTTTGAAGTTTGCGACATGCCACGGAGCACTGTCGTGAAACAAGAAGGTGGGATGCTTCCTGAACCCCTTTGACGTTCGCAACGCGCCGCACAGACCCGCTGTGAAGCAAGGAGGCTGTATGCTCCATTAACCCCTTTGATGTTCGCGACGCGCCGCGAAGACCCTCCCCAAAGCAAGGAGTCGGGACTTCTCCGCGAGCCCCTATGATGTTCATCATGCACTGCGGAGCCCCGCTGTGAAGCAAGGAGGTGGGATTCTACACGAATCATGATGATGTTCTCGACCCACCACAGAGCAAGCTTCGTCTTCACGCTGAGCGAGATCTACTTTGTGGTGCACCTTGCCTATAAATAACAAGCTCACCCCCCTTTTCCAGATGGCCACTCCGCCCCTTGGGTGACCGATCTCCCAGTTTGCGGAGCTCCACTTTCTTTCGCGAAGCGTCTCTGCGATCCCATGCTCTGCAAGAAGCTTCCTTCGCATTGCTACTCCGCAAGCCCATCCTCTGTGAGTATCTTCCTTCACAATGCTGCTCCGCGAGTCCATGATTCATGAGACCATGCACTGCAAGTCAAGGCTTTGCGAAGATTCTCCGTTATTCCATACTCCGCGAGTCCATGTTTCACGAGTCCCCATGTTCCACGAGACCCTTAGCCCCACAAAGCTACTTTTCGAAGACATATCCTTGTCAATGCTCCTATATTCGCTCCCACCAGTCCATACCGCGGGGGGCTGCGGGCTGGGACTGAAGCCCAACAATGACCCCCATTTGAAATGGAGAGTCACACCATGAACTTTTTAGGACGGGACGTCAAGATTTTCCACTGTGCCCTTATGTGCACCCACCTTCCACCTATGGAATATCATGAATTGCGATTCTCCTCCACTCTCCCTGAAACACCTTGAGTCAGTATATTCCTCTTGGTTTATTTCCCATGTTGTCATTTGAGATTCTCATCATCAATTCCCTGAGTAACTTAAGTGTATCCATTCCTCAAGTAACTCATCAGAACCGCATCACTTGGCTCATATGCGAGGTTGAACCGGAAAGGGACGCCCTTGCGTAAGTCCCAACACCAACCATTGCTTGGCGCCTTATACCTAATAGTCCTATCTACATGACATTAAACTGTAGTAATCCATATATAACAAATATAGGATGCCTCTTACTCCAAACAAGAGATTCCTTGTGCTCCAAGCATAAGATTCCTAAGAGCCCTATCTACATGACTAGAAACTACAGTGAACCCTATATCACAAATATAGGATGCCTCTTACTCCAATCAACAGATGCCTTATGCTGCAAGCATAAGATTCCTAACAGTCCTATCTACATGACTATAAAATGTAGTGAACCCTATATAACAAATATAGGATGCCTCTTACTCCAAACAAGAGATTCCTTATGCTCCAAGAATAAGATGCCTAACAGTTCTATCAAAATGACTATAAACTGTAGTGAACCCTATATAACAAATATTGGATGCCTCTTACCCCAAACAAGATATGCCTTATGCTCCATACGTAAAATTTTTAATAGTCCTATCTAGATGACTATAAACTTTATTACTCCCTATTTTCCAAACATAGGATTCCTCTTGATCCAAACAAGATATGCCTTATGCTCCAATGCATGAGATGCCAACTGTCCATTCTACATGACTCTATTTTGTAGTACGCCCTATGTTCCAAACATAGGATGCATCTTGCTCCAAACAAGAGATGCCTTATGCTCTAATCACGATATTCCAATAGTCCTTTCTACATTACTCTAAAAATTAGTATGCCCTATGTTGCAAACATAGGATTCCTCTTGCTCAAAACAAGAAATGCCTTATGATCTGAGCGTAAGATTCCTAATGCCATGATCACAGTGGCGTAAGTTCAAGAGCATTGGAATCTGTTCAAGAATTCCATCACTCCACCTCATGATTTGTGTGTCATTCATTTGGATCTTCAACCACTTCTATGTCCGAAGGTAGCCCCTAACGGCCTGGTCCCATGCCGAATCGACTCACCAACCATCCTAGGCAAGTGCCTTGGAAGACTTTTGATGACACTTTGAGTCTGGTCCTCTGTTTCGAACATGGTGAATAGTCGACCCTCGTTTGTTTGTCCCCATTTCACGCTAACACAATTTGGATGCTATGTTTCGAACACGCTCTATAGTTATCCTTTATCGCCACACCACCCTCATTAAGTTCCGAATGTCGGGAATGTGATTCACACTTTTCGTCCCCCTTTGTTCAGACTGATTCCAACACCCCTTGGAATAATCCCTCTTGTGCACTAGCTCAAAGGTGAAGGCCTCAACCCACTAGTGGGTTGGGATGCCCTCATGGCCAGACATGAGGAAGACATCATGGGAAGCCTCCTTTTATAGGCCCCATTCACCATTTCCGCTCCATAGCTTCACCCGGTCAACATCCATGCATAAACCCCATCAGCCAATGCCACTCCATAGCGGCACTCGGAATGTATCCTCGTGTAACCCCCATTCACTATTTTCTCTCCATAGTGGCACCCGTACAACTTCCTTGCATAATCCCCATCCACTATTTCCATTACATAGTGGCAAACAGGAAACATCCTTGCATAAGACCCATTCATAATTTCCTCACCATAGTGGCACCCATGAAGCATCCCTGCATAAGCCCCATTCACCATTGCTGCTCCATAGCGGAACCCGAGTAGCTTCCTTGCGTAAGCCCCATGGACCATTTTTGCTCTATAGCGGCACCCGAGAAGATTCCATGCATAAGCCACAGTCACTATTTCTACTGCATAGCAGCACCCTATCAACTTTCTTGCGTAATCCCCCTTCACCGTTGTCGCTCCAAAGAGGCACCTGGGAAGCTTCCTTCTATAAGCCCCAGTCACTATTGCCGCTCCATAGCGACACCTGAGAAGCTTCCTTGCATAAGCCCGAGTCACCATTTCCACTCTATAGTGGCACCCGTGAAGTTTCCATGCGTAATTCCCATCCACTATTGCTGCTCCATAGCAGCACCTAGGATAAATCCTTGCATAATCCCCATTTACCATTGCCTCCCCATAGCGGCACCCGGGAAGAATCCTTGTGTAAGCCTCATTCACCATTGTCACTCTATAGTGGCACCCGGGCAGCTTCCTTACGTAAGCCCCCTTCACCAACCTTTATTGATGCACCTTAGAATGGTGATCGTCAGGTCCTTGATGCATCTTGTTTCTCACACTGAGCATGCCTCACGTGGGCTTAGAGAAATCATTGACCATGACATCCTCCCTGGGAATCCTAGAGTGTAAGCCCCACTCCCACTCCCTTGAACTACGTTTTCTTTGATCCTTTCTAAGGAGAGGTACATAGGAAACCTCCCTGAGGTTCAATCCCACCATCCACTAGTCGTCCAGCCCATCATAATCTCGGTTCACCGACTCCTACCCAACATGAACTACGTGGCCTTTGATCTTTTCCAAAGCATGGTACATTGGAAGCCTCCACAGGGGTCAAGCCCACCACCCATTGGTCACTCCGACCCCTTTCACGTTGGTTTACCGACACCTTGGGCTGCCTCATAGCATAAGCCCCAAATGCCCCCCCCCCTCGAACAACGTGGTCTTTGATCCATGTCAAGGCAGGGTACATAGGAAGCCTCCATGAGATTCAACCCAACCATCTACCAGTTGTCCCGACCATCATCACGTCGGTTCACCCCCATCCAACGGTAAGCCATTGGGACCCCAATAAGTGGTAAGCCATTGTGATCCAATTCAGCGGTAAACCATTGACATTATTATACAACGATAAGTCGTTGCGAACCCATCTAGTGGTAAGTCTTTGAAAACCCAAATCGTTGGTAAGCCGACATCAGATGAACTACGCAGAGTTTGATTCCCTACCACAGGGATACGTATGAAGACTCCTTGAGGTTCAATCCCTACAACCATGTCTCGTCCTGATATATCCCTCGATTGCATGTGCTCTAGGAAGATCATGCCTCAACCAAGAGTTTCTACTACATCCGGGTCCCATCCATGCGTCCATTCTCACGGACCACCTCCTTAGGTGTCCCCTCGTACCACCGAACTATACAGACTTTCATTCCCTGCCATGGGGATACATAGGAAGTCTCTTCGAGGCTCAAGACCAACACTACCTTCACCATCATGATGGACCCATCTCTTTTCCCCTCTACTCCATTCAACACTCCACCATCCATCTTGATTCTCAGCTGAGCCGCCACATCCCAGTGGGATCATGTCCTCCACCTCCTCACTGCTCTGAGCAGTACTTGGGCTGCTATCCATGCGTAAGCCCCAGTATGTATTCGGGATGTTTTCCTCTATGTACACCCCAATTCATCACCCCTTAGAACTACGTGGGTTTTGATCCCCGTCGTCTAAATAGGGTATATAGGAATCCTCTATGAGGTTGAATACCAGAGAATGGTAAACATTTGTGTCACCCATTCTGGGGTTCACTCTCCCTGTTCCACCCTCAATGGGGCTCAGATCAGCCATGACAGTGTGAAATATGCCCTCCATGGGGTGCACCACCTCAGATCCATCCTCATTGGGTGTTCTGATCCATCCATATTCCAGGTGTTCCCTCCTTGGGATGTTCCAATTCGATCTGTCTCTATGGGACGTTATGATCAACCTCATTCCTTCTACGCAAGACGTTAAACTCACGAACTACCTCATGATAAACATGATATGATTGAGGAAAAGCTTGGAAGTCATGCCTTTGACGTAACCATATCTATAAGAATTTAAACCTATGGCCTACCTCATGTTAAACATGAGATGCCTGAGGAAATCCTCGGAAGACACGCCTTTGGCATAGCCATCTCCGCAAGACGTTAAAGAAGCGGAATTCCCCATGTTAAACATTTGAAGATGATGAAAAACTCATAAACATGCCTCCGGCATATGATACCTCATGATTAACGTGGGTTGCCTCAGGTTCTTCCTACTTGAGATGATCTCTTATGAGGAAGAATATTGGTTCCCCATTTTCCATGCATACAGATATGCCCCGACATTCCTGATGTTACCGTCCACTCCGACTGAAGGTTGATACCATGTCAAGACCCCAAGGAATATCCTGACGGATGTAGTGTAATTAACTGGAACCAACAAGGATATGGCACTGGAAATGAGATTCAAAAACAATGTCTGAATCTATAAGTGATACTTGGACTAGTTGACGAGTTCTGAGGAGGAATCTATAGAAGGAAGAACCGACATCCCATCATCTCATTTCGAACAAGGAGAAAACATCCCTAAAAAAGTGACGAATGATGACCACTATTAGAACGTGGGAATGTAGAGAAATAGTTGTGAATCCTCTTCAGACGGAGGCGTGCACCCCGGTGAAAGCGTTGGAAATAGCTCCCCTTAATGGAGGTCCAGGGATTCCCATGACATAAAAAAAATTATTAGGGTTGTAATTATCATTAATGATAATATTTATTTCCATAAATTTCTAGTACTAGTTCTTTGATACTGAAATCATGGACTCCCATAATCAGTGATTGGGACCCTCTAACAAAAACACCTCACATATCACTTCAAAAGCATTCAGAGTCCTAATAAAATCAATGATCATCGCACACTTCTACACCCATTATACCACTTCATTGGGATATGTGAATTCAATGATGGAAGGGGGTTTCAGCTTAAGTAACTCCTGACCATGATCTTTTCCATGTCTTAGTTTGGAATCTCAATCCTGAGAATGACCATATCCAATTATTGAATCCATAGCCCCAATAGCACAAACCACTACTCAACAAAAATCTAATAAAATAGTCAGGGATAAATCAATATGGATTCTTCCCGTTGATATATATGATGTCTTTAGGGAGGAATGTTACTACTCTATAAAAAAATAAATAGAAGGGAACTATCATTACTTTCCCCCATGGGGAGCTAGAAAACAACTTAATAAAACACCAACTTTAGCCATTATATATCCATAAATACATGAACCACAACTTAAACCACCACATCCAAACTTAGTTTCAATGAATTGTCAAAATTATATACATTACACCTATTGGAGGAATCAAACACAATTCCCAACAGCACATTGTAACTCATTTCCTTTCACTATGAGTGTTTGTTAGATACCACAGACTAAACACAAACCTTACACCCTGAAAATCCTAGATCTTATTTACCATTAAATTAACAATATACATATCTCAAAGAAAGGGAACAACATATTTCATTCCACATTATCCCAAACTAGTTCAAGATTCAATCGAACCTGACTCCCGACCAGGCCAATGGCATGGTCCAATGGGATTTCTCGATCCCATGGGTTTGAAATACGTTATTGGGAAATGGAGAACCCACTAAGAATGGTTTCCCATGAAAATACCCAATATCAAAATGACATATCAGAAAAAAAAACTTTTAAAACCTAAAATACACAAAATTTACATGAATATCACAACCATAACGTACACAATGTTATGGAAATGGTACACGTCCATGTGATATAGTTAAAATTACATTTGTAACCAAATAAAAATGGGACCAAAAGTGGGAAAACATTCAGAAAAAGAGAACCATCCTTCACATGGAATGAGGGAGAACAACCACCATGTCACCACCATTGTCACCTGATAGAAGAAAACAACTCTATCAAGAGAATCAATTTTCACTTAGATATAAATAATTTCCTTTAATTAAATCAAACAACATGAAGTCTTCAAATACCCATTGGATAAACATAGCGTTTGATCTCACATTCCTAGTTGAATCCAAAGATATATCTCCTCATTTTACATTATAACATAAATGAAAATTTTATTATTAAATGAAAAAATAAGTTTTTTTAAATATGTATCAGTGTTTAAAATAATGTAAAGTAGTGAAAAAATAACTAAAATTTGGATAAAAAAGCATAGGAGTCTTAGGACAAACCCTATGAAATTTGGACACATGGTTTCTATGATCATAGTACTATTAGTGATCAATCATATCAACATCATTTTTCATGAATGATCCACTACAGATGTCATATCTGATTATCTGGTGGTACCCACACTATCATGGAAACGTAATAAAATAATTAACAATGGAAACGTAAAATTTTTCATCCCGTGTGGTTATAAATTCGTAGGAATTAATATCATGGGAATTTGAATAGACATCCATGATAGAAAATGTTTTATTAATTTTTCATCCATAAATCCTTCCTTAAATATCCAAACATGCTTAAAATATTGGGGTGAAAATTCAAGAAAATGGGGAATAAAAATTATGTTATACAATTTCTCAAACTCTTCCATTAATATTGATAGTATTAATCAATCTATAACTTATAAATTTGAATTAAAATGATCTTCTTACTCCCATGTTATTTATCCTCCACCTCTATTTTTAGATTTTGGTAACTTTAGGTTTATATTTTTTATATATTTCTAGATTTTATTGAAATGTTTTATTTTTTTATATTTAATATCTTTTATTATTCTTATTAATTCTATTATTCTAAATTTTTTATTATTTTTTTATCCCCTACTGTGTTCTATTCTATCTCAATGAAAATAGGGAACTGAACTCAGTGATTATTCAAGGGAGAGAATGATGGTTTGTTTACGTTTCATTGCACTTCAATTTTTATATGTTATTCATTTCATGGAATTTGAATACTGGTAAAATCGATTATTCTGTCTGGTTTTCCAATTTTCATACACATCAAGTTGTTATTATCATTTATCATTTAATCTTCCCTTTATTTTTTGTCATATGTATATTGGAACATGACATGGATCGTGATGGTTATTGAAGATGTCTCCTCTCTGACATTGGAAGATGACATCCCTATATAAATAGGAATTGACATGGAATTTTAAAAACTCAAATGATAAGGTGAGGTGTGATAGGTCTTGATCACCTTATTGAATTGAATATTGATATTACTTTTGAACAATGTTATCAATCACAGTGACCTCCTAAGAGCATTTATATTCATTTTTATTTTTTAAATCAATTTTTCATCATTTTAACTTGTATTACACTATTGTATTACAATTTTATATCCTATTAATTTTCAAAATAATATTTCCATATAACTAATAAAAAAAAATATTAGTTAACATATAATTCTGATTATATATTTTCAATGTATTGTGAGCAGTCTCTTGTAGATCAAACCATGGTTATAAAACATTTTTAAATTCATAATAAAATAATAATTTAATTGAATATTTGTTCTTGAAAACTGTTATCATAACAAAAAATATATATTCCTCATATCCATACACACCAATATAAAAATATTTACCTTGAAATTTTAACCCTCTCATGGGATGAAAATTAAGTTGATCAAAATATTATTGTTTTATTTTAATATTTTTTGACATATTTAAATTTATATCAAAATTATCCTAAAAATTATTTTTTTAACATTTTATTTTATCATTATATTGATCCTTATGCTACATATTTTTTAAAATTCCATATTTGGTATGATTAATAACACATGAACATGATGTTGAAGTGTGTGTCCAACCTTTTCTAGGAGAAACCAATGCTAAATTCTCCTTATTATCACCATTGGAATTTAATTATAAACATAAAAATTTATCCAAAATATTTTTTAAATTGGTTGAAATAGCATTATATTATTTCATGTATACTTTCACAACATCTATTAGTGATATTGAATATTGTATAACTATTATGACCAAAATTTTAAAATCAAGCAGATTTATCTGGATATAATTCTCTTCATGGAGTTGAATTGATTCATGTGAGTGAATAATATGTAGTGTAAGGAATATATTTTATTTTCAACCATTTTGATATAATTAGGTATCATATTTTATCTTGATCATATTTTACATATAATCGGAGATAATGTTTTTTAATAATGATTATAATATCTTCATTCATCCCATATATTGGTTATTTTTTATATGCAAACTTTTTGATATTTCATGTGTTAAATGTTTTATCCAATGATGATTTATAGGTCCCATGTATTCCTTTTTATGGAAATAATGAACTCTAATCTTAAAACGTAATAATTCATCATATATCGTTGTCACTATATCTATATAAAATTTATTTATTATAAGTGGATTTGTAATAATTCTTGAATTTTTTCATAAAAAATGATCAGCTTCATCCCATGTGTCACTCTGTTCCACATCACATTCTTCATCGGATGATAAAAAATATTATTTAGGTAGTTTTTTTATAATATAGAAATATTTATTTTTCATTAATAGTAATATTCATCAATATGATTAATAGAAACAAGTCTATTCCTCTTTGATGATGTTTTTATTTAATCATACTCATCCACTTCATGAATATTCAGTAGCCATTTATCTATTTTTTTAATTACTCTTTAATTGAAACATTTGAATTTTAGTATTCTCTTATGATTAACTTTTCCATTTCTAAATACTTTGGAGAGAAGTTTCATTAAATACATTCAATTCATGTCACATTAATAAATCTAAAATCATTTAGCATGATTTTTTTCATTAATATTAAATTATATTAAAAAAATTTAAATGAAATATACTTTTAAGTTCTCTTATTCTACATCAATGAAGGTCATCTTCCAATACCACAAGCATGAAAGATATTGCTATGTTTTATAATTAAATATTCATCAAAATATTAATCCCAAGGAAGTGAAATATTGAAATAAAATTTATATCACAAAACTATCATAAATATTTTTTTAATGGTTAGATATCCAAGTATTTCTCCACGTTTTCAAATTGATATAACAGTATAGTCCATCCATTAAAAATTAATCCATTGATTCATTATATTTCATCATTATATATTCAAATTAAGTATAATTATATTGAATATGGGAAACAATCAACCACTTATCTCCTTCATAAAAAACATGCATTCTATTTCCTTCAGAATTAACTATTTTGGAACTGATCTCTTTTTAATGTTTCTTATTTATTATCGATGAAATCAATTCATTTTGAGATATTACATTTTCAATAATACTGTTCAAATCAATAATATTTTAATTTAATCCCACTTTAGTTATAATTATTCCATTAAACATGACTTCAAGCATATATAATCACACATATGGATTGAAATTAACCATCCCCTTATCAAATAAATGAAATCTGCTTCCATTGAACAAAACTATTACTTTATTATCTATATAATTCATAGGATCCATATGAAATAATTCAACTAAATTTTATATGAAGAATAGATAATTAAATAATGATCCTAAATATATAATCTATCTTTAATACCAACTAATGTTAACATATGATAAGGAGGAGAAATAATAGGATGTTGAGTCAATATTCCAAAAAATTATTTCCACAAGAATACTTTCTCCTTAGTGAGATAGTGCCTAGAATCCTACACATTACTCTTTAAATCATCATGAATAAAGAATTATCAAAAATGGGAAATTATGTTTTTTATGTATCACAAACTATTTATTAGTTGAAGTTCCTTGATGATTTTTGGGTTTCATACAATATACCATGTTTTTATAATTTTTTATAATTATTGTTTATTGAGGGAATATAGTATTTATGTTATTAAAATATGGATCCCAAAAACAATATCCTGAATCCCAAATAAGGATATATAATAATATTAAAACATTCATGATAAATGATGAACAATGACATAAAATAAGTATGTTAAATCTTCTCCCATCCATCACTCTTGTTTTAGATCCCCCCCAAAAGTGTCAAACCATTTTTTTCTCAATCATCATTCATTTTCTCTTAAAAAATATCCATAAAATATTTTGTTTGTTATATCACTATCAAATTCCAATCGAAATTCTAGTTTTCATTTTGGTTTCAAAAAACCTTAAAATATTATCTCAAATAATGATATGGTTTCACCACGCATAAAAAATATTTAAATATTTTGAATTTTAATGGAACCAAAAAGAATGGTTGTTTTTTCATTTGAGGCCACATATCATTAACATAAATTCTTTAATGTTTTCCTTAATACTATGTTGTGGGTTTTTTCTCAATAATTATTTTATATTCAAAATAAAATTGTTGTGTATTCACATTTTATTTGTTTTGAATATATATCTTCTCTTATTATATAGGCGGTCTTGAGATAAACCAATGGCACATTGAATTGTGAGTTTAGAAAAATAGGAAAATAGGTTATCTCATCCAATGAATGTTTTTTGTAACCTAATATGAAGATCTATTAAATATTTATGAAATAATCATGATATCCTTCATAGCATTAATACTGGGAACCTTCATTATGAAACCAATTGACTCATATAACACATTGATACGAAAATTTATATATATAAGTTGTTCTATATATATTTATATGAGGGGTTATCCTTATCCACTCCCATATATTAGTTATAGTATTGTTTAATGAAAAATAATTAGGAACTAAAAAATTGATTTCCATATAAGGAGGGGAGGATTTGGTGGAGATGGGGTTTTTCACATTAAAATGGCACCTAATATACCATTATAAATGGAATCCAAACGCACAATATATAGTTTCATTTTACATGTCTTGAAATATTTATTATTATTGTGTGAAAAGAAACATACTATTGTATTTTATAAAAATTAAACCAAGATCAAAGAAGCTCCTTTAATGGTCATGTGTCTAGTATGACAGAAATTCATTTTAAGGTCATGTGTTCAGTACTAGTAAAGAGCCCATTATGTTCATCTATTAAATACCATTGGCGTTCCATTTAGTTTCATGCATTTAGGAAAAAATTTATTATTTTTTATCTTCATGGAACCCTAGAAAATGTTTTAACTTTCAAAATCATGAAACTAATACCATTGTGACTAGAGTTTTCTTCTGTCATTTGACTTGGACCTACTCAAAGAATTTTTCATTCATGTGGAATTATCTATATGGTGAAAGGAACCTAAAAGTGAATTTTTTAGGACTTATATATTAACGATATTTTATATATTCCTCCTTCTTCTTATTAATTAGACATGAGATAATTTTGTAAAACTAGGAAATTTAATCTAATATAAGAATGTTTTGAATTTCTCTGTATTAAAAGCCTAATGGGCTATTCATAACAGATTAGGTTCGCTAAGGTGGATGACTAAATGTTGAGGATTTATAGGTTTTGGTTTAACAAGGCGAGGATTATAATTTTTTTACAAAAGATAAATTGATTTCCAAAATATAAATATCATCATTATTAAAGGAATAAAAGCTTTAATATATATAGAGTTTCCTTCCCATTAAAGAGGATAATTAGATGAGAGGTATTGTAGGAGACAAAATACTAATTATCAAAGAAATACATGACCTAAGAAATGTACATTTATGTGAATACGAACCCAATCATTTAAATCATGTGGTTGTGGAGATGGCCAAGTTACATGAGGCTTCTCAAAGTTTTGATCATTGTGAATGGAGGTCAATAATGTTTTTTAAGTTGATTAAATTTCTAAAAAACCGATTAAAGGACTCTTATGAAAATGTCCTTTTGGGTCAAATCTTTTATGGAGGTGGTCCATTAGGAAGAGGGTCTCATAATGTATGGGAAACCCATGGAATCCATAAAATTAGGGTCCCATGAATTTGAGTGGGTTTGATAAACAAGAAGGGAATTAAAGAAAGGAAAATATATTAAATTTATGATGTTGGACCTCTATATAGAAATCAAAATAGGTAAACAAGGAGAGTAATCATGATGGATTTACATGAACCAAGCCAAAATAAACTTTTATTAGAAATTCATGGCCCATAAATTATTACATGAGAGGACACCCTCCTATTTTGACTTGAATTTTAATTCAATCAAGGTGAATTATTCTAATAATATCCCATAATAAAGGTCGTGATATTAATAAATATTATTTATTAAAAATGATTCTATGGAAATTCTCTCATTCTCAAAATGTGGGTTTATGGTGTATTTATATGAAAAAACTTTAACTGATCATCTTTAAAATAGAATAAATATTTCTATACAAAAATTCCTCAAGGGATCATGAATACCTAACCTATAGTCTCTAAATGATGACTTCATCACATGAAGTGCACAATGCCATAATGGAAGATGAGTACATTTCCAAAAAAATACATCGTAACATCTCCACATAAACATATGGGAACACCACCTCATTATTATAATCAAGGAAGATATCACAATAAATCAATGGGGATATAAGTTTTCATCTCCTAATTTCTATAAAAAATGATTCACTATTTTTAATCCATGAAACTTTAAGGGATCGCCTCCATATTTTCCACAAATGATTTCTAAGACACATTCGTATGGCACCTCATAATCAATTTATCAAATTATTCACATAAATTTGGTTACAATAAAAACATAATGCAGTTATGTAATTCCATTATAGTGATAAACTAACATGTTTACAAAAAAATACCCTATCTAATTTTTTTTGAAGTATTCTTCATAATTTCTTTATATTTTTAAAAAAAGATTCATAAATTCAAAATTTAGAACAATGTCTCATCAAAATAAATATGACCTAATTATGAGGAAATCATTGTTCTATTTCAATAATATTTAGTTGGATTTATAAAACAAAAGGTAAAAGAGAAAATAACTCCTATATATATGAAAAATAGGTCCACTCTCATTACTTTTTGGAGTGGTGATAAAATTGTAGAAATGAAACTCTATTTGTATATGGTATTTGTTCTCTGTATAAAAGCATATCGTTTTCTAGAAAACCTATGTATATAAAAAACATGACCATATTTAACAACAAAAGGAGTCAGAAAAACCCTTTTTACTATAATTAATTTACTCAAAAAAATATCGAACAATATAAAATCACATCAAATCTTACAAAAAGAAAAATAATAGGATTTATTAGAACCACGTTCACCCAAAAATTTATTAAAGGTGATTCATAAACATGAAATGTAATTATTTTACCACAATGAGTTTTCAATAATAATTAATTATATAACGACTTGGGTGGTGATAAGATGTGTCAAGAAAATTTTCTAGATTTATTGGTTTGGGTAAACCTAGAATAAAACCAAACCTTTTTCGTTCTATAGTGGTTGATAAGTATACCTATCATCCATTAATTTGAATTACTAATTTCAACAGTAATGATTGAATATGATTTATCTTATTCCCTTATCTTATGAGGCTACAAATTTTTATTATTTCCATCAACCCATTCATTATGGTATTGATTTGAGTAATTTTAAAACTCATTTATTTTTATTCATTGGAGCTTGTGTGGAGCACTAGTTGGGACCAACTTTTCATTTGTTTCCTTGATTGGACTCTTATCCCTTGATCGTAAATTATGAGCTTAATGAACTTCATTACCACACCTGATAAATTTTATGGGTCCATTTATGTTATTTCATGGGTAATTCCTTTAAATTTTTATGAATATATATAGTTGAAAATGATGTATCCAAGCATAGAAGAAGGGATTATCAGAGATAATCCGGAGTCAACAAATGTCATCTTCAATGAATCATTATAATATTGTACAAGATGTGAAAATAATCACCAAGTAAATATCCCAAAATAATATTTATATAAAATATTCTAAAACCAAGAGGATATAATTTCATATTTCATTTATAAATCGTTCAACTAAATTATAAGAAATATTACCTCGTTCTAGAGATATTTCTCCTTAGTCGATATTCATTATTCGAATCCTATTTTGATAATATTTAATTGTTCATATAGTATCTATATTATAGAATCCATCAAGAGGTGATCCAAACATATTAATATGATATTTATATAACATTGATCAATAATCAGGTGCAAGAATAGTCTATCGATTATCTTGCTTTGTCCATCCTGATCTCTTCATGTAGCATTAGTCATAATATAATTTTCGTGATCTTATCATTCTTGAGAGTGTCTAATATCAAAGAGATGGATTCTAGAGATTAGTTTTTGTTGAGAACAAATATTGACTAACCACTATTAAAATTTAATTTTAGTCAATTTAACGATATGGGGTTAGGTTTCATAATTTTACTAATTAAATAATCATCTTTAATAAAATTGTGACCCCATGTCTGATAACATTCAATGAATAAAAATAATATTATATTATTAAAACACAACATGCGCTAATTCTAACACCAATAAATATTATTTTACCATATATTAAATTAATATTTATCATGAAATGAAATCATGGTCCACTACTTCTTCATGGAATTTATTGAATAACATTACAAATTAAACCTATATTCATTCAATAAATAAAATATTTTATATTTTCATAATTTAAAAGTTACCTTCAGAAAAAATATTTATTAAATTTATGACATCATTAAACCTGAATAAAATTATTTCCCATTATTGAGAATTATATTTATTGAAATAATTAATTTCAATCATAATTTAATTCAGATCAATATATCCGTATAGTGCATGACTATATTGGATTATTTGTCATTAGCATTAGGAGGGATTGACTAATGTTCATGATAACCGTCTAGTAATGGGTCATGTAATTCAAGAGAACGAAGTTAATGTAAAGATGTTGAAAAACACATATGTGTTCTTGTTTTGTAATATAGTTCCCTTGTCACAATCTCTTATCAACCAGGTTTCAATCCCATCTCATCAAACATTTTAATTCATCTCTGTTTGTTTGACTATCTAAAATAAAATAATAATTTCACCATGACCATGGAATTTATTGTTACAGTTTAATATCAATCAATGGTAAAATATATGAACATGCATTTATAAATAAGGTAAAAATACACCATCCTATTATTTATTAATGACAAGTCATTTATAAAGTACCCAATATACCAAACTTCTCCATGGATTGCTATTATCATGCTTTACTATAAGACATATAATTTTAGGATTCATGAAATCAATTAATAATAATCCTAAAATATATGGACCATTACATGATTTCATAGATATGAATATCCAAAAACATAACAACATGTGGGATTTCAATAGGCGGGTCTATTATTATAACATCATGTTTTGGATATTACAAAGTGTAAACCTCATAACGATAAGTCCCATATACCTTTGAGTATTCCCACATGATATTAAATATTCTATGTTCCCAATTATAGAATGTTATCCGACCATAGAACTAGGTTTAACAATATATTCGTTGTATTTTAATATTTTCATCATATAAGTAAAGAAATATATAAATCTAATGTGACATGTAATCCAGTAAATTAATACATTAAATTCTTGTATGAATATTAATAATATGTAATATTATCTTTAAATAGGATTCACTAATTTGAATGTAAATATAATCTAATGTAAAAACTATTGGTTCTAGAATTCCAACTCCATTGGAGTAGAAATGATATTAGATTATACTTCTTATCACTTTCATTATACTAAACCTCAAAATATGATAATATTTCTAATGAGTTAAGGCTTTAGTTAAGGGGTACACTATATTGTCTTCCATGGAGACTCTTCCCAATATTAAATTACATATCCAATAAAAATACCAAAAGAGATAATATTTCAAATAATTGTACTTCATTGATGTGATCATTATTCCTTTAAAATTTCCACCACTAACATATTATCACAATAGAGTGTGATATGATCTTTACTACTGTGTATCACATAAATCACTAAAGAAATGTCTCATATCTAAAATTATTCTTTAAGTACCTCAAAATATGAAATATAATTGAACTATAGAAAAGAAAATGTGACCATGTAATGCTATTAGCATTTACAGGTCATATCACCTCTATTGAGAGTGATGTTGTATCATATTTTTGATTTCATATGGTCTTGATTGTTTCAAAAACTAGCATCAACATATCTTTTTAATACTAGTTCCATGTCACCTCCATACACTATAATCTTACCCTTAGTTATTCTATGATTCTTAAGGACATTAATGACTTCCATCCAATAGATGTCACCTGGTTAAACTTGATTTCATTCTAACATACATAATGAATAGGTGACATATACCCTGGTATAATATATAACATACACGACTAAACCAATCTTCTATACACATGGAAGCCCATAAATCCACTATCGTTGTAACGACCCGAAATTTTGAATAAATCTTGTTTCCTAATTTTCTATGTTATTTTATTTTTTTTACTCAACAAAACGGATTCATTTTATAACATGAGTATAATTAAAATGAGACCGTTGGGTTTTGATTGTTATATGACCATTGGTCAATATCACCACTGGAAACTAAACATTTTGATTATTGTCTCTAAATACAAGTAATCTTGGTTAATTAAAATAGAAAGAAGATTCGATGGCCTCACCCAATAGTCTTGGACCGATCGAAGCCCATCTAACAGAATATGGGAAGGGGTTAGCACCACTGGGATTTTCTCTGGACCAAACCCAAGCCGAACTCCATCGTGTAAAGCTAGAATGGAATCGCCTTCGCGAGAAGTTCAAACTGATAGAAATTACTACTTGTGCGATGTTGGCCGAGCCTCCCTCAGATTCTCTCACCTTAGCACAACTTACACTTAGGTCCTATGCTGGTTTGATATGGGGCTATGTAAGGAGACCGTAACTGCCTTGTGTAATCCTTTGTTTTAAATAAATATATTGATTTCTTCTTATGAGGAAGTTTATGAATTTTCAAATGTCCGGATAAATATAGTATGCATATTTTTGTTGAATTTTAGAGAAAAGATATTTTAAAAAATGTTTATGTAAATCTTAAATAATTAAAAATTTGTAATGATTTTCAAAAAATGGTCTTCTACAATTATTCCCAGTTCAAAATTTAGAGTCTAATAAGATCAACTTAATTTTTGATGAATAGTAAATTATGAATAGTGATTTTATGCTTAGGATTAGTAATGTGACCAAATGGATTAGTAATATCACTTAAAGAAAGTATTAATATAATATTGGAACCTTGATTAAGTAATTTGATTCAATAAAATGGTTAAATAACGGTTTCATAAATTATTTGTCAAGTATTATTTTTTTTCGGGTGAATAGTGTTTTTTAATTAAAAATAAAAATAAAAATAAAAATAAAAATATTTTTATAAAATGGATTTAATTTTTGAACTCAGAGCATCGATATTATGTTAAGGTAATTTTTGGGGATTTTTCTGAGAAAGTTAAATTTTCGATGAATAGTGAAAATACAGTTTTTAAGTTACGGGTGTTTAGAGACATCATTAAGTGATGTATTAAGTATGTAATCAACATAGTCGACTTATGAATAGTAATATAAGGTATGAGGTGTCCCAAGTGGCCAATACCATGGGAAAATACAATGGGAAAGCCCATGGTTTTTCCAAAACCACCAATGAGGTGTCCCTTGGCCATTAATGTCTTGTCCCCTCACATTCCCTATAAATACCAAGCCATCCTCCCATCCATTCGACTCCCAACTCTCCCCCAACTAAGATCTGGTCTAATTACCTCCAAAGGAGTCCCTCCAAGGTGCCCCCAAGCCCTCAACGTCCCATCCTTTGAGTTTTAAGAGTTACATTTTAAGGTAAGGGATCCTACCTCTCTCTTTCTTTCAAGTAATCTCTTTTATGTCATTTCTTTTATTCTCCATGATCTTATGTTGGAAGATGTTCTTTTATATTCCTTTTAATTCCATTTTCATGTAAATATGATGAGATACCCCCTCTTGTTCTCATCAATTCGGTTTAAGAATGTTTAAGTGGCGCCGTTAGACTGCCGAATTTTTAAGGGATTCTTTCACCTTACTCATTTTTCAAAGTTCTACTTTCATGTCAAGTATTTAAAGTTACTTTTTAATATGTTGTGGTATTATCTATATATATATCATACTGATATTTTATTTTCATATGACTATAGACCCTATTTTTATCTTGTCAATTCATTTATGGATGTTTTAAGTGGCACCGTTAGGCTGCCGAATTTTTAAGTGGTTCTTTCACCCTTCTCATTTTCAAGTTCTATTTTCTTGTCAAGTCATTAAAGATCCTTTTTATGTTGGGGTATTATCTCAATATCTATAATTATTATATTTTATGTTAATATGATGAGAGAGCCTATTTTATATCTTTAATTTATTTTTTTGAAGATTAAGTGATGCCGTTAGGCTACCGAATTTTTAAGTTGTTCTTTCACCCTTATCGTTTTCAAGATATATTTTAATTTCATGTCTTTAAAGTTCATTTTTATTATGTTGGGTTATGATATATAAATATATCATACTGATATTTTATTTTCATATGATTAGAGACCTTATTTGGTCTCTTCAATTGATTTTTTTGAAGAATAAGTTACACCGTTAGGCTGCCGAATTTCTAAGTTGTTCTTTCACCCTTCTCATTTTCATGATCTATTTTCTGGTAAAGTCTTTCAAGTTCCTTTTTATTATGTTGGGGTCTGATCTCTATGTCTATCGTACTGATCATTTATGTTCGTATTATGAGAGACCATATTTTATCTCGTCAATCCATTTTTGAATGTTTAAAGTGACCCCGTTATGCTGCCGAATTCTCATAAGAGAAATCTTATATTTTTGTCTTCCTTTCAAGTTCTTCGTTTCATATGGTATATCATTAAAATTTCATTACCATGTTCTTAAATACTTTATATTATGTTACCCTACTGTTTTATGTATCATTTATTAGTGGGTGACCCATGTCCCCTCAGTTTTCAATGTTTTCTAAAACCTTGTATCATAGCTGTTATGCTGCAAAATTTCCGTCTCAAAATGTCTCTATCTTATTCTCAAATTCATTTATTTTATTAAGTGAATACTAAAATATCTTTCATCTAAAGGGTTATTCACATATATACCAAAATTTTCTATTTAAAATTCTGGGATTTACATACATGTTACCCGCTTTCCCTTTCTGTGGGTTTAAAGTGACATAAAGAGCATGTCTTTAAAGCAGATTTTAAAACGTTATGATTATGAAATGAAACCCATTTCTTTTATGTTATATGGGTTTTTTATTAAATGTTTTATGATGATATGTGTGGATCACATGATAATAAAGACAATTTAAGGGCGCTCCCTGATATCACTCCAATGCATTGGGTAAAGACTCAAACTCTAGAGATGACCATTTTTAACGATGCCTTGGTGAATAACCTTGGTAATTTTTAATGACACCTTGGGGATGGACCTTGGTGAAACAGAAATTATTGTCAATATTAAATGTTGTATCCACATATTCAAGTTATGAAATACATTATTTTTATTATGATATGCCTCATTATTTCTTTCTCATGCCTTAAAGTTCTTTTTCATGACATTGTTGATGTATCTCAGGTTCACATGTTAAATGTTTCCCCTTGTTTCCCTTACTGGGCCTTTTGCTCACCCTTTCTTTTGATGTATGTCCCCAGATTATGAAATGCAGTAATGAACCTAGGATGAACCTAAGGAGAAGCCTTTCATGTGTTTAAGAATAATGTTTTTTGTTTTCATGTTTTAAGTTCCTGGTTTCCAAGACACTAAACCTTAATGATCCTCAATTTTGTAAAATGTAATGAAAGTTTATGTGATAAAAACACGGGATGATATAGTTGGTATCAAAGGATGATTTAGTTATTTGTGGAAATTAGGATATGAAAACTTTAGGCTGAACCTTATAGAATAGTTTAAATAGAGTAAATCTTCCTGAATTTTGGTGAGTATTGAGTAAGGGGTTGCCAAGAAAATACATCCTTATCTAGATACGAGTAGATAGAGGTGGCTCTAACACAGATGTACATAGGGGTAAAACACAAAAAAAACAGCTTTGGTCTAGACTTGAATGGGAACTGTTACACGACAATAGGCCTTGCTGCACTCTTGGTTACGACACTCCCGGGGGATATGCTTTGGTAAATTCATAAGCTTTGTATGAACCATTATTAAAGGAACAAAGATAAACTAAAATAATGATTCACATAAGAATATATGATCATGGATAACCTATATTGGGACCTAGGGGATCACAAGTTAGGGTATACTTTTCTTATACATGTTTATGCTTCTATGCTTTAAGTTTCTTTTTCATGATTATTTCCTAAGTATTTAAGTCCTCTGATTATACGTTATTTTCTTAGTTAATGGCGGGGAATGGAAGAGCATGTCCCAACAACGGATGTGATAGGAAATGTGATGATTTCCCTATTAATATGACATAGATGACAATAATTCAAGTTGAACACATTTTGTTTATTCCAACCTAGCTATCAAAAATCACAATTAATATTTGGTACCTAGTTGAATGCCCAAATTCATCAAGGAAGAAGAAGACAAAGTCTCAAGGATGTTCTTCTGATAAAGTTGATAAGGGAAAGAAGACCCAATTTATTTTTTTGAAAAAAGTGTGGGAAGAGGCACCAAGGATATTGTCACAAAGGAACCAGGAGATGTTTTAAGTGTGGGAAGATAAGGCATAATGTAGCCAATTGCTTTAAGAAAATGGATAATGGGATGAATGGATATAAGGTTTGATCTAATGTACCTTATACATTTCGATGTCATAAATGTGGAGAAGTTAGACATTACCCAAGGAAATGCTCTATTGGAATGGATTAGAAGCATGATGAGCATCAACAATCTTTGAGGACAAGGGAAAAATTCAAGTCCTATGCAGAGATAGTTCATAATGACTGAAGTACATGTAACTTCTTCGCAATAATTGTCTATGCCATGTTGTATTTTATTTCATGCTCTATCATCATATCTTTTATGTTTTATAATATCATCGAGTCACTACCTAATATGATTTTATATCATTAAGGAAAAAATCTATTGTTATGTACCACATGTTGATGTAGTGAAGATGTTCTCCTTGAAAAAGATGGTGATCAGGGGATTAAAAGGTTATTATTATTTAGGAAGACGTTTACTATTTTGGGAACCCTATTTGATCGAGGTATATAGATTACTACAGTATTTTCTTTGAGGAGTAAAGGTGGACTTATATTTTGAAGAGTCGATGAATTTAAGGCGGACTTATAGTAATTTAGATTACACATGGAAATGATTAACCTATATTGGGGAAAATGTGATTAGGTTAGTTACTTTTGTTATAAGATGATCAGAGTGGTTGATGTTGTTTGAAGATGAACGATAAAGTCTATCTTGGAATACTATGTTATGAGATCGTTCTTATTATTGGGATTCAATATTAGTTTGGTTTATTTTGAGGAATTTTAAGGAAAATTATTTATGTAATGGTCTATGATGAACTTTCCGCAGTACCATGGAATTTTGAAGATTTAAAAGTAGTTTCCCTTCCTATGGGATTCTTTATTTTTGAAGAGTTGTTTTATCTTACCCTTTATGCTTTTGGGATGATGTTTAAATATTGAAGAAATTCATAGTTAATCTTTTGTGGATTACATGACTCTCAAGAAGATGATTCTTGTGTTTTGATGAGACCAAGTGTTTTCAATGGTCATCATTTGGAGAAAAGATTAGTTTTGGTAGAAACTTATTAAATTATGAAACTCTACTTGAAGGTAGGTATATTTCCTTATGTTTTTGTTCTATGTAGTAAATGAATTCCTCAAAATTATGAAATGGAATGTAAAACAAAAATGTTGTTGGTTTACGTTTCCTACTAGGTAATCAAAGACCATTTACACACATCATAAGTTTGTGATTTTCTCGTGGTTAACATTCTCCTAATCATGTTTTCTATCACTCTCCCTCAGAACTTGACCCTTTGTTTTCTCCTTCATGTCCATGTTTTCCTACATGGAATCCTAGTATGGGTTGACTCGGTTGAACATTGTACTTCCCTTTCTTTCTTTTAAAGTAATAGATTTACTGACTCCTTTTCCGATGTGGGACATTCAATGAAATTTCAAAACCCAATTTTAAAAATTTTGAGGACGCAATTTCATAAGGGGGAAAGATTGTAACGACCCGAAATTTTGAATAAATCTTGTTTCCTAATTTTGTGTGTTATTTTATTTTTTTTACTCAACAAAACTATTTCATTTGATACCATGAGTATAATTAAAATGAGACCATTTGGTTTTGACTATTATATGACCATTGGTCAATATGACCACTGGAAACTAAAAGTTTCGATTATTGTCTCTAAATACAAGTAATCTTGGTTAATTAATATAGAAAGAAGATTATATGGCCTCACCCAATAGTCTTGGACTGATCGAAGCCCATCTAACAGAACTTGGGAAGGAGGTAGCACCACTGGGCTTTGCTCTGAACCAAACCCCGACCGAAATTTATCGTGTAAAGCTAGAACAGAATCGCCTTCGTGAGAAGTTCAAACTGATAGAAATTACTACTCGTGCAATGTTGGTCGTGCCTCCCTTGGATTCTCTCACCTTAGCACACCCTACACTTAGGTCCTATGCTGGTGTGATAAGGGGATATGTAAGGAGACCGTAACTGCCTTGTGTAATCCTTTGTTTTAAATAAAAATTTTGATTTCTTCTTATGATGAAGTCTATGAATTTTCAAATGTCTCGATAAATATAGTACGCATGTTTTTGTTGTATTTTAGAGAAAGGATATTTAAAAAAAAATTATGTAAACCATAAATAATTAAAAATTTGTAATGATTTTTAAAAAATGGTCTTCTACAATTATGTGCAGTATGAAATTTAAATTCTAATAAGATCAACATAATTTTTGATGAATAGTAAATTATGAATAGTGATTTTATGCTTATGATTAGTAATGTGACCAAATGGATTAGTAATCTCACTTAAATAAAGTATTAATATAATCTAGGCACCTTGATTAAGTAATGTGATTCAATAAAATAGTTAAATAACGGTTTCATAAATTATTAGTCAAGTATTAGTTTTGTCAGGTGAATAGTGTTTTTTTAATAAAAATTAAATTAAAAATATTTAGAAAATTATTTTTATAAAATGGATTTCATTTTTGAACTCAGATCATCGATATTATGTTAAGGTAATTTTTGAGGATTTTTCTGAGAAAGTTGAATTTTCGATGAATAGTGAAAATACAGTTTTTAAGTTACGGGTGTTTAATGACATCATTAAATGATGTATTAAGTATTTAATCAATATGGTCGACTTATAAATAGTAATATAAGGTATGTGGTGTCCCAAGTGGCCTATACCATGGGAAACTACCATGGGAATGCCCATGGTTTTTCCAAAACCACCAATGAGGTGTCCATTGGCCATTAATGTCTTGTCCCCTCACATTCCCTATAAATATCAAGCCATCCTCTCATCCATTCGACTCCCAACTCTACCCAAACTAAGATCTGGTCTGATAACTCCAATGGAGTCCTCCCAAAGTGCCCCCAAGCCCTCAAGGTCCCAACCTTTGTGTTTTAAGAGTTACTTTTTAAGGTAAGGGATCCTACCTCTCTCTTTCTTTCAAGTAATCTCTTTTATGTCATTTCTTTTATTCTCCATGATATTATGTTGGAGGATGTTCTTTTATATTCCTCTTACTTCCCTTTTCATGTTCATATGATGAGAGACCCCCTCTTTCTCTCATCAATTCGGTTTAAGAATTTTTAAGTGGCGTCATTAGGCTACCGAATTTTTAAGGGATTCTTTCACCTTTGTCATTTTTCAAAGTTATACTTTCATGTCAAGTCTTTAAAGTACCTTTTTATTATGTTGGGGTATGATATCTATATCTATCATACTGATATTTTATTTTCATATGATGAGAGACCCTATCTTGATCTCGTCAATTCATTTTTTGATGTTTTAAGTGGCGTCGTTAGGCTGCCGAATTTTTAAGATGTTCTTTCACCCTTCTCATTTTCAAGTTCTATTTTCTTGTAAAGTCTTTAAGTTCCTTTTTAAGTTGGGGTATTATCTCTATATCCATCATACTGATATTTTATGTTAATATTACGAGAGACCGTATTTTATCTCTTCAATTGAATTTTTTTGATGTTTAGGTGATGCTGTTAGGCGACCGAATTTTTAAGTGGTTCTTTCACCCTTCTCATTTTCAAGATCTATTTTCATGTAATTTATTTCAAGTTACTTTTTATTATGTTGGGGTATTATATATATATATATATAACACTGATATTTTATTATCATATGATGGGAGAACCTATTTGAGATCTTCAATTGATTTTTTTGAAGTTTAAGTGACGTTGTTAGGCTGCAGAATTTTTAAGTGGTTCATTCACCCTTCTCGTTTTCAAGATCAATTTTTTGGTCATGTCTTTCAAGTTCCTTTTTATTATGTTGGGGTATTATCTCTATGAATATCATACTGATAATATATGTTCATATTATAATAGACCCTATTTTATCTCGTCAATCCATTTTTGGAAGTTTTAAAGGACGCCGTTAGGCTGCCGAATTCTCATAAGAGAAATTTTGTTTTTTTTGTCTTCCTTTCATGTTATTTGTTTCATATGGTATATCATTCAAATTTCATTACCATGTTCTTAAATCCTTTATATTCTGTTACCCTAATGTTTTATTTATCATTTATTAGTGGGTGACCCATGTCCCCTCTCTTTTCAATGTTTTCTAAAACCATGTATCATAGCCGTTATGCTGCAGAATTTCTGTCTCAAAATGTCTCTCTATTATTATCAAATACATTTATTTTATTAAGTTAATACTCAAAGATCTTTCTTATAATGGGTTATTCAAATATATACCCAAATTTTCTATTTTATATTCTGGGATTTACATACATGATACCCACTTTCCCTTTCGGTGGGTTTAAAGTGAAATAAATATCATGTCTTTAAAGCAGTTTTTAAAACATTATGATTATGGAATGAAACCCATTTATTTTATGTTATATGGGTTGTTTTTGAAATCATTTATGATGATATTTGTGGATCAAATGATAATAAAGAAAAATTAAGGGTGCACCCTGATAGTGCTCTAATACATTGGGTAAAGACTTAATCTCTAGAGATGACCATTTTTAAAGACGCCTTTGTGAATAACCTCAGTAATTTTTATGGACACCTTGGGGATGGACCTTGGTGAAATGGAAATGATTGTCAATATTAAATGTTGTAGCCACGTCTTCAAGTTATGAAATACGTTATTTTTATTATGATATTCCTCATTATTTCATTCTCATTACTTAAAGTTCTTTTCATGACATTGTTTATGTATCTCAGGTTTACATGTTAAATGTTTCCCCTTGTTTCCCTTACTGGGCCTTCTGCTTACCCTTTCTTTTGATATTTGTCCCCAGGTTATGAGATTCAGTAATGAACCTAGGATGAACCTAAGGAGAAGCCTTTCAAGTGTTTATGATTAATGATTTATGTTTTTATGTTTTATGTTCCTAGTTTCCAGGACACTAAACCTTAAAGATCCTCGGTTTTGTAAAATGTAATGAAAGTTTATGTGATAAAAAGGTGGGATGATATAGTTGGTATCAAAGGATAGTTTAGTTATTTGTGGAAATTAGGATATGAAAACTTTAGGCAGAACCCTATATAAAAGTTTAAATATAGGAAATCTTCCTCATATCTTGGTGAGTATTGAGTAAGGGGTTGCCATGAAAATACATCCTTGTATGGATACGAGCAGGTAGAGGTGGCTCTAGCATAGATGTACGTAGGGGTAAAACCCGAAAACACCACTTTGAGATAGACTCTAATGAGAACTAGTACATGACAACGGGCCTTACTACACTCTTGGTTACGAAACTCCCGGAGGATATGCTTTGGTAAATTCTTAAGCTTAGTATGAACCATTATTAAATGAACAAAGATAAAATAAAATAAAGATTCACATAAGAATATATGATCATGGATAACCTAGATTGGGACCTAGGGGATCACAAGTTAGGGTATAATTTTCATCAACATGTTTATCCTTCTATGCTTCAAGTTTCCTTTTCATGATTATTGGCTAAGTATTTAAGCCCCCTAATTATACGTTCTTTTCTTAGTTAATGGCGGGAAATGGAAGAGCATGTCCCAACAACCAATGAATGGTTGTTGGGACACTATTAAAGTGTATATTGCTGACTCTATTATACTTTCTTTAATGTGGACACTATTAAGAATGGTTTTTGGGACACTATTATACATTCTTTAAAGTGGACACTATTAAAGAATGGTTGTTGGGACACTATTATACGTTCTTTTCTTAATTATATGTTTTTTTCTTAATTATTATTATATTAGACACTATTAATATGCATATCGCTGACACTATCCACTTTAGAGATTTGATCGCCGTCAAGAATGGTTGGAGGTTTATTGGCCACAACTTTTTTATCTATATGATCATATCCAAAATATCATTTAGTTTCCTTATAAAAACATATCAAGACACAATTAGTGCCTTTTTAAGGATAATCAAACCTTTTCCACATATTATAACATGATTTTAATAATAATTATTAATTAAATACAATCCAAGGATAAAAATTCTAGTGTCTTTGGAAGACTAGGTAAATAATTTGAAAAATAAAACTATAATAAAAATTCATTTTAATAATAACTATAATGAGATACTATACCATTTTGAGCTCCCTCAACTACATAAGATAATTTTTGGAATAAATAGAGAAAATGGGTTAGCTAAAAATACCAATAATGGAATAAATATGGAAATTAAGCATGGAACATGAGTCAAAACGCATAACTGGATAACAAAAATGGTATGGTTCATGAAACAACATATTGAGGCATAACGTGTAAAACATGGACTCATATGGTCATGGAAACATAGTAATTTTGAAACAACATATATCATGAAAAAAACATGAGTGAAGGACAACTGCCAAGACTATATCACATGGTAGAAATAGTCTCATAATAGATTATGTTTACATCCTTATCTGATACATAATGTCTCATGAGACTAAAACATTAATGAATTAATTGAAGTACTATCTGGGTGCACCAATTATAATATTTACATGAATATTTTTTCTTAATAATGTAATCAATCATAAGGAATAAAAACAATAATTGATCATGGGATGGGATGGGTTTCATAATAATGTCACAAGGCATTGGAAAATGGAGTACGATAATTGTATACATTATATAAGGGGATTAATCATTCAAATATAATAATTAGGAATGATTTTAATATATTAGGAAAATTTATTTCAAAATAAATTAAAAACGTGAAAAAGTTGCCTTGTAATAATAGGAATGTGCCACTTAAGTGGGGTTTTATAGAAATAAATAAAGTGTCATTAAAAGGAAAATGGAATAATTATTTTAATAAAACTATAAATGAACTAAATTAGTTTTTCCATGATATAACGAGTTATTCATTAAAAATTTTTGGATTAAAAATATTTAAGGAGTGTATTATTAAATGATTAAGAAATAGAGACCTTCCCTTAATTTGGGTTATCTTATTTATATGAATTATAAAGGGAACCTTTTAAAATATGTATTTCCCCATAAAATAAATATTAATTGATCTATATATATATTTTTGGAACAAATATACAAAACACATAACAATTATATATTATTAATTAATTGTTAACATGAGGAAGAGAGAGATAACCCGTCACCAAAATCGAATATAGAGGTTCATAGAGATCCCATACCTTATGTTTGAATGTGTTCCTCCAAGAACATAATTTCCTTTATAAAAAAATTCTATTCCTTAATTATTAAATTATTAAAATTTTCTGGTATATTTCATTTATTATAATTGTTTATGTTCATTTACTACCATTTTTTAGAGTAATAATGTATAATTTTATTGTTATGTTAGCATCTGTTTCACTGTTTCATGGTCAGCAAACTTGTGTATATTTACTAATGACCTTCTGAAATTGTATTAGTACTATAGATTTTAGATTACATGGTATTAATGCGCATAAAATAGTTTAAATGGTCTCAATTTTTTTTTTCTATCATCAGATTGATTAATTTGATAAAACATTAATTATAAACATTCAGTTTATATTGTCTGTTATCCCAACCATCACAAACTAGTACCATTTTATTTAATATTATATCTATATATCAGTTCATGAACATCCAATAATTATAAATAAATGTATTAAAACATTTTTTAGTCATATGAATATTTTTTTCAATTTCTTGAAACGTTGGTAATGAAAAAAAACCTTATCTATGGAGACGCTTAACCACTATAATTTGGACAGTGTTTTTGTTTCATTGAATTAGTAATGATGATAAAAGTGTGGGATATAAAATATTTCATTATAAATATAAAATATCACTATATTATGGATTCTAGTGTTATTATTCTTTTACGGATGAATGTGGTAAGGAGAAGGTAGAAGAAACAAATAAATTAAGAGACGTGTTCTGAGAAAGTTACATATTGAATATCACATTCTTAAAGGAACACTTATGGAACATGGAATTGGTATTTTGGTGATACCAAAAGAACATGGATATGGGAAGAGTGGTTATTATAGTTTTTTTCTGTATTTTTAATGATTAAAGGATTAGATTAGGTGAGGATAAGTGGTAGTGTGGGCCAATATTTATAAGGGTAGGAGAGGGGTGTTTTTAATTATATTCATTAGTTTATTATTTTTGATAAAGAATATAAATATTTTTTATTATTATGAAAATATATAAAAACATTGATTTTCAGTTGCATATAACTGGTTATTGAATAATTCATGTGCCAAAGATTATTGTAATTTTCTAATAATGTTAAATACCCTAAATTACTATATTTCACTATTCACTTAAAATTAAACTTTTTTAGCAAAATTCTAAAAAATCTCTCTAATAATTTTCAAAGTTTATACTTAAAAAAATATAATCCATTTTATCAAAATAATTTTCTAAATATGTGATATTTTATTTTTCAATTAAATCATCATTTATTCATAAAATATCAATTTTAATATTTTAATAAATTTTATGACCCTTTGAAAAAATATACATGTTATCGTAAAGGTATATTATAAATATAAATAAATAAAATTTTAATTTTAAAAAAAAAATTATGAAAATAATTGTTTTTAATAAATTATATTCATTTTAATATTGGAATTAGTACATTTACATTTTACAAAAATACCAACACATAATTAATTGTTTTAAAAAAAATTAAATTACATGGACAATAAATATATCATATTTTCATTTTTTATGATAAATACATATTAGGTTACCATTACATAGGTTGGGATACAATTCTAATGGTTATAATTTTATTCCAACAGTCATGTTACCATTCTAACTTCCCGATTAATATTCCAATTGTCAAATTTGTAATGATAAATTTCTTTACATGCTTCCTATAAATACCATGTATTCCATTAATTTTGCATCAAATTAAATTTCCCCTCAATTTTATATTTTTTTCTTATTAAAAATGAATATTTTAGTACTAAAATTTTGTTTTATATCTTCATCATTATTAATTAGTGGTGTCACTCAGGTGGATCGATAAAATCCAAACTATCCTATTCATATTTCTTTAAATTCTATATATTGCACCACTGTAAAATTCGGGATTCATGTTGGATTAGTTTTTTAATAATGTATGATTCTTCATTTATGAGTATAATTATATTTTGGTTTCTCTATGTGATTTATGTTCTTTATACTACATGACATTATTTTAAGAATGGAATTTCCATTGATAAAATATGAGGTCAATACATTCTTCCCCCATTCTGAAATTTCACCCCCATAATTATGTTTTACAAACAAAGGAGGCGAATGGTGATGGTAGTTCAACTCATCACTTCCTCCTGTTCCCATGTTTACTATTCATATTTGTTGTTCCTCTATATTAATTTGACCAGGTTAGTAGTCATTTTCTATAGAAAACTATCTCTACTGTCCATTATCGTCATCAGATTCTCCTCATAAGACATATTTTTCCTTTTATTCTACCTCTAAATTGCATTAATTTGAGGGATCTTATTTTCAAATCCTCTATAGGGATACATGGAATACATCATATACTTGAGACATAGGAAAAAAATCCAATGTGATCAGGAATCTAAAGTTAGTTGATAATCCTTAGACATAGATTTAACTTCATTACAAATATCATGAATATATTTTATGTAGATACATGGAGGGAAAATCTTATCTCTAACATAAATCACCAGGTCTCATCGATGATTATTTTCATAGATTTTCTATTGATTTTTCAAATCTCTCATGTCATGTTGAATTGTCTTAACATTTCCAATAATTTCATAAAAAATATTAGGTTCCAGCATATTGCATTCAATAACATCATTCTAGATAGTATGTGTCCTATATCATTTTTCTAAAGAGATTCATATGGAATGATTTCGATTATAGAGTGGAAACAATTACAGAATGATAACTCAATGAGAATAATATTTTTATCCCATCCTCCATTATTTTCTACCAAGAATTATCTAAAAATATCATCCAATGTCTAAATAGACCACTCCCACTGGCCATCAGTTTGCGGGTGAGAAGTGGTACTGGAGATAAGATCATTTTTCGGGAATGTCAGATACTCTTCCAGAACATGGAGGTTAATCTCGAATCATTATAAGACACAATCAAAAATATTACCCCATAGAGACTCTCCATTCAATTGATGTATATCAGTGAATGTTAATCAATTTATAAGTCCTCTATAATTACAATTAAGTGAGGAGACATTATAATATGTTCCACTACAACCAATATAGGATAATTATTTTTGGATGTCTATGTAAATCGACTAACAATGTCCATAGTTATGTTTTTATATTTCAATTTAGGATTGGATAATGGTTTCATAATATCCATATACTATTTACTTTCATAATTCTCTTACTTACATACCATTCACTATGATGTAAATGCAGTGATCCCCTTCTTTATATTGTCCCACCAATATTGATCTTGGAGATCTCGATACATTTTTGTGCTCATGGGGTGGATAGAGAATGTTGATCTACATGAATCATTAACAATTTATTTATTTATCATAGTATTTGATTGTTCATATATTCATGACCTTAGTTAGATGAATCCTTTTACATCACATTTTAAATATGAAGATTTACCATTTCTGATAGATTCCACCTTCTTCTGGATATCCACATCATCTCATTGAGTATCCTTTGTCTTTTTATAAATGGGGTGGTTGGGAAATAATTTGAGAAATGAATGATTATGTTTCTTCATTTATGATTCCATGTAAACAATTTTCAAGTCTATGAAGAATGGATTATTCTTAATTCTCATCATTGATAACATTGAAGAATCTTTTATACTTAGAAAATTTACTATTTTATTTTCTTTACTAGGAGTTTAGTAGAAAGGGAATTCATAATACTTGAGGATCTCTAACCAAATTAAATAAAGAATATTAATACCCTTATATTTGGATATATGTTTTAGTCCATTATAATCATTATATATCTCACACCTCTTCCCATATAGTTAATTATTTTAGATTTTCCGTGAAAAGATATCATATGTTATCTCCAAATCATGTGTGGGATAGTTTTTCTCATGAAATTTCTTCTCCATTAAGGATTATTCTATTACAATATCATTTTTTATTAGTAAAAGTCTGAATAAATTATTTTTATCATCACTATATAACACAATGTGTTCCCCGCATATGGGTATTATAAGTACTAGTGAAGTGATAAGCCTATTTTTCAACTTCTTAAATTAGTCTGCACGTTCAATTGTTTATAAACAATTTACATTCTTTTGATTCATCTTGGATAATTGGTTCTAAAGTCATGATAAATTCCTCAAAAATTAGTGCCTATACCCAAATAGACTGAGGAAAATACAAATAATCATTAAAGATACGGGAATATGCCACTTTTTTAGTTACCTTTACATAGGAGGGTCCAAAAAGTACCATTACAGGTGTTAACATTCCCTAATTATCATAAATACTATATAAAAAAGTTACATTTACTACACATTTCATATATTTTATCCCATTGCATCATCTTTATTAATATATTAAAATGATAATAATTCTCCTCCATGGCCTTATTTTATATTTAAATATCATCTATAAAGACTATAATTAACATTTCAAGGTACTACCTATAGAGTCTATCGATTAACTCCATGAATAATTGTGTAAAAGTTGTCTGTTTGGAGGGAATCACTATGAACTCATAGTGTCTATACCTCACTAGAAAGGTAGGTATGAAAATATATCCCTTCTACACATTCAACTAGTGATATCTAGACTGAATTTTTACCTTAGAAAAAAATATACCCACATATTAGAACAAACAATTAATTGATTTATATAAGGGGATACGTTATATTTATCATGATTTCTCATGATAGTCGATTATGAGGCACATTGATCCATCCTTGTTATTGATAAATAGGGCTTCTTTCCCCTATAATGATGAACCCTGGCATATAAAACCATTATTCTGATTCTCCTATAACTATTTCAACAGTTCTTCCAACATAATAATGATCATCATGTATGGATTATTTGATATGGTATATTATATAGGTATGAGTTCATTTGAGAACTCAACCTATCAGTTAAGATTATGACTAATAAATTCTGTAGGGAACACATCAGTATAGTACCTCACAATGGGAATGTCTTCAAACATGATTCTCTCCATTTTATAAATAATCATAGCTATGTATGTTGTCTCAAAATAAAATAGAATCCATAATTGGGTGGACTAATCCAAAGGGTATTCATCATCCACTGTAATATTTTGTATAATTTGAGCATTACATAGGATGTAAAGAGTAATCTACCTATCCTGACAGTTGATGTTGGATTTGTATAATGAAATCCAATTAGTGCCCAATATAATATCAAAATAAAATAAAGTAGGATGATAATATCTGGGAGTTTCTGTCTATAAACATTGACTTGTGAGGAGTTATATACGATAGATGAAATAATTTCCCAATTCTATGTTCTCATGCATTACCCATCCTATATATTTTGATGTGGTGTTTGAATGGTGCTATTTTCTTTACAATATATGAAAGAATATGTAGAACCAGAACCAAAGTGTATATTTTCTATTCTAGAATGAATAACTAGAGTGTCTATCACCACATCATTTTCGGAATCCACCTTAGTGGTAGGAATAACATATTCTCTTCCTCTATCCCTTGGATCTTTTTATCATTGATTTTCTCCTACATCTTTTTTCTTAGGGAAATTTATATCATAATGAAAATGTTCATTATAATAGAAACAATATAGTAAAAGTTGAGTCTTGATATGAATCATCTTTTTATCATAAGAATTAGTGGGTTTCATCATATCCCTTCAGCAATTACTAGCCCCATTCCCCTCTTTTACAAATAATAATAATCTTTTCGTTCCCTTTAGATAGTTCCAAGGATGCTTCTTCCCACACATTTTACACATAAGATGAAGTATTTTCTTTATTCCATTGGACATATCTATTGATCCTCCAATATTGAACTCAATTTTCCATCTTTATCTCCAATCCCATGGGTCTTCTAAGAGTCACCAATCTCTATATCAACATTAAGCGCACAACCAATGATCTACTCATTGCTATAAAAGTATCAAATGTTCAATGTTTTTTATAGACTAATCTTTAATACAGTAATAAATGCACACACCTTGGTTTTAGTGTTTATGAAAAATCTAATGGTATATCATGAAATACTGTTATTTTTTCCTCAAACCACCTTGTAGATTAATCTTAATTTTGATTCAGACTCAGGAACTCCCCCAATATATTAATATAGAGATTATGGAAAAACGATTGAAAAATATTTCCTTGAATACTTCCAATACCCATGAATCTATTAACTCTTTAGATTATTTTTGATCAGTTTCCACCATATATCTGATTCTCTATCAAAATGATAGAACACACGAATGACCTTCTATTCCCTTAATCATTGGAGGAAATAAAATATCTTCTCAATGGATTTAATACATTGTTCTATGATAAGAGTTTCATAAGATCAACTAAATATAAGAGGCTTCTTTCACATATCATATTCTATAATAAAATTCACATTATTTGGAGAAAGAGGGAGTTCCACATGATTCATGTTATTATACATAACAAGAGACAGTTTGTGTAATACTATTATAAATTTTTCATATCCCCTTCTAATCGGGTTTCTCATCTCATTAAGGAAATCAACACATTACATATCATATTGATTTTTCAGATGGGTTCTCATATACACTATTGTTAATAAAAAATTATAAATAATGTTATGGGTGATTTAATATATACATAATGAATGCATAAAAAACAATTGTACTAGATGGATTAACATATAAATCAAAATTATACCCTAACATTTGATGCTATAAATTTCAATCTATCTTATCATTAGAAATTAATCCTATAATTAGAATTATCCCTATAGTTTTCACTATGGTTATATAGCCATAATATCTAAAAAATTAGTTTACCACCCTTTGATGAAAACTTTAGAGACATTAAACTTTTAAATATATTATTATATGATTTTAAGATTAATTATACACTAAATACAACCCAAGGATCAAAAATTACAGTGCCTTTGAATGATTAGGTACATAATTAGAAAAATGAAAATAGGGTGAAACATTTTTTATTAATATAGAATATTAGCTGAAAACTCTCATTGTTTCCCTACAACTATGTATGATAAAATGGTTAATACATAGTAAATAGGGTGAGCTGGAATCCTAGTAAGGGAATAATCAATGAAATGATTTTTTTCACATAATAGAAAATCCATAAACATATAACATAAATGAAATGAATTAAGAATAAATATATAGATGGAAAACTTATAGGACATGGAATCATATGATCCTAGAAACATAGTAATTTGTAAATAACATATATCATGACAGAAGCATGAGTGATTGATAACATCCAAAACTATATCACATGGGGGTAAAAATCCACATAAATGATTAGGATTACACTCCAATCCCTTACATAATTTCTCTAGATGATAAAACATTACCCTTTGAATTATAGTGATATATAGGTGAACCTATCATACCATTTAAATGAATATTTATTACAAATAAGGAAATCAAACATAAGTAATAAACATAATAATTAGCCAAAGAATGAAATGGGTTTCATAATAAGGTCATAAGGCATAGCCAATGGGAATATCATAATAAAATCAATGATGTAATGGAGTAAATATTTCTAGGAAATTATTAAGGGGAAAATAATAAATCATGGATAATGGTGTATAATTGAAGTGAAAACGTGGAAAAGAGTTTCTACGAAATGATTGAAAGGTTCAACACAAGTGCAACTTTTGGGAAAAGGATAGAGTCGTTAAAAGGATAAATGAATAATTATTTCCCTAAAATAAGAAATGAATGAAAATAATTTTTTAATGATAATAATAGTGATTTTGGAGAATATTTTATTTAATTAAAAATTTTAATGAGTGTTTAGGAAAATCGGTACAAAACAAAGAATCCATATTTTATTGGTTTTCATTATTGAGAGGAATTAAGAAGTGGCCCTTTTAAATTGTGAATTTGTTAATGAAATAAAGATAAATTGAGAAATAAATATATTTTAATATATATACATAACATAAAAAAATTATATAATAATAATGAAGATAAAACTGGAGGAAAAGGGTGATAAAGTGTTACCTATAAGAAATATGGAGGTTTGGAGAGGTAACTTACCTTAAGTCAGAATGTGTAATTTAATTGAAGTTAATGTTTTGGATAAGAAAATTATAATAATTAGTTACTTAAAAAAATACATTATTAATATATATTTTTATTATTATAATTTTATTAGGTTCATTTACTTCCATTTCGATGAGTTATAATGTTTAATCTAGTTTTTCTTAAATGGGCCATTTCACTGTTTCTTGGTCAGTTAACCTGTGTATATTTATTGTTGTTGTTGTAAAGTGGGAATAATACTCCAGAAGTAAAATTATATGCTATTTATATAGTACTTAAAGTTTTTATGGTCCATATATCATTTTGTTTTCAAACATGAGAATATGTTATTTGATTAAATTTTAATGACAAATATTCAGTTTATGTAGGTGGTTTTTACGAACGTCACGAACTATTTTCATTTTATTTAATATTTTGAATATATATTAGTACCAGAACACGAAATAAGTTATATACACCGATTAATTTCTAATTTAATGTTAAGAATAATTTTAATATGATCCTTCATGTAAATAATGGAAAACTAAAAAATCTATATCCATGGAGGTGGTTAACCTCCATTATTTGGAAAATTATATCATTTCATTGAATGAGATTATTTGAGAAAATAATTGGATAGTGTATATTATATTATAAATATAAAATTCAAGAATCTAAATGATACTGGAGTTGTTATTCTTTTAAGGATTAAGGATTTTATGTTAATTTATAAGACAAAATGAATTTAAGAGAGGTGGTTTGAGAAAGATACCTCTTGAATATCACCCACATTAAGAACCACTTAAGGAACATGGAAATGGTCACTTGATGAGAAAAATAGAACATAGATGATATGAGACTAGGGAAGATATAGTTTAGTATGTATTAGGTAAGATTTATGGAGTATATGTTGTGAGGAGAAGCAGTGGTGACAGGCGGTATTTATAGGGAGAGAAGGATGTTTTTTATTATTATATTCATTATCATATTATTTATCATCATGTCTATCAGTAGTGTTGGTTCTTGTGAATATAAAGTATATAGGTCTTTTTTTCTTCTTAATAATTGGTTCTTTCATCATACATTACTCAATCAATCATTTATTTGGCTTATAATTTAATTACAGTAAATTAATATATTTTATTATTCACCAAATATTAAAATATCTCAAAAAATAATTACTTTTTTTGGATAGATATAAAATAATGGAATGAATTTTAACAAAATAATTTTAAATGTAGAATAAATTTAATTTTTAAATAAAATAAATAATTATTCTTAAGATAAAATTTTAATATTATAAAATTATTTTTGAACCTTTTGAAAATTACTTATGGTATTATAAAATAATATTGTAATTGTAATACGGCATAATTTAAATTTATGAATCCATTATATGAAAATATAAATTATTTTAAATAATTATTTTAATTTTAAAATTTAAAATAAAACAATTTTGTTTTATAAAAATAGTAACAATAAATTTATCATTTGGAATATTTTATTTACCTATATCATAAATATATCATTCCATGTAAATGTTACCCCAATATATTTAAAATGGGATTTTAAAAAATTAATAAAAATATATGGCTTTTGGGCATTCAGCCAAATACCTAAATATTATTTAATATTTCCATAGCTGGGGTTAATATTCCAATGAACGGATTATTATTCATTCCTATGTAATTTCTATTTCAATTGTCATGTTACTATTCCAACAGTACAATTACTATTCTGATAATCAGATTTTTATGGTAATATGGGATACCTGCTTTCTTTAAATACCTCTTATTCTATTCAATCATTATTCACATCCATTTCTATCTAGTATATATATAATTTCATATTCAAAATGATTATTTTTATTATTAAAAATGTGTTTTTGTCTACATATTTTTTTCTGACTCTAATAATTCTATTGATCATGTATATCCAAATTGTCATATTATTATTATCTTTTTTTTATTTGTTTTCATGCTATAATATTTTGAATTATTATTGGATTAGTTTTTGAAAAAAATTTCATTTATAATTTATGAGAATAATTTTTTCATTGATTCTCCACGTGATGAATTTGTATTATAATTCATGACCAAATTTGAATAAGGGGAAGTATATTGATAATCTTATAGTTAATTACACTCAAGGGGAATTTTTTTATATGAAATGGTTATAACATACAATTAGTAACCTCACATTCATATATTCCATTACATGGGTTTATTTCCATACCAATTATGATATGGAATACTGATTTATGATTTATTTGGTACTTAGTTTAGTATGAATACATTTATTTATAATGTGTATCCACAAATATATAAGGGAAGAATCACATGACTCATCACTGAGCACAGACTGTATAATAAGGTGTGGTTCCTACATTCCCTAATAACATTACACTAAGGTGTAGAAAGATTAGTTGGATAGGTTAGTATTTCAAAATACAATAAATAATCATTGTATTGTTAATTAATATATTTTTCACTATTTTTTGAGAAATGTTTATTAATAATTTTACCAAAAGCAGCTCAGTTTTATTCTTATACTCCTTGAATTAGTACAAGGATTATGAATTATTCCTCATTTTGTATACATAACCATTTATACATAAATCATCTGTAAAAGTTATAAAGTATGGGTACCCACCCGTTTATTCATCTAAAAATGGTCCACACACATCAGTATGGAAAAATAATGAATCTCTTTGTCCCATTTAGATTTCCACTTAAAGTGGATTTAATATTTATTTATTGTACATAATAATGAAATACATGAACATATTTTTGTTCAAATGAATCCAAATATTTATATTGGTGTAATTTATTCAAGGACTTTTCCTTAATATGACATAGCCAGTTATTCAATAGTTGGTGTGGTATGAGTTATGGAAAATAGTTTCACTATTGATTTCCAATACTGTTTCTGTGCAATCCAACACATAAGGACCATTATCTAAATGTCTATTTCCATAAAACATTCTATCATTATAAAATAATTAATATATATTCCCAACATTGAAAATAAATCTATATAAATTAATCCATGATACAGAAATATTTATTTTGGTAAGAGATGGAAGATAATTACCATCCTCTAAAACCATGTAAATTTCCATCAACAAAATGCGGTGGTAGTCCTTGGTAGACATAGTAGAATGTATTGCTTTATTGAATGCTCATATATTTGCATCAGGTTGTGAAATATTCCAAAATTTAAACGGTTCTAATATATAAATATATATTTGAGAATAACATTCTATATCAAATAACCGATTTGTAGAAAAAAAAATTTACATCGACAATAAATCACCAAAATATTCCCATTGATTCTTTTCCTTATTGATGATTTCCAACAAGTATCACTTATTTGAAAATGAGACGTAGATTTCATCATTTTCAATTTTATACCCCATGATTATTTTCTTCCGATAAGGGCATTACAAAGAATATTTTGACATAGAGATATTCATCATACCTTTAATTTTATGCAGCAAAATTATGATCATATTTCTATACTACATATCCTTGTGAACTATGTGATGTAATTTTAGGATATTTTGGAGTGAATTTTCTATGTTATTAATGTTTAAATTAAATAAAAATATAGAGAATATATGAGGGAGTTATGGAATAATGAGAACAATGAATAATTCACCTCATAATTTAAACACTATAAACATTAGGCTTTCAAATATAGACAATGAGTATGACTACGTAAGAAGTAGATTTCGTATAATATCTATGTTTTCATTAAAATAAAATATTTCATATATCAAAATCTTCAAGTATTTCTATCTTATGATATAGAGAATGAATTCGTTAGATAATTCTATAAGGATCCATGTAATCATGTTACTTCATGAGATCATTAAACATGGATGAGAGCATTAAACTCTAAACGCTTACATTTTTTCTCAAATTTTTATCATAGAAAGGGAACTACTCATCAATATCCTTCTTACTATGTGGATCTTCTATTTAGGATTATAGAACATAATACTTCCATTAATACTATAATACAACATATATGCATTTTAACCATTCTGGGAAATTACTTCTAGTTAGGAGATGGTATTTTTCAAAATTTTATTATAGGGATATTGTGTTTGATGAGACCGTAATTCCTCTATAATATTAATAGATCATATTATTAGTACTTCAATTTATTATATTTAATGTGAGAGAAAATAATAAATTTAATTTCATTAATTCCTCACAAATATTATCATGTTTCAAAACCTTCCCCATTGAAGATGGAAGGAATAATTAATCAAGATATTCTATTATAAATGAACCATATTTCCATTCATTGTGATACCGACTATAGCCAAGAAAACCATTTGAATGTGCTTAGTTAGTTAGTATTTCTGGTTTGGGAACTTAACTCCTCATTAATTTTAGTACATTCCCTAGTCAATAAATCCAAACATTAATTTCCATATAACATTCCACCAACATTTTTTTAAATATCATACAGTCAAAAATATATATATATATAATTTGATAAGTCTTCCAATCATATTAGTTATGACTTCCCAATAATTATATAGGATCTGAACTATGGAATGAATTGATACATTAACTATGCTTTTATCTTAATTTAGGAAATGTTAGGTCAAATGAAATAATGTTAATTTTATTAATTTTATTTTATTATGTATAAATTAGTATTTTTTGTCCATTACATGCATTTATGAAATTATGGGGATTTTACGAAAGTGATTCACCTTGTTTCGATACATATTTTATGCATAATCCATTCTATTAAATTTTAACTTCTCATATTAGTTAATTTATTTTTGTTATCATAGTCTTATATCCATAAAATAAATATTTCATAACAAATAAGAAATAAATAAATATATAAATAAAAGAATCTATCATGGTATTATCTAATTTCTACTTTATTTAGAACACAATAAGTCCACCTATGGCCCTTGTAGAATCTAATTATATTAGTCTTCAAAAGAGATTCAACATTACTATTGTGGACCTCTGTATTTCTCATTTTTGTTCCCACAATTCCTTATTGCACCACATCTTCATCAACTCTATCATGAACTGAATCCTTGATCCTGAAAAACACCAATTATAACATATTATTATAACTTCAAAATTTTTCAGATTAACTGGATGATTTATTTAGAGAAATTACTACACTACCTTCAGTACTAAAAAATAGAAATTTATTAGTACTAAAAATCTCCTTTATCAGCAATAGAGAAGCACTGATTATCATAGCAAGATTAAAATCCATTGGAATTTATCATTGCTAAAAAGAACAGATAAATGGTACCTTTATCAATTATTTGATAAGCACTCATAAAAGAAAAAAATTATTGGCACTTTTATTTGTTGCTGATAAAGGGGTCCATTAGCATCATTTTTAAAGGCACAAATAAAGTGGTATACTATAGTTTGATGTAACATTACACCGTAGAACCATAAACACCACCAAATATATAAATAATAAAATAACAATATAGAATATAAAAAAACTAATATTTATAACACAAATACTGAAAAAAAAATATTATCGACATTTATTGAATTGGTTTATGAAATTATATAAGTAAAAATTATTAAATACATTAAAAAATTAGATATACCTTTGACTTTTTATCCTTACACAGAATAATTATATTTCTAATCAAACCACTCATAATCAAGAAAAGGAACAAACCTCTATAAGAAAAAAATTCTTATGGTAGTAGTACATAAATTAATACAATGTGTTAATTTTAAACTAACATTTGTGTCAAACCAAGAACATTGTACATCTATTTGAGTTATTACTGATTCACCTACTTTAGACAATATGTTATTCCCCTTAAAAAATTATATAGATGAATAATAATTAAATATATATATGATAAATGTGACAAGGAAATCAATTATGTAACATAATATAGAATTTGGTTTCTCTTCTTTGCATATGTCACTTGCGTTTGTTACTAAAATGTTATTTTAAACTGGAAACACACACATTGACTCATATTCGTCACATTGTGTGTCAGCTTCACATGATACCAATTCAAAAAAATACAAAATTATTTACGAATCCTTTTCTAAAATTACTATTAAAATCCATTTGTGTTCTCATGGATTTCTGGGATAAACCCTTTTTTGAACTAAAATGTCAATTTGGAACTAATAGTAGACAGTTTGAGTCAAAAGTGGAAAATAATGTATCATATTGAGGATTTTTTGATTCATACTTGTCATAAATTAATTATTTATTGTTTTCGTAATGTTTCAAAACAATATCAATATGTTTTCTCTGTTTTCAATATGTCACTATTCCATTTTACTAAAATTGATGTCAATTATAAATAAAAAGATGCAATTTGACTCATACAGGTCACGCAGTATGGAAAAATAAGGATTATATGATTATTACATGTTATAAATTTCTTATGGATCATTATTATAATGTATCAAAAAATATGTATATGTTTTTTTTTGAGTAGGTCATTTTTTTTAGTAAAATTGATGTCAATTTTAAGTAAAATGTTTCACTTGGACTAATACTGGTCACACCATGTGTAGGATTGATGTGAGGATGATTCCTACAAATTTAAAATGACATATTAATCTTTTTCCAATTGTTTCAAAATAATCCCAAAGTACTTTCCTATTTTTGAGTAAGTAACATCTCTTTTTGACTAAAATGTCATATTAAACATGAAACATGGAAATTAAATCATACCAGTCACATCGTGTATCAGTTTGATATGAAACTGATTCCTACAAGTACAAAATCATATAAAAATCATTTTAATTAATTATAATGACAATACAATCACATTTTATTTGTTTTTACTTTGTGACACTGTTTAAAAAAATATATCAAGATGAAACAAATAGTGGGAACTTTGAGTACTATTGGGCACATCATGTATCTAAATGGTGTAAAAATGACTCCAAATCATAAAAAATGACATAAGTATTGTATTATAAAAGTATCAAAATAAATAGAATGTTTTTTTGAGTTTTGAGTACATCAGTATTCCTTTTTTATTAAATTTAAGTCAATTTTAAATAAAAAAGATGCACATAGAATTATACTGGTTATATTGTGCATCATATCAATGATTGGATAAATCCTACACTTAAAAAATGACTTATCGATCATTTTCATAAACTATTGACACAATAAAAAAGATATTTCTTAGTTTTGAGTAGGTTGGTTTATGTTATTAAAAAACTGATGTTAATTTAAAATAAAAACACGTATATGGAGTCATACCAGTCACATAGTGGGTAGGATTGAGGTGAGGATGATTTTTACACGTCTCAAATTATGTATGGATAATTTTTATAAATTTTCAAAACTATCCTAATGTTTTTTATTTGTTTCGAGTAGGTCACTTATCTTTTTTACTAAAAGTCATTTTAAAATGGAAACATTCACATTGAATCATACTGGCCACATCATGTATTGGTTTAACCTTATACCAATTTTTACATGTTATACATAATTTATGAATCTCTTTCCCAAATTATAAGGACAATCTAAGTGATATTTTGCAGTTTTTTTATGAGTGACACATTTTGAAATAAAACGTTGATTTTAAACTAACAATGGACACATCGAGTCATACTAGGCACATAGTTTATTAGATTGATGTGCAGATAATTATTAAACATAAAAAATAATGTCTGGATCATTTTAATAATGTATCAAAATAATATATATATGCTTTCAAGCTTTTTAGTAGTTGAGTTTTATTTCACACTAGAATTTATGTCATTTGTAAATAAAAAGTATCACTTCCATTCATACCAGTCACGTCGTGAATATGATTGAGGAGAAGCTTATTCCTACTTTTCCCAAATTACTAATGGATTGTTTTGATAAATAAAAATAATAATAATAATTTCTTGCCTTGGGTTTGATTACATCACTTATCTTTTATACTAAAATTACGTTTTAAACTATAAACATGCACATTGACTAATTTGAGTCACATCGTGTGTTAGTTTGATATTTGACTAAATCATACATTTAAAAAATGAATTATGAACATTTTTTCAAAATTATATAGGCTGTCGAATAATAATTTCTTGGTTTATAATGATTGACACCTTTTGAATTAGAAAGTAGATTTTAAAATGATAACAGACACTTTGAGTGATACCAAGCACCTATAGTATCAAATTGATGTATGGTTGACTCCTACAAATCAAAAATAACTTATGGTTCGTTTTCCTAAATTATTAAAATATATGAATCTGTTATATTGTTTTTTGAGTATTTAAAAAGTTTTTTTACTAAAAAAATGTTAATTTTAAATAAAATTAAGCACATTGAGTCATACTTGTTACACCGCATGTCGGATTGAGGTGAGGATAATTCATAAACATCCTAATGAATAAAAAAATAAAAACATCCAATTTTACCATGATTTATATTAAATTTATTTATCAAACTACCATGACTTCATATTGAACCTTTGTTCATATCTGAAAAACCATTTTCGGCTAATAAAATTGAATCAATATATGATGTTTCAGTTTGATAAACAAAGACATTGGATGTTGTTGTGAAATAGGATAAATGGATCATTTTATATTTTTTTGATATATTGAATATAGTTGAAATATAAATATCACTAATCAAATGATCTGTGAAACAAACTAAATAAGTATTATATAAATATAATGAATAAATTAACTCATAAAGAGTACATGAAATGGAAAAAAATAAGTAAATATGTATTTAAAATTAACTTATTCATGATGGTTGTATTCACTCTTAATTAATTCCATTGTTTTCATTATCTCAGTTTCATATTTGATTTCCAATCTCTCATGATCATCAGTTTCTTTGAACAAACCACCCTAACCCGACTTAATGAAACCACCTATATAGAAGAATAATTATTATATTATTATTAATAAAAATAAATAAATTAAACATAAATATAAAATAAAAAAATTAATTATATTAAAAATTATTTTCATATGAAAACATTAATATTACCCCTATGATTGAGTAGGGGCATCCTCATTTCTATTCCTGTGGAGGTTGTGGAGGGAATATGATGAAAAGTGATAAATTCAAACAATCTAGTCGTGAAATGTTTTTGATGGAGAAGAAGTATATGGATATTTTGGTGCAGAATAGAATGAAAGATGGATAAAAATATTATAAAACAAAAAATCTCTACATCAGTTAATGAAAATTAAATCACTATTTCATTATATAATTTTTGTGGTAAAATAGAGAAAGTATATCATAAAATTACCTTTACATCTTCCCAAAGTGATTATATCATTTTATTTTGTCCATCCATGGGATTTTTAATATCAACATGTGTAGAATACATTGTCTACATGTCTAGACAAACAATTAATGTATATTTAGTTATTATAGTAGATAACATATAATATTATGAGGAAAAAAGATTATATTAAATAACACTTTTACCATCTTATTGAAATCTATTTCCTTTATAGTTATTTTACGAAGTTGGTTCCTCTATCAAGAATCCAAATACACTCTTTGCAGTCCCCTATAACATATAAGTCATTGTTTACATTGGGACCTATATGAACTGATTGTGAACTCCCAAAGAAAGGGCCATCCTTGATAAAATTTTCATATAACATGGAATTTTTTTAGTCGCCTTTTTGAAAATCATCTAATACATATTTTTTTGATATGAATCATCAAATACGTTTTCTTCTTTTGATGCCATTATTAATGGTGATTCTTCTCACCCTTCCACAAAAAAATTAACCATCATGAATCCAATTTATCAAATTTTATTGAAAACATATTTTCATCCAATTTGTAATGGAAAATTGGAAAATAATGTTTTTTATAATCCAACTCTTATATCTGTTCGATAATTCAAAAATATGAAATAAATGAAAAAATTGGATTTCTATCTTTGAAACTAGATATGTTCATCATTTCTACCACAAGTTTAACACCAAATTTTTTCAAAGTACGACAACCATCATGTTCTTTTTTGTAGAACATGTAACCATTGATTAAAAAACTAATGTAAAATATAACATTTTCCACACAGTACCCCATACATCAAATTAGATAATTCAGAAATTGATTTTGGATTTCAGATAACTCCTTTCAAATTTGATCATAGAACTATACTATAAATTTTTGGTTGTGTGTATTCGATATCTTTCCTTTATTCCTTGATGGATTCAAATAAAAAAGAATTTATTTTTGGGATTCAATGTATGCATCAACATATTTTCTATTGAGTAAAATTTAATGGTTCATTTCCTACCGCTCTATCAACATAATTGTAACAAAATATATTTATAAGTAGTAAAAGACATAAAATAGATGGGTGATTAGTATAAAGAAAAAAATCAATAATAACTATTTGGGAGATGAAGTGGATGATAATGAGATTTTTCCTCCATTATGTTCTATAAAAGGGTTAATCTCTCCCATTTTTTGAGAAATTTTCAACTAGAACTAGTTATTAACTAATGTCCTATTGAAGGTTATATTTATAGGGCATACACATTGTTATCTATGATTAAAGGGGTATCTATGGGGCCATGTTATGATATATGAATCCTTCAGGCCTCAATGAAATCAATAATTATAAGTTAAATACCACTTTTAATACTTTTAATCCTAAAATGATGATTATTACTACCTTTATTAAAATTATTCATTAATTATTTCTTAAATACCCCAAACTAATGTAAATATAATATAGGAAATTAATGTGTAATAAGAAACCCAAATATGATAAACAAGGATAATAAAAACTAATTCAATCAAATAGATGATATAAAATTGTATTTATAAAACATTTTAATAAATAATTATTTATTTTATATACATGAATGGTATTAAGATATTCCTATGTTTTGAACCAATACATGTTGGCTTAAAATGATTAATATTTATAAATAATTTTCTATAATTGTTAAAATATATATATAATTTAGTAACCTCCATTTAATTTTGTTTGAAAAAAGTGATGTAACAACCTATGGAATTAAAAAATTTAATATTAATGGTATATCAATTATTTAAAAAACAATCATAAATACAATATAAAATTCAAATAAAATTTATTAAGGAAAGGAAAAAATAATTTTAGGAAAATAATATACCTAATCAAGATAATGGTTTTAAACATCACAAAATTATTAGTGTATTAATTAATTCATGAAATATATATAGACAGGTTGAAAAATAAAATTATTTTCATGAATATGAACAATATTATTTAATATAAAATTTCATTTTCAAGTCCATTATGGGTTCTTTGTTGATTTCTGCCACATTTTATAATATTTTAGTCAATATGAGATAAATAGGAGTAATTGTGTATGATATAGTGGTTTTTAGTTAAAGTGGAGATTGCCCACAATAACAAAAATAGTTTTAAAGTGATATGAATATACATAAGTAAAATTTGATGATGAATAAAAATCAATGAATGAAATCTAATATATATATGAAAAATTAAATGTTTGTTTGAATTATTTTTAATATTTTCTAAAAACATAGATGAATATGGATAAATATTTATAAATGTATTACATGAAAAACAATATAATTTAAATGGAATTTATTATTGATTCCACACATAATTATTAAATAATAATCATCATTTTATGTTATATATTTTCTATTCATCACACATATCAAGGGTAAATTTATGTAATTAAATATTTTTGACAATTTGAAAGGGTACATATTATATTATAAATGGAGTATCTCTTAAGATAAATTGTTTTCATTTAAAATATTTTATAAATAATTGAAAATGATTATGAATGATATGTTTTTAGATGGATTAATTTAAAGAATACAAAGTGTTTTTTGAATTATGGAATTATTATCAATGGTGTGTGCCTTATCACGCCTTAGCATGAGGTGAGGTGAGGAGAATCTGGTGTGCCTCACCATTGGTGAGGATGTGTGGCCTCATTGAGGTGCACCCATGGTGGGTGCCTCACACGCCAACTTGAGAGGTGTGGGAGCACAATGCACGGTAAAAGTACACCACCGGCTGCTAATATCGATCAGAATAGTATAAGGCCCTAGACTTATACATTTCATAATCATGAGTTATGTCATGATTTAACATTGAGGATGTATTCCGTTTTAGTGTTTTAGATAATTAGGACATAGCTAATACATAATAACTCAAATTTATATAGATTGGATACCACTAAAAAAATGTCAACTTCTCCCAAAATATATATCTATTAAATTTATACAATATTTTTTTTTATTTGTAAAATCATCAGTATATATTATCTACTCTTACCCATCGTTATACCCCGTGAAAACATTTTGAAAACATTGGATGATCACATAAACCTTAGTAAGGGAAACAAAAGATAATAAGAATAAATTAGTCCAGGAATATTTTAAAACCCATGCAATCATAATAATTCTAAAAAACATCGTTGAATTCATAAATAATAATAAAAACTTTTTAAATCCATATCATACATATATTTTCTCTTTTATAGCTACATAGGGTGTAACATTCATGGTTACGTTTGGAATGCCAATCATAGTATATTCCCTAATTATCTAAGGAGAAACCTTATTGGTTAGCTCTATTTCACAACCCAATTCATTAGATATCTATCATTTGCTCACCAACCCACTTTTTATCATGTAATATCCTTATACATAAGCAATTACCATGAACTATAGCATAATCATAACACTTAAACCAAGCATAAAAGAAAAATAAAATTTCCACAATGTAATCATAAGAAATTATTTCAAGATACTAACATTATCAATTAATTCTCAAAACCATTTTCAATACCAAAATACCTATATAGTTAATACAATATATATTATTTTCATTTAAAAAAATCACAGCTTGTAGAGGATGTCAAATACCGAATAGTGGTCACAATGGGAGAAAGGTCATTATTGTCGCATATGTTGAAAAAACATTCCTTTTTTCATTTAGTAAGATACATCAAAAAAAATATTCCTTTCGAAAATTCTTGAGTGAAATTAAATGTCAAAAGGGTTGATTATACACCGTATAAAATAAGGTTTTGTATATTATTGAAGTATGCCTCCATGAAAAGATATTGAGACTAATTTCCTTACCATGAGTCTTACTCATGAGATAAAATATTTATAGTCCTGAAAAATTAACATATATTAATTTGTACTTAATTGAGAAACTTTTTCATGTTCATTATTTCTTTTATATCACTTATTACCCTGGCATAAAAATTATAAAATTATTTATGTTCATATCAGATGTTTGGTCGATACTCGGTAATTGAGTTGAAAATGAACATGGTTTTATGTCACTTGTCAAAATGGTCTTAAGTATATCATATCCAGACTATTATTCATGAAATAATCATCAATTTTATACATTAATCATAATTTTAAATCAAACGATTTATTTTTGTTATGAAAAATAAATAACGTTATATTTATTGAGATGTTAGGTCGTACATATGCATGAGTAACATTTTCATATTTCACTGACCATTATGGAAAGAAGGTAATTATTATTTTATATTTCCAAAATGATCATAATATTATTAATATAATAATTATAATTTAAATATATATATATATATAATAATTGGTGTGGTGAATAAAAACGATCCACATCGCTTCATTGAGGTGATTGTTCACATGTACACAGAAACGAAATTACTGTTTTTATAAGAATGGAATGTAAGAACATAATTGAAATATAATTACCTTAAAATGATAAATATTTCATTAAAACCACATTTGAATATTAACTCTATCATTATAATCGTACTTGATAGACGGTAATGGAAATCAAACTAAATTGGTTCGTAGAGGAGATAATTCACACGTACACAAGAACTATTAATTCCATTTATATTTGATAGATGAATATTTATATTTAGATATTGAAATTAAAATAATAATGTCTATTTATATTGATGATACTATAATTATTCTATCATATTAGAAGATGAATATTTTATGTAAGTGGAAGAATGAAATAAAATAGAGACTCTTAAAAATGACACATCTTCTTTGGTTGATCAGCTTTTAAGAACACCTTAAAACCTCTAAGATGAGTGGTTTTCCTAAAATACAGCCCCATTTATGTGTGGAGGAATTTAGGAAGAGTATTGGATAGATATTCAAGGAATAAAATTGATTTTTAAGTGTGAGTATTAGAGAAGAGAGGATGCCTTTTTATAGGATAAGGAGGGGCCCCTTGGAAATTCTAAAAATATCAAATTAATATAAATAATTTTTTTAATAAAAATGCTTCAAATTTTAAATATGAAGAATATATGAGGATTATAGTTATAAATAATCTCATCAAAAAATTTATTGACATATATTTCTTTTATTTTAAAAATTATCTTTTTGGTTTACCTCTGATTATTCTCTTTTAATTTTAATTGCAGTAACAACATTTTAAGTATTAGGAGGCTGTATATCATAATTATAGGAGATAAATCTCCCATAATTGAACACATAATGAACTTATATACCTTAAAATATACACGTTTTTCTTTTAAAATATTTTTAGGAATTTTTATAATTTAATAAATTACTATTTTATAGAATATCAATTATGTCCATTTTTACTCTATTAAATTTATTGAATTTAAATAAAATGAAAAAAGAGATATAACTTCAAACCAACACATTTAATAGTATTATAACATATCAAATTAACATATTAATTTATTGGATGGAATAATTTATGAATTATAATATATATTTTTACTATTTATAATATCATTTATTTGATTCATTCATTAATAAGGCAATCATTACATGATTATTGGGTCTAAATTAAATTTTATTATATAATATCTAAAACTTATAAAACAAATACCATGATTTAGTTAATAATTTCATATTTATAATGAAAATTTATAGTCTAATATATCACTTAAATAACCCCATATTAAAATTATTTTATTAATAATAGTCATGTTTATGATAATTTTTACATTACATTTAATTAAAAGTTATAAATTTAATAATCTCACCCAAGTGGCTTCCAAAGGCCAGATTTTCATCCCAAGGGTTGTTACGGTCGTCCATAACTCATCCAATAACATTTGTACAAGGTAAAGGGTAGTTATATATTATTATAATATTATTTTTACACATATTTACCTCATTTACCCATTAACCGTGGTAAACAATATTCTGATGTTACTATTCACCAAAATTTATTTTGATCATATTAGACCAAATTCTTCAGAATGATTAAAACTATGTAGTTTAGTTTTTTAAAATTTAATTCATAGATATGGAAACATTAAATTTTAAAATTATTATATTTTTAAGAATGAGAATATAGGTTTTTTAAAAGTGAAAACCATCAAAAGATTGACATGTGTTTATATCAAATTTCACTGAGAAATTAATTCCAATGACCAAAATTGGGTTAAGTGAAAAAAATAGTCTTATTAAACTTTATAACCATTTAAAATGATAACTATATAAATAAATATGACGAAAAGTCAATTTTGAATTAAAATGTTGTATTTTCACTATTCATTAAAAATACATTTTACCATATAAATACCAAAATTTAACCAAAGTAAATATTGATGTCCCACTATTAAAAAAGAATTTAACTTTTTAAAATAAAACCTATAATTTGGTCAAAATATATATTTAAAATGGGTTCATCATCAAAAGTTTGTAAACTATTTTTTTGGAAAACACACATTTTATCCGTAAAATTGAATTTGTTATTATATAATGTCTAGAAAACACATAATATGATTTTAAAATATTATATCGAATTAATATTTATTTAATATAATCCAAAAATATTGATTTTATTTTTTTATAAAATATTTTATTCAGACAGAAATAGTTTTTTTATAAAAACGCATCCTTTATATTCAATTTGTTTATTATTTACATATCTAAATAATTTTCTAGCCAATTAGTAATTATATAAACATGTGTAAACCCATTTTTCATAATATTTCATTCCCTCCATTATATAAGCTATGTGATAACTACAACATAAAATGATAATATTAATAATATATTTTTCGGTATAACTAAGTCTTGTGTCCACCATTATATTTGGGAAAACCCCATTATTGCATGTCATTTTTCTATCACAAATAGTCTCGACTTTAAACTAAATTTAATATATAATATATAAATATTAATAGATATAAAAAGGTATTATTCTGTAATTAATAGGGATGATACAAATAGGGTGGTGTAAATCATGGGTATAGGGGTGGTAGAAACCCAGGAGGACTCAATGGAAATTGGGTGTGGTGGACCAAAGAATGATGATAATTAAATGCAAATAGATATCCCTAAAAAATCAATCAATGATTGGGGATGAGGGGAAAAAACATAAATTTGATTTAATATTTGAACATTATGAGATAATTTAGAGATATCGAAAAACTAGGATTTCATTTGATCATTAGATTCATTCGATCCTTGAATCATTCGAGCCTTGGATTCGAGCCCTAAAATTAATCAAGCCTCAATTCTTTCCTTGATTCGCCCTTAGATTCGACAAAAATTAGTGTCTGTAGTAGATGGATTCTATAAAAGGCATTAATAATAATGAACTAGTTCGTGATGGTTTGGGTTCTTAAAATAGATCGGGATAGTTTTATCAATGCTGTCAAAAAAGCACGGATAATGATCAATTTTATCAACAATAAATTAACTAGTGCTCATATAAGGTGTCTTTATCAACCTTAATTAATTTAGTGTTGATAAAGTATTTATAGTATAATTAAAAAAATTAAAATATTTATATAATTATAAATATATTTCATAAATATGTATAAATATAAATATAGTGAATATATTTTGATTTAAATATATTTATTCAAATTATATAATTTTATAAATATAAAATTATGTATTTATAAGTATACAAATAATTTTTAAGACATAATATTTATATCATTATATAGATTTTAATAATTATATATATATAATAAATTTATATAAATATATATAAAGTAAATATATATAAATATATATATTAAATATATTCGTTATTTTTAAAACATTAATATAAAATTTATAATCATTTATATTTATATAATAATATAGTTTTAATTATATAATAATTTTTTAAAAATAATAGGTATTTAGAATTATAAATATTAATTTTATAAAAATAGTAAATATACATTTATAAATATATTAATTTGTGAATATTTTTTTACAAATATATTTTTAACATAAATAATGAATATTTATTCTTATGTTCATGTATGATAAAAATGAGTGAAATTTAATATTTAAAAATGACTATGCTAACAATATTGAAAAAATTGATATGTTTTAATAATTAAATATTAAATATAAAAAAATGTATATATATATTGAAATAAAGGTGAATACCTATTAATAATTATAAAAAATTATATATATATATTTTAAAATAAATTATATAAATTGAATAAATTCCCCAAAAAATAAAAAATAAAAAATAAAAAATATTTAAAATGAATTAATACCTAACTATAATAAAATAAAAAATAAAAAGAATAAATGTAACCCTGCTTTAAGATAATAAATATGAAAAATGTGTCCGGTAATAATGAAATTCTAAAATGAACACTAAATTTAGAACATGTTATAGAAAAATTATGTATATGTGATCCTATATAAGATGTGATTAATTATGTAAAGATTTTTGTGTGAATATAATACAAAAATTCATTATTTACTATATGTGTAATCAATAAAACAAATGTTTTTTCTATATTAACTTAAAAAAATCAAACAACCTTCAATTATGTCCATTATTCGAGGCAATTAGTCTGTTTTATCAATTCATATTTATTTTTATTTATAAACCATTATTCATTAAGTATATGACTATTTAATGTAAATAATTAAATATTGTATTATATAAATTATATTTATATACATTTAAATATATCTATATATCTATATATTTAATATATACTATTTATTAACATTATAAATAATTATTTTATTAATAAAACCATTAATATTTTTATCAATTTACCTCTTTTATTTTTTAATATTTTTATTTTCATTATATATATATATATATATATTATAATAATTTTTATTATCTATAATTTATATTGATTATAATCAACTTATTAATTTTTATAAATAATTATATATTAATATTTTTAAAATTTTTAAAAAATTGATTTTTTTTTTATTTTTTTTCATATTTCATTTTTTTGACCCTTATCAGTAATTAAAAACCTCTAATAAAGGATCCCTTTATAACCCAAAACGTAAATCCTTGAAAAAGGGATCCTTTATTAACACAAAAAATAATTTGATGATAAAAGGGTACTCTTTACCAGAGATAAAAAATGCCCTGATAAAGGGTACTATTTATCAGTGATTAAAAAATCACTGATAAATAGTACATTTTATCAGTTACTTTTGTTATCACTGACAATGATCTGTGTTGTTAATGTCTTATTTTTTAGCAGGGCTTTGAAAAAAATTTCCATCATGAGAAACGAAGGAGGGATGAATCACATGCCATCGTATTTTATTTCATATTATATAATTTCAAAACCATGCAGTAAAATTAAATAAAATTAAAACCAACTCATACATTGATCTATAAAATATGTTGAATTTTCATAAAAATATAATGATTATTCATTTAACACAACTAGATAGAATACATTTCTATTTTTTCTTTAATAAGATAAAACATAAATGAATTAATATTTTTTTATTATCATATTAATCAATTAAGTCGTTTGATCTTATTTTATAAAATTGTACTAAATTTCCAATCCACAATGATTATAAATACAATCAGTAATTTTATTTTATTTTAAACTAAATAATATACAATTTATCTTTGTATATGAAATAACCTCACTGGTTAGTTATTTCAACAATTATGTGTGGTTTAAATTTTAAATAATGAACTCATATGACAGATTGTGTACATATAACTATTTAAAATATCATAGAGTGAGTTTCCAATTTAATTCCACACAATCGACATGAAAAATATAGAGCCTATAAAATTTAATTTCTTGACTCTTTAATATAAAATAACTATAAATTATTCATAATTTCAAATATTACACATAATTAATTAAAATATAATATAATATAAAACATAATGACCAGAGTGTATTGTTTACATAATGACCTATTGAACATCAGTAGATGTTGTTTAATGGGGTAATTTATTAAATGTAATATTTCAATATAAATAGGTAAATTGTATGGCGTGTGTAAGCGATTCACATGGTGTGTACTTCTCATTATCATATATCTATAGTACATAACTATGAAATGACTGTGTACATAAAACAATAATTTATAAAGTACCCAAAATGTAGAAGGGAATACATGACCTGTTCATCAAGTGACATAGATACCCATCTATATAATACCAAATTCTTATTAATTACACAACGTTGTTTGACCCCGTGATTTCTTCCATAAAAAGACATATATATATTATGTAATTTGTAGTCAATATACATTATTTGTCCCCATAAAATCCATGTACCACCTTGTCTTGCCAGTATGTGTTATATTTATTACATAATAATGTGTACTTATTACACAACAACCCAGAATCCATTTAGTCATCATTTTTTTTGAATAAGGATACAAAATTTGTATCAAAGGATCACAGATCATGTAGTTTTTTAATATCCATCCAAAAGTCATGGATCTACTAGATGGTTTCTTAAGATGTGATCCTCAATAAATAATAAAATATCTTTTTTATATGAGTGATAATCTTAGATGAGGAGGAATAAATTTACATGTTGGATAAAGAATAATTTAAAATAGTAAATGAATTTTAAATTTTATATGTAAAAATATAAAAAATAAAATATAAAATTATAAAATTGAACCTAATGAACCTCTAATACCAGTTGATGGTTATAGGAATAAAGAAATAACTTATTCAGGCTGATCCTGACTCAAAAAATATTACAATCTGTAAATAATTTTTCATATTGTAAAACACATAAATATAATTAAAATGAATCATTTTCAATCAAATATTTCCAAGAAATACACCATATCCAATAGTGGAACATTTCATGTTATCTAAATTATTATTATTATAAAATTGGAATAAATATTACTTCATTAATGTTATCTTTCACCATAATAGATATCAATCGTCTTAATCCATTTCCAGAATTCCTTCATTACTCTTGTCAGATCAATGTATAGAATCCATCTAGAAGTGATACACACGTGTTTCTATGATCATAAAATGACACTGATGAATCTCTAGGTGATACCACATTTGATTGATCATCTTGTATTGTTTTTCATTATTTCTTTATGTTTCATTTGTATGGAATAAATTATCTCTATCTTCTTGTTCTTGAGAGTATGTGATAAGGAAAAGGGAAATTCCATTGGGAAATATATTGAGAAGAATGATTCTTGATTATCATATATCAGACTATGTTATCGGTCTATTTATCAACATTGGGTAGAGAGTAAAATTTAATTAACTACACAAGATACATTAATCAAATATTAACCCCATGCCTGATATTGTGCCATGTATTAATATAATAATAATATTTTTATTCAATGTCATGCACTAACTGGAACATGGAAAATTATTATTTCACTATCATGTAAATTAATATATAATGAAAGAAACAATATTGGTCTACTAATCTTTATAATAATTAATTAAATACCTAAATTAATTAAATATTTATTCATTCAATAAAAAATAATTACATATTTTACATGTAGGTACTTATATTGAAATCTTGCAGATAAATATTTTAGTAATGTAAGTGATCATTAATATGAAATAAAATTATTACATAGTTTTGAGAATAATAGTTATTCAAATAATTAAATTCAAATATTATTTGATTAAGATCAACTAAAACACATTGTGTGATACCATTTAGGATTCATTATCATTGGTATTAGACTTGATTTCCTAAGATCCATGATTATTATATATAAACAGGTCATGGAACCGAAGAGAAAGAAGTTAATGTCACAAAGCTAGTAACAACATATGATCACTTATTGTATATTATAATCCATTTTTGATAATATATCATCAATAATATTGTACAATTGTTTTATCAACCTTTTGTTTTGATAAATATTTTATTGACTATGAAATCTAAAATCTTCATTACCCCCCCCTTGAAATGGAATTTAATTTGATAGTTCTATTTAAATGATGGATTGAGATATAAAATTTCATTTATATGTAATATACAAATACAACCTTGAATTATTCATTAATAAAACATCATTAATAATGAACCCAACATCTCTGTGAACTTTTATCATTATATTATCTAAAAATACATCTATATAAATAATTAGTGTCATACATTAAAATTATTATTATATTATATAGACCATTAAACATTTTCAGACACAGGAGCACCCAATTACATATAAACAAATAGAATTCACCCTGAAGGGTCTGTTCAAATAATCTATCATCTTAGAGATTTCCATGTGATAATTTCATGGTATGACATATAATATTCTTATGAGCACATGAACATAAATAAATATTTTATTCTCTCTATCCTATAATTATATATGAGAATATAACTATGTTTAAGTATATAGTCATATCATTTCAAGGTTCTCATCATAGAGGGGGTCTACTAAGCCATTTGAAAGTGATAAATTGTCTAGAAAATAATTACATTAAATTCACACTGAATTATGAATTATATATAATGAGATATTTAAATTAATATTCACATTGTTTAATATAAATTTAACACAAATCACAATCATTTTTTCTAGAACACCCGGTCTAATGGAATCTTCATTACCTTGTTTTTTTTATATTTTATGAAAATTCACATTATTTTTCTTATCCCTAGAACATTGAGAGTCCAAAATTTCCATCTCCAACATAATATACCTTCGAATAATATTTTTATCCACTAATTTCTATTATTGGTAATCCATTTCAAGGATTCGGCTTTATGCAACTAAATAATAAACTAATCTTACCTTCTGTGTAACAAAAAATTGAAGGAATACCTTGCGAGCCTCATAAATTTAGACTCAATATTTCAAATAGATTCATCTTACAACGTTTGTAGATCAATAAATTCCAAATATATTTTCATGAATACAATTTATTTAAATTTTTTGTGAAGAATATTTATTTAACTCTTCCCATCACATAGTTTCAAAAATTTTCTTTTTTATTTTTTTTCAATAAGGGTCCATTATTTCCCATCATTATTTTCAAAATGTTAGATCAATAAAACCACATTATCATGAGAAGGAAATCAAGATTGTCGATTATTTTTTCTATTAAATTAATCCATTTCTAATCCTTGAGTGGGTTGGATGACTCGCTAAATTAGGGTATATGTTTTCCCATAAGGTATTTTAAATAAAGGATCTCCATCTATATTGAGTTCAGGAGCTCGATATGGTTCATATAATTATATATATATTGAGAATGTTGGGGATCATTACTATAATTTTTTCCACTCAATATCTAATCCCATTTGTCTTTACATTGGAAAAATAAATGAATTTTCATTCACACATATTATAAAATCTATTTCTCCTAATTGAAACCACTTACTATAAGAAATAAAATTTAATTAAGATAAAAAATATATATTTAAAACGATTATGATAAAATAAATAATTCATAAATAATTCATATACCGTAACTTATGAACATCAATTCATAAATCTTGGTTGTCCATGGTAATTTTCTTTGATTATCTATAACCAAAATATATTCAAATCCAACATTATGGTTCATGACTACAATTTGAATTGACCAAAGTAAATCCCTTGATATTTTTAAACTATGTCTATAGTGAGGAATATTTTTCTTGTCGAGGAAGAAGTTTGAGTTAATAACAAACTATTCTTTTTGGGGTTGTTATCCCTACGTGCATCTGTTCTAGAGATTACATCAAATTTTTTGTATTCAGGTAGGGATCATATTTCCAGTAAACCACACAACCTATAAATTACAAAAATATAATGATATTATCCTATATGTTGACTTATACCCGAGATTTACTCTATATTTAACTCATATAAGTCACAAAAAATAACTATACTATACTTTGATAATAATTAAGGATCCCATAGAGAAACATATATTTATTTGAAATCATATTTATAATATAAATATTATAAATCAAATGTAATCAATCAATCCCATGAAATAAAGGTTTTTCATATTTTAGGATTGGCTACAAAAACAGATTATTTAACAATAGTTGTAAACATATACCCATAATTGGACAAAACTACACCCCCTTCTGTACTTCTCATAGGTTATACTTTTTATCTTAATTTGATTTGTAAAAGGATAATAAAAGTGTAATCCAAAATTCGTAATAAGTTAAATTTTGTAATATATTATCAATGATAATATGAAAAGAATATGATACAAAATGATATTGGGAGAAATATATTGTTATAATTAAATGAAATAGTAATTGTTTTCTATAATTCTTCATTGAAGATCTTGTAATATCAAAATGAATAAACACTTACCATGGAATATGAGTGTGGTGAAATAATCACAATCAGTCGATTATAATAATAGGAATATGACATAAAAATATTTCATGACAAAGAATCATATATTATCAAATAATATAGAAAAATCATATGAATTGAAAATGATCACACTATAATCATATCAAATAATTCCACCCATTTTGTTTTAAGCATATCTGAGAAGGCTCTCCCTTTATTATTTGAGAAAATCCATATATGTCCATTATTTATAATCCAAGGTAATATAAAACCATAACTAATGATTTTAATAAAGTTATATAGACCTTTACATCATCACCCATATATATATACTCTATAACATATCAGTCATTCTACATGCTATGAGAACTGGTAAATATAAAATAGGTTTCATATTATTTCGTGTTGTTATCACATAATGTGATATTAAGAGTAAATCAGTTTATAGCAAAACAATAACCACTAATATTATTATATCATGAATACATTTGTTGGGTGATTCATAAAATATTACTCCATAGGAGTACGATTTTACAATTAAAAAAATTTAAATTTAAGAGATATCATGAAAAGAGATTTTAAAAATCTTTTTTTAACATTGTCATAAAAATGAAATGTTACAAGTAACCTTTAAAATAATTTTTAAAAATAAACATAAAGGGAATTTAAATTTGTAACGTAAATATAAATATAAAAAGTTGTTCCGTTAATAATACATAAACGATTTTCAATGAAAATGTGGAGTAGAAGATAAAAATTATGAGCGTGAAAGGAAAATTCATTTCATTATTAATAAATTAACATTATTGAAACCAAATGTCAAAACACCTCCCCCGAGGCCTGTGCCATGACTACCCCAAGCCCGCCATCCATAGGCCAGGGGATAGTGACTTGCACCGAAAGTCATACTCCCTAAAAAGGAAGGCATTTCCTTTAATCCTGAATAGACACACGGTCCTAGAACACAACAAAAAGGAACTGTGAAGTAAAATGTTGTACTAAAAGTGTGTTAAAAGTAAAAGGGACTGGAATACAAGCCCAGTGGTAAAGGTACAAGTACAATTGCATATACAATACAACTGAAAGAAAAATGAAAACAACTACTAGGTTATCCTCCAAGGTTCCTACCTGAAGGGTAGGTACAGATTTCCTCCTCACAACTCAACGTTCGTCTGTCTCCTTCGCGTCATGTCACGCTGAATGGTCCACCTCCATGCACCGTCCAGTCATGGCTACCATAGACTCGATCATTGTTTTACAACATCTTCACAAGAATCAACAAGGTTCGGGATAAGCCCATGAATGGTTGAGTATAACGAAACTCATTAGGGACCCCGAGACCTCGTAGGTCTCCTAAAGTTCTACAAAGGAAAACCACAAAGCAAGAAATCAACTATACACAGGTATATGATCATACATACACCTATGTTATCAACATATACACATCTCATAAATGAGGGATGAATTCAACAAAGGTAACACCACAAAGGTATCACCACAAAGGTAAAAGTACCACACTAGTAACACCACGAAGGTTACACCACGATGGTAAAAGTACCACACAAGTATCACCATGAAGATAATACCACAAATTTAAAAGTATTAGGTCAAACACAGTCTCAACTCAAACCATGTTTTCAATGAAGTATAGATGTATATATGATTAGTCGCAAAGATAGATCTTCTTATTTTTTCAAGAGGCACTACTTTTGATTATACGAAGTCTGTCCCACACATGATCGGTAGGTACTAACCCCCACAATGACCCACACAGGATCTGACCCACACAGGATCGGTATGCGCTGACCCACACAGGATCACTGAGGGGTGACCCACATAGGATCTGACCCACACAGGCTCGGTATGCACTGTCCCATATAGGATCTCTGAGTGCTGACCCACAAAGGATCCTAACCACACAGGATCACTATGAATGTTGATATCCAGTCATAGATTCTCTAGGCCTAGGAACAAGTAACATTCTCAGTAACAATGTCGAACACCTGGACTATTGGAAAAATCTTCCTATAACGAGTATAGTTGGCCTGTCACATCACACAGAGGTTCATCCCACTAACCATGGACTACTGAGGTACTCCTCCTATCGAGTTCTGTGGGTCTGTCACGTCACACAGAGGCGCTCCCCCCCATAGGTCTGCCACATCAAATAGAGGAACTCTCCCTCGTGGCCTGCTAAGGTACTCCCCCTGACGAGTAATGTGGGTTTCCCGTGTCACACAGGGGTTCTCCCCACCATGGGTCTGTCGCGTCATACAGCGATGCTCCCGACTGGGATTTTCAAGTCACTCCCAGTCTAAATGGTGGGAAGCCATCAAGTCTCAGATAGTCACAGGGTTCCGTATGTAGCGCCCTTGGAAGAACCACTCCCCAATCCATAATTCATACATCAATCACCCCGAAGATACACAAAAAAGTATCCTAAAGGTTTGTCACATCATAAAGGTCCCAACGCAATAGACAACATATCAATCAGACGCCCAGTCTGTAAGTTATTAGTGTTTCCGCTCCGAGGACCCGGTTGGATTCGGGGTCCGATCCAACTCGGAAGTACTCCAACCTTATCCAAAACTCATGTGGCATATATCAAAAGTACCTTATCGATCCCAGTATTTTATTGCCACAGATAGTTCATCAAACGGACACACATTTCTCAAATTATGGACACAAAGGTGAAACTAGGTCCGGATGGGCCCTGGTCTGGTCTGACCCAGTCAGACCGACCCAGCCTGACCCATCCAAGGCCAACTCGAGGTCGGCTCAGATATCCTAGGCTATGGTGGGCCTCGACCACTGTTCCATGGTCTAGCCCGCCCCATGTTGGGGGGCGGGGGGCGGCCCCGCCTGCTGAGCGCATTCCGATCGAGCTGGGGCTGATGGGGGAGCCCCCCCGTTTGAACACCAAGGTCAACACCTTAGGGCGCTACTATGTCACTCGCCGGAACCAAGCGGGTCCTGCCAACCCTCCATGTCCAGTCGGTGTTTCGTCATGTCCTCCTCCCAGAGGCGCGGTGGCGCGTTGCTGCTCCTCTACTGCGGGCCGGGTGTCGGCCGCCCTCTGGCCTCCGTCGCGGCCCAGCGGCCTCGGCGTCCTACTTCGGTGGCATGGATGTGATCCGTCTATCCACCCCGCGACCGACTGGATGTTGGATTCCACCCTACCCCGTAGCGGCTGACAAGCCACGACTTCCTCATCATCCGACAGCGTGGATGTGCACCGCCCTTCCATCCTCACGGCCGACCGGTTGTCGTCTGCCGCCTTCTTCCGCGAGCCATTGTGGCTTTGTTCTAAGACCAAAAAATTATTCGATCACATATTTACGATAAATGGGTTGAAGGCTTCATGTCCATATGTTGCAGTCAATAAAATATTTCGTTATCAGCGTCATTAAATATCTTGTGTTGAAGAACACACAAAGAACGCGTGGAGGATGAGAAATAAAGGGGGAATGGTATATGTGGGGGATGATGGAATATTTTGTTTGGAGTGTAATGTTCTGGAAATTCTGTATAATTGTTTTTAATTATATGGAATTATTTTGAGACCAAGAAATCTGATGACGCACGATTCCGAGCCCCAGAGTGCCCAGAATGAACTGTCGATGTTTTGTTACGCTTTAATTAGCGCGTGTAAATTGTTTTTCAAAAAAAATTAATCAACTATTAAATGATTTTACAGATTATAAATATGAGGGCACCCTTGCGCTCATGATGGAGGGTTTACCCTAGATGCAACTTAAGTTTAGTCGGTGCAATCCTACGGTGAGAATACCCAAAAATGGCATAACCATAAACAAAATAATTAAATAAAGTTATTTTATTTTTCAAATTCTTATAACTCACAAAAGGTAACTCTAATTAAAAATATAAGACCACCCCTGAACTCATGATTTTATGCTTTCTTTAGGTTGATACTAACATTGGCCTACGCGAGCCACCAGTGAAAGTTAGTTTTTCACCGTAAATAAAATAATTAAATGACTATTATTTTATTGTAAAATCCATATCTTTTAAATGGTAACTTGGATTGGAAATCTGAGAGTATCTTTCGGTTCGTTGGGGTGTGTTTCACTTAGGCAGAGCCTATCCTTGACTGGTTCAGGTTGAGGGTGAATGTTAATAATTTTCCAAACATTTTTTCGGGTACGTTCAGTGGGCACGCGAGTGACATTTTGTAGCTTTTAAACTGGTGCTCAGAATCAAAATCTGAGGACACCGTTGAACTTGCAACGCCAATATTCTCTTAAGGAGACCTTCACCTCAACCACAGTAGGTCGATGGTGGAAATTAGTTTACAAAAGTTTTGTGTGAGAGTTAAAAGAATAAAAATAAAATAAAAAAACTTTTTTTGAAACCTCTCATTTGAATCATGAATGTGGGGACCACACGAGTGTGGTCTGGCATTTAATGTTGGGCATTAAATTCCTAGTTACAGAAAAGGTGAAATGAATTTCTTATTTAATTAATAGGATTCTTTAAATCCGATTTAATGATTCAACTTTTTAACTCTAGGGATCTCCCCATTGATGTGACAATATTAAATCTTAACCTATTAATTTGGCACCCCACGTCATGCGGGAAACTTTTTCGGAAAAGGAGGGGATATATTTTGAGAGTTTGAATGATCATTCTCCAATAAAGGAGATCCGCCAACAAAGAATGACTTCTGGAATCGAAGAACGAGGAACAGACCTTGAAGAATCTCGCGGGAGTGACAAACATCAATGTTAATCTTCAACAACTTTTCCATCTTCCTTGTGCCACCTCCAATGGGAAATCTAGGTGGGGGGTTTAATTTGATTTTGATTAAAATTATTTTTTGTTGATTCTTCTTGTTCAGGATTAAAGGCAATGCCTTCCTGTTTTAGGGAGTATGCCTTTTGGTTCTAGTCGCTATCCCCTAGCTTATGGAAGGTGGGCTTGGGGTAGTCATGGCGTGGGCCCCAGGGGACGGGTCATGAAAAAGTGGTATCAGAGGAGTTCAGTTCTTCTTAAGAATTGGGACTTTGATCTTTTCTTTGTGGAAATAATGTTAAGTGTTATGAGTGTGGTTTTTAGTTTGGGGTTTCCAGTGATGGTGCGGTAGCTGGCGTATCCATACACCAGGACCCTGAATTCTGATTTCGGACTCAATGCAGGAAAACACTAATTGCGTTCGTTTTGAAAAGTTTTTCTTTTGATTTCATTGGAGTCAGCTCACCATGTATAAATTAATGACTATGGAGGACTTGTTCCTTATCAGGATTCCACCACATAGGCAACCAGCTAGGATTCTTGAAATAGTACACAATGATGGCCCACTGAGTGACGACGCTCCAGTGCAGGAACCTCTTATTGTGTTGGAACATTCGGGTGGTGTACTAGAAGCATCACCACCTTTTGGGAAGTATTTACCACCAGACGCACTAGATAATGGTGCACAATGACGAAGCGCATTGCACGAGTTCCCGCGGTTGAGGCCTCCGAGGTTTCGAGGTGAGACAAATTCCTTGGCAGCCGAGGACTGGCTAAAGGTTGTGGCTAGATTTTTATGTCATGTAGAAACACTGATAGAGAATATGGTGATCTTAGCTTATAGCCTTTTCTAGAAAGTGACCATGAGGATGGTCTGCATAGTGATGAGTCATTGGTACATGGACTGTTGCCCGAGATAGTACCTTTGGGTAGTGTGTCATCTATATCACTACTCGTTAGGGAGCAGTTAAAACCGACAATACTGGTAGAGGACATAATTAGGTTTTGTGCCTTACACGAGTTTCAACATCAGATACCCATCAGGTTCCGAAGCGAGCCCGAAACAAAGGTGTCTAAGGACTGGCATGAGGAGGCAGTTGAGTATTTCTGGAGCTCCTACAGCTTCGAAAGGATGACATGTCGATTTCTGAGTATTTATCAAGGCATACCAACCATTCCTGGTACTCGTTGAATACAATATAATATGTTCATCGGGTCTTGGACTTTTGAGCATAGTGTGTGTAAGTACATCTGAGCCTACACTATTCCTCTATACATTTATACATATGTTAGGGTTGTTGAGAGAACATTTGTGGTTGAATGTTCTTTGGCTGAGCGGATACATCCAGTGACTGTTAGTAGTGGGAAAGAAAGAATTGGGCACTAGTCTCAGAGACACGGGTGTGTCATAAATGTTTCTGGAAGATGAAATATTATGGACAGATGAATCTATAGGGCTGTAGACATGGAGTCAAAGCTATGAGAGAAGAATGAGGTGGTGTAAATTTCAACATGTTACAACCACTACAACTTTGTTTTCCACACTAGGCTCAGGGAGCTGGAGGACAAGGGAACATAGTAGTTTCATATGGTCAAGGAGTGTGACCCAAGGGCTTTAGGAATGATTAGATAAATGGTCTGTGTCAACTACTAGCTACCGTATTAATAGAAATAGGTACCAATCATTCATTCCTTCCGCAAATATTGTACAATACCTAGAGTTTTCTGGTTAATACGCTCACATGACCCACATGTATGAAGATACCTTTTGGAGGAGACTCAATAATCACACATATGTCGATGGTGTGATCTAACCCATTAGGCGAGAGTTTCGGTTGGAACCTCGTGGTGATAGAGTCGGGGCTTTACGAAGTTAGTTAAGCTATGACTGGACATCCACAGTTCATACTCAAATTGATTGTATTAGGCAATAAGGTTGTGGTTTATCCACAAATTTGGGATGGTGTTTTCTTAAGTCGGTGAAAATGGAATCCTAGGCCGCAAAGGATAAGCTTTTGCATAGGAGGGTGCATTTGATCACTCGTGAGTCAGCCAACCTTACCCTCATGGTAGCCGGAGTTTTCAGTTTTCAGTTCCTATTAGGAGTGGCTAGAGTTCCTCAAGGACTATGACTCTGAGATAGTCTATACTCATGAGAAGTGGAATGTGGTAGTAGACGCACTCAGAAAGATGTCTGGTCTACAATAGCTGAGTGAGGCGTCAGAGTACATAGTCATGCAGCAGATATCCTTCATCGATAGAGAAGAAGCTTCTTACCTCCAGTCTATGACTGTCACTCGAAAACTCATTCATCCACTCAGGGGGGTGCAACTTGGGGGCATTGACTGTGAGGGTCGGCGTGCTCAGATATCCTTAGAGAAGGCACCTAATGGATTTTCTGAAGATGGGGAGCATGTCATCCTCTTCAGAGGACATACTATAGTACCAGTGGTGCTATGGGAGGAAGTGTTGAGGGAGTTCCATACATCCCCTCTAGTGGTACATATTGGCGTGTTGAAGATTTACCCGGACCATCGGTGTCAGCACTTGTGGCCAGTGATGACGAAAGTAGTGGTAGATTTTATATTATGATGTCTCACTTTTCAGCAAGTGAAGACTGCACAGAGCTGGAAGAAGTCTTATGCCGACAAGAGACGAAGACAATTGGAGTTCCAGGAGGGGGGACTATGTTTTCTTGCGATTCTCCCATAGACGGGGGATATGAATATTTGACTGAGATGGAAAGTTATCACCAAGGTTTATCAGACCATTTCTGATACTTTGGAGGATTGGAGAGGTGTCAGACTGCTAGGCACTACTACCACGGTTGGAGTGGGTACACGACATCTTCCACATATCCCAGTTGGGGAGATACGTGCATGACCATTTCACGTCATCGACCATGGTGAGCTTGACTTAGTCGATGGGGTGACATTTACAGAGGTTCCAATAGAGATTGAGGATTGACAGGAGTAGGTCCTTCGTGGGTGGTCGATACATCTGGTACGCATTCACTTGTAGCACGGGAACCTCCAGGGGAGCACATGGGAGTGGGAGGTTCAGATCCATGCTCTTTACCCCCACATGATTCATTAGTATATGTTGTGGATTTCATGGATGTAACGCCCTAAGGTGGGTAGAATTTAATGTTTTAGAAGTTATGTTTATTTTTTTCTTAATTATATAGAATTATTTCGAGACCGAGAAATCTAATGGTGCGTGATTCCGATGCCTGGAGTGCTCGGAATGAACCGTTGATGTTTTGTTATGCTTTAATTAGAGCGCATAAGCAGGTTTCCTGAAAAAGTGGAATAACTCTAAAATGGTTGCCTGAATCCGAAATATGATGGAACCATTGCGCTTAGGATGACGATTTTACCCTAGGAGTGACATAAGTTTAGTCGTCACAAGCCTACGGTGAGAAAACCTGAAAATGGCATAACTGTAAATAAAATAATTAAATAAAGTTATTTTATTTCTCAAATTCTTATAAATCACTTGTGGTAACTCGTATTAAACATTTGAGACCACTGATAAACTCGTGATGGTATGATTTCATTAGACTGATACTAACATTGGCCGGTGCGGACCACCAGTTAAAGTTAGTTTTTTGCCGTAAAAAATTAATTAAGTGAAAATTATTTTGTTGTAAAATACATAACTTTTATACAGTAACTCAGATTGGAAATATGAGAGTACCATTGGGATCATTGGGGCGTGTTTCACTAAGGAAGAGCCTAACCTCGACTGGCACGAGTTGAGGGTGACTGTTAAAATTTTCCAAATGTTTTTCGTGTATGTTAACAAAGCGCGTGAGCGGCGTTTTGTAACTCTGGAACCATTATCTGAATTGAAATCTGAGGACTTCATTGAACTCTCATAGACGATATTCGATTAAGGAGACCTCTACCTCATCCGCAGTATCTTGAGGGTGGAAATTAGTTTTCAGACATTTCGTGGGAGAGTTAAAAGAATAAAAATAAAATAAAAAAACTTTTATTTTATTTTTCTTTTGAAACATCTTATTTGAATAATGAATGTGGGGACCACACAAGGGTGGTCGGTCATTTAACACTAGGAATTAAATGCCCGGTTACACAAAAGGTGAAACCACTCTCTTATTTAATAAATAGGATTCATTAATTCTAAATTAATGAATCAACTTGTTAACTCATTGGATCTCCCCACTGATGTGCCAATATTGAATTGTAACCTATAAATTTGGCATGATACCTCCTGCGGGAAAAGGGATTGGAAAAGGAGGGGAGAGATTTGGAGAGTTGGAATAATCTTTCTTCAAAAAAGGATATCCTCCAATGAAGAATGACTTTCGGAATCAAAAAATCAGGAACCGACCTCAGAGCATCTTATGGGAGTGACGAACGCCGAAGTCAATCTTCAAAGACTTCATCTTCTTCCTCATGTCACTTCCAATGGAAAATTTAGGTGGGGTATTTAATTTGATTTTTATTAAATCTATTTTTTTTATTCTTATTGTTTGAAATTAAAATAAATGCCTTCCTATTTTAGGTAGTATGCCTTTCGGTGCTAGTTGAAAGCCCCTTTTCTATAAAAGGTGGGCTTGGGGTAGTCATGGCACAGGCCCCGGGGGATGGGTCGTGAAAAATTGGTATCATAGGAGTTCAGTTGTACTAAATAACTAGGAATCTAATCCTTTCTCTGTGTCAATAGTGTTAAGTGTTATAAGAGTGCTTTTCAGTTCGGGGAGTCTAGTGTTGGTGCGGCGGCTGACGTATCCATACACTAGGACCCTTAATTCAGATTTCTAACTCAGTGATCGAAAAAACTGATTGGATGGGTTTATGAAAATTTTTTATTTTGATTTCATTGGAGTCAGCCCACCAGGTATAACTTAACAAATGTGGTGCACCTATTCCTTATTAGGATGCTGCCACGTAGACAACCATCTAGGATTCCTAAGAGAGTACATAGTGACAACCCATCGAGCTAAGAGGCTCTGGTGCAAGGCCCTCTTATTGTGTTGGAACCTTCGGGTGGTGTACCAGCAGCATCACCCCCTTTTGGGAAGTAGTTACCACCAGCCGCACTGGAAGACGGTGCAGGCAGACTGATCGCGTTGCATGAGTTCCAGCTATAGTGGCCTCTGAGGTTTCAAGGCAAGACAGATTCCCAGGCAGCAAGGACTGGATGAAGGCTGTTTCTAGAGTTTTCTGCCTATTAGAGACACCGGTAGAGCATATGGTGATCTTAACTTCAATACTTTTATAATGAGTGACCATGAGGATGCTCCTCAGAGTGATGAGTAATTGAAACATTGAATGTTGCCTGAGATAGTACCTTCATGTATTTTTTCAGCTATATCACTACCCATTGGGAAACAATTACAACCAGCGGTTCTGGTAGAGGACAAATTTAGGTTTTGTGTCTTACACGAGTTTCAGCATCAAATAACCCTCAGGTTCCGAGGCGGGTCTGACACACTGGCATCTATGTATTGGCTTGAGGTGGAGGTTGTGAGTTCCCTAGAGCTCCTACAGCTTCAGCAAGAGGACATGTTGATAGATGAGTATTCATCGAGGCCTACCGGCCATTCTTGGCACTCGATGAATACTGTACGATATGTGATTTGGGGATCAGACTTTCGAGCATGGTGTGTTTAAGTACGTTTTAGCTAGCAATATTCCTCTATACATTTCAAACTATGTTATGATTGTAGAGAGAAACATTGTGGTTGATTGTTATTTGGCTGAGAGGATACAACCAGTGAATGTTAGTAGTGGGAAAGTAGGAAACTGGTTCCAGTTTTAGAGACTTGGGTGTGTAAAAAATGTTTCAGGAAGAAGAATTGTTAGGGACAGATGAATCTGCAGGGCTGCATACGTGGAATCAGATCTAGGAGGGTAGAATGAGGTGGTGTACATTACAACATGTTACAACCACCCCCCATTTTTGGTCTCCACCAGGCTCAGGGAGCTGGAGGACAGTGGAAGGGAGTAGCTGCATATGGTCAAGGAGTGCAACCTAAGGGATTTGGGAATGATTCGTTGAATGGTATGTGTATACTACTAGGATCTGTATTAATAGACATAGGAACCAATCATTCCTTATTTCCACAAATATTGTCCAATACCTAGAGTTTCCGGTTAATTCATTGACTTTACCCTCATGTCTGGAGATACCTTTGGGAGAAGACTCGATAATAACACTTACGACGATAGTGTGATCTGACCCTTGAAGCAAGAATTTCAATTGGAACCTCTTGGTGATAGCATCGAGGCCTTACGACGTTAGTTTGGGTATGACTGGACATCCACAGTTCATACTCAAATTTACTGTATTAGGAAAAAAGGTTGTGGATTATCTACAACTTTGGGAAGGGGTTTTCCTTAGTTGGTGAAAAAGGAAATCCAGGAAGCCAAGGATAAACCCCCGTATAGGAGGGTGCAGCCGATCAATCATGAGTTAGACAACCATACACTCGTGGCAGTACGAGTTTTGAGTTTTCAGTTCCAAACAGGAGTGTCTAGATTTCATCCAAGACTATGTCTTTGAGATAGTCTATACTCTTGGGAAGGGGAAGGTTATAGCAGACACACTTAGTAGGATGTCTCATCTACAAGAGCTGATTGAGGTGTCAGAGTATCTGGTCACACTACAGATATCCTTCATGGATTGAGATGAAGCTACTTACCTCTAATTAATGGTTATCACTCCCCCACTCCTTCAACAAGTCAGGGAGGTGCAAATTGGGGGGCATTGACTGTGAGGCTTTGCGTTCTCAGATATCTTTAGGTAAGGCACCTCATGGATTTTCTGAATCTGGGGAGCATGTCATCCTCTCCATATGATGTACTATTGAACCAGTGGAGCTATGGGAGGATGTGTTGATTGAGTTCTATACTTCCACTCTAGCAGTACATCATGGAGTGGAGATGATGTACCAAGACCTTCAGCGTCAGCACTGATGTCCATGGTTGAAGAAAGAAGTGGAAGATTTTGTATCATGATGACTCAATTATCAGTAAGTGAAGACTTCACATAGGTGGCAGAAGTCTTATGCCGACAAGATACATAGACCATTGGAGTTCCAGGAGGGGGACTACATTTTCTTGTGAGTCTCCCCTCGCTGGGGACTACTGATATTTGACTGAGATGACAAGTTATCACCGAGGTTTATCTTACCATTTCCGATACATTGGAGTATTAGCGAGGTGGAATACTTTTTGGCACTACCACCATGGTTGGAGTGGGTGGATGATGTCTTCCATATATCCCAACTGAGGAGATACGTGCATGAGCGTTCTCAAGTCATCGACCATGGCGAGCTAGACATAGACGACTGGGAGACGTTTATAGAGGTTCTAATAGAGATTGAGCATCGACAGGAGCTGGTCCTTCGTGGGTGGTCGATACCTCCGGTGTGCATTCCGAGGAAGAATGGGAACTTCCAGGAGAGCACAAGGGAGTGGGAGGTTCAAATCCGTACTCAGTACCCCCATTTTGTTCCTTAGTATATGTTGTGGCTTTCGAGGACATAAACCCCTAATTTGGGTAGAATGTAATGATTAGTAAATTCCGTATTAATTTTTTTCTATAACTATATATAATTATTTCGAGACTGTGAAATCTGACAGTGCATGATTCTGAGGCTCGGAGTGCCTAGACTGAACCGTCGAAGTTTTGTTACGCTTTAATTAGCACACCTAAGCAGTTTTCCTGAAAAAATGTAATAACTCTTAATCAGTTTCCTGGATCAGAAATATGAGGGAACCATTGCGCTATGGATGGCAGGATTACCCTAGGTACAACTTAAGTTTAGTCAGCGCAATCCTATGGGGAGAAAACCCAAAAATGGCATAACTATAAATAAAATAATAAAATAAAGTTATATTATTTTTCAAATTCTTATAATTCACAAATGGTAACTCATAATAATAATCTGAGACTACTGATGAACTCATAATGGTATGCTTTCTTTAGAAAGATACTAACATTGGTCAGTGTGGTTCACCAGTTTTTGTTAGTTTTTGGCCATAAATAAAACAATTAATTGAGAATTATTTTATTGTAAAATCCATAACATTTAAATGATAACTCGGATTGGGAATCCAAGAGTACCATTGGGTTCATTGGGGTGTGTTTCACATAGTCAAACCCTAACCTCAACTGGAACGGTTTGAGGGTGACTGTTAATAATTTTCCGAACTTTTTTTTGGTTACGATCACTAAGTCCATGAGTGGAATTTTGTAACTTTTGACCCGCTGCTCGGAATTGAAATATAAGGACACCATAGAACTCGCAGTGCCAAAATTATTTTAGGGAGACCTTCACCTTGACCGCAATAGGTCGAGGGTATAAATTATTTTTTAGACTTTTCCTGGAAGTGTTAAAAGAATAAAAATAAAATAAAACAACTTTTATTTTATGTTTCTTTTGAAACCGCATATTTGAATCATGAATGTGTGCACCATACGAGGGTGGTCGGGTATTAAATGCCCGGTTATACAAAAGGTGAAACCACATTCTTTTTTAATTAATAGGATACATTAATTCTGAATTAATGAATCAACTTGTTAACTCTAGGGATCTTCCCATTGACGTGACAATATTAAATCTTAACCTATTAATTTGGCACCACACCTCTCGTGGGAAAAGGGATTTGCAAAGGAGGGGAGAGATTTGGAGAGTTAGAAAGATATTTTCTCCAACAAAGAAGATACTCTAATGATGAATGAATTCCGGAATCGAAGAACGAGGAACTCAACTCAGGGCGCCATGAAGAAGTGATGAACGCCGACATCAATCTTCAACGACTTCGACTTGTTTATCACGCCACCTCCATTGGAAAATCAAGGTGGGGGATTTCATTTGTTTTTGATTAAATCTATTTTTTTTCTTCTTATTCAGGATAAAAGGAAATTCATTATAATTTTATGGAGTATGCGTTTCAGTGCTAGTCCCCATCCCCTAGCCTATGAAAGGCGGGCTTGGCGTAGTCATGACACGGGCCCCGGGGGATAGGTCTTGACAAAGTGCTATCAGAGGAGTTCTGTTCTACCGAATAACTAGGACTCTAATGTTTTCTTTGAGGAAATACTGTTAAATTTTATGAGTGTAGTTTTCGGTTCGCGGAGTCTAGTGTTGGTGCGGCGGCCGACGTATACATACACCAGGACCCCGAATTCTGATTTTTGACTCAGTGCACGAAAACATTGATTGCGTGTGTTTTTGAAAAAAAAAATTGATTTATTTAGAGTCATATCATGAGGTATAACGTAATGACAATAGTGCACATGTTCCTTATCAGGATTCCTCCACGTAGATAGCCATCTAGGATTCCTAAGAGAGTACACAATGACAACCCACTGAGTATTGTGTCTCCAGTGCAGGGCCCTCTTATTGTGTTGGAATCTTTAGGTGGTGTACCAGTAGCATCACCACCTGTTGGGCATTAGTTACCACCATTCGCACTGGAGGACGGTGCACACTGATTGATCCTGTTTAATGAGTTCTCGTGGCATAGGCCTATGAGGTTTCGAGGTGATATAGATTCCTAGATAGTTGAGGACTGGATGAAAGTAGTGGCTAGAGTTTTCCACCTAGTAGAGACAATGGTAGAGCATATGATGATCTAAGCTTCTAGTCTTTTCCAGTGAGTGACCATGAGGATGGTCCGAATAGTTATGAGACTTTGGTACGTGGACTATTTCCAAAGATAGTTCCTTCGGGTAGTGTGTCATATATATCACTACCCATTGGGCAGAAGTTTCAACCGATAGTATCGGTACAGGAAACATTAAGGCTTTGTGCCTTACATGAGTTTAAGTAGAAGATACCCCTCAAGATCTTAGGTGATCCCGACTCATAGGCGGCTAAGGAATGGTTTGAGGAGGGGGTTGAGAGTTCCCTAGAGATTCTACATCTTTGATAGGATAACATGTCGATAGCTGAGTATTCATCGAGGTGTACTGACCATTCCTGGTACTCGATAAATACGATACGATATGTACTTTAGGGATCAAACTTTCAAGCATGGTGTGTTTATGGGCGTCTGATCCAACACTATTCCTTTATACATTTATACCAATGTTAGGGTGGTAGAGATAACCTTTGCGGTTGAATGTTTTTGGCTGAGCGGATAAAGACAGTGAATGTTAGTACTGGGAAAGCAGGAAACTAGCGCCAGTCTCAGAGACTTGGGCATGTAAAAAATGATTCGGGAAGAAGAAGTTTTAGGGACAGATGAAACTGTAGGGCTGCATACGTGGAAGCAGAGATAGGAGAGAAGCTTGGGATGGTGTACATTTCAATTTGTTTCATCCACCATAACTTTTTGGTCCCCACCAGCCTCAGGGATCTGGAGGAAAGTGGAAGGGAGTTGCCGCATACGGTCACGAAGTGTGACCCAAGGGCTTTAGGAACGATTCGATGAACGATCTGTGTCTACTACTAGCTTTCATATTAATAGACGTAGGTAACAATCATTAATTCCTTTCACAAATCTTGTCCAAGTCTTAGAGTTTATGGTTAATCCGTTGACTTGAACCACACATTTGGAGATGACTTTTTGAGGAGACTCGATAATCACACTTACGCCGGCAGTGTGATATGGCCCTTGAGTTGAGAGTTTTGGTTGGAACCTGTTAGTGATAACGTCGAGGACTTACAAAGTTAGTTCGGGTATGAGTGGACATCCATAGTTCATACTGAAATTAACCATATTGTGCAAAAAGGTTGTGGTTTATCTAATACTTTTTGATGGGGTTTTCCTTACTCGGCGAAAAAGGAAACCCAGGCAGTAAAGGATAAACTCTTTCATAGGAGGGTGTGGTCGATCAGTCGTGAGTCGGCAAAAATTACCCTTGTGGTAGCATGAGTTTTGAGTATTTAGTTCCCAACAGGAGTGGCTATAGTTCTTCCAGGACTATGAATTTGAGATAGTATATACTCATGGGAGTGGGAACATGGTTGCAAACACACTCAACAGGAGGTCTGGTATACAGCTGTTGAGTGAGGCGTCAGAGTAACAAGTTGCACGGCAGATATCCTTCATGGATAGAGGTGAATATCTCTATCTCCATTATATGACTATCACTCCCCCACTCCTTCAGCAAGTCAGGAAGGCGCAACTTGGGGGCATTGAATGTGAGGCTCGATGTGCGCAGATATCATAAGAGCAAGCACCTGACGGATTTTATGAAGGTGGGGAGCACATCATCCTCTTCAGAGAACATATTATAATACCGGTGGAACTACGTGGGTGAGTGTTGAGGGAGTTCCATACGTCCCCTCTAGAGGTACATCAAGAAGTGGAAAAGATGTACCATGACCTTCGACATTAGCACTGGTGTCCTGGGATGAAGAAAGCTGTGGCAGAGTCTGTATTACGATGTCTCACTTTTCAACAAGTGAAGACTACACAGAGCTGGAATAAGTCTTAATACGACATAAGATGTGTACCTTTGGAGTTCCTAGATGTGGGACCGTGTTTTTTTGGAGAGTCTCCCCTTGATGGGGACTACATAGATTTGACTTAGACGACAAGTTATCACCAAGGTTTATCGGACCATTTCTAATACCTTGGAGGATTGGAGAGGTGGCATACTGCTTGGATCTTCCACCATGGTGGGAGTGGGTGCACGACTTCTTCCACGTATACCAACTGAGGAGATAAGTGCATGACTATTCTCATGTCATCGACCATGGTGAGCTGGACTTAGACGACGGGGCGACGTTTACAGAAGTTCCAATAGAGATTGAGGATCGACAGGAGAGGGTCCTTCATGGGCTGTCGATACCTCTGTTGCGCATTTGCTGGAAGCACGAGAACCTCTAGTGGATCACATGGGAGTGTGAGGCTTAGATCCGTGCTCAGTACCCCCATTTGTATCTTTAGTATATTTTGTGGCTTTTGGGGATGTAAAGGCCTAATGTGTGGATAATTTAATGTTTTGGAAATTACATATAAATTTTTTTCTTAATTATATAGAATTATTTAGAGACTATAAAATCTAACGGTGCAAGATTCCATGGGCCGGAGTGCCCGGAATGAACCATCGAAGATTTTTTATGCTTTAATTAGCATGGGAAAGTAGTTTTTCTACAAAAGTGGAACAACTCTTCAAAATTTGTCTGGATCAGAAATCTGAGGGCACTGTTCCACTCAGAATGGCAGGTTTACCGTAGGCGCGGCTTAAGTATAGTTTGTGCAAGCCTATGTTGAGAAAACCCAAAAATGGTATAATCGTAAGGAAAATAATTACCTAAAGTTATTTAATTTTTTAAATTCTTATAAATCAAAAATAGTAAATCAGATTAAAAATTCGAGACCAGCGCTGAACATTTTATGGTATGCTTTATTTACGAAGATAATAACATTGTTCGGCGTTGGAAACCAGTGAAAGTTAGGTTTTGGCCGTAAATAAAACAATTAAGTGTCAATTATTTTATTGTAAAACCCATAACATTTAAATGGTAACTCTGATTGAAAGTCTGAGAGTACAGTTGGGTTCGTTGGGGCTTGTTTCACTTAGGTATAGCCTAACCTCGACCGGCGCGGGTCGAGGGTGACTGTTAATAATTTTCTGAACTTTTTTTGGGTACGTTCAGTTAGTGCACGAGCAGCATTTTGTAACTTCTAAACCGATACTCGGAATCGAAATCTGAAGAGACCGTTGAACTCACAGCGCTGATATTTTCTTAAGGAGACCTTCACCTCGACCGCAGTAGGTCGAGGGTGGAAATTAGTTTTCATAAATTTCGTGGGAGAGTTAAAAGAATTAAAATAAAATAAAACAACTTTTATTTTATTTTTCTTTTGAAACCTCACATATAAATCATGAAGGTGGGGACCACATGAGGGTGGTCATGCATTTAATAATGGGCATTAAAGGCCCAGTTACACAAAAGGTGAAACCACATTCTTCTTTAATTAATAGGATTCATTATTTCTGAATTAATGAATCAACTTGTTAACTATTGGGATCTCCCCATTAATGTTCCAATATTAAATCTTAACTTATTAATTTGGAACCACACCTCTCGTGGGAAAATGGATTGGAAAAGGAGGGGAGATATTTGGAGAGTTGGAACGATCTTTCTCCCATAAAGGAGATCCTTCAACAAAGAACAACTTCAGGAATCGAAGAACAAGGAACTGACCTCGGAGCATCTTGCGGGAGTGACGAATGCCGACATCAATCTTCAACGACTTCGTCTTCTTCATCGCGCCACCTCCAACAGAAAATAAAGGTGGGGGATTTAATTTGATTTTGATTAAATATATTTTATATTGATTATACTTGTTCATGATTAATGGGAATTTCTTCCCGTTTTTCGGAATATGTCTTTCAGTGCTAGTCGCCATCACCTGGCCTATGAATGGTGTGTTTGGGGTAGTCACGGCACGGGTCCCGGGGGATGGGTCATGACACCTACACAATAAAACAGACAATAGAAATAATATTTCCCTTTAATTAATGATAAACATATATATATATATATAACATATCTAGACATGAAATTAAGAATGTAGAATACTGGAATGAAGAATGAATTTTGATATCGAAGAAAAAGACCACATTTGGAGAGGATGTGAATTATTGTTAACAAATACAAATTAAATGGAGAAATAAATTCATCAAGGTAGATGTATTTGATTGGGAAAATGATATTCCTCATAAGAAGGATAAAATTGAATACAATATAATCATATTATGGAAGTAAATGATCACATAAAACCTTATTCAATAAGGAATTATTACGACTTAATAAAATATTTTCATTCACGAAAACCCTGTACTGTGTATTCCTACTTGGTGAGGTACTTTATAATATCTTTTATAATTATCATTATCTCATTAATTATTTATTCAAAAACCTCATTCATATTTATTACATTTTTTAAGAATAAATTTTAATCATTTATTACTTTATTTATAATTTGTTTAAATATTAATCATTGGTAATTGAGGGTTATAATCATTCTGTGTTCATTTTTGTATAATTATTCTGACTTCCACTCTAGGAATATCTCTTTTTTGTTCCAAAAATTTCAAGATACTTGATATAGATGTAACATAATGTTTTATGTAGCACTACGTCTGTCCCATGGAATTTTCGGTTATGATTCTTATAGCTAATATATAAAACCTGTTTTCTTCTATAACCTTTATAAAAAATTTGTTTATTAGTATCAAGATTAAATATAAATATTTCAACATTAGAAACAAAAATGAATTTGAATAAAAATATTAAATGTTACATTAAATTAAATTTCCAAAAACCTCTGTGATAAGAAATTACAGCATGGTATATGTAGGTGGTTAAACCAACCTAGAAAAGAACAATACAAAATTTGTTGGATAAGAATGATTATGGAATTATTTTATTATTTCACATTAAATAAATAAAAATAAGAAAATTTAGAATTAATAAATGTTATATAATATTAAAATTATTTAATATTACTACATAATTTAGGATATATTCATTATACAATCCACTACTTGAATTCATGCTTTTTGCAATGGGTTATTTGCGACGGGATCCCGTCACAAAAAAGCTTTAGTGACGGGGTCCCATCGCAAATAGCCCGTTGAAGAAAACGGCATCACAAATACATTTTTTTGTGATGGGCTCGTCCAAAAAATTGTTCTTTTTTGCGATCGGTAAGTTCCCCATCGCAAATAAGACTCAGATTATATACATTGTATATAAATAAACATTTTACGACAGGCCCGTCACAAATAGTGTTTGCGACAAAGAACATTCCTGTTTCAAATTAGTTCTGATTATATACATTATATATAAATAAACCTTTCACGACAGGCCCATCGTAAATAGTATTTTGTGACGGGACCATAGTGTCGTCTCAAATACTATTTAAAAATATATATTTAAACTATTTGTGATGAGATCCCATCCCAACATATCTCGTAGTAAATAATAACCAAAATATAAAATATATATTTAATAAAATTATAATTATTGAAAAAATAATATTAGTATTATTAAAATAATAAAAAATATATATATAAAAATTCCCCATATTCTCAAAAAAATATAAAATATTCATAAAATATTATTATTATTATTATTATTAAAATAAAAAAATATTAAAACATATAATAATAAAATAATATATATAATAAAATGATGATTAAGGAAAAAATATTTTTAATATTATTAAAATAATAAGAAAATATTAAAATCTCAATATTCACCAAAAAATATTAAAAAAATCATAAAATATTATTATTATTATTATTAAATTAAACAAAAATTAATAAATAAAATATTAATAATAAATAAAAAATATTGAAAATAAAAAAAATAAATTAAGCAATATTCACACCAATATAAAAGACAGAAACTGAAAATAATTCATATTACAACAAACCATGAATTCAAATGTTTTTAACATAAAAAATCATTGGGCGATCATCTTCTAGAGGAGGTGGAGAAGCTGTAGGAGTTGGTGGAGGAAACTCTATCCCTAAATTATGAGTCAGATGACGTATGTACTTCATCTGCTCGTGATGTTGCTGCTTCCATCGACACATATCCTCATGATGATGATGATGATACTGACACATCTCTTCATTCTGCTTCTGAAAACTCTCTATAACCTTAGTCTTAGTTCGTAACTGCTCCTGATACTGTGAGGCAGAAGATTATGCCTCTCCATGAGCTCCTCTTGAGCTAGACGTAGACATCGAAGGAGTGCCATAATATGTACCAGGTGTCACATGAGATTTGATACCAACTACTCTGCCTTTCTCAACGCCATAATGAGTCTCCTGCATCCATGCTGCCTCATCGAAATGGTGGACACTGGCCTAATCAGTCGCCTCGTCCTGACTCTTAGCATGTGCCTTAGAGGTCGTAGCCTCATATGACTCCTTCAAATAAAATTTGAAATTAAAATTGTAAAAATATTATATGTATTTAATTTTCTAACTGAAAAAATAATACAAACCATATTCTGACGCTGGAAATCACCTCTAATATCTCTTGTGGTCGGATCATTTTACATGTTCTAATTAACATCATAATTCGTAATATCGGGATAGTCGACTGCCTATAAAAATATAAAATAAACTGTTCATACTTAATTTTATATAAAATATTTAAAAAAATACTTACTAGATGCTCTCTATGCATACTGAATGTACAACTACCATCTCGATGTGTCACCTCTTTTCTCCCCCGGTTCTGCCGACCCACTGAAGACCTCCTCTGAAATCCACCACCCAACCAATGTATACATAATCCACTCTAAACATGAGATGAAATATACTCTTGTTAGTGGGATCCACACGACTCATCAAAATATGTCATTCTTGCTTTCTTAATGGACGTCCTTCTCAAATTGTGCAAAATATGACAGAAAGAGGCACGCATAGACGCCTCCCACACCGCGTGGATAGCATCACACATTCTATGATCGATGGGATACCATAAACCCTACAAATAATTTATAATTTCATGTTATTAATAAAATAAATTTCAAAATAAATATTTTTTATTTACGTACCAGCCAATGATTGAACATGCTAAGCTTCACATCAATGGAAATCTATTCCCATGTGATCCATGGCTGATAAAAATAATTGGGCAAGATAGTGCTCCCCTGTCCAATAGCTACATGCACAAAACTGTGATAAAAGAATAAATTATCAAACAATCCGTATATATATAAATAAATTAATTAATGTTAACTAAAATATACAGGTTACCATACCTCTGTGTGCGTGGATCAATGCCAAGATGTGGACGTCTCTTGGGGATAGGGTTGGGAATCATCAGTCGCACAAGACCACGTCTCTCCGCGTACCGTCTAAACTGATAGTAAGATGAGGGTCATATGATCCAAAATCCCCTTCATCCAAAGCTAGCTCAGCCTCTTGTAACTCATCGAATAGATCAGGGTCCATCTAAAGCAGAAAGTGATTATTGGGAGATAGTTGAAATTAACTATTATATATAGATATTTATTAGTTACGATTATAACTAGCGTTTAACTTAGTGAATGTTCACCTTCATTATAATCATTATATATGATGATGTCAATGTATTCATATTTCTCATTGGCATTATAAATATCCATATGAGTTTTATGTTCATCATCTCTTGTCATTTCAAAATCATTTGCAACATCATTAACATCTTCATCACCATCAACCCTTAATTGTGGGGTTTCATCATCGATATTAATATCTCTTTATGAGAAAGATTGATTTTGAGTAGTCTCTTGAAAAATTTTAATTCCTTCCACTTAATTGGAACCACATTTAGTTTGAGTAAACTGATTTTCTCAACATTTCATTTTTATTATTCTCCACCACTCACTCAGGTATCTTGAAGTAGCACATTACTTTGTGTAATAAATTTTCTATGTCTTTTGAGCCATTATAAATGGTTCATTTACTGCAAAAAAAAACTTCTATATTTAATATCGACGATTCCATGAGTCATGTGAACATGCAATCCTCTCTCAGTATCCAACCACCAAGATTTAAACATCATTATGTAATTCTGTCCTAGATAACACAGCTCAATAATTTCATCCAGAATGTAATAAAAGTCATCTTAAGTTTCTCTATGATGCGATCCTCTCCAAAAAACTCCATTGTTCATTGTTTTTTTGATTCCCCATATGCATGTGTAAGAAATCAAAAACATTAACCACATATGCTTTATAAGATTTAACCATTTTGGATGGTGGGTTACTCAATATACTCAGTCTCTAATCAATTTTATCAGCATGTTGAGACACATGAAATTTTTTAAAACAATTATCAATATAATAAATAGTAAAATGAATTGATATTAAACAATCAATAATTTATGTTACTAGTTTTTTAAACCATTGAGAAATTTTTTTTGTCTGTGTTCATCAAGAGAGCCTGCTATAATTTATTGAAGTTTTTTCTTTATTTGATTATCATATAACCTAAAAATAAAATAATTTTTCATACTATAACAAAAATTATATAATATGTGATAGAAGCACTCATAGTACAAATGATTTCATATATTCAAAATTAAGAAAAACATGTGTATGAGCTCTGTGATGTTCATCCTCTGAGAGGTATCATTATTGAAATCCACCGAATCCAAGATTTGGCTGATTAAAAACTGATAATTGATTGTTTATTTCTTCATTAACATTTCCATTGTTCCATCTCATGAGGTTGTTTTGTGAGGGATATTCAGATTTAAAATAGTGAGAGCAGAAAAAAGAAATTTTCTATTGCAAATAAGCTTCATCAATTGAGCCTTCAATGTATGCTTTGTTACATACTTTTTCCTTCAATTTCTGCATACATCTTTTGAATGGGTGCATCCATTGAACCTGTACTGAAACTCCACATTTAGCTTCATGTGGAAAATGCAATATCAGATGTTTCATTGAGTCAATGAAAGCCGGTAGAAAGATTTTTTCCAGTTTACATATAATTACCGCAACATCTTCTTCTAGATTTCTTAGCAAATAGTAGTCTGTTGTCACTGCAAAAATGTCTCCAAAAAATATGATATGTCTATTATCGAATCCCAAATCATAGAATTCATAAAACCATTGAATAAAATTGGCATAAGTCTTTCCATTGTAACATGAAAATCATGACTTATTAATCCAGTAATATGACCATTCTTAACACGTCTTCCCAAATTGGAAGTATAACCATCTGAAAGTCTCAAATCCTTAATCCACTAAAAAAATAATAACGGACTCTCTTTGGACAGTTCATATGCTAATTTTGGCTTCATTAACCACTATGATCTAACATTTTCAAAGTGTTCAAGTTTAGGTCGCCTGTAAATTTGGGCAAGATCTAATCGTTCTTTTACTCTATCATTGGTCTTAGCCGGTGTATCCAAAACTGTATGAAATAAATTATAAAAATATTTCTTCTCAATATGAATGAAATCCAACATGTGGCAGACCAAAAAATGAGACCAATATGGAAGATCCCAAAAAATGCTCCATTTTATGCAGTTATGTTTTTTCCCAAAGACATTAATTTTTTATTGGTTTACTGTTGTCCCAAATGTGATGGGAGGTAATGAAAATACATCTGATTTTACCTCTTTACCTAAGATCATTTTTTGAGGTTCATCCATTTCAATTGTAACTTTTCTGAAATAAGATTTGTTCTGTAAAAAAGGATGATCGGTTAGAACAAATCTACGATGACAGTCAAAATAGAAATGTTTTTCCCATAGATGACCATAAAGGTTTTGTAGTCTTTTATACAGTTAGACATGCTTTTGGACCATGTGCGCTCTTTCCAGATAACATTTCATATGCCAGAAAGTCATTAATCATCCAAATCATTGCCGCTTTTAATATAAAATTTTGTTTCCCAGCAACATCATATGTAATAACACCATTACTCCATAATGCATTTACCTAATCAATCAATGGTTTCAAATAAACATCAATATTCTATTTTGGATGCCCTGGGATTTATGAGGTCAAAAAGATATAGGGATCCTTCATCAACATCCATGGAGGTAAATTGTACGGAGTTATAATGACCGGAAAACATGAATACTGACTACCATAAGAACCAAATGGACAGAAACCGTTATTAGAAAGACCTAATCGCACGTTTTGGGCTTCTAAAGCAGAGGATGAATACAGATGGTCAAAATATTTCCATGAATCACCATTAAGTGGATGATTCAAGCTTTTATCAGTTTAAATATTTGTTTTGTGCCAAGAAATTATAAATGCTGTGTTCTGAGACATAAATAAACGTTTCATACTAAGTGTAGGGGGAAAATATCTCAATTATTTTGGAGGAATCGATCAAGAATTCCCTGGTTTAGCTTCTTTGTACCTCGATTATCCACATGTGGTACAACTATCCAATGACTCATTTTCACTAGAATATAAGATGAAATCATTTTCACATGCATGAATCTTCCGATAACTAAGGGTCAGATTACGAACCAACCTCTTTCTCTTATAGTAATTTACAGGCGACAAATTTCATTTAGGTAACAGTGTTTTAACGAAAGAAAATATTAGAACAAAATAGTTGTTTGACATTGCATTATCTGATTTAATATCCATAAAATTTGTAACTGCTTCTAATTTTTTTATCTTTCAACCAGGATATAATTCATTCTCGTCAGACCTCAACAACTCAAAAAAATTGTATGGTTCCAACTAAAGAGTTAAATCAATAGCATCTTGAGTTTCAGTTTGTTGATCAGATGGACCTACAACATCATTTACTATATTTTGAAACTGTGATGGATCCAGAATCAATTTATTGGTTTATTATTTGGAACTACGTTCACCGTTTTGACACCAAAAAACATAATCTGCTTGAAAACCAAACTGCAATAGATATCCCCTAACCTTGTCAAATGTGTCAAACGTTCTTGTGGAAACTTTTTTACAAGGACGCTTAATTATGTCCTCTAAATCATATTCTAGTTTTGATGATGCAATTCATAAGAAATCTTCAACACCCTCAATATATATAAGATTTTATCCAGCACCATTTGGATTTCTGTTCTGATTTATCCATGTGTAATCATCTAATAATGACTAATGTCGATTTCCTTGTTCTATATTTTTCAACAAAACATAAAATCATCACTGTTTTCGAATAATTTGAAATTATAAAAAAACTATTTGAACAAAAAAGATAAATAATTACACTTACTTTTTAATAATTACCATTAATTTTGGGTGACACAATTTCCAGTGGATTGATAGCTACTCATTTGTCTGATGCTCATTTACATGCATCTTTCTCACACTCAAATAAAAATGAAGAATCTATGGGGAGGTACACATATTCATTCTCGTACATACAAGAATGTATAATAATACCTCCGAGTAGATTCTTCATTCTGATTTCAGTGTGACAAAGATGAAAGTAAATGATCCGTCAGACAAAAGATCCCCCTTTTCATCGATAAATCATCTTCTTGTAGCTATCACCACCTGAAAACATTAGAAAAAACATAGTCCTACAAAGGCATATTCAAACTCGTTCATACAAGATTAGATATGCATACGTAGAATCATGCATTTCATAATGTTTTGAGTTAGTGAATGTTGAATGAAAGAGAGTCAACGAGCAATAGGAGTGTCATCGATCCATTGGAAATATGTGCAAAGTTATTACAAGTTATAACAATTTATTACAATTGAAATTATTAAAAATTATTCTTATTTAATACTAATTATTCATATTTATTTCTAATTATTCCTAATTATTCATATTTATTACTAATTTTTCTTATTTATTACTAATTATTCTTATTTATTCTTATATATTACTAATTATTATTATTTATTAAAATTTATTCCTATTTATTTATACTTATTACTAATTATTTCTATTTATTACTAATAATTACAAATCATTTCTATTTATTACTAATTATTTCTATTTATTACTATTTGTTACTAATTATTACTAATTATTAATATTTATTACTACTTATTACTAATTATTACTAATTAGTTTATTACTAGTTATTACTAATTATTAATAATTACTACTAATTACCACTAATTAATATTTTTTACTACTATTTACTACTTTTTAGTCCTATTTGTTCATATTTATTCCTAATTATTCCTAATTATTCCTATTTATTCATAATTATTCCTAATTATTCTTATTTATAACTATTTATTCTTATTTATTCCTATTTATTCCAATTAAATCATATTTATTCCTGTTTTTTAGAATTTATTCCTATTTATTTCTATTTATTACTATTTATTACTATTTATTTCTACTTATTAAAATTTATTACAATTTATTACTATCTATTACTATTTATTACATTTTATTACTAATTATGACTAATTATTACAAATTATTACCAATTAATACAAATTATTACTAATTATTAATAATTATTACTAATTATTAATAATTATTACTAATTATTACTAATTGTAATGACCCGGACCCGAAGAACAACCCGAATAGTGCTAAACGGGTCGGGTGCTACTACCTTAGGCGCACCTCCCCGAATGCCAAAGGCTTCCGACTAGCAGTAAGGGACCTTTGGGTATAGTGGGGAGGCTATACCCTCCTGGAGGATAATAATGGTACTTGTCTAAGTATAATAATAGTTATGTAGTGGAAGAAACAACTCAGCAGACTCGAACCAGACCTGCAGAGCGGAAGCGCAAACAATATCAACAAACAGTGGAAGCAATAAGTATAACAGCAGCATCAGAAAGAAAACACAATAGCATGCTAAAAACCACATGTAACTACTAAACAAACAAAAAAACAAGCAACCAAAGAAGGTCATACATATCAATATGTAAAGGCGCCAATGGATAACCATAAGTAGCTACAAACATGAAAGCATGATGATATTGGAATAAAAAAAAAGTAAACTCCATCTAGGTAAGACCTCAAGGTCCATACCATCTCCATGCAACAGCTAATACAGCTCAGCTCCTGAAGCTGACCTATTTCCTGCTCATAAATCCATAAAGTCTGCACGCGTGGGTGTGAGATAATTCTCAGAAGGAAACCACCCAACGGTGTATACCTAATATAAGTGTTTAACCAGGCATGAATTTATAAGGAATATATTAAATAGTACAATGCACAAATAAACACTAACTCCACTAGTTCTCAGCGGCCACCATGTAGTGTCACCTGCTTCGACCAAAGATGTAAATTCTATCATGTAATGTGGCACTATGTGCCCCCTGACACCGCGTGTCTCAAGTACCGAGGTCCCAAAGGCAGGCCCATGAATAGTAACCCGACACCTTGTGCCTCGTGACACATCATGCCTGAAGTACCGACATCTCGAAGGCACACCAAATAAGTATCCCGGAGGAACATCGATGGTTGTGCTCAAATAAATAACCGGAGGGACAACTATGTTTTCCCTCAAATATAGTAACTAGAGGGACATAGATATCCACCATCAAATGAGTAACCGGAGGGACAAAGATACTTGCCCTCAAATCACGGCGAGACTCATCCCCTAACCAAATAGCCTCAAAGCTATCCCCTGGTGGCTCCTCACCTTCCACGTGGCTTCCTACGACAAGAACCCCCATCCAATGTACCTAAACTGCATCTACGGGGGCCTTTACCCACACGAGTTGTCAAAACCACCTCATCAGGGAGTATATCTGTGTTCACAATACTCAATGTTCCGGGTGAGCAGTATTCACCAAAATAAAACCTAAGCCACCACACATCTGACACCTCGTGTCCCTGTGACCATTCCACTCATGTCTGATGGCCTCGCCATCCCAGTAACCCGGGACCTGCCAAACCTGACAGTCATCATGCCTCTAGCCGACTTCCATGACGCCCAATTCCGTGGTCAAAACCACCCAAAGTAACCCATGGGCCAAGCCCTACCTGCCAGTCGTACAGCCTCAAGCCAATGTCTATGATTCCCAATCCCATGGTCAAAACCACCCAAAGTAACCCAGGTCAAGCCCAACATGTGATCAGCATCACTCAACAATATCCAGGCCACACCCATCACAACCTGAAGGTTCTAGCATATGAAATTCAACATTTACATATATAACACATTAGAAAAACATTAACAAGAAAAATATACTAGATGGTTGAATTGCACTAACCAAGTGTTGTCCTATGCCAGCACTAAGATCAGGAAGCCTTTAATAGTTCATATCAATATTTAATAACAAAAATTTGCAGTTCAAACCAAACAATTCAAGAGTACCATTTTGGAAACCCCGGCCAAAATTCCCCATATTAGCAAAGACCTCTCGCCCGACCCTGGTCAATCAAAAAAGGACAAAGGGCATACCCAAAGGTATCCCATATGTCTAATAAACAACTTAAGATGAAATAGATAATAATTTAGTGTCTCTCTCAAAATACACGAATACGGTCCATAGGTCGTGCCACCCAAAGGTCTGCAAAAAAACAAAAGAAGATATGCACCACCAACCAAAGAATCTTATAATGCTAATCCTCCGATAGATGCATTCAATTTGTCCTAAAATGCTGTAGATCTACAAAATAATCAAAACCGCTCAAACCCCAATAACTGGTTCTAGAACAGAAATCAAGAAAAACGGCTCAAGAGGAATCGAGGCCTTACCGAGGGGGTTCTAACACACTCGACAGAGAAAGAAACAGAGTACAGATGGAAGATCATGGGAAAAAACGAACTTCGGCTAGCTCTATAGTGTTATCCACAAGAGGGAGGAAGAAAAGACAGAAGAATGGGGAATATCGAGTGTCTCGGAACATAAAAATACTAACATTATGTGGCAGCATAGTTACGCCACACGGTTTGGCAAACCATGCACCAACCATGCGGTTGCCACTGCCTCACCCAGAGACATTTCACGGCGTGTCAACACGGTTTGTTTAGACCATGTGCCAACTGCGATGTTGCTATTGTCTCACCCATGGACTTCACATGGCTGGCCTTCACAGTTTGTTTAGACCGTTCTCCAACCATATTCACATGCACGTCCTCCCCTACTTTTAAATGTTTTCCCCTGAAACAAGTCAAAATTTCAAACAGGTTCCAGATTTTGACCCGTTCTAAAAAACTGGGTTCTTACAAACTCCCCACCTTAACGTAGCTCATCCCCGACCAATCAAATGAAACCTGGAGATGGCACCAAACACACCAACCTACTCAAAGTAACGCGAACTTCCCTGGTCTCAAGGTTCTGGCTAAATTTCTCAAGGGGCTCCCCACCTTAGCAATCTCATAACTCGGTCTCAACCCGAAAAAACTCAGAACAAGAAAATGTTCACAAACCTGTTTCCAGACTCAAGGTCCTCTCGTGATGCATAATATCCCTTGTGCCTCATTGGCACCCCCGCGTCGCTTCTGAAATCCAACGCATCTCGCACCGCATTGGTGTCCACATTTACGAGGTCTTGCATCCCATGGTTTCTCAAAACAAACCTGGTTCCTATAACCTCAAGTAACCCACATCCTCGATGACTCGATGCCCATGGCACCTCATGTAACCCACATCCTCGATGACCCGATGCCCAAGGCTCCTCAAGTAACTAGAATCCTTGATGACCAGATGCCCAAGGCATCTCAAGTAACCCGCATCTTCGATTCCCTTGATGCTACACATCTTATATATATATATATATATATATATATATATATATGACACACCTAATATGGCACCAAACCCACTGACTATCATCTAGTCGGTCCACATAGATCTTGTGCATCACGTGCACTCAAAAAGACATGCCTCTACAGGTCATGCCAGAAGAGAACAAGGAAATCACGGCCACACCCGTGGTGTACCTCTAACCATCATCAGCTCACCAGCCTGCTCATCCTCTGGAAACTCCACGATGTGCGGCTGTCCTGAAGCATGACTGCATGATGCTTGACCTCTTGTGGTGCTGCTCCTGTAACTAGCCACTGACCCCTAATATGGATCACACTGTCTGTGTCACGTCATCCGTGTGCAGCTGATCTTTGGTTACCCTCTCTTGGTATCGATCCTGAAGCAACTCCAGATGCCATAATTTGTCCTAGTCCATGCCTTCCGTCTGTCCGAGAAGTCTTCCTACAGAACCTCTATAGATGCCCGACTTTTCCACATGCACGACACTCCTTTGGAGGCCTATCGCAGTGGGTCCAAACATTTCTTGGATACCCACACTGAAAAAACCACTGAAGAACTGCTATGAGGTTGTTTAGATATGTCCTTGGCCTGACAGTTCTGCAGGAAATCATCTTCTCCTCACTTCCTGTTGTCTGAACTGTCAACTGAGGCCTCCGCCCGACCGACCTGGGGCCTATCCCACTGATTTCCCTCCGCTATGAGCGCATGATTCACTGCCTCTAAGAAACAACCTAGCCGGAAGATATTTACCTGGATCCGAATGGCGTGTCGTTAGCCATCCTCGAAGCGCCTCACCCTTGTTGTGTCATCGCATACCATACCTGGTGCAAAGTGAGACACCTCAGTGAAAGTAGATGCATAGTCCATGACAGACATGTATCCATGTTGAAGACTCAAGAATTCACGAGATCTAATGGCTCCTAGTGTCTCTGGGTAATAGTGCTCGAAAAACATGTCCTCAAAGTCTTTCCATGTCAGTCCCTCATTCTTGTGAGGCTGAACATGAACATCCCACCAATGTTTTGTCGGTCCTCTCATCATGTACATCACCAACTTGACCCTCTACCCTGGAGGCGTCTCGAGCTACTCGAAGATCATCGACATGCTCTCTATCCAATTCTCAGCTTCCTGCAGACCACCCTCACCCTAAAAAAGAAGTGGGTGTTGAGACTTGAACTCTCGCGTCATATATGCCATAGATGGCTCTGTAACCTGCGCACCTCTGTCGATCCACTACAAGAAATGCACCAGGCTCGCTTGGAGCTGCTCATAGAGCCATGGTCTGAATGCTTCCATACTCAGCTGTTGTCCTGCCTGCACTGGATCCTGAACCTGATTCTGTCCCGGAGCCAACACCTGTGACCCGTGCTCTTCCTGTACTGAATCCTGAACCGGATCCTACACCCACGACATTGTATCCTCACTTTCTTGATAGTCCATCGTGGAGTATAAGAGGACCCACTGAAAACCATAAATGATCAAAAAGTCCATATATATATATATAACTATATATATTCAAAGAAGATAAGTAAAGCAGTAAAAGGAAGAGTATAACTACTACCCTTACTCTCCCCCACCACAACCCATGCCCATGGCATCCTGGCCCCATGTCCTCCTTACCCACCCTTAATAAATCCAAGTATCAAAAGTATCTCGGGCCAAGCCAATCCCGACAACCAATGTTGCCTCAAACCGACGATCGAGTCACCCAATCATGGTGATCAAAAACAACTCAACCAATAGTAAATGTCTGCTCTCATAATAGTCAGACCCAAAAACCCTGTCACATTCAGTTCTACTATATATACAACATGGCATACCACATTGTAATAAACAAGAAATTTTATCAGGAATTCACATTTTCATATTTCAAGAATACAAATCATGGCAATTGATATAATTCACATGGAAATATCACATCACAAGGCATAAGTGAAATTATGAAATTGAAATACCTTAAAATGTGCCTATCAAAAGCCAAACAAATCATGCCTTTCCATAGTAGGCCAAGGTCCAATTCTCCCTTACCGCACTAGGTCATGGGTCACATATCACAATTAATAACATCACACACCAAGTGAGCCACTGAGTATGAAATCATATAAACTGTTATCTGAGAAAAATCACAACAGCAAATACCACCCAAGGCAACTTTTCCCATCCCTCATACCTAGGGTAGCAGGCACCCAAGTAAAAGCTAGAAACCCAGTTCCAATTTCAGCGAATCTCCAGTCTACCATATCCAAAATAGTAAAACCAGCAAAAAAATAAAAGAGAAGTATCAATCTCATTAATATCCAGCAAAACACTACTACTAAATCTCTATCAAGAACTCCTCTGATATTACATTGTAATGACCCGGACCAAAAGATCCACCCAAACAGTGCTAAACGGGTCAAGTTCTACTACTATAAGCACAGATCCCCGAATGCCAAAGGCTTCCAACTAGCAGCGAGATTCATTTAGGTATAGTGGGGAGTGTATACCCTCTCGGAGGATAATAATGGTACTGTTCTGAGTATAATAATAATTATGCAGTGGAAGAAACAACTCAGTAGACTCGAACCAGACCTAGAGAGCGGTTGCGCAAAAAATATCGTCAAACAATAGAAGCAATAAATATAACAGCAGTAGCAGAAAGTAAACACAATATCATATTGAACACCACTTGTAACTACTAAACAAACAACAAAATATGCATCCAAAGAAGGTCATACATATCCATATGTAAAGGCCCCAAAGGAAAACCATAAGTAGCTACAAACATGCAAGCATGCTGATATGAGAATAACTAAAAACAAGGTAAACTCCAGCTAGGTAAGACCTCAGGTTCCTTACCATCTCCATGAAATAGAAAATATAGCCCAGCACCTGAAGCTAGCCTCATTCCTGCACATAAATCCATAAAGTCTCCACGCGTCCTAAAGGGCCCGTGAAAGGTGTCAGAAAAATATCGGTAGGATACCACCCAATGGTGCATACCTAAAATAAGTGTTTAATAATTCATGAATTTATAAGGAAAACAGTAAACAGTACGATTCACAAATAAACACCCACTCCATTGGTGCTCACCGGCCACCATGGAATGTCACCTACTTCGGACAACGCCAAAATCTCTGTCGTGTAACCCGACACCATGTACCCCCTGAATCCACGTGTCTCAAGTACCAACATCCCTAAGGCACACACAAGAAATGTAATCTGGAACCTTGTGCCTCCTGACACCTCATGCCTCAAGTACTGACGTCCCGAAGGCATACCAAAGAAGTAACTCGGAGGAACAACGATTCCTGTCCTCAAATAAAAAACTAGAGGGACAACGATGTCTGCCCTCAAATAATGTAACCGGAGGGACGATGATATCCGCCCCCAAATAAGTAGCCAGAGGGATAGTGATACCTGCACTAAAATAAGCAACCGAAGGGACAATGATAACTACCCTCAAATCACGATGAGCCTCAGCCACCAACTCGATAGGCTCAAAACTATCCCATGGAGGCTCCTCCCCTCCCACATGGCTTCCTAAGCAAGCACCCCAACCAAAGTACCTAAACAGCATTTACGGGGGCCTCTACCCACACAAGTTGTCAAAACCACCACATCACGGAGTATCTCTGTATGCACACTACTCAACGTTCTGGGAGAGCGGTAATCACCAAAATAGTACCTAAGCCACCACACATTTAACACCTCGTGTCTCTGCAACCATGCCGCTCAAGTCTGATGGCCTCTATATCCAAGTAAACCCAACCATGCCCAACCTGAAAATCATCCTACCTCAAGATGACATCCATGACGCCCAGTCCCATGGTCAAAACCACCCAAAGTAACCCCGGGCCAAGCCCAACCTGACAGTCGTACTACCTCAAGCCGATGTCCATGACTCCCTGTCCTGTGGTCAAAACCACCCAATGTATCCAGGGCTGAGCCCAACTTGTGATCAGCATCACTCAACTATATCCAAGCCACACCTATCAAAACCCGAAGGTTCCAGCATATGCAATTCAACATTTAAAAATATAACACATTAGAAAAACATTAACAGGAAAAACATACTGGACCGTTGAATTTAACTAACCAGGTGGTGTCCCATACCATCACTATGATCATAAAGCCTTTAACAGTTCATATCAAGATTTAATAACTATACATAATAGTTTAAACCAAACAATTCAAGTACAAAATTTTTGGCAACCCCTGCCAAAATTCCCCATATGAGAAATGAACACTCGCCCGACCATGCTCAATCAAAACAGGACAAAGGGAATACCCAAAGGTATCCCATATGTCTAATAAACAACATATGATGCAATAGAATATAAATTTGGATCCCTCTAAAAATACTTCAATATGCTCCATAGGCCATGCCACCCAAAGTTTTAGAAAAACAAAAAAGAAGATATGCACCACTTACTAAAGACTCGTACGATGCAACTCCTCCTATATTAGCCTTCAATTTGGAAAAAAATGTGGTAGATCTACAAAAGAATCAAAACAACTCAAACCCCAATAACTCATTATAGAACAGAAATAAAGAAAAATGGATCCATAGAAATTGAGGCCTTACCGAGGGGGTTCTAACGCACCCAATGACGATAGAAACAGAGTTCAAACGGATGATCAGGGGAAAAAAGAGCTCCAGAAGCTCACTCGCGTCAGCCATGAGAGGGAGGAAAACAATAGAGAAGAACAGGGAATCCCGTGTGGCCCGGAACTTAAAAACCATAACATTATGTGGCCCCATGGTTACCCCACACGGTTTGGAAAGCCGTGCGACAACTGTGAGGTTGGAACTACCTCACCCAGAGACATCACACAGCTTGTCCGCACGGTTTTTTCAAACTGTACACGAACCATGCAGTTGCTACTGTCTCACCCAGGGACTTCGCAGGGCTTTCCCGAATGGTTTGTTCAGACCTTGCTCCAACCGTGCAAACCTGCATGACCTCCCCAAGTTTTAATAGTTTTTCCCTAGAAACATATCAAAATTTCAAAAAGGTTCTGGATTTTTACCCATTCTAAAAACCCAAGTTCTTATAAACATCCCAACTTAACATAGCTCATCCCAGAGCTATCAAACAAAACCCGTAGATGGCACTGAACACACCACCCCACTCAAAGTAACCTTGACTTCTCTGGTCACAAGGTTATGACTAAATTCCTCAAGGGGCTCCCCACCATAGGAATCACCTAACTCAGTCTCAACCTGACAAAAATCAGAACAAGAAAAGTTTCAAAAACCTCTTTCTATACTCAAGGTCCTCCCATGATGCATCGTCACCCCTACGCCTCATTGGCGCCCCCGTGCGGATTCTGACATCCAACGTATCCTGCACCGCATCGGTTTCCGCCTCCACGAGGTCCTGCATCCCATGGACGCTCAAAATGAACCTAGTGTCTAGAACCTCATGTAACCCGCATCATCGATTCACCGATGCCCATGTCACCCCTGGTAACCTGCATTCTAGATTCCCCGATGTGCGAGGCACCTCAAGTAACCCGCTTAATTGATGCCCCTGATACTACGCATATCATACATATATATATCAATATATCACACACCTGATATGGCGCCAAAACCACTGACTAGCATCTAGTCAGTCCACATTGATCATGTGAATCACATGCACTCAAAACGAACATTACTCTACACGTCATGACAGAAGAGAAAAAGGAAATCATGACCACACCCATGATGTACCTTGAACCATCGTCAGATCACTAGCCTACTCAGCCTCTGGAAGCTCCACGGTGTGCAGTTGTCCTAAAGCACGACTGCGTGATGCCTGACCTCCCTGCGGTGTGGATCCAGTCACTAGCCACTGACCCCTCAACTGGATCCTTCTATCTCGGTCACGTCTTCTACATGCAGCTATACTTGGTCTACCCTCTCCTAGTACCAAACCTGAGCCAAATCCAGATGCCACTGTCTGTCAGGGTCCCTTCCTTCCAGCTGTCAGAGAAGGCTGCCTGCAGAACCTCTCAGAAGCCCGACCTATCCACACACCCAGCACTCCTTTGGAGGCCTATCGCACTAGGTCAGAACATGTCCTAGTTTCCCACACTGAAAACAAACCACCAAAGAACTGCTACGAGGTGGTCTAGCAGAGTCCTTGGCATGACTGCTCTGCTAGAACTCATACTATCTTCGCATCCTGTTGTCTGATCCATCACCTGAGGCCACCCCTCGACCAACCTAGTGTGTATCCCTCTGATTTCCCTATTTTATGAGTTCTTGATTCACCGCCTCTGAGAAATAACCTAGAGGAAAGATATTCACTTGGATCCAAATGGTGTGTCGGAAGCCATCCTCGAAGCGCCTCACCCTTGATGCATCATCGCTTACCAAACCAGGTGCAATGCGGGACAACTCAGTGAAAGTTTCTTTATAGTCCATGACGGACATGTATTCCTGTTGAATACTCAAGAACTCCCGAGCTCTCTATGCTCTCAGTGTCTCTGGGTAAAAGTGCTCGAAAAACCTGTCCTCGAAGTCTTTCTATGAATGTCCCTCATGCCTGTGAGTCTGAACATGCACATCCCATGAACGCTTTGTCGGTCCTCTCATCGTGTACATCGCCATCTTGACCCTCCACCCTGGAGGCATCTCAAGCTACTCAAAGACCATCTCCATGCTATCTATGTAGTTCTCTACCACCGGCAGACCACCCTCACACTGAAAAAGTGGTGGGTGCTGCGACTAGAACTCCCACGCCATATATTCCATATATGGCTCTGTACCCTGTGCACCTCTGTCGATTCCATGCAAGACATGCACTAGTATCGCTCGGAGCTGCTCGTAAATCCATGGTCTGAATACTGCTGTAACGCCCTGACCCCAATTACCCAGAGTCAGTGCATTATTTTAATACATTGGCATGATTACAAGGAATCAAGTCCCGAAGGACCAATCAGTTTAGCGGTCTTGGAAAAATAGATCACATGCTTTAATGTTACATTTTCACTTTAAGACATACAAAATGACATAAATAATCTTTATGAATGCCATTATTACCTTGACTTAACCCTACATATCAATCACATTACACTTCTTGGAATCTAGGGAAAAATAAAACATAGAAAGGGGTGACCTCAAATGCTCCGTACGGGTAAGCAATACAGTGGAAACTTTCAAAAATAATCATAAACATTTAAGGAAATGAATAAAACTAAAACAAAAGCCTTTTAAACATGAACTTCAGCATAATATGGCAGAAATAAAATGAAATAATTCCATTTAATTATTCACGTGGATATTCTACTAATTGAATAATCACATGCAATATCACTAACCACTTTCATAATGATGGAATGCATAATGCCAGACTATCATAACCATGTATCCAAGACCTCATGTCAAGACTACAAATAAGATTTTGTCAAGGCCTCATGCCAAGACACTAGTTTGTCTCATGAGACCTACTGATGCATCGAGGAGCTATAGCGAGCCCCACCTGTCACTTACTAAGTCCAATGCATTCCTCATATGAATAAGTTTAAACATAACATAAACATTCTTATTAAAACTATCATATTAAAATGTCAAAACTTTCTCCATAAACCATGAATGGTATAAAAATAACACATCCACAGTCAAAAATATCACAAAACCTTCAATGGAAGTTTTTTATAATAAATCAACTTCAAATGAGCTTAAAATCGATCAAAGGATGTTGACATAGATGAAAATTATGAGTAAAATTCTTCGAGAGAAATATCATTTTTGTAAAATCATTTAAAAGTCACACATTTATAAAGTATTTTTAAAAGAGATTTTTGAATCAAAGTGTCCCATACCACTTTTAAACTTTTGAAAAGAATTATCATTTCAAAACAATCATGTCCATATAAATAAATCCTTAAAATAATTTTGAAAACTTGGACATTAATTAAAAAGATTTAGAAAGATAAATCTTTAAAACATTTGAAATTATGATCTTGATAAAGTGTACCTTTCAAAATCCTTAAAAGCTTCATTTTGAAATCATTTTTATGAAAAATGGACATGGATGATATAAATTTCCAAGTAAATACTTACACATAAACAATCTCGGATAATGATGAGATTGAGGAATTAACCCTTACCAATTTGGTAACCTATGAAACATACAACCCCTGAAAAAGGTATCATATAATGAATATGTAAATATGCATAAATTAAAGTGTATTACACAAAGAATACAATTATGGGTAGTACATACACCACACAAAAGGTAATAGTGGCAATATGGCATGATTCTCATGGGAATAATGATTGAGATGAAAACCCCTTACCTTGCACTTTCCTTTAGTCGAGGGTATGTTTAACATCATGTACGAAGATTTTAGTATGTTATTAAATTATACCAGAAACATATTAATATTTATGATATCATACATGATTCATTTATGACTTTATAATACCCATTTAATAATAATTTCCATGTTAAGTTAACATTTCAGATAATAATCACTTTCTTTATCGTACGTGTTTTAAGTTGTTACTCTTGGTTGTATCACTTAGATCATGATTTAAATAATTCCAGAATATAAAACACGATAAATATATCATATATATTTAGAATATAAATATGTATAATAGACATATATATGAAATGGAAAACACTGTTTATGGACACGGTAGTCCGTACGTACGCACAAATGTTGTTTCTGTTTTCATATAGTATTGAACAGAAGTAAGTGAACAAGATATATGTAAGTAGATAAATCCTTATATATATAAATATATATATCTAAAGTAGAATTATTATGTCATATATTACACACTTATTATTAATATATATTTTTATAATAGTCGATGAATGGTGAACTTGGAAATGAATCTCATCGCGTCGTGGAGACGGTAAGTCGTACATACGCACGTATGGTGACATGTCATTCAATGGATGGATAGAATGCTGAATATGGTTATTCAATATTTATAATAACATCAAAGTATATAGTAGATACTTGAGTTATTATTTTAAGATAGAAATAACAAAGAAATAAGAATTTGAAGAAGAAAGGAACTTGAAAGAGGGTTGTTAAAACATTACATCTTCTTCAGGTTCTTCCTTTTGATTTGATCAAAAGGGCTCCATAAGTTATCTTTCTGATAAAACTAAGGCCTCTATGTTGAAGTTGGGGAATTTGAGAGAGTATTTAGGCAGGGTTTGGTCGAACCAAAAGGCTTTGAAGGTGTGAATTAATGATAAGGAGGAGTGCCCTTTTATAAGAGGGGTGAGGGGCACCTTTGGAAAATCTAGAAATATTATTTTATAATGAATTAATATTCCGTTTCTAATGACTAAAAAGTAGATTAAATAAAGTTTGAGGTTGGTATGGGTCGAAAACAACTCAACAAATAGGATTTAGACAGGTTTGGGTAACTATATTAACCTTATCTTTAAGTATTAACTCTTAGTTAATTAGTTTCAGTTTTACAATGTCTCTTTGTATTTTTATGTTATATGGTTAATAAACATACTATATACATCCAAGAGACCTCCAAGTGGTCCCTTAATGATACAACTATCATGATATAAGTCTCTTGTCTGAAACATAGATTTTTAAGAATTTAATATCAATTAATAATATAATATTTGTTTTAAAAACTCTTTTAGGTCAATTTTGACACTATTCAATAATTGATTTTTGTAAAAATCATAACAGAATGATTATTTCGAAAAAAGTTAATTAAATCATTCCTAACATGTCATGTTAACCTATAAAATTAGTGTAATTCATAAAAATTCTCAAATTATATTTATTTGGGTATCTACAATATCAATCATTTTAATTTGTCACTATTATGGTAATTACTGCATCACCATTGTGTCATAAATAAATTACATTATTTAATGTATAAAAATTATAAATAAAATACCATTATGTAAGAAATATTTTTATATTTCTAATTAATATTTATAGTCTAAAATTAAACATATATAACCCTATGTAAAAAATGTTTTTCTAAAAGATATATGCTTGTGTCATTTTTGTATTCATTTTATCTTAATTAAAATAAAGTGTCCCTATCACTTACAAGTGGTACCATGGGGTCCCAAAATAGACCCAAAGATGACCATGGTCTGACATGTATCAACCAATAAGGTTAGGACACGTTTTAGGTTAATTTTGTATTATTATAATATTATTTTTTAACCCTTATTTACCGGATTTACCCTTTAACCATGGTAAATAAAATATTTACCGAAGTAATTATTCAAAATGTCTAAAAATAAAAGTTACATATTTACACAATTTGAACATCCTAATTCCAAATATGGAATCCATTTTTCCAAATTAAAACATAGAACTGGCAGAAATTAATTTAAAATTAATTCCCGCTGTCAAAACAAAAAACGTGTTTTTAAGATATAATAACTATCAAATGTTTGATACTTGTTTATGTTCGGTTTAATTGTGAAATTAGGTCCAATGACTAACATTGTATTAAATGGTAAATATATATTCTAAATATACTTTAAAACCACTCAAATTCATAATTTATCACTATTAATTATTTTGATTAAAAAAGTTTTTTTTAATTAAAATTTACTAATTTTCACTATTCATCAAAATATTAAAGTTATTCAAAAAGTACCAAAATTTCACCTTAGGATAAATTTGATACTCCGAATCCAAAAATGAAGTCAATTTTGAGAGATAAAATCTCCAAAATTTTAAAATTTACATATTAATATTCATAACGGCTAGTTTGATCGGTTGTGGTGTGTGTTAGAACTCGATGTTGCGTACAACACACGTTATTGCATTATTCAAAGAGAAGCGTACCATAGATGCTTGGGGTGTTACATTCTACCCTCCTTCAAATAATTTCGTCCTCAAAATTTCTAGAATACTACCGCATGAAAAGACTCCGATGGTTCTTCATCATAAGTTCCTCGAGTTCCCACGTTGCCTCTACCATCTTAAGGTTTCTTCACAAAACTTTTACCAGATGTGTCGTCCGGTTTCTCAGTACATGTTCTCTCTTATAAATAATCTTGACAGTTTTTTCGCAATAAGACATATCGGGTTCCAGTTCTAATTCCTCATAGGTGAGTACATGCGTTGGGTCAGGCATGTATTTCCTCAATAGAGATACGTGGAACACATCATGAACACTGGAGAGACTTGGTGGCATTGGCAATCGGTATGCTACAGCCCCAATTCGTTCTAGAATTTCGAAAGGTCCGATGTACCTGGGACTCAATTTACCTTTCTTACCAAAACTTATGACTCCCTTCCATGGAGATACCTTCAGGAAAACATGATCACCGACTTGAAATTCCGAATCCTTCCTTCGATTATCAGCATAGCTCTTCTTCCTACTCTGAGCTGCTTTGATGTGATTTTGGATTACCTTCACCTTTTCTATCTTTTCCTCCACCAGTTCTGGGCCTACAAGTTTTCTTTCACCAACGTCATCCCAAAAGGTTGGTGTTCGACATCTCTTTCTATATAATGCTTCATATGGTGCCATCTGAATACTCAAATGGAAAATATTGTTATAGGAAAATTCTACCAGAGGTAAATATTGATCCCACATACCCTGAAAGTCAATTTAGCAGGATCTAAACATGTATTCTAAGGTTTGAATAGTTTGTTCTGATTTTCCATCTATTTGAGGGTGGTAGGTAGTGCTCAAATGATGTTCAGTATCCAATGCTTTCTGAAGACTTTTCCAAAATCTTGAAGTAAAACGGGGATCACGATCAGAAACAATCGATAGGGGTAATCCATGAAGTCTCACAACTTCATCAATATATAGTCTTGCTAGACTTTCCAGTGGTAGATCTTCTTTTATAGCATGAAAATGTGATGACTTGGTATGGCGGTCAACAATGACCCATATTGCATCATTCCTTCTAGGAGTCTTTAGCAGTCCCATGACAAAGTCCATCATAATATTGTCCCATCTCCACTTAGGTATGGGGAGAGGTTGCAATACTCCACCAGGCTGTTACCTTCCATCTTTCACTTGTTGACAAACCATACATCTTGACACAAAATCAGCAATCTCCCTCTTCATGTTGTCCCACAAAAAATGTTCCTTCAAATATCTATACATTTTGGTGCTCCCATGGTGTATAAATAAATTGGAACTATGAGCATCATCTAGAAATTCCCTTTTTAGATCAGGTACATCGGGAACACAAAGTCTCTTCCTGAATTTCAAAATTCCATCTTCATAAACAAAGTCTCTCAATCTCCCATCATTCACAGCTTTAATCTTCTTTTGAAATTCATCATCATCTGTCTGAGAACTCTTAATCCTTACTAGTAAATATGGTTTGGTAACCATTTGAAAAATCATTGATGTTTCACCTTCCCTAGTTATTCCCATTTCCATCTTCACTAGATCCATGAAAATTGGATCCCTTTCACTACTCCCCAAGCCTGAAATATTTTCTCTAGGGAATTTCTCCATTTCTCACCTACTAAGGGATTTGTACTCCCATTGAACGTTGGTGGTTTTGCCTCATGAATAGATCTAACATTGATCCTCCACATTGCGGATCAGGGTTCTCCATACAGGTAAGGTTATTATTCATAACCTGAGTGAGTTTTCCTAGTATGGTGATTAGCTGATCGGCACCAGTTGCATCACCAGCTCCACTATAATTATCTTGAACAGGAGGGAAATCCCTACATGGAGTGTGTGCATTGATACTATTTCCATTTCATCCACTAGGCTCTATTTCTAAACAATGGCATAAACTAGTTCAGTTTATGAATCGAAATACATAATTCCATACTTATAAAACACTTAACATAAATTGAACTATTTATGGATATAATCCATAATCATAAAAATGTTTTCTTTGAGGAAGTATATACTCATAAACCCTTTATAATGATTTGTAAATAAAAATAATAGTTATCCTAAGACTATCCCCCGGGAGTGTCATAACCAAGAGTGCAGCAAGGCCCGTTGTTGTGCACCAGTTCTCGTTCGAGTCTAGCTGAAAGTGGTGTTTTCGGTTTTTACCCCTAGGTACATCTGTACCAGAGCCACCTCTACCTGCTCGTATCCAGACAGGGATTTATTGCTCGGAAAACTCACAAAATCTTTACAATACCAAAATTCTAGGAAGTTCTTCTATACTAATCCTCAAATTCCATCTTAGGTCTATATACTCTAATCATAGTTTATCTAAATATGGCTTCCAAGGTTATTACTAAAATTACTCTGATACCAACTGTAATTCCCCGAACCCAGTTCTCCAGAGTCGGTGCATTATTTTAATACATTGGCATGATTACAAGGAATCAAGTCCCGAATGACCGATTAGTTTAACAGTCTTAGAAAAATAGATCACATACATGAATGTTACATTTTTACTTTAAGACGTAAAAAACAACATAAATAATCTTTATGAATGCCATTATTCCCATGGATTAACCCTGCATATCAATCACATTACACTTCTTGGAATCCTGGGAAAAATAAAACATAGAAAGGGGTGAGCTCAAATGCTCAGTAAGGGTAAGCAATACAGTAGAAACTTTCAAAAATAAGCATAAACATTTACGGAAATGTATAAAACTAAAACAAAAGCCTTTTAAACTTGAACTTTAGCATAATATGGCTGAAATAAAATGAAATAATTCCATTTACTTATTCACATGGATATTCTAGTAATCGAATAATCACATGCAATATCACTAACCACTTTCATAATGATGGAATGAATAATGCCAGACTATCATAACCACGTAGCCAAGGCCTCGTGCCAAGACTACAAATAATATTTTTTCAAGGCCTCATTCCAAGTCACTAGTTTGTCTCATGAGACCTACCGATGCATCGAGGAGCTATAGCGGGCTCCACCCGTCACTTACTAAGTCCAATGCATTCCTCATATGAATAGGTTTAAAGATAACATAAACATTCGTATTAAAACTAGTATACGAAATGTCAATACTTCCTCAATAAACCATGAATGGTATAAAAATAACACATCCACAGTCAAACATATCACAAAACCTTCAATGGAAGTTTTTTATAATAAATCAACTTTAAATGAGCTTAAAATCCATCAAAGGATGTTGACATGGATGAAAACGATGAGTAAAGATTTTTGAGAGAAATATCCTTTTTGTAAAATCATTTAAAAGTCACACATTTATAAAGGAAGTAATTTTAAAAGATATTTTTGAATCAAAGTGTCCCATACCACTTTGAAACTTTTGAAACGAATTATCATTTCAAAACAATCATGTCCATATAAATAAATCCTTAAAATCATTTTGAAAACATGGACATTAATTAAAAAGATTTAGAAAGATAAATCTTTAAAACATTTGAAATTATGATCATGATAAAGAGTACCTTTCAAAATCCATAAAATCTTCATTTTGAAATCATTTTTATGAAACATGGACATGGATGATAAAAATTTCCCAGTAAATAGTTACACATAAACAATCTCGGATAATGATGAGATTGAGGAATTAACCCTTACCAATTTGGTAACTTACGAAACATACAACCCATGAAAGAGGTATCATACAATGAATATGTAAATACACATAAATTAAAGTGTATTACAGAAATAATACAATTATGGGCAGTAAATACACCACACAAATGGTAATAGTGGAAATATGGCATGAATCTCACGGGAATAAGGAGTGAGATGAAAACCCCTTACCTTGCACTTTCCTTTAGTCCAGGGTACGTTTAACCTCCTGTACTAAGATTGTAGTATGTTTTTAAATTATACCAGAACCATATTAATATTTATGATATCATACATGATTCATTTATGACTTTATATTACCGATTTAATAATAATTTCCATGTTAGGTTAACATTTCGGATAATGATCACTTTCTTTATCGTACGTGTTTTAACTTGTTACTCTTGGTTGTATCACATAGATCATGATTTAAATAATTCCAGAATATAAAAAATGATAAATATATCATATATATTTAGAATATAAATATGTATAATAGACATATATATGAAATGGAAAACACCGTTTATGGAGACTGTAGTCCGTACGTACGCATAAACATTGTTTCTGTTTTCATATAGTATTGAACGGAAGTAAGTGAATAAGATATATGTAAGTACATAAATCCTTATATATATATATATATATAGTAGAATTATTATGTCACATATTACATACTTATTAGTAATATATATTTTTATAATCGTCGATGAATGGTGAACTTGGAAATAAATCTCATCGCGTCGTGGAGATGGTAAGCCGTACGTACGCACGTATGGTGACATGTCATTCAAAGGATGGATAGAATGCTGAATATGGTTGTACCATAGTTATAATAACATCACAGTATATATTATATACTTAAGTTATTATTTTAGAATAGAAATAACAAAGAAATAATAATTTTAAGAAGAAAGGAACTTCAAAGAGGGTGGTGAAAACATTACCTCTTCTTCGGGTTCTTTGTTTTGATTTGATCAAACGGGCTCCTTAGGTTGGCTTTATGATCAAACTAATGCCCCTATGTTGAAGTTAGGGAAGTTGAAAGAGTATTTTTTCTGGGTTTGGCTGAACCAAAAGGATTTGATGGTGTGAATTAATGAGAATGAGGAGTGTCATTTTATAAGAGCGGTGAGGGGCACCTTTGGAAAAGCTAGAAATATTATTTTATAGTAAATTAATATTCTGTTTCTAATGGCTCAAAAGTGGATTATTTAATGTTTAATGTGGGTATGGGTCTAACAAACCTCAACCAATAGGATTTAGACAGGTTTGGGTCACTATATTAACCTTATCTTTAAGTATTAACTTTTAGTTAATTAGTTTCACTTTTACAATGTCTCTTTGTATTTTTATATTATATGGTTAATAAACTTACTATATACATCCAGGAGACCCCCAAGTGGTCCCTTAATGATACACCTATCATGATATAAGTCTATGGGCCGAAACATAGATTTTTAAGAATTTAATATCAATTAATAATATAATATTTGTTTTAAAAACTCTTTTAGGTCAATTTTGACACTATTCAATAATTGATTTTTGTAAAAATCATAACAGAATGATTATTTCGAAAAAAGTTAATTAAATCATTCCTAAAATGTCATGTTAACCTATAAAATTATTGTAATTCATAAAAAGTCTCAAATTATATTTATTTGGGTTTCTACAATATCAATCATTTTAATTTGTCACTATTATGGTAATTACTGCATCACCATTGTGTTATAAATAAATTACATTATTTAATGTATAAAAATTATAAATAAAATACCATTATGTAGGAAATATTTCTAGATTTATAATTAATATTTATAATCTAAAATTAAACATATATAACCCTATGTAAAAATTTTTTTTCTAAAAGATATATGCTTGTGTCATTTTTGTATTCATTTTATCTTAATTAAAATAATGTGTCCCTATCACTTACAAATGGCACCATGGGGTCCCAAAATAGACCCCAAGATGACCATGGTCTGAAATGTATCAACCAATATGGTTAGGACACGTTTTAGGTTAATTTTGTATTATTATAATATTATTTTTTAACCCTTATTTACCAGATTTACCCTTTAACCATGGTAAATAAAATATTTACCGAAATAATTATTCAAAATGTCTAAAAATAAAAGTTACCTATTTACACAATTTAAACATCCTAATTCCAAATATGGAATCCATTTTTCCAAATTCGAAACAAAGAAGTGGCAGAAATTAATTTAAAATTAATTCCCGCTGTCAAAATAAAAAGCGTGTTTTTAAGATATAATAACTATCAAATGTTTGATACTTGTTTATGTTCGGTTTAATTGTGAAATTATGTCCAATTACTAACATTGTATTAAATGGTAAAAATATATTCTAAATATGCTTTAAAACCACTCAAATTCATAATTTATCACTGTTAATTATTTTGATTAAAAAAGTTGTTTTTAATTAAAATTTACTAATTTTCACTATTCATCAAAATATTAAAGTTATTCGAAAAGTACCAAAATTTCACCTTAGGCTAAATTTGATACTCCGAATCCAAAAATGAAGTCCATTTTGTGCGATAAAATCTCCAAAATTTTAAAATGTACATATTAATATTCATAACGGCTAGTTTGATCGGTTATGGTGTGTGTTAGAACTCGATGTTGCGTACAACACACGTTATTGCATTATTCAAATAGAAGCATACCATAGATGCTTGGGGTGTTACATTCTCCCCTCCTTCAAATAATTTTGTCCTCAAAATTTCTAGAATACTACCGCATGAAAAGACTCTGGTGGTTCTTCATCATAAGTTCCTCAAGTTCCCACGTTGCCTCTTCCATATTAAGGTTTCTCCACAAAACTTTTACCAGATGCGTCATCCGGTTTCTCAGTACTTGTTCTCTCGTATAAATATTCTTGACAGGTTTTTCTCAATATGACATATCGGGTTCCAGTTCTAATTCCTCATAGGTGAGTACATGCGTTGGGTCAGGCATGTATTTCCTCAATAGAGATACGTGGAAAACATCATGAACATTGGAGAGACTTGGTGGCATTGGCAATCGGTATGCTACAGCCCCAATTTGTTCTAGAATTTAGAAAGTCCCTATGTACCTGGGACTCAATTTACCTTTCTTACCAAAACTTATGACTCCCTTCCATGGAGATACCTTCAGGAAAACATGATCACCGAATTGAAATTCCGAATACTTCCTTCGATTATCAGCATAGCTCTTCTGCCTACTCTGAGCTGCTTTGATGTGATTTTGGATTACCTTCACCTTTTCCATCTTTTCCTTCACCAGTTCTGGGCCTACATGTTTTCTTTCACCAATGTCATCCCAAAAGGTTGGTGTACGACATCTCTTTCCATATAACGCTTCATATGGTGCCATATGAATACTCAAATGGAAGATATTGTTATAGGAAAATTCTACCAGAGGTAAATATTGATCCCACATACCCTGAAAGTCAATTTAGCAGGATCTAAACATGTATTATAAGGTTTGAATAGTTTGTTCTGATTGTCCATCTATTTGAGGGTGGTAGGCAGTGCTCAAATGATGTTCAGTATTCAATGCTTTCTGAAGACTTTTCCAAAATCTTGAAGTAAAATGGGGATCACGATCAGAAACAATCGATAGGGGTACTCCATGAAGTCTCACAACTTCATCAATATATAGTCTTGCTAGACGTTCCAGTGGTAGATCTTCTCTTATAGCAAGAAAATGTGATGACTTGGTAAGGCGGTCAACAATGACCCATATTGCATCGTTCCTTCTAGGAGTCTTTGGTATCCCCATGACAAAGTCCATCGTAATATTGTCCCATCTCCACTCAGGTATGGGGAGAGGTTGCAATACTCCACCAGGCTATTGCCTTCCATCTTTCACTTGTTGACAAACCATACATCTTGACACAAAATCAGCAATCTCCCTCTTCATGTTGTCCCACCAAAAATGTTCCTTCAAATCTCTATACATTTTGGTGCTCCCATGGTGTATAGAGAAATTGGAACTATGAGCATCATCTAGCAATTCCCTTTTTAGATCAGGTATATCGGGAACACAAAGTCTCTTCCTAAATTTCAAAATTCCATCTTCATAAACAAAGTCTCTCAATATCCCATCATTCACAGCTTTAATCTTCTTTTGAAATTCATCATCATCTGTCTGAGAACTCTTAATCCTTGCTAGTAAATATGGTTTGGAAACCATTTGAAAAAGAATTGATGTTTCACCTTCCCTAGTTATTCCCATTTCCATCTTCACTAGATCCATGAAAATTAGATCCCTTTCACTACTCCCCAAGCCTGAAATATTTTTTCTAGGGAATTTCTCCATTGATCAGCTACTAAGGGATTTGTACTCCCATTGAACGTTGGTGGTTCTACCTCATGAATCGATCTAACATTGATCCTCCATATTGCGGATCAGGGTTCTCCATACAGGTAAGGTTATTATTCATAACCTGAGTGAGTTTTCCTAGTATGGTGATTAGCTGGTCGGCACCAGTTGCATCACCAGCTCCACTATAATTATCTTGAGCAGGAGGGCAATCCCTATATGGAGTGTGTGCATTGATACGGTTTCCATTTCATCCACTAGGCTCTATTTCTAAACAATGGCATAAACTAGATCAGTTTATGAATCGAAATACATAATTCCATACTTATAAAACACTTAACATAAATTGAACTATTTATGGATATAATCCATAATCATAAAAATGTTTTCTTTGAGGAATTATATACTCATAAACCCTTTCTAATGATTTGTAATGAAAATGATAGTTATCCTAAGCCTATCCCCCGGGAGTGTCATAACCAAGAGTGCAGCAAGGCTCGTTGTCATGCACCAGTTCTCGTTCGATTCTAGCTCAAAGTGGTGTTTTCGGTTTTTACCCCTAGGTACATCTGTGCTAGAGCCGCCTCTACCTGCTCGTATCCAGACAGGGATGTATTGCTTGGAAAACTCACAAAATCTCTACAATACAAAAATTCTAGGAAGTTCTTCTATACTAACACTCAAAGTCCATCTTAGGTCTACATGCTCTAATAATAGTTTATCTAAATATGGCTTCCAAGGTTATTACTAAAATTCCTCGGATACCAACTGTAATTCCCCGAACCTAGTTACCCAGAGTCGGTGCATTATTTTAATGCATTGGCATGATTAAAAGGAATCAAGTCCCGAATGACCGATTAGTTTAATAGTCTTGGAATAATAGATCACATACATGAATGTTACATTTTCAGTTTAAGATGTAAAAAACAACATAAATAATCTTTATGAATGCCATTATTCCCTTAGCTTAACCCTGCATATCAATCACATTACACTTCTTGGAATCCTGGGAAAAATAAAACATAGAAAGGGGTGAGCTCAAATGCTCAGTAAGGGTAAGCAATATAGTGGAAACTTTCAAAAATAAGCATAAACATTTACGGAAATGTATAAAACTAAAAAAAAGCCTTTTAAACTTGAACTTCAGCATAATATGGCCGAAATAAAATTAAATAATGCCATTTACTTATTCACATGGATATTCTAGTAATCGAATAATCACATGCAATATCACTAAACACTTTCATAATGATGGAATGAGTAATGCCAGACTATCATAACCACGTATCCAAGGCCTCGTGCCAAGACTAGAAATAAGATTTTGTCAAGGCCTCATTCCAAGACACTAGTTTGTCTCATGAGACATACCGATGCATCGAGGAGCTATAGTGGGCTCCACCCATCACTTACTAAGTCCAATGCATTCCTCATATGAATAGGTTTAAAGATAACATAAACAATCGTATTAAAACTAGCATACGAAATGTCAATACTTCCTCCATAAACCATGAATGGTATAAAAATAACACATCCACAGTCAAACATATCAAAAAACCTTCAATGGAAGTTTTGTATAATAAATCAACTTTAAATGAGCTTAAAATCCATCAAAGGATGTTGACATGGATGAAAACGATGAGTAAAATTTTTTGAGAGAAATGTCCTTTTTGTAAAATCATTTAAAAGTCACACATTTATAAAGGAGGTAATTTTAAAAGAGATTTTTGAATCAAAGTGTCCCATACCACTTTTAACCTTTTGAAACAAATTATCATTTCAAAACAATCATGTCCATATAAATAAATCCTTAAAATCATTTTGAAAACATGGACATAATTTTAATTATTTAGAAAGATAAATCTTTAAAACATTTGAAATTTTGATCTTGATAAAGAGTACCTTTAAAAATCCATAAAATCTCTATTTTGAAATCATTTTTATGAAAAATAGACATGGATGATAAAAATTTCCCCGTAAATACTTACACATAAACAATCTCAGATAATGATGAGATTGAGGAATTAACCCTTACCAATTTGGTAACTTACGAAACATACAACCCATGAAAGAGGTATCATACAATGAATATGTAAATACACATAAATTAAAGTGTATTACAAAAATAATATAATTATGGGAAGTACATACACCACACAAAAGGTAATAGTGGAAATATGGCATGAATCTCACGGGAATAAGGAGTGAGATGAAAACCCCTTACCTTGCACTTTCCTTTAGTCGAGGGTACGTTTAACCTCTTGTACTAAGATTGTAGTATGTTATTAAATTATAACAGAACCATATTAATATTTATGATATCATACATGATTCATTTATGACTTTATATTATCGATTTAATAATAATTTCCATGTTAAGTTAACATTTCAGATAATGATCACTTTCTTTATCGTACGTGTTTTAACTTGTTACTCTTGGTTGTATCACATAGATCATGATTTAAATAATTCCAGAATATAAAAAATGATAAATATATCATATATATTTAGAATATAAATATGTATAATAGACATATATATGAAATGGAAAACACCGTTTATGGAGACTGTAGTCCGTACGTACGCATAAACGTTGTTTCTGTTTTCATATAGTATTGAACGGAAGTAAGTGAATAAGATATATGTAAGTACATAAATCCTTATATATATATATATATATATATCTACAGTATAATTATTATGTCATATATTACATACTTATTAGTAATATATATTTTTATAATCGTCGATGAATGGTGAACTTGGAAATAAATCTCATCGCGTAGTGGAGATGGTAAGCCGTACGTACGCACGTATGGTGACATGTCATTCAAAGGATGGATAGAATGCTAAATATGGTTGTACCATATTTATAATAACATCACAGTATATATTAGATACTTAAGTTATTATTTTAGAATAGAAATAACAAAGAAATAAGAATTTTAAGAAGAAAGGAACTTCAAAGAGGGTGGTGAAAACATTACCTCTTCTTCGGGTTCTTCGTTTTGATTTGATCAAAAGGGCTCCTTAGGTTGGATTTATGATCAAAATAATGCCTCTATGTTGAATTTAGGGAAGTTGAAAGAGTATTTTGTCAGGGTTTGGCTGAACCAAAAGGATTTGATGGTGTGAATTAATGAGAAGTAGGAGTGTCATTTTATAAGAGGGGTGAGGGGCACCTTTGGAAAAGCTAGAAATATTATTTTATAATAAATTCATATTCGGTTTCTAATGGCTCAAAAGTGGATTATTTAAAGTTTAATGTGGGTATGGGTCGAAAAAACTCAACCAATAGGATTTATACAGGTTTGAGTCACAATATTAACCTTATCTTTAAGTATTAACTCTTAGTTAATTAGTTTCACTTTTACAATGTCTCTTTGTATTTTTATATTATATGGTTAATAAACTTACTATATACATCAATGAGACCCCAAAGTGGTCCATTAATGATACAAATATCATGATATAAGTCTCTTGGAAGAACATTATATTTTTAGGAATTTAATATCAATTAATAATATAATATTTGTTTTAAAAACTCTTTTATGTCAATTTTGACACTATTCAATAATTGATTTTTGTAAAACTCATAACATAATGATTATTTAGAAAAAAGTTAATTAAATCATCCCTAACATGTCATATTAACTTAGAAATTAGTGTAATTCATAAAAGTCTCAAATTATATTTATTTGGGTATCTACAATATCAATCATTTTAATTTGTCACTATTATGGTAATTACTGCATCACCATTGTGTCATACATAAATTAACTTATTTAATGTCTAAAAATTATAAATAAAATACCATTATGTAGGAAATATGTTTATCTTTCTAATGAATATTTGTAGTCTAAAATTAAACATATATAACCCTATGTAAAAATTGTCTTTCTAAAAGATATATGCTTGTGTCATTTTTGTATTCATTTTTACTTAATTAAAATAAAGTGTCCCTATCACTTACAAATGGCACCATGGGGTCCCAAAATCGACCCAAAGATGCCCATGGTCGGACATGTATCAACCAATAAGGTTAGGACACGTTTTAGGGTAATTTTGTTTTTTATAATATTATTTTTTAACCCTTATTTACCGGATTTACCCTTTAACCATGGTAAATAAAATATATACCGAAGTAATTATTCAAAATTTCTAAAAATAAAAGTTACCTATTTACACACAATAAACATCCTGATTAAAAATATGGAATCCATTTTTCCAAATTTAAAACACAGAAGAGGAAGAAATTAATTTAAAATTAATTCCCGCTGTCAAAACAATAAGCGTGTTTTTAAGATATAATAACTATTAAAAGATTGATACTTGTTTATGTTCGATTTAATTGTGAAATTTTTTCCAATGACCAACATTGTATTAAATGGTAAAAATATATTCTAAATATTCTTTAAAAGCACTCAAATTCATAATTTATCAATATTAATTATTTTGATTAAAAAAGTTGTTTTTAATTAAAATTTAGCAATTTTCACTATTCATCAAAATATTAAAGTTATCCAAAAAGTACCAAAATTTATCCTTAGGCTAAATTTGATACTCCGAATCCAAAAATGAAGTCCATTTTGAGAGATAAAATCTCTAAAAATTTAAAAAGTAGGTATTACTATTCATAACGGCTAGTTTGATCGGTTGTGGTGTGTGTTAGAACTCGATGTTGCGTACAACACACGCTATTGCATTATTCAAAGAGAAGCATACCGTAGAAGATTGTGGTGTTACAGCTGCCAAACCCGGCTGATGTCATTCCTACATTGGATCCTGAACCAGATCTTGTCCCTGAGCCTGTACCTACGGCTTCTGCTCTTCCTGTACCGAATCCTGAACAAGTTCCAACACCTACGAAACTATATCCTCACATTCCTGATGCTCCATCAAGGAATATAGGAGGAACCCACTGAATACCATAACTAGTCAGAGAACCCATTTATGTATAACAATATATATTCAACACAGATAAGGAAATCAATAAAAGGTTGCGCATAACTACTACCCCTACTCTCCCCACTACAACCCCTACCCATGGAATCCCAACCTCGTTCCCTCCTTACCCACCCTTAACAGAGCCAAGTATCAAAAGTACCTCAGGCCATGCCAGCCCCGACAACCTACGTTTCCTCAAACTGACGATCGATTCACCCAATCCTGGTGATCAAAACTACCTCAACCAATAGTACATGTCTGATCTCATAAGAGTCAGACCCAATAACCCTGTCACATGTAATTCAAAAATATATATAGCATGACATACCACAATGCAATAAACAAGAAATTTTATCAAGAATTTCACCTTTTCACAATTCAAGAATTAAATGCATGGAAATTGATATCATTCACATGGCATTATCACATCACAAAGCATATGTGCAATTATGAAATTGGAATACCCTAAAAGGTTCCTATCAAAAGCCAAAAAAATCACGCCTTTCTATATAGGGCCAATGTCTAATTCTCCCTTACAGCATCGGGTCATGGGTCACATATCGTAATTAATAACATCACACACCATGTGATCCACCAAGGTGGAAATCATATAAACTATAATCTGAGCAAAAGCACAACTGCAATTCACACCCAATGCAAAATGGTTCATCCCTCATACATGGGGCTGCAGGTACCCAAGAATAATTTAGAAACCTAATTCCAATTTCTACCTATCTCCGGTCTACCATATCCCAAATAGTAAAACCAACAGAAATTTAAATAGAAGTATCAATTTCATTAGAATCCATCAATACACTTCTACTAAATCTCTGTCAAAAACTCCTCTGATAACACTTTTTAACGACCCAGACCTGAAGAGACATTCAAATAGTACTAAATGGGTTAGGGGATACTACATTAGGCACACCTCCCCAAATTCCAAAGGCTGATGACTAGCAGCGAGGGTCCTTTAGGTATAGTGGAGAGTCTATACCCTCTCGGAGGATAATAATGGTACTGGTATGAGTATAATAATAATTATGCAGCGGATGAAACAACTCAGTATACTCAAATGAGACCCATAGAGAAGAAGCACAAAAAATATCGACAAATAGCATAAGCAATAAATATAACATCAGAAGTAGGATGTAAACACAACAACATGCGGAAAACCACTTTTAACTACTAAACAAATAGCAAAACATGCATCCAAAGAAGGTCATAAATATCCATATGTAAAGGCACCAATGGATAACCATAAGTATCTAAAAACATGCAAGCATGGTGATATAGGAATAAAGAAAAACTAGGTAAACTCTAGCTAAGTAAGACCTCAAGGTCCATACCATCTCCGTTCAATAGCTAATACATCCCAGCTCCTGAAGCTGGCCACTTTCTTGCATGTAAATCCATAAAGTCTACATGCATCCCGAAGGACCCATGAAGGGTGTGAGAAAAATCTCAGCAGGATACCACCCAATGGTGAATACCTAATATAAGTGTTTACGAAGGCATGCATTTATAAGGAAAATAGTTTATAGTTCGATGCAAAAATAAACACCAACTCCACTGGTGCTCACCAGCCACCACGGTGTGTCACCTGGTTCGGCAAACGCTAGAATCTCTGTCGTGTAACCCGAAACCATTTTCACCTGACACTGCTTGTCTCATGTACCGAAATCCCCAAGGCACACCCAATCATAGTATCCAGACACCTTTTTACTCTTGATACCTTGTGCCTCACGTACTGAAATCTCAAAGGCACGCCCCTGAAGTATCCCAGAGGAATAATGATGCATGTCCTCAAATAAACAACCGGATGGAAAACGATTTATGCCCTCAAATAAAGTAACTATAGAGACGGTGATATCCACCCTTAGATAAGTAACTAGAGGGATAGTGATACCTACCCTCAAATAAGTAACCAGATGGACAACGATATCTTCCCTCAAATCACGGCAAGGCTCAACCCCCAACCTGATAGCCTCAAATCTATCCCCTCGAGGCTCCTCACCTCTCATGTGTCTTCCTATGACAAGAAACCCCAACCAATGTACCTAAACCACATCTACGAGGGCCTCTACCCACATGAGTTGTCAAAAAACACATCATCAAGGAGTATCTCTATGTGCACACTACTCAAAGTATAGGGTTTTATGTAATCATCACAATAGAACCTAAGCCACCACACATCTGACACCTCGTGTCCCTATGACCATGCTGCTTAAGTTGATGGCCTCGCCATCCTAGTAACCCAGGCCATGCCAAACCTGACAGTCATCCTTCCTCAAGCTGACGTCCATGACGCCCAATCATGTGGTCAAAACCACCCAAAGTAACCCTGAGCCAAGCCCAACCTGACAGTCGTACTGCCTCAAGATGACGTCCATGATGCCCAATCCTGTGGTCAAAACCATCCAATGTAACCCGGGTCGATCCCAACCTGTGATCAACATCACTCAATAATATATGGGCTACTCCCATCAAAATCTGAAGGTTCTATCATATTAAATTCAGCATTTACATATATAACACATTAGAAAAACATTAATAGACAAAACATACTAGAAATTTGAATTGCACTAACCAGGTGGTGTCCCATACCAGCACTATAATAATGAAGCCTTTAACAATTTATATCAAGATTTAATAACTAAACTTAATAGTTTTAACCAAACAATTCAGGTACAACCATTTTGTTACCTTGGCCAAAATGCCCCGTATGAGCAACGACCTCTCACTCAACCTTGCTCAATCAAAACAGGACAAAGGGAATACCCAAATGTATCTAATAGGTCTAATAAATAAAATTAAGATGCAATAACAGATAAATTAGGTTCTCTCTCAAAATACCCGAATATGAGGGATAGTTCGTGCCACCAAAAGGTCTGCAAAAACACAAAATAATATATTCACCACCTACCAAAGAGTTATACAATCCTACACATCGGATAACATCCTTCTATTTTTCCTAAAACACGATAGATCTATAAAAGAATCAAAACCTCTCCAACCCCAATAACTCGTTCTAGAATAGTAATCACAAAAAATGGCTTAAGAGAAATCTAGGACTTACTTGGGGGTTCTAACGCATCCGATGGCAATAGAAACAGAGTTCAGACGGACGATCAGGGGAAAAAATGAGCTCCAACTGACTCTCTCACATGAGCCACGAGAGGGAGGAAGAAAAGAGATAAGAATAGGGAATCCAGAGTGGCCTGGAACATAAAAACCCTATCTTTATGTGGTCCCACGGTTACCCCACACGGTTTAGAAAACCTTGTGCCAACCGTGCAGTTGCCACTTCCACACTAAGAGACATCACACGACTTGTCCAGATGGTTTGTTCAGACCGTGCGCCAACCATGCAGTTTCTACTGTCTCACCCAGGGACTTTGTATGGCTTGCCTGCCAGGTTTTTTCAGACCTTGTGCCAACCGTGCGCACTTACACAACCTCTACAACTTTTAAAAGTTTTTCCCCAAAAAGAAGTCAAAATTTCAAACAGGATCGAGATTTTGACCCGTTCTAAAAACTCTGGTTCAAACACTAATTATTACTAATTAAGACCAATTATTACTAATTATTACTATTTATTAGTAATTTTTAATATTTAAAACTATTTATTACTATTTATTACTAATTATTCATAATTATTACTATTAATTACTATTTGTTACTATTTAATACTATTACTATTAATTACTAATTATTACTATTTATTACTGATTATTACTAATTATTACATATTATAGTTTAGTACTGTTTATTACTATTTATTACTAAATATTACAAAGTATTACAAAATATTACTAAATATTACTAAATATTACTAATTATTACTAATTATTACTAATTATTACTAATTATTACTAATTATTGCAAATTATTGCAAATTATTTCTAATTACTACTAATTATTTCTTTTTATTGCTAACTATTACTAATTATTACTAATTATTACAAATTATTAATAATTGTTCTTATTTATTCCTAATTATTCTTAATTATTTCTTAATTATTTTTAATTATTCCTAATTATTCATAATTAGTCCTATTTATTACTAATTCTTCATATTTATTCATTTTTACTACTAATTATTCATTTTTATTCCTATTTATTACTAAATATAACTATTTATTCCTATTAATTCCCATTTATTCCTAATTATTCATATTTATTCCTATTTATTCCTATTTATTCCTATTTATTCTTAATTGTTGATAATTATTATTAATTATTGGTATTTATTCGAATTTATTGATAATTATTGCTAATTAATCGTATTTATTCTTATTTATTTGTATTTAATCTTTTTTATTCGTATTTATTCGTATTTATTCGTATTTATTTGTATTTATTCGTATTTATTCGTATTTACTACTATATATTCGTATTTATACTTATTTATTACTATTTATTTCTATTTATTACTATATATTACTATTTGTTCCTAATTATTCCTAATTATTCCTAATTATTGCTATTTGTTACTAATTATTTCTATTTATTACTAATTATTCATATTTATTACTAATTATTCATATTTATTACAAATTATTCTTATTTATTACTAATAATTCCAAGTTATTCCTACTTATTACTAATTATTCCTATTTATTACTACTTATACGTAAGTATACTTATTTATTCCTAATTATTCATATTTATTTCTAATTATTCTTATTTATTGCTAATTATTCCTATTTATTGCTAATTATTCCTATTTATTCCTAATTATTACTAATTATGCATATTTAACACTATTTATTACTAATTATTCATACTTATTACTAATTAATCCAATTTATTACTAATTAATCGTATGTATTACCTATTATTACTAGTTATTCCTATTTATTACTAATTAATCTTATTATTAATAATTATTCCAATTTATTACTAATGATATTTATTTGTTACTAATTATTACTATTTATTACTAATTATTTAAAATTTGAACTAATAATTTCAATTTATTATTCCAAAAAAATACTGCTAACAAAACAATTTAAATTTAACATAATTACAACTAATCAAAAATAATAATAATTAACATAAAAATGAAATAAATACTAAAATACATAAAATATAAATACCTTTAAACTTGATCTCCTATTGATGTTGATGGCTTCACAACATTTTCGTGAAAAATAACTAACTCACTCAAATTTTCACTCTCAAAATAGAGTTCAAAGAGATAAAGAGAGTAATAATTGAGAGGAGGATTTTAAAAAATGGATGGGGTATATATAGGTCGGATTAGTTTCGACGGTACTATTTGTGACGGGCTACCGGTCGCAAATAGTATTTCTAGCGACGAGACCCATCGCAAAAACATTCCCCCGCATTAATTACAGACGGTAGTTAAAGGAGTATTTGTGACGGGTCCCATCGCAAAAGGAACCGGCTGACACACTTTTTGCGATGGGACAACATCCCCTCGCAATAAACCTATTTACCGCCTCCAAGTATTTGGAAAAGGTCCCGTCGGAAATACCCTCCAACCGATGCACTATTTGTGATGTGGGAATACCTCTATTGCAAATAACCTTCGCACTGTTTGGCGCGCAAACCATGCCAAACTATTTGTGATGGGACCCCAAATCTCATCACAAAAAACCATTTATTTGCGACAGGCATAATCCCCAGTCGCAAAAAGATATTTTTCTCGTAGTGATCATTCATGTTGGTGGTAAAACGGACCCAAATGGGATCTTATTGTAATGATTGAATGAATAATAAAAATCAATTTAAAAATGGTTATATTAATGAAAAAATTATTAATGATTTAAAAAATAATAATATGGTGGTAAATAATATTTATGTAGAGGTATAAGAAGAAAAAAGGAATGGATGATAAGGTAGGTGAAAATACTTATATAAAAGGATTTAATCTTCTCTTGGACACCATTATCATTTAAAAGGTATTTGGGAAATATATATGTACATGAAGTTAATAAGGTGGGTAAGATTTATTTGGTTAAATTATTAGGTATATTATAGTACAAAATTATAATTTTTATAGTATATTTGATTGTTGGTGGAATGATCCTTGTATAAGCAAGGGGCGTGACACTCTGGTAAATACATTTGGATTTAAAATAATTTAAAGTAATTATCATGGGAAAGTGGAAAAAATATACCAAAATGTGATTATAATGTTATATAATCTATTAATTTAACACCCAATTTTAACCCTTTTGACCCTTACCAGTGTGACAATGTATTACCATGGTGACATATTTCTATGAAAAAAATTATGATGATGTTATTAAATAATATTTATTATGAAAATTTTAAATTTTAAATTCATTTTTGAATATTCAAATCATGTATGTGGTAAAAATTAAATTTTACGTAATTACATAAAAATGATATGAAAAACATGTTTTTGAAAAATACCTTTTTAAGAATATAAATAGTTTTAAAAAATATTCTATAGAATTGATTCTCAATAAAATTGTTGTCATATAAATAAAAAATTAGAAATATGTGAATTAAAACCCCATCAAAAATTGATCATAACATTGAAATTAAATTACTAATGAAATGACAAAAATATTTTTTTAGAATAAAATTAAAATTATGTTCCAAATAATTTTAAATTGATTATAAATCATGAAGAGGATTTTAGATATTTTTTTAATTCATTTTATAGCATATATTTTTTAAATAAAATAATTTCAAAAACCATTAATCAAATCATATATAATGATGTTGTAAATGTAATTGTATTTGTAAAATTATATTTTTTCACTATTAACCAAAAGAATCAATCTTTCTTTTTTGAGAAATTTCTAAAATATTCACTAAGATAATTTCTTTATGTTCAATATCCATTTTTATTAAAATAATGATATAAATTTTTTAAAAATTAATTTTATTATAACAATTCATAATGTCAAAAGGAAAATTCCAAAAAACAAAAAAAAATTCAAAATGATTCAATACATTATTATGAAAATAAATATTATTATCGTTAATAATTATAAATTTAACTAAACCAAAAACATAATTAAAGCTCCTTTATACATATTCATAAGATTTAATTTTTAATTAATAATTTGAAAAAATCATAGGTGATGGTTCAACTAACATGGATCTCGTAGTGAATTCAACAAACATGAACTTCTACCACATCCCATTTTAGTCATGTTTCCATTGTTATTGTTTATCATGAGATTTTTCTTGGGTAAAACCCATGGAATATAAATCCTTTTTAATACTATGCAATTTATTTTAGTAAGTAATATTTCTACTACCTAATTCCATTTCATCACATTTAAATATAAAATTCAAAAAAAAATTATCATTATTAATTCATAAAAAAATAATAGTTCTGTTTTAACAGTTATTGGAATTTATTTTATTTATATAACATGGTCTTTTTAGATTATTGTTTCTTTTGAAAGACACTATTTTCTAAAATATTTTTTTAAGGAGGCATATTTACCAAAATCAAGTTTTTTTACAAGCCCACCATTAACTCATCTATCCAAAGAAAAATATGATGACATAATTGAGGGGGAAGTGCATTATAAGTTTCCTATTATTATAGGTTATTACAATTTATTTATTTTGGTTTTTCGATTCCACACTCATTCCCCATATAAGTTCAAATACAATCATCCAAGAAATGGGATGTTCCATTATTTATAACACACTTGGGACAACATATAATCCTTCATATTCATCATTAAGATTGTTGGTGGTGGAGTGGGATATGTTATTTGTTATGTTACATTATATATAAATTAATATCCCAATGGAATGGATCCAAAAATATAAAAAAATACCTATAAATTATTGATCTATCATAAGACATCAGTAATGATACAACACACACTAGCAACTTTTTCTTGGGAATGTTTTCAATATGAAATGGGGATAGATTTAATGATTCTACAATAGTTGCGAAACATGTTAGAGGGAAATTAGTACTAAAGTGGTCTATGTAAAATTGTCATTTTCATTATCATTTTACCACTATATCAAAACATTTATCGCTGGTCTGATTAGCCGGTGTACTTATCATAGAAAAGAATTCCATCTAAATTATGGATAGGTTGGAATTAGCATCTATGATGTGGATATAATTCGTAGAGATCCAATTTTTGGATAGATATATGTTAACAAAATAATTCTGCCTCTAATGAAAAATATAATCAAATTTCAAATGGGTGTCATTAAGAATGAAAATTGTATGTGAGTTTACATACTATTTGACAAATATAGTTATAATTTTATAAGAAATAATGGAAAATTATTATACCCAAGGAGGATATGAATCTATGAAACCCATAAGACCCGAGGGTCCCCATATTACTATATGTATAAATTATAAGGGGGATTATATTATGAGTAGGCGTGTTAGTAATTTCATAATGTTGATTGATAGCTAGGATTGTGGATTTTTTTTCCATGTTCACTAGTAGGTACACACACTAATTATGATATTAATGTCAGAGTTAGGAGTACTATTTTTATGATGGTAGCATAACTGGTGATTTGTAATAGAAATAATTTATTTATACTATTTTCAATGAATTTATACTAGATCATAAGAAACATAAAAAATGGGAAGGCTTTATTCAAGATCATCACCTTATTTCATTAAATTTAGGTCTACATCACAGCTCATCTAGAAGGATATGAATTTATCAATGTCAAGAGTATTATAGGTGATATTTAATGATTTATATGAAAATTATTTCTGTTTTAATGATTATATAATTTAGTTAATGTGACATTTATGGTATTTTATGCTTTCAAAATAGATTTCTCTTCATGCCACATCGAACACGAACAAGAAAAATAACTAACAATGTAAATAAAACTCCTGAAAAGAAAGAAAGTTTAATTACATTAATGGATGATTTGATGAAAATTATAATATATCATAATAAATCCATGAGGTATATTCACCTTGTCGGTTTCAACAAAAAAATTCATGGCATACTAAGTAAAGTACTTTTTTTTTCAATGATGTCCCAAAAATAATTGACACCCAATTATCCCATGGAAAATATAGTTGATTCATATATTGGAAGATATGAACAGCCATTTACCATTATTTCTATGTGAATAACTATTTCATTAGTTTTCAATTATTTTTTGATTTTGATCTATTCCTGCACCAATAGTATTTTGTTGAGTATAGTAGACCATGTCAAAGAATCATGACAATCAAATCGAAAGGGGAGAATGTGAACCTTATAGAAATGATGTCTTGAACTCCATAGAATTATAAGGCACAAATAATTCATCATTATTAATAAATTCATTAAAAATGATTGAGATATGTGGATCCATCCATCTATATTTCAATAGTAGCTCCTCAAATAACCATCTCGATTATCAACAAATTGTAGAGAACATGGGATGAGTGGGATGGTTGGAGGAGTATCTCTAATTTGAGGAAATTTCAGTCACCATTTAGCTGAAGAAAGTCACTATAATATATCTTGATGAAATTCACATCTTCTCCCAATATCACTTTTCAAAAATCAACCTTCGGTAGTCAATGATGATATTAGATTACAAAAGGATATAGTCTGTTCCATTGAAGTGCATACTTTTTATTCCCCCTGAGTATCCTGATTGATGGATCTTGAGTGGATTAGTTATAATATTTAGGAATCTAAATATTATGATACTGATTAAGATGTAACCTACTAGGAAATGGATACCACTAAAGAATCAAAGACTACCTGGACATCATCTTCAATGAAGGTAATTATTATTCAAGTTAAACTCCATAAACAATCATAAACATTAAAAATGAATTTTTCTTTATGTATCATAGAAAAATATATATGCTTCATAATCATCAAGGTCCCAAGAATACTAATATCGAGGAACATGGATTGGGATGTTGGATAACCTAAGTAGAAATATTGAAAAATTCCAAATTTCTAAACATATATAATAGTTTAAATAATGTCCTAAATTTTTTTAAATGTATTCCTTATACCACCATTTTTCATTCCCTTATAACACTCTTCTCAATGGATGTTAACCAGTTAGAACAGAAGATATTACTAGAACTCCAACTTTTCATAGGACTGGAAAGTAAATCATTTTCCTAAAAAATTATTATTTAGTATCATTAAACCTATATTATACATATTTTTTCTTAATTGGGAATTGGGGTATGATCATAGATTTTAAGGGATATAAATACCCAAAGGCCCATGATCCCTATCCATCAAGTACAATATCAAACTGAGATAGTGAACCACCATATCTAGGAGGGATTACAGATAGGTCTAGGAATGAATGTTTTGGACAACACCTCAATACATTTAGATTTGGCGATTGATCTCATCATAGTCATTGAATTTTTATTTTAATTCATAAAGTCAGTTGTTAATACATTCATTGTTCCTTTTTTTTAAAGAATTTCTATTTTGTGATAAAATGGTTTTTTATCTCCGAAAATGGATGTTAAATTTTTATGTGGATTGTCCTTCAAGGGTTCGATTAATACACATTGAAACATGATTTAGACATAGGGTCCATGGATCCTCTAGAGGGTATAGTTACCCGAAATCTATATATGACTTTTATGGTTCATACACTATGATGGTTTCATGATGAACATGAATTAGATCGAAATTATGAAGCAACATTAGTTATTAAAGATGGTCATACCTCAATAAATGAATTTTTATGACTGAAAATGGAGATTCACTTATTGTATCATCTGATAAGGTGACAAATATTATAGAATTTAATAACCTGGATTGAAAAGGTGAAAATTTAAAATTATTTTCATCAATTAATATATACTATTTCTAATATCCTCAATTTTTCATGCAGTATTTCCAAACAAAAAACAGAGGCACCAATTAATGAAACTTTTATCCAAATAATTTATCTTTGAAAAAATGTAAATGGTGTAGCTATTCGAATGTTTGTGTTCTCAATGAGTGGAGAACATTTGGTTATCATGAGAAAGCTGATCTGAGAATATGTTTTAGTATCCAAGGGTTTCATTGAGTTAGATCTTGAGTTTGATTCTTTTTGATAAAATTCATCATATCATGTTTTTAACAGAATTTATTGTTAGTCAAAAAAACTCACATGGAGTGACTGACTAGTATAATATAGAATCTCAACTATATTTTCACAATAATTAGATATAGTGGGTTCAACTAAGATTCCACCCATGTCTCATCATATGATATTTTCAGTGATTCAGAGGAAGTGTATACATCAAAATTGGGCCTCTATAGGTTTCAAATATAATCTCTTTTAGATAACCTCATGGTTATGGAATTTCAATAATTTTGTGTGTGTATGTGTGGTAGAAGAGAAAAAATGTATTTATGATTTAGAAATAGTAATTTACATAATTTATGGGGAGAATAGATGATCATCAGAATATGCTTGGATATAAAAAATGGAGAGAATATGTTTTTTCCATAGTTGGGATTTTATGACCTATAGAGGATGTTCAGGCTATAGATCTACTTAAACATCAATACAACATTGATTAATGCATGTAACCCATTGGTCAACTCTACTATTTGGTATAATTACACATATAATAAATATGATCATTTGTTTATTAGATTTTTAAAGAGAGACTGCAAATTATGTATACCCTCCCACTTTTTGTGTATGATTAAAAAAATTCATGTTTTAAATGTATTTTATATTTCTTGAATCTTGTTGTTTCTTAAACTATTAAAATATTACAATTTATTATATTAATAGGGGACGAAAACATTAGAATTTAATATATATTAAAATAAAATAAAATTTTGTTTATAGAACCATAATATAAACATACATATGTCACATGATAATGGGAAATAAAATTTTTTTATATGAGGACTATTCTTCTGGATTTATATTAGAAGGATAGATGTATGACCCATTTGGAATATTAAAAGGTATATATCCTAATTTGATCAATGATCAATGGAGTTACTATAAAATAAAATTATAATTTTATTTTCTCCACACATTTAATCATATTTAATATGTCTACATAGAATAGGAAGATGATATAAATTTTTCCTTGATCTACAAACATTGTGAGAATATATTGAATTTTTATAGGGGAAACTGGTGGTTCTAATAAGATTTTGTTTATTTTCTTTTACTATAAAATTTATCCAATGTTATGAAATGGAATTTCATAGAATATATAATAAAATATTTTTCAGAATCCATGCTTTATAGGTTTTCATCATGATAATATTTTTACCTTTATCTCTTCAAAATGATCTATGTTTCTCTTCTATTATTCCATGTGACTTATAAGAGATTATTGAACCAACTTATTCTCTGACCTACCATAGACGTTTTTCAACATGATGAGTAATATATATCTTCCCTATGATATTTTAGGTCCCTGTAACTCATTCCACTGAGGGTACTAGAGTTTAAGATCTAATTATTCTTTTTTAAATTATGGTTTAAGAATAAATTCATACAACATTGAAAAAAATGATTCATATTATATAGTTATAAAGGGAATGTATAGCTGATATTAAAGATGAAATATGTACTATATAGATTCCCTCAGGGAACATAGTGCATTAAATATAAGTTCATAGTGATTAAAACCATTGTAAATTGAAAAACCCAATAGTTGTTCTATATGATAGTAGGATTTCAACATATTTTGAACTGGGGTTGAAGGTGAAATAAATCAAAACTTGTGTTAAATGAATTCAAAAATGGTAAAATGATAATGGGTAGGATATAATGAATATGTACCATATTTGAATTCACATTGATATTACATTACCATTAAACTAGTATAGAAAATATAACTGATAATAAAATTATAATTGTGATTTCAAATATTTTTTTTTGAAGGGACATAATGTTAATGGATTTTATTCTCTACGATAAAAGTATCCCTCTAGATGATTATCAGTGTTCCAGATACATGATACATTTACCATTAGTGACTAAATGAATATTTTAATATTACAGAAAAATATTTCTAACAGCCTTGGAATTATTATAGTGATTCAAACCCACAATTTAAACAATATGGTATATGTGAAGAGGATATTATACAAATAATTAGAATACAATGATTAAGAATTTACTTTGATTGAGCCTTTTTGAAATTTTAGGGGGAGTTTAAGAGGATGAGGATTTATAGATGGGTCTAGAATATGTTACGTAGAAATTACCACCTATCCAAAAATGATAATAATTACACCTCTTGTAGTTAACGATATGGTATAATAATTCTCATACAAGTACATGTTTGATTATTAAAAGACCCGATATGTATTACTAATCTTAAATGCTAAGATATTTGGAGGAATGGGATATAAACTGATCATGTAGTTTGGTCAAAACGAATATTTCTTCAACATCACTATATATTCTAAAACAATTTTAATCAAGACACATGGAACTCTATGAATATATCACTATGACGATTTTTCTGGTATATAGTGGAAAATAGAATGATTTAATCCTAATTTATAGAAATTGAATGAAAATTTATATGAATTCAGAAGAATAAAAAGGGTATAATGGTGTATTAAATGTGATGAATTATTTTGACTATTTTTTAGATAAGACATACAGGAATCAATATTTTTCCAATAATAACCTTAATCCATTACAAGATTATATTTTTTCATATTCAAAAAATATCTTTTATGGGGTGAGGTGGGAAACCATACACACCCTAACCTGAAAACAAAATAGCCCAAAACATATTCAAATTTCAAATTAAAAAAAAATTATTCCCAATGATTATAGTGGACACCACTAGAATGGATGCTACATTAATATCCTCATTGGAAGAAACTAAAGTCAAGGAAACCAAAACCACTATTATTGGAATGTCGTTACCTCTTGGGAGAAGTGGAAAAGTAACCAAAAAACATCCAAATAACTTGAAAAACATCATACAACAAGCCATGGATCATCAATGTAGACGGAATAAAAACATTTAGCCAAAAATAGTAGGTAAATGAAAATAAAAGTTATAAAGAATAAAATCAAATATGGGGGATGAAAAAGCAGAATACCACCACTACAAGGCCATATGAATCAACCAGAATATGTAGTAGGGAAAAAAACTAGTGGAGATGAGTCCCAAACAAAATGCAAAGTCACCAACGCCATATAAAACCCCAATAATTACACCTTAATGATCTGAGAAGATACCAATAATGATAGGAATAGAATAAGAGTATAGGACTGTGAATGGGAAAGTGTGGAACAGCCACTAAACAATGCACCAGAAAAAACTTATTCCACTAGTGAAGCTTTATGGAAACACAAAATGGGGTTTAAAAATTATGGTTCACGTGACAAGGGAAGTGGTTGTTGTATATTGGGGAAATGAATTTCTACAAAAATATAATAAAAATGAAACTAGAAGTCCCCAAACACCATCAGAAAACCCAAAAAAAATTAAAAACCATCACCGATGGTAGAACACAACTTGATAGTATCCCTCCTAAGAAACATCAAAATAGAAAGAAACTAATAGCCACATTATGATAGGTCATAATGAGAATGTGATGATTAAAACATTGAAACAATGGAACATGATTGAAATAATATAACAAAAAACAGATCTAGCTTGTTTATATGGGAAATTATAATGAAACTATTGAGAGTCCTGGTGATAGAAGGAATGAAATGGTATTTTAGTATTTGAGGTTTCATTCACCCATAATGTAACACCCCGACCCCTCTAGGCTGGAGCCAGTGCATTACATGTGATATTGTAATTGTTATAAGGAATGAAAATCCCAATGGAATGATCAATTTAGTAGCCTTGAAGAAACTAGATACATAGATGTTGTTCAAATTACATTGGAAATGTTTATAAAATACAATACATAATGAAACTAAAAACTGCATCCACAAGAACTCAATAAAAGATCTCTTATCTGTCACCTGTTGAAAGTAAAAAATTAAAGGGGTGAGCTCAAACGCTCATTAAGGGTTTAAAATAGCAGAAGCATGTTTACAATAATAAGTTAATCATAATAAATCTAATATAATCAATATGGAATAGTGAATAAATTAAAAACTAATTCCATTAATAATCTGAGAATGAAACTGCATCCATAGATTTTGTCATAGTTAAAACCTCATGGATAATAATAATAACTTGTAATGAATAAATAAAATTATTATTAATTGGATGTCATGTACCTGGCACATGAAACCATAATACCGTTAAAATGGTTTAGTTCTGGGGGTGGAAACCCGTCTGATTTATGGAAACAAACTCTAAGGGTTTGTCGCCAATTGATTTGTCTCACGAGACCTACCGATGCATCGAGGGGATGTAGCGGGCCCAACCCACTACTTAATGTCCAAAACATTCCTTATACATTGATTCAATACAAGATAAATATGGATTTTCAATATCTGTATAGAGAAGAGTTTACAGATTCATCAATATTTCCATAATTAAAATAACTTTCCAAAATAAAAACCATATGGAAAATGGTATATGGTTTAGACAACAACATATCAATGATATGAGATTATGGATATTTATTATCAACATAATTTCAAATGAAGAGTGTTCTCAAATGGGTAGTAGGTATACCAAATAAGGGTTATTAGAAGCACAATACAAGGTTAGTCACAACAAAATAGTAGTTGAGACAAAGACTCTTACCATAATGTAAACAGTCGCATCATATGACCAGAACGTAATAAACCTCAAATAAATAATTGAATGACATGAATATAAATATAATCATGTTATTATATACCAAATTTTAGTTGACATATAACACATACATGAGATAAGTGTCAAACAATGAAAATCTAACAGAAATGAAAGTGAGATGAGAAACCCCTTACAAACATTTCGGTATGGTAACGAGTGTTATTGTGAGGGCTTAATGAGAGGTAAAGGGGTATTACATTATTTATATATCAGAATAAAAGTATGGGGGAGGTGAGAAAACATAACCCGTCATTAGGAATTAAAAAAAATGGCACAACATAGGGGAGATTCTTGAACAAAAGTGAGAGAGAGGATACCTTACCTTTTTCTTGAGTGTGTTCTTCGTTTGTTTTAATGACCTAAATAACAAAATTTAAATTCAGTAACTAAAAATTACAGAAACTCCTATACATGTAATTTATTTAGTATAACCATATTAGGTTCATTCATGGCCCTTTTAATGAGTTTAAGAGGTTCAATTGTTTTTGTTTTCGAAGCATTTTCTTCATTGGTTTTCATGTTTCGTTTACTTTCTCTCTTGAATGGAAGTTCATTTTGAAATGTGGATAAATATAAAGATTTGTTAATATATATTATTAGTGAAATTAAAGATATATAAATGATCTTATAATGATTATAGTTTATATGCATGAGGATGAATCATTAGTTAAATGTTTTTGATAAACGCATGGATTTATCTTGGCTGTTTTGTATACAATGAACTCGTTTTATATTATTATTCCGTATTCTGAGTGTGTAAAGATTCCAGAAAATTAATGAGACTAAATAATTCTATTCTTATCTGGTTCAAGAATTAAAATGGTCGCAGGACCAGTAATGATGATGAAAGTGAAGAATGAAACTCTGTCGTCCATAATGGTTATAAATTGGAACCTCCTAGATGTTGATTTCATTTCTAAAAATAAAAGGGAGGGAGAAAGGATATTGATTATAGTTCTTCCATTAAAATGATATAATTATTGTATATATATCTTACTATAGTATATCATGGTCATTTGGATAGAGGAGGTGAGGAGATGAAAATAAAAGAGATGAACTTGAAAATAAAAGAAAAGTTGAGAGATCCCTTATGAAAATTCGGCAGCCTAACGGCGTCACATAAAATTTCATAAAATAAAATGAAGAGAAAAAAGGGTATACCTTTATATTGAAATTAAAAGGACAGTAAGAAGAATAAATAAAATCAAACCCCAACATATGAGAAAGAAATTTCAAATAGCTATGATAAAAGAAGTGTCGACTTAATTAAGAGAATAAAGGATTCCCTTACCTTGTAAAATAACTCCTAGATCATGAAGGATGGGATCTTGCGGGCTACGGGACACCTTGAGAGGAATCCTAGGGAGGTAAAAACACCATATCTTCGTGGATGAGGTATTTTTAATGAATGAAAATGAATGGATGAGTGGGTATTTATAGATAAAGAGAGGCAATTGTTTAATAATTACAAAGGGACACCTCATTAGTGGTTTTTTCCAAAAAATGGTCTTTCCAATGATATTTTCCCATGGTTTTGTCCACCTAGGACACCTCATGTCATACGTTACTATTCAAAAGTCGACCATACTTTTATATTTAATTATAAAATCATTATGATGTTATTAAACTACCGAAAACTGAAAACTGTATTGTTACTATTCATGAAAAATTCATGTATTTTAGAAAAATCCCAAAACTTTACCCAACCATTTTTCGACGTGTAGAATTAAAAAAATCCATATTTTGAAAATAATTTTCTAATCATTTTTAATTTAATTTTTAAATAAAGTCATAGTTAATTCGGAAAATAAAAATCTTAAAGGTGCAATTAGTTTTATTTCTCATTGAAAAACTAATTAATATCTCATTATCTTATTACCTTAATAAAATAAAAAATTATTATTATTTAATATTCATAAGGGTCATATTACTATTCATATTAATATTCATAAAGGTATGTTACTATTCACCAAAAATCAAGTTTGTTCTATCCGACTCCAAATGACTTTCTGATCGCCACTCTAGATGACCATTTTTCGAAATTCATAACATAGAAGTAGAAAATTTATATTTAATGTCTAGGTTTTAACTATCTCCTAAATAACCTAGTGTTGTTTTAAAGGAACACAATGATTAATAGAATGTATTTAATCGAAGAATACAATAAAATGTTTGGGGTTATATTATTCCCTCCTTCAGAAATTTCATCCACGGAATATTATGTATATAGCCTACCAAAATGGTGTGGGGGTTCTTCTTCATGAAATCTTCTGGTTCCCATGTCGCTTCCTCTATATTCTAATTTCTCCAAAGAAATTTTACTAGACGAGTTGTTCGATTTTTCAATACCTACTCCCTTATGTCGAGAATCCTGATAAGATTTTCACAGTATGACAAATTAGGTTTGAGTTATATTTCTTCATATGTGAGTACATGCGTTGTGTCTGGAATGTACTTCATTAACAATGATGCCTGGAACACATCATGAACTCTGGAGATATTTTTCAGAATCTCTAAATGGTAAGCTATAGCTCTGATTCTTCCCAAAATTTCAAATGTTCTGATGTACAAGGGGCTCAGTTTCCCTTTCCTACCGAAACATATGACGCCCTTCCATGGAGATACTTTTAGAAATACATTATCTCCCACTTGAAATTCCAAGTCCTTTCTCTGGTTGTCAGCAAAACTCTTTTTCCTAATTTGGGATGCTTTAATATGGGATTGTATTTTCATCACATTTTCCGTGGTCTCTTCAATATTTTCTGGGCCTATAAGTTTCCTTTCACTAACATCATCCCAACAAGTTGGAGTTCGACATCTCTTTCCATATAATGCTTCATATGGATCCATTTGAATACCTGAATAGAAACTATTATTGTATTAAAATTACACCAAAGGCAAGAATTGATCCCACATACCTTGGAAGTCAAGATAACATTACCTCACTATATCTTATAGTGTTTGAATAGTCCTTTTATATTGTCTGTTGGTTTTGGGGTGATATGTGATACTCATATGAAGCTCAGTATTCAAAGCCTTCGGGAGACTTTTCAAAATTTTAACGTAAACCGAGGATCTTGATTAGAGACAATTGATAGAGGTGCACCATAAAGTCTCAAAAATTCATAAACATAATGTCTTTCCAGGTGCTCAAGTGGTAAATCCTCTCTTATTGGAATGAAATGTGATGTTTTAGTGAGACGATAAACAATTAACCATATTGCATCATTCCTTCTAGGGGTCCTCGTAGTCCAGTGAAAAAATACATCTTAATGTTATCCCACTTCCACATAAGAATAGGTAGAGGTTGCATCAATCCTTTTCGATGTTTTCTATCCGCCTTCACTTGTCGACAATCTAGACACCTTGACACGTAGTCGGCAATTTCTCACTTCAAATTATCCCACCAAAATTATTCCTTAAGATCTCTATACATCTTAGTGATACCTGGGTGTATAGAGAAGTTTTGAGGTATGAGCATCGTCTAATAGTTCTACTTTTAGCTCAGGTACTGATAGAACACATAACCTCTTTCCAAACTTCATAACTCCTTCTTCACGCATGAAATCAGCCAGTCTCCCATCCTTAACTACATTAATTTTTTGAGCATATTCTCATCATCAGATAGAGAAATTTTTATCTTCTCAAGTAATGATGGTTTATCAATAATTTGAAAGAGGAGTGATGTTTACTCTTCCTTAACAATTACCATATCTATCATCAGTATATCCATAAACATAGGTTCTCTTTCAATCCTTGTTTGAGTCAAAAGGCCATGATCTTTCTTGCTTAATGCATCTACCACCTTATTTTTCATTCATGGGTGGTAGTGTATTGAAGAATTGTAATCCTTTTGTAACTCAAGCCATATTATTTTCCTCATGTTGAGTTGTTTTTTTGTGAAAATATATTTCAAACTCTTGTGGTCCATATAAATCTCACATCTATCTCCATAGAGATAATGCCTCCACATTTTTAGAGCAAATATTACTACTGCTTACTCAAGATCGTGAGTTGGATAATTTTTCTCACAAGTCTTCAACTGTCTTGATGCATAAGCAACAAATTTATCGTTTTGAATAAGGATATAACCCAGTACATTCTTTGATGCATCGTTGTATGTTAAAATACATCACTACCAGATGGAAAATTTAAAATTGGATCATTGAACAATCATCTTTTCAATTCATCGATGCATTCTGTACATTCTTTTGTCCACACAAACATAACTCCTTTAAATGTGATCTTGGTTCACAGATTGGCCTGTCGGGAAAAATTTTGTACGAAACGTCGATAATAACCTACTAAGCCAATAAAGTTGCGTACCTCGGTTATGTTTGTTGGAATGGGCCAATCATGGAATTACTTTTTCATCACAGTATCAACTAGGATTCCATCATTAGAGACAATATGGCCCAGAAAAGAAACTGATTGAAACCAGAATTCGCACTTGCTAAAATTCCCATATAATTAATTTCTTATAAGAGTTCTCAGAATAAATCCCAAATGATTCTTATGGTCTTCATAGATTTTTGAGTATACAAGGATATCATCAATGTATACCATAAAAAATTTATCAAGATATTCCTTGAAAACTCTATTCATTAAATCCTTGAAAATAGATTGTGAATTCGTCAGTCCAAAAGGCATCACTGTAAACTCGTAATGCCAATACCTGGTTCGAAATGCTATCTTCAGAATATCTTCTTTCCTCACACTCAGTTGATGATATCCAGATCGAAGGTCAATCTTTGAAAAGTATTGAGCTCCATCAAGTTGTTCAAATAAATAATCAATCTGGGGCAGAGGATACTTATTCATTATTGTAATAGCATTGGTTTCTTTGTAATCAATGCATAACCTCATGGATCCATCTTTTTTCTTTTACAAATAAGACCAGGGCTCCCCATGGAGAAACACTAGGTTGAATTAATTCTTTGTCACTCAACTTTTCTACTTGTTTCTTTATCATGACTAACTCCATAGTGGTCATTTTATATGGGGCCTTTGATATGGGTCTTTCACTATGAATTAAGTCAATGAAAAAATCAAGTTCCCACTCTGGAGGATGTCCAGGTAAATCCTATGGAAACACATCAATGTATTCTTTTACTATATGCACATCTTCAATTGAAATATTTCTTTCCTAACCCATAGATATGGGGTTCTCTTCCTCTCCAAGAATTGAATTCAATAGAGCTATTGGGGGTGGGTCTAGATAAAAATTAGATAGCGAAGTCTCCGCTCTAAAGGTAAGAGATTCTGCACAATTTTCAAAAATTGTAACTTTGTTTTTCTTGTAATAAATCTTCTTATCATAATTTTACAGCCAATCCATACTAAGAATTATATCAAATTCAGTCATGGGTATGATGATAAGGTTATAAACTAAAGCATTTTTTGGTGTTTAGAGGGAGACTAGTCGACATGCCTTTATTGCAATGATACATCCCATGGGTGTTTTGACTAACAAATCCTTTATTAAATAAAATTACACATATCTAATCTTTGTGGAAAACTAAGAGGAAATAATTGAATGTGATGATCCAAAATCAAATAAAGTGTTGGCTAAGTTTGAGGAAATAATTAAAGTACCTGCCACCACATCACTAGGAACTTCAACCTCTGTGGTTGTAATCGTGTAGGCTCTCTTTTGCTCTCTTGGATTTTTCTGAGGCATGTTTCCTTGATGCTTAGGACACTCATTTCCATAGTGTCCAATCTCTCTGCAATTGTAGCATTGAATATCATTGAATTGTTTCTTCCCCATCCATTAATCAGATCAATGGCCGTTTTCTCCACAGTTATAGCAGACTCCCATGACTTTCAAGAAATTTCCAAGATGATTCATTCCACAGTTCACACATAATGGGAATAGATTTGTTCCCTTGCTCTTCTTTGTTGATTCTCATTTTCCTTTTTTATCAGAGTATCGCATCTTATCAAGGTTTCCTTTGAAAATATTTGATCTAGCAAATTCCCTGTCTGTTTTGATGGCACTTGATACAATTTCATCATATGATGAGAATGATTGAGAAGCCAGTGCCCTTCGAAGACTTCTATTAATACCTTCAATGAAATGATCAATCTTATCATCCGAGTCAAATTCTTAATCCACGGCATACCTGGCCAGCCTTCTGAAGGTAGCCTCATACTCTGCAACACTGTCTTCTTCCCTTTGGTTTAATCCAAGGAACTTCCTCTTCATTTAAGTTTGTTGCTGACGAGGGAAATATTTTTCAAATAATATTTCATTAAAAGTCATCCATTCCATATCTTATATTTCTTATTCCTCCATAGTATTTTGAATCCGGGGCCACCTTTGACCAGCATCGCCAATGAGACAATATACTGCTTGTACTAACATTTAATTTTTATTACAACTTAACCCCATGAATATATTTTCAAGGGACTTTATCCATTGCTCAGCAACCACTAGATTATTAGTCCCTCTGAAATATGGGTGCTTCTGCTGCATGGAACAATCCAACACAGGTGTGGAATGGTTATTTGTTACAACTTGAGTAACTTGTCCCAATATGTTCATGATATGATCTACTCTAATGTTGAGTGTGTTGACTTGCTCAATAGGGAGATCCCTACCTTACCCACGAGTATTGAATCCCCTTCTTCAATGAAACTCCATTTCCAAATAATGGGATACACTATGTTATTTTATAAATCTCAAATAGAAAAGAACTCAACATAGATTGAAATTCTATACTTTGCTAATCTTATAAACATGGTTCCTCTATGGAAAAATTGACATTAAACTCCTTCATAATGGTTTGTAAAGAAAATATGAAATATCCTAAGCATATAACTCGGGAGTGTCGTAACCAAGAGTGTATCAAGGCCCGTTGTCGTGCACCAGTTCCTATTCGAGTCTAGATTAAATTGGTGTTTTCAGGTTGTACCCCTAGATACATATGTGCTAGAGCCGCCTCTACCTGCTCGTATCCATTTAGGGACATATTGTTAAAAATATCCACATAATATATTTCTTACCAAAATACTAGGATGTTCCTGTATGTTAATCCTCGGATACTACCTTAGGGATTTGTTCCCTACTATACATTTACAACTCTAGTTTCCATGTTTTCTACTAAACTTCCTTTGATACCAACTGTAACACCACAACCTCTTTAGGATGGAGCCAGTGAAATACTTGTGATATTGGCATGGTTAGAAGTAATGAAAATCCCAAAGGAACGATCAATTTAGTAGTCTTAAAGAAACTAGATACAAAGATTCTGCTAAAATTACATTGGAAAAGTTTACAAAATACAATTCATAACGAAACAAAAAAACTGCATCCACAAGAACTCAATAAACGATCTCTTCTTTGTCACCTGTTGAATGTAAAAAATGAAAGGGGTGAGCTCAAACTCCCAGTAAGGGTTACAAATAGTGGAATAATGAGTACAATAATAAGTGAATCATAATCAATCTGACATAATCAATATGGAATAGTGAATAAATGAAAAACTAATTCCATTAATAAACTGAGAATGAAACTGCATCCATAGATTTTGCCATACTGAAAACCTCATGGATAATAATAATAACTGGTAATGAATAAAGAGAATGATTATTAATTGGAAGTCATGTATATATTACATGAAACCATAATACCGTTAAAACGGTTTAGTGTTATGGGTAGAAACCCGTTTGATTTTTGGAAACAAACTCAAAGGGATTGTTGCCAGCTGATTTGTCTCATGAGTCATACCGATGCATCGAGGGGTTGTTGCTAGCCCCAACCACAACTTCATGTACAAATCATTACTTATAAATTGATTCAATATAAGAGAAATATGGATTTTTAATATCTGTATAGAGTAGAGTATACTGATTCGCCAAAATTTCGATAATTAAAATAACATTCCAAAATAAACATAGTATGTAAAATGGTATACGGTTTAGACAACAACATATCCATGATATGAGAATAGGGATATTTATTATCAAAATAATTTAAATTGAAAATTTATCTCAAACGGGCAGTTGGTACACCACCAAAGGATTATTAGGTGCACAATACAAGGTTAGTCCCAATAAAATAGTAGTTGAGACCAAGACTCTTACCATAATGTAAACGGTCACATCATATGACCACAAAATAATAAACCTCAAATAAATCATTGAATAACATGAATACAAATAGAATAAGGTTATTATATACCAAATTTCATCACACATATACCACATACAATAGATAAGTGGCATATAATGAAAATATCACAGAAATGAAAGTGAGATGAGAAACCCCTTACAAACATTTTGACATGGTAACGAGTGTTATTGTGAGGGAATAATAATAGGTAAATGGGTATTACATTATTTATATCTCACAGGGGATGTATTGGGGATATGGGAAAACATACCCCATGATTAGGAATTAAAAATAAAATGGCACAACATAGGGGAGATTCTTGAACAAAAGCGAAAGAGAGGATACCATACCTTTTTCTTGAGTGTGTTCTTCGTTTGTTTTAATTAACTTAATAATCAAATTTTGATTAATTAATTAATAATTATAGAACCTTATATACATGTGATATATTTATTATAACCTTATTGGGTTCATTCATGGCCCCTTTAATGGGTTTAAGAGGTTCAATTTTATTGTTTCTGAAGAATTTTCTTGGTTTTCATGTTTCATTTACTTGCTCTTAGGAATGGAAGTTCATTTTGAAGTGTGTATAAATATACAGATTTGTTAATATATATTATTAGTGAAATAAAAGAGATATAAATTATCTTTTAATGATTATATGTTATATACATGAGGATGAATTATTATTTAAATTGTTTTGATAAACACTTGGATTTAGCTTGGTAGTTTTGTATACAATTAACACGTTTTGTATTATTATTCTGTATTATGAGTGTGTAAATATTACATAACATTAGTGAGATTAACTACTTATATTATTATCTGGTTCAACCATTAAAATGGTCTCATGACCAGTAATGATGATGAAAGTGAAGAACGAAACTCTGTCGTCCACAAAGGTTATAAATTGGAACCTCATGGACATTGATTTCGTTTATAAAAATAAAAGGGAGGGAGAAAGGATATTGATGACAGTTCATCCATTCACATGATATAATTACAGTATATAGATGATACTGGAGTTTATCATGGTCATTTGGAGAGATTAGGTGAGGAGAGAATAATAAAAGAAATGAACTTGAAAATAAAAGAAAAGTTGAGAGATCCCTTATGAAAATTCGGCAGCCTAATAGCGTCACTTAAAATTTCATATAATCAAACTATGAGAACTAATGGGTATCTCATCATATTGAAATCAAAAGTATAGTAAGAAGAATAAATAAAATCAAACTCCAACATATGAGAAAGGAATTTAAAATAGCTAACATAAAATAAGTGTCGACTTAAAGAAGAGAATGAAAGATTCCCTTACCTTCTAGAAAAACTCCTACATATTGATGGATGGGACCATGGGGACTTAAGGAAACCTTGGGAGGACACATAGAGAGGTAAAACCACCGAATATTCTAGGATTAGGTATTTTTAATGAAATAAAATGAATGGATGAGTGGGTATTTATAGAAAAAGAGAGGTAATTGTTTAAAAATTTCAAAGGGACACCACAATAGTGGTTTTTGCCAAATCATGGGCTTCCCCATGGAATTTTCCCATGGTTTTAGAAACTTGGGACACCTCATGTCATAAGTTACTATACAAAAGTATAACATAATTTTATATTTAATTATTACATCATTATGATGTCATTAAACTACCGAAAACTCAAAACTGTATTTTTACTATTCATGAAAAATTCATGTATTTTAGAAAATTCCCAAAATTTACCCTAACCATTTTTCAACGTGTAGAATTTAAAAATGAACTCCATTTTTTAAAAATAATTTTTTAAGTATTATTAATTTAATTTTTAATTAAATTCATAGTTAATTCAGAAAATAACAGTCTTAAAGGTGGAATTAGTTTTTTTCTCATTGAAAAACTAATTATGATCTCATTATCTTATTACCTTAAGAAAATAAAATAATATTATTATTTACTATTCATAAGGGTCATACTAAAATTCATATTACTATCCATAAGGGTATGTTACTATTCACCAAAAATCAAGTTTGTTTTATCAGACTCCAAATGACTTTATGATCACAACTCATGTTGGCCATTTTTCTAAATTCAAAACATAGAAGTGGAAATTTTATATTTAATGGCTAGGTTTTGACTATCTCTTAAATAACCTAGTGTTGTTTCAAAGAAACATATTTATGAATAGAATGCATTTAATAGAAGCATTCCATAAAATGTTTGGGGTGTTATAAATAAAAAGTAAAATAATTTCATCATAATAATGGGTAATCATAATCCCATTAATGAATGATGTACGAGACTAAAACACAATGATGGAATGGTGACTTGAAATGAAAATAAATGTTTTAGCTTAGTATGGGGAATATTATTAAACAATTATCACTATAAACCATTTCATTATAAGAATATATCCAATAATGGTTAGGGAAATATCTCTATAGAAAAATTAATTATACGAAGAGGAAATGGAATGGTTAAAATCTAGTTATTTCTTGGTAATGTAATCCCAAAATGAATTGGTTAGTTGTCAAATACAATAATTAAACAAAATAATTTAGTGGGTTAAATTTTATATCAAGGCTTATGTAAGAGATTCGAGAGCTGATATATATCTTGAAATTATACAAATCATTTAACATATTGTTTATAATGTGGGGGTATTTTATTTCTAATAGAATATTATTTTATAATTAAAACCCATATAGTAAGAAAATTTTCAGATATTGGCCTCTCATATAGGTTAATCATTGCATGTATGATAGAAAACTCTAGAAAGATGACGATTCTTATGGACCATACCTAGTGTTGTGTAGTTAAATGTCCAAAAAAGAGTAAGATATTATATTTTCTTTATGTTCGTGTAATGAAGAAATTAGTGGAATGTAGTTTTAGTTCAAAATATGAGGATCATATCTAAAAAAATTATTTTTTTACTAAATAGAGTTTCAACCAAACATAGATCATTAAAAAGTACTTCTAATGAGGAATTAAATTGCTGTTCGGAGTGATACCCTCTACATTTATTTTATCCATATCATAAAATCCATTTTATTAGACCTTATATATGAAATATAGAAATTACCATTTTTTATTCCATATTCAGAATATTCTTTCTGAGTATCATGGGTATTCACACAGAATAAATGAATTCTCCTTTGACAATTTATTGAATTTTTATTTTTATTTTAAATAAATCGTGAAACTAAATTCTAATAGACTTAATGATTATGTATTGTGTAAAACCTATTCTCATGAATTAATTCAAAATCATAATTTTTTATATAAAATAGTTTATATTTATACATTTGATAAAATTTGAAAATGAATAGTGAGGGAATATAAAATTTATGGGAAGGATTACTTCATCTTCATACACTGGAAAATATATGGTAACTTATTTTGTAGTGTGTGGAATGGTTTGATAAGACCAAAAATCATGAATTTTTTTAGACATGCTTTCTTTTATTTATACACTATCATCAAACGAATATTAAACAGAGACTATATGATGGAATTTAACTACCCATTTGACTATGTAAGATACTATTTTTTTTGATTGGATTTAATTTTATAATCATGTTATAGGTTCTATAGTTTGGAAGCATAAAACATTTTGACATTATTTTAAATGATATATGTAGGACTTTGAATCTGGTAAATAATTTGGATTTCATAAATTATGTTATATCCATTATTTCAAACTCTATTAAGTGTATATCTTCATCTAATTTGGATAAGTTTAATGTAGTAATGATTAACTTGAACTGTCTATCAATAGGTGGAGGGAATTAACCCTTGATGTCAATCTCCCATATAGAGAATAGCCAAAAAGTATATACTAGAATGCATTAACTCTAGGTGGTAATGGATAGAATTAAAATGGATTTGAAACTAATGAGTATTCTTGGTGAAATATATGAAAACTTGGATAAATAAATAACAGAAATATCACAGTCACTTGATTTTGTGGTATTTTGTGGCTCCTGAATGATGAGTTCTTAATATACCAATATAGATTTTATTTTTAAAATAGGGAGGGTTTTTATACCTTCAATTATCCTTCGGAGTACACCCATAAATGCCTCATTTATATAGGATCTTCTAATAATTTATACCATAAAATAAGAAGTAATTTAGTGCCTTCAGAATTTGTTATCATTTTATATTTTGATCATTTGGGAGGTCCTTATTTTGAGAATAATTCCTTATATGAGAAATATAGTTATCCAAAATGCATTTAAGATAGTTTAGGTACTATATTTTTTTAAAGGTGTAAGTGAATCTATTGATCTCATATATCTAATTGATTATGATCAAAGAAACTACCATTTTGTGTGAAATAAAAATCATTAAGATTTATTGGTCTGGATATTCTATGGTCGTTGATTTATTTTCCAATGCATCAGCATGATAATTATATTAATATGGAATATGGGACAATAATTTTTTTTGGAAACTAAGACATCAAATATTGTACATATTCAATATGTGGTCTTAATAATTCTTTCATGTTTCTATACTCCCTATTGCATGTACTACTTAACAACATTGAATTTCCCATGATATAGAAGTTGGTGTTTTTATAAGGAAGATAAAAATCGATGATGAGGGCCTTTTATTATACCAAATTATTTGTACACCATTCTAATGGGAGGAAATTATAGGGTATAACTACCTTATTTAGTGAAGTGAATACAATCCCAATGATAAGCTGGTTATTTATTTATTATTCTATCTTCTATTTGGTTATAATCTTAAAACCATTTTGAAAATATATTTTATGCATTTATGAAGTATCCTTGATAGAGAAAACATTTTTATCAAGAAAATTTGGATCTAATTTGTTTATCTTCCATTGAAGATATGTAGGTAAAAAATATTAATGTTATTTTCCATTTATCACCATATGGGATACAAATAGAATGTAAATATTTTACAAGATGGATACAATAAATGTAATCATTACATTAATAAGAGGTGATTAAGAATTTATTTGAGTGTATAGCTATGATAAATAATGTTGAAAACATTATGTTATAGATAATGTTGATGAATCTACACCATAATGTTAAATTCTAGAAATATCCTCTCAATATAAATACATCGGGTCTTAACTTCAATAATTATTTTATTGAGGTAATAAATACTATTCTATTTATTAACATCATATTTATGGGATTGGATGGAACAATGTGATAGATCCTTATTTTCCATATAAAGTATGAGTGGATTCCCTTTTACTAGAATCATCAACATAGGAGGATGCATAAAACATAAATTGATGTTGTAGAAATATCTTAGGGTTGTCATCATCCTATTGATATGTTACTCTTTCCTTATCAAATTTGTAAACAAAAATAATTTTCTAGTATTATTTTCAATAATGGGATTGATTTGATCATGATTTCATTAATTCCTCACAACAACTATGGTTTCAAGTAGTGGTAATATAAACAATCATAATTTTTTTTGGTTTTCAATTTTATACTATGAATATATAACAAGAAACCAACAAATTTCCCTGATACCACCTTGAATGAAAATTCCAATGATTCCATTTTATGTCGTGTTGTAGTAATTTGTTGAACACTGATTTGAGGATGTAATAGTGACCATAAAAATTGGGATATTTAATTATCAGTTCATTAACATAAAACTCCATTATTCTTCTATGAAATGAATTAACAATATGGTACATGGAATGTTGGTAAATAAAACCATCATTATTCAAGATAGGGGGAATAATGTGATAGATGTAAAACCCATTAGGTTAAATGAAATTACTAGTTTATTAATACTAGGAGTAAAATGGATATGATTTAAATTATAATTGAAATCCCTGAATGCGGGTGGGGGTTTGACAACTATATTTTATATCAAGAATAATTAATGTGACCGTGATTGGAAAATCATCCTTTGAATTATAGTTATTCAAATTCCTAATGTCAATGTTTAATTTAATTCAATTTTTCCTTTTATAGATGAGTAAAATTTTAGTACCCTATTAAGATATTTATCCTCTAAGATAATTTTTTATTTGATAAAATTATTAAAATTGGATTCCACCTGGGCTTCATGAGTCGGATGCATTTTTCTGACTGTATGTTTATAACTGACATGGTTAGCAGGTAAAACCAAGTGGTGAGTATCTATATATAGATATAATAAATAAATATATTTGTAATTTCATATAACCATATACGAATTATACTAATCTAAATATGATTATTCTTCTTGTTCTTTTACGTTCATGGTTTAACTGATTAATATGGTATGTAAGTCCTCTTCGGTAACCAAATCCACCTATTAGGATTCATAAAAAATGGTGTAAACCCCTTGATTGAGTACTAGAAGAGAATATTTTATTATCATCTATTATTCATCATTATCATATGTGGAAGATCAAACCAATCATAGAGGTTTTGGGAATAATTCAGATGTATTGTTATCATCATCAAATTTATACCTATACGAGGAGTGTCATGGTTCTCTATGCATAACATACCCCATTAAAATGTGGTCAAAAGTTCCATAACACCATATTCTACACTAAGGATTCATATCCATCCAATCAACGAGACATCAAAATGATAACTAAAAATTAGGTTATATCACATTCATGTATTGATTTTCTGGGGTCTGATTGAGTTACAAAAATGGAATGGGATTACATTCATTTATTTATTTTAGTATCTATATGAAAATTACCACTTTACCATGATAAGACAAGAAGGTAATTTTAGGGTTTTCTATCCAAAATTTCCTTATGAATTTCTAATTCTTGATATATCACATCAACATGATTAATTTATAACATTAATTACATTTTGACTCCACTCCATATATTGATTGAAATAACTTCCATGACATTATGAGAAGTGATTTTTTTGAATTTTTTATCAATATATTATCCCCACACTATTTTAATGTTGTGATTCGATGTACTAGTACTCAAAAAATTTAAATGGGTATATATATATATATATATATATTACACATGCCTACCAATCAACTATTTATTTATATAACTGGCGATATGATTATGGAACTAATTCATTCATATGAATACATGTTCTTCCCAAAAGGCATTAAAATTATCATCTTGAACAAAAATAATCAATTATTGGTCAAATGTTATATCTCTAAATTGATTCTTAAAATTAATTTATGGGAGTGGAATTTTGTTACTCTTTTTACATTCATATATCAATATGTTAAAAGGAGATAGATTGGCTTCACCATTTTTGAAAAGGAAAATTTTCCAATTTAAATTAGGTTGATTCTGCAAGCCCTTTTAATTCGGGATAATCACATATTAACTCACATAAATATTTAGAAAAACATATAAGGTCTTGATGTTCCCTATATGTCTATTTATCGGTCTTGTTCTGTGGAAAAATGAGTTTATGACACACAATTGAACAAATTTTGGTATGATATATTTCAACTAGGGCTACTTTAGTCTCTAACTCTTGGGGATTAATAGAGACATAACAAGGGATTTATTCAGTTATATGTAAATATGAAAGGAGGATAGGATTGAATCTCGGGTAGGGGTGATTGAGAGATAATTCAACATGTTATTCTCCTTGGATGTAGGATAGTTCATCCTACTACATCATTTTTCTTAGATATAGTATTTTGGGGTTTAAATTTCTCATGATAAAAATCCCTGATACTTTCTATAATTGTGATGTTTCATTTTCATTTTATTGTTTGGAAGAGTTGGAATCACCACATCATGAGTTGGATCAGATTAATTTTTACCTGTTAAATAGTATACCAATATGATAAGACTATGGTGAGCCTTGGAAGAATCGAGATCGTATGGGTGGTCATTTTTTTACTCATATAAGATCTTTTCATTTAGTCTATACAACACATATGATCTTAGTGATAATTATTATTGAATATAAATATCCACCATAGCCTTTCCTTACTCTTCCACTCAATCTTTCTCCGCAATTAAGAATGATAAATTCTACATCATAATTATTTTTTCCATTTGTGAAGTAGTATATAAATGGATGACTATAAAATAAATGAATTTTCATTCATGACAGATGAATATTATGGTTAGTAGTGTGGTTTACATCCTCTTAGTTATAGGGGTATGGGGTCTAATGGGGTCTATACTAATATGGGTACCCATGATGGCTTCTATTCTCATTCTTTTCATCATTGAAATTTTATTCATCAATTTAGCAAGATATTGGAGAAAATTTAGAAACCTCATCTATCCAAAACTAAAAAGGGTTTATGATAATATAATTCACTAATACCTTGATAATAGAATGTGTATGCTTGGATATTTTTATGGTCATCCAATCAGAAACATTTGGCACATTTTTTCATGGGAGTTTCTACCATGATTCTTCTTCATCATACAGACAAGCAATCACAAAAGTACCTTCAGTTGGCAAATGAACCAAATTTAATTACATGTTATCAATCATATCACCATGCATGTATTTGAATGAGAATTAATCATGGATTTTTTTCACTAACATTTAATAGTAATGGTGATAATTGGTTTTATCATTTAGACCATACCCATTAAATATTTTTAATTTTGACAAGGTTATCTTGTTTTTTCCATTGTAATAATGAAATTAAGTAGTGAATATTTCATTCAGATGGAGTAAAAATAATTCTTTGAATCCTTAAAATTCATTGAATTTTTTCAATTTTTTCATCTAAAGGAGAAGATAGTTATTGTAATTTCCCAATAGGATGTAATACATGATAGTTACTACACTCACGAGTTAGGGATTCCATAGGTGCTGGTTTGAGAGAGATAATTATAATTTCTTCCTTTACATATTTTTCTCCCGGTATTAATGATGTTGTCTGAGATTTGTCTATTGAATAGAAAATAGAATATTCCTATCAGTACAATACTATTGAAAATTCATAGAACCCATATGGATACCAAATTTGTTGAACATTGTATGAAACTCATCTCATCTATTATCTATATAGATATATAATATCTAATTTATATTAGTTTTATTGTTATGGAAAAGGTTAAACTGTTCCATATAGTGAATTAATCAACAAACCTTTCATTATCACATTGTATTCAATTTTTGGGGGCTAGAATGGTAATTATCCTTAATCTTGAACTAAAATGGTAGAGTAACTACCACTATAGATCTTCTTGGATGAATATTGATCCATACATCATAATAATGTACTATATGAATGTTTCTATTTTAAATTATATATGTAACTCAGGAGCTTCAATTCTTCCTATTGATATGGAGTTACTAATACATGATATTTTCTACACATAAAAAAATATCCATGTATAGTGTGCCATTAAATTTCTATAATATAATATTTTCATTGTTTTGTCAAACAGGATTCAATTCCACCAACAAAGGATATAGATTTGTTTTTAGTTTAATCAGGGTTCATCGATAGTTCATTGATTCCATTAGATCAGTGTGATATTTTATATATTCATGAATATCTTATGGTATTATTCTCAAATACAATTCCAAAGTGGTAATGACAAGAGGATTATGGTATTGTTATATTTTCTTTTAATTTGGATGAAAATTAGTCCATGTTTTCATGTGATATATTTATTATACTTGTTCTTATTACATCCAAAATGAAGTAAACTTCTAAAAATCATCCCGTATTCTAGTTAGTTAAACTAGTTTTCATAAAATTGGATGAAACACTGGGATTGGAATATCCCTTTTCAATCATGTAATATCCACTTGTTATAGATTATTATCTAGGTAGAGAATTATATCATTGAACGTATTGTTTTTATTAGCATATACACTTCTGCTATGTAACTCATCATTATATTGCCTTAAAATATCAAACATATCTTCATACTAGGAAATTTACTCCAAAATAAAATGAGGAGGAAAATATTGATGTGGAAGTTAACATATGGATAAATCTATAGTGTCACCTTTTCATTTTGGTAATATATTTCTATGTAGGATTATATGGGATGTTCGTTTAACCACCCAAATCATGATTTTACCTTTGATGTAGTGAAAGGAAACCCTTTTCTCCCATGGTATTGAAACACTTATTCTAAACAAATGTTTTTTATCATGGTATTATTGTTTAATATTAAATTCGATTTTATCTATGGGGATCATATAAAAAATATTCACCAACATGAATCAATCCTCAAGAATCAAATAATCATCTATATCAGAGTATTAAGGACCCTCATCAGTAACTGAGTATCCATAATGTTAAAATACATAGTCTTCTTTTGATATTTCCATGTAGGAAGATTTTTTGGTTATATAACCCCTTAATGGATGTAACCTACAATTTTAGACAAGATTCACCAAAATAAACCTAAATGGGGGAGGTTTTAGTCAAGGGGATCACTATTAGAAAACATTTACCATATTTTATCCTTCTAGGACATTCAATCATGTTTTCTTATTAGTAAGAATATTTTTAATATCACATTATCTCTTATTAATCAAACCAAATAATTAATACTACTAAATAAATCTAATCTATATCATGGAACATTGGGATTTTACATAGTTCATCACAAAGGGATAATCCTATGAGTACACACTAATAATGTGTCAACATATCAATAGGTAATACTACTCACATTAGTTTTTAGAAAGTCCTAGGAAAACATCATTATTGATCGTAGGGTCACTCCATCTTCTTCCATCTATGAAACACATCAATGAATAAAATTATAACATTATAGAATTGTGAGCCTCATAAATATTTTATATTCATGTATATATCTTATAGTGTAGTTAGGGTTGTTACTCCATGTTTCATCCTTATATACAGGTGGTTGCATTAATATGTTCCTCATTTGTTTCACTCCACTTCTTCAATCTAAAAAAGATAACATCCTTATAATGAGTTGAAATCTATTCCTTTTTTCAAAATGTAGATGATATTATCATCTTTTAATGTGGTTTCAATCATTTTTATACCAAATATCACAACACCAATACGTGGTTTTGGAATAAAGACAATCCCAAAAAATGAATTATCATGTTTTTCTTTATATAGCCAAACATTTGATCTAAATATTGGTATAAAATATAGATATTAAAATTATCCCTGATTAATTTTAGTTCACCACAAATTTATTGTAGTGAATAAGATGAATTATATGCATGTTATTCTCCTGAAATCATGGACCATCAAATCATTTATAATGTTAATTGAATTTTATAGATAATATAGAAATCATATGTTATGGAATGTTTCAAATCTCCATGAAATTATAATATCCTTCAAAAAAATTATCACGAAGTTATATAAGTCATCATATATTGGCTTCTACCAAATTTTAGATACTTAAAAAACACTAAATTAAATATATTTAATTCACTAAATAGTACAAATAGATAACTATAATTCTTATCGATTCATCACCATTGTCATGGCATGAATTTTTTGTTTATGGTGAGAACCAAAAACTAGTTTATAAAAAATATGGTGTTTAAAATTCACTAGTCCATCTTATTTTTCATGGGTAGGAGACATGAAGGGACCCCTATGACCACAATGAGCTCATTGTGTCATGGTGTGACCAATATCAGAAATCCGTGAAATAGAATACTATTGTGAAAAGAAACTCTATTAATGTAGTGACTAATATTACAATATTATTTTATATTATATTTAAATACAGTATTCTATTGTGTGATTCAAGAGTCATATTGTTCTCATCTCAAAATATGGTAACCCACATAAATTCTCTTAACACTCTTCACAGTGCGACCTCTGTGTTGTGGTGTGTCCAACTCTTATCATAGGCCAATTAATTTTACTCTTACATTAGATTTAAATTTTAATAACCAATAAAATATATTGTTCATAAATTATGAATATTACATATATAGTGTGTTTTTTCCTTTTATTTATCTTTGTTCATAAACCTAGATTAAAAGCCTCAAATATTTCAAGAATGTTTTACCAGACATTTTCCCATTCTAACAACACTTAATTTATTACATATACAATTCATTTTGTGATCTACTCTTCTATGTAGGTACATATTATAGAATGACTTTTACTTATACAGGGTGGTTTTAGCCTCTTCCATTATTATCAAATACCAAGTAGATTTTGACATGATTTCATACCCCATTGTGTGATCTTATCTTCTTTTATATATATTATACAAAACTATTCAAAATTCTATAACACAACCTTCCCACTTATTCTATAACAATTTAGTTATATAATTATAATTTTATTAAAATTATGAATTCATTTTATTCTATATTATATAATGATCATGATTTTATTCTAAAACTATTCTCGTGATTTATAGTGACATGAAGGTCTCTTCCTCTGCTTATGTAGATTGAATAATACAATTCCAGGTAACGCTAAATCTTTCACAAACTCCATTTTTTAGGTATTTTATTTTCAATATTTTACTCTTATTCTAAAAAATAAACTTCAAAACTCTTAATTACAAATCCCACCCTCATTGATCATATAGAGAGTATGTAAAAAATCATTAATGGTTTGTGAAATAGGGTGAACCTCCCATAACATTCACCAAAGATGATACCAATAGAGTGGATGATTCATGAATGGCCAACTGAGAGAACTATAAAGGTACATCTTATGGATTTTATCCCATTCAAAAAGGACTAGAATACTCCAAATAGGGTGTGGCAAGAAATTTTGGGATCGACTTTATTATTTAATTTTTATCGATACACCACATTGTATTTTTTATGAATGATGGGGAAATAGTGGATTGAAAATTTACCCTAGATCTCGGTGTTGGGATTAGACTATGTTTTTATAGTTTCAGCTATATCCTTGTATTCATTTATATATCACAAGATATAATTTGATGGATGCAACCTGTGCAACAACTTTCTTAATCAATCTGTATCATCCTTCTACAGTGATTCAACATTTATTGCATTTTAATTTTATAACATGGATGTAAATTTCATTTTATTTTAAGTTGTATGAATTAATATTTCCATTGATCATTCATTTTGAGTTCAAATATGATAATCACTATGAATGGAGATATTTCATTTGACTAAGAAACATGTGTTCATGAATCCAGTATAAGATACATAATCTAATTTAATGACATAGGAAGATGAATTTACTAAATGATGCTCCATATACAATGTGAGTGAATTATAATGTTTTATATTCACCCAATACTCAAAAATGAACATTATATAGTACATATTTAATTATCAGGAAGAGAAACTTTAAACAATTGAGGGAGGTTTGTCAAAGTCACTCCAAATGATTTATGATTTAGGACTGTAATATACTAAATGATTGGCTATATAAATAAGAAGTGTTTCTCATCCAATTACATGAGATGATTGATGTCTTTATCAAAATTAATGTTTATGTAATTAAGTTTATGGTGATTCAATCATATGTTCTGATAAATATGACATATGGATTTATCTTCATTTGTTTTGGGAAAATTGTGCTTATAAGTGGTAGTAGGAAAAGAATGTATTGAAACATATCCTCAAACAGTTCTCTCATATTAATTCCAATTTTTTGCTCCCTTACATTAGGTAGTTCAATTATCTTATCTAACCATGAAGGGTAATTTTCAACCATATTTTCAATAATATTTGGGTTATTATTTATAGATATAGATGTATCCAAGGTCACAAAATATAAGGGAGTCACTAATGATTATAATTTATTGTTGTCATTTATTGGTCATGGTTTACCATCATTAAATAATTTTAGAAACCTAATTAATTTTTTTCATGTACCTCTCCATATGAGGAAATACTTACAATAATTGTGACATGAGGTTGTCATCCATACAGAGGAAATGGGTCATTGGGAGGGTGACCTTCACAACCGGCACCATGTGGAGGACCTCAATGGTTTTTAGCCTTTAGTTATCCATCATGGATATGACCTCTATGTTTGATATTCACATGATCATCATGGGGAGGACCACTATAGATACTGGTTAATGATAGATCACTATTGGGAAAACCTTCCTTGTATCCACTTCATTTTTCACCATGATGGGGATGACCTTGATATTGGTTTTACATTTTATTATATGGTGTATCGTCGCAACATATTCCCTTGGGAGGACTGTTAGATATTATATTTGAATCGCCCCAGGAAGGTCCTATGTGGTAACTTGTATACGTTTTTTTATTTTGGGGAGGACCTCTATATTTACTATTTTTAATTTCAACACCACAGGAAAGGACATTAAGGCTATATAATGATACACGATTAACAAGGGGTGGATATCCCTAGAAATTAATCATTTTACTATGCGGAGTTCTCTAAAAATAAATCCTGGGAAGGACCTCTATAAAAACATAATGAATTTCATCCATGGAGAGATTCATTAGGACTGCCCTTCATATTAATCTATGGTCCTTTTGAATAAGGACTCTAGAAAGCACCTTCATAGTTTCCTACTTGTATTTATCCATGAGGAGGACATCATTGTTTCGTGTTTCCAATATTTTAGGGATAAACTATTGATGGTTCATCTATGGAGGCTATAAATCTGTTGATTCATTTCATCAATAATGATGTATTTTATGAAATAGACATTGTTACATTCCTTAATGTTACAAGAGGATAATTATTGATGGACAATAGAAAAACACCTTAACTGAATTATGAGATATAATTGAATTTTTTTAGGATATTATATAGTATTGGAGTAGTGGAATATTTCTATATGTTTACAGCTAATAAATCTTCCTGGTCCATCCTCTCTGGTTTCATAGTTAGACTGATTGAGTGGGTAATAGCATGAATAGATTCCTCTATAGTCAGCTGAAGGATCTGGGTCGAGTGGTCGTAATAGAGGCCATTTTTGATGGGATCCCTCCTAGGTGCCTCTTATGTAGTAATATACATAAATTACTATCACCCTCTACCAACTTAATTTTATATAGATATGTATTTATTTTCATATAAACAATCAATTAAATTATATGTGATATGATGGGTAAATTTTCACTCGTTTTATTATTTTTGATATGATAACCATAAGGGATTCATCACTATTAGAATATCACATGAATCCTATAGTTTTTTAAGGGAACTATTGTGATTTATGCAGGAATAATGGAATTAATAACCCAGAGTTAAAAAATATGGGTTCATGAAAACATCAATCGATGGGGATGGTTAAAATATATCGTTGTGGCCATTGTGTACTTTTAATCACACTTTCTGTTTGTGTTGGGTTTTTTTTTTCTGATAAGGATTATGGGTTATTGAATGATTTAAATGTTTTTATGAAGAATAATTGGAATGGATAATATGTTCTCAAAAGTTGAAAGTAGTCCCTATGAATTTTGAGGCAGACAAGAGGAGTTCCCATTTCTACGTTTCCATATGCATTGAGTTGGGAAAATAGATGATGATTGAGAATTTTACTTTGAAATTATACATGTTATCGTTTCTTGTGATTTTGTTCATGATTAGTATAATTTTTTAATTCTATGTTCATGTAATCATTAAATTTTTTTAACGAAGATAGAAGTAAGTTGAGGGTGGATATTATAAATATTTATTCAAGATGTAATGTTGGATAAGAACCCTTAAATATTCTAAGTTCCATCCATTGGGCACTAAATTTATATTGTTGTTATTGGGTTATGGTGACTCACTAAATGAAGTACTAAAAAATATTTGGTTGGTTTTTGAAGTGTTTTAGAAGGACTCATGTCAACTTTAAGTGGTTATGATAATGTATCAATGAATCCTGGAATTCTGATTAGGATTTTAAAAATGTATCCATGTTTTAATTTTGCCAAGGGATTTGTGTATAACAGTCATAATGACTCATTTTAGTTGATTTTTTGTTCATGTTTTATGACAGATAGATTCATGTATGAATTTCATATTGAGAAAACTAAATTACACACTATCCAAATATGTGATTTCATGACACTTAGTAGCCCCATTTGAACTTCTCAAAAAGGTTTGTATGACTATGAGAGTGGTTTTAAGTCTATGTTGGTTGTACCATATGAATTTATTATTTTCCAAATGACAATACTTTATAAAAATATTATTTTTCATTGAATAAAACATTTTATAATCCCATAATATTTAATTATGAATAAATAGATTAAATATATTATTGATAGTTATATGTTCATCAGGAATCACACATCATGATCACATAGATATCATGCTTCATTTTGAGGTAAAAGGAGAACCCATTAAGGAACAAGATGGAATAAAAACAACACAATGTATCATGTCAGTACTGACATGAAGATATGAAAATTGGAAACTTATAGGGACTACACTATAATGGTAACTATGGAGAGTCATCAAAGAATGTTAAACTACAAGAAAAATTATACATAATCTGAAATGATATGTTGACAGAATCTATATCATAGTGATGGGAGTTTAAAGAAAAATAAGTACTATTAAAAAATGATTGTTAATTGTTACAGATGTGACCATGGTATCTTACATCAGTTATTTAGGTTGAGATTCTAAATGATGAGGCCCATTCTATAGAAAATTATTAGTGATTGTTTGGAGGATCCATCAATGTTGGACGATGATTAATTTTCATGAAATGGATCTCGACATTGTCATACATGGAACAATGATTTGTTTTTTATACAGACAATGATTAAATTCAAAAAAAGGTTGAATTTTTTAAATTTTTGATATCTTGATTTTCAAATAATACATGATTAAATATGGATGTCTGAGTTTTTAGGAAGACTAATGAAAAGGAGAAAAAATTTAATGTAAGACTTAGATGACTATGTTTAAATGTCATATATTTTATAAACATGAATGAATCCAAATATGGAAATGGAAAAAGGAAATATTATTTTGGACATATAAATATATATAATGAGAAGAAGAAAATGATCTCTGTATATCAATTTAATTTAAAAAAATATTTTCATATTCAAAGGGAAAAATTTATGAATATTGACTATTCATGTCTAATATATACTCCAATTGTTGGCACTATGAATAGTAACTAGACCCGTGATTCTTTGTGATCCAATGTAGACCACCTCATATTCGATACGATAGAAAATAGTAGTAGTGGTCTTGGGTGGTATTTTCAGGTGACTATACCCTCATATGAAACTATTCAATAATAATAAAATCACTAAGAATCATCATAAAAGTAAAAATCAATCCCATTAATGTAACCGTATTATAATGTAGTGTATGTTTTCATTATCCAAATGGAATAAATTCAAATAGTAATTGAAGCTCGATCAAAAAATGATCTAATAACATATATATAAATGAAAAATAAAATAAAAAATATTCTATATTATTACACTTATTCATACCATATCCTAGTCTCCTATCTCACTCAAGATGATCATGTTCAATCAAAAAATACTGATACTATTACCAACCTATTCTTAGGACACATGAGAGTACTCTTGGGAAAACATATGAAATAGTCCTGTGAGTACGGTGTGAGTACATTACACGATTGGGAAAATCCAATATTGTCTTGTTAATAGTTGGTAAATGTAGTGATATGTAAATGAAACTCACTCAATTAATTATGTGTCATAAAATATTTTAGAATAAATTAATAAAAAATGTTGCTCAATAAGTTATAACAGAGATCCCTAATGTACCAAAACATTCTTCAACAAATTCTTAAGTGTCTCTGAGTACTTAAAAAGGCTATTCCATCAAACTATGGAAAATCTTCCAACCCGCTAGAGATCAACAAGTTTCTTCTATAGAATCTAGCATAATGTCGATCCCTAGGACTGACCCCATGAGATCTAATAACAACATCAGGAGTTACCACAAATCTCCATTTCATATCATGGGATTTCTCATATTAATCTGGATTTATGATAATTACTAGGATATAATATTAGTTAATGAATAATCATTAGAATTTATCACCAGTATCATGTTGGTATCACCCATGGTATACAAAAAAAATAGACATTATAATTGATCCAACATCGTATCACCATTAGAATTCCCAATATTATGAAACATCAGTAGTCTTTTGGAGGAAATTCTGGGAATTATATGTTCATAATTATTAATGTTTAGATAAAACGAGATCATCCAAAGATTCCCATGTATATAAGTACATCTAAATAGTAAACACATCATCTGTTGACATCTCTTCACAACAATCAATATTCTTGATCCCATCATGTAGTACAAGGTCCATATATCAAGGGAATAACATGTTATTGTATGTACGAACATATAAGTCTCACAATATTCACTTGTGTTCAGAGGAAATTCCCACAATTAGAACTTCGAATTTTAAAAAACACACCTTTAACAAGGGTCAAAATCTCTTTAGGACACCCATCAGGGTCCCTAAAGTATCATCATAGCCAAGATATTTCATAAGGTTAGTCATAACAAAAATGTGTCTCTTAGGATAATTCATATATCTTTGAGGGAGTAACGTCTCTTAGTTTATTCATAAACTCATTGACGTATCACTAGCCTCATACGAAAAAACCACAAGGTGGATGTCCTAAGCTCATCCCCTCACCAATTTATCATTTTTTATTTTCAACACATGAACTGTTATCCAATATCATCAGGGTCTACAACCCCCAATCACCATAACTCAATAGGGAAATATCACCCAATGACCATATCAATGTCTTAAAGGATTAGGGAAATATATTATCTCTCCCTTGACCAACCATGAGGCCATTCATCCATGTATAAAACTAACTTATACCTATAGACACAAAGGGATCCATATACTGGGTTAGTTATTTCACATTTATAAAATTTATTCAACACCCCTCATGTGATCTCAATATCCATGGAATATAGAATCATAACAAAGACCTCATCCATCAATGGCTAAGGCGGACATCCTAGTTTCGGGGACCCTTATGGACTTGGGACTTTCTTTAGTTTATCTAAGAATTCCATTTTGAAGAGTAATTTTTATCAAATCATATAAATCACAATTGGTGCTGAGACCAAATATCCCATCCCAAATAAATCATTCGTAAAACAAAATAGATATTGTAAAAAAGTCAACATACATAAAAAAAGTCATCACATATTTTTATGTTAATTCTAAATACTCACACCCCAGGCTCGTCCAATCCTCATCCAAGTATGTACTGCCACCCAAACACCAACCTCAATCGATACAACACAATTAATAAATTATTAAAATTTATTATTAATTATTTAATTTTAAAAAAGTTGAATAATCAATGAATTCTCACAAATCATTGCTACATCACAGAAACCTAGACCAAACACAACCTGAGGGCCCTCACAACACCCATGACAACAACATGAGAAGAAAAACTAACCAAAAATCCTTATAAATATGAAAATAAAATTAAATTACAAAAAACATTATAAAATCCACCAATGATATATACATCATGATGAAAATTGTGGCATCGGGAAAACATCTCAGGACACCCTATATCTATTGTTCCTAAAATTCATAATAAATGTAACATTTCACTATTCATTAATGAACTCTCAATCAAAAACCTAAACCAAAATGAAATAAATTAAAAATAATATGTATTTAACAATGTATAGAAATGAGTGCAATATCTTAAATTGAAACTCCATTAGATCACACCTATAATCAGCTAAAATAGAGTGGTTATTGAAGAGGGTTAGGTTTTCGATTAACCTCCCATGAAAGATCACATTATAATAATGAAATGGGGTCAATACCCCTATAATTTTTTTAAATATATATATATATATAAATAACTTGATTCAGGGAGTGAACTAAGTGTTCATGGAATTATTTTTTTGGTTATGCCTCTTCTTAAACACTTTTACCCATTCACAGCCTAGGATAGACCATGAATGTCATTCAAAATGTGAATTAACCATTCTTGAAATAAATGACCAGTAACTACTATTTTTAGAATCATGACCACTTCAAACTCTTCCTAACATCCCTCAAAATACTATGGACATTACCTTATATTATATACATGTATAGAAAAACCGTTCATATATTTCTAAATTCTCCAAACCCCATTATGATCCCTAGTTCCCAAAAAACCCCATCCCCAAAACGAAAATGAAATTTCCTTAAATATTTCATAACATCTAAAGATATGTTGTATTATAATCACCCAACTATAAAACATATTATCACAGGAAAGTCTCACAAACAATTATACCATAAAACAAGACCAACAATAGTAATTAACTATCAATCAACCTATCATGATTGATCCTAGAATTCAAAAATTGTCTCTTGTTGTGTATCTAAAATTCATTATGAAAAATCCAACAAAACCCAATGCACTTATTCATATCATTATCGAGTCCTCTAAAAGGAATTAAAAAATTTACACATATCCTATGTTACCTTTGTTTCATCAAAAAATTCATCACCTAACTCATGGTTCTTCCAAAAATAATATTTAGTTGATAATATATGATTATAATCCATGGGACTCAACACAATAAGAACCACCTAATAAAAAGAAATCTTATAGAAGTCCACATTCCCACCAATTGTCTCCCACATTAAACTATCAAAAATATTCCCTCACATTGTGTCTAACCACAACAACAATTAATATCATACCACTTCTATCACACCATACTCAAAATTCCCAATCACACCCATTGACACATCGTCAAAAGATTCACTTACATCATTCCTAGTATTTCAATTAATGACCCCATAAAAAATTCTCATGAATTCTCTTAAACCAGACACAAACCCTCCAATTTGCACTTTTTTCAATAAAAATAAACATTCATTACATTTCAATACATTATTCCCCCAAATTCATGTAATAAAACTGGATTCCCCCCCCAAGATCACATGAGGAAATAGGTTTAGCCCTTGAATCACATGAACAAATATGGTTTAACCCTATGAACCATGTTTTAAAACTGGTTTACACCTTGAACCAAATCAAAAAATAGGGTTTCACCCATTGACACATGTAATAAAATTGGATTCAACCATGAATCACCCTTAGGTCACACCATGATCACCTCTAGCACAATGCCAATACACTAAATCTAACAGAAACTCCTTTAAATCTATTATATGGTATTCACTAAGGTAAAAATTAACATTTGATCATGTCATGCACTAGAACCCATGTGTGACCACAACAATCTAGAGAAATGTATCACGTAACCTAGACCTCTCGAACATAAAGGTTGTTTACGCACATTTGCTACACTTTTCACCAATAATTTAGTATCATTATTATCACATGATGAGCCCAAATTATATTAATTTATAAAATGAAGCCATTTCATCACCAAACATAACTACTAGTATTTCCAAGATTTATATAAACCTTTCACTTACAATAAACTTCAATTAACTACATATTTCCATTTTTTGGAATTTTATCATTCGGAATCCACTGAAACCTATAAATAACAAGGGTAACCGTCAATCTTCTTAAGGAATCAACCTCATCATGTTTGATCGTAATCAAATGTGTATCAATCATCCTGGTCCATTAATAATGAACCCCATTAGATTCCTTATTCCCTCACTCACACAAAGTCATCATTGATTTTTATTGTAACCTCTCCCATGCATAATAGAGTGTGTTACCTCAATAAGATCAAATCCTGAGGGTTGAATTCTATCACTATGAACATTAATAAAACCTGAACATAACATTTGTCCCATTTTTTATAATGTATCTATTGTGAAATTATTAAGGTACATACTCAATTGAATATGTAAATAAAATCTTAAGGTGTAAATTAATAATAACTACCAATCAATGGAATCTACCATTGAATCCTGATCAACCCAAACCAATTTCATCTACTTCCAGATTTTCTCCAAGAAAGGAACATGAAAATTACTACCAAATAAAGAAAATACTCCATCCCCTGGGTGATCATCCTTGGTGGTCCATAATATCAGGAAAAAAACTGTCCCTAGGGTTAAAATTAGGAGAACTAATAATACAAACAAATATTATTGTCGAACCCCACATGAAATTCTAATCATTCTATAGTCATCATAATCAATGATGATCCCTAATAGATAATCCTTGGTGATCAGTAGTCATTATGAATCATCATGGATCCCAAGGGGTGTATCACCCAACATGTTTAAATATATCAGTAATAATATTCTAACCAAAGGGGTATGACCCTTAGAATTTCAAATATTTACTATCATCGCTAAACCATAATAAGTAATCTGAATAATTCTATAGTCATCAGACATGTAGACTAGATCAATGGTGGTCATCCATGGAATCCAATTTATGTAAATACATCTCCAAGGGTGGAACTTACTCATTTGATAACTCGTTAGGGTGGCCATATATTGGAGCATGTATCATATGATATGGTCATCCTATCAAGGGAATTACTAGTAAAGGTATATATGGACATTTAAGTATCACATATTCAATCTGGGATCTAAGGTGACACCCATGATCATCTCTATCAATTTTCTCAATCACACCTTCTTACTATAGTAAACAGATTATTGGGGAACCCACTGAGGTCACCTAGGTCCCAATATAATAAGGTAACATCATAAGGGTCCTCTTGCCTCAAACATGTCTCCAGAGTGTATTTTTCAGTACTAAGAGGGAATATCATCACTTCTATCATTCATTTACTAATTGAGGCCTCACTGACCTTCTAGTTAAAATCTAGAACGAATATGGATGTAATCCCATACCCTTTCAATTTCATCCTACATTGGTTCAAACACCCAACACTTATGACAATATCCTCATGGTCAACCAACCAATGTCACTATACCCTAGCTGGGAAACAATAGTCCATGGTAATATCACTTACTCAATGGATTAAGGGTATCTTGTAGTTCTCAAATGGAGAAACTTGATTCCATTCATTCTAGATCGATTCTAACATATACCTGAAGGTCTCTATGGGTTCCTAGTACTAGGGTAACTAACTCACATTCACTAAATTTTATAAACAACTTTCATGGGTTATCAATCTATTTTGTAGATAAATAATAACCAAGTCCTTAGTTAATGGAAATAATGGAAATCAAGTTAGATATAAGGACCATCAAAGACTTAGAGCATTTCTTAGTTTAACTAGGAATCTTATTTTGAATAAAAAAATATATTAAATAAATTTCATTGCCTTATGTGACGACACCACAAATCCATCTTCACATAAAAAATTCATAAATTTCCCTAGCAAATTATAGAAAACCCCATAACTCAAAAAAAATGTTACCCATTATTATAAATCGCTCACAAAGTTGTTTCCCAAATGTTTCCAGGTATAATTCAAGTCCTTAGCTCTACTTTATCTCATAAATCAAGATATCAAAAAAATAATAAATTATACACAATTATAATTAAATAATTAATTCAAACCAAAGTGTAATAGTCACCAAATAACACACGAGGCACTATCGCATCACCGGAACCATGACAATGGAATCTAATAGGGCCCACATCAGACCCCCTTGAAAACATGAGAAAAATAACTAACCATATGCACCAGAACATTCAAAAAATTAAATTAATTTAATATGAAAAAATTTAACATTAAAAAATGTATAAAAATAAAATCAATATGGAAATCAGAAATATGTGGATGAAATCATGTAACTCCCTCTTTCTACATTTCACAGAAGTCCCTTAAAAAGTAGGGATTTCACCATTCATTGGATAAATCTAAGTCAAAACCCTAAAATAAAATGTATGAAATCATTAACCAACTATGGAATAAAACAAAAGTGGTATATGAGTTGAATTAAATACCTATATATGATGTTTTTTCAAACCTAGAATCACCTCAAACATATGGGAGAAAAGATATGGAGAGATATGCCCGTTAGCCTCCTATGTGCAAGCTCCTATTCCAATAGAAGGGGGAGATCTCAGTCATTATTTTTTAAAATAAAAATTTCTTACATGTTTCATTGTATAACCCAAGTGGTTATGATAATATTTTTATTCTATTCCTTTTATTATATATTTTTCTAAATTCACGACTTGAGACACCCCATGAATATCATTCATGGAATAAATGACCCATTTAAACTGTAAATGACATGAAACTGCTATTTCTGTGTACCTAGCCACTTTGAACTCATCTAAAAATACATACAAACACCTGGGACCTTACCCTCACCTCATTAAATGTCTAAAAATATAGGTTAGATATTTTAAAAGTCTTATAAACCCATCTTATGCCCTAGTTCCCAAATGAAACATTCACAAAACTGAAAGTTCAGATTTTCACTAAATTCCAAAACCGATACAGAAATGTAATATTACATTGTAAAAAAATAAAATAGATTGATTTTAATACCATATTTAATAAGATTATCTATTTATCAGAGATAAGAATATTAACATAGTGTTATTTTTATACACCAATGAGGAATAATAAGAGATAATGTTTCGGTTGTAACTATAAAATATCATATCCAAGATAAAGAATGCGTAAAATCTAGCCTACAAAACTCTACCGAATAATTATGAATAAATTTGATACATCCCTAGATTTTGAAAACCATAATTAACCCACATGATTTATACATATGAGGAATAAGTTCATCTACACTACCCCTTATAGGAACCTACATTCAATTATTGATCTACTCTATAATGTACATGAAAATTCATGTATTCTACTCATATTTAAATTAAATGTTTTTTTCATTAATTGTTAAATATTGATTCCATGATAATGGTTTGTGTTCATACCCTTATCTATGTTTCTTTAAATAAAAAGAAGGATTTCAGGTGCATAGGGAAATAAACATGATGTAATAATGATGTAGTAATCATCAAGGATGATAACCACATCCCTAAATCATGGTGGTCCCTTTTTCCCTTTATTCTCAATAATAGTCATAGATTCCAACCAAATGAGATATAGAAAGAAAGATATATTTACTCTTTGAACAAGTGCATACATTACAATGGGATGAAATGTAAAATTCGATAAAAATTATATGAATACTAATTCAGCCCCATGATTAGACACATACCTATGTGATCTTAAGACATTATTGGACATGCACGGAAATTTACATATGTGATATGCATGTAAAATTTCATATGAATCCATATACATAAATATAATAGTAAATTATGTATATATAGTGTGAATTTTATAATTAATTCATGCAATTCATGAATATAATATATATTTATAATGATTATATATATATATATATATATATTATTAATTTCTTTATCCCAAAGGGTTTCTTTATTAGTTATATTCTATTATGAACATATTAATTCAATTGAATTAATATGTAGGTATTTATTCAATAAATAAATACGCAATGGGAGGTGATTCATGTGAATCACTATTAGTAGGGGATGCCTCAGGCACAATCTGTATAATGGGATGTGTTCCAATCCAACTGGGAGTGATGTGTGTGATGTGTATGAGACATTTATAAAAGTCTATTCCACCCAAAACCCTATTAATCTTATTTGAGAAGAAACTATCAACCCTTTGTTATCAGATATCCTCATAAAGTTATCAGGGATCCATATTGTTGATGTATTCTTCTTGAGGTAGGGTGATTTTTTTAACATTTATCATGATATTCCAAAAACATTATCTCCAATAGAATGACAGAATCTTATGTAACATTCAAATACCTGGTACTTAGTTTTATAGTTTCATATAAATTTTATTTATTGAAGAAAAATCATCATGTGTTTTGGGTTTTCTATTGGTGAAAATGACCATTAGATGATCGTACAATACCCATTAGTGGTATTTTATCCTATTTAATATTAATTATAAGTGTTTTGACCCCATGTTTTTTATTAAAAAATATATTATTCCCTCAAAAACATATTCCAAGAATATATATAAATATAATATATCCTTATATGATAACCTTATATGCATGGCCAATATAAAGTAAAACTCATTCAATCTTTTATTAAAATGAAATTATTAATGTTAATACCCTTATGAATTGGGTTTTGTATAATGTTATTTGATGATTTACCCTTGTAAAGGTTTGATTCAAAATGGTTATACACTTACGCATTCCATTGCACAATTGTGGATACACCGTTACCCTTACACATAAGGATATTAGAGTTTTTATTTAATGGACATTGATGTTATCCTTTATAATGTATGAGAAACATCGAGATTACATATATAAAATGGAGTTATGTAAAGGTAATACATTTACACAATGGAGCCATGTAAATGTAATCATTGCGTTAAATTTATACAGTGGAATCAGGATGTATAAAGGTAAATGTTACATATATGAAATCTATTAAAAACATCACTTACCCTTATGTATAATATGGGTTCTATGTATTGGTCTTCATAATATTGTCAAAAATTATTAACATATTAAATTTTTTAGTGGTTAATAATTTTTTATAAATCATAAAAAATATATATTTACAATATATTAATTTATAAGGTTTTTAAAACTAATGAATTAATTATATACTTCTTATATAAAGAAATAAATAAATGTATTTGAAATAATTTTTCTTAAATATTAAATTTTAAAATTATAATATACATTTTGATAAATTAAATTTCATTCCTTAAAATCAATAAATAAAATTTATATTTATAAATCATATTTGATGATCTATAAATTGTTTATAAATTAAAAAATATATGATATTTATATTATATAAATTTTCATATAATTGATAATGAATGATAAAATGTTTCAATTATAAAAACATCAATTAAATGTTGTTTAATATATAATATTTCAGGGTTTATATTGAAATTAATATAAAAGGATTATATTATTTCTAATTTATAAAATGATTTTAAATAGTATTTTTTCACGAATAGTTCATAAATGTCTCATGTTTTGTAAAATAAATAAATTGTTTATTTATTTTTTAAATTTCATTGATATTAATGTTTTGTAAATTGCATATGAAATATTAAAATTATGTATCTCCATTTATAAGAAAAAGTGATTCTAGGGTAGACCCTTATAGATCATGCAATGTGTGATATCATAGAATTTAGTTTTCTTATATTTTTTCCACTATTAGTAATTTAGGTTTCGATTTGGAGGATTATTATTGGTAACTATTTGTAAATATTAAGGGTATGTTTTTTCATGAATTGAATGCTCTATTGATTATAGTCTACCCAGTTATTAGGAAATGACATCAGATAATCTACTTTCATAGAGTCTTTTAATGGCTATATTTTTTAATGGGTTTGGATATTTTTTACTCCCGCCTTACTCGTTATGATTTCTTCACTCTCATGCAAATCTATAACATTATGTGAATCATTCTCATAAATTATTCATATGGATAATTTGGATATGTATGAATATAAATTACCTTCTATTTGGGTGATTATAAAAAACCTTTTGGTTATGTAAAGAGTTACACGTTAATGTTGTGAGAAGACATTAATATAGTGGTTGGAATATGGATTTTCAAAACTAAATCATTATCATCATCCATTCAAAAAAAAACAAGAAAATATAATGATTGAAAATGATTTAAAGATATTAATATAATATTAATATGACATATATTAAATTAATGAGTAAAAACCCGAAAATATTAAATGTGAGATTTCTTATAAGGAAACACTTTCCAATACATCAATCATCTAGCTTAATATTTTTTCCATAGTTGGGTGCCCATATATTATATTCTATATGGAAATAAAATAATAAGTTACTATGGATTCTCTTGTCCGGTAGTTTAATTCCATATCTAGGTTTTATAGACTATCCTCAGATAGAATATTTTATGGTGTTTTCTATGGGTTACACAAGCTTGGAAGCCTAATGTTTGGGATACATTAGTAATAGGGTTATATGAGTCAATATAATGGACTTGGGTGAGTAGTTAACATGTTAACTATGAAAGAGTTACAAATGTAACACAATGACATTTAGAGAAATGGTTTTTAAGATATATTTAATCGTTTTGATATTTTACTTCACATGAAACATTGCGCTTCGCTTGAGTTACACTCAATGATAAGTTTTATTTTTTTATCCACAATGTCGAGTTTATCTTGTGTTACAAACATCACTGAGTTTAAACCAAACATGACATACTATTTAAATATTATCATTAAATATGATAGACATTAACAATCCATTGGAATGAAGTGTATGAAATAAAATAACTAAAATTTTAAAATATATTTCATACATGTTTATATAGTCATTTTTTGGTAGTTAATTATAAATGAAAATCAAACCCTTTCAAAAATAAATGGAAATCAATTTCCATGAAACCATTTTTTGTACAAATGTGATTTTTATTTAATAAATTAACCAAATTTCTATTAGTTAAATATTTTTTTGATATTAATATACTATAAATTCAATAAAAAATTTAAATTTCATCTTATATCTTTTGTAGATACGAGATAAGAACAAATCTAATTTTATGCTAAATACAATATTTTTCTAAAAAATAGTTTTCTCAAATTTTTATTTTGTTCTTATTTTAAAACTAATTTCTTACAATTTCATAAAATTAATTTTATAAAACAATCATAAAATTTTAAATCATAATTTCAGAATAATATTAAGTTGGATTTTATGATTTTTTCTGAAAAGTATCATTTTTTTATGAATATTGAAAAATACACAACATTTATTGAAAACTGCATTTTCTACTTAAATATTTACAAAGATAAATGATATTAGAAATATATTTTAAAGTTAAATTATTTTAAATATAAATAAATTAATAAAATTTATATCACTGAATTCAACTTTACCTTGAAATTTGATATAATAATTTTGTATCCTTTTTGTCATTTTAATTTTAAAAACAATAATTCTAGTCACATTTGTGGGATTAAAAGTATATTAATTTTTTCCACTTATGTGACTGGAATTTAGAATAAAATAGGCTCTATATTTGGAATTATCATAATTTTAAAAAATTATTAATTTTAACATAAATATTTACGTAATGGAATAGAAAATGTAGCCAAAATTAATTAACATAGTTAAGGTAAATTTGGGTTCATCGGGGGTTAAACTATAATGATAAGAATTAAAATAACCTAAAATAATATAATATTTTTATTTAATTAGTATTTTCAAACCTTTTACAAAACATTATCTGAAATATTGAAATTCATTGCAACTTTACATTGAATACGACATATATAATATGTTATGTACTGAAAAAGAAAAAAAGATGCTTTTCTTAATTTTAAAATATATAATGATTTGGGATATAGAAACAAAATTTTCTGGATTATACATTATATTATGAAAATAAATATTTTATATTAATCATTCTTATTTATCCTTAGTTATTGTAGGTGAATTAGTTACATAAAATCACTACAAAATTTTATTATAGTAATTATTTAGTATTAAAATTGAATAACTCATAATAAAAATAATAAAAATGAAATAAATTGGATATATTATTGACTTTAATTATTTATTAGATAAATATATCATTTTAAAAACGTTTGTAACAAATATATTTTACTTCCATTATTGTCTTTAGTTTTTTAAATTTTTTACTAAATAAATAATGTCAAGTTGACATAATGTCAGTTTTTAATAAATGCTATTATATTAATTGATATAAAAATACTAAAAATAAAATTTTCTATCTGGTTGTTGAAATTATTTTATAAATATCTACTATGGTCTATTATTGTACATATTTTTCTATTATAATAATTATATTGAGCATTAAATAGTAAATACTCAGTTAGCGTATTTCTGGTTAATGTAGTGTTTTTGGTAATTTAAGTGTGTTTGTGTAACAATTAATTATAATAAAAGATAAGATATATATTTAATAAATTAAATATCATATTTATAGTAATTGGGTACAAATATTCTATTAATTATCTCTGTAAATTATTCTTAAAGAATAAATTACCATGTTTGAAAAACAAGTTACCATAGTGGAAAACCAAAATGGTAGAAATATGGAAACATAGAAGTTAATGAAAAAAGTTTTAAAACATGTTTTTCATTGTGAATTATAGGTCTGGATATACTCTATCATCTATATAGCCCATTAATTATCCATATTGTAGACACTTGTGTTATGATTGACCTCCCAAGAGTGAATAATTTTGAGTATTTATATGATTGTCACTCTTCTTCAAGTATTAAAGGGTGCTCACTCTCCTCTCTTATTCACTCCTATAAAGCCATTAGGATTGACCAATATCTACAAAAAATAACTTCCCAATACCCCTCACCACAAACTATATGACATTTTGGGAATAAATGCATCTTTTGGAGTCTTTGGTGAAAACCTAAGGAGAATACCAAAAGAAGAGGTAATGTTTTTGAACGAGCATATTTATTTTATTTCTTTATCCACCTCATTTAATTATTATTTTATCATGATTGTATAATACAATACATATATTCAATATAATTATAAGTATTTATGTCTAGGTTATGACATAAAATAACCCAAACATCCTTTAAATGGGTTATTAAATCATTACTCGTGTCCATAGTGGACTACAACCACATAGATTGATATCATTTTTTTCCATTACCAATCAAGGATGGGAATAATTATGAACATAATATATATATATTATATTTATAATATTAGTAATATTATTATATTTATCTAACAATTAAATCGCTTATATTTTCATGATTTACATTGTTTTGCAAATATGATAATGTCCCTCGTGCGTACGGAAGAATACCACCATGCAAAGTGATGTGTTTAATTCATGCTCTAAATGGAATTTATTAAGGGTGGATTTAACAAAAATATATGACATATATAACATAAAAAATATATTTTAATTATAATATATATATATATACATTATAAATCATTTACTTTTATTTCATTAAATCCAAGAAGAAAATAGAATGAACGCTCATGTATAGGTTTTGGATTCCATCTCCACGAACAGTGTATTTTATTTCATACCTTTTATGAATTAGTATGAATAAATATTTATTGAATATTTGTGATATTTATATAATGGTAATCATTCTAGATATTATGAATCCATGGTCACTATAAAATGATCAAAAATATATTAATTCAAGAAATATATTATAAGAACGCGATTATTACCTAAAACATAACATTAAAATGAAATTGATAATAAATGGATTATAAAAGGGAATATTTAATTAATAAATGGTATTATGAATTTTAATATGGTTCTATAATAGAACTATAATATAATTATATTTATTATTCAATAATTTTCAACCAGTACGATGGAAGTCAACAGTTATGGAAAGGGAATGTTTCTCTTAATTATTTTTCTATAAGGAACATGTTATGTTATGGACCTATATTTTTCTATGATGTGTCTATAATTCCTCTTGAAAAAGTTATATCATGAATATGCTTCTTTTAATGGTATTATAATATTCATGTACTATTATTTTTTAATTAGGATTCTGACTCAAAGTCCCCAATGTTTAAAGAGTTTATTGTTACAATCTCATTGTTTATCATGAATGTTTATTAGTATAATTCAATTATAAAATATTATGACCAATATCTCAAATAATTATTTTTAATTATCTTATAATTTATCTATTCATGAAATATCTATTTAATGGTAATATTTTTCCACACTTATGTACTTAACATAATTAATAATTTTTTAAGGAAATGTTTATAATAAAATATTAATTTTTTCTCTTTGGTCACATTTATATTTTCGTAAATAACATAAATTTTTTAAAAAAATTAAAAAATATTTTTAATATATATTATATGTTTATTTTTAAATAAATTGATTTAATTGATTTTAAATCATCCTTGATATGTTTTTAAGTATAATTTAAAAAAAATTCCAAATTATTTGAAGCATAAATTATATGTTATAAATATAATTTAAAAAGTTTTTTCTAAATAAATTATGATTTTAAATGAATTTTTTAAAACGGAGAGGATATTTTTTTAATGAAAGATTTTATATGATATTTTAAAACTATATCACATATAATATGATATCCATTGATGTTACTCAAGCCTTACTAGGGATATGATCCAAGGATACTATTCTAATTATTTCAATGAATGTTTGATTTTTTGATTTAATAATGTTTATGAATCATGTTTCTATTCCATGGTTATAACATTATATGGTCCTTGAAAAGAAACATTTTAATAGGTCATTCTATGATGAAATTATTATGAAACCAGTCTCTTCTCCTCAGGTCATGTTATGATGAATTTTTTATGAATCCCATTTCATTTCAGGGGTTATGATTTGATGAATGTTTTATTATCATGTGAAACAGATGTCTACAAATTGAATATGAGATTATTTGGACCTATATATACCTCCAATTCATTGGTAAAGGAGTTATGTATCATGAGATAGAAAAAATGATATTGGGACTAAACTCGGTTAAGTAAGACTATGTTAAAACACGAAGTGACCCTGACTCAGTAATACAGGGTTAGAATGTGTAGTGAACATGGTTTGTTAAATTACTTTTTATTCAATGATTTTCATGGTGGTGAGATCTAAATAATATTAAACATTTTATGTATGATTATTTGTATTCCAAAATTCTATGTTTTTTCCAGTTTTATGCTCTCATGGTACATATTCATTGATTATCTTTTGATTATTATCTTATGAAGAGCCATTATTTATGGAATGGGTAATGATTATAATATTTTATATGAACAATATGGTTTTAAAATGTTATTATCATATTCTAATACACATATGTTCATGTTATGATTATATATCTTATTTATTTACCCATATTGAGCATCTGATCTTACATTTTATTATGTTTTCTTTCCCTTGGTTGTGAATAATGTTTTAAGTAGAAGTACTAAAGGGTAGGATCTCTATTGGGGAAATTTAATATCATTAACCATGGTATAAGATTACGCTTACATGTTTCCAATGTCACTAAACTATTATAGTCCTTATGAATGTGTAGATGTAATGTAAGGAATAGTCATAAAATATGATGACATACCTTTATATGAAAATCCAAGGTCATTGTTGTTACTATCAGTTGAATGGTTTACATAATCTTTTCAAACTAATATGAGAATAAAATATTGATACCCCTAGTTATAAATCATCGAATAAGTACAATAATATATTTAATGACAATTCTAAATATGGGTCAATGTATAGTAAAATATAGAGGACATTTTGTAAAGGATATAGAGAGTGGATTCCATTAAATTGATCCTTTTATAGATACAAAAGGTGGATATGTCTATGGAATACATGTACAAAGGGGTAACTACTTCAAAACCATCGTATTGAGCTATAATCGATCAAGAATGGGTACAAGCCAATGAGCCTTACATCGCATATGGTTTTACACTCCCCTGGGATATTCATTGGAAATTTGAAAACTATTTATTAACCATCATGATGTATTTAAATAGATGATGATCATGGTTGAACTTGGTAAAGACTAAGGTGATATAGATAAAAAATATTGTGTCATTAGTTAGACATCTAATAAGTGACTTTTCATGATTGTGTGGGTGTTCACTGTTAAAATTGTTTCTCACACTAGGCTTTTTGGTTTATGTCAATAGAGGGAGCATGAAGAAAATCGGTTAACATTGAATGTGATGGAAAAATTTCTTATGAGAACCAAAATGGTATTATGACTAGAGTAAACGACATTATGATTTTCCCTAATCATTTTTCATGGAATATGATTGATAGTGATACCTTAACCAAATCTAAGACTCACCAAAAAAAGAAATGGAAAGTGTTCAGGTAGTGGAGACCATCGAGGAATAAAGATTCAATTTTATATACATCAAGAATAGAAGAAGAAACACACATTTGGATGTCTTAGTTGAACAATAAGATATTTTTTCTAGAAAATAAGAACACAATGATTGTAACAAAAAATGGAAAATAAAAATATCAATTAAAGAAATTTGTGTGAATATTTTTCTTCCTAAGATATCACCGATTATTGAATGAATAAATTTTTTAATGTTTGTACATTAGAAAAATTGGTGTCCTAAAGGGATATATTTTACAGATAAACAGAAATGGGATATGAGTAATGGTATAATGTTGACGATGAAGCGACTACTGATGACCTGAAAATGGAAATATTTGTTAAAGATTAAGGGAAAAAGGATATTTAATTTTTTGAGAATGAAGTGGGATTAATGATGATTTTATGTATTATTATTCAATGAATTTATTATTTGATTGTTGAAATTTATAATGATTTTTTTAGAATACGTTTTTTAATGGTTAATTGAATTAATATATTGAATTCTTCTTAATACCTAGAAAAATTCATTTAATAGAAAGGTTATATTTTTTTAACAGAACATAATTATAAAAAGATGACCCTTAATAATTTACTAATTTTGAGAAATTGGTGTCTATCTAGTATAAATATATGTTAGATAAGAATAATGTAAACTCTATAGTTTTAATTAACTTGTAACATATTATTGTTTTGATGAAAAAGGTTTTTATCCTATCATGAATGTAGATTAGAGTATTTTTTGAATTATTAAATGTATACAATAATATATGATCTATGCATTGAATGAATAAGAAACATGATGAAATATTGGGGATCAATGTGAAGCACATTTTTGTGAAATTTATTGACTTTTTTTCAAATGTTTAGAATTTTTATATTTTGGAAGGATTAAAGGTTCAACTATTTATGAAATGGTTTGTGTTAAAATTTGGTTGTGGTTTTAGAGATTAATGTATTACATCACTATATAAATATTTTTTAATATTGAATAACTTATATAATCTATTTTTGGGATAATAATTAAATATATATGGAATGACATATCATACGATGGTTTTGAAGTAGTTACCCCTTTGTACATTCACCAGACATATTTTAGTTCTATTAAACATAAATAACATCCCTTAGAGGAAGAATTGGTAAGAATAGCACAAGGATATTGGGGGGCTTATTTGTATGGTCCCAACGTGATTGACGAAGGCGGAATCAGATTCCCGGTGCGCGATTAGCTAATATCCAAAGCTTCAACCATCCTTACAAGATGCAACAAGGTTCTAAGCTTCCTCTGTGAATAGAGGAGGTTGCTGTCCATTTTAAACGAAAAAACAAACTACATGGCATGTAATCTCATGTAGACGGTGTGTACTTTTCACATTTAATTGTTCCTCTGGAAGCTACTTTTTCCATCACTGAACTGTTCATCTGTCGACATGAGTATACGACGTGTATTCCTGATTACACGACGTGTACTGTTGCTCCGCTGGCGGCTGCTTCCACCGCCTTAATGTTCATATGACGACTGATTACACGGCATGTAATTACCTTATACACGACGTGTAGTCAGTTTTTACACCCTTCATTGTCGACAGGCCTACACACCCTGTGTACTCATCCCACATGGCCAAAGTACACAGCGTGTGGAAAAGTACACAGAGTGTAGTAAAAAATTTTGGGATTTTTCCCAACATTCATTATTTTCTAAAAGCACTTACTGAAAAAGGAAAATAAGAAACTCGTACCTCAAAAGTAAGAATTGTGTTCTTACAAACTTCCCCCCTTAAAGCAATTAATCCCTGAATTTTCCTTCCAAGGGTTGTGAAGATAATGCTTAGAACAGTTATGGCCACTGAGCACATATGTCGATCTCCCGCTCGCACGTTTTGTCCTATACTCGGCCATGATTCCATAGCACCCTTACTAGAGGAACTGACCGGCCTCGGAAAACCTTAGTGCTCCTATCAATGATACAAATCGGATTATCCTCAAAATATACATCGCTCTATAGCTCAACCTCCTTGGGCATAAAGACGTGAGAGGAGTCGGAATGATAACGACGCAGCTGAGATACATGGAAGACGTCGTGCATGGCCTGGTACCTCTGTGGTAACTGAAACCACTAGGCAACTGGCCCGTCTCTCTCTAGAATCTCAAACATACCTGCATACCTCGTTGAAAGTTTACCCTATCTCCTGATCTCCTTATGTCACAACCTCAGTGAAACATGCAAGAAAACTTGATCCCCGACCACGAACTCTAAGGGTCATCTACGGCGATCATCATAAGATTTCTGACAAGACTGTGTGGTATCCATCTGCATTTGAATCAACTGAACCTACTCAGAAGTCTCTTTCACGAGACGAGGTCCAAGTAAAGCTGCCTCACCTACCTCCAAACAGCACAATGGTGATCGGCATGGCCTACCATATAAAGCCTCATAAGGTGCCATCTCAATAGTTTCCTAAAAACTATTATTATAGGAAAAATCGACTAGGGGTATATGCTTCTCCCAAGAGACCCCAAAGTCTAAGACACATGCAAGTAGCATGTCCTCAAGCACCTAGATCGTACGCTCTAACTGGCCATCAGTCTGAGGGTGGTAAGATGTGCTCAAAAGCACCTGTGTACCCAGTTCCCTCTAAAGAATCATCCAAAAACGAGATGTAAAGCGAGAGTCCCAATCAGAAATTATAGAAATAGGAACCCCATGAAGACATACTAACACTCGGATATAAAACATCCCAAGATTGTCAACACTGAAGTTCTCCTTGATCTGCAAAAAGTGAGATACCTTTGTGAGTTTTTCCACAACAACCCACACAACATCATTTTCTCGAGGTGACCTCGACTACCCGGTCACTAATTCCATCGTGACATCATCACATTTCCATTCGAGAATGGGTTACTGTTGTAACAGTCCCACTGGCCTCTGATGCTCTCCCTTCACCTACTGACAGGTGGAACATCTCATAACAAAACCATCTACCTCTCTCTTCATACCCGGCCACCAATACTAACGTCTCAAGTCACGGTACATTTTGGTAACTCCGAGATGTACTGACCAAGCTAAATCATGAAACTCCCGCATCATCTCCTAGTGTATATCCCATGGAACCCATACTCATCCACGGACATGTAGTACCTCATCATCGCCTATCATCCATCTAGGAGGGGGGGTTTCACTTTCCACCGACTCCTGTAGAACTAGGCCTTCTGAATCATATAGCTGCCTCATCCCCACTCTGTCTAGGAGGGTAGAAGACACAGCTAAAGAAGAAATATAGGTCTGCCCCTAGCTATTGTACACCTCCAAATTTATCTCAGAGAACAAAGCCATAAGCTGCATCTCACCACTGGCCTCATGAATGGCCTGTGTCTAAGTCTTTCTACTCATTGCATCAGCAACTGCATTAACCTTACCAGGTGTATAGGTAATCTCAAAGTCGAAGGACTGAAATTATTCGACCCACCTTCGCTGTCTCAAATTCAGGTCACACTGGGTAAAGATATATTTGAGACTTTTTTGGTCGGTGAAAACCCCACAATTCTCTCCCAAGAGATAATTTCTCCAATAACGCAACACATGAACAACTGCAGCCACCTTGAGGTCATGCGTCGGGTAATTCCTCTCACGTGGCCTCAACTGCCGAGACCCATACGCAACAAATCGATCACCCTGCATCAACACTGATCCCAGCCCAATACCTAAGGCATCACAGTAAACTGTATAGCTCTTCCCTTGCTCTAGAAGTATCAGGACTGGTGCTGATGTCAACTTTTTCTTCAGCTCCTGAAAGGCTCTGATGCATGCTTCTGACCAAAGGAACTCAACATCCTTCTTAGTCCAACCTGCCAACAGCACTGCTAAGCGGGAGATGCCCTGTATAAATTTCCTGTAGTAACCATCCATCCCCAAGAAACTCTGTATCTCAAACACGTTCTTAGGCTACTCCTAGAAACTATTGCACTCACTTCTTCTGGGTCTACCGCAACTCCTACCTATGAGATGATATGACCTGGGAAGTGTATCTGTTCCATCCAAAAGTTTCACTTTGAGAGCTTAACATATAGATGATGCTCCCTCAGTAAAATCAGTATGATCTCAATATGGGTGTAATGGTCATGCCGAGTGTGAGAGTACACCAAGATGTTGTACATGGAGACTACCACAAAAGAGTGCAGATAAGGGTGGAACACACGATTCATCAGGGCCATGAAAACTGTCGGCGTGTTTGTGAGTCTAAACGGCATAACCAAGTACTCTTATAGACCATATCTTCTCTGAAAAGTTGTAAGAGGTATATTCGATGGTCTAACACATAACTGATGATATATGGATCTCAAGTAAATTATCTAGAACACTCGTTCTCTACGAATTTGATAAAAAATACCATCGATCCTTGGTATAGGATATAGGTTCTTAACGGTCAACTGGTTCAGCTCTCGATAATCTACACATATTTTGACGGTACCATCCTCCTTTATAGCAAACAAGACAGGACAACCCCATGGGGAAGCACTGGGTCAGATGAAACCCTTTTCCTGTAACTCCTCTAACTGTCTCTTAAGCTCCTGCAACTCTGGTATAGCCATCCTGTAAGGAGGAATGGACAATGGTTATACTCCTGGCACAAGATCAATTGACAAATCCACCTCGCGCTTGGGAGGTAGACCTGAAATGTCATCCAGGAATACATCCCTGAAATGATCAACCATTGGACGCAAAACCACCTGAAAAGATCCCTGATCATCCAGATATAAGCTCACAATCTGGGCTGTCACACCACCTCACCCACGATGCTCGGGTCCAGCTCAGCTCGCCTTGACATCCCATTCTCCCTTTTATAGAAACTCTCTACCCTATGGTGACATGAAACTCACCCTACGATGATAACAATCTACAAAGGCTCGAAAGGGAACCAACCAGTCCATCCAAAAAATGAAATCATAGGCGGTCATCTCTAAGACATAAAGGTATCAAAGAAAGTGACACCCACCAACCTCAAGGGGCACTCCCTGCACTGACGCACACCTTCCGTTCTAAACCCCAACGGAGTGTCTAGCATCATGATATCAGAAGACGAAGTCACACAGAGCCCAAGGCTCTCCACAACAGGCCTAGATATAAAGCTATGTGTAGCACCTGTATCAAAAAGTAAAGATGGAAAAACAGAAGCATCTAGAATAGTACCTCTGACAGTAGAAGGTCCATGATCCTGCTCTTGTTGGGTCAGTTTCACTGCATATGCCTACCAAGTGTCGTGGCCCTATGAACCAGCCTGGCTACACTAAGCTAACCCACCCTAATGCCTCTAAGATCCTGGTGTCTGGCTACTACAGCCACGACCACCATCCCTACTTGCATGCCCTGACGTACCCCAATTTCCAGAGTGGTAAGAAGATGTTGGTCCGACTCCTGCACATGGAGTCTGCATAAAACCCATCTCACTAGCCGCTAGTAGAAACACCCTAAAAAAGCGCTGCATATGACCCATATTGTTGCAAGCTCGTCAGTCCACTGGGTCTCGTGGACACTAAGGTCTTTTGTGCCCCTATCTACCACACTAGTAGCACATCGTTGGGAGACTAGAATAATTCTTCTGACTAGTACTGCCACCATGAGAGAAACTCATCTGTCTCTTCTTCTTAAAATAGTACCAGAAACTGGTGCTGAACCACCATAGCCTGCACCACTAGCTTCTCATAGATTCCTCTCGGTAATCAATGCCTGGTTCACAATGGCATGTACCGTGGGCAACCTGAAAACATTCACCATGGTTAGTATTTCACACCGAAGACCATCCTCAAAGAGTCTATCCCTCAAAGCCACATCACCCACCAGGACGGGTGTGAATCTCTGAATCTCGGTGAAGCGATCAGAATAATCCATCACTGACATGGTGACCTACTGCAGATTAATTAACTCTCTGGCTTGATCTTCTCGCAGCGTCTAAGGAAAGAATTAGTCGTAGAAGACTGCCTGAAAATCTTCCCATGCCATGTTTCTGTGATTCTGAGACTGAGTGGTAACATCCCACCACCTCTTGGCGAAATCATGCAGCATATATGTAGCGAGTGTGACCCTCCACCTTGGTGGCATCTCTAGATGCTCGAAAATAGTCTTCATAGAATCCATCCAATACTCCGCAGCTTGTGGTCTACCATCCCTTAAAAATGTAGGCGGATGCTACTGCTGGAATATACGCATCAACTCTACCATAAATGTGGTGGCCTGTGGTGCTCCCTACAAGGTCAGCATGAAGTACATGAAACTGTCACGGAACTGTGTCTCCATGCCTGTGTCCGGTATAACGGCTGGTGCCGCATCTGGATCTGCTGGTGGATCCATTGGTAGCCCATGGCCTACGACCTCTAGAGTATACTGATTTCCACTCTCTTGGCGAACAAATCAAGGTCGTCTCAGAGGAATGACTCTACAAGGTCAAATGCACACCTTTGATCACGATTTATCAAGGAAAGAAAATAAGGTGTGTAATAAGGGAACAAGGAAATGAAAATTTTTAGTTTTTACAAAACAAGACTACACGGTGTGTATAATAACTACACGTCGTGTTTCCTCAAGTATTTCAAATGGGTGTGTAGTCTTCCAAAACTGGTCGTGTAACACCCCAAACACACATCATGTTGTTCAGACACATGGTGTGTGCTTGAATTTTTCTCCTAGCCCGAGTCCCTCTAAACGGCACAACCACACGACTATCCTTTAAAAAAATATACACGGCGTGTATAAGATCTAAATGACATGTACTATTTATATTCCAACTTCCTGTTTCGTTAGTGACACGTTTGGCTACTTGGATGACACTACACAACATGGTACACCCCCACATGGTGTGTACACAACTCTGTCTTCCCAGCCACACAAGGCCAAGTCCAGACGGTCTTTACCCTATCAAGACTACATGGCTTGTCCCACAGGTACACAAAGTATTTACGAAGAGGTAACACTGTCCTGTGTTTGTTATCTACATGGTCGGGTCACCTTTTTTACACTACACGACGTGTTCATCATTGACACAATTTGTATGTCTTAAGGTTTCCTCCGTCCGTGTTGTTAGTTACAGGGGCGGACATCGGTTCAACACTACACGGCGTGTACAACTAGTACACGTCGTGTTTTCCAAGACATTTTCTACCCCATTTCCCCGCCCACATGGTCTATGACAAGGGTAGATACTACAAGGTTTGTAATGAGGGTAAATGACATGTACCTAAAAAGTTTTCATTTCTTCCCAAACAGAAGAACACACGGCGTGTGTCCATAGAACTACACAACATGTATAATTGGTTTTCCAGATAGTAAGTCTCAGAAACTACTCCAGATCCCAGAAAACACTGAAAATTACACTGAAGTCCCAAATTCCGATTCTTGAGGGCCCATACTCCCCGCGAATCAATGTTTGGCATCGTATCCGTGTTATAACAAGTTGATGATTCACCAAATTCTAGTCAATGAGGGCCCATAATCGTCAATAACTAAAGTTTGGAATTTATTCTATCAAAAACCTCATACCACAATACCCTATAAAATAGCAGGTATTTATCAATGTATATATCATAAATCATGCTTTTCTAGCATAACAATTATCACAACAATATGAAATTTCTAATGCCTGTACATGATATGGAACTATGCATGTCATGTGATTATAACATGTGACTAAATGATGCATGAGATGGAATACCCTCATCTCATCATTTTGCAACTAAATATAACCCAAATATAAAAATATAACAGCACACCACATGTGCGTCACCCAATGGTGAAAATCGAATCAATCGTAAAACCGCAAAATCAGAAAAAGTGCAACAACCAAGGTAGACTGGCTTTTCCCTATACACGGGTTAGATACTCCCAGGAACAATATATTACCAACTACCATTTCCATATTATCCCTAGATAAGGCTCCAAACAATATTTCAATGAAAAGAACATCTCTGATACCACTTTGTAACATCTCGAATCTTGGTGCCACACAACGGGTACCCCAAACCCGGTTGGTCACATGACCTCAAGTGCATTTCCACAATCTCCAGAGGCTGCTGACCAGTAGCGAGGGACCAGGTCTGATAGTGGGGAAACTATGCCCTCATTTTTTAAAGTGTAGCGTAGTGGAATAAAATATACAAACATACAAAAGCGGAAGCAGTAAACAATATACAACTTAAGTGGACAACTAAAACAGAAGATAACCGACAGTCACATATATAAAGTTGCAGCATGTCACTAATTCTATGAAAGCATCCAGAACAAGATGCACTGCAATACAATACAATACAACTCAAAGTATGAGGTAAAACCAAACAAACAAAACAGAGTAACATAACGCAGCAGCATCGCAAGACGAAACTCGGTCCCATGATCTCATACTCCTCTGTTACAATCATGTACCTGTTTAGGGTCCCTTTCCCTTATCCATACCTGTAGAAATGTAATTTGTTTTGGCTGAAGACATGACCCAAAGAGGGTGTGACAAATAAATCTCAGTAGGCAACCACCAAAGGCTCCTTCCCAACAGTCAGTGAGAATGTGCAACAACAATGTGCAGTATTAAATGGAATAAACTATGCAGTACTCAAAAGTAGCTAACTTTACCAGTTGTATTTCCATTTTAATATTCATTTAACCATTAAATTTAATAACATTTGGTGCTCATCAGAACCAAGCCCTCAGGCCAAACAGAACCTTTCCCTCAGGCTAATATGATGTAACCACCCCCTCAAGCTTACCCTCAGGCTATCGAATATAACCACGCTCTCTGGTTTTCCCTCAGGATATCGAATATAACCACACCCTCAGTCTTTCCCTCAGGATATTGAATATAACCATTCCCTTAGGCTTACCCTCATGCTATCGAATATTACCTTCAGGATAAGCAGTACCTTGCCCTCAGGCTTAACAAACAATGCCCTCAGGCTAAAACGAACACTGCCCTCAGGCTCAAGTAACTGGGCCTAGCCTAAAGCATAAACAAGAAATTTATAGGAAATTACTCTCAAGGTCGTTAAATACACATTATAATCATTTCATACCCTCGGGTATCCTGGCCAAATGGATAAAAAAGGAACGCACCCCTGGGGTGGTTCTGGATCCAAGTAGTGATCCCAAACATCATTTATACATATTCATTAAACTACCTATGAAATTATAGGTGTTTAATTAGGCAAGGACCCAGCCATACTACACCTCAAACCTGGGCGCGTAGCACAGTGGTACAGAAAACACACAACAGTTTGAATTTAAACACCATACCACCTACCTCGATCGTCTCTGATCGGTATATGTGAACGACGACTCCTAAATCATCCAAGAACAAAGTAGATCTAGGATAAAATAATAAATAACATACCATAGAAGAAGAATTGGTAAGAACAACGCAAGGAGAGGGGAGGGCATACTCATATGGTCCCAATGTGATCGACGTAGGTGGAATCAGATTTTTTGGTGCACGATCAGCTGATCTCCAAAGTTCTGGCTGTCCTTCTACGCTCCAACAATGTTATAAGATTCCTTTGTGAACAGAGGAGGATACTGCCCATTTTATGTGAAAAAAACAAACCACACGGCATGTACTTTTCTCATTTAACTGTTCCTCTGGTGGCAACTTTTTCCACCACTGAACTGTTCATCCGTCGACATGAGTACACGACATGTATTCCTGATTACACGGCATGTACAGTCGCTCTGCTGGCGGCTGCTTCCACCGCCTTACTATTCACATTCCTACTGATTACACGCCGTGTAATTACACTATACATGGAGTGTAGTTAGTTTTTACACCCTTCATTGTCGACAGGCCTACACACCCTGTGTACTCATCCCACACGACCAATGTACACGACATCTACTCAGAAATTTTGGGATTTTCCCCCACTGTCCTTATTTTCTCAAAAAACTCTTAAAGAAAATGGAAAAGAAGAAAATCGTACCTCAAATGTAAGAACCGAGTTCTTACACAACACCCTTGGATAAATTTCCCTTGATTTATAATTTCATGAAAGTATGTCTTACGCACACTAGGGTATGCCCTAATTATAAATATTGGAATATGTCTTGCTATCCCTGCAATCCCTCAATCTTTAAAGTAGTCGGCACCTCTTTCTTCATATCCCCAGAATTTCTTGATCATTAAGGTAGTCATATCCTCTATCTTCCTATCCCTAGATGCCATCAATTGTACTCAACAACAATTAGAGTCACACAAAGCAGGATGAACAGTGTGATCTGTATGAAAAATTTATGATAGTTTCTCTCTTGAGAAATGACTTCAAAAACATGTCATCTCTAGATCGATGAAACTATTTTCTCAGTCATGATCTTTTTCAAATGAGATCCTATTTATAGGAACTTCTCCAATGGTCGGCTCCCTCCTCCAATGGTCATATTTTCCTTGAATCTCAGAGGTACCTGTACATATGTCACTCAAACAACAGTTGGTTAAAAACACATTATATTACATTGTTTCATAACTATAACAAGTGTATGAAAAATAAGGATTCTAAACGAAATCTATTATTCATAGTCTATGGAAAAATATAGTTTGATGTCTAACCAAATAATCATTCAGAATCTATAAGACATGGATATTATTATTCTATTTTCCAATGAATTAAGAATCTAAAATATATAGTTTCCGGAGGCTAAATTTCAATGAGTTAGATATTTTAATGCAAAGGAATTTGGAGTGAGAATTCTGAGGAATTTAGATTTTGAATTTTAGAGAATTCGAAGTCTATATTTCAGAGAATTCAGAACCTGAATTCAGAGAATTAAGAGTCTAGAATTTAGAAAATGAGGAACCGGAATTCAGATAATTCAGAGTTGGAATTTCAGTGAATTTGAAACTTGAAATCTGAGAATTTGGATTCTGAATTTTATATAATTCGAATCCAGAATTCATAGAATTTGGAGTATGAATTTCAGAGAATTGGGAACATGAATTCATAGAATTTGGATTTGGATTTCAGATAATTTGGAACCTAAAAATAGAACAATCTATATACAAGGAATTGTAGTATTCAGATGTTTAAGATGTGAAAACAAATTTTAGACATAGTAATAAAAAAGATAGATTTAAACTAACTAAAAAATAAACAATATAATCATATGTAAGGATAAAAATTTCCATGGAGAAGGTAATTTTGCTAATGAAAATAATACTTAGGGAAAGTATACTTTTCCATCAGATACAGTGTTTGTGATTTACAAAACATATAGGAATTGAAAAGTCATAAGGAAACCTTATTGATTCAACAATCTCCCCCTTTTTGGAATGCACAAACATCCTTACGAAAAGGAATATAAGGACGTAGAATTTGGATTTATGTTCATAAAAGAAAAACTTATCTCCCTTTACATATAAATCATGATGAATATGACTAAATACCCCTTAGGTTTTGAAATCCCATAGGATCATATTCTTGACTACTATAAAGAGATTTTTCTTTTCATGCATAAGGAAATATTCTTAGATAAAACGACCTCGTAGATATACTTCCCCTTACTTATGGAATTGTCTTCTTTACATAGTATTATTTTTATCATTCCTTTCTCTCCCTTTGTAATTTTTATAATGGAATAAAGGTAACAAAAACAATAATAATATGTTATCTAGAATATTAGTACTATAAAACAAAACATATAATGAACAATAAAAATTTCATTATGATATAATGAATTTGGACAAGGAAGAAAATAAAAAAACGATCACAATTGACAAAAAGGCCTTCCTTATTTTTTCATTCGGCATAAGTTTCTTCAAAATGGTCTTCAGATTTTTAAGCTCCTTATGATCATCTTCAAAATTCTTCAGCAGCTGATCCTGATCCTCATTTTTATTCTCCAGAACATTGATATTTTCTTGCCGAGCCACAAAAAAATCTGTCAGAGTCTTCAAAAGCTCTTATTGATTACAGAACATTTCTTCGAACTCAATTCTAGGATATCTCTCCATTTTCAGATTCAAATCCACAGAATTAAGATTCCCATTTAGGACTTTGTCTTATGGCTTCCAAGCTATTTTTCAAAGATTCAGCATTACTATGAAACTTTTAGTAAGATCTTTGAATTGGTTATAATCAGTATCAAAAGCATCCATGACATTTTTCTTGAATGTCATCAAATATTCTAAGCTCTTCAATTGCATTCATTGAACACTCTATAATTTCATTACATGACCTCTTGTAAGCATCATGCTCGATGAAGAGAGATTTGAAATTGGCCTCAAGACAGACAAAGTTATCCCTATGCATGGAAACCGATTCTGATTTTGGATTAAATGATTGCTAAAGCATTTGGCCCCTCGAGTCTATACTCAGAAACAAAGTAATGGTATCAACAAACTTCTTCAATGATTGGACCTTAATGTCATGGCCCAGAGATGACGATTTGAAATCAGATTCTTTGATTAGTGAGGATTATTTCTATTTCTTTTCCTCTTTTCACTTTGACTATCCAACAATATCTTTCTTTTCCACCACATCTGTCCTCGGTGTATGAACCAAAAAATGTTTTCTCTTATCAGTTCTAAGAAATATCTCTACTAATTTTAGTGATTCATGTTCACTATCTAATATATGAACTATTTTTTCTTCCTCAACATTTTCTTTCTCGGCATCTACCACAATGTCATCTTGTTGAACCAATTCACAACTTCTACTCTCTTATTCAGTTGGATTTATTACTTATTCATGATCATCTTCTTCTTTTCCTTTGGTATCAAGTTTTGATGATTTAGTTTGAGAAATTTTTATTGTAAATTGCTCAGAAGAACTCTCATTCTCAAGATATTCATCAACATGACTTATGACATCATCATTTTCATCCCCTTCTTCCTATTATTATTATTATTATTATTATTCCACTTCCTCTTCCTACACAATTTCTTCATCATCTTCTGGTTCTGAAATCACAATTTTCTTTCCCGGATTCGCTAGAACTGATTCTTGTAGAAACAATTCCATTACTTGGACTTTTTTAGAGGCTTTCTCAGTGTCTCTGATAAGCGATTGAAATAATTTATCCTCCATCATATACTTCCTCTGCTTTTTTTTCTTTTCAAACTTCTCATTCACCTTAGTAGCCTTAATATTCAAGGATTTTTCTTCAGCAGGTTCCAAGCCAAATCTAGGCTCCCATTTCTTCCTATTCTTATTATCTTCTCTCCACTTGGAAACCACTTAATCTATAAAGGTATTTTTCTTCTTAGATTTTGGAGGTGCGGATTGGGTTTCCTTAGCTGCATGAGTTTTTTCTTTCACATACAGTTCCTTAACCTTTCTCTTCTTTCCACCATTCTTGGAAGTCATAGCCACTTCTAGTTTCATTGATAAAGCATAGATTTCAGATTCAGATAAATCATAGAATTCTCCAAATTCACTATTGAAGGAAACCTTCATCCTTCCAAAGGTATCATCACTAAGTAACATAACCTTGAAATTTCATGTCTTAGATCTATAAGGAATTTTAAATGAATCAAGATAGAAAACTACGAGCATGAAAAGAATATCCAGATACATAATAATCTAAAACATGATAGTTCCATTCTTGATATTTGAAATTCAAAGCAGGATATACTACACTAGATTAATCTTCATGAGTTTCACTAGAAAATGCAAAATATAAATGACAATTTTATTCAAGGTGTCCTTATCCACATTTCTCGGAATGATAATTATTTGAACACATAAATCCATAATATGAAAATTTGTTTAATGATTGTTGATATTTAGTGTCTTGACTCCTATCAAACTAAGACACTCTACAACCTTCTCCTTATCAAAACATCATGAAACATCTAGTAGCTTTTGGGTGCAGAATTCAGCTTCTCTATCATAAGGAATTACAATGATATTAGCCTCCATACTAAAATAAGGAGAATTGTTTTTCCCAATAACTCTTAAAATAAAACTTATCTTCTACATCTTGAACAAAAAACATACAGTCTCATAAAAATCTACCAGTTGTTTTGGATACACCAGATCGTATCCCTTTTGTTTTGATACACATAGACTATCCCATACATTTGACTTGATATTCTTTGAAATTAGAGAATAATATTTGGAAAAAAACATAGGAAATAATAAAATATCCCGGTAGATCTTCTATTAACATATTTCCTTTACCGAAGACATTTTCTTCTGCAGGGATTCATCCATTGACATTCGGATTTAGGGAGACTAAAAAAATTCAAAAAGAGGCTTAAATAAAGAAGTAAAGTTTTAGCACGCCAATGAATGATAACCGATATGGGACCACCATCAGGGGACCTTTATATAGGCGTTTGAGGCGATGATTCAAATTCGCATATTGATCCAACGGTTGAAACAATCATGATTTGATCTAGAGGTTGAGATAAATGCCAAAGAAGGATTTTGGTAGGTTCTGATATTTTGAGGGTTTTAAGTTAAAACATTTAGATTTAAGTAAAAGTGAATCTGAAAATTTTACTTAAAACAAGCGTAAAATACCAACAAGTAAAATTTGATCATGAAAATTTATGTAAGGAGACACCTTCCACATTTTTAGGAAAATTATCCATAATACGAAATATTTTTATGAAGAATATTATATTCTGAAATTTTTTATTAAATAATTTAAAGGAAAAAAATTGATTGTGGGAAAAATATTGATTAAGCAAAATTATTATTACGAAAAATTTAGGTTAATAAGAAAATATATTCCCTCTATGAAAAAGAGTTTCTTACTATACTGAGATATGTTTCATCAAAATTTTAATATTGATGATTTCCTTGCGATTATCATTCCTAACTTCTGTTTAATGTATTGAAATATATCATAGGGTAGATATTTTTTGAAAATACCAGCATGTTAATCTTGCATTCCGATAAATTTAAGATTGATATCTCTTTTTTGTGTGTGATACTTAAGAAATTTATGAATAATATCTATGTTTTCTTCATGAGAGTTATGTGCATGGTTTTTTCTTAGGTAAATGGCACTAGTGTTATCACACAATATCTATGATTTTGTAAAACTGACGCCATAGTCTGTGAGTGTGTGTTCCATCCATAACAGTTGAGTAAAACAACATCTAACTGCTACATATTCAACTTTAGAAGTGGAAGGTTCTATTGAGTGTTTCTTTTTTCATGACCATGAAATTAATGAATATCCAAATAAATCACTTAAAAATATTTCACTTTTTCCAAAATGGGCATATATCTTGGTAAATGTGAATTTTCTGTTGGTAAAATAATTTAACAACATATATACCTCTATCACTAAACTGTTGGTAAAAACCTTGTCGCTAAATGTTTTGGCGATAGAAAAAATACTTCTGTTGTAATTATAATAATAACAGATAATATATATGTTGGTTAAAGTGTTTAGCGACAGGTTTTGGTGTCAAATCTATCTGCTGGAAATAATATTACCATCATATAATATTTTTTTAGAAATTTCATTCAAATAAAAAATAGGGTTTTTATTGCCCGTAAGATTTTATATTATATTTAATAATTTATCATATATTATATTTATTAAACAATAGTTATAAAATTAACTTTATATGAAGCACCAAAAAAATAATTTATAAAATTAGCATATATAAAACACAAATAAACTGATAATTTATTTGAAAAAAACAGGTTCAAATTTAATTTTAGTACATGTTAAAACTTCATAAAAATACAAGAAGCTCCCAAAGATGTTTCAACATATTCAAACACTGAGAGACTTCACATGGAACTCAATTGAACTATATCTGTAATCTATTTCTCACAAACATTGTACATCACTATCATGGAATCCCCATCACTTCACATGAACTATTATCTACTGTAGTGGATCTGAACATGAACAACTTCACCATCACCTCTTTGAGTGTAGTGGACCACCCTTCTATTTTTGAAGAAGCACCTAACCCAACTCCCTCCACATTATGCATTACCTATCATGACCAACCTTCTAATCACCCAAATAGCTCAATTTAAAAATAGTTTTTATTTAAATACATGATATAAAAATAATAATGCATGATATATCATGTAAAAAAACACACGATATAATCTATTAAAGATGCTTTAAATTTGTAATGGCACTACATTTCAAATAAGAATTCATAAGATATGGTGACAACATTAACAGAAGATAACTTTAAAATTCAATATTTTATTATCAATATTGAACATGTTTAGGGGTTTAATGGGAACCCCCACAAATAAAACATCCCAATTTCAAAATGCAGAAACAACTATTCAGAAATCTATATCATTAAGAAAAAAAATACAGATTCAGGACAAGAAACCCATTCTCATAAACATGCCAATTTAATTATAATATATTATACCTTCATATACAAATTTAGACCATAATTCATCCATGCAATCCATTAAGTTTCAGACTCATCCTGGGCACACGTTAAGCTTCAAACACCCTAATGAAAACCCAGCAATAGCCATACCAAGGCATAGATTGCAGCTCCTACATGAAAAAACCGAATAGAACAGATGTGAACCCAACTCTTGAATTCAAACTCCATATCAAACTAGGCTCCACAAAGGGACATTAGTAGAACCATTCAAAAACAAAAGGTATCTAGAACCAATAGTGAATCCATTTTGACCACTTTTCTGAAGGACCCATGGCTGCGGGGGCACCCCCCCAATGATTGAAGCCCTATACAGCCCTAGTTCTCAGGCCTGTGCACAGGACATATACTTTTATAGGTAAGACATTTGAAGATGTGAAGTCGTGTTATACAATGAGGAGAGAACTTGGAAGAGGACAGTTTGGGGGGTGATGTGGCTTTGCACTGAAAATGAAACTGATCAACCATATGCCTGCAAATCTCTGTCAAAGAGAAAGCAGGTTTCTAAACATGACATGGATGATATAGAAGAGATTCAAATTAAGAAAAATTTGAGATGTTAGCCCAATATAGTTGAATTTAAGGGAGATTTTTATGATAGGTTATCTCTTCAAGTCATGAGGGGGTAGTGTGAGGGTGGGGAGCTTTTTAATCATATCATCGCCCAGGGGAATTTTAGCAAAAGTGCAGCTGCATCTATATGTAGATCAATTGTAAACATTGATCACATATTCCATTTTACAGGTCTAATGAACATGACCTTAAGCCTAAGTATTTCTTGCACTCTGAGAGGGGGGTAAGAATGCACCATTAAATGAAACTGACGTGGGCTGTCAGTTTTCATTGAACATGGAAAGGTGTATCAGTATATAGTTGGGAGTGATTATTATGTTTCTCCTTACGCTTAAGATATGGGAAGGAAATAGATGTTTTGTGTGCAGGAATCATCTTGTATATTCTACTAAGTGGTGTGCCTTCCTTTTTGGCTGAAATGGAAAAAGGGATATTTAATGCTATTCCGGAAGGAAATATTGATTTTGATTCTGATCCATAGCCATATATTTCAAGGAGTTCCAAAGGCTTGATAAAGAAAATTTTGAAACAAGACCCCAAAAAGTAAATTATAATAGATCATGTTCTTGAGCACCATTGGATTAAAGGAGGAGAAGTATCAGATAATCCAACTGATAGTGGAGTTATTTCTTGAATGAAGCAATTCAGAATAATGAACAATCTGAAGAAACATTTTTTAAATGTTATTTCAAACAACCATCGAAAGAATAAATCCATGGGATGAAATCGATGTTGAAAAACATGGAAACCGATAATAGTGGAACCATCACCTACAAAGAACTGAAGATGGGACTATCAATGCTGGGATTGCAGCTCTCTGAAGTCAAAGTCCAGTAGCTCATGGAAGCTGCCGATGTGGATCTGAATGGGATGATTTATTACATTTAATTCATCAGTGCCTTAATGCACATGCACAAATTGGAATGTGGGAATCATTTGGGAAGTGTGTTTCAGTATTTTGAAAAGGATAATAATGGGATTATAACGAAAGATGAACAGAAGGTGGAATTGAGGGAGAATGGAGTGGCTGATGAATGTTCTATATGGGAAATAATATCCGAAGTGGATATTGACATTGATGGGAGGATCAATAGCCAATCCATTTTGGAAAAACTAATACATACATTAAAATAACTGAAAACTATCTACAAGACTTGCCAAAACCAAAGATACCAAATTAATCATATACTAATCATATTCTTCAACCCAATGCAGTATACATTTGAAAAAAAACATAGCTTCAACCATTGTTGAGAATAACTCGTTGACGATCAATTAAACCATAGGATGAGGCCGAACAAAATACTGGTGTGGTCGTATGGATAAGGTCGTGGATGGTGGAGGGTCGAGCGGGGAAGGTCACAAATAGAGGGGGGGAGGTGAGGGTCGAGTGGTGAAGTTCGGGGAAGGTGAGGATCGAGCGGGGGAGGTCGGGTATGGTGAGGGTTGAGCAGGGAAGGTTGTTGATAGAGGGGGTTGAGAAAGGAAGGTCGGGGATGGAGGGAGTCATCCGGAGGGGATGGCAAGGATGACATGCTAGGTGCTAAAAGACAGGGGAGGGCGCGGAGTATCGCGATGGAGTGGTGTGGTGGCGTAGGCGGAGGGTCGCGGATGAGGTGGTATGGGTCACAGATCAGGAGGATGGCCTCTATGGAGAGTTATGGAGGACGAGATGGTGGTCACGGATGAGGTAAAGGTTCATGGAGGAGGAGGCGGTAGCGTGTGGAGTTGATGCCGACTATCATCGGATGAGGCAGTGGGGTAGATCGCGTGGAGGTCGGAGGCTAATTATGGTTGAGTTATGTTTTTTAAAAATAAAATACAATAAATAAAATATGAAATATCATCCAATTTATTAAATTAAAAAAATAATATATAAACACTATTGATGTTTTGATAAAAATGAAAATTAAAATCAATTATTTATATATTTTTAATAATACCGTAGAAAATGGATATTGATTTTGGTCATAAATATAATAATATATAAAAAATTGTGTTCTCTTGATTGGTTATCAATAGTTTATTTATTGAATGGTTTATTGTAACAATTTTTATTAATGGTAAACTATTTGTTGTAAATTGTTATTATTACAAACAAATTCATGTGTGGGTAAAAAAATCGTTTCTATTAGTATGATAAAGAAATAGATTCAACTTGTAAAAGAGATGTTGGTATTGAACGATAAATGCCAACAGATATATCTGTTGATAAAAACAAGTGTCAATACTTAAAATCAATACCAATGAAACTTAATATCTGTTGGAATTACTCATTTTTACCAACAAATATGTTATCTATCAATAAATTTTTGTTGGTATAAGTCATTTTTTTGTAGTGAATGATAAGTTAAAGATGTAATTTTTTTTTCTCATTTTACATCCACCAATGTCATCATCTAAAAAACTTTTTAAGACAAAATCCTTTCCAGATGTATAAAATAATCATAAATCTATGATTCCCATTAAATAACAAAAAATTCATTTGACTACTTTTAAATGAAATTACTTTGTACTAGATAGATATCAAGAAAATAATCATACTGAAATCATTATGTATGGAAGACTTTCTATCATGTATAGTAAACTTCCTATCATTACTCTAATTGATTTTTGATCTATTAGTTTTCCAGCTTCATCAAGATCAAGAGAATTTGAGATTCCGATTGGAGTACTTATACTTTTAGTGTTTTCAAATCCATACTTTTCAAGAAGTTATTTAATATACTTATTTTGAGATATTTGTGTTCCTTCTGGTTTTTGATAAATTTGGAAAACCTATGAAAAATGTTAACTCACCCATCGTACTTATTTAAATATTAGATTTAATTAGATCCACAAACGAGTCTATTAACGATTAAAAAGATGAACAACATATAATTTCATCAACATAAATTTGAACAATCAAAACATTTTTCATATCTGTCATTACAATAACGGTTGGATCAACTGTGGCCTTAACAGAATGGTTTTGTAGAAAAAATACTTTAAGTATATCATACAAGGCTCTAGGGACTTTTTAAAGTCCATATAAAGATTTTTTATGTTTGAAAACATTTTTAGGATGTTTTGTGTTTTCAAAACCAGTAGGTTGTTCAACAAAAACATCCTATTTAACATATCCATTTAGAAAAGCACACATTACATCCATTTGAAAAAAATTGAAATTAAAGAATGATGCAAAGGCATGTAAAATATAGAAATATTCAATTATACCTACTGATGCATAAGTTTATTCATAGTTTATTCCTTTTTTTATTATATCCTTTAGAAACTAATATTGCTTTATTTCATACAATAATTCAATTTTCGTCACACTTATTTATGAAGACCAATTTTAATCCAATATAATAAGTTTTCTTATGTATTTCATCCAAGGTCCAAACATAATTCTTATTGAATTCATTTTTCTCATTTAGCAGGGCTTTAATTTAATCATTATCACATAATGCTCCATCAGCGCTATTTTGGTTCTAATTGGGAAAGGAATGATATATGTTCTACTTCATTTCTTAAGTAACATATATTCTTTACATGTTGATTTACATCACTAATGATACTATCACTGGGATGATTGTAAAGAAACAACTGATTTGGGTTTTGTAATACCCGTTCATCAACATAGGGTAGGAAATATTCAAGAAATAATGCTTCAGAAATATTTTCATGAACATTTTCCTTGTCATAAGGATCTTCTATCAATGTTTGATAATCAGTTTTCTAAAATACATATGAGAATGTAGGTTGGGGTTGCTTAAAAATAAAAGGATCAATTTTATCAAATTTATCATTAACTATTTCTTCAATAGTACATGTACATTTATGAAAAACTCAATAAGCCTTAGAAGTTGTGCATTATCCTAGGAAAATTAGTTCATCATATTTGGTTGTGAATTTATTTAAATTTTATTTAGTATTCAAAATAAATTCTTTACAACAAAATACCTTGAAGTATGAACTTATGTGTTTTCTACCACTCCACAATTGATAAGGGGTTTTATTAAGAAATGGTCCAATCTAAACCCTATTTATAGTATAACAAGTAGTACTTATAGTTTCAGCCCAAAAGTGTTTAGATATAGAATATTCACTCAACATGGTTGTAGTTATCTCTTGAAGAATTCGATATATTTATTCAAAACAACTAATATGTTGAGGAGTTCATGGAGATGAGAAGTTATGAGTATTGCCTTTTACTACAGAAAGTTTCAAAATTTGAATTTCGAAATTATCCTCCAGGATCACAATAAAATGTTATCAACGGAAGGTTTTTATCATTTTTATCTTGGGATATAAAAATTTTTAAATAATAAAATGGTTTGGATTTTGTTGCTAAAAAATATACCCACGTAAATCTAGTGTAATCATAAACTAATAAAAATACATAATATTTTCCTCCAATGCATCCAGTTTGTGTTGGACCAAAAAGATCCATATGCACTAATTGCAATGCATCAAAATTTGAGATGCCACCGATTAATTTAATTTAGGATTTATGTTGGTTTCTATTTTAACAAGGATCACAAACTTTCCAAAAACAAAATCTATTCTCTGGTATATCCATACCTAGTCTTTTCTTTGATACTTTTCATAGGTATCTAAGGTTATAGTGTCCTAAACTTCTATTCTATAACCATTACTGATATTCTATTTCACTAAGGAAAGGTAGATCTTGGTTCCTATGATTTTCATAAATTCAATGAGTATACATTCTCTTGCATATGGGAAGAAATAATAAACTCTTCTTTGGAATAGTGTACTAAGCATTTGTTATTCCTAAAGATCACAAGGTAACCTTCATCACGTAATTGAATTATTATAATTAAATTTTACTTATGTCATTTAACAAATAATACATTTTAAATCACTATTTTTTCATGAATACCAATGTTACTTTTAATAATAATTTCTTATTGAGCATTATCTCAGAAAGTTACTTTTCCTTCGTTCATCTTGATAAAATTTTCAAAGAAACTTTTGTTACCAGCCATATGTTAGGAACATCAACTATTAGTATACTATGTATTGTTGTTGGTAATTTATTTATTTTCCTAAAAATAAGAGTGTTAGACTTTCATAATCCAAACATTATTGGATCAATAACTTTTAGAAAACAATATTTTAGGTATCCACTTTTTTTAAGAAAAGAATGCTTTATGAAAACAAAAATACTGGGTTTTAATTAAAGAGAAATTTTATTCCCAATGTAGACCACACTGACATTTAGTGCATAATGGAACACTTTGGGGAACAAAACAGTTATTAAAAATTACAGGTTTAGAATGAGTATAACCAAATCCAGAACTATTTCTTAACGGTGAAATTTGGGACTACATATTATCAAAATTTTCTTTACCTAGGGTAAAATTCGACAGACATTTTCTTAAGGAAAATATTTCTGACATAAATTTAATAACCATGTTTTTATTCTACAAAACCCTTGTTTTAGCACTCGAGTTATCCTATAAAATATTTTCGTTAGAAATTACCTTTTCAAGATCCTTAAACAGTTTATTCTGCTCATAATTTACTTCCTCAAGATTATTGGAAAAAAATTAAAATATAAAGTATTCATTTAAAGATATTTAGAAAGATCTGATATTTCTATGTATAAAATAGATAATATATAAATTTCCTTATCATGTTTTTGTTGGGTCGGAGGTGATGGCAAGAGGGGGGGTGAATTGCCTTTTTAAAATTAATTAAAAATTTAAAACAAATTTAAATGCAGCGGAAAGTAAAAAGGCAAGACACAATTGATAACGGAGTTCGGCTTTAAACTCAAGCCTACGTCTCCGCTCCCAACTCAACCGTTGGGAGATTTATACGACCGCTTGCTTTTTAATGGCTATAGCAAGAAACCCACTAGCCGTTTTAAGTTAGGATAGATCACCTTCTTACAGCTTGCTTTTTTATTATGGTTGTAGCAAGAAACCCAAGTTGAAAGAAGGAAGAAAAAGGGTGGTTTGTTTTAATACAAACCCAATTAAGAACTAAACAAATGAAGTAAATAATTTAGAACAAACTAGAGGAAGCCTTGAGCGCCAAGAGGTGAGTGTAGTTGATGTAGAGGCAGCCCAAGCTTCAAGGATGGCAATTGGATCTCAAGTAGCCTTTGAGAGTTGTCGTAGGAGCCTCAAATGATCAAAATAGCTTTGGTATGCTTCGGTATATGATCAGTAGTCTTCCCGGCATCCATGGACGTCTATTTATAGAAGAAATACTTCCAAATACTTCAATATGGCCGTTGGAGGGCTTTCGGAGCCGTTGGGGATCAAGTAGACAAGTCTGGTCAAGCTCCAACGGCTAGTTTGACTTTGCTTACCGGCTGACCGGTGCTTGTCCACCGGCTGGCCGGTGCCTTGGAAGGTGGAGAGTGCTTCTGCCCAGGAGCCACCGGCTGGCCGGTGAGGAGGCCACCGTCTGGCCGGTGGTGAGACAGTAGGTCTCACTATTCCAAGGAGTTTCACCGGCTGGCCGGTGAGGAGTCCACCGGCTGGCCGGTGGTCTGGACAAAAGGCATGTCATTCTGTCTGGACCCACCGGTTGGCCGGTGGCCAGGCACCGGCTGACCGGTGGCACCTGGCAGAGGGCAAGGCCTTCTGCCTGGTCCACCGGCTGGCCGATGGGCTGGATCCGGCTGGCCTGTGCCCTTACCGGCTGGCCGGTGGTCCCACACCGGCTGGCCGGTGGACTTAAACAGTCCACTTTGAATACTTCTTGGGCCAGCTTCTAGGCACTCTATTTCCTATCATCAAAAACACTTGAAACAATATTAGATCACGATGAGAGTGATTGTGATCATTAAAATCCAAGAGAGTGGGGTACAATAATCTCCCCCTATTTTGATGATCACAATCACAAAAAAAATCTTTTAAAAAAAGGTATGAATCTTTAAAAAAGGGTATGTCAATAAACAATTTGAACTTGGAAAACTTAGAGACGTGCCAAATATAATGATCTTGAAAGCATTGAAATACTGAGAAAGGGTTATTTTTGAAATTGCAACCAAATGCCATTTTTTAAAGAAATCAATTGAAAACAATAACTTAACCATTTAAAACAGATTTTGATGACATCAATAACATAAAAAGGAACTTGTAAAAAGAGCATCTTAATAAATAACTATGTAATAGAGAAGTTTTCTCCCCCTTTGGGATTATCAAAATAGGAGAAAAATTATGAAAGAAAATGACAAAAAGGATGGATAGATAAGATAACTTGAATTCCATAAAAGATGAAACGATACAAAGGAAGTTCAAAAAACAAATACAAATACAAATACAAGCCAAAAAACAGGAACGGCTCTATTCACTCCTAGAGGGCCGAGAGTGACGGCGGCGCCTGAAGGTCGGAGGAGCCGGAGGATCCTGGACCGCCTCAAAGCGACGATCTAGAGAATCAATCCGTGAGTGAAGCTGATCAAACTGGGAGCTGAAGTAAGAGAACTGAAGATCGAGCCGGGTCTCAATCTGATCCTGGAAGCGTAGGAACTGATCAGCCGTCACCGGCAAGCCACCAGCATCAGCAGGAGGGGGCACAGCCTCAGCAGGCTCAGGTGCATCATCACCCTCTCCAGCCTCCTCATCAGCAGCAGCATCAGCCTCACCTTCTCTGTCATCACTTCCTTCCTCTTCATCATCATCACTATCCTCACTGTCTGAAAGAGGATAGGCAGCGGCTATAGCAGGAGGCATGGCATTGGCAGGAGGATGGGAATGAGTCTGAGGAGAGTAGGCCTTGAGAAGACCGTCCTTGTCCACAATCCATTCCTGACGCCAAGGGTGCCAACGGATGTTCATTCGTTGCACCATCATAAAATTCACTATGCTATCCTTCGTTGGCTGCTCGAAGGAAGTAGCATGAAGAGGCACATCAAGAAAGGAAAAGATTTTAGTCAAGAGGCGTCCGTAGGGTAGAGTTTTGGACTGGCGCGGGTGCTCAGCCACATAAGTCATGGCCCGGAACAGAAACCGGACCAAATTAAAATGTATGCCTCGGGTGATAAATGAGAGAAGATAAATGTCAATGAATTTTACATTGTCATGATCCCCGATACGGGGCGCAAGAGAAGTTTGAATGAGGCGCTCAATAATACGATGATTAGGAGAAAGCTGGGAGAGCTTGACAATGGGATTTGAGGGCTGCCCTGTGAGATTCTCAAGGGCGACGGCTATATCAAACTCACGGTCCCGAGGAAACTCCCCTGAGCAAAAGCATGGGGTCCAACATGAGGAACCCCGAGCATCCGGGCAATCTCCAACGAAGTGATAGTGATGGGTTGCCCAAGAGCAGTGGAGGAGATGGTATCAATGTCATCAGAAACGGACCACGTCAAATGAGCATAGAACTCTTTGACTAGAAGAGGATAAATGACATCCTTCTCAGGGGGTTCAAAGAAAGAATGCCAATGTTGATACTCAATAATCGAGAAAAGCTCAAGACGAGCAGTAGACAGCCAAGAATAATCAATTACCCTACCCGGCAGAATGACTTTGTCATGCCAAATGTCCGGGAGTTGAGGGATGGAAGGAGGAGGAGGAGCTTCTTAAGCGATTCCCTTGCCATTGCGAGTAGATCGAGGTCCCATGATGGCAAAAGGAGCTAAAAAGAGAGAGATTGAGAGAAGAAAGGAGGTTTGAGAGGTCCAAAACAAAGAAGGGAGGCTAGGGTTTGGAGGACCTGCGGTTTTAGGAGGAGCAACCCGAGAGAGAAGAGAGAAATGAGGGAGGAAGGGTTTTAAAATAAATTTTAACCCTTTCCCCGGCCGGCCCATTAAGCAAAACCCGACACCACCGGTTAACCGGTGATGTACCACCGGTTGACCGGTGGCACTAAAAGTCATAAAAAATATAAAAAACAGAATTAAGAAAAAATGTTTAAAAAATTCTAATAAAAATAAAAGATAAGCAAGCCAAGAAAGTCAAATATTTAATAGTGCTCATTGACGAATCATTCCTAACTCCCCTTTAATAAAATCAAAACGGTCAACCAGGAGCGGTTTGGTAAAAATATCAGCTAATTGGAAATCAGTAGGAATGAAGTCCAAAGTGATATCTCCTTTTTGAAAATGGTCACGAAGGAAATGATGCCTTAAGTCTATGTGCTTTGTCCTAGAATGTTGTATTGGATTCTTAGAGATATTAATGGCACTAGTGTTGTCACACCGAATAGGGACATGATCATAGGAAAGACCATAATCCAAGAGAGTGTGTTGCATCCAAATAATTTGGGCACAACAATTGCCAGCGGCTACATACTCGGCCTCGGCAGTAGAAAGAGCAACACAATTTTGCTTCTTGCTACTCCACGAAACAAGGGACTTGCCTAGCAGATGACAGGTTCCACTAGTACTCTTACGATCTAATTGACATCCGCCAAAATCAGCATCCGAATAAGAAGATAGTTCAAAAGAAGTATTTGAGGGATAAAATAAACCAAGATTTTTGGATCCTTTTAAATACTTAAAAATTCTTTTGACCGATTTAAGATGGGATTCTTTAGGATTGGCTTGAAAACGAGCACAAAGGCAAACACTAAACATGATGTCAGGACGGGTCGCAGTTAGGTAAAGTAGACTCCCGATCATACTCCTATAAAGCTTGTTATCCACTGGTTTCCCGGCTTCGTCTAACGTAAGCTTACATGAAGTACTCATGGGTGTACTAATTTCCTTTACTTGATCCATACCAAAACGACTTAGAAGCTCGTTTGTGTATTTGCTTTGGCTTAGAGAAATACCTTTTGAATTTTGAAAGATTTGAAAACCAAGAAAAAATTTCAATTCTCCCATAAAACTCATTTCAAATTCTTTTCTCATTAAATCTGAAAAATAAGTACAAAGAGATTCTTTGGTAGAACCAAAGATAACATCATCAACATAAATTTGGACGATTAAAAGATCTTTTGAAGTGTGTTTTAAAAAGAGGGTACAATCGGCTTGACCCATTTTAAAATCATTTTCTAAAAGAAATTTTGTTAACCGCTCATACCAAGCCCGAGGGGCTTGCTTTAAGCCATAAAGAGCCTTGGTTAACTTAAAAACATGATTTGGAAATTTTGGATCTTCAAAACTGGGAGGTTGTTCAACAAAGATTTTTTCAGAAATAAAACCATTTAAAAAACCACTTTTAACATCCATTTGAAAAAGCTTAAAATTTAAGTGGGCGGCGAATGCCAACAAGATACTAATGGATTCTAACCTAGCAACGGGGGCAAAGGTTTCACCATAATCGATTCCTTCTTCTTGATTATAGCCCTTAGCTACTAGGCGAGCCTTGTTCCGGGTTATGTTTCCTTGATCATCAAGTTTGTTCCTAAAAACCCATTTAGTGCCAATAATTGGATGATCATTGGGTCTTTCACAAAGAGTCCAAACATTATTTCGAGAGAATTGATTTAGTTCCTCTTGCATTGCAAGAACCCAATTCTCATCATTAATGGCATCATTAACGGTTTGAGGTTCTAGGTGAGAAATGAAGGCTTGATGTTCAACTTCATTGAGGATAGATCTTCTAGTTCGAGTACCGGCTTGAAGGTCACCTATGACATTTTCTAAAGGATGGTCTCTAGAAGGTTTCCAAACCTTAGGCAAGGTGGAAGGTGAAGAAGGTGAAGAGGGTTCTTGATGGTCATCCTCCTTGGGAGGAGAAGAGGAATCGTTCAAATGAAGCTTATCAAGCTTATCTTCAACATCCTCAATGACCGGGTGAGGTTTTGGAAGAGTTCCATCAAATTTGACATGAGATGATTTTTCGATGGTTTTTGAACGTTTATTGAAGACACGATAGGCTTTGCTTGAGTTGGAGTACCCAAGAAAAATACCTTCATCGGATTTGGCATCAAATTTCCCTAGGTTATCTTTTGTGTTAAGGATAAAGCATTTACACCCAAACACTTTAAAATAACCAACTTTGGGCAATTTGCCTTTCCAAAGTTCATAGGGGGTTTTCTTAAGAAGGGGTCTTACAAGGACTCTATTGATAGTATAACAAGTAGTGTTTACTGCCTCGGCCCAAAAATATTGAGGGACGTCGAATTCACTAAGAAGGGTTCGAGCGATTTCTTGGAGAGTTCGGTTTCTCCTTTCAACCACTCCATTTTGTTGAGGAGTCCTAGGGGCAGAGAAGGTGTGATTGTATCCTTGAGAGGAACACAATTCATCGAATTCTTTGTTCTCGAATTCACCACCATGATCACTACGAAGAGATATGATTTTATATCCTTTTTCGTTTTCTACTTTCCTAGAGAATTTCAAAAAGGTTTTACAAGCATCATTCTTGTGGGCTAAAAAGAAAACCCAAGTAAAACGAGAAAAGTCATCAACAATAACTAAGGTATAGGATTTTCCACCTAAGCTTGCTACGGGAGTAGGACCAAAAAGATCAAGATGAAGGAGTTCAAGAGATTTTGAGGTGGACACTTCCTTCTTAGATTTGAAAGAAGACTTGTGTTGCTTACCAAGTTGGCATGGCTCACAAATCAAATCTTTCTTAAATTTAAGTTTAGGAAGGTCACGAATGAGCTTGTTCTTATTAAGCTTTAGAAGTGAATGAGAGCTACAATGCCCCAATCTTCTATTCCAAAGCCAAGACTCATTGTCAAGAGCACTTAAACATTTAACATTTTGGCTAGCTAGAGATTTTAAATCAATAATGTAAACATTTTGAAAACGGGAAGCAGAAAATATCAACTTGTTTTGAAAATCTAACACATTGCATAAATCATTTTGAAAATTGACTGAAAAACCACTATCACAAAGTTGACTAATGCTAATTAAATTATGCTTTAAACCTTTAACTAATAAAACATCTTTAATAAAAGAGGAGCTACCAAAACCAATGGTACCTATTCCGACGATCTTGCTTTTTGAGTTATCACCAAAGGTGACATATCCTCCATCGAATTCTTCAAGTGAGTTAAACTCGGAGGGATCGCCACACATGTTCCTTGAGCAACCGCTGTCGAGATACCACGAGCCTTTAGAGATCCTACTCTTTTGGCGTTTATCCTACAAAATCAAGAAAGAAGAGATTTTGGTACCCATATAAGTTTGGGTCCGGAAAGATTAGCAAAAAGAGACTTTTGAACCCATAATGTTCTAGAGGTATTCCTTCTATGATACTCATCCGAGTAGGTAATGGATTTGGGTCTTCCATACCTAGCATTTTTACAATCACATTCATAAATCATGTGACCGGTCTTTTTACAATAATTACAAAATTTGTATTGAGAGCTCCCCCTTACAAAAGTAGTGGGTGCCCTAGAAAAAGTGGATTGCTTGTTATAGCCAAGACCATGTGTGGTTCTAGCCGAACGCTGAGAACCTAGCAATTTAGTTAAGTTTTGTTCACCTTGGGTGAACTTGGCAAGAGATTCCTTCAAATCCTTAATGGTAGAATTTAAAGAATCTACATTTGGAATATTTTTGACTTTAAGGGCAAGCTCCTCATTCTCTTTTAGAAGTTTGTCTTTTTCGGAAATAAGAGTTTTGTTTTTCTTTTTCAAGGTCAAAAATTTAGAGGTAAGTTCGTGAAAACCTTCCTCTAATTGATCTCTTGCATTTTTAAGTTCTTCATAAGACATATTATTATCAAAAGAAGAAGATGAGGAAGAAGAGTGAGAAGAAGAGTGAGAAGAGGATACCTCATCAAATGCCATTAGGCATTTTCCACCTTCATCGCTTGAGTCGCTTGAAGACATGGAGTCATCACTTGCACTCCATGTTGATGCTTTGAAGGCTTTCTTGTTTTTCTTTTCTTTTAACCTTTTCTTGAAAATGGGGCACTCCGGTTTGATGTGGCCTTTCTTTCCACATTCAAAGCAAGTGATTTCTTTCTCCGCCTTTGGCTCTTCCTTTCGTGCCTTTTGAAATTTCTTCTTTTTCTTCATGAACTTGCTCATTTTCCTTGCTAGTTGAGCCATCTCGGATTCACTATCATCGGAGGAGCTTTCTTCCTTTGCCTTGAAAGCTATGTTCTTTTTCTCCTTGAAGATCTTTCCTTCTTTATCGGCTTGCCTCTTCATGGTAATCTCATAAGTCATGAGTGACCCTATGAGTTCTTCAACCGGCATCTTCTTGACATCTTTCGCTTCTTGGATTGCCGTCACCTTTGGTGCCCAAGAGCTTGGTAGGACCCAAATAATTTTCTTCACCATTGTTTCTGCTGAAACATCATCACCAAGGGACTTTCTCCCATTGCAAACATCAGTAAAACGAGTAAACATTTCAGTGATTGACTCGTGTGGGTGCATTGTGAAACTCTCAAAGTCTTGACGATACATATCCAACCTAGTGTCTTTGACTTTGTTGGTGCCCTCATGGGTCACTTCCAAAAGTTTCCAAATTTCGTGTGAGGTGGTGCAAGTAGAAATACGATTAAACTCATTACGGTCTAACCCACAATGAAGAGCATTCATGGCTTTGCCATCAAGCTCAAAATTGGCAATGTCTTCAGGGGTCCAATTAGATTCATCCTTACTAGAAAGAGTGTAGCCTTGCATAACAATTCTATATATAGGATAGCCAATACTTCTAAGAAAAGTAATCATTCGTGTTTTCCAATATGTGTAATCAGTTCCATCGAAGTATGGAGCCCAAGTCATGGAATACCCTTCGGGTGCTTGTGAGAAAGAAGCCATCACTATGGATTTTTCGTTTGTAACCGGTTAAGGTATTACACAAACGGTCCCTCTGATACCAAATGTTGGGTCGGAGGTGATGGCAAGAGGGGGGGTGAATTGCCTTTTTAAAATTAATTAACAATTTAAAACAAATTTAAATGCAGCGGAAAGTAAAAAAGGCAAGACACAATTGATAACGGAGTTCGGCTTTAAACTCAAGCCTACGTCTCCGCTCCCAACTCAACCGTTGGGAGATTTATACGACCGCTTGCTTTTTAATGGCTATAGCAAGAAACCCACTAGCCGTTTTAAGGTAGGCTAGATCACCTTCTTACAGCTTGCTTTTTTATTATGGTTGTAGCAAGAAACCCAAGTTGAAAGAAGGAAGAAAAAGGGTGGTTTGTTTTAATACAAACCCAATTAAGAACTAAACAAATGAAGTAAATAATTTAGAACAAACTAGAGGAATCCTTGAGCGCCAAGAGGTGAGTGTAGTTGATGTAGAGGCAGCCCAAGCTTCAAGGATGGCAATTGGATCTCAAGTAGCCTTTGAGAGTTGTCGTAGGAGCCTCAAATGATCAAAATAGCTTTGGTATGCTTCGGTATATGATCAGTAGTCTTCCCGGCATCCATGGACGTCTATTTATAGGAGAAATACTTCCAAATACTTCAATATGGCCGTTGGAGGGCTTTCGGAGCCGTTGGGGATCAAGTAGACAAGTCTGGTCAAGCTCCAACGGCTAGTTTGACTTTGCTTACCGGCTGACCGGTGCTTGTCCACCGGCTGGCCGGTGCCTTGGAAGGTGGAGAGTGCTTCTGCCCAGGAGCCACCGGCTGGCCGGTGAGGAGGCCACCGGCTGGCCGGTGGTGAGACAGTAGGTCTCACTATTCCAAGGAGTTTCACCGGCTGGCCGGTGAGGAGTCCACCGGCTGGCCGGTGGTCTGGACAGAAGGCATGCCATTCTGTCTGGACCCACCGGTTGGCCGGTGGCCAGGCACCGGCTGACCGGTGGCACCTGGCAGAGGGCAAGGCCTTCTGCCTGGTCCACCGGCTGGCCGATGGGCTGGATCCGGCTGGCCGGTGCCCTTACCGGCTGGCCGGTGGTCCCACACCGGCTGGCCGGTGGACTTAAACAGTCCACTTTGAATACTTCTTGGGCCAGCTTCTAGGCACTCTATTTCCTATCATCAAAAACACTTGAAACAATATTAGATCACGATGAGAGTGATTGTGATCATTAAAATCCAAGAGAGTGGGGTACAACAGTTTTTTCTCGGCTTTAGAATTTTCATTCTCATGAAATTTATCAAACCTAGACACATCTTCATAATAATGTAATGTATTATCTTATGATGAGGAAGATTCATCATTTAAAGATTCATAATATATTTCATCATTATATCATGCATAAAAAGATTCATTAGTGATATATTCATCTTTTTGTATCTTGGCCATTAGAAAATGATTTTCAATGGTTAATCTGGCTAGTAGACCAAGATTCTTTTAACCAGAAGATTCATACTCTGAGGATTCATCAGAAGAGTCACCTCTACTGGAACTCAAGGTGTAATTGGATTTCAAAACATTCTTAGCATTAGCCTTGTAATACTTAAATCTATTCCTCTCATAATTCTTATCCTTTGTATCCATTTTCTTAAGAATATGACAATTTGACCAGATATGCCCTGCTCTTTTGCATTCATAACAAGTGAATTCCAAGTATTTTTTTCATTCTTTATTATTATATCTATATTGAAAATATCACTTTCAAAATATCTTGTTCATCCTTCAAAAAAGATTATAAAATTCATTTTTAGACTTCTCACTTTCTCTAGAATCAGAAAAAATAGTGACTTTTTAGACATAGATCTTGTAACCCTTTCAGGAGTATTGACTTTAGTAATAATAAATGATACAATACCATTTCCATTTTATTCTTTTTTATATCATCATATCTTTTCATTCTCATATCATATTGAATATGAGTTTGAAAAATAACATCAAGAGGATATTGTGACACTTTTTTATTCTCATTAATAGTTGTTCTTTTAGAGTCTCACTCATGAGGCATAATGTCAATAATCTTGTATACAAGAGCTTCATCATCTAGACCTTTTTCTCATATAGATTTTAAGCTGTTAAGAATTGTCAAAAACATTTTTGTATCATGAATAATGTATCTCCATAAGGAAATAGAATTCCATGATATTATGATATTAACATAGCTCTCCTATTCTATATACTTTTGTTGAACCAAAATGTCTATCTTCCAATTTTATCTAGATACAATTAGAATCTTCACAAGAATTTTTTTACTATATGAATTTATAGTCAGAGAACACAAAAAAGTATTGTGTACCTTGGAATTTAGTTGATATTCAGACTTTTCATGGTTGGTAAAGGTTTTGACTTCCTTGTACAGATTTTTCTAATCTCAAGTAAGAATTAAAAAATATATTACTCCAGTCTAAATAAAAAATGCTTCATTTGATCTCTATATTATTCATAATCATTCCCATCAAATATAGATGTTCTAGTTGGATTTATATTGTCAATTGAACCAAAATTCTTTCATTCCATTCAATAAGAAAAATATCATTCCATAAAAACTTGTTAATAGAAAATATTAAAAAAAGATAAATTCTATATGAAAAACATAAACAAGAAATGTTATGTAAGAAAATTTAGAACAAGGAAAAATTGTGCAGGAACACTTATATGTGAATATAAGTAATTCAGAGACCTCCTCAAATACCAATTTTAGGATATAAATAATGATGTAGATTCTAAATTGAAAGAGGGGGTGAATTGTATGTTTTAAAACATTAGTTTTTATCCTTATGAAAAATAATGTTTAACAAAGTTAAAAAAGGTAAATTCACAAGAACACTATTATTTATATTAAACAAACTTACTTGTTTCTATAAATATTGTTCCGGAAATTAAAATTAAGGAATGTTTACTTAGGTAATGTTTATACCATAATGTGTATAGAATAATATTTATTATAGTATATAAAATAATGAGAATATATAAGAATTTTATATTTTCTTTATTTATTAGAATAAAATAGAAATAACCATGAATCAAAACAAGTAACATGTATGGAATATTTTATCCCATATAGTATGGTATCTATAAACCTTGGATAAAGTTCCCTTGATTTATACTTTCAATAATGTCTGGCATAACAACACTAAGTTAAACCCTCGTTAGGAATATGAGAATATTTTCTTCTATCCCCACAAGCCCTCGATCATTAAGGTTGTTGGCACCTCTATATTCCATCCCTGGAAATCCTCAAACATTAAGGAAGTTGGAAACTCTATTTTCATATACCCAGAATCTCTGGATTTTACTCAGCAACAACCGGAGTTGCAAGATGTTATTTGAACAAGATGTCTAGTACACACAAAGCCTGAGAGTGTCTCTCTAGAAATCACTTTAACAACATGTAATCTCTAGCGTGATGGAATTTTTTTCTAAATCATGAGCTCGATCAAAGGAGATCATATTTATAGGCACTTCTCCAATGGTCTACACCCTCCGGCACTGAATCTCATAGGGACGTGTACATGTGCCACTCAAATAGTGGTTAGTTAGAAACAGACTGTACGATATCATATCATAACTACAAAAAGGGTAAGAAAAATAAGGTTACTTAACCAAATATTTTTTTCATAGTCTACGAAAATATAATGTTCATAGTCTAACAAAATCATCATTCAGAATCTATAAGACATGGATATTGGTATAATATTTTCCAAAGAATTCAGAATCTGAATTCTATAATTCCTAGATTCTAAATTTCAATGACTTCGATATCTAATTTATAAGGAATTTGGAGTCTAAATTCTGATGAATTTGGAGTTTGAATACTGAGTAATTTAGTGTCTAAATTATGAGTAATTAGGAGACTGAATTTCATAGAATTAAGAGTCTGAATTTCAAATAATTCCGAACCTGAATTCAGTGAATTTTGAGTCTAAATTTTAAAGAATTCAGAACCTAAATTCAGAGAATTCAGCGCTGAATTTCAGAGAATTTAGAACCTGGACTTAGGGAATTTGGAATCTGAATTTTAATGAATTCAGAACAAAAATTCCATGAATTCAGAGTCATAATTTTAGATAATTTGGAACATGAATTCGTAGAATTGAGAGTCTGAATTTCAATGAATTCAAAACTAGAATTTAGAGAATTAAGACTCTGAATTTTAGAGAATTTGAAACCTGACAATAGAACACTCTATATACAAATAATTACAAGACTCTGAGGTTTTTAGATGTGAAACCAAAATTTAGATGTAGTAATAAAAAAAAGGTATATTTAGAGAGACTATAAAATGAACAAAGAAAACATACATAGGGATAAAAATTTCCTTGGAGAAGGGAGATTTTCCTTAAGAAAATAATCTATAAAGAAAATATAACCTTTATTAAGAGAAAGTGTTTGTGATTTTCAAAATATTGAGGAATGGAAAAGTCATAAGGAAACCTTATTGACTCAACATATTGTGCATATAAAATTAAATGAAATCAAGAAATTAAATCTTCTTTTAAAAATTAATTAAATTTATGAAATGAATCATGAAATAGATTTTTCTCCTCTTATAATATTTTTTATTTTATTAATGAAATTATTAGACCTCTTTGGGTTATGGTTTTATGGTCATTGTTAACACCCCTAAATTATGAAGTAGAAATTTTTATTCGATAGCCTGTGTGACACGCATCACTATGCATGTAAGGGAATATAATATCATCCAAATATATAATATATATCTATTTAAAGTAGATTTTACATATAATATTTCATGAAACACCGAGTTTCATGTGTTACACACAACAGAGACCTTCTTCGATGGATTGTGTTACATGTAGGAAATAGTTTTAGCGATGAATAATTTATTATTAAAAATTTATTATTTGATATTATTTTATTTAACCTTCATATTATTTTATAGGTTATGAATGTTATTACCTATATTATAAAAATTTACATTTTATATAAATATAATATAAATTCATTGGTTACTAATTAATGAGAAACTAAAATAAGAACCAATTGGATATAAAAAGAAAAAATTATTATTTTTATGGTCTAAATGAATTTTGTAATAATAAAAATAATTAATTATAATTAGTTAATTATTTAATTGAATTATATATTTTATAAATAAAATAAAATATTTTTTAAATTCATCCATTATTATTGATAGGCATAAGATTGGAACAAACTCTATTTCACACATAAAACCTTGTATTGTTATAAAGGAAAGTTTACAACCTTTTAAATTAAAACCCATTTGAATATGAATTTTGACACATTAATTGTTCTAATATTTCAAAATAAACTTTCTATTTTAAATATAAACATAATAATTCGGTTTGGGTAAATTTTTAATATTTTTTTAGACATTTATTTTTTTAATGAATAGTTAAAAAAACATTTAGTTCAAAAATTCGTTTTCATATATTTTATTTGTAATGTTAAATTATAAATTTAATTGTTTTTAATGTTTAATTATATCATATTTTAAACAAATAATAAAATTTATTTCAATTTAATCAATATCTCTGTAACCTTTATTATAAAAATATAGCAAACTTTTGAGTGTTTTTATTATAAAAACTTTTATTGGCTATATACCTGCAAGATTAAATTTTAATCAACATCAGCCACTTTATGATTTTATTTTAAAAATAAAGGATTCCATATTTGGAATAATTGTAATAAAAATTTTATAACAAGAACAACTTTGTTTTTGACCAAAAAAATTATTGAAAGTGATTAAAATTAATTATAATTATTAAACAAAATTATGCGTTCTAAAGGACTAAACCATTATCTTAGGGGATAGAATTACATATAAAATTGTAAAAAAACACATGGAAATAAATTTTCCATTAAACATTTATTATTGAGTCATGTTTTGTTTTTTTATGAATTTTGGTTCAGTAAAAACATGGGTACATTTAATTTTCTTTCAAAAATACCAAGTGAGTCCTTTCCTCCCATATAAAATCCCCCAGTTATCTCCATTCCTGACACATATAAAACCATATATGATCAGACATTACCTACCCAGATAACATCCCAACATACCTATGCTCTACCATGAAGCCTCCCATTTTTGGGAAATCCATCAAAGTACGCCCTTTCATATAATCCAAAATGAGTTACCTGATGTTTAAGTTAACGATTTCAAATGATGTATTTTCTTTCAATTAATTCTCCACCTAAGAACATAATTAACTTCATATAAATATTATATATAAAATTTTCTTTATGAATCATTCAAACACATAAAAACTTATAATTTCATTCGTGGTTGTGTGGACTACCACATCCTAAACAAGATGCTATTCATTTTTCATCCCATGATTATATATATAAGTATATATGATTAATAAATATGGTATTTATCATAAATTTATCATTATGTAATGATATGGTTTTACTTACCTTCTTTTGATAACTATCATTGAAAAATAAAGACGTTACTCATGTGTACGTACGGTCTACCGTCTCAATGATTGTAATGTTGATTAATTTTTCATAACTAGATGAAATTATTTTTTCAAAGAATTACTGATTTATATATATGATAATTGTTTCATTATTTTTATTCTGTAGATTTTATATAATGACCATTGACCATAGTTGACCTACTAGTGTTATTTTAGACACATAAATCAAATTTGGTCAAAACACCAGACATAAGCATAGTTTTTAATGTAGCTCTAAAAAATGGTAAAATGTGAAATATAATTAATTATAAACCACAAAAATCTTCTTAGTAATGTATTAAATAAACATAATTTGATAATATAGGAATTTAAAATACATTCACCCAAAATGAAACTGAATGTACGTGATTCCTGTTTAGTTTTCTTTTCCAAAGACATACCTTATTTTTGTGCACCAGATTTATTATAAATGGGGTAAATACTAATAAATTTAATTTTAATAGTATTAATTATTTCATATTAATTGTATTTAATTGTTTCATTGGATTATTACTACATTTGGGTTCTCCAATTTGTATGTTAACTTTGTTGTAAGGGATTTTTATCTCACTTTTTACTTGTGTGAGATAATTTTCAACTTCGTCACTTACTTATTTTTTGTCGTATCTCTAATTTGTATTTTTATATATTATATAATGAATTAATTTATATTAATGGAATTTGAGAAATTCATTGAATATTAATCCTTAATGTGGGTTATGATTTAAAATGACTCAATGTTTTAGGGGATACTCTGGAATGTTTATAGAGTATTTCACTCAACAATATCTTAAATGACATTTCAATTGTATTTCTATTAGAGGAAATTATATAAAAATTGTTAAATAAAAACATTTATATTTTATCCTTTGGTTATTAAAGATTATTTTCAATGAATTGTACAGTTTTTTCACTATCTTAATCTCAAAGTGTTTTAGAAAATTATTTTCAGAAAACCAGAATTTATATATATTTTTCATCAAGGAACCAATTTTCATTGAAAAACTAGATTTTATTAGAAAAAATTAAATTATGTGGTAAAAAAATATTTACCCTTTTTATCTTATACAGATTTTTTCAAAGAAATATTCTTCTTACATTTTGAAAAATTAATTTTTTTACCCTTCAACTCCGAAAAAAGAATGTTATTTTAACCTCGTACGAGTTGTATGGACCTACCATATGTAAATTCATTGAAGCATCATTATCATGTTTAAAACATTAATATTTTGAAAAAATATTTTCCAAATTTAGTTTCAATGTAATGGTTTTTCAAAAGGTTTTTCATAAAAATAGGATATTTTCATGATTTTTTTAAAAGATCATTTTATTATATTTATATTCATCAACTACAACACACCTTTATTTTTATTCCATTTTTGATTTGTTGAATCAACAACAAATTTATTATTCCACTAAGTGGTTTATTATTTATCAGGATGAGTATTGTTTTAAAATTCACTTCCTTGAATCATTTGTTATTTCTATTGAAATATTAAATCTAAATTGATCATTAATCATTGAATTTACTCTTAATTATCTATTTCATTTATCTAATATATTAATAATGACTAATACAACGATACTTTTTTATATGGTGTGAACTAGGGAAGTTATTTTATTATTTGGAAAAATATTGATAATTACATGTTCATTATTAAATATAGATATTTTATAAAGGTAAATTATTTTTTATGGTTATTCGATATGAGGTATGATTTGGAATGGTAATGATGGGTGAAGACCAAATTTTATATATCCCTTCTAAGAATTGATAGGCTATAATGGGAAAAATATGTTTAACAAATTAAATGTGGTTCTATCTATAGTTTTAAATGATCATGTGAATGTTATTGATGGTATATGTTTTCATTTTCCTTAGAAATAACATCCATTAAGAAAGTATCCCCCTCATTTATTTTCAGTTTTTATTCATCCATGATATTTTGCATCGACATATCTATGGATACACTTTATTTTTAGTTCATTGATTAAATAGAATGGGTTTTAGTTTCTTAACTTCCCATATTTATTTTTCTTTATCTAGTTATTCAAATGTATTTTGTTTATAGTTATTATCGTTCTATATGTTTATGGACTTCATTATTAGAATATTATTTATAAGGAATTTTTTTTACGCATTTACAATTTTAGAATAATTATTCACATTAATTCAATATTACTTCGAATATATTTTTCCATTATTGAGAATTTGATCTCACCTTAGTATATTTCATTATCTTGGAATCCAAGATTCTCACTATGAAATAATTGTTAGGATTTACTAAGTAGATTATAGATAACATCAATGTTTTTTATTTTGGAATAATATAAAATTGTTGAAATTAGTGTATTATTTTACAATATAAGATTAATTTATTTATACTGTTTAACAATACTACTAAACTCATAGGCCCTTCAGGATTTGATTCCATGTAATTATTATAACGTAATTGTTAGCAGACATAAGCTTCGGGCTTCTTGGATTAGGGATCCATAGTTAGATCAAATAAAGTTTAATAGAAACATTTAGAATAAGAAAAATAAAACACCGGTTAGAGAAGATAACCCTAAGTTTGAATTTGAGGATATATACAATGAAATCTCCTAAATATTGTTAATGTATAGATTATGTGTCTCTTCCTAGAAAAACATCCTTATCTAGACACTATAAGTGGATGTGGTTTTGGAATAGATGTATCGAGGAGTAATATCTCTAGAAAGGTGTTCCGGGCCTAACGTGGGGTTACATGGTACATAACTACATGCCTTACTACGCATCTAGTTTGACACTCTTGAGGGATATACTTAGGATAATAAGAAATTCCATTATAAACAATAATGATTGATTTGAATAGATAATGATAATAAATGATAAAGGTTAAACCTATGGGGATTTAGATTTAAAAATAATGTTTCATGATTTAGAAATCCTATATAAAGTAATATGTATAAACCCTAGAACAAGGAAGGACCTATGTATAAATAATGTGGTTGATAATATTATGTGTTTAGGTTGTGTTAAAAATCTTATTAAAAATTCTATTTATGGATTAACCTTATTTCTAAGATGTCCGTAATATTATTTATTAAAATTATATTAATTTGGTTATAAAAATTGACAACTTCTAAGCTGGGTGACAACCAATCAAATTTGGAAAGGCTGTGGGTCTTGAACCCATGACTGAAGGACAATAATGTTTTCATGCAAAGCATTGACCTACACCATGTCCGAGTTAAAATTTTCATTTTTTTGTAAAACATTGATGGATAAATGTTAATTATAAACATGTAGTGTAACTTTTGAGGATTGTAGATTAATATATGAACCATATTAGTTTTTAAAGATATTTAATTATAAATAGATACAATATTCACTCTTTTATAGGCATTAAAATCCTTTAAATGTTTATTTTAGTGATTGAGGGAAAAAATCATTATTTTTAATTAATTTATGGTAGTGAAGGATTGAATTAAATTTTGATATAAGAACATATAAATGTTAGGGTTGTTCATATGAAATTGAATCCTATCAAGTAAAAATATTTCTTTATATTCATATATAGAAAATAAATTACCCAATATTAGGAAAATAAATTAGAAATAAAATATTATCATGATACATTAATTTCCATAGAACCAATAGCCTTATAAATAATAAAATATTTATGTACTTGAGGCCCTCAACATTATATTTATCATTAGATTTATTTTTATTGATGAACATATTCACTCTCAATAAATATTTTCCATTTTCCTCAAAGTGCATATCTCTACGTGCCTTCGATGTTCTCCTAATTAAAGACCATGTTTAACTATAGTCTATGTGACATTTATAATTCCCATTATCTCTTTTCTAGATTATTTGTTTATGAATCTTTCTCCCGGTGATGGATTTCAATGTTGAAAATTTAAAAAAATACATTAAAAGATCAAGTTTAAATTGAATGGTTGTAATCTAATTAAAGTGGGGTGCTTATAACCCCTTGAAATTGTAAAGTAAAAAATTTGTATTTCATAGCATGTGTGACACATATCAATATGTGCATAAGTGAATATAATATATCGAAACATAAAAATATATAAACTATTTAAAATATAATATATATATTTCAATGCATGAAACACCAATTTAGACTGTGTTACATAATAAAGAGACCTTCTTTAATGGATTGTGTTACAAGTAAGACCACGTTTTACCAAGAAATAATATATTATTAAAATATTATTTTATAATTTAATATTTTATAACCTTTCAATTTTGTTAAAGATTATGAATATTAATAACTAACTTATGAAAATTTTGGTTTTGGTTACCAATTAATGGGAATATAAAATAATAACTAATTGGATATAAAAACCATATTATTATTTTTATGCTTCCAAAGGAGTTTTACCTTCATAAACATAATTATATACAGTTATTTAATTATTTTAATGAAAAATATTTGTTATATTTTCATTAAAATATTATTTATATTAATACATTTGGTTTTATTAAAAAAATATTATAACAAACACAATTTTTAACCTTAAAACCCAACATTTTAGAAACACGGTTTTATAGACTTTTTAATGGAGAGCACACATTAAATCTAAATTTTGACCCTCAAGTTGATTTGATAAGTCAAAATTAACATAACATTTTTATGAGAAACATAATAATTAGGTTATGATGAATTTTTTATATTTTTCCAAATCATTTCATTTTTAATGAATATTTAAAAATATTGAATTTTAGTTCAAATTTTTTGTTTCATATACATTATTTTTAAGGTTAAATATTATATTTAGTTGTTTTTAAAGATAAATTATATAATATTTTGTTCAATTAAAACAATATATTTTATTGGAATCAATTTCACCTGTAAATTTATTATAAAAACATAACAAACATTTTGATGTTTTTACTTTAAAAAATTACATTACCACATGACCTACGAGATTAAATAAAGATCAAATTCATCCGCATTAATGATAGAAATATGAAACATTAGATTTTATATTTTGAATCTGAATAATAAATAGTTTCTAATAATACCAACTTTTTATGACTGAAAATATTAGTGATATTGATTAAAATTCATTACAATTATTAAGGAAAACTTAATATTTATAGTGGACTAAACCATTAATTTTGGGTCCTAAATTACCTAAAAAGTTTCCCAAAAAAACATTTTCTATCCATATATCATACAATAACCTTATATTCTTGAGGTATGTTGGTTTTGGATGACATTAATTTGACAAAATCATGGGTACACCTAACTTATTTTCAAAAATACCAAGTGTGTGATTTTACTCCCTTATAAGAGGTCACCCATTATCTCCATTCCTAACAGCTCTCAAAAAACTTAGGTTTAGTAAAAATATTCCTAAATAGCTTCCCAAAATAAATTTGATCAACCTCTATGACTTCCTTTTATGATAAATATTTCCAAGGAAGCCCTTTTGTAAAACCAAAAAGGAGTTACTCAATTATTTTTGTATCTCTTTTGATCGATCTCTTTTCATTCATTTAATTCTCCAACACCTAAAACATTCCTCCTCCATGTTAACTAAATAACACCAGTATACCCAATAAAATATTTTGTTTTTATGTCTTATACCTACACTAACACACACATCCATCTAATGAGTCACGAATATATTGTTTATGTGTATGGCGAACTACCTCCTCAAGAAACAATAATTGTTCTTTCTTCCTATACCACATATCAAAGTGATTATTATAATTAAAACTGTTTTTATATATGTTATATATGATATTTATTATTTATTTATGGTTTTTTAATTCTATTACAACACAAATAATTATACATTCCACTTTCAGTAATAATAATAACATTGTTCATGGATGTGTAGGCTCCTGCCCCATCAAACGAAGTAATTCATTCAAACGATACATAGATTATATAAAATACGGTTTTAATTAAACATATGTCACAAAAAAATATCTATGTCATATTAGTAGTATACTAAAATTTAATAAAATATAATATATACCATTTTATTTATTACCCATTCATGCACATAAAAAGTTATAATGTTATTCGCGGGCTTGTGGACTACCGCCTCCTCAACACGATGCAATTAATTTATACACACAAGAACTATATATAAGTATATATGATTAAATAAAATCATATTTATGATAAAATGGTCATTATAGAATGATATGGTGTTACTTACCTTATTTCCATTATGATTATTGAAATATAAGAATGTTACACATGTGTACGTATAACCTACCATCTCTATTATTGTAACATTGATTCATTTTTAATAACTGTATGTAATGGTTACTTTTAAAAGTATAATTGATTTATAAATATGATAATTATGTAATTTTTATTATTGGGGATATTTTATATTATTACACACTTGACCATAGTTGACCAAACAAATTGTTTTTGACACAAATCAAATTTGGTCAAAACACCTTACCTAAAATTAAATTTTTATGTAGTTGTACACAACATGATAATAATCAAAATAAAATTAATGATAAAAATAAAACATGATTGAAAAATTTATTAAATTCATATATTATTATCATATCGGAATTTAATTTAAATTCACATGAATTAAATATCACGTTAAGAGATTCTTGTATGACTTATCTTTACCCGAGTCATACTTTATTTTTGAGCACCTAAGTCCTTATATATGGTGTACATATTGACAAATTGACATGTAATATCATGAATTATATAATATTCATTGTATTTAAATGTTTTAACTTATTATTACTACATTTTTGTATTTCATATGATACCATTGTTGTAAAATATTTTCATCTCAGTTTTTAATTCTCTGAGTTAAATGCCATGTTCATGACTTCCTTATTTTGTGTGGTGTCTGTTCTGCACAATTTTATATATTACATTAGGAATTACATTATCTTCCTGGTATTTAAAACCTTCATTTAATATTATTTTTCCATGAGGTTATAAATTTAAAATATTTTAATGCGGTATGGGAATATGTGGAACGATTAAATATTATTATAATTAAAAATATCATCATTGATCTATCAATTGTATTCACATTAAAGGAAATTATATGAACAATGTTCAATGAGACCTTTATATTTTTCTCATATGGTCATTGATGAGTATTTTCATGTATTATTACAATTTTTCTACTCATTCATACTCCAAAATATTTAATAAAATGTTTTTCAAAAAACCCAACATCTCTTTAGTCGGATAACCTATTTTCTTCTAAAAAACATGTTTTCTTAAAATTGTTTTTAAAATGATTTAAAAATTATTAAATAAATAAAATTTTACCCATCATGTCTTTTATAAACTTTTTAAAGGAATATAATTATCAATTTCCAAACAAGGCATTTTTTTAACAATTATTTTTGAAAAAGGAATGTTCTTTTTATGTCTTGTGACTTTTAAAGATCTACCCACCATCATTTCTTTGAATATTAATTTTTTGTTTTAAAAGGATAATTTAAAAAAAAATCAAAAAAAATTTTCAATGAAAATAATTTCAAAATGTTTTCCATACTAAATGTATACATTCCTCAAGAACATTTTTAAATGATCAATTTATTATATATCTATTCAACTACATCAAAACCATTTTATTTTTACTCAACATGGGATATGCGGTATTGATACGATCCTTAATCACCACTTGGTGGTTTATTATTGATTTGGACAAGGAAGGTATTCATATTCACTTCCTTGAATAATTTTTTATTTCCCTTATCATATTCAATATATTATGATGATTGAACATTAAATTTTTTCACAATTATACATTTCATTTACCATTGATATTAATATTTCATAAATCGTATACCATTTCGAAAATGGTGACTACTTTAAAATTTATTTGATTATTTTGGGAAATATTTATAATTCTATATTCTTTATTTAATTTTATTATTTGATATGGAATATTTTTTTATTAGATATGATAAATTCTTTAGACGTGTAAAGATGAGTGGATCTCAGAAATTATATAGCTCCTCAATGCATTGATATATTTTCTTTATAAAAATAACTTGTTAACATTAAATAAGATTCTATTCATAGTTTTAAACTGCCTTTTGAATAGTCATGATGCTATGGGTTTTCATGTACCTTAGACCTAATTTCCATTAATAAAGCTTTGACCTCATTTAGTTTTAGTTATTATTATATCATGAAATTTTTCATTTACATATCTATTGATTACCTTCATTTTCATTTCACTAATTAAATGTCATATGTATCATTTTCATACCATTCCATATTTTTTTTACTTATTTAGTCATTTTAATGGAATGTGTTTCTAGTTATTACTTTTTACCCATTGTTTATGTACATTCTTATTATTTTATTGTTTATATAGAGTTTTTATTCTTTTATTAACCATGTCATAATTATTATTTTCATTGATTCATGATTTCTTCTCATATATTTTTTCTTTAAAGAGTATTTGAGCTCACCAATATTATGTTTCTTTAATTAGGAATACAAGAATCATAAAATAAAAAATATATAGGGATTTACTAGTTAGATAAGATTTATCCTCGATGTTATTTATTTAGGAAGAAAAAATGTTTTAATTGTTGTCTTATTTTGCAATTAATGACTCATTTATTTATCTGGTTTACCTAGACAACTGAACTCTTTTTTTATTTAGGACATTATTCCTTTTAATAATTCAAATGTAATTGATTGTAGACACCTGATCTAGTCATCGAGGGTCGGGGCGCTACATCACTAACCTTCTGCGGATTCCCCAATTTCATGTGATTAGTGATCTTTATCGCTCTCTATAATTATTTATTATTTTCTTCAATGTATACAGCTCATCTTTCCACATATTTTATCTAATTTAGAAACCTATATAAGAGTTAATTTGGGTAAATTTTATGAATACAACACTCAATATTTATGGTAATTTTTAATACTTATTTTTATGATTAGGGTTTCTATTAAGTAATTTTCTAATGTTAAACCTTTGATGAGCAATATGAATTTCAAGGTAGGAATTCATATTAAGGGGGTAGTGTCATGAACCATCCCAATTGGGCCCACTCTCTGACTCCCCAAGATCACATCCAACAGTCTAGGGGATGGTGACTAGCACTATCACGACCCGTCCTCAGGGCCCGTGCTGTGACTACCCAAAGCCCGCCTTCCATAGGCCAGGGGCTGGTGACTAGCACCAAAGGCGTAAAATCCCGATAACTGGGAAGGCATTGCCTTTACAAAAGAAAACAAGCACCACAGAGTACAAGAGGAAGAAAAACACTAAGTACAAAAGAAAAGCTGAAAAGTAAATGGGCCAGAATAAAACCCAAAAGAAAGTACAACTACAACTGAACAAGGTACAACAGAAAAAAGACAAACAACTGGAATAAGGAAGCAGCTCCTGGGTCATCCTCCTCGGATCCTACCTGAAGGGTAGGTACAGATAGCGCAGATCCTGGTCGTCCACCACGGATCCTACCTGAAGGGTATGTACAGATAGCCTCCTCCACGCTCTCGTCGGTCAACCTCCTCTGTGAGTCGTCACGTTGTGTAGTCCACCTCCGGGTACTGACTCGTCGTGTAGTCCACCTCCGGGTACTGACTCGTCGTGTAGTCCACCTCCGGGTACCGACCAGTACTTGAACACTCGGCCTCCGTCAGAACTTTCCATCGTCTGCAACCAACACAACGAGGTGCGGGCATAGCCCGTGCAGGGGTGAGTATAACGATACTCAGTAGGGACCCCGAGACCCTCAAGGTCTCACTAAACCAACAAGGATAACCACAAGAAAATCTCAACAGATAACCTCTACTTAGATATATTCCCATACATATACCTAAGTTATCAAGTAACCCATATCAATCATGAGGAAACACAAGGATTGTGAAATCAACAGATAACCACTTCCCAGGTATATGCCCATACATATACCTAAGTTATCAAGTGACCCATCTCGATCATGAGGTAAACACAAAGGTCAAAAGTCTCAGCTCAAACCAGGATTTTCATTATCGAAACCGTAACTACTGAAGAGCTCCGTCTCTGGAGTGTACAGTGGTCCTGTCACGACTCCGAGGTACTGCTCACTAACCTAAGACTGCTGAGGTACTCCTCCTGTCCAGTACCGCGGGCCTGCCACCTCACACAGTAGTGCTTCCCGCTGGGGTCTGCCACCCAAACACAGTAGTTCTCCCCCCTCATAGCCCACAGAGGTACTCCTCCTGTCGAGTACCGCGGGTCTGCCACCTCACATAGCAGTGCTCCTCCGCTGTGGGTCTGACACCTCACAAAGTAGTGCTCCCCACTGGGCTACGTAAGTCACTCCGAATCGAATCAGACAAGAAGTCTTCAGGTCTCTTCCGGCTACACGGTCTCTGTACTCCGTACGCTCGTCTCTGGGAGGGTCCGCTCCACGAGCTACAAGTCGATACTCCAAGTATGTCAAAGTACCACCTCGTCATAGGGGTCTCAACGCAACAGTCGGTGCGTCAATCGGACGCCCGGTCTGTGAGTTATTAGCCTTTCCGTCCCCGGGGCCCGGTTGGTTTCGGGAGCGAACCATTCCGGCCGTAACTCTACTATACCCTGAACACTCATAGGGTATACTCATAGGGGACGTTTCTCAACGTGAACAACAACGTTGCTAACAGTTCGTCAAACGGACGTCCGGTCAGAAAGATATCAGCTTTTCCGTTCTAGGGGCCCGGTTGGATTTTAGGTACAATCCAACCCGGACATATCTCAACTGTATCCAAAACTCGGGCGAAGTATGCCAAAAGTTCCGTCTCAACAAGAGGAAAACAATGAGACAGACGGTGCGTCAATCGGACGCACGGTCTGTGAGTTATTGGCTTTTTCGTTCCAGGGGCCCGGTTGGTTTCGTGAGCGAACCAACCCGACCGCACTCCGAAAGCATCCAAACCTCAAGCAGAGTAAGCCAAAAGATTTGTCTCACTTAGAGGAAATCAACAAAGTCGACGGCACGTCATTCGGATGTCTGGAACTCACGTTACGAGTGTTTCCGATCCGAGGGCCCGGTTGGTTTCGTGTACGAACCAACCCGGCCGAACCCAAAGTTCTCTGAAACCTTGAGTGCGATATACCGCAACGACAGTCTCGATCTAAGGATCGCGTTGCCTCTGACGGTGAGTCGTTTGGAGGCCCGTGGCTCAATTTACGAGCATTTGACCGAAAGTGGCCCGAAAACAGGGGTCTGGGCCCGGGGCGACCCGGCCCGACCCCCACTGGGTCGGCCGAACCGGGTCGACCCAACCCAGGTCCGACCCGGCGGGGCCCAGCCCGGCCCGGCTGCGCCCGGATCGGTCTCGCTCGGTCCGGCTCGGTCCGGCCCGACCGGCCGGCCGCGGCTCGGCCCGCGTGGCCGAGCCGAATCGTGGGCGGGGTGCGCGGATCCCCCGCCCTTCGCCGCTAATTGAGGCCGGCGGTTCGCTGGCTGCCTCCCTTTCCGGCGGCGCGCCGCTGCCGCCGGTGCGGCGCACCGCCTCCGCCTTCCGTGGACCACCGGACGCGCTCCGGTGGTCCGTTCCTTCTGCCGTCTTCGCCTATGGTCCCCCAGGACCCCACCTTCACTGCGAAAGGATTCAAACGCCCAAAAGGCCTGCATCGTCGTCGCCCGTCAATCCGCACGTCAAAAATGGAATGCGCCGTCTTTGTAGTTCTTCGGCGTGGCGCGATGGCGTCACGTCCTTGTTCTTTCTTTTCACGGCGCGGCGTGACGGCGTCGCGTAATACTTGTCGTGTGATTCTCGTGTGGTGCGACGACACCATGTCATTTGGCTCCATCCACAAGAATCAAACATGAACATAGGAGGAGGGTCGGTCTTGTTTGTGCGGTCCGACCCCCTCGCGTTATTCGATAACAATAGGTTTTAAAATTTCACGAAGAAATTCAGGAATGTAACAAGAACAAAAGAATTAATTACAATCCCCTACCTCGGTTCAGGAACGGTGTTCGTCAACGACCCACGGAAGACAAGCGTCGCGGAGGTCGGGTGTCGCGGGAGAACGTCGATGTCGCGAAGTGGGATTCGAAGTCGTTGACGGCGATTCCGTCGTGGAAAACCGTCGCGGAAGAGAAGACAAGGAATAAGAACGTCGCGTAGCGGATACGGCGTCGCGGAAGAACCGTGTTCTTCGCCGGAGAAGTTCTTCGTTGAAGAATGGTGTTCTTCGTGTTTTTCGTCGATGTTGAAGAAGGTGTTCCTTAGCTTTTTCTCTAAAAAGATCTCAAACAACCCAACACCAACCCCTAATAAAATAAGTTCTAAACTATTTTATTAACACAACAAAGCATTTGAAATTCAATTGTCTGAATTTCAAAAACTTACATGTAACTCACCAAATTAAATACAACAAGTTTTCAAATATTAAAGAAGGTGAGTTAATGGGGTGTTAGGAATGTGAGGGGTTAAGAGGGGTTAGGGAGTTAGGGAAAATTTGAAAAGGTGGGGGGTTCGTGTGGGCCCCACCCTTTTAATTATCCACACATGGGAAGTTGGGTGGATGTGGGCCCCACCACGAACATCCCATGGGAGAAACTAACCACCTTGAAAAAGAAATAAAATTGACTTAACAATTTTATTTACTTTTTTAATTAAACCCCATTAATTAACTTCTTCTCCCGCACAAACGCAACTACGGTAAAGGTTCCCTTAAGCAATTACCGGCGTTGCGAGTTCATCGGTGCCATCGGATTTCAATTCCGAGCACCGGTTCAAAAGATAGAAAAACTCGCTCGCTCGTTCACTGAACATACCCGAGCCAAACTTCGGAAATTAATTCCGGGAATACTGGGCCTCGGAATCAGGCGCCGTCAGAAACTTCGTTCTTGTAAAATTCCAAAGAAAATTAAGAAAAAAATTTCTTTGAAATTCCCGGGTCTTTACATTACTCCCACCTCAGGGCTTTACATCCCCGTAAAGCTTCAACACAACTAGGGTCACAAAAGCAGTACAGAGCACGCATCTGAGCCTTCCGCTCCCATGTGCTTACCTGGAGGTTCCCATACTGCCAAAGAAAGCTCACCCAAGGTGTCGATCTTCCTCGTAGGATCCACTCCTGTCGATCCTCGATCCCCACTGGAACCTCCGTGAAAGACACCCCATCGCCATCGTCCAGCTCCTCATGGTCGATGATATGCGGAGGGTCGAGCACGTATCTGCTCAGTTGAGATACCTGGAAAACGCCATGCACCTAGTGCAACTGAAGTGGATGGGTCAAGTGGTAAACCACCTCGCCTACCCAGCTGAGGACCTAGAAAGGTCCGTTGAACCTCAGAGATAACTTGCCTCCCTGGCCACATCTCCGTAAACTTCATCGAGGTGAGACTCGTATAAGGAAGTGATGGTCATCCTCGAACTCTAGAGGCCTCCAAGTCCTATCAGCATAAGGCTTCTGTCGGCCCTGTGCCGTCCTCATCTGCTCTTGGATGACCTGGACCTTCTCTAGTCTCACAAGAGCTGCTATGATTTCTTCCTTTCCGATAATAGAAATCTGGTCTCATCCCCTGGATGAACCACATTCGTTGCCTAATACAGTCAATCCTGACATGAATGATGCATTAATGTCATGGATGACATCGTAAGGACTCAACGTAACTACCAAGAGATCCAACTGTCACTCTCGCCTCCAAGGGTCGAGTCACACTGTCGGCATCAGTGTGTGGTCATTAGGTCTCCTTCAGTAGAAAACTCGAAAGTGAGGGTCAAGTCAACAGTCTTAACCGGGACCACTCAGTATCAACCAAACAAAAGGGCATGAAAGCAAACAAAGATAAGTGTCTCTTTATTGTTGAAGCTCATAGTAAAAGACACAAAGCAACTACAGAAAAAAATCAACAAAACCAGAAGCTACAGGATCAATAGCCTCCAGGTCGGAAGCTAGTCCCTCTCATGTCCATCTGCTTTCAGAGCTCCATGACCATAGACCTCAGCTTCCTGAAACTGAGCTCTCCCATGTCCTCATGTCCCCTGCGGTCGGGGTGGGCCTCCTGGTGGTAGTGGCAACATCCTGAGGCGTCGTCCACCGCCAGCTGCACGGCCAGCTCCTCTGCCATGGCCGCCTGCTTCTTGCGGTCCGCCCTGATCGAACCTCTGCCTCTGCCTCAGAGGTTCTTCATTTAACTTATGGTCATCTGCAAGGCGGGTCGGACAGTCACGTGCTATGTGACCAATTCCGCCGTAGGAGTAACACTTCATGGCAAGTATGGCTCTATCACTTCCCTCGGTGCCTCCTACTACCGACCCTGAGTCACGCAGTCGACCACCTGTAGGTATGGTCCTCTTGGACCCCTGCATCATCTATCTACTGCCCGCTATAGAAGACTCTGCCGCATGCCGGCTAGTGGTGGGTCCTGCTGCTAGAGACTGCTCAGCAAGGAAACTATCCACTAAGAGTGCTCGCTCCAACACTCCTGTCTGCGTCGGAATGTTGGGTGATACAACCGAAGCTCTGATCTCCGGCCTGAGCCCCTGCTCGAAGGTTCGGGCCCTGAACAACGGGTCTCGTACCATATATGTGGAGTAGCGCGAGAGGTCTGTGAATCTCACTGAGTACTGCGCCACTGACATGCTGCCCTGCCGCAGCTGAAGTAGCTCCTGTATACGCACCGCTCGAAGGGTGGCTGGTACAAACTCTGCCCGGAACAGGCTCTCGAAGTCTGCCCATAGAAGTGTCGCCTTGTCATGCATCTAGCATCAGGCTCCACCATCTGCCTGCTGCTGCCTAAAGAAGGTTGGCAGCAAGGATCACCATGAAATCTGTCGGCGTCCCCACTAGCCTGAAGACTCTCACCACAGCCTCCAGCCAATCCTCAGCCGCCTGCGGTTCCGTCCCTCCCTGAAACCTGGGTGGCCTCTGGCGCTGGAACTCATGCAGTGCGCTCAAGCGACGTGCATCCTCTGCTGCTGGGGTTGGTGGCATCGGTGGCCCAATGGGTAGTAGTACCACTGGTGCCTCCGCTGGTGCCTCAACTGGGATAGGGCCCTGTACTGAGGCCTCATCGCTCGACAGGCTGTCAGTACGTACCACTCTCGGGGCTCTAGCTGGTCGTCCACGGGGAGGCATCCTGAAAGAAACAACGTAACATGGTCAAAAGATTATCCCTGGTGAGCTGACCTGGTTTGAGCTGACATTTAAATAAATCTTTTGGAAAACACACACGCAATCAGTGTTTTCGTGCACAAAGTCGGAAATTAGTTGTCAGGGTCCTGGTGTATGGATACGTCGGCCGCCCGCACCAACACTGGACTCCCTGAACTGAAAACCACACTTGGTACTCCTAACACTATTGCTTCACAGAAAGAAAAACATCAGAGTTATAAGTTTGGTGGTAGAACCGAACTCCTCTGATACCAATTTGTCACGACCTGTCCTTAGGGCACATGCCGTGAGTACCCCAAGCCCGCCTTCCATAGCCCAGGGGCTGGCGACTAGAACCAAAGGCGTAAAATCCCGATAACTGGGAAGGAATTACCTTTACAAAATAAAACAAGCACCATAGAGTAAAAGTGGAAGCAAAACACTAAGTACAAAAGAAAAGCTGAAAAGTAAATGGGCCAGAATACAAACCCAAAAGAAAGTACGACTACAACTGAACAAGGTACAACAGCAAAAAGACAAACAACTAGAAGAAGGAATTAGCTCCTGGGTCGTCCTCCTCGGATCCTACCTAAAGAGTAGGTACAGATAGCGCAGCTCCTGGTCGTCCACCACGGATCCTACCTGAAGGGTAGGTACAGATAGCCTCCTCCATGCTCTCGTCCGTCAACCTCCTCTGTGAGTCGTCACGTCGTGTAGTCCACCTCCGGGTACTGACTCGTCGTGTAGTCCACCTCCGGGTACTGACCAGTCCTCGAACACTCGGCCTCTGTTAGCACTGCCCGTCGTCTGCAACCAACACAATGAGGTGCGGGCATATCCCGTGCAGGGGTGAGTATAACGATACTCAGTAGGGACCCCGAGACCCTCAAGGTCTCACTAAACCAACAAGGATAATCACAAGAAGATCCTAACAGATAACCTCTACTTAGATATATGCCCATACATATACCTAAGTTATCAAGTAACCCATCTCAATCATGAGGAAACACAAGGATTGTGAAATCAACGGATAACCACTACCCAGGTATATGCCCATATATATACCTAAGTTATCAAGTGACCCATCTCAATCATGAGGTAAACACAAAGGTCAAAAGTCTCAGCTCAAACCAGGATTTTCATTATCGAAACCGTAACTGCGGAAGAGCTCCATCTATGGAGTGTACAGTGGTCCTGTCACGACTCCGAGGTACTGCTCACTAACCTAAGACTACTGAGGTACTCCTACTGTCGAGTACCGCGGGCCTGCCACCTCACACAGTAGTGCTTCCCATTGGGGTCTGCCACCCAAACACAGTAGTGATCCCCCCTCATAGCCTACAGAGGTACTCCTCCAGTCGAGTACCGCGGGTCTGCCACCTCACATAGCAGTGCTCCTCCGCTGTGGGTCTGCCACCTTACAAAGTAGTTCTCCCCACTGGGCTACGTAAGTCACTCCGAATCGAATCGGGCAAGCAGTCTTCAGGTCTCTGCCGGCTACACGGTCTTCGTACTCTGTACGCTCGTCTCTGGGAGGGTCCTCTCCACGAGCTACAAGTCGGTACTCCAAGTATCTCAATGTCCCACGAAGAATTATCTCAAAGGACCGCCTCGTCATAGGGGTCTAAACGCAATAGTCAGCGCGTCAATCAGACGCCCGGTCTGTGAGTTATTAGTCTTTCTGTCCCCGAGGCCCGGTTGGTTTCGTGAGAGAACCAGTCCAGCCGTAACTCAACTATACCATGAACACTCATAGGGTATACTCATAGGGGCCGTTTCTCAACGTGAACAACAATTTCGCTGACGGTTCGTCAAACGGACGTCCGGTCAGAAATATATCAGCTTTTCCGTTCCAGGGGCCCGATTTGATTTCAGGTACAATCCAACCTGGCCGTATCTCAAATGTATCCAAAACTCGGGTGAATTATGCCAAAAGTTCTTTCTCAACAAGAGGAAAACAACGAGACAGACGGTGCGTCAATCGGACGCCTGGTCTGTGAGTTATTGGCTTTTTCGTTCCAGGGGCCCGGTTGGTTTCGTGAGAGAACCAACCCGACCGCACTCCGACGGCATCCAAACCTTGAGAGGAGTAAGCCAAAAGATCCGTCTCACTTAGAGTAAATCAACAAAGTCGACGGTACGTCATTCGGACGTTCGGAACTCAAGTTACGAGCGTTTCCGCTCCGAGGGCCCTGTTGGTTTCGTGTACGAACCAACCCGGACGAACCGAAAGTTCTCCGAAACCTTAAGTGCGGTATACCGAAACAACCGACTCGATCCAAGGATCACGTTGCCGCTGATGGCGAGTCATTTTGAGAACCGTGGCTCAAGTTACGGGCATTTGACCGAAAGTGGCCCGAAAATGGGGGTCTGGGCCCGGGGCGACCCGGCCCGACCCCCCCTGGGTCAGCCGCCCCGGGACGACCCGGCGGGGCCCGGCCCGGCTGGGCCCGGCCCGGCCCGGCCCGACCGGCCGGCTGCGGCTCGGCCAGCGTGGCCGAGCCGAATCATGGGCGGGGTGCGCGGATCCCCCGCCCTTCACCGCTAATTGAGGCCGGCGGTTCGCCGGCCGCCTCCCTTTCCGGCGGCGCGCCGCCGCCGCCTTCCGCGGACTACCGGACGCGCTCCGGTGGTCCGTTCCTTCTTCCATCTTCGCCTATGGTCCCCCCGGGACCCCACCTTCACTGCGAAGGGATTCAAACGCCCAAAAGGCCTACTTCGTCATCGCCCGTCAATCCGCATGTCAAAAATGGAACGCGCCGTCTTTGTGGTTCTTCGGCACGGCGCGATGGCGTCGCATCCTTGTTCTTTCTTTTCATGGTGCGGCGTGACAACATCGTGTAATACTTGTCGTGTGATTCTCACATGGTGCGATGGCACCATTTCATTCCTCTCCATCCACAAGAATCAAACATGAACATAGGAGGAGGGTCAGCAGTGTTTGTGCGGTCTGACCCCCTCGTGTTATTCGATAACAATAGGTTTTAAAATTTCACGAAGAAATTCAGGAATGTAACACGAACAAAAGAATTAATTACAATCCCCTACCTCGGTTCAGGAACGGTGTTCATCAACGACCCGTGGAAGACAAGCGTCGCGGAGGTCGGGCGTCGCGGGAGAACGTCGACGTCGCGAAGTGGGATTCGAAGTCGTTGACGGCAATTCCATCGCGGAAAACCGTCACGGAAGAGACTACGTGGAAGAAGAATGTCGCGTCGCGGATACGGCGTCGTGGAAGAACTGTGTTCTTCGGCGGAGAAGTTCTTCGTTGAAGAATGGTGTTCTTCGCGTTCTTCGTCGATGATGAAGAAGGTGTTCCTTAGCTTTTTCTCTAAAAAGCTCTCAAACAACCCAACACCAACCCCTAATAAAATAAGTTCTAAACTATTTTATTAACACAACAAATCATTTGAAATTCAATTGTTTGAATTTCAAAAACTTACATGTAACTTACCAAATTAAATACAACAAGTTTTCAAATATTAAAGAAGGTGAGTTAATGGGGTGTTAGGAATGTGAGGGGTTAAGAGGGGTTAGGGAGTTAGGGAAAATTTGAAAAGGTGGGGGGTTCGTGTGGGCCCCACCCTTTTAATTATCCACACATGGGAAGTTGGGTGGATGTGGGCCCCACCACCAACTTCCCATGGGAGAAACTAACCACCTTTAAAAAGAAATAAAATTGACTTAACAATTTTATTTACTTTTTTAATTAAACCCCATTAATTAACTTCTTCTCCCGCACAAACGCAACTATGGTAAAGGTTCACTTAAGTGATTACCGGCGTTGCAAGTTCATCGGTGCCATCGGATTTCAATTCCGAGCATCGGTTCAAAAGATAGAAAAACCCGCTCGCTCGTTCACTGAACGTACCCGAGCCAAACTTCGGAAATTAATTCTGGGCACACCGGGCCTCGGAATCAGGCGCCGTCAGAAACTGCGTTCTTGTAAAATTCCAAATAAAATTAAGAAAAAAATTTCCTTTAAATTTCCGTGTCTTTACAAGAATCGAGTAGGCATATTACTAACATGGGAGGCATTGCCTAAGTTCCTGTACCCACACACCCATCTGCAAGCCCAAAATTAAGAAATGTAAAAACCTTTAAGGAAAAAAATGCATGCATACAACTAAACCCAACCAACAGAGTGTGATGGAAGGTAAAGTACTGAATGTAAACTGGGCTAGAATAAAAGTTCACTAAAAAAAGAGTCTGAAAACTAAAACGTAAAACCTATAAACACAAATATGTACAAGGACTGATGCTTGTAGTTGTAGGAACACCTCAGCCTATGGGGAACTCAGAATGCTCGGTCTTGTCTTGGTCTGCCCTGGATTCTATCAAAAGGCTACTCGTCTACACAAGACATGACACGTGCTGGCAAAGCACATGCATGGGTGAGTATAACAATACTCAATAGAGGACCCCGAAAACCACCAAGCAATACACAAAGGAAAATTACTGTCAGCTCAACACAATATATGTATACTGAACATAGTAGAACACAATCTCGATATACTCAAATCCCAAACCCGAGGTCTAGGGACAAGTCATGGAACAACATACCCACGCTAGGGATTCAGTTTAAAGATTACACGAAGGACTCATCTTGGATAACTCACTCCATGAGTCTGATAGCTCTGATGTCATCTGTCCGAGAAGTACTGTCTGTCCGAAAAGGTCACAATAGATAGATTCACTCATTATAGGAGAAAACACTTCTGAGTGGAAAAAAGATCATGATAAACAGATGAGAATCACTGAAAGGGCCTTGGAGGATACCATGACTCATCCATATTCACCTTCTAATTAGAGTATCAATGCCCTATGGGGACAGTCACATTGATACCTGACTCAACCGAGGGACATGAATGGATTGAGGATCTCGCTCTGGGCCTCTTGGAGGGATACATGTCTCTATCTCAGAAATTAATGCTGAAGGGATCATATTCCAGTAGTAGGAAATGATACCTAACCTTCAGGGGAACAAGAAGAAGGGACACTAACCCAAATGAAACATGTCCAAGATTCGGTGGATGATAAGATCAAGCTATGTACTGAAAAGTACACGGTGGTTAGATATGTCACACACAATTTCGTATGAGCCCGGGTACAGGTCATGTACAACAGACATTTTCATGAGGCTTGTCATATGAAACGCAACTACATGACATGTATAAAGGATCACACACAATGTCAAAGTATCTGGGGTCCGCTCTGTGTATGCTGGCAATGTGCTCGTACATGGCCTCAACCCATGTACGACAACCCTTGTAATTAGTACATGGGATGACCATCGTTACTGGCCTCACCTGGCCTTGTGGGTGAGTACATGGCCGTGTACTCCACCTCATGTTCGTGTATCTCCTGGATACACACCGAGTCCCATGTAGTTGCCTCTTTCATGCCGTGTAGGGTCTACACGCCATTTTCCCAAGCCGTGTAGTTCATCCCATGTCTGTGTACCTTCCAGATTACACGACGAGATTCGGGGAAGGTCCAACATGCCCTATGACCGGGGCCAAGGGCCGTGTGAAACCTATCTAACACCTAAAACCCTAGCCACCATTGACGATACCACATGGAATGTTCATCGGGGTACACACCGTGTATTGCAGAAATTTTTAGAAATGACGCTTCTCACCGGCGTGCCTCCCGTGATGCTCTGATCTTCAATCTGATAATCAGATTTCCATGAAACTCTAGATTCTAGATTGCGCAGGAATCCCAGTGTTCTCTCCATTGTTTTAGGGCCTCCGATCGGCCCTAAAAACATGCATCATTCCTCCTGTGCAAAGAACGCTCGAAGAATGGTCTCTTCCGATCCGAGCCAATTTTTTGTCCACCATTTTCGTCGCACCACTGTAGACTCATTGCGATTTCGGGTATCCAGTTTTAGATTATTTCTTTTCCAAATGGACACACAAGGATATGTTGTTCATCACCCTATAATGAACCCGAAAAACATAGGGTAAAAAGCGGGGGAAGAAATCCAAACCACAAAAGAGGAACAAACCTTCACCATCATTCGTCACGACATTGATCCACTCCTGTTAGAAGGATTAAACAGAAGGAATCAAAACATGGAATTTTGACATCATGTATTAATCCCCAAAATCATCCCAATTAAAACCCTTCTGTTAGAAGGAACGATCCATGGATAAACTAGTTCGTAGGTTGGACCACATTCAATGTTTAATCCATGAAAGGGGAAGGTGAATTCAAATAACAACCCCTACCTCCAGAAGGGATCAATTTCTGAGGAAGGGGTCATGTTTCCTTCATCTCCAAGATCCTTTAACCTCGTTATTTCAATGATTCACAACATTGATTCATCGTCATTATTCACCGAGAGTTTTCTCCAAAGCTCTATGAATTCTCTAGAGTTTCTCTTTACCATATTCTAACGATCAACATTCGATTAACCCAAAAAAGGAGGGAACGCGCTTCAGCATTCTGTTATGCTGAGTCAATTTCATTACATTGTAGCTTTAATGTGTCAGATTTTTTGTTTCAGAGTAATTATGGTATGGAATTAATTATTGAAACAACTTCCCCGTCGTTGCGCTGCAACGGATTTTTCCAAATAAAATAAATAAACTTTGAGATTTATTTATTTTATTTTAATAAAAATCACTAAAAATTAACTTTTTCTCTCAAAACATTCCAATTGATGTTAGACCCATTTTTAGGTAAAGTCGTCATGCCAGACGCAATGGTGCCCCTAGATTTATAATCTGGGCATCCGTTCAGAAACTGCCACAACAGCGCATATGCGCCGACTCAAATTACCTAAAAAAGTTCAAACCACCCTTATGAGCTCACTAGGCATCAGAATGATGCGCCATCTCTGACCCTAGTCTCATAATAATTCCATATGATATTTTAAAAAAAAATACCCGGAAAATCTGAGACATTACATTCCCCCCACATCGGGGATTTGCGTCCGCGAAAAGCCAAAACAAGGGATATTCAAAAAGATGTGGGTACTGGGCACGTATCTGAGCCTCCCTCTACCATGTGCTATCCTGATGATTCTTGTGCTGCCAATGAACTCGCACTAGGGGAATCGATCACCCATAAAGGATCCTCTCTTGCCGATCCTCAATCTCCACCAAGTACTCACCAAAAGTCACCCCATCCTCGATGTGCAGCTCGCCCCGGTCGAGGATGTGCACTGAGTCCTGCACGTACCTTTTCAACAATGACACATGGAAGACATCATGTACCCGATGCAACTATGGTGGTAGATCTAGGTGGTACGCCACCTCGCCAACTCTGTACAGTACCTACAAAGGTCCGATGAACCTCAGAGATAGCTTTCCTCCCCAACCAAATCATTGTAACCCTCGTCGTGGGAAGACCTGAAGAAATACATGGTTTCCCTCCCCGAACTCTTGAGGTCTCCATTGTCTGTCACCATACGACTTGTTTCGGCTTTGTGCAGTCTTCATCCTCTCTCGGATGACCTGCACCATCTCAGTGGTAGCTTGCACCAACTCTGGACCCATGTGTGCTGACTCTCTAGGGCTGGTCCATCAAATCGGTGATTGGAAGGGTCTCCCATACAAGGCCTCTAACGTTTCCATACCAATGCTGGAGTGGTAGCTATTGTTATACGCAAACTCTGCCAGTTCTAGGTGGTCCTCCCAACTAAGTCTGAAGTCCAAGATACAGGACTGCACCATATCCTCCAGAACCTGATTGGTACTCTCCGTCTGACCATCATTTTGGGGATGGAACTTCGTGCTCAAGCATAGTCGATTCCCAAAATCCTCCTACAATCCCTTCCACAACCGGGATGTGAGGTGGGTGTCTCAATTCGAGACTATCGTCGAAGGGACTCCATGAATCCGAACAATCTCATGCACATATATGTTTCCCAATAACTCTACGGATCTCTACTCCATGATATCAAGGAAGTGGGCCGACTTGGTGAGTCGGTCAACGATCACCCAGATAGAATCATGTCCCATAGATGTCCTTGGTAAGCCTGTCATGAAGTCCATTGATATTCCATCCCACTTCCTCTCTGGAACTTCCAGGGGGTGAGCTAATCCCCCTAGAACCTAGTGCTCAGCCTTCACCTTCTGGCATGTATGGCATCGAGAAACGAACTCTGCTCCCACCTTCTACATACCTGACCACCAGAACTGTTGTCGGAGATCCTGGTACATTTTTTCTACTCCAAGATGTACTATCAAATAGGACGTGTGAAACTCCATCAAGAACCCTTCCCACAACACCACTGGAACAATATTGTGTCCCTTGAAAATAAGTATGTCCTCCCCCCTTGCGAATATCCATCTGGAGCATGTCTTGTGGACAACTAAGCATGTAAAGCCTCACAGCTGACATCCACAAGCTATGCCTCCCTAACTCATTGTAAGAGTGGAGAGGTGAAAACCATCGATTGAAGGTAAGATGCATCCTCTTTGTCCATAAAGGATATCTGAAACACAATTAACTACTCTTTCACCTCACTCAATAGCTGCGATCACACCTTCTCCTAAGATCATCCACCACCTTGTTCCCCTTCCCATGAGTATAGATGAACTCGAAATTATATTCATTGAGGAACTCTATCCAATTCCATTGCCACAGATTCAGATCCTTCTACGAGAAGATGTACATGAGGCTATTGTGGTCATAGTAGATGATTAACCCCATGCCCATAAGGCAATGTCGCCACATCTTCAACTCAAAAAACACCACTGCCAACATTAGATCATTGGTCGTATAGTTCTTCTCATGTGGCCTAAGCTGGCGAAAACCATAATCAATAACTTCCCATCACTTCATCAAGACCTATCCACGCTTGGTACCTGATGCATCGTACAAAACGACATAATCAACACCCTCTTCCGCTAATCTCAAAACCGGGTCACTCGTCAAACTCTATCTAAACTTCTCAAAAGAATAGTGGAACTTCTCCATCCATATGAATGATTGTCCCTTATTTTTCAAGGCTGTCATTAGTGCTGATAGTCTGGTGAAATCATGAATGAAACTCCGGTAATATCCTGCCAACCGAAGGAAGGTCCGCACCTCCATTACACTCTGAGGTGGCTCCCATGCTTACACTACCTCCACCTTGTCTAGGTCCATTGCTACACCATTTTATGAGATTACATGTAATATAATGTGGACCTCCTGAATCCATAACTGGAAATTCGGGAGCTTCCCATAGAGTTGGTTCTCCCGGAGTGCGTCTAGAACCATCCGTAGGTGTCTCGCGTTCTCCTACTCTGACGCTCAGTACACAAGGATGTCGTCAATGAAGACCACTATGAACCAGTCTATGTACGACTGGATGATCTGGTTCATTAGTCCCATGAAAACTACGAGGGTATTTGTTAGGCCAAAATGCATCACCAAGTACTCATAGTGACTATAGCGTCATATGAAAGTCATCTTCAGTATATCCTCATCCCGTACTCATAACTGGTGATAACCTGATTGAAGGTCAACCTTCAATAACCATTATTCCCCACTTAGATGATCGAAGAGGTCATTGATTTTTGGAAGTGGAAACATGTTCTTCACCGTCACCTGATTCAGGTGCCAATAATCCATGCACAACCTCTAACTCCCATCTTCCTTCTTGTAAAAAAAGACTCGGGCCACCCAGGGTGAAACACTGGGTCTCACAAAACCCTGGCTCTCCAATCCTCCAACTGCACCCTTAGCTTAGGAAGCTCTACAGGAGCAATCTGATATGTTAATATTGAAATTGGTGCCTTACCGGGAAGTAAGTCTATGAAGAAGTCGATTTCCGGGATGGGAGGTAGTCCTAGAACATCTTCGGGAAAGACGACCTCGTACTCCGCCACTACTATTGGGAACTGAGAGCCCATAAAATATACTACTCCAAGGGAAAGGATAGCCAAATTTTGAGTAATCAGCTGCACCCTCTTATGCATGAGATCATCCTATGCTTCTAGGGTCTCTTTTTCTCTGAAAAAAGAAAACCTCGTCCCATCACAGCGGACACACCACACTCTTCTCCTAAAACAGTCAATCTGGGAATAGACTAAAGATAACCAATCCATACCAAGAATGTCGTCGTAAGTCCTCGACGCTGCCATCAAGAGGTTCCAAACGAAACTCTCGCCTCTACAGGTAAGATCACACTGTCTGCAAAGGTGTGTGATCATCGAGTCTCCTCCCATAGGTGTCTCCAAGCGTAAGGATCGAGTCAATGACTCTAATGGAATCTCAAGGTTTTGCACAAAACATGTGGTGATGAAGGAATGACTAGACCTGTGTCTATAAGTACAAAAGCTAAGTTAGAGAAGACACATATCGTTCATCGAATCATCCCTAGAGTCTCTGGGTCATATGTCTTGACCACATGCAGCAGTCTGCACCCCTGTCCCCAGCTCCATGATCCTGGTGCAGACCTCCAAGGGGAGGTAGTGAAAGTAAATCAAAGCATCTTCCACCATCTACATCTCTCTATGCTCCTCTTACACGTCTGCCACTCAGTGGTTCTGCCTAATCCACTCTCTGCTTCTACCTCAGTGGTCCATCCACCACCTCCCTGTCAGCAGTTGGTTGGGTCCCACAATCTCTAGCGAGATGTCCCCTACTATTGCACGAGTAGCACCACTTCTCCATGGGCTGACTGGATCAAGCATGAGAGGAAATTCCTATCGATACCATGTCATGGGTTATACTATGAAGTATCCCACATATTGACCCATATGCCTGACGTTGGCTCCCCGCTGTCGAGGTCTTCATGCCTATCTGCCAACTGCTGACTGCTATCGGCTATCTCTTCTCCACCAAGAAGCTCTCGATCACCAAGGCCCACTCTAGAAGTCCAACATAATTCAGAATTCACTGAAGCTCGATACTATATCGGATTTCTCGTCATAGACATTGCTTGAAGGTCCAAGATCTAAAGTACTAATCCCTGACTATATCCATCAAGTATAGGGCAAGGTTGGTGAACCCCAATGAATAGTCAACTACCGTCAAACTGCCTTGCTGGAGCTGAAGAAGCACATGGATGCCCACTGCTCTCAGCGTAACTGGAGAGAATATCTCCCTAAAGAGTCTCTCAAACTCTGTTCATGAAAGAGTCTCCTCTTCGTGAGTCTTTGTGGTATGACTCCACCATATTCCCACCAAGCCCTGAAGAAGTCTCGCTCCTAGGATTACCATCTGGTCCGATGGTGTCCTCACTAAATGGAAATGTCACGACCCATCCTCGGGGCCCGTGCCGTGACTACCCCAAGCCCGCCTTCCATAGGCCAGGGGCTGGCGACTAGCACCAAAGGCGTAAATCCCGATAACTGGGAAGACATTGCCTTTATAAAAGTAAACAAAACACCACAGAGTACAAGCGGAAGCAAAACACTAAGTACAAAGAGAAGTGCTGAAAGGTAAATGGGCCAAAATACAAACCCAAATGAAAGTACAACTACAACTGAATAAGGTACAACAGCTGGAAGAATGGAAATGGCTCCTGGGTCATCCTCCTCAAATCCTACCTGAAGGGTAGGTACAGATAGCCTCCACAATTCTCTCGCCCGTCAACCTCCTCCGAGTGTCGTCTCACTGTGAAGTCCACCTCCAGGTACTGACTCGTCCTGTAGTCCACCTCCGGGTACCATCCAGTCCTCGAACACTCGGCCTCCGTCAGCACTGTCCGTCGTCTACAACCAACACAATGAGGTGCAGGCATAACCCGTGCAGGGGTGAGTATAACGATACTCAGTAGGGACCCCGATACCCTCAAGGTCTCACTAAAACCAACAAGGATAACCACAATGAAGATCTCCACAGATAATCTCTACTTAGGTATATGCCCATACATATAACTAAGTTATCAAGTAACCCATCTCAATCATGAGGAAACACAAGGATTATGAAATCATTGGATAACCACTACCCAGGTATATGCCCATACATATACCTAAGTTATCAAATAACCCATCCCAATCATGAGGAAACACAAAGGTCATAGACTCAGCTCAAACCAAGATTTTCATTATCGAAACCGTAACTGCTGAAGAGCTTGGTCTCTGAAGTGTGCAGTGATCCTGTCACGACTCCGAGGTACTACTCACAAACCTAAGACTGCTGAGGTACTCCTCCTGTCGGGTACCGTGGGTCTGTGGCCAACTACCGGGCGCTCCGTCCGCTGTTGGTCTGTCGCCAAATACCGGGCGCTCCCCCTAATAGCCTACAGAGGTACTCCTCCTGTTGAGTACCACGGGTCTGCGGCCAACTACCGGGTGCTCCGTCCGCCGTGGGTCTATTTCCAAATATCGGGCGCTCCGTCCACTGGGCTAGTCGACTCACTCCAAGTCGAGTCGGTCAAGAAGTCGTCATGTCTCAGCCGGCTACACGGTCTCCGTACTCCGTATGCTCATCTCCAGGAGGGTCCTCTCCACGAGCTACAGGTCGACACTCCAAGTATCACAAAGTCCCACGAAGAAGTATCTCAAAGGACCGCCTCGTCATAGGGGGTCTCAACGCAACAGAAAACGTGTCAATCGGACGCCCGGTCTGTGAGTTATTAGCCTTTTTGTCCCAGGGGGCCGGTTGGTTTCGAGTGCGATCCAACCCGACCGTATCTCAACTGTACCCCGAACTCATATAGGGTATACTCAAAGGGACCGTTTCTCCACGCAATCACCAACACCGCTGGCGGTTCGTCAAACGGACGTCCAGTTTGAAAGATAACAGTTTTCCGTTCCAGGGGCCCGGTTGGATTTCGGATACAATCCAACCCGGCCACTATCCAACTACATCCAAATCGTGGGCGAAGTATGCCAAAAGTTCCGTATCATCAAGAAAAAATCAACGAGACAAACGACGCATCAATCGGACGCCCGGTCCGTGAGTTATTGGCTTTTTCGTTCCAGGGGCCCGGTTGGTTTCATGAGCGAACCAACCCGACCGCACTCCGACGACATCCAAAACTCAAGCGGAGTAAGCCAAATGATCCGTCTCACTTAGAGGAATCCAACAAAGTCGATGGAACGTCATTCGGACGTCCGGAGCTCAAGATATAAGCGTTTCCGCTCCGAGGGACCGGTTGGTTTCGTATCCGAACCAACCCGGCCGAACCCAAAGTATTCCGAAACCTTGAGTGCGATATACTGAAACGGCCGTCTTGTTCCAAGGATCGCTACGCAACTGATGGTGCATCGATCAGAGGTCCGTAGCTCAAGATATGGGCGAAAGACCGTGAGGGGTCCGAAAATGGGCGGTCCGAGCCCGGACCGACCCGGCCTGACCCCCCTGGGTCGGCCCGAACCGGGTAGACCCGAACTGGGTCGACTCGACCCGGCTCGGCCGGCCCGACCGGCCAGCCGCGGCTCGGCCCGCGCGGCCGAGCGGAAGCCACGGGCGGGGTGCGCGGCTCCCCCACCCTCGCCGCTAATTGAGGTCAGCGGCAACCGCCGCCGCCAGCCCTCCGGCGGCACGCCGCCACCGCCTTCCGCGGACCACCGGATGCGCTCCGGTGGTCCGTTTCCCTTACTATCTTCGCCAACGGTCCTCCCGGGACCCGACCTTCACTGCGAAGGTATTCAAACGCCATAGCAGCCTTCTTCGTCGTCGTCTGTTGATCCGCACATCGATAAACAAGCTGCGGAGGGTTGTCGGGCCGTGTTTGTTCGGCCCACTTCCTCCGCGTTAGGTGTTCTCAATTGGAAAATAATAAACTCATGATTTTAATCATTGAAGAGGGTATAATTTATCCAAAATAAATTATATGAACACCTTGCAATCAAAAACCCACAAACGAGAGTTTAAAACATGAATGTGTGGCGTGATGATGTCGCACATACTTGCCGCTCGATCCCGCGCGGCGTGACGATGTCGCGCATCCTTGTCGCTCGATCCCGCGCAGCGTGGCGATGTCGCGTCAATTTCTTTCGATCCGCAACAACAAGAAAAACAAAAGGGAGGGGGATGGCCGTGTTTGTGTGGTCCGGCCTCCTCCCGTTAACTGATATCATGCTGTCCAAATAGACGCGGATAAAAGACGGAAGAGAATCACGTATAGAAAACACGTAAAACCCCTACCTTGATAAAAGAGATGACGAACGTCGGTGTCGCGAAGCGAGGATTTGAAGAAGTTGATGGAGATTTCGTCGCGGAAAACTGTCACGGAAGAGACGTCGCGGAAGAAGAACGTCGTGGAACAAGACGTCATGTCGCGGAAGACGGTCTCGGAGGGCTCGGTGCTCCACGTCGGAGATCGTTCGTTCTTCGCGTTCTTCGTCAAAGGGAATGAAGAACTCTAGACTTCCTTAGCTTTTTCTCAAAAATCTCTCAAACAACTAAACACCAACCCAAGTAAAATAAGTTCTCAACTTATTTTATTAACACAACAAGGATTTTTAAATTCAAGAGTTTGAATTTCAAAAACTTACATTTAACTCACCACATTAACTCCATAAGTTATTAAACTTAAGTAAAAAAAATTAAAAGGGAGTTTAGGGGGTTTAGAGGATATGAAGGGGTGGGGTTAATGTGGGCCCCACCACCCTCATAACCTCCCAAGGGAGGTTGGGTAGTTACCCAACTTCCTTCCAATGGATTAAACACTTTTAGTAAAATAAAAATTGTAGAATAATTATAAAATAAACTTCCACAATTTTTATCATCAACTCTCGTGAAAACGCAAATCCGGAACAGGTGTTCCTAAGCAATTACTGACGCTGCGGTTCCATAAGTGCCCTCAGAATTTGATTTCGAGCAACGGTTCAAAATATAGGAATTCCCGCTCGTTCGTTCACTGAACGTACCCGAGATAAACATTGGAAAATGATTCTGGGCACACCGGGCCTCGGAATCAGGCGCCGTCAAAAACTGCGTTCTTCAAAAATTCCACATAAAATTAAGAAAAAAATTTCCTTGAAATTTCCAGGTCTTTACATTACTCCCACCTCAGGGATTTACGTCCCTGTAAAGCTTCAACACAAACTAGGGTTACAAAAGCGGTATTGAGCACGCACCTGAGCCTTCCGCTCCCATGTGCTCACCTGGAGGTTCCCGTACTGCCAGAGAAAGTGCACCTGAGGAATCGATCATCCTCGTAGGATCCGATCCTGTCGATCCTCGATCCCCACTGGAACCTCCGTGAAAGACACCCCATCGCCATCGTCCAGCTCCTCATGGTCGATGATATGCGAAGGGTCAAGCATGTATCTCCTCAGTTTAGATACGTGGAAGTCGTCGTGCACCTGGTGCAACTGCGGCGGATGGGTCAAGCGGTAAAACACCCCTCCTACCCAACTGAGGACCTAGAAAGGTCCGTTGAACCTCGGAGTTAACTTGCCACCTTGGCCACATATCCATAAACCTCATCGAGGTGAGACCCGTATAAGGACATGATCGTCATCCTCGAACTCTAGAGGCCTCCAAGTCCTGTCAGCATAAGGCTTCTGTCGGCCCTGTGCTGTCCTCATCCGCTCTTGGATGACCTGGACCTTCTCTAGTCTCATAAGAGTTGCTATGATTTCTTCTTTGCCGATAAGAGAAATCCGGTCTCATCCCCTGGATGAACCACATTCATTGCCTAATACAGTCAATCCTGACATGAATGATGCATTCATGCCATGGATGACGTCGTAAGGCCTCGACGTAACTACCAAGAGATCAAACTGTCACTCTCGCCTCCAAGGGTCGAGTCACACTGTCGGCATCAGTGTGAGGTCACTAGGTCTCCCCCAGTAGAAATCTCGAAAGTGAGGGTCAAGTCAACAGTTTTAACCGGGACCACTCAGTATCAACCGAACAAAAGGATAGGAAAGCAAACATCACAAAGATAAGTGTCTTTTTATTATTGCAGCTCATAGTACAAAGACACGAAGCAAATACAAACAAACATCAACAAAACTAGAAGCAACAGGATTAATAGCCTCCAGGTCTGGAGCTAGTCCCGTTCCTGTCCATCTGCTTCTGGAGCTCCATGACCATAGGCCTCATCTGCCTGAAGCTAAGATCTCCCATGTCATCCTATCCCCTGTGGTCTGCCCTGATCGAACCACTGCCTCTGGCTGGGAGGTTCTTCATTTAACTGCTGTTCATCTGCATGGCGGGTCGGAAAGTCACGTGCCATATGACCAATTCTGCCACAGGAGTAACACTATCCACTCTCGGCACGTCTGGCTCTGACTCCACCACGGTTTCCCCGCACAACTGAACCCGATTCATGAAATCGGCCACCGGTAGGTCTGGTCTTCTTGGAACTCTGCGTCATCTGTCTACTGCCTGCTACAGAAGACTCTGCCACAAGCCGGCTAGTGGTGGGTCCTGCTGCTGGAGACTGCTCAGTAAGGAAACTCTCCACTAAGAGGGCTCTCTCCAACATCCCTGTCTGCGTCGGAATGCTGTGAGAAACAACAGAAGATCTAATCTCTCGCCTGATCCCCTGTTCGAAGGTTCGGGCCCTGAAGAACAGGTCACCTACCATATATGTGGAGTAGCGTGAGAGTTCTGTGAACCTCGCTGAATACTGTTCCACTGTCATGCTACCCTACCGCAACAGAAGTAGCTCTTATATACGCACCGCTCGAAGGGTGGCTGGTACAAACTCTGCCCGGAATAGGTTCTCGAAGTCCACCCAAAGAAGTGCCACCTCGACATGCATCTGGAGCATCAGGCTCCACCATCTGCATGCTACTGCCTGAAGAAGGCTGGCAGCAAAGATCACCATGAAGTGTGTTGGCGTCCCCACTAGCCTGAAGACTCTCACCACAACCTCCATCCAATCCTCAGCCGCTTGCGGTTCCGTCTCTCCCCGGAACCTGGGTGGCCTCTGGCGCTAGAACTCGTGCAGTGCGCTCAAGCGACGTGCACCCTCTGCTGCTGGGGCTGGTGGCATCAGTGGCCCAACGGGTAGTAGTACCGCTGGTGCCTCCGCTGGTGCCTCAACTGGAATAGAGCCCTGTATTGAGGCCACGTCGCTCGGCGGGCTATCAGTACGAACAACTCCCATGCCTCTAGCTGGTCGTCCGCGTGGAGGCATCCTGAAAGAAACAACGTGACACGGTCAAACGATTATACCTGGTGAGCTGACCTGGTTTGAGTTGATATTTAAATAAAACTTCTAGAAACACACATGCAATCAGTGTTTTCGTGCACAAAGTCGGAATTCAGTTTTCAGGGTCCTGGTGTATGGATACGTCGGCCACCCGCACCAATACTGGACTCCCTGAACTGAAGACCACACTCAGTACCCTTAACACTATTGCTTCATAGAAAGAAAATATCAGAGTTATAAGTTCTGCGGTAGAACCGACTCCTCTAATACCAATTTTTCATGACCCGTCCTCGGGGCCCGTGTCGTGACTACCCCAAGCCCGCCTTCCATAGGCTAGGGGCTGGCGACTAGCACCAAAGGCATAAATTCCGATAACTGGGAAGGAATTTCCTTTATAAAAGTAAACAAAACACCATAGAGTACAAGCGGAAGCAAAACACTAAGTACAAAGAGAAGTGCTGAAAGGTAAATGGGCCAGAATACAAACCCAAATGAAAGAACAACTACCACTGAACAAGGTACAACAGCTGGAAGAACAGAAATGGCTCCTGGGTCATCCTCCTTGGATCCTACCTGAAGGGTAGGTACAGATGGCGCAGCTCCTAGATCGTCCACCACAGATCCTACCTGAAGGGTAGGTACAGATAGCCTCCACAACACTCTCGCCCATCAACCTCCTCCGAGTGTCGTCTCGTTGTGAATTCCACCTCCAGGTACTGACTCGTCGTGTAGTCCACCTCCGGGTACTGTCCAGTCCTCGAACACTCGGCCTCCGTCAGCACTGTCCGTCCTCTGCAACCAACACAACGTGGTGCGGGCATAGCCCGTGCAGGGGTGAGTATAACGATACTCAGTAGGGACCCCGAGACCCTCAAGGTCTCACTAAAACCAACAAGTATAACCACAAAGAAGATCTCCACAGATAACTTCTACTTAGGTATATGCCCATACATATACCTAAGTCACTACTAGAAAAACCGGTATTTGCGACGGGATCCCGTCGCAAATAGCCCGTTGCTGAAAACGCCGTCGCAACAACACTTATTTGCGACGGGCCCGTCGATAAAGCCTTTTTTTGCGACGGTCATTCTCCCCGTCGCAAATAGTATTCCGTTTTTTTGTAAAAAACTTTTAAAATGGTTTTTGCGACGGAACCGTCACAAAAACCATTTGTAAAAAAAACTATTAATAATACTAGTATTTGCGACGGGCATAGTATCCCGTCGCAAATACGATTTATAGTATTTGCGACGGGTCCCGTCGCAAATACTATTTTTAAAAAAAAATTAAAAACTGTTAATAATACTAGTATTTGCGACGGGCATAGTATCCCGTCGCAAATACTATAAAAAAAATAAAAAAAAATAAATTATTAATAAATTATTTTAATTAATATAATAATAGAATTATATTTCACAAATAAAAATAATTAATTATTTTAATTAATATAATAATAATAGAATTATAATTCCAAAATAAAAAATAATAGAATATTAATAAATGATTTAATTAATATAATAATATTAGAATTATAATTCATAAATAAAAAAATATTAATAAGTTATTTTAATTAATATAAAAATAATAAATTATTTTACATTCAAATATTAAAATAATTCAAGTATTACAAAATATATAATTAAATTATAATATTATAAAATTTGAATATATATATATATATTTTAATATTATAAAATATAAATAATATTATTATTCATATTAATATTGTTATTTAAAAATATAATATTATTAATATTTTATAATGAGACAAAAACTAAGAATAGAAAAAAAAATATTTTGATTTCCCAAATTTTATAACATAAATACAAACTCTAATCTGAAGGAGGGGGGAGGGGGGGAGGTGGGGGATCTGCAGATGGTGGTGGAGGAAACTCCATCCCTAAAGCATGAGTGAGTCGGCGCATGTACTCCATCTGCTCCTGATGCTGCTGCTGCCACCGACTCGTCTGCTCCTCGTACAACTGCTGCTGGCGTCGACGCTCCTCCTCATGCTGCTGACACATCTGCTCCTGCTCCTGTCGGAGACTCTCTATCTGTGCAGTCTGAGATCGCAACTGATCCTCATAATGTGCAGTAGAAGAAGAAGCACGAGCTCCTCTCGAGCTGGACGCCGACATCGCAGCACTGCCATAATAATCTCCGGGAGTCAGTCGAGAGTCGATACCAACTACCCGGCCCCTCTCGAAGGCATACTGGGTGGCCTGCATCCATGCCGCCTCATCAAAATGACGGGTAGTGGTCTGATCTGATGACTCGGCCTGACTCTCAGGCCGGGCCTGTGACGCTGCGGCCTCATATGACTCCTATAGTTGCAATTTAAAATTAAAATTGTGAATATATTATATGCAGTTAATTTTTAAACTTGAAAACAAATAATACTGACCACGATGTGATGCTGACGATCACCTCTGAGCTCCCCAGTAGCAGGATCACTATACATCCTCCGATATACGTCGTACTCTGTAATATCGGGGTGCTCGAAAGCCTATAAGAATAAAAAATAAACTGTTAATATTTATAGTTATATAAAATATTTATAAATAATGTACGTACCAGATGCTGTCTATGAGTACTGAAACAACGACTCCCAGCTCGATGAGTCACCTCCTGTCTCCCCCGATTCTGCCTCCCCACCGATGATCTCCTCTGAAAGGCACCACTCAACCAGTGCGCACATAATCCATCCCATGCATGGGATGAAATATACTCTGGTCGGTGTGCTCTACATGACTCCTCAAAATCTGACACTCCTGCTTTCTTCATCACAGCTTTTCTTAAATTGTGCAAAAACTAACGAAGGCGATCACGCATGGCCACCTCCCATGCCTCGTGGATGGCGTCACGCATGGTATCCTCGATCGGATACCATAAACCCTACAAATAAATCAAAATATCAAGTTAGAAATGAAATAATTTTAAAAATAAAAATTATTTATTTACGTACGTACCAACCAATGGCCGAACATGGCCTGCTGCACATCAATGGGAATCTGCTCCCATGTGATCCACGACTGAGAGAAATAGTTGCGCAAAATAGCACTGCCCTGTCCGACTGCTATATGCGGAAAACTGAAAAAATAATAAACATTTATTATGTGAATAGATTAATGAAATCTTAGTCAAATCCACAGGTTATCACACAGGTTATCACACCTCTGTGTGCGTGGATCAAACCCAAGACGTGGACGTCGCTCGGGGATGGGGTCAGGAATCATCAATCGTGCAAGACCGCTCCCCCTCCGCGTACTCCCTGGAGCGCCTGCAGGCTGAGGGTCATCAAGTATGCCATAAAAGTCAACTTCATTTTCTCGATGATGATATCCTCTCAAGCTAACTCCACTGTTCATTGTTTTTTTCGATTCCCCATATGCATGTGTGTGGAATCGAAATCCATTCACCACATATGCATTATAAGTTTTAACAAGTTTGGAAGGTGGGTTACTCAATACACACAGCCATTTGTCAATTTTATCAGCATGTCGAGACACCTGAAAATTTGTGAAATAATTATCAATATAGTAAACTATACATTGAATGAGTTTCTAAAAGATAAAGAATTTATGTTACCAGTTTTTGAAACCACTGAGAGAAATTTTTCAGTCGACGTTCTTCGAGAGCAGCTGCTGTAATTTGTGGAATTTTTTTCTTGATATGATTATCATACAACCTATAAAAACCAAAGTTATTTATTGTAACATAAATGATAGAATAAGTGATATAAACACTTACAGTACAACTGATGTCATCTCTTCACAGTTGAGCAGAACATACGTATGAGCTCTCTGATGTTCATCATCTGAAAGCCAGCATTCATAAACTCCACCAAAACCAAGCTCTGACTGGTTGAAAATAGATAATTGATTATCGATTTCATCAATATTCCTCTCGTTCCGTCCCATTCGGTTCTGTTTTGAAGGATACTCAGATTCAAAATAATGGGAGCAGAAAAATGATATTTCCTCTTGCAAATAAGCTTCTGCAATAGATCCTTCAACAGATGCTTTGTTACGTACTTTTCTTTTCAATTTTTGCATGCATCTTTCAAATGGGCACATCCATCGAAACTGTACCGGACCTCCACATTTGGCTTCATATGGCAAATGTAACATCAAATGTTCCATTGAGTCGAAGAAAGACGGCGGAAATATTTTTTCCAGTTTACATATAATTACTACAACATCTTTTTCAAGTTTTCCTAGAGCATCATAATCTGCCGTAGCCGCACAAATTTCCCGAAAAAAATGAGACATGTCTGTTATGGAATCCCAAATCACAGAATTCAACAGACCTCTTAATCCAATGGGTAGAAGTCTCTCCATTATAACATGACAATCATGACTTTGTAATCCAGTAATATGGCCATTCTTTACACATCTACCCAAATTAGAAGCACAGCCATCTGGAAGTCTCAAATCTGCAATCCACTGACAAAATAATAAACGGTTTTCTTTAGACAGTGTATAAGCTGCTTTTGGTTTCAGTAACCTTTCTGTTCTGACATTCTCAAATAGTTCCAATTCTGGACGCCTGCAAATTTGGGCAAGATCTAAACGTGCATTTACATTGTCTTTGCTCTTTCCTGGCGTATCCAAAACTATATGAAACAAATTATCAAAACAGTTCTTCTCAATATGCATGACATCTCACATGTGTCGGACCAATAGATCAGACCAATATGGCAAATCCCAAAATATGCTACGTTTAATCCAATTGTGTTCTTTCCCAAAACCAGAAATTTTCTGTTGATTTATTGTGGGACCAAAAGTGATGAGAGGTAATGAAAATACAACTGATTTTAACTCCGAACCTGATAGCATTTTTGGAGGTCCATCCCTTTCAACTGTTCCTTTTCTGAAATGAGATCTGTTTCTGCGAAAAGGATGATCAGCTGGAAGAAATCTGCGATGACAGTCAAAATAAAAAGGTTTCTTTCCATGAATGAGCATAAATGCTTTGTTCTCTCCCATACAATAAGGACATGATTTCTGACCATGTGTACTCCAGCCAGATAACATCCCATAAGCCGGGAAGTCACTTATTGTCCACATCAATGCTGCTCTCAGTATGAAATTCTGTTTCGTTGCAACATCATATGTACTGACACCAGTACTCCACAATAAATTTAATTCATCAATCAATGGCTTCAAATAAACATCAATATTTTTCTTCGGATGTCCTGGAATTAGTAAAGTCAAAAAGATATATGGCTCCTTCATCAACATCCATGGAGGTAAATTGTATGGAGTTAAAAAAAACAGGCCAACATGAATATTGACTACCATAAGATCCAAACGGACAGAAACCATCAGTGGAAAGGCCCAGTCGAACATTTCTAGCTTCTAAAGCAAAGGATGGATGCACTCTATCAAAATGTTTCCATGAATCAACATCGGCTGAATGATTCAAGCTTTTATCGGTTGATATATTCTCTTTATGCCATGACATCATTGTCGCTGTATTCTTAGACATGAATAAACGCTGAAGTCTGGATGTAAGCGGAAAATATCTCAACTGTTTTACAGGAATCAAACCAGACTTCCCGTGTTGTCCTTCTTTATATGTCAGTTTCCCACATGTAGGACAACTATCCAACGACTCATTTTCCCCAGAATATAAAATGCAGTCATTTGAACATGCATGAATCTTCTGAAAAGTAAGTCCCAAATTTCGAACCAGCCTCTTACTCTCATAGTAATTTGCAGGTAAAACATTTCCTTCGGGTAACAGTGTTTTCAGCAAAGAAAATATCTGGTCAAAACAGGTGTTTGACATTCCGTTATCTTATTTGATAGCCATAAATTTTGCAACAGCTTCTAATTTGCTCATCTTGCAGCCAGGATATAATGCATCCTCAACAGATTTCAACAACTCATAAAATTCAGACGGTGCCAACTCAGGATTTGAAGCTATATCAGCCGGAGTTTCTGTATGTTGAACAGATGAACCTGCAACATCATGTACTAAATCTTGAAACCGGGATGGATCCGGAATCAAGTTGTTATCACCTGCTCTGGAACTGCGTTCACCGTGTTGATACCAAAAAACATAATCTGGTTGAAAACCAAAACACAAGAGATGTTCTCCCACTTTGTCAAACGTGTCAAACGTTCTCAATGCACATTTTCTGCAAGGGCATTTTATTTTTCCTTCTGAAACAAATTCTGAATTTGATTCTACAAATGATAAAAAAGTCTCCACACCCTCAACATATACTAGATTTAAACCAGAACCGTTTGGATTTCTACGTTGATTTATCCATATGCGGTCACCTAATAATGATTATTGACGACCTCGTTGTTCCATATTTCTCTATAAAATATAAAAGCATTACTGGTTTTGAATATTTTTTTAGAAAAAACACTCAAGTAAAGATTGAATATATTGAGAATAAAGAAAAACATGTTACAAATATTGATAATTTTAATATTATATTGATTTTTTATTATTTTAATAATACTAATATAATTTTTTCATAAACATTAATTATATAATAATAACATTGTTACATTATTAGTATATTTTATTATTAATATTAAAATAACATAATTTTTTATATTATATACAATTCTCCTTTCATCTGTGTGTTTAACATTCTGTCTCCACATGTAATATTTGCATTCACTTTCACCTCTCCATTGGCGAGTAAGTTGATAATTTTGAAAAAGAATGCGAATATTACATGTGGAGACAGAAAACACACAGATGAAAAGAGAATTGTATATAATATAGAAAATTATATTTTTTTAATATTAATAATAAAATATACAAATAATGTACTAAGTTATCAAGTAACCCATCTCAATCATGAGGAAACACAAAGGTCATAGACTCAGCTCAAACCAGGATTTTCATTATCGAAATCGTAACTGCTGAAGAGCTTCGTCTCTGATGTGTACAATGATCCTGTCACGACTCCGAGGTACTACTCACTAACCTAAGACTGCTGAGGTACTCCTCCTGTCGAGTACCACGGGTCTAGGGCCAACTACTGGGCGCTCTTTCTGCTGTGGGTCTGTCGCCAAATATCGGGCGCTCCCCCGAATAGCCTACAGAGGTACTCCTCCTGTCGAGTACCACGGGTCTGTGGCCAACTACCGGGTTGTCCGTCCACCATGGGTCTGTCACCAAATACCGGGTGCTCCATCCACTAGGCTAGTCAACTCACTCCAAGTCGAGTCGGTCAAGCAGTCGTCAGGTCTCAGCCGGCTACACGGTCTTCATACTCCGTACGCTCATCTCCGGGAGGGTCTGCTCCACGAGCTACAGGTCGATACTCCAAGTATCACAAAGTCCCATGAATAAGTATCTCAAAGGACCGCCTCGTCATAGGGGTCTCAACGCAACAGATGGCATGTCAATCGGACGCCCGGTCTGTGAGTTATTAGCCTTTCCGTCCTAGGGGGTGGTTGGTTTCGAGTGCAAACCAACCCAGGCATATCTCAACTGTAACCCGAACTCACATAGGGTATACTCAAAGGGACCTTTTCTCCACGCGAACACCAACACCGCTGACGGTTCGTCAAACAGACATCCAGTTTGAAAGATAACAGCTTTTCCGTTCTAGGGCCCGGTTGGATTTTGGGTACAATCCAACCCGGACACTATCCAACTGCATCCAAAACTCGGGCGAAGTATGCCAAAAGTTCCTTCTCATCAAGAGGAAATCAACGAGACAGACGGCGCGTCAATCGGACGCCCGGTCTGTGAGTTATTAGCTTTTTCGTTCCAGGGGCCCGGTTGGTTTCGTGAGCGAACCAACCCGACCACACTCCGACGACATCCAAACCTCGAGCGGAGTAAGCCAAATGATTCGTCTCACTTAGAGGAATCCAACAAAGTCGACGGCACGTCATTCGGACGTCCGTAGCTCAAGATATTAGCGTTTCCGCTCCGAGGGCCCGGTTGGTTTCGTATCCGAACCAACCCGGCCGAACCCAAAGTATTCTGAAACCTTGAGTGCGATATATCCAAACGATCGTCTCGTTCCAAGGATCGCTATGCAACAGATGGTGCGTCGATCGGAGGCCCGTAGCTCAAGATATGGGTGAAATATTGTGAGGGGTCCGAAAACGGGGCGTCCGGGCCCGGACCGACCCGGCCCGACCCCCCCTGGGTCGGCCCGAACCGGGTAGACCCGAACTGGGTCGACCCGACCCGGCTCGGCCGGCGCGGCCCGGACCCGCCGGCTCGATCTGGCCCAACCGGCCAGCCGCGGCTCGGCCAGCGCGGCCGAGCGGACGCCACGGGCGGGGTGCGCGGCTCCCCCACCCTCGCCGCTAATTGAGGCCGGTGGCAACCGCCGCCACCAGCCCTCCGACGGTGCGCCGCCACCACCTTCCGCGGACCACCGGACGCGCTCCGATGGTCCGTTTCTCCTGCCGTCTTCGCCAACAGTCCTACCGGGACCCGAGCTTCACTGCGAAGGGATTCAAACGCCATAGCGGCATGCTTTGTCGTCGTCCGTTGATCCGCACATCGATAAACAAGCTGCGGAGGGTTGTCGGGCCGTGTTTGTTCGGCCCGCGTCCTCCGCGTTAGGTGTTTTCAATTGGAAAATAATAAAAACATGATTTTAATCATTGACGATGGTATAATTTATCCAAAATAATTTATACGAACACCTTTCAATCAAAAACCCATGCACGAGAGTTTAAAACATGAATACGCGGCATGACGATGTCGCGCATACTTGCCGCTCAATCCCGCGCGGCGTGACGATGTCGCGCATCCTTGCCGCTCGATCCTGCGCGGCGTGACGATGTCGTGTAAATTTCTTTCGATCCGCAACAACAAGAAAAACAAAAGGGAGGGGGACGGTCGTGTTTGTGTGTTCCGGCCTCCTCCCGTTAACTGATATCATGCGGTCCAAATAGACGCGGATAAAAGACGGAAGAGAATCACGTATAGAAAACACGTAAACCCCCTACCTTGATAAAAGAGATGACGAACGTCGGCGTCGTGAAGCGAGGATTCGAAGATGTTGACGGAGATTTCATCGCGGAAAACCGTCATGGAAGAGACGTCGCGGAAGAAGAACGTCGTGGAAGAAGACGTCGCGTCGCGGGTCGGTGTCACGGAAGACGGTCTCCGAGGGCTCGGCGCTCCACGTCGGAGATCGTTCGTTCTTCGCGTTCTTCGTCAAAGGGAATGAAGAACTCAAGACATCCTTAGCTTTTTCTCCAAAAGCTCTCAAACAACTAAACACCAACCCAAGTAAAATAAGTTCTCAACTTATTTTATTAACACAACAAGGCTTTTGAAATTCAAGAGTTTGAATTTCAAAAACTTACATTTAACTCACCACATTAACTCCATAAGTTATTAAACTTAAGTTAACAAAATTTAAAAGGGAGTTGAGGGGGTTTAGTGGATATGAAGGGGTGGGGTTCGTGTGGGCCCCACCACCCTCATAACCTCCCAAGGGAGGTTGGGTAGTTACCCAACTTCCTTCCAAAGGATTAAACACTTTGAGTAAAATAAAAATTGTAGAATAATTATAAAATAAACTTCCACAATTTTTATCATCAACTCTCGTGAAAACGCAACTCCGTAACAGGTGTTCCTAAGCAATTACCGGCGCTGTGGTTCCATCGGTTCCCTCAGAATTTGATTTCGAGCACGGGTTTAAAAGATAGGAATTCCCACTCGTTCGTTCACTGAACGTACCCAAGATAAACTTCGGAAAATGATTCCGGGCACACCGGGCCTCGTAATCAGGCGCCGTCAGAAACTGCGTTCTTGAAAAATTCCACAGAAAATTAAGAAAAAAATTTCCTTGAAATTTCCAGGTCTTTACATTACTCCCACCTCAGGGCTTTACGTCCCCGTAAAGCTTCAACACAAACTAGGGTTACAAAAGCGGTATTGAGCACGCACCTGAGCCTTCCTCTCCCATGTGCTCACCTGGAGGTTCCCGTACTGCAAGAGAAAGTGAACCCGAGGAATCGATCATCCTCGTAGGATCTGATCCTGTCGATCCTCGATCCCCACTGGAACCTCTGTGAAAGACACCCCATCGCCATCGTCCAGCTCCTCATGGTCGATGATATGCGAAGGGTCGATCACGTAACTCCTCAGTTGAGATACGTGGAAGTCATCGTGCACCTGGTGCAACTGCGGTGGATGGGTTAAGCGGTAAAACACCCCGCCTACCCAGCCGAGGACCTAGAAAGGTCCGTTGACCCTCGGAGATAACTTGTCACCTTGGCCAAATATCCATAAACCTCATCGAGGTGAGACCCGTATAAGGACATGATCGTCATCCTTGAACTCTAGAGGCCTCCAAGTCCTGTCAGGATAAGGCTTATGTCGGCCCTGTGCTGTCCTCATCCTCTCTTGGATGACCTAGACCTTCTCTAGTCTCATAAGAGTTGCTATGATTTCTTCTTTTCCGATAAGAGAAATCCGGTCTCATCCCCTGGATGAACCACATTCATTGCCTAATAGAGTCAATCCTGACATGAATGATGCATTCATGCCATGGATGACGTCGTAAGGCCTCGACGTAACTACCAAGAGATCCAACTGTCACTCTTGCCTCCAAGGGGCGAGTCACACTGTCGGCATCAGTGTGAGGTCACTAGGTCTCGCCCAGTAGAAATCTCAAAAGTGAGGGTCAAGTCAACAGTTTTAACCGGTACCACTCAGTATCAACCGAACTAAAGGATAGGAAAGCAAACATCACAAAGATAAGTGTCTTTTTATTATTGCAGCTCATAGTACAAAGACACGAAGAAAATACAAACAAACATCAACAAAACTAGAAGCAACAGGATTAATAACCTCCAGGTCTGGAGCTAGTCCCGCTCCTGTACATCTGCTTCTGGAGCTCCATGACCATAGGCTTTATCTGCCTGAAGCTAAGATCTCCCATGTCATCCTGTCCCCTGCGGTCTGCCCTGATCGAACCTCTGCCTCTGGCTGGGAGGTTCTTCATTTAACTGCTGTTCATCTGCATGGCGGGTCGGAAAGTCACGTGCCATGTGACCAATTCCGCTGCAGGAGTAACACTGTCCACTCTCGGCACGTCTGGCTCTGACTCCACCCCGGTTTCCCCGCACAACTGAACCTGATTCATGAAATCGGCCCCCGGTAGGTCTGGTCCTCTTGGACCTCTACGTCATCTGTCTACTGCCTGCTACAGAAGACTCTGCCACAAGCCGGCTAGTGGTGGGTCCTGCTGCTGGAGACTGCTCAGCAAGGAAACTCTCAACTAAGAGGGCTCTCTGCAACATCCCTGTCTGCGTCGGAATGCTGTGAGAAACTACAGAAGATCTAATCTCTCGCCTGAGCCCCTGCTCGAAGGTTCGGGCCCTGAAGAACAGGTCTCGTACCATATATGTGGAGTAGCGCGAGAGGTCTGTAAACCTCGTTGAATACTGTGCCACTGTCATGTTGCCCTACCGAAGCTGAAGTAGCTCTTATATACGCACCGCTCGAAGGGTGGATGGTACAAACTCTGCCCGGAATAGGTTCTCGAAGTCCGCCCAAAAAGTGTCACCTCGTCATGCATCTGGAGCATCAGGATCCACCATCTGCCTGCTGCTTCCTGAAGAAGGCTGGCAGCAAGGATCACCATGAAGTGTGTCGGCGTCCCCACTAGCCTGAAGACTCTCACCACAGCCTCCAGCCAATCCTCAGCCGCCTGCGGGTCCGTCTCTCCCTGGAACCTAGGTGGCCTCTGGCGCTGGAACTCGTGCAGTGCGCTCAAGCGATGTGCACCCTCTACTACTGGGCTGGTGGCATCAGTGGCCCAACGGGCAGTAGTACCATTGGTGCCTCCGCTGGTGCCTCAACTGGAATAGAGCCCTGTATTGAGGCCACGTCGCTCGGCGGGCTATCAGTACGAACAACTCTCAGGGCTCTAGCTGGTCGTCCACGGGGAGACATCCTGAAAGAAACAACGTGACACGGTCAAACGATTATACCTGGTGAGCTGACCTGGTTTGAGCTGATATTTAAATAAAACTTCTGGAAACACAGATGCAATCAGTGTTTTCGTGCACAAAGTCGGAATTCAGTTGTCAGGGTCCTGGTGTATGGATACGTCAGCCACTCGCACCAACATTGGACTCCCTGAACTGAAGACCACACTCGGTACCCTTAACAGTAGTGCTTCATAGAAAGAAAATTTTAGAGTTATAAGTTCTGCGGTAGAACCGACTCCTCTGATACCAATTTGTCACGACCCGTCCTCTGGGCCCGTGTCGTGACTACCCCAAGCCCGCCTTCCATAGGCCAGGGGCTGGCGACTTGCACCAAAGGCAAAAATCCCGATAACTGGGAAGGCATTGCCTTTATAAAAGTAAACAAAACACCATAGAGTACAAGCAGAAGAAAAACACTAAGTACAAAGAGAAGTGATGAAAGGTAAATGGGCCAGAATACAAACCCAAATGAAAGTACAACTACAACTGAACAAGGTACAACAGCTGGAAGAACAGAAATGGCTCTTGGGTCTTCCTCCTTGGATCCTACCTGAAGGGTAGGTACAGATGGCGCTGCTCCTAGATCATCCACCATGGATCCTACCTGAAGGGTAGGTACAGATATCCTCCACAATGCTCTCTCCCATCAACCTCCTCCGAGTGTCGTCTCGCTGTGGAGTCCACCTCTAGGTACTGACTCGTCGTGTAGTCCACCTCCGGGTACCGTCCAGTCCTCGGACACTCGGCCTCCGTCAGCACTGTCCGTCTTCTGCAACCAACACAACGAGGTGCCGGCATAGCCCGTGCAGGGGTGAGTATAACGATACTCATTAGGGACCCTGATACCCTCAAGGTCTCACTAAAACCAACAAGGATAACCACAAAGAAGATCTCCACAGATAACCTCTACTTAGGTATATGCCCATACATATACCTAAGTTATCAAGTAACCCATCTCAATCATGAGGAAACACAAGGATTATGAAATCAACAGATAACCACTACCCAGGTATATGCCCATACATATACCTAAGTTATCAAGTAACCCATCTCAATCATGAGGAAACACAAAGGTCATAGACTCAGCTCAAACCAGGATTTTCATTATCGAAACCGTAACTGCTGAAGAGCTTCGTCTCTGAAGTGTGCAATGATTCTGTCACGACTCCGAGGTACTGCTCACTAACCTGAGACTACTGAGGTACTCCTCCTGTCGAGTACTGCGGGTATGCGGCCAACTACCGGGCGCTCTGTCCGCTGTAGGTCTATCGCCAAATATCAGGCGCTCCCCCGAATAGCCTACAGAGGTACTCCTCCTGTCGAGTACCACGGGTCTGTGGCCAACTACCGGGCGCTCCGTCCGCCGTGGTTCTGTCGCCAAATACCGGGCGCTCCATCCACTGGGCTTGTCGACTCACTCAAGGTTGAGTCGGTCAAGCAGTCGTCAGGTCTCAGCAGGCTACACGGTCTCCGTACTCCGTACGCTCATCTCTGGGAGGGTTCGCTCCACGAGCTACAGGTCGATACTCCAAGTATCACAAAGTCCCATGAAGAAGTATCTCAAAGGACCGCCTCGTCATAGGGGTCTCAACGCAACAGATGGCGTGTCAATCGGATGCCCGGTCTGTGAGTTATTAGCCTTTCCGTCCCAGGGGGGCGGTTGGTTTCGAGTGCGAACCAACCCGGCCGTATCTCAACTGCACCACGAAATCACATAGGGTATACTCAAAGGGACCGTTTCTCCACGCGAACACCAACACCGCTGACGGTTCGTCAAACGGACGTCCAGTTTGAAAGATAACAGCTTTTCCGTTCTAGGGCCCTGTTGGATTTCGGGTACAATCCAACCCGGCCACTATCCAACTGCATCCAAAACTCGGGCAAAGTATGCCAAAAGTTCCTTCTCATCAAGAGGAAATCAATGAGACAGACGGCGCGTCAATCGGACGCCCGGTCTGTGAGTTATTGTATTTTTTGTTCCAGGGGCCCGGTTGGTTTCGTGAGCGAACCAACCTGACCGCACTCCGACGACATCCAAACCTCGAGCGGAGTAATCAAAATGATCCGTATCACTTAGAGGAATCCAAAAAAGTCGACGGCACATCATTCGGACATCCGTAGCTCATATATAAGCGTTTCCGCTCCGAGGGCCCGGTTGGTTTCGTATCCGAACCAACCCGACCAAACCCAAAGTATTCCGAAACCTTGAGTGCAACATACCGAAACGACCGTCTCGTTCCAAGGATTGATACGCAACTGATGGTGCGTCGATCGGAGGTCCGTAGCTCAAGATATGGGTGAAAGATTGTGAGGGGTCCGAAAACGGGGGGTCCGGGCCCGGACCGACCCGGCCCGACCCCCCCTGGGTCCGCCCGAACCGGGAGACCCAAACTGGGTCGACCCGACCCGGATGGGCCCGGCCCAGCTCGACCGGCGCGGCCCGGCCCAGCCGGCTCGGTCCGGCCCGACCGGCCAGCCGCGGCTCGGCCAGCGCGGTCGGGCGGAAGCCACGGGCGGGGTGCACGGCTCCCCCACCCTCGCTGCTAATTGAGGCCGGTGGAAACCGCCGCCGCCAGCCCTCCTGCGGCGCGCCACCGCCGCCTTCCGTGGACCACCGGACGTGCTCCGGTGGTCTGTTTCTCCTTCCGTCTTTGCCAACGGTCCTCCCGGGACCCGACCTTCACTACGAAGGGAGTCAAATGCCATAGCGGCCTTCTTTGTCGTCGTCCGTTGATCCGCACATCGATAAACAAGCTGCGGAGGGTTGTCGGGCCGTGTTTGTTCGGCCCGCGTCCTCCGCGTTAGGTGTTTTCAATTGGAAAATAATAAACACATGATTTTAATCATTGACGAGGGTATGATTTATCCAAAATAAATTATACGAACACCTTGCAATCAAAAACCCACGCATGAGAGTTTAAAACATGAATGTGCGGCATGACGATGTCGCGCATACTTGCCGCTCGATCCCGCGCGGCGTGACGATGTCGCGCATCGTTGCCGCTCGATCCCACGCGGCGTGACGATGTCTGTTTCCCTCAGAATTCGGGGACGACCTCCTGGATGGGAGATTCAAACGTTCCGATCGGTTTCTAGCGGGTTTGTTCGTAGAACCGGAAACATCCAATGACTCCACATCCATTTGGACCTACTTTCCAAAGGTAGGCGCTCATTAGCTTGTGGACTGACGAGGCTTAGGAATTTGCATTGGTCGAGAGGATGGGAGGTCGGACTCATCACACCTTTTTTAGGGGAATTATTGTCTATTCCGGGACTCTCTTTATAGATTTAAGTTATGTTCGTGAATCCTTATTACATTACCAAGTATAAAATGAGCTTTTCCTTTAGTTTTGACAATCAATGATTAAATATATAAGAAATTTAGATAATCTTTTATATGTATTCGAGGTTCTTCATCAATAGAGAATCATCTATATCTATTTAGAGATTCTTGATCAATGGTATCCTTCAAAACATTTATATAAAAAAGTCTCTTGGTCATTATGATGACCAGGCTGGTTTTAAAGCCACTCAGTGGGGAACTTGAAGTTTATTGTCTTTCAGAAGGACATGAATTATTCCAGAGTTGGGATCGAACCCATAGATGGGCTACCTACATATCCTTTGTTTTGGAAAAGGAATCAGAACCCACGTAGTTCGAGTAAAGGAGTATGATGTTTATGATTGATGGATCAAAGAAAGATGTCACAATTACTTTTACACTCTAAGCTCACGTGAGTCATGCTCGGTGTGAGAAACAAGAGGTATTGGTAAAAATTAGGCAATTGTTCCATGAAAGATGCAATCATAAGAAATGGTTTGGGGCTTATGTATGTATGACTGCCCAGAGGATTTACTTTAGCGAGAAAATCCAGGAACAGGGTCCATAAAGGTATATGTGATTCATGGAGATTTGAATACTCTATCTTGGGACTTATTCCTGAAAAGGAAACCCAAATTAGGAGAGGATTGATAACTGGGTTTTACACTTGAGAAGGAATCCCAGATTAAATGTAAATTAGGACTGGTTAAAGAGAATTTAAGGGACTTGGGGCTTATTCCATAAAAGGAAGCCCAAGATTTATGACTGGGACTTATTCCTGAAAAGGAAGCCCAGGTTAAGGTTTAAGGTTTGGGGCTTACTCTTGAGGAGGATGCCCATATTTGAGATTGGGGATTACTCCTGAAGAGGATGCCCATATTTGAGATTGGGGCTTACTTCTAAGAAGGATGCCCAAAATTTAAGGGACTTGGGGATTACTCCTAAGAAGGATGCCCAAAATTTAAGGGACTTGGGGCTTACTCCTAATAAGGATGCCCAAAATTAGAGGACTTGGGGCTTACTCCTAAGAAGGATGCCCATTTTTGAGATTGGGGCTTACTCCTAAGAAGGATGCCCATATTTATGACTGGGACTTATTCCTGAAAAGGAAGCCCAGGTTAAGGATTAAGATTCGGGGCTTACTCCTGAGGAGGATGCCCATATTTGAGATTGGGGCTTACTCCTAAGAAGGATGCCCAAATAAAGGGACTTGGGGATTACTCCTAAGAAGGATGCCCATATTTGAGATTGGGTCTTACTCCTAAGAAGGATGCCCAAAATTAGAGGACTTGGGGCTTACTCCTAAGAAGAATTCCCATTTTTGAGATTGGGGCTTACTCCTAAGAAGGATGCCCATTTTTGAGATTGGGGCTTACTCCTAAGAAGGATGCCCAAAATTTATGACTGGGACTTATTCCTGAAAAGGAAGCCCATGATTTAGGATTTCTCTCATCTTAAAGGATGAGGTTGAATGAATGAACTCTCCATATTTAGTGACAAAAAAGATATTTAAATCACTAGGTTTTGAGATATATTTCACTGAATTCCTTTCAGATAAGGAAGTAAAATCAATAAATCATGCCATAAATGGATTTGAAGAGTGTCTTGAAGACTGAATCTAGAAAAGGAAAGGTGTAATGGCTTAAGAGGGGTGAAATGGGCAAGAAAGGCACCCAAAAAGGAAGGGGCACGCAAGTCTTGGAAGGCGTGCAAGTATTGCGGGGGCGCGCATGTATTGGTCGCACAGGTATACCTGTGCGACATATGTTGTACTTGTGCGATGGTCAAACAGCATTGAAATACATGAAAGACTCTTTAATAAAGCCTTTAGAATCCTCTTGAGGTTCTTCCAGGAAAGGGACGCGCAAGTTCTATCGAAGGAGTAAGGCGGCGCGCAAGTGTGACCATTTCCCTTAAGGGCTGGTCACTCAGGAGCGCAAGTGTTGATGAGTTTCAACACTTAGGCCTTCCTCCCCCTCTTTAGATCTTCCGTTCTAGGTAAGAAATTACCTTAGAAGTGTTCCGGAAGCTTTGAGAAGAAACTTGGGCGTCGGGAGCTTCAATTCGAGTTTCTGATAAAAGATCTTCTCGAATGGGGGGCCCACAGGGTCTATTTATAGGCAGGAGAAGACCCTGGGCGGTTACCGGGCGGTTTATCACTTAGGCCATGCAAGTCACTTGCGAGACCAAGGGCGTCACGCAAGTGGACTTGCGCGATAGTGATGTAACTTGCGCGGTGAAGTTGCTTTTGATCCTTTGTTCATGCCTTTGTCGATTTTTGATATTTTCTTCAAAGGTTGAATCACTTTGAGCTCAGATATTCCCATTTTCTGATTTTAAGATTCTGTGACGAAAGGAGCGTCAACAAAAGTCCCCCCTCAGAGTTGTATCCGGAGAGAAATGAGGATTTGACTCTGAGGAAATCGAATCCATCCAAAGGAAAAGGGGGGTGCAAGTCTTCAGGGTACAGAGGGCGGCGCACAAGTTCTCTCCGCGCAGGCCTTAAGCGCACTGGGTACAGTGCGCAGAGTCCCGGCCGCATCTATAAATAGAGGGACTCACTTCCGTACAAGCATCCGGATTTCCGGACTTCATACCTTCGAGCTCTCGCCACGTAGGTCACCTTAGCCGCGCAGGTTGTTCTGTTTTCCAGAGTTTTCCTTGATGTCGCGCTACTGTATAGGAATTTGTACTTGCGCGGTTTATACTTGCGCGTCAAAAACTAGCGCGGCACACGAATACTTGCGCGCCAGTTTTTAGACTTGCGCGCCTTTATGCCTTAGCCATTTTTTCTGAATTAATTCACAAATTTTATGAAAAATAAACCCATTTAAGAGTTTAATTTATTCAACTTTTGTGAAGATTCAATGGCTCCTAAGGGAATTAAAATGTCTGATGAACTGGCTAGCAAGCGGATTGATGACATGATGAACATCATTGGCCACGATTACTATGATATCTACGACATCACTCTCCCAGATTTGGCAAAGTACTTGAAGAAATATCATCTTAATTTCCCACAGAGCATCTACCTGCCTCTATATGGTCATGGTCACCTGCAAGGAGTCAATGTTCCAGATACAAAGAACCATATTCCTGAAATGAAGCTGCACTGCTACTCCTTCATTTTGGTTATGCTATGAATTAAGAGCAACAACAATGATGTGAACTTTCAAATTCTTCTTCCATGTCATTTCCTTGCAGATATGAAAATGGAAAACCCATGGGCTGAAATGTTTTCCACTACCGGTTGGTGGAGAGAAGACAAACATGGTATTAGAGCAATATCTGAAAAGAGTACTCTCCCCAAATGGCTCTTTACTTCCAATGCTCCATTCTCAAATCCATGTATCCATATTCTAAGACTCTTGGACAGAAACAAAGTCACTGTTTGATCAGCAGAAAATTTTCTCAAACCGCACTCAAGAACATCCTTTTACAATTGTTCCAAGAAGAGCCTGTATCACTGCATCTCTTATTGTATCCAGTTGAATGAATGAATTCCAGGTGGTTGCTGATGAAGCTCGGGATGCCGTAAATCAAATGAAGTGTTATGTTGAAAGCCTCTTGTAATTCTTGAAAAAGAGAGGAGACTCCAGTATGTGGATGTCCTTCTAACTCTTGTGCATCAATGAAAAACACTTTCACTTTCACTTATTTGTACCAGCATTCTCTCACTACCTGCTTCAAATTTACTTAAACCAATGGGCTTAGTAAGCATAGTTTGTTTTTTACTAGGATTATTAAAAATAACCCTACAAACTTTGAACCTTTTAATTGCTCAATATTACCTAAATCATACAAAATGTATGTTTAGTGAGCTGGAACTTGACTTTTATTCAGTGTTCCTTTGTATTTTGTGGGCAGTTTAAAGTCATGCATGCCGGAAATAAAGGGGCTAATGTTTAAGGTTGAAATAGCTTTGACCAAAATGGATTAAAATTTATTCAATTCCTTGACAGTTTATCTGAAAACATATTACCATACTCAAGTATGAGGGAAAATATGTAAGCTATGACTTAAGAATTTTTGAATCTGAGGAATGATATGAAAAAGAGCTAAAAAGCATTAGAAGAAGTAGTTTCCAAGAATGGAGTTACTATTATTTGACAAAAAACCGTTAGGGGGTTGAATTATGCAGGGACACTTAAGGGTATTGGCTGCATGGTCAAATAAATAGCATCTTTCGGCTGACAAGTCTGTTATGTGGACTGTTTATGCAAGGCCACCTATGGGCACGTGCTGTATAGTTAGGCAAAAGAACTCTCAGAAATTTACTTTCCTAGTGCTAAAAGCCAGTGAAAGTTTATGGAGATTCAAATTTTCTAAAGTATAGAGTTTGTTGTATGGAAAGAGGTACTTGAATATGGAGAAGATATTTCTGAACAAGAATATCGGAGAATTGAATGAATATCACTCCTACGAAGGTCTAACCCAAACGTAGGGAAAGAGAATATGGAGAGTATAAACCATAGACATGAATACTTTCAGATCATGAAAAAGGACATGGGACAAATATGTTAAGGATGGCTATTTTTTGCAGATCCCTACATACCTTCATTTAAGACAAATAAGGAAAAAAGAGGAATTCTTACCAAGAATGAAGTTACTATTATCCAACAAACCTGTTAGGGGGTTAAATTATGCAGGGCCACCTAAGGGCATTGGCTGCATGGTAAAATAAATAGCATCTTTCGGCTGACAAGTCTGTTATGTAGACTATTTATGCAAGGCCACCTATGGGAACGTACTACATAGTCAGGCAAAATAATTCTCATAAGTTTGACATTTTTGTGACTAAAAGTCATGAAAAGGTTTATGAAGATCTGAAAGTATTTAAGGTTAGGATTATAACACATAAATATGGGTATTTTCCAATGTATATAGAGATACATAGGTCAATGATAACCATAATCATGTTGTGGCTGGGTCCTGAATTGAAATTTTGGACTTCACTACGTATCTCATAAGAATGAGAATCAAGCCATACGTAGTTCTTGTAATGCAGTTTAACGTCGTGCAGGACGAAAGTATGATAGATCTTAGTTTTAGGGTCATAGAGTTCGGACCATAATAATGAATACACAGTGTGTGTTTTCATGAGGACTTTTCATCCAAGGGACTGAAAGTGAAATTTGGGGTTAGGCCCAAAAGACATGGGACTGGATTCGAGGGATACTTGAACGTTCCTACGTATCCCATAAGGATGGGAATCAAGCCCACATAGTTCTAGAACTACCCTTTGTACAAATTTGGTTCGTACATGTGAAGGGTGAAAGGGGACTTTAGTGTAATGATGGTTTAACCTGAGATAAAAAGTTTAGGTATTAACATGTATTCACGTAGTCTTTTGAAATGAAACATGATTTAAAAATCAATGTCAATAACAGTTCTCTCTCAAATGAGGAAATCAAAGAGTATTGTAGTTTATTGTCGTATCGCACAAAAGTGTTGCATAGTTTAACGTCATATAACAAGGACGAAAGTGAATCAATGTAAACATATTTATTCTAGGGGCGGTTTCACGAATCAACATCATATGAGATGGTGGTGAACCGATGTGAAGAGATTGTTTTTTGGGCTTGAACCCTGGGAGGTTGCCTACATACCCAGCCTGGAGGGCAAGGATCAAAGTCTGTGTAGTTCAATTAAAGAATGAATTAATGATCAAGTTGTTCTTGGGGACAACGATCTAATAATAATAATAAAATGTTGTTGGGACTTATACATGGTTAGAGGCCCAAAGAGAGTGTTACAGTTGAGGTTTTCTCTAAGCTCATGTGAGTCATACTCGGTGTGAGAAACAAGAGGTAACAACAACTTTAACGATGCATAGTTTAATGTCATGTAGGACATATAAAGGGAATATGCAGTTTAAAGTCTTGTAGTTAGGACTATTGGTGATGCACAGTTTAGTGTCATGTAGCAGGGACAAAATACAGTTTAATGTCATGTAGGACATATCATGAATTTTCTGTACAGTTTAGCATCATGTAGTTAGGATGATGGGGACAATAGAGTTTAACGTCATGTTGGACGAAAGGGGGACTGCGCAGTTTAATGTCATGCAGTAATGACAAAATAACACACCATTTACGTCATGTTGGATGCATTGGGGATTTTTTTCCCCACAGTTTAACGTCATGTTGGACGAAAGGGCAAACATTTTAAGATCATATGCATGGACCGTGGATGGTGCAGTTTAATGTTATGCTGGACGGTGGTGTAGTTTAAGGTCATACAAGACCTTTGATGATTATGTAGTTTAACGTCTTTCCGGACATAAGGTACTTTTATACAGTTTAGCATCATGTAGTTAGGATGTCACAGTTTAACGTCTTGCTGGACATAAGGGACTTTTATACAGTTTAGCATCATGTAGTTAGGACGTCACAGTTTAACGTCTTGCTGGACGTAAGGGACTTGCAAATAGTTTAGGGTCATATGCATGGACCGTTGATGATGCAGTTTAAGGTCGTACTGGACCATTTAGGGAACTTTTTCACAGTTTAACGTCGTGTGGGACGAAGTTGCAGTTTAATTTCATACAGGACCATTGCTGTATAGTTTAACGTCATATAGCAAGGACAAACTGGTGCTGCACAGTTTAGTGTCATGTTGCGGGGACATAAGGTGACACAGTTTAACGTCATGTTGGACGTATGTAAAAATAGTTTGGGGTCATATTCTTAGATCGTTGCTGTATAGTTCAACGTCATATAGCAAGGACGAACTGGTGCCACACAGTTTAGTGTCATGTTGCGGGGACATAAGGTGACACAGTTTAACGTCATGTTGGACGTATGTGCAAATAGTTTAGGGTCATATGCATAGACCGTTGCTGTATAGTTTAACGTCATATGGAAAGGACGAACTGGTGCCACACGGTTTAGTGTCATGTTGCGGGGACATAAGGTGACACAGTTTAACGTCATGTTGGACGTATGTGCAAATAGTTTAAGGTCATATGCTTAGACCGTTGCTGTATAGTTTAACGTCATATAGTAAGGACGAACTGGTGCTGCATAGTTTAGTGTCATGTTGCGGGGACATAAGGTGACATAGTTTAACGTCATGTTGGACGTATGTGTAAATAGTTTAGGGTCATATGCTTAGACCGTTGCTGTATAGTTTAACGTCATATAGCAAGGACGAACTGGTGCCGCACAGTTTAGTGTCATGTTGCAGAGACATAAGGTGACACAGTTTAACGTCTTGTTGGACGTATGTGCAAATAGTTTAGGGTCATATTCTTAGACCGTTGATGTATAGTTTAACATCACATTGCAAGGACGAACTGGTGCCGCACAGTTTAGTGTCATGTTGTGGGGACATAAGGTGACACAGTTTACCGTCATGTTGGACGTATGTGCAAATAGTTTAGGGTCATATGCTTAGACCGTTGTTGTATAGTTTAACGTCATATAGCAAGGAAGAACTTGTGCTGCACAGTTTAGTGTCATGTTGCGGGGACATAAGGTGAATACTTTGTATTTTATACAAAATATTTCTTCAAAAATATGGCATTAGTTGGAGTAGTAATGAGTTCTCCAACCATCGAGATTAATGAATAAGCTCCATTGGAGTAGACCCTATGTATTGAATACGGTCCTTCCCATTTTGGCTCAAGCTTGGGAGGTTTCTTTCCTAGTATCATTGGAGTTCTGAGAACTAATACCAATTCTCCCTGAATGAATGAACGAAGACAAACTTTTTTGTTAAAAGCTCGTGTTATTCGATTCTGATAGATTTCCAAGTGGTGCAAAGTGCACAATCTTTTCTCATCTAACCGTTCCAATTCATTCAATCACTTTTGGGATTGCTCATCTGTAGATAACTGATCACAAATGGCTACTATGAGTGAGGGAAATTGAACTTCAATTGGCAAGACTGCTTCTGTTCTATATACCAACGAATATGGAGTTGACCGTGTTGCATTGCGGGTGGTAGTCCGATAAGCCCATAAATCATGAAAGAGTTTATCAGGACATGACCTCTTATCTTTATCCACCATCTTTTGCAGTATATTTGAAAGAGTCTTGTTAAAGGCTTCTATTTGGCCATTTGCTGCCGCATGATACCGAGATGAATGGTTGGATTTAATGTTGTATTCTTGATACAATTTCTTCACCTCAGAAGAACTGAAGTTGGTGCCGTTGTCCGTCAATATGGTATGAGGGACACCAAATCTAGTAATGATGTTAGACTTGATGAAGCTAACAATGCATTTAGAACTGACTTCTTTGAGAGGTACTACATCTTCCCATTTGGAAAGGAAATCAGTAGCAGTAAGGATGTACTTAAACTGCTTGGCCGTAGCTGAAGGGTAAGGTCCCACCACATCCATTCCCCATGTGGCAAATGGCAATGCGTATTTAGCTGTATGAAGCAACTCTGGAGGTTGATGAATGAAGTTGGCATGAACTTGACATGAATGACACTTCTTTGTGAAATCAACGCAATCTTGTATCATTGAAGGCCAAAAGTATCCAAGCCTTCGAATTTGATCAGACAATCTATGTCCAGACTGGTGGGCACCACAGACTCCTGCATGCACTTCTTTCATGACAGCCATTGTCTCTTCACCATCAATGCATCTGAAGAGAAATCCATCAAAACCACGTTTATAAAGAATTTTCTCTAGGTGGTTTGGGCCATCATAAAGAGTAAAATTGACCACACGTCACCAGATTTGTTCTTTCTCGGCTCTATCAGGTGGAAGTGTTCCATTTTGAAGGTATTCCCTGATAGGTGACATCCATCCTGTAGTATGACCATATGGTTCAGGAATGGGACTAATTTCATTAATTTCCTCTGTTTTGGCTTGAACATAAGGTGAAATTGCATGACGGTGGGCAATACTGATGGTTGTCTCGTCCCGATTTGGATCTGCTAGAGCTGTGGCTATATTAGCCAGTACATCAGCTTGAGCATTTTGTGATCCTCGGACAAAAGAAAATGTCGGTTCTGAAGGGAATTCTACCATTAACTTTCTGACGTAATCATACAAAGGGATTAACTCTTCTTTCCTGATGGCATAATCCCCATTGATTTGTTTGATTACCAAGTCTGAATCACCATTCACTTTTAAGTGATTCACTTTTTCTTGAAGCCCTAACTCCAAGCCTGTGATAAGAGCTTGGTATTCCACTTAATTATTGGTACCAACTTCCCACAATGAAAAGGAATAAGGTAACAATGCCTTATATGGAGAAATGAGTACAATTCCTAAACCAACTTTGTTGAATTTAGGATTTTCCATTTTCTTCCATGTTGTACTTCTGGAAGCACCGTCAAAATACATTTCCCATGTTTTAGGACTCTCTTGAATAGAGAAAACTTCCTCACCAGGGAGTTCAATATCTGAAGACGTGTCTTCCACTGAAGGATGTTCAGCCAGTAAATCAGCCAGATCTTGGCCCATTATTGCCTTTTGAGATATATACTGAATGTTGAACTACTGAAAAATAACTGCCCACCTTGCTAGACATCCTGTGAGCATTGGACGACTAAGGATGAATTTGAGCAGATTATTGCGAGATACCAATTGGACCTCGTGATGTTGCAGGTAGTGTCTCAGTTTCTGGACTGCAAAGATTAATGCTAGGAAGCACTTCTCAATACTTGAATACCGGGTTTCTGCTTCAACCATAGTTCTACTAAGATAGTAGAGGCTATTTTCATTCCCATCATCATTCTTTTGAGCGAGAAAGGCACCCAATGATCGCTCTAGAGATGTCACATAGAGGAAAAGTGGTCTTCCTTCAACAGGTGGCATGAGTACTGGTGGACTCAAGAGGTATTTCTTGAGAACATCAAACGCTTCTTGAAATTCTTCAGTCCACTGGTAAGTGACTCCTTTTTTCAATAATTTGGTAAAGGGTAAACTTTTTCCTGCCAAATTGGCGATGAAACACCGAATATAGGCTAAGTGTCCTTGAAGTCCTCTTAATTATTTCAAATTCTGAGGAGGTGACATACCAAGGATTGACTTCGTCTTCTCAGGATCGACTTCAATACCACGATGGCGTACCACAAAGCTGAGGAATTTTCCTAAGGTTACCCCAAAAACACATTTTAAGGGGTTCATTTTCAAATTATGTTGTCAAAGCTTGTGGAATATGACTTCCAAATCAGCCAAGTGATTAGAACGTTGTTTGGATTTAACCACCAAATCGTCTACATAGCATTCAACAAACTTCCCTAAAAAAGGTTTGAAGATACGATGCATGGCCCGTTGATATGTTGCACCTGCATTCTTTAAACCAAAGGGAATCATCCGGTAACAAAACACACCTTGAGGGGCTCTGAAGGCTGTATATTCCTCATCTTCTGGGGCCATTCAGATCTGATTATATCCGGAATATCCATCCATGAAGGAAAGTACTTCATAACCAGCCGTCGCATCAATTAAGAGTTCTGTAATCGGAACCGGGAAATCATCTTTAGGACAATACCGATTAAGATCTCTGAAATCGATGAAAACCCTAATTTGTCCGTTCTTCTTCTTTACAGGGAAAATATTAGCCAACCACTTGGGATATTGAACTTCTCTGACGAAGTTATCTTTGATCAGCTTATCCACTTCAGCATGAATTTTGGAAGCATAAGTTGGGTGGGTTCTTCTCGCGGCTTGCTTAAATCCTCGATGTTCTTTTGGTAAACCCAAATGATGAGTAGCAATATCAGGATCAAGCCCAGGCATTTCTGTATAGTTCCATGAGAAAATATCTTTATTTTTCTTTAGAAAAGAAATATAAATCTCTTGCTCTTCAAGGGTCATGGCAGCACTAATTAAAGTGGGGCGTCGATCTTTCTCTGTACCCAGATTTATTTCTCTGAGTTCATCCACAGTGGTAGAGATACCTTCTTCAAATGCTGGAGGAGCATCTCTAAGATATTCCTCTTTCTCTTCATCATGTTCTATTTCTTCCGTTTCTACTTGCATAGTAGATGACAAAACGAAATTTTCATGATCAGAAGGGATGTCAAAATTTGCACATTTTGAAAAAGACGCTTCCATTTCCGGCCCTATTTATGATAAAGGGCCTTCTTTGGGAAATAAAGAGGAGATGATGGATTGAGAATTGACATCATTATTCACCTCTTATGTTGCTATAACTTCTTCTGGCCTGATTGGCGAAGTATAGACCTGTTGGATTTCAGCAGATGAAATGAAGACGTCACCACTTGTGCTTTCATCACTGTTTGGTAGGTTACCAATTTCTCCCATGTTGTTTGGCTCAATTTCCATAATTGACATTATGGATCTTTCCATAAGAGTATTTTGATTTGGGCCTATTTTGTCAATTTGACTGACAGGTAACACATAATCTGTACTCACATGTGTAAATGGATTTATTGGAATTTTCTCCAAACCATATGGAGCATTAACTTTGGTAATTTCCTTCATTGTAGATTTTTCTCTTCCCTTCATGTGATAAAATTCTGCCTCAATGTATTGAGACTCACATGTCTTGAACAGGGTCTTATCACCATACAATGTTCCAACTTGACCATTGAAATAGTATTTGAGACATTGATGGTATGATGAAGGAATATCTGCATGCTGATGTAGCCAGGGTCTTCCAAGCAAGATGTTGAAAGATGAGTCTTGATCAACAACCATGAAATCCGAATTGGATACAAGATCTCCAAACTGAGTTCTGAGTGTAACTTCGCCCAGTGGTTCTTGTTCATTTTTATCATATCCTTGTAACATCATGGTAGAAAGAGATAAATCAGATTCCGTGAGGCCCAATCGACGAAGTGTACGGATGGGCATGAGGTTGACTCCTGAACCATTGTCAATGAATGCTCTTTGGATATCCACACCATTGACTTTTCCAGATAAGTAGAGAGGTTTTATGTGCCCATGCACAACATCATCTTCATCTTTATCAGTAAAAGATATCCCTACATGGCATTCTGCATGATTATTCTCTATGTGATAGACTTCAACTGCAGCAATTTCGGCTTCAAACTCCTGAGGACTTGACAAAGATTCGATGAGTGCTTCCCAAAGATCTTTTGACAGATTCAAAGCATCCAAAATTGATAACTTGGCTGGTACTTGGGACAAGTGTTTCAATATATCATACTTTTGATCTAGAGGTCTGCGTTTCCCAACAGGAATATGCGGTTTAGCAGGTACCTTGGAAGCTGATGCTTTGGAAGCTGATGCATCTTGTATTGGGATAGAAGTTGGCAACATCCTTGGTTTTGGAAGATTAGACCGATTAGATCCATTTACTTGCTAAGATAAAGAAGATGGAATTTTCAATCGGTCTTCCAAAATAACTGTGCCAAGACTGAGTTGACTATTGGAAGAAGAACTTGCTTGTTCTTTTTGAGCTTGCTGAAGGGCTCTACCACGAGTTTCTGCTGCATACACAGTGATAGCATGGGTAGAATTGGAGTAGTGGCTTCGGAAAGATCCACGTCTTCCTCTGTATCCTGAACCTCTGGAACTTCCTCGGATTCCCTTATTTGATACAGGGAATTCAGACTTATCAAAATTGAAATTACGACTGGAATACGGATCTGTTAATTGAATCATATTAACAGAACTGAAGATTAACTCTTCGTCTAATAAAGACTCTGCCTGACTAGCCTATTTAGTTTGTGCCGTTTGATGGGGCAGTGCCCGTTGTTTTGAAGTAGATGGCATAAAGTCTTCCAGAGTCAAAGAAAATTTAGGCTTTGACACATACTCATCTTCTTCTGATTCTTTTTCCTTCTTTGAATCAAACCGTTTATTTGAGTATTTTCCCTCTGATGAAGAGGGTTTTACCGCAATATGCATGACAGAAGACACAATTGGTTTCTTTAATTTTGTTCGCAAAATGGCATGAGTCCGATTGATTGTCTTTCTGACCATCCAATCATTATACTTCTGTGCATTTCTGCTTTTGACTTCTTTCCATTCACCTTCCTCCTATGGAACTGTAGCAGTAACACATGCTACCTAAGTCGAAGAACCTTTCAACTTGACTTGTCCTAAGTTGACTATCTTTTGCAGGAGGTCTTTGAAGACAAAACACTCCTGGATGGGATGCCCTAACATTTGATGAAAGGGACAATAATTGGGATGGTCTTCATCTCCTTCCTTGTTTGGCCTCTTGGGCACTGGTAATTGAACCAAATTATTTTCCAGAGCTGAAATGAAGTAACCAGGAACTTTCTCATTTCGGAAGGAGTATGTTTTACTCTTCATATCCTCAAATTGTTTTCGTCGTTGATCTCTTTGATCAATTGGACGAAACGGCCTTTGTTTTTGGCATTCAGGAGGTGGATCCCTTCGAGAAGATGAAGGTTATGAAGTAGAAATAGATACAGGTGCTTGTTTAAGCATAACTGTAGCAGTTTCTGCTTTACCCATTCTCCTTCCTGAAGCTGATGTAATTACACGAGATTTAACCTTAGACTGTATAAGGGAATCTTCAATCTTCTGAGCGATTGAAGTAAGGTCTCGAAACCCTCCTGTGTATTTCACAGGGATCAATGGCGTGCGTAATTCGTTACGCAAATTTGCCACACAGATTGGCAACAGCTCTTCCTGAGAGAGTGCTAAACTTAGGGAATATGTTAATCCCTTCCAGCGAGCAATGAAATCATAGACTCTTTCATTCTCCCTTTGCTTGCAGTTTATAAGATCGAAAAATGTCGTTTTTGGCAAAGTTGAGCTGAACTGAAGAAGGAATTTTTCACGAAGATCCTCCCATCCGATGATTGACCGGGATTGCAAGCTTGTATACCAGACAAAAGCTAGTCCTTGCAAGATTCGCATGAAGCATATGAGTTTCACTGCTTCTTTCTGCTCTGGAGTTCCCATCATAGGATCACAACAAGACACGTAATGCATCAAATGTTGTTCAAGGTCACCTGATCCATTGAAAGTAGGGAAAATAGGGTTTCCAAAACTAGATGGAGGAGAAATTGAATCTACCCATTTAGGGTAAACTTTCTTTTCTGGTTGAACTTTCGCCCATTTCCCTTCCATAGTTTCTAACCGAGATGTTAATGACTCAATAGTAGTTATTAACTTTTGATAAACATCCGGTTGAATTTGGTCTTGAGTAGGTGCAATGAATGGAGCTTGGACAGATGTGGTGGTTGGTGCTGCAACTGATGGTAGCACTGCCAATCGTTGTTGCACTTGACCCACGGGATTAGACCTCTGAGGGTGTACTGATAAAGGAGGATTTTCTTGATCCATCTCAGTAACTGCAAAAAATTCCTTCGGCTGTCGGACTTCAGCATTCTTAAGAAGAAGACTACTCTGAAGTAGTTCTGCATTCAACCTTCTTAATTCTTTCATTTCATCCTCTTCTTGTGCAAACCTTTGCTCTAACGAGAGTGATTGACCTTCTCCAGAGGAAGGATATGTAACCTGATTCTTTCCCCTCCCTTTGTTGGATACTTTTTGGAGAGAAGGAAGTGGATTACCTAGGTTCTGAGTAATCCTTTGACTTCGTGTATGCACACCTTCTTCATTTGTATCGGCGCATACATTTTCTTGAGCACGACGCTCTTCATCTGAGTCCCCTGAGTGAGTCTCCTCTGGTGGATTAGCAACAACAGCATTGATGACATTGAATGATGTATAATGCATCGCATACCTTCTATCAACATTTCTGTGATATTGTTTTCTTTCATGTCTTTGATGAGACATTGGCTTTTGTTGATTTAATCTTTTAGGAACTTCTTGACGAGCTATAACTTGGAGGAAATCTCCTGGTAATTTGGCTCTTCGTTCCTCTTGGGGCTTCTTCCCCAATCTAGAAAAGACCGATATTCTCTGAGAAGGGGATTGATGATTTGAAAGAGTCCCCAGTCTCGAGAACTGGGGATGTTCCTGCTGCTTCCGCTCAACTCCTCGAATCCCATTTGTTGACTCTAAGGGTTGGGTTAAAGGAGTCCCCAGTATTACAATCTGGGGTGGCACTTGACATGCTATTTATGAGACTTTCTTAAAAGATCTCTTGATCTTGCAAATCTTAGTTCGAAAATTCGCTGGATACATTAACCTGTATCCACTTTTATCACCTGGTTCAACAGACCGTTGGATGATTTCCGAGACTTCTGTCATTTGATGATTTGTTTGCTCCATACGAGAGGCTTGTGCAATATTCTCTCCTGCTTGATGTAGGAGAAATTCAACAACTTGTTCTCTATATGCTTGATTTTGAGAGGAACTAGTTGAATCCTGTTCTTGAGCAAGCTTTTGATTATGAACAAAGCCCATTAACTGTGGCCGGCCATGGGCAATAACATTGCATGAGACCATTTTCAGCGGGCTTTGCTGACTGGAAAGCACTGTGAAATGTAGTGCTCCGTGAACACCCCATCATCTGATATGAACACCAGATGGAGCATTGGAAATTAATTGATGCAATTTTCTTAGTGCGCCAAGGCATGAATGTTGAAGGGTTCTCTGTTTCTTTTCAGCCTTCGGATACCGAGAGACTGATAGAGATTCCAAATCAATCTGACATTGTAGCCCTTCTATTATATTATAATGATTTTCATATTCATCATAAGATAATACCTTCTTCTTCAATTGACAAAGAGTTTTCCATATGTTGAGACGAATATCATGGACTCCATCTTCCGTCAACATCTTTGGAATGTCATACTGGGAGTCATCCTAAGGCCAAAACATGACTGGTACCTCACTTTTCGCCAGTTTTTTCCTCATGTTCTGCATTTCCTCTTTATCATTAAATGAAGATTATTCTACCTATTTTGACCAGAGTTGGTGTTTCCTTGTTGCTTCATCGGATTCAAAAAGATTGGTAGAGAGATCATTGGTTAAACTAGAAGATGCATGACTTAGGGGTGGTTCAGAGAATGACCTACACCTTGGGCTATCATCTGATTGAGAAAGTATTTCACTTGCTAACGATAAAGAATCATACATGACTGGTTTCGCATTTTCAAGTGCCTAAAGATAAGAGGGCTTTCTCGGCACTACATTGTCCACTGAAGTATTTTCCAGGCAACGTGAATCACTAATGCGGAGAGGACTTTCGTAGAGAAATTCATCATCATGGGGAGGACCACCATAATGGGTTACAAAAAAAGATGAGATCTCTTGCTCCTTGGTCTTCTGACCACATAGAGGGTTCTTGTGGCTCTCATCTGAAGAAGAAACTTCAAGATTGACCGAATTTTCATGAAGCAAGCCTTCACGAGGATGTGTCTGTTGAAGACATTCGGAATTAATGTTCCCGTTATTGGGAACAGAGGGAGTAGAATCTTGAATTCAGATAGATAAATGTCCGAGGGCTTCAAGAACACCAACATCGAGCAAGGCTTGGTTACAGATTGGCCTTTGATCTCCTGACTGTGCTGGGAGGATCTTTTCCTAGATGCCTTCTTACTCACTTTAGAAACCACTTGATGATGAAAGTGATTGCTCTGAGCAGGTGTATGTTCCTGATCAGGAAAGATGGTCAGGTTAGGCTGACGATCTCCACTCAAATCAGGTGTATGTGCCGACTTGGTTGTCCGTATGATATGGGGGAGTATGCCCTGTAACCCTCTTGGACTGGAACAGATGTGTGTGTCTATTCCGAAGTGAATCGTTGATGTGTCACTCCACTCCTAGGGATAGATTTATGTGTCTTTCCCTGAGATGATGCTGAAGCTGTTATGATATCCTGGAAAGCATCCAGAATATGAGCAGGAATTTACTTCTGCTCTTTCACCATTGACAAAATATGCATGGTGACTTCAGCCGCCGGAACAGGAATATACCTCCATTCCGGGTTTGGAGTAGGTGTATGTACCTACTCCTATCCTCCTTTTCTTGTCATTAAATCCTGACAGTACTCAAGTTTGGAGGCAGAGAGTTGAGTCTACCTCCTGTTTATCATCGGAGCTTTCCGACTGACTTCTCCGTGCGCTACCAAGTGAGACTGTTGGTAGGCTTGATTAGTACTAGCAGGTGTATGTTCCTGCTAATTACATTTCGCCAAAGGTGGTTGATGAGATCCATCATATGTAGTCAGACGAGCCTGCTGACTAACTGGTGATGTATAAGTAGTTGTATGTTCCTGCCTATAGTACTCCACCGGAATTTCTTGGCGGGATTGGCGTGATGCTGCCAGACGAGTCTGCTGGACAGCGGAATTAAAACGGACAGGTGTGTGTGCCTGCTCGTTTTTTGCCACCAAGTTAGGTTGGTGGACTTCTCCGGAGATGGCAGGGATGAAAACCTGCCCATTATTAACCGGATTCCGTCTCTGGCTGTTCCTCTTGCCTGCTCGGGTTCGAGGAACCTGAGCTGAATGCCTGGAGTCGGTACCCTCATCATGTTGAGGGCGCACTACTGCACGAGTCTGGTGACGATTGTTGATGGGAGCCCTTGGGAAGGACTCCTGTCTTTTTGAATTAATTACCTGAGGGACCTTCTCATTCACTTCCTCAAAGTAAGGGAGTGAATGGAAATTGCGTTCCGGGGATAACGACCCGAAACGTTTGGAGACGGTAGTCATCACCGCCTGCCTCTTGATCACTGGTTGTCGTTGTCTGGACGACCTGTGTGAGTTGTTCACTTGGAGGTCCTATCGGGCAGCTTCCAGAGTTGGGATGGTACCGTGTTGACGGTACTCCTTAACCAGCGCATTTGATACCCAGCATTGAAGACGCTGAGTAGGTGATGTCATCCTCAGAGCGGATGACGATCCAGTAGGAAAAGCAGCAGTGGTATTTGCAGCAGCAGTATTCACGGATGTGAATTTGAGAGCATCCATTATGGAAATACAGAAGATCTTGGAAAAGAGTGCCTGTTTGATATAACAGGCGTAATAAAGATAAAATTCATCCACTTCATCCTTTGGATGAGCACACATGTCAATGATTGTTTTTTGTTATCCCTCCTATTGAGTTTTAAATAGGGGCTTAACAAATAGGTAAAACATCATTTTAACTTGGTTAAGGATTCACGTTGGGTTCACCATTTTTTGTTTCCCTCGGAATTCAGGGATGACCTCCTGGATGGGAGATTCAAACGTTCCGATCGGTTTCTAGTGGGTTTGTTCATAGAACCGGAAACATCCAATGATTCCACATTCATTTGGACCTACTTTCCAAAGGTAGGCACTCATTATCTTGTGGACGGATGAGGCTTAGGAATTTGCATTGGTCGAGAGGATGGGAGGTCGGACTCATCACACCTTTTTTAGGGGAATTATTGTCTATTCTGGGACTCTCTTTATAGATTTATGTTATGTTCTTGAATCCTTATTACATTACCAAGTATAAAATGAGCTTTTCCTTTAGTTTTGACAATCAATGATTAAATATGTAAGAAATTTAGAGAATATTTTATATGTATTCGAGGTTCTTCATCAATAGAGAATCATCTATATCTATTTAGAGATTCTTGGTCAATGGTATCCTTCAAAACATTTATAAAAAAAAGTATCTTGGTCATTATGATGACCAGGCTGGTTTTAAAGCCACTCAGTGGGGCACTTGAAGTTTATTGTCATTCAGAAGGACATGAATTATTTCAGAGTTGGGATCGAACCCATAGATGGGCTACCTACGTAACCTTTGTTTTGGAAAAGGAATCAGAACCCACGTAGTTCGAGTAAAGGAGTATGATGTTTATGATTGATGGCTCAAAGAAGGATATCACAATTACTTTTACACTCTAAGCTCACGTGAGTCATGCTCGGTGTGAGAAACAATAGCTATTGGTAAAAATTAGACAATTGTGCCATGAAAGATGCAATCATAAGAAATGGTTTGGTTCTTATGTATGTATGACTGCCCAGAGGATTTACTTTAGGGAGAAAATCTAGGAACAAGGTCCATAAAGGTATAAGTGCTTCATGGAGATTTGAATACTCTAACTTGGGACTTATTCCTGAAAAGGAAACCCAAATTAGGAGAGGATTGATAACTGGGTTTTACTCCTGAGAAGGAATCCCAGATTAAATGTAAATTAGGACTGGTTAAAGAGAATTTAAGGGACTTGATGCTTATTCCTTAAAAGGAAGCCCAAGATTTATGACTGGGACTTATTCTTGAAAAGGAAGCTCAGGTTAAGGTTTAAGGTTTGGGGCTTACTCCTGAGGAGGATGCCCATATTTGAGATTGGGGATTACTCCTGAGGAGGATGCCCATATTTGAGATTGGGGCTTACTCCTAAGAAGGATTCCCAAAATTTAAGAGACTTGGGGCTTACTCCTAAGATGGATTCCCAAAATTTAAGGGACTTGGGGCTTACTCCTAAGAAGGATGCCCAAAATTAGAGGACTTGGGGCTTACTCCTAAGAAGGATGCCCATTTTTGAGATTGGGGCTTACTCCTAAGAAGGATGCCCATATTTATGACTGGGACTTATTCCTGAAAAGGAATCCCATGTTAAGGATTAAGGTTTGGGGCTTACTCCTGAGGAGGATACCCATATTTGAGATTGGGGCTTACTCCTAAGAAGGATGCCCAAATTAAGGGACTTGGGGATTACTCCTAAGAAGGATGCCCAAATTAAGGGACTTGGGGCTTACTCCTAAGAAGGATGCCCATATTTGAGATTGGGGCTTACTCCTAAGAAGGATGCCAAAAATTAGAGTACTTGGGGCTTACTCCTAAGAAGGATGCCCATTTTTGAGATTGGGGCTTACTCTTGAGAAGGATGCCCATTTTTGAGATTGGGGATTACTCCTAATAAGGATGCCCAAAATTTATGACTGGGACTTATTCCTAAAATGGAAGCCCAAGATTTATGATTTCTATCATCTTAAAGGATGAGGTTGAATGAATGAACTCTCCATATTTAGTGACAAAAAAGTTATTTAAATCACTAGGTTTTGAGAGATATTTCACTGAATTCCTTTCAGATAAGGAAGTCAAATCAAGAAATCATGCCATAAATGGATTTGAAGAGTGTCTTGAAGACTGAATCTAGAAAAGGAAAGGTGTAATGACTTAAGAGGGGTGAAATGGGAAAGAAAGGCACCCAAAAAGGAAGGGGCGTGCAAGTCTTGGAAGGCGCGCAAGTATTGTGGGGGCGCGAAAGTATTGGTCGCACAGGTATACCTGCGCGACATATGTTGTACTTGCGCGATGGTCAACCAGCATTGAAATACTTGAGAGACTCTTAATTAAATCGTTTAGAATCCTCTTGAGGTTCTTCCAGGAAAGGGACGCGCAAGTTCTATCGAAGGAGTAAGGCGACGCACAAGTGTGACCATTTCTCTTAAGGACTGGTCACTCAGGCGCGCAAGTGTTGATGAGTTTCAACACTTAGGCCTTCCTCCCTCTCTTTAGATCTTCCGTTCTAGGTAAGAAATTACCTTAGAAGTGTTCCGGAAGCTTTGAGAAGAGACTTGGGCGTCGGGAGCTTCAATCCGAGTTTCTGAAAAAAGATCTTCTCGAATGGGGGGCCCACAGGGTCTATTTATAGGCAGGAGAAGACCCTAGACGGTTACCGGGCGGTTTATCACTTAGGCCGCGCAAGTCACTTGCGCGGTGAAGTTTTTTTTGATCCTTTGTTCATGCCTTTGTCGATTTTTGATATTTTCTTCAAAGGTTGAATCACTTTGAGCTCAGATATTCCCCTTTTCTGATTTTTAGATTATGTGATGAAAGGAGCGTCAACAATGTCACGTCAATTTCTTTCGATCCGCAACAACAAGAAAAAAAAAAGGGAGGGGGACAGTCGTGTTTGTGCGGTCTGGCCTCCTCCCGTTAACTGATATCATGCGGTCCAAATAGATGCAGATAAAAGACGGAAGAGAATCACGTATAGAAAACACGTAAACCCCCTACCTTGATAAAAGAGATGATGAACGTCGGCGTCGCGAAGCGAGGATTCGAAGATGTTGACGGAGATTTCGTCGTGGAAAACCGTCATGGAAGAGATTTCATGGAAGAAGAACGTCGAGGAAGAAGACGTCGTGTCGCGGGTCGGTGTCACGGAAGACGGTCTCCGAGGGCTCGGCGCTCCATGTCGGAGATCGTTCGTTCTTCGCGTTCTTCGTCAAAGGGAATGAAGAACTCAAGACTTCCTTATATTTTTCTCCAAAAGCTCTCAAACAACTAAACACCAACCCAAGTAAAATAAGTTCTCATCTTATTTTATTAACACAACAAGGCTTTTGAAATTCAAGAGTTTGAATTTCAAAAACATACATTTAACTCACCACATTAACTGTAAAGACCCGTAAAATTCAAGGGAAATTTTTTCTTAATTTTCTTTAGAATTTTACAAGAGCGCGGTTTCAGACGGCACCTGATTTCGAGGCCCGGAGTGCCCGGAATCAATTTCCGAAGTTTGGCTCGGGTACGTTCAGTGAACGAACGAGCGAGAATTTCTAACTTTTGATCTGGTGCTCGGAATTGAAATCTGAGGGCACCGATGAACTCGCAGCGCCGATATTCGCTTAAAGAGACCTTTTCGGGAGTTGCGTTTGTTTCGGGTTGAGAGTTAGTTTTTGGGAGATTAGAATAAGTTAAATAAAAATTGTGTTTACATATTTTTATTTAAACTTATTAGTTAACTTCTCTCAAAGGAAGTTTAGGGTGGGACCCACACCCACTTAACCTCCCTTGAGAGGATTAAGTGTGGTGGGGCCCACACGAACCCCTAACTTTACATCTTCCCTCAAACTTCCTTAACCCCTCATTAAATGACATGGGTTATTTAATTTTGGAGTTAATCTTTTTGAATTTCAAACCTTTGAAATTCTTGTGTTAAGTTTTTGATTAAATTAAGCTCTTCTCTATTTTTGTTGGGTTAGAAATCTTAGCCAACTTGAGAGCTTTTGAGAGATTCTTCTTCTTCTTCAAGTTCTGGCGAAGAACCCGAAGAACGCTCAAGCTCCGACGAAGAACGCTCAAGCTCCGACGAAGAACGCCGCCTCTCTTCTTCGTCTTCCGTGTCAACGAGAGGGAATGCTGCTTCCTCCTCGGACCTTCTTCGTCGGCATACGAAGATTCGCCAACGACGTATCTCTTCGGGCGTATCTCTTTGTCAACGGATTTGACAAACGACGACCGCGACGCCCGACCTCCGCGATGTTGTCTTCCGCGGACGTTGTCAAATCTTCGAACCTATACCCGAGGTAGGGGTTGTTGATTTATTGTTTAATTATTTCATTCTTGATCGTGGATCTAGCATGTCTAACGTGTGGCTTTTGAATATTTTAAGTTGTGTTTTAACGTGAGGGGGCCGGACCGCATGAACACGGCTGAACCCCATCCTTCGTTCTTGGTGTTTAAATTTGTGGATGAATCAAGGTGGCATGGTGCCGTCGCACCACGCAGATATTCGCCCAATCTTGATACGCGATGTCGTCGCGCGCGCACCATGGAAGAAACATCAAGAACGCGACGTCGCCGCGCTGCGTTGAAAGAAATCAAGGTGCGGCGGAGGGGCGCGGTGCCGTCGCACCGCGCCGGACAACGAACACCGCAGCCGGTTCCGGGCCGCGGCGATTTGAGAAGACCGGCAGCCGGGCCGCCGGCGTCGGAAGCCGAAGAGGGGACCGGATTTTCCGGTCCCGTTGTAGAAAACCGGCCGGCCAGCTGGCCGGCCGGATGGTAATAAACCGGGGGAAATTAATCCCCCGACCAACGCACAAAACCCCCCTCTTTAAGAGGGGGCAGTTTCCATGAAAGGGGGGGGGGGGCAGCAGCCCCCCAGTTTTTCTCCAAGCCGGCCCCCACGTGGGGGCCGTTTTTTTTTTTTGCAAAGGGCGCGGCAATTAGCCGCGCCGCCCCTTCCAATCAGCGGGGGAAATGATTCCCGCCGCGCTGCCTCCGTGCGGCGCCAGGCCGCCGCGGCCGCCGCGCCGGCCGGGCCGGGTCGGAACCGGGTCGGGTCGACCCGGTTCGGGCCGACCCAGGGGGGGGTCGGGCCGGGTCGCCCCGGACCCGGACCCCCCGTTTCGAAGCAGTTTCGGTCTTTTGGTCATAACTTGAGGCTCGGAACTCCGATTGACGAACCGTCTGCGGCAACGCGATCCTTGGATTGAGACAGTCGTTTCAGTATATCGCACTCAAGGTTTCGGATTACTTTGAGTTCGTCCGGGTTGGTTCGTTCACGAAACCAACCGGGCCTTCGGAGCGGAAACACTCATATCTTGAGCTACGGACGTCCGATTGACGTGTCGTCAGCTGTGTTGTGTTCCTCTTAGTGAGACGGATCTTTTGGAATACTCCGCCCGAGGTTTGGACGCATGTGGAGTACGGTCGGGTTGGCTTTGCCTTAAAAACCAACCGGGCCCCGGGGACGAAAATGCCAATAACTCTCAGACCGGGCGTCCGATCGACGCGCCGTCTGTTGCGTTGAGTTCCTGTTGACGATACGGAACTTTTGGATACATCAACTCTGGACTTTGTGATAGTTGATGTATCAGCCTCTTGGCTCGTGGAGCGGACCCTCCGAACGAGCTTGCTGTGTGCGGGAACCCTAGTGCTGGCTGCGACTATTACTGTGACTACTACTGCTACTACTGCTACTGTGACTGCGACGAAGACAGTACAGAGATCCTATGTGGATTCGACGACGACGACTACAACACTCAGCGATCCTACGTGGATCAGTGCTACAGGTCATGTGTGCGCCCGATCCTGTGTGGATTCGACGACGACGACTTCAGCACTCAGCGATCCTACGTGGATCAGTGCTACAGGTCCTGTGTGGGCCCGATCCTGTGTGGGTCCGATCCTGTGTGGGTCCTTGCGCTCAGCGGTCCTGTGTGAACCAGCGCCTACAGGTCCTGTGTGGGCCCGATCCTGTGTGGGTCTTTTGCGGGGGTTAGTTACCTATCGATCCTTCGTGGGTCCGACGACTTAGATGGATCAGTGATCATCTTTATCGTCTTTTGAAGAAGTATACCTGTGTGAGCTGAAACCTATTGCTTTCCTGTGTGGATTGTGTTGTGCAATCCTGTGTGGATTACGTTTTGCTTTCCTGTGTGGATTGTGTTGTGAAATCCTGTGTGGATTACGTTTTTCTTTCCTGTGTGGATTGTGTTGTGCAATCCTGTGTGGATTACGTTTTGCTTTCCTGTGTGGATTGTGTTGTGCAATCCTGCGTGGATTACGTTTTGCTTTCCTGTGTGGAATACGTTTACTTTCCTGTGTGGACTGAGTTGTACTTGGGCTCGGAGGTTGGAGCGTATTTGAAATTGATGACTTAGGTATATGTATGGGCATATACCTAAGCAGTGTAGGTTGTTACTTCGTGATTGTACCTTTCTTCGTGGTTTATCCTTTGTGGATTTGAGAGACCTTCGGGGGTCTCGGGGTCCCTACTGAGTAGCTTATACTCACCCCTGCACGGGTTTTGCCCGCACTACGTTGTGTTGGTTGCAGACGACGGACAGCGTTGACCTTAGCTGAGGCTTGCAGAGCGGGACGGTACCCGGAGGTGGACCACTGGGCGGGACGTGCTCGGAGCTGACGGCGGGACCCGTGGAGCAGAGGAGCTATCTGTACCCACCCTTCAGGTGGGATTTTCAGTGGACAGCTCGGTGTAGCGGCTTTTACTTTTTAGTTGCTGTTTTTCCCTTTCGATTTGTACTTTACTTTCAGTTTGGGTTTGTATACTGGCCCATTTACTTTTCCGTACTTTCAGTTGTACTCTGCTTTTGTTTAGTATTTACTTTCCGCTTGCTTACTCTGTGGTGTTTGTTTACTTTTCAAAGGCAATGCCTTCCCTTTTTACCGGGATTTACGCCTTGGTGCTAGTCGCCAGCCCCTGGCCTATGGAAGGCGGGCTTGGGGTAGTCACGGCACGGACCCTGAGGGAGGGTCGTGACAAATTGGTATCAGAGGAGTTCGGTTCTACCGCGAACTCTGATCTTTTCTATGTGAAGCAATAATGTTTAGCGTATTGAGTGTGGTTATCAGTCCAGGGAGTCTAGTGTTGGTGCGGCGGCCGACGTATCCGTACACCAGGACCCTGACTTCTGATTTCTGACTTAATGCATGAAAACATTGATTGCGTGTGTGTTTCAAAGTTTTCTTTGTGATTTCTATGTGTCAGCACACCAGGTATACTGTTTGACCGTGGCGCACCTGTTTCCTTTCAGGATGGCCCCACGACGGCAGCCAGCTAGGGTTCCGAGATTCGAGTGTGATGACAGCCCAACGAGCGATGAGGCTTCGGTACAGGGCCCTCTTGCAGTTGAGGCACCAGCGATACTACCATACGTTGGGCCATCGATGCCACCAGCCCCAGCAGTAGGCGATGCACGCCACTTGAGAGCGCTGCACGAGTTCCAGCGCCAGAGGCCACCCAGGTTCCGGGGAGAGACGGACCCGCAGGCAGCTGAGGATTGGCTGGAGGCTGTGGTGGGAGTCTTCAGGCTAGTGGGAACGCCGGCAGACTTCATGGTGATCTTTGCTGCCAGCCTCCTTCAGGCAGTAGCAGGCAGGTGGTGGAGCCACTTGTTTCAGTTTTGCGACGGGATGACCTTCGCATGGGAAGACTTCGAGACCTTCTTCAGGGTGGAGTTTGTGCCAGTAGCTCTACACCCCGAGCGTGTACAGGAGCTTCTGCCTTTGCCGCGTGTTTTTCGATCAGTAGCCGAGTCATCTGTGGGCAGTAGACAGATGATGCAGAGGTCCAGGAGGACCAGACTAGCAGTTGGAAGATCTCGGGTTTTAGGACCGGTGGTGCGGGGCACCCGAGGTGGGGTCAGAGCCAGGCGTTCCAGAAACGGACAATGTTACTCCTGCGGCGGGAAGGGTCACCTGGCACGTGACTGTCTGACTCCTCGTACGTCTGATCAGCGGGTGTTAGAGGAGCCACTGAGACAGAAGCAGCGGCGAGTGCTTGAGCAACAGCCGAGTAGTGGACAAGGCAGTAGAGCTCCGAGAGCAGGTGGACAGGAGAGGAACTAGTGGATACGTCCCTTGTACTTCTAGTTCCATTTTTCTATTGTATTCGTGTCTTGTACTTTGAGCTGCAATAATAAAAAGACACTTATCTTTGTTTGCTTTACTGTCCTTTTGTCTGATTGATACTGAGTGGTCCCGGTTAAACTGTTGACTTGACCCTCACTTTCGAGATTTCAACTGGAGGGGACCCAGTAACCTCACACTGATGCCGACAGTGTGACTCGACCCTTAGAGGCGAGAGTAACGGTTGGACCTCTTGGTAGCAGCGTCGAGGCCTTACGACGTCATCCGTGGCATAAATTAACTAATCATGACGGAATTGACTGTATTAGGCAAGGAACGTGGTTCATCCAGGGGATGAGACCGGATTTCACTTTTCGGCAAAGGAGAAATCTTTGCAGCTAGCCTCTTTGCAGATATCCTTCGTGGATAGAGATGGAGCAGCCTTCCTTCAGTCTCTCACAGTCACTCCTCCACTACTGCAGCAAGTCAGGTGAAGGCAAAGCATCAGGTACCAGCAGGCTTGGTACAACCCTTGGAGGTTCCGGAGTGGAAGTGGTACGGCATATCTATGGGCTTCGTGACTGGACTTCCACACACTTCCAGAGGTCACGACTCCATCTGGGTGATTGTTGACCGACTCACCAAGTCGGCACACTTCTTACCCATCAGAGAGCGGGGCTCAGTAGAGAGCTTGGGACGTCTCTACGTTCAGGAGATTGTGCGGCTCCACGGTGTACCATCATCTATCATCTCCGATCGAGATGCCCGCTTTACTTCCCGGCTTTGGAAGGGGTTACAGGAGGCGTTCGGGATGCAGCTACGTCTGAGCACAGCCTTTCATCCTCAGACGGATGGTCAGACGGAGAGGACCATTCAGACTCTCGGGGACATGCTCCGCGCATGTGTCCTCGACTTTGGTCGTATCTAGGAGGACCACCTACCCTTGGTGGAGTTTGCGTACAACAACAGCTTCCACTCCACCATCGGGATGGCACCGTACGAGGCGTTGTACGGCCGACCTTGTAGATCTCCTTTTTGCTGGACAGACCCTGGTGAGTCAGCACTTGTGGGACCGGAGATGGTCCAGGCCACGACAGAGAAGGTCCAGGTCATCCAGGAGCGGATGAGGACAGCTCAGAGCCGGCAGAAGTCATATGCTGACAGGAGGCGGAGGCCACTAGAGTTCGAGGATGGCGACCACGTCTTCTTGCGGGTCTCACCTCGACGTGGTATTCGGAGATTTGGCCGAGGCGGCAAGTTATCTCCACGCTTCATCGGACCCTTCCAGATTCTCAGCAGGATTGGTGAGGTGGCTTATCGCCTGGCTCTACCACCTCAGTTGCACCGGGTGAACGACGTCTTCCACGTGTCTCAGATGAGGAGATACGTGCACGACCCGACACACATCATTGACCATGGGGAGCTTGACGTTGACGATGGGACGACTTTTACGGAGGTCCCGGTGGAGATAGAGGATCGACAGGAGCGGGTCCTGCATGGGCGATCGATTCCTCTTGTGCGCATCAGATGGCAGCACGGGAATCTCCAGGAGAGCACATGGGAGCGGGAGGCTCAGATGCGTGCTCAGTACCCTCATTTGTTTCCCTAGTTTTTGATGTATCTTTACGGGGACGTAAAGCCCTGAGGTGGGAGTAATGTAAAGACCCGTAAAATTCAAGGAAAATTTTTTCTTAATTTTCTTTAGAATTTTACAAGAGCGCGGTTTCAGACGGCACCTGATTCCGAGGCCCGGAGTGCCCGGAATCAATTTCCGAAGTTTGGCTCGGGTACGTTCAGTGAACGAACGAGCGGGAATTTCTAACTTTTAATCCGGTGCTCGGAATTGAAATCCGAGGGCACCGATGAACTCGCAGCGCCGATATTCGCTTAAAGAGACCTTTTCGGGAGTTGCGTTTGTTTCGGGTTGAGAGTTAGTTTTTGGGAGATTAGAATAAGTTAAATAAAAATTGTGTTTACATATTTTTATTTAAACTTATTAGTTAACTTCTCTCAAAGGAAGTTAGGGGTGGGACCCACACCCACTTAACCTCCCTTGAGAGGATTAAGTGCTGTGGGGCCCACACGAACCCCTAACTTTACATCTTCCCTCAAACTTCCTTAACCCCTCATTAAATGACATCGGTTATTTAATTTTGGAGTTAATCTTTTTGAATTTCAAACCTTTGAAATTCTTGTGTTAAGTTTTTGATTAAATTAAGCTCTTCTCTCTTTTTGTTGGGTTAGAAATCTTAGCCAACTTGAGAGATTTTGAGAGCTTCTTCTTCTTCTTCAAGCTCTGACGAAGAACACGAAGAACGCTTAAGCTCCGACGAAGAACGCTCAAGCTCCGACGAAGAACACCACCTCTCTTCTTCGTCTTCCGTGTCAACGAGAGGGAACACCGCTTCCTCCTCGGACCTTCTTCGTCGGCATACGAAGATTCGCCAATGACGTATCTCTTCGGGCGTATCTCTTCGTCAACGGATTTGACGAACGACGACTGCGACGCCCGACCTCCGCGACGTTGTCTTCCGCGGACGTTGTCAAATCTTCGAACCTATACCCGAGGTAGGGGTTGTTGATTTATTGTTTAATTATTTCATTCTTGATCGTGGATCTAGCATGTCTAACCTGTGGCTTTTGAATATTTTAAGTTGTGTTTTAACGTGAGGGGGCCGGACCGCATGAACACGGCCGAACCCCCTCCTTCGTTCTTGGTGTTTAAATTTGTGGATGAATCAAGGTGGCGTGGTGCCGTCGCACCACGCGGATATTCGCCCAATCTTGATACGCGATGTCGTCGCGCGCGCACCATGGAAGAAACATCAAGAACGCGACGCCGTCGCGCCGCGTTGAAACAAATCAAGGTGCGGCGGAGGGGCACCGCGCCGGACGACGAACACCGCGGCCGGTTCCGGGCCGCGGCGATTTGAGAAGACCGGTGGCCGGGCCGCCGGCGTCGGAAGCCGAAGAGGGGACCGGATTTTCCGGTCCCGTTGTAGAAAACCGGCCGGCCAGCTGGCCGGCCGGATGGTAATAAACCGGGGGAAATTAATCCCCCGGCCAGCGCACAAAACCCCCCTATTTAAGAGGGGGCGGTTTCCATGAAAGGGGGGGGGCAGCAGCCCCCCGGTTTTTCTCCAAGCCGGCCCCCACGTGGGGGCCGTTTTTTTTTTTGCAAAGGGCGCGGCAATTAGCCGCGCCGCCCCTTCCAATCAGCGGGGGAAATGATTCCCCCCGCGCTGCCTCCGTGCGGCGCCAGGCCGCCGCGGCCGCCGCGCCGCCGGCCGGCCGTCCTGCCGGGCCGGATCGGACCCGGGTCGGGTCGACCTGGTTTGGGCCGACCCAGGGGGGGGGGGGGTCGGGCCGGGTCGCCCTGGACCCGGACCCCCCGTTTCGAAGCAGTTTCGGTCTTTTGGCCATAACATGAGCCTCGGACCTCCGATTGACGAACCGTCTACGGAAACGCGATCCTTGGATCGAGATGGTCGTTTCGGTATATCGCACTCAAGGTTTCGGATTGCTTTGAGTTCGGCCGGGTTGGTTCGTTCACGAAACCAACCGGGCCTTCGGAGCGGAAACGCTCATATCTTGAGCTACGGACGTCCGATTGACGTGCCGTCAGCTGTGTTGTGTTCCTCTTAGTGAGACGGATCTTTTGGCATACTCTGCCCGAGGTTTGGATGCAGGTGGAGTACGGTCAGGTTGGTTTTGCCTTAAAAAACAACCGGGCCCCGGGGACGAAAATACCAATAACTCTCAGACCGGGCGTCCGATCGACGCGCCGTCTGTTGCGTTGAGTTCCTGTTGATGATACGGAACTTTTGGATACATCAACTCTGGACTTTGTGAAAGTTGATGTATCAGCCTCTCGGCTCGTGGAGCGGACCCTCCGAACGAGCTTGCTGTGTGCGGGAACCCTAGTGCTGGCTGCGACTGTTACTGTGACTACTACTGCTACTACTGATACTGTGACTGCGACGACGACAGTACAGAGATCCTGTGTGGATTCGACGACGACGACTACAGCACTCAGCGATCCTACGTGGATCAGTGCTATAGGTCCTATGTGGGCCCGATCCTGTGTGGATTCGACGACGACGACTTCATCACTCAGCGATCCTACGTGGATCAGTGCTACAGGTCTTGTGTGGGCCCGATCCTGTGTGGGTCCGATCCTGTGTGGGTCCTTGCGCTCAGCGGTCCTGTGTGAACCAGCGCCTACAGGTCCTGTGTGGGCCCGATCCTGTGTGGGTCTTTTGCGGGGGTTAGTTACCTATCGATCCTTCGTGGGTCCGACGACTTAGATGGATCAGTGATCATCTTTATCGTCTTTTGAAGAAGTATACCTGTGTGAGCTGAAACCTATTGCTTTCCTGTGTGGATTGTGTTGTGCAATCCTGTGTGGATTGCGTTTTTCTTTCCTGTGTGGATTGTGTTGTGCAATCCTGTGTGGATTACGTTTTGCTTTCCTGTGTGGATTGTGTTGTGCAATCCTGTGTGGATTACGTTTTGCATTCCTGTGTGGATTGTGTTGTGCAATCATGTGTGGATTACGTTTTGCTTTCCTGTGTGGAATACGTTTACTTTCCTATGTGGACTGAGTTGTACTTGGGCTCGGAGGTTGGAGCGTATTTGAAATTGATGACTTAGGTATATGTATGGGCATATACCTAAGCAGTGTCGGTTGTTACTTCGTGATTGTACCTTTCTTCGTGGTTTATCCTTTGTGGATTTGAGAGACCTTCAGGGGTCTCGGGGTCCCTACTGAGTAGCTTATACTCACCCCTGCACGGGCTTTGCCCGCACTACGTTGTGTTGGTTGCAGACGACGGACAGCGTTGACCTTAGCTGAGGCTTGCAGAGCGGGACGGTACCCGGTGGTGGACCACTGGGCGGGACGTGCTCGGAGCTGACGGCGGGACCCGTGGAGCAGAGGAGCTATCTGTACCCACCCTTCAAGTGGGATTTTCATTGGACAGCTCGGTGTAGCGGCTTTTACTTTTCAGTTGTTGTTTTTCCCTTTCGAGTTGTACTTTACTTTCAGTTTGGGTTTGTATACTGGCCCATTTACTTTTCCGTACTTTCAGTTGTACTCTGCTTTTGTTTAGTGTTTACTTTCCGCTTGCTTACTCTGTGGTGTTTGTTTACTTTTCAAAGGCAATGCCTTCCCTTATTACCAGGATTTACGCCTTGGTGCTAGTCGCCAGCCCCTGGCCTATGGAAGGCGGGCTTGGGGTAGTCACGACACGGACCCCGAGGGCGGGTCGTGACATTAACTCCATAAGTTATTAAACTTAAGTTAACAAAATTTAAAAGGGAGTTGAGGGGGTTTAGAGGATATGAAGGGGTGGGGTTCGTGTGGGCCCCACCGCCCTCATAACCTCCCAAGGGAGGTTGGGTAGTTACCCAACTTCCTTCCAAAGGATTAAACTCTTTGAGTAAAATAAAAATTGTAGAATAATTATAAAATAAACATCCACAATTTTTATCATCATCTCTCGTGAGAACGCAACTCCGGAACAGGTGTTCCTCAGCAATTACCGGCGTTGTGGTTCCATCGGTGCCCTCAGAATTTGATTTTGAGCACCGGTTCAAAAGATAGGAATTCCCGCTCGTTCTTTCACTGAACGTACCCGAGCTAAACTTTGGAAAATGATTCTGGGCACATCGGGCCTCCTAATCAGGTGCCGTCAGAAATTGCGTTCTTGAAAAATTCCACAGAAAATTAAGAAAAAAATTTCCTTGAAATTTCCGGGTCTTTACAGGAAAAATCTAGTCAATGCCTCCAGCCATTCCTCAGCCACCTGAGGGTTGGGATCACCTCTGAATTTGACGGGTCTCTATCTCTAGAACTCATGGATCACACTCAGCCTGCGCTCTTCATCGGTTGGTATAGCAGGTACTACGAGCAACTCCAATAGTGGTGGTATAGCAGGTGCACCACCTAGTGGCAACGCTTGTGGAACAGGCCCCTATATCAAAGCCACATCAGTTAGGGGTCATCCTTGTGATCGCACAGCTAAATCCAAGTGGGTATGTATTGCAGAGGATTCCTATAAAGAAACAAGATGTACCATGAGTATATCTGGATGGGTGAATCAAAGGATATAGAAAACACAACCCATTTCTATATGATGCATGTACCATTATATTTATTTCCCTGGAACTAGTTTTTTCATGTACCAAGTCGAAAAGAGGCTTATCAGAGTCATGATCTATTGATACGTCGGCCGCCCGCACCAACACTAGAGTCTCTGGCCTGAAAGACGAGATAGAAACACTTAACATTGTTTCGCCAAACCAATCTCAAAAACTCTTGGCCCTAAGGTAGAACCGACCACCTCTAATACCACTCTGTCATGACCTGTCCTAGTGGGTTCTGCACTTCGACTCCCCAAGCCCGCCTCCAATAGGCCAGGGGCTATTAACTACTACCGAGTTGGAATATTGCTAACATGGGATGCATTTCCTAAGTACATGTACACATGAACCCATATTCAAGCCTAAAATTCTAAAATGTAAAAAACCTATACGGAATAAAATGCATGCATAAAACTAAACCCAAAAAACAGAGTACGATGGGATGTAATATATTGAATGTAAACTGGGCCAGAATACAAGCTTTCCAAAAACAAGAGTCTGTATACTACAACGTCCAACCTATAAACACAAAGAGGTACTACGACTGCTGCTCGAAGCTATAAGAACACCACGGCCTGTGGGTAACTCAGAAATCTCGGCATTGTACTGGTCCACCCTGAACTCTATCAAAATCTAGCTCATCTGCACAAGACACGACACATGCAGGAAAATCCTGTGTAGGGTGAGTATAACAATAGTTAGTAGAGGTCCCCAAAAACCACAAATCAAAACACAAAGGAAAAGTAAAATCAGATCAACACAGTATATGTCTTATGAACATTATAGAACACAATCTAGATATACTCAAACACCAAACCTATAGTCTAGGGACAAGTCACACAAGATCATACGCCTGCTAAAGATTCATTTTAAAGATTCCATAGAGCACTCATCCGAGAGAACTCACTCCATGAGTCTGATATCCCTGATGACATCCGTTCGAGAAGTGCTGTCTGTCAGGAAAGGTTGCGAGAGATATATGCACTCATTCCAAGAGAACACACTCATATGTGGGGAAAATATCACAATACACAGATGAGGAACACTTCCAGGACCTTGGAGGATACCGCGAATCATCCAGTTTCACCTGCTAAGTTGAGGATCAACACCTGGTGGGGATATTCATGTCGATACCTGACTCTACCTAGGGTGAATAATGTATATATGATCTTGCTCCGGGCCTCTCGGAGCGATACCTGACTCTATCTAGAAAATACTTACTGAAGGGATCATATTCCTGTTGTAGGAAGCGATACCTGACCTTATAGGGAAAGAGAAGAAGGGGTACTAACCAAAATGAAACATGTCCAAGATACGGTGGATGAGAAGAGGACACCATTTAATGAAAATTAAATGGAATGTAGATAGGTCACACGTCGTGTCCTATGACCACATGTATTTCCCGTGTACAATGGCCCATGTCGTAGGTCATGTCATTTGAAAAGAAACTACTCAGTGTGTAAAAAGGATCACATGCCATGTCAATGTATCTGGGGTCTGCTCCGTGTATGTTGGCCATGTTATCGTACAAAGCCTCAACCCATGTACACCATCCCCTGTAATCAGTACATGTGGTGACCCACGTTACTGGCCTATCTTGGCCGTGTGGTGGAGTACACGTTCGTCTACTCCACCTCGTGTCCATGTATCCCTTGGATACACACTGTGTCCCATGTAGTCTCCTCTATCATGACATATAGTGTCTACATGCCCTGTTCTGAATCCTTGTAGTTCATCCTGGGTCTGTGTTCCTTCTAGATTACACACCGAGCATCTTGGAAGGTCCAACACACCATGTGATCGGGGCCACACGCCGTGTGATACCTGTCTAACACCCGAAACCCAATCCATCACCGCCGATACCACACAACATGTCCATCGGGGTACAAGCCATGTATTGCGGAAATTTCTAGAAATGACACTTCCCAATGGAGTGCCTCCCGTGATGCTCCAATATTTGTTTCGACGATCCGATTTCTACGAAACTCTAGATTCTAGGTCACCCCAGTGGCCTGAAGTTGTCTCCATTTTTTTGAGCCTCCGATCAGCCCTGAAAACATGCATCGGTCATCCCACGCGAAGAAAACATGAAGAACAATCTCATATGTTCCGAGTCTATTCATCATCCTCCATGGTTTCCACACCTCTGTAGAGTCGTTGCGATGTTGGGTCTCCAGTTTTAGATCGTTGCGTTTCTAAATGGATGCACAACAATCCGTTGTTCATCGCCCCAGGAAGAATTAAAAGCATGTGGGGTAAGAAGAGGTGGTCAAAATCCAATCCACAAAAGAGAAACAAACCTCTTCCGTCATTCGTCACGACATTGATTTTCACCCATTAGAAGGATTAAATAGATGTAATCGAAACATGCAGTTTTTAACATCACAGATTAATCCCAAAAATCATACAAATAAAAACACTTTCATTAGAACAATGATCCACAGATCAACCTGTTCGAAGTTTTTTCCATGTTCAAAGTTTAATCCAAGAATGTGGAAGGAGAATTGAAATAAAAACCACTACCTCAAGAAGGGATTGATTTCTGAAGAAGGGGTCGCGCTGCCATCATCGCTGAGAACCTTCAACTTCATTGGCACATTGATTCACAGCTTTGATTCATCGTCGTTCATCGCCAAGACTTTTCTCCAATGATCTATGATTTCTCCAGAGTTTCTCTCCAACTTTTTCTAGTGATAAACATTCGATTAACCCATAGAAATAAGGGAACACACTTCAGCATTCTGTTACGCTGAGTCACTGTCATTATGTTACGACATTAATGAGTCAGTGATTTGCTTTCAGTGTGATTATAAAAGGGAATTAATTATTGAAACAACAACCTCATCATTGTGATTCAACAGATGTTTCCAAATAAAATAAATAAATTTTGAAAATTATATATTTTATTTTACTAAAAATGTCCGAAAATTAACTTTCTTTCTCGACCCATGCTGGTCAAGGTTAGATCCGTTCTTATGTAAAGTTGTCACGCCGGACGCAATGGTTCCCCTAGATTTTTAATCAGGTCATTCATTCAGAAAATTCCACAACTGCACACATGTGACGACTAACATTTCTCAAAATGTTCAAACCACCATTATGGGCTCACGGGGCCTCGGAATGATGTGTCGTCTCAGAGCATGGTATCATAATAATTCAATAATATTTTTGAAAAAAATACCCAGGAAATCCATGACATTTTATTCTCCCCACATCAGGGCTTTGCATCCTCGAAAATCCAAAACAAGGGCTACTCAAAAAGACATGGGTACTGGGCATGGATCTGATCCTCCGGCTCACACATGCTCTCCTGAATATTCCAATGCTTCCACCTAACTCACACCAAGGGAATAGATCACCCATGAAGGATCCTCTACTACCGATCATCAATCTCCACTAGGTACTCAGAAAAATTCACCCCATCCTTGATGTCCAAATCTCCCCAGTTGAGGACGTGCACTGGTTTATGCACTTACCTTTTAAGTTGTGACACGAGGAAGACATCATGTACCCTATGTAACTGTGGCAGTAGAGCTAGGAGGTACGCCACCTCGCCAACTCTACGTAGTACCTGCAAAGGTCTGATGAACCTCAGATATATCTTGCCTCTACGACCATATATCATTAAACCTCATCGAGGAGAGACCCGAAGAAAGAAGTTGTCTCCCTCATCAAACTCACGAGGTCTCCGTCGTTTGTCAGCATATGACTTCTGTAGGCTTTGTGCAGTCTTCATCCGCTCCTGGATGACCTGGACCTTCTCGGTGGTAGCTCGCACCAACTCTGGACCCATGATTGCTGACTCTCTATGGTTGTTCCAGCAAAACAGTGATTTGATTGGTCTCTCATACAAGGCCTTGAAGGGTTCCATTCCAATGATGTAGTGTTATCTATTATTGAACACAAACTCCACTAGTGCTAGGTGGTCCTCCCAACTAAGACTGAAGTCCAAGATACATTCTCACAAAATATCCTCCAAAACCTAAATGGTCCTCTCCGTCTAACCATCGGTCTAATGATGGAACACCGTGCTCAAGCGTAGTTGAGTCCCAAAACACTCCTGCAATCCCTTCCACAATAAGGATGTGAATCGGGTGTCTCGATCCGAGACTATATTCAAAGGGATGCCATGATGCTGAACTATCTCCTTCATGTAGATTCAACCCAAGCTCTCTACGGAACTCTGCTCCCTGATATCTAGGATGTGGGAAGACTTGGTGAGTCGGTCAACGATCACCCTGATAAAATCATGCTCCTTTGATGTCTGTGGTAATCCTGTCATGAAGTCTATCGATATTCCATCCAACTTCCACTCGGGAACTTCCAGGGGGTGAGATAATCTCCCTAGAACCTAGTGCTCATCCATTACCAGATATCATGTATGGCATCGAGAAACGAACTCTGCTACCACATTATTCATACCTTACCACCAGAACTATCTTCGGAGATCCTGGTACATTTATGCCACTACAAGATGTACTGCCAAAGGGGATGCATGAAACTCCCTCAGGACCTCTTCCCACAACACTAATGGTATAATTGTGTGTCCCATGAATAGATGTATGTTCTCCCCACCTTGTTAATATCCATCAGGATCATGTCCTATAGATAATTGAGCACATAATGCCTCACAGTCGATATCCCCATGATAGGCCTCCCTAACTCGCTGTAAGAGTGGCGGGGTGACAACCATCGACTGAAGGTAAGCTGAATCCTCTTTTCCCACAAAGGATACCTACAATGCGACAAACGGATCTATCACCTGACTCAATAGCTGCGAGCTCGACCTTCTGCTAAGATCATCTGCCACCTTGTTCCCCTTCCAGGGAGTATATATGAACTCAAAATCACAGTTCGGAAGGAACTCTAGCCAATGCCTTTGCCTCATATTCAGATCCTTCTTTGAGAATATGTACTAGAGGCTATTGTGGTCAGAGTAGATGATAAACCTCATTCCCATAAGGCAGTGTCTCCACATCTTAAACTCGAATACCACCGCTTCCATCTCGAGATCATGGGTCGCATATTTCTACTCATGTGGTATAAGCTAGCGCAAAACATAAGAAATCCCTTCCTGTAACTACATCAAGACCCAGAAAAGCCCGGTCCCTAATGCGTCGTAGAAAATGATGTAATTGACACCCTCGTCCAGTGATCTAAAAACATAGGCGCTCGTCAATCTCTATCTCAACTGCTTGAAAGCCTACTGGAACTTCTCCCTCCATATGAAGGGTTGTCCCTTATTGTTCAAGGATTCCGTCGGTGCTGATATTCTGGAGAAATCAGGAATGAATCTCCGGTAATATCCTGCCAACCTGAGGAAGCTCCGCACCTCCGTCACGCTCTGTGGTGGCTCCCATGCTAACGCTGCCTCCACCTTGGATGGGTTCACAGCTACACCATCTGCTAAGATTACATGTCCCAGAAAGTGGACATCCTAAATCCATAACTGGCACATCGAGAGATTCCCATAAATTTGGTGCTCCCGGAGTATGTCTAGAACAATCCATAGGTGTCTTGTGTTCTCCTAATATGATGCTGAGTACACAAGGATGTCATTGATGAAGACCAATATGACCTAGTCTAAGTATGACCGGAAGATCTGGTATATCAGTCCCATGAACACTATGGAGGAATTTTTCTTGCCGAAAGGAATCACCAAGTACTCATAGTGACTATAGCGTCATCTGGAAGCCATCTTCAGTATATCCTCATACCGTACTCGTAACTGGTGATAAAATTATTGAATGTCAAACTTCGAGAAACACATTCTCCTATTATCTAATCTAAGAGGTCGTCGATTCTCGGCAGTGTATACATGTTATTTACCGTCACCTGATTCAGGTGCCGGTAATCCATGCACAACCTCCAAATCCCATCATCCTTCTTGGAAAACAAGACTGGGGCCGCCCAAGATGAAACAGTAGGTCTCACAAAACCCTTTCTCTTGAAATCCACCAACATCACCCTTATCTTAAGAATCTCTACATGAGATATCTGATATGACGATGAGGAAATCGATGCCTTACCGTGGTGTAAGTCGATAAAGAAGTCGATTTACCTATTGGGAGGTAGTCCTGTAACATCTTTTGGAAATAATTCCTCATACTATGCCACGACTACTAGGAATTGAGAGCCCTTAACATCTACTGGACAGACCGCACTCTTCTCCTAAAACAGTCAATCTGGGAATGTATTATAGATAACCAATCCATACCGAGAATGACGTTGTAAGGCATCGACGCTACCACCAAGAGGTTCAAACCGAAAATCTCGCCTCTACGGGTAAGATCACACTGTCTGCAATGGTGTGTGATCATGGAGTCTCCTCCCCTAGGTGTCTTCATGCGTAAGGATCGAGTCAATGACTCTACTAGAATCTCAATATTTCGAAAAAGACATGTGGCGATAAAGGAATGACTGGCACCTGTGTCTATAAGTACAACAACTAAGGTAAAGAAGACATAGATCGTATATCGATTCATCCTTGGAGTACCGGGGTCATACACCTTGACTGCATGCAGCTATCCCCACCACTATCCCCAGCTCCCTGATCCATATGCTGACCTCCTAGGGTTGGTGGTGGAAGTAAGTCAAAGTGTTTTCCACTGCCTACAGCTCTCTCTACTCCTCTACCACATCCACCACCTGGCGGGTTTTCCTGCTACACTCCATGCCTCTACCTCGGTTGCCCATCCACCAACTCTCTGTCAGTAGCCCGACGGGTCGGACAATCTCTAGCGAGATGTCCCCTACCGTTGCAAGAGTAACACCACTTATCCCTGGTCTGTCTGGATCCATTCTGAGATCCCAAAAATTTCAATCTCATGTCTTGAGTTTTCATATAACTTCTCCCATGTCTTGATCCATGTGCCTGATGTTGGATCCCCACTGCTGAGGTCTCCATGCATGTCTACCTACTGATGACTAACGTCGGCTATCTCTGCTTCACCCAGAAGCGCTCAATAACCAAGTCCCACTCTAGCACTCCCGTACAAGTCAGAACACATATATGCACGATACTAGCTTGGTTTTATCATCATATACCTCACTCAAATGTTCATGATCTGAAGTACTAATCCTTGACCATATCCACTGAGTACCGGGCAAGGTTGGTGAACCTCGATGAATAGTAATCTACAGTCAAACTGCCCTGCTATAGTTGAAGAAGCTCCTGGATGCCACTGCTCTCACCGTAACAGGAGGGAACTCCTCCCTGAAGAGTTCCTCAACCTCTGTCCATGATAGAGTCCCCTATTTGTGAGTATGTGTGGTCAGACTCCACAATCTTCCCACAAAGCCCTGAAGAAGGCTTGCTCATAGGATTACCATCTGGTCCTATGGAGACCTCAATAGAAGTAAAACTCTATTCAACAACTCCAGCCATTCCATAGCCACTTGAAGGTTGGGATTGCCTCTGAACATGAGGGGTCTATCTCTCTGGAACTCATGGAGTGCGCTCAACTTGTGCTCCTTGTAGGTTGGTGCAGCAGGTACCACGGGTTGCACCACTAATGATGGTATAGCAGGTACACCACCTAGTGGCAATGCTTGGGGGACTGGTCCCTATATCGAATCCTCATCACTAAAGGGGTCATCCTCATGATCGCACTGCTAAATCCATGTTGGTATGCATCGCAGAGGATTCCTATAAGGAAACAATATTTACCATGATTATATCTGGATAGTTGAATAAAAGTTAATTTAAAACACAACACATTCATATATGATGCATGTACCATTATTTTTTATTTCCACTCAACTAGGTTTTTCATATACCAAGTCGAAATGAAGGTTATCAGAGTCCCGATGTATGGATACGTCGGCCTCCCGCACCAATAGTAGAGTCTCTGGCTTGAAATCCATGTTTGAAACACATAACATTGTTTCCCCAAACCAATCTCACAGAATCTTTTCCTTAAGGTAGAAACAACCACCTTTGATACCACTCTATCATGACCCATCCCGGTGGGGACTGCACCGCAACTCCCCAATCCCTCCTCTAATAGGCTAGGGGCTGGTGACTAGCACCGAGTAGGCATATTACTAACATGGGAGGCATTGCCTAAGTACCAATACACATGCACCCATCTCCACGCCCAAAATGTTGAAATGTAAAAACCTATTCAAAACAAAATGCAGGCATACAACTAAACCCAACAAACAGAGAATGATGGGAAGTAAATTATTGAATGTAAACTGGGCCAGAATACAAGCCCATCGAAAACAGGAGTCTTCATACTACAATTTCAAACCAATAAACACAGAGAGGTACTATGCCTGCGGCCCATAGCCATAGGAACACCACGGCCAGTGGGGAACTCAGACAGCTCGGTCCTATCCTGGTCCTCCCTGGACACTGTCAGAAGCCTGGTCGTCTGCACAAGACATGACAAATGCGGGCAAAGCCCGTGCATGGGTGAGTATAACAATACTCAGTATATAACCCCAAAAACCACAAAAAAATACACAAAGGAAAAATTCAGTCATATCAACACAGTATATATCTTCTAAACATAAGAGAACACAATCCATATATACTCAAATCCCAAAAATGTATTCTAGGGACAAGTCACACAATATCATACCCTCAATAGGGATTCATTTTGAAGATTCCACAAAGCATTCATCCGGGATAACTAATTACATGAGTCTGATAGCTCTGATGACGTCCGTCCAAGATGTACTGTCAGTAGGGAAAGGTCACGAGAGATAGATGCACTCATTCTGGAAGAACACACTCCTGAGTAGGGAAAATATCAAGATACACAGATGAGGATCACTGCCAAGGCCTTAGAGGATACCTCGAATGATCCGGATTCACTTGCTATGTTGAGGATCAAAACCCGGTGGGTATAGTCACATCGATACCTGACTCTACCTAGGGTCAAGAATGGATAGAGGATCTCGCTTCGTGACTCTCAGAGGGAGACTAGACTCTATCTCAGAAATTCCTACTGAAGGGATTATATTCCTATAGTAGAAAATGATACCTGACCATTAATGGAAAGAGAGGAAGGGGCACTAACCCAAATGAAACATGTCCAAGATACGGTGGATGAGAATATCAAGCCATGTACTTAAAAGTACATGTCATGTAGATAGGTCACACGCCGTGTACTCTAACCCCGGGTACTGCCTGTGTACAACGTCCCATTTCGTAATGCATGTCATGTGTAATGAAAATACCCAATGTGTAGAAAGGATCACACACCATGTAAAAGAATCTAGGGTCCACTCTGTGTACACTGCACATGTGCCTGTACACAACCTCAGCCCATGTACGCCATCCCGTGTAATCGACACACGAGGTGACCCGTGTTACTAGCCTCGCTTAGCCTTGTGGTGGAGTACATGACCATGTACTCCACCACGTGTGCATGTATCCCTTGGATACATGCTGAGTCCCATGTAGTCGCCTCTTTCATGCCACTTAGGGTCTATAAACTATGTTCTAATGAAGTGTAGTTCATCCAGTGTCCGTGTACCTTACATATTACACACCGAGCTTTGGGGAATGTCCAACACGCCATGTGATAGGGGCCACACACTTTTTGATACCTGTGTGACACCCAAAACTCTAGTCGTCGCCACCGATACCACATGGCATGTTCATTGGGGTAAAAGATGTGTATTTAGGAAATTTCCAGAAATGACACTTCTCACCGGCACCCCTCCTGTGATGCTCCAATCTTCGTTCTGCTGATTCAATTGCCACGAAAATCCCGATTCTAGGTCACCTCAGTGTCCTAAAGTTGTCTCTATAGTTTTTGAGCCTCTGATCGGCCCTGAAAACATGCATTGGTCATCCCGCATTAAGAACACTTTAAGAATGTTCTATTACTATCAGAGCCGATTCGTCGTCTGCCATTGCCGTCACACCTCCGTAGAGTCATTGTGATGTCGGGTCTCTAGTTTTAGATCGTTTCTTTTCTAAACAGACGCGCAACAGTCTGTTGTTTTTCGCCCCACGGAGAACGCGAGGAATGCAGGGTAAGAAGAGTGGGATGTAATCTAAACCACAAAAGAGGGAAAAACATCTAACTTCGTTTGTCACAGTGTTGATCCACTCCCGTTAGAAGGATTAAATAGAAGGAATCAAAACATGGATTTTTGACATCATGGATTAATCCCCAAAATCATACTAATAAAAACACTTCCATTAGAATGCATGATCCATGGATCAAACTGTTCAATGGTTTTACCGTGTTCGACGTTTAATCCAAGAATGGGAAGGAGAATTAAAATAACAACCCCTACCCTAAGAAGGTATCGATTACTGAAGAAGGGGTCACGATGCCGTCATTACCAAGATCTTTCATCTTCATTGGCGCAATGATTCACTACTTTGATTTGTCGTCATTCATCGCCGATAGTTTTCTCCAATGCTCTATGAATTCTCCTAAGTTTCTCTCTAACTTCTTCCAGTGAGAAACATTAAATTAACCCATAGAAAGGAGGGAACACACTTCAGTGTTCTAGTAGACTGATTCACAATCGTTACGCTGCAACATTAATGAGTTAGCGTTGCTATTTTAGAGTGATTATAGAATGGAATTAATTATTGAAATAGCGGCGTCGTCGTTGCACTTCCACCGATGTTTCCAAATAAATTAAATAAATTTTGTGAATTGTTTATTTTATTTTTCTAAAAACGTCATGAAATTAACTTTTTCTCTCGACCCATGATGGTCCATGTTAGACCCATTCTTAGGTACAGTCACCGTGCTAAACGCAACGATGCCCCCAAATTATTAACCCGGGCATCCATTCAGAAACTGCCACAACCGCACACATGCACAGACTCACTTAACATAAAAAAGTTCCAACCTTTATTTTGGGCTCACTGGGCCTCGGAATGATGTGTCGTCTCTGAGCCATGTCCAATAATAATTCCATATGATATTTTAAAAAATACCTGGAAAATATGAGACATTACAGGTAGAATATAACACCTCTAGATTTTGTGAAATATTTATTCAAATATATTTAATATTTTTGATATTTTACATTACATGAAACACTAGATTTTCTTTTCATTACACGCAATTCTATGTTTGACTTTTATTTCACCCATTTATGACCTTTTTAGGTGTTTAATGCAAAATCGAGTTTAATCATAGAATGAGACAATATTTAAATATTATTATTTTGTATGATAGATATAAAATATCCATTGGAATGAAATATATGAATAATATTATATATATTATAAGTGTTGGGTTTATACATGTTTATATAATTCTTTAGTGGCTATTGAATTCTAAATAAAAATAAAAAAATTGAAAATAAAAAGGAATATTTTCCCAAAAGGCCATTTTAATGATGAAAAGTGTTTTGTATATCAATAACTTAAATAAAGAACATTTTAAATAATTTTAATAAAATTTAAATATGATATATTGAGTAAAATATTTAACTTTTATCATATAATTTTTCAATTTAATAGACAAATATTAATCAAATTCTACACTAAAAAACTATATTTTCGTAAAAAGGTGTTTTGTCACCTTTTTACAGTTCACTTATTTTAATCCTCTTTTTTGAAACTTTTAGAAATATAATTTGATAAAATAAAAATCATTTTTAAGAAGAAAATTAAAAATTATCTTAGGGTTAGGATTATGGATTTTTTTAAAAAAATGATCATTTTAATGAATATTTAAATATAAAGAATATTAATTAATTAATTCCTTTTCAACAATTTTTTTAAAAAAAATTATATTTTATTTTATTTTTTTAAAAGATATATTAGTTTAGTTATACATAAATTATTCCAATTGAAACTATATGAATCAATTTTCTATTGAAATTGGCTATAAAAACTTTGTAAACTTTTAGACATTTTCACTTAAAAAAATATTCCTTCTCATCACGTCATTTGGAATAATATTAAATATAGTTATGACACTATTTATTGAAATTTGTAAAATTAGATTCTATATTTTAAATATTCATAATGTATAATACTTATTATGTAATGCTTATTTTTTTACCCAAATGAATAGTTAATTTAGTGATAATTAAATAATATAGTTAAGATAAAATGGGTTTACTTATGGGGTTGAACTATAATAATATGTGTTAAAATTACTTAAAATTTAATATTTATTTTATTTTATTAGTTTATTTCGAATTTAGACATGAAATTATTAGAAATATGGATATTATGTTCCATGTTCCTTTGAATATGACTCATACTATATGTTACATAACTAAAAAAATAAAAAAAAAGATACTTTTTATACATTAGTAACCAAAATTATTTTGGATATGTTGAAAAAAAAATGTTCAGTTATTAATATTTTATTGAAATATTAATTTTTAATTGTTATAATAATAATTTATCATTAATTTTTATACAAGAATTAGTTATGTAAAATAATTAAGAAATTCTAACAAAGTAATTATTTATTTAATAAAAATGAAAACCACTGAGACTAAAAAATAAAAATGTAAAAAAATTGAATTGTTAATTGTGTTCCATTATTTTTTTATATTAATATATCAGGTTAAATATCTGTGATCATAATATATTCTAATTTAATATTTTCTTGATTTTTAAAAAATATAAATTAAACAAATAATGTCAAATTGACATTACTGTCATTTTATAATAAATGTTGTTTTATAAATTTATTTAAAATTAATAAAACTACAATATTATATAAAGTGAAATAAAATTTGAATAAATATAAAATATGGTCTATTTATGGACCATTATTTCTATTACATTTTCTATATTGGCCTTTTAATTTTATAAGTTTAGTTAGGGAAGTTATTGTTAAAGATGTGTTTTTGTGAACGACTTGTGTTGGTGTTAATATTATTTTAAAAAACACCAATAATTTATATATTATAAATTATATATATTATTTCTAATATGTGGGTAAAATTATAAAATAGGTGTCACTGTAATTTAGTCTTGAATTTAAATTAGCATGATTATTAAACTAGTTTCTTTAAAAACCAAATTGGTTAAAATAGGGAAACCTAGATGTCGATGAATAAAATTTCAAAAAAATGGTTTAAATTGTTTTTAGAAGTTTTTATAAACCATATAATCCTTATACGACATTAATTATCAATCTTGTACCAATATGAGGGAATATTTAGCTCCAAACAGTGAATACGTTTGTGTATTTAAAAGAATACACATTCTCATCAACTATAAAAGGGAACTCAATATCCTATCTTCTTCAATCCTCTAAATCCATTTAGCTTAACCAATATATTCACATATAAAACCCCAACTTAACTACCCACATCCTTGAAGAATATTGTTTTCATAAATTTAAATATTGAAGGATTTAGTGAAAACCTAAAGCTGATTCCGGATGACTAGGTAAGGTTTTTCGAGGAACATCATTGTTTTTTTTCTACATAGTATTTTTTAGTATTATATCATAAATTTATAATAAACTCTGTATATTGAATATATTGATAATTTTTATGTCATATTAAAAAAAATAAAACTACAAAAACTCTAAAAAATGGGTTACAATTTTCTATTTGTGTATACAGTTTACTACCCCCCTCAAGCACTGATGTCGTTCGTTACTCCATTACCACCTCTCATGGCCATGAATAATGATGGAAATAATTTTTATTTATTATAGTTATAATATTTATGATATTATTATGCATCTAGAAATATTATATCACATATATATTCCTGATTTATATTTTTTGGGAATACAATGATGTTGCTTGTGTGTACAATGGACACCACCTCCCGAAGCGATGCGATTCATTCAGGCATTACACGTAATATTTTAAAGATGGGTTTAATAAAAATATGCGATATTTATGAAATTAAAATTATAATAAAATAAAAATATATATGTATATATATATATATTTAAATATCTATATCATTTACTTTTCATTAATTTAATCTTATAAAACAATAGAAATTATGTTCCTGTATACGTAAGGGATACCGTGTCCAAGAATGGTATATTTTATATTGTACATGTACTATTAATGAATTAGAATAAAAAAATATATACTGAATATATATGTTTTTTATATCATTTATATAATTATGGATGTGATGAAACCATGATAACACAAATAAGACAAAAATTATTCCAAATCAAGACATATATGAAAAACAAAGCAGTTATTACCTGAAACTTAACATTAACCTATAATTGTATATACGAATATTTTAAAAGAGAACATGTAACTCATAAATGGTATATTATATATTAATATGTTATGTAATATATATATATATAATATAATTATATGTATTATGATGTAATTTTCATCTAATGTGACCGAATTCAAAACATAAGTGAAGGGAATTTTTGTCTCAATTTTCCATCTTTAAGACACATGTTATGTTATGCAACTATATTCTTTTACAAGTAGTATATTATACCCCTTTAAATGTTATATCTTGAATATTATTATATTAAAGATATTTTCTTCTTCATGTAATTTTATCCTTTAATTGTGACAATGATTCAATATTTCCAAAGTGGTAAGAGTTTATTTCAATAATCTCATTATTCATTTTGATTTTTTAAGATTAAGCTTTAATTGATGAAATGTTATGATCCATTTCTTAAATAAATATAATTTATTTTATTCTCCTCTATATATTCATGAAATTTCCATGCAATGGTACCATTTTTTAACTATTCTTTACTTAATATGAGTAGAAAATGTTTTTAAGAAAATATGACTTTTTTCTCTCTTCAGTCAGAAATCTATTTTAATATAAAATATTTTTCTCTAAAAATGTTTGAGAAGTTTTTTTAAATTATTTTTTAATCTTATTTTCAATGAAAATTATTTCATGAATTTTGAAATATTCTTTTATATTTTTTCAAGTATATTTTAAAATGAAAATATTTTTAAATAATTTACAAGATCCATTTATATTTTTTTAATGTTATGTAAAAAGAAAAATAATTTTCAAAATGATTTATATTTTAATAATATTTTTATAGCAGAATGGATATTTTCCTCATGAACTATTTCAAATTATCATTTAAAATTATTTTCCTTCTAAAATGAAATAGTTTGATGTTTCCCAAGCCTTTTTATAGATAGGATTCAAATATACCACTATTATTCATACTATTGGTTGTTTACATTTTGATGGAATCATATTTGTTAAAACCATTTCACTTCCATGATATACACCATGATATGTTCCTTAGGAATACAACATATTTTCACATATTATTCAATGATTAAATGATTATGATACTTGTATCCTTTCCAGAAGTTATTATATAATGACATATTTATGAATCCCATTTCATTCAGGTATTAGGATATGTTATATATTTTTTAATCATGTGGAAGACATGTGTTTTATTTTATTATGCGAATAGTGGGACCAATAACTCAATCCAATTAAATGGGTAAATATTAATATCTCATGAAATAGTCAATATAGGAATTAGGAATGAAATCATTTTAGTAAGACAGATATAGAATGTGAAGTAATGTTGGTTCAGTATTATAGGGTTAGAAAGGGGAGTAGAATCAGTTCAGTAAAGGACTTTCTAGGAAATTATGGTATTCGAATTGATCTTTGACTAATATTAAAATTATTTTCTATGATTATGTGTATTTAAAAAATCTATTTCTCATGCCAATGTTATTATCTCACTTCTCATGTTCTTTTATTATCTTATTATTAATATCTTATGAGAATCCAATATTTTTTCCATGACTCATGAATACAATCGTTGATATGAAGTGTGTGTTTTTCAAATGTTATGATCATGTTATCACATAATTATGTTAATGTTATTTTTATGTATCTCATTTATTTACCCTTATCGAGCATATGATCACACCCTTCCTTATGTTTTATTTCCCTATGTTTTGAATAATGGTTTTAAGTAGGGGTATTAAATGGAAGAATATTTATTGGTCACATTGAAGATCTTTCACTATGTTAAAAGATTATGTTTTCACATTTCAAAATACACTAAAAAATTATGGTAGTTGGAATTTTTTTTGTGTAATATAATAAATATTCATGAAACAATATGTGATATCCACGTATAAAAATTCTAGGTTTCTATAACAACTATTCTGATTGGGATGATTCCTTACCTAAATAACAATGTAGTTATATAAAAAGAACTTGGGGACCCATCATTTACTGAAACATGGATCTTGGATGACTATGTGGAATATATGTATATATATATTGTATTTAGTTTGAGTACATTAATTTAGGTACCTTCATTGAAAGATATACGAAATGATAGACACCTACTCACATTACTGTTTTAGACTATGGAATAATTCACATTAGTAATTTTTGTAGCATTATTATTTTTGGCCTATAAAACATGTAATGATTTCTATCTTTGACTGTTATATTTTTCCAAGGAAAATATTTTAAATTATAAAATTTTAATATTATTGAAATAAATTTATCTATATTTGACACTTGAGTATTAGAAGTCTGGTGTTTATGAGGAATTTTTCATCACAAACATTGACACGAAGATGAGAGTGAATTGATGAAGGGTCAAGTAGATCATCATGTTAATAATGGATAACATAAAAATACATTAGAGGTTAGAACATATCATTGGGTATCACCAAGTTGATTGATTCAAGAATTGAAAAATGGTTATTTTGTTCCTTTTATAAATACGAATTTGATTTCTATCACCTATTTGAACATGACTGGATTCTAATTCATTATTAAGAACAAGGATTGTTATATACAAAGGAATGAAAAATTTTATAGTATTGGGAATATAATTAATGGTTTATAGGATTTTCGTATGGATTCATTTATTTATCACATTCAACATAATATGTTCAAGGTTGATTATAATCCATGTTACCCTTTTCATTATTACGTTTGAAATTTAAATGAGAAATGTACGGAATAAGAGCCTCAACATAGTTGGTGAGGACTCAACAAGTGCATCCAAGAGACCTGACTTGAAAACTGGGAAGAGACATATAACTGGTTAATGTAGATGTACAGTAGTAGGTACTATTTTGTACTGTATAAGGAAGAAATATTCATCTATTTGAGCTTTTGGGCCACTGGTTTGGTCCTCGGGTCCTTCAAGGCCTTCAGGACACCCAAGGCCTTCAAGCTAGTAAGGCTTTTGGGCCCCCTCAAGGCCTTCAGGCCACCACATGGCCTTGAGGCCACCTCAAGGCTTTCATCCCACCTGTAATATGCATAATGGATCTGACAGAATCTATAAGGAGTAGACTACAAATGAGGATTCATTGACGGTTTATTCATCAGAGCCGAATCAAATAGATGATGAAGAAAGATAGGGTATTGAATTTTCATTAGGATTAGCCTGTGTATGCACGTGAAGCCTAGCCGAACTACCCTATGATGGTGGAGAGTAGATATCACTGTGTAGATGTTGTATAGGAGTAGTTCCACATAGTTATAGTATGGATATTTCCTCTATGATCTAAGTGTCATTTAATCTCTAATCCTATGGTCCTCATAAGAGTTCCCACTCGCCTCAGGAATGGGGGTTATCAAAAATAAATAAAAACAAGGCCTTATGGACATTTAGGAAATAAATGAGAAATGTATTCAAGGAATCCATAGATATGGATTGTTTGACTCATTAGATAATGAATCATTTGATATTTGTGAATATTATTTATTGAAAAAAATGAAAAGGTCATGTTTTTTTAGAGAAATGGTGATAGGGATAAGAGTATATTGTGGCTTTTACAAAATAATGTTTGAGTACTAATGGGTAAATAAGAAAATGGTGGTTTTATTTATTTTTTTATATTAATATATTAATTTAGTTGATATGGATATGTGTTTATATTGAAAAAAGAATGAAACTTTTAAAAATATAAACTAGTTTTATAATGTAGTACATAATCAACAATGAAAAAGTATTAAAATGATCTGATCGGATCGTGTGGTCAATACATGAGCTAGGAATTCATATCTCATTTATGTGGTTTTGATTTTTTCCACAACATAAGAATACCAAAATCTCTATAATGGAAATTTTATTATAAAATAAGTAATAATAAGTTTTTATACATTGGTTTATCGACAATGGATTTATGTGAAATTCCTATATAATAATTTTGTAATTCTATATATACTATTTCATTCTATGTAAATCATCTTCCATCCAAATCAATCATAAATAAAACTTATAAGATATGGTGTCGGAGATATACTAGTTTATCTAATGTGAATATTTGGGGTTTTGAGGATTATGTATAATGGTTTACATTTGATAAACATGATTATTATATTGAAAATGCTTATTTTTTTTGTTATATAAATTAACATAAGCGATATTATTCCTACCACTTTACTGATAATAAAGTATTTTTGTCCCAAAATACTTTTTTCATTGAGAAGAAACATATACTTCATGGAGTCTATATGAGGAAGGATTAACATAAAAAACATTAATACATGAAAACACGAAGTGCTCTTGAGATTGATGCTTTCTTGGATCTAAAAAGAGTAATGGAAGAAGGAAAAGTTCATGTTACCAATGAATCTCAATGGTCTGGTAGAATTCATCAAGGACCTAGGAGATATGGATTTATCATGTATACTAATTATGATGTAACATTAATAAATCATTATCCTAATTTCTACTAATTAGAAATTTAGAATTATATTTATGATAAATGGTTAAAATATATGGAATCTAAAATATAATCCATATACAATAAAAAGTTAGGAACATGGTGGATGTACTTGAAGGGGTTAAACCCAGAGGGTGAAATAGATTCTACATTAAAACTGATGTGGATGGTAGATTTTCTACTTATAAATCTTTCATGTTGGAAATGAGTGATAAAAAAGTTCATATATCATAATATGAATATAAATTTTCAACCGTTTCAATGATAATTTTTTTTTTCATATTTTGTGAGCCAATTTAGATCATTATTATAATGAGATGTATGAAATGGTTGTCAATAATTACTTCCATGACAATAATTTATCCAAGGCCATGTAAATCATATTACATGAGGTTTTTGATGTTCTAAATGCAAATTCTATGATATGAAATTTGTAACAGAAAATTTATGGACTAATGAAATCATCTTGGGGTTAGAATATTCATTTTGATGTATCAATCAGTGGTTTTGGTTTCATCATTAAAATAGATAATTCATATGATTAAAATTGTTTTTTATAGTATTGTAGTATTTCTAATATTGTATAAACATAGTATACTTATTTCTGTAAATTATATCATGATACTTAATTTTTCTAAATATGTCTGTAGGTAAATGTTTCTCAATTAAATACATGGGTGAATCACGTTACACACTTGGTATGATCTATTGAGAGAGAATTAAGAAATTTCAGTGATTGATTCAGAACATATATATTGTTAAATTGATAAAATGGGTTATCACAGAGAACTCCAAGAAGGGGTCTTTACCAATATGGCATGGAAAAAATATTCATAGTATTCCAGATCCTTTAAAAAAGGAAAAAATTATTGATAGGATTCCTTATTGGTTTTTGGTGGTGATGAAGAACTCTGTGTAATGGGCTACCCAAGTACTAGTTTCCAGTATAAAAAATATGAAATTAAATAACAATATATATTTCTTTTAATCAAAAATGGTGGTAAATGATTTTAGTGGAGTTATAAATAATTCACCATAGTGTAATCATCAATATATTTATAACACATCACTGCATCAGACACTATATTTTATGTTGTTTGTACCAAGATGTTCATTTCGTTACTTGGAGTAGTTTGTAAAATGGAATGACAAATTGAGATGTATTTGAACAAAAATATTATATATTCTTAATATAAAGAGTCTTGGTCACATTATAAAGCTAATAACACCCTTCAATAATACTATATCATATGGTAGATCATTGAGTGGGGTGATGTAAAGATAATTTGGGTGGATAAATAGGATAATGTAGTTGATGCATTGATGAAACCATTGTCAAAAATACAACATGAGGTTAATGTACAATCTTTGGGTATTAAATAGATATGATATTTTTTGTAATGGTTGTAAATATAATAGAATATTATAATAATGGATATTATAAATTATCATTATTTCATGTAATACTCAATTTTATTACATGAACTACCAAATGATTGAAAATCCTCAAAGTAACGATTTATGTTTTCATACCCGATGATCATTATAGAGTATTATAGGTTGTAATGATATGATAAGGTTTAAATGAATAAAATATTTGATACAAAGAAAAGATTTTTTTGTGATATATGAACAATAGATTCACAAGAAAATAAGTAGTCTTATTACAAGAATTGTTCTAATAAAAAATATCTCATGGAATTCCATACAATCATCAATATAATTAGGGGGTATTATTATTATCAATACATTTTACCTAAGTATTGTGACATATGTATCACATGAAACTAAATATATTGATACCAAACTTACTTAAGTCAGTATATGAACATAGGTAATATGGGAGTGGTTAGATATGTTTTGGACCATGTCGTTGGTTGGAGCATTCCCAATATGGGATTTTTACACTTGTATGAATAGATAAACACATTTGGACCTTGATTTAATTATACTGAGTAAATTCATTTCCATATATAGTTGATTTACATATGATGTGTTCAATTACATAGATTAATGACATGTGATGTATGGTTAGTCATGTTTTGAGAATCAAGAAATGATGAGTGGCCAATACCATAATGATGTGTCTCATGTCTAGTGGTGATATGATTTCATGTACCAAGATATTATATTGGTATACAAACAATATATATTAAATATATAATGGTAGACATTTATTTATATAGATAAGATTTTTTTACAGATAACACACAAAACCAATTAGTTTCTTAACTAACACTGAATCTTTTCTTGAAGCCACTCATTGATTACATATAAGAAATTAGCATTTTACAGTTTTTTAGTAATTCTAAGTTCTATAGGGTATCATAGTTAATACTCAGGATAAGGATAATGTTTTTTACAATTTTTTGGTTCAGAATTTAGTGAGATTGATAAAAACACGCATCTAAAAGTGTTTGGATGGATTCACAATGATTTTTGAAATTCATCATAGAAACCTTATGGGATTTTATTATGTATAAGATATTTTTTATGTTAACTAAAATTTATTTTCATGATATTCATTTACAAATGTATATAATTTATGATATATATATATATATAATATTATATAGTATATATAGGGTAAATTTTATAATTCATTCATGTGGTGAGTGATTATAATATATATACATATATACTATTCATTTATTTATCCCTAATTTCTTATTCATTAGTTATAATCAATTATAGAAGAATAAATTATAGTTTATTTATTTATTTAAATGATTATAATTAATAAATACCCAATGGAATGTAATTACAGATCTGAATTTTGAATTGGAGACACATCGAGCACTGTATATATAAAAGGACGAGTTCCAATCCTATTGGATGTGGTGTGTGTGATTTTTATGAGCCTTTTCTAAAATAGGTATCATCCTGAATAATATTTTATCACATTTGAGGAGGTCATATAACTTGTTTATTTATCAAGTCTCCATGGGAATAATTTTTGGATCAATTTTTTCAGTATATTCTCTATGATTCGTTGAACTTTTGCCCACCTTTCCATGTGATCACCCTAAAAAATTCTTTATGGAAGGAATGTGGAAGCTAAAACAATATTATAATAGTTGGTACTCAATTTTATTTTATTAAATACATGTTATTTAATAATGATATATCTATATATGTGTTTAGGTTTTCTTACACTATAAAGGATAATTATAAGAGTATATGAAACCCATTACATATACATCATGTAAACATTGTGTTGGTTATGCACACATACCTAGTTTAGTTTTATATTTCCACCATCCCATCCGAGGAATTTAATTACTGATTCTAGATTAAGTAATGAAACTATTTGGATCTAGTAGAAGAATGATATACGATTAAACAAAAAACTAGGTACATGTGAGTGTAATATTATACTCAAAATCCCATGGTTAATCAATCACTTTCATAGGTAAATGATTTCACATTTGGTTATCCATTTTTGTTCTGATGAACATTTATATCCATTTTTTTAATATAAACCCACTTTCTAATGATTTTTTTAGGATAATCCAAGAATAATTTTATTTACAAGCCAATATCAGAATGATGGAAGGTTGTTTCATCCCATGATGTGCGTTACATACCACTCTTGGAATATATTACTTTTTATGAAATATTCATGAAATCCTCAATTTTAATCATATTGGTTACCATAAATATGAAAGAGTGTGTCTAATATCAATCATCACTATAACCATTTTTATTTATCATAAGTTCCCTACCCGTATGTATGGAAGGATCTACATCTTCCTCCCTATGATATGTTACACCACGATTCAAAGACACAAAGTTGAGTACTCTAATATTTATTTCATTCCAAGGACATGGTAGGTGTGGTTGAGTAGGGGGTTTTCCATTTACAGTAACCTTATATATTCTATAGTTATAATCAAAACTAATATCATTTAATTTTATTTTATGAGGTATGGAGTACCTTTTATGGCCTTCTGGAAAAGGTCGTTGTAGTTCATTTTATTGTAATGCAACCATGATCAAAGAAATAATTTTAAACATTATACATCCAGGACAATATAAGTTTTTTTTAGGATCATGTGTCCAAAACCATGGAAATTTTATTTTAATTTAATGCATTTAGAAACATTTGTTTTACTTTTAATGAATGGAAACCAAGACCAGTGTTATTACTCTTCAGGTCCAAAAACCCGAACCAGTTTTATTCTATTTAGTTTAATGAAACACTGACAAAAAATTAATGTAGTATTTTTTTCCTGAGAGTTTTAAGTATTATGATATGTTTAATGTCATTTGAAATGGAATTCTACCTGAAAGGAACCAAGAAACAACTTCTATGGGACTTATGAATTAATAGAATTTTATTGTTATCTCTATCATAATAGTATTTACATAGGGATGCATGATTAGAAACATTGGTGATGAAATTGAGTGAAGATCATTTCGAAATTATACTATATTGGTATCCCATTTAGTTTTTAATATCCAATTGATTATAATATAGATATTATCGAGATGATGAGGAGTTACAGGGTCTAGATTAGAGTAATCAGGATAATTGTCATGAGCTAGCTAAAGAATCATAAATTTCCTGAATTAAAATATCCTAACTAATAAAGGAATATATGATTGACTATATCATGTGGATCTTTCCCATTATATAAGATAGATAGGGCTAATCTCTTTGAAATACGCTTGATTCCCATAGTCCTAGTAATACAAGGTCAAAATGAAGAAAACTAATGTTCATCGTAACACCATCATGTAAATAAAGAGTTTATGGAGAAGGAAATGTTTTTCCATGATTCTATAGAATTATAACTTGGTTTGATTAGTCTAATAATGGCTTATGAGTCTAGAGGGGGATTCAGATACCCATAAATGAATATTTTATAGAAAAGAAAAAATTCATTAGAAAAATTATTGAGGTATTGTTAGAACAAATATGAAGATGAAAGTGTTTTGAAATGTTGTATTTTTTTTCAAATAAGTTTAAGATGAAATGAAAAGTCACCACAATTTTAATTAGGTGGAAATCATAATGACATTGTTTTTAAAACAACTAGACTCTTGTTTTCTGAATATTCATATTCAATTTTTCCACTATAAAGAGGATAATTTCCTTTGATTGTAAATGTGTAGATTATTGTTATATAGAATTAAAGAAACAGTTTAATGGAGGAAAAATCTTTCTAGAAGTAAATTTTTATCAGATTTACATTGGATATGGTGTGAAAGAAGTGGTTGTTATGATGGTTAATCAGTTTCGGAATGGATCATTTTTAAATGTGATGATTCTTGGTGGTCATTTTCACATAAATCATATTTTGAATGCATAACATTTTATGAAAGAATGATTGATGAAACAGAAATAGTGGTATTCCAAAAAGTACACATTTTTATCATATCTAGGCAGATGAGAAGTAAATGGTGTTGTCGACTATTTTTTGAACTATCTGGTGAAAATAAAGATGGTAGCTGAAGATCTTACTGAGGAACTATAGAATCTGATAATCCATGTTATTCATAATTAAATATTTGTACACAAAATGAACATACTAAAGCATAGAAATAGAATGATCATATCCATAATTATCATACCCAGAGTGATCGTATCTAATAAAATCATAATAAAAATGATCATAATCAGGATAATTGTACTCATGATGATTTGGATGGTTGTTTTAATTTCCAATGGAAGAGATAAATTAAATGTAATTATATTTTCATATGTATTCATCAAGTGTGTCAATATTTTGATTACATTACTTTTCTCTTCTCGTATGCTTTTCAAGAGGGCCAAGAGAAGATGTAAAGAAGAAGTCATGTATTCTTAACTCCTTCAAGAGAATAATTGAAGATCATTTGACAGAGGTGAGTTTTTATTGTGCAACTAAGGGTGATCATGAAGTTCAAATGAATTATTGTATTCATAAATCACAGTGGTAATAATATCTTCATTCATTAATTTTAAATTGAAGAAAGATTTTTGTTTTGAATAAGTCAAACTCATAATATCAGTCTTATGAATTGAAATTAGACAATTGATTGAAATAAATGTCTGAAAAATGATGTGGCGTTTTTGTGAAGATTTGAGAAGAATCTAAAATCATTGAGGAACTAATAATGAAAATTATATGTTATGGAAAGTTTATATTTGGGTAAATTTAGTTAGTGGGAATGGTTTTTGTATTCCTACCAGAACCTATTATGGGTCACCTATAAAAAGAGAAAATTATGTTGTACTTTTCGGATGACTGATGTACTATTCATGAGAGAGAAAATCCAAGTAGTAAAGAGATGAAGATGTTTCCATATTCACGTTTTTGAAAATGTATTGATGGATTTAATTGAAAGAGAAAAGACGATTTCACAAAATTGTATTAATCTAATCATCATATTTACTATTTTTACACTCAAATGATTATAGTATTCATCTTGTCAATTATATTTGATTGATCATCGTAGCAGGCTATATTAATCAGATCGGGATTTCTGTACTACATGGTCTAGTTAAGGAATATGTAGAATTTAAGTCCTGTGGACTCATATGTACCATATTCTATCAAATTCTTGTTTTTTTCTATGAAAGAACCATAATAAATAGATTAATAATGGATTAATAGTACCCAGAGGAATCAGACTGAGATAATCAGACCTGACTTTTTCCTAAAACAATTCTAGGATGTTCATACCATCTTCTGGTAAGGAAATTTAAGAAGTTTTTTTATAGAATACAATTGTGTAATTTAAAATAAGAATATGTAACATGAGTTGTTACAAAAAATTGTATTACCCTATTTCTTCTAAGAGTGTGCACATGCCCAATTGGAATTTTTTACATAGTGCGACATGAGTTTAACAATATATCATTCTCTTTGTAATATAAGGATTGTTTTATAGTGGATTTTATCGTATTGGGTCATTTCTAAACCGTACCAACGATGTAGCGATTCTTATTGAATATTATACCTTGTAAATAATTATGTCTATTTGGATTTCATGTTGAATTGTTTTCAGCAGACAATTCATTCATTAATTGGAGGGAAAGGTTATTTCAAGGAAACATAAAAGAATAATGTATCATCGATTCAAACCTTCTCTCTCTCAGTTATATAATCATCCTGATTGGAAAATTTTATGTTGTATCATAGTGTACGTTCCCATCGCATACTCTATGCTGATGGAGAATTTGAATTGTCTGAACATTAAAGTTATTCCGATCATTGATACAAATAATTATCATATATAGAAATATAGAATGTTACCATATATTATGTCTACTGGATACTATGTTATTTATGCAACAATAGATTTTTTTTCTCATATTGATTTTAAATCTTTTTATACATCCATTGATAAGAAGAATCATGAGAATTATAGAAGGGATAAGAATTCTATATTATGATCACTTTAATAAAGTGAATTATTAATAGTGAAAGGTGTTTCCCTATCCAAATTTTTATGGGATAAACTAAACGATGTATATGATTTTAATAATAAAGTTAATAAGTCAAAGTTACAAATATGGATAATGAAATATGATGATTTTAATATTGGTGAGCATGAATATTACATGGACATGTTTACCAAGGTAAATGAAATCGTGAGTACAATAATACGACTTGGTGAAAATTTAGATGATTCTGTAGAGGTTGAATCTATTTTGAGAATCATTCCAGACATGTTTTATACAAATGTTTAATTATTAGAAGACATATATCCAAAATAATTATCTAATTAATATTTTCATAGCACTCTCATTACATATGAAATGATAAGGTGGAAATCAATGAAATGAATGAAAATCATTGATAGTGAATTTTATTTCAATTATATGATGAAATAAAACTCAAAGAAGATTCTTATTGAAGATGATTCTAGTGAATCTGATTATAAAGATGAGCTTTTGAAAAGTTGTAACCATATTTTATTCTTGTTTTCTAATATTTTGAAAAGTGGTAAAAATAAATAGAAAGGGAAACTTCCTGGAAAATAGTTTTAATGTATATAAATTGACCGCTTTGCTGGGAATTGACATCAAAGAAAGAAATAAAATGATAGTGAAGAAGAAGAGAGAAAGATAAGAAGATCATGGAAGAAACATGGTGAAAAAAGATAATTCTATTCCACTAGGGCTCATAGGAAATTATTCAAATCCAAATGAAGATGATTATTATATAAGGATGAAGAATAATGTGGAAATGATGTTGAATCTGAAAATTCAGTTGATCATGGAATTTAAAACACTTATATTGAAACCTTGATTGATGATATATTCAGAAGTAGTAGTTATGAATAAGATAAAGAAACCAAACTTGAAAATCATTTGAAAGAAGAGTTGAAATAATTTCTGAGAAATATCATGATGCTTTAAATGTAAAACAAAATTTGGGAATATAAATTATCTTAAACAATAAATCAATACTTTTATGCTCTTGAAAATGTAATTCAGATTAATTATATTTATGACTTGAAGAACTATATTAAATAAGAAAACAATCGTAATAAGTATCTCGAGGTAAACCGGAAGGAAAAAGAAGAAGAGTTGGACCATGTCTAATAAATTCTATCTAAAACTGAATTGAGAAATACATGTTTCAAAAATAATATTACTAAAATTTGTTAAATTTCATATAATGAAAAACTGAGAAGGTTCAACAAAATTTAATATCATGGGGTTTGGTGAAAATAGAATGGTTTTGAAAAATAAAAATATTGGGAATGCTATATATGTTGCCAAGACCAACAATGTCTAAAAAATTTATGTCTTAATGAACCCTGAGACAAAATTTTTTTTGAAAAAAATATGAATTTAGAAAAGTTTTAAATACATATGGTTCTAAAAATTAGAAACTAAAATTAAGACTCTGATTGATAACCAAAACTTTTTGTTCCTCATAAAAGAAAAGGAAGAAGGTGGCTAGGAAATGTATTTATAATTCCAACTCGTATGGAAGTTTTTGAGGATAATACTCATATAATGGATATTTCTGGTATTGTCATGGATTCATGAATATAGAAAATATTTATTGGTCTATCCAAAAATCATACTATTACTCCATAGGAAATGAAAGGAAACAGTTGGGGGGAGTAAATTCCCTTAAAAGAAGAAGTCTGAGAATATTGTTCTGATGAACCTGGTATAGGTGATGTAAAAATGGAAAAGAGGTTCCATCAATTGGAAACTATTTTTGAAATGTGTGAACAACCTAGACACCTTGAAAAATGATATCTTGTTTTATTACTCGCACAACATAAGTTTATTAAAATTTTCAGAAGCTATAGATGACGAATGAAAAGAAAGAAAAAATTATCTTATTGTTGAAACCATAATGAAAGCTACAAACTGAGAATGAATATAGATTAATGATAGTGGATGTTCCTATCATATGAGAGGATATTTGAAATTCTTTAGAAATGTGAAAAACATTAAAGAAGGTACAATTATATTTGCCAATGATGAATGATTTAAAATTAATGGTGTATGATCATCCATCACCAGGAAAGAAAAAAATAAAATCCAATAAATAATTTTATGTTAATGGGATGAAATAAAATTTTAAAAGTATTTCCCAATTGTGTGCTGAGGGTAAAATTGTTATCATCAGAAAATATGGGTTTTTTTGTGAAAAATGATGAATATGGAAATATTATTACATGAAGAAAATGTATAAAAGGAAATTGGTTCAGAATGGTGAAATAAAAAAATATTGTTACATGAGTATGGTGGATGAGAATAAATTATGGTATAGAATGATAGGAAACATGAGTCAAAGATGCATGAGAATGTTATCCAAAATAGTTAGTTTATTAGACATTCTTTATTTTCCAGGAATAAGATATTATGGTTGCATTATTTTTCATAAGGTTATTATTAAAAATTTTGTGCACAAGAATATTTATATTTTTTCAAAGAAAGCCATGTAGCTGATTTATTTTGATATTTTTCCGTTGATGAGAAAACATAAAATATATAGATAAGTAATTCATTACTTTGACTAATGATTTTACTCCCATTACTTGTGTTATGTATATGAAACACAAATCAGATTTTTAGAACATGTTTAAATGTTTTATAAGGAATTATGAGAATGAATATGATTATTATGTAAATACATTGAAAATAGATAAGGGTTGTGAATACGGATGTGAAAGATTCAAGATATATCATGAGAAGCATAAAATTCTGTATAATTATAGTTCCATATACCATCCTCAACAAAATGGTTCTTCTAAGTGAATGAATATAATCTTGTTGGAAGTGGTAAGAGAAATGTTACTTGAACATAGTATTTCTCATTACATTTAGAAGCAATCCATGAGTAAAACTATTAATAACTAGAACCATTATTTGTATAGGCCTCAAATATATATGAATTAATATGAATTTTTAATGTAAAAAATACATTTTTTAAACACATAATAGTTTTTGGAAGTCCATTTATTATAAAAAAGAATGGTGGAAAATATGAAGAGTTTGAGCATAAAGGTGAAGATGTAATGTATCATGGCTATGCTCTAAAAGTAATAAGATACAAATATTTCAATGAATAAATTGGTAATTGTTTTGATTCAATTTATGTGAATGTAATTGATCATACAGAGAAAGAAAAACATTCAAAGGTAGAAAAGGATGTTGTGAAAGTAGAAGAAAATAATTATGATATGGGTACAACCAATTGTATTTCTAATCAAGAAGAATAATTGAAGTCAGTTATTTCTATTGATGAGGAAGATAATCAAAAACCACATCATATGATGAGGAAACTAGTTGAATATCTGAATAAAATCAGTGATGAACATGAGAATGTTCAAACAAGAAGAAAAATATATGAAATTAAATATACTTCATTATATTTAATATTAAAGATAAATGATGTGAAAGAAGATTTTGAGTATCCTGAAAGGTCTTAATCTATAAATAATGAGTTAGGTCAAATTGAAAAGAATAATACATGGGAACTCATACCCAATCCTGAAAATGAAAACATTGTTGGAACAATGTGTGTTTTTTGGAACAAGATGATTGAGAAAGGTGAAGTGATAAGAAAGAATGAAATATGGGTATGTATAGGGTATTAAAAAATATATGTTATTTGTTTTTATAAAACATTTTCTCTATTGGAAATACTTGAAAAAATCAGAATCATTCTTGATATTGTTGCACAACAAGGTTACTAGATCATTCAAATGGATGTCAAATAGGCATTCCTGAATGGTTATCTTGAAGAGGATGTTTATATTTAATATCCTTGTGGATTATTTATTAGTAAAGAGAATGTTATTTGTAAGGATTGAATAAATTATTGTTGGGTATAAATTAATCTATGAGGAAATCTATTCTAAATTAGATACATGCTTAACAAAGATTAATTTCAAGAAAAGAAGAGTGGATAAAAATCTCTGTATGACAAATAGTCAAGAGTATTACCTCATTATGATTGTCCATTTTTATGAAATTATCTTTATTGGGAATGATTGAAGAAGTTGTGAATGGTTTTATGATAAAATAAAAAGGATATTTGAAATGTCCATGATGAGGGAAATGAAATACTTTCTTAGGTTATAAATACATCAAAGGAAGTAATAAATTTTTCTTTCTCAACAAAAATATGATAATGATATTATTAAGAGGTTCATCATGGAAACAAATAATCCAATTTCTAAACCAATTAATGTGAGAACAATTTGGAAAAATATGGATAATGGAAAATAAGTTGATCAGAATGAGGTTTGAAAGCTGATTTGATGTTTGTTGTATTTCACTACCTTAAGATCCAACATTTTTATACTATTACCATAGTTTAAAAAATTTAGAGTTCCCCAAAAGAATCATATATTACTTTAGGAAAAATAATTCCTAGATACATAAATGGAACAATAGAATTCAGAATCTTCTATGGCATCTCACATAGTATTGAATTGTTTGGGTATTAAGATGCTTAATGTGTAAGAAATGTTGATTATAAAATATCAACATGTTGGGGTGTATTATTTTTGGGTGATAATTGTGTTAGTTATAATTCCAAGAAATATAAATAAGTAACTCCCATTATGAATGATGTTGATTATATTGATTCCACTCAATCCACTACTCAACTTTTGTGTATGAAAACTCAATTAGAAGATTTACTTATTGAAGTGAAGTTACCCTTGATCATAGGTTGTGACAATAGATGTAGAATAAATCTCACTAGGTATCATGGTCAATATTATCATTAAATACATATAGATATCAATTATCATTCCATAAAATAGAATGTGGAAAAGAATGAAATGAAGCTAGACTATGTTTTGACATCAGAACATGTTGCTGACAAATTCACAAAACCATTACCAAAGGAATAAGTTTTTAAATTAAGGTGGAACATGGGCGCCAAAAATCTTTCTCTTCATGGATGAGGTATGTTTTTATATCCCCTATCACATTTTACATTTGAATAGTGTTTTCAAGGGGGATAAATAAATTTTTTTCTAAAAAAATATATCAATTTGATGCATGTAAAAAGGGTGTGTTGTGGGTTTGTTATGAATTACGAATTGTTTTTTGAGTGAAATATTCTAAAAATTTATTATAGTGGTTATAGGAAAAGAAATTGTTTTGTATTGTGGGAAGGATGAAGAAATATTGAGGTTTTAGAAGATATGTAGAAGGAAAATTTAAAAGGTTTTCATAATCACTACATTTGGACAATGTGGTTTTACCACCACTGATTCTTGTTTCCTACAATGAGTTAGCTTATATATTAATAGAATTATTGATATATAATTCATTCATTCAGAATACAAAGATCAGTGATCTATGAAACTTGGTTGAAAAAAACCATATGGGGATATTGTTAATACCAAAATGAAGATGAAAGTGTTTTAATATGATGTGTCTTTTTGTAAAATATAATTATGATTAAAAAGAAAAATCACCTCCCTTTGTATTTAGTGGAAATCGTACTAACATTTATTTACAAAATAATCAGACTCCTATTTTATGGACAATCCGAGTCACTTTTTCTACCATAATGAGGAGAATCTATTTTAAAATAAAAGATTCTATTGATTTTTTTCTGGAATGAATGAATTGGTCACATGGTGAAAAGAAATTGATTTAATTAAATTATCATAAAATTCACTTTGGATCCAATACTAATGAATTTTTTGTCATGATGGGAAATCTGATTGAGCACTGTTACTTTTTAAATGTTACTATGATTTGCGGATTCATATTTCACATTAATCATTTTTTGATTGAAGAACATATGGGGAAATATTTTATGAATAAAAGGGAAATTTGTTATTCCAAGACACGACTAGATTTATCTTATCTATGTGTATGATAAGGTAGAGGTGTTGACAATTTATTTCAGAATTATCTGGTGAAAAGAAATTAGGAAGTTGAATATCGTACTGAGGCGCTGTAGAATTTTATCATACATTGTATACAAAAAAATTCATAACAAGGATGATCATACTCAAGTTGAGGAAGAAAATGATCATATCCATAATAACCTTACCCAGAATTATCATATCCAGACCAATCGTAATACAAACGATCGTACTCTCGATAACTGTACTCAAGATGGTTTGGATGGTTGTTTGAATTGCTGAAGGAACATATAGATGAACTCTAATTTTTTTTCTGATATCTTCATCATGGGGTTCTGATGATTAATTACATTATTTTTATCTTCAAGTAATTTTTTCAAGAGGGTCAAGAGAATAGGAGGGTAAAAAGTACTGTATATTAAACTAGGTCAATATAAGAATTAAATAAGGTTAGAAAGAGGAGATTGATGGATGTTCTATCAAGGGGAGCTTCAAATTAAAATAAATAATTGTATTCACCAATCACATTTGTATATATTTCACCATTCATTTATATTCAATTGAAAGTAGAATATTGTTTTGATGAAATTGGATTCATAAAATTAGACTCATGAATTGAAATCAGATTGGTGATTAAAATAAATGTATGAATAAGAACTGATGTTTTGAAGAAGGTTCAAGAATAATCCTAAAGACTTAATGAAGAAAAAATTCACCAAATATTTTAGGTAAAATTAATATTAGTTTGAATTTAAGTGATCACGGATGATTTGGGGATTCTCTCCAAAACCTTCAAGGGGTCACCTATAAAAGTACAAAAGTACATCAATCATTTTTGATGACTAATGTACTATTCATAGGAATGAAACACCAAGTTGTAGAGATAAGAAGAAGGTTCCTTATTCAATTTTGGTGATTTTTTTCAGATTTAAGAGAAATAAAATATATAAGTTATCAACTTTGTGTTCATCTAATAAACATACATAGTGTTTTTCGTACTCAATTGATTACTGTATTCTACTTGTCAATTGTATTCGGTTTATCATTGTTTCAGGCTGTGTTAATCAAATTGGGATTTCCATACTAGTTTTTCTAGGTAGAGTATGATGTAGAATTGAATTGGTTAAAAATCATATCTATCATATTCTATCAAATCAATATTTTTCATAATAGGAATAATCACACCGATAAAAATGGTATTGGGAGAATTGCAGTTTGAGGAACCAGACTTGGAAAAATAGACTGGGAAAATAGTCCCTAATTTCTTTCCATAACAAAGTCTAGTAAGTTGTTACCATCTTCTGGGTATGAAATTAAATAAGTGTTTTCAATTAATTACATTTTTTTTGAATTTAAAATAAACACATGTAGCAATAGTTTGTAAAAAAAAAGTATTAACCAATTTGTTCTAAGAGGGTGAACACACACTATTGATATTGTTTACATAGTGCTTCATGAGTATAATGGTATTTCAAACATTTTGCAATACAAGTATTTTTTTAAAGAGTATTTTATAGTATTTGATCCATTACAAACCATACCAAATATGCATCTATTATTTTTGAATATTCAAACTTGTAAATACTTATGTTCTATTGTATATGTTGTTGAATTATTTTCTGCAGGAAATTGAATATTTAATAGGAGGAAAATCCTGTTTATCAGACAACTTAAATAAAAATTTATCACTGATTCACCCATCCCCCTCTCAGTGATACTATCATAATGACTTGGCACTTTTATTTAGTACATTGGGAAGAGATCATATGTTTTTGTAAACCCATACACTATAAAAAAATTATACAACCATGTGGTTTAGTGGGGTTCATAAAAAATGGATTAAAAACATGGCTTCCAAATAAATTTTATATGAGTGGACCACCATTTATAAATCACACATGGTAAACATGGATGGTTTTTGATATGAATATATGTTCACCATCCTGAAATTTTTTTATATTGGTGTTGTATGGCTATAAAATTATTATGTGGGAGGAAATCCAGACTATTGAATTAAATTTTATGCCTACTAAAGGTAATCATTATCAAAATAACCCATCATGATGATTGAGTTCATAAATGACTAAATTTATGAAACTATGTACTTTGGGAAATTAATTCATTAAGAAAATCCATGTTAGTCATTTAGTTATAGTAAAATATAGAAACCACAAATTCTAGATTAACTAAATAGTTTACAATATAAATTATTATTAAGACTATGTAATGAATAGACCTAGGAGACACAAATGATTAATTCATTATATGATATCCATGGTGACACAAGATAACACAACCTCATTTATATAAATGATTATACCAATCCATTTAGTCCATGTAACTATAAGGGAGAAAAACATCATCACTTTAAATATTGACTACATCTAAATAAATCCACACAGTATTAATAGAATGATGTTTGGATTCCCAAAACAATGAATATATTAAAATAAATAAACATGGTCACAACAGAACACTAAATTAATGTTATTATAATGTAGTTCACAATATAAAAATTGAAAATGTCTTTTTATTTATTCAGAGAGAGGCACTTCTCGTAATAAAATGTGCTAACCTTTCCTGAATTTACTTCAATTATTCTTTACAAAGTCTTCATTGTTTTTAGTGAATAAATAATCATTATCAAGGGATCATAAGAGTTTTTACACAGTACTATGCCTTGGTTATTAGATCTATTATATATTTTTTTAAAATTAAGGGATAACGACTTTTTGAATCATACTCAATCCATTAGGATTATAAATTAAAACAATTTTCTAAAAACCACATATGTTCCATCAATTCACCATGACAAGGTATGTAAAACAATTATCACATTTCATATCAATAAATTATATTTTTTTCTAAGAATTTTTATTTACACCATATTAATTAATCATTATAATTTTAATGGAATAACAAGGTGATTTCCATTATGAATCTATTATTATATTCCTATGGGATTGTAATAATCCGTGACCATGAAATACAAAAACTAGTGTCATTTTCATGTTAATTTTATTATTCTTCATTTTTATCCCTTCTAATCCATTTTTATTAGCAATAAAAATTTATGTGTTTTTGGTAACACCAAATATAGGTTTTCGAAATCCTATAATTCACAATTTTATAGTTCTTTGTTTAACTCAATCAGTATTAAATAAACCATTGGTACTTTTGAAAATAAATTAAACATGAAACAATGTATATAAATCATGTATAAGACACATAAGAAAATGTGTCATTGTATGCACCTAATGTGAGAGTTATATAAACACCACATTGACGGAGAGATTAATATTTTTATATAACTATATATCTCCATGAAAAATTATGATATTTCATTGCCAATGTATCATACAACATGGAAAATTTCAATCTATTATTTTTTATATAAATTAATTAAATTAAATATCATAACTTATATTTTATTCCAATTATCCTTTTAGATGATCTTATATGGTTTTTTTCATAAAATAATCTACCATTGATTATTTATGTTTTTTGATATTAAAATTCATGGGTTCTAACTTCATAAATTATGCATCCACACAATATTAAATTACCTTATTTTAAAAAACTATATATACATAAAATGTTTTGTAGTATATGGTACTCATAGTTTACTATATAATGAAACAACTTTTTATAACTAAAAATATATTCCCTAATCAATTATATTATTATGGTCATACACTTTTGATTTATTCCTAAAATCATTTTTCATGTGGTTATGACGTTTTAGAGTGGGAATAAATTTTTTATGATATGGTATTTGCTTGGGTGGCATATTATATCCCACTTAATGAGATATCACCTCCATCAATGTGATCCTTTCAATGTTCCACCCCTATTGTTTATTTTATTTGAGATAATACGACTCCTAAAATATTATTATAGGACAATATATTTTTTTCATCCTTAATGAGTATCATTATAAATGTAAAACCCATCAACCTTTATTACATAATGTGGTAAAATTAAAATGATGCCAAAATGTTGGTATTTATCTAATGTTTTAACCATAATTTATGGATGGAATTGATGTAAAAATTAATGTTCCTAAATAGAATGTTTCACACTAACAAAACTGTATTATATATATTTTTATATTTTCAAACTGAATCTTTATACTTTCCACAAGTTTATAAATGTGTATCAAAGACTATATATATTTTTATGACTATCCTAAATAAATAATTTTTTACTTTAAGAATATTTATTAAGGAGAATTCTTTTTCTCCATGCACTAATATTATATATAATATGTTTTATAAAAATATAATTTTGATCAATTTTTTTTAATTTTAGATTACATTTTTTGTCTATCTAGATCTATATTATTATATTTTCTTAATGTTTTATTTCCAATAATGTATTTATTTATTTTAATAATAAGTAAGTTTTTATATGATTATATTGAAATAAATTTTGGTAACCTCATTCCAAAATTTATAGTGATAAAATGCTTTTGATTCTCCGTTTCATATTATTGACATTATTTATAGTTGTAACCCCATGTATTTTATTTTAAAATAAATTCAATTATAAATTTAATACATGTTATCACAAATACATACACCAGTGGGTATGTAACTCTAATGTTGGAAAGTCTATATTCACCGTAGATATATCATTTGAGCAGGTTGTTTTTTAAAATAATTGTGAACCCCCTCTCTTTTACTACTAAAGCTCAATCCCCCTTGGTTTTGAGTCTATGTATAGTTGTTCTATATCATAAGATTCCCAATAGGTTTTTGGATATAGTTTAGGAAAAGAATATTTTAGTGCCTGTTTTACCTATAACATAGACAACTTGTAGTTTGGGTCTCATACTCACACTACTCATTTTAATAAGTACGGATTTGTGAGTGATGTGACTTCATTTAATAATTTAATGTGTTCCGACCTTATAATGAAAAAATATCCCATTTAAAATTTTGCAAAGAGATATTTACCTCATTCATTGTATGATTATAATTTATTATATAGTTATTTTAAATAAAATTAATAGTAATTTATTATATATGTTTGATCAAATTATAACATGAAACTTATATATTGAAATGTTAGAGATTTCAATATTTTTAATAACCATACAAAATTTTTATTCTACTTGTATTATAAATAGAAAAATTTCCATGTTAAATTTGAAACTGAAATTATCTCTAATTTTTTCCCATTAGATTAAAATTTTTAAAATTATTTCACTTATTTATTTACCCGTAATATTAATATAATTACCCATAGAATAATATTTATTATTTGGAAATATAACACTATTGATATATATATGACGACATATTCCCTTAAATTCATTCATTTTTCTATCGATGATGGTCACACTGCCTACATATTCACATTACTGTATTTATTTAATATCAATCCTCACAAAATAAATGTGTTATATGAAATATAATTTTTCTGAAAAAATCTCCCTAGGATAATTAAATATGATTTTAGTTGTATTTACATATGAATTAGACGAATAAATGATGAAAATTGAGTCCTATAAAGCTAAAGGAAATTGATATATTTATGTTATATGAATGTTTAGTTTATATTTAAAATGTTGTAGTTTATTATTTACTTTTCTGAAAAATCTGAATGTGATGGTAATTTTTTTATCATATTAGATGAAGATTTTTCCATGGACCAGTAGTTAGATTCCTTCCATGACATGTATATTAGATTCCTCTAAACTGGTATATTTAATGAATTATATTTAATTTTTGGGATAATAAATCCCACTATATATTACATTCCATTTATATAATTTTACTTATGTTCCCTTATTGACTTTTTTTATTTAATTCGTAGAATATTTCAATGCGTTCATTTTTTATGATTTTGCAAAAATACTTGGACATAAAATTCTCACAGTTTAGCTAAACCAATATTTCACAAATAAAGAGCCTATATTTTACTATCATGTGTGAAATGTTATATGAAGTATTATCTATTTTAATTATTTAATATTCAATAGACACTCTAATACACATATAATTTTCTATGATCAAACCTTATTATGACATATCTAGAATATCTATATAAGTGAAAAGGATTTAAATTAAAATGTTCTATGATAGAAGAACTAAATATGACTATATTAACTCATAATATATTCATGGTTTTATTAAATTTCATGAAATTACTAATTATATATCTATATTTTAATGTTTACATATATAATATTTATGGTTTTATTCTGATATAAATTTAAAAATTGTATAATTTTTTATCAAATATCATTGTAAACAAGGTGGAAAATATTCTTATTGGCCTCAATATTTTAGATATTACTTGTTAATTTATTTATTATTTATTTTTCCAATTTATGCTCCAATTATTGAAATATTATTATGAATTATATGTATCATATAGGTAACGAAAAATGATCATAGATTGTATCGTTTCACTAATTTATTATTCAATGATTCATGGTATATATAGAGGATTTATAATATATTTTTCATTATTTATTCATGTGGATCTCCCCCACATAAGTTAAATTCCACCACATTCTTCCTTGTTCATAGCTATGTTTTTAGTAACTATAAAATGATTTTTAGAACAATTACATCTATAAACATACTTAAAAAATAAATATATAACCTTATCAATATTTATATATTAAGACTATAAACTTAATATATCAATTTTCCATATCATGGAATATTCATCTTGAGTAGGTATATTTATTAAAATATTATATTTGATCAATAAATAGTGATATTTTATATGTGTATCGATGTTATCTCTTAGAATACAATGAACATTAATTTTCATAATGATATTTATTTTTATATTATATTAAATTATAATTTAAATTATCATCAGATATTAAATATTAATAATGTTAATTTGTTTCTTTTTATACTATATTGAATATGACCAATTTACCATTTACATTAATGGCTACTTGTATATTTTTTACTAAACAAGAAGTTTCTTTCTTAAATATTCTATATCACCTAAAATTTTTAGTAACTTTTTTGAAAATATTTCTATTAATCATAGGATTATCATCTAGAAACATGATTTTAAATTTTATTTTCAATTCCATAGTCTCAAAAATATACATATTACTTATGAAAAACCACATATTATTTGATAAAATCAATTATTTATCTAATACTATTATAAAAGTGTTAGTGTATAATTAATCGTATGATTCATTTTTATGTGTTAATGAATATAATAGTCATATAATATAAAATGGTAAAACGTTTAACACAATTTAAAAAATCACTAATATCTCCATTATTAAAATAATAAGCCTCTTTGTATCTCATTTAAGAGTCCATCTCTCATTCATATCACAGTCTATCACTATAATTATTTCCTTATTGAAATACATACAATATGACTTAGGTATTGATCTATGGAGTTTCATATTTATGCCAGTATTGTATCTTTTATTTAATTTTTTCACATAAAGTTTTCTATTATTAGTATATGAAAATTTTATTTACCAATGAGTTGACTAAATTGATCAATTAACCCAATAAATTTTTTATTTTGATAGATAAAATATTTCATAATCATAATGATACAGTTTACCTTAAAATGAAAAAATTTCATATGCTTTATGGTTGTTTGAGTGTGAGATGTTCTATTTCTTCCAACAATACTTTTATAATTAAATATATTTTGAGTTTATCCCTTAATATAGATACTTAATAGATTTAATTTATTCATAATAGTAATTTAAAAAACATACACATTAGAATTTATATTATAATATTGAAATATTATTGATCATTTTATAGTTTCTTATTAAGAGAGGAAAAACACTTATATACATTGAATTAATAATGGATCATGTGGCTTGGAAATTTTGTGGTAATATCTTCTCCTCTACAAAAATCTGTTTTGATATTTTTCTCTCTAATAATTAATTTATTCAACATTAAAGATCTATTATATTTTGGAATTAATTTTCCATCAATGTTATTTTATTAATGAATTATTCAATAAAAATATCATTTTTATGAAGGAAAATTATTATATGTTCTTGTTGAAAGAATGATATTAAGTTATCCACTTTATAATATTATTATTAATTCAAAGGATTTACAATTTTTTTAATATTCATTATAAATATATATTTTAAAAAAATATTTTCTTTATGAATAAAATGTTCCATCCTAACAATACTTAGTAATAAAATATTTTATGTTAGTTGATTTAATTGAATACTGTTTTGTGATATATTTCTCATGTGGCATTATAAGATAATGGTGATCGCATAATTATTTTTTATCGTAGTTATAGTTTCCTTTCCTCTTCCTTATTATGCTTCATATTATAAATTTATGTTTATCACAATAAGATATAAAATTTATAATTTCCTATAGTTGTATATCTTTTTTTATCACAAAATAATTAAATTAATTACATCTCTTATCTAGAATCTAAAAATAGAATATAATAAATTATTTAATTGTAATAGAATATTATGTGTGATTTTTATTAACTATTGTAAATTAATTAAATGTGTGATAATTTCATAAACAGTGGGATTTATATTAGATTTTTGGAAAATCATTGGTGATGTTTTATTTTTTTATAGTAATTGATAATGAGGGAATGGTGTTGGTGATATTAGATTTGATTATAACCATTGGTGATGATGTTCCCGAGGAAATTTTGGATCACATAGAGGGGGGAGGGGTAAAATCGAATATCTCTATTAATTTTTTTGGATTTTCTCCCTTTTATCCCAACCTTTGAAACTAGTTATTTTCTCAATCAACTATTGAATGGGTCCTTAACACATACTCTCATGCATAAATATCAAAGCATATAAGACTCCACACAGGGATGTACAAGGTCATTTATTATAGAACTAATTCTTTTTCATGATGGTTAGTCAGCCCAAAATAGACTAACAAGAAGAAAAATTATTTTCGAAGAATAGTTCATGTGACACCCCAAATAAGTTTCTAACAACTAGTTTTACAACCTATCCACAAATCACAACCTCAAAAATTGGTTATACACCCAAATTATATACTATAAATTAATTAATAGTTACATACGAAAATAAAAAAGAAGAATAAATTTTTGTTGAGTAATAGAATTGAATAATCCTACATCAAGTACCATTCTAAAACTCCTTGAGATAATATACCTCTATGATCCAGTTTTATTAGGATTTATCATATAATATTTCTTTATTATCTTTAACAACAAATTTTATTAAATGGTTTTATCGGTATTTCAACATTGCCCAGATCCTATGTGATTTCTATCTTCCCCCACCATCATGAATACTCATATTTGTCATGTATCCTTCTACTTATATCCTTCTCAGATTCAATATCTATCTTCATCCTTTGATACCATGGTGAATCAAACCCTAATACATATTGCAGAATACTAAACCACATTCTTATTCATCCACACACAACTTTTATATGTAAAGAATTTAAGTTGAACATTCTTCTAAATATATAATTTATGGAAAAGATAAAAAAGTCACACCCAAAAGTGATTATCTATTTCTAAAAGTAAAAAAATATTCTATCTTCAATCCTATACACATATCATGATAGAAAACATATTAAAATGATCGAGATTATGGGGATGGATTATTTCAAAAAAATCATCCTTATTTATTAAATTTATAGTTATGTAAACTCCATGATCTTCACACTTCTTTAAAATAGTTAAAAAAATGTGTCTTGTATTCTCAGATCAAATGGTAGTTAAATCCTGTTACAGATATCCCATATTTGTTCAATTTTGAAATTCATTTAAATCAACATATAATTTCGTTCTTTTAATTTGATCAAAATATCCACATGTATGGATGATCATAGTATCAAAACTTCTTCTATGACATAGTGATCATATTAAATGCCATATTGTATCCCTTGATTTGACATTCCTTAATTGTATAATGAATCATAAAAAATTGATTTATCATTATATCTAAAATATATGGATATAAATTTAGAATTATTATTTGATTTTATTATTTATATATTTTGAATATTTCTCATTCTCCACTTTTGTGAAATATTATATTTTTATAAGGAAAAAATTGAAGGAGGACTGCATTATCATACAAGGTTCATAATTCTCTTATATGTTATAAAAATTCGACATGTCATATGATATTTTTCTTTCAAAATTTACAAAAAAACTCCAATATCATACCATCACGAAAAAACTAATATCCATAAATAAATTCGATTATGTGTTCGAAACATCACAAATGTTATTCCCATGTATATGAATTCCCTATTCCAATTTTTAAAAATAGTCTTAAAGTGTAAAATATCATACACTATTATTATACATAGGATAATACCACATATATTTCATTAATCTTAAGCTAAAATCGAATAAATAACATAAATGTTTTGAAATATCATATGTTATATGTCAATTTACAATAAATGTTTTTCATACATAAAATATTCATATAGGTTTCAAAAAATATCCTATGAAAAATAAAATACAATACTCTTATGTGAAATCTCATAAGAATAAGATAAATCCAATTTTGAAGTTTCATCCATTACACTCTTATTCCATACATCACTGATGTAATTCTAGTGTCTGCTTAAATCACCCTGATACCAATTCATACATATTAAAAACACTTCCCAAATGACATATATAAATTTACATAAATTTCCCTACACATTTCTTGATTTACATAGATATTAATACATCAATACTCACATTTAATGTTATAATTTTTAAGTAATTATTCAATGATTTTTTAAATATATTCATGATTTATATCTAAGAAACATCATTAAATAGCTTTTAAATTTAACATGGATGTACCTTTTAATTATCATAGATTCTCAAAATAACACATTGAAATCCTGTCAGCATCATGGTAAACTTCTTTATTAAAAAAAACAAAATATATCTAATGTGCATAACAATATATCCCTTTTTATGTTATTTCAAATAACAACTAGAATTTTCTATTTTAATATATGAACATATCATTCTACACCAGTTTGAAAAAAAATTAAAAAATATAATCATTTATCCTTATCAATTTTTTCATCTTTTATAGATGTTGAAACACAGCTTCATCTTCCCCAACATTAATTTAGAATAATATCTTGATACATTTTTTTAGGTAATGATAGAACTACATGGTTTTTATAGGAATGTGACATTAGTTAGTCCACTCATTCTATAAATGGAGAAATCTACTGTAGAAAAAAGAGGTATTTATTCAAAAAAATCATGATTATCTATTAACATCTCATCATGTTGTACCATGATCAATCATTATCATTTATCAAATTATGGGTTGTATTAAAATAGTTATGTTATGAGATATTTAATCATGATATTTTTAATAAAAACATTAATATTTTTACTTTCATGAAATTTGAATCCCACTTTTTATTAATTATTCATCATCACAAACCCAAATAATAATCATATTTTATTGATTTTAATATAAGATCATAAGTATAAGTGAGTACATAAATTTTGATTTTCATGCGGATTTTGTAGAAATCCTATATTTTATTAATTCACATTGATTATGATGTCTTGAATAATAAATATTAGGTTTCATTACCTAGGGAGATGCACTCACATTCATAATCGATAGTGATTGAAATAGACCCTAAAAAGTAACTTCTGTGTTGTCCAGAATTGACGGCTTCATTACTACCCTTCAATTACCTTCATGTTAGAACAAATAAAAAAATAAAATGGTATAAGGAGGGAACATATTAATTCCTTATAAGAGACAATATTATTTATAGTTTCCCCTCAACCTAATCTATTATTTCATTCCACACTCAAAACATATTCTATTATAAATAACATCATAGGATTCTATTATCATCTATTTACATTGACTTGGTATTCTATGAAAAAACTTTATTCACATAATATATCAAGGAAACCTCATTTAATTTTTCATGAATCATCTATCTCATCATTTATTCATGGTTTAATAGTATATTTGTGCAACTTTTCATATCTATTCTATCCACCCCACATCTTTCACACTACTTTTCTTAAACATTCAAGTTACATGAAGCTGAATTCTCATGAATTTATGGCTCTTCATATGAACTCAATTTATTACATTTATTAGTTCCATTGTTCTAAAATTATATATTTATTATCTACTTCAAAAACATCCAACACTATTAGTAATTTATTCTTGATGTTCTCATCCACTTTATGATTCACAAAAGTCATTTTTCATGTGTTAACAAAATATTAATTTCTATATTTTCATTGGGAACATTAACCTAATTCAGAACAAATGTAACTTCTCCTAGACACTTAGTCATACATATCTAAATATTATAAACAATTTTCAATAAATTTTACATACTTCATATATACATTTAAAATCCATTTTTTGGGTGTATATTGGATGGTCTATTGAACATGGATTTAAGTATTTGTTATTATTGCCTCATTTTATTGCCATAGTTTCCCCTAAGTTCATGTATCATCATAAGAAATTATATGTAATTCTAAAATGAGTTTATTTTTTTCCATACATCCCATATCTCTAGAAATAACCTCTGAATATTTTCATACATTTTGATTATTAATCTGTACAATTTTTTTTCTTTATTCCTTATGTTTAGCATTATTTTTCTTAAGTATTAAATAAATAAATTTAATTTTATTACCATCTATTTATATGGATGTATTAATCTAATTTCTATTAGTTCATGCCCCATTATATTTTCTCTTTAATCCCTTGTTATTTGAATTTTTTTTAAATTGATTAGAAAAATATTTTCCATATTCTCTTGGAACATTATTCTCATCAACATGAGAACATTATCAATTCAAATTATTGGATTTATTGAAATAATTTATAATATTATTTCTATTATTTTTGGGATTCAATATAGATTTTTTGTGTCTTGGATAGATCTTCAACCTTTTAAGCTAGTTTCCCATCAATATAACCTATTATTTTCAAAAGCATATCCAAACTCATTATGTTCTTATTAATGTCATTCAAATTTGTTTATTTTTATCATACACTTCATTTTAGCTCTATTTTTTTGTTTCCGTTCACTAGTTTTATCTTTCCATTAAGAGGATGTATTTTTTCTCATGATTTTATTCTAAATTGTGTTTTAGAATCTATTCTATCTTAGTTTCTTCTTCATTATCATTATTAATACTTTTTGAATAATATAAATTATCCATGTGTTAAATAAAATTTAATTTATCTTCTGAAAGAATTTATAATGGGGAATTTATTAACTTATTCATTCTCATCAAATGAGTCTTCCTAATATTTGAATTACTATTATTCTTATTATACTATATCTATTTTCTAAACTCCTTACCATTCATATTTGAATTTTTATTACCCACCTTATTCTTTGGATAGCCATAGGGAAAATGTAAAATAACATTGTAATTATAGAATATTGGTTGTTTTTTCCTTTTCTATTCAAATTTTCATTTACAAAACACTTTTAATGAATAGAATTATTATTTTTGAAATAATAATCATAATCTTAATCATTAAAAAACAACAATTTTTCAAGTTGTAATTATTAGATTTCCAATTTATGAAATCCATAGAATCCATCAAATATTTTTCTGCTTTTTGAAATCCAGCACCTTTGTCAATTCATATTCTGCATGAACATAATGAATTTCATCTAGGTAAAGGTATTCCCTTTCCTCTAATGGTGATACCTTATGATCAAATATATTCAATTAATTTCTCATAAAAGTCATTAAAATTATAGAATCATATAAATTATAACCAAAACATAAAATATTACTATCTCATTCCCCCTAGTTAAGTATTCAAAATATTCTCTTAATATTACATTTTTATATCTTTAATCCTCTTCCCCAAAGCCTAAAAGTTTTCTTCATTACCTTAAATACAACATTCATAATTTCTTCTCAAATTTTCCAATATCTCATTACCCATTTAATGTCCCATGAATTGTTTATAGAACAATTTTAAAAGGGACATCAAAAATACATTTTAAGCCTTAACACTATTATTTAAATTTATATTATAAAGAATATTTATAATATATTCCCCATTAGATGGTGTGAAGTCCACTGTTTCATCATCTTGAACATCATTTCTTATCGATAAAAGGTAGGGTAGATTCATATTTATCTGGTTGTGATAATTATTTCCATAAAAATTATTGATAAATAAAGTTTGTATATTGTTTATATAGTTTGTCCTCTATAAATTAATAGATCACAAAGGGTAATTTTTTTACCTATACCAATTGATGTACACATGGATTGGTTGGATCCCTTAGAGGGGGATAGCTGAATGGGTGATATCTTTTTCTATTTTTGAGTAACTCACTTTCATCACAACTACTATGACAGGTTAGGGTCACAATCTAATATCCAATGGTTATCTCGACCTAGATTTCATGAATGTAGATAAATGAACAAAAAATATACATAATTATTTAGATGGTTTTTACTTAAGTACATACTCTGTCATATTCTTTAAATTCCCCAACACATATTAAATATTTTCAATATAGTTGGTTAAAAAAATAGTTATTTAGAGAGCCTAATAGAATTTTTTGTAATTGTGTATACATACCAACCACAAATCTTCTCTTTAACAAAAGGTTATAGATGAAAATTATACACTACTCTTCATTGAGTGGTTAGTCACCCAATTCAAAAGATCCTTTAATTTTGATTTAAAAATATAAATTCCAAAATATTATATAATGTTGATTGTATGTATCCTTCATGTTATAAACCATCGTGATCTTATAAGGTCATGTTTTGTAATACCCTGGAATTCCATGATTTTTTTTGAAAATTAAATGGGATTATTTTGAGACCAGGATCTGTGATGGGACGTGATTACAAGGCCTATATTGGTTGGAATTTATTATCAATATATTTATAGTGTTCATTAAATTTTCATGCTTATAGATTTTTCTAACATTTATCGTGCCCAGATCAAAAAACAGAGGGCACCATTGAACATAGAGCATCAGGATTTTCTTTTGAAGGGCTTAACATGGACCTGAATTGGTTAAGGGAAAATTTTAATTTTCAAATGTTTTAAGGATAAATAAAATAAATATAAAAAGTTAATTTCATATGAAATTGTTTTGATACAACACATAGATGAAGTGAATTTTTCTATCTAGGAATGAAGCCTCATTATGATGTTCCAACACAAAATAATAGAAACATTGTTTCATAAATGAAATATCTAAAGGTATAGGCACACCATAATATAAACACGAAAACACATTTTTAACATTTAATAGGATAATAAGAATTAGAGATCAGAGATTTATCTTGAAAATCCCTTTGAATCTATTGAGGAAAACCATGGACAAACAACGAATGACAAACACCGATAGCCAACAACATTGATCACCCATCCTCTTCAAGTGATCTTTCCATTGAGGATAGATCAAGGAATTTCGTGGATGGATCACCTTCATCAATGAATCCTTCCACTGATCAAACCCATTCTCTAGGTATGGGTTTATTTATAGAGATTTTATTTCCCATTACTTATTTCAAAAATAACGAATGCAGACCAACAAATAAAAAAGTTGATCCAAGTGTAATTTGTTCTTATTGGAATGGGGTTTTCATGCGATGATAGATGGGAAATTAGATACCTGTTAGTTTCTTAATCCTCCTTCAAACCAATTTGTGAATTCTATCATAGAGGGATTGAGTAGACAAGAACAGGTCTGAAATCCATATGGTGTGGGCATTTTATGTTCTTCAGGACGGAGCCCCCGAATCGACGGTGAGGAAACATTGAACTTGTAGGAGTGAATAAAACGATCCAAGGATAACAAAGGCACTTGTGGGTCAAGAAATGGACCACCATAGTATGTATGGTGTCCTAGGGAATGAACCACGGGCACATGACATAGGCCAGAGGTGGTTATCCCCATTAGCGTACTAAGGTAGAAGATTCTGTGGCTAGTGGGGGCCATAGTGGTGTAGGGGGTGGCACCGGTCAGCCTTCGCGTCAAGGGGAGTATAACATGGGATAGGTCTTAGTGTGTGAAACCATGTGTGCTATATCAACCACATGTGGAGGGAGGGGGCTGGCCTCATCCGGACACATGGCTGCGCAAACCGAACTCTAGATGGACGTCGGTGTTGGACCCAAGTCAGCACACCGATTTGGCCTAGGATAATAGAATAAGATATGTCACTAGACGGATGGGCTGGAGAAGAATCGGACCCCAAATATGGGCATGGCCTGACGGGAAACTGGGCTTCTCGGCAGCCTGGCTTGTGAGAACCTGTCTGACTATGTTGTACAGGACTAGATGAGAACCAGATCACTAGGTGACCCAGGGGGGATGGACCCAAGACCAAACCATGTCGGGTCCAGTAAGTCCCAATGGACCTTTCCACTAGGCCAGGCCGAACAGGGTTAGCGCTCCAACCAAGATGATTCGTGTCAGCAAAAACGGGTCAGATCATACGGGCCCCCCATTCTTGGTAGGTCGGGTTGATTCCACCAAGTCAGACTAGGCCCGGACGCAACCAAACCCTGTTTACTAAAATAGAAATATCATTCAGACCAGCTCCCTGATTGATGTGTTGTCTACTGCGTTAGGACCCTAGATCCGAGATTTTTCTTTTGGGTATACTCAAATTGTGTTTTAATGGAATTTTATATGCGTCCAATGGATTGAGGGGTAGATTCTATTAGAATAAATCGCATTAGAGAGGTGGAATCCTTCGACTAGATCTGACATGAAGGATATGACGAATGAGACCTCAGTAGTCCATTAGATGAGGGTTCCACAAACGACTAGTAGCCAAGTGGAACTCAGTGGTCTAGTATGTGAGCTGACCTATATAGTCCACTAGAGGATTGGACCTCAGTAGTCCCATAGGGGAGTTGACCTCAGTATTCCAATAGCTAAGAAAACCTTAGCGAATCATCATTTATGATTCCCTAAGTATTAAAATACGGTATAACTTTGTTATAGATAAGCTCACATTATATATATTGATATATACCTGGTCTGAGCAATACTTTCTTTGTAGCCCTTCATTGTGTTCTTGATTTGTGGTATTTCTTTGCGGTCTTTTATCTTGGTTTAGGGTACCTACTGAGTATTGTGTTACTCTCCCATGAATGGGCTTCACCAGCATGTGTCGTGTCTCATGTATGTGATGGAATCTACAACTGAGACCTTGGTTTTCCATGACCATGTGGTGCTCAATGCGATGGAAGGGACATGCGTACTTCTATGGCTATAGTAAGCTACCCTTCACCTACCCTTCAGGTAGGATCCTGAGTGGATGGACCAAGGAAGTAGTATTTTCCTTCATGGTTTTGGGATTTAATTTAATCCCTTTTTTTTGTAATATACTCGGAGTTGTAATCTAGGTGATGATTATGGTTTACTTTGTGTTTACTTTTTTTAGTTTGAGTTTTTTCTTTTTTATAGGTTTAAAAGAAAATACATTACCTTTTTGGGATATTCCGACTCAATGCTAGTATCCATCCTTTGGAATATGAACGGAGGGCTTGGGGTAGTCACGACATGGGTCCTCAGGGATAGGTTGAGACCAAGTGGTATCGGAGCGGTGGTCGGTTCTACCATAAGAACTAAGAATCATTAAATTTTTGTGGGGAAATAGTGTTATGTGTATATTGTTCATTTTTTAGGCCATGGTGTCAATTGTTGGTGTGGCGGCTAATATATCCATAAACTAGGACCCCGAATTTTTCTTTCCAACTCGGTTCGTGAAAAATATATTTTCATGCATCTTTGAATGTTTTATATTGATCTTTATGAGCTAGATATAGATCAACATGTGTAATATATTAATTTTGATTCATCTTGATCTCTTTAAAGATGTGTCCCCTCAACCAGCCAGCAAGGATTCCAGTGAATGACCACGAGGATAGTCCACAGAGTGACGAGGCCTTAGTATATGTGTTCTTACACGATATGGTACCTCCAGAATACATATCAATGATACCTCCTCTAGTTATTAAATAGTTACTACCTGAAAAATTGTAAGAGGATTCATGTAGGCACAGTTCCTTACAGGAGTTACTGAGTCAGAGACCTCCTAGGTTTAGGAGAGAGATAGATCTTGAGGTCGATGAAGATTGGATAGAGGTATTTTCACGAGTCTTCTACATAGTGAGGATGTCACTCGACAAGATGATAGTTATTGGTGTGATACTTCTATAGGGTTCGGCTAGGAGATGGTGAAATTTGATCATCTAGACGCATGAGGAGGCGACCCTCACCTGGTCTGACATTGAGCAACAATTAAAGGAGGAGTTCTTCCCCATGACATTATGGTCATTGTGCATACATGAGCTACTTAATCTATATCAGGGAAGCCTAACAGTGTCTGAGTACTCTATGTTGTATAAATTCCTCTTCCATTACCTTTTTGATATAGTATGCGACCCTTTATTCAGGGCCCAGAACATTGAGCAGGGACTTGGATGGGAGATCCGGGCATCAATTATTTCTATCAGCATCCCTATGCATGCTGTGGTGCTGGAGAAAGCTCAACTAGTAGAGAGAATTCTCATAGAGTCGACACTGCTAGTTGAAAAAACCATCAAGCGATAGGTGGATTGGTGATTGTGGAGGGAAAACGACAGATGACATAGAGGCCCAAATAGTCCTAAACATTTAGAGTATAACCACAAGACTCATGGTTAGCAGTACGAGGCTCTCGTGGCCGAGGGAGTCATAAGAGGAGTATAGTATTCTATGCATGTGGAGGATAGTGTAGGAAGGCTTAAGATTCCCTTACTAACCATGCAGAGGGCTGAAAACGGTCGAGGGACCACCAAGGTAGTGGCAAAGACCAAAATAGGGAGGTCCACCTGGAGGCATATGTAGAAGATGAGCGGGATGAGCAGTGGGAAATGGGATAATATATGATTAACTACCAAAAATACCCCTATGTGGTCCACCAAGTGTTCCAGGAGATGGTGGAATAGGGACAACTCAGCTTCAGGAAATCCTAGACTACTGTTCCGAAATCCCATAGATTATATGTTGTATTATCTATGTATTATGAACTTTATATGAAGTTATTATAGAAACTGGTTCTAGTCATTATTTCATTATCGAAGACCATTTTTAGAGCTTAGAGATTCCTATGGAGCCGTTGGCTCGATCCTTACAATTAGAGACTTCTATAGGAAGGGATTCAACAATAACACACTGGTGCCAACAGTCTGATCTTACTGAAGGAGGTGAGAGCTTCAGCTATGATCTCCAAGTAGCAGAGTTGTGTCCTTACAACATCATTCTAGGTATATAATGGAGATCAATAGTTTATGATGAGATTATCTATTTTAGGGGCACAATGTGATGTGTCCATGGATATGCGAACCGATATTCTTTTTTTGGTGTCAAGGAAAATAGAGTAGTATGGGATGTACTCGCATATGGTAGGGTGCATCTCATCACTCATCAGTTGTCTAGAATGACCCTCGTTGTAGTGGATGTGACATGTACATGGTTTCCAATAGTGGTGGATGAGTACGAGGACTTATTTTCTGAGTATTTTCCTGAACTACCACCTTGTATAGAGGTACACTTCTGTACTGATCTATACCATGAGATCACATCGATATCTACACCTAAATATTGGAGGGATTCCACATAGATATAAGAGATGAGGCTATAGTTGGAGGACATGAAGATAAAGGGGTTCGTATGGCCCATAACTTCACCATGGGATTCTCTGTTTTTGTATTCCAAGAAGGAAGAAGGAAGCATGAGCTTATGCGAGGAATTTCAGAACCTTAACTTGGTGACTATTATGAAAATGTATCCTCTATAGAGGATTGATTACCTTTTTGGTCAGATGATTGAGTGAGATGGTTCTTGAAGATAGGCCTCAAATTAGGAAAACACTAGCTTCGAGTATGAGATGAGGACATCTCAAAGAAGGCTTCTAGATGTCTCTACGACCACTATCAATACATAGTTATTCTATTTGGCATAACAAATTCCCCTGCAGTATTCATTGGACTCATGAACAAGAACTTCCAACTGTACATAGACCAGTTTGTAGCGGTCTTCATTGATGGTATCTTAGTGTACTCAATGTAGGAGGAGGAGAACTTGACACACTATAGAATGGTTATGGGCACATTATGAGAGCATGAGTTTTACAAAAATCTCTGGATGTATGAGTTACTCATACAAATGTTCCACATCCTATGACATGCCATCTTAGATACTGGAGTTGCGGAGGATCTTGTGATGATCGAGGTGGTGCTTTCTTGGGAGACACCCAAGAGAAATACCACTGTTTGAAGTTTCATTGGGACGTATAGGTACTATCATAGGTTAGTATGCAAATTATCTAGAGTGGAAGTACCCATGATTTCATTAATGAGGAAGTGAATACCCTTTATGTCTATATAATAATTCCAGAAGAGCATTTAGTAGGTGAGGTAGAGGTTGACGAGTGCTCATATCTTAAGGATACTAGAGTAGGGGGTCGACTACAAGGTGTTTTTTGCTTCATCTGGAACCGATCTTTGTTATGTGCTGATGCAATAGAATGAAACTACTGATTATGTCTTATGAAAATTGCTAACGCATGAGCAGAACTATATGACTCAAGACCTTGAGTTGGAAGTAGTAGTCTTCACACTGAAGATGTGCGACACTACCTTATGGTCGAACAATTAATCATCTTCTCTAACCACAACTGTCACTTGTATATCTATTCTCAGAAAAATATGAATTTGAGAAAATGACATTGGATAGTGTTCCTTCTGGGTAATCAATTTGAGATAGTCTATACTCCTATAAAGGAGAACGTGTCAGCAGATGCGCTTAGTATAAGATCGAGTAAACTGATACTAAATGAGGCATCATAGAAGTTTTCCTCACTTTAGATATCATTTGTGCATAGAGAGGAGAAAAATTATCTTCATTTAAAAGTAGTTTCCCCTAGACTCTTAAAACAAGTAAGTGATGAAAAACACATACATGTCAGCAGAAAGACTACACATTCACATATATCAACAAAGCATTCCCCTGAAGGATACATGAATGGTAGGGATAACATCTTCGTTTTAAATGGATGCATTGTAGTACTAGTAGTGTTTCAGGAAGTGGTGTTGAGGGAGTTACATACATCCCATTGGGTGGTACATATTGGTGTGGTGAAGATGTACTATGACATCCAACATTAGTAAATGTGGCTGGGTATAAAGAAGGTTGTGGCAGAGTTTGTCAGGGGATGACTCACTTGTCAGAAATTAAAGGTTGAGCACTAGGTTCCAACCTGTTTGACACAACACCTTGAGGTACCTGAATGGACGTATGATGAGATATTTATGGACTTCGTGTTGAGTTTACCCAATACGTCTACCGGGAATGATACCATCTGGATTACATAGACTTACTCACAAAGGTGTACCACCTCCTACCCTTTCAAGATCAAGGTTTAGTAGAGAGTTTGGGACATCTTTATGTTTAGGAGATAGTTTGACTCAATGGAGTCTCATCTACAATAGTATCATATTTTTATTCATGATTTACATCCCAATTGTAGAAGGGATTCCATGTGGAGTTTGGGGCTCAGTTTAGCTTGAGCATAACCTTTCATCCATAGACAGTTGGTAAAAACAAGTAGAATATACAGTCCTTAGAGGACACACTTAGTGCTTTTGTTCCTGATTTTGGTCATAGTTGGGAGAACCACCTACCATTGATAGAGTTTTCATTCAACAAAATCTACAACTCCACCATCAATATGAAACCATTCAAGGAACTATATGGATGAACTTGTAGGTCACTGTTATGCTAGAAAAAGCCTTGGGAGTCAAAACTAATGAGTCGAAAGATGGTTAAGGCTACCAGAGAGAAGGTGCTGGTCATCCAATAGAGGATGAAGATTGTACAAAACTGTCAAAAGTTCAATCATGATAGGAGATAGAGACTCTTGGAGTTTGAGTAGGGAGACCACATATTTCATTGAGCCTCTCATCGGAGAGGGATACTGAGATTTGGGAGGGGCGACATGTTAACTCTCAGGTTCATTAGAAATTTCCTGATACTACATAGAGTGGGAGATGTGGAAAACCACTTGGATCCACTGCTGTAGTTAGAGAAGATTCACAACTTCTTATATGTATCCCCACTGAGGGGATACATGAATACCACTTCTCACATCACCAACCACAATGAGATGGAGATTGAAAATTGGGAGACATTCATAGAGTACTGGGTAGATACAGAGGATGGAGAGGATAAGATCCTTAGTGGATGTTCAATTACATTACACAGAAATCTCTACGAGAGAACGTGGGAGCGGGTGGCCCAGAATCATGCTCAGTACCACCCATTTGTTTATTTGGACCTTTTTTTGGTATATAAGAACATTTATCTGTAATGGTGAGGGTAATTTAATACCGAATAATTCAATGTAACATTTTTTTAAAATTAAATGGGAATATTTTGAGAACAGACTCTATGAGGGTACACAATTTTGAGTCCTGGAGTTACTGGAATGTATTTTTAAAATATTTATAATGTTCATTAAATTATAGTATAAGTGGGGATTTTCAAACTTTTAAACCGATGATAGGATAAAAAATCTAATTCCACTGTTGAACTCAAAGCACCAAGATTCTCCTAGGAATTGATTAACCTCGACTGATGTAGGTTGAGGAAAAAATTTAGTTTTGGGACTTTTTAAGAAATAATAAAATATACTGAAAATTTTAATTTCATTTGAAGTTTTTTCTCATAAATGCATCGATGAGCAGTCTATTTCATTCCAAGAATGAAGATGCATAATGATGCTACAACACAAAATAAATGAAATGATGTTTCATAAATAAAACTATGTAAAGATGGTGACTTAGAATAACCGATATTCTACAATTCATTTTCTCTATTTAATAGGACAACAAGAATCAGTGATTAGAGATTTATCTTGAAAATCACGCTATATAACTTGTGGTTCAACCTTGAAGAATGAAGAATGATGAACAACGATGGCCATCGATTTGAGAACCCCCTACTCATTGAGAGATAACATCTTCGATGAGGGATATATGACTTTCATGCACAAATTGCCTTCATGGATGGATCCTTCCTCAAATCAAACCAACTCTCCAAGAAGGGGTTTATTCATTGAGATTTTATTTTATGTTCCCTCTTTCCAAAACAATGACAACGAACCATCCCAATGACATGCTTATTTGTAGGCCATTTTTTCTTGCAGGAATGATTTTTTCATGAGGGAGAGATGGAAAATTACATCCATGTTAGATACGTAAACCTCCTTTAAACCACTTCACGAATTCTAACGTAGATGGATTGGTTCGACAATAATAAGGGCCAGATCCATCTATTGTGGATGTTCATATCTTCTTCTTGACTGAATCCCAGGATCGGGAGTGAGGAAACATTTAACCTATAGTAGTGACAGAAATGATACCAGGATCCCAGGGGAGCTTGTAGGTCGGAATAAGGACCACTAAAGAAAGTCATATGGCCTGCAAAAGGAACCATCCGAGGATTTGGCGACGGATGGCGGTATCCCGTTGTGGAATCCATTGGTAGAAGGTGGCACACCCTGGTGGCATGCCGAGGCAGTGGCCAGTGGGAGCCTCGATGATGTTGTGTAGTGGCACTAGTCAGGCGCCACATCAAGGGGGAATCCAGCGTGGCCGATCATGACATGTGATAGAACATAGTCCACGATAGTCCCCGTGCGTAGGGAGACATCAACCTCAACCAGTTGTGAGGCTGCACGAACAAGATGCCAGTCCAGTGTCAAGGATGGACCCAACCTGGCCCGATGTTGTGGGATGGGCATGTGGGGAAACCGAACTGTTGTCCTACTTGGTTGGTCAAAATATCATTGAATAGGTTGGAATGGATTAGCTTTGAACTATGTCGTTGGGAAACTCAGCGAGCTGGACCCACGACCTAATTGAGATGGGTCCATCAAAGCCTAATGGGCTCAAACAATGGGCCAAGACAGACCGGGTCTGCCCAGAACCAACCATTTCAGGTCGGGTCATCAGAAATGGGTTGGACTAGGCGGGACCCTCGTCTGGGTTGGTTGGGTCGCTCTAACGATTTTGGAATTGGATAAGACCCAACCGAACCCTATTTACTAAAACAAAAATACCATTCAGATCGAGCATCCGACTGATGCACCGTCTATGGAGTTTGGAACCTTGTGATGATACGGTCCATTGGGTATACCATAAGTGTGTTTTCCTGGTAGTCGAGATACAATCAATGAATTGAGAAGAGGATTCTCCTGGAATCAAGTGCACTGAAGAGTGCGAATCATATGGCTTAATGTTCCATGAAGTATATGATGGCCGAGTTTACAATGGTCAAGTAGCCAAGAAGACATCTATGGTCTAGTAAAAGAATGGACCACATTTGTTCTGTAGCTGAGCAGACATAAATGGTCCAATATATGAGCGGACCTCAGTAGTCTATTAGCAGAGTAGACCTCTAAAATCCATTAGCCAAGAGAACCTCAGTGAATCATCAGGGACGAATCACTCAACGGTACAAGATTATTGAGTTTTGAGAATGATAGTCTTACTATCTATACCTTGAGTAATAACTGGTGTGAGATGTATTTTCTTTGTGGTCTTTCTTTTTGTTCTTCAATTGTGGTCTTTTCATGGTGGTTTGGGGTTCTTATTTAGTATTGTTTTATTCACTATTTCATATGATTCTCCTGCATGTGTCGTGTCTCATATATGCGATCAAATCTTCAATGGAGACCTTGGTGGTCTAGGACTAGGTAGTGATCAGTGGGATGGGATTTACCTGCGTACTTCTACGGCTACAGAAATCTACCCTTCACATTCCATTTAGGTAGGGTGTCGAGAGGATGGACTGTGGTAGTTATATTTTTCATTGTGGTATTAGGCTTGTATTCTAGCCCCATTGTATTTTCATTTTTTCATTATAATCTCAGTAGTTGTCTTAGTGAAAATTGTGGTTTACTTTGGGTTTACTCTCCACAGATTGATCTTTGATTGGATTTATAGGTTTAATGATAAATGACTTCCCTTTCTGTGATATTCCTACTTGATGCTAATTGCTAGCCCCTGGAATATGGATGTCAGGCTTGGGGTAGTCACAGAACATGGCCTGGATGATGGGTTGTGACATATTTTCTTCTGTATTAATTCTCTATGATATTCCATAGTTGGTATTATTTTACTATTCTATAAGTACTAATACTTTCTCTCGATCCTATGTGATCTGAAACATCCTAAACCTTAACAAATACTATGTTGTACCAAGTTTACACCTCTTGAGATCCTACTAATCATGGATCTTCTTCTCGCTCATGTGATACAATGAGGTATGATGGGTATAATACTCCCCTCTGAATATAGTACAACATAATTCTTCCTCACACCTATACCTTATATATTTACACTAATCAATTTGAATATTTTTATCAATTTTTCACTTAAGTAAAAGTACATAAAAAATGGAATTATGATAACTACAGTTTCCCAATGTGGACTATATTTTCTAGTATGAATCCTAAATACAATAGTATTATAATAGACTCTTTAAAAGGTGAATGATTATGGGGATAAAAAATTTAAAAAAATCCTCCATAATTATTCCAATTATTGGATTGAAATCACTATTATCTTCCAACTACTTTAATGTTGGTGAAAAACCATTTCATACCTTCACACCTCAAATACTTTTTCAATACTCATCGAGATATGCACTATTTTTTATTTTTAAAATCATTTAAAAACTCCAAAAAAATCTATTTGTTCTAATTTCATTATAATATCTATATACCTAGAATCACATAGTACTATTACATGTTCTGTGGTGTGGATATTATCTCATATGAATCAACTTATCCCTAAGATGGTTCTTCCTTAATCTCTAATTGATTCAAGACAAACTAATTAATATTAATTTTTTAATTCTGTAAATAATTGTCCACAATCCAAGTCTAATAAATATTTTCCTTTATTAAAATAATTTATTAATAATATTCATCATTCCTAAATTTTAGGGATTCACTTATTTTTCAAACGTAAAAATTATATGACATCTAAAATATCATATGAGATTCATAATAATTTTAAGACATATAAAAAATTCATTCACCATTAGGTATTTTCATTTAATAAATTACGAAAAACTCATATAATAAGGGAACATCAAATATCCTCCATGTTAATCGATTAACATATCTTGAGTAAAATTCAAACACACAACTCCCTCATAGATGAATTGAAATTTCAATTTTTTCTAAAAATCCAAATGTGTGTCGAATATTATACTCACTTGTTCCATATAGGATAAATTAAATGGAAATTATTCAAACTCTAGCTGACACAATCAAAATATCATATTGGTTCTTAGAATGTCATATTTCTTATGATAGTTTCCATTTAAAAATATTTGTATACTAAAAATAAATATAGGATTCACAAATTATCCTAGAAGAGAGAAAATATATTTCCCACATGTGAATTATCTTTCACATAAGATAAATCCATTTTTAAAATTTCTACTTTGACACTAAAAATTTAGAGTTCACTATAATATGTTTATGGACTCTCTAAACCATTCAAATAACTCTACATAAATATTAAAAAAAATTAAAAAATATTATTCTTGTATACCTACATCATTATAAACAGTGCTTTATTTCTTGTATTGATCAACAAATCAATCATCCCATTTTACATAAATCTTTTTAAATAAGATTTCATATTGACTCCAATTTTTCCATGATTGATCTATAAGAAACAAATTTATATAACATTACCACATAACATGAAAATATCTCTGAAATTTGATAGATACTAAAAAAATATTGAAATATTCTCAACACCAAGGTAGCCTTTGTGAAAACACACGTACAAACAGAATATTCTATATAAAATTATATATTATTCTAAAATTAAATTAATAACAATTAATTAAAGAGAATAATTATATTTATTTTTATATATTCATTAAAATGTTTTTCAAATTATCCAATAACTTTGATAGGCTAAAGATAGAACTAAATCCAATTTTAATCATAAAAACTATATTTTTTGAAATAGTAAAAATGCCTCCATTTAATAGAGAACCTTCATTAAAAAATAATTTTGAAAAATTTACAAATTTTCATTTTCAAAAGAAACATAGTTTTTAGAATTGGATTATTACAATTATCTTAGAAGAAAATTTTGGTATTTTTTGTCGAAGATTCATTTTTTAATGAATAGTGAAAAATACAAAAATCATTATTTGAAAACTACTATTTCAAATAATTTATTTTAATAGTAAACTAATATTTTATATTATTTTTAAATAATAATTCGATCCATTATACATCAATAAATTAAATTTATTTCATTGGAATCAATTTCACAATGAAATTGGATATGAATACATTTCAAAGTTTTGAACTTGTCACATTAAAAAGGTGCTTTTTTGTGGTGTCTATGGGGTTAATTTTGAATTTAATTTATCCAATAATGTGAGTTTAATTGGGTAAAATGGAATCCATATTTTCACATCATATGGTAAAAATTATGTTGTATGGTCAATTTCAATTTATGAATAATAAAATATACAAAATCATTACAAAATTTAATGGATGGTTGAGATATTTCTCACCCATAACTAGACTCTTAAATAATAATTATCATCAAAATTCGTGGAAATTATGTCCAAATTCATTTGTATTTATTTGAAAATAAATTTATCATTATTTAAATCACATAACCTACCCTCTTCCCATGTAAAAATACCACTTTTCTCCACCCCACTTAAACTGAAAAGACTTGAAGCTCTTGAAATATCTTCCCAAAACTCTACCCCTCATGATCCCAAAGTCCTATTTCTAATGGAATTACTAAAATACCTAACCTAAGGTTATCAATCATCTCTCAAATAGGTGATATTAAATATTTAATGTTCTCAATGTACCTCTCTTAATATATTTTCTTCTTCTATTTTCTACCAAACTATCTTCCTATCACGTCATCAAATTTAAAGAATCCTGTAAATAGTATAATTTATATTTATAGAGGAATAAATAATATCCATATCAATTATCATGATCTCTTATTCAAATAAATGAAACCATTTTTTAAATTATGTTGGTTTATCATCTATGTGAATAATGATATTTCATCTTCCATTTCCTCCACCATGGTTTGTCATAAAATAGTATTTATTGTTAAATAAGATTTAAATTGGAATATTATAACCTATTTCATGTTATATAACTAATATACACTAATAATATTAAATAATAAAAACTCATTTGTGATGTTTAGAAAAAACACCAAAAAAATTATTATTAATGTTTTATCTATTGAGTCATCCTCATGTAAGAAATAAAAATGATACATGGGATAACAAAAAAATATAGATGTTAATTAACACAATTTTATTAGTCTTTTTGATTTGTAAATACATTTTAGAGGAACAGCCATTATTTAACATAAGTAATCTAGACAATGAAACTATAAAAAGAAACACTCACAACAATGAAAATACTGAAATATTATTAATGAATGAGTCATCTTATGCTATAAAATCATAACATAAAGTTATATAAATATGAATATAGTTCATTAATGTGTTAATGAAATTATTTAAACCATTATATATTATGTTTTTTCTTTTTTTAATGAATTGTAATGCAAGTTATGTAAATTATTAACCAAATTTAAATTCTTTGGGTTAAACTTCATCTTATATGATAATGTATCTATATGATTATGTTTGAAATGAATTTTTAATATGTTAGGTCTCATTTTAAATTGATTTATATGATATTCTAGTGAATAATATTAATCTATTAATTTGATTTATGCTCACATAAATGATATGATACTTGTAAAAGACATTATTTTAAAAATAATCATTTATGATTACTTTTTTTAATTATTATTATTATAAATATGGAATGTACATATTTTCATTATTTCACGTCTCTTTATAATTTTAAATAATAATTTACATGTTTTCACGGGTACATTGAAATAAATTATTTTTTCTTACATGTGTAGTTCTTCAAAATGAGTTATTTCAAAATGAAGAGTTCATTTTATTTACTGAGTTCTTTTATTAACATATATTTCATGATTTATGTCTATGTTATGGTTCATGGGAAATTTTTATAATGAGGGGTTGTTACATGTTAAACCATTAATGGGTGGTTACTTAATAAACCTGTAATAGATGATTATGCAATTAACCAATGACAGGTGGTTTCAGGATAAACAAGCACATATGGTTACATGATAACCACCAATATATTGGGTAATCTAGGGTTTGTGGTTGTCCCTATTAGTTACTTAACTTTTAAGAGTGAAATGTAAAATTATGTCCCAAGTAGCATTAATCTATTTTAGTTGTTTTCTAATGAGGTTTTTTAAAAATTTCATGTTTTTTAAATAAGAATATATTTTTTTGATATATTATTCATTTTTATGAATTAAAATTATTGTTTTATGATTTTTTTATATTTCAGTAGAATAATTTTTTCCATACATTTATTTTCTTTACTGATCTTTCTTTCTAATTTTTCATTTTTTAAAAAATCATAAAATTTAAGGGAGAATAATGACAAGGATTAGAACAAGGGGAAAATTGTGTATATTGAGCATAGAAAGAAACAATGTTTTATTTAAAAAATAATTGATTTGTGAAAAATGGATATTGAATAGAAGATTATATTATTAGTATTTGATTTTTTATATGTGATTCATGAACTTACTAACTAAAACTATAAACTAAAAATATCCTTGGAAATTTTTTAATGATAATTTTCGTAAAAAATAAATAGAATATGTAATGTTAAAGGTTGGTTCCTTATACTTGGTGTTAGAGTAATAATTAAAATTACATTAGTGGTTAGTATAATTTTAATATAAATTATATAAATTATATTTATATTATTCATATATTGAAATTATATAGAATTTGAATATTTCAATTTTTCTTCATTTAATATATGTCTATTCAAAATGTTTTTCTGTAGAGGAAATAAGGAATATATGGTGGAAAGGAATCATATGGAAAATAGCCTTCCAAATAAACGTCCAAAGATGATTAAAATTAGAACATAAGAGTTTGATGTAGTGATAGATCAGTTAAGACAAGTTATAAATGGTTTTGGTATCTATGAAAGAAAGAATCTATATCAACCTTATAAGAATATGTTTGTAGTGGAGCATTTTATGAAGACCTATCCTCAAGATTTAATTGGAACCTCAAATCTAGATGTAATTGAAGGATGTATCAACTCTCCAGAAAATATATATGAATTAGTGGGGTATTAGGAATTTCAAAATTTGACACTCTATATTTACCATTTTGAAGGGTAATTCGATTGATGGTGGTCTGTGGTTTATAATACCAGATAAAAATACGATATGGTTGTTTTGGAAAGGGATGATTTTAAGAATATTTTTCTAGAAATGTATTCTCTTAAGGCTGTTTGACATAGAATGAAGAAAAATTACGAAGAACTAATATAGATGTATGAAGATTCTATTGATACATATGAATCTAGGTTTATAAGACATGCTAGATATGTACTTGATTTTTTTCAGGACATTGATTGTAATATTAATAGATTTTACTCTAGTTTGAAACCAATTTTATGTAGATATTTGGTATAATGGGAGTTTGAAATCTATAATAAATTTGTGTGTTCTGATGAAAAAGATTATATTCTATTTATTGAAAATTATGTGCATCGTGATTCCATGAATAATAAGTTCCTAGGTTGGAAAATATTGTGGATGAATTCGTCAATTAAATTTGGAGGTAATAAAATTAAATTCCATACTTATGAATAGTGTGGAATGAATCATCCTAGGTAATGTCTATCAAAATATAGGAATTATTTATGATATGGAATGGTTGAAGACATGGATTATGACTGTATGTATAATGAGTAGAGACATAATAAAAAGCATAAGGTACGATGATTTAAATGCAATTAGTGGGACATTATGCTCATACGTGTCAAAATTTAGTCACTCAAGGTGATGTTATCAATCTCAAAAACACAATGGTGTTGAATTTCTTTCTACTAATATATTTGATGTTGGACAATCAAATGTATTTCTTAATAGTATGTTACTTGTTTGTTAATATAATTCAAATACCTTGTATGATTTTCAATCATAACATTCAGTAATTTCTGAGAAATTTCAAAGAATATAGGTAATGTCAGATAAAAAATGTGTGATATAAAATTTGGGGAAAAAAATAGGTGGTCTTATTAATGAAACTGAAATTTATATGAATCTTATTATTATTATTAGTGAAATTTGTAGGACGCCGGTACACCCTGAGATGGGAGGGCTGAATTAGGGTGTTTTCTTTTTTCTTTTAAACAAAAATATGTATTTCACAAGTATATAAGAACTTTTTAAACCACCTTGATGGAAGCCTGTAGAAAACCCACAATCTCATGAAAAAAGACAACACAATAATTTTACATGATTCACCAGTAATGTCATGTTGAATATAGATATTTTGACAGAGTATCAGTCGTACCTAAATGTACAAATAAAAACTACTTTTGGACTAAAAATTTCATAAATATAACTATGTTCTATGAACAATTCCATTATTATATTTTTACCAATTACACACTACCTTCTATAGGACACTTCCATTGAAACCCCTTATCTCAATTATTTTGGTGAATTCTTACTCAGTTTAAGGACATGAATGATGATTCAATAGACTCACATTTAAGTCTTCTTATCTGAAAATAAATGAGACTCTTTTTCCACTAGAGTTCTGAATTTATGCAGTAGAAATCACTGATCAAAAAATCCATATATTCAACAACTAATAGTATTAAAACTCATCACTTACACGCAATACCTACACTAGTGTACATGTTTTGGGATTTTACTGAAATATTTCTTCAACATTACCTTTATATTTTACAAAAACAACCCATGAGTTTCACTTGGTCTTAATAGTAATAAGGAATACCCTATGTGAAATATTTAAAACACAAAACTAATGTTCACATAACTCTTTGACATCGAATAAGTATCAAATATTCTTTAGAAATGTTACTTGGGATGTAGGGGTGGACACATATTTATAGGCCTAGAAAACCATATTATTAATTTTCTTTTGTTCCTTCTCCCACACGAATAAGAATTATTACGACATTTTATTTTTAATGTATTCTCTACTTGGCCAATTTCATCTTTTGTATGAAGTTAACAAAATTTTTTTATTTTGAAGTACTAATCATGAATCTCCACTTACACGTAACTCAATTTTGACGTCGTATTTGGAACATAAGATACATACATTCAATTATAGAATTTGTGAATTGGTTATTCCGTTTAAATATTTTGACGTGATGATCCTAAAATATAACAGTTAAACAATATTCAGATTCATTTTCATAATTTCACACAATATCCATTTCCAAAAACACCGTTCTCTATTCTTTAACTTTTGGACCAAAAAAATTGGAAAAGACTAGGAAACAACAACACATTGATAATTGTTGTAATCCTAAACCATTAGATAACTTTCCTGGAAAACACACTAGTCAACCCAGTTTGTATTGAAAATAAACACAAAAAATACTTTTTTTCTTGAAATGTAATGTATTGGTTCTAAGAAAATGTTATTTCTTACATGTCTTGTTGATATACCAATATATGAGTTTGATATTATATTGGGTATGGATTAGATTTCAGTATTTTATGCTATGATATATTGAGGAGAAAATAAATCCTTGTCTAATGATTTAATGCATATAATAATATATCAAGTGGTCGAGAAATTTATTACAAATGGTAGTGAATGTTAGTTAGATCATGTTATTTAAAAATATATAACTTTTCAGATTAGTGATATGCAGATTATAAATGAATAAATTGATGTTTTTTCTAATAAATTTTTTTGTTTTATTCTTGATTGAGAGGTTCAGCTTATAGTTGAATTAGTCCATGTTACAAAGCATATTTCTAAACCATCTAATAAAATAGAACAAGTATTAATTTTTGTTCTATAAAATAACTTAAAATAATTGATAGATAATGTTTTTATTCAACATAGAACCTCTCTAAGGGGTTCTCATATTTTTAAAAAAATAAATATAGTTCAATGAGACATTTAATTGATTATGTATCCTCGAATAATATCACTTTTAAGAGAATATAACCTTTACCTCATAATGATGATTATTTTTATCATATTCCAGAAGTGATGTATTTTTTAATGATTGATCTTAGGTTGGGGTACCATTATCCTAATTTAAAGGTGTTTGAAATTATGAAAACAACATCCCAGACTAGATATGGGCATTACGAGTTTTAATTATTCACATTGGGAAAAAAATTCCCCTTCTATGTTTATCTATCATATAAATAGATACTATCATGAGTAATTAATTAAGTTAGATGTTGTTATTATTAATTATATTTTTTATTCAATAACTTATTAGGATTATAAAAAACATCTAAGGACTATTTTGGAAATGCTTAAAAAGAATATATATAGGGAATTTATCAAATTTGTATTGCGGTTACAATTGATTTCTTTTATTTGGAAAATTAAATGTAATGATGGATTTGTTATTGATATTTCTAAAACAAATATTGTTCAAGAACAGGTGAGACCCAAAAATGTTACTGATATTCATAGATTTCATGGATTATTAGGATATTACAGATATTTTATTCAAAATATTTCATGACTATCAAACCCAGTGACTATGTTAACAAAAAATTTTTAATTTTTTTTGTTTGGAAATTAATGTGATGATTATTTTCAGTAAATTAAAATAGTATTTGTAAATGTTCCAGTTTTATCCCTTCACTCATGGAATCATTATTTTTTTATCTATAGTGATTAATTATTTAAGTGTCTAGGTTTAATTATGATGTATAATGTTCAGGAAATTTATTATTTTATGCAGTAATTAAAACATTAGGAGAAAATGTATCATAAAGATTATTTGCAATTAGATGTTGTGGTTTTTTCGTTTAAAAATTGGTATCACCACTTATATTGATCAAATATTGAAATATATAATATTCATAAAATATTAAATTATATATTTACACATAAAAATTTGAACATGAGGTAGAGATGATTTCTAAAATTTATTAAACATTATGACTTCACAATCAATTAACATCATAGAAAATCATACAATGTGGTTGATTCCTTGAGTGGAAAACATCATGCATCATTAACCATGTTACATTTTGACAATGAACATTTGGTGAATGAAATGAGTAATTTTTTATTAGATGTTAAGGATGTTGTGACTTCCTATGTTTAATCTCGGATTATAGTGAAATTGTATCTATAAGATAAAATTAATGAAGATCACAAGGATGACCATAACTTATAGAAAATATAGGGTTGGTTAAATAGGGAATTTTTCCTAAATTTAATATTGATAAAGATTTTGTTATGATATCTGGGAAGATATTACATAAGTCTTGTGATTCAGATTTGAATAAATATTTATTATATGAATTTTATTGTTATCATTTTTTAGTTTATCTTGTAAGAACTAAGATGAATAAAGACTTCTGAAAGTTTTTTAGGTGGGATGGTATACAAAATATATAGTTGATTTTTTGAAAATATGGATATCATTTAAATTGGTAAATTATGAATAATGGTTAACAAAGGGAATGATTCATCATTTTCCAATACCATAGTGAAAATGGGGAAATATGTCAATTTATTTTGAAGTGTTATAATAAAAGACTACTCAAGGTACCAATTTGATTTGTGTTATAATTTATCGACTGAAAAAATCTACATATTTACTTCTCATTTCATATTATATAACTTTAGATCATTTTTATCGACATTATATTATGGATATAGTTACGTTATATGGAGTGAATATATGCATTGTATCTGAACATGATCACAGGTTGACATCAATTTTATGCAACAAATTATAAATGTCATTGGGAACTAAATTAAATTTCATAACTTCTTTTCATCCTAAATCAGATGGGAAGTCTTTGGAATTAATTCAGACTATGGAAGATATGGTCCATACTTGTTTAATGGGTTATCATATGTGTTTTGATCAACATTGTTCTTTAGGTTAGTATTCTTATAATGATATTTTTTATTCTAGTACAAAGATGGCACCTTTTGTAGTATTATATGGAAATCCATGTCAAAGGACATATTTTTGGGATGATGTAGGATAAAATAATTTTTTGGAACAATAATTGAAATATAAAATGGTTCAAAAAGTGATGATAATTCACCATAACATTTTTTCAACTCAGAGCAGAATGAAAAGTTATTCAAATAATTGGAGGTATGTTAATTATTTCAGGGTAGCTGATCATTTCATTCTCATTGTATCTCTACAAAAATGTGTGATGCATTTTTGGTAAAATGGGGAAGTTGAGTCCACTTTTAATGTAATCCTTCGAAAACCTTGAAAAAGTTTTATCAGTTACCAACTAAATGGATATTTCTTTAAACTTATCCTAGGTACCAATTTTTTATCATGTTTCTATGTAATGAAATTATGTTTCAGATTCATCTCATGTTTTTATCCCTAAAGTAGTTCAGTTGGAATGGAACATTTTATATGGGGAAAAACCTATTCAGATTCATGATAATAGATATAAATTATTGTGGAAGAAGGTAATCCATGAGGTTAATGTTTTATGAAAAGAAGATTTGGTTGAAGAGGAAACATGTGAAACCAAAATTTATTTGAGGTAAAAATATACCCACTTGATTATTAAGTGAATAAATTTGTGAGAATAAATTATCCAAATGCGTGGGAGAATGTTAGAACCCAGGTACCAATATATTATTATTTTTAAATAAATTATTATTATTAAATAAAATTTATCACTATTAGTTAAATATATTAATTTAATTTATATGTATAAATTAATGAAATTTTCTTTAAATTCATTCAAAAAGATTCATATTCTTAGGATAATAATAAATCCAATTTGAGGCATAAAATCAATATTTTTGTATAATGAAATTTCGTGCCATTTAATAGTTATCATATATTAAAAATAAAAATTGGGATGTTAATAAATATTATTTTTTAATATAAACATCATTTTTAAAATAATAATAACAAAATTATCATAGAGTGAAATTTAGGTATTTTTTGGAAAATATTCATTTTTTTATGAATAATGAAAAAGAAAAAAAATTATTTGAAAACATATATTTAAAATAATTTACTTAATCCATTAAATTGTATTATAAATTGTTTTTAAAGTATAAATTGTTAAATACCAGATAAATAAATCCAACTTACTTCATTGGAATCAGTTTCATAATGAAATTGGATAAAAAAATCCAAAATCCTAACCATTTCAATTTTAAAACTAACTTTTCCTTATATCTATGTGTTTAATATTAAATATAATTTTTCAAAATATTTGAATTGAATTCACTAAAATGGATTTTTTATTTTTTATAATAAGTTATAAAATAGGAATTGATGTTAATTTATTTTTAGTCATAATCCTTTTGTGACAAAAACAAATTATTTACCACGTTATACATAAAAAAATAAATGAGTTAAAGTTAATTGGGTTAAGGATTAGGATACCAAAAAATAAAAAATTTAATGTTTTAACGATGTATTTATAAACCCTAAAAACCCATTAGATGTTATTTTTTCATCCGATGTTGTGTTAATTAATGTCACGTCAATGTGGTGAGATTTAAATAAAAAATATCTATATTTTATTCACATAAAACTATCTCTCTTAAAGTATAAATACCACTCCTCACTACCCCACTATGAATCGAAATCCATGAATATTATCAAATGTTCACCAAAACATATCCAATACACTATCCCCATATCCTTGTGATTCTATACTTACCAAAAAACCAAATCCATGGTCCTCAAGAATCTCTCAAGAATGTGATATTTAAGTGGTAATTTTCTCAAACTACCTCTCTAAATTTATTTCCTTATTCTATTTTATCCCAATATCTATCACCTATAAAGGCATTATAAGTTTATAATAATGTAAATTATGATTTTTTATCTTTATAATTAAATATATAAAATACTTTCATTTATAATCTATTTTTATTCAAAAAAATGAAAATATTTTCCAAATTATGCTGGTTATCATCTCTGTGAATATTGATTTTTCATTTTCAATTACCGAAAATGTGAATGGTCATAAATATATAATTATAGTTAAATAATATTTAGTCAATTATATTACAACCAACTTCATGTTTTGTATCTACTATACACATTGTATAATACAATACGAAACTAGTTTGAGATGTTCTGAAAATCTAAAAAAACAAAATATATATTATTAACATTTTATCTAATGAAAAATCCTCATGTAAAAAATAATAATTATATATGGGATAAAAAATAGCTCATGGATTTTATTATTACTACTTAATTTCATGTTTAGAGTTGTAAATATATTTTCACGAATATCCATAATTTTTCACGAGTAAAACCAACCATGAATCCTTCAAATGAAAATACCTAAAACAATGAAAATAATAAAATATTATAAATTAATGGGTCATAATATGGTATAAATTGATCACATTAGGTAATATAGATATTAATATAGTTCCTTAATTTGTTAATAACATTATTTTAACCATTATATAATAGTATTGTTCATGATTAAAGGAACACGAACTTGAGGTATGGGAACTCTTAGACCAATTTCCATTCTTTGGGACAAATTTCAACATCATTCACAATGTTTTAAAAGATTAGATTAAAAATTAATACTGAATATTTTATAGTTTATATACGTTAATTTTATTTTTATTTAAATATAATACACATAATAAATTAATTTTATTTAAGCTCACTTCAATGGAATTGTACTTATAAAGGACTATCTTTTAAAAATCCTCTATTAACATTCATCTTTTAAAAATAATGTCTTTATTATAGACATTTCATGGAATAATTTCTTGATTTCATATCCTTTTAAATTTTTTAATCTTACCAGAAATGTGTACATGGTTAATTTCTAAAAAAATTATTTCCTTCTTATGTGTGATTTTCTATAAGTTGATATATTTCAATGTAAACAGTTTATTTTCTTCAAAGAGTGACTTTTTGATACAATATTACAGGATTAATTATCATTTTATTGTTCTTGGTAATTGATTATAATAATGGGTGGTAACATGATAAGCCAATGATGGGTGGTTACATGATTAAACCATCAAATATGTATACATGATAAGCCAATAATGGGTGGTTCTGTGATGAACCAAGGACGAGTGGTTTTGTGATAACCTCCAATTATTTGGGTGTTATGGTGTTGGAGGATAAGCATATTAGTCATTAAATTTGTAAAAGATAAATTTAAAACTACATCTATAGTTACCCAAATATGTTTAAAATGTTTTATATTTAGTTCGTATTAAATGTTATTGATATTATAAAGGTATTATATTATTCTTTTTACAAAAATTATTGATTTTTTATGAATATAAATGCATGTTTTTATTAATTTTTTTAAATATTTTTATTAGAAAATCATTTTATCTTACATTATATCCCTTAATATAAATTTTTTTAAAGTATAGGTTTCAAAAAAATATAAATATTTAAGGGATAAAGAATAAGAGGATAAGATAATGGGGAAAAGTTTGAAGATTGAGCATAAAGGAAACCATGTTTTATATTAAAAAGTTTTGTTTTGTTAAAAAATTGATATTGAGAAGATGCATATAATTTCCAATATTTGAGTTGTTATGTGTGATTCATGACTAAATTCTATAAAAATATAAAAACAAAATATAAATAGAAATGTAATAATAATAATTATAGTATAAAATGAATATAATATCTAATATTTAAGGTTTCTTCCTTACATCATTACTTATTGAAAATAAATAAAATAGGTCTATTGGTCACAAAATTTGTTTACAGAATGAGGTTTACAAGATATTGAGGATTAAATAGATTTAATAACATAGTTTATGATATGATGTATTGAAGTGTGATCCATCTTTTAGGGCTCAGTAAGATTGAATGATTTAGAATTCATTACATGGAGATTAAGATAAATTAAGATGAACATCAAATATGTTGATTTGAGAATTTTTGACACTATAATACCAAGATATAAAGATCAATGATATTTGATATTCCAATTAAATTATAGTCATGTTATATAAATTCTCATGTATTGAAAATTAATCATCTAGAGAATAACATGAAGAAATTTGGTTACAAAATCATTCTACATGTCTTGGACCATGCTGTGATGAATTTATCTAATGAATTTTAATTATAGAAATTTATGTGTTGATAAATAAAAGAATTTTTTGGTTTTAATTTCATTTTACAGTTCAATATCTGGTAAATAACATTTCATGTCAAATCCGTAGTGGAAATCATGTTTTCTATATTGGAATATCAATCATGGTAGATGTTTTTTTAGAAATGGGGACTAGAAGGACACAACAATATGGTGATATGAATTTTGAGATTATGAAATACCTATAATTTATGATAAATCCATCTATATGACCACTGAAATAATTGGTGTCTCTTATATTGAATTTAATTGTTTCTTCCAAGAATAATAAATATGGGAAGCAATTTTTATCATTTCTATATAGATTTTAATTGTGTGTTTTGAATGTAAATGTGTAAAATAGGACACCACTCTATGAGTTTTGGAAATATTGGGAGGGTTCAAAGGTGATAGTGGTAAATAAGTTAGTATCATTATAGAAAATTTAATTATGAAAACACCACACTATATAAGTTGTGATGGTTAGTTTAAAAAATCCCTATTTAAAAAATTAAGGACCTCTAGGGGAATTTTGGGTAGCTCTAGCTGTTTTGTGTAGTGGGATTATAATAATGAGGAGAAACATGTGTGGTAAGTAAGAGGTTAGTGGGCAATTTTACTAACTAAAATCCAAAAACGTAAATTCTTAAACATCACCAAAGTATGGTGTTGGAAAATTATAGAATTAAAATTTAGAAAAAATAATCTAGATTTAATTCAATCGATTTCAAGATATGAATCAAACATTAATGATCCAACACAATCCAATGGTAATTATTTTTTATATGATGGTCTAAAGATCATAATAGAAGGAGAGAAATATATGGGCAGACATATTTAATAATTGAATATTACATATTATTATATAAATATTCGATACATAACATTACGATCCACACTATATTCATATTGGTTTTGAGTAATTGAAAACATTGATTCATAAAAAACCATCTCATAAGAGATCTAAATCATCTATCACTTACTTCACCATAATTCTAACCCTTCCAAGATGTATAATATTAAAAATAATTATTTATATCATTGGGATGGTAAATATATGAATGGGTGAGATTAGACGCCATGTATGGGTAAACAAGTTAGATATCAATCACAAATTATACATAACAAGAGAATATGTATATGATACCATTATCATAACATTAAAAAATGATATAACTTTAATATACTAGATCATAATATTGAGTCATAGAATAAATATTGGATTTTTATAAGATATTAATAATAATGGAATAAAAGAACGTATTTCCCGAGACCCTAATATTATCATAAGATAAAAGGTATTGTAATATAGATAAGAATATAATATCAATTATATAGTTTAGTGACACTGCCAATACTATCATGGTGTATTAGGTTTACGCCCCATTACATCATATCTGTTGTCATGTTACTCTCCCAAGACTATCATAGTGGATACATACCACCAAAGAACAATGTTCCCTCCCCATTCTAGTATTCAGTATCTTATGAAAAAACCATCCTTACACAATGAATTTGAAGAATATATAATACTATTATCACCCATTACATAATTAAAAACATTTATATGTGTGCCAAAATATCATAATAAATTCATTATATCATTACCCATTTAATGAAAAATGGGTTTTATAATCATTTCCCCATTTCATTATAGAATAGAACATAGAAAATGAATGGACTTCATAATAATATTATCATCAACATAAAAATACATATTGATAAATAAAAAGGATGGTTTCCTTGGATCGCATCCCTAATAAATCTTATGTATCAAAAAAATCATTTATCATAGATGAAAATATCCATTAAATTGTAACTATACCATTTTCATGATGAAAATACCCTTTTCTTTTTGAAATCACTTCTTCAAAATAAAAAAAATTCCAAAATATTATGAAAGAAATTTATTTAAAAAATTTGTAATGTTATAAATGCTGATTTAAAGAATTTATTGGTCATTATGGAAATAAATTTCATTCATTACATGTATATTAAAATAATGATTTCTATCAATTTTTTTATGAAAATAAAGAAGTACATCATCTGGAAAATGATTATAGGATTATTTTGTACTATTTATTTAAATTAAATCAACTATATAAATTAATTTAATAACTCATAGGATAATAGTAACAATATTATTGATTCATTTTTAGAAAAATTGAACATGAAATAAAATGGAGTTCCAACCAATTAGTTAAATAGAAGTTTTTCATTAAAAAAATATTTTTGTATATTTATTTCTTAAATATAAGAAGTTTTATGAAAGTAATGAAATATGTGAAAAAAAAATTAAAATGAAATAAATTTTTATTCAATAATGTTTGGAAATAAAATATTTAGTTTGATGTGTGTTACACGCTAGACCATGCTTTTATCCAACAGAAATTTAAAAATAATAATATTATTTAAAATTATAGTTATTACCTAGATATTAGAATACAATGTATGAATTTGATTAAATAACATCAAAAAATATGTATAGTAAAAAAATTTATTGGATATATTTTTATTAGAAATAAAATAAGTATCATTTTGGAGAATAAAATGTTGTCTAAAAAATAATATTTTTTCTTAAAGACGGTTTAATCATTCTTGGAGAACATAATTTAAAATTAATGTTTCCAAATGTAGAATTTTTATATGAAAAAATAAATAATATTTCTTATATCTTAATACCAGAAAAAAATTTGTTGAATTTTTCATATTCTTTAGAAAAGTGTCACTTTTTGTAAATAGTGAAAAATATGGAATATTAATTGAAAACTACAACTTTTTTAATGTTGTTCAAAATTTTAACATATAGTTTTAATTTTTTTAATATAAAAATAGTTAAATTATAAATCCATTAATTAATTTTATGTCATTATTATTATTTTACTATTGATTATTTATATAAAAATATATTATTATGTTGAACATTTTCACATTAAAACCCTGATTTTTCCAAACATCTACATGATTAATTTTAAAATAAATTCTTCTGAATATATGATATTTATTTGGAAAAATGTATTTCATATTTGGAATAATAATAATTTATATTATATAATAAGTGAAATTAAAATTTCATAAAAAATATTTAGTCATAGCAGTTAAAATTAATTACATTTATTAAGTTAAAAAGTGTATACTTAGTGGTTAAACTATAATGATATGAGTGGAAATGATCTATAATACTATAAATTATGTAATTAGTGATTATATTTAAACTATTTCCACCATAGTGTCTATATATTTCATATTTATTACAACATTTATTTGAATATGTCTCATATAATACGTTAAGTAATGAAAAAGAAAAAAATATTGTTTTTAAACATTGAATATCTATAATTATTTAGTGTAGAAAAAAACAAAAAAATTTAAATTAGAAAATATATTTTTTAGATAGAAATTTTTTTTTCTTCATTATAATTATATATTTTTAAATTTTAAATTTTTATTTGTTATATAAAATGTTTATGAAATTCCAGTGAAAAATTATTTAGAAAATAATTAACTAAAATAATTGACACTAGAAATATTAAAAGTGATGTAAGTTGAATAAATTATTTTCGCCCATTTAATTTGAATATTGACATATCATTTTACCTAGTTTTTAACTAATTTGAATCATGTTCCATATTTGACATTATATTTTTTAAAATTTAAATTCAATGAATAATTTCAGAATTTACATTAATTCTACTTCATAATAAATGATATTTTCTTAATTGTTTAATATTTAATAAGAATTCAATACTCTAAAATGTGATTTTAAAATTTTAATAAATATATAATATAGTCCATTAATGGGAAAATTTATCTTTTATAATGAACATATTGAGCCATAAATAGTTAAACCATTGTTTGAGTGGTTAGGGTTAAAATTGTTTTTTTCCATGATACATGTACCACATTAAAATATTATTACCCAAAAAATGGATTTTTTTTATAAATAATATAACATATTAAGTATCAGTGGGTAGAAATTTTATAATATGTATCTCTTTAATTAACACTTATTGGAAAAATTACATATATTAGAAAAATATTTACATTGGTGAAAATAAAACTAGTAAAAATATGGAATCATAGATATTATGAAAAAGAAGTTTAAAACATGTGTTTTATTAATATATGGAACATTTTATCCACCATATAATACCTTTAAACGTTTTATTATAAATTTTGGATCTACATTAGACCATATTGTTCTCCTAATAGTGAAAACATTTGATTATTTACATGAGTTCAACTCTTGATCAATTATAATAGAGAAATCACTTGACTAAGTTATTCACAAATCTAAATCCATATAGATCGTCCCAAAACATCCCAAATAACTCATTAAAATAAATATACTCATACTAAAAGCCTTATTTTACTTTTATATCTATCCTATGAAGATTTTAGTGAAAACCAAATAGAGATACACAAAGAAGAGGTATTGTTTTTCAAAAAGTGTCTTCATTTTATTTCTTCTCCACCTCCTTATATATTTATTATACATTGATTATATAACAAAATAAATATATTAAATAATAATTAATGTTTCTATAATAATTTTGCGATGTAAAAACATATCAACTTCAATCAAATGGGTTGCAAAATCATCATTCTTATGTACAATAGACTATAGGCTTGTAAACTCAATATTAGGTATGATGAAAGATCTAAAGAATAATTACAATAAATATAACATATTTATACATATATATTAATTATAACATATATACATCCCTATAATTCCTTAGGATTTATGATAATGTCGCTCATGTGTATAGTGTACTATCGAATCACGAAGTGATGTGATTTATCTTTCACTAATGCATTAAGTGGATGGTGATAAAGATAATGTTAATGATTATTTATGATTTACATGACATAATTATGATATTAATTTAAAATTTCACATTAGCTAAGTATAACATATTTTATTTTATTTTGTTCCTTTTCACTAACATAAATATGATCACATCGTTCATGTTCGTGTGGACTACTTCCTTCATGAATAAATACATCACTCTTTTCTTAACCACATAACATAGATGAAATATATATGTATATAATAATTTATAAATGATATTATGATCATTTTTATAGTTAAAATATTTTTTACTCATTCCAAAATAGTATATGAGAAATGGAAATGTTACTCATGTGTATGTGTGACCCACTGTCTTCATGATAGTGGCATACATCATTTTTCATAGACAATATTCTAGATTGGTTTTAAAAGAACCATCGGTGTAAATGTATGATAATTATGTTATGATTATTATTTTTTCATCATATAAATATATAATACATGTAGGAAATAGATCCTTCATAATGAAATTCACATATGAAAACATGGCAAATAACACCTGAAATAATGAAAATAATGAAATATTATTAAAAAAGGTTACTGAATTGTTATATGTAGATAATATATGATGTCATAAATATTATTATGATTAAGTTTTAAATATATAAATTCATTAAAACCATTATGTTGGAGGTTATAAAATATAAAACAATATGGAATTGTTTGGAAAGTGATTTTGTTTGAATTTACATTCTATTCATAATTATTTGTTATTATAAAAAAATCACTATTATGTGGTGTATATACCTCAAAATTGACATGTAATACCATTATTATTTAATAATTCATGTTACTTTACATTAAAATTTTAATTATTCACCCAATACTATTTGAATTGAAAACTATCATGTGATAATATTTTTTATGAAATCTCACTTTCATTGGTGATTGTTATCTTATTTTATTAAATCACTTTTTTGTAATCATTTTTGATTGGGAATTAAATTTATATTAAGTGTCCATATTAATTCTAAATATATATGATTATTTCATAAAACATATTCCATTTTTACATATGGTGTTTACTTTGAATTTTATTTGATTGACTAAGGAAATATTGATCTTCTGTATCTTTTACAAAATATGATTTTTTTATAAAAAACATTTTTTACGGATTAAGTATATTATTCAATACATAAATAATTATATTTACATGAAATAAATGGGATTTAGAATACATAATATAATACCCTCAATTCATAGGTATTCTCATGTGAAGTCTTTGTTTTCCAAATGAAATGGTGTTTTACCTAGTATGTTTTAAACTGTCTGGGGGTAGATCTTGTCAGTAGTTGTTTTCAAGTGACTAAAAAGTGATGTACATTTATTAATCATTGCCTACATTTAGAATTATGTGTTTACTATCAAGGATATTACAACTATTACATCATTTGTGGATGAATTTCATTGTTATTTAATGATTAAATGTCATGTTATTTCACTTAATTACCTTTCCATATTAATTATTCTTTATCTATTAATGATGTAAAGTTATTTATGTGGGATGGTTATTCAGTTTTTTACCTTTCCATATTGACTATAATTATCGATTCATTATTTCAACCAATTTCTTTATCCCTTATTGTTCATTTTAGAGAACCCTTATTTATATTCATTTCCCCAAGATAAGAAAATTAATTCTTCGAATGACTTTCAAGGTTGCTGAGTTTTTATTTTTGTTATGGTGTATTTTCTTTTACCAGTGTCAAATGGCTATCATGTATTTGTCAAGTTTTCATAAAATAAAAAACCTATAAATCTATTGGAATTTTAATCTTTTATCTATAATAATGTAAAACATTAAGGCACATGCTCCGAGCTACTCGGGTCGGGGTCATTAAAGTCGATATTAGAGAGTGTTTAGTTGAAACCTTGGAAACTAGATTTACGAAATCATAGAATATAAAACATAACCATAATTAATAATTTTAGGAAAATAATATAATAAATTCATAGTTTTTTGGTAAGTAATATATTTTGTGGGTGTTACTAGATAAACATCCATGTATGGATAAGTAGATGTAGTTCTAGAAAAAAGGTGACAAATGGTAATAACTCTAAAAAAGGCATGATAGAATTGACCTGAGCATTACCTTGTTTGCAATAATGGGGTATACTATGGAAAATATTTTGACACTCATGGAGGATATTCTTAGTACAATTCATGTTTTATTTTCAACCCATTACAAAGTATTTTGAAAAGAGATATACAGTAAGAAACGATGTTTATGATTATGAAATTACTATGGCATACATTTTAAAATATATGATAATATTCATGAGTATACATTATTTTTCCAATTGATATTATCTAATATAATGTATGTAATAATTTTGAAATTGTTCCTTGAATATGGATTGGTAATTACATTAATTTACACAATTCAAATGTTGTGTATGATTATTTATTTGATGGATTTAAACCAATATATCAAAGGAAAATAGACTCAAAAACATTCTCATTATTTTAGGGCATTATATCATGTGTTAAAAAAGATAATAAATAATACTTGACATATTATGAATTCAGAGGGAGGAATGAGAACAAAAGGATTTTTTGGGAAAATATGAAACAAAAAATCAAGGAAAGATATATTTTCCCACATCTGTTAAATGTGGAAACAAACTCCTTTGTACTTTCATAAAAGGAATGGTAATTTTATACCATTTTGGATAGAAAGTTCATCATGCTTTTTATTGGATGCTTAATTAACATTTTCCAATATATAATGGTCCAACATCAATGATATGGTACACTATAAAAATAAATATCTTAAACATTGAAAGAATATACTTAAAAATAGTCAAATATATCACGGTAAGGTTTACTATATAACCACATATGAAGAAGAATGAAGAATATTCTTGTGTTTAGTTTCTATAATTATAGAATTATAGTGTTATATTAGTGATGTACAGGTTATAAGAATTGTGAAATGTGTAAGTATTATTTAATAGTATTTTCTATAAAATATTTGAAAACCATATATTTAAATGGTATTGATGACCATGAAAAATAATTTTCTATAATGTTTATCTTCTTGAAAAACACATGATTAAGGAACGATAATATGTTCAAGATTTTTAGATAACATTTTTTTGATAAATAGACCATTGATATGTATAAGGTAAATTGGATAGAACTTACTACTATGAACATAATTAATTAATTATTTATAATGTGTTTTATTATATCTTTAATCGAGTTTTTAAAAAATATATTATGAAATGAATATATCTAATAAAATGATTATTATATAAGTATTAAATAATAGTGGTTGTTTTAAGTAATGTTTTATGGGAATTAAACATAATTAAATATATGATGATATTACCTGATGAAGGTAGTCACATGTATGACATGTGACGATCAACAGTTTCTTCCAATTAATTAAGGGATTAATGGTATGTTAAATATAGAAATTCATTGACCATATTTATAAGCTTATAGATCATAATATATTTGATGGAAAAAACAATAACTAGTTATTAAATGGTTTATGTTGACATTTGGATGATGTTTTAGATATTAATGTATCACTTCATCATATGATTCCACTTTTGATGAGAGATATCGTAAACATATTACAAGGTACAACCAAAGGATGAAATTGTTCTTTTAAAATGGAATGAAATCATGTAAGTATATCCTCTAATTAATGTTCATAAAATTTAATAAAAATTATCACGAAAAAAATTATTATCCAATGACATTCATATATGATGAATTAGATGACCATTTAAATCATCACAGATTTATGGTTTGGATTTCCTAAATTTATGTTGATCATTCACTTGTTTGTGATCAATGCCCTATGTCACTCAACATTAGTATTTGAGAGTTATTTTTCTATTACATTTCCATGTTTTAATTTCACACATATTGTATAACAATAAAAAAATATTTATGTGATTATTCCATATGAACATTAAACTACCCTACCTTTTATATTAATATGATATTTTATTAACAATTTTATTATTTGGGATTTTTGAAAAATGAATTTTAAAATATCAAAACATTCATTACTTAAACCAAGTTTAAATTAAAAAGAAGAAATTTATTTATGGTTGGATTAATTTAACACCAGTACATTTTAAAATAACAAAATCTATTTAATAGAAAATGTGACATGCAATATTGTGGTCAGCTGGTGTTATACGCTAAACCCTGTTTTACAGAACAACCACATACTAGTAATATTATTATTTAAAAAAATATTTCTCACATATATATTGGAATTTTGTTACGAAATGGATTAACAAACATATTAGAAACAATATTACACCTGTTTATTAGTTAACTATTTATTATAAATAAAATACGAAACATTTGAATGAAAAATATTTTTTTTTTAAACTTATTTTTTATTAAAAATAGTTCAATCATGCTTTGAAAACATCATATAAAATTACTTTTTAAAACATAATTAAAATTTAAATCGTAAAAAATCATTTTTAAAATTGTAATACAAATACTATATTAGGTTTATTCTTTGGGATTCTTTCAAAAAGAAACATTTTTTATAAATAGTGAAAAAACTGAATTTTAAGTGAAACTTCCTGTTAGTTTAAGTTATATATAATGATAAATTTTATATTTAATTGGTTTTAATTTAGAAATATTTTAATCCAACATAAAATAAACCAATTTCGGTCCTTATAATCATTATCATATTATATTTTGACCTAAGAACATTGTAATCTTTTAAACATTTTCATATTAAAACCCTAATTTCCCACCACGCCTGCATAATTAATTTTAATTTAAATTATTCAACTTATATGACTTTAATTTAGACAAATGAATTCTAAATTTTTAATCATAATGATTTATATTATCTAATATAAACAACATAATTTTTGTTTGAAAACTGTTAAAATTAATTAAAATGATTGTGGAAAAAAAGTTTAATTAGTGGGTAATCCAGAACGGTGAAAGTGAGAATTTTATAGATTATTATCTGAATAGAATTTAATATTTTTATTAATAAATTTCCAAAAAAAATTTATTAATATTTTCAATCTCATGATAATTTATTTTGAATATGACCCATATAAAATGTTAAGTAATAATATGAAAAAAAATTCTTTCCTCACATATAATATATTTAATTAATTATTTTAGATACATAAACCACATTGGATTGGTTATAAATATTTGTTTGATAAATTTTTTTTCATTATAATTTTTTTAATATTTGGATAAATTGATTACTTAAAATTATTAAAAAATCCCAATATATGAATTTATTTTGTTTACAAATAACTAAATTAATTGATACTAAAAAAATCCAATGTGAGGTAAATTGAATGAATTATTGTATTATATTAACCTTATATATGAATATATCATTTCCATCTGTTGTGGTATTAATAGATTAAAATTTCATCATTGTGTCCATATTTTTTAAATTTAAATTAGATAAATAATGACAAAATTGAAATAAATGTAACATTATAATAAAATAAATTTCATTAAATGAGTTATAATTTCTAATAATATGATCATCTTCCTTGTTTTTTAAAATTATAATAAATATAAAATATTGTCAATTAATTAAAAAAATTGATCTTTTATAATTAACATATTGACCAATAAATAGTAAAAAATTACTTAGATCGGTTTGGGTTAAAGATATTTTTTTGACATTATATGCACTTCTATCAAATTTTATTTCAAAAAAAACAATATATTTTAATTTTTAATATTATTTAAATCATTTAAAATCCATTTTCATAAATTATATATTATTAATACCATTAATTCAGTCACAATGGACAAATTAACTTGGTTATAAAACTTGTTACTATATTGAAAAATGAAAATGGTAAAAACAAAGAATCTTTGAAGTTAAGGAATCAAATGATTAAATAATGTGTTTTATTCTGTTTTGGATGTTCCTATAGACCATATAATCCCTAATAACGTTTAATTGTCTATTTTTTCCTCCTTATGTAATATTTACCACCTGATATTGAATAAATTTGAAAATTTACAAGAATTCAATTCTCCTTGAACTAAAAAATAGAACTCAGTCACCTAGTTTTTTAAGAACTCTCAATTAATTTAGATCACCAAACAACAACTAAATAACCTCCCAAATTCAATCACGTCATCCTAGAGGCCTTATATTGTGTGAAATTATATCTTAGGAAGTGTTTAGTGAAAACCAATTAAATATTACTGAAGAAGAGGTAATATTCATCCACTAGTGTCTTTATTTTATTTCCTTCTCGACCTCCTTCAATTTTTATTAAAGCATTATTATATATTAAAATGATTATATTACAGATAAAAGGATTCTTTAATAATAATTTAATTATTTAAAACCATCTCCAGAGAAATAAAATTGGTTATGAAATCATCATTCTTGTGTTTGGAGGAATACCGCCTCGCGAACTAATGACGTTCATTTATCCATATCCAACATTCAAGGTTGGTTATGATGATGGATATAAAAAATAATTATTTTATGAATAAAATATATATACCTATTGATTCTTTATATTATACACGTATTCTTAGCATTCATTCAGTAAGATCTATTATAACGTCACTTGTATGTTTAGAAGTCTACCACCTCGTGAAGCTATGTGATTTAACATTCATTAATGCATCTCATGGAAGGGGATGAAGATAAATTTAATGATTATATAAGATTTAAATGACATAATTATGATATTATTTAATTTTTAATCAATATATATTGATAATATATAAAATTTTTCTTCTTTTCTTTTTATTTCATGTATAGATGATAACATTGTTTTTGTATGTGGGGACTACCACATTCACGAAGTTATATGACTATCATTTCATCACCACACCACATGGATGAAATGTATATTTATAAGATATGTTATTAATGATATTATAATAATTATGGAAAGTTAATATATTATTTTCCTCCTCTCCATAATTGTCGATGAGAAATGGATGTGTTACTCAAGTGTACATATGACCTACCATCTCCAATACCGTAACATACATCATTTTTCTTAATAATCAATCATGATTTGTTTTAAGATAAATATTTATAAAAAACATGATAATAATGTCATTATTACTATATACCTTATAAAACCATATAATATGTCAAAGAACCAAATACTTTGTGATGAAACACGCATAAAAACAAAATCCAGTCAACAATTGAAAAATGAAAATAATGAAATACTATTAACAAAGTGGTGGTAAAATGATATAATATGAATATATGTGATATTATAAATTTGATTATTTTTTATATATTAATAATGTTATTAAAGCCATTATATTTTTTGTTAAATCAATTATAACCAAATCGAAGTGTGAGGTATGCGATTTCACCTCAATTAACATTCCATTAAAAATTATTTTTAATTATGATCCATTCACTTTTTTGGGGAGTATATATGTACCCTTTGACATAAAATTTCTTGATTCATTCATAAATCATGGTATTTTAAGTTTCAATTAGAATTAATCAGTCCAATGATATTTTAATTGAAAATTACCATGAGGTGAAATTTATTATTCAATCCCTCATTATTTTGTGATTTTTAACTTTATATTCATGCATTCACATCATTATGATAATTTTTCATTGAAAATAACATTTCTATTGAATATAAAAATTATTGTCAAATTGATATTGTTATTTTATAAGCTATATATCATTTTAAAATATGTTTTTTACTTTTAATTTTAATGGATTTTCTAGGGAAATATTTGTAAATATATATCCTTTACACAATACAGGTATTTGATAATATTCAATTTTTATGGATTAAATGGATTATTTTACACATGAGGAATTATTTGGACATGGAAAACATGGTTGGGAATATTAAATTCAAACCCCTAAATTCATTATTAATATCATTAGATGTCATGGTTATCAAATTCAGATGGGTTTTTAACCATTGTGTTTTAAAATACATTATTGGTAGATGTTGATAGTATAGGTAGCCATATGAATGAGAAATTATGTTCAATAATTAATAATTTTCTTCATTCAGTATTCAATTATTACTGTCTAGAAAGTTTTAAAAATTAAATCAACTCTTGATACATGTCAATATTAATCACCGATTAAATGGTTTATATGTTATGTTCTTTTCCTTTCAATATTTATTATTATTTATCTATTCTTATGTTTTTTTATTTAAATAGAATGTGTGATTAATTATATTCTTTTCCATACTAACTATTATTATTAATACATGATTTCTTCCATTGTATTTAACCCTTAGTTAACATTTTAGCTCAACCTTATTTTTTTCTTTCTATAGGTTATGAAGATGAATTCATAGAATGAAGTTCAAAGATGAAAAGACATTATTTTTTTAATCTTTATATTATTTTCTCCAATGTAAAATTGGTATCATGTATGTGCCTAGTTTTCCCAAATTTGTAACATGATAGATCTTATTGAATTTTAATCCTATATCAATACAAATGTTATAAAGTCAGACAATGGATATGAGATAATATAGTTGGGTTCATTCCATAATATATATAAATAACTATAATTGAGGAAACTATTTGGTATTTAGTAGATATAGGTCATAAAACATCCCCATCAGAAACTTGATCATAAAAGTTTTTGATAAACAATGACATTGTAACATAAATTTATTACCTATGATTTTACTTGCGTCAATAACACTGTAACAACCTTTATAATAAATATAAATTTAATAAAATTTAATAATATAACAATATACTTACTTATAATACCATATGTGATCCACTTCAAACATTTAATCAACTATTTTTTAATACTTCCATATTAAGATCATCATTTATAGGTGTGACCTATTTTGCTTTTAATGAGAATTTCAGGTTGATAGTTTTTTCCTAGGTACTTTGATCATAATTCCATAATCCTGAAAATTATTATCATGATATAAATATAATATTTTTTCATTATATTTATATTATAGTCATCCATTGAAGGTAAAGATAGAAAAATAAGTTACACTATTGAATGAGACATAGGTTGTACTTATGCATAAACATTGTTTTTTTTTGTATTTAAATAAAATAAAGTTATATAAATTTTGCACTTTAATATTAATTGTCATATCATATATATTAATTATCTATTTAGTTATTACAATTCATTTAAAATAGAAAATAAAAATAATCATGTTACTTCGTGGAGATGGTAGTCCAAACGTACCAAAGTGCGATGTTATCATTTTTGAAATGAAAGGATGTGACTAAGGAATATACGATATTATAATTTAGAAAGAATATTATTTTTCATAAATATCATGAATAATTATAAAACTAATGATTATAACCATCCATTAATGATACTAATGAAAAATAAATTATATCAATATGTGGAGGTGGTATTCCACATATATTCATGAGTGATAATTTCAAATATCATTTGATGGAATAGTATTCGGATATTGGTGGTTACATAATCATAATGAAATTTAAATATATTTTTATACCATATATTTTTTTATGTTGAATACCATATATTTATATGTTGTAGAAAAATAAATAAATTAAAATTGGTCATGTATGATGAATAACTCTTCTTCGGTAGTACTCCTTTATATCTTTCATAAGAACCATATTAATAGACTTTTAAGAAAACAAAAACATGTACATAATAGATAAGTTTTATTATAATATAATTAGTTAGGTATTGGTAAATATATATGGCACAAAGAGGCATAAATAAGATAATGTTGGTGTCTACATTTATAAGTGGGGACATGACACCCATTGGAATTTCTTAAAATAATAAAATTGAATAAAAGTTTTTAAAAAAAGATCCTCAAATGGTGGTATATTTTCATAAAAGTGTTTAATATAGAAGTATTGTGATAAAATTGAATTTTTATAGCTTATGGTGTCATTCTAAAAATTATATTTTGGTTTAATACATTAGTAAAATTATTTTTTCCTTAACATTTGTAATGACTTATATGTAAAATATTATATTATAAAATGAAAATGGGAGATGTTTCATTCCATTTATCGGCATACACGTGCTATCGAATATTTTCATAACTTATAAATAGTTCTATAATCTAATCATAATCAAATAATATCATTATAAACATTTTTGAAAATATTCCTTAAATTTAATATTATAGACATAAATATAGTACTATATTTTGAATATAAAACCTTTTCAAATCCCTAATATGTTAAATAAGAATCTTATAGGGAACTATAACCCACCCGTTAAATATAACCTTTAGTGTTTTTTAAAAAATACATGAGTTTTCTCATGTTTGTAGAAACATTATACTAATGCTTTGTAAGAATTTTATTTAATTATTTCATAAATAAATATTAAAAATAAATTAACATGATAGAAAATATTAATTTATATTTAAAATAAATATTTATAATAATACATATCCCCTTTATATCCTTATGTAATTTTATTAATAATTTATATTAATGAAAGTGATATATTGGAATATTCTATAATAAATATAATATAATTTTCATTATCAGGGGTAAATTGAATAAATATTTCATATATTATAATTTTCAATGTCCATGGATGAATATATTCCTTATATATAAAAACAATATTGTTTTAGGTTGATCTTGAGACATTATCTCATGTTTTAAAGCATTTTTGACATGTTAGAACTTTTTGAGGTGATAAATATTTTCCCTGGTAACTATTGATAATGAAAAAAGATTAAAGGAACCTATTTTCTAAATATGATCCACTTGATAAAAAAATATTGTATCATTGTTTAATAATGTATCTATATCAGTATAAGAAATAAATTTTAATGTAAATAGCTAAAACACAATGACAATAATTTTTATAAACAATGTTTTCTTAATCATTAGAATTTACTTATAAAAAATTAATGAATATTAATAACTGATATAATATATGTTATATTAAAATAAATAAAATGAATCTTATTTCAAAGAAGACCAAATCTAAAAAAATTAATATTTTATTTTTTTTGATTTAATGAAATGAAATTATAGTATTTTTTTAAAAAATCTATTTTTATTATTCACAAAAAGAATAATTTCATAAAATTTCCAAAATCTCACCCTACATCAATTATTATATGACAATTTGAAAATTAAATTTCATTTTTTGATTATATTTTTATAATTGGATTAAATTAATTTTATTATGTTATCCTAATGGTCTATAAAAATAATATTAAAAAATATATATTTAAAGCACATAACGACCTTTCTATAAATTGGGAAATTATTTATCAATATATTTTCATTATATTAAACCATTATACATATTTGTTTTTAATTATATGTTACTCTTACTCACTCTACCAACATAATGGCTAGTTTATAATAGCCTTTAATATTATGGTTCATTAAGACTCAGGGTTGTGTCTCTCCAAAGAGATTGAAATAATTATATTTATTTTTAGATAAAAAGTATCATAAAATTTCATGTTATTACATTATTGCCAACATTAAAATAAATTTTCCCTAAAAAATATGTTAGTATTTTGAAACTAATTATTTAATTCTATATTCAATCACATCCTTTCATTCCCATGTTGCTTCTTCCTAATTCCAATAGGGAACTTTATCTTGAGGATTATTCATGTTATGTAGAACTTTAACTCTATGATCCAATATTTCTTATAATTTTTCATTAATGTAAAGATCATTATCCAATTGCACAACCTCCTTGTTTAATTATGTGATAATGATAAAGTATTTAATTACACATGAGAGATATATGGATCACATTTTGAACATGAAAGAGCTTTGGTGGATGTTCCTTGAAATAAGTTGTCATTGATACTAGATCAAGAATCTCAAATGATCCAATATTCATAGGGCCAAGATTTAACTCATTTTTTATTTTCAATACCTTCATCCATGTAGACAATCAATGTAATATATTATCACTAAATTCAAATTACAAATTTTTTCAATGATTTCTAGTATAGTTTTTTCCACTATATGTTTCCTTGATGTGATGCCAAAGGGATCTAACATCCTATATCATTTAATAGGTTATCCCATATCCTAATAGATTTTTTTCTCCAACTTCATCCCATAATGTTTAATTAAAATCACATTTTTATATATGAATTTATTAAAATAAAAATTAATTATATAGTGAATTGTATTATTTTAAAGAAACTCGATAGTAGGAAGGTGTTAATCCCATAACCCTATGAAATCCATTGAATATGATATCATTATACACTATAAGGTTTCAATGTTTCTCCCCGAATTTCAATATTTCTATTTCTGATATGATTGAATAAAACTCAAATCAATATATATATCTCTCTGGAGACTTCTGTTGAACTTCAAGGTGATCCCCAGATCCAGATCAGATACAATAGAATGTTTTACTCTGTACAACCGTACTACATTTATAATATATTTCATGGAAATCTGATTAAGGGAGAAAAGTTATTTCACAAAAAGTAACTGTACTAACATCATAAGGATATCTAATATATCTTATTAGAATTATGGACATTATATATTGTTTAGAGTAATATGAAAAAATTATGGTAATGTTTTCTCATCTCAATTCAAGTATGAGTACTGGTTTTAACATCTCCTTAGAACCCTATCTCTCATCTTTAACATGCTGAAACAATAAGTATAAAGATTCTTACTCTACAATATCTCTATTTATGTTATCCCACTAATAATACAACTTCATATCTTTATATATCATCATATATGATCGATTAATAATGAATAATGGACTATGATATCAATCTAATTGATCCATCCTAAGGTATAGTTTTATAGGGACACATATAGGGTTCTTAAACCAAACCATTACTTCTTAATAAAGTATGAAATTAGGAACATTTATCACCTTCAATTGTAGCCCTATGTATTCCTTCTCGGCTTCTTTAATATAAAATTGGAAAGATTGTTGAAAAATATTTTGATAAATTTAATATTTCTCCCATTCATAATATTATTTGAGATGCATGCTTTCCAAATCTAGAAATATTAGATCTTCTTATATCCTAATCATAGTTAAGATAGAATGATCCTCTCAAATACAATCATTTTTTACCATTTTTGTATCTATGCATATAATATATATATGATTCATAATCATTATTACACTTCTACCCACTTATATGATTTATATTAAACATTTTTTTAGAGAATATATACATTTAAATAGTATAATAAATATATTTATGTCAACAATTTCTTCATGGAGATTATTCTTACATATCATTAGTGAATAAATTAGATTATATAACTCCAAATCATGATTTTGATAATTTTTCTCATGATTATTTAATTATAATGTGGTATAAGATATCACCATATCATTCTAAATGATGAATTTGACCAGTACATTTATCAATGAATTAATATACATCACACACCCTTCTACTATACTAGGTAAAACAAGAACATGTGTGATGAAAATTCATTTCTTCAGTTAATTTTATTTTTTCACACATGAAAGTTTCCCATGTTACTTGACACCCTTATAAATTTACATTATTAGTATATTTAACATCCTTGGTAAATTCTAAAAAAACATTGATAATATCTTACATGACCATGACGATTATGGATCTTATTTATAACTGATGGTCTTGGCTAATGTTCAATAACCACTTTCATGTATGTATCTTAAGATAATTTAACTATTTTAGTTACATGACACAAAAAAGAAACATTTTTATCCAAAATTCACACTTAGTGTGTTTTCCATACTACAACTCATTCTCTATGGTCATTAGTATAATCCTCCAGTGATCATAATGTTCTTCTATAATATTTTAATATAGAAAAATATTATCTATATTGACAATCACAAACTGATTAAGGTAATATATAAATACTCAATTCATAAATCTATGATGATAATATGTGAATTACTACGACCAAAAGACATCACTATAATTTCATATGGTTCATACCTTTAATATAAGACTTTCTTCAGTATGTATCCAAAATTGAATAACATGTAATATCATCCTGATCTAAGATCAACCATGGAATATTATTTATCTCATATTAATTAACTAAAAAAATTTACAACATATGGAAAAGGATATTTAATATTTATTTTTGTCTTGTTATGTTCCCGAAAATCAATAAAAAATTACATCGATCAATCTCTCTTATTAATATAAAGAACTGTTTCACCGTACGGTGGACCACTTATTCGAATGAATCCCTTTTCGATATTCTCCTAGAGTTTCATTTTCGATTAATGAAACTCAATATATCCCATTATATATCGAGAATATAATTTTTTATAACCAATTTTGATTTATAATGAAAAAATATCTTGAGGACTAAGAGGAATATATGAAACCTCTTTCAGAAAAATATCGGCAAACTATCATACAATTGTGATATCAGGGATGTTGAGTTTCTCACCAACAATATGAGATAAGAACCCCTTTGTAATGGGAATAATCACCAATATAATGTTTTTAATTTCTATTATGAATTAAAATTTATTATAACACTGATATACAATCATTGGTTGTTTGGAAATATCTAACATGGCATCCATTCCCATGTAATTGATATGAGATTTATATAAATAAATATAATCAATTCCAAAAATAACATTTATTTAATCAAGATGTTGAATACATTTATTTTATAGAAGATAATAGTCAAAAAATAAATCATAGAAAAATCAATGGATCTAGATGTGATCATCATGACATTACGAGTTTTCACTAATAATTCAAAATCTTGTTATTGAGGTTGTGAAATGATAGTCCTTGTGACATTTCCTCTTATAACAAAATAATATAACTATTACAAAGTAAGGTACATAAATAATTTTGGATAGATATAACCACCTAAACTTTATCATTTTACATTCAATCCATATGAAAAATGAAAATGATTTGCATGGACTCCAAGAATCATTGATTCGGGTAACTAGTCAAGATAAATCATTATATAATGTCTTAATATTAATAGCTTATTTTCAATCTAATACACCATGTGATTAAATTTTGTAATACATGGTCATAATATTTTCGAATACATCAAAATGGTTTGCAAGTAAAATATGATTTATCCCATGAATATCCCCAAAGAGATTCAAATGGTGTGTTCAGAAAGGGAATACTCAACAAGCACTATAATGGTGAATGAGATTTACTCGACAAGAAATTTTATGGGTTATTAAACCAAAATTATTTATTGCTAAAATTGTTTCCACTGGTCTTATCCATATATATATGTTTTCTAGTATAAAAAAACTTCTTCCTTTATTATAACATAATACATTATTGAATCCAAAGAATTATCATAACAGGTCTTGCTAATGAGTTCTCAACCTAGATTTCAATGTTAACTAAACATTTTTCTAACAAAAACATTATTTAACAATAAGTTTCACATATATATGTTACTTATTATAATACGTATATTTTATACCTTACATTATTCTTCATACAATAATATTTATGGTTTACCATATTTGGAAACATGGGAAAATAAAAAACATTATTTACAAGATATAAACATCATCACCCCTCGGTTCATAAAAACTATCACCCTTCTTAATTGTATCATAAATAAGTTTATTCATCATATCATGAGAAAGGGAATAATATAAAATGGAAGGATTGAGTAGTAAATAAGGGTAATAAAGGGAGATGTCAATGATCTCATAAAAATAACATGAGTATAATGGTATGAGATCATGGGATTTATATTTAAAAACCATACCCTATATAACATTTATCATAATATTGATTCATGTCATAAACATGATTTTTCATAAGACATGCATTTTAATGGAATCGAAGAACAAGATCTGTGGGATCGTAATATTGGAATAAGACATATTACAATTGAATAAAAAATTCATAAAAAATAAATGCCTTAGAAAAGGATAATTTCAAATAATATCATAGTGGATTGGGTTATTTATTAATTCATTCATATAATTATAAAATTTTAACTCCAATGTCTATCAATTTATATTGAGTCCCCAACTCAAATGGGATTACTCACCATTATAGTTCTAATTATTTTGATGAGATGTCAATATTTACCTAATTAATTAGAGGGACATATATTTATTGTCACATATTTTACCTAATTATAATCATATATATGTTTCCTACAAGATCATAAAATAGTCATCATATCATAACCATTTTAAATAAATGATGTTCATAAACATTTCATAATTTCATCATAATGTCACTGAAGGTAAATAAATGGGTTTGATAAATATATTTTAATCATAATAATAATACACCTATAGGAATATTAATAACGATTTCAAAGTATCATATAGATAGTAAATCTTATTTGACATAAATATATGTCATTTTTTGAGGAAAAGTTCATTTATGATGTCCCTAAAATATTTATTGAGAAAAACACCCTTTTTATTTTAAAATCAATTTTGTAAATATAAAAATTTGAAAAATATTAAGGAAAAAAATTTCATTAAAAATATACATGTAAACATATATTTATTATTCAAATCATTGAGAAGTCTGGATGGTGGTAAATTTTGTTCACTCCATGCATGTTAATACAAATATTCCATTCCCATTTTCACTAAAAAGTAAAAATTACATCATTTAGATAATGAAAACAATATAAATTTTACACAAATTTTTAAATTTTAAATCATGTGTATTAATACATTAAAAAAATATGAGAGTAATAAAAACATTATTGACAAAAACATTAGAATCGACGGATATTGAAGAAAAATGATTTTCAAGAGAAGAAAAAATTAATGTTGGGTTTCCATAAAAACTATCTTTCAGTATCCCAAGTTATTAAAAAGATTAAAATGAAAGGATAATTTGTAATATCCCTAAATAACCATATAATAAGAACATTCATGGGTTATATTTATATAGGACAAAAAAATAACTATCAGAAACTTGATTATAATCAATCCTATGAAACAATGAGATTGTAAAATAAATCTCTTGACTCAAGTTCAACATTCATATAAATGTTTCTAAACTCATGTATAGTATATTATAATTTATTATAATTATATAAAAATTTAAATACTTATTTTATCACATATTATCATCTTTTAACAATTCCTTACCCATTTATATATAATTACCTATTACAATTGTCAATATTTGGTATAAGTTGGTTGCCTTTTCTTGAGAATTTTAGTTTGGTAGTTCTGATCCTTTTACTTTGATCATGGTTAATCAATCTACATTATTTTAATAAGATATAGATATAATACACATTCATTTAATTTAAATTTATATTCATCAATAATATATATATATAATGAATTACATAGTTCATGGAGACCATTGGGCTTATGCACACATTAACATTGTTTTCACATTTCGACATATAGAATGAAAAAAGGCTTAATAAATTTTTGTTTTAAAGAATAATTATTAAATCATATATCTACATATAATATATTCATTATATATACCTTTATTATCGTCCATGTAAACTATAAATGAAAATAATTCACAATCCCTTATCGAGGATGTAGTCTACACATACACATGAGAGAAATTGTCATTTTCAAACAGATGAGAAGGAAAGAAGTTATATTTGATATTATAATGAAAAAATAATATGTTTTTTCATAAATTTATTTTATAAAAATTAATCATATAATAATAATAATTCAAGTAATATGGTGATGTAAATTTAATTTTGACGCTAAGTGGAGGCGGTAGTCCACACATATGTGCATGTGATACTTTCTTTTCCAATTTGATTGAATAAAGGTCGTATATTGGGGGTTTCAAAATATAAAAACATTTTATTATATTTATTATAATAAATTTATTATTATATTATTGATAATAAATATTTATAAGTGGTATAATAATAAATAAATAGAATGATGTCAGGTAAGATGAATAACTCTTTTTATGTAGGCCTCCACTAATTCCTTCATTTAGGACCCATGAAATGGTCCTATAATAACCAAATAACCATTAATTTGGGGATATAAATGTTTAGAAGATAATATTTTAGGTTTTGGAAATTATATATTTCAGTATGTTTTTTAAAGAATATAGAGATTGAGTGTAATTTTATAAGTGGGGAGAGGACACAAATGAAATTTATTAAAAGTATAACATATAATAAAGTAATTCTTAAGGAAAATGATCCAATATATATATATATATATATTCAAAAAAGAGTATGTTTTGAAAATAATTCTAAAATTAAATTTAGATAGTTTTAGTGTCGTATTAAACATTATCTATTGGATAACCCCTTCAATAATCATATTTAACAACAACCACATTAACATATTTTCCAATAATACTGTATAAAAATTTTAGTTATAAGTTAATAATTAGTTAATAAATCAAATATGGGTGGAATTTTAGACCATATAAAATCTAATTTCCATATTACAGTATTTTTATGGTTTCTAAAATAATGTAATAAAATATTAATTTAAATAAAATATCATTAATGTTTATTTTGACACTATTAATATCATTTGATTTTAAAGACAAAAATATGAAAATTGAATTTGAATATAACCCATTAAAAATCACTAATAAGTTATATTAATCTAAAAATTAATGTTTCATTATAACTCAACCAAAAAATAATAATTTTAGAGTTAAAAAAAATTAGATGATTTCATTATTTCTTGCAAAAACATTTTATTATCACTGTGTAAGCATTTAAGGTAATTATTTTATCCATAAAAATTAAAAATAATTCACGGTGATAGAAAAAATTGTCATATATTAATAATAAACATTTATAAATGAACATATCATATTTTTATTCTTACATATAAAATTTAGAGATATCAACTTTCAGGGAGTGAAATTTTATGAATTTTATTTACATAAAATAATATAAATTTCATTATCATAAGAAAATGGGACCAAAAATACACATATTTGATTTTTGGATATGTCTAAAATAATATTCCAATAAAATGAAATAAGGTAAATTTTAGTTTTTATTTATAGACCATATCTCATATTTTTAACCTTGTTTCACTTATTGTAAAAATTTCTAGGTGAAAAATATTTAACACGATTATTATACGTAATGACCAAAAATAACAGGGACATATAGGCCATATTTAAAACACCTGACAAAATAAACAGAATACTTTTTTTAATATTAAATATATTTATATATATGGGGAAGAAAATAATTCTAAACTAAATATATAATATTAAATTTAAAATAGTTTTTACAAAAAAAATTATTTTAAACATAAAATTTAACTAATTTCAAAATAATGAATATATATTTTGAACTGTATTTAATAAGATTGTTATAAATAAATTCGGTTATTTTTCACATTCTTATAAAATATAAAATATTATTTTACATTTTTGTTAGTTTATTTAATGAAAATAAATTAATGAATTTGATGAAATCTGTATTTTTTAATTATTCATTGAAAATTCATTCATTTTAAAAAAACCACAAAATGTCGCACTAAGTTAATTTTGAAATGATTATATCAAAATTAATGTTTATTTTTTAAAATAAATTTTCTTAATGTGTAATAAATTAACATTATTACATTCTACTAAAAAAGTTATAAAACCCATTTGTGAGGAAAAATGTATTTTGGAAGCATATAATGAATTTACTAAAACCAGATAACTTATTTATTAATCAATTTTCTTCATCTAATACATTTTTTCATATATTTGTTTTTCAAAGAATTATTTATTCATATTCATCCTACCAATATGACGACTAAGTTATAATTATATACTAAAGTAAGGTTTATTTATACTTAGGGTTTCATGTTCAGAAATATATCAATGAAATTACATTTATTTAAATATAAATATATCATAAAATCAAAGAGTATTATTAGAATTTGGATGATTGTTCATGTTTTAAATTTAATTATTAATGAAAATTAATTTTAGGTTATATAATACTTTGAAGTGTATATGTTTAGAAAGTTATAGAAGAAAAAGAAGGTAGTACTAACTAAAATAAGGAGAAAGAATTGTATATTCATAAATCATGAATGGGAGATAGAAACATGGGATTCATTATATATTTGGATTAAGAGAAAAATAATTTCATCTATTTATTATTTCTTTGAAAAACTAATTTTTAATTGTTATTTTCTATATAAGTCATTTAATTATAAGTTTGACTATAAGGAAGGTTGGGATGTATACGATTATTGAAAATGCTATTATACATGTTATTGAATATATGGTGGGACAAAAGGAATTTTTTTATAACAATGAAGATAGGGAGGAAGATAATTTAAATCACGAAATAATTCTTTATGAAGCTAGGATTCATGTAAGAATTATCATGAAGATCATTGTGAAGATAGTTTAAAGATCAAAGATACAACTATACACCTAGAAAAATAGTTGTATTCAACAATTATATAACTCAACTGTATGAAAATATGGAATTTATGTTTCATTTTACTTCTGAATTGGATGGTAAAGATAGAGTGACATTTATATTAATAAACTAATAATAGAACTAAAATCCAATAAACTAATAACTTCACCACAGTAATTCATAGAGGAGTGGAACTGAGCCTACATAGGAAATGAGATTATCTATAAAAATTAACCCTCAAGGATGTAGTTAAAAAGTAGATGAATAGTTAGAAATCATTGTTAATCAGTTCCCTAAGACAAATATTACATCCACAAAAACAATGTGTCATAATGGATCCTCATGCACCAACATAATTTGAGTGCCTAATCATTGAAATATACTTTTATATGAGAACCAATTAAAATATCATTGTTCAAAGATTTTTTTTTATATATCTATTTTTTGGGAGAATAATTAAATAAAAGTTTGAATAGTGTCCTTTCTAATCATGGAACAAGATATTAGTAAAAATATAAAGGAGAGACAAAGTGAAACATGTGTAAACTCTACCAACACCCATTTCCATCCCCTATGTCATGGTGTATTTGGTCTTAACTATTTATATCTGAACTATCTTCTATTTCCAATCCAACCATACATATCTAACATGTTGATATTTCAAGAGATATTTTCCCCGATTTAAAAGGTTGTTTCCTTTTTATAGGATAAATTTATTATGATTGAATAAATAATTTATTCCATATTTTGAAACAAAATTTTGTATTCTTTATAATTTTCTATTAGATGGGATTATATTGTTGAGCTAATATGTAATTATTTATCTGAATAGTAAAATAAATAAGAATGTTTATTATTATTCTAATAAAGAAATTATTAAATAATTTAAATAAGATATATTCAAAAAAAATCTGATCTCTTGTTTTCAATGGATATTTGGATGAGAATGGAGGAAAATTAAGTTACATTAACTATTGTTGAATATAAATGAATTTATGAACACAATATTACTTATATTAATGATGAAATTTATATATTATAAATCTATAAAAATAAGCTAAAAAAATGTTATCATAGAAGTTTAGTATTACCAATGATGTAAAAAATTTATTTATCTAAGAATATCTATATCTAAATTTTTAGGACTATGTATAGAGAAATTTAAAGATGTAATATTTATATTAGATTAATTATTTGATGATAATGGGGAAGAAGATAATACTAAATCATGTGATATATATGGATATTTTTTATAACAAATACTAGATGAATCAATGGTAGAAGACTGAAATACAAGTCATAAAGAATGAATGTGAAAATACCTCTACTAATGTATAATATTTATATGAATAAAATATTAAATTTATTGTGGAATAAATTTATTTTTAATAGTAATTCATAACAATAAAAAAGAAAATGATCGATATAAGTGGTATTAATAAAAAAATTGATCATTAATTTGAATTATACATGGAGAAATATATTATAGAAATCATAAATTTCAACCATGATAGAGAAATATAATTTTATTTATAAATAATAAAATCATTCTAATGAGAAATTCAAATATCAATTGATGAAAAAGGATTCTGGAGTTAAGATTATTGAAGATAATATCTCCACTATAATTTAAAAGTGTAATACAAAATATGTATACATGAAGACTTTTTATAGACAAAAATAGAATATTATACTAGATTCAATAGAGAATAAGAATATAAATGCAATATTTTGAAATAAAACTGTCAATGTTTAGTGTTTATTAAGTGTTATCTCTATGGGTTAATGGGACACACCTTGGACATGCTAATGAATAAAATTATTCTGTATAACCATAGGAGACCCATTGCCACATCCTAGCCACAGAAATCCATTAAAAGGGAAAAATATTTCTTTGGGACGTGTTATATTTGTTCAAACCTCTTTCACATGGAATGATACTACCATAATAAATGGAATTATGGTTCCAATATGAGTTCTCTCACTCATTTGATAATAAAAAGTCTTTTAGCGAATTATGAGAAGTCTATTACATTATCGGAAATATTTAAGGAAATGAATAATTATGAACTAGTAATATAAATAGGATATTTCTTGTTTCATTTATGGATCATTTTTAATATCCATCATTGAAACAAATTCCAACAGAAAAAATTTACATAGAAGATGGAATAATTTTTCTCATGGATGAAAATATTAATCGATTTGGAAGAAAATGATAAACAAATAAAAACGAATTTATATTATAAATAAAGGGTTGATTACTCATATAAACCTTCCTAGAATGATATTATATATGCATATAGAGGAAATAATAAAACAGATTAAAATTACATCATGGAAATCATGGAATATTAAAATGATCAAATCTTATGTGTTTTCACTGCAACCACTACAATAAATAATATATCATGAATAATAAATAATTACTAAATAATTAATAAATATGAAATAAGTATTTAATAAAAGATAAAAAATACATTTTAAATAATAAACAAATAAATAAATAATAAATAATATTTATTCAGTAATTATTAATAAATAATTATTAAATAAATAATAAATAATACACGAGTAAAAATAAGTAAAAATAAATAATAATAATATATATACATATAAATTTATTTTTATAATGATATATATCGTATAAAAATAAATAAATTTACATAAATTTACGTAAATTTATATAAATAAAGGGACAAAGTCACACACATACCAACCAACAGAAAACATAAAAATATATATACCAATATCATATACATAAATAATCATTAATGTGTATAAATATATAGAAATGGAAAAATAAATATTTGTAAATAATGAATATCATGTATAAATGCATAAAAATATTTATGAATAGATGAAATTACATATAATTTTTAAATAAATATTGATAAATATACATAAATTATAAATATATATACAAAAATGTATAGAATTTCATAAATAAAAAATATATAAATATATATTATTATTAAATCACATAAATAGGGAAATAAAAAACTATTTAAAGACAATAAAATCAATTTAAATGTTAAACTATAGAACTAAATAATAAATATCCTAACAAACATATAAAGTCACTATTAAATGTATCTAAAATCACATCAAATTTTAAAAAATCACTGTATCAAAATAAAAATCTCATATTAAGATGTCATATAGGTCTTCTTGACCATAAAGTAATAAGTTCTTACACTTTCCTCATCAATATGGTGTAAATCTCTTCACAAGATTTCATTTTATATATGGTAGAACCCAAACCGACACCCGGATCAAAATTCATTGTCGTTTGAAGTTACAGTTTGATTTTATACTTCTCTAAAAATATTAATAAATTTTACTCAATTAATTATTTCATAATTTTTATCAAATTTAATTATATTTCATTTCATATTTTTATTTTTGACTTGTTGTGGAGAAAAAATGGACATTCATATCAAAATTTACGGTTATTTGATGCTAAAATATGATTTTTTTTTTATTTTGAAATTTTGAATTTATTTCAATCATTATTTTTCGACAAATCCACCCCCAAATCATGAAAATTTTCAAAAAATTCTGCTAAATGTAGAATAATTTTTTTAAAAAAAAATAAAACATATTTTTTATGGGGTTTAAAAAAATGGCCATGAAAAAAATGCTGACGCAATATTTGGAACAGTTTTGAAAATCAAATCTCAAAATAATATTGTGAATTAAAATTTTTCCAATAGTAACTAGAGATATTTTTAATTAAAATTGAAAATAATACATGATTATAAGGGAATTATTGAAATTACAATAACATGAAATAATGATTTGTGATATTTTTTTAATTTTAATTTAAGAACATTAAGGTGCTTGAATGATTTGGAGATTTCAAATGAATCATATAGAGAATAATGTGAATTATTTTGGTGAAGAAAACCATCACCAAGTCTTAAACCATGTTATAATTAATTTATCCATGGTATTTTTCATCTATAAATGTTTTTAATGTTGGATGAAGGAGAATTTTTATAGATGTTTCAATTCAGTTTTTCACATGATAGAAAAAACAAAAAATGTACAATCCATGTGGGATATCATCCTTACTAGAATGGATGATTTTATAAGAATACATTTTTTGGAAATATGGATCATAAGGATATAATTATTTTATTATCATTTTTGGATTAAAAAATAACTATGTTTTGAGAGGATTACCTATACAGGGAGCATGATCCAAAAATAATTGACAAAAGAAAAAATTAGTGATTAGAATTTTAGTTCTTCTAACATCCAGGTTTACCCTTCCCCATGGTTCATGATTCCCCAAAAAATTATTAGGATTTACATACAAAATAGATAAATGATATGTTCCTTTATAGTGTCAATATGATATATTATAATCCTATCTATTTTATAGTTTTCCAATTGATCTTTGACTTATCCTATAATTTTATGTGATATGAGAATACTATTGTATAATGTTTTATGAATATATCAGGGAAAATGATCTTAGTATATGAATGTACTCAAAATTCAAAATTATATTTCACATAAATAAATTTCCACAATAATGGTCTACTATATGACTATGCTTCCATCTATGATAGTGTCATTGGTAGTCATATTAATATATATCCATTATAAAGATATGATTAATGTTGTGATAATATATAATGTAGTATACGATATTGGGTAATCAATATATTGTTTCTTATGATTCTAAATAACACATAACATGATATGTATTATACTAAACATTGAATATAAAATTCGATGATAAAAAATGTATTTATAATTTATTTAAAATATGAAAAATTAAATTTTTTTACTGTGGTGAATATTAATAATAATTATTATTAAAGGATTAATTTATTTAGAAGATTATAAAGATGTCACAGTAATGTTCAGAAGATTATTTTAAGGTCTAAAAATTTTACTTCACACTTATTGTTTAATATAATATTTTTCCAATAAACTATTAAAATTCTTGTATTTGTATTATTTTTTTATGATAATACCCTATTAATTATTATTGTATTGTTTTTTTTGACATGTAGTCTCTTAAGAAACTAGTTTTTATGTATAAAAAAGGAAGAGTTTATTTATGTTTTAGTCCGAGTTTAGGATCGATTGATGAGAAGTTGTGTTGCTATCATGATTGAATATTTTTTATGTTGGGTTCTGAGATTATTATTATATTATTTTAATCAATTCACTACAAATGAGGAATATTAATTATGATGAATAACATATTATTTCCTTTATAAAATTACTAGGATGGATTCTCTTGTGAAGTGTATTATAAAATTTTCATGAACATTATTTCATTTATTGTCACGGACGTAGTTGTACTTGAATGACCAAACGTCTAGAAGAACACTTTTAGAATAGAGTTACTGTTTGTCCTAGAAACAGTCCACACACTGAATCTATGTATCTGAAATCAATAATCCTTGCATCTTAGCCACACGCCGTTTCAAACTCAATAGACAACCACACATAACATCCCAAATAAAAAAACTAATTTCTGTAAAACACACATCAAAGGATGAAAAATATTTTACTTAGTTATGAAGACTTTCTAATCAATTTAATATAAATGTTTCACTATAATATTAAACAATAAATTACCACTAAAAATAGACTCTAAATAATAAGATAATATATTATTATGATTAATCCGAAAACCACATCCATTATAAATAACCCCACCACTAATTTATATGAATACATTGTAGATAACATATAGTAATACAATTTTTGATCACATTTGAAATTCAATGATATCAAACTAAATGATATTAGGAACACATTGAATGCTATGACCACAAATGAACTCTCATGTGAATAATTTTTCTTCGAGGCATGTCTATCTGCATTCGATCATTGCCTCCTTCTTTAAAAACACATTTCGACTATGCCCTTACACTAGGCTGCATATATAATTATCCAACATAATAGATTATTCCAATATATCCTCTTTGAAATACATACTATTATTATATATACTCAACTAACATCATCATGATTCATCATCCCATATACTAGAATGAAAATTCTAGTTCAACCTCCAAATTGTATCTTGTACTACAATGGGGTAATATAGATTAAATTTTTTTGAATGATTTAATACTTAGTTGTAGGGAATATTCTTACATGAAGACTAAAAATATCCTACTTGATAATAATTTTTATGATTCACCAAAATTTTCTGCTATGATAAAAGTATTTTTTTCCTAACTATCATCTTTAGTTCCATATATATAGTCTTTTGGATCATATGATTTTTTATGAAATATATGTTATCCAAGACCAACTGAAATATGAATACACTCTAATATTTATTGTTCTATAACTATAGTCATTATAACATTCACATTTTAATTTCACCCAAATTTTAAAAATTATAGCACCCCATCTTCCATAAGCATTCTGAATTTGTGGTAATTCAGTTGAATGTTCCGCATCGAAAAATAAAATGATAGATTCTTGTCCATGTGAATTCTGAATAAATTTCCCAAATATATCATTCTAGTAAAATTTATTTTTCTTATATCCCCAACACGACTCATCAAATACAAAAAATCCTTCCATAAATATTTAATTTTAATGTAATCACCTTCATTAGATGATAGTGTAAATATAGGTTTTAATCAAGACATTAAACTCATTATAGTGTTTACAAATGTGAACACAAAACTAGTGGTTCTCATTTGAGAATCCATATCTGCCCAAATGTAGACATATGTAAAATATTTTAATCTATTATCTATTATGTGATGTAATTAATGATCTGATGAAATTTTTTTAAATTATAAAAAACACTTCAGAGACACTCAATAATCATTTCATATATTTCTGAATATCAATTAGGAATACCTAACAATTGTATGGTATCTAGTCTTGTAAAAACTATTTCATATACCAAACTTACCAAAACTAATTCTTATGGAATCTTCTCCATATAATTAACTTTAAAATCAATTTTAGGTGTGTTATCCTTTGAATTCTTAATGTTTCCATTCATGGGATACTCATAGGATTTGACTCACTCATTCGGATTATTTCTAGTATATTTATGATATAATCTAACAATGAGAAGGAAAATTATTTATATTCCATATATCTATAGATCCCCATCCCCAAAATTCATTTTTTTCGAACCACGGTACTTCATATAGATATTCCATACAATTCCAACTTCAATTAATCCATTCATACATTCATAGTACCAACTTATAGAATGCCATCAACATATAGAAGAACAATAATGAAACATCAATCATCACACGCCTTAAGGTAAAAAAATAATCCACATTTCTCTAGAAATTTTTTTTTTCCAATATAAATTAATACAATTTATGATTCCAACTTTTTGGTACCTTCTTAATTCCATTCTATCTTCTCTTAATCATATCCCTAAATAATTCACTCTATTCTAGTATGAAACATTCTTGTTATAGTATAATGTTATTTACATCCAATTCTCTATAATGTAATATAGTTTTGAAATATTTTTTTATGAAGGAAATATCTTGTGCTGAACAATAGGAACTAAATACTAATAATTTTTTTCATTACAATAGGAGGGAAAATACCATTTTAGTATAATCATTTAAGTTATTGTAATCTCTTCGCTAAATTTTTTTTCTTGTATTGAACTCAACTATTCAGTACCTTATTCCTATAATAAAACCATATATTCTAATGTTCCATCATTCCATTTTTATATTTCATTATCTTCTATTTGGAAACAATATTCAAGGAATATAATTATTATTTTATGGATTACTCCTACTATAAAAAGCTAATAAAAATTCTCACCCCATATAGGTTTTTTGGTTCCCCATCACTCTTGAGAACTAGATTTTTTTTGAATAAAACCACATCAACAACATTATGAACCCGATATATTACCTTAAATACTTATGTTTTTCTAATTATCTACATAGTTCATGTGAAACTATACCCTATGAATTTAATTTCCTTAATAATTATTTTATATTTAGACTGAATACTTTCAAAACATGATACTTGATTTATATTCAAGAACAATGTTTTAACTCTCAATGTAAATCCCCAAAATTTTATTATATGATTACCATTATATAATTCAATGCTTTGATAGATTTCAATATATAATAAAATAAACATTAACGAAACCATGATATATTTGGATAAAATATAAATATTTATATATAACAATTAAAAAACATATTATTTGGTTAATTTTAATAAATAATGGTAACCTAGAACACGTAGTTATTTTATGATATTTTTCCATTAAAATTGTTTTTTGTGATACATGTAAAAAAAGATGAACATAACCACATTATTATAGTATTATTCAATCGTAATTATTGAAACATGGGCATTACATTTGTGGAATGAACATGAGTCACCAATTATGAAAGTTATTTTTATTTTTTTATTTAAATAATGTGTTTATATATATATATATACAAAATTTTGGTAATGTATTTATATGAAATAAAAATAAATTTTCCTTAAAAATATAATAATATTAAAAATTCCATTAATAGTTATAGAATAGGGCTTTATCAGTGATAGGAATGTGCTAACTACCCCAGAACGGTTAAATAGACATAGATTTTATTAGTTCTAGAAAAGAACTAATAAAGGGTATCATTATCAATGAAAAGAATAACTGATAAATATACATTTATTGTCAATTTAAGATTTTATGCTAAAATACACCATTTATCAGGGATTTTATTTATCAATACTAATGGTGAAAACTATATTGTGTGTGAACAACACACTAAAACAACAGAAACAAGTGCAGTGTGATGTAACAACACAATACATCACCAGAAATAGTAATAGATATTTTCAAAATAAGATAAAAATACTGAAATTAAATGAAATGAATTTTCTAGTAGAAATACAACAAAAACAGTATTTTAGAGTCTGTTAGATGTATTTTCACTAAAATGAATGTATATTTTGAATAAAAAGGCACACATGGACTCATACCAATCACACCATGACTTAAATTGAGGGGTGACTGATGCATAAATGTTAAAAATTAATTATGGATCATTTTCTTAATGTACCATAATAATACAAATGCATTTTCCCAGTTTTGAGTATGTAAGATGTTTTTTGATTAAAATTAACGTTGATTTTGAATAAAAAGACACACATGTATTCATATCAGTCAACCCATGTGTTAGATTGTGGTTAGGATTATTCAAATATATAAAATATGAATTATGTACTTTTTACTAATGTACCAAAACAATCCAAATGTGTAATCTCTATTTCTACTATTTCAGTATTTTTACTAAAAATAGTGTCAAATTTGAATAAAAATTCATAAATGGAGTCATACTGGTCCCACCATGCATCAGATTGAGATGAGGCTGATTTCTACATATCCCAAATGACACGTGGATAGTTATCCTAATCTATCAAAATAATCAGAATTTGTTTCATTGATTTTGAGTATTCCACATGCGTTTTTTTACTAAAATGTCATTTTATAATGGAAACAAGTAAATTAAGCCATATAAGAGGCATGGTGTGTGGGTTAGACTTAAGACTGCTTCAATCATGTCAAAAATTAATTATGAATCAGTTTACTAAATTATCAAGGAAATATGAGTGTGTTTTCTTCTTTTTCATTGAGTGAAGCTTTTTTATATGAAAATCTCAATTTCAGGTGATAACAGACACTTGGAGTCATACCAATCACGCAATGTATCATATTGATATATGGATCAGTATTTTCACATCAAAAATGACTTATGGATCATTGTACTAATGTAACAAAACAATCCAAATTCATCTTCTCAATTTTTTAATATGTCATTTGTTTTTTAGAGTAAAATTAATGTCAATTTTGGATAAAAATACACACTTGGAGTCATACCTATCACACCATGCATATGTTTGAGGTGCGGTTAATTTTTTCACATCCCATGTGACTCGGGGATCATTTTTATAAAGTATAACGACAATCAGAAAGTGTTTTCATCTATTTTGAGTATTCTACTTTAGATTTTACTAAAATATCATTTTAAACTGGAAACACATACATTGATACATATATGTTAGGTTGTGTGTGGGTTTGTTATGACACGTATTCATACACATTACAAAACAATTATAAATCATTGTAACAAATTATCAAGACAATATGAGTGTGTCTTCTCAATTTTTGTGAGAAACATGTTTTCATATTGAAATTATAATTTTCAATAGATAACATCCACTGGGAGTCATACCAGTCATATAGTGTATCTAATTGAGGCATGTCTGTCTAATACACATCCAAAATAAAGTACCAAACAATAAATATTCATTTTATTTATTTTGAGTATGTCATTTTTTTTAAATGAAATTTATGTAAATTTTTAAAAAATAGATGCACTTGGAGCCACATCATTCACACTATGTGTTTCATTGAGGTGAATATTCTTTATACAAATCCTAAATGACTGTTAGATCATTGTAAAAAAGTATCAGAATAATCATTTTTTATTTCCATGGTTTTGAGTGTTCCACATGTATTTTTTTACGATTTTTTTAAATAGGGAAAATAAAATTTAAGCCATACATGTGGAATTGTCTGTGGGTTTGACATGAGACTAATTCATGAAATTCCCAAATCATGGACAAATAATTGTACAAAATTATTGAGAAACACTAAGCATGTTTTCTTTGTTTTTATTCACTGATAGCCTTTGTATTAAATTTTCATTTTTTAAATAATAATAGACAATTTGAGTCTTACCGGTCATATTGTGCGTCATATTAAGGTGTGGATAATTCCTACACAATAGAAACGACTTATGGATAATTTTTAAAATGTAACAGAACTATCTGCATGATTTTTATTTTTTTATTATGTTAGTTATTTTTTCCTTTAAAATTAATACCAATTTTGAATAAAAATATTCTCTTGGAGTCATACCAGTCACACCCTGAATCAAAATGAGGTTAGGATGATTTATACATGTACCAAATGGAACATGGATCATTTTCATAATGTATCAATACAATCATAATGTCATTACTCAGTTTTGAGTATGCCACTAATGTTTTCTACTAAAATTTCATTTTAATATGGAATAAAATTATTTTATTCATACACTTGGAATCACGTGTGGGTTATACATGAGACCTATTCATACATGTTACAAATAAATTATAAATCATTGTCTCAAATTATCAAGACATGTGAAAAAACAAATAATTTCAATATGATGCAAAAAACACTTGCACATTGGATCTTATCTTATGTGACAAGTGTTGTGTTCATTATTGAAATTTTTTTATAAAAAACTATCATGTTATGTTTAATATTCTACCTCACTTCCCAATAATTTTATTCTTTTAAATCAGACATTTCTTCTCCTCCTCCGCATCTGTTTCTACTTATGTATTGGATACTACCTCTTTATCCACATCTGTCATTAACATCGACTCTTCTTATGACTCTATCTCTACCTTCACCTCTTCCTCTTCCTTTACCCTTGCCACTTCCTCTAACTCTTACATTGTGATTTCCCAAAAATTTTATTATTTTCATGTTAGCACATCAAAAAAATTTATTTCCCCATTATAATTCCCTTTATAAAGGATATAAAAAATAATATATAATAAATATAAAACTAATGATTCAAACCCAAAATATCTTTTGCATTTAATAACTTATAATTGATTATAAAAATAACATATAATCATATAAATTTTTTTTTGGAATATATTCTGACAAAAATCAAAATCCCAAATTTCTCTAAGATAATTTATTTCACATTTTGGCTAACTGGGTTGTCAAAAATTTTGATAGCACTGAAAAAATTTTGAGTAACAAATAAATATGAAATATATTTAATGAAAATTTAATTACCATTAAAATTTACCTATTAGGGGATGCTGGTATATTTATGTTTTATTATTTCACTCATAAATTTTAATACATAATATCCATAATCAGTGTGATTATCTTGTTTCAGACACTAAAAAAACATTGATCAAATTAACTTAATTATTTTGAATTATTTTGATAGATAAATCTTTCTATATATATATTATTTTTTTCCATTTTTTGTAATCCATGTACTTCATCCCTTTTGAAAATGATTTCATGGCATGATATATCGTGTATTGAGCTACCACCATATTATAAAAAAATTATTGTTACGAAACATAATGAAAATGTAATTGAAATATCATCTATAAAATGTTGATTATAGTGTATTAAGTACTCATAATAGACATCATGTGTGGTAGTTTGGCTTCATATCCATTTATAGCATTATCCAGATGAAATATAAGATTCTCATAAATAAATAATTACAAGATAATGTGTCCTAAGAACATCCAAAATAGTATAATATACTAGGATTGTTCTTATAACTATAGAAGAATCCCATATATCATCATATATATACAAATCAGCCCTAAATAATATACCAATCATATCTAATGACCTTTCCTAGAAGGAATAGCTCAAAAGGTCCATTGGAAGTTCCAAAACTAACCGTAATAATATTAATGTTTCACATCCAATAGGTAATAAGGATTAAAGTTTACTAGGAACCTTTACTAATGAAATAAATCAAGAAGTATCCTCAATTGAAGGGGAATTAGAGTAAATTCTCTTGAATGGCCTTGAAAAAATTAATCTCACCCTCACCCACATTCGATATCCCTTCTACTCAAGGATTCTTAACCTAACAATTTTTAATGTTTTCTAATCCACCCTAGGATCCCTCCAATAACATACACCCCTTTAAAGGGATAATATTTCAATATATGATTAATATTGATCTATAATTCTATTACTCATATAAATGAAATGAATATATTCAATGGAATCCTAAATTTATTATTATGATATATTACAATAAACTCATAGTGGAACCATTTATACTATATGTTCCCATCATTGAGAATTATAGAACATAACATGAAGTTTATCTATATTTAACTCATGGAGATGAGGATCAATATATGTTCAAGAATATTGGGTAATTTTATGGGATCTTTCTTATGGCAATCTAGGGGTCATAGTGGTGACATATTATACATTAATGTAGATATCCTCAAAATTTTCAACTTCCAAAAAACAATAATCTTTCACCAATAGGAACTATATAATATATATTAAATTTTAACCCCCTTTACTCTCAAAAAATCAATATAATTTAAAAAATTATATAATCAATAATTTAGATATAAGTATGAAACAACAAACTAATAGTTGTTACGTCGGAATATAAAAAGTTATAAGAGGGGTGGTGGGTGAATTAAGTATTTTCAAAAATCATCAACAATTTGTTATTTCGAAACACATTATGATTTGTGAGGATATACCTTATTTTTTCTCTATATGATAATATGAATAAGATCAACAAAAATAACAAACATTTCATTTTTTAGTGGTTCGGGGCACAAAGATCCCCCAGTCTAATCTACTAATCACTAAAACTGTGAGCCTAAAAAAATTCACTAGAATAGTCCTATTATCAGAAGACCAAGAATCAACAAATGAGTGTATATACATGAAACATTTAATAAAAAGACTTAAAAAAATTCTTTTGGTTCATTAATAGGGAAATTATTATCCACATCTTATATCGAGAAGCTGATACTCCACCACAACTAAGTATGAGCAGTTGAAACACCAAAAAATAAAATGATTTTGATTTGAAAGGTTCGGGTAGATCTTTACTGTTGTAGCGTCAATAATATAAAAAAATGTATCTTATGATATATAAAATAACATCTTCTAGAATTAAAAGGTCTGAAGTGATTCTGGTTGAATAAATATCTTCAATTGTGTAGAAACATAAAAATTTGCAAAAATCCTAAGGTAGTAAAAGACTGAACATGTATATCTACAGTTTGTAGCTTCCTTCAGAATCGATCAATCATTGCAGGAGTATAGTAAAAGATAAATTCAACAATACAATCACATATTTCAATCACTTATTAAACACATATATATTTACGAATAGATACTCCAAAAGAATATATATAAGAAAAAACATTCTTTGATATTCCAAATCTAAAGGAATAGCTTAATTGAATGTTGAAATTTAATTTCCAAATGACTACGGGGGTCCTAATATACCTTATAAATAAAATTTATTTTTACCCAATAAAAACATTTCATTGAAATAATCAAAATGATCCTTGAATCCCCATTTAATTTCTACTTTACTACTATAGCAATCTTGGATTGAAATCACCGCATGATAAACATTACCGCTGAGAACACAATGTAGGGTTGATATGCGTACTATAGGGTTCCTTTTCTTATCATTGGTTTCTTTTGGGAAGCATAGTTATCCTTTACATATTATAGGGTTCCTACCAATGTATGTTTTCATATCCATAATTTCATATTTATGTAACGCATGGGAAAAATGTATCACATGGATGATAATCATTACATTTATCCTTATTAGCAAAAAAATATCAAATATAACATTGATTAATCATATGATCAACTTTTCCAAATGTAGGGTATGAATAGTAAATCTAGAATCCAATATATGATTGTTGATCCATATATTTGATGAATCTCCGAATGTATGGATATTGATCCAAATGCGAGCTTTTTTAGAATATCATAGGGTTGATACCATAAATAAGTGTTTCTCTTCTTACTGTAATATAGGGATGAATAACCATACATTTACATTCCGAACATAGGTTTAGAAAACAATGTTTCTAGATTAATTCATGTAATTCTATATTCCTTAAAACATAATATATATTCATGTAGAACTCACGCAAAAAATTCATTATAAAAATAAGAGTACTTTCAAAGATCCAAAGCATCGTAAATTATAGAGTGTCATTGAAAAAAAAACATTCCCAATAATAATATATATAATAAGGGTCACTAAATAAAGTCGATAAATTAATAAGTTATATAAACCTAATACTCAATAATATTTAAACATGAATACACTATATATTTATTATTACTGTTTCTATTAATATAAAGTTCTATTTGATTCAGAAATAAAATAAACAAAGACATACAAAAAGATAAAATTTCATATATTCTTACAAATTCCTACCTATCAACTCATAAACAAGAGTCATGATACTTGAGAAGATATTTTAAGGAAAATAAAAATAAAAAATAGTAGATACATCATATTTCAACTAAAGTATCCAATATAAATATGTCAAGATATACAAAATTTTTGTGTTCTTTTGTTTATAAAATGCATTAATTATATATATATATATATAATTATATGTATGTGAAACCAATGTAACACACATAATTTAATATATGTTAAATTGAAAAATAAATAAACATTAAAAATGAATAAGTCATTAATATTTATTAATTATCATTTTAACAATTATATATATATATATATTTAATTATATTTAATATATATTATTTCTTACTAATTATAATTAATATATATATTATTCTTATTAATTTTTGTAAATAATTCTTTCATTAATTTTTTTTAAATAAATTGGTAATTTATTCATTTTAATATTTTTTATTTATTAAAATCTATTCATTTTTTATATCTATATTTCATATTTAATATTTATTAAATTTTTTAATTAATATATATGTATATTGAATTCATTTATTTTAATCAATAAATATTTAATTAATAAAATGTTTAATATTTATCTTAATTTATTAATTTTAAATATTTATTTATTTAATTATTTCATTTTATTCGTTTTATGTATCTATATTTTAATATAAACTATTTATTAATTTTTATAATTTATATATATGTATATTAAATTTAGACATTTTTAACAATAATTAATTAAATAATGATATTTTTTAAAATTTTATATTTATTTTTAAATTATTTCATTTTATTTTGGGCCTTTATCATCGATAAAATAAAGCAATGATAAAGGATCTGTTATATCATCACTAGAAAAGCACTGATAAATAGTGCCCTTTATCAGCGCTTTTTTTTGCACTGATAAACATATTCCTTTATTAGTGCTTATTTTAGCACGCTTTATGATTGACATTATCCGCACATTTTTTTAGTACTACTAAATTCCAACACTTTTAATGACATCTTTTATGGTATTGATAATTTATATTGATTTTTATAAATAAATAAGAAATTAATTTTTCTTCTTTTAAAATAAATATGGAAAAAATTAATTATTTTTTTATTAGCATATAAAAAATTAGAATAAAATTTTGGAAATTTTCTAAAAATATTTATTTTTTGATGAATTGTAAAAAGTGATAATTTTCATTAACCCTTATTTTTTGTTTAAATAATTGTCAACGTTACATTTTGTATTAAAATTATATTAAATGTGTCATTTCTTCATTTATATTTTGAATAATCTAATTTATTTTATTATAATAATTTTTATGTTTAATTTTGATTTACAAAAATATATACTTAAGGAAACAATTTTTTAAAAAAAATCATATTCCACCGCCTTTTACTGGCCTAATATTAAATTAAATAATTCCAATTCTCTTAGTTGAATAATGTAAAATGGATTATTTATTTTGAATCGTCATAATTAATATAATATCATAATTTTATCTTTAGTTTTTTCATTTAGAATAGAAACTAAGGTAAAAAAATTATTATAGTTATGATTAAATTGAGTTTACAGAAGTGGTTATACCGGTATATAATTGAAAATTTTAAAATTATACTTTTCTAAATCTTATTTTATTGATATATTTTTTATTGGACCTGGTTTTTCATGCATAGGTATTACATATTTTTAGAAGAATAATCAGTACATTACACAAACATATGCATCAGGGCCATAATTGTTTAGTGTCTTGGAAGGCTAGGTACACAATCTTCTAATTTGGTGAATTATTTTGAACATCTACTCTAAAGATATTCCCCATTAATAATCATCAAAAACATTACATACATAAATCCTTTCTTCATAGCCTGGGAAATAAAACACAAGAAAGGGTGAGCTCAAATGCTCAATATGGGAATCAAATTGAGATATCAATGACCAAATATGCATGACATGAGAATGAGGGCATGAGAACATGAGAATGACATATGAAAACCATACCATATATATGATAAATGAAAATATTGAGTAGTGTAATTAATAACAGAAGTCCACAATCTAGGAATCATTTGGAAATAAAAGTACATGATCCCTGAGAGCGTAATATGGGCATAAGACATTGAATTTCTGTATACACATAATCATAGAAAATAATTGCAATGGTAGTAAAGGATCAATTATAAATATATCATAGTAGAATATTTTTACTCCCAAACAATGATAGTAGTCAAGGTTCACTTCAAATACCTTAAAATTTGGAAAACACCCATATTGAATGGGGTTCACTTCCCATTCCAGTCCAGTCTATCCCATGAGATAGAAATATATACCCAATGCATTGAAGGGTGATAAATATCCCACCTATCACATAATGATTATTATACATATCTAGGATACCAGACCATAAATTATACATCAAATCATAACTAAAGAAACTAAATGTGTTTCCTAAATATTACATCATATGAAAACCTAAAGAAAAGAGACATGTTTCATAATCCTTTCATCATTTTGTAACACCCCCGACCTGGAAGCCACTAAACTGGTGCTGCGAGCTTGGTGGTTACATGACCTTAAGCGTGCCTCCCCTTACACCAAAGGCTGCTGACTAGCAGTGGGGGTCTATGGAGTCAAGTAGGGTGACTATACCCCCTTTTTATCAGAGTGAGACAGAACAGAAATAAACCAAATAGTGGAAACAATAACCAATAAACAAGGAACATGTATAACAATCATTTCCAACAATAAATATGCCATGTCGTACTACAAGTGCAAGATTGAACAAAAACCCAAAATAAAGAGAATGACCAAAATCCACAAAATGGTCTCAAATCCAAGTCCAGATCTACTACAAAGTGATACACATGTCCACTCAACTATCTATCAAGGACCATTGCCCTTCTTTTGACATGCACACATAAAGTCTGCTCGGGTACCCAACGATAGCCTAAACAGGGTGTGAGTACAACTCAGTAGGCCACCACCAATGGTGTCTACAAAATATCTAGTATAAACAGGTGGTGCATGGAAAAGGAAATATGAATGAGAATTTCCAAGTAAATATTTAAGGTTCCATTAACCAGTTTAGAGCCAATTCCATTTCCACTTCTATTACCATTCATTTCACACCTTTTATCATCACTTATGATTTCATCACATTTCCATGGATTAATCACATACATTATGTTACATTGGTTTAAGGCCAACAATCACATGCAAGAAGGTAAACACATCGTTATCCTATCTCACTAGGACTAACCCCCTCATAGCAACCATAACCTCACCTCAATGCCTCAGTCCAGGTGGATACAACTGTTAGGAGAATAGATCATCAGTCCCTATTTCTAACTAGTTCATTGAGGGTGGAGTTTAGAACCTCAGTCTTAGCTCAACCTGTGGGCATAGATCCTCAAGTCATACCCCACTCTACCATGCCATGTGCACATGCTTATATATAAGTAACCATCAACCATCCAAACCATTTCCCTTCAGCAAACAATATTCAAAATAACCTACATGGGAATCCTCATCATGCCTTAACCCATTAACACATTATCATTTCACATCATTTAACCATTCACCCAAATGCCATGTGTTATGCCTATCTCACTAAGAATCCAAAACTAAACACATAATCTATTCCATTATGGTCTTTAATCGGTTTAAACATTAACCCATTTAACCCGTTCATCATTATCAAGAATTAACCATTCAACCCATTCCAAATAACCTTTAGAATATTTCCTAGTCTATGTGTATCACCTTACTTCTATTCCAAGTTCAACCAATCATGCCAACATGATTATCAAGGGATCTACAATTTATTACAACATGGTCACTTGTTTAATATCAATCCCTAAGTCCAGTAAGCCGGTGCATCCCATGGATGGCCCTAAATATGGTCAAGTCAATCCCAACACATCCCATGAGGATCATGAGGGTTCCCATTTTCCATTTTAAACACCATTATTTCAAAACATGCCAAGGTTATTCAAAACATAACCAAGGGGAAACAAGAACACATTTATACATGCAAAAATACCCAAATAACCATGGGATATCAAATGTAGACCACCTAACTCGAAACCATGATTGAACGCACTCTCAATCGAGTCCTTAGACCTCGATCTTACCAACTTTTAGAACTTCAACCTAAAACTCACCCAAAAGATAGGGTTTTGGAGCTTCGTAACAAGAGAGAGACAAGATAAAAACCCTAATCCAAAAAGAGAACCAAGGATGATATTTACCTTACCTGGAGCTTCGATCCGCAACCAATGATGCTTTAAATAGCCAAGAATCGAAGGAGAACAACCCTTGGGAATATAAGGTCTTCCAAGTTCATCACTAGGGTTGAGAGAAGATGACATGAGGAAAATTACGAGTTGGGGTTTAAAATCCCGGAGTGGCAAACTTGTAATTTTTCCAATCTTTATGAGGTCTCAAGGTTTGTCTATTCGGTTTTGAAAACCATGTGCAAACCATGCACATGCCACTATCCGAAGGAGGAGGGGTCGCACGGTTTGCCTGGGCAGGTTGCACAGTTTCCCTTGGTCGTGTGCAGACCGTGCGCACTGTCTTCTATTACCCAGATTTCCTTTCTTTCATGCCCCGAGCCCCCGGAACACCCCCAAGGCCTATCATACATTTAGAAGGCATCCCATGACGCCCGAAACAAGGGATTCAACCAAAACACAACAAACACCTACCATTCCAAAAATAGGGATCTTAAAACCTCACCACCTTATAATGGCTCATCCTCGATCCGAGTTCCCAAGCGCCATTGCTCCACTAAAGAGAAGAGTTTGGGCCACTGAGCCCGCAAATCTGATTCCCGCTACCAAGTTTCTTCCTGAACTTTCCCATACTGCCATGTACTCGCACTAATGGTACAACCTTCCCCCGAAAGATCTATTCACTAAGATCCATCACAAGAACCGGATGCTCTTCAAAGGACGCATCAGCCTTAATCTCCACATCCTCAACATCAACCATGTGAGATGGGTTAGGATGATACCGTCGAAGCTGAAAAACATGAAACATTTCATGCATCCCACTATACCATTGTGGAAGTTCCAATCAGTAATCCACTGGTCCGATCCTCTCTACAATCTCAAAAGGTCCCACATACCTGGGCACCAACTTACACTGGTTTCAAATCCGACGGTGCCCCAACCTTGGTGACACCCGAAGGAACACTTTATCACCCACCACAAACTCAAGAGGTCTACGCCTCCAATCTGCATATGAATTCTTCCTACTCTGAGCCATAGCCATTTGCTTCCTAATCAACTTAACTTTCCCTGAAGTCTCCTGCACGAGACTTAGCCTCAATAACTCAGATTCACTGGCCTCTAACCTAGACAATAGAGATCTACATGGCCTCCCATAGAGTGCTTCAAATTATTCAATATGAATCATACCCTGCAAACTATTGTTATTGGAAAACTCAAACAGGGATAAGCACCTCTCCCAAGAACCACCAAGGTCTAAGACCCAGGCTCTTAACATGTCTTCCAACACTTGGATCATACGTTCAGAATTCCCGTCCATCTGCCTGTGGAAAACCGTACTCATAAACACCTATGTACCAAGTGCCTTCTATAATACTTTCCAGAAACACGATGTGAAATGCGGATCTCGGTCATAAACTGTGGGTTTCAGAACACCATGCAACCATACTATCTCCCGAACATACAACTCACCCAACTGGTCGTCTATAAAGGTTTCTTGAATCGGTAAGAAATGAGTCACTTTTGTTAACTGATCCACAACCACCCAGATTGCATCATTATTCCGTGGTATCCTCAGAAGACCCATGACAAAATCAATTTTTACATCATCCCACTTCAATTCCAGAATGGGAAATGGATGCAACAAACCACCTGGGTGTTGATGCTCGGCCTTCACCTTCTGGTAGGCAAGTCACCCTGTAACAAATCCCACAACTTCCTTCTTCATTCCAGTCCACCAAAACTGCCTTCAGAGATCACGGTACATCTTTGTAAAACCCGGATGCACTGCCCACAATGATGCATGGAACTCACACATCAACTCTTCCCGCACACACTTTGGCACAAGTACATGATCCGGAACCCGAAAAACACCTTCCGCGTGGATGACCCAACCAAAAGGTAGCTCCCCACATTTAAGCTTTTCCTTCATGATCAAAAACTCAGGATCATCAATCTAACCTTCCGTAAGTTGACTCAAAAGAGTTGACTCCATCATTAATGAATCAAGAGTTACCTGACCATTCTCCTCCTTCACCTCCAAGTGCATCTCTACAAACAAAGCCATCTCCTTCCACTCAGTGCTGGATTCCTGAACCACCTGATTCTGAACCTTCCTGCTCAGGGCATCAACAACATTGTTTCCCTTTCCTGGAATGTACACAAACTCAAAGTCAAAAGACTAGAGATATTCAACCCATCTTCGCTGCCGAAGATTTAGAAACCACTGTGAGAATATGTACTTTTTGGATGTTATGGTTGGTAAACACAAAAAACCGTTCTCCCAACAGATACTGTCTCTAGCACTTCTAGGCATACACTACTGCAACCAACTCAAGATCATGAGTGGGATATTTCCGCTCATGCGGTCTCAACTCCCTTGACCCATAATCCACAACCCGCTCATCTTGCATCAACATATCCCCAAGTATGATTCCGGATGCATCACAAAACGCAATGTACTTCTTACCTGGCTCAGGTAAGATCAATATTTGTGTGATCGCCAACCGCTTCTTCATCTCTTAGAAGGAATTCTCATAAGCCTCATACCACTCGAAATTGATTCCCTTCTTGGTCAAGCCCGAGAGTGGTGCTTCCAAGCGAGAGAAATCTTGAATGAACCTTCGGTAATACCCAACCAAACCCAGAAAACTTTGAACATCAGAAACACTCTTGGGCTGTTCCAAGATACAACTGCCTGCACTTTATATGGATCCACTAACACACCTACCTCCGAGATAATATGACCCAGAAAATGTACCTCACTTATCTAGAATTGAAACTTTGATAGATTGGCGTATAGCCGATTCTCTCTTAGCGTACCCAAGACGATGTCAAGATGTTGGGAATGATCATCATGAGTTTTCGAGTATACTAAGATATTGTCAACAAAGACAACCACAAACTGATCTAGATAGGGATGAAAGATCTGGTTCATCAAAGCCATAAAATCCTATGGTGCATTTGTCAAGACGAAAGGTATTACCACAAACTCAAACAAGTCGTACCAACTCCAGAAAGCTGTCCGCGGTACGTCAGAAGACCTCACCCTCATCTGGTGGTAACCTGTCCTCAGATCAATCTTAGAAAACACTGATTCACCCATCAAATTATCAAGTGGGTCAACAATTCTAGGAAGAGGGTATCGATTTTTCACTGTCACTTGATTCAAATTTAGATAGTCAAAACACACCCTTAAAGACCCATTGACATTCTTTGCAAAAAATCACGGTAGATCCCCAAGGAGACGTACTAGGATGGATAAACCCCTTACGCTCTAACTCCTCAAGCTGAACCTTCAGTTCCTGGAGTACTTCCGGTGCCATTCGGTATGGCGGAATAGAAACTGGCTCCTCACCCGGCAACAACTCGATTGTGAACTCAACATCCCTCTTGGGGGGTAACCCTGAGAAATCCTCAAGAAACTTGTCTTGAAACTGATCCACCACAGGAGGGAAGATAGACTGTTCCCCTCTTTCATTATCATCAAGCATGAGACATGCCACTCAAGCTGTGTGTCCACTCATGTGTTGACAAAATGGCCCCGCACACCCTTCTCGAGCATCCCATTCGCCACGGTGGACAAAAGCATCACCCTCAAGCGATCTGAACGATACTCTGTGACGATAACAGTCTATGTGCGACCGATACAATACCAACCAATCAATTCCCAAGATTAGGTCACACCCTAACATCTCGAGAATGAACAAATACCATATAAAATGATACCGACTGACTTCCGAGGAACATCCCTTGAATTGCATGATATCCTCAACCTGCACTCCAACGGGGTGTCAAATGAAATAACTCTACACACCCCCTCCATTGGTAAACCAAGCACTACAACAAGTTGAGAAAAAAAAAGAGTGTGTGGCACATGTGTCAAACAACGCAATAGAAAACGTAGAAGCTACAAGGATCGTACCTCAAATGGTTGATGGTCCGGCCTCACCATCACCAGGAGAAAATTGAACTACCTAAAGCTAACTTGCCCCTCTACCCAAGGCTCCAACCTGAACACCCTGCGCCGCACTGCCCATTCGGTGTGAGCGATCTTTCCCTGGAGTTCCAAGTCCACCGCCCCTGCCAGTATGGCCCGTGGAACTCCAACTGCCTACCTAATATAGGGCAACTGATCACCATCCCGTACCCAGCACCTGCTTTTCATCATCATGCTCACTCGTCTGCCGAAGGTTCCTGCCGAACCTCTGTAAATGCCCCATCCTTCCTCATGAACGACACTCAACTAGAGGTCGAGGACACTGACCATGCATATGCCCTGGCCTACCGCACTGATAGAAGAACACTTTATTCCCACTCTGAGAGGATGATCCTCTCTTCTAGCCACTTTGCACACATCCTCCATGCTGTGTGTTCTCATGGCGTCGCTTCCGACCCTCGGTAGCTTCACCGCTCATCTGTCCCACTAACACCACAAGTCCACTACCCGAAGATCTATTTAGGTTTCCTTCCAAGAGTAGTGCTTGATCTACTACCTCTGCGAACCTCTTCAAGTGAAATATGTTTACTTGAGACCTGATCTCATGTCTTAGCCCATCCTCGAAATTCTTTGCCACTACTGCCTCATCCCCTGCTAACACTGGGACAAAGCATCTCAAATCAGTGAAGAGACTAGCATAGTCCATCACCGATAGCGATCCCTGAGTTAGGCTCATAAACTCTACATCTCGCTCATGTCCCAAAGTCACTGGGTAGAAATGTTCTAGAAACGTTTCCTGAAAACCCTTCCATGACATTCCCTCAACCTTCTTGATTTGAACCTGAATCTCATACCAACGCCTAGCCTAGCCCCACAACATATATATGGCCAGCATTACCCACTTTTCAACTGGGGTCTCCATATGGTGCAGTATCATCTGGAAAGACACTAACCAGAACTCCACTACCTTTGGCCCACCCTCTCCGGTGAAGGTCAGAGGGTGCTGCAGCTAGAACTCCCTAGTCAACTCAAACATACATGGTGAAACACGCCCTGGGTCCCAATCCATCATCTGCATAAGGAAATCCATGTTCTCCCAGAACTGGTCTTCTATACCTCCATTTATCACCACATTTTCTTGATCCTCTACTAAAGTAGTGTTCTTAGAAACATCCTTCTGTTTCCCAACTAGTAACCAATGTCGTTGTGGCATTTCACTACGTTGCCAAGCACGAGATGTAGCACGCATTCCACAAAACTTTTATGACTTCATCAGAAGATCTTTACTAGCTACAACAACACATTTTTATATTCTAATTTAACAACATTAGCACCTAAAATTCACCACCCCGACCACCCCGACCATCCCTACCACGGGCCATAGTCCACATGGGGCAAACAGCCATGCGATACTAGCAAACTCACATAACATTTTACAAAAACATTTTCCACTTCGTTTAAAACCCCTATATTGAATTAAACATCTTTTAACCACTTCTTTTATTCCATTATTCTCATTATTTCTTGGTTTCATGAAATGCATGATGCACCCTACTTTCCTGCCTCAAACTCTCATCCCGTGCACGTGCATAATTCAATGAATGTCACATATCTACCTAGGTTCCTATAATGATGCATGAATTCCATCCTCATGCCATTAATTCCACGAGTAAAATATCATAAAACAGTCACATGAAACCACATGTGCATCACCCATCGGTGAAATATAATCAACTGTAACAACACAGAACCAAGAACAACAATTCCCACACAGGATGACTTGGGTTTCCCCCGTACTTGGGTTAGCTACTCCCGAGCATGATCTCATTACCAAGGTCTGACACGTCTTAACTCTAGGCTACCAATACCCAATAACAATACCCTAGAGAAGGATAAGAAAGACCTCATCTGATATCACTTTGTAACTTCCCCAACCCAGAAGCCACTAAACCGGTGCTCCGAGCCTGGTGGTTACACGACCTTAAGTACGCATACCTATATGCCAAAGGTTGTCGACTAGCACCGGGGGTCTATGGAGTCATGTGGGGAGACTATACCCCATTTTTATCAGATTAAGCCACAAAAAAATTAACCAAATAGAATAAAAAATAACCAACAAAAAAGGAACATTTATAAAAATCATTTCCAATAATAAATATTCCAAGTCATACTACAAGTGAAAGTGTTAACAAAAACCCAAAATAACAGCAATGACCAAAATCCCCAAAATGGTCCTGATTCTAAGTCTGGATCCTCCACCAAGTGCTACACATGTCCAGTCAACTATATAGCAAGGACATTTTCCCTTCTCCTGACATGCAAACATGAAGTCTTCTTGGGTACCCAATGGCGGCCCGGGCAGGGTGTGAGTACAACTCAGTAGGCCACCTCCAACGGTGTTTATAAAACATCCAGTATAAATAGGTGGTTCATGCAAAAAGAAATATAAATGATAATTGCTATGTAATTATTTAAGGTTCCATTATCCAGTTTCAAGAAAAATCCATTGCCACTTCCATTACAATTCATTTCACACCTTTTATCATCACTTACCATTTCATCAAATTTTCATGGGTTAATCACATAGATTATGTTACATTGGTCTAAGGCCAACAATCACATGCAAGAGGTTAAAAACATCATTATCCTATCTCAATAGGACTAATCTCCTCATAGAAACCATAAACTCACCTCTAAGCCTCAGTCCGGGTGGATGCAACTATTAGGAGAATAAATCATCAGTCCCCATTCCTAAGCAATGCATTTATGGTGGAGTTTAGAACCTCAGTCTTAGCTCAACTCGTGGCAGTAGATCCTCAAGTCATACCCCACTCTACCAGGCCATGTGCACATGCTTTATATAAGTAACACTCACCATCCAAACCATTTCCCTTCAGAAAACACTATTCACAATAACCCACATGGGAATCCACATCATGCCTTAAACCATTAACACATTATCATTTCACATCATTTAACCATTCACCCAACTCCCATGTGTCATTCCTATCTCACTAAGAATTAAACACTAAACCCATAATCTATCCCATTGTGGTCTTTAATCGGTTTACACATTAACACATTTAACTCGTTCATCATTTTCATGAATCTACCATTCAACCCATTCCAAATAAACTTAATGTTATTTCTAAGTCTAGGTGCGTCAACTTACTTCTAATACGAGTTCGACGAATCATGCCAACATTTTTAACAAGGGCTCTACAATTTATTACAACAAGGTCACTTGTTTAATATCAATCCCTAAGTCTGGGAAGCTGGTTCATCCCATGGATTACCCTAAAGTAGGTCAAGTCAATCCCAAAACGTCCCACGGGGATCGTGAGGGTTCCCATTTTCCATTTTAAACACAATTATTACCAAACATTCCAAGGTTATTAAAAATATAACCAAGGGAAAATAAGAATACAATTAAACATGAAAATATACCTAAATAACGAGGGGATATCACTTGTAGACCACCTACCTCAAAACCACGGTAGAACTCACTCTCAATCAAGTCCTTAGACCTCGATCCGACCAACCTATGGAGCTTCAACCTAAAACTCACCCAAATGATAGGGTTTTATAGCTGCAGAACAAGAGGGAGAGAAGATACAAACCCTAATAAAAAAAGAGAACCTATGATGAGATTAGCCTTACTTGGAGCTTCAATATGCAACCAAAGACACTCTAAATGGCCATGAATCGAAGGAGAACCACCCTTGGGTAGAATCGGTCGACAAAGATCGTCACTAGGGTTGACAGGAGATGAAAGGTGGGAAATCCCGAGTTTGGGTTTAAAAGACCGGAGTGGAAAACTTGTAAATTTTCCAAACATTAAGAGGTCGCAAGGTTTGTCTACACAGTTTGGAAAACCGTTAATAAACCATGCACATGCCACTATCTGGAGGAGGAGTGATCACACAGTTTGCCTCGATAGGCCGCACAGTTTTCCCTGGCCATGCGCAGGTCGTGTGCCCTGGCCTCTCTTGCCCATATTTCCTTTCATTCATGCCTCGAGCCCCCGGAACACCCCCAAGGCCTCTCATGCTTTCAAAAGACATCCCTTGAATCCCGAAACAATGGATTCAACCAAAACACAAAAATAACATACCTTTCCAAAAATCGGGATCTTACAATTTCATCATAGCATGTCAATTGAATATAAGTGTGTTTTATAATTATTTACTCAGGTTATAACCCATGGAAAATAGATTTTTTTTCATAAACATCATTTTATCATTATGAAAACCATTCATATAAGAAATAATAATGGTATCCCTGGATCATATCCCAAGAAAGGCATGGGTAACCTCGATGGCTTTCATCTTAGATTTAAAAATATTTTGAATAGTACCTTCGAAAATTTCTTGAGGAATATAAATTTTCTCATAAAATTACTTTTTAAAAATAAAAAATAATAAAATACTAAAGAAATATTTTATTTGAAAATAAATATTGAAACTTATAATGGATTCTTAAAAATTACTTTAAAATATTTCTTGATAAAATATTCATTTCCACTTTGAAATAAAATTTAAAAAAATTATAAAAATTTAAAGTTATTTTATATGATAAAACATGAAAATTTATTAAGGAATCATATATTAATATAATGTCCGGGATGGGTGGAAATTAATTTCATTCCATACACATTAATTGAAATGTTCCTTTCACATTTTCTGTAAAACACATACAAGAATTGTTTGGAAAAAACATAGATATTATTTTGATGAAAAATTGTACATTATAAAATGGTTAATATTTATATAATGAATCATTTTAATAGGGATAAAAATTTAAGTAATTATTTATATAAAACATTATTTTAGATGATAATGTTGTTTTCGATCGAGGAGTTAAATAAAATAGATTTTCACTAAAAACATAATTTTTAACTCCTGACTACATAAAGAGTAGAAAGTGACTCTAAAACATTTATTATCCTGAAATAATCATAGTATAATACAATTCATGAGTTTATTGAGTGATATATCATAATATCTCATCATTGGAGGAATAATCATAAACAATCCCGATAAATAATGAGATTGTAACAAAAAACTCTGACCACATTAGTAACTTTCAATCATAAGACCCATGAAAGAGTAAAATTAAATGAAAATTATAGAAAAATAAAATTAAGGATATTAATAATATTAGATATAAATGAGGATGTATATGAACCTATTAAAAATTTAGGTTCATAACATAACTTATGTACCAAAGAAGAAAATTGGAGAAAAAATTACCATACAGCTTTTGTAACATTTGAACCATAAACCACATAAAAGAGAGATAATAAAATGTATAAGGAAATAATAAAAAATTAAGTACAATAATTCTAAAATAAATTCATGTGAATTATATACATTAAATAAAACAAACTCATGCTGAATATGTAATTTGTATCATTGAAAAATAAAAGTGATACAAAAATCCATTAACATAAGGATCGACTTCGTTTGTAAAAATTTAATATAATTTTAAATAAATATATTTTTATTATAAATATATTATACTTCCATAAATATATATATTTATTAATAGATATTAAATATACATCACCTTTTTTTATGAGTTTGTTAACAATTCAATGTTAAATTGTTATTTTGTGCAATAAATGTTGTGTTTTTCTGGTAGGTTTTTTTGTTATTATTTTTCCTACTAAATTGATCACAGTTACATATAATAAAAAATATTATCCATGATTTACATTTCATATATTTTCAATGTATGATTATTTTCATATATCTATATAAAATACCTAATGATAATTAAATACAAAGTTCATGTAAATGGTAGATAGTATGTAAGCATGAACATTGTTTCCATTTTCACAAGGGGAAAAAAATAAATAATTTTAAATAAAATATTACCATTATATAATAACATTAATGTAATATATAACACATATTTTCATTAAACACATCCTTATTACCTTCAATGTAATGCATGAATGAATAACATATATTTTTGAGGTTATAGTCCACCATACGCACGAACAACATTATTACGTTCCCATGGATTGTAAAGTTAAAAGTGACATGTGATATCATGATTCCAAAAGAATAAAAATATCATTAATATAATATATTAAAAGTAATTCAATTATTATATTCAACTGTGAGAGGTGGTATTGAAAAACTAACAATACAAATTCGTGAAGTCGTTGTCCACTATACACATGAATGATGATTTAACAAATAATTTGATAGAGGAGGATAAGAAATTAGTTTTTGAAATATATAAAATAGAATCTAATTATATATAATTTAATGTTTTTTTATATCATATTTCTTTAATAACAATTTAGTTTCGTTTAGGAACAAATAAAATAAAACTCTTTATTAGGGATCTTTCCTCTTCTTTAGACAACTTCTATTAGTTTAAAAGAAAAGGCTTATCAGGATTAATATATTAATAGAAAAGTGATTTTAAGATGATATGGGGGAATTAAAATAATTTATTTGAGTAGGTGATGGTTTATCCAGTGCGTTTTGAATTTTTCAAGAGAAGTGGAGAGTAATGACCTTTTATATGTGAGGTGGTTACACACTTCTAATTTATGAAATGATAATGGTGTGCTTAATTATTTTACATGTCACAAGGATAAAAAGGTAAATTTATCAATATTATAATATTTAATATAGAAATATTTCAATAAAATGCATGTTGGATTTTTTATGGATTATTTTTAACCATTATCGTATTAGTTTCACCCCCAGTATTCCAATATTTATCTCAACATCAGTAACTATGTTTTAAATTTTTTTCTATTAATTATGGTAAAACCAATTAATTTTTCATTTTTATATAATATAAATTATGAATATTTTTATAATGGAATAAATTTTTTCAAATTCAATTCATATAAGTGTAAAAATTCAATTTAATATTAATCTCATAGACATGATGAGAAAGATGGTTTATAAAGAAAAATGTTCAAAAGTTTGGAATGTTTTTATATAAAAAATAAACATGAAAAAGATTTAATTGATCTAAATTGGATTAATATATATATATATATATATGAGAATTAATTTTTTATTTAAAAACATCATATAAAATGGTTATGTTGTTAAAATATATAGAAGAAATGAAAATTCTTAATAATACTAGTAATTTTCAATATTAATTGTAAAATTAATCTTCTCATAAAATTATCAAAATTAAACTATAAGAATATTTTTATTATATAATTCTAAAAAATGAATATTTTTTCAGAATTTAAATTTTTTAAAAATGTAAAAATAATTTAAAATAAGTGCGTAAAATTAGTCAAAACTGTTTTTTAGAAAATACAGTTTTCATGCTTCAGAATGGATTTATTCATATAAATTATTTATAAAGAAAATAATATTAATGTAAAAAATTATTAAATAATATATATATATATACTGTAAAAATAATTAACCAAAATTTATTTGTTTAATTTATTGGGGTAAAACATGTTCTTGTGCATTAATTATTTTGTTTAAAAATATATCATTTATTTTCAAATAGATTCTATTTTTAATTATAATTAATTTCTTACCAACTATTTCATTATATATATATTTTTAAACAATATATTTTAGCATTTTCATTAATCCTTTTTATACACTCTATTCAAATGGCTATTAAATAATTATCATGATAAATAATAAATTTTTAATAGTATGAAATGTTTTGTTTAAATTTGGTGTTGTGTGTAAAAAAATATAGAATTAGTGTTAGGAGTATTTCAAGATATCTAAAAAGCTATTTTTACTCAAAAAATCACAAAATATAAGGGTGTTACATTGAACCCCTATTAAAAGGAATTTTGACATCAAAATTAACCTCTTTCGTACCTAAGGATTCTTTCTCCTTGTTAGACCCTAAAGTTTCCATGAATCTTCTCAAGATTGAGATTTTACCATCGAACATTGACATAGTGATTTGTACTATATATTTCTATATAGGATCCAGAGTATCCACGAGTTATTCCCTATAAGATATATTTTCCTACAATAGTATGACCTTTGAGATTATTACATGTTATGGATCGCGTATGTACTTCCTTTGGAGATATTCTTGGAATAAATCGTGGACATTAAAAAGGCTAAGTTGACTACTGAGTGATAAGATACAATAATGATACAATAAATAATTTCAAAGGGACCAATATTCCTAGGTACTAATTTACGTTCTTTAATCCATATATATATATTAATATAAACATAATCTCTCCAACTTCAAAATATAAATCATGTAGATTCTTATAGACATAATATTTAAATAAAAATTTAGAAAAACATACATGTTTATGAAAGGATTTAACCGACTCTACAATTTCAATATCTTTCTTAGGTCATAATATATTTCATTATAAAACATAATTCTAGTACATTGGAGTTCTAACATTCATTCCATAGTGGTCTTCTGAAGGATCCATCTAAATTCTTAAGTGAAACTTATTCTGGTAGGAAATATCAGTTGTGGGAGGTTTTCAATCATGCCTCATTTGAGATATATAGTACAATATCATATCATATCATATCATATCATATAGGGTTTGAATTGTTCAATCAGATTGACCATATATTTGGGAGTTATTAGTACTGTGGAAACTGAATTTTGTATCAAGGGATTACAAAATAATTTAAAAAATATTGAGTTAATCCTAGGTTCCGGATCATAAATAATTTAATATGGTAATTTATACAACCTGACCACATCTATAATGTATTTTCTAAGAAGACGATCTAGATATAAATATTCTTTAACAAAAACTAAGTGTGCAGAAAATATAAAGTGATAAAATACCACTCATAATTACCTCAACATGAAAGATAAGAAAAAACCCTAAATATAATCACACCATAATTCATATATCAAAAAATTGAAAAGTAATTTCCCCTAAAAATAACCTTTTCACTAAAACATATAAAAATACAAAGGATTATATTACAATTAAAATATCCAAATGAATTATAAATATTGATAAACTCTTATCAACTACAACCTCAAAAGGTGTATCAATGAAATTGATCATATGATATAAATTAAACTCATAATCCCATGATGATATCCATAACTCTTATGTTAATATTAAATGAATACATATTTTTTTCAAAAGGTAATTCACACATTATTACTTAAATAATATCTTATATTAAACATAAACATTTCCATTGGAATCTAGGGTTCATGCTTGCACAGATAACATATCAAATGGGACTTCATTATTTTATAATCCATGTACAATGAGATAATCAATGCTCTAAATCACATATAATTTCTCTACAAGATTAAAAATTATATTTTAATAGGTCTCATTGAAAAAAAGGAAATCATGAAATTTCCTACTAGGGAGTACGGGATATGTGTTCCTCAATTATAATGATTTACTTCAACCATGATGAATGCATAATCTTTCCCTTTCCATTTTTTCTTCTATGTTTGTGAGGTATTATCATAATCATTATCCCTTGGATAGAAAAATAGATTTTCATATTTCCCATACTACTTCAATTTGAAAAACTAATTTGTGGGCGGTTCATTGTTTGTATATTTCCATATATTTTTCTCATTACATATCTTATTCCCATTACATTATCATTCAATTACCCGATGACTATCCCTTCTACATATAAAACATTTTCAAGTTGTTATAATATAATTTCATCCATGTTTTTCCACACTTTGGGTTTAAATGGATTCTCATCTCCTTCTCTCCATGTGTTTTAGTTTTTCTTTTAAATTACTTTTCATTCTTCTTACCAATCCCATGAGATTAATATGTAACACTAACCTACATATCCAGATTTATAGAAAATCAATCAATCTCTTCCTATGTACTGATGTATCTTAGTTGTAACTCCATTAAAATACTTTTTTATCCATTAAATAATTGATCAAAATTTATCTTATCTTGGATGAATATACCCAAAGAATACCTTACATGTATTATAATAATTTCCTTGTGGGTACCTATAGATTTATCATTAGTTTTTTTATCTAAAGGAATTCCTTCTCTATCATCATGTGAATAATAAGTGGAAAGAACATATTGAAAAATAAATTGATGAACTCTTCCATATAGTTGGATTAATGTTTATCTTGTTGGATCATATTCTAGACAATATTCCACCACTAATCTACATTACATTCCAATGAGTAGGCATCCAAACTGATTTTTCATGCTCTGATCACTAGAGGACAGAAAACATATTTTCATGGGTTCTGATCCATTTCAAGAAAACTAGTGGGTAAATATATCCACTAAAAAAATTGTTGTTTTTTCATGAATGACTCAGTAGAATATTGTTCATACTATTTCTAATTTGAAATTTTAGTATCATTCATTATTTAAGAATGTTTTCTAAACATGGAAATGAGATTTTTCATTCTAGATACCATATCATTAGATTTCATGGGAGTAAAATCATTTCATTTTCCATCATATTCATAATTAATATGAATTTTACAAGGACTACACTTTAAGTAAAATTAATACCATAGTGGGAGAAATACTAATCAGATTAGAGAACAATATAGCCTGGAAAAATCAGATATATAATGTCTATATCATGAAACCTACTTTTAAATCTTCGAAACCATAGGTATATCCTAGTTTTATCATATTCATAATCTATTTAAATCATTCATGATTGTTTAAAATGATTTTTTGAATTTCCAATGTATATCCCCCAAGTGTGTCAAACCAGATGGGCAAAAAATTCCCATTTTGGGCACCAAGTGATTATTGAGTCCATATAAATGCATTTAAGCTTATTACACCTCATTACCTATTTTTAATATCCATATCCACTTATAGTGTCATGGAATGGAATTAATTTCCTGAACTCCATATGTTCTGTCCATTACAAAAATTCAATTGAATTTTCCTATAATTGGACTCATCCTTAAATGAATCCTTAGACATTTCAATAGGGATATCACTGATGTTTTCTCATCTTGATTTCTAATGTTTAGATAAACCATACCTATTATACCAACTGTAGGGACCTTGAATATTTTTATATGGATATAACATATTTTTTAATTAATATTCAATGCATTAAATATGCATAAGACAATGGGTTATAATAGTTAAGATGTTTTTTTCTACTAGGTAAAACATAATCCAATTTTTTTAAAAATATTCACCATAACCAATAAATATATTCCCCTTTATTACTCTTTACATGCATACCTTACATTGAATATTTCATTATAACCTGTGGAATGGAAACATAAGAATAGTTTAGCTCAAATGCTTGGTATGGGTATGAAAGTGATATATGAATGATCACATATGCATTAAATGTGCATAAGGTTTTGAGAACAAGATCATAACAAATGAGAACCAAACATTTTAAATCAATGATAAAATTTGTGAGTCATGGAATAAATATTGACTTTTCATTTGGAATGAATAATAAGAAAACTAAAAAATGATTTATAACAGCATAAAATTGGTATAATTCATAAATATTTTTCATACACATATTAATAGAAAATAATTTCCATAATAGTGAAGGCTAACTAATAAGTCTATTAAAGATGAATCGATTCACTCCCAAAACCATCATAGCTGTCAAGTTTCACTCCGAACACGATAATATCTGAAAAATTCCCTTATTGAACTGGGTTCACTCCTCCTTCCAATACATTCAATTTCATGAGATATAAATCATTGAATGATTCAATGAATGGATATATTATTCCCCCATTCACATACAAAAAATCATACATATGTGTGCCATAAGATCATAGAACATACATAATATCATAAACCACGATATAAAATTAGTTTCATATAAATTACATTATATTATATCATTTGGAAAAGAGATTGGTTTCATAAGATTTTCATTGTTTCATAATTGCATTACCCAAGGAAGGAAGTAGGTTTTATGAGTACTTAAATACATTATAACCTGTAGAACATAAATTGGTTTTGTAAACATCATTCTATAAAAAATATAAACAATTTTGTGAAATAAGTCGAATGGAATCCATGGATAATATTTATTTTATGACATGAGAGTCATCGACATATATTATCTTAGATGGAAAATTATTATTGAAAGTCACTTGAAACATTTCATGAGGAAAATATATTTTCATTGAAAAAAATTATTTAAAACTAAAAATTTGTAAAATATTTTAGATGTCATTTTCATTGACAATAAAATTTGAAACATATAAAAGAATATTTAAAATTAATTTAAATCCAATATTTAGGAAAATATCCTTTCCAGTAAGAAAAAAAAATTATAAAACATAAAACATATTGAAATTAATTTTCTCTAAAAATAACCATAAAATTTTTAAATGGAATAATGGTTATAGTGGGGGTAATTCTATTTATTTAGCCTATGATAAAAAAATGATTCCTTTTCATTTGTAGTAAAATCCAAATTTCTATTGATTAGAATATGACAAGAATATTATTTTAAAAAATGATTCAAAATTAAAAAATGGATGGAAATGTATCTAATATAACATTTTAATATTGTAAAGATCATTTTTACACAAATATTATAAACCATGGTTTTTGATGAAAATGGTTTTTGGACCGATGAGAGAAATACATATTATTTTTCCATAAAAATTTATTTTGAACTCCTCAGTATATATAGAGATCAAAATAAATGGAAAACATGTATTCTCATGAAATATGTAAATAAAAATATAAAATATTTTTTATTGAAGGATGGATCAAAATATTACATCATTGGATGTATAATCTTAAACAATCACAAAAAATGTTAAGATTCTAATATAAATCATTTACCACTATGGTAAATTTAAATAATAATTCATATGAAATAATAACATTTAAAAATCATTATAAGATCATGAAAATAATTATATTAAGTATATAACATTTTAAAGGGGGGGTTTATACACCTTATATTAGATGAAAGGTGTTTAACATAACTTATGTCCCAAAGAATGAAATTTGAGTGAAAACAATCCCTTAGAGATTTAGTGACATTTGAACTATACAAACACTAAAATTTAAATCATAAAATAGATATATAAATCCCAAAATAATTAAACATTATAATCATAAAATACATTCTTGGGAAGTATATACACCACATAAATGAAAATTATGGTTATTATGAAATGTGTCTCAAAAAAATTAAGAGTGCTAACGAAATCATCAACCATAAGTCTCAAATTCATTCATAAATGTTCAAACCAATTATATAATAAAAATAATAATATTATTAATCAATTAAATAAAAATTATATATATATATTTATCCCACCATATATTATTTAAATTTGATCTTTTATTATACATGTATTAACAATTCCACGTTAAAGTCATGTTTCAGGCAATTAATGTTTTGATTTTTCTTATATATTTTTATTTTTTATGTTTGGTCCTCATAAATTTATCATCTTAAGATGATCTCGATAATTAAAAAAATTACAAATATCTTATATATTTATTATATATATATATTTATAGTGATCCATAAAAGTGCGAGATAATGAATTAAATACACCGTTCAATGAGATTGTATGTGGTACATGCATATGAATATTATTTCAATTGTAGCAGTGGAAATAAATAAAGAAATTTAAATTATATATTAAAATCAAATTATAAAAATTTTCATAAATATATCATACTTTCATTTAACTTATCCCAATTACAATACATGTAAATCTTGAATGAAATACATCGCTGCGGTTGCCTGTTGTTTTCTGTACACAAGAATAACATTATCATATTCCCCTGGAATGTAATGTAAAAATTTTATTGTGATAAAAAATTACAAAATAATAATAATATCAAAAATATATTATATGTGAATAAAATCCATAATTATATGTATTCATGAGTGGTGGTGATGGAAAATGAAAAACATCAGTTTGCGAGGTGATAGTAATCCATACACATGAATTTTGATTTCATAACCCATTTTATAGAATATGAGAATTATTTAAGTTATTGTATTAAAATAAAAAATATAAATATATTTATAATAAGGAGGAATTTATATCATCGTGGTGAAATAATAATTTTAGTAGTTTTAGGACGAAACAAAATAAAATGATAAATTAGAGACATTACGTCTTCTTCAGAAAAAATTTATTGGTTTACCCCAAATAGATTATTAGGATGTATTTATGAAAATAATTGACTCTAGTATTATAAGATTTAATTAATGAAGATAATTTTCTTGGTATTATTTGAAATATTTGTTTTGTAAATGTGACGGGGAGATAAGATGGGATGGACTTTTTATATGTGTGGTGAGTGGAAAACTACTATGTTTTGAAAAGAATGTTTACCCACGTTTCCCACTTTTAATGAGGCTCCAAAATAGATAATTATATATAATGGAGTATATAAGTTACATATATGGTCATCTGATGAGTTTTGGATAAGTTTTGAGTAGCTTTTAACTGTTATGTTTTTACTTTAACCACTAGTAAACCAATTTTTACCATAACTATGGTAAATAAGTTTTACTATTTCCAATATTCATTATTGAAAAAAATTAAACTGAACTTATTATAAAATTTAAAATATAATAATTCCAATTATTTAAAAGATTTCAAATTTAGTTCATATAACTAGACAATTTTAATTTGAAATTGTTCCCGCATATGAGATGAGAAAGTGGATTCTAGAAGAGAAAATGTTCAAAACATAAAAAAGTATTATAAAAAATTCAGTAATAAATTTATTACAATGAAATAAATAAAATTAAAATATATAAAATTTGATTAAATTTTATTTAAAGAAAATATGAATATTTTTTTAATTTAAATCACAAAATAAATGGATATTCTTAATAAAACCATTATTGTTCAATATTTATAGAAACATTTCTCTTCTTAAAACATTAAAAAAATCAATCTGAAATAATATTGAAGTTATTATATCTAAAAAATAAATTTACAATACATTTTAAAAAAACAGTGAATACTTACTTATCATATATATGTTTAAAAGGCGTAAAAGTATTTTTTAACAGAATCTAATTCTTAAACATAAAATTGGAATTATTCATATATCTTATATAGAAAACACATAAGAAGGGTGTTAAAAATTATATTAAATTTATCATATATAAATTTCCTTACAAAAATTCAAATAATGCTATTTTTTAAAATTATATACATACAACACATTTTTGTGCATAAAAAATATATTTCTAGAAAATGATTTAATTAATTTTAAAAAAAATTATTTGCATTTTTAATTAATTTTCCACCAAAAATACATTTAATATACAATTTAAACATTCTACTTTCATAATTTAGTTAATTATATTCATATCCTTCATTCCAAAAAACTATGTGAAATCTAGCATATTAATTATTAATATTTTTATAGTTTTCATGTTTCATTTAATCATGGTGTTTCATGTAAAATAAGAAAAAAACTAGGTTATGTGTAACACAATATATCAAGAAGATCAAATGTATTCAAAAAAAAATTGTAAAAAAATTATTCTTAAATTTAAACATCATCATATTCAACCTTCTAGTATATTCCCAATTAGAAACATTTTAATTTAATATTATTTATTTATATATTAACAATTTAATAAGTTCGATGTGTGTCATTTCCAGAACATATAAAAATATACAAATCAGTTATCTTATTTACAGCACATTTAGCCAACAATATTAACCAAAACTATCCAATTCACTATCAAATACCATTGACATATAGTATTGGTGTTTTTCTTAATAAAATCCAATTACAAGAATCCTTGAGAAATTACTTAAAGGCCACCTATTAAAGAACATGTAATCCTCTTTCCCAACCTCTGGAACTTTATTTATTCTTATACCTCCAATAAATATAAATATTCCCTTATATAATTGTAACTTAAATATTATATGTATATTTAAATTTTATATTTATTATTTAACAACCATTATACACACTCATTTTCATAAAATTGGATTTCAAAGTATCACTCATGAATATTTAGAGACCGCCTATTCCACATAATGATACATTTCAATTTCTATCCCCATCATTCATGTGTAATTATTATGATTATTTAGATGTTCATATATGATATTTATGATTTAATAATTCTACGATAATAATAATAACATATCCACCTTTTTACCTTCTAATGCATTAGAAAATGATATTTTCGCTAGGGTGTAAGTGTGGAATATCACCTCCATGAGCTATGTGATTTTTTTCATTTATGATTTATATGGTTGGTAATAAATAATGATTTAATGATTATATACAATATATATTATATTATAATGATTATTTAATGTTGAATTATTATTTTTCTTTCTTTCATTATATCCTTGGAAAAGCGAAAATTCATTCATGTGTGTGTCTCCCTATCGCCTCTATAAACTGTGTAATTAATTTTTATATATCAACATATTAAGGATGATTAAATATATATAGATATAATTAATATATACAATATTATAATCATGATTAAAATTATGTAGATAAGGGATCCATGATCGATGTACATGTACCAGATCTTCCAAACATAAATTCTAATGAAAAATGAAATTGTTAACACCCAAAATGATTATTTTAACAAATAATTATTAATAAATGTGCATTGAAATGTTGTATATCATTAATATATGATATTATAATTATAAATATTATTATATTAAAAATATATAATAAATTGAACTTGTTTATACCTGATTTTAATGTTATTTCAAACTAAGTTGAGCTTCAAGTAAAGTATTTTCATCTCACGTTTATTTTATATGAGACACTTTTCAAATTCACCACATGTTTCTCTTATTTTGTGTATATAATTCCCATGAATTTATTTTATAATTAATATCATAACTATTATGTGGATACACATATACATCCAATGATCATTCATTCGTGGGTTCTATGATTAAAAATATAACAAGTTGGTAAGTGATTTTTATTATAATCTCACTATTTTTCAAGATTGATTATGATCCTGTTTCTGATGATGAAATCTTTTAACATATCTCTGGAGAATATCCGGAATTTGTTACTATCCCATATTAATTTATAGGGATTACATATATTATAATCATTATAATCTATTTAATAACTGAAAATACTACAAGAATGTTTTTATTGATAACCTGTTTTATTTCTCTATCCGATCTAGAATATTTTTTCATCCATATACTTTTTTTATAAAAAAATGAATTTTCAAAATGTTTTTAAAATTAATATTTTCTTTTCTAAATTCATTTTTACACATTGTTAAATATGTATATTTTCTTAAAGTAAATCTATTAGTTAATTTCCGAATGTCGCCCTTATGAATCTTTAATAAAAATGTGAATGGAATAATTGTTTTAATATACATGACATGAATGAAAATTCCCACCATCATGACTAATTAATTCTATAATGAATCCTTAAAATGATTTGAATGTTATTTAAAATTAATAATTCATTTCTTATTTGGGTGAATTTTTTTTATGACAATGATTTAATCATTAAAACGGTAGTTTCAACAACAAATGATTCAACAATCATTTAAATTAATTTTCCATCTATGATAAAATCTGAAGATTTTATTACTGAATTACTTGGTTTATGATCCAAGTAGATCATCCATGTAATATATATCTATGTTTTATTATTATAATATTGATATTTTTATGAAACACTTTTAATTATCAAGGGCTATTCTGTGTTGGAATGTTGAAATTTTTAGGAAACCCATTTCTTTTTCACGTGTTACAATATATGATGAAGGATTAATGGTCTAATGGAACACATATAAATAAATTATGATTAAGATATAAGTGGAACATTAATTGGTTATAACCCTAGTTCAATTTTTAAAGATATATATCTAATGAGATAATTAGGACTGGAATGGGGAGTGCACCCAGTTCAAAAAGGGAATTTGTCCAATTTAAAATCCTTGGGAGCAAACCTTGACTAAGGATATATTAGATGTAGAGTGAAAAAAACCCAAAATTATATTCTTATATGATTCCCATGACTAAGGAAATGATTTTATATTATTATATTTATTCCACAAACATATTTTTTTTTCCAATGTTAATTTATCAAGACTCTTGTTCTTTGAATCCATTACTATTCTTGTCATGTAAACTCTCAGTATTATTCAATGAATCATGAGTATGATATTTGAATTTTATTGTACGATAATAAAAATTTTATCACATTTTCTCGTACCCATTTTCTTATATTATATCTAAATGATCATTATTATCTATATTTTATAACATTATATGAAATATGTTATAACCCGTTATTATGTTTCCTTTATTAGTTTTATGAAGAATGTTTTTAAGTATGGTATTTCTAATAAGGGTACTAGTTATGAAGAAATTAGTGGGATATGTTTTAGACCTCTTATGATCAAATTGTCAATATGTCCATGTTTCCAGATACACCACACTTGTATTAGACTTTTGTGGATTGTAATAATATGTATCCAATATTCAAATATTAATATATAATATCTATTTATAAAAATTATGGGGATCTATAGTTGGTATCATATAAAGGTTTACATATGTTTGGATAAGATGACGAGAAAATATTATTATAAAAATATTAGGTTAATATTATGTATCGGAGAACATCCTATGTTATTATAAACAATGGGGTGTGGTTTTCAAAGAATAATCTCTCTCTGGATACTATAAGTGGACTTCGTTTTTCAATATATGGGTATTGGGGAAATAACCATAAAATATTTTGATCTAGTATATCACATACTTAATTCTATCACACTATGAGTGGTCCACTATTAGTAACCTCTATTGACAATCTTGGGGGATATACATTGATAAATCACATTTTCATAATGAACCATATTGAAGGATTATAATAGATGATGACCATGAATGTATTATGATAACCTATGGTGTCATATATTAAAAAAAAGTTTCCATGATTTATAAATTTAGGTTATTTTAATGATTTTTTGGTTTACCAATATAATTATTATTTCCCACAATATGATTTTTTGGTCAAATGATAGAACCTAAATGAAACATGTTAATACCAAATGTGAAAAAAATGCAATGATTATCCTCATGAGAAAAAACTGTTTTGGGATAATGAATGAATATTATTTTTTAAAAATATATAACATTATAAAGCTATGAATCATGCTACTATTATACATGTGAAAAGTAAGGAACAACATTATTTTTAGTACTTCACGAGGAATCATCCACCTTCTATTAGTGTATCAACTCTTCAAAAAGCTTATGAGAAATGGATCATTAAAATAGAAATGATATTTTCATTTTTATTGTGTCTTGATCATGAAGGAAAATTATTTTTTATCATTTTGAATTTGAAGAAGCTAAATGGTTGAATTTTACCAATGAAAACTATGTAGTAGAATGAAAGTGACACTATAGAGTGGGATGGGTTTCAGTGATTTTTTTAAATAAGTACATTCCTCAAAAAATTCCTATAAAAATTGATATGTAATAGCTCTATAAAAATCAAGAGGATTGTGAATACAATATTTTAGATGAGGAAAATATTGAAAAACATGCAAGGTACACTTTTAATATTATCATTCAAAAATTAAATAAGGTTGATCAATTCTTCAGTGCCTAAAAAATAATGCTTTATAGGGTGGTATCCATGAGGGAATTTTGTAACTATGAAAAATATTTTGATGTTCTATCAAGCTAGGGATGGATATTTGAGTTACTTATATATCTTAAGGTTTTTATAAGAATTAATTTATTGAATTAAAATGAAATTATAAAAACCATAGAGTGAAAAATATGATCATTCATTTATGCTTATATTATAGAAGGAAAAAATTGATGTGATTATCATAAAGGTACTATAAAATTATTCATGTGTGGAAAGGAAATTCTTCACGGAATCAAATAATGATGTGATGAGAAGAATAATTTAGATACTGATGATGAAAAAACACCACTTAATAAAGTACCCACACACTAGTGTTTTAAACTTAATGGAGTATTGGACTTATTCCTACCAATTATCAAATAAAAATGGTAATGATGATAATCAATTATTAAAAAACATAATTCTTTATGAAAAGAAAATTATCAGGAAGTAACTATTACTGATGAGTGTTATGATAACAACCTAGTGAATGGTACACTTACCATCATCTATAAAAATGATAATGCAATATTTTATTCAAGATATACAGACAATTTTATATCTAATAAATTTTATTAGGGTATCACAATACCACTAAAAAAATTAGATTTTAATTATCATTAAAACCCCATAATGGTACAACAATATTATATGAAGTCTATGCTTCTTCCCTAATTGATTTGTTTGGGAATATTCTTCCATTCAATCTCAATATTCAACCTCTTGTTGAATTTGATGTTATCATAAGAACGAATTAGCCTGTTACATTAATCTGAAACAAATTTCATCGTAATAAATTTCATATATTATATATTGAACACACCTATGATCATTTATAATAGTAATGATAAATATGAATCTTTGATAGAAATCAGATACATTGTATGGGTCTGTATTTTTATTAAAAAGTGGGTTATTTCTTATTCGGTGTGGCTGAAAATCAACAGAGTATATTCATATTGTTTGAGAGTTTCATTCAGAAGTGTTTCCTAGTATTCCACCGATTTGAGAAGCTTTTTTACCAATATAACTCATATACGGTGTTATAACTATTCTATATACTCCATATATAGTGGCTCTAATTTAGTTGTGTGAATTAAAGATGATACTATAGAAGAATAATGAATGGGGATTCATTCATCCATATACATTAACTTAGGGGGAATCTATTATTTTTGTTAAGAATAATGATGTGTTAATAAGACTATATATTTTTTATATGGAACTTAACAGTATCACTATCAAGAAGATGTATCATCTTCTACATATTTATGTGTTTTATCCTCAAATGTATGAATGTAAATACATTTCCATGATTGGTCATTATTCTGGATATCATTAATTGAGTTTTGTGAAGAAGGAAATATCTAATAAATTATTCCATTTATGGTATAAATATTATTTAATTAATGGTGATGTAATTTATTCATACTAATTATTCCATTAACGTTATAGATATAATGAATATAGTCTATATAAATTACATGGAACACTTTTTTGTAGTCATTAAAGATGAAATTCGTATATATTAAAAGTGTAAAGAAGAGTATGTTGGAACCATATGTTTTTACATAATACCCAAAGGTTGGATACAATTTATGAATATTTTAAAAAATGTAAATTTTGGATTAAAAAAGTTTCATTTTTAGGTCTTATATTCTCAATCGATCATATATTAGGGGATCCATTAAAGGAAGCATTTATTAAACATTATCCCCAACTAACCGATATGACTAAGATCTATTTTTTACATGATTGGTTGGATATTAACAATTCATTGTTGATAATTTATCATTGATATCAAATTTAACCCCCAGTTTTACTTATAAGTGAGTAAAGATCCATTGGACTATTAAATGTGTAGATAATTTCAAATAACAGAAGATAAGGATAATAGTCACACATGTATTTACACAACCCTATAGTAGAGAATGGTTTTTGATCTTTACTGATGTATCAAATAAGGGACTCTCATGGATCCTCATGTACAATTCTATAGTGATAGCCTATACATCATGAAAATTTATGGTTAATGAGAAAAGTAACCTATCTCTGGATTTAGAGTTGGATGTGGTCATTTTAACATTATAGATAAAAATGATTTATATTTATGGTTAAAGGTATGAAATATATATTGATCATAAATGTTAAATTATATATCTAATTAGGAAGAACTAGATGTGAACCAAGAATATTCTTGGAGTTAATTAATGATTTTTGCTACTTAATACATTACCATAATGGGAAATGGAAGAAGATGATTAATGTTTTGAGTAGAAATGATCATAGAATCTTATATATGATTATAATAATTAAATATCCAATATTTTTATATTTTAAAATGATGGATATGGAAATATTTATGGAAGGGGAAAATATTATCTTTCAAAAATGATAATTTAACCATCTAACCAGGTGAATATTAATGAGGATAAATTATAAGATGTAGATTTTTAAAAGAATCTAAAACATATCTATGATATCAACCATGATTTTGGTGGAATGATATTGTTTTAAAGTCTTGTATGATTCCCCACAATACTTGATATACAGAAAGAGTTATTATATGTTGCTTATAGTTCAAATTATCAATTCATCCTAAAAATATGAAGATGTATATAGATTTGAAGTAGTATTTCCTGGTGGAAAACATATCGAGATATATTGTAGAGAATATATCCTTTTTCTTGGTATAAATACAAGTTAAGAAATAGAGACAAAATTCTAATGGGTTTTTATGACCATTACCTATAACATAATGCCAATGGGAAAACATCACAAAGGATTTTATTCCTTGCACTCACCACAAAGTATAAGGTGAAAAATGTTATTTGGGTTGTAGTCAATAACCTTATGAAGTGAGAACAATTAATTGATATCAGAGATTACATGTTCATCATATTTCTAAAATGTAAATTATGGATGTATGAAGGTTTCATGGAGTACCACAATCTATTGTATATGATTGTTTTCTGAGGATTACATTTATGTTCATGTAAAGTCATCAACGATTTATTGATTCAAAGATGTGTTCTCGCACAACAAATTATCCTCAGTAAGATATTATGTCTATGAGAACCATTCAAAACATTCATGATATTCATTGGTCTTTCTATATAGTTTAAAACCGTGGTTGGGATCAACAGCTTATTTTGGATGAGTTCTCATACAAAAATAGGCCTCACCAAATCATTTAGAAGGATCCATATTAATATTAATATGGAAATTAGTGTAGATCTTCATCATGATATGATGATGTTAGAGAAATAAATATATTATTACCTCATATAGATAATGATATGTAAAGATATTTGGAACCATTCAGAAACACATTATGGTTGCTATGATTTGAAAAAAAATTATGCTGAAAAACGTTAGAGAAATTTGAAATTAAAATCTAATAAGAATTTAATCTTTGAAAATTATATATTGAATTAGGTTATGGGATTAAAAATAAATATAATATTTTTCTCAATGTATATTGGTCCATTTTTGATTCTTGATCATCTAGGGATGGTAGCTTATCACTTGGCACATCCATCAAACATCTCCCAAGTTGATTATGTGTTCTATATTTCTCAATTGAGTAAGTATATACCTAGTACTTCACAAGTACATAACTGAAATCTCACTTAACTAGATCATGATATGTTTTATGAGAAAAACTATTATAAATATTTAATTGCATATATATTATACTATATGACATGACTACTCAACCATCTACTCATCCCTAAAGGAATCATAAATTCAATGTAGCGAATTGGGAACCCGAGGATGTGATGAAACTAAGATATCCACAAATGTTTATATTGATGTGATACAATTTCAGATGAAAAAATTATTTTATGTCAATATTAATTTAAAAAACAGATATTTTATTATATATTTCTCTTTATGTAATTTTTAATTCATTGAAATATTGTGACAAATGAAAACATGAGTTTGAAAACCCCACAAAGTAAATAATAATATTTAATCCTGACTATTAAAACCTTAATATTTAATTAGTGTAATAAATAAAAATAAACAAATTTAAAAAAATTTAAGTAATGTATTTAGTTAAATAAAATATTTTGTTATATAGTTATACAATTTTTAGTAATGTCATTATATGCTTCAAATATAAATTTTAACTCATATTGATTTTTATTTATATTAGTGAAACAATATCAACATTTATTTTTCTAATTTTATGAAAATTAATTGAAAAATATTAATATATAATAGCATCTTATAAAACTTATAATACAGTGAAAATATGTTATTTTATTGAAAAGATATATATTTCAATGAATAGTGGAAAATAATTACATTAATTGAAAACTACATTTCCATTTATAGAACATTAAAACTCCCATTTTATTTTAAAATGTTTTAAAAAGTAATTAGTCATGATATATTATGAATAATCCAATTTATTTCTTTGTAATATTATTTACGTTTAATTTTCATATTAAGACATTTTCTACTTTAGAGAACATTATTTTGAAAAACTAATTTTCATTACAATTTTTGGTTTAATTATTTATTAAATATTATCACTTCCAAGAATTTATTGTCTTAAAATTGATTTCATATTATTAGTAAACATAATTAATATTATAAATATTTGTCAACTTAATATTTGTTTATTATGAATAGTAATTGACGTAAAAATTTATTACTATAATTAATATAAAATAGGGTTTATCATGGGTTAAACAAAGATGTAAGGTTGAATTTCCAAAAAAAAATTATAAATCTTATTATATAGCTATATTTAGAACTTACACAATTTTACCATCAAATATCTGTCCATTTTAAATATTTTTAATTTAATATGAAAATTTTGTATTTTAATATTTTAAGAAATTACAATTGTGTGCTCTCCCCCACTTATTAATGGACACCAATATTTTCATATATCTTATCAACATTGATTTAGATATATAAATCAACACCATACAAATTCATTATTACCTTCTCTATAAACTAATCTGATTCACTAATCTTTTTAAAATACATTTTCAATAGTATTTTAGTGTGTTTCTAAAGGAGGTATACCAGAGAACATGTAACTATCTTACCTGACCCCTTTAAATTTATTAAATATTTATACACCACCAAATATTTATTTTTCATCATAATTTAATAACTTATGTATCCTAGATATACTAAAATTTTATTATTATTATGTAACCATATGACAATTCTTTTTATTACCCACTTAAACAAAATTTATTACATAAAACCTTCACCTGATACCAATTTGAATATCTAGTGGTCTAGTGTATTTGGGTATTGGGAACATTACAAAACAAATTAAAGAAATGAATTCTATATCTTATTTTAAACTTCCTTAACATGACCACAACATTCTATCGTACTTTGCATTGTATAGGATAACCTGAGGACATACATAAAATTGGGTGAGTTATAAATCCTAGTAAGGGAATAATCATGGAATTACATGAGGATTAAAATACCTATTAGAAAATAGTTATATCAATTTTTGACAAGAGAAAAATGATCATAAAGGAGTGATAAAGCATGATAATCATAACAAGGAAATGTGGCGACAACACTTAACAGGGAATTAGCATAAGCCAAGGATCATTGCACATGGAGTATGAGTAAACCATAATTGCACATGAAGAACAAGTAAAATCTCATTGAACATGAATTATAAAGAGTTAATACCCATTTCACATGACGTATCATGATAATATACTTTACCCAATGCATTGGAGTGCTAACCAGGAGCACCCTCTTTAAACATTTTATTTCATGCAAAAGTGTGCCACATGGATCATAAAACATGGATTATTTAAAAATAATCATTTATTAAACAATAAATTAATGTTTAATTAGTACATTAATTTATATAATCAATAATTAAATGTGCATAAATGGGAATACCCATGATAGAAAAATGGGGATGATATTCACTACACAATGACTTTGGCTTGGAAAAACTTTATGCAATTTCGGCAGCATAACAGCGTGACATAAGAATTAATAAAAATGGTTGATGAGAGATAAAGGGGTGTATCATCAAATATATATGAAATGGACACTAAGGGGGACATATAGATACATTTCCCATCAATTTTAATGGAATTTTGATTCATTATACAAAATAATATCTTGAATGTAAATGGGGAGAGGAAAATTATTTATGGAATATCGACATAGTAATGGGTATATATGGAAGAAATTTATGATAGATAATAAGGATCTATCATTATTCAAACATTAGTAAGGAATTATGGGGGGGGGGTGGAAAATCATACCCCTAACATTTACAATTTAAAGAATAAGGATATAACAATATAATGAAACATGGACAAAATTTAGAAAGGAAGAAATCCCTTATTGGATGTGTGATCCCAAAAGCCTGAGAGAGGCTTGAGAGAGGATTATTCCATTCCTGGGAACCCTTGGGATGATTCTTGAGAGTTGAGGTCTAGGGTTGGTCGAACTACGAAGGCATTGAGTGAATATGAAGTGGGATCTTGGTTGGGTTTATATAGGAAAGGAGAGGGAATTCATTATTATTTGGGTTTGGGACACCAAATATTAAACTAATCAAAACCATAAACCAACCAATGGTTTTTGAAAATGATATTTTCCAAAGGGGATTGGGAAACAATATTTTATAATTACAATGGTGAAACTTCTTAAAATAATAGGGTTCCTTATATGGAGGTGAGTCACACTCTCAAGGAAATCAATTTAAATAGCTAAAATGTTTTATAAGTCTTGAAGGGTCAACTAAAGCATTGTAAAATAGGTCAAACAAACAAAAAATCACATAATATTAATGGTAAAACATGTATTGGTCTAAAATAATGTTTATAGTATTTTATTACATCACTATTGGGTCATTATGATGTCATAAAACACATCATATAATTAAAGGGTATTGAATTTTTACAAAAAAAAATTGACTGTCTCAAAAAATTATGAAGAATTCACCATTGGATAATTTCTACATCTGGATTCCAAATTTAAAATTTATTTTATATAAATAATTTATAAATATGTGAATTATTACTTTTAAAATAAAAACTGACATTTATAAAAAAGTAACGGTTTTTGAAAAAAACTGCTTTAAAACCTTAATGAAAACTACAATTGCATTAATAAATTATATGATCAATTATATTTAATAAAACTTAATTAAATAAAAATAATAATATTTAACTAAAATATTATTTAATTAAAAAATAAATTAATTTATCAATATATATTTCTTAGTTGAATATTAACTAAAAATACTATTTTCGGTTTAAAAAATATATACAAAGTAAAAACAATAAAATGAATTTATATTCATTATTATATACAAAAATAATGCACTTAATAATAGTTCTAGGGGCTTGTTAAATAACCCCTTAAAACACCCGTATATGACCTTTGGGTAAGGTGTGTGATGGTGATAGAATTTTGGGGTGGCTCAGATTACATTGCTCGATTGGTAATATCTATCAACTTCCACTTCTCTCGTAGGCGGTTCCGCTCGAGCATAACGAATTCAAGATCGACTTGGGATTGGTCAAGAGTAATTCCCAATGATACCACGTCCTTTCAATCTCAGATAAATGGGCTTCGTACATGGAAAGTCTACAGAATGAGGTCATCGCTTCCATTGTCTGGGGAAAATGGATTTGTTAATGCCCAATATATATACTAATCATGTGATCACTATTCAATGACTATATTAGCAATGGTCACAATTCATAGCAGTATTTTAAAATCCAAAATCATAAAACCAATGAAGTTCACATTTTATATAACAATTTTAGATTATAATATATTTAATTAGATAGAGGAATTTTCATTAATGAATGTTTGGTGTCACGAACCAACCTGGGTCGACCCAGATCTGGTCACCCAAGATGGTCCGCGACATGGTCCGAGGGGCATTCCCGATCCCCACGGGCAAGAAAATAGTTTCGGGCATTAGAAAATCCAACTGTTGGGAATAATTTCGCCCATTAAAAATAAATAAAGCAGCAAAAATAGAACATAATAGCGCAAAATAAATAAAGAGAGTAAAGTAACTAAACAAGAACAAAAGAAAATAAAACTAACCAAAAAAGAAAACCACTATCTCTGTGTGGCCTTTTGGGTCACTCTCTAACTCATGACCAAACGTCGCTCAAGGCGAACGCACCCAAGCTGTAGCCTGCACAAACACTAAAATCAAAAAAGAACTATAGGCATGAGTATTAAAACTCAGTAGGCTAGACCGATATCTATTCCCAATGAACTACTGTTAAATAAAGAATCTACCAATTCCAGGTTTGAACAAAATTATATAAAATATTAGTTTTTACACACACATTAATTTCTAAAACAAGTATAAGTCCATTTCCCTTTTTAATTTATAAACAAGTTTAATGTTTGAATGGAATAGGTGTATAGCATTTTAAAACATTTTTGTGTGCAATTTAGAAATTCAAATTTTAGTTGTTAGTCAAAGGGAAACCACACAAAACACACCACAAACACTAAGGGAAATGGGAAAGAAGTGGCACACATGGCTAGCTACCAAACTAGACCTCTCCATCGTCCACCACATACAAATAAACACTAAAAAAACATGGGTTGAACATAGGAGATCGTGAACAATCCCGAACATACTATACATCTAACTCATCTAGAAGGCATGCCCTAACTTGATGAAGTCATAACGCCCTAACGCTTGGCATATCCCTACATGGCCTAACCAAGGGGCCCAATCCCCATAGTAGTAATAACTCAGTATTTCCCTGCTATGGGTCCACTAGCCAGTGTATAGTCTAAACTAGTGCAGCAATCGTTCTCAGAAGATTCACTCACTATGCCAGGTTCCCATGTCAACACAAGCAATAAAAAGGGGTGCGTCCAAAATCTAAATAAATCAGTCATGATTCCCAAACATCACATACATCTCACACAATCAAATCACACCAATGATCACCCCTGAATGGGTTTTCCAAAATAAATTATTTTATTATAGTGCCAAATGAGCCTTCACAAATTTTAAAGAAAAACCATGTTTCTCGAGAGTGCCCAAAACACTTGTTCAGAAGAAATCATTTATGTTTAAAACTAGAAGTAAATTTGAAATTCCGTAAATTATTTTTAAAGGCCAAACGATAATTCATTCAATACTGGGTGTCTGCTTGTCAAAAAAATGTTTCAAGTGTTCGGTATAAAATAAACGGCTCTTTTCACACCAAATAATCATTTAAAAATTAATTATCTTATATTATTTATCATTCATTAAAATTAATAAAACATCAAGATATTAATAAATTCTAAATTTAATAGTGAGTGCAGTGGGGGACCTACGTCGACTCACAGCTTGGTTACGACGACGATGCGGTACGTCCCAACTTGCGCTAAAGCACACGCCACTTGCTGACGACAGTAATGTCACCTAAAAACCTTGCCAATGTGTTGCAATGAAGAAAAGTATCTAAAAACAAAAAAACACTATCTTAAAAATAATCCAAAAAATAAACAGAGTAAAACCCACCTTGAAACCGGTGCAGACGAAACGGAACATACCCAAAACATGCGGTAAAACAAGATGTGCCCCGCAAATAAAGGTGAACAATACAAAGAAATCTAAATATGTTCGGCTTTGGTCGCAGCGGATAGAGCACGGTTCGACATCACCTGAGACTCCCTTTGTGAACCCAGCGAGGGTATTCACAGCCACGCCGGAGGAACACCGTACAACAATTAAACAAAACCCAAAAATAATTAATGCGGAAGGACCAACGAATGACCAAAAAGGTATTCGGGACTCACATTAACCAAAAGAAAAACCAAGCGCACATCAAAACCTTCCGAATGTATCATTCACATCACAATCACCAATAAATAAATCATTTCAATAAATAATAAAACTTTTCTAAAATGCACAACATGCCTTTACCCTAAAAACATACTCCATTTATTCTCTTTAAAGTCAAACGTACCTCGAAACATTTTCCAACATGACATAAATCAACAACACACCCAAAAACCAATTCTAAGGCCAAAATCACACCAATAACATTTTAAATCAGAATTCAGAGCCCCTGCACAACATAATAAAATGATAATACAAGACTAAACATGGGTTTATTTCACCACAAATGCACTCCACCCCATATTATCAAACCACCAAACAAAGCCAACAAAAGATAAACTTCAAGAATCCCAATTTTTCACAAAACAAATAAATTAAAGAACATAATAAATTAATTAAGCAAGAAAATTAATTCATTAAATAATATTTATATGTTGAAACACCTACCTATTTGTAGAGAAAATTCGCATCCATGGTACGCAACTCCATCGCATGACAACCGCACCACAACAAGATGATATTGAAGTCTAAAATCAATACATCGAACCATGTTCATCACAATTGGACACTAAAAAAATAAAACCCTAATAAGAAACTCTATTTGAAGAATAAAACAACCAATCAAAGTAGAGTGCAACAGCGATAGGGGTTGCAGGAGGTTGGTCGAGCGAGACAAGGGTTCGTTTGATGTGCGCTGCGCCGGAGAAAGGGGATCTGGGATGACTATCGCTGTATGGGGTGGACAACCGAAGTGATAAAGAGAAAAAAAAGGGTTTCATGATGGGGGTCGTGTGCACAAGGGGAGTCTGTCCGTAGGTGTTGTACACCGGAGGGAGTCGCGCGGAATGGTGGATGGCTGGACCGGGAGGGGGAGCAGGGGCGTCGCACACTGCATTCTGGATGGTAGGGGACGCACCAGTCCGATTTTCCGGAGCAGAAGAGGAGAAAGGAAGGGCCTGGGGAAGGCCAGAACTAGGCGAGGGTGATGGGGAGGGCCGGTGCATGGGTGTGCAGCAAGGGCGACATGAGAGGGGGGTGAAGGTGATCACGGCGGGGTCGGCCAGCGGCTGGTGGCCAGGCGCTGCGCGCAGGAAGCTAGGAGGAGGGTGCTGTCGCGCGGCAGATGAAAGAGTGGGAAAGTGGAGTAGTCAGCGGCACAGAGCAGGGAGATGGGGGGAGATGGGAAAGAGTAGGGTTTAAGTTATTTTTTCCTTTTCTTTCTTATAATCACAATAGATATAATAATAAAACAAATAATAATAATAATAATAATAATACAACAATGATAGTTATAATAATAATAATAATAATAATAATAATAATAATAATAACCTACACATAATGATAATAATAATAACAAAAATAGAATGGAAATAAAATTCTTTCTCAATAATAATAATAATATTATCATTAGTAAAAAGAAGAAGATAATATTAATAATATTAATAAGAACAAAATGGTACTAATATAAACTAAATGATATTTAAAATGAAATAATTATTTCATTTCATTTTGGCTATTGATAATAATCGGTCAATGTGCAGTCTCTTGGACCGAACGCCTGGTCACCGCTAGCAGTGTGGTTATTGCGCACCATCCGGAGACCCGCCAAAACTATGAAGGTTCGAAAAAGTTAAAATAGGGGCCCAACTAAACCTCATCCAAACGATGTGATACCAATAAAAGAATAAAATAACTGGTATCCGTGGTCGGGGTGTGACAATTATCCCCACCACAGAAACTTTCTGCCCCCAGAAAGTCACCAAGCCAAAAGTTAACACAATTCAAGTCCATGCCCAGACAAAATACAAGGAAATTGAGAACATCGGGTGACCATTCTCAACACACGCCACACCCAACCAATTTAAGTAGAACCCACAGCAGAACAGCGATGAGAGAACACGAGAGGGTTCTCCCCACCACAAGAATTCCACTAATATGGAAACATAGATACCTGAAGACACCACCCTCGAGGGTAGCCAACGCGGGAACTCCCAAACCAAAATCATTCAATTTCATTATGTGGACCAAACAACGCGCTAGAGATTTTAAATAGAGAGCTTTCTATGAAACAACCCAACAACCCTATGATGAAAAACTAACTCAACACCTCTCACACCGACCAAATAAGAATACTCACCGCAACCAGAGATTAAAGAATCCCTATCCCAAACTCAACTCACATTCTCAATTCTAACATAACAATTCCACCACTAGGGTTAAAAACATTGTGGGGAAAACTGGCACAGCAGAACACTGGGATGGAGGAATCCCCAATGACACTAAAACACACTAAAGGAAAGACCATGGAGAGGCTCCCAAACAAAGATAGGGCCTATAAACACAACCATTCATTTTATGAAACCAAACATTCCCCCAACGAATAGAATTGAGAACAAATTCCCAATAAGGACGGGTCCATTTATTCATGGGTCTAACACCCCTCAAGAAATATGAATGATTCAGAATCCACCATAAGAGTAGATAGTGCCGCTTGGATTGAGGTAGAATGAGCTCATCACACTACCATAATAAGAATGAGCTTATGATGACGATAGGAACCGAACAAGGAAACTTTGGATATTTCCATCGCAAAATTGAGAACAAGATCCGGACCAAGGTTCCATACACCCGCGGAAACTCCTAACTGGGCACGAGATTCACCCCGAAACCTGTGGTTGGGGCCCTGATGGCAGATGCATCTCCTGCCACAAAGTCAATCATTAGCATCCTCCGGTCCCTAACTCCTTCATCCCAAACGACACTTCTTCCATACTATCACTGGTTGCTCGAACAGCCACACTGTAGCAAGACTTCAGAGGGATGCGTCAAGGTGACTTAGAATTCCTCAACCGGCCACACTAGTGGCATGCGTGAGAATGGTTCAACAAACTGGGAGTCGGTATAGAAGAAGGTCCTTGCCAGATGAGGAACCTTCACAAGAGCCGACCCCCACCAACTACACCCAGACTCTAACGACGATGAGACATCCCCCATTTGCTAGTCCAAAACTGAACTCTCAAAAACTCTAGGAAGGTAAGAACTTTAACTACCCCGGGAGTTCCCAACAACCCGAAGACACACTATCTTTATAAACTACACAACAACCTCTAAATGACATCGATTACCTCGATAAGCAGGCAACACACAAAAGAACTGGGAACTGGGAATAACCCATTAACAACTTTTGGAGGCTTTCTGGGTGGCATACTCATATCAACACGAAAAACACCATCGAAACTGGCATCATTCCAATACTCAATCAAAGAAACAACATGAGACAAGGTCAAAAAAATCATAAGCTAAACATATATAAACATAAGTAGAAATTTCTTTTCCAAAAAAAATCAATTTCTTTTAAATTTTAAAACTCACCTTTGGACCCTTATGGACTGTCACATGTGCGTTCACCCAATCTCGGCTACATTGTTCGCAGACATGTGCTCCCATGCACTCTATGCACATATTAATGCACATGTGACCCTCCATAATGAATACCAAGGTTTGAAAACTTATTTCCTTTATCAAAATCAAGCACGCAATAAAACATTCCATATCGAAACACTCCCACTTTGAAAACCGAATTCATCAGTTTCAAAACAATTTCAAAAGAAAAACTTTTCCATTTTAAAACCACTTTCATTTTTAGCACACGCTCAGATCGACTGAGATCCAAATGAAACATAGTCAACAACAAACCATCAGAACGAGGAACAAGTGCATATGCCTAACTCGGCGACATGGTGGTGAGACATATACCAAGTAAGGTATATCACAAAAAGGGCCTTGAACTGGACACTTGGACTCCAAATGGGTCACTGCCCCATGTGAGGCCACAACATGAACCAGTTCACCTTCATTATCATCCCTCAAACCATAACAACCAAAAGAAAAAGACTCAAAACCCAGACTACCCCTGGTAACTCAGGTCTCGTCACGGGCGGTGGTGATCATGCACCAACTCGTATCCTACCTCCTGAGTCCCTAAAAATCTTAATCTCCTTCTACCAGACACCCCAAATAACAAGGGCCTCCTCTGATACCATTTTTTCACGAACCAACACGGGTCGACCATGATCTGGTCACCTAATCCTGTCCGCGACCTGGCCCGAGGGGCGTTCCTGATCACCACAGGTTGACAACTACTGTCATGCATCAAAAAATACAACTTTTGGGAATGATTTCGGCCAGTAAAAATAAATAAAGCATCAGAAATAGAACAGAACATCACAAAATAAATAAACAGAGTAAAGTAAATAAACAAGAACAAAAGAAAATAAAACTAACTGAAAAAGAAAACCACTATCTCCGTGTGACCTCGTGGGTCACTCTCCAACTCACGACCAAACCTTGCTCAAGGTGAACGCACCCAAATTGTAGCATGCACACACACTAAAAACCGAAAATAACTATAGGCGTGAGTATTAAAACTTAGTAGGTTATCCCGATATCTATTCCCAATGCACTACCTTTAAATAAATAATCTACCAATTCCAGGCTTTACCTAAATTATATAAAATATTAGTTTTCACACACACTTTAATTTCTAAAACAAGTATCAATCCATTGCCCATTTTAATTTATAAACAAGTTTAATGTTTGAATGGAACAGTTGTATATCATTTTAAAACATTACTGCGTGCAATTTTGAAATTCAAATTTTAGTTGCTAGTCAAAGGGAAACCACACACTACACACCACACACACTAACGGCAATGGAAAAGAAGTGGCACACAGGGGATAGCTACTGAACTAGACCTCTCGATCATCTGCCACATACAAATAAACACTAAAAGAAACATGGGTTGAAAATAGGAGATCGTGAACAATCCAGAACATACTATACATCTGACTCATCCTGAAGGCATGCCCTAACTCGACGACGTTATAACTCCCTAACGCTCATCATAGCCCTACATAGCCAAACCGAGGGGCCCAATCCCCATAGTAGCAATAACTCAGTATTCTCTTGCTATGGGGCCGCTAGTTAGGGCGTAGTCTAAACTAGTGCATCAATCGTTCTCAGAAGATTCATTCACTATGACAGGTTCCCATGTCAACACAAGCAATAAAAATGGGTGTGTCCACAGTGTAAATAAATCAGTCACGATGCAAAAAAATCACATACAACTCATGAAATCAAAGAACACCAAAGATCACCCATGAATGGGTTTTCCAAAATAATTTATTTTATTAAAGTTCCAAACGGGCCTTCACAAAATTTAAAGCAAAACCTCATTTCTTGAGAAACCCCAAAACATTTGATCAGAAGAAATCATTTATCTTTAAATCTAGAAGTAAATTTGAAATTCCGTGAATTATGTTTAAAGTCCAAATGGGCATTCTTTCAATACAGGGTGTCCGCTCATCAAAAAAATGTTTCAAGTGTTTGGTATAAAATAAACGGCTCTTTTCACACTAAATAATCATTTAAAAATTAATTATCTTATATTATTTCTCATTCATTAAAATTAATAAAACATCAATCTATTAAAAAATTTAAATGTAAAGGTGAGTGTAGTGGGGAACCTACCTAGACTCGCATCTCGGTTAAGACGACGATGCGGTATGTCCCAACTTGCGTGCAGGCACGCGCCACTTGCTGATGAACATAATATCACAGAAAAACCATTCCAATGCACTGAAACAAATCAAAGTATCTAAAAACATAGAAAAACTGTCTTAAAAATAATACAAAAGAATAAACAGAGTAAAACCCTCCTTGAAATTGGTGCAGACGAAACAGAACGAACCCAAAACATGCGATAAATCAAGGTGTGCCCCACAAATAAAGGCGAACAATACGAAGCAATCTGAATCACTTCGCCTTCAGCGGCGGTGGACGGAGTGCGGTTCGACATGACCCGAGACACCCTTTACAAACCCAGCGAGGGGATTCGCGGCCACATCAGAGCAACACCATACAACAATTAAACAACACCCAAAAACAATTAATTCTAGAGATCCAAAGAATGACCAAAAAGATATCCGGGACTCACATAAACCAAAAGAAAAACCAAACCCACATCGAAACCTTCCCAAAGTATCATTCGCATCACACTCACCAAAAAATAAATAATTTCAATAAATAATACAACTTTTCTAAAATGCACAACAAGTATTTACCCTAAAAACATACTCCATTTCTTCTCTTTAAAGTCAAATGCACCTCGACACATTTTCCAACACGACATAAATCAACAACACACCAAGAAACCTATTCTAAGGCCAAAATCACACCAATAACATGTCAAAATAGAATTCACACACCTTGTGCAACATAATAAAATTCTAATACAAGAAAAAACATGGGTTTTTTTCACCACCAACGCACTCCACCCCATATGATCAAACCACCAAACAAAACCAACAAAAGATAAACTTCAAGAATCCCAATTTTGAAAAAAACAAATAAATTAAAGAACATGATAAATTAATTAAATAAGAAAATTAATTCATTAAATAATATTTAAATGTAGAAACACCTACCTATTTGTAGACAAGCTTCACATCCTTGGTACACAACTCCATCGCACAACAACCGTGCCACAACACGCTCAGATAGAATTCTAAAATCAATACATCGAACCAAGTTCATCACAATTGGACCCTAAAAACATAAAAACCTAATAAGAATATCTATTAGAGGATGAAAACAACCAATTAATGTAGAGCGCACCTGCGATAGGGGTTGCAAGAGGTTGGTCAAGCGAGACAAGGGTTCATCGGATGTGCTCTGTGCCGGAAAAAGGTGTGCTGGGAAGACTGTCGCCGTATGGGGTGGCCGACCGAAGCGCCAAATAGAAAAAGAAGGGTTTCATGATGCCGGTCGTGTGCACAAGGGGAGTCTATTTGGAGGTGCTTCACGCCGGAGGGATTCGTGCGGGAGGGTGGTTGGCCGAACCAGGAGGGGGAACAAGGGCGTTGCACCCTGCTTGCTAGACGGGAGGGGACGTGTCGGTCCGATTTTTTGAGTAGAAGAAGAGAAAGGGAGGGCCTGGGGAAGGCTGGCGCTAGGAGAGGGCGACGGGGAGGGCCATTGCATGGGTGCACAACGAGGGCTATGGGAGAGGGGGGTGTAGGTGATCACAGCAGGGTAGGCCAGCGGCTGGTGGCCGGAAAGGGGAGCGGTCAGCGACGGAGAGCAGGGAGATGGGGGGCGACGGGATAGAGTAGGGTTTAGGTTATTTTTTTCTCTCTCTTTATTATAATCACAATATATATATATATAAAATAATTATAAAAATTATAATAATAATAATAATACAAAAATTATTGTTATAATAATAATAATAATAATAATAATAATAACTTACACATAATTATAATAATAATAACAACACTAGAATTCAAATAAAATTCTTTCTTAATAATAATAATAATAACATCATTGATAAAAAGAAGATGATAATATTAATAATATTAATAACAATAAAATGGTACTAATATAAACTAAATGGTATTTAAAATGAAATCATTATTTCATTTCATTTTGGATATTGATAATAATCGGTCAACGCGTAGTCTCCGAGACCGAACGCATGGTCGCCGCTAGTAGTATGGTGACTGCGCAACGGCTCAAGACCCACCAAAAATATGAATCTTTGGAAAAGTTCAAACATGGACCCAACTAAACCTCATCCAAATGACACGAGACCAATAAAAGAATAAAATAACTGGTGTCTGTGGTAGGGGTGTAACATTTGGGTTGTTACCATCTTCCCCCCCTTTATGAAATTTTACCCTAATTTTTTTTGCATTCTATGAAATAAATAGGTGTGTGTACTTTTCCTTCATTTAATAGACGACGTCTTTATTCTTTCCAATTATCATTTCCATCACATAGAAAGGGTCCATGCATCACAATGGTACCTCAAGATATTTTCAAAATAATCTACATCCTTTTCCCCGAAAAACCTAACGAATCTCGGATTATATCAATGGAAGTATTGATAAGTCATTATAAAGGTAATTATTATATATAATTTTGAAACATCTTCCTGAAAAAGTTTTTTATAAAAACTTCTTACTGATTCACATTCAAATATATCATAATTGGGTTTTGGTAAATACGTTTTTGTATTTCCCCAAAGACAAAAATATATAATTTGATACATATAGGCTACTCAGAGGCCTCCCTCATTTGCGGCATCTTGAAAATATTTTATTGCATTATAATTTTAAAATAAGGGGAAGAATTTGAAAATACCATGACGGTACTTCCTACACTTAGCATGATAAGAATGTTTAGAGTGCAAAATTCTCGAATAGATTTTACTTGATCCTTGATAGAATTGTGCAATGGTAGCAGTATTGGATGCCTCATAATGTTGTTGGCAGGTAACATGGATATTTAAAAAGATTTCTAAGTAATCTGAGCATGAATTCATGATGATCTTTCCTAGTAGTTCTTCAATAAGAGAGATAAGAGTTGTTCGTGATCTTCCTCCTTCCATATTTTAACTAGGAAAAAGAGAATACAATTAGGGGGTTTGAATACCCAGATATTGAGCATAAAAACTAAACAGTGAACATAAATGGATAAACTTTGAAAGGATATTTATATCTTAACTTCTTACTCCATAGGTTTACATCTAGGTTATCCTCAATCTATTTCATATCATATATTCTTATTGGATTTTTCATTATTAATGGTTCATATTGAGCCTGCAAATTTCCCAAAGCATATCCCCCAGGAGTGTTGATACTAAGAGTGAAGCAAGGTCCGTTGTCATGTACCCAGATACCTTAGGTCAAGCCAGAAACTCTTTATCAGAGTTTTAACTATTAGGTACATTTGTACCAGAGCCGCCTCTACCTTCTCGTATCCAAACATGGATGTATTAGCTTGATAAACCACATAATCAATACTCACAAAAACTTACAGTTATTTTTATTATAGTTATATAGTATCTAAGGCTCTACAAGGGTGTTCAAATCATAATCCCAAAAATAATTAAACCTATCATCTGATACCTACTATGTCAAACCTTCTTTTTTATTTCATAGTTAAACCTTATTTATTACATAATACCTTCATTTGATACAAAAGAGAAGATTGCGAGGTCTTGTGTCTTTGGGGATTCAGAAAAGTACATAATAACCTAAAGTATAGAATATAACATCTTATTGAAAACTTCCTTTACATGACCACTACATTCCGTCATACTTTGTATTTCATAAGATAACCTGAGGAAATTCATAAATAAATGGTGAGCTATAAATCCTCATAAGGGAACAAACAAGGAAGAACATGAGGAATAAAATACATGTTAGACAATAGGTACATATATGGAGCACAAGAGAAACATGACCAAAATGGCATGATAAAGCATGATAATCATAACATGGAAATGTGGCAACAACACGTAACACAGAATTAGCATGACCCAAGGCTCATTGCACATGAAGCATGAGTAAACCCTAATTTCACATGAAGAATGAGTAAAACATCATTTCAATTGAATTTTCATTAGTCAAAATGAATTTAAAATTATGTATCATGATACTATACTTTACCCAATGCATTGGAGCACTATCTAGGCGCACCCTCATTATACATTTCATTTAATGCATAAGTGTGCCACATAGATCAAAGAACATGGATTCATTAAAAATCATTATGTATTACATGATAAAATTATGTGTAATTAATACATTAATCTATATAATCAACACTAAAATGTGTATAATGGTTAATACCCTTGATTGATAAATGGGCATGGAATTCCCAACACAATGACTTTGGCTTAGAAAAACATTGTGAAATTTCTACAATATAACGGCGTGACATAATAATTCCTAAAAATGGTTGATGAGAGAGAAAGGGGTGTTTCATCATATGTACATTAACTTTACAGTAAAGGGTTCATATAGATACATGTACCAACAATTTTAATTTAATTTAGATTCATGATACAAAAGAATTGCTTGAATGTAAATGAGGAGAGAGAAATTGCTTACAGAAATTCGGCATGGTAACATGTATATATGGAAGGAATTAATGAGATATAAAGAGGATAAATCATTATTAAAACATGAATATGGAAGTATGGGAGAAGTGATAAATCATACCCCAACTTTTATTATTGAATTAAAAAGGATATAACAATATATTGAAACTTGGAAAAATTTGTAATGGACGAAATCCTTTACTTAGATGTGTGATGCCAAAAGCTTGGGAGAGGCTACAGAGAGGCTTCATGGGAGATTGGGGCCCCTTGGGAGGATTATAGAGAGATGAGGAAGAGGGTTTTTATATATCTAAATTTTTTGAGTGAAGAGGAAGTGGGAGATGGTGTGGGATTATATTGGAAAAGAGAAGGAATTATTTAATTTTTAGGATTGGGATAACACAAAATAATCTAATCAATACCAAAAACAAGACCATGGGTTTTCCCCATGATTTTTTCTCAAAGGGGAGTAGAAAATAATATATTATAAGGACAATGAACTAACTTCTTAAAATAATAGGGTTGTTTATGTGGAGTTGAGTCACACTCCCAAGGAAGTCAATTTAAAAATCTAAAATGTTTTATAAGTCTTGAAGGGTCCACTAAAACATTGTAAAATAAATAAGAAATACCAAAAATCACATTATTTTAATGGTAAAACATAAATTGGCCGAAAATGATGTTTATATTATTTCATTACATCACTATTGGGTCATTATGATGTCATGAAACAAATTATTTATTTAAATGGTATTTAATTTTTACCTAAATATTGGACTGTCTGAGAAAATTATGAAAAACTAATTGTTCGGTAAATTTGAAGTCATTATTCCAAAAATAATATTAATTTTATCTAAATAATTTAATAAATATGTGAATTATGACATTTAAAATAAAAACCGACATTTATAAAAAATTCATGGGGTTTTTTTTTGACAAAAACAGCGTTCAAACCTTAATAAAAATTACAATTTCATTCATAAAATTATACGATAATTTATATTTAATAAAATTTAATTTAAAAATAATAAACATATTTTATAAAAATTTTATTTAAATAAAAAATCCACTAATTCATTCAAATGGATTTCTTTTCTAAATATTAACAAAAAATAATTTTTGAGCTTTAAAAACTATTTATAAAGTAACAATAATAAAATGAATGTATATTCATTATTATAAACAAAAATAATTAACATAATCAGAGTTATAGGTAATTTTTATAAAACATCTTAAAATGACTGCATCAGACCTTAGGGTAAGGTGCGCGAAGGTGAGAGAAACTTGGTGTGGCTTAGAAAACATTTCTCAAGTGGTAATCTCTATCAACTTCCAATTCTCTTGTAGGCGGTTCCGCTTGAACTTAACGTATTAAAGCACATCCTGGTCTTGGTCAAAAGAGAAGACCAATGACGCCACCTCATTTATGAGCTCCAAAAAATGGGCTTCGTATATGGAATGTGTACTAGATGAGTCAATTTCTTCCTTTTTTTGAGTAAATTGGTTTTGTCAAATCCCTATATTTATACTAATCATGTAATCACTATTCAATGGATCTATTAGCAATGATTAGAATTAATGGTATTTTAAAATCCAAAAACTTATACCCATGAAGTTCACATTTTATATAACAATTTTACAAAATAATATATTTAATTAGACCAAGACTAATTTTCATTAATGAATGTTTGGGTCGTTGCAAATCACAAATATTGACCCAATTGTTCTTCAAATTCGATGTGAACGAACCGCTCATGTGTATTTGTGGACTACAACATCATCATAGCAATACAATTCATTTTTCATCAACATATTACATGGAGGGTTTTTATGATGGATTTAAAGATTATATATTATATTTATTGAGTAATAATACTTATAAAATTATAATATAATATATTCCATCTTACCATCCAATACATTGGTAATTGACAACATCACTTATTTATATATAGGGACTACCACGTAAACTAAGGGATGTGGTTCATACTTTATTTTATATCAATATTTATGGTAATAAGGATATATTTAATTATTAAATATGATATATATTATATTATAATTAATTTTTAGAGATAATTATTATTTACCTTTCTTTTATTACATCTATCAAATAGATTATTAATTCTTTCATACGAACTAAAGTCTCCCTGAACGATGTAATTTATTTTTTTACTTTTACCTTATATAGACGAATCTATATATATTTTAAGGAATATTTATTATATTTATTTCATAGTTAAAATTATGGATATTATATAACAATGATCAATGTATAAGGACGAGAACTACAAAACCGAAATTATCATGAAAAATGTAAAAGTTAATAGTTGAAAAGGATAATTTTAATAAGGAATTATAAATAGATGGATAATGAAATGAATTAACTATATAATATATGATTTTATAATTATATATGTTTTTCTTAGGTATAAACATTAAAAAATTAAATATTTTATGTATGAGTTATAATAACAATTGATGAATGTCAAACTATAGGTATGGGATTTCTGACACACTTTTAATTTTGGTGTCACACCTTCTACATTCACAACATGGTTGTGCAATTTTTTGTTTATACAGAACATTAATTTATTTTATGATGATTATCTTGCAAATAATGGGGATATATATATAACCATATAAGTTTATTTCATTCATGTTGTTTTATGATTAAAAATATTCCAAAGTGGAAAAGGATTTACCTTACAATCTCATTATTTAGCTTGATTATATCTAATCATGTTTTTGAGGATAATACTTTAGAACCGATCTCTCAATAATATAATGAATTTTATTTTAATATGTCTATTTCAAAAGATTACATGTTTTAATTTCATTATAGTATCATTAATAACTCAAAATACCAAAATAATGTTTTGATGGGAAACTAAATTTATTTCTCTATTCGGTCGAAAACATTTTTTCTTCCATGTAAATGTAATCTATTTTTTTTATGATTACTTTTACTATTACTATATTTTTATTTAGATAAATATTTTCTTGTGATTTAATTTTTAAAAAATTGTTCAAAATAAATCTACTTATCATTATTTAAATGTGGAACTTTTGGAACATAAAAGAAGATGTTATAGGAATAATTGTTTTAACATGAATGACAAGAATAGATTTTCCCATGATAATGAACTCACTATTAATTGATTCATCCTTTTAATGATTATATATTTTTTCAAAGAATATTTTTCATTTAATATTAGGTAAATTTGATTATTTTGAATAAGTGATATCAAATTTAATAGTGTATTTTCCTCATTAAATGTTCAAGTTTTATTTTAAAGGAATTTTTCATTTATGATAACATCCATTGATGTTAATTTTTATTTAATGGGGTTATAGCCCATTTATACCATACTAATTATTTATTTGGACAGTTTTTTGTTATTATGATTCTATTTTTATGAAACCCATTTACTTACATTGGTTTATGGTATGATGAAATGTTGAAATGTTTATTAAACATGTTTTATTTCCCTGAATTGTGATATATGATGAATAATATATGATCATCTGGTACTGAAACAATCAATTATTATTAGGTTATGGGTGGTCTCAAAATTATATAACCAATCCAATTCATTGGGTAAATATGGATATATCATGAGATAATAAGGAACAAAATCAGGATTAAACTCAGTTCGATAAGGGACTATATCCACTATAATAGTATTATGAGTGAACCTTTACTATGGATATGATGGAATGGGGATTGAACATAGTACACTATGAAAATATTTTTAGTGAACCTTGACTAATTAAATGATTATATATGATTATTTGTATTCCAAATCCATATTTTTATAACCATTTTTTATATCATGGATCAAGTTATTTGATTTCATTATGATTAATGTCTTATGAACTGCAAATATTTATGAAATTACACAATAATAGAATCATTGAAATGAATTGTATGGTTTCAATTGTTATGATCATGTTACTATACCCTTATTCTCAATTTATTCTTGTGTTTGTCAATGACACCTACCTAGATTACCCTTACTAGGCATCTAAGCACACCCATTATTATGTTTCATTTTCCAAGGTTAGGATGATTGATTTTTTATATGATCTATTTAAAAATTGTTCTAGTAATGAATAACTTATTGGGAGATGTTGTTAAGAAAATTAAATATGTTTTTTATATATCGATTTTTTCAAACACACTAAACCTATAATATTATAACATAGATCATAATGTTATCTAATGAATATTCATATATTAAGATGTAATATTTTTTAATGAAATTTAAGGGACATAATATATCAACATTATTAATTATATATATATTGAATAAAATTATTATTATTATAAATGAAATTCAATTAGTTTTCCTAAAATGAATAATAAGAATAGTTTTGTTTAAAAAGGAATTTTTCTAAAAAATTGTCTTTTATATTATATGAATTTCAATTTGATAAAGCATACAACTAATTATAAATTATTATTTATATTATTATATTTTTAACATCAATTTTTTTGGTGTATGATATGCATTAAAAATAATAATTAATATTTTCAAATGTCATTTTATAAATAAAATGGAGTATTAATAATATTTTAATATTTACATAAACCGTCGACCACAGTTACCCAAAGCTGTTAAATTATTTTAATACTTTGGAATGAATTCAAGGAATCAAGTCTTGAAGGATCGATTAGTTTAACCGTCTTGGAAAATAGATTACATACAAGAACATAACATTACAACTTCTAACATAAAATACAGCCTAGATAATCCATTGAAGATATAATTATTCCCCTTGCTTAACCATGTATATCAATAATAATTCACTTCTTGTCATCCTGTAAATATAAAATATTTGAAATGGGGTAGATCAGATGCTCAATAAGAATAAATAATATAGTAGAAGCTATGATAAATAATCAAAAAAAATTATGGAAAGGGATATAATTGAAACATAATCCCTTTAAACATATACTTTTGTATAATATGGAAATGATAAATCAAATAATGTCATTTACTTATTCACATGGATATTATACTAGTTGAATAATCAAATGTAACATTAATAACTAATCTCATAATTATGTAATTCTTAATGGAGGACATCTTAACCACAATGTCAAGGCCTCATTCCAAGACCATAAATATAAATTTTGTCAAGGCCTTATTCCAAGACACTAGTTTGTCTCAAGAGAACTACCAATGTATCTCGGGGCAATAGTAGGCCCTTCCCGTCACTTATTATGTCCAATGCGTTTCTCATATAAAAATGGTGAAACATAACATAATCATTTGTATTAAAACTAGAATACGAAATATCAATAACTTAACAATAAACCATGAATGGTATAAAAATAGGACAACACAAAAAAACATATCATATATCATTCAGTAGATTATAGAATATTATATTATAATAAATTATCCTCAATCAATAATAATATCCAGTAAAGGATGTTGATATAATTGAAAATGAGCCATAATACTCTGTGAGAGAAATATCAATTTTCATGATATCTTTTAAAAGTTAAAAAATATGCAAGGGAAGTAATTTAGAAGATAATTTTGAATCCAAATGTCCCAAACATATTAGAAACTTTTGAATGAAATTAACATTTGAAAAAAATCATTTCCATATAAATAAATTATTAAAATAATTTTTAATGTATGAACATTAATTAAATAAATTTAGAAAAAAAACCTTAAAACTATATTAATAATTATCTAGTTAATTATACCCTTCCATAAAAGTATATTATATTCCCTTCAATTTTTTTTATGAAACATAGACATGGATGATAAATATTTCCCAATAAATACTTACACATAAACAATCTCTGATAGTGTTGAGTTTGAGGAATTAACACTTACCTTGTACATTCCTTTAGTCGAGGGTGTCTTTATCCTCTTGTATAATGACCAAATTATGTTATTAAATTATACCAGAACCATATTCATATTAATTATATCACAATTGATTCATTTATGACTTTATATTACCCATTTCACTATAATTTACATATTAAAGTAACATTTCAGGTAATAATTGCTTTCTTTATCATACAAGTTTTAACATTTTGTTCTTGATAATACTATATAGATCATTATTTACATACTTCCATAATATAAAAAATGATTTATATATCATATATAATCATAATATTAATATGTATAACAGATTGATATATTATATTGAAACATCGTTCATGGAGAAGGTTGTCCGTACGTACGCATGAACGTTGTTTTCTTTTTCTTATCGTATAGTGTGGAAGTAAGTAAATGACATATATTTATCAACATAAATATATATTATTGAAGTATCAATATAATATCATATATATAATACTAAATAAATATATAAATATTTATAAAAAATTATTGAATAGTGATTTTTGATGATTAATCTCGTCGTGTCGTGGAGACGGTTAGTCGTATGTACGAATGAGCGGAAATATCATTCTATTAATGGTGAAATAGTATGTAATTGGATGGTTTATTATACACTTGGAATAATTAAAAAGTTATATTTATTATTAACATCAATTTTACTCATTATTATACCCATCAAAATAATGAAGTGTTGAATAACAAACTACACCACGACATAGAGACGGTACACCTTACGTACGCACGTATGATGACATTATCATTCATAGGATAGATATCATAATGAATATGGTTTTACCATATTTATAATACCATCTTATTATGTATAAGGTAATGGAGTTATAATTTTAGTATTAAAACAACAAAAAAGAGGAAGTAGAAGAAGAAAAGAACATTGAAATATGTGATCAAATAATTACCTCTTCTTTGGGTGTTTCCTTTGAATTTGTACAAAAGGACTCCTTAGATTGGTTTATGGTCAAATTATGTCCTGTATGATTAATTGATTGTAAAATAGAGGTTATTTTAAAGGGTTTTTTCTAATCCAAATGGCTTTGGAGTGGTGAATTAAAAGAAAGGGATGTGCCATTTTATAAGAGAGGTGAGGGGACCTTTTGGGAAATAAAGAAATATTAATTTATTATAAAATGATTTCTGTTCTTAATAGCTTAAAATTGATTTATTTAGTGGAAAATGAGTGGATGGGTCAAAATAATCTCATCCAATAGGTTTTTGACATGTTTATTTCACCATATTAACCATTTCTTTTATACATAACCTTTAGTTAAATAGTTTTACTTATACCTTGACTTCTTGTATTTTTATACTACATGGTTAATATATTTAATATAAAATTCCATGTGAATCTAAATTAGTTCATTAAAACATATATAACATTATCTATGATACTTAGAATAATATTATATTTTTAGGACAAATATATAATTTGATAATATTGTATTTTTTTAAAAACACTTTTATGTCAACATTGAAACTAATTAGTATTTTGTATTTGTTAAAGTAATCAAAACTTGATTATATTGAACAAAATACTATGAATCAAAACTAAAATGTAATATGAACCTATAAATTTTGTGGATGGCATCTGGAGTTTCAAATTACACTTATTTTAATATTTATAATATCAATTATTTTAATCTTTCATTAATAGGGTAATTAATGCCTCATTATTGTGATATAAATAAATTTAATTATTTATTTTCTAAAAAATATAAATAAAATATTAGGATGTATAAATTATTTTATCACTATAATGAATATTTATAGTTGAATTTATCTTATGGATATCCTTATATTAAAAATGGTTTAGTTATAAAAAATTAAATTCCACACTTTTAACTCTAATTTATATAAAATATAATAAATGTACTAATGTAACCCAAATGGATGAAAAAGGATTGTATTTATTTTTCATAAGGTTTATTTTGGTCGAAAATCAGTTATACAATAGAATTAGGACATCATTTGATGTAATTTTATATTATTATAATACTTTTTAATTTAATTACCCAATTTACTTTTAACCGAGGTAAATAAAATTCAAATATTACTACACACCAAAATAATTTTCATCATATTGACCGAAATTTAACTTAAGAAGGAAAGCCATGTCTATTTTATTTAATAAATTCAATTCATAGAAGCAGTAAAATTACGTTTTATGAAAATTTACAAATTTTCCTATATGGGTAAGACATTAGAATTTTCAATAAAACTTTATATATCTAATCTTATTATAAAATAACACAAATGAATTAAATTGGAAAAATATATTTCTTAATTTATTATTTTATTTTTAAGATAAATTTTATTTAAAAATAATTATTTAAATGAAAAAGTCGGTTATTATGTACTATGTGCTATTTTCACTATTTATCAAAATTGAATATGTTCAAAAAAATACCAAAAATTCACTATAATTTAAATTTGATATTCCGAATTAAAAAATGAAGTATATTTTATCAAATATAATTTTTAAAAGTGTCTAAAATTATTTTTAATATTATTTAAAAAAGTACATAAAAAAGTGGTTATTTTAAGAAAATAGTTTTCCAAAATATATAACTATTCTATCAAAAATTATACATTTCATTATAAATATTTTTTATTTATGTGAAAACATTATCGATAAAATTTTAAATTTATTTTTTACTATTCATTAGACACTATATAATTGATAAATAATATATCATTTAAATATTTATAAAAATAATGTGTTGTTTCGCAGAAACACAATCTTGCGTATAACACAATCCAAGCCAGTATTGTGTTCAATATAAGCTACTAAATTACTTTAATGAGATAAATTAATATTGAATATTGGGGTGTAACATTCTCCCCTGCTTGAATAAATTTCTTCATCACAATTTGAAATTTTTCTTTGAATAAAAAATGTTGAAAATATAAAAGAACTTTGTGGAAAACCACATTAGAAATAGGGTAAATAAAATTTAGTCTTAATAAAAGGGAAAGGTAAATGAAGCATTCACCACCACATTGGGATATCGAATAAGAGATCATTGGTTGAAATTAGAGACACTGAATTAGAGAAAGAACATAAATATTAATAGGGTGTGATTGTGGTCATCAATCACAAACAAGTGAACAATAAATGAAAAAATCAGGGCCTCAAATCCATAAATATATGATGATTTAATGTATCATTGGTTCAAAAAAAATAAGGTGTTAGGATATCACATTTTTTAAATAATTTTCTTGAGGAGGAGGGATTAATTTACTATGATGATAAGAAATCAACAAAACATACTTGATTTCATTACCTATCATAGTCATAATGTCATAATTTGGTTGTGCATTGATCTATTTTCACATCATCCCAAACACTATGAAATGAATGTTTGAAAATATTTTATAATTCCCGAAACACATTTTATAAATCATATGGCCTATAAGTATTTCCTTAATCCACTATATGTTAACTGAAAACCTAAAGGTTAGGTCAACATATCCAATAAATATACATCATCCTCAAACAAAATATAAAATGTTCAACTTACTCCATTCTAACCATTAGACTTATCCAAAATACTTGTGTCCAAACTCACAGACCAAAACTTTATATGGGGCATAAACATAATGAATATATTTTTTTTCCAAATAACAACATGTGACTAACTTCATCATGTATTCTCATAAAAAAGTTTAAGACCATGAATTACTATAAAACCTTATTGAATACATTCATGATCCCTTATTCATAATAGACAACTGGATATTTTCCATAATTCTATAAATGTTGTACAATCCATAAATTATAGAATAACCAAACTATTAATTATGTCTATGGTGGTCAATAGCATCCAATATACTTTATCTAAATCCATCTTCTCATATTCTGAAATCACTACCTTAGTAACATGACCATATTAAGGTTTATCTTTCCATCATCTATATATTTTTGAAAAAGTTTAACTTTCTATTGAGTTACTTTTCTTAGTCACATACAATCTCAATTCCTCAATGAATTAGCACAGTAGTACATTATTTATTTATTTCTATAATACATATAACCATTACATCATTGATACAACACTCAAATGACATAATTAATTAATCCATAAACATGAATACATTAAATATTATAATTAGACTATAGTAACAACTTATGCCCGACCTTGATCCATTAGATTTTTTTAAGATATATTTCCTTGATTCTTAGGTCATTTATTTGTGTAATACCCTAATTCACTACATTTGAAACTCTGAATATTACTCTCTTCTTAATTCCATTTTCTTTATTTTAATTGATGACCCTTTTCTACACACATATAAAAAACACCCAGTCCTTTCAAGCACTTACTAGGGTGATTATTTCTATAGTTATCACAAATGGGAAAATCCTTTATTTCCGTCATCCATTTACCCATCTTTCCCTCTACTATCATTTTTTTGGAATACCTTCAAAGCCATAGGTCTTTGAAAATTCTTTACATATGTTATCAATACGTGAGACTATTTCCTTATATGATGAGAATAAATTGGATTCTATTTGTCTTAGAAATGTTTTCTTAAGACCATAAAAGATAAGATCCTTCTTACTCTTTGGAACATGTGCATTTTTGGGGTAGTCATTCATTCTACTAGGTTCCATTTTTAAAAAATTTCATACAATATATTAGGTTATGAATCATAATGCATTATTCTAAACTAGTGAAATAATTAACTTAAATTGAAAAAATGATTGCATACCTAATCTCATAATCATAAATATGGTTCCTTTGGGGATATATTTAATCATAAATCATTCATAACTGTTTGTAATGAAAATGTGAATTATCCTTAGCATATCCCCTAGGAGTGTCAAACTAGGTGCGTAGTAAGGACCGTTGTCAGGTACTATGATATCTCAGGTCATGAAAAAAACTCCTTTTCAGAGCTTTCACTCCGTGGTACATCTGTGCCAGAAGCATGTCTACTTGTAGTATCTAGACATGGCTGTATTTTATAAGAATAACAATATAATCTTCATTTTTAAAATTCTAGGATTCTTTTTAATACTTACCATCAACATATATCTTAGGGTTATGATTCCTAATCTTAATTTTGTAAATCTATTACCGTGGTGGCTGATAAATTTCATATTATACCAACAATAATGTCCCGACCCAAGTTACACAAATCCGATGCATAATTTTAATATATTGGAATGATTACAAGGAATTAAGTCTCGAAGGACCGATCATTTTAGGAGTATGAGAAAATAGATTACATATAATAACATAACATTACAATTTCTCATACAAAATAAATTGTACATAATCCATTGTGGATTACATAATTTCACTAGATTAACCCTGCATAATGATCTTAATTCACTTCTTGGAATCCTGGGAAAATAAAACATTTGAAAGGGGTGAGTTCAAATGCTCAGAAAGGATAAATAATATAGACGAAGTTATCATAAATAATCATAAACATTTATAGAAAGGTATAATTTGAAACACATTCCATTTAAACATAAAATTCAGCATAATATGGAAAATATAAAACAGATAATTTCATTTACGTATACACATGGATATTCGAATAGTAAAATAATCACATGTTACGTCAATTACTAATCTCATTATGATGGAATGCATAATTCCTGACATCTTAACCAGAGTGTGAAGGCCTCGTTCCAAGACCCTAAATATAAATTTTTCAAGGCCCTCTTTTAAGACAATAGATTGCCTCATAAGACCTATCAATGCATCGAGGGGATATAGAGGGCCTCGTCGTCACTTACTAAGTCCATTGCACTCTTCATATGAAAATGGTGAAACTTACCAAAATCAATCGTATTAAAACTAACATAAAAAATGTAAATACCTTATCCATATATCATGAATGGTATAAAAATAGTACATCCATAGTCAAACATATAATAACTCATTAAATACAATATGGAATATTGTATTTTAATAAATCAACCTCAATCAAGAATAATATTCAGTAAAGGATGTTGACATAGTTGAAAATGATTAGTATAGTACTATGAGTGAAATATCCATTTTCATGAAATAATTTAAAAGTTACAAAATATATAAATTAAGTCATTTAAAAGATATTTTTGAATAAAAGTGTCTCATACCACTTTGAAACTTTTTAATAAAATTAACATTTAAAAAAACATTTCCATATAAATAAATCCTTAAAATCCTTTTGAAATTATAGAAAATTAATTAAATAGAATTAGAAAAATTAATATTTAAAACATTTAAAATGATTATGTAGTTAAATATACACATCCATAAAATTGTAAAATATTTATTTTGAAAACATTTTTTGTGAAATTGGACATGGATGATATATATGTCAAAATAAATACTTACACATAAAGAATCTTTGATAACATTGATTTGAGCAATTAACCCATACATTGTACATTCCTTTAGATGAGGGTAAGTTTAACCTCCTAAAATATAACCATAGTATGTTCTCAAATTATAACAGAATCATAATAATATTTTTTATATCATATATGATTCATATATGACTTTATCAAACCCATATAATAATAATTTCCATGTCAAAGAAACATTTCTGGTAATAATCACTTTCTTTATCGTACATGTTTTATTTTGTTATTCTTGATCATAATACATAGATAATGATTTTCATAAATATAGAATATAAAAATTGATTTATATATCATATATTTTCATAATATAAATATGTATAATAGATAGATATATGAAATAGAAACACTGTTCATGGAGACAACAGTCTGTATGTACACATGAACGATGTTTCCTTTTTCTTATCGTATAGTAAAAAAGTAAGTAGACGAAATATATTTATATTAATAAATATATATTATTATAATATCAATATTATTTCATATATCTCATACATATTACATAAATATATATTTATATTTATAAAAATTTCTTGAATGGTGATCGTTGAAGATAAATCTCATCGCGTCATGGAGACGGTAAGTCGTACGTATGCATGAGTAACAATATAAATCTATTGATTGTTAAATCATATGTAATTGGGTGTTATATTATATATAATGAATAATTAAAATGTTATATTTTTTATTTACCACAATTATACTAATTACTATACCCATCAAAATAATGAAGCGTTGAATATCAAACTACACCATAACGTGGAGACCGTAAGCCGTACGTAAGAATGTATGGTGAATTTTTCATTCAATGGATGGATAGAATAATTAATATGGTTTTAATATATATATAATAACATCTATGTATGTATAATGTACTGATTTTGTAATTTATGTATGGAAACAACAATGAAAGAGGAAGTAGAAGAAGAAAAGAACTTAGAAAGAGGTGATGATATAATTACCAATTCTTTGGGTGCTTCATTTTGATTTGATCAATAGGGACCATTAGGTTGGATTTCAGATCCATGTAATCCCTATATGTTGAATGGATATATGTTTTTAGGATATTTGAGTAGGTTTTGGCTGAGAAAAATGTCATTTGTGGTGTGAATTAAAAGAAATAGAAGTGCCCTTTTATAACAGAGGTGAAGGGAACTTTAGGAAAAGATAATAATATTAATTTATTATAAAATTATTTTCAGTGTATAAAGACTCCAAATTGATTTATTTATAGGATAATGTGGGGATATGGTCTATATAATCTCAACCAATATGTTTTATACATTTTTATGTCGCTATAATAACCTTATATTTTATACTAAACACTTAGTTAAATACTTTAACTTTTACAATGTCTTCTTGTAGTTTTATACAACATAGTGAATATAGAAACTATAAAATGACAAGATAACCACAAGAAGTTCATTAGTGACATATGTATCATTATATTAGTCATTTGGTTGAGTCGTATATTTTTTAGACTATTATATAATATAATAATATAGTATTCATTTTAAAAACTAATTTCTGTCAATTTTGACACTATTTAGTATTTGGGTTTTCGTAATGTCATAATAACTTTATTACTACGAAAAAAATTATTTAATTAACCCTATCATGGAATATGCCCCTAGAAATTCAGGAATGGCTTCAAAAGTTCCAATTTACTTTTATTTTAATATTTATAATATTAGTTATTCTAGACATTCAATAATAAGGTAATTACTGCAACTTCATTTTGACATTAATAAATTTACTTATTTAGTGTATAAAAATTATAACTAAAATATTATGATTTATGAAATCTTTTTATATTTATATTTAATATTTATTGACAAATATATCATATGTACAACCCTATATAAAAAATTGTTTAGTTATTATAATTAGAATTTAACACTTTTATCTCTACCTTATATATAATATAATAAATGTCCTAATATAAACCAATTGGATAAAAAAGTATCTTATTTTTCTATTAAATTTTATTTTGGTCTAAAAAAATCATCCAATATAAATAAGACGTGTTTTGGGGTATTATTATATTATTATAATATTATTTTTACCCTTAAATACCTAATTTACTTTTAACTATGGTAAATAAAAATGAAAAGTTAATATTCACCAAAATCTATTTTCATCCTATTGAATCAAATTTTACTTACTGATGAAAACAGTGCCTATCACTTTTTTGAAATTCAATTCAAAGAACTAGTAATATTATGTTTTATGCAAATTTGCAAATGTTCATAGAAGGTGGGTAAAGGACGTTAAAAGGATCAATAAAATTTTATACATCTAATATTATTATAAATTGACTCGAATGATTAAAATTGGACTAAAATATGTCTTATTTATATATTTATACTTTAAGATAAATTTTATTTAAAATGAACTATTTAAATGAAAAATCTTGTTTTTATGTACTATGCAATATTATTCATTATTTATCAATAATTGATTGTTTTTAGAAAAATACCAAAAATTTACCTTAAGTTAATTTTAATATTATGAATTCAAATAGGATGTAAATTTTACAATAAAATTTTTTTAGAAGTGTATAAAATTATTATTATAATGTTTTAAAAAAGGACATAAAAAGGTAGTTATTTTAAAAAAGTAGCTTTCTAATGATATAACAATTTTATCCAAACTTATATATTTCTATATAAATATGTTTTATGTACGTGAAATAATTCAAAATAACATTTAAAATTTATTTTTTACTTATCATATTAAAAAATTTAATTGATCAATAAATATATCATTTAAGTAATTATAATAATAATCTGTTGTCTCACAGAAACTCAATCAGGCATTTAACGCAAGCCAAGTAAGGGTTGCATGAAATATAAGTTAATAAACTACTTTAATGCGATATTGTATTATGAAATCATGGGGTCTTACAATTTAATTTAAATTTTAAATTTATAATTTTTTGATATAAAGTTAGTTTAAATTAGCATCATCTTTTATTTTTTTATTTTAAATTTTACTTAGTATGATTTTTTATCTTTTTTTTAATTTTTTTAGATTAAAACTATTGTTTTCCCAAAACATGTAATTTTTATAACTTAAATACCATATAATTATTAACCATAAATTTATAAAACCATTTTTATAATAAATAATAAATTTAAAGAATAAAATTATTTATTTTAAAATATTCATTGAACTTGTGAAACTTATGGGTAAAACATTTATAACTAATTAACATGATACTTTAATATAAAATTTATTTAAATTCTTATCATTGAATAAATTATATTTCAGGAGAGATTATGATTTGGGTTTCCATGGAAGAATCATTTATTGTATTTATTTTATAATAATTAAATTTATGTAAATATAATTACTTTCCAAGTTAATTTTTCCCTATTTAATAATATAAATATTAATATATGTTATTCATCTAAAAATGCTTTTATGTGTTTAATTGTATATATTTTAAAATTAACATGTCATACCTCTAAAAAATTTATTTGATAAAATGGTATATAGTTTGAAGTCATAATGTTTAAATTACATAATTAGGCCAATTTTAATATTGATCAGTCAAATTAATTACTAATGTTAAAAAATTAGTTACCTCTCCAACAAAGTTAAAATGGTAAAAGGAATTTTACTGAGGGGTACTGGCCAAACCAGGTTAAAAAATTATTGCAAATGGATATTTGAGGAGTGATTCTGCTAAAAATTACCCCTTACTGCATTTATAACTTTCTGATTACATTGGACCTATAATAATAATATTTAATTATTGATATTTGTTGAATATTTCCAAAACTACCCTTCTATTCACTTATTACTTGGTAACAAATTTACTAAATAAAGACTCACTTATATTTTTAATATGTCCATTTAAATCATCCATTTTATCATACTATAATCCTATCCCATGTTTAAAATCTTATTGTCACCATTATTTATCATAAGTCTTTAATTTCTTTGAAAACAACCAATGAAAATTCAAGTTCTCAATGAGAGTATTACCAACTACTTAGTTTTCTCCATAATCATCATCCTTTAAATTTAATATATATTCAATAATATAACTATATTTTTATAATTTACAGATTCTAATGTTACTATATTAAGGGTATTATCATTTTTTATTCATATACCCCTTCTATTAATAATAAAAAAATGGGCGTCTATGCATTGTGTAGACTACCGCCTCAATGATGTAACATGTATTATTTTCTCCTATTTCCTTACATGGTAGGATATGAGGATGATATTGAAGGATGAATACGATGTTTGTGATATCATTAATGTTATAATATGAAAAATATAAAATATTTTTAATAATATGAACAAAAAACATTTATCACTAATTTAATAATGTAAAATAATAATTTTTTGGGATAATTAGTTTTTAAAATAGTATAATTTTTTAACATATATTACGTATAAATATTTGTAACACCACAATATTTTTGAAAAATTACACTATGTTTGATTGTGTATATGAGATGAAACACCCATCTCAAACCTACCAGAAAATATATATGTTAACTACAAATTCAATTAATATTTATTTATTTTTTTTATATAAAACAAGCACTCATTTTTTATTAATATCATTTTATGCTTTACATCATAGTTTTCTTCAAAAATGAATTTATATATATTTGTCATAGAATATAATATTTTAATAAATCAACAATTAGAAGAATAGTTGATAAAATTGAAATAATTTTTTAAATATTGATGTCAATATTTTCTTATAGATAATTTTCGAAAATTTTCTAAAAAGGTTGATTTTGGGAGGAATAGTGAAAAGTACTTATTTTTTATTAAAAAATATCTTTTTTATTTTTATCATTTAAAAAGATAAATTTTAATTAATAATGGTTTCAATGTAAAAAATATTAACTAATGTTTTTAATAATCCAATTACGTTCAGTGGAAGAAATTTTATTCTTGATTTTGGAATAACAAAATTTTAATGTTAATAAAACATTTTTTCTAGATATATCATTTTTCTTGTTTTGTGGATTTTATTTTATATGAAATTAATTCAATTATATGAAATAATTTGTTAATATTTATTACATATTTTAAATAATAATAATTAATCTTAGGTAATGAGATCAAATTATACTTTGGTAAATATGAATATTGGATGTGGTAAATAGTTATAAAAATAGTGAAAGTAAAATAAGGTTAATTAAGGTTTAAAAAAGTATTGAAAGGATTTAAAATATTCCAATGACGCCATTTTATGATATTTTATGATTTTATTTAATCCATTATCGTCTAATCTATTAATATATTGTCACTTAGATCTAATTCCATTTGATAATTACCAATGTAATATTTTATGTAAAGAAAAATACAAAATACCACTCAAAATCTATTAAATTTATCTTTTATGTTTATTTATGGAAACAATTATCTATGAATGAGTATTAATAGTTGTATTTATGATAATAAAATTAGTTTTTTTTGTAATTTATTTCTAATTTTTATTTATTCTAATTTTTTTTAAATGCTTATATAATGTTGATATAGTGCTATTGAAAATAGTAGAAAAAATAAGTAAATGATATTAAAATAAATATATGCATCAAAATGCGGATAAGTTATTAATTTTAACTAACATTTCAATAAAAAAGCATATAATTCATGTTTTAAATTTTTATATTTTAATCAGGTTACTATATTTGTGACTTTACAGTCAAATTAATTGAATAATTTTGAAAACAACATTAATTATGTAGTATTGAAATGTTTAATGGATTTGTATTAATAAAAAACTATTTTAGGAATAAATTTGGGAGTATAGTGGTCGAAAATATCATACATTTATCATTTTTATCAATTTTTACTGTAGATTTAAATTTCTCACACTTTAATATTGAAAATGTTCTAATAGCAGTTAAGGTAAAAAACTGTTGATCCAAAATATAAGGATTAAAATGATATCTAAACATATCTAAATTTTATTATATTATTATATTAAGAACTTATCATCATTATATTAAACTAAATTAAATTTTGGAAAAATCCTTTCATGAGATATACACATACTATTTTAAATATATTTTTCTTATTTCTAAATGAACTCATCCCTCACTTATAAATGGAATCCACCCATCCTTTCCTCTCAACACTTCAAGAGCCATTTTTTGGACCACTAAATTTTCCAATACCATCCTAGAATCCATTACTATTCCATATATGTCTAATTTTGGTAATAGTACTAACCATATAAGATATATAGTGTACATCGAAGGATGATGTTTGATGGAGTGGTTCAACATTTAACACTTTATTTTACTCTTATTTTATCTTCTACCACCATAAAAATAATTTTATTCATTTTGGATTAATGAACTATGTATATAAAATTTATTTATATTAAATTATGTTATTTTACATACCAATATAAATATCCTTTTTCATTAAATGGTATTTTAAACCACCGTTCATGTGTTTGACTAACTACAACCTCATGAACTGATGTAATTTAATTTCCACCACCACCTCTCACTCATGGTTATAATTATGGATGTAATATATATATAAATGAATATATTTGATATTAAAAAAATAATTATAATTTTTTAATATTAATATATCATATTTTTCTTACCATTCTTTCCCTTAAAATTGATAATGTTGTTCTAGCATATGTATGGATTACCGCATCCATGAAGTGATGCAATTCATTTTTTCATCATTGAATCAAATTTTTGTAAAGTAATATTATATTTAATTGTAAAAGACTAAATTAATGATATAATAATAATAATTTAATGTTAAAATAGTACTTTATTTATTTCCATCATGTTCACTAAAAAATGGAATCACTAGTCACGCGTACACATGACCAACATTCCCCATGAGTGTAAAATAATTCAGTTATAATATAAATATTTAATGGTTGTTTAAAAAAATTAATTTTAAAAAATAGAAAATATTTCATTATAATTATTATTGACATAATTAAAAAAGTACAATCTTATTATGGTCCTCAAAGAGAAGTCATTCTGAAATTATGAACTGAACTACCTAAAAACACCCGACGTGGATATAACCGATTAAGTAATTAAAAATTCCATTGAAATAAATTTTTATAATTATTAGGGAAAACAATTATAAAATTTATTAATAAAATAATTATTTTAAAAAACATTAAATAAGATAAATAATGTACATTACATGTCAGACTCCAGGTTAGGTATTTATTAACTTCATTCCCTTTCTTTGAGACAAACTATTTTCACCACATTTTTTATATTAGGTGTTTTATAACATAAATTATGGATCTATTTTAAAATTATTCAAAATACATTCAATGTTATTTCCTTCAATTTTTCATTAGTTCAAATGTTATAAATTATTTTGGTACCCCTTGTCTAAAAACCTCATTTTAAATGTTTTAATAATTAATTTTCAATAACCTTATAATCCTTGTCAATATTCGTAAAATCGTTTGTTTCTATATTATTATAAGAAAATTAATTCATTATAATGGAATAATTATGTTCCTTTTATAATTTCAATAAATAGTTTTTAGGAGGAATTTTTTTATATATCTAATGTGGAAGCATTTTACTTCATTTAGAAATTAAAAAAGGAATGTTTTATTTTAATGTATAAAATGGAAACATATTTTTCCACCACATAAAAATATATTTAATTTTAGGACTCATTAAAATTCATATATTTATTTATAAAGTAAATAAAATTCAACTGTTTGTTATGGATATTTAACATTTGAAAATCGGTTTTAATGGAAATCGATATTAAAATATATAGAAATGATTTTCTTATAGGTTTAGCATATAGTTTTATTATTTATATATTGTAAATTCATGATTTTATGGGATTAATTAATTTCATGGTCCTTGAACATTATTTAAGATAACTGGTGGGCCTGATATTTCTCTCCATTACATTTGGTAATTATTATGTTTTCTAAGGAATTACTATCGATATTGACTATATAGGTTATTCGAATTGAAATGGTTATTGTAATGGTTCTATGAGGATAATATCAATAGGAACCTATAAAAATTATATAATCTTTATAATGAATTTTCACTAAAATAGTTATATTTCGAAATGTAATATAATGATCTTGTGTTTTAGAGGAATGACTATTAAATGTTAAGGTAAAAAAGGTAATTTTTATGCAACAAAACATGATTTTTCATGTTTTCTATTATTCCCAAATTATTTTGATTTTTCCCTTATGTTTTCTTATTAAGATATTTATTTTTATCTTTAGGAAGAAAACATGATTGCATGTAAATGTATATGAATATTTGAGCTCAATTTTTATTATATTAAATGAATAAATACATATTCGATATTAAGGTTATGAAATTGAATAACATGTATCTTTTATTATTATTTTTAATCCCTTAATGATGTTTTTTGATTATCCCACATTTTCAAAGAAAAATCCCTAGCATTACAAATGGGTGTGAATAATGACTAAGAACTAATATGTAAAAATAAAATATGGGTGTAGCAGGAAAAATTATCAATTAAGTATATGGGTATCATTATGCACACTTTTTATTAAATCTATAAAACACTAAACCTAAACAAAAAATTGGAATATTGTTCTCACAATAATTAATTATGGAGTTATATTTTATAAAGGTAATAATTTGGTTACGTTTGTAAGTATCAAATCCAAAAATATAAAGATTACTTTTTTAGCACTGGATCCATGAGTATGGTTTCTGGGTTATTTTTAGTAGTATAGTAGGGTTTAGCTAAAACTATAGATTAAAATGTCTTAAATTGAGTTAACATAAGATACTTTGACCCAATGATGGTTTTATATGTTTAATGTTGATCATAAGTTTGAAGGCATAGTCACCCATCTTTTGGTTTTATGTGATGGGGTTTTAAGATGATTAAGAAAATTTTGGGACAAATTTAAAGTAATAAATCAATACTAGTGTATGTTCTTTAGTAATAGGTTTATTTTAGGAATAATTCTTTTATATTATATAACATACTGAGATTTTATGATATATTACATATCAAATGAATTTATTTTTTTGATAGTTTAACACACACACAACCCCAAGGCTAAATGAAACATAATATAATATAATATTATAAACGACATATTAAAATGTAATTATGAATAATAATAATCACATTTTAAAAATAATTCATAATGGTTTTATATAAATTAAATATAGCTCCAAATAATTAAATAATTTTTAATAATGTTTTTAAATTCTTTAAAAAATTATTTTCCTCAAAATTGAATTTAATTTTGTTTTTGAAAAATAATAAAATTAATAGTTACCACATTTATAAAATTTATTTGAAATAAATATATTTTTTAATTCGAAATTCAAAATTTCCATAGAGTTATATTTTAATAATTTTCTTAAAAAATTGAATTGTCAATGAATAGTGAAAATTACTTGTTTTTAGTGAAAATGCCATTTCATTTGAAGAACCAGAAATGAAAATATTATTTCAAAATAGTTTTAAAAGTAAAATTAGTAAAATAATTTTATTATTAATACAATTTTTTCATTTGAATCAATTTTATGTTGATTTTATATAATAACTATTTATTCTTAAGAAAACAATTCTTTAGAAAACCTATTTTCACTACACTTATGGGTTTATTTTAACTATAATTATGAAAATTAAGTGAATTTAATTAGATAAAATGTATTATATATTTTAAATAAAAATAATTAATATTATATAATAATTTATACTTAAAATATTGTAATAATGGATAATGAAAATATTAAAAATGCTAACTTCGGTTAATGTTAAAACAGGTTTATCAGGGGTCAAACTAAAGAGATAATGGTAAAATGACATAAAAACCTATATAAATTCTATTTTATGTGTCACGACCCGCCTTCACCAAAAGGAGGGAAGGGTCAGCAGATTGCCAGGCCCTTCCTTCTTTAAGTTGTAGGAGAGATAATGACCCCCGAGTCCCGCCTCCAGTAGGCCCCGGGGTGGCGACTAGCACCAAGGGTATGAGTTTTCACAAATTTGGGAGGCATTACCCTTTTTATTATTTAGGATCTGAAAATAGGATAAGTCAACCACCCAAAAAGGGAAAGAAACAGGTGTAAATAAATAAACCCAAACAAATCCCCCATGCATGTTTAAACAGTTTACAACAAGGTGCAAGTACAAAAAAAAAGAAAGCTCAAGGTACAATACCAAAATAAAACAAAGGTACGACAACAGCAACAACTCCAACTGTCCGACTAGTAGGGTCCCGCAGAGCCCTGGTAGTCCTCTTGGAAACCTGAAAGTAAACGTAGGGTGAGCATACAAGTACACTCAGTAGGGAAAACCAAGACTCTCGTGCACAAGTGGGGGAACATGCTAAAGTCCCGTGAGAAAGGAGCAAACCAAACGCCTATTCAAGGTAAACTAACCACCCTAGGACTCACCAAGGCACGCTCCCCAAATAAAGCAAGTCAAGTAATATATATAATCAGAGCACATCGATGTTTGGGTACCCCATGCCACTTTCCCACTGGTTATTGAGACATCCTACGCATCAGACCAATCCCGCCATTCTCACCGCAGTCCCACTGCCACACCCGCCCGCACACACCTGGGCCACAACCACACGCAGTCCCACTGCCGAAATCCCGCCCGCACTCACCTGGGACTCAACCGCACGCAGTCCCACTGCTGAAATCCCGCCCGCACACACCTGGGCCTCAACTGTCTCACATAACCACGCCCGAAGACACCTGGACTAGAATATCAACTGTCACGCCCGAAAACACCTGGGCCTCATCCCGAAGACACTTGGGAAACCACCTGTCGCACACACCTGGTCAACCACAGTACTACCCTTCCCGAAGGTTTTTGGGCTAATAATGGACCTCAGGCCATCATAGTCTGCCCGAAGATACTTGGGCTATCTGGGAAAGGGAGCAGAAAAGGAGCTAATAACCAGCCACTAAGGATAGTGTTGGGAAAAACACCCTTCCCCCATAAATGGGGGTGTTCGGCACTGAGTGATCAACTTGGGTGGGGTGCGAATAAGAAACACAAAGCTACAAGTATAGATATAGGTAACAAACACTCACCCAAAGCTTAGGTTTTCCTAGCCAACCTACAGAACACAACACCACTGCGTCCGAGTCACAGTTCACGACCCTTGCCCACAAAAACCATTTGTCCCATTCTTGTTTCACGTTCAGTCAAAATGTTCAATTAATTTTAAGCACTACTGGGAAACTACCATAAGCATAACCAAGGAAAGCATCAAAAGCATGGATCAACCAAAACACTCACACCCGGTTCTGTCAACAGAGGACCTCTCCCCAATTTGTGATATAAACGAGTACCCACCTGGTCTCAAACTCACAACCACCGAAACCATGCCAACAGGGAATCCCATCCCCAAATTCACACAACCACCGGGTAATTTCAGATTTAAAATACTTAACACACTCCATGATTTCAAACCTGTGTGTTCTAACCTAGAGTTAACATAGTAGGGTTTATCCTGGTGCTTCCAACTTATTCAGCCGGGTATACGTGATTAACCAATTTCACAGCAGGAGTTCACAATTCTAGCAACCCATTTAAAACATCACGAGGGGATTCATCAGTGCACATACAACGACCACCAACGGCCTCAATTTTCAGAAAAACATAAACCAACACAACTAAAAAGGATGATCACAAGATAAAGCATAAACAAAGATCACAAACCCTTCCCCTTCTTTCTTTAGAACTTTGTTTATTATCTTCATTAAGGTTCGGTTCAACCAATTCCATAGGAACAAAATAACGCCCACCCCGCATGATACACAAAAGTGAGAGACGAGAGAAATTCCCTACTTGCTGATAGACGACCGACGCTTATGTCAGGGGGGAGGCGGAACTTCACGGATAACGACGCGGCGCGCCCGATGCACCAGAAGAGCCACGATCGAGGAAGGGAGAAACCACGACCTCACCCTTAATTTATAAGAGCCGGGGGCGGTTGAGATAAAAACGCTGAACCGCGTAAGACGTGGAAGTCGTGGGTTGACCACGCGGCTTGACTCATCATTAAAGGTGCTGGGTGGTTTAAACCGACTCATGAGTCGATTCAGTATTTAATTAAAACTTTTGTGCGCGCTTCGGGTCTTTAATACATTTTTTTAAACGAGGCAGAATAGGGTTTAAAACCCTATTTGTGAAAAAGGAGCGTTACTGGAACAACTTGGCAAGTCCAGGTGACGTCGGCCGGTTCCGCCGATCGGTCACACCGATCGGTTGCACCGATCGGTCTCACCGATCGGCACCCCTTAAGGATCCGGATTTTGGCAAAGGAAGGGGCCAAGGGGGGTCTGGTTCATCACATCAGATACCTATTAAACGATTCTCTTCCTCGAGAATCACAACAAACCAGAAGGAAAGAGAGGGTCCGAACAACCATCTTCGAAAGATACCTCTTAGGAGTGAACCCCTGCTAACTAAAAACACTCCCCTGTCAAGAACCAAGCAACATACCATGCCAAACCGCCCGGTCATGTGGGTTTGGGGAGTTCCCCTCCCCCATGTCAAGATATTATCCGCTTTGGGCGGCACTGACTCGCCCGCACGAGTTTAATAACATCCACCTTAATGCGTCTTGATTAGGGGTCGGGTTCCCTCTTCCCTTTAGCCGGGGCTTTTCACACACAATAGAGGAAATAAACTAGTACATTTCATAGCCAAAATTCAAACGTTCTACCACAACAGGTAAAAAAGGAACAAAGCTCAAAACAACCCGGGGTATTGGGCACACATCTGTGCTTCCCTCTCCCACGTACTCTCTTCGAGCCTGCCATGTCTCCACAACACACGAACCAAGGGAATGGCTCGCCCACGAAGCACCTTCTCCTGGTATCAGCATACGACTTCTGTCGGTCCTGGGCCGCCTTCATCCTTTCCCGTATGAGCTGAATCTTCTCTGTCGTGTTCTGCACCACCTCCGGGCCAAGGATGCCTGCCTCTCCTACTTCGGTCCAACACACAGGTGAACGACATGGCCTCCCGTACAAAGCCTCAAACGGGGCCATACCGATGGTAGAGTGGTAGCTATTATTGTAGGAAAACTCTACTAGAGGATAGTATCGCACCCATGACTCTCCTGAGTCCAGAACACATTCCCGTAGGATATCCTCCAAGGTCTGGATGGTGCGCTCCGTTTGTCCATCTGTCTGGGGATGGAAAGCAGTGCTAAGGCGTAACTGGCTGCCAAACGCATGCTGCAATCCTCTCCAGATTTGCGAGGTAAACCGTGCATCCCTATCCGAGACTATAGACCTCGGAACTCCATGCAACCGCACCACCTCATTCACGTACTTTCGTGCCAAAGAATCCACAGTACTTGACTCCCTGATTGCCAGAAAGTGATCTGATTTCGTCAACCTGTCCACCACCACCCAGATGGCGTCGCACCCTCCTTGGACCTTGGGTAGTCCCGTGACGAAATCCATTGAGATGTCATCCCACTTACACTCGGGAACAGCTAAAGGCTGCAGTAGGCCGCCTGGAACCCGGTGTTCAGCCTTCACTTGCTGACATACTAAGCATTTAGCCACAAATTCTGCCACCGCTCGCTTAACTCCGGGCCACCAGAACTTCCTTTTCAGCCCCTGGTACATCTTGGTAACTCCTGGGTGCACCGCTAGGGTGAGTTGTGGAACTCACTGAGAACCTTGCCACGCATCACTCTTGGAACAAACAACCTTTTCTGGAAAAGCATCTGGTGCTGACCATCCTCTTTACATTCTCTTGGAGCATCGCCGTGGTCAACCCGATCACGCATCACTTCTCACTCGGGGTCTCCCCACTGAGACTCCTCCACTTGTCGAAACAGAGATGAATGCACTATCATCTGATATAGGCAGCCTCTGCCACTATCCATCTTCGCATCCAGGTGTAAGGCATCCAACTCCTCCATTGCCTTCCAGGCATTTGCTGACTCTCGGACCGCATCCTTCTGCGTCCTCCTGCTCAAGGCATCGGCCACCACATTTCCCTTTCCCTCAGTATAAGAGATTTCAAAGTCGTAGTCCTAGAGGAACTCCACCCATCTCCGTTGCCGCAAGTTCAAGTCCCTCTGGGAGAAGATATACTTTAAGCTTTTGTGATCTGTGAAGACCACAAAGCATTCCTCGATGAGGTAGTGCCGCCATAACTTTAGCACAAAAATGACCGCTGCAAGCTCCAGGTCATGGGTGGCGTAGTTATGCTCATGGGGGCGTAGCTGCCTGGACCCATATAAGATCACCCCTCGTTGCTGCATCAACACGCATCCCAGGACCTGTCCTGAAGCATCACAAAATACCTTATAGGCCATCCCTTATTCTGGTAATCTTAACACTGGGGCACTAACCATCTTTTCTTTTAGGTAGCTGAAGGATGACTCGAATTGCTCGCTCCACACGAAAACCTGGTCCTTCTTGGTCAAAGCCGTCAAAGGGGCTACTACTCGGGAGAAGTTGGGTATGAATCTCCGGTAGTAACCTTCCAGTCCGAGGAAACTCCGGACTTCCGCCACATTCTTGGGTGCTGCCCAAGAAACAACTGCCTCAACCTTTGATGGGTCGACTGCTACCCCCTGCTCAGACACTACGTGCCCGAGGAAGTGCACTTCTCATGTCCAGAACTTGCACTTTGACAACTTCCCATAGAGCTGGTGCTGTCGGAGGACTTTCAAAACTGTCCTCAGGTGCTCTGCATGGTCCTATTCTGACCTTGAATAGATCAGGATATCATCGATGAATACCACCACAAACCGATCCAGGTACTCCCGAAATATGGAGTTCATAAGCCCCATGAACACGGCCAGGGCGTTCGTAACACCAAAGGGAATGACCACGAACTCGAAGTGCCCATACATGCACCTGAACGCCGTCTTCGGGACGTCGCTATCCTTCACCCTCAGCTGGTGGTATCCGGACCGCAGGTCGATCTTCGAGATCCATCCTGCCCCCCTCAGTTGGTCAAAAAGATCTTCTATCCTCGGAAGAGGGTAGCGATTCTTGATCGTTACCTGATTCAGCCTCCTGTAGTCGATGCACAACCTGAGGCCACCATCCGCCTTCCTTGCGAACAAGACTGGAGAGCCCCATGGTGACGCACTCGGACGGACATAACCCCTCTTCATCAGATCGTCAATCTGTATCCGCAACTCTCGTAGCTCCGAAGGTGCCATCCGATAAGGAGCCATCGAGATCGGACGAGCGTCGGGTTGTAGGTCTATCCCGAACTCGATATCGCGTCGAGGGGGTAGAGTCGTCACCTCCTCAGGAAAGATGTCCATAAACTCGCGAACGATCTCTGGCACTTCCACCATCTCAGCATCTACTGATTCCACTGTCAGCTCAGTCAACAAGGAGAGGAGAGGTTCCTCCCTCCTATTTCCCTTCGGACCGCTCCTCTCGCCGGTGAAGGTAACATGATGGCCGTCCAAACCTGAGAACACCACCCTTCTTTGGAAACAGTCGATGATAGTGCACACAGAAAATAGCCATTCGATGCCTAGGATGACATCGTACGGCTGAATCTGTAGAAGAAGGAGATCCCTAACCGACTGATGTGGCCCTAACACCAGTCTACATCCCCGACAAACGAACAGAAAGTCGGTCTGACCTCCAACTGGTGTGCTCAACACCAGGGGCAATGGAAGTCTCTCAGCATCTAGACCCAAGGCACGGGCTAGACTGGGTGCAACAAAGGAGTGCGAAGCTCCGGTATCGAACAAAGCATAGGCAAGAGTGCTAAACACATTGATCGTACCTCTAACAACCTATGGCCCTGCTGGAACTGTTGCCTCTGCGGTGTGTAACTTTCCACACCCAGCTCCCCTGACCCTCGGCTGTCAGCCACCTCCCCGACCACGCCCTGGTCGAGGTCCCTGGGGAGCGCCCTGAGGTCGGCCTCCTTCTCCTATGTCTGCCTGCGGAGGAGCGGGAGCTCGCTATCCCTGCTGCTGCTGCTGCTGGAAGGGTCTGGCTGGAAACTGCTGCTGCGGCGGATGCTGGGGATGAATGCCACTACTGTACTGCACCCGATCGGGGCACTGACTCCGGAGATGTCCAGGGCTCCCGCAGATGAAGCACCGTGGTCCCGAGCCTGAAGGAAAAGAACGTGGGCCAGGGGATCGAAACTGAAACTGCTGCGGTCTGCTCCCTGTCGGTCGGAACCTGGAGGGTCCCGATGCTGGAGGCCTGGTGCTGACGGCCTTCCCCTTCGATGGTCCCAGCTGGATTCCTTCTCGTGACACTCCGCCCAGAGCATGCATCCTTTCCACCACTTCGTCCTTCTTCTGGACCTCTAAGTATGTCGGAAGGGTAAAGGGGGTAACAGAATACTGGAGGGAGGGTCGGAGCGCCTCCTCTAAACGTCTTGCCCGAGACTCCTCATCGGGAAAGAGGTCCGGAGCAAAACGTAGGAGGTCCTTGAACTTGATTCCAAGTTCCCTCACGGACATGCTCCCCTGCTGGAGGGAGATTAGCTCCTGCCTCTTCTCCGCCTTCATTGTCGAGGAGAGGAACTCCGCCGAGAACTCCTTCTCGAAATCTGCCCAAGCAACCTCAAACTCTTTCCTATTCCCCAGGTGAAGCATCCACCACTGACGTGCCGCTCCTCACATCTGGCTAAAAGCCAGAGGAACCCAGTACTCGGTCGGGGCCCAAATCAGGCCGAAGGCTATAACTAGCTCCTCTAGCCATCCTTCCGTCTTCATATCGGAGGTGCTGCACTCATACTTCTCGAGGGCCTGTCGTTGGAAGGCCCGAAGAGTCTTTTGCCACTGGTCGCCCTCTTCCTATCGATCAACTCTCTGTCGATCGGCTAGAGTAGTCTCCGGGGCCTCGATCGCCTGTACCACACGTGGTCGCCTCCCAGGTGCCATAGCTACAAGGTAAACAAGGAATGCCTAAGCCCAAGTAGTGCATACTAAAAATAAAAACTTCTTAAAATTTAAATTTATTCTTAATTCCCAAAATATCCCAGAAACATAAGAACACAAGTCATTTATGATGCATGTACCTTTCTTAGGGTTTCTACCCTGCAATCAGTGTGGTCTCACTTGGTCGTTCGGTAGGCCCAGAGTCCTTGCATCGGATCACGGGGGGCCCTAAAATCCCGTGTCCTAGCCGGTCTTCCCTGGCCTAATTCACACACCAAGGTCACCCAACGCTGTTGCCTAACCATCCCATGCAATCCTCACTGTGCCTAACTCCAGACTCCATCCTACCTCTCAAACCTCGCCTCTGATACCATTCTGTCACGACCCGCCTTCACCAAAAGGAGGGAAGGGTCAGCAGATTGCTAGGTCCTTCCTTCTTTAAGTTGTAGGAGAGATAATGACCCCGAGTCCCGCCTCCAGTAGGCCCCGGGGTGGCGACTAGCACCAAGGGTATGAGTTTTCACAAATATGGAAGGCATTACCCTTTTTATTATTTAGGATCGGGAAATAGGATAAGTCAACCACCCAAAAAGGGAAAGAAACAGGTGTAAATAAATAAACCCAAACAAAGCCCCCATGCATGTTTAAACAGTTTACAACAAGGTGAAAGTACAAAAAAAAAGAAAGAAATCTCAAGGTACAATACCAAAAGAAAACAAAGGTACGACAACAGCAACAACTCCAACTGTCTGACTAGTAGGGTCCCGCACAGCCCTGGTAGTCCTCCTGGAAACCTGAAAGTAAACGTAGGGTGAGCATACAAGTACACTCAGTAGGGAAAACCAAGACTCTCGTGCACAAGTGGGGGAACGTGCTAAAGTCCCATGAGAAAGGATCAAACCAAACGCCTATTCAAGGTAAACTAACCACCCCAGGCCTCACCAAGGCACGCTCCCCAAATAACGCAAGTCAAGTAATATATATAATCAGAGGACATCGATGTTTGGGTACCCCGCGCCACTTTCCCACTGGTTATTGAGACATCCTACGCATCGGACCAATCCCGCCATTCTCACCACAGTCCCACTGCCACACCCGCCCGCACACACCTAGGCCACAACCACACGCAGTCCCACTGCCAAAATCCCGCCCGCACACACCTGGGCCTCAACTGCACGCAGTCCCACTGCTGAAATCCTGCCCGCACACACCTGGGCCTCAACTGTCTCACGTAACCACGCCCGAAGACACCTGGGCTAGAAGATCAACTGTCACGCCCGAAAACACCTGGGCCTCATCCCGAAGACACTTGGGAAACCACCTGCCGCACACACCTGGTCAACCACAGTACTACCCTTCCCGAAGGTTCTTGGGCTAATAATGGACCTCAGGCCATCATAGTCTGCCCGAAGATACTTGGGCTATCCGGGAAATGGAGCAGAAAAGGAGTTAATAACCAGCCACTAAGGATAGTGTTGGGAAAAACACCCTTCCCCCATAAATGGGGGTGTTCGGCACTGAGTGATCAACTTGGGTGGGGCGCGAATAAGAAACACAAAGCTACAAGTATAGATATAGGTAACAAACACTCACCCAAATCTTAGGTTTTCCTAGCCAACCTACAGAACACAACACCACTGCGTCCGAGTCGCAGTTCACGACCCTTTCCCACAAAAACCATTTGTCCCATTCTTGTTTCACGTTCAGTCAAAATGTTCAATTAATTTTAAGCACTACTGGGCAACTACCATAAGCATAACCAAGGAAATCATCAAAAGCATGGATCAACCAAAACACTCACACCCGGTTCTGTCAACAGAGGACCTCTCCCCAATTTGTGATATAAACGAGTACCCACCTGGTCTCAAACTCACAACCACCGAAACCATGCCAATAGGGAATCCCATCCCCAAATTCACACAACCACCAGGTAATTTCAGATTTAAAAGAATTAACACACTCCGTGATTTCAAACCTGTGTGTTCTAACCTAGATTTAACATAGTAGGCTTTATCCTGGTGCTTCCAACTTATTCAGCCGGGTATACGTGATTAACCAATTTCACAGCAGGAGTTCACAATTTCAGCAACCCATTTAAAACATCACGAGGGGATTCATCAGTGCACATACAACGACCACCAACGGCCTCAATTTTCAGAAAAACATAAACCAGCACAACTAAAAAGGATGATCACAAGATAAAGCATAAACAAAGATCATAAACCCTTCCCCTTCTTTCTTTAGAACTTTGTTTATTATCTTCATTAAGGTTCGGTTCAACCAATTCCATAGGAACAAAATAACGCCCACCCCGTATGATACACAAAAGTGAGAGACGATAGAAATTCCCTACTTGCTGATAGACGACCAATGCTTATGTCAGGGGGGGAGGCAGAACTTCACGGATAACGACGCGGCGCGCCCGATGCACCAGAAGATCCACGATCGAGGAAGGGAGAAACCACGACCTAACCCTTAATTTATAAGAGCCGAGAGGTGGTTAAGATAAAAACGCTGAACCGCGTAAGACGTGGAAGTCGTGGGTTGACCACGCGGCTTGACTCATCATTAAAGGTGCTGGGTGGTTTAAACCGACTCATGAGTTGATTCAGTATTTAATTAAAACTTTTGTGCGCGCTTCGGGTCTTTAAGACATTTTTTTAAACGAGGCAGAATAGGGTTTAAAACCCTATTTGCGAAAAAGGAGCGTTACTGGAACAACTTGGCAAGTCCGGGTGACGTCGGCCGGTTCCGCCGATCGGTCACACCGATCGGTCTCACCGATCGGTCGCACCGATCGGCACCCCTTAAGGATCCGGATTTTGGAAAAGGAAGGGACCAAGGGGGGTCTGGGTCATCACATTATGGACAAATTTGGATAATATATAATATAATATTTCTAAAGGGTGCATTTTATTTCATTTTTTGGGATAATAATTCAATATATTTTATTTTTTTGAATAAAATTTCAAGGCAGTTATTTCTACCACTTATAAATGGACACACCCTCTATTATACTCTCCATACTTCTTGTTCTCTATTATCTAGAAAATATCTAACCAAATAATTTATTCAAATACATCACCATTACATAGAGTCCTTATTTTTATCTTAAAACCAACCAACAATGGATTTAGGTATAAAAAAATAGCGGTTATCTAAATAAGAGGTATAGTTCATAAAAGTGAGATTTTATTTTATTTTATCTTGTAACTCCTTAAAATATTCTTTAATCATTATGAAATAATAACCTTATTATATTCCACAAAGATATAAATTATTATGTTAATTTAATAACCTATATATATATATCATCTTCCATTAAATGATAAACGAAATCTTTAATCGTGTGTAAAGCAGACTACCGCCTCAATAACCATTGTAATTAGTTTCCCGTCAGTGATGATAAAAACTACATATATTGATTTTTATAGTATATATATATATATATATATTATAATTATGAAATAATTTTTCATAAAAATTATAATATAATACATTCCTTATTAACATTCAATACTTTTTAAAATGATAAAGTCCCCCGGTATTACATGTGGTCTACATCCTCCAAGAAGTGATGTGATTCATTTTTCATTTTAATGTTACATATATATTGATAATGATGTATTTGATTAATATTAATGATTTATATTAATAATTATATAAAAGTAAATTATTATAAAACATTCTTTTTCCATCCATCAAAAATGAAAAAACCATTCATGTGTTCGTACATCCTATCAACCCCATGAATGATGTATTTCAATTTTCTATCTCTAAAATTTATGTATGAATCCCTATAAATGTATGATTAATATATATGATATTTATATAAAATTTAAAATCATTATTATGTAACCATCATCAATTTTCAAATAACAATACTTTGAAACCATATTATACATGTAAATGAATCACTTATCTCCCAAAATGCTGATTTCAACAAAGAATTGTAAATAAAGAGGTGATAAATGTTATAATTAATCATAAATGATATTATTTATATGATTAAATATTAGTAATATATTTAACCTAAATATTTTTATATTATATAATATTTTTGGTCACGTACAAAGTTAGTTGAACTTTAGGAAATCTTTTATTTTACAATGTCATTATTTTTTGTGATTATATATGATAATGATTTTGATGATGATTTTTCATGATATACCTATCATGAAACTCATAAAATTTATTATCCTCTATTCATTTATAGAGAAAAAAATTCTTACATTTTCTCCCTTTAACAACTTCAGAGATTGAAATAATGTTTTTATGGAAAATATAGTTTATTTCCCACTTTAGTCATAAACAATTTCACTTTCATGTCCTTGTTTTATAATTTTGTTTTGAATATTTTTTTAATATTATTCAAGGATATTTTAAATTCATTTTTTCATATTTTTTAATTATTTATTTAATTTTTTAAAATTGAATATTATTTTAATTTATGGAATGAGGTACTTTTTAATTTATATAGAAAATGATAAAAAATTGTTCTTTAATGAAAATTAATTGAACAGAATCTTCCACCATCATGACCACTCAATGATTTGGTTCTTAAAATAAAAGGTATTAAGGATATTTTAAAAAAATGGTTTTAAATTAGGAAATTTTTATATTTAGAACAATTAAAATTAAATATAAAAGTTCATTTTCTTCAATAAATGTTAAAAGTGTTCTTATAAAAAAATTTATATATTAAGTGAATTCCATTTTTGTTTCCTCATAATTTATAGGGATATTATTTAGTGAAACCATATTTATTATTTCTCTACATGGTTTATGATTATGATGACATGATTTTTATAAAACCTATTTATTTTCCATTGGTTATTCTATATTTATGGAACCCATTACCTTTTCCTGGGGTATGATATGGTGAATTTTTTATGATATTATAACAAATCTTATTATCATTTCCATTATGTGATGGGTGAGAATTGAAATATATATCCCTCTAGTGCATTGGGTAAATATGGATATAACATAAGGTAAAGAGGACTTGAATATATAGTGGAATCTGTTTAGTAAGGTACATTGTTCACTAAGATTGTGTTTAAATTGATATTTGATGACTACAATAGTCCGTAGACTAAACTCAATCAACTTTGATAGTATTTTTAGTGATCTCAGACTACAATGTAAATTATTTTCAATTTGTATGATTGTTTTTCAATTCTATATCAACTTCCAATTTTATACTCTCATTCATTTTGTTCTTTGATTCATTAATAATTCACGTCTTATAAAATTCCAATTTATATTCAATGATTCAAAAATATAATTTATGATATTTAAGTTATGATATTCATATATTAATCTAATTTTCTCAAAAGGTTTTCCTCGTGTTATGTTTAAGTGATCATTGATATCTCCCTTGTTTACCCATACAGATTATATTGGATGATCCTTTCTTATGTTTCATTTACCTAGGATATGAAGAATTCTATTAAGTATGATATTTATATGAAGATCACTAGTTATTATGAAATTATTGGGTTATTTTATATTTCACTGATGAAATAGTTTTTTATGTATCCATGTATCCAATGATACTAAACCTATACGATTCTTTTGTGGATCATTTTTTATGTACTGAATACTCATAAAATAAGATATAAAATATATATATGAAAAGAGTGGGCCTATATAGTTGGTATTAGTGTAGAAAATCATGCAATGTTATAGGAAATAATTTTCTTATATATATAAATATGATTTAGATTGTTATATATTAGTTATAAAAAATTAACTAATTTTTTTAAATAAAAAGGCAATAATTTAGCTAAAATATTTTCTAATTAGGTTTAATTTAAAACCATAATTTATAAATATTGTAATTTTAAATGGATAAAAATAATATAAAATTTGATAATCATCTTAAAAAATATTTTGTTAGGTTCAAATGTGTGGATTTTTTTAGAAAATGTTGATTTTTTGGGAATAGTGAAAAATAACGATTATTTATTTAAAACCATTTTTTTAATAAATTAAGAAATATCCGAGTTCCATTATGTTTTAATAAGATTAAAATTAATATATTCATTATTTATATATTTTTAATCCTCTTAATTAATTATTAATCAACATTATATTGGATTTTAGTATAATCTTGCTTTTTGAGTTTAAAAAATGGATATTCTAAAAACTGTTTTAAACTAAATAATGGTTCACCATTTTAATTAATTTAAAAATAACTAATGGTGAATGTTCAAAATGAAATTTATAAATAATTCATCGTTAAATTTTATTTTAGTTTCATATATTAAAACTAATTATTAATAGAGTAAATATAGAATCTTCTTTTTCTAAAAAAAATATTTTTCTTATATACCTGATATCTCGCAGAATATAATAAATTAAATTTGTACAATTCATTGTTTTGAATTTGGGAAAATGAATTCCATATTGTGAATTTTTATAATTTGTTATTCCTAATATTTCCACCATAATGTTTGGACAATTTTATTAATGAAAATAATAAAAGGTATCTAAAAATATTTTTGAAAAAATGGGTTTACTTAATGTTTAATCATGGAATATAAGATTCAAACATGACCCAAAAAATCTAAACAAACAATTTTAATTCTATATTTAGTACTTATACATTTTATTATCAATTTTTTATGTTACTTTTCTTTGGATAAATTAATAATATATTTTTGGAATTCACGCTTTGAAAAAAAAGTGTGTCAATTACCTTACTTATATAAGGCCACAAACTCTGCTCCTCTCATCACACCATTAAACCATATTATTTCCGAAAATACCTACCAAAATTATTTCCCCAATTCTATCATCTCATCATATAAATCAGTATGTGGTCATAAATAAATCAATGGATGGCCTTTGTGCAAACCAAAAAGAGATTAACAAAGAGAAGGTAGCGTTCTTCCAAAATCATTTTAATTTTATTTATTATTTTCACCACTTAAATTCATATTAAACGATGATGATATAATAATCAAGTATATTAAAAATAATTATATGTTATTATTTAATGGTTATAACCTACAACCAAACACACTTCCATCATATGGGTAATGAAATCAGTGTTCATGTGTACGAAAGACTACTTCCTCGTGAAACGATGTCATTCATTATTACAGTACTACATCTCATATTTGTGTATAATGATGGGACTAATTTTTATATAGTATATATATTTCATAATTATACCATTGGAGTCATTATATTTTATATACCCTTTTTTATTCCATTGCACAGGGGATATCATCACATCGCTTTTTTATATAAAAGACTACCACCTCGTAAACCAATGAGATTCTTTTTTCACTAATGCAACACATAAAAGGTAAAAAGGGTAAAGAAAATGAAAATACGTGATTTAAATTATCTATTTATGATATTTGCGACACATATATAAGTATACATAAAAATATATATATAATTTATAATTTTTTTTCTAACATTTTCTCTCATTGAAAAAGTTTTAACATCATTCGTCGACGAGTGGACAACAGAATCCTTAAAGAAATGTGATTCCTTTTTTCTACCCCACATAAAAATAATGATATATATAATAAAATAGTAATAAAAAATATGGTATTTTTGATATAACTATCATTCTGTAAAAACAATATTAATTACCTTCATTTCATAATTTTTTTAAAAAAAATTGAAACACTACTCATTCGTATGTACAGTCTACCATTTCTGTGATAGTAAGATTAGTTAACATGTCATTATAATATTTCATTATTAATTTTAAATTTCTAATTAATCTAAAAATATGATAATTATTACTTTATTATTATTTTTTAGATATTTAAATAATGACATCTTTGATTGTTTCCATCCTACCAAGTTGTTTTAGACACATAGAACGAACATGGTAAAAACATCTGACCTAAAAATAATTGATTAAGTAATTGCATATAACATGTTAATAAGTGGATTAATTTAATAATAAAAATAATTTTTTTCTCAATATAATATATAATAAACATAACTATATTATTCTGGATGATAAATACACAAGTTCGAAATCATACTCAAGGTAAGGGACCTCATCTCAATCTTTTTTCATTTTGGTATATCCTGATTTTATACCACTATATTCTTTTATGAGGGGTATATACTACCAAATTTACATTTTATACCATGAATTTCATTATTCTAATGGTATTTTATGTTAATTTAATGTTAATATTTCATGGTTCCAATGATTCAAATATTTCCAAAGTGATGAGGGAATATTAGTTTTAAATATCCTCTTTTAATGTATTTACATATAATAGTTTTTTTATTCCACATACTTGATTCATAAAATTATTTTTTTAATGTCATCACATAGACATAAAAAAATTAAAAATTACATTTTATATTTTATTTTCAAATTATTTCAAAAATAATATTTTTAGGTGTTCTATATGGAATGTTTTGACAAACAAAAAAAGTAATTCCTAATATACATGATGATAATGACTATTTGGCTTCCATGAACATTATTTGATTTATGGTTTCCATTGTAATATTTAATGTTTCTTTAATGAACGCCCATTTTCCATTTTTGGGTATTTTGGTACTAAAATTGGGTTTTTCAACAGAAAATGGTACTTTTATATTGAAAATGGGAGTTTAAATGATAAATGTATTTTAATACACAAAGGTAATATTTTTACGATTTTAAAGGATATTTTCAAATGTTTTATGATGGAGAAGTTAAATAATATTTTTTTACTGAATATATATTAATTATTAATAATATGATGGGAAATCCTTGATAGCGTCTGGTGAGCCCATTATATCATATATTATTGGGTGTCCTAGATAGCATTGGGTGATCCCATTACCGCTTATATGATAATATGGTCCAAATAGAATTGGGTGAGATAATAATAGCTTAAATGATGGGTTTACCAATATATAGATTGAATGCATTAGGTAAATATTTTTTCAAGAGGTAAGAATGATGGAGTTACCAAAGTGGTTCTCCTATGGATTTTACTGGGCTATAGTTACTTTTGAAAAATATTTAAAATAGATTATAAATGTAATGATATATGATACAAAGAAGATATTTAAGTTAATATTTATGGTTTAATATGAATTTATATGAGAATTAATTTGGTGTGTGTTTTTCAATTGAAAATGTTTAATTTCATATTCTCAATGAACTTGGAAGATAAAGGTAAATGTTATACGAGTTTTCATGTTTTTACAAGACTGGTAATTTGGTCCTTTGTGTATCCCTTACTGATAATTGTTATGTAGATAACATGTTTTTAAATATTTTTAACAGTATATTAGGATGGGTAATACAAATTATGATGTTAAGGTGAAATTCATGATGATTTTCCATGAACAGAAATTATTCTCTATTTCTAAAGTCTTTTATTATTAAAAATACTTTACTAATTGGAAGTGTCCATGTTATAATATATGGTATTTTATTATACGATTTATAGCTTAATTATCAATGACTATATAAAAAAATATCATAAAATTGTAACATTGAGAATTATTGACATAAAAGAGAAGATTATTTAATGTTTAATGTTGGTTCCCTATAATCATATAATGTTTAGTTGACCATTAAAAATTCTGATTATAACACTTTGGTAAGAACCCTTATTATGGTTCAATGAATATGATGTCTTCTATGTTATGTTATAGAAAGGGGTTTGGTTTGCCTATAAAAAAATACTATATTTTTATACTATATGTGGATGTGGTTTTATCACAGATTCATATTGGTGTAATACACCCAAAAATAATTGTTCTAGTATATATTCTCCATCATTTTGGTGAATGGTGAGTGTGGCCTTACTAAGCATCTGGATTGACACTCATAGTGGATTTTCCTAAGTTAGTTCACTTTTTTATGAATTATCATGAAGTATTTAAATAAATAATGATCATCAATGATATTGGTAAAACATAACGTGTCATATATTTAAAATATGGCTCTAGGATTTAGACATCCTAAATATTTTTTCATGATTATATGGTTTTCCAATATGATTATTATTTCACACAATATTGTTTTTCATTCAATAAATCGAACATGAAACAACCATGTTAATAGTAAATATGAAAGTTAATTCAATGATTTTACTCATGTGAAAACAAATTTTATGGTATCTATAATAGAAAATCTCAATTTTATGCTTATAAAACATTCTCAATCTAATAAAAATGTTGATATTCCAAATGACAAAATAAGGGAATAAAATTTTGTTGAGTCATTTATAAGGAAATATCCAACGTATTTTAATTGGTCTATAAATCTGTTAGTAACATAATAACAGATCTGTATAACAGAAAAGTTACCTTCCATTTTTTAGTTATCAAAAAATGAATTTTATTATTATTTATTTTTATCTTTTTCAATGAGAATAAGATCAAAGTTGGACTCTTATAACAAATATGAAGAAAAATGAAAAAATTGAATTGATGTATTGAGATGAGTTTAATATATTATATATTAATAAGTATTTTAAAAATATTATTTATATGAAAATGGAAAAGGAATTAATTAATATAAATTGAAAGGATGATTAATCCATTATTAAATATTAGTTAAATATTACATGTCATGCAATGTTTTGTTCTCGTATTATATTCTAAAAAAAAATTTGGTTTTTCAATTCATAAGTGGCATAAAATAAATCTATTAAGGGGATTATCTATAATAGTCCTTGTAAACATTTATAAAATATCATTAACTGATATATTGTTGTATATAGAGATTGGGAAATAAAATTTAGATGTTATGAGAAGATTTTAGCAAATGATGCAAATTGAAATAAATCTCTACAAACTGAACCACCCTTACTGTAGAGTTTCAAATTCAATGAGGTCTTTAATTAGGTTAAAAAATGACCAAATCCAAAATATAATTAGTATTATTGATGTTAGGAACGTCTTATTCATGGATATAATTGTAAATTTCATGTGATCACAATTTATATTGGTGGCTATAACAATAACGTTGTGAAATACACACTTACCATCCACTCTAGAATAGTAAATGTCTTTTTTGATTCTCGATATACCATATCTTTTCTATCTAAACAATTATATAAGGGTATAAAAATAACTCATTAATAATTATATTGTCAATTAATAATGAATACCCCTAATTGTATAATGGTCACATATCAAGTATATGATTCTTGCCGAGTTGATTTTTTGGGAAATCTGTATCCTATAAATCTTGTTATTATCCCCTTGGTTGATTTTGATGTTATCATGGGCATCAATTTTTTTTCTCAATATTAATCACACAAAAATATCCAATTATGTATTGGGAGGTTTTATATTCAACACTATCCTATGATATTCTATCAGTGTGGTGATAAATATGAACTCCTCATATAAATCTCATCCATTTTATGGTTCCCAATTCCTATTCAAAATTGGGAATTATCATAGATGGTTGGAGAGAAACCTAACTTTTTGTGATATTCCTATTGGGAGGGATTTTTTGATGTGTTTCAGAAAAATTTCCTATTATTACCACTAATAATGAATTTCAGTTATTAATAGAACTCATATATGGTGTGATACTTATTTTGAAGAATATTTATAGAATATTCCCAATTGAGTTGTAGGAATAGAAGAAGAAAATCCATTAGAATATTGATATTTTTTTTATTTTAGTGTGTCACCATGGAGAATAAATATTAATTTTGATAATAAGAAATATGGATTGATGGGACACTGAATTAAATATTTGGAATTGAACATGATCAAAATCAAGAATAAGTATCATATACCTCTTATTGATAACATTTTTCATTAACATCATGGATCTTAATACTTTTAAAATATTGATATTTGCTCTCTATATCATGTATTGAGGGTTTATTAGGAGGACATGCCAAATAAAACATTTTAGAAAAATAACAATTAATATTTTTATATAGTGATGTCATTTGGTCTTAATTATTCTACTCATATATTCACATATTTTTTAAATAGAGTCTTTAAAAATTACCTTGATCAGTTAGTGGTAGTAATTATAGATGATATTTTTATATATTCAATGAGAAATGGATATCATGAAGATAAATTTATTATTATATTGACGAAATTATGTATTTGATGGTTTTAGGAAAAATTTCCAATATGTTATTTTTGGTTATTTATAGTTTCTTTTTTAAGTTATATAATCTCAATTAAGGGTATATATGTGGTACAATAGTAGTTATATATTATTTAAATTTGGTCCACAACAACCACTATGACCAATATCCATTGTTTTCTTCATTTGGACATATATTATATATTTTATTTAGATAATTTCTCATGACTACCTAATTTGATCTCTATTTTAACTCAAAAGGGATATAGGCTATTTTAGAAATATGAATGTGAATAAAATGTCAAGGAATTAATGAGATGGTTTGTTAGTGCACATATGCTTATATAATCATATAGTGGATAGTGGTATATAATATATAGTGATTAATTGAAGAATTTATTCAGAATTTTTTTCATGAATAATGAAATTGTGATAACTTATGTATCACAATAATTGAAGGTTCACAAGAAAAGTTACCCAACTCATGATTGAGAGTTATCTAAGGTAACTTTCTGTTAAATATATATAGGAACTATCTTTATAGACAAAGAATTGATATATAGACTAATTAAAAAAATATAATTTATTAATCCACACATAAAAATTTGAATATGCACTACAGAATATGGTTGGACCTGATAAAATATCATGGGTACTCAATGCAATACTACTCAACTAAAGGGAACATGTTTTTTTAATGAGTTGAGTCATAACGATTATGCGACTTTATCGATGATGAGTATCATAAAAGTTAAAATATGTGTTGATTTGAAAAGGATCGAACTACAAGTCTTGATAGAAAATAAGAAATCTTAAATTTTTTAAATTAGAGTTCGACCATCTATCCATGTGAAAAATAAAGAGGTGATGATGGATGATGTGAAAATATAGAAAAATGTGTGAAATTTTCCATATTTTAACCATGATTTTGATATAATGATAAGGTTTATTTTCCATGTATTTATCCCTTATATACCGTATTTGAATAAGGACATTTTTTTTTGGATCTCATAGTACATCATTCTATATTCATCATAAAATTATTAACATATATAGATATTTGAAAGAGTATTTAGAATCGAATGAAATGAAGAGAGATATTTTGGAGATCTTATCTCATTTCATGGTATGCTATAAATTTAAATATAATAGATAAATGTATAAGGGTATGTTACAAACCCTACCAATACCATATTTAAAATGGGAAAACACCACCATGGATTTTTTTTATCAGACTCCCCATGAAATATAAATTCAAATATGATATTTTGGTTGTAGTTGATATGCTTACAAATTCAGCTCACTTCATTTCTATTTGATAAGAGTTATATCTTGACAATCCGTGAAGGATATAAAATATGAAAGTGGTTGGTTTTTTTGGAGTACCAAAATCAATTATATTTAATTCAGATATGAGGTTTACCTTGATAATCTAGAGAAATCTTGAACGAGATATTGATATAGAGATAATTTTCAACACTGCTTATCAACCTCATGTGGATGGTAAGTCTAATAAAACAATTCAAACATTGGATGATATTTTAAGATATTTTTCTATATTATTCAGTGGTTATTGGGATAAAAAACATCCACTTATCAGTTTTAATACAAAAATAGAGTTCAAATGAAAATTCAGCGGTCTCCTTATGAATACCTAAATGAAAAAAAGTGTATAAATCAAACGTTATGGGATAATGTTGGAGAAGGAAATATATTTTGATCAAACCGAGATGAGGAAATTAAAAAGATAGTCAAGGATTTTAAAAATCACTACAATGAGTTTCAAAGTTGATTAAAATTAATGCTTATAATATTTACTGAGATATTGAGTTTGAAGATGGTGATAATTTTTTTCTATTATTTTTTATGGATGACATTTATAAGATTTAGGCAGAAAAAAAATTTATATCTATGTATACTGGAACAATTGATATTTTAAGATTATTAGAAATGGTTGCTTATGTATTTGAGCATCTTCTATACCTCACTCAATTTCCTAATGTGTTACATTTATCTCTCTTAAGGATGATAATACACAATCCTTCACATGTGTTGATCTTAGAGGTCCAACCATTGGTGCATGATCTTTCCAATAAATAAAAACCAGTAAGAACCACGGATCATAGAGATAAAGTGTTATGGAATAAGACTGCACACTTGGTTAAAGATGTCTGGAGGAATCATGAATTAAATGAAGTTAATTGGGAACCCAAGTATGGTATGAAACAAATATATATTCATTTCCTTATATCAAAGTAATAGAATTTTGGGGGAAAATTTCATTTTAATTTTTTTAAAATGTAAAACTATAAGATTTTATGATATATTTATTTTAAAGAAAATATTGTTTCTCATTAAATTTTGATACATCAAAACTCGAGTATATATTTTTTCATATGGTTGAAATTTTCATACTTTATGATAATTTATTTTTTAAAAAAAGAAAGTCTTTTCAATAACTTATGATAGACACAACAATGATTCGAAATGTACAATAATATATTAATTCATTATATGCAATAATTTAAAATATATGTTATGAATTGGACTAAAAAAAATTATTAAAATTATATTGTTTAATCATGTTTTAAATAAATAAATTAGTTATCAATTGAATATAATTTTAAAATTAAATCATTTTAATGTTAAATAAATGTTTTTGAAAAAAGATAATTTTATTCACTTAATGTGATATTATATAAATATATTATATTATCCACTATTGGGGAAATGTTAGAATTTAATTTATATGTTATTTATTGAATAAAATGTTTTATCATTCGTATAATATTTTTTATTACCACGAGATAATAATAGACCAACTTTTCTATTGAAAATCGTTTTTTTCTAAATAAACAGATTAATCATGTTTTCCACAACTATTATTAAATTCATTTTTTTAATTTTAGATGCTTTATATGAATTTTTTTTAATTTTAGAAATAATCAAAAAAATATTATCTTATTGTGAATTTTATAATTTAATGAAAATTTTATTTTTTTATTATGAGTGAAAAATACTGATTTTTATTGTGAACTAACATTTCATTTAAAGAACTGATATTGATAAATTTTGTTTTAAAATTCTTTTAAAGGTAAAATTAGTTTAATAATATTATTTTGAATCCAATTACAATCATTAGAATAAATTATATGTCTAAATTTATTATAAAACGCATTTATACTTTAGAAATATTTGCACTGGAAAACATTTTTTCATCATTGTTGTGGAATTGATTTTATATTAGTTTCCACAAATTATATGAAATTAATTTGATAAAATTAATTTTAAATTTATAATTATAATAGTTAATATTAGTTAATATGTTCAATTTATCTTTTCTTAATAATGAATTGTTAAAATAATAAAAATTAATTACTGTCGTTAAGGAAAAAAATAAGAGGTTTTGTGCATCACATGCACATGAATTAAAATTAATATTACCATTACATAAAAAAATTTAATTTATATGTTTGATTTAATATCTAAAATTATTGGTTATAAATTATATAATAATTCCCTTTTATTGTTAGACTAATAGGATAAAAAATCCATGTAAATAAATAATATTTTTTTATCATAGTGAAAACTAAAATGGTAAATGTTAGTGACCTTAAAGGTTAATTTAATAACATTTTTAAAAAATGTTTATTTTAATTTTGTTCAGGTGTATCATGATATTATATTCCATCTATCCATTTATTTATATTTTTTTTGTGGAACATGGGATGGGTGTGACAATCTATTATTGAATAGTTTTGGGAATTTAGAAAAACGTTACTCCTCAGATATAAAGGGAGAATCCACCCCTCATTTAGTGGACCCGATAACTCCTTCTATAAAGACCAAAATTTCTAAAATCTGTATCTAAAATCCATACCCCATTCTATATAGAGACACCATATTTTTATAAATTAACATTATATTAAATTTTCAGAAAAGATAAAATGTTATGCAAATGAACACCCAAATACAGTATTAGTCTTCAATCATTGAAAACATGGAAACATAAACACTGGTAAATAAGCGAACTACATAATCTGCTAATAGATTCCTCATGACTATCACCATTCTGAGACACATCATAAATAATAAATATCATCATGACATGGTAATGAAAACAAAAAAATGGGGGGGCTCCGATTCTCGATATGGGTGAATTAGGGAAACTTGTAAGCATAAACATGAGCATATGGGTATGAGTATATGATCATAACAATATAATATAATTACATTCATATCATAATATTATAAATATGAATAATGGAATAAAACATATAATTTCATAATAAATTAATAATAAGTCAATATAGAACATAATCTTTGAAACGATAATATTGGAATAAGAAATTGAATTGTGGGAGACTAATAAGAATTTTAAAAGGATCTCTATATATATCAATCCATCCATTTCAATACCATCATAGTAGTATGGGTTCACCCCGCATAACATATTGGTAGTCATGGTTCAAATATATGGCCATTTTAGTAGTATGATTTCACTCCCCATACCATCTTGGTAGTCATGGTTAACTCCCAAGGCTATGTTAGTATTCATGTTTCAGTCTCAAAATCATCTAATCTATCTCATAAGATATAAATCATTGCCCATTACATTCGTGGGAGATATAGGTCCCACCCATTTCAAAATGAAATCCAGCATACATGTTCCAAAAAATCATAATTTATAATATTATAACCCATTAAATGAAATAGGTATCAGAAAAATGTAATCTTTTCATGGATTGTGGAAATATATATATCATTCATAATCATTTCAAAATAATAACCCAAGAAACCATTTGGGTTTCAAAAGCATATAACCTGTGAATGTGAAATGGGTTCCATAACCATCATGCCTTAAAAACCAAATCCATTCATATAAGGAATATAAATGGTTTGATTGAATCATTTACCTAGAATGGTATGAGTAACACTAATAGATGTAATCTTATATGAGAAATAATTTTGAATGTTCTTTTAAAAATAATTCTTGAGGAAAATATACTTCCTATAGTGAATAACACTTTTTTAAAAAAAATTATTTTTTAATATTATTTTCTTAGAAATAAAATTTGAGATATTTTATATAATGTCTTGAAAACCATTAAAAAAATCAAAACCCATTTTTCCTTGAAATAAAATTGCAGACTTTTTTAAAACATGGTTTTTTAAATAAAATAGATTTCCGACCAATGAAAAAAATATGGTCATATTTTTTTAGGAAATGTTTCTTAATAATATTAGTTGCCTATTAGTGGAAAAACTGTACTAATACATTGATATATATTGAATAAAAATAGGATAATAAATTTCTTCAGTGTTTTGAGATATGGATCTTAATATCTCATCGATTGGAGTATAATCATAAACAATCCCAATAAACGATGAGATTATTTCAATCAACTCTTACAACATAGAAACATGGAATCATACACTCTAGGTAAGAAAATAAAATAAAATTTATATTCAAATATCATGATATGATTTATATTCCTGATATATCATGTATAAATTATGTATATACAACTCAAAAAGGAATGTATGTGCAGAACAAAATATGCGTCCCGAAGAATATAAATTAAGACAAAACTGTCTTACCGATTTGGAAACTCTCGTAACATAAATTCCATGAATGAATGATAATATAATGGATAGGTAAACACATATAAAATAAAAAATAATATCATATAATACAATCTTGTTCACTATATACTCTACACAAAATAAAATATTTTTGAAGACGGAATGTATCATACAGATATAAAAGGTGTGATTAAATTCCCATACCATATGTCTTGAATATCATTGTACACAAAAAAGTCCAATATATTTATTAAATGATTATTATAAATTAAAATTTACAATAATATTTTATATAATATCATATATTTTTTTATTATGACTTTATATTACTCTCTTTTTAACAATTTGATGTCAAGGTTGCACTTCAGGTAATATACACTTTCTTCTTTGCATGTGTCTTAATTTCTCTTATCTTTGGTCTTTATAATTATTTCATTATTTTTATAATGTAGAATAAGATAAAAATATCAATAATATTTAGTATATTTATAGTATAATAATACATATATTATATAAGTATGAAATGGAATACAAAATTAATAGAGACGGTAGGGCATACATAAACATGAACGTCATTTCTGTTTTATTGTCATGTTGAATTAAAGAATGAAAATACAATATATGTATATATGTATATATATAATTAATATAGAATTATTATTTCATATATATAATATAAATTCACTAAAAACATCATTAATACTTTCCATGTATGTGTGAATGAATCACATCTCTTTGAGGGGTCGTTATTCCACACTTTCAGGAAGGAAATTATCCTATTTACAAAACATTTGAATTTTTAATGGTTTGTGTTATAAAATAAATAAAGAATCATAAGTAAATACTATATATAATATATATCATATATTGACATAATTTTTAAATTATTTCCCTACCATGAAATTTGAAAAAGAAAAAAATAAAGAATCATCGTTTCGTGAGGCGGTCGTTCGCCATACAGGTAATCTAAATTTTCGTTACACATTAGATGGATGTGTGTCTAAAAGTAGGTATAAACTTACTATGATAAAATATAATTATATTTATGGTACTAGGGTTATTATATAATCATGTAATAATGATAGTTTAGGTTGTGGGGTTGGAAAATATAATAATGGGTCTTCAGAAAGGATGTTACCAATTCTTTGGGTAACTCCTTTTGGATTTCACCAAAGGGATTCCATGGATTTATTAATTATAAAAGTGAGGATTCTTAGTTGAGTAGAGGTATTATTCCGAGATATTTTTTAAATATTGTTCAATCCAATTATTCCTTATATGTGTTAGGATGTGCGAGTAGAGGATTTTATTTTATAGTTGAGGTGGAGTGACACTTTTAACAATTTCGGGAAAAATAAATTTTCCCTTATTTTTTTTCAAAACAGTGTTTCCAAGAATAGGCCAAATTTTATAAAAGGAAGGGTATAGTCCTAATATGGAAATCAAATAGATATTTTATAATTTTATAGGCCATTTTATGTTTATATTTATGGAATTGTACTTTTTAAACCTATTTTTATCTTAATCAATGTAATTAATTTTAATCACATTCAATAATATTTTTGGACGAAAACAACGTTGAACATAAAATACATTATAGATTATCATGATTCCAAATATGTAGTCAAATTTTTGAAATTTCCATCATATAAGTGGGAGAAATTAATTTAGATTTAATCCCAGAGACGAGATGAAAATACAAGTTTTTAAATTAAAAACGTCCAAATGCTTGCAATGTTTTATACCAAATTTCTAAGTGAAATTTATTCCAAGGACCTATATTTTATTAATTAATCAAAATAAAATCTAATTAAACTTTAAAACTAATTTAAAATATTATATCACCTTATAAATAAATTATACAAAAATGAAATATTGAATTATAATTTCGTATTTTTCACTATAATCCAAAATTGATGTTTCTCATAAAAACACAAAAAATTCACCCCAATATAATTCCATCCATCTAAATTCAAAAAAAAATCTTTTATGAAAATAAATTTTTAAATGTTTCTAATATTATTACTTTTTTGTTTCTCTCTAAAGGACATGAAAATAAGTTTATTTGAGAAAGTAATATTTTTAAACATATAAGGACTTTACAAAAAAATTATATCATTCATTATCTATATGTTTAATTTAAATAAATCAATTATAATAAATATTTGATTAGTAGTTTTTACTATTTCTATTATTATGTTTAATATCTAGGATGCAATTATCTCATTTAAATTATTATTATAAAAATATATTCCATAGAAATTCAGTGTTGCGTGCAACGTACGCCAATTCTTTGTTACATGTAATATATTCCAAGCTAGTTCCACATGAATGGAATATTTTACTTAGTGAAATGTATGATATCAATGAAAATCTAATTTAATTGAGAGAAAATGTCTAAAAATAATCTTTTTTTACATTCTACCACCATAAAATGAATTTCATCCATGATATCCATTATTTAGGTAATCATAAACGAGGTACTTATTATTAATAAAATCCTCTAGTTACCACACAACATTCTCTTACTAGTGATTTCTCCACTAAACATTGAACATGCTAGTGGTCTTTTTTTGTAGAATATTCTTTCTATAATCAATAATTTAAAATGTTTGGTATTCTTAAGAAATACCCTGATCTAGGAGTATTACCTATGAGTTCAATATATGTGAAGGGTCATCTATGTACTTAATCAAGAGAGAATGTGGGACACAACATGGACATAAATGAAATTTGGAGGATGTGTTAATTGATAAGCTACCATTAAGATATGATAAATAATATTAGAGGGACTGATATACCCATGGATAAGTTTCCCTATCTTTTAAAACCTCATAACCTTATTCCAGTGACACATCTTTAAAAATACCTTCTAAGAAAGATCAAAATTTAGATCACACCATCGATTATCAGTATATGTATTCTTCATAAATTGAGTTATTTTTATATTCAATTTAATTTCTATGACACTTTCTTCCATTTCTTCAGCGATCTCAGGTCCCAATAGCTTTCATTCTCTATCCAATCCTAGCACGTTGGATCTCTACATTTCTTTCCTTAAAAAAATTCATAAGGTGGCATGTGAATGCTTGATTTAAATTTTTTTTTATGAAAACATAACTGGAGAAAGGTATTTATCCCAACCATATTTGAAATTAACGGAAAAATATCATAACATATAATATAGGGTTTTAATTGTTTTAGACTAACAATCTATCAGATGCTTATAAAAAGTGATAAAACACAATTATGTATCAAGTGATTACTGAATTATTCACAAAAACATTGAGGTAATACTCTAATACTGATATTAAACAAAAGAAATTGGTACCCCAGGATGCCTTACCAATTCCTTAATGTATTCCATGGAATGAAGTCCCATAAATAAGTATTATATAGTAGTTATGAAGTATCATGACGTTGTGAGGAGACCATCTACCCCGGATATAGCATTAATCCATTTAGAGGTTTTTCTTTTCCAAAGGAAAAAATCCAATGTGATGTTTTCCCATTTAAATTATGGTATCATAAATGGATGTAATATCCCATTTGACTATGGTCATTCACCCTTAAAGTTTTGGTATTTAAATCGCTAAGATAAAAACTTGGCGATATTGAACTTCATAACATCCCACTATAAGTATTCTATCATGTCACTATACATATTAAGAAATCTAGGATGAATAGATAACGCTTAATGATATGATTCTTCTAACAAGTTCATCATATATGTCTTACAAAGAAATCATACATAGTTCCTGAACCATATCATTCCATCCAGATCAAGGTTAAACTCAGGAACATTTCTAACTTTCTCTTGCATCTCTATATTATCATTATTGTGCAGGTTTTCAGTGACGATGATGACGACGGTGTGGGTTTCTCCCAATAGCAACGAGGGCCTCGAGGGTAGGTTATCAATGAATGTTTTTATGGTTTTAAGCAAGGGTAACAATACCTTAAAAAAAGTTTTAAATGTTTTAAAGATTTATTTTCCCATAAATTATGTTAATTATAAACATTATTAACCTTATTTTATTAATATACTTATATGGATATAAATGCAATATAATATATATTTTATTACCAATTTTTTAATTCCTTGCCATGTTTTTTAAAAAGAAAATATTTATATATTTTATATGGATCATTTTTACCTTCCACACAAAATACAATTGGATCATTTTATTTTATTGTAAATGGTTTCCATGGATTTTCTCACAACCACAACCATTATTTTATTTTCGATTTAATTATATGATTAAATATTTCTTTTAAATTAAAACCTTTTTCGAATATTTATAATTTTTTATCAAAAATATTTTAAATGGAATTGATTATTTTATATCTTAAAATGTTTTTACTTTTGGGTGTACAGGATCTCTCCAAACAACCCTTTTTTTGGATCATAAAAATTCTCTATCTAACTCACTATACCTATCTATCTCATTAATTTTTTTCCTATATTTATAAAATCTATATCATTTTATCTTAAATATAGAAATATATTATTCCCCTTCTTTTAATTGGGTAATACATTCATTACTATCATTTCTGAAATGATTTCATTAATAACACTTTTATTATTATTATATGAGGTATTATTATGAAACCCATTTTCATTTATATTTCATTCTAATAATTATTCCATATCATTGATTTGCTTTTGTATAAAATATAATCATTAATATATTATTATCTATTTACACAGATAGGGCTCCCATAAATTGGGTAATGCTTCCATTTGATGATAAGTTATGTATGGGGTTAGGGAGTAAAACTAATCAACTATGGGGATTTTCCACCACGTGATATTTTCTTGTATATTTTTTATAACCTATAAGTATTCCATTTTTTTTGTTGATTCAACATTTGTTCAGTTTCTATGATATTTTGATATCATGTTATTATGTTTTCACACATGTAATTACTCAAGAGCCATATCTTTTATGATATCATGTTTATCATTTAGTCACATGTTATGTTTCCTTGTCATCTCTATTCCCTTACTGGGTTTTTTAGCTCACCAATTTTGTGAATTTATTCCACTAGTTATCCCATGTTGTTTTAGGATCTCAATGGTATTTTTGAGCTCATTATGTGGGGGAGAAAAACAAAAATATATTTTTATGTTGATTTTTATATACCTAGTCTTCCAAAGTCACTTAGTAATTTTTATCACAGTTTTTTATTAATATATATTAATGTTAAAACCATGAAATAATTGTTTAAAAGGTATCAGGTCTCTATATTCAACCATTATTAAAGAGAAACATTAGTATCTTCTATAAACTAAGATGTTATTATGTTAATATAATAATATATATTCATCTCCTATTCCATCAAATGGGAATCAAATACATCGACCATGTGTAGAAAAGACTACGTCTAGAACTAAATTAATGATAGTATTAGTTTAAACCACTACTATATAGTTATACCATGGTTGGAAAAAATATCCACTGTAGTTAGATTTGGAATCCAACTCTCATCACTTCCATTAATTTAAGGATGATTTTTTGAAACTGTCAGAAATTTTTTTAGCTGCAATATATGCTCCAAAAAATATAGAGAGGATAGGGTCTATTCAAACTGTCTCTATCCTTTCTACATTTTGTTGGAGAAATAACTTCTATAGAAAACCAAATAAAACACCACTAAAAAAATTTATACCTTATATAGTGGCATTTTAAACAAAGAAAAAAAAATTATTATTACATATGTTGGGACCGTTTAAACAACCTCTATATATCACTATTAAAAAATATTTATTCACAATCTACATCCCCATAATAGAAAAACAAAAAACAAACCAGTCATCACTCCCCAAACCATACCAGATTTCGTAGAATTTACATGTATATATATATATATCAAAATTCATTGTAAGTACCAAAGTGATAAATATATAATACATATTAATCAAATCATTAAAAATAAAGGGATTCAATAAGATAAATCATCAATAGTAATCAATAAATAGGAAACAAAATCAAACAAAAATTCAAGACCTTAACACTGTCATATGAGAGCATATTAAGTCCAAAATAGTAATTAATTAATCATTATATAAATTAATAATTTTTTTTATTTTATCAAACCTATGTAATATGACTATATACATTGATAATAGTTTATAATATATTTCCATTTATCAATAACTATATAAAATAATTCAAAACCACTAAAAAATTTAGAACATAAGGGGTCTTTTGTTTTAACGATTTATACTAGAGCCAATAGTAATCACGTCATCTAAAAAATCCTGGATTTATTAGAGAAATCAATTAGAAAATATTAAAACTATTAATAATGAAGTGTAGTTCATAAATTTTAATGGGGTAATAAGTGGTGATATCATTATAGATTTAGTAGAAACTATCACAAAAATGAAAAGGAAGATGGATGAACAAAGTGATTTAATTAATGAAAGTATTCTAGAAATTATGTTAACACTAGAAAAGGATAAAATCCATAAATCATCACTGATAATCCTTAAATAATGTAGAAATGAATTGTTAAAAAATATCTATACTGAAAATAATTATGAGAATGAGTATTTAGAACAAAAATTGAAAGAAAATAACACGTGGTTTAATAATCTTATTGTAGATCATTTGGATATAAAAATGATTTTAACTTCTAAGGATTATCATTAGGTTATATTGGGTGGAATTAAGAAATGAATTAATATAGATTCAATTAAAAAATTGTATAGTAATTCATAAAAATATATAAATATTTCTCAAATATAGTGTTATAGTGAATTTGTTTTGGTATAATTGGTCACACTATGAGTTTTTCTGGGGAAACTAAAATGTTCAACAAAAGATGAATGGACCAATGTAACCATATCTCAAATGATACAACATGAACATGGTCTGATATTATTTGAAGATGTTATATTTATACTATGTCTAGAAATATGGAAAATTATTATTGAAAAATGGTATGTAAATTATATGTCAAATTCCTAGATTTTATAAAGCATTCATTGGATAATTATATATTCAAAATTAAGATATGAAATATCCCAATAGTATACATCCTCTTTCGGGATGAATTTTAGTAGTTTTTATGTGGTGTGAATACTTTTATAATTAAATGTACAACTTGTTCAATAAACTACTTCCTGCCTGAAGGAATATTTGTTTGAAATTATTATGAACTATAAATTCAACATCATCTAAATTTTATTTTTAAGTTACTAAAATACTATTGAGAAGAATGTTTTTTTATCAAACAAATATCAATAATAAAAAATTATTTCCTATTATGTATTGATGTTAATAAATAAAAATATGTTTATTTAATGATCATATCATAATCCAATGTAAACCCTAATCCATACACAATGAAATTTTATCGACACCCTCCCCATCCCATCCTTTACTTCTGGATACCAGCACCTGCATGAAAATTATGTTACAAATAAATAGGGTCGTATATATTAAATTTAAACATAAAACTAATATTATTTTTTTGATTTACTATATCAATACTGACCATAAATTCAATATAACTTGAGATAGAACCAATCATCTTTTGAAATAATTCAATAAACACTTTTTTAGACCATAGAACTTTTCATCTTGCATCATTATATGAGCCCCATATTCCTGAATTTTTTGTTTAATTGCAGCAAAATCCCAATATCCATCTCAATTTTGGGAGTCACTACAACTAGGAGTATATATTTTTGTAATCCCTATTGTCTTTACTATGTCCTTATATGTTTATGTTCCCAAATCCTTCCTGCACAGTCGACCATGATTCTCTTTCCCATGGACATCACCAACTGGATCATCCTTGGAGATAGGGATGGACCATAGGAATAGCATCTCATAGTTCATTTATTCTTACATATTAATCAAATATTAGTCATATTTTATTCAATACATATTAACATAGTGAAAACTAAAAATAATTTATATTTAATGAAAAATGAATTCATTCTCCAACATATATGGTAGTCTCGTTAACCTAACGCATATCATATTTTGTATGAGGTTCGGTGGGGGGGGGGGGAGATTCGGGAGTCGACGAGGAAGATTGTGTTGAACCTTCGACTTTGCTGATCAGGTGATGGCGAATCCCCTGGAGTGTTACTTCGATCCGAAGGAAGTATTCATTCCTCCTTCGAAAGCGGTGTCTACAAGTGGAGGGAAGGGGAACACTGCAGATTCGTTGATGAACGCTGCAGCAAACCCTAAGAAAAAGCCTGATGGATTGACTTCCCGGAACCTTTTCTTCTGTGATTCCAGGTATGAATCTACATCTCTTTGCAAAAGGATTACGAAAAATGGGTCGATTGCATTTATCGAAGCAAACCCGAAGATATTGGAAGATCGACTGGAAGAATGCCGATTTTCCCTTCTTGCCAGACTATCTGGAACTCGAAATGATGCACCTGTCAGGGCTGAGGATGTGCGATTGCGGCTCTCTCAGAGATGGGGATTTACGGAATGGCGTCTAATTTCTATTGTAAGAGGTACCTTTCACATTGTTTTCCCTTCGAATGAAATGCAGAATACGGCCTGGAGCTTCGGACCAGTGTCGATGAAATCTGGATATATCATGGTTCAACAATGGGATCCTCTTTCATGTCCTCTGGCAATCAGGAACTCTTGTACCCAGACTTGGGTCCGGATCAAAGGATTAAACTAGTTTTTCTGGCATCCATCTGTCCTGGTGGATGTTGCCTCTGCCATTGGTTGCCCAATTAAAGTAGACAAAGAAACTGAACATCCGAGGTATGGCTATTTTGCTCGTGTCCTAGTTGAAATTGATTTGGCAAATGTGCTGATAGATATAGTATTTCTGGTTGCTGGTGAAATCAAGCTGGAACTCTCAATTCAGTATGAGTGGTTTCCTAGTTTTTGTAAGTCCTGCCTTTGCATTGGTCATGCTCCTGCTCAATGCCGTCGGAATTTAAAATGTTCCCTATGTAAATCACTGGGTCACTCCCAGGATCAGTGTAAGAGGAAAGGTGCAGATGGCAGTAAACATGGCTCCAAAACAAAGGATCCTCACAAGGTAACTCCAAATTTTGCTGAAGCTGTTCAGCATGGTTTGCAAAAGGCTGATGAGGCACAACATACTACTGCTGCTGTTGATATAGATACTGTTAAAACTTTGGAGCAGATGACATCTGGAATCAATGGTGAGATGGGCATTATGAATAAGTCATGGGCTGATGTTTCTGATGATGAAGAGCATCAAGAAGAACATGAAATTGAGGTTCAAGAAAAAGTCAATAAGGAGCTTGATCATGTTGAAATGGCCCCTAATTTTGGTAAGGGGAAGATGAAGATTATTGATGATGAAGGTTTCCAAATGGTGCTGCACAAGAAACCGAGGGCCTGCTCAACTTCTAAAGAAAAGCCGCAGGAATATAATGTGGTGGAGGATGGTGATTTGTTGGATAAGCTAGGAATTCAGGCAGGTATAACTGAGAATACTGTTGAATGTGCTAGCTTGCATATTGCTCAAGGGGAGGACTGTCTACATGAGACAAAGCCTGCTGATTATGTCAAGCAGGTTAGGAAAGGGAAACTGGAGCAACAAGGAAATCAAGCAATCTTAATTGCTGCTGAATCCGTTAACTCACAAGGAGATTCAGGGGAGGACTGTCTCCACAGGACAGATTCTTCCCTGGTTAATGTGGAGCAGGATAATTTAGGAAATCTGGAGCTGGACCCCTCAGCAGTGGTGGAACAAAAGGATTTAGTTGCTGCGTATAAACCAGTTGCTAATTTCTTCTCCATGTTAGAGAACATTAATAATCCTGAATTTGATTTACTTAATTTAGATGGTTTGAAGAGTGAAGGATGCAATAATAGAAGGAGTACTGTGATATCTGATGCTGAGGTTATAGCCGATGCCTTGTACAGGGATGTGCATGTCACAAAAGGGGTGCAAGCAGGGCCTCATGAATTGAAGGAGCATCAATCCACTTTTCTTTAGGATGCAATACCTGAAGATACAATGCACGGGGACTCCTCTTCTAAGATTCCTTTGATGGGGAATCAAAGGGGGGGAGGTCGACATCCTACTGATCGGGGTGGAGCCAGGGGTCGTGGTCAGCCTCGGAAAAGGTAACTTCTGGATGTGCACTTGTGTCTTGTTTAAGATGTGGGTTACTGCATGTTAACATCTCCTAAACTCTTATGTACTGTTTCATCTTTCTTTTCAATAAAGTTTGGAGCCATGGGTCCTTCACCCTTGGCTGAACCTTCTTGGTATTTTGTATGAACATCTTGGCCTAGTTCATTTATGGAATCATGGTGCATTAAATTCCTTGAATACATTAAACAAAGATAAATAAATAATTTAATATATAAAACAATTAATTTTGTCTTTTTAATTTTAAAACCATTGAAAATATTAAAATATTTGATCTATTTCAGGAAATATCATTTGTAAAACGAGATTAATAAATATAATATACATTTCAGTACCACCTACTTCTCATGTAGATGGAAATAAAAAACCATTTATTTCTCTCAAGCAACCCCTTTCAGTACCTTCTAATAAAACTACTGACTACTCAGTGATGTATCATTGAATTCATTCCAAAATATCCATTGAAAATCCTTCCATTTTACTCAAAATTTTCAATTTCAACATCAATGATATTAATATAAAATGGTAATGTGAAAAAACATTTGTACAGAGAAATTGATTTTTAAAATTTTATAATTTAATAACATGATAAAACTCAATTATACAATAATATATTAATATTACCTTTATATGGAATCAAAAACATATTTTTTTATTGTCTGAGGAAGATTCATCAAGTCTACATAGGTATTAAGAAGGATAACCCACTCCACTTCTAGATGGCCTATAATTTGACCAAATAATCTTATGGAATCAAGAGTGGGGACCCCATAACAGTCAAATGGGTCAACTATATTCATTCTGTTCATATTATAGACATATGACTGTTCATATTTCTCTCGGTAGTATCATTATTTACAACTTTAATGAAAAAACAACAAGTGTATAAAAAATTGAAATAAGTTTATTCAAAAAAAATTTAAATTATATCTATCACTCCCCAATATCCTCATGAGATGACCTATTCCCTTAGAAATGATGTAGTTAAATTGGAGGACACTATATCTCATTCTGATGGGACACTATCATAGTGTGTGCCCCATACTAATGAAATGGAGGGTTGGACAGATGGTAAAGTGGTAAAACATATGGTGTCTTGGATTATGTAGGGAGGGATACCAATGGATCATCATTTGTTTGTTTTGTCAAGAGAACATAGAATGAGAGTCATCTGGCATTAGTGAAATTCCTCATCCTAGGCGTTACTATCATAACGAATAATTTTATCTTCAAAAAATATACGTCAAAAAATTATGATCGAATTTTTTAAGATGATAATATATTCATAGTGATGAAAAACAAAATATTCATTTCTATGATAATGAATGAATTCATATATTACATAAGTGGTTGATAAGTTAATGAATTACATCACATATAATAAGTTTATCCTCCAATCATGTTGTTTTCATTCTCAATCATTACTTCATCTACTTCATCATCGCATAGAAGACATCACTTTTCATTATAAGGGTGGGAAAAATTTGTTCACGTATTTATGTTTATGAGGTCCAATTTCAGAGGAATAATATTCCACTTCATCACCCATATAATAAATGTCTCATTGTTCTACATGAAGAACTAATCTCCATCCTCAATCGATGTCATATTTTAGATAATATACCATTTTTCTAGTGAGGATAATATATAAGGATCTTGTAATTTACAGTCACTGGCATCCATCATACAAGAGATGTTCATAGAAGTAAATTATTCGGAATATATTTTAACAAAACTGGTAATATCGACTGACTTTTATTTGAATAAAACTGAAAAATGGTTGTGTTAGATTATTTCAATAATATCAGTGAACCTTCTATAGTATCCCAATTCTATAACCCTAAAATATACCACCATTATAAGTTTTCAACTCATATTCTTGATCAACTGTATGAAATTTAAATCCATTCATATCGTGAGAATCTGAACTAATAGACAATTTTAGAGGACATCGATCCATAAACATCAAATATACTAACAAATCAGGTTGAGTATCATTAATCATGGTCTATAAAATGTAACATACATTATTAATTTATAAAATATATATTTCAACCTAATATCAGTATTGAATAAAATATATATGAAATTACATGATGTGAAAACCATTGTATAAGATATTTATTGACCAATTTTTTAATATCTTTCTCATCTCAGGTTCAGCCTTCCAATCATCTATATTTTGGTATCTTGAATTTACATTGTGGACATAGATACCTTATTCCACCATTAATTGATTATTGGGAAATTAAAAAAATTTATTTCAATCCCATAACATAATGAGGTGCGTTACTCGGTAATGTGATAAAAAAATTTATCTCTATAAATAACAATGTTTCTAAACATTATTAAAAAAATTAAATAATATAAGTATAAGGACCCAACCTTAAAAAATTACATAATCATGAATTAGATGAATAATTCATATTGAGGATCTTTTCAGGTTTAGAGTTTTATAGAATTAGGCATTAACTATTACATTACATCTCAAAAATTACAATGTAGACACTTCTAATCAGTTTTAATATTTTTCATAAAATAAAAACTCTTGAAAAAATGAGTGATGTCTACTTCCATGTTTTAGACAGAATGACATTTCCTTGAACCCATCCTTGATCCAATTCATCTTTAAGTCCTTTGGAAAACATTTCAAATCTTTTGATGATCATAAAAAGAACATTAGTGGTTATAAAATAAATAAATAAAACATTATTCAATCAATACATTAAAAACATAACCTCTTTAACATACATCATGAAATCATATGATTTATGAATAAAACGTAGACATCATAAATCATAAAGGAAACTTGTGGAATCCATATCATTATTACATTGTATCTCTCACAGATATATTAGGAGTTACTCATGGAATACCCATCACAGTATATTCCCTAGATCTCTAAGGAGAAACATTGGCGTTTACCTCGGTCACGTTACACAATGCATTGGAGAGTTATCTCTGGCTCACCTGTCCAAGTTTTATCACAGAACCACCTGTATACAAAAACAATTTCCAATAACTATAACATATTCACAACACATAAAACAAGAGTAAATTAATGATAACATTTTCATATTGTAATCATAATATATCATTTCAAGATGTTGACATAATCAATGCTTTATCAAAACATTTTCAAAACCATTTAAACATTTTAATAAAGAAATTTTTGAATCAAAATGTACCCATACCACATTAAATAACGTGAAATAAATTTTAATTTCAATACATTCATGTCAATAGAAATAAATCCTTAAAATCATTTTTAAAACATGGACATTAACGATAATTATTTAGAAGAATAAATCATTAAAATATTTAAAAAAATATTTTAGTTAAAGAGTTCCAAACCAAATTAGAGACTCTAAAATACAAATAATTGAGAAATAACATTAATATAAACATTATTATATCTGTAAAATAAAGGGATTCATGATATAATATGACAAAGGATAGTATTAAAACCATATAATATTTAATTTGGGCATAACAACAATAATGTCTTAATTGAATATAAATTGAGATGAAATCCCTTATAAAAACTGTATCCTCAGATTAGGGATAAATAAATTACATAATAATGTGAGAATAATATAAATACGCTAAATATGATTGGATAATCAGTGTAAATCAATTTGAGTACATTCAAACATGTTCTTTTTAAAACAAATCTAATGACTTGGATGTTTAACTCAATGAATAGAAATTGAGTTAAGATTACCCTTATCAAGTTCATATCGATGACATTGAAATTTATCAATTGATTGATTATGTTTATTAAGAGTATATATACAAAATATAGATTAGAAATTAAAACATAAAAAAATAAATAGTGATTCCACACATAATCATATCATAACATAATTATGAATTAAATGATTAACCAAAGGAATGTAAATTGGGTTAAAATATTCCCTTACAGATTTCGTATCTTACGAAACATACAACACATGAAAGAAATATCATACAATGACTATTTAAATATGCATAAATGAAATTATATTATATAAATAAAACAATAATGGTGGGTACATAAACCACACATAGTGAAATAGTGGCAAATATATCATTAATCTCACGGGAATAAAAAGTGATATGAAAACCCCTTACCACGTTGTAATCAATAGAGCAGTATGACCAAAAGTTAATAACAACCAAATGAATCAAATAATACCATGAATATAAAAATAATCATGATAATATATATCAAATGGAAATACAAAATACACAACATGAAATAAATAAGTGGTGAATTGTGGAAATATCTCGAAACTAAAAGTGAGATAAGAAACACTTTACCCCGTGTCCGACTTGGCTCATATGTTCCATGTTCTTCATGAATAATAAACATAAGTTAATTTATAAATACATAAGAAATATTTTAATTTTCATTATTAGTTTTATATCAATTATTACCTTTCAATAACATTTAGTTAATTATTTGAGTTCATATTAGACATTTTGTCGATTTTCGGATCTTCAGTAAAAATGAACTTATTATAATTAAAACATTTCCATGTGGTCAAAATTCCATTATATATAGAATTATATTCATGATTTACATAAAATATAAATCATATATATCCATTATATATGTATTTATAAAATTCTATATCATTTGGATATATGAAAATGGATTGCACAGTTCATAGAGACTGTAAGCCGTACGTTCTCATGAACCCTACATTAATTTGTTTTTTTTTCATTATGAATGGAATTAAAACAAAATGATATATAGATATATTATAATTAAATTATAAAATAATATTTTATATAAGTTACAATAGTTAATTAACACCTTCTTTTATATATTCCATGTATGGTAGGAACGAGTTATATCACTTTGAGGGGGCGGAAGTCCGCACTTTCTCAAATGAAATTATCATATTTACCCATTATAGAAACTATAATGATATGATAAAAATTAAAAATACATAAGAATAGAAAAAACATAAATATAATATATTTCACATATAAATATACTTCAATCATAATGGCCACCATAATAAGTGGTAGGAGAAGATTGAACAATCATCATTTTGTGAGGTAGTAGATCACCGTCCACAGAAATAGTATGTTCTTTACGCATTCGAAGAAGGTGTGTGTAAGTGTAGTTCGAATCCTTCTCATAAAAAAACCTATTATATTATGGATACTGGTTTTGATATAAATGAATGGAATAAAAATAATTAAGGGGGTTGGAGATGTAAAAAAAATAAAGAACTTAAGAGAAGGCATTGCCATTAAATCAGGTAACTCACATTGGATTGAACCAAAAGGATTTATTGAAGTGCATTCTACCTAAGGTAAGGCATCTTATTAGAATAGAGGGATCTTGATAGAATATTTGGGATGATGTTGGATGAGCCAAGGGGCTTGATAGGTGTGAGTAATGGGATAGAGATGATGGATTTTTAAAAGGGGAAGGAGGAGCTCTTTAGAAAAGTTTAAAAATATTATTATTATATAATGATTTTCTGTTTCTAAAGGTAAAAAAATTATTAAATTTGAAGATAATAAGACTCATGTTTGAAATAAAATCATAAAATAAGAATTGTAATGGTTTTGGATATTGTTCTAATTTTTATAATCTTATTCATTTAAATCATTCATCAATGAGGTAAACACTACATCATTATTATGTCATAAATAATATTATCTATTTGATGTCTAAAATTTATAAATAAAATACCATGATGTAGGAAATATTTTTAGATTTATAATTAATATTTATAGTCAAATATTTTAATTATATAACACCTCGTTAATTTTTTTATCAAAACAATACATGATTATGATGTTTTTATTTTTACCCAAAATAAAAAGTTGTTAATGTAATTATCTTTCTCAAATTGAATTCAAAGGCCAAAAGTATAACCCAAGGATTGTATTGGTCATCCATGACTCATGAAATAATTTTATGAAAAGTGTTAAGGTATATTAATATTATTAAAATATTATTTTTACCTTGAATTGCCCAATTTACCATTATTCACGGTAAATTAAAGTCAAATGTTACTATTCACCAAATATTACTTTCATCTTATTGAACCAAATGTTACTTACTGATGACAAAAATTTATATTATATTTTTAATATTTGATTCATAGAAGAGGTAAAAATTCATATAAATGAAAAAGTTAGTTTTTAACTAGTACTTAGGGTTTTCACTATTCATAAAAAATTGAAGGTTTGATGAAAAATACCCTAAAATGAGGCTAATATATATATTTGATATTTCGAATTTAAAATTTATTTCTATTGTAAAAAATTAAAAAAATTAATTTTTCGTTAAATAATTTAAAATTAATTCTTGTTGTAAAAAAATGTTTTTTAAAGAAATAATTACTATCAAAAGATTGACACTTGTTTATGTCCAATTTCACAGTGAAATTTCATCCAATGACCAAAATTGTATTAAATGGTAGAAATATAATCTAATTACACATGAAAACCAATTACGATGATAATATAATCAAATAAATAAATTATATTAAAAGGCAGTTTTGAATTTAAATATAGTATTTTTCACTATTAATTAAAAAATGAATTTTTCCAAAAAAATACCAAAAATTAACCCAATGTATATTTTGATGTCCTGATTCTAAAGAAGAATTTTATTTTGTCAAATAGAACATATAAAATTTACCAAAACAATATTTAAAAAGGGTTCCCTATTAAAATATGGAAAATCGGCATTTTAATGTATATTAATGTCTTTATGCTTAAAATTAGATTTATTCACATTTTAAGGATCTAAATTTTATTAGATAAATGTAAAATACATTTAACTAACTTTTATAGTTATATTTGTTGTTAGTTCTGTTAATTTCTTCCAATGAAATGGCTAGGCGTTAACTATCATTTAAAATAATATTATATTATTATTTTTCAGTATGACTCAGCATTATGTTCAACATTAGACTTCAGAGAAACCCATTTTTCATGTCAGGTATGCGATCAAACATAGAATCCCATTTAAAGTAAAATTAATATTTAATTCTAAAATATGAAAATAAGTATCCAAATGTTATATTCTTTATTTACCTAAGATGTTACATTATTCCCCCCTTTTTAGAATTGCGTACTCACAATTTTAAAATTATGACTGGAAACTTCATTAAAATTCCCCAATCTGAAAAAGTGTCTATAAGACAATAACTTTAAAATAAATAAAGTGAATTAAAAAGGTCACCAAAGATAACCCAGACAGGGATCCAATATTGGAAAACATTGATGTGGAAGAGAAACTAAGTGTCATGTTCTGATGGAGAGTGATAGAAAACATGATTATGAGGAAGTTAACCATTATAGAATCAAAAAATTGTGATAGGTTAAATGGTCTTTGGTTTCCCAGAAGGAAAATTAAACGGAAAACTTTTTCGTTTTGAAGTTTCATTTAATTAATTTGGAGAATTTATTTATGATCTTTATGAAGAACATAATGAAACATACTTACTTGTCATGTAGACTTCCATCCATTTCTAAATTTCTACCACATATTCTTCTTTTCTCCAAATGATGAGTATTCAAGATGACTTTTTCACATCTGAAGTGATAGAATCAACTTCTAGAGAATCAAATAATACCCAAAAGATGAACTATATATTTCCCCTATTTTTTGACAATAACAAAAACCAAAATGGTCAGTACAAGATTATATAATCCAAAAAAAATGGATAATCCTTTTAAAAAAGAAACTTATTTCAAATCTCCAAAATTTGAAAATCAATAACCAAATTTTAATAAGGACCATTCAATAAAAAATTTCTATAAAATTCATAAATGTAAAAAAAACTAAGATTGAAACCCAAATCTCATAAGGATTTAATGACAATGTCTTCCACAGTAAATCATAACATTTATCTCCAAATAACGTCGACTACTCTTACAGTCTCATACTCGTGTGTAATTAACCTAATCACATATTTTATATGATAGGTTAATCATTTCCTTAAATAACCCAAAAATAAATAAAACATAGATTCTCCCAAAATTAAATTTCAACCATTATTCCACAAATGAAATCACATATTATTCTATTTTTGTTAGTCATGTACTATTTCCCCAAAAAATAGAACATCTTCCAAAATAACCATTATCACATAATCACCAAGTCATTTTCCTATACTAAATATATACTTTTGATAAATAATAAGTTTCCAAAATCAACTTATTATTGATCCATAAAATCATTTAACTAATGGAATAACTCATACTAACCAGGGAATTAACATATTCAAGTGATAGGAGATGCACCCTTGTCTCCTATCGGTTGTGGGTTCGATTCCCATATCCTTTCTGGATGCGATATATTGTCACCCATATTATGTGTTTTCAATTTTATAAAACTAAAAAAATAACCCTAACATATTATATACTCAAATATTGTATTATACCTATCATTTTCATCTAAAATAATTAAGATCTCAACATCTTAATGACGACTTATATATATTGTCATTTTTTTATTTCACCTGCATATGATAAAATTAGACTATTCCCAAAAGTGAGAACGTTATACCATTGTCATGGTTTCCACATGGTTTCAGCTTTATCTTATTCACATAGGTAGAAGGTTCAATAATTGAAAAAATGACTTAAAATCCTTCAAAATCATTTTCTTCCTTCATCCAAATACACCTTGTACAACATGGGTCATATGGGTATTCGCTGGAAAATATTTTCGGAATATAATCATGTACATCATATAATTTTATAACATCTAATAAAACGTGAATTTTATAAAACAGTCGGACTGAATTTGAGTTGAAACATTCAATCAATGGTCCTTTTAAAATTCCAATGGTATGTTCTAAAAGGCTATAATTTAAATGAAAATATAAATAGGTTGCGCAAGGGTCTCCTTTTTCTGCACCGTTTTCAAAATCATAATACTTTTCAAAAATATTGTGATTAGGTAAAATATTTAAAAATTCATTGATAATATTTACCTTTATTGAAAATATAAAAATTTTGAAAAAATATGATTTGATTTTATACAACCCATGATCCATGATGGTATCGAGGTATAGAGGAGGTGTTTGATATATCAAACTATTTCTTCAAGTGAGTTGTATGTTACAAAATTTTTTAGAATCCTCTGGCCCTGACTTTGAAATTATTTTTACATTGAAGTCATCAAGAAGAGATATAAATGTCATTTACAATCCTCCTCCTTCCATTTGTAATAGAAAATCCTGGATCTGAAAATGTAACAATATAAGTACTTAACATAAATAGTAGACATAAAGAGTAACCCTGTGTCTAACAAAAACTCATAATCCCTAAATATATCTAAACCGACCTCTGATACCAACTATAAGGATGCAACCTTAAAAAATTACATAATATTTAATTAAATTAAAAATTCACATTAAGGATTTTTTCAGGATTAGAGGTTTAGAGAATTAGGCCATAAAAATTACATTACATCCCAATAATTACTATGTAGACACATCTACTAAGTTTCCATTTTTTCATTAAATATAAAACTCTTGAAAAAAAATTCTTGTCTAGGTCCATGTTTTCGACAACATGAGCTTTATTTGATCCAAAACACGACCCTATTCATCATTATGTCCAGTGAAAAACATTTCAAATCTTTGGATGAGCATAAAAAATTCCCATAAGTGTTATAAAATATAGAATGAAAACATTAGTCCATCAATACATACAAAACATAAGCTCTTTAAAAAACCTCAAGAAATTATATGGTTTCTAAATAACACTTAGAAATCATAAATCATAATGGTAACTTATGGAATCTATATCATAATTACATTGTTTCTTTCATAGCTACATAGGGAGTTACACTTGGAATTCCATCACATTATATTCCATAGATCTCTTAGTTGAAATATTATGGTTTACATCTGTCACGTTACCCAATGCATTAGAGGAAAATATCGGGTTCACCCGCCCAAGGTTTATCACGGAACCACCCATTTATGTAAAAAATTCACAATAACCATAACATATTCATAACACATACAACACACATAAAAGAAAGATGACATTTCCACATTGCAATCACAATATATCACTTCCAGATATTGACATAATCAATGCTTTATCAAACCATTTTAAAAACTATTTAAAACTTTTGATAAAGGGATTTTGAATCAATGTGTCCCCATACCACTATTAATAATTTGAAATATATTTTAATTTCATAACATTAATGTCCATATAAATAAATCCTTAAATCTATTTTAAAACATGGAAATTAATGAGAACTATTTAGAACAAAAAATCATTAAAAAAATTAAAATGATATTTTAATTGAAGAGTTCATAGCCAAATGAGATACACATGAATACAAATAATTGAGAATTTTACATTAATAAAAACATTATTATATCATTAAAATAATGGTATTCATGATATAATAATCCAACATACATAATTAACACCTTATAAAAATGAATTGTAGCATAACAATAATGAGGTCTCAATGGAATGTAAATTGAGACGAAATCCATTATAAAAAATGTATCCTTAGATTAAGGATAAATCAATTACATAATACTGTGTGAAAAATATAAATACATTCAATATTATTGGATATTTGGTGTAAATCAATAAGGGTACATCGACACATATTATTTTTTAAACAAAACCAATGACTTGGATGTTTAACTAAATGAATAGAAATTGAGTTAAGGTTACCCTTATCAAGTTCATATCGATGTCTTAAGAATTTATATATGGAGTGATTATGTGTATAAAAAGTATATCCACAGAAATCAGAGTGGAATTTACAACATAAATAAATAATCATTGACTCCAGATATAATCATAACATGATATAATTAAGAACAAGAAGATTAACCCAAGGAATGGAAATTTGGTCAAAATGTTCCCTTACCGATTTGGTAACATACGAAACATACACCATGTGAATGAAGGACCATACAAGGAAGAATTAAATAACAATAAATTGAATTATATTACACAATTAATATAGTAATGGGTAGTATATACACCACACAAAAGGAAATACTGGAAAACGTATCATGAATCAAACGGGAATAAAAAGTGGAATGAAATCCCCTTACCTAGTTTTAATCAATCGAGTCGTATGACCAAAAGTTAATGAACAAAAAATTAAACACTGAATACCATGAATATAAATAGAATCATGATAATATATATCAAATTTCATTACAAAATAAACCACATGCAATAAATAAGTAGCGAACAATAGAAATCTCACAGAATTAAAAGTGAGATAAGAAACTCCTTACCACATGTCCGACTTGACTAATATATTATGTGTTCTTCCTAAATAATAAACATAAGTTAATTTATACTTTATTAAGAATATTTTTCATGTTTATTATTACTTTTATATAACTTATTACATTTCTATAACATTTATTTAATTATTTTAGATCATATCAACGATTTTTTTGATGTTCGAAACTTTAGTAAAAAATGAACTTGTTATAATTAAAAATTGTTCATGTGGTCAAAATTCCATTATATACAGAATAACATTCAAGATTTGCATATCATAAAGATAATATATATCTTGTATATTTGTTTTTAAAAATTTACAAATCATTTGGATATATGAAAATTAAATTCACCGTTCATGGAGACGATAAGTCGTACGTACGCATGAATTATACATTCATTTCTTTTTTTCATTTTTAAATGAATTAAGAACAAATGATAAAAAAGTATATTATAATTATAGTATAATATCATATTGTACATATGAGAAAAAATTTCATTACCACCATCCTTTATAATTTTCATTTATGGTATGAACGAGTCATATCACATTGAAGGGTCAGTAGTCCTCACTTCCACAAATTAAATTATCGTATTTACCCATTATGGAAACCATGAAGGTATGTTATAGGTGAAAAATATATAAGAATTGAAACAATATATATATATATATATAATATATATATATCACATATAAATAAAATTTCATCATAATGGCCACCATAAGAGGTGGTAAAAGAATATTGAACAATCATGCTTTTGTGAGGCATTGGTTCGCCGTCCATAGAAAGAATACGTTATTTACTCATTAGACGGAGGTGTGTGTATGTTCAGTTCAAATCCTTCCCATAACAACAACCTAGTATTTTAAGGATACTGGTGATGTTATAAAATAAAGGAATAAAAAGAGTTTAGGGAGTTCGATAATTAAAATAAAATAAAATAACATAAGAGAAGATGTTACCTTTAAATCGGGTAATTCCCTTTGGTTTGAACCAAAAGGGATTCATGAAGTGAATTCATCCAAAGATAATGATTTGAGGTTAAAAATAGATATCTTGAGTGATTATTTGGGTAATTTTTGGAAAATCAATGTGTAAATATAGGTGAATTTCAAGGAAAATTTTTAATTAAATTCTTTGGGATTTTACGAGTGCGCAGTTTCTGACGACACCTGATTCCGAGGCCCGGTGTGCCCAGAATCAATTACCGAAGTTTAGCTCCGGTATGTTCAGTGAACAAACAATTAGGTCTATCTATCCTTTGAACCGGTGCTCGGAATCGAAATCAGAGGGCACCGATGAAACCGCATCGCCGGTATTTTCTTAAGACGACCTTTTCTAGAGTTGGGTTTTCTTGGGAAGAGTTGTTTAAGAATGTGGTTTAAGTGTTAAGTGAATAAAGTTGTGTCAAAACTATATTTTTCTATGTGGTTTAACTTCCCTTTGAGGGAATATCTTAACTCCTCTTGTTAGGATATTAGTGAGGTGGGGACCACATGAGCCCCATCCCCCTTCAAATTCCCTAACTCCCCATTAAACCCTCTCTTGCTTTTAATTTGTAACTCTCCCCTCTCCCCTCTTTAATTATGCCAATACACATAACCAATTATGTGAGATAAGAGTTTTAATTTTTGAATTAATGGAATGAGTTAATAAAATAGGGATGAACCTTATTTTATTTTGGTTGGTTGTTGTGTGAGGATAATTGAGGAGATATCTCTTGTGTGTTTTTCTGAAGAACTTCATCTTCTTCGCGAAGAACGCCAATGCTTTGACAAAGAACGCCATCACCACAAGGAGAGATCGATGTGTCGTCTCTTCTCCTCTCAACAGCTAATGTGTGATGCCTTTTCCGAAGAACGAATACGCCCCCTCTTTTTATCTTCTCTCTGTGTCAAAGGAAGGGAGACACAGCTTCCTCCTCGTACGTCCTCTGTCATCATATACGGAGTTTCACCTTGCGACGTCGTTTCCCACGACGATCATCGTTCGAGAACATCTTCGAGGTAGGGAGTAAAATTCATTGTTCAAGTTTTATTTAACAAACATCGTTCTTAAATATTTGTCCGCCTGTTATCAATATAACAGGAGGAGGTCGGACCACACAAACATGATCGAACCTCCTCCCCTTTGTTGTTGAATTTCTTCGTGGCTTGGAATGGGGAAAGCATGGTGTCATAGCACTGTACAGGAACAGAAGAACCACGGTCGGAGTGGGCCGTAGCGAAGAAGCGCAGAGCCGTCTCACCGCACCAGTCGGACAAGGGCCGCGGCCTAAGGTCGTGGCAGTGCTGAGGAGGGCGGTCGGCTGCCAGTGCTCCAGGAGGCGGGACCAGCTGGTCCCGCGGCGGCACACCGGCTGGCAAATACGGCCGGCCGGATTTCAGGAAGTCCATGGGTAGAAACCCCCGGAGGTGGGAAAAGTGCGGGCCCCTCCATGTGGGGGCCTCCAATTCAAAACAGGGGGTGCATCGGCCCCCCTTCCGCGTCCGCTCAGCGTGCGGGCGTTTGCACCGGACCGCGCGCGCTGGGCCGGACCCACGCACCGGGCCGGGCCGCACTGGCTGGGCCGGGCAGCGCCCGCCAGCTAGGCTGGGCCGCGCAAGCCGGGCCGGACCTGGACCCGGGTTGGGTCAACCCAGTTCGGACGGACCCAGGGGGTATTGGGTCGGGTCGGATCGGGCCCAAACCCCCTGTTTCCTGACAGATCCGTTCAAACGCCCATAACCTGGGCTACGGACCTCCGATCGACGCACCGTCAGTTGCGTAGAGATCATTGGATCAAGACAGTATTTTCAGTATATTTCACTCAAGGTTTCAGAGAACATTGGGTATGGCCGAGTTGGTTCGAACATGAAACCAACCGGGCCCTCAGAGCGAAAATGCTTATAACATGAGCTCCAGACATCCAATTGACTTTTCGTCGACTTTGTTGGATTCCTCTAAGTGATAAGGTTCTTTTTTCTTACTCTGCTCGAGGTTTGGACCCAGCTGGAGTACATTTAGGTTGGTTTTAGTTTAAAAACCAACAGGGCCCCTAGGACGAAAAAACCAATAACTCTCAGACCGGACGTCCGATTGAAGAGCCGTCTGTCGCGTTGATTTCATTTTGACAAGACGGAACATTAGAATACATAAACTCCGGACAATGTGTTAGTTAATGTATCAAACCCCATGGATCGTGGAGAGGACCCTTCCTGAATCGAGCATGCTGTGTGCGGGAACCATAGAGTTGGCTACGACTTCGACGAGGATGACTACCATACTGGGATCCTCCGTGGGTTTGACAAGGATGACTACCGTACTGGGATCCTCCGTGGGTTCGACGAGGAAGACTACCATAGTGTGATCCTCCGTGGGTTTGACGAGGAGGAATACCAAACTTGGTTCCTCTATGGGTTCGACGAGGACGACTACCGTACTGGGATCATCCGTGGGTTCAACGAGGACAACTACCATATTGGGATCCTTCGTGGGTTTGATGGGGACGACTACTATACTGGGATCCTACATGGGTTCAACTACTATGCTGGGATCCTCCGCGGGTTCAACGAAGATGACTACTATACTTGGATTCTCCGTGGGTTCGGCAGTGATGACTATTATACTTGGATCCTACGTGGGTTCGGTAGGGGAGATGATTCAGAGGCTACATCTAATCATCACCACCCCTCTTCATAAATGGATACATGTGTGAGAAGAGTCAATAATTTCAATCATTATCTTCAATATGATTGACTTGCCTTCCTGTGTGGATTGGGTTGTGCTTTCCAGTGTGTATTGGGTTGTCCTTTTCCTGTGTGGACTAGATTGAACTTAGGCTCGGATGATGGAGTCGAACTAGAATTATTGACTTAGGTATATGTATGGGCATATACCTAAGTAGTTTTGGTTGTCACTTCGTGATTCTATCTTTCCTTTGTGGTTGATCCTTCATAGATTCTGGGAGACCTTCGGGAGTCTCGGGGTCCCTACTGAGTATCGTATACTCACCCCTGCATGGGATATTCCCACACTACGTTGTGTTTGTTGCAGACGACGGAAAACACTGATCGTGGTTGAGGCTTGAGGAGCGGGACGGTACCTGGTGGTGTTCTATCATGTGGGACGTACATGGAGAGGATGGTCGGGCACGAGGTGCCGACGAGACTGATTGTACTCACCCTTTAGGTGGGAGTTCCTAGAGGAGATCCTGGCGGTTGTTGTTTTGAATTTCAGTTGTTGTACTTTACTTTCAGTTGAACTGCACTTTCAGTTGGGTTTGTATACTAGCCCATTTACTCTCCAGCACTTACTTGTGTTTTCATTTTACATAGTGTTTACTTATTTTTGCGTACTTTGTGGTGTTTGTTCTCTTATAAAGACAATTCCTTCCCATTTATCAGGATTTAAGCCTTCGGTGCGGGTCGCCCGCCCCTGGCCTATGGGAGGCAGGCTTGGGGTAGACACGGCACGAGCCCCGAGGATGGGTCATGACAAATTAGTATCAGAGGAGTTCGGTTCTACCGCATAACTCATGAATCTGGTCACTTTTATATATAAAGCAATAGTATTAAGGGTATTGAGTGTGGTTATCAGTCTAGGGATTCCATTGTTGGTGTGGAGACCGACGTATCCATACACCAGGACCCTGACTTTTGATTTCTGACCTAGTGTAAGAAAACATTGATTGCATGTGTGTTTCAAGTTTTATTTGTGATTACTTGTGTCAGCTCACCAGGTATAACGTATTGACCATGGTGCACCTGTATCTTTTCAGGATGGCCCCATGACGGCAGCCAGCTAGGGTTCCGAGATTGTGCAAGACGGCAGCCCACAGAGCGATGAGGCCTCGGTGTAGGGCCCCATTACAGTGGAGGCACCGGCGGTACCTCTACCCGCCGAGCCACCGATTCCGCCAACCCTAGCAGCTGAGAGTGCATGTCGCCTTAGTGCACTGCACGAGCTTTAGCATCAGAGACTCCCCCGGTTCCGTGGGGAGACAGACCCTCAAGCATTCGAGGATTGGCTAGAGGCTGTTGTTCGAGTTTTCAGATTAGTAGGGACACTAGCGGACCTCATGGTGATCCTTGTGGAGAGTATCCTGCATGAGACAACATGTAGATGGTGGATCCTGATGCTTCAGGTGAGCAACGAGGCATCTCTCCTTTGGTCGGACTTCGAGAGCATTTTTCCCTCAGAGTTCGTTCCAACCACCCTCGGTGTGGTGCGCATCCAAGAGTTACTACAGCTGCGGTAGGGTAGCATGTTAGTAGCCCAGTACTCAACGAGGTTTACTGATCTCTCACACTACTCCACAGATATGGTACACGACCCGTTCTTCATGGATCGGACCTTCAAGTAGGGACTGAGGCATGAGATCAGTGCTTCGATGGTCTCGCTCAACATCCCGACACAGGCAAGGTCACATGGCTCGAGACTGCCCGACCTGCCCATCAAATGAGCAGTAGGTGGTAAAGGGACCTCCCAGGCATAGGTTTGACCGTGGAAATCCGTAGGGAGCAGGCGGACGAGGCAGAGGAGCTGTCCGAGCAGCGGTTGGTGGGAGATTCTTTGAGGCCCTACCACCACCACCACCAGGAAGACCACCCCGACCACAGGGAACGAGTGGACATGGGAGAGCTCAGCTGCTGGCAGCTGAGGCCTACGACCATGGATCTCCGGGAGCAGACAGACAAGAGCAGGACTACCTCTAGTCATGGAGACTTTTGTTCCTGATGCTTCTAGCTTTGTTTATGTTTTGTTTGTGGATGCTTTGTGTCTTTGTGCCTTGAGCTACAGTAATAAAAGACACATGTTCTTTTGATGTTTTCTTCCTTGTCCTTTCTATGTAGTTGATACTAAGAGGTTATGGTTAAAACCATTGACTTGACCCTCATTTTTGAGATTCCTACTGGAGGAGACATAGTGACCACACACTACTGCCGACAATGTGACTCGCCCCTTGGAGGTGAGAGTAACGGTTGGATATCATGGTAGTAGAGTCAAGGACTTACGACATCTTCCATGACATGAAATAGTACCGTTCATGTCAGTATTGACTGTATTAGGAAAAAGAACGTGGTTCATCCAGGAGATGAGACCAGATTTCTCTTTTCGATAGAAGACGAATCTCAGCAGCTCTGGTAGATCATAGACGAAAAAGGGTGCAGATGAGTACTTACAAACGGCTAGTCTCAATCGTTGTTCGTCGAGAGAATAGTTTATGATTCTCACCAAATCTATAGTCTCAGGTGTATCCTCTCTCAGAAGGACATGAACCTAAGATAGCGGAAATGACTCGAGTTCCTTCAGGACTATGAATTTTAGATAGACTATACTCTTGGGAAGGGGAACGTAGTAGCTGATGATCTCAGTAGAAGGTCGGGCATCTAGCTACATGGAGTGGCGACAGAGTAGCTAGCCCCTTTTTCATATATCCTTTGTGGATAGTGTTGAAGTTAGTACATGTAGAATCGGAGAAAGTGCATGAGAAGATGAAGAGCTGAATAGGTCTAATGCTTATAAAAGACGGGGACCACTGTAGTTCGAGGGTGGCGACCACGTCTTCTTACGGGTCTCACCTCAACGTGGTCTAAGGAGTTTTGGCTGAGGTGGCAAGCTATCTCCGTGCTTCATTGGACCATTCCAGGTTCTCAGTAGGATAGATGAGGGGGCTTATCTCCTTGATCTACCACCTCAATTGCACCGGGTGCACGAAGTCTTCCACGTATCTCAGCTGAGGAGATACGTGCACGACCCGACACATATCATCGACCATGGGGAGATGGACATTGATGATGGGGTGACTTTTGCAGACGTCCTGATGTAGATCGAGGATCGACAGAAGCAGGTCCTACGTGGACGGTTGATACCTCTAGTGCGCATCTGGTGGCAGCACGGGAACCTCCAGGAGAGCACATGGGAGAGGGAGGCTCAGATACGTTCTCAGTACCCTCATTCTTTTCCCTAGTTGTGTTTTATCTTTACGGGGACGTAAATCCTTGAGGTGGGAGTAATGTAAAGACCCGTAAATTTCAAGGAATTTTTTTTTAAATTCTTCGGGATTTTACGATTGTACAGTTTCTGATGGCACCTGATTCTGAGGCCCGGTGTTCCCAGAATAAATTTCCGAATTCTAGCTCGGGTACGTTCAGTGAACGAACGAGAGGGTTTTTTCTAACTTTTGAACCGGTGCTCGGAATAGAAATCCGAGGGCACCGATGAAACTATAGCGCCAATATTTTCTTAATAAAACCATTTCTAGAGTTGCGTTTTCTCGGGAAGAGTTGTTTAAAAATGTGGTTTATGTGTTAAGTGAATAAAGTTGTGTCACAACTTTATTTTTCTATTTGGTTTAACTTCCATGTGAGAGAATATCCTAACTCCTCTTGTTATGATATTAGTGAGGTGGTGACCACACAATCCCCACCTACTTCAAATTCCCTAACTCCCCATTAAACCCCCTCTTGCTTTTAATTTGTAACTCTCCCCTCTCCCCTCTTTAATTATGCCAATACACTTAATCAATTAAGTGAGATAAGAGTTTGAATTTTTGAATTCATGGAATGGGTTAATAAAATAAGGATGAAGCTTATTTTATTTTGGTTGGTTGTTGTTTGAGGATAATTCAGGAGAGATCTCTTTTGTGTTTTCCTGAAGAACTTCATCTTCTTCACGAAGAACGCCATGACTTCGACGAAGAACGCCGTCACCGCAAGGAGAGATAGACGTGTCATCTCTTCTCCTCTCTGCAACCGGTGTGTGACGCCTTCTCCGAAGAACGACGACGTGCCCTCTTTCGATATGCTCCCGAAATCAATGGAAGTGAGACACCGCTTCCTCCTTGGACATTCTCCATCAACATATACGGAGCTTCACCTCGTGACGCCGTTTCCCGCAACGATCATCAATCGAAAACTTTTTCGAGGTAGGGAGTTAAATTCATCATTCAAGTTTTATTTAACGAACATCGCTGTTAAATATTTGGCCGCCTGTTATCAATATAACGAGAGGAGTTCAGACCACACAAACATGACCAAACATCCTCTCCTTTGTTGTTAAATTTCTTCATAGCTTGGAACGGGGACGACATGGTGTCGTAGCACCATGCAGGATTGGAAGAACAGTGGCCGGAGCTGGCCACGATGAAGAAACGTGGCGCCGTTGCGCCGCACTGGTGAAACCGAAGAGGCCGCGGCTGGAGCCGGGCCACAGTGGAGGGGCACATCGTCGGCACGCCTCTCTTGAGCACCGTGGAGGGCCACGGCCGGGGTGGGCCGCGGCGGAGGGGAGTTGCGCCGTCGCGCCATGCTGGTCGGACAAGGGTTACGGTAGTGTTGACGAGGGAGGTCGGATCCGCCGGCCGCCGACGCTCCAGGAGGCAGGACCAGCTGGCCCCGTGACGGTACACCAGTCAGCCATTACAACCGGCCAGATTTCGGGAAGTCCGGGGGTTGTAACCCCGACGGCTGGCAAAGGGCGGGCCCCTCCACGTGGGGGCCGCCGATTCAAACAAGGGGGGCATCACCCCCCTTCCGAATACGCTCAGCGTGCGGGCGACCGCACTGGGCAGAACCGGCCGATCCGGGCCGGACCCGGACCCGGGTCGGATCGGGCCCAAACCACCTATTTCCGGACAGATCCGTTTAAATGCCCATAACATGGGCTACATACCTATGATCGACGCACCGTTAGTTGTATAGTGATCCCTGGATCGAGACGGGAGTTTCAGTATATTACAGTCACGATTTCATAGAACTTTGGGTATGGCTGGGTTGGTTTGAACACGAAACCAACCGGGCCCTCAGAGCAGAAACACTTATATCTTGAGCTCCAGGCGTCCGATTGATGTTCCGTCGAATTTCTTAGATTCCTCTTAGTGAGACGGTTCTTTTGTATTACTCCGATGGAGGTTTAGACATAGCTGGAGTACGGTCGGGTTGGATTTATCTTAAATCCCAACTGGGCCCCTGAGACAAAAAGGCCAATAACTCTCAGACCGGGCGTCCGATTGACGCGTCGTCTGTCACGTTGAGTTCATTTTAACGAGACAGAACTTTGGGATACATCAAATCCAGACTACGTGTCAGTTGATGTATCGACCACCTTGTCTCATTGAGCAGACCCTCCCTGAATCGGGAAGGCTATGTGCAGGAACCCTAGAGATGGATGCGACTTCGACGAGGACGACTACCGTACTGGGATCCTTCGTAGGTTCGATGAGGACGACTACCGTACTGGGATCCTCCGTGGGTTCGATGAGGACAACTACCGTATTTGGATCCTCCGTGGGTTCGATGAGGAAGACTACCATACTGGGATCCTCCATGGGTTTGACGAGGAAGACTACTGTACTGGGATCCTCCGTGGGTTCGACGAGGACGACTACTGTACTGGGATCCTCCATGGGTTAGACTACCATGCTGGGATCCTTATTGGGTTCGACGATGATGACTACTATACTTGGATCCTCCGTGGGTCCGGCAGCGATGACTACTATACATGGATCCTACGTGGGTTCGGCAGGGGAGATGATTCAGAGGCTATATCTAATCATCACCACCCCTCTTCGTAAATGGATTCTTGTGTGAGCTGAGTCTTGACTTTCAATCATTATCTTCGATTTGATTGACTTTCTTTCATGTGTGGATTGGGTTGTGTGTTCCTTTGTGGATTGGTTTGTACTTTTCCTATGTGGACTAGATCGAACATGGGCTCGGATGTTGGAGCTGAACTAGAATTGTTGACTTAAGTATATGTATGGGGATATACCTAAGTATTGTTGGTTGTCACTTCGTCATTCTATCTTTACTTTGTGGTTTATCCTTCGTGGATTATAGGAGACCATCGGGAGTCTCGGGGTCCCTACTGAGTATCGTATACTCACCCATGCACGAGCTATGCCCACACTGTGTTGTGTAGGTTACAGACGATTGACATCACTGATCGAGGTTGAGGCTTGAGGAGCGAGACGGTACCCAGAGGTGGTCTATCAAGTGGGACATACACGGAAAGGACGACCGCGCACGAGGTGTCGACGAGACCGACTGTACTCACCCTTAAGGTGGGAGTTCCTAGAGGACGTCCGGGCGGTTGCTGTTTTGACTTTCAGTTGTTGTACTTTACATTCAGTTGTACTGCACTTTCAGTTGGGTTTGTATACTGGCCCGTTTACATTCCATCACTTACTTGTGTTTTCAGTTTACTTAGTGTTTACTTCGTTTTGCGTACTCTGTGGTGTTTGTTCTCTTATAAAGGCAATGTCTTCCCTTTTAACGGGATTTACGCCATTGGTGTTGGTCGCCAACCCCTGACCTATGAGAGGCGATCTTGGGGTAGTCACGAAATGGGCCCCGAGTACGGGTCGTGACACAATGGGGCTTGAGAGGTTTGATTAATGGGTTAGTGGTGATTTCTTTTTTTAAGGGGATGAGGGGATCTTTAGGAATGTTTGAAAATATTATTTTGTTATAAAATGGTTTTCAGTTTCTAATTGTCCAAAATTTATTAAAGTAAAAGGTAATATGACTCTTGATAAAAAATAACATCATCAATAAATAATTGGATAGATTTTGGATATTTTTTTATTTTTTATAATCTTATTTATTTAAATCGTCCATTAATGCGGTAAACACTACATCATTATCCTGTCATAAATAAATTTATTTATTTGATTTGTAAAATTTTTAATAAAATACCATGCTGTAAGAAATAATTTTATCTTTATAATGAATATTTATAGTCTAATATATAGATTATATAACCCCACATTAAAATTGTTTTATCAAAACAATTCATGTTGGTAATGTTTTTATTTTTACTTTAAATAAAATGTTATTAATTCCATTATCATACCCAAATGTCTTTCAAAGGCTAATAGTCTAACCCATGGATTGTATTGGTTGGTCATGACTCATCCAATAAGGTTAGGACAAGGTTTATGTTAATTTTATATTAATATAATATTATTTTTTCCTCAAATTACCCCATTTACCTTTTACCGCGGTATATAAAATTCAAAAGTTACTATTCACCAAATATTATTTTCAACTTATTGAACCAAATTTCAGTTATTGAAAATAAAAATGTATGACATATTTTTGAAATTTGATTCACAAAAGCGGTAAAATTTCATTTAAATGAAAAAGTATGGGTTTTAACTACTACTCAGTGTTTTCACTATTCATCAATAATTGAATGTTTTAAGAAAAATACCAAAAATTAATCATAATATATATTTGATATTATGAATTTAAAAATGTTGTCTATTTTAAAAAATTCAAAACATTATAGTTTCATTAATTAATTTCAAATAAATTCATGTTGTCAAAACAGATAGCGTGTTTTTATGTAATAATAACTATCAAAAGATTGACACTTTTTTATGTCAAATTTCAAAGTGATATTACTTCCATTGAACAATATTGGATTAAATGGTAAAAATATAATCAAATTACCCTTTAAAAACAATTAAAAATTTAACATAATCATATAAATAAATAATAATAAAAGGTTGTTTTGAATTAAAATAAAGTATTTTTCACTATTCAATAAAAAATTAATTTTATAAGAAATATACCCAAATTTTACCCAAAGTAAATTTTGATTTCCTGATTCTAAATAATAAATCTATTTTGTCAAATAAAACATATAAAAGTGACCAAAAATATATTTAAGAAGGGTTCACCATCAAAAGGTGGTAAATCGACTATTTAATGAATATTAGAGTATTTGTGCTTAAAATTAGATTCATTCACATTTTCAGCCACTAACATTTATTAGATAAATGTAAAAAACATTTAACATGCTTGTATACTCATATTGTAGTTAGTTCTGTTCATTTCTCCAATACAACGGCTATGCATTAACTACCATTTCAAATAATATTATATTATTATTTTTCAGTATGACTCAGCATTGTGTGCAACATTACACTTTAGAGAAACCCATTGTTGCGCATCAGGTACACCATCTAACATAGAATCCCCTTTAAGGTAAAATTAATATTTAATTCACAGATATATAATTAAATATGAAAATTTAATATTCTTTATTTATCGTGTATGTTACAATAAGTATAACTATTTAGGAAAATAGATAACTAAAAGTTAAAAAACAACCCATGTAGTAATTAAAAGAGTCATATAAGTATTAAAAAAATCAATGTAAAAAAAGAAATCAATCATGGAAATACATTACCTTCAATTAGCATAGAAACGATTGGTCAATATCATGGATTATTAACATTAAAACCAAAGAATCAAAAAATGGAATGCCCAAAATTGGGTTAGGTTTCTGTTTGGCTATGTGAGTGGTGACACATATGAAAAAAAGTGGCACTAAAACATTTCTCAGTGTCTACAAAAATAATGATAATAAGAGGATGTTCAGAGGCTATGTTTTATATAAACATTATAAAACAAGTTGGGTAATTTCATGATTTATCCATCACATACCTTGTCAAGAGCATCCATTATTCTTCCAAGGAGGATACACTATTGAAAAATTTACTAAAGCTACTCATGTTCCAATGATAGTTGTATCAGGTCTGCACCGACCCCACTAGTTTTATGGATAACCATAGCCCCATCTATAGCGGGGTTACAAACCAATTAAACATATACATGTATCTATTAGTTTATCCAAGATCACACCTCATCCTGCAAATCATAAACCCAAAATATGGATAACTCATTAAAATTTTATGTTTCAAAGAGTATATGGCAAAAAATTCATAATCATGTCCAAATGGCCAAATAAATTTGGCGTCCTAGTGTCCTACATACCGATACATAAAACCCTTTACCGGGTTTCATTGTATTTTATGATTCACATTATAATTGATTTCACTAAATTCAACAGTAGAATTTATTAGTGTTATGAAAATGAAAATAAAATGTCATATATTTTTAGCATTGAAAAAAACATTGAAAAATATCAATTTTATCAATGATAGAAAAACCGACGACAAAACAGAACCTTTTTTCGATGCTATTCCTAGCACTAAAAAATGATTCTATTTATCGATTCTTTAGCTATCACTAATTAATTCTAACATTAATCAACGTCAATAAGCAGTGCCATATATAAAATAATAATAATATATATATATATATCTATTCAATAATTTATTATTTTTTATAATATATTTAAATTCAGGTTTTAAAAATTAAATAATACATATATATTTATATTTGTATTTAAATTTATATATTTATATCCATAATGTTTTATAATTTATAATATAAATATATATTTATAATTATGTTTGTTTGTGGTTTTATATATATATAAATTATATATATATATATATGAACACACGTATATATATATATAATGTATATATATATTTTATAATATCGTTTGAACTATATAAATAAATAAATAAATATACTAAATATGTTTTATATATAAATTTTTTATATATTTATATTGACAGTATGTAATATAATTACAATATGAATGTATTTAAAATTATAAGTATGTTTGTATATTTGTATATACAAATATTACATATAAACATACAAATATATATATTAAAATATTAATATAAATTCAAAATGTATATTAAAAATTACCAGTCATAATAAAATTAAAAGTTAATGTCAATTAAATTTTCAAAATTATTATAAGTTTATGTAATATTGAAATATCATTTAAATAATTGTATAAATATAAAAAATAACACATTTATTTAATAATATTAATATACAATATGTGGGTATGTGTGTGTAATTGTTGGTGACAAGACACGAATCCTTATTAGGTATTGAAAATATCATCATGTGACAAAAGGAAAAACGTGAATAATAGCAGGGGTTAATATATTTATGTATATATATAAAAAATGCATTTTTGTGATTGATATACATGAGAATACCTGAGTATTTCAAATGAACTTACATATCCCACAAAAGGTTTGGTTTTAAAATATAATTTTTTGTTATTATATGAATAATTTGGAATAACTAAATTATTAAATTTCAATTTTCCACCTGATAAAAAATAAATAAATAGACTAGTCCTTAAGAAACAATAAATTTATACAAGTAAATAAGGTTAATATATATGAAATTCCAAACCAATACATGTTAAATAACACTTGACCTACTACTCCAAGAATCCCAACATGAGATATAAATTTTTTTAATGAAATATCTATGTTAATAATAAATATACGGAATGAATGATTCTTAGAAATATTGGAAATGAAAACAACTCTTGGGGCCACATCAATTCTGTACAACCAAATCACCCACAATAATTCATCAATTTAAACCTAATAAATACAAAACCAAAAATAAATTTAAATAAAAGACATATAATTGTGGATACAAATTTAATACCCGACATCATGGATAACTTATTTCAATGCTCATCTTCTTCCCATAGGGATATGGGTTGAGGTTCCATGATTGTGGAGGAAGTGGTGGCAATGAGGGGGAAGTATAATGACCCATACTTTACATGCATTGTTAATACTTCAAAATTGAAGCATACTTATTACAACATATAACAAAACCACGAAAGGACCATAAGGGTATAGTGTCTTTAGAAACTGGGAAACATAATCAACTGGTTCATAAAGAGTCTACATTTTCTCCCATTTATTTCATCATATCTATAGTCCCTTTTGGCATATCTTACTTAATAACATTCTTCCTGACCTGGGTAAAGAAAACATACAAAATGATGAGCTCAAATGCTCAGTAAATGAAAACAAAAGAAATATCAATAACATCATATTCATAAGAACATAACTTTTGGAAATCTTAACCTGCAAAAGAGAGAATAATTTCATAACATGGGATAAATCATAGTAGTGAAAGGGAATCCCAATAATCATAACATAAAACATGAAACTTTGTGGCATACACACATAATCATAGAGAATCATTTCTTATTAGTCAAGACTCATTTCCAAGACTATCTTAGTGGACAAAGTCCATTTCTGAACCAAGTTCACTCTTCATTTCAGTCCTGTTTCACTGAACCGGTATAACCTACCATTCCAGCCATGTTTATCTCATGAGATATAAAATCTTTACTCAATGAATTGGAGGGATATATAGGTCCCACCCATCTCATAATGATATCATTCTTATATGTGCCACAAAATCATAAATCATGCATCATTGCATAACCCATGTAATAAAAATGGGAATCTTAAACATCGTGACATCATCAAACAATTCATATAAGATAAAAGAATTCATAAAAATAATTCTATCACAAAATAATCAAATCAATGTAATAATAGGGATATAAACATAACCATATATTATCTTAGATGGAAAATAATTTTGATAAAACACATGAACTCCATTCTTGAGGAAAATATCTTTTCAAATTCAAAAACATTTTCCTTTCTTAACATGTCATACAATTTTAAACAAAAAGAAGTTTATTAAAAATAAACTTGAAAACTTGTAAAGTAAGCTTCTTGGAAATAATGGTTTAAAAATCCATTCATGTCGTATAATTTAAAAAAAACATTCTTCTCGTACTTTTGTCGGAAAAGTCAAAAAGTACCTCGTACGAAAAATGACAAAAGATTTCTTCATATCTTTTAATAAAAACTCACCGAAGGGTAAAATAGGTTTTAAAAAATTGTAGGTGGATGGAAATAATATTACATATTGAGGGAACATGGATGTGGATGATAAAATACACCCCAGTAAATACCAACGTATAAGCAATCTTGGATAAAAATGAGATTGTGATATTTCCCTTACCTTAGGTCCGATTTGATTTGTAAGTGTCCGAACCTCCTTTATAATGATTTAAATAATTTTATTGACTTATTCCAGAATCATAATTATTTTTATGATATCATATATGGTCATATTCTTAGCTTCTTATTAGTAATATTTCATTACTACTTGTTATTCGGGTGTTTATTACTTTTTGTTCTTATGCGTGTTTTGTCGAATAAATTCTTATTCTTATCTTTAGGTTATAGATACCTAATTTCCAGAATGGTATTAGTGTAATATATATCATATTCATTCATTAAATTCATTCATATAATCATTATGAAATTAAGATCATGTAGAACGAGTCGCATCACATCGTGGAGACGGTATTCCGTACGTACGCACGAGTGATGATATCGTTCCTATGATCGTGGAATTGTATTGGAGTATATGTATACTATTTCAGAATCAATATCACTTTATAATAGTCATATATAGTCATTATTTACACCATTATACCCATCCAAGTAAGGTGGTGGTGGAAAATAGATTACACCACGGCGTGGAGACGGTATTCCGTACGTACGCACGCGCGATGATTTCTTTTTCCGTAGGATGGCTAGATGGTGAAATAGGGTTGTTTCATAATTATTATAAAAAATCAGTATGTTAGTGATACTAATGTTATTACTTCATAATGAAACAACTAAACAAGAAGAAGTGGAAGAAGAAATAAAGATGAAAGAATCGGTAACGGACATTACTTCTTCTTTGAAGTGCTTCTTTGAGACCTTCTTTTAGGGCACTAAAATAGGTATTTGAAGAATACCATAACCTCTAGGATGTTTCTAGGAAAGTGGAGAGGATAAATTGTCATGGGTTGGCCGATCTTATAAGCTCAAAGTGGTGTGAGGAAGAGGGGGAGGAGGTGCCCTATTATAAGGGAGGAGAGGGGCACCTTTGGAATAACAAAAAATATTATTTTATTATAAAGTCAAATTCTGTTTTAATAGCTCAAATTGATATATTTCTAAGATAAGGTGGTTAGGGGTCGAAATACACTCATACAATAGAATTTGGACAAGTTTAGGTATCAATTTAAACCTTATCATTTAGATTTAACTTTAAGTTAGATAATTTAACTTTTACCGTGTCTTCTTGTTTTCTTACACTATAAGGTTAATAAACTTACCATATCTAGACAAACGAACCCCAAGTTGTTTATTATTAATATATATAACCTTATATAAGTCATTTGGCCGAACCTTAGATTTTTATGAATAAAATAACAATTAGTAATATAATATTTTTTTAAAAAACTATTTTATGTCAATTTTGACACTATTTAGTAATTGATTTTTGTGAAAATCATAACAGAATGATTAGTTCAAACCAAGTTACTTAAATCAATACTAACAAGTCATATTAACCTATAAAATTAGTGTAATTCATAAAAAGTCTCAAATTACATTTATTTGGGTGTTTATAACATCAATTATGTTAATATTTCATTAATAATATAATTACCGCATCATCATTGTGTCATAAATAAATTAAATTATTTAGTGTCTAAAAATTAAAAATAAAATACCATTATGTAGGAAATATTTTTATATTTATAATGAATATTTATAGTCGAATTTATCTTATGTATAACCCCATATTAAAAATTATTTACTTATTAAACTTTGATTTTAACTATTTTAACCCTTCTTTAAATAGATTAATAATAAATGTCCTAATCTAATCCAAGTGGGCCTAAATGTTCATATTTTATTACTAAGGTTGTTTTTGGTCGAATTACACTTGTCCAATAGAATTAGTACATGTTTTAGGGTAATAATAATATGATTTTTACCCTTAATTACCCTACTTACTTTTAACCGTGGTAAAAAAAAGTAAAAAGTTACTATTCACAAAAAAATTATTTTCATCTCATTGAACCACATTTTACTTACTGAAATCAACCCTGTCTCTAGGATTTTCAAAATTACACTCATAGAAGTGGTAAAATTAAGTTTTATGAAAAATTATGTTTTTTAACTACCACTTAGTGGTTTCACTATTCATCAAAAATTGAAAGTTTTCAGAAAAATACCAAAATTTCACCTTAGGCTAATTTTGATATTCCGAATCAAAAAATTAAGTCCATTTTTAAAAATAAAATTTATAAAATTTCAAAAAGTGGTTATTTCTATTCATAATGGCTAGATTTAATAATATTTTAATAGCATATCATTGTTTAGTGAAACTCGGTATTGCGTACGACGCAAGCTATCGAGGAAGGCTGCGGTTGCATGTAAAGAAAGCCAAGCTAGTGTTGTGTGTAGTGAAATATTCCTTTAATGATTTATATAACATAAAAACAAAATATTTCACATAAAAGTCTCGGGTGTTACATTCTACCCCCCTTAAAATGAATTTTGACCTCGAAATTCGTCAATTTGTAACAAAAAGATGAGGATACCTCTCCCTCATCATATCCTAAAGCTCTCATGTAGCTTATTCTAATTGGTGTTTCCTCCGTAAAACTTTCACCAATCGATTGGTCTTTCTTCGTATGACTTTTTCGCTATGATCCCGAATCTCTATCGGCTGTTCTTCATATGAAAGATCTTGCTCCAGCGGCACAACTTCTGAGCTAAGTACATGTGAAGGATCAGGTTTGTACTTTCTCAGGAGAGATACATGGAACATATCGTGAACTTGAGAGAGATTCGGTGGAAGCTCCAATCGGTAAGCTACCTTCCCAACATGATCCAGTATTTCGAAAGGACCGATATATCCGGGGCTCAACTTCCCCTTCTTTCCAAATCTCATGACTCTCTTCCAGGGATATATTTGTAAGAACACTTTATCACGCACTTCAAACTATAGGTCTTTTCTTCGGTTGTCATCATAACTTTTCTATCGACTCTGAGCAGCTCTTAAGTGTTGTTGAATAGATCTGACCTTTTCTGCCATTTCATCAACGAGATCAGTTCCTAATAGCATTATTTCCCCAACTTCATCCCAGCAAGTTGGAGTCCTGCATTTCTTTCCATAGAGAGCTTCATAAGGATTCATCTGAATACTGGTGTGAAAGTTATTATTATAAGAAAATTCCACCAAAGGTAGGTGTTGATCCCAACCACCTTTCAAATCCATAGAGCAATCTCTCAACATATCTTCTAGAGTTTGAATTGTTCTCTCAGACTGACCATCTGTCTGAGGATGATAAGAACTGCTGAAACTCAACTCTGTATCCAGATTATGCTGAAGACTTCTCCAGAACTTCGATGTAAATCTCGGATCCCGATCAGATATAATAGAAAGTGGTACTCCATGCAATCTTACCACTTCTTTTACATATATCTTGGCAAGATGATCCAGAGAGAAATCCTCTCTAATAGCAATAAAGTGTGCATAATTAGTAAGACGATCAACTATGACCCAGATAGCATTATTGACTTTGGATGTTTTAGGAAGTTCTGTGAAAAAGTCCATAGTGATGTTTTCCCATTTCCATTCGGGTATGGGTAATGGTTGTAACATCCCCTTAGACTTCTGTCTCTCAGCTTCAGACAAACCAAGCATCGAGAGACATATTCAACAACATCTCTTTTCATGCCATCCCACCAGAAGTACTCTTTCAGGTCTCTATACATCTTCTTGATTCCAGGATGAATAGAGAATGAAGAACTATGAGCCTCATCCAGCAGCTCCTTCTTTAATTTCGGGATGGGAGGAACACAAACCCGATTCCTGAACTTTATTATCCCATCACAATAAAGGTTGAATTCAGGAACATTTCTCACCTTCTTTTGTAACTCGACATCTTCTTTCTGTGCCTCTTTAATCTTCACATGTATAGATGGTTGAACATTCATTTGAGAAAGATAAGATTTTTCCCCTTCCATTATAATTCCAAGATCCATCCTTTGTAAATCCATAAATATTGGATCTTTTGTGATCCTCATCATGGATAAAATGGCATGGTCTTGTTGACTTAATGCATCTGCCACCTTGTTTGCTTTCCCAGGGTGGTAATGGATTGAGCAGTCATAATCCTTAATCAGCTCCAACCATCTTCTTTGGTGCATATTCAGCTCCTTTTGTGTGAAAATATACTTTAAACTTTTATGATCAGTATAAATATCACACCTTTCACCATAAAGATAATTCCTCCAAATCTTTAATGCAAAGATTACCGTAGCTAACTCCAAATCATGTGTTGGGTAATTTTGCTCATGGATTTTCAACTGTCATGAGGCATAAGCTATCACCATATCATTTTTCATAAGAACACACCCCAATCCCTTCTTTGATGCATCACTATAGATCACAAACCTTTCTCCACTACAAGGCAGTGTGAGCCCAGGTGCACTGGATAACCTTATTTTCAACTCCTTGAAATTATCTTCACATTCCTCAGTCCATACAAACTTTACTCCTTTACGAGTCAACTTGGTGAGTGGATTAGATAATCGTGAAAAAACATTCACAAAACGTCGATAATATCCAGCCAAACCAAGAAAAATTCGGATCTCAGTTACTGTTGTTGGTCTCGACCATCTTTCGATAACCTCTATTTTTGCTGGATCCACAGATATTCCCTCTTTTGAGATTATGTGACCCAAAAATGAAGCTTTTTGAATCCAAAATTCACACTTGGTAAATTTGTCATTAAGCTTATCCTTTCTCAGGGTCTTCAATATAATTCTCAAGTGATCTTCATGTTCTTCCTTGCTCTTTGAATAGAAAAGAATATCGTCTATAAAGACTACCACAAATTGATCAAGATAGTCTCTAAAGACTCTATTCATCAGAACCATGAAGATAGCAGGGGCATTATTAAGACCAAATGGCATCACTATAAATTCATAGTGTCCATACCTTGTACGGAAAGCCGTCTTTGGTATATCCTCCCTTTTGACCCTTAATTGATGATACCCTGAACGAAGATCAATCTTGGAAAAGTATTGAGATCGGCGTAGTTGGTCAAATAAGTCATCAATGCGTGGGAGAGGATATTTGTTCTTGATAGTGATCTTGTTAAGTTCTTGATAATCAATGTAGAGTCTCATTGATCCATCTTTATTCTTAACAAATAGAACAGGTGCTCCCCAAGGTGACACACTAGGGTGTATGAAACCCTTATCAAGATTCTCTTGGAGTTACTTCTTCAATTCCTGCAACTCAATTGGGGCCATTCTATAAGGTGTCTATGAAATAGGCAAAGAACCAGGTACAAGTTCTATTGAAAACTCAACTTCACGATTTGGTGGAAGACCTGGTAATTCCTCCAGAAAGACATCATCAAACTCCTGTACAATGGGCATATTCTTAATCGTGAGTTTCTCACCAACCATTTGAGATAAATAACCTTCATTTAGTGGAATCAAGACCCATAAGATGGAAGGAATTTCCATAGGAAGGTAATGTTTATTCTTGCATTGATAGACGATCATAGATTGATCTAGAATATGAAAGGTGACTTCCCTTCTTTGGCAATTTATATGATCTCCATATAAAGAAAGCCAATCCATTCCAAGAATTACATCAAATTCCACTATAGGAAGGATCACATGATTTGCAGGAAGCACTTTCCCACAAACTTCGATCGGAGAAGAATTATAAACTTTTGATGCGACTATTGTGCCATTAAGTGTTGTCACAGCTAACTCAACATCTAATTGTTGAGGTAATACGGTGATACCCTTAGAAAATTCTTCAGAAATAAAAGAGTGTGTGGATCCAGAATCAAATAAAACATTTTCTACTTTAGAGTGGATGGTAAGTGTACCTTACACCACATCGTTATCGTACTCCACATCACTGATAGAAATTGCATGTGACTTTCCTTTGTCTTTAGCCTTAAGAGTTTGTTGACGTCGACCATCATCATAAACCCTTGGATTAGGGCATTTATTGGCATAGTGTACCATCTCCTTGCACTTCAAACATTGAAGTTTTGTAGGTTCATTCTATGTTTCCCTTCCAGTGTTTGCATCATTAGACATCTTCTTCCCATCATCGCAGCATTCAAATGCCCGATGACCTTCCTTTCCACATTTTAAACATTTACTTTTCCCTTTAAGATAACTCCCTCCATGTTTCCTTCCACACTTTGGGAATAAGGGAAAGATCATCTTCTTTTCAGTGTGCTCTTTATATTTTCCTTTGAATTCCATTTTCCTCTTCTTATCAAACCCATATGACGGATGGGTTACTCCAATCTCCATCTCGACATTGAGAGAACATCGAACGATTTCCTTGTAGCTATTGAAGTCCCTTATGGATAACGCCCTTTGAAGACTTGGTTTTAAGCCACTAAAGAATCGATTGATCTTACTCTCAGGTTGGATAATAATACCAGAATCGTACCTTGCAAGTCTGGTAAAATTTTCTTCATTGGTACCAATAGATTCATCATCCTTTTGCTTCAGTTGAAGAAACTCTTTCTCCATCTTTGTTCGAAGAATACGAGGGAAGTACTTATTGAAAAATATGTTCTTGAACTCATCCCATTCCATGGACTCAATTTCATCCCTTTTCCTCGTATTCTTAATAATATTCCACCATTGATCAGCAACACCTTCCAAATCATACACTGCTAAGATGACTTTATCATGCTCAGAACATTGAAGAACTGAAAATATATTTTCAGTAGAACTAATCCATTGTTCAGAAACTAATGGATCAGTAGACCCGCTGAATGAAGGTGGACATTGTCTCATGAAGGATTCAACAGAATGTTGCTCCTTTCTTTGCTCGTTTGGAAGTCCTACATGATTCATAGCTTGAGAAATTTGTGTGAGCATGGCTACAAGATTTTTCATTCCAACTCCCATAACGTTTGGTTGCTCAGGGGGACAATCATTGCATTGCCCGTCGCATTCCGCATTAACACGGTTCCTTCGGGTTCTAGCCATTGACTAAAACCAAGTAGAATAGTGTGAGAAACACTAATTATAATAGGAAAACCACATAATCAAGAATAAAATTTCACACTTAAGGTCTTATCCTATGTTATTCATGGCCTTTTCTAAAACAGTAATATTGTGTTCTATGCTTAGAATTATCCTTGGGGTTCTTACTAAGGCTTTCACATCCTAGTTTCCAAAGGTTGACTATACCTTTCCTTTGATAACAACTATAACGACCCATAATTTACATACATTGTTAATACATCAAAATTAAAGCATACTTATTACAACTTATAACAAAACCATGAAAGGACCATATAGGTATAGTGTCTTTAGAAACTAGGAAACATAAACAACTGGTTCATAAAGCATCTACACTATCTCCCATTTATTTCATCATATCTATAGTATCTTTTGGCATATCTTACATAATAACCTTCTTCCTGACCTTGGGAAAGAAAACATACAAAAGGGTGAGCTCAAATTCTCAGTAAAGGTAAACAAAAGAAATATCAATCACATCATATTCATAAGAACATAACTTTTGGAAATCTTAACCTGCATAAGAGAGCATAATTTCATAATATGGGACAAATCATAGTAGTGAAATGGAATCCCAATAATAATAACATAAAACATGAAACTTTGTGGCATACACACATAATCATAGAGAATCATTTCTTATTAGTCAAGACTCATTGCCAAGACTATCTTAGTGGACAGAGTCCATTTCTGAACCGAGTTCACTCCTCGTTTCAGTCCTGTTTCACTGAACCGGTATAACATACCGTTCCAACCATGTCTATCTCATCAGATATAAAATCTTTACCCAATGCATTGGAGGGAGATATAGATCCCACCCATCTCATAATGATACCATTCTTATGTGTGCCACAAAATCATAAATCATACATCATTGCATAACCCATGTAATAAAAATGGGAATCTTAAACATCGTGACGTCATCCAACAATTCATATAAGATAAAAAAATTCATAAAAATAATTCCATCACAAAATAATCAAATAAATGTAATAATAGGGATATAAACAGAACCCTATAGTATCTTAGATGGAAAATAATTTTGATAAAACACTTGAACTCCATTTTGAGGAAAATATCCTTTCAAATTCAAAAACATTTTCCTTTCTTAACATGTCATACAATTTTAAACTAAATAAAGTTGATTAAAAATAAACTTGAAATCTTGTAAAGGAAGCTTCTTGGAAATAATGTTTTAAAAATCCATTCATGCCGTATAAGTTAAAAAAATATTCTTCTCGTACTTTTTTCGGAAAAGTCAAAAAGTACCTCGTATGAAAAACGACAAAAGATTCCTTTCATATCTTTTTCTAAAAACTCACCGAAGGGTAAAATAGGTTTTAAACAATTGTAGGTGGATGGAAATATTATTACATATTGAGGGAACATGGACGTGGATGATAAAATACACCCCAGTAAATACCAACGTATAAGCAATCTCGGATAAAAATGAGATTGTGATATTTCCCTTACCTTAGGTTCGATTTTCTTCGTAAGTGTCCGAAACCCTTGTATAATGATTTAAATAATGTTATTTACTTATTCCAGAATCATACTTATTGTTATGATATCATATATGGTCATATTCTTAGCTTCTTATTAGTTATATTTCATTACTACTTGTTATTCGGGTGTCTATTACTTTTTGTTCTTATGCGTGTTTTGTCAAATAAATTCTTATTATTCTCTTTAGGTTATAAATACATCATTTAAAAAAGGGTATTAGTGTAATATATATCATATTAATTCATTCAATTCATTTATATAATCATTATGAAATGAAGATCATGAAGAACGAGTCACATCACATCATGGAGACGATATTCCGTACGTACGCACGAGTGATGATATCGTTCCTATGATCGTGAAATTGTATTGGAGTGTATGTATACTATTTCAGAATCAATATCAATTTATAATAGTCATATATAGTCATTATTTACACCATTATACCCATCCATGTAAGGTGGTGGTGGAAAATAGATTACACCACGACGTGGAGACGGTATTCCGTACGTACGTACACGCAGTGGTTTCTTTTTCCGTAGGATGGATAAATGGTGAAATAGGGTTGTTTCATACTTATAATAACAAATCCGTATGTGAGTGATACTTATTTTATTACTTCATAATTAAAAAACTAAAGAAGAAGAAGTGGAAGAAGAAATAAACATGAAAGAATCGGTAACGGACATTACCTCTTCTTTGAAGTGCTTCTTTGACACCTCCTTTTAGGCCACTAAAATAGGTCTTTGAAGAAGAAAAAAACCTCTAGGATGTTTCTCGTGAAGTGTAGAGGAGAAATTGTTAGGGGTTGTCCGAGCTTGAAGGCTCAAAGTGGTGTGAGGAAGAGGGGGATGAGGTTCCCTTTTATAAGGGAGGAGAGGGGCACCTTTGGAATAACTAAAAATATTATTTTATTATAAAGTCAAATTCGGGTTTTAATAGCTCCAAATTGATATATTTAGAAGATAAGGTGGGTAGGGGTCTAAATCCTCTAATCCAATAGAATTTATAAAATTTTAGGTATCAATTTTAACCTTATCATTTAGATTTAACTTTAAGTTAGATAATTTAACTTTTACCGTGTCTTCTTGTTTTCTTACTCTATAAGGTTAATAAACTTACCATATCAAGCCAAACGAACCCCAAGTTTTTTATTATTAATATATATAACCTTATCTATGTCATTTGGCAGAACTTTAGATTTTTTGGAATAAAATAACAATTAGTAATATAATATTTGTTTTAAAAACTATTTTATGTCAATTTTGACACTATTTAGTAATTGATTTTTGTGAAAATCATAACAGAATGATTAGTTATAAACAAGTTAATTAAATCAATACTAACATGTCATATTAACCTATATTTCAGTGTAATTCATAAAAAGTCTCAAATTACATTTATTTGGGTATTTATAACATCAATTATGTCAATATTTCATTAATAAGATAATTACTGCATCATCATTGTGTCATAAATAAATTAAATTATTTAATGTCTAAAAATTACAAATAAAATACCATTATGTAGGAAATCCTTTTAGCTTTATAATGAATATTTATATTCGAATTTATCTTATGTATAACCCCATATTAAAAATTATTTACTTATTAAACTTTGATTTTAACTATTTTAACCCTTCTTTAAATAGATTAATAATAAATGTCCTATTCTAATCCATGTGGGCCTAAATGGTCATAATTTATTCCTAAGGTTGTTTTTTGTTGAATTAAACTTGTCCAATAGAATTAGGACATGTGTTAGGGTAATAATAATATCATTTTTACCCTTAATTACCCTATTTACTTTTAACCGAGGTAAAAAAAGTAAAAAGTTACTATTCACAAAAAATTGTTTTATCTCATTGAACCACATTTTACTTACTGACATCAACTGTCTCTCTCGGATTTTCGAAATTCCACTCACAGAAGCGATAAAATTAAGTTTTATGAAAAATTCAGTTTTTTAACTACCACTTAGTGGTTCCACTATTCATCAAAAATTGAATGTTTTCAGAAAAATACCAAAATTTCACCCTAGGCTAATTTCGATATTAAGAATCCAAAAATTAACTCCATTTTGAAAAATAAAATTTATAAAATTTCAAAAAGTGGTTATTACTATTCATAACAGCTAGTTTTAAAAATATTTTAATAGCATATCATTGTTTAGTGAAACTCAGTATTGCGTACGACGCATGCTATCGAGGAAGGCCGCAGTTGAGTGTAAAGAAAGCCAAGCTAGTGTTTTGTGTATTGAAAGATTCCTTTGATGATTTATATAAGATAAAAACAAAATATTTCACATAAAAGTCTTGGGTGTTACAGGAAGTGTCGGTAACGAGGGGGTGCCACGGCAAGTGACAATGAGGGGAGTGGAAAAAATGAGTTTTTTGGAAAAAGAGGGTCCATTGGCTCAGGATCAGGCTCAGTGGGATTAGGGGAGAAGTGGGGATTGAAACAAGGGAAGGGATTCAGAGGAATAGGGGAAGAAGGGGGAAAGTAGTGACACATTTGGGGTGAATGGGGGGGGGGTAATAGAGTGTGATAATATATGGGGATGTGGGAGAGGGGTTCAGGGAGTATGAGAGTGGGTTTTAGGTGTTTTTATGGAAGAAGTGTCACTTCCTGAAAAAATTTATGTTTTAGTGGTGGTTATTTAATAAATTAAACTAAATTTTATTATTTTTTTGGTGGTTTTGTAAACCACATCTAAAAAACATCGTCTAACTGCTAATTTGGGTGTACTGTACCACCACATGAACCGATTCAATTAATTTTACATCACCATATCCCACGACTAAATATAATAATATATTTGATTTATATATATTATATTTAGGACCTAATTATCTTTATTTAATTGTAATATCATATCTACCATCATACCTTACATTCCATTAGAAGAAGACAATGACACTCAAACGTACTTGAGGACTACCACCTCCACAAAGTGATGTGGTTCATTATTCATTTGTGTATTAAATGTATGGTTATAAGGATGTATTTAATTATTATATTATATTTTAATGATATAACAAATATATGAATTCAAAATATTTTTAATATTTATTTCATTCCATCCATTTAAAAAATAATGTTTTGTTCATGTATAGGTATGGCCTACCGTATCAACGAACATTGTACATAATTTTTCTATCCGAAACATTTATAGTAGTTTATAAATATATTTATAATAAAAATATATACGATATTTATATCATGATGATCATTTTGATGAAATTTGAACCATTATCAATAAAAATTGACCAAATCTGCAAAACCAAAACATATATGAAAAAACGAAGTAGTTGTCACCTATAACCATTATTTTAATAAATAATTGCTCATGAAAATGTGATAAAATGTTATAAGTAATAATATATTGTAATATAAATAATACTATCCTCAATTAATAAATTTATAATTAATATATATTTATTTAAAATATATATTTATTATACTCTAATTCTAATCACTTATAATGAATGTTGGACCAGAGGAAATACATATATTTTATAATCTCATTTTTATCAGGATGGTTTTAAATTATGCTTATGATGATGAAATTTCATGATATAAATATAAATGAACTCCTTAAATTTATTCTCTAATATTTATTTTTAAATAAAATAACTTCTCCTTTCCTTTTCCTCAATTTAATAAATCAATATATTGAATGAATTTTTTCATGTAAAATCGACTTTATATCACTCATCTATTGAATATCCATTCTCTTCCATGTCCATATTATCTAAAAAAGTTTTAATGAATTATTTTACTAATATCCAATATTTTTTAATGAAATATTTTAACATTGTTTCATTTTTTAACAATTTTTTTAAAAGTATTCTTCTTATCATTTTCTGAAAACAAATATTTTAATTGAAAATTTGAAAGGAATTTTTTTAATATATATTGAATTAATATAAATTCCAACCAATATGAAAACTAATTTCATTGAATATTTATTTTAAAATTACAATTTTTATTTTCAAATAAATTTTTTTTAATAATATTTGGTAAAAATATAGAATTTAAATAACTAATTACAATGTAAAATGTTTTTTCCTCGATAAAAGTTTGAAGTGGACATTAATTGAATTTTCCATCTAATATAGAGTCCTTTTAAAATTATTTACTTTTATAGGGATATAATCCAATTTTAACATCCATATACCTTCTCTATATGGTCTACAATTATGGTGAAAAGATGATTATGAAACCTGTTTATTTTCCATAACATTTGATATCTTTATGAAATGGGTGTGGATATCATGGGGTTTGATATGATGAATGTTTTATAATATCATGTAACATATATTTATGTTTTTTATTATGTTATGGGTGGGAATATAATTATATATCCTTCCACTTCATTTGTTAAACAAATATATCTCATTAGTCAAATAGGACTAGAATGAGATGTGAACCCAATTCTATAAAGGAATTATCCCACTGTGATAGTACTTGGGGTGAACCTTGACTACATAAATGGGTTGTGGAGTGAACCCAATCTAATATTATATCATTTACAAAAATACATGAATACTATCGAAATTATTTTATATTGTTATCATATTCTAATTATATGCTCTCATGGATTATGTTCTTTAATACTTAATGATTAATATCTTATAATTGCCAATATTTATGACTTCATATAAAATTATGATATATGAAATGCATAGTATGGTTTTAAATTGATATTATTAGGTTCTAATAGACTTATGATCATGTTTTTTTTAAGTGATCACTGACATATCCTTTTTTTACCCATACTGAGTATCAAAGATCACCCTTCTAATGTTTGCATTCCTCAAGTAATGAATAATTTTATTATGTATGATATGTATATAAGGGTTCTAGTAATGAAACAATTAATGGGAAATTTTGTATTCCACTTATGAATTTTTTTTAATGGATCCAAGTATCATAATATACTATATCTATATTATTCTATAATGGATATTCATGTTATGAAATTAATATTCATCCAATAATATTTAATATTTATGTACCAAATGTATGGGTTTCTATATATATTTTGGAAATAATTTTAATGGAATTGAAAACCTTTTGGGATAAGATAATCAACAGTGTTGAGGTAATTATATGTGATTGTAATAAAAGTGTTATTAAATTTTAAAAACATATGTTTGTTTATATAGATAACCATTGGTTAGAAAATTAATTTTATGAGTGTGTGATTAATGTTATATTTGAAAAGGTTCTTTATTTTGGGAATATTAAATGATTATGGTAAATGGAAATACTTTCATATAATATTTTATACTAATTGAAGAATAGTGGTAGATTTATATTTTAAATTTATATATGATATAATTTTTTATTCTTATTATAGTGATTTATAGATATTATTATAATCTTTTTGATATTATTTGATTAGTGAATATTCATTTTTGGAATCATAAAAATTAATATTATGCTATAATTTGAACATAAATTTTTATGGATATGATTTGTAACTATGTTAATTGTTATAACTATAGAAAATGGTAAATAATTTTATTCATGGTTAAAACTATTTTGAAGAGGATTTAAAATATTCCTTACACTATTTTAAGATTCTTAGGAGTGTAGTTAATCTATCCTCATATACGTTTCCAATTTTTGGTCACTTGGATCCTTATTTCATTAATAATGAATGATATAATATGATTTATAAATAATACAAAATTTCTCTCTCAGGCTTTTAAATTTATCGTATATAGACACATTTGGATAAAAAAATGTTTTTTAATGAATTTTTTATTTAATATTTGGCACAGTCAAACTATTTTTATGATGGTATTTTTTTTATATAATGTGATTATAAAGATACCTTAATGGCTTATATAACGTTAACACAATTCTTTTAAAAACAGTACAATTTTCTTAAAATGATTTTATAACTTTAAGAGTAATATAATATTTCTTAATTATTGAGTTACACTAATTATTTAAATAATATAACACATCAGTAATGTGTAAAAAATTAATATTTGAATTAAATTTCTATATTCATGTGTTTAAATTAAAATTAAATTAATAGTGTCAAAATGACAATAATTTTATTATTAACAAATATATTTTATTCATATAATTAACACGTCATAAAAATATTTAAATATTATAATTGATAATGGAAATGGTCTAAAATATCATACATTGAACATTTATAATCCATTTGTTATGATGAAAATAAATGTACATCATTTATGATTTAAAAAATATTCCTCGTTATTAGGATTAAAATGGTTAATGAAGGGTTTAATATAAAATAAATGGTTTAAAATGAAATTTAATCTTATATAAATATCTTTTTATGATTATATTAAGAATTTATATACTCATTATACCCGAATTAGAATCATTTTAGAACTATCATACCGGGGTTAGAACATTGTATATTATAATATTTCATATATTTCGAAAAGTACAATTCCCTCAATTATAAATGGATACCCCTTTAATCCCTTATCCACACATCAAGATCCATTTTATATTTCCAAGTACTAACCACATCCATTCCTAACATCCCTTGCAATGTTCTAGAGAATAATGGTTTTCTAGAAAAGTGGAATAACTTTTAATAGAATTTTTTTGTCTTATTTTATATTCTACCTCCTTCAAAACTCTTCATGAAATTGTGATATAAAAAATTATCTACCATATAATTATATATTAGGTTAATTTGGGTTAAATTTACAAAAAACACACACATAGGCTGGCAAGGCAGGCCATAGTTGCCCAAGGGATAACCCACCAATCAAGAATTTTTTTTATTACATGGCCCGAAAACCTAGTGGACATGAAGCCCATTACAGGGCCCAATAACCCAAAATCTAGCCTGAAGGTCTAGTGCATTTTAATGACTTCATCATGACCGTATTACTATCTACCCATGTCATGTCTGCATCCCTGCCTGCCTGTGTCATTTATATGTCACCGCCAGTTAGTGGAAATTCAATTTTCCCTGATTTGAACACAGGTATAATGTAGTATCACGAGGCACCTCTTCCACGGAAGAAAACCCAAACTCCATATTCAATTTACTTATATTTTATTATGATAATGAAATAATCTATATCTATATTATATTCCATAAAATGTGATTTTTTTAACAACCAGTCCCCACAGACAGCCCACACAACCAACCTTAACATAGACATCAAGTACCAGCATTCCACGTACCACCAGTTTCCTCCAAACATGTGATCCCTTACATTGGGCCCACCTCTGTTCCCGAACGGGTCATTAAACTAATGATTTTACTAAAATACAATGACATTTTATTTTAGTGTTCTTTAACCTCACATGCACAGACCATGTAAAACAACATAAGATGTCTCCTATAATGATCATTATTTCATCCCATGAAGGCTTAACTATAGAGTTATAATCATGTAGGCTTCTTAAAATAAAGGTGAACCTTGTTGAAATTAGTGATATCACTTAGTGATTTTACCATTTATCATTTCTGGGATTTATATTCACCCACACCCACTTACCATTTAGAGAACAATGTCCTCATGGGGAACCATTCATCTTATACGAGGCAGTTCTACTGAAATTAAGGATGGGTACTTTTTATGATATCAAATTATCAAATGGGTCCTTCTAACATCACAAACAACTCTCCTTAACATATCCATTGACAATCCGACTTTTGTAACATAACAATTAGGTCCTACCCACCAGGTAGCACTTGTTTCCAAGAAAAAAATGAGTTCCCCTATATTTCTCTCACCCATGTTCCAGAACAAGTCATAATCTTAATGACATTCCCTAAAGGACAACACATGTTCTTTCATCATTCTTGATCCTTACTTTAACAAACACTAGAAAAAATACTAAGAGGTCACCCATCCTAATCACTACATCAGAAAAAACACGGATAACATTAGAGTTCTAATCTAGTATGCTCTCTAAAAAAAGATTCACCTTATTGACATGAGTCATATCAATTAGTAATTTAACCCTTTATCATTCTGAGGGTTTACATTCACACCCCCTTATAAAAAGAGATACTCATTGTAGACCCTACATATCAACCCCAGAAATTCTGCCACACATAAGGTTAGTTTTACACTCTGATACCAATGTAATAATTAGGCCCCACTAACAACACAAAAAAACCGAGTTAACATGGCCTTTGGGTCCTGACATGCAATGTACCACTAGTTTCACAACAAAAATCTGGTCACCTACCAAGGTCCTGACCACATTCTAGAAATTTTAATCAGACTAATGATTGTCCCTATAATACAACACAAGTTTTCCAGTGTGCCTCTTCCTCAATCACATACACCGATGGAAAATTCATAGGAAGTTATGCATCCTAATCACTAATCCAGGACAAGAACATAGAACATTGGAGTTCTCATCATGAAGGAACTCGAAAAGAGTGTTTCAACTTGTTTACATTTGTCATACCATTTATTCATTTAATCTTTTAGAATTTTGGGGTGTTACAAATTGACACCATCCTTCATGTTTATGGTGGACTAATTAATTTTCCATCACCACCTCTCACATATGGTAATAATGATATACATAATATGAAAATATGATATTCATGAAATAATTAAATTTATTTAAATATAATATATTAACTTTTTTCATACATTTATTTCCATTGAAAAATGATAATGTCATTCGTCTGTATGAGTGGATTACCACCTTAATAGTGTAATGTGATATATTTTTCATAATTCCATAACATGGATGTTCAATATAATTTTATTTTAAGATATAATGCGATTTTTATGATATAATCATCATTCTTGAAAGAAAATATAATACAGAATTTCATACCCCCATGTTTATTTTTGAAAAATGGTAACTTTGTTCGTGTGTACTTATGACCTTCCGTCTCCATGATTATATCATAATTAAATTTTCAAGACTATATTACATATTTTTTTATAAAATTATAATTAAGTTATACAAATGATAATTATTTCATGATTTTTTCTCTATATATGATATAATAATTACATTTTTTACCATGGTCAACATACAAAAGTTGTTCTAAATTTATGTACCAAACATCCTCAAAACGCTATATATAAGATTAACTAATTAATTAATAAAATATATCATTGGAATAAAATTAAATAAATGGTTTTATAATAAGGGAATAATCCTTCAAAATATTGTTAAAATTTTAATAGTTGATTAAGATTTATTATATATGAAATAAAGAATGTGTGTGATAAGGTAGAAAACAGCTAGATGATTTTTAGTCTCAATTAAATTTCATTGGGGCATAATCTATTTTCACCACATGTTTTATTTTTTGTGTTGTATAATATAACAATATATTTTTATTTTATAACTCTTAAAAACCAATTCAATGTAATTTATGTTAATTTTTTTGGTTCAAATGATATCAGATCGTAAGTGACATTTTATTTTAAAGCGTAATTTTTAATGTTATAATGCTTTATTTTCTAAATCATTTACATCGATGTCCATATTCGTAAATTTATATTAATTATTTATTTATAAGATGGGAAATTAATTTTAATAGACACTATATGTATCTTTTAACTTTTATTCAAAAATTTCTAAAATTAATATATTTATATATACTACATGGAACATTTTGACATTCACTATGTAAAGAGAAAAGATTATTTTATTATAACATATTGGATGTTAAAGTATTTTCACAACACAATAATAATTATATGATAATTTAACCCCTTAATAATATTCAATGTTTTCTTAAATGAAAACTTCCCATCCCACTAATCTCAACATTTTAGTTTGGAATATTTGGATTTAACATAATATGATATATCAATAAGTGAAAATGATTTTCTTATTGATTCAAATAATTATTTTTATTATTTTTATGACCTTAATTAAGTATATTATACAAGATAATGAATATTATAGCCCCTTTAAATTATTTATGATAACTGGTAGGCGTAATATAGCTCTCTAATTAATTTGGTAATGATTATGTACTCTATATGGGTTATGATCATATTATACCCTTTATTGAAATGGTGAAAATTATAGGAATTATTGGTGATTATTAACTATTAAAAATTGTTTGTAATCTATTTGATTCCCATATATATCATTATACACATTGCTATATTTTTATTTATACAGTGGTTCCACATGTAATGGTATGAAATTTATTGATGAATCTTATGGATGGTGTATTTTCCTAAATTAGGTGATTGGTGGGACAAAATATAATATATATCCCCTCGATGCATCATCATGTCCCATTAGAAAAAAATAGTTTTTTTAATTTGTGATTTTTTTACATCTTCTTAATTCAATAGTAATTTTTTTTCCAGTCTCAAAAAAAGTATTGTTTCATTGTAAAATTCCTTGATAGATGGTTTTTTTGTTTCATATTATAAATCCCATCAATATTATATCAATATTTTTTATTTCTAACTTTTTATTTTTTATTAATGGTATATAATTCTCATGTTTTCTTAATTATTTTGAATTTATGTGGTGTACTGATTTCTACTATTATATCTATACAAGTTTTTTTCATAACTACTTCTATTACCATTTTCATAATAAACATTTTATCTCATCTCTTATTATGATTCCATTTACCATGTTTATTGATAAAATTAGTACCTGTTATATCATTAGAATGATAAAACAAGGAAATTAATTTGTGGGAGATGGTGAAGACTTGTTATGAGTTATGTAATATCATATCGTGTGGAAAAATGTCTATTCGATACAAATAATATGAGTGTTATTAGTTTATATTGGGTTTTAATTATGTACTTCTCTAAACCTAAAATGATTTATCATATGTAAGAGTTGAAATAATCATTATTTTTATGGTAATTGTGAGTGGTTATATTCATGTTTTTATATTCGGTATCAAATTAATTAGATAAAGTATGTTTCCATGATAATTAGATTTAAGAGTATAGGTCCAGGGCGTCACACTCAGACTCTTTCTTTGATGCTCCTTGAAGAATCTAGGACCACTCATAATATATTAATCTCAACCTTGGATTTCTTTTTTGGTTATATATTCCATCAAATATATTTATCATATTTCTAAAATTTACATACGATATCCTCACTAAAGACGATAACCACACTCTATTAACCTCATTGTGGCTATTATCAAAGAGGCTAAACATAACTTATTCATAATTATATCCAAAAATAAATATATATATGACTTAAAAATCAATGTATCATTATCCATGGAATCAAAATTCTCATGTGTGATGTATCCAGAAAACATTATGTCAGTAAATTCAATATTTATTCTCGACCAGAGTTCCTCAGGATATTGTAAATCCAATGGTTCAAAAGTAATATTATTATTGAGAAAATATCCATTGTAAACTTATTGATACAAAAGTTATCTTCTAAAAGTAGAAAAAAACCCCATATTTCTATAACTCTAAATCAATATTTGATTCATTTGTATTGAAATAGTTTTATACTAAGGTGTTTTGGGAATATTCTTCCCAATAGGAATTATATTCATCTAGTAAAACAACTAAAATTGTCTTCCTCATTAATCACATGTGTTATTAGACTAAAGTATTTTAGTTTTATATCAGTGAAAGTATCCACCGTGGATATTCATATGATGAAAGTCCTTAAAATATAAGACTTTTTTTAAGAAAAACCAACCACACATTTTTTGTAGAATCATTGATGATGGTAATGTAATATATTTCATCCTTATAAGATTAAACTAAATCTGGTCGCCATACATTTATAAGAACCATATCATGTACTCAATTATTTTTTATCATTATATTCATATTGGATGAAACCATCCAATGTTTTCATTGAATACAACCCTCAATTGTCTTCTAATCCATTTTTCCTTGCAAAAAAATATGTTATAATCATTGTTCTATAAACCTCTATCTTCAATGTGACTATGATAGTCATACCACATATTTTTTGTTATGAAATTATTTTCCCTATCAGGGATGATACCTTTTAGAATACTATTTAGGTATAAACCTCTATTATGCACTCCATATTCCACTATCATAGAGGCTTTCGTGATTTTTCACACACCATATAGATAAAAAATATTTAGTCATACATGATCAATCATTTCAATGGATATTAATTTATTTTGAAAATCTAGGACACATCACACATCATGAAATTTTATTATAAATAAATTCATTAATATAATTATAACTTATAACTTAATAAAAATCTACGTTCCACGTCATTTCTAAGGTGAACATTTCCATGTATTCCATAAATTTAATTACACATGCATGTTCTTATTTATTTTAAATGAAATAAATCAATAGAATTATGAATTCTTGAATCCATCAAAATAATGACACTAAGAAACCAATTTCCACTGTCCCCTAAAACTTGTGATTTTTTAGATAAAAAAATGAACCATTTGAGTGTTAACACACACATATCAAATTTACTTCTATAAGTTTCCATTATTTCAACAATGATAAGAGGAATATCTATGACTATTTTACCTCCCATTACTCTTATCTCTTCTACTTCCCCTGATTTTCCTATCATTTCTATGAGTGGATTGTCTCATTTCATTCATAATAAATTATATTCTGCTATCCCTTGAAATATATTTATTCTAGATCTCTTAATTTAATATTAAATCACAAATAATCATTATGACCAAGTAATTACTTTCACTGTAATTAGTCACAATCATCACCATCATATCACATAATTCCTTAGAGATTGAAAATGAATAAAATCCAACACACATTTAACAAAATCTACCCAAAAGACAATATAAATTTCTATATCACATTGAAATCATTAATATTATTGGCTAATAAGAATTATTTTCATAACTTTATTAAATAAATTTTCCTAAATATGATCACTTTTTTCATCACAGAATTATACTAAATCATGTTTGTATGTTTTTTTAATTATATAGTTTTATTTAAATCATGGATTTTTAAATCTCTATTTTAAAACAACATCATCCAAAAAACATCACAATTCCATACTTCTATAAAATCTATATTTTCTATTCAATAATGGAATTTCTCAGTAGAATCTTTATTGTGGTTGGTATCTTCTTTAATATATAACATACACAGGATATGGACAATAGTTTCTTTTGAGTGAGTTTTATACATTGGTAGAATTGATAGGTTTCTAACATTATTTATATACCCATTAATTGCCTATAATTATTCGATAAACTAAAATGTTAATGGAATCAGATGAAACATTATTTTTGGTAATAGAACATTTCTCATGATTCCCATATTGAGCCTTCTCAACAACTTTACATGTCTCCGATTAAACATCTGAATATTTGTTGATGTTTTAATAAATATTCCTTGAGGTACCTTTGTACTCTAGAAGTTTTGATTGAAACTTGTTAACATCTTCTTCCTTATCATATTTCTTATTTTTAATAACTTCAACCATCATTCATTATTCTTCCATTCAATATTTGTAACCAAGAATCTTCTAAATGTATTCATCCTCCTTCTTTATGAAATATTATCATCCATCTTCACCTTATTCACGATCTATCATCATTAAAATAATTTCATTGATAATTGTTTTTTTTACGAATTTGAAAAATATTGGTTCAGAGCTAAAACTCTCTATAAAATTCTTCACAAACATCGTCACTATATAAGGAATCATTTATTTTCTCAACTTTTGTAATAAAGGTTCTATATTTTTCTGAACATTCATCTTTATATGAATTATTGTCAGTTGAGTCGGATTCAACTTTCTTACTCAACATACTTATTATTTTTAGTAAACTCCTTCTTGTATCTGTTGGAAGTCTTTTACTATTTATCATTTTTGTTTGAATTATTCCATTAGTGTTTTTCATCAGAATATTATCGATATTCTGAAACATTAGTGTAACACCCCAAGCTTCTACGGTACGCTTCTCTTTGAATAATGTGATAGCGTGTGTTGTACGCAACACCGAGTTCTAACACACCATAACTAATCAAACTAGCCGTTATGAATAGTAATACCTACGTTTTGAAATTATATATATTTTATATTTAAAAATGGACTTCATTTTTGGATTAGGAATATCGAATTTAGCCTAAGGTGAAATTTTGGTACATTTCGGATAACTTTCATATTTTGATGAATAGTGAAAATTACTAAATTTTAATTAAAAACAAATTTTTTAATCAAAATAATTAATAGTGATAAATTATGAATTTGAGTGGTTTTAAAGTATATTTAGAATATATTTTTACCATTTAATATAATGTTGGTCATTGGAAATAATTTTACTATTAAACCGAACATGAACAAGTGTCAATCTTTTGATAGTTATTATCTCTTAAAAACACGCTTTTTGTTTTGACAGCGGGAATTAATTTTAAATTAATTTCTGCCACTTCTGTGTTTTGAATTTAGGAAAATGGATTCCATATTTGGAATCAGGATGTTCAAATTGTGTAAATGGGTAACTTTTATTTTTAGACATTTTGAATAATTACTGTGGTAAATATTTTATTTACCATGGTTAAGGGTAAATCCGGTAAATAAGGGTTAAAAAATAATATTATAATAATACAAAATTACCCTAAAACGTGTCCTAACCTTATTGGTGGACACATACCCGACCATGAGCATCCTTGGGTCAATTTGGGGACCCCTTGGAGCCACTTGTATGTGGTAGGGACACTTTATATTAATAAAGTTAAAATAAAAATAAAAATGGCATAAGCTTACATCTTTTAGAAGAACAATTTTTACATAGGGTTATACATGTTGGATTTTTGATTATAAATATTCATTAGAAAGATAAAAAGATTTCCTACATAATGATATTTTATTTATAATTTTTAGACATCAAATAATTTAAATTATTAATGACACAATAATGATGCAATGTTTACCTCATTAATAAATCATTTAAATAAATAAGATTATAATGATTAAAATATTATCTAAAACCTGTCCAATTCTTATTGGTTGATGTTATTTAGAATATTAGTCATCTTATATTCGACCTCAATGATTTTTGGACCATTATAAACCGAATATAATTATATTATAAAGTAATACTTTCACTCTTTCCTAAAGAGCCCCTCTTCTCCCTTATAAAAGGAGACCACTTCTACTCATTCCTCACACCTCTCAAGCCACTTGGCTCGTCCAAACTCTGCCCAACTAATCTCCCCAAATCCCTCTCCTCCTCCTTGAAGCTTCCCCTTAGGCAGAAATCATTTCAAGAAGTCCTTTGGTTCCAACCAAAGTGAGTTACCTAAATTAAAGGTAACGATTTCTCTTAAATTATTTTCCTTTATTTTGCTTCTCCAACCCCCAAAATCTTTTTATTTCCTTTCTTTTGTAACAACACCAGTATCCTCAATATACTAGGATGTTGTTATAAGAAGTATTAAAACTACACATACACACAACTCCATCTAATGGATGATGAACATAATGTTTCTGTGGATGGCAAACTAACGCCTCACGAAACGATGATTGTTCAAATACATCTTACCGCCTCTCATGGTGGCCATTATGATGGAACTATAATTAAATATGATATTAATGATATATATTTTATATATAAGATTCTGTAATTTCATTTTATTTCATACCATTATTCGTTTCATGTTGTATATACATACGATAATTTCATTTGAGGAAGTGCGGACTACCGCCCCCTTAAAATGACATGACTCGTTCATACCACACATGGAACGTATAAAGGATGGTGTTAATGAACTTAAGTAACATATATAAAATATTATATTATACTGGAATAGTAATATACCTATGTATCATTTGGATTCAATTCTTTTAAAATAAAAATTAAATGGAAGTAGCGTTCGTGCGTACGTACGGACTACCGTCTCCACAAACGCGGTGAGATCCATCCTCCATCGTATCCATTCAAGTCTTATTCTCATTTTAGGGTTAAAAATAATGTTAATATCATTATGATTATGAATAAGATTTAATCTATCCATTACAAACATGTCTTACGTAACCAAACATTTAAGAAGAACGAATCTATTATCACCTGAAACGACGATAATACTAAGATATTATTAATAAAGCAATGTTAAAAGATCATATATGATAACATATTAATGTATATGATTCTTGTATAATTTAATAACAATTATTTCACCATTATACAGGAGGTTAACCGACCCCAACAAAGGAAAAGTACAAGGTAAGGGTTATTTCACAATCTCTTCATTATCCGAGGTTGTTTATACGTAATAATCTACTGGGATATCTTTATCATCCACATCCATGTTTCTTAAAAATGTATTTCAAAACATTTTTACTATTTACAAGAATATGGGTTATTGTCATTTATACCCTTTTTTGACTTTTTATAAGAGGTTTATAAAGGAATCTTTCCGTCGTTTTCAAAACAAGGTCCTTTTTAACCTTTTCGACAGAATTGAGGTAAGAATGTTTTTTTTAACTTATACGGCGGGTGCGGTTATTTTACGCCGTTATAAAATATTCAAAGCTTTCCTTACAAGCTTATAAGAATATTTTCAAAGAAAATGTTTTATTTTATATGGATCTTAAATGATTTCAAAATAAAAGGAGATATTTCTTTAAAAAAAATTTTGATTTCATCTACGTCAACATCCTTTGATGGATTTTAAGATTATTTAAAGTTGATTTATTATGATACAAAACTTCTATATTGTATTGAAGGTTTTGTGATATTTTTGACTATGGATGTGCTATTTTTATACCATTTATAGTTTATGGTGAAATTATTGACATTTCGTATGCTAGTTTTAATACGAATGTTTATGTTATGTTTAAACCTTTTCATATGGGAATGCATTGGACTTAATAAGTGACGGGTGGAGCCCGCTATAGCTCCTCGATGCATCGGTAGGTCTCATGAGACAAACTAGTGTCTTGTCACAAGGCCTTGAAAAAATCTTATTTGTAGTCTTGGCATGAGGCCTTGGCTATGTGGTTATGATAGTCTGGAATTATGCATTCCAACATTATGAAAGTGGTTATTGATTTTTGCATGTGATTATTCGATTAGTAGAATATCCATGTGAATAAGTAAATGGCATTATTTCATTTTATTTATGCCATACCATGTTGAAAGTTCATGTTTGAAAGGCTTTTGTTTTAGTTATACATTGCCTTAAAAGTTTATTCTTATTTATGAAAGTTTCCGCTATTTTGTTATCCTTACTGGGCATTTGAGCTCACCCCTTTTATATGTTTTATTTTTCCCAGGAAGTGAAGAAGTAAATTATGAATGACCTGCAGGGATTTTATGTGGGGATATGAGTGTGGATTATGGAGACTTTATGTTGTTGTAGTAGTTTTTCATTTTATGATGTAATGTAAAACCTATGAATATATCTAGTGTTTCCAAGGCTACTAAACCAATCGGTCTTTCGAGATTTGATCTTTCTTGTGATCATGACAATGTTATGTAATAATGCACCGACTCTGGGTAGCTGGGGTCGGGGCGTTACAGTTGGTATCAGAGGAAGTTTAGTACAAACCTTGGAAGCTAGATTTAGATAAACTCTGATTAGAGAACGTAAACCTAAGATGAACTTTGAGGATTAGTATAGAAGAACTTCCTAGAATTTTGGTATTGTGGAGATTTTGTGAGTTTTCTGAGCAATACATCCCTGTCTGGATACGAGCAGGTAGAGGCGGCTCTGGCACATATGTACCTAGGGGTAAAACCCGAAAACACCGCTTTGAGCTAGACTCGAACGGGAACTGGTGCACGACAACGGGCCTTGCTGCACTCTTGGTTACGACACTCCCGGGGGATATGCTTAGGATAACTCTCACTATCTTTACAAATCATTATGAAGGGTTTATGAGTATATACTTCCTCAAAGAAAACATTTTTATGATTATGGATTATATCCATAAATAGTTCAATTTATGTTAAGTGTTTTATAAGTATGGGATTATGTATTTTGATTCATAAACTGATCTAGTTTATGCCATTGTTTAGAAATGGCACCTAGTGGAAGAAATGGAAACCGTATCAATGCACGCACTCCATGTAGGGATTGCCCTCCTGCTCAAGATAATTATAGTGGGGCTGGTGATGCAACTGGTACTGATCAGCTAATCACCATACTAGGACACCTTACTCAGGTTATGAATAATAACCTTACCCGTATGGAGCACCCTGATCCGCAGCGTGGAGGATCAATGTTAGATCGATTCATGAGGCAACAACCACCAACGTTCAATGGGAGTACAAATCCCTTAGTAGCTGAGCAATGGATAAATTCCCTAGAGAAAATATTTCAGGCTTTGGGGAGCAGTGAAAGGGAAAAAGTTATCATGGCAGTTTACCGCCTCACTGGAGATGCTGATCAATGGTGGTCATTGATTAAAAACATGAAGAAAGATGATGAAGTATCAAATATGGAGTGGAGGGAGTTCAAAGATCTGTTTTTAGAAAAATACTTTCCTCGCGACCATCGAGCAGATATGGAAAGACAATTTCTGAGTCTGAGACAAAAGGAGGATGAGAATGTCACAAAGTATGAGGCTAACTTTACAAGGTTAGCGAGGTATGCTAGAGATTATATTCACAACCCAAGAAGTAAGATTGATCGTTTCTTTGATGGGTTAAAACCATTTCTCCGTTGAGCATTAGTCTCACAATCCTTTTCATCGTACGAAGACATTGTCTCATGTGCTATCAAGACCGAAAAGGAATTCTCTAAGTCTTATGACTTTAAAGCAAAGCAAGAGAAGAAGAGACCTGCTGATCAATCTGGGAATGGAAATAAGGGGAATAAGGGAAAGGTTGAGTATCCATCTTGTGGTAAATGCGGGAAGAAACATCCTGGTACTTTCTTGAAGGGAATGGGAGTCTGTTACAAGTGTGGTGAAAAAGGCCACCAAGATCATGATTGCAAGGGGAAGAAGGAAGCTACCAAAGTTCAGTGCTATAATTGCAGGGAGATGGGGCATTATGCAAATTCATGTCCTAAGCGTCAGGAGAACTTACCTCAGAAAAGGCCAAGGGATCAAGGCCAGGCTTATGCTATCACTACTGCTGAGGTAGAAGCTCCGAAAGACGTGGTGGCAGGTAATTTAATGGTTTCCTCAAGTTTAGCAAATGCATTATTTGATTCTGGATCATCGCATTGTTTCATATCTTCCCAGTTTGCTAAGAAAATTAGATATTTCCAATTTGATTTAATAAGGGAGTTGTCAGTTAAAACTCCTAAGGGAAGTATCGTTGCAACAAAGTTTTGTGAATCAGTCCCCATTAGAGCACATAAATTTTCTTTATCTGCTGATCTCATCGTCATACCTATGATTGAGTTTGATATAATCCTCGGTATGGACTGGCTTTCGGACTATGATGCGAAGATTTATTGTAAGAAGAAAGAGGTTACGATTCTTGATGATAATGATAAGGAACACCTTATTTTTAGAGCAGAATCGTCACCACCTAATTCTTATTTAGATCCACCCCCAGTAGCTCAACTAAATTCAATTATTGGGGAGGAAGAGAATGAAATAACTGTGGGTGAGGAAAGGAATGTTCAAATAGAGGATGTACCTGTTGTGAAAGAATTTGTAGATGTATTTCCAGAAGATTTACCTGGACATCCTCCAGAACGAGAAGTTGAGTTTTCCATTGATTTGATTTCTGGATCAAGGCCTATATCGAAGACCCCTTATAGAATGGCCACTGTAGAGTTAGTCGAACTAAAGAAACAACTAGAGGAATTGAGTAATAAGGGATTTATTCGCCCTAGTGTTTCTCCATGGGGAGCCCCTGTTCTTTTTGTTAAAAAGAAAGATGTATCTATGAGGTTATGTATCGACTACAGGGAGATCAATGCTATAACGATAAAGAACAAGTATCCCCTACCTCGTATTGATGATTTATTTGACCAACAACATGGAGCTCAATACTTTTCAAAGATTGACCTTCGATCTGGATACCATCAGTTGTGTGTGAAGAAGGAAGACATTCCGAAGACAGCATTTCGAACCAGGTACGGGCATTACGAGTTTACTGTAATGCCGTTTGGATTGACTAATGCACCCTCTGTATTCATGGATCTGATGAATAGAGTTTTCAAGGAGTATCTCGATGAATTTGTGGTGGTATTTATTGATGATATTCTGGTATACTCCAAAACCTACGAAGATCATGAAAATCACTTGCGCATTATCTTGAAGACTCTGAGGAGGCATGAATTATATGGGAAGTTTAGCAAGTGTGAATTCTGGCTTCAGGATATTTCTTTTCTTGGCCATATTGTCTCTAAAGATGGAATCTCTGTTGATCCTTCTAAGACCAAGGCAATCCAAGAATGGCCAGCACCTACGAGTATAACTGAGGTACGTAGTTTTATTGGTTTGGCAGGTTATTATCGATGTTTCGTCCAGAATTTTTCCCGATTGGCTAACCCATTAACGAAGCTCACACGTAAAGGGGTTAAATTTGTTTGGACAAAAGAGTGTGAAGAATGTTTCGAAGAACTGAAGAGAAGATTAGTCAATGCTTCTATATTGACTCTACCATCGGGGAATGATGGGTTCGTTATTTATAGTGATGCATCGAAGAAAGGACTTGGCTGTGTCCTTATGCAGAATGATAGAGTTATTGCCTATGCATCATGACAGTTGAAAATTCATGAACAAAACTATCCTACTCATGATCTCGAGTTAGCAGCAGTGATCTTCGCTTTGAAGATATGGAGGCACTACCTCTATGGTGAAAAATGTGAGATTTATACTGATCACTAGAGTTTGAAGTATATTTTCTCACAAAAAGAACTCAACATGAGGAAAAGGAGATGGCTTGAATTACTCAAGGATTATGATTATACGATACACTACCACCCAGGGAAGGCAAACAAGGTGGCATATGCTTTGAGTAGAAAAGACCATGGAGTTTTGAACAATATGAGAATTGAAAGGGATCCAATTTTTATGGATCTAGTGAAGATGGACATGGGAATAACCAGGGAAGGTGAAACATCAATGCTTTTTCTAATGGTTGCCAAACCATCTTTACTAGAAAGGATTAAGAGTTCTCAGACCGATGATGAAGAATTCCAAAAGAAGATTAAAGTTGTGAATGATGGGAGATTGAGAGACTTTGTGTATGAAGATGGAATTTTGAAATTCGGGAAGAGACTTTGTGTTCCCAATATACCTGATCTAAAAAGGGAATTGCTGGATGATGCTCATAGTTCCAATTTCTCTATACACCCTGGGAGCACCAAAATGTATAGAGATTTGAAGGAACATTTTTGGTGGGACAACATGAAGTGGGAGATTTCTGATTTTGTGTCAAGATGTATGGTTTGTCAACAAGTGAAAGCTGGAAGGCAACAGCCTGGAGGAGTCATGTAACCTCTTCCCATACCGGAGTGGAAATGGGACAATGTTACGATGGACTTTGTCATGGGGCTACCGAAGACTCCTAGAAGGAACGATGCAATATGGGTTATTGTTGATCGTCTTACCAAGTCAGCACATTTTCTTGCTATAAGAGAAGATCTACCCCTGGAACGTCTAGCAAGACTATACATTAATGAAGTTGTGAGACATCATGGAGTACCCCTATCGATTGTTTCTGATCGTGACCCCCGTTTTACTTCAAGATTTTGGAAAAGTCTTCAGAAATCCCTGGATACTGAACTTCATTTGAGCACTGCTTACCACCCTCAGACAGATGGACAATCAGAACGGACTATTCAGACCTTAGAAGATATGTTGAGATCTTGCTCACTTGACTTTCCGGGTATGTGGGATCAATATTTACCACTGGTAGAATTTTCCTATAACAATAGCTTCCATTCAAGTATTCAGATGGCACCATATGAAGCGTTATACGGAAAGAGATGTCGTACACCAACCTGTTGGGATGACGTTGGTGAAAGAAAACTTGTAGGCCCAGAACTGGTGGAGGAAACGGTGGAAAAGGTGAAGGTAATCCAAAATCACATCAAAGCAGCTCAAAGTAGGCAGAAGAGCTATGCCGATAATCGAAGGAAGGATTTGGAATTTCAAGTCGGTGATCATGTTTTTCTGAAGGTATCTTCGTGGAAGGGAGTCATACGTTTTGGTAAGAAAGGTAAATTGAGTCCCAGGTACATCGGACCTTTCGAAATTCTAGAACGAATTGGGGTTGTAGCTTACCGATTGGCAATGCCGCCAAGTCTCTCCAAAGTTCACGATGTGTTCCACGTATCTTTGTTGAGAAAATACATGCCTGACCCAACGCATGTACTCACCTATGAGGAATTAGAACTGGAACCCGATCTGTCTTATTGTGAAGAGCCCGTCAAGATTCTTGATACAAGAGAACAAGTACTGAGAAACCGGACGACACGTCTGGTAAAAGTTTTGTGGAGAAACCATAAGATGGAAGAGGCAACGTGGGAACCCGAGGAACTTATGATGAAGAACCACCCGAGTCTTTTTATGCAGTAATACCCTAGAAATTGCGAGGACGCAATTATTTGAAGGAGGGGAGAATGTAACACCCCAAGCTTCTATGGTACGCTTCTCTTTGAATAATGTGATAGCGTGTGTTGTACGCAACACCGAGTTCTAACACACCATAACTAATCAAACTAGCCGTTATGAATAGTAATACCTAATTTTTGAAATTATATATATTTTATATTTGAAAATGGACTTCATTTTTGGATTCGGAATATTGAATTTAGCCTAAGGTGAAATTTTGGTACATTTCGGATAACTTTCATATTTTGATGAATAGTGAAAATTACTAAATTTTAATTAAAAACAACTTTTTTAATCAAAATAATTAATAGTGATAAATTATTAATTTGAGTGGTTTTAAAGTATATTTAGAATATATTTTTACCATTTAATATAATGTTGGTCATTGGACATAATTTTACAATTAAACCGAACATAAACAAGTGTCAATCTTTTGATAGTTATTATCTCTTAAAAACACGCTTTTTGTTTTGACAGCGGGAATTAATTTTAAATTAATTTCTGCCACTTCTGTGTTTTGAATTTAGGAAAATGGATTCCATATTTGGAATCAGGATGTTCAAATTGTGTAAATTGGTAACTTTTATTTTTAGACATTTTGAATAATTACTGTGGTAAATATTTTATTTACCATGGTTAAGGGTAAATCCGGTAAATAAGGGTTAAAAAATAATATTATAATAATACAAAATTACCCTAAAACGTGTCCTAACCTTATTGGTGGACACATACCCGACCATGAGCATCCTTGGGTCAATTTGGGGACCCCTTGGAGCCACTTGTATGTGGTAGGGACACTTTATATTAATAAAGTTAAAATAAAAATAAAAATGGCATAAGCTTACATCTTTTAGAAGAACAATTTTTACATAGGGTTATACATGTTGGATTTTCGATTATAAATATTCATTAGAAAGATAAAAAGATTTCCTACATAATGATATTTTATTTATAATTTTTAGACATCAAATAATTTAAATTATTAATGACACAATAATGATTCAATGTTTACCTCATTAATAAATCATTTAAATAAATAAGATTATAATGATTAAAATATTATCTAAAACCTGTCCAATTCTTATTGGTTGATGTTATTTAGAATATTAGTCATCTTATCTTCGACCTCAATGATTTTTGGACCATTATAAACCGAATATAATTATATTATAAAGTAATACTTTCACTCTTTCCTAAAGAGCCCCTCTTCTCCCTTATAAAAGGAGACCACTTCTACTCATTCCTCACACCTCTCAAGCCACTTGGCTCGTCCAAACTCTGCCCAAATAAGCTCCCCACATCCCTCTCCTCCTCCTTGAAGCTTCCCCTTAGGCAGAAATCATTTCAAGAAGTCTTTTGGTTCCAACCAAAGTGAGTTACCTAAATTAAAGGTAACGATTTCTCTTAAATTATTTTCCTTTATTTTGCTTCTCCAACCCCCAAAATCTTTTTATTTCCTTTCTTTTGTAACAACACCAGTATCCTCAATATACTAGGATGTTGTTATAAGAAGGATTAAAACTACACATACACACAACTCCATCTAATGGATGATGAACATAATGTTTCTGTGGATGGCAAACTAACGCCTCACGAAACGATGATTGTTCAAATACATCTTACCGCCTCTCATGGTGGCCATTATGATGGCACTGTAATTAAATATGATATTAATGATATATATTTTATATATAAGCTTCTGTAATTCCATTTTATTTCATACCATTATTCGTTTCATGTTGTATATACATACGATAATTTCATTTGAGGAAGTGCGGACTACCGCCCCCTTAAAATGATATGACTCGTTCATACCACACATGGAACGTATAAAGGATGGTGTTAATGAACTTAAGTAACATATATAAAATATTATATTATACTGGAATAGTAATATACCTATGTATCATTTGGATTCAATTCTTTTAAAATAAAAATTAAATGGAAGTAGCGTTCGTGCGTACGCACGGACTACCGTCTCCACGAACACGGTGAGATCCATCCTCCATCGTATCCATTCAATTCTTATTCTCATTTTAGGGTTAAAAATAATGTTAATATCATTATGATTATGAATAAGATTTAATCTATCCATTACAAACATGTCTTACGTAACCAAACATTTAAGAAGAACGAATCGATTATCACCTGAAACGACGATAATACTAAGATATTATTAATAAAGCAATGTTAAAAGAACATATATGATATCATATTAATGTATATGATTCTTGTATAATTTAATAAAAATTATTTCACCATTATACAGGAGGTTAACCGACCCCAACAAAGGAAAATTACAAGGTAAGGGTTATTTCACAATCTCTTCATTATCCGAGGTTGTTTATACGTAATAATCTACTGGGATATCTTTATCATCCACATCCATGTTTCTTAAAAATGTATTTCAAAACATTTTTACTATTTACAAGAATATGCGTTAAAGTCATTTATACCCTTGTTTGACTTTTTATAAGATGTTTATAAAGGAATCTTTCCGTCGTTTTCAAAACAAGGTCCTTTTTAACCTTTTCGACAGAATTGAGGTAAGAATGTTTTTTTTAACTTATACGGCGGGTGCGGTTATTTTACGCCGTTATAAAATCTTCAAAGCTTTCCTTACAAGATTATAAGAATATTTTCAAAGAAAATGTTTTATTTTATATGTATCTTAAATGATTTCAAAATAAAAGGAGATATTTCTTTAAAAAAAATTTTGATTTCATCTACGTCAACATCCTTTGATGGATTTTAAGATTATTTGAAGTTGATTTATTATTATACAAAACTTCTATATTGTATTGAAGGTTTTGTGATATGTTTGACTATGGATGTGCTATTTTTATACCATTCATAGTTTATGGTGAAATTATTGACATTTCGTATGCTAGTTTTAATACGAATGTTTATGTTATGTTTAAACCTTTTCATATGGGAATGCATTGGACTTAATAAGTGACGGGTGGAGCCCGCTATAGCTCCTCGATGCATCGGTAGGTCTCATGAGACAAACTAGTGTCTTGGCACAAGGCCTTGACAAAATCTTATTTGTAGTCTTGGCACGAGGCCTTGGCTATGTGGTTATGATAGTCTGGCATTATGCATTCCAACATTATGAAAGTGGTTATTGATTTTTGCATGTGATTATTCGATTATTAGAATATCCATGTGAATAAGTAAATGAAATTATTTCATTTCATTTATGCCATACCATGTTGAAAGTTCATGTTTGAAAGGCTTTTGTTTTAGTTATACATTGCCTTAAAAGTTTATTCTTATTTATGAAAGTTTCCGCTATTTTGTTATCCTTACTGGGCATTTGATCTCACCCCTTTTATATGTTTTATTTTTCCCAGGAAGTGAAGAAGTAAATTATGAATGACCTGCAGGGATTTTATGTGGGGATATGAGTGTGGATTATGGAGACTTTATGTAGTTGTAGTAGTTTTTCATTTTATGATGTAATGTAAAACCTATGAATATATCTAGTGTTTCCAAGGCTACTAAACCAATCGGTCTTTCGAGATTTGATCTTTCTTGTGATCATGCCAATGTTATGTAATAATGCACCGAATCTGGGTAGCTGGGGTCGGGGCGTTACAATTAGTCTTCAGGGAAATTCATTGTAATGTGTCCAATTCCACTACACTCAAAATATTTGAGAGGTTTTTTACCTACACTCATTCCTCCACCTCTTAAATAATTATTTGATATAAGATATGGGATTTGTTTTCATTCATCTTGTCATCCAATTTATATTCAAGCTCTCAAGGATCTTCTTCTTCAATATCTTGGTTTTTCAGGTTTCTCAAATATTACAAATATGTTACATCTTTAATATTATTTTTTGAAAACGGGCCGTTCATAATTTTATTAGTAATTACAATGTCACTCAATTCATAAAGAGATAATTCATCCTTAAATACTAAAGATTAAATTTTAGAATCAATCATGTATAAAATGTTTCTCATATTTTTCTTCACAATTGTAGAATCCTACAGGATATCATTGAATCCTATTATATTTCAAACAATTTCATTTAATGTGGAGAAGTATTCATCAATTGTTTCCTCATCCCTAATTCTGATTTCTTCATACATACTACGCCATATTGGTATATTTTTATCTTGACTTCAGTATTCTATTTGAAAACACTTTCTATATTATCATACATACTTTATTACATTTTGAAACCCTATCACCTTCTGGTAAACATTTTCAGATAGGGACATAAGGATTTTATTTCCAGCCATTCCATCAATGTCAATATTTCTCATTTCACCAAACAACATAAGACAATCATTATCAACTTTTGGAATAATAATAGTAGCAGATTCAAAAACATCCATGAAAAGAGATATAAAATAGGGAATCATCCAATTTTTTAATCCACAATAAATATTTCCATCGAATGTTGGAATTACCCTAATTTTGAAAGAATTTATATAATCAATTATAAGGATTCAACAACCATTGTTTTTCTCAGACACAATTGATGATCCAAAAATCTAATAAGAAATGGGATTGGGGGGGGGGGGGGGTTGAATCTATTGTCATCTTTTTATATGATTCAAAACATATGGAAGAATAACTCCTAAAAACTATTAAGATTAACATCCTCAACAACCTTATGTAAATATTTATACATGAAATTGTAGGAATGGTAGAAAATGACAAAATATTTACAAGGTTCAACTTCTGTGTGAGAATCTACGTCCTTCACATATCCACTCCCATGTGTCTATGGAAATCAACTATAAAGAAAATGTGAATATAACATTTTCGAATACCCATTAGACACCTTCTATATCATAATAAGAATGATTATACTAACTCTTATTAGTTTAAAATGTTTTCTTATGATATAAATGATCCAAATAAATGAATAAAAATAATGGTTAATTTTCTTTAGAAAATGATCATTTAGAATCCACAGGTTGATTTGGATAAGTCCAACATTCTCAGAACGTTAATGATGGTTCTGATTGTTCTCTTCTCAAAAACCCAATACACATATTTTAAAATCTTGTGGGAGCATTTCACATTGAAATATTCAGTGCTTCGTCTTATATGGGTATGTGAAATTTACAAATGAATAACTGATATGAGAAAGTATTTATAGGAAACTCGTAAAAAAAAAGTGGGGGACTTGAAAAAATTATAGCCCAAAAATCTAAAAATATCCATAAATCATTCTCATTTAATCTGAAATATTTTAATTCTTCAATCCCCTTTACATTTTTTGAGAATTACACAATTTTAAAATTCCTATTTTACCTCCTCAACAATTCATTTTTTTTCTCAGTACGATAATACTAGTTCATGGTTTTGATATTCAGATATTGTTGGTTTTAATTTATAAAGAATGTTTGTTCTTATTTCTATAGAATATTGGTTTTGATTATTGTATAATGAATGTTCTGATTTCTGTATAATATGTGTTGTAATTTTTGAACTATGTCTTTTATAATTTTATTAGTATCATGGTTTGATTTTTATCAAAAAAATGGTATTGATTTTCTCAGAAAACTACTTTATATTTTCTCAGAATCATGGTTAGGATTATTCTTAGAAAACAGGTTCTTATTTTCTTAGAAAACTAGGTATGATTTTCTCTGAATATTTCTTCCATTCTTTCTCAGAAAATTAGTTATTATTTTCTCAAAATCATGGTTAATTTTTTTAGAAATCTTTATCCATTTTTCTCAGAAAAATAGTTATGATTTTCATAGAATCCTACTCTAAATGGGCCGAAGGTCTAATTTGTTTTTCAATTTTCATAATAGATTATTAAGGGTTGAAGGGGTACCCACACATAGACCATAGTCTTTGTAAATGACCTAGCCTAATGTTATTAGAGGAATTAATCAAGATTATAGCTACTAAGAACTGCTCCTCCAATTTGTTCAGAATTTTTGTTCTGATATTGTTCAAAAAACATGTTATTATTTTCACATAAAATTGGTTTTGATTATCTTAGAAAATTATATTCAATTTACCTTAGAAAACTGGTTCTGATTTACTGAGAAAATTGGATCTAATTTTTGGGAAATGTTTGTTCTAATTTTATTAGAAAAAATTTGATACTTTTTTATTATTCTTTTTAGTGATTTTGATTACATCCAACATCACCACCAATTCCTAAAAATAATTTATCATGAATATTTTCATGATTTGTGTGAACTTATTTATCATTAGTGTATCATCTAATATTTTTAAAATGTTTGAAAAGCATTATAACTTTTTACTTCTCAGTCTTCATCAACATCATATTTCAAAAATCTTCATCAATAAAAAGAAAAAATCATTCAGAAATTTATGTCATGTACCACTTTATTCTTCCTAACTTAGTAACATCATTCATCCTGTATAACAAAAACAATCCTTTATAAAGAAAATTGTTGTAAAAAAAACAAAAAAAAACATTTTTAAATCAATTTATCTGCAGGTTAATTAAAAAAATAATAACAACTTGTGTATAACATTATAATTTATTTTTAGAGATATTTTTGAATCCTAATGTAGTCATGAAAATATTACACTCTATAACAATAAAATAAATGAAACATTTTAGAAAACAATTTTGAGTCAAAATCAAACTAAATATATACTGTATGACTAAATTTTTATCATTCCATGTTCAAATTTTATTTTCATCAAAATTAGCTAGCTTCAAATATTTAGTAAATATATTAGTTGACTTTTTTTAGAAATAACATAAATATTTTTGTTTTATTTTTTAATAATTTACTTAATAAAATGATATTTAACATAAATTTTCATAGTCATTGATTATTGTAAGGGATATCTAGATAAAAAAAGGTATTATTTTTTAGGAAATATGAATCTTATCAAAATAAAACAGAAAATCATAATGTTTTATCATAACCCATAATTATTGTTTACAACAAGATACATCAGCTATATTTTCAGATTTAGCCTTCAAAAGGGAAATATTATTTTATTTCATTAAATCCCCAAAAAATTAATATTTTTGATGTAAATGAAACACACATGGAGATATTTACCTATATATATTTCATCCCCCAAAATATAACATAGAATATCATTTCAAATAATAATTACAATAAGTAGGATAATATAAAACAAGATTCAAAGAACAATAAATGAATCTAATAAATGATTTAACAGATTTATTCTGACAATCCTTAGGGTAACATTTAAATCTATCACCCATGAAAACTGAAAACATCAAATCAGGGATAGAATTGGTTAAGTATAATAAGCATCCAATCATTCCTCTATGGGTTTTAACATCATCATATTTTCCATACTTATCTAAATCATACATGAAATTAATACTCAAGGGATAATTTTCATATTTATAATCATCTAAAAAAATATCCAAACTTACTTTTTTTAATATATAGATTGATTTAGAAAAACCTAATTATTTTAAATATTTTATACCTAGGGAAACATTTCAGCTCTCGCATCCTACCAATATCAAAATCAGAAGTTATCAATTTTGAAAAAAACATTACAATGATTTTCAAATAAAGATAAAAAAATATCATCTATATAAATTTTTTAAATCAATACCTCAACCTATATTTTCATACTAAACTATGTTAGATCACCCATTTATATAAAAAAATTATTTTTCAACAAAAAACTACTACTCTTATCTTCCTAATCATGATCATCTTATTTAAAATCATATAAATCCTTAGAACACTTAATAATTTAACTAATATTCTTTTCATATTCAAGACATGTGGGTTTATATAGTTATCCTTCTAAAAAATATAACAATTTTAAAATGTTTTTTTAACATCAATTGGATATAATTTAAAACCTTGAAAATTAGAAAAAAAATATCCTAATTGATTCCAATGTTTAAATGGGTGATATGGATTCCTGATATCCAATAACTTATTCCTAATAATATCATTTCATAACTAGTCATATTATATTTTTAATTATATTTAGAGATTCATTAATATTGTTTCTAAAGATACATTTTTTTCTAACAAAATATGAATTATTTTTGGGAATTATTAAATTCTAATAACATGTCCTAGTAATCTAGATTAATTCATCACACAAATACAAGATCCAATTAGAATCATTTATCGATTCCTCAATATTATAAGTTATACATTAAAAAAAATCATGATAATGAGAAATAATAATAAATGATTTTGTTGTTTGAAAATTTGATTTAACATTACCAATAACAGTAATTATAGGATGATCGTTATGATAATTTCATGTTATTTCCTTAATATGGTCAAATTGAGGACAAATATTCCCCCACTAAGTATATAAATCATTATATTGAGGATCATCTTATTTAAAAATAAAATCTCTAAATTAATCCTCACATTGATCAATATCATCAACTATTTTATTCAAATACTTTAAATCAAAATTTTCATGAATTGAAACTATTATCAATGTTGGTTATTTAATTGTATACTCTTTATGTCATACTATTATTTGAGTAACCTAAGAAAATACCTTCATCAAATTTTTATAAAAAATTTCTTGATGCATCATTATTATTAGGAATATAATTATTAAATCCAAAAACACTGAAATAGATTATTTTATGTTTTCTCTCCTTCAAAAGATCATAAGATGTCATTTCCAACAATGGTATTATCATAATTATATAAAAAATTAATTCATAGATTTTTCATAGAAACATTTTTTAAACTTTATCTTATTTACAATTGTCCTAGATATTTCATAATTTTTTATATTTTACCTTTAGACTACCTCAATATTTTTTAGTTTTCTAAGGGATGATAGATTGTGATATTACCGATTTTTGTTACAAAATTAGACAGATTCCAGAAACTGTAATTGACCATGATGATCACACCTAATTAATTTCATTATTTTTTCTTTTCCATGTTGTACCCATTTATAAATATTGATAATATTTTATAGAATTTAAGGTTTATGTATATTAAAATTAATCTCAGATTACCTTGAAATATAATAATTAATAACAAAATAATATATCATACCACCCAGACTGAATTGTTTTATATGAACAGATAAATCAAAACAAATATGATAAAGTGGTATTATAGTTTATAATTCCATAATTTCATTGAAAATAATATTAATTTTTTTTACTTTTATGAAACAATAAAATATAAATTTTATTCCCATATTATATTTATATAATTATAGACTGGTTTAGTTCATTGATTTAGTGTGTGAAAACATGATATTAACATTTACCAACCTATTATTCTATATATTTGTATCATGATTTATAGAATTCACACATTTTATTTTTTATCAGTTAAATGGTAAAATTTAATTGAATAAATGTTTTATTTTTTATTTAAATAAAATAGAATAGATTTATCAATTAATATAAATAATTTACCATTTTTAAATTTAATAAACATGGAATCATCACATTGTTGTGAAATGCATATAAAATTAATCTTCGATCCTTAACATTTAAAACGAAATAAATATAAATATACATGAAATTACATCGTCAAAACCTTTTTATTTTCCTTTATAACTATCACTCAAAGTGTAATTACCACCACCCCACTTATTGAATGATTTAAAATTTGATTGGTCACTACCCAAGAGTCTAGATCATCTACTATGAATATAAAAAAAATAATTTTTTATTCTCCTAATATTTTTTTCCTATAAAAAGTATAATAAAGATTTAGTACCTAGGATAATTTATGTCCAATTTAATTAACTAATGAATTCATGGGAACCAAAACATGGTTCAAAAATTATTATATTGAAAGTATAAATATAAATATTTTGATATGAAATTTATATTATGTCTAATAAATTTTTCACATATCAATTCAAACTAATTTCCATAATGACCTTTTATTCAAATTATGAAATTTGTAGCAGTATATTTACTTCCATTAGCACTTTTAAAAAATAAAGTAATATTAATATTAGTTAAGTTATTATCATAAGAAATATTAGATCTACAATTTTTCATTTTTTTAAAACTAATCATTTCATAAATGTTTTCTCTACCATAAAAAAATCGATAAATTTGACTTAAGAATTTCAATTTAATTTATCAGTGCTTCATTCTCTTGAATAACATTATCAAAATTTCGATTCTAAACTTCATTAACCATTGACATGAAACCAATATCTCTTTTGATTTTAAATTTTCTAAAATTACATTTCCTATATTTTCTATATTACTTTACATATCTATATGAGTAAAATTTATATATTCATGGATATTTGTTTTTCATGTTTTCATTTTTTTGATAAAAATTATATTATGAATCTTAAGATTATTATATAAATAATATATCTTTTCATATTCATTATAATTTTTATCACCAACTATATTAAATTAATCTTTATTAAGTTTTTCAAAATTAGATTAAGAGGATGAACTATATGTAAAATCACATACTTTATTTGATGAATCTATTAGGTGCAATTTTTCCAACTTCTTCACTTAACTAGATTCATCAATAGTACATTAATTGTCAGTGTAACTGAATTTATCTACCATTTCATTATTTTACTTATTTAATTGCATCTTATTTTTCATTTATATTCATTATATTGGGAATTAATTCTTCATATGTATCCTTTTACAAATCTTATAATAAATTACCAATAATCAACATTAGAAATAAAATTAACTTTTTTATTATCTATGTGATCATCCATTGGATATAATCTTCGAACTCCCCTTAAGATAATTCTCTTTATTTTATATACAAGAATAGAAATATATGTTGTATCATTCCTTTAACTTCTATGTATCATGTAATTAGAAGAGTATATAGATACATTTTATTTAAATTAAATTCCCTTAATTTTTTAACTACTATCTTCCTCAATTTTTTTAAACTAAAAATCATATTTCAATTGTGATCCAATAATATCATCAAGAGTGTACTCCATGAACATATTACATTCATCAGTTGAAACATTTTTTACATGTCACTTCTTATGGATTTCTCTTACTACCCTTTCAAAAACGATAGAATTTTACATATTTTCTACTAAAGAACTCATAATATTTACAATTGTAGAAAATCTATTTGGAAAGTGATTAAGAGTTTCATATTAATCCTTTTAAAATTATTGATATTCAAATCTTAATACTCCCGACATAGTTGTGATAAATTTATCTAATCCAAGATGTGTAAAATAAATAATGTACACTATGTCATCAAAATTTTTTACATGCTTACCCGTCCTCGTTTCCTTCCTTTCCAGTGATTTCTCTTATCCCTAAGGTTCCGGATATATGAAATGGCTCACCTCATTTGTCGCTTTCGTCGATGGAGTTCTTCGAGGTGTCAGATCTTCTAAAGCTGACCTTGGTGGTTTGTTTCAGGAATCATCGACCTTCGGTTGATGACTTGGACCAGTTTATTTCTGGATCTTGGGGTCTTCAGGGCCGAGTGGTGGTAGGGCTTCTCGATAGTCGACACATGATTCTTCGTTTCTCCTCCAAGGATGATCTCATCCTTTCCCGGAGCAGAGCCCTACGATCTGTCAATGGGTGCCTATTCTATCTTATTCTCTGTTCATATGACTTCCATTTGAATCGGGATGTTCCTTCTATACCGGTTTGGTTAAGATTTCCAGGATTACCATTTCCTTTTCAAAACCCTTCTATTCTTTTGATGCATGGTAATTTGGTAGGCCGTTTTTTGTGTGCTGATCGCCGAACTGAAGTCGTTTGTCACCCGATATCACCTTGTATCTATATTGAGGTTGATGTCTCTAGGTCACTAGTGGATTGGGTTTTGATTGCGTTCAGTGAAGACTTTCGATGGAAGAAAAGGGTGGTTTTTGGGTCCTGGACTGATTACTTTTCGTCTTATAATCGGTTGGGGTATCTGGTTGATTCCTATCGTCGGGGACACAAGCGACAAGCTGTCCAAACACCGGATTTTGGGTTTGGGACATCAGTCAGGCCCATTACCCATTCGAGTTCTGTACCTAATGATTCCAATCAATGAAAGGCCATCATAATGAATTCAGTTCCAAAGGTGACAGACATCTTTTCTCATCTGAGACAGGATTTTTCTGATCATAGGCTGAGTATGCAGGGTACGACTAGCACAGGAGGAGGTAAGGTTGGGGATACTTTTAATTCTATGGTTCATGGAGAGGTTTCCTGTAATGTTATTTGGTCTACTAATAAAGAGGTGTGCCAGGAGGTTATAGAAGGATCCCCATATGGTAGCAAGGACCGGACTGTTGGTGCTATACAAGAGCCTTGCGAGGATGGACCTATCAGATGCCTTTAGAATTGTAATGGCGCTAGATCAAGGATGGAAACTGATGGCAGCAGGGGACCGTCCCCGCCCTTATTTGTTGAGGATGTTCTTTCATCTGGTGTGGCAGATAAAATCCATAAGCCTTCTGAGGTTCCATGTACTCAAGGGCTGGATGTGTAGAAACCTTCCCAAGGGGATGGATTATATACTATGAACAAGTCGGTTTCTCTAAAAAGCGTTTCCACCATCGAACTTGGGAACCGGTTTGAAGGACTGTATGATGACTCCGACTCTGAATTTGGGTCCTCTATGTCCAAGGAGACCGCAATTGCAGAAGATTATCTTAGGTTCTCTTCAATGAAAGGTAAGAACATAATCATCGATAGTGATGGGTTTATTCAGCATGTTCGGAAGCCATGAAGACAAAAGGATTATTCTAATTTACCTAGCCCTCCAGTTACAAGGGCATCTCATAAAGGTATCAACCCTCATAACGGGTTGGTTAATGAAGTTGAGGAAAAGATGGAAACCTCCCCTAATGAGGAGGCTATTGTAAACCAGGCATGGGATCCAACTGACTTAGTCCAGGAAAATGATGATAAGGAGGATGTCGAATCAGTGATCAACCAGGAGCTCCTCATGCATTCTATGGAAGAAATTCTTGAAGAGTCTTTTGTGATCAACATCTCAGATGAGGATGCTCACAAAATGTTTGAAAGACCATTAAAAGTTGGTATAAATGACGAGAAATTCTCCTGCATTGATAAACAGAATAGGATCTTGATCCTCGGCTTCAAAGAGGGGAAAACCAGTCTCGAGGAACATGTCAAAACTTGGGGCAAGATGGGTTTTTGCTTTGAGGATCTCATTAAAGACAACCCAGATATAGAGGTTACCTCTATCAAATGGATGTTATTCAAGGTAAAAAACTCTAACTGTTTTAATTTATTTTGGAATGGCATGGCGATTTCTTATGAGGTTTAATCCTTATGTTTCCTGAATGTTGGTTTCCCAATTTTCCGTAAAAGTGCTCTTAAAATAATAATAGTGATTTTTTCATAATAAGTTACTTTAAAATGAAATGGGTTTTAGGTATCTATCCATCATTTAAATGTGTTACTATCATCATAAAATGATCTTTTCTCCATGAAAATAATGTTAGTATGTTTTTTAAAATAGTTTCTATATATATCAAAATTGATATAAATTTCATATACCAATTATTGATCACAATGGGTAGATATAAGTATAGCCATTAGTGGGCGAATTGTTCTTTTAAAATTATATAATTAAATCAATTATATATTATCATATTTATTAATTTTGTAGTATAAAACTAAAACAATATGTTTCAATATAATTTTTATAGTAGTTCATAGTTAAATGATCATATTATACATTTCACCCATCTTTGGAATTGAGGAGGATTATACACACTATATCAACTATAATGGAATATTACAATGAATTTTTTCAACTATGAGTCACAAAAAATTGGAAATCCTTTTCCCCCACAGATTCCTAAACCCCAAACTAGCTGTTTTTACCAAGATGCATAATTAGAAAAGTTACTATATTTTTTCCACCTAAAAGCACATCCTAATGAGTAAATGTTTTTGGGGAGTCACAACCTAATGTTTTTTGTTTGATTGGGTATTATAACCTATTACAATTATGGACATATAATATAATATGAATAAGTAAATCCACTAAATCAAATGAAATATTCATTGTGTGAGTGATGAGGTAGCAAGGACATCTTCTGTAGAAACAGATCAATCAATTGTAGTAAATCATAGAGTAGTGGTTGAATACCAAGGTATGACACACTTATAATGTTAAATAGTTTCATTAACCATTTCTAAAAATCTAGATCTATAAAAATACTTATATAAGGTTCTTTTATACAAATTAGATTCACATAATTAATCCCATTACATTTTATCTTTCCCAATGTCTCTTGTAATATCATCTTTGAATTTCCATGAAATCAAATACCCAAATGGGTTACATAAATAATATGTAATATTATAATAATGTTTCCCAATGATAACATGTTATAATAATTAATATAGTACAATAAAATAATTATAATCAACATTAAGATCCATCAGAAAACTCATATAATGTTAAAAAATGATTCCAAATCTAAACACATTTAATTAGGAACTTACTTTTTTCCCAAAAACTAGTGTAAAGCTTCAATACTTGTGATAATAGTTTAATTATATATAAAAATATTCCTAATATAATTAATTCATAAAATATAATTAAAAAGTATTTATAGAACAAATAAATCAAGATGAACTTGTGAAACAAACATGCAATAATTTAAAATATAAACTAATTAAAAAAACTGAGCATGTTTTGAGAATAAAAAAAATTATCTGACCATAGATAGGTAATAATGTATGGAAAATATTTTTCAAAATTAATTCTTGTGATTATTTCCTTTAAGTTCACATGATTACTTTATTTTTTTCATATAGAAACATTAGTTTTGTTTATGTGGTCGCTATATATTTTGGAATGTGGTCACTTCATTTTTTTAATATGATCGCTAAATTATTGTTAATGTGATCACGTAATTTTTGTTCATGAATTCATTTCATTTTTTTTCATGCGGAAAATTTATTTTTGTTGATTCATTTACTTACTTTTTTTAACATGGTCACTTAATAATTGTTCATGCATTCTCTTTATTTATGTTCATGTGGTCACTTCATTTCTACTAAATCAATCACTTTCAATAATTTTTCATGTTTTCTATCATAGGAACATCATTGAAGGTTACTTCCAACCAATTTGAAATATTTAATCAAGGTCACATTACTCAGGTTCACTTACTAACATCATTAAATATTCACTAGCATTTACTACGGTCATGTTTACATACAATATATATAAAAACTCATATAAGAAAACGGTTACATTGTATGAGGAATTAAAATGATTTTAATTATAAAATATATAATAATTTGGTTTTAGAATCCTATTAAACACATATACCTCTATAAATACCTTCGAATGTGTTCCCATTCTCTTAAGAATATCTACCCATGTTTTTAGATGTGACCTGTTATGGAAGGAGATTCCCTCCTCCTCTTGTAAATTCAAGAACATTCTATTTACTATGAATTTTATTTATAACCTTTCTTGTTAAATAGTGTTTTTAAACATCAATTTTTCTTTCCTTATGGATTCCATGAAATTTTAGGCAACCGTTAACTCATATTAATCTCCTATATGACTCCTAATCTATATATATTCTACTATAAAAACTTTACTGTGATTTTATAGATGAAAAATCATTGTTGGGAATTCCCCTAATATTTTACACTAAAAATAATTCACTAATATGTACCGACACTATAATAATTTTTTAATTACATTTAAATGACCCAAACTTATTATTAGTGGGGATGAAAGTGATAAAATGTATTCTTATGTTATATGGTATATGAGGAACACTTAGGAATGTACATGATATTACAGTTATGTGAGGTTATATAATCTTATAGCCCTCCAATTCATATAATAATGTTTTGATATCATTAAATACAATATAGGGTCAATAGTGCTTTTCATAATAACAATATGTTATGATGTATTAGTGGATAGCCTTAACATATTATTATAATTTCTTGATTTATGTTAGTGTTTCATTGTTATGTTTCTCTGATTTTATCACCTTATATCATGTTTCAATGTTCTTATTTACTATTCTCACCCATTTTATTTAACCTTGATATTTTTATTTACTAAAATCTATTACATTCATCATGTTATTCAAAGATCATTCCTTTATAGGGTTTTATAGATCACCACTTCCTTATGTACATCCTAAGACAATCCATTGTAGTATTAGAAGATCAATGGAATATAAGGGAATGTTTTATCGTTTTTAAATAATTTTGTTAGGGACAAAATTCATGTTTTTTTGTTTTCTATTTGATTACCCATACATCAGAACTCCAAATATTTTGGGATTTTATTTTGTTTATCTTTATATGATAAATAAAAATTTAAGATGTATTAAATATATTTGTTGTTATAGTTGAAATTAGAGTATGTTATAGTTATTTTGGGAGATTACGATTTGAAAACCACAGTAACATTTTTCATTATAAGACTAAACATAGGAAAGCATCCCTAAATTTTGGGAAATTTTATTTTAGTTTGTTTCTTATAAAAAATTCATATCGAGACATAATAAGTGAATATGCATCGAGCTCCATTGTACCTTGGGGTAATAACTCTGAGGAGCTTCTGGTTTATTAACTAGATCATCACCAAGTGCCTGATAAAGAGTTTTTAATTCACACCTGAATTTAAAATCTTAGTGAATATTTATTTTAAAATTCACTACCAATTTTTTATAAAAAATGAGTGGAAAATTTCCTATTGATTTTTTTTATTATAAAATGGGCCATAGATAACATAGATTGAAAAATAAAAATTCAAAGGTAAAGGAATGCATGTCATTTATGCGTTATCCCTTATGTCTTAATAGTTTCACTTTATATTTTTAATGGTTTAAAAATTCACATCCCTAATCTTATTTTGAACTAATTACATGATTAGAACCAAAATCAAAATGAAAATGGTAAACATGTTATCCAATAATGTACTAGAAATATTCAATGTCATTATTGTTCTAAAAATTATTTCATATTGCTCTATTTTAGTAGGACTATTCAAACACCACCTAAAAATATAAATGTTGATATGTCAATAAAGAAGGAAAATGGTGATATTATTACATCCTAATTATATAACTCAACCATTCTCCTTATTTTGTGCTGAATTTTATAGAATAATTTGTGATACCCGCTTTACTAAAATTCAATATTATCCTAGGTATGGATTGTATTTCGTTATATAGAGCCAATAAAAATTTTGGAGAGAAGGAAATAACCCTTTGAATCAGGAATTGGACATTGATTATATACATTACACGGACGATGATGGATATACCTCGAAATAATCATCTCAATCATATGTATTATTATATTATGAGTAAGTGTATCTACATTAAATAAATAAAGTTATGGGAAATATCATCCTTGATGACATTCCAATTGTGAGGGAATAAAGTGATGTGTTGGAAAAAAATTTCTTTGTTTTCTTATTAAAATAGAGATTGAGTTCCTAATCAATCTTACACCCCGGGAAAGTAAAATTCAGGGGGTGCATGTTATCACCAGCAAAGGGATTTTTGTGGATCTATAAAAATTAAAGGCAATTAAAGGATATACAATACCAAAATATACAATTGATATATGTATTTTATTTATAATATATGGGTTTTATTATCGATCTATGATAAGCATATCATTAATTGATATCCAACTAACATATGTAATTTAGATGGGAGTGACATTTTTTATACTGATGAATGTGAAGAGTGGTTTAAATAGTCAAATAAGATCTTAATAACTACACATGCAGTCTCATTACCCCCAGTGGGGAATGATTTATGACTGATATCAATATATACAAGTGGTATTAAGATGTTTAGTTTTACCAGATGAAAATTTCATACCACATTCAACCATTATAATAAAGATTCATGAGTAGGACTACCCATACCATGCTCAATAATTGTCAATGTCATGTTCACATTAGCGATTAGGTGGAATTATCTTTATAGGGAAAAGTATGGAATATATACAGATAAAAAAATACTCATGCACATAATCAAACAAAATTATCTCAGTTTGTGCCAGTGAATGTAGTTGTAGCTAATGAAGTATTATGATTGTTCAGTCCACTACATCCTCCCAAGAAAAAAAGTGGCAGATGCCTTAAGTATAGATATTCATAAAACCCTATCCATGATAAGTATTTAATGGGATCCACTCTTCATGGGAATTAAAAGGATGGAAATTAGTATAATAAAATGACCATCACCCAACCTTTATAAAATAACTACTTAATAATCAATTCATTAGATGATCAATTATTTCCAAATAGATAATACGGATATTCAAAATAAGGAAGCGGATATTTTTTTGTCCAATTTTGATATAGATGGAGTTATATGTTTTGGAACCTAGATATGTATTCAATCAAAAATAAAACTGATAATGGTTCTTATGGATGATTTGAATACATTATTCTTATACGTTCATCAGTGATAAACTAATATTTATAGAGATTTTATGTAAAACACATGGTGTGACAACATGAACAGGGTGAATTTAGAATTTTTATCATGATTTTTGGTATGCAAACAATTCATGTCTAAAAATATAAGTATAATGGTATGATGCAACCATGTCCCATATTATTATGTATATAAGAAAACATAACTTATATTTCATTGTTGGACTCCTCAAGACATCTAATAGAAATAACACCTTCTTGGTGGTAGTAAATTTCTATATAATTCCATCCACTTCAACAATATTAGGGATGATTTATCTCTTTACCATGTCATCATGATATACAAAGGGGAAGTTGTATGATTTCAGGGAGATCCACTCTCGATTCTACCTTATTAATATATGAGGACTACCTCATGGTTCTATAGAAGCCTTTAGGTTGAATTTTATTCAGAGATTAGTTTGAGAATATCAACTCACCCACAAAAGAATTATCAATCAGAAATAACAATTAAAAATCTATATGATATGTTGAGCTCTTATTAATTGGATTTCAAAAGGGTTGGGTATCCCCACCTTATATTCGTGTATTTCTAATGTAAAAATTAATTACATTAAAACATTCAAATGAAACTTTATGAGGCTTTGTATGGGAAGTGGTGTCATACTACAACATGATGGGATTGTTTTGGAGAATAGAATCATACGTGACCTTATCTAATCTAATAGGTGGAAAACATTTCAATCCATTCAACATCTTATTAAATCCTACCAAATTTAAAAATAAATATTTTTATATAATCATTGATAATACCAAGAGTTTAAGGTCAGAGACAAGGTGTTCCATTATATATCAACTTAGAGGAAATACTTGATTCATGGGAGGAATAGAAATACATTCACTATATACATCTACTGCTTTGAGATCCTTGATCACATCAGAGTGGTGGAATATCGACTAGCACTCCCAAAAAACCTATCATAAGTGCATGATGAGATCAACGTATCCCTATTAAAAAATAACATACTATATTACTTATAAATAATAAATAAACATTTTTAACCCTTAGACAATTATCATTTATATTTGGAACATCTAGTGAAGATATTAGATCGTAGAGAAAAATTTAAATGAACCCCAATAACTCAGATGGTCAAACTATTATGGTGGAACGAAGAGTTTGAGGAAGAAAAATATGAACCATAAAAGGCAATAAAACAAAATATCCTTATATGTTTTAGTGCATCATTGGAAATTTAGAGTGGTAGATTTTTGAATTGGGGAATAATATATTGAGTTGACCTTTATAAAATAAATTACCTTTTGAATGAATACATTTATTATTATGTAATGTAGTTATAGAAAAAACTTGTGCTACATTGGTTATTTTTGGACTATTATAAAAATAGTTTGTCATATTTAAAAGACCACTACTAATCATAACATTTGATAAAATAGTTATTTTCCTGCGATCATTAATATTTTTATATATTAGATATTTTGATATAGTATAGTTATCATAGATGGAAGAGTTCATAGCCTTGAAAAATGATTCATACCCTATGAATCTCAATTATAATATCATACGTTGGAGATATTGTCATTGAGATCATCCCCTAACCTATCCCAAGCTAAAATTAAACTACTAGAACACAAAAAAATTATCATGGTAGAATTATTGGATTAATGATATTAAGGAAAAACCATATTCACAAAAAACACAAATAATGATTCATCATCACACACATTAACATGGTGGAATACCCTTTTGTAATAAAGGGTTTTGTATGTAGAATATAGTAGTATATATTTTTATGTTTTATTTTTAATCATATAATGAATATTGTTATTATTTTTCAGTATTATATTATATATAAAATTATATACTAGTTGATGAACATTTGTTTTCAAATAGACCAAACCAAAATTGTATTTTTGGAAAAAATACAATTATAAAAGTTTATTTTATAGATTAATGAATTTTTAAATTAATTATAATCACATATAATAATATTATTAAATAATATATATTTATTTAAAAATAATAATAATATTTAATTAAGTCAAAATTAATCCTTATAGGTGTCAAAAAATTTGATATTATCGTAAAAAAAATACTATTTTGAAGTAAATAAATATTTTTATAAATGTGTAAATTCTAATATATAAGTAATTATTTAGATAAAATAAATGTTATTTTTGAAATTAGAAATCTAAAATTACAATTTTTTTTTTTAAAAAATTCTCAGATATATTCAATGTGTTATGTACAATTTAAGATGCTATAAATATATAATCTCTATTATGATGACATAATGGCCAAAATGTGATATAATAAATTTTATAAAAGGAATACAAGAAAAAATTTATATGTAATAATTAAATAATTTTTTTTTAAATTTTTTTACCAATTTTATAAACCATTAAGGAAAACTACATAACTCATATTTTATTTTATGGTTTTAAATTAATTTTTTTATCAACATGACTCAGTTCCACATCATCACGTGTATTATATTTACATTCTAAGATATTATTGTTATATGGTTTTAAAAACTACTTATACTTGTAAGAAAACATGTGAAAAAAACTAATGTAAGGTTTTTGGATTTGAATATTTTTTAATATAGATTCCAAAACTAATGTTTACAAATTAATAAATAATTCTCTACTATTTTGATATATATACCATCTCAACCACAAAATCCTCCTAAATCATAACACATTGAACATAATGTCCTCTACTTATACATATATAAATCCCTCCCAATGTTTTAAAATTCTCCAATTATTTTCAAATCGTGCTATTAGAAGCTCCCACTCATGGTAAGACATTCTATCATCCTCTTTAATCGAAAACATGTTTTTTAATTTTCATTTAATTTCCTATTTTTCAGGATGTAATGTGTTTTTAAAAATAATTTTTTTCTAATTATGATTTACATTTATTTTTTGGCCACCTTTATCTATCATTAAACCCTTCCATGATTCATTATTTAAATCTATTATACTACTGAAATATTCCTGTGATTTTTTATTCCAATCATATCTATAGAGAATTCTCATCACCATTTCAACTAAATGGTATTAACATAGATATAATTATCCTTAGTTTGCACGGGGGAAACTTTATATTACCAAAAATCCTTTGTCACAAGGCTAAAATTGAAAAAATGACTTATCATGTTGTATGATCTATTTTTAACACTTATATTTGGACATGATATGAATGGTTTGGGTGGGAGAAGTATTATCTCTCTCTCTAATACATTGGTTATTGATTTTATATCATGAGATACCATGTATACTTCCAAGGAGGATACCCTAGGCACAAAATTTTATGATTTCACAGTGGTTATCCTTGACCTATTCTTATGTTTTAATGGTTTATATTTTGTCCACATTCCTATGTTTCATTGATTTGATTACCATATATCATGTTTTAAAGTTAATGTTTATGATTATAACCCATTTTGTAACCTTAATACACCAATTTTCTAATATGTACGAATTCTATCAAGTTATTCTTTGATTATTCCCTTGCTAGGATTTATAGCTTACCCCATCCTTATGTATATCCCTAGGGTATCTCATGTAGTATTATAAGATTTATGGAATATTGGGGAGTGTTTTGGTATTTTTAAATAATTTTTTTATCATGTTTCATGATATTTTGCGATTTATAGAACAATCCAAATGCACAAGTCCTATTAATCAACTGGGATTGAACAAAGTGTATATTTTAGTAATAAATCATGAATTAAGTTGTATTAATGGTGTGGGTTATCATAATTATTTTATCATATTACTATTTGTCATAATTATTTGTTTCTCTATACTATTTTTGGGTTATGGAAATCCTTCGGTAGATATGTTGGAAATCATGCTTTGATAATTTCACTATTTTTGAAATTTATGTGTAATTGTTGGCCCCAAGATAGGACCATTCATTGGTTGGAGGATTTTTCCTCTATGTAAGACCAGTTAGGGTAAAACGAAGTCTTTTGGATGTTGATATACATTATATTCTACTTGGATAGATTTTCATTCTATATTTTCGAAGATTGTATCCAGGGATCCTTTGTGTTCTGATGTGGTTTTTCATTACCCCATGATAGTTTATTATTATTATTTCAGGTTCACATCATATCATTTTTTTATACTTATTATAAAATTTTATATCATATTTTATATCTCCCTAATATTTTCAGTAATTATATAATAATGATATTTATAAAATCTAATTGTGTCCATTCCTTCCATTATAATGAAAAATGAATAATTTTAAAATTTTATTGTATGTTTGGATATAAAACGTCATCTTTGATCTCATAACTTATTTTTATAAAATTTATTTTCTTTTTAAATATTTAATAAATCTCATGGAATGTTTATGATTAAATGTGAAAGGTATATCAATGTTTAGATATTTTTCTCAAATATAAAACTAGGAATATGTAGTGTAATGTTTTAGTTGTTTTTATTACATAAAATTATACATATCCGTTAAAAATTTTAAGTATGTTTTAGGCCCAATTATGAATCTTATGTCACCATGAAATAATTGTTTTACATGATGGATTCTCATTACATTTTATCTAAAACGAGATTTTTAATGTAATAGATATCATGGAAAATATTTACTTGTAAATGTTGATAATGATGTGTGTGAATGATAACTATTGAAAATAATTTTATTACACCTCACATATATTACAGGTTCTTCATAGATATAGTAATAAATCCTTGGATTTTGGTCCAGGTCTGTTTTAGGTGGAATGTGATGATCATTCACTTGAATCATGGATATGAGTGTTGGGATTTATCTCTATATTATTATTGGTTGTGTTTTTTCATCTTATATTTCATTATAATTTGGAACTAAATTTATTATATTCATGTTATTGTCTTCTGATCTTGTGATACTCGATTTATAAAAGATCAAAATTAGGGTTGTTGTAATGTTTTTTGGTTTTACTATTTGTTTGATGGGTTATGATTTTATTTTTCTTCCCTATATGGTTTTATTAAATTTTAAAATTATATATCTTATATTTTTGTATCTATAAAATATATAGTGTACATTCCAAAAATCCATGTGAGGGTTGCTTCTTAATTATTTATTTCTCCAGTGAAACCATTCCAATAGGTGTTTTATTTGAATATAAATAATTAGTTCCAAGACTAATATGACAATGAAAACACCTTGATCCTTAATGTATTCTATCAAAGATAATTGAGTAGGTTTTCCTAGGTATATTCATGAAAAAACAACCTCGTGTGAAGAAGAACACTAGTAATGGTGATAACAAGGAAATGTCTTAATTATCTATGATAAGTAAAAGAAACAATGGATTTAAGGGAAGGATTCTTTAAATACAATATTCTCGTTCCCAAAAATATTTATAATTATACTCCAAATTGGGGGATCAATTAGTTTTTCATAATTTTAATCTTTTATATAAAAATTACATATGTACTAATTAGATGTAATGGATATTCATCAAGATTTATTTTTTCACTCAGATAGTATGCAATGAATGGAATTAAATCACAAAAAAAATAATTTACAAGGTTCATCCATCAAAATATATTAAAATATTAATATTGTTCATGTTATTATCCATTACATAAATTATATAACCTTTTTAATGAAGTAAGTAATTATTTTAATGGGAATGTAACATCATTAACCCATAATAATTGTTTTCCCACTAATAATACAGAATCTATCCTATTTAAAATGCTAGTTTTAAATGAAAAAGACATTCAATAGGTATATAGATTTACTTTTATGAAATTAGATATTATTATGGTTTTTCATTGACAATTACAGTATCATCAAAAATGAATTTTATATTCCTTTATCAATGAATCTTATTAATATATTCATCACCCTTTTTCTTTAAAGTATAGTTTTTATAAAGTGATCTGTCTTCAATTTTTAATCTCTATGTCTTAATTTTCCCTATAGACACTTCTAATTAATTTTAGTGAATTCTTAAAACATAATAACATTATAATCAATAAATTAGACTACCACAAGCATATTATCTTTCAATAACTTACGATATATGGAATAAAATTTTATTCTACATGTTTTATCAATAAATATATGACTAATTTAACTTATTAAATATAATAATTTCGGTTATTCAAACCTAGAGTGTTATAGTTTTAATTTTTATAAATAATTTTATTATATTTCTAAAATTATCATTAATATTGATTACAATATGTTTAAAAAATATATCCACTAATATTACAGAATCATTTTTATTTTTTTAATATAATAATTTTTAATTATTTACAATTATTATATAATATACCAAACATGATAAATAAATATTTATTTATTTTCATCATACAATTTTTGTTGATTCATCTTAAAAATAGTCATATCCAAATATTTTGGGGCCATATATTCCTGGAAATATTTTTCATAATGTCCATTATTAAATAATAAAGACAAAAAAATTATATTACGAAAATTTACAGGAAATTATTCAAACTAAAAAAATTATTTTATAAACGTTCATAAATTTAATAATTTTTTTTAATCAATTGAATCGTGCTTCAAAAAAATATATAATAATTTTCTAGATCATATTTTCATGTTGGAATAATCAAATGTACTTTATATGTGACTTTTAAAGGATATATGTTCAGTAAAAATTATTTAAAATTGTCTGGAAATCTATAAAGATTATTAGTGACATATAAAAATATTAATTAATTCAATAAAATAGTAGGAACACTATATAATTAAAATACAAACAATAATCATTCAAAAAAATCACTTAAATTTATTTTTAGATTGATTATTCTAATGTAATTAACCAACTATTCTTTACTAATCCAAATTTCTTTTTTTTATAAATATAAAATACCTTACTATAACAACTAATGTTTTCTAAAATTTTCATGAACTATTTAATAAGTATAATAAATCATCTTCCAAAAGTGATTTTATAGAAAATCAACAAAATTAAGGTAATAGAGTGACTATTTTGAGCTTGAATGTTGAATGTTTCTGTACATCATGATACCACAATAAAATAATTACATAATCATATAAATTTGAATTCAATAACCTTAAAATAATAATAATCAATTCTATCTTAGATCAATTTCATAACATTCAAACCTCAATTAGAAATCATTCATATTTAAAAAATGTTCTCTAAAGTTATTTTTATCAGCGTTGAAGTGGGATTTTTTCTACTTCATTATAATATGTATAAAATCCCTAAAAATTCCACCGTATATTCATAGCTTCATGAAAAATAATAAAAAATGTTTTATGTATCACTTTATACAAATTTTTTTAGATTGGTGTATTAACAAATGTTATGTTAATGTTTATGATGATTAACAATCAATAAATTTAGTTTATACATTAATTTTCTAAACCATATAATGTTCTTAAATATTATCATCCATTTCATTACTCTTTAAACAACCACTAATAAAATCATTTAAAAATTTATATATAGATAAAAACACAAATACACACCTTATTTTTGAAATATATATTATGGTCCGTGTAGAAAACAACACTAAACATATATTATTATTTATGTGAAATAATGATTTGTTATTAACATCTAAAAAAGTCCAGAAATCATAAATGGATTATTATATAGATATTTCTTAAATAAAATAAAAAACTATAATTTTTTTTTAAAAATTCAATCTTCACATAACACAATAATTGGTTATTTAATATCATAATTGGTATTTGTATTCCATTACAAAAATATTTAAAAATTTACAACTCCCCTATTAATATAATTTATATAAATAACTCAAAATTTATCAACAAGAGTTATATATCCCCTATTAAATTTCAATTTAATACTCTTTATTTAATTATTGGACAATTTAGTTTTAAATATTTTATTATTTTATCTTTTATTGAAAACAAATATCCCAAAGAATATAGTGGGAATTGATAATTATCTCCATACATTAGTTATTGAGTGGGGGAGGCTGAACATTCATCCATAGACTCAATTAGTGACTTATATAATCGAAAAAATAAAAAATAAAAATATATTTAATTTATCCTCTCAATTAATTAAACTCAAGATACATTATACAACATACAACATTTTCACTTATTAATTAATATTTAATATCAATGTGATTTGAACATGATTTTTTATCATGTTTCATAGAAAGATTTATTGTAATTTAGTAAGAAAAAAATTTAAAATAGTATATTATTTTTACCTTTAGGCATTTATTTTTTTCCATTATCTAAATCTTTTTGTGTAGGCTTGGGTTGTTCCCATATACACATCCACTATTGCGGTTATTGTTATAGAATATTTTTCATGTAATGAAAATATACATATTTTATTTTAAGTATGAATTTTCAATCTGAATTTATCATTCAATTATCCAAAATTCATACCCAATCAATTTCAATCTACCAAAGTGGACTACTGTAATCTTCTATTCTATATAATAACCAATAATCAATAGTTCCTTTGAGATATATGATAATTTTTAGCATCCTTGATATATGATTCCTTTGGACTGCATTTAAAATCTTTTTCGAGTAATTACAAAAAAATATATCATGTTTTATTTGTCATAATATATAATAGGATGACAATTATCAATATTAATTAATTTTGATTTCGAAATAATTATCCTCATTCTTTATCAATTTCACACCAACATTTATGAGTGTCAATATTTATTTTGATGTTTTAATTCCAAATTTCATCAATAATTATATGGAATAATTCACCAAAAATTACGAAATATAACTCTTCTAATTATTTATATTAAATAAAACAAAAATATTTTATTTTTCCCCGAAAAATATTTTTAATGATTTTTTTGAATTTAATATCATTAATGTCATTTAAATCTATGAAAAATATATAAAAATTATAAGCAATCATAATTAAATAATATTTCATGACCATATACTCAAAAATATTTACCACCATAATTAAATCCTTTAAATTATTATATTATGCATATATATCATTCCTATAATACCATGCACGTAGTATTTATATAATCTACAGAGATAATTTTATAGTTTTCACACTTGGTTTCCATTTTTTTCAGGAGTAAAACAATCAGTTTTCTCAATATAATCATTTTCCGGTAGGTCTCAACTTTATAATGTATAATTTAATTTGATTGTAAAAACATTATATTTTATTTGGATATAATGGATAATTATTTTTAATATCTTTCAACCTTTAATCATGATAAATGTTTGATTCAAAATAAATTTCTACAATATGGGAATTTCATGTACAAACAATGCTGTGTTTTTTTCTAAAAACAACTTATTTTTCATTGAATATATATCTAAATACTCCCTGGTTCTAATAATATATTTTTATTTTTTACCATAAAATTTATTTGATGTTTTACTTTTATCAATTTTATCAAACTATTCCTTCATATAATTCAACCCAGATTTTTTTCCGGATTTCCTCATCAATAGAAAGTGGTTTTCTTTTAGAAATAATTTATATTTGTTCATTTAATATCAACATTCATCTATTTCCAACTTCATGTTTTTCTACTTCCAATAAAAATATCAAATTTCACATTAATTTTCAATTTATTATACTTTTATTTATAACCTTCAATATTATGTTCTATATATTAACATAGTAATATCCAAATTATTCTCACTAGTGTATTTGTATTCTTCCAATTATTTGTCTTTTACTTTTATAGATTTTTTATTTTCATTATTTTTTAACTTCTCACATTTTTCATCCTATAATTTTTTCACCATGGTTTACTAATTTATTTTTATAACATAACAACCCACTATTTATATAACATTATTTTTAAAGTCAAAAATTTACTCATCCATTTAATACATAACCCAGGAAAATTCTATATATGAATTGTCAAAAAAATACAAAAAAATTATTTTTTTAACAAAATAAACATATATTTATAAATACTATGAAATAACTCACTAAATGCTTCTTATTGTATAAATAATTAACCTTTTATTAACCAAAAATTAATATTAATTGGTATAATCTTAGAAAAGGAAATTTTAAATCAAGCTTGAACCATTCTTCTTATATTAAAATAATACTGAACTCTTCCTCATTTTGATTCATTTTTTGGAAGTGTATATAAAGTATTGTATTCATATTTTACATCATGATTTACTAAATAATACATAGAAGTATTTTATGTGAATTTTAGTATAATATTTTACTTAAATTTAAGATGGTTAATGAAAGGTCTTTTTGAACACCTCTTATGAAAAATATAGATTTATTTATAACTTCTAATATGAATCTAATAAACATCTCATTTGAAATCATTCTCAGATAAAAAACAAATAAGATAAAATATTTTTCAACTATGGAATATTGATGTATCATAGGTCTATATCAATTAGACTAAATTAATTTTCTTTTCCTTTTTTTATTGAATTTGAATTATTTTATAGTTTTCTTTGAGTAATTTCAATTTATGGAATGCCTCACAGAAAAATTATTATTCAACATTAAATATTGTAGATGTCTCAGAGGTACATTCTCTTTTATTTCAATCATACTTCATGGGAAAAGGTATCCATGTTTTCTATTTTTATCTTATTCACCTCTATTACATAGGCGTAGAATGGATTTTTAGAATTTTACTTTATTATTAAATATTATTTTTAATGACATTTTGTGAAAAATATTTCATCTACTATGACCTTTATAAACAAATAATATTTATAATAAATTACCTCATTCATATTGTTAAACATATACACAACACTGAAAAAATTATATATCATCCCATCATGAAATAAAGTCCCTTTCGATTTATATATTTTTTCATTTATTCCCACTATTCCAACTCACAAAAATTTAAATATTTTTTCACTAACAAAATTCACTGATACACCACATTGATTTCAATATTTTTAAGATTTTTTTGCTTCTAATCACATGATAATAACAACCCCTATCCATAACCCATGGCTTATTTTTTTCTAGCCTTAAAAAATTTTATATTATAATAATTTCCAATTATTTTTATTCTTATTTGTGGTTTTATAACATCAAAATATTGATTTAACATCAAAGAGAGTTTAGTTTAACACTAATATTATAATGTAAACCTTGTTCAATTATAATACATGATCTATTAAGATAATTTAACATATTTTTGGTATAAAAAATAAATATTCTATGATTGAATTGTTTTTTATTTTATTTGGATGGATCTCATTAACTTATAGCATTATTTCTATATTTTATATAATATGTAATTCTATAAATTATTATATTTTTTGACTATATATTCCACACAAAAAAATTAAAATTATTTATTTTAATCTCTAGAACATTTGGTTCATTTAAATAGTCTATCTTTTCATTGAAAATTTTATAATTTTTATAGGGGTAGTAAGAGTAACTTTTTTCACACAGATGGGTGATATGAAATTAGATATCAAATTTAAATTATCTCTTTCTTTAAAAAGTGGGTAATCGATATTTCCATTCCACATATATTTTGAAAGAATCCAACCTAAAATCTGTAAAGTTATAAAAATTTATTTTAGAATTTCATGAAATTAGATTCTGACTTATATCTCATTTTTTTATTCTAATGAATCCATTCCTATAATAAATACAAGATCATTATTTGAAATATAATGATGTCTATAAATGTTCAAAAACTATAATATCTTGATTATTGTTTATATTTTCTCAATAGACACATATTTATAATTATTACAAAATAATATATCATTTTATTTCTTAAAATGAATAATTAAATCATCTTTCTTGTATGTGTGGAATGTCGCCTTTATGAAGCGATGTAACTCTATTTTCATCACCACACCACATGGATGATATATATATATATATATATATATATATATTCAAAGTAATAATATGTTATTTGTGGTATTTTACTTATTTCTTAATGATAAATTATTACTTACCTCCTTTAAATAATAATCACTAAAAAATGGAAATGTCACTCGAGTACATATGAAATGTCGTCTCCATGATCGTAACATACTTCATTTATCAAAACCATCATTAATGATTGGTATTAAAATTAAAATATTTTATAATTATTTCATGAATATTATTCTAGATATGATGAAACTATATAATATTTATATGAACTGGAAATTTCATGACAAAGAACTAGTGAGAAAACAAGGCCATTAATACCTAAAAAAATGAAAATAATGAAAGACTATTAACGAACAGATGATGAGATGTTGAAAAATGATAAAATATGGTGTTATAAATAAAAATATGGTTCTACGATAAGTTAATAACATTTTTAAACCATATATAAAATATGTTAAATAATTTACATCCAAAAAAGTGTGAGTTAGCAGAATTCACCAAAATTTTCTTTCATTGAGGAATATTGTAACGTCATGCACCAAATTTATTTTATATGGTGCATGAACTACCCATTTTAAATGTTATTTCACAATTAATATATAATTCAATTTATATAATGTTTATATTTGAATTATTTGATCCAATGGGATTTGAATTGAAAATTACAAAGTAGTAAATGTTATCGTATATTCTCACTTTCCTTGGTGATTGTTAACATTACCATGAAAAAATAATTTAATCTGATTTTTTCTATATTTTCCATTACATTTATATTAAATGTAATTATTATTTTATGATGGATATTATTATTTCTTAAACCATATACCATTTTTTACTTCTGGTTTTTACTATGAATGTTATTTGATCAACTGGGGAAATATATAAAAATTAGTATCTATTACACAATAAAAATATTTTATGATAAGAAAAATTATTCGTGAAATAAATCAATCATCTTATATATGATTAAAGTTTTGGAAATTAATAAATAGGTTGATCTCATTTATAGATTACCCCACGATACATGAATATGTCTAATGAGATAACATAGTTTCCCAAGAAGATGAGTTGTACTTAGTAGTTTTAAATCAGTTGGTTAAACCAAATGTGTTCGTAACCATTAGTTTTAAAACACCATCTAAACGGTATTGATCATATAGGTTTTATTTCCATGTGAAATGGTAAAAAATAATTTAAAATTTCCATCTTTGATAATTTAGTAATTATCATTATCCATGGATTTTCATAATGATATTAACTTTTTATGTACTTCATTCTTAGTTTATTGATTAAATGACATGTGTTTATAGTTATTTACCTTTAAATTTTGATTATTTATTATCGTATCATGATAGTGAATTTATTTAAATGGTATGTGTGTTGTGATTTTTATCCCAACAAGTTTATTTTCAATATTTATTTAGGATATATTGCATTTTAAATAACCCTTACTAAGACTTTGAGCTCACCCTTATTTTCTTTATTTACCTGGAATCCATGATCTTTCAAATGAATGAATTATAAGGATATTCCAGAGGAAATAATGATCTTCTCTAAAAAAATTATGTTATAATTTGTGTATTAAAATGTAATATTAGAATCAAGTATGTATGTTTTTTACTAAGACTATTAAATTATTTGACCCTCTGGGATGTGATTCATTTCAGATTATTTCAATGAACAAAATAAGTCACCATCTTCAAGAAACAAGGGACGGGGATGGTACAATTTGTTTAAGATGAGGTTTAGTATAAACTATATGAATGTGATTTAGGAAAACATATATTATTTATCATATCCCTTTGAATGACTTTGAGGATAAGTATCAAGGTACATCATAATGTTTTGGTAACATAGAGATTAAGTGGTTTTTCATTGTAATAAATCCATGTATTGATACTACAAGTGGTTGTGGTTCTGGAATTGATGTCCTAGGAGTAATAACATAAAAAATATTCAATTGTCCTCAACGAGATCAACACCTGGTGCATTACAATATTCCTTATTGTGCACCTTCTTTACACTCTAGGATTCTATAATTTAAATATTCTTTATTAACCATTATGAAGGATTTGAATAGATTATGTCAATGAATGAAATATGTTTATCCTAGGGTTCCTAATATAAAAAATAAGAATTTAAAATGGAGTGGGAAAATTTTATGTTTGGAAACTAATGGAATAATGTAAAAAAATACCAAGGAACAAATATGAGCATGATTGAATAAAAAAACTCATTCTAGGGATCCATTTATATTTTATTATCTTAAATTTGGAGGATATGGTCATTATCTAAATCAATTACTTATTATAATGTTTATCCCTTATAATAATGAAGAAATAATTTTAAAATAAATTTGATGAACTATTTATATCTTAGGACATAAGAATTAAATTGTAAAAGTATATTACCAATCTTATTTTGGTTATAAATATCATGAAAGATCTATACATTGTGTTAAATTATAGAATCATAGGATTCTTTATTAAATTAAGAGTTATGCATTATATCATCAGATTTTAATTTTAATATTTACCATAAGGTAAATGTATTCAACGACCATTTTTGGGTTTCTGTGATAGGTATCTACTAAGATTACAGATATGTTTGGAGAAATTTATGGCAATACAACCCATTGGTTGAAAATGTAAATTGTCATTTAAATAAGAACTACTTTAAATTTCATGGAATCATAATTAAAGTTATTGGTAACCTTTAATGTTTACATTATGTATTATCTTTTAGTAATCATGGATCATCAAAATTTGGTAACACTATAATAATTGTTATAATATTATTTTACAAAGAGGATATCCCACATGTTGGGTGACAACAGATCGTGATCGGCAAGGACGTGGGGTTGAAACCCACAATAAAAGGATCATTAGAGTTTAATGCATACCACTAGAATTTGTGATATCTTGTTTAATATATCATTACATAAACTATTCTAGAAATAAATTTTAATGATTAACAAATAGTGTTATTTTGAATTATTAAATAATAATGTATTATATTTGATAACTAATTTTAACCATTATAGTTTTTGAAAATATTTAGAGATAAATTGAAATATTTTCACTCATTTATGTATCCTATAATCTGTTAAAACATAATGTTATTTATTCATGAAAAAGATAATTATTTTATTTTCAATTCTTCGAGTAAGTGATGAATTAGAAATTTATCACGGTACAACCAAATGATGAAATTTTACTAAGAAAAAATAAACATATCAAGTATGTATATTTTATTAAATTATTATATATAATTATAATTCTTAAATTTTAGGAAAAGTAACTTGAAATAATTTATTATCCGTTTACATTCATATTCTATGAATCAAATTTTATTTTAATTCATCTAATATTTGTGGTTTTGAGGACATTAACTTTTATTAATCATTCACATTTTTATGATCAATGACCATAATAACTCTTTATAATTATTTAACATTTTTAATATATCCATATCTTTTCTTTATAACAATGATCTCTTATGTAGAAACCTCATTATTTGTTATTATATATGACCATTTTACTTACCATTCTCTTTTATGAATAGGTTGTTTTCTCAACCATTTCACGATATGGGATTTTCTGCAATGGTATTTCCAAATGTCAAACTGTTGATTTCCGAGATCAAGTTTAAATTCTGAGGATGTTTTTATTTACTATGGGGAGAATTTAAGACATAAAATTATAAAATAATAACATTATATTTGATAGCATATGCGACATGAAACATTGAGCATAAATAACCCATAAAATATATTTCATTAAATTTAATCTCTTTGATAGCTTGAAAAACACAAAAACCCAAGTCGTTGTTAATATTAATAGAGTGTACATAGTAATTAAAATGGATTGTATAAATAGTAGTTAATAAATTATGGAATTTATTTTTATATTTTTATTATGAATTAAATAAGAATAATTTAGAAGGAAAAATGCTTTCAGAAAAAATGTATTATTCTAAAATCCGGTTAAGTCAATTTTCACGAATATAATTTAAAATTAATTTATACCACTATAATTGAATTTAATTAAAATAATGAAATAAATTTGTTAAAAAATATTATCAAAGTTATCTTGTGGTGAATATTTGGTATCTTTCTGAATTATTTCATTTTTCGATGAATATTGAAAAATACAGAATATTAATTGAAAACAACCTTTTCACTTAAAATATTTATAATGACAAATTATATTTACAATTTATTATAGAATAAAATATTTAAAAAATATATATATATATATATATATATTAATATAATTTATTATACTTGAAATATTTTTATATATAATTTTGATATAAAAACATTATAATATTTTGATCCTTTTCTCGTTGAAACCCATCATTTTCGTCATGTGTGTAAGAAGAATTTGATATTTAAAATTTTCCAATTAAATGAATAGAATTTGAAAAAATGGATGAAATATATTTAATAATAATAATAATAATATATTATATAATAAGTTTAAATTATTTTTTTAACAAAATGAATAGAGATATAGTATGAATTAACTATCATGGTTAAAGTTAAAAATGGATTTAGCTTGTGATTAAACTTAAACGATAAAGGATAAAATGACAAAAAAAATGTATACAGTATATTTTATTTGCATATTTCAAAAATTTAATATCTATGGATCATGAATATTTCATTATAGAAATATTTAGGAAGAGAAAAATGTGTTTACACCATTTTATTGTCAAATCATACAAGGCTACCACACACATAACAAATAAAAGGCCACCTCTCTCATATATTATTCACAACTTCAAAATATATTTTTTTTCTAACAAATAATATATTAGCTTCTCAAATTCCATTCCCTATTCTTAGAGTATATATTTTTTGGTATAAATCTATCATAGAAAGGCATTCGACGAAAACGTAAGGAGGTTTCCCAATGAAATAGTAGTGTTATTTAACGAGAATTTTTTTTTTCATATTACTCCATAAATTATTATTACACCATGATTATATAAAAAATTCATTATATTCTATAATCATAAAATTTTTTATATTAATTTCGTGACATACATATATCATCACTTCGAGAAAATGGGTTACAAAATCATCATTCGTGAGTACAGAGGACCACCTCCCTATGAACCGATGTCATACATTTATCCAAAAACTCCTCTCACTATTTTGTATAATGACAGATTTATTGTGTATATATATATGATATTTATAAAATAAATATAAAACTTCATTAATTATATCATATCTAAATTTTTACTTCCCATTACATAGGGGATATGATAATGCTGCTAGATTGTATAGCGGACTATGGCCTCACGATGCGATGTGAGTTTTCTATAACTAATTATATAAAAAGAATTAAATAATGATAAACATGATAAATATATGTTATATACATGAAATTAAAATTATATTAATAACCAATTTATCATTATTAAAATTTAATATATAATTTAAATTCTTACAACGAAAAATGATATCATCATTTGTGTATGCGATGACTACCAGCTTCATAAAGCGATGTGGATCTATTTTTATAACCACAAAACATGCATGATATATATATATATATGTATATTTAAATAAATAATCTTTTATGATATAATGATACTTTTTAAATGTAAAATATTACATACCTCTTTTCCATAATGATCGTTGAAAAATGGAAATGTTTTTGAAGAAAACATACTACCGATAGTCTATATGAATGTCACATACATCATTTAAAAAAATATATTTCATGATTTTTATAAAAATTATTATTGTTGATAATTATTTCATAAAAAAAATTCATTATATTATGAAAATATAAAATGTTAATAACAACTAGAATATTCTTGAAAAATCATGAATGATGAAACAAGGAAATTAACACCTAAAAATGAATATATTAAATGAATATATAAGAATGGGTGAAAAGATGTCCTAAAAGGATAATATATGTTATTATAAGTTATAAAATAGTTCTGGTATAATTTAGTAAATTTTTTAATACTATTATACAATATGATAAATCATGTTTATCCAAAAAGAATCATGTAGTATGGGTCCTCATTCAATTTAAATGTATTGTGGATTATTTTAATGTAATGCACCTAATTTTCAATAAATTGTGTATATATTTTTCATTTGACATGTGATATAATTATTCAATCACAATTCAATGTATTTAAATTTTAAATTTGAACCATTTTATCCTAGGTGATTTTACTTGAAAATTACATTGTGGTAAAATTTATTGTAAAATCTAACTTCATTTTTTCATTGTTAAATATCTCTTGAAACTATCAATTTATTATAACCATTTTTATTAGGAATTAAATTTATATTAGATATATATATTCTTTTATAATGAATATTATTATTTCTTCAACCTTATAAAATTTTTACATATGGTTATCACATTGAATATTATATTATTAACATGGGGAATATAGATCAATCTCTAGTATTTACTCAAACTAGATTTTTTTTGATAAGGAACAATGTTCATGAAATAAATAGATCATTATATATATGAGGAATTATTTTAGATGTAAACATGTGTGAGTACTAGTTAAAGATAGCCCCTTGAGGCATTAATGCATCTTATAAGGCAAATCATTTGCCTAAACCCGATGATTTTGTACCCAATAGTTTTAAATCAGTTTTCCAAATGATATGTGTTTTACCCAATAGTTTTAAAACATCATTCCAAATGTATTAATGTTAAAGGTATCATATACATAAGAGATGAATTCTAATAATTAATAATTTTCTTAAATATGAATTATGTTATTATTATTATCCATGATATTTTTATAAATTTATTATATGTAGATTCATTTCATTCTCATTTTATTGATTAAATAGAATAAATTCTCTGTTATTTACCTTTCCATATATAATATTTTTTTATCTTTTCATGATTATAATTTTACATAAATGTCTATTTTGTTTAGTTATTTACCTTTCAATGTCGATTATGAAAATTTATTCATGATATTTTACACATCACATAATACTTAATGATCAATAGACCTCATCCTTATTCGGTTTCCTTTCCTAAGGATCCATGATGTGTGATATGAATGCAGTAAAATGATATTATATAGGGAATAATTATATTCTCTAAAATCATTTGTTTTGATTTCTGTTTTCATTTATAATATGTGAATTCTGTATGTATCTAGCATAATAAGACTATTAATCTATTCTATCCTTTGAGATGTTTTTCATTGTATCTTATTCCAATGAAATAAAGTAGACACAAACTTCGGGCTACTATGGTGGGGAACAATACAATTAAATAATTCAAATAAAAATAAATTCATAAATATTTATAAACAAAATGTATGATAATTATATTATTTAGAATTCAAATAATCACTAGACAAAATATTTTAAAGTTATGTATGTTTTGGGACATAAAAATCATGAGAGGAAATATTGTAATCCACTCAACTAAGAGTTCAACTATCAAACTCATCAAAAAAGTAAATAGACTATAAATACACCATCTGATAATAATTGTTACCCAATCTGAAAAAATCATCTTCGATATGAATAATACTGAATTCTACCATCCGATATATTCAAACCCCATCTAATAAAAACACAGGTTTATACACTAAACAATTATTGGGGAAAAAGAGAAAAAATATTTATTTGAAACTCATAATAAATCTAAAATGATGAAGGAAATATTATACCTAAGCAAAATAAAAACAATCCATAATATGTAAACAACACCCATTAATCCACACACTCTATGAAATAATCACTATTTTATAATTATAAAAATGTTTACTTTAATGACTAGCTCCTCAAAACATAATAATTACTAATGGAATCAGGGATCTAGGACTCACACAACACTAAAACTACAAGGGGAAATGATATTTCACACCAATATAAAAATAATTATGAAAATGGGAAGGTAGATTATACTTCCATGGAATTTTTTTTACCATGCCCATTTTTTTAAAAGAAGATCAATGTTAAAAAAATTGAACAGAACCATCTAGAAATTTTTGTTGATTATGACCCTATAATCATTATCTCATCATTTTTGTAATTGAATTAATACATTGAAACTATAAATACCCTTTATAATAATAATGAACACTGAGCCACAGCTATGGTCCATCAAATGACTGAAATAAATTAGGGTTACTTTGGGAAGGCGAAATAGTTGAAAATAATTAATGGTCATAATAAGGGCAAAATATAAAAATATAAAAAAAGATAAGGTAATTATACCACAATTATAGTACAAACATCACTAGAATAACCTCGCTCAAAGATATTTGGAACCTGAAAATATATTGGAAACATTGAAAAGTAATCATCTAAGGTAACTCAAACAATCATAACCATTGATTAACCAAGATTAGCTAAAAGAAAGAACCATCACCATCACTAAGTAATTAATATGATAAATTTTATATATAATTTGATGATATAGAAAATAAAAATTGGTGCTAAACTAAATCACAAAATTGTGGTCGAACAGTTATTCATCGGTAAGAATAAAGAAAATTTTCACCACACCATATTTGTAGTAGTCATATTCAATATATTGAAGGTTAATCAATAAGACATGCCAATTTATTTTTTAAAGAAATAAATTTAATTCCAATATCCATAATAAAAAATAAAAACTATATAGAAAAAAATGTATTAATAATTTATAGTAATGGATTAAAAACTATTGAAGTAGTCATCATATGGATTAGTCTATAGTTATAGTTTAAAAAAATAATGACTTCAAAAGACAAATAATTACAGATAAAAAACTATAAATATTTGTATTGATAAAATACAAATAGTCATAGTTATCAAAACTACGACTATAAGAAAAAAATAACATTTTATGATCAATCATAAGTATATATATCTTATAGTCATGGTTATTGATACTATAATTGTAGATTAATTTTTTAAAAAAATAGTATAATATCCCATTAATCTTTCTAAATATGAAAACAAAAACCAATATCAACTAAACCCAAATATAATTTACACTATAAATTAATATATATTTGGTTAATTATATGAATATTATATAAAATATTTTATAATATAAAGAGACACAAAAATAGACCACAAAACTAATAGTAATAAAAAATGGTTATTCAGAAAGTCAATATTCCAAAATCACCACTCAAAGAAAAAACCTTCAACCCCCACCCATATTCATATTCAGTCATATTAAGATTAATTTAAGTTTAAAATAAAAATTTCAAATAATAATGCATCTGAAACCAACATATCCCCTCAAATTTTAGGAAAACAACTAAAAATTTACACTTTTAAGTAATATTACATAGTCTAAACAGATCCTAACATAAATGATTCATCAAAAATTAGAAACCAATATCATAATCCAATAATCATTCAATAGATTTAAATCACTAACACGAAATTTTTCATAAAACAAAAAAAAAATACAAAGGGAAATATTATATTAGAATAATGATATTTCAAATCCATCAAACTATGAAGCTTACTTTTGGAAATACCCACTCCCCTAAATAATACCTTACCCATTTTACTCATTATATATAAATTATAAAATAACTTATAAAAAATATTGCCAATAATTTAGGTGTTTTTATGTCTAATTATACCTTTGGATAATAATTTATTTTAACTACAATAGTAAAATAGAAAAAATTAGAGAAACATTGAACTAATATCATTAAAAAATGTATATTCAATATTTAAACATGATAAATTCTTAATTCACCATAAATCCCCTCAAAATATTACCGAATATAAATATTAATGAATAATAAATATGGATCAGTAATGAATTAAATGTTTTCAATCTAGATTAAGCATAAATAAACCAATCCTGACGAATTTATTTCAAAAAATTTAAAAAATTCCAATAAATAAATACTTTATTGTCTAAATACATCATAACATCAATGATTCACCATAAATAATATAAACCATTATAACAACTAAAAAATATAATAATGGAAATCACTATATAATTATTGTTAATAAAAATATGAAAATAAAAAATAAAAATACAACTCTAAAATAATGATATTTCAAACCAACCTAACTATTAAAGAATCCATTGGTAAATAAACAATCCAAATAAAGGGACATATAATTTATGAACCTTATAAATAAATGATAAAAGTTCTGGTTAGTAATCACACTAATTAGTTGTGGGATTCTATTGAGATCTGATGGTTGTTTGAAATCATATTGAGCTTAACTATAATACAAAAAAAACATAAAAATCATAACGGAATACAACTAATAAAAATAACCACAAAAATTTAATAATACATTATTATAAAATCATAATTTACAACCAAAATCCTTCAAAATAGTATTAAATATTTATATTTAGGATTATTACATATGGTTTTTTAATAAATTAAAATTTTTCTACCAATATAAAACATAAACCATCATATCCCCACATATGTAAGGAAAACGATTCAATATATATAGTTTCAATTAATTTTAGTCATTCAAAACACATACCATCATTAATTATTCAATATAAATATCCGAATCCAATATTAATATTTAATATTATTTTCATGGATTGATATTATCAGAAAACAATTTTTCATAAAATAGAATACTTTAAAATTGAAACTAAAATGTCAGAATATTGAGATTTCAAAAACCATTAAACCATGAAAAATATTTCATAAATACTCATTCACATATATTGAGATTTACACCCATAATATACACCACATGAATTATTTATATATAAAAATATATGTTCATAAAAGCATTTTTCATCCTTATAATGACATCAATAATTAACGGAAATTATACTGTCACCTTTTTCTATAAATCCATCCCAATGAACCCTTTCATATATCCATTTAATATTCTAATAAGCAAAAAAATCAATGATATAGTATATTTAACAAAAATTATATTTTAAATTTATTTTCAAATTTATCTAATTTACCAACATACTAGATTATTGTAATGGGAGATGGTGTTTTCATGAGTTATTTATTTCTAATTTTATTAAACTACTATTATTAAAAAATATTATTCATCATTTAGGTTCATGGTATTACAAACCAAAGGTAGACACACAACCAAGGAACACTGGTGGGTGAAGCCTCATACCACCCTATTGGATTTACAGATCACCCATAAGGGAAATAATAATTTTCAAATGGCCAATAGGCCTAATGGTATAAAGCCTATATAGATGTTGTCCCAATGTCCAAAAATGAAATTTCAATATTCTTTATGGAAAATCCAATAATTTACACTCTATCACTCTTTCTTTTCCCATTATATTTTATGTTGATGCCACTACACCCCATAGCCCTATTGTCCCAACAAGAACCCAAGACATATATTATGATTTTGAATTTGAGTTATAAAATCATTATTTAAAATTTATATATAGTAACATATTAAAACCCAAAATATTTCGTCTATTATTATTAAAAATACATTGGTTCTCAAAGGATATTCTTATAATATTGATAAAATTTTACATAAATAAAATAATATATTGTTTAAATTTAAATATAAAACAGTAATTATAATAAAATTATTGTTTAAAAAACATATTATTCCTTTAATAGATAGAATAATCATTCATTCAGGTACTCATTGATTAGTAATTACTACATGATGATCGAAAAATTATTTTCAAATTAAATAATGATATATAATTATTAGAAAATAATACAATAATCATTTAAGTGTAATAAAATTTATATTAGTATGTGATAATTTCAAATACAACTCATAAGAAGTTATTATATACCAGATTTAGTTTGTGCATGATTATAATAAATATGGATCCTATATATTTGATCTTTTATAAAACTAAAAAATGTGAATTAATCTTAAGAGAACTTCATATATGATATAATTTATTTAATTTTGAATTTAAAATGAACCCTTAATGCAATATTATTTTTGAAAACATTTTACCAATTAAATGATGTTCATTATTATGAATATAGTGTGTGGTCAACTCCCTTACCACCACCACCATCATTTTCATCTTCTCCCTCAATTTGTACAACACCAAAATTTACATATATGAAATCTTGAACACTACTTCCACCACTACCATCATTGAAATCATCAAAATCACTAGTAAATTGCTTAGTTGATGTATTTAAATCATCAAGTCCAAATTTAATCTACATAGAGGCCAATCAATGAACTATGATGATATATCTATATGAAATATAGATCTTATTAACTATAATCTAGTCATCATGTACTAAAATGTAATCTCAACTCATTTCCTTTTTAAAATAAAAAACTATTTTTAATGAATTTTTGTGGATAAACCACTAGTGCTTGGTGAATCCCATTAAATTCTAGAAATATTATTATTTTTAATAATTAAATGAACCCTTCATGGTATTCAATAATTCAAGACCTAACTAAAATTATCATTATGATCTAAATGTATCTCTCCCACTCTATGAATAGCTGCAAAAAACTAGTGAAATTAGTCTCAGAATAAAAAATTATTGAATTTTTTGTTTGTTGATTTTATTGGAAATCAAAATATTCTTATAATATTTTACCTACTACAAGATTGACAGGATTGTCATTCAAAATATTTCGGTTGGAGAAAAATTAATTTAAATATATTGTTATAACCACAACATTCAATACTTTTCAATGAATAATATTTCAATAATATTATAGAAAATATTAGTGTTATATATCAATTCAACAAACCAAATTAATACTTAACTGATTCTATTCATGGTCGGGAATAAAAATGCAATGAGAATGAAAAGTTTCCATTTCACTTATTGTTTTTTATTCTAAAACCGTAATTCAATAATTTAAATACAAATTAAATAAATAATTTTTTAAAAATAATTAGTATATGTTATAATTGGGAACTAATGTATATTTAAAAATTTAATACATGACTAGACCAGTACAAAATCATCGTATAATTCTAATTAATAGGAAGGTCACTAAACCCTGAATGCTAACATCAGGGCTTCCTACTCTCTCTACATAGACATAATATAAGTCATATTTCTAGGAAATTTTCAGAACAAGTACAAAAATAATGTGATCCTCCCTCACATTATCGCTATTAAAAAATTTAAATGTAACTTCATAAATTGGAAAAAATAATTTATATGAATAAATTTAAAATTTTCATATAATATATATATATATATATGTGTGTGTGTGTGTGTAATTATGTCTCCTTCCACACAATATAATAAACTATGATATCCACTTTATGCCATAGAATTCGTTTTATAGTTATGATTACATTGTATCAAACATGAGTTCCAATGGAACATTGAGATTCAATACTATTCTTCAAAATCATTTTTGAACATTATTATAGTCAAACCTGATTTAATGACATGGAAATTTTTGATAATGACTAAAAAATATATTCAGTTTTTGATCTAGTGTGATATCCAAGGTAGAAATTGAATGTTTATACCATAAAGAACCCTCAAATAAATTAGTTGGTTTTCCAATGGATTCTAGGGCAGGATTATATCCTCAATGATGAATAAATATGGAATTGTGGGTTTAATTAATCCCTAATAAAAAATAATAAGTATAAAAAATACTTCAAATATTCTTAGTTGTTTTTTTAATAAATTTAGTATATCTTCTATATAGAGAATCATATAACAAACAACACTACAGTTGGTTTGAAAAGAAATATTTTAGCCTAGGAGAATTATATTTTGTTTTCTCATTATGCCTTTAGGGTTGGGTCATCATAATTGAATAATTAAAAAATTATTTAGAATTGTTTTGGTTATTTTTTTTGTTTGAAAAGAAATATTATTTTTTATATTTATTTCAATATTATAGAGATTCTTATGGGTTTTTCATTTTTCATTTTCGTGTTCCCCAAAGAAAAGGTGGGGTAGACAGATAACATTATGATTTAATATTGGAGTAGATCAAATAATATTACCATTGTGCACAACAATAAATAACATTCCCTTGATTTTTTAAATTTTTTGAAGTGTTGGTCAATACACCTCATGGTAATAATGTTTTATTTCATGTTCCTTTAATATATATGAATCATAATTTATTTCAGAATAAATATATAATATTCATGATATGTGTGAGTTGATTTTGATATTATAATTTCCTTTGAAAATTAACATTTCATAATGGAAATATTAGTTTTTAAATTCATTCCTACATGATATGGTATTTTTGGGAGATATTTATTAAGTCCTAAATTTGTTATTAATTGTGAGAATATTTAAGTGGTATGGTGATGAATGGTAGAATCATAAGTATTCACTTTTGGTTATTGAATTGGTTATCTTTTTGGGTTCTCACATTTCCCTTAAAAGTGTTTGAAAATAAAAGAGTTACTTTGGAGATGATAGGGTTAGCCAAAGATGTTGACCAGGGGATGTTATGATGTGTGGTGAGAGATGATTTAAACCTAGAAATTTGGGAAAAGGATTTGGCATGGCTCTTAGTGATGATGGAATAGAATGATGTGGTTAATGTGTGTGATAGTAATAGTAGGTTAGGGATGATTATTATAGGAGTATGGATTTAGGAAGAGAGAAGTTTGTGGTTAGGTGGTATGGTGGTCGCTTGGGGTAACCATATCATGGTTGGGTTAGTGGAATCGTTATTTCAATGGAATTAAAATAAAAAATGGTTGATTTTATGATCCCCCTCCCCACTCTGATATAGTATAAATTAAACAAAAGTTATTAAAATTAAAAAATAAAATTATAAAATAGGATTGATAAATATGGTGACCAGGGGTAGGCCACATGAAACCCACCCCTAGCCATCCCCTCATATTTGATTAGAATTATTATGGAAATTATAAAGCTTGGCCTAAAAACATTTTATCTAATAATAATGTATATATGTTATAGATGTGTTTATAAATATAGGTGTGAGTATAAACCCTTACCATTAAATCCACTAGGTGGATACATGCTATTGGTATATAAAGGACCACATAAAACTCATTTCCCTAATGGAACTCTTATATCACCCATATTTCACCTTATTTTCATCTTTCTATGTGTGTATCAAATGAATGTACAAGTTTATGGACCCTTTAATACATTATATCCAATGTAGCAGAATCGCCCAGGGTACATTTCTTGCTTTGGTCCTCATAAAATCCCTGACAATCGTTGAATCAAATTCAACCCTTAAGTAATTCCATGAAATCATAAAACACATTTGATGGTATAGATCATCACCTTGTGATATACCTAGTTTGAAAATAAATTTTCAAAATAGTGAAAGAATCATCCTTTGAAAAAGACTGAGTGTGTGTGAAACACCCCTCTATAAAATGAGAGACTTGGTGAACTAGAGGTTGGACCACCAACATTCACCTTAATCAAGAATGGAATTGGTTGAATCCATTAGATGTATTTTATCAAATGTGAGTTATTAGTCTACACAAACATACCAAACATTAGAATATTTGATAGATCAAAAATATCACTATTTATTGTACATGTTTTTGTTTTTTAGGATGATTGGACTTCTCTTTGGATTGCAGCAATGACTGTATTCAAGGAGGTTGGTTGGTTATCAAACCATATCACATTCCTAAAAATATAAATGGAAATAGTGGTTCTATCATTATGAGCCAATAATATGTTTTGAAAACTATTCACTAAGATCATTTCCATTGATCAATATCATTTAATCAATGATGTTATTATCTTTTTGTATGTTAATATTGAAGGGGCCCTATTAATATTCACATTGATTCCATGAAAATATTTATTAAATAAATATTTTTTGTATAATTTAAGAATATTTGAAATAGAGGAAAACATCTAAGATAATGTGAATTCTAGATTTCTGGCTCTGATCATCAAGAGGTAGGTGATTTCTCCCTAACATACATAATAGGTGAAACTAATAAGGGGTGATAAATTGACTTTTATAAATGGTAAGTTATATGGCTAAATTTTGAGTATTGAACACACACCATTATATAAATATCAGAAATATCAGAAATATCCAAATACCCTTTCATATTTGGTGTCTTGATAACATGGTCATTACAAATATATAAATATATTTGTATCCTCAGATGATTTCTATAGGCTGTATTCTTGAAATTTCTTATACAGTTTGACTTGTATGAGTAATAGTAATATAATAACAATGTTGTGGAATTTTAATGGTCTCATTAATAGTCTTATATAGTCAAATTGTTTTCAATTAGTCATGATCATGAAATATAGAAACAATCCATCTTGAACAATCTATCATCTTATAATAGTAGGAATTTAGTGATTGTTATAATATTGAAGGAAAATAAAAAGGGTACCTATTTTTTCATATTGGGAAAATAATTTCTATTTATAAATTCTAATAAATCATCACTGGATGTGTCTAGTTTCTATATAAAATTATTAATAATTTATTTATTTAATTTTATAAGATATTTCATGCCAAGACCACCTATATTAAATTTCTTCATGCAATCATTCCACGAAATAGTGGTAAGTTTATTTAAATGAACACTCCAAATTTATATGAGTTTCATGGTAATGTTATGACATTTCATAATATGGATAAAAGTATATATAAACATTTATAATTCATATATTAATATATATGTCATCATGAAATTAATTATAAATATTCTCCCCTCTTGAGACATAATTTTTCAATAGCATCAGAACATTTTATGTATATTCATGAATCATATATTTCTCACTTATATTCTATTAATATTCACTTAAAGAAAGGTAACATCTAAATAGTTTAATGGATGAGATTACCACTTCATTCTTAGTTCCCTGTTAATTTGTTTCTCATATGTTAAGACCCCCTCCATAAAAACAATTGATGTTTTACTCCATCTGATTAGTATTCCATTAGCTTCATAATGTTGTTTTTAGAAAAATGGATTTATTTTCGTTTTCAATCATTAATTATGCCTACCTAAAAGTAATAATTTCATAATTATAGATTATATGTGAGAGTTCATGTTGTTTATTCTATCATTTATTCATTTGTATCGTACAACATGTGAAAAATCGATAATAAATTTACTTAAATAGTCTTCAACAATAGTGAAAAGGACACATGATAAGGGGTATAATTACACAACCCATAAATAGTATCTAGATAACCCTTTTGTGTAATTTTTGTGACATGAACAGATAGTCTGGAACTCTTGAGAATGAAATTAATAAATGTTATAAAGTTATTTGAATAGTTGTAATTCTTAAAGACAACCATGTTGATAAATATAATGGTATGAAATTATTTATATTTTTAAATATTTACCATGATGTTGGCATATTTTTTTATCTCCATTAAGATTTTTATATACTATGATGCTATGAAGTGTTGGTTTTCAAAAAACATTCCCCGAACAAACCGAAATAGGTTTAGTGTAATGAAATCGCTAATGGTTTTCCATGCCCTAAATCCTAGATTCTATAATGATATTATGAATGGTATTATAAAGGGATACCAGCCTGAAGTATTTAATGTCAACTACATTATCCTGGTTGGATTTTAATAAAATTAGTTGACATTTTATCATAATATGTGATACATAAGTCCAAGTCATATCACAATGCATAGGTTCATTCATTTAAATCCTCTTGAATATTCTATGAGGAAATTTTTTTTCATTATAGTTTATGTTTTAATTAAATTAATATATATTCATGAGTTTTTATTCATTTAGAGCACAATTATTTTATCATCTTGTCTATCTAAATTTGTTTCTGATGTGGGATTGGAAAACTATAGAAATTAACTTTGTTGTACCATCAATGAGATATGTACAAGATTAACATTATGTTTAGGGGTTTTTTACCTCCCATTACTATATTGTGTGCTACTCAAAATGAGTATGTTCTTTCTCCCACCATCATTGAACTATTATCACCTATTTTTCGTAAATAGGGTGGGAGAATTTTGAAGGGTTTCATTATACCCTTCATCTGATATATTTTACTTTTTTGATAAGTTGGTTCCCTAATATAGTTCTCTATGAGGTTATTTTAATCTATTCAAATACTTGATGTTTATGGTTGTTGAGGTTACTTTGTACCCACCCAACATCTATACGTGTTGGGGTATTTTTTACCTCTGGGATCCATTGTCTGTGGCGTTGGATTTATTTTTTAAAATATTAGGATATGAACTTTTATTATTTGGTGTATATAACTCCCTGGAGATTGATTGTCCTTTTATTTTCTAGTGGGGTTATGAGTGATTAATAAACTGAGTATATTATATAATTTGAGACTTATGATTCCTTAGTTACCATTTGTTTCCCTTGAATATTTATATCGTTGAGATGACTAAATTAGACTATCTGTACATTTGGTACTCTAAGTTCTCCAAGTCTATTATGGGGTATACAAATCATAGATTATGGTTGGGGTGAAGGAGGACCCTTAATGATCTCATAATTATATTTTTTGAGCATTTCAATATTATTAATGACTTCCTTTAGATATTATCTTATAATGGAGTCAAATATGGCTATTATTTGTCTTATTTTAATTTATCCTCTTATTTTGAAAGATTATAGATGACATGATGTTGATGGATTTCCTATATTATTTCTTTATATCACTTATCATACCAGACTTTTTATCCTACATGTTAATCTATGTTCACTTTGTGTCATTCATAGAGTCCTATAGTGTATGTAAATACATCCCCTTTAATGGGATCTATGACCAAATTAATTAAGTTCATTATGTTTTTACACAATTCAGATATGATCTCAGTGGATGTGGAGAAAGTGCGTCTTGTTCATAGCTGATTATTTGTGGAGACTATTGTGGAAATAGTGATTGTAGTGCGTAGTTGTTCTAAGATGTGATGAAATAGTGAAAAAATCATGTTTGGATCCATATTTCAATGAATTCCTACCCATTGTAGTTGGTATATTGATTCCTATTTTGTATTTTTGTATTATATTTCTTCACATATTTTTTATGTATTATGACATGCCTTACATTTCTATATGATATAATTTTTCATTTTCATTTTATATTATTTGGTTTGTTTTATTTATACATACTATATTACTATATCTTTTTTTAAGAGTCATGTAATATATATATGAATTAATCCAATCCCTACCACTATGTTTTATATACCTACTCATTTCTATATACCATCCGCTTGACTATTAGAGGGGATCTTGGTGGTTTTAATAGCCTTTCATCAGCCTAGGTGGGGACCTGGTAGGTGAGGTCATGTCAGGATAGTATTAATGTGGGTTATCCAAGGGACTGATAATAGAGATATGTGTCCCTGTGATCATATTTTAGAACATATAAGGTGGAAATACCTTATGGATGTTGAATTTAATTTACATACAAAATAATGTTGGATGGGTGTGGAGGTTGGAAAACTCCTTTGCGAGGACACTGATTATATGTTTACTAACATGATAACATGGGGAATTAGTAATAGGTTATAGTTTATTATGTCTACGTGTAATATATAGGTTAGTGAATTCTAAGTTTCACAGCATGATATCCAAATTTATTATATTTTAACATTTAATTATGATGGATATTTCCCTCATGAAAATTATTTTACTTAACATGTATGATTTAATTTCTATCAATGATGAGAGAAATAATACTAATCATTGTTGTGTGAGATTCATGGGTGGTATTAATTCAAAATCCCCATGGGAATTATGTGGATTACATAGTGTGGAGTTGGTAAATCCACTAAAAACTAGGTTCTCACTAGGGTGTTAGGTTGGTAATCAACATTGAAATTATAAAATACTAGGGTGCAAGTTCCCATTTATAAATTTTTTTATTATAGAAATACCCCACACATATATAGGGGACTTATACCTCCCTCTCATATATAATAATTTCTCCAGTTGATTACTATGTACCACCCTCTTCAAAAATGTTATATTCGAAAAGGCATGAGTTCTATCTCATATGTTTTGTGCCATACCCATTAAATGTGTTCTATTTGATGAGGTGTGTATTATGCTCCATTTTTTATGATACACCCAATTTTTAGAAACACCATCATTTATTATGTGCTAACAGACATGCTATGCGTTTACCTATATCATTGTAGGGGGTTGAGGCATCTTTTATAAGACTGGTATGAGAGTCATTTTTTCATGTTACCTAAGTCAGTGACTATTTTTTTCTCGTAGTAAATTATTTAGTTTTGGTAAGGGTGACGTTCTGCAATGATTTGGATAAAACTACCAATAATATAGTATATTTCAGAGAGTTTGATGACAAGAGGAAAATTAGATTACAAAAAGAGCCAAATCATTGAGTTTTGGGAGGTCGTATGGGTAGTAATACTTTTATTTATGTTTGGTGGGGACTTATTTATTAGAATATAATTCATGGATTGTGTTAACTTTGTTGAATAATGATCCCTTATAAGATAATTCTTTCTCAAAATCTTGATGATATTAATCTACAATGTATATTGTATTTGTGTTTGTACAATATTGTGATATCTGATGGTGTTTTACCCAACAAATGGTGGAATGACCATGTCTAATTTGATATTGAGGAAAAAATCACTTGAGTTGATTCTGTAGGCATGTTTCATTGTGGAATTATTAAATATAAATGGTTCTATTAGAGTGGATGTCAAATAGTTTATCCTTATGTGGTTATGTCTTCACAAAACACTGCGTAAGCTAGAATCCCCGATAAGTTCAATGGATGAGTGTCAAAAATTCATGAAAAATTTAATCCCTGACAATAATATCATTTTATTTATTCACTATAAGTTAGCCATAGTGGTGATTTGAAAGGATGATTCCACAGGGGGTTGTATTGAGATCATATTCATCTCTGTTAAAGTTATGGTTTCATACCATGAAGCTTATTAGTGGAATAAAAATTGTATGTGGGTAGTTTTAGATGGAAAATATATTAATCTACTCTCAAGGAATCCACCCATGATAACTTCTTGTCAGGTGAAGAGTGTGGATAGTACAAATGATCATAATATGCACATGGTTCATATTTATGGTCAATAATCAACATGTTTAGTTTTTATTATGGTTTTTTTCTTTCCTTAATCAACACACACACTAGGTTTCATGGAGAGGAGTTTTTATGGTTGTCTTTGATGTTCTAGAGTTGGAGATTCAGGTGAACCCTTTATCAAACCCCTTTTAGCTATTGAGATTCTAGATATTGTGAACATATATCACTCAATACTTATGATTAATATAGTTTTTATATAGTTTAGATATATTTGTTATGTAATATTAATTCTTTCAATATTATATATATAATAGTACCCACCTCGGTATAGATTGGGTACTACTATTGGAATTTTTTGGTGTAGCATGTTTATGTAATGATGTGAGATTCAAACCTCATAGTTAGTTGAATACAATCATGTGTGTTTTGTGAGGAACACCTTGTAATTATCTCCAGCAACCCATCATTTGGAATTAATTTATGTTGATTCTATGATCCTGGAATAGATTTCATTTACTCTAAATGTGGGAGAATCAGTGGATTACTCTAATGGGTGACCAAGGATTGTTCCATGATGGGATATTCATTCTTATTTATCTTTTAATCAGGGAATAGTATTCATGTTTCATGGTGTAGTATAAAGAACACCCATTTAATGATAATAAATTATTGAGACCGATTCCTCCCTAACATCAATTGTGTAGGACCCTACTTGACATTCATTGAAAACTCCATGGTCATAACTTGAAAATTTTAACAATTTTCCAACCTCGTAATTGTGATGTATAGAATCATGTATTTTTATTGGGCTTAGTATAATTTAATCTAATGATTTTTTTCATATCTTATTACTAAGAAAGAAATGTGGTAGTTATCAATTTTAATATGGGAGTCGATGTAAAAATAGTGGATCAATTTCAGGATCCACTATCTTTGATAAAGTCAATACTAAATGAATAGAGATACACTTCATTCCTATATTTGATGGTGAGGGAACACATACATTATATGTGTTTAAGAATGAAACATTTGTAGTGTTGAATTAGTGGTCATGTAAAACCATATAATCATAGCAATTAAACCTGATGGGTTTTCAAAATGGATGGAAGCTCATCATACACTATTATATGTGGATCATGGTTTAGCTCATGGTATTAAAATTAAGTACTAGGATCACTACCCTAAGCAGGGACCACCATAGTGTATCATGGACCTTAGTTCAATATGTGAAGTGAATACCATTTTGTGTAACAACCACAAGAAATGGCATATAATGTTATATAGGGGGGGTTTTCTTGGGATTTTGTGGGTGTTAATTGATTAACCAGGTGTTATCTTCAGTTCTGGAGCAAGTAGAGGATGTTCATCCAAATAATCAATGCCATCCCCTTTAGATTATGGTGTAATGTACAAGATTATGGCTATTTATGTGTGGATAACTATTTTTATATTAAAGGGAATTATTTTTATGTTATTATCATAATATTTAAATAGTGTGTGATGAAAAAATAAAAGTACTCTATCATTAACAGTGAATGTGATCCTTTTGGAGAACAAGATACAATAGGGGGAGTCTTGTTTAAGTATTCAAAAAGATTTTGAATGAAATCCAATATCAGTCTTGTGACACAATATAGAAATATTATATTCTATGCATTACTATAATGATATGTTAGATAAGAAGAATTGTGACTGATATAGGTTTAGCCATTATAAATCATAAATTTTTCTTGTGAAATATTTTTGAAGTGATATGTGGTTAGGTGTGGTGTAGTTGGGTTTTTATCTTATGATAACAATATATAGTTTTATTATTGTTAGGATATGGAGATCAACCACCCAAGGAATCCATGTAAATGAACCATTTCAATATGGATTCTAGTGTTCCTTGTACTTTATTTTTTCACACATTGTAATATGACCAATAGATGAGAAAATGATTTTGGATGAAGTGAATTAACAAGAATAACATAGAGTGTCCACTTGTTTCCACATAGGTTTTTCCTATCAATGGGGTTAAAGGTGGTACTTACTTGGATGAAATAGGATGGTCCCTTCATAGTTGGTTGAGTACTAACTTCCCTTTGAGATCATTCCTCCAAAGTAGAAGGAGGTGTTTGAGATAGCGGTAGTTTTCCACATGTTTGTATTTTTTAAACCCCCTTGCTATTTATTCCTATTTTTCCATTCAAGGATGAAGATTGATTATGGTGGGGAGGATGCATTACCACAAGATTCATCCCATCAAGACATTATACTATTTTGATTTTTATTCTCTCAATACTTATCTAGATTAAATGGTAAAATTACCTATCAAAATGACACATATGAATTATTAATGGACATTATACTTGAATATAATCAAATATAAAAAATTATAAACCATTCATATTAATAATGGAACGATTGGTGTATGGCATACAAATGGTTCTACGAGCCATGGGATCATTATCCATCAGAATATGGGTAATAAAAATCATTTTAATTGAACCCATTTTTATATCCCATCTATAATTTTGAATACCAGTGGTTTAGATTAAACATTTTGTATAGATATATACTAATGGTTCAGATAAACCTTTGTTATAGGATTTCCTCCCCATTCATCACTATGAGCCAATAAAGAATATTTAGACACTCAATAGCACATCCTGTAAAAAAATACCAATTGTTGTACACATTCCATGAAACACATAAATTGTTTATATATAATTCACCCTACATATTACTATATATTTATTTTTCAAATGATTCATAATTATCCTATATATATATAAACACTAAACATAATCAATATATTTTATTCCTCAATCAACATCCATAAAATTTTCTTTTTATTGTCAACTAAAAATAGAGGTGATTAGTACCACCCTCATCATAACCACTCCCTTGAAAATAATCACTCACATAATTTTCATCCTCAAAAACATAATCATCTTCAGCATCATCATAATCACCCAGAGTGGCTTTACCTCAACAATAACTAGTGAGATCATTTTCATCACCTGGTTCATTATATTATTAAATATCTTTTTATATACATGAATAATAACCCATAATATTTTCCCATGAATGTGATGTGAATATATCTATATTAGCTTTCAAGAATTAGTCTGTGACTCTTTTACCTCTTTTACACATATGTATTTATTTTTTTCCACTACTTCTTCTAAATGAGTTTATTATACTTTGGTACCACTAGAGATTAAAGAGGTTCTTTTGAGGTCTAATACCTAATGGGGATGATACCCTTCCCGATTCATCGACATACTCACCCTTAGTGATCCTCACCTTATACCTATATTAATTGATCAATGGTCCTGAAGTTATCATCTCATTTTTCTCCCATGGACTCCATTGAACAATGTTGAAAATATAAATAATATTTTTAATTTGGAATTTTGTATCAAAATTTGAAATATAAATAATAAGACATGAAATAATTTCTTGTGTTTCTTCATTTCAAGGACCTCCATAGTTTTGGATTCTACTCAAGAAAAAAATCATTAAGAAAAAGACCTTCATTTCTAAATAATGTTTTTTAAAAATTACATTTTTTAATATAAGACAAAATTATTAAATAATATGAAATTGATAAAAATAATAACTCATTGTAGATAATATTATAATGATCAAAACAAAAAAGTGATTAAATTTCAATGAACATTTATTACATTGTTCAGTGTATATTCATATTTCTTTTAAAAAATATTGTATTGATTTGGGTTGGATTGGTTTTTCATTTTAATTTTAATCATTTTATTTCATTTTTATTAATTTTACTAGGTTTGAGTTTGTTCAGTTTATGGAAAATATTAGGATGATTTCATAAAATTACATCTTGATGAATTAATTATGGATAAAATTTAATCGATTTATCTCAATATTTTTCATTTAAGGTTGTTTATTATCTCAATTCAATTCAATTTTTTTGTATTTATTTGGTTCTGTTTTTCATGTGTTCATTGGGTTCAATTAAATTAAATTAAATTCAATTTTTATTGAATTAATTATATATAGTTTCATCTCAATTGGGTTAGATTTATATATTTAATATGGTTTGAGTATGTTCTTTTTAATCAATTTTGTATTTTCTGGAATTTTCAAATCTATTTAATGTTTTCTTGAATGCCTTCTACTCAGTATGGTTTAGTTAATTTACCTTTTCTCATTTCACGGTAATTTAATTCCACTAATATTTGATTAGTTTAGTTCACTTAGATGTAATTTACATTATTTCAATTTCATTAAATTCACATAAATATATTTTTAGTTGTTTTTTTGTGATAGACTTGTTTCTATCAAATTTTTTGAACATGGTTTATTTCTATTTGGGTCAGGTAAAATTTTACCATTTGGTTTTGGTGAGTACTCTTCAATTTAGAAACCCATCATAAAGTTGTTTTTGTCCAATTTTTTACTCCATTTAAATTTATAAATATTTATTTAGTTCAGTTCAATATTTTTTTGTTATATTTGTTTGGTTTGGTCCAATTCATTTTAGGGAGGTATTCTTTTGATAAGATTTGTTAATTTTTTATTAAATAAACCCTTAGTATTGATTATCATGGGTTTTAGTGGGAATTATTCTATTTGTAATATAATGTTTTAGTTGGTTATATATGTTTCGATTCTATTCCAAATATATTTTTAACTTATATTTAATTAATTTAAATAAAAATTGGGTTTAGTTATGTTATTTTAATGCCTAGTAAAACTCAGTTGGTCATAAAAAGTACCTAGAGTCTCTTAGAACCCTCTATTATAGGATTACCTAGAAGTGTTCATGTACTTCATAATACCCGTATTATTTTTGATTCCTTATAAATAATAAAAACAAAAAAACAAAAAAAAAACAATGTTTTCAAATAAAACAATAAATGTTAATGAACACTATAAAGTTGTTACTCTTCCAATAATTGATCATTTATATGTAATATACAGTTTGATAGTCATGGAAGATTGGTAAACTATCTAACCTAGTTCTAACTCTATTATTCAAACCAACATATAGCTCATGTTTATAGGATCACCCCAGTTACCTATGTTACATCAACTATTTAACCTTCATAGTTTTATTGTCGAGAATTGTAAATCAGTTCTATGAATAAAATGTTAATTCATGTAAAATAATAATAATATTGATATCAATTTAACAAATTTTTTTTACCCATATCTCATCCCATGAATTCTTCATGATTTCGTTACTGATATACCTCTATTAAAATGGTTTAAGTAGAAAGATATCATTATAGTAGGATAACATTTCAATAAAACATCCACATTATCTATAATTTTTACCTATAATTTCGTTATCATGATTTTAGTCTACCATGATTTTGGATTGAATGTTATAAGATTCATGCATACAGTTCTTCCCATGTCTCTAATTAAAATATTCTACAAAATTAGATAAATAGAATTAATAAACATTACAACATAGAAATATAATGTTATATAATTTAGCACACTTATAAACATAGACCTAGTATCAGATGACCATTAGGCTCTTATAGAACTGTTTTCAAATCTGGATTATTATCCTATGAAGGATGTACCTATTGCAATTCATGCTTTAAGCCATCTACATGCTGTGTAGTAGAAATTAATATAGCATAATCCTAAGATCCTAGTTTGATAGGAGTAAGAAATAGAGGTAGCACCGACAGAATATTATTTGGATAGAATGGATTAGGACACATCATAAAGTATTTAAATGGTATATGAGGCATATCACCTGAAAAAATAATGATTGGGGCTTAGGTGAGATCATCACTTCGATATAAAGTGAAGGAGAAAAAAAAATGGTAGATGGGATTTCTATTGTCTAGTTTGATTGTGATCATGTGTGATGGGTTCTTTGTGATGTTCAAGTAGCACCCTCACTTGATTTTCTATGCTTTTGATCCCTAGTAGTAGGCTGAGTGTTGGTAAAATATGGTTCTGATGAATGTCCCTACAAAAATTAATAAATAAGCAGGACATGGATTTAAATATATTACATAGGAAAAAAATTCCAATTATTATGATCATTAAGGGAACCAATAGATACAACCCTACTTCATTTAGTCATGAATCATTACCAAAAAAATATTCCTTTTAATTTATTTAATATCATTCATAATATCCATAATGATTTATTGTACATTTTTATAAAATATATCTTAATTAATATTCTTACAAATTTCAATTCAAATAAGACATAAACCACATGTTAACATCCTATAGTATATACTTGATTTAAAATATTTTTAGGAATCTAGATTAATTATTTTATGAAAACAAATTTAACCTTGTTTTAAAATACTGTTTTATGTATGTTTTTTAAGAATAAATTTAAGAAACTATAATTTAAAACAATTTCATACATGTTTTTGAAAATATTTATAAACATGGTTTTTTGAATTGAAATAAATATAATTTAATGAAATGAAAACAAATAAAACTAAACAAATATACAATTCTAAACTAAAACCAAATTAATGTAAATATAGTAGTAATAACCTTGGAAGCCCATATCAATATAATAATATGAACTATGAATATATATTCTTGCTAATAAATATATATTACCCCCACTAAAATGGGTTATAAAATAAATTATTAAAATTAGGCAATTTCAGCCATAAAATAAAATATTATCATTATCATTGACAAGGTCATAAATTCATTTAATTTCATCCCCACCGTAAAAAAAATATGTCCTTTGATTTCATCAATAATGAAACAAAAATGAGGTCTTAGATGATAGTTTCATTAATAAAAGTATTTTTCCATTAATGGAAAAATATTTGGTTCATGTGTAACCATGAAGAGTGGAATGTAAATAATGCCTAATCCATAGCCATTAATAAATTTACCATGTCACATCATTGAATCAAACCATTTTTATTTCATCACGGTGACTCAAATAATGATATTAGTAATTTAATAAAATTATTTCTTAATAACACCACAATAAGACACCTCTTCATATTGAGACATACTATTTGACACATATTTCTAATATTCTATTATTGGAATCAATTCTTAAATAATTATGTGATATTATTTATTTTTTAAGGAATTTATTTTTGAATATTTTATAATGACTCATTTATATATTTTTGGTGAATATTTATAAGGAATGATGATATTCTAGATACACTTATAAAATTGATTTTTATATAAAGATGTCCTCACATGAGAATAATAGTAAACATTCCATTTATTTTTCACCGGTACACATAAGATGAAGTTTTGGTATTATACCCTTGTACAACAAGTCATATTGAGATCATAATCCATCTTTGGTATTACCTAGGAAATTTTTATTATTGAATGAATAATTTCACATATATTTTTATTAAAGTTAATTTCATCTAGAGAATGAAGTAACAAATCAGTTGACCAATATTACAACTCAAAAATATTCTTTTCCTACACAAATTTATGTGGATGGAGTGCCAACATTCTTATACATTAAATATTTCACGTGACCTTTCCCAAATGAAAAATAAAAAACTTGAAACTAATTAATCACATTAGTTCCTAAAACATATTGAATTGGACTTTCAATTTCAATATCATTATCAAACCTTTGGTGGTTCCTCCTGAATGCATGAACAATTGGAAATAATCATCAAAACCCTATGAAACTGAAACTACGATGATATTTAATTCTTAAATATCATGTATCTTTATAAAAATAGAATATGCTAGTATTCCCTTCCTTTTGGAACAATACATCACTAAATAAGATGTTAACTCATTTATAATCCACCAAAGCATAACAAATGTCTAATATATATATTTTAAAGAAGCATTAAATAAGTTCACACCTAAATCCAATAGCTACTTCAATTATTTTATTAAATGTTACGATTTTTCATATATATCATTACGAGGTTCCAAAGATCATGATATTTGTATACATAATAAATTGATTAGTTTTTCATATACATCTATATGTGAAGATTTTAAATATGAATAAAAATTTGATATGTGTTGTGAGAAGTATGCATCTAACCAAATAGATTAACGTCATCATGGGATATACCCAAACTAACATTATTCAGCTCAACTAAAAAATTTGGATGACAGGAATCAAATGTATATGATGCTAATCCAGCTATAGGATGAATAAACGCATCCTTATCATTAATTTTATTAGCATAATTTCATCATATATTTATTGTTATTTCAATATGCCATATATATATGATAAAACCTATGAATCAATAAAATGTTACACGTTAATGTTTATGGAAAATGATATGGAATTATATCTAAATTTGGTTTCCATCGATATATACAACATTCTTTATAATTATTTGGGATTTTTATTTCCTCTCATGATACGGTGTAATGTGACAAGAAATAATGAATTTTATTATAATAGACATCATGATGGTTAAATAAATTTAATAAAATATAGTGATTCCAGGTGATAGATATCTTATTAAGAAGTATGTACTTCAAAAATTAATGAATATAATCAATGGTGGAATTATAAATTCCATAAATGGTTATTATATTATATCATCACAATAAAAATAATAATATTTTTTCATTTTAGATCATTCTTGATATTCATGATTCCTTGTATGATCCATTAATTTTTTCACTATATAGTAATCATAATTTGTAGTATTTTTCTCATATGTATTGATATCATTGTCTTCTTGTATTCGCATGATATATTTCTAATTATGATTCACAAATGGAAACTCATAAAATATCTGATTATCCTATAACTCTTTTCATTTTTTCATAACAAATAAAATATTTTCTCATCTCTCTGTTTTAATGCAAAAAATAAAAGTTTTTTGGAAATACAAATTTTTTTATATGATAGCTAATTTATTCCAATAAAAAAAGGATTGTCCAACCTAATTATACAATGAACAATGTATAAAACCACTATTTAAATAATTATTATATTAATAATAAAAAATTTCCAAAATTCATTGGAAACTCAGTTGAGATCTGATTACTATTATACATCAAGATTATATTAACTCTATAATAGAAAAATGATTATATTAATATCATTATAGTGATCAATAATTAAAAAATTCATTATACCCCATATTATTTTGAATACATGGAATTAGAAAGAACTACTGCATGCTATAAGAAAAGGTAGAGGGAGTGACTAATTAATGAAATTTTATTCATTAGAAAAATGAAAATAAAAACTTTTATCAACATATCAAAATGAAATTAATTATATATAAATATCGATCATCCAAATACTAAAATAAAACATTGAAATAAATAATTTTACAACACCTTAATAATTTCACAAAAGAAACTAATATAATAATAATTAAAAAATTACCCAATATATATGACACGAAATAATATATATATATATATATATATATTAAATCCAAGAATATTCAATACATGAATAGTTTCTCCCCACCTATCTATCCTAGATATTTTCTCCTCACTAATGTAATCACAAAACAATTTCCCACCCAACATAAAATCACATATCATTGATAAATTATTTTATCTCAGAAACGTTCACAATACCATCATGACAAAATTTACTATCCCAAGTTTGCACAACATTTCCAATAAATCAATTATAATACTAATTTCAATATGATATTAAAATAAGAATATTTTTAGTTAAAAATATAAGAGTAATGTCATAATCTATAACTAATATATACAAGTAATAAACACCAAAAATTATAATTCATGTAATAGGAGACATTTTTATATAATATAATTAAATGAAATTATCCTTCTGAAATATTTTTTTGAAAAAAAATTATTATTTTTAAAATGAAAAAAAATCATTGAATATATATGTCATTATCATATAAAACATTAACTCAGGAATAACAAGAATGAATTACTCAATATAAACACTCAAATCATTGATACATATGTTTTTATCAAGGAAACATTCATAATAACATTGGAAATGATTTTCTATCACATGTATGAAGATCATTTCTAATAAGATAATCCAAATAATTATTTTAAAATAAAATTAATAAAATAATACTAGTATGTATCCCAATATATAATAATATATGACATATTCTTAATCGATGAATACTATTAACAAACCCAAAAAATTATAAGAAATGGATTATGAGACAACTAATACATACTATTAGACTGATATTTATTTTTCAAATGTTTTGATATTTATATTATAAATCTAAAAAATTAAATGAATAATTTAGTAACAGAATAATACATTAAAAAATAGAAATCAAACAATAATTAGTTACATAATCATTTAATATATATGAAAGAAATTATATTGTATCTATCCACAAGTGGAAAAGAAATAAATTAAAAAATAGACGCACACACACACACACACATATCCACTAAGACCACATTTATTATTAAATTATATAAAAACAATTGAACTGAATGTTTGTTCAATGAATCAGTTACAATTGTGACATAAAATAATCTTATTTAGGATTCTTTGTTTGATAAAAATTAAAATGTTGCTCATTGAAGATTTGATGGATTTGAATCTCACTAATTTAAGGTTCATGAAGAACAAAAATAATAAAAATAAACTAATGTGGGAATATCTTTGAGGGATAAGAGAGGGGATGTTTCCAAATAGGGTAAAGATGATGATGAATTTTTAATGGGGAGGGGATAATTTATCGTCGTGTAACGGTTGTCTCATATATAGTCATGGGTTTTAAAAAACCAATTGTTTTAGGTTTTTGGCATTTAAACTATACCAATTGGTCAAGAAAACTAATCATATGGATGTATGGGTTTAGAATTAAATTCTTGTTGTGGATTTTTTTACAATGGGGTCTTCTTATTGACTCCTGGGATAAACCAATATGGAATTTTTGTAGGGAATATCTTTAATAAAATATATGAATTTAAAAAATATTTTTCATATATACATCTGAATTAATGGTAAAATTAATATATATCATAAACATAGTGTTGAATATTAAAACTGCAAATTTGGTTGGTTATTATATTAGATATATTACCTAAGAGAACTATATTTTGAGTTTGCATCGAGGACCTGGGTTTGGGTCATCAGGGATGTGTGATTAAGCAAATTAATAATTATTTAGTTAATTAATTTATGTTTAGAGAATCATATTGTTTTATCTATTTATATAATTATTATATAATTTCTCCAGGTCTAGTCATTCTTCATAGTCATCAACCATGTGGATAGAGTAAGGGATTAATGGATCAGTTTTTTGGATCGATATATCACGAAATTGAAGAATACGACCAGAACATGTGATAATGATTAACAAAACTTAGTGTCAATAATGGTTTGATTTTTGAGCCATAGTTCATCAAGGTATTGATTTTTTATCTCATTTCCCCCCATTATCAATAATTCCCTACTTTATTTGATAATAAATCTCCTTTCGTCATTCTAGGTGTGGGATTATTGATTAGCAATTATAATTCATTATTCAAATTCTTATTATATTTAGGAAAATGTTAGTTATTGACTTAAATCCTATATGTCTTTGAATGTTTAGGATATATTTGTCAAATATGGAATTTTTTACTATTCGGGGAACTAGTTTGTGGGAAATGAGGAATGGGATCCCAAAAAATATATAAGAAAATGTTCCCCATGAAAATGTTTACCACTGAAGGTGGTCTCTATACTTAATAAAAATATTTGACTTCGTATCATCCCCCTCTCATGTGCAGCCACTAACTCCCTCACATCATCCACCCCCTTGGATCACCTTCGATGCATCTGATTCAAAGCGTCCACTTATCCCCCTCCCCTTACGCACCCACTCCACTTCCTCATCCTATCCCTCACCCTTGCCTCACATAGTGTAAATACCTATGACGCTACTTTACATCCACATATATTGTCACTTAAATAATCACTCCACCCCCAACAGAGTAACTTCCACTAATCTCTACCACAACTCTTGATCCAACTACCGCCTATAATCCTTGATGTCCCTTCACTCCTATCTGACTCAACCTCTACATCACTTGGTTCTATATTTGTCATGTTTTTAGTAAATAAATGATTTCAAAATTAGGGATTTTATGTTGTGTGTATTTATTCCAAAACATAGTAAAGAACATATTTTCACAAGAAAATATATACACCTTTTTATGGATAAATAAAAAAAATCCAGAGAAATTTTAATAGGTTATTTTTTTATGTAGATTGTTTTCCTCCTCCGTAATGCATATTAATTATATTTTACATAATTATAGTTCATTATTATTAACCATATCTATTACTATCGAGTTTATGCAATTCATTTCTTTATATATTTTTATATATGTTTCTAATTTAATAACTAAACTTGTTGAAAATGTTAAATTCATTGGTAAAACAATTTTAAAAAGTAGTTACTTCATGTTTTATTAAATTTTATATTATAAAGTAATGAGATTTTAAACAATTATGCATGAGTTTTTAAAAAAATAATTTAATTTTGTTTTGAATTATATATATGTGTTTTTTTTTAAATTTATCAATGACATATTTTTTTATTGGAAACTAAACATTGGATGCATCCAAATTTGAATGTACCTAGAATGTCATAATTTTATATATATTTTGTTTTTCTTTTTTTATCAACTTCTCCTACCTGGATCAATGATTAAATTTTATATTGTATGAAACTTGTTGTGGACTTAATTATTTTACTGTTTCATATAGAATTTTTGTTTTGTTATATTTATTTATCATTTCCATTAACACTATTTATGAACTGATTTCTAGTTTTGATGAGGATTGGTTACCTTGAACCTTGGAAAATATAATTAGGTCTTCAAATGGAAGGTTATTAAAAAAGTTTCTATATTAGATAATATATGAAGATCTCTAAATCTGATTTACATTAATTTGAAGTCAATAATCTAGTCAATTTCATCAGTGCTAAATTGATCCATATATTTTACATTAAAATGTGTATTTATTCATTTTTTTAATTTTTTGTTTCTTTTGTTTTACATTATAAAATTACAATTTTTCATTACATCACTCTATTAATTTGAGGCCCATCAACAAAATAATGAATTCTTCTCTGTATGCATTTTAAATTATTCTTTTAATTAAACTATTTTGATCCGCTAAAATGGCGTTATTTCGAATAAATCCTTATTTTTTTTATTATTGAAATATTATTCATATAAAATGTATTATTATTGTTTATAACCTTTATGGATGATAAATTAGTATACATAATTATTAGTGTGTTTTATAATGATTTTAGGTAGTTAATAACTACTAGGTTTTTCTCACCATAGAAAAAATTAATTACAATTTTTTAACATCAAAATGATATGGAATTTAAAATTGTAATATTTTTCTATGATTTCATTTCATAATTTTTTTTTGGGATTGTATACACTTATAAAGTTTAGAAAAGTGAATAATATATGATTATCTAGAATTTGTTTTTTAATTTTTTCACTATTTATAGCCATTTCTTCAATTATTCCTCATGTTTCTCTTTATATATTGTCAAACAAATGTTTATTCAATTTTAATTAATAGATGAATTAATTGGGAAGAAATTTTTTTCTATTTAATATTTTCAATTTCAATTTCCTAAACCTATTATGCATGTTTTGTTTTCTTCATTTTCAGAAACATGTTTTTAATGAGTTTTTTAGTGGATAAAATATTATTACTTAGATATTATGCATCAATTTAATTATATTTACCTCATTACATTTTTATAAACATTATGATTTATAGGAAGAATTTTATAAGTAATTAAATGTAAGGTTTTTTGGGTTTTAATTTATATAAACTACCAACATCTGTATTTATTTTTATCATTTTATGGTTGATTAAATTATATCTCACACTGGTGATAGATTTAATAAGTCTAATTTATGTATAAATTAAAAACATATTACATATTTTATTTTTATACACCCAATATGTTATATATAGATAATTCATATATTTAAAAATCCTTGATATTATTTAAAATTTCTTCCTTCTATATAATAATATTGAAAACAAATGCTTTACATCAAAATGTTCCTATATTTTATAATTTTCCAAAAATATTTCTCATTTCCATTCTTTACCAAAAAAATAAAAACATTTAAAACATGTGTTTTTATTTCTTTTGGGATTTGATAAAATATGTAATAATTAATAACATGTGATTATCAAGAAACATGTATTTTATATATTTTTTATCTTCTATATTTATCATTTCTTAATCATTTTGGGAACATATTAATCATGTAATACTTTCTACATTTTAAATCTTATGTTTTTCTTATTTTTATTGATAGATGCATCACTTGGGTAGTTCCATTTTTTATAATGTAATTTCCATTTTCATTTCATACACTTGTTATGCATGATATGTATTTTCCTTTTAAAACCCATGTTTTTATAATGTTTGAATTGGCATGTGTATCACATTAGCCTGATTTTTTTTAGTATGAAAATGAATTATGGATGATATGTGATTATATGTTAATGATATAGTATTTTCATTTCAATTTTCAAATTAGTATTTCATAAAAATTTTTATTTCTATGATGGAATAAAAAACCAATACAATGAAATATTTTTTGTGTGTTAATTTATATAGAGAACCTATACAATTTTATATTTCTCATAATTGACTAAATAATTATTTTTTATTTAATAGTTTTTAAAATTTTCAAGCACGGTGTTGAAGGACATAATATGTATAATATATGGATGATTAAATAACATAATTATAATTTTATTTTATTATAGACAATTTTTAATATGTATCTAAAACATCTCTCTAAAATAAATCCCTAATTTTCTATAAAAAAATTTCTTTCTATAAAAAATATTTCAATCAATTTATCACATTATTGAAATTTTATATTTGTTTGTATCTATGTTTTTTATCTATTTTCTAATTGATAATAATAAATCCTTCTTTTCATTTTTCATCTCTCTAGGATGACTAAAAAACATAATTACAATAATAGGATTTTTGAGTCATTGGTTAATTATGTTGTTCAAATTATAAGGACACAACATTGAAAAATTCCTTCTGTATTTTTTTTCTTTTATAATTTCTACAATAATGGTATTTAGAAATATTTCTAACACAGAATATGATTGACGGTTCTACAATGAAGTTTTGAAAAATGAAAATAATGATTTGGTCCGTTTATAATCTTCAATTTTTTTAAATTTTCCACTATTTGGAATTTATTTTATTTTATTTGATGTTATCATTCATAATAACGTTTTTAAAGAAAATAAAATAATTAATGAACTCAGAATATTTATTTTTATAATTATTTTTTAATTTTTTAGTTTGTGATTATATTTACACTACTATATGTATTTATATATATATCTCAGTCTAAAACTAATTTTTTTCAATGTTTTTGTTTCATTCATTTTGTCTATTTAATATGATATACTTTAAATGATTACCAAATATTATGTGTTTTACTTAAAGGTTAAATTTCAATGTGACTATCTATTTTGTGAATACATTTCGCAAAAAAACTATAATGTTTTTTGCATTAAACGATAATCCATATTCCATCACTGAACCAGGTATTTTCCAAATGAATAATATAACTTCATTTTTTTAATTTTTCTTTGATAATTAAATTATCTTCTATATTACTACTCGTTGATAAAATATATACTATATTTAGGACACAACATGTCATTTCCTAAACCATTTTGTTTCATTGAATGTATTTTTATAAATTTATCTTTCTATTATAAAACTACATTCGTAAATTTTATTTGTTTGAATGTTCATACCATTACATATTTTAATTTCCCCTAAATGTCTTAGGTTATATATATTCTGATTTCTTTTTAAATAAAAATCATAACTCATGTGAATGACATATCATTACAAAACTATTATCATTCCATGGTATAGTTGGCATAAATTTATACTCATAAAAATGTGTTCTATAGATATGAAAGACGATAATAGAAGTTAAAATTTTAAAATACTCCACATATATAGATTTTGGATGAATTAATATACTATGTAATTAATGTTTTGTAGTTAAAATTTTACAATTTTAATTTAATTAAATTTCATTTATTCATTAACTTTTCTTTAAAACACCTCTAGGGAGCTAATCTATAGTTATGGTTCATAAAGGTTGGACTCGATATTGGATCTTGCGGTTCTAAGTCAAGATTAAATGCTGATATAATCCACGTCAGTTACTATTTCCAATTTCTACGCTCTATAATTATATCTTCTTTATGAATTTTTATCATGTCATTCTATAGTTTTTTCAATTTAACATTCATGTTAATTTTATTCCTTTTCTAGTATGCATTGAACATTATAGTGATTCTATAGAAACCTGAAAAATTGTGTTAAATATTATATTTTCCATTTTCAAGAGATATATTGGTGTATTTTGTCTACTAAATTGGATATCACTTTTATAAAATTGAATTACACTTTTCTATAGTGAAATGTTAGAATGTTTGTTGCTGCTTAAAAAACAAGGATACAAATTTTATATTCTTTATAGAATAAACAAAATTTAAAAATTAATGTTTTTAATTAATAATTATTATAGTCTATAACATGGTTACATATCTTTTTAACGTTCAAAAATATAATATTTAAAATATTTTTCATATTAAATGGGAACGACTCATATTATCATTTTTTTTAAATATAATATAGATTATGATATCAATAATTATACCATGTAAAAATTATATGATACATTTTTCACAAAATATATCCAATTATTTAATTAAATATACTATGATCTAAAAAAACATGCACATCAAAAAATAGTGGTTTCAATGAGAAATAGTTATTGTTTGTTTGGTGTGGTTTGGATAGGATAACCATTGTGATTTTTTAAGATTTTACATATACAATTATATTACAACATAGAACATTGAATCAACATTTAAATCGTATTTATATACTGCATTACCTGTTAAAATTGATGGAATAAATTATGATATAATTCTATGATTATAAATAAAATGTTCGTTGTTTTTTATTTGATTTTGGTTGAGAGGTTTTTCATTGGTAGCTTTAGGTTTTATCATATATCATAGAATCATAGTGAACTTTCTTGAATTGATTATAGTAGTTATATAGTAGGGGGTATTTAAAAAACCTACTATTAATTATGTTTTAAATTTAGTTTCTATGATCTATCCTTTAAGAGGTAAAATTATGTTTTTAGGGGGTGGCCCCAAAGAGGGAAGCTAGTTAATTCCATTTTAGAGATTCGATGGACTAACAATGAACTGAAGTGAGACATAAAATATTGTAATAGTATTTTTAGTGATTCATTTATTAATTATTTTTTAAGTCCCATTCCATTGTGGAAACATCATCATTGTTGTATAATATCGAGGAATGTGGTTGTATAAATTTCATGATGAATATGGAATTACCCGTAATTTAGCTTTAAATATTGAGTTTATTAATTTAAAATGATGATTGAGTTTATCATTTATAACTGGTCCACATTTCTTGAATCTATTTAATTTCTAAAATAAATACCTATTTTATTCTTATCAAACCCTTAAAACATTTTATTATTATCTGAAATTTTTATTTTGGATTATGAATTTTAATGGTTTATTTTATTCTTGATTTTGGTACTTTTTTTTTGTATCATAGCATGCAGATTTTGCATAACTGTTGAAAAATAGGGACATTGATTGGGTTTTCTTAATAACATGTTGTGATAATGGTACTAAATTATTATAAAATAGTTTTACACAAATTCCTATAATTTTTATAATTCGTTATAATGGTTCAATAATTCTATAAAACATTGATTCTTCCTCAGACTCATGCATATTATTTCTCTCCTACAATATTTTACTTGGAGATCATGAAATACTAATCTATTCGGGTCATATCTATGAATACCATTCTAGTTCCAATATATGAAACCTGAAATTAATTATCTTCTATCTAAATTTCACATCCCATAGTGTTCTCTACCATACCATATACAAATTCCATTTTTCATAATTACATTTCATTAAAAAATTCCTATATCATGATAGGATTGGTGAGGTATGTTTTCCTAGGATCACTATATATAGGTGTCCTTGGGTTCTTAGGGTTTCACTAAGCATCGATTATCATCCCTTTCACTCAATTATTTTATTTATCAGGATAATCTATCACAGTTTTCTATGGTAATGGTTATTAATTCCATGAGGATAAAAATGGATCATGAAAAAGAAACAACAAAATGGGGGAAATTTTAGATTAGTTATAGTAAACGAAAATGTGTGCTAGAAGGGATTGTGACAAGGGATAGTGTGAATTCGAACATTGTGGTGGTGATGTCCATATTGAGTGACTGATCATGGGAAAGGAAAATTAATTATGTTTTAGATCATTGGTTATTTAGTGAAGGTTGAAATTATTAGAGAACAAAGAATGGTCCTAGTGTCCCTTGATAGTGGTGATTGGAGTAATTGGTATAATTTTCATTTGAAATCAAATAAGATGTAATGTGGGAAATTAATATGGTAGGATCTATACTTTTAGCAAGAAAAAAAATTGTTTAATAAATACAGGACATATTTTGTTTTCATGGTGCATATTAGGTTCAACGGTTTTTAAAAATCACATGGTATTCAACATAGTAAAACACACTGTGTAGATAAATAATTACCTGATGCTATAAGAGGAATATTACTTGCTCACATATCCAATTTTATATTTGTGGAATATAGTTTTATTATATTCATTATCATTATTATTATATAATTGTAAAATTAATAGAAGCATGGTGTAAAATTATCTAAAAAAAATATCAATCCTAATACAGGATAATAACTTACTGATATATATTAATTTAATTTTATTCTTATTTATTAACTACATTTAATATACACTTTCTTATAATTTTAGAATTCTGTTAAAAATTTTATCAAGAAAAAGTAAACATTTTTTTCATTCATATATTTTTTATATTCACTATTATTATGTTATTTTCAATATATTTTATTCAAGCATACTATATATGTCTTCTAGTTAACTATTAAAAATATATTTTCACTATTAGTTTGTATCATATGTTTTCACTATAGATATGATCTAAGAATTTTAGTCCTATCCCATAGAAATGTATGTTATTATTACATTTTTTAGTAATGGGTACATTTTGATTGTCTGTATACTTATTTCATACAACTATTACCCTTTTTTATATCATATTTTTCATTACTATTTTTAATAGTCATCAATTTTTATATTCTCTATTGGAACCAAATATTGTTAGTGGTATTAAATGTCTATTTTTATCAATTCCTTTAATGTGTTGATACACCAAACATAATAATGCTTTTTATTCTGTTGATTACTCAAAAATAAAATTACATTAATTTTTTATGAATATTAAAACATGATATTTTATGGGGTTGGTAAAAATAATTCCGACCAATAAGGTTGACTACCAAATATTTCTTGTCCTTTATCCAATACTTATATATTATTCTATTTTAATCAAACTCACATTAATATGATACCCAAATTGATCTATAGAGTTGAAGGTATGGTTATACATTATTAGAAAATATTAATAATGGAAAAATCATGATTGTAGGTATCAAAAATGACTACATTAGATCTTATTAAGATTAAATATTGTTAAAACGATCTTTTATTAATTTTTAATCTACTAGATTCATTTATACTTTAATCAGATACCATAATTAGTCGCTATGATTGAAAATTGATTTCGTCCCATAGATTTGGAGAAAAGTGCCAAATAATATTAAAGGTACCAATACCTAGAAAACATATTCATATTGAAATAAAATCACTAAATAATGATCATTGATTTATTTATTATAATTTCTAATAAAAAAACTACATCCATTGGATGCTTGTGTCACCTGGTATAAGTGAAAATGATTGGAAATGTATTAAGGTTTTATTAAAGGAAGGTATATCCTGTCATGAGGTTAAATATGAGAAAATGAGTTCCAGTTGAAATGAAAATCAAGGAGATAATTATTATAATTATTTTTGATCTATTTTAATAAATTTTTCATCAATCAGATACCCAATTTTGGCACTATAGATTAAGGTATGATTAAACATTTTTAAAAATTTTGTTTAAAATGGAAAATATTGTGTGTGGGGGGCCAAAAAAATCCAAAGAGATCTGATTGACATGAAATCATAAGAAAAAATTATGTAAGTCATTTTTAATTTTTAATTACCATCAACACTTCAGTTTCATCAACAAATTTTTCAAAATGACTGAAAAATATGTTTTCCCATCAGATTTGGAGTTAAGTAACAATTCATAAAAAAATACTTATCAAATGCACATATATTTCTATGAAATCATGGGAGAATGATCAATTATTAATATTTGATCTATTTGGATCAATGTTTCATCCATTCTATTCTCATGTTGCTTATTCTGATGTAAAATGATAGGAAAAATTATCTAGTTTTATTTAAATTACATATCTCTGATCAGGGTAGTAAAAAACAAGAAAATGCATTTTTATTGACATGAAAATCTAGGATATGATTTCATGAATCATTTTTGATTTATTGTAATCAAATATGATACAATCCAATACCATGATTGATTAGTATTGGCTATGTTATGATGTGACACTATTGAAATTGTAATAATAGACAAATCTTATGTATAGGGGTCCAAACTCACAAAATGTGATCTGACTATCATGAAATATTATAAAAATGGTCATTAATTCATATAACATCTATTGGAACTATAAAAACGTTAATTGTATACCCAAATTTCTTAGTGTGATTGAAAATGGTGCCTCCCCATTGTATTAGGAGTTATGTAAAACACAAAGAAAAGTGTCCAATATGACTGAAACGCCCTTGAATCATATGAGTAATAGTAATTTAATACCAATGTTTTGGAATTTTAATTATCTCATTAATAGTCTTTTCTAGAGAATTTTTATTAATTATTCATGATCAGGAATCATAGAAATAATAAATCTTGAGGAATCTATCATCTCATTATTGTAGGATTTTATTGTTTGTTAAAATATTGAAGAAAAATAAAAATGGTACATATTTTTTCATATTTGGAAAATAATTTATATTTATAAATTCTAATACATCATTACTGGATGTATCTTGTTTCTATATAAATTTATTAATAATTTATTTATTTAATTTTATATGATCTTTCATGCCAAGACAAACTATATTAAATGTCTTCATGAAACTATTTCATGAAATAGTGGTAAGTTTATTTTAATGAACACTCCCAATACATATTAATTTCATGGTAATTTTGTGAAGTTTCATAGTATGTATAAAAGGTACTCTATAAATTTATAATTCATGGATGAACATATATGTGATTATGAAATTAATTATAAATATTCTCCCTTCTTGAGAGATAATTTATCAACTTCATCTAAAAATATTATTTACAGTCATGAATCATATATTTCTCAATTATATTCTATTAAAATTCTTTAAAATAAAGGTAACACCTAAATGGTTTAATGGATCATATTCCCACTTCATTATTAGTTCCCCATTAATTTGTTTCTCATATTTCAAGACCCCCTCCCTTAAAACAATTGATGTTTTACTCCATCTGATAGGTTATCCCTCTGCTTCATAATGTTTTAAAAAAAACATATTTATTTTCACTTCCAATCATTCTTTATGCCTACCTAAAAGTAATAATGTCACAATTATACCTAATAAGTGTGAGTTCATGTTGGTTATTCTAGCCTTTATTCATATGTATAATCCTACATGTGAAAAATCAATAATAAATTTACTAAAATAGTCTTCAAAAATAGTGTAAAGGATATTTGATAAGGGGTAAAATTACCCAACACTGATATAGTATCCAAATAACCCATTTGGGGATTTTTTTTGACAGGAACAGATAGTCTGGAACTCAAGAGAATGAAATTAATAAATCTAGTAATGTTATTTGAAAAACTATACTTCTTAAGGATAACCATGTTGATAAATATAATGGTGTAAAATTATTTATATATTTAAATATTTATCATGACGTTTGAATATTTTTTTTATCTTCATTAAGATGTTGATATACTATGAGGATGTGAAGTGCTAGTTTTCAATAATTATTCCCCGAACAAACCCAAATAGGATTAGAGTAATGAAATCACTAATGATTTTACATGCCTTAAATCCTAGATTCTATAATGATATTACAAATGTTATTATTAAGGGATATCATCCAAAAGTATGTAATGTCATCTAAATTATCCTACATGTAATTTAATAAAATTAGTTGTCAGTTTATCATAATATGTGATTCATAATTCCAATACGTATCAAAATCCTTAGGTTCATTTATTTAATGCATCTTGAATATTCTATGAGGAAATATTTTTCCATTATAGTTCATGTTTTGATTAAATTAATCAATTTTTATGAGTGTTTATTCATATAGATCATAATTATTTTATCATCTTGTCCATCTAAAGATGTTTGTGATGTGGGATAGGAAAACAATAGAAAATAACATTTTCAGACCATCAATGAGATATGTTCATGTTTAACGTTATGTTTAGGGGTTTTGTACCTACCATTACAACACTGTGTGCTACTATAAATGAGTATGTTCTTTCAACCACCATCATAGAAATATCATCACCTATTTTTTCGTAATTAAGGTGGCAGACATTCAAAGGGTTTCATTATACCCCTCATCTAATATATTTTACTTTTTTTATATGTTGGTACCCTAATATAGTTCTCTTTGAGGTTATTTCAATATATTCCAAGACTAGTTTTTTATTGTTGTTGAGGTTAGTTTGTACCCACACAACATTTATCCCAAGTTGGGGTATAGGTTACCTCTATGATCCATTGTTTGTGGCATTGGTTTTATTATTTTAAATATTATGATATGAACTTTTATTATATGTTGTATATAATTCCATAGAGATTGATTATCCTTTTTATTTTCTAGTGGTGGTGTGAGTGTTTAATAAACTGAGTATAATATATACTTTGAGGCTTATTATTCCTTATTTACAATATGTTTCTCTTTAAGGTGTATATAGTTGAGATGACTAAATTAAACTATCTTTACTTTTGGTACTCTGAGTTCTGCAAGTCTCTTGTGGGGTATACAAATCAAAGATTATAGTTGGGGTGAAGGAGGATCCTCAATGATCTGAGAGTTATATTTTATGGGAATATCAATATTATTAATGACATCCTCTAGTAATTATCATATAATGAAGTCAAATAAGGTTATTCCTTGTCTTAGTTCAATTTATCCTTTTATTTTTAATGGTTAAAGATGACTTCATATTGACGGATTTCCCATATTTTTTATTCATATCACTTATCATACCCAAATTTTTACACAACACGTTAATCTATGTTCCCTTTGTGGTATTCATGGAGTCCTATATTTTATGTAAATACAATCCCTTTCATGGGATCTATGACCCAATTAATTATATTCTTTAAGTTTGTACATAATTCAGATATGGTCTCAGTGGATGTGGAGATAGTGTGTCTTGTTTAGAGCTGATTTTTTTGAAGAGAATATGGTGGGAATAGTGATTGTAGTGCTTATGTGTTCAAGGATGTGATGGAAGAGTGAGAAAATCATGTTTGGATCCATATTTCATTGAATTACTACCAATTTTAGTTGGTATATTGATTCTTATTTTTTATTTTGGTGGAATATTTCTTTCCGTATTTTTTATTGATTATGACATGCCTTACATTTCTAAATCATAGAATTTTTCATTTTCATTATATATTATTTGGTTTGTTTTATTTATTCATACTATATTACTATATACTTTATTAAGGTTCATGTAATATATAGATGAATTAATCCATTCCCTACCACTATGATTTATATACCTACTCATTTCTATATACCATCCCCTTGAGTATTAGAGGGGATATTGGTGGTTTTTATAGCCTTTCATCAGCCCAGGTGGGGACATGGTTGGTCATGTCATGTCAGGATAGTATTAAGGTGAGTTATCCAAGGGAAGGATAATAGAGATATGTGTCCATGTGATCATCTTTTAGAACATATAATGTGGAAATACCTTATGGATGTTGAGTATAGTTGACAGACAAAATAACATAGCAGGGCTGTGAAGGTTGGAAAATTCCTATGCGAGGACACTGATTATATGTTTACTAACATGATATCATGGGGAAATGGTAAGAGGTTATAGTTTATTATGTCTTCGTGTAACATATTGGTTAGTGAATTTTCAGTTTCACAACATGATATCCAAATTTATTATATTTTAACATTTAATGATGATGGATATTTCCCTCATGAAAATTATTTTACTTCACATGTATGATATAATTTCTATCAAAGATGATAGAAATAAGACTAATCATAGTTCTGTGAGCTTCATGGGTGGTATTATTTCAAAATCCCCATGGGAATTATGTGGATTCCAGAGTGTGGAGTTGGTAAATCCTCTAAAAACTAGGTTCTCTCTAGGTTGTTAGGTTGGTAATCAACATTGAAACTATAAAAATACAAGGGTGAAACTTCCCCCATATAAATATTTTGAGTATGGAAATACCCCACACATATATAGGGGATATATACCTCCCTCTCATATATATTATTTTCTCTAGTCGATTACTATATACCACGTTGTTCAACATTGTTATATTCGACATGGCATGAGTTTTATCTCAGATGTTTTTTACCACCCCCATTAAATGCGTTCTATTTGACGAGGTGTGGATTGTGCTCCATTTTTTGTGATACACCCAATTTTTTGAAACACCCTCATTTACTATGTGATGATAGACATGGTATGGGTTTACCAATATCATTTTAGGGGGTTGATGAATTTTTTATAAGATTGGTACGAGAGATATTTTTCCATGTTACCAAAGACAATGAATCTTTTTTTCTCATAGTAAATTATTTTATTTTGGTAAGGGTGATGGTCTTCAATGATTTAGATAATACTACCAATAATATAGTATATTTCATATAGTTTGATGAGAGTGGGGAAATTAGTTTACAATGAGAGCCCAATCATTGAGTTTTGGGAGGTCGTATGGGCACTAATACTATCATTTTCTGTGGGGAATTTTTTATTAGAATATAATTCATGGATTGTGTTACCTTTGTTGAATAATGATCCATTATTAGATAATACTTTCACACACTCTTGATGATATTGATCCACAATGTCTATTGTATTGATGTATGTACAATATTGTGATATCAGATGGTGTTTTACCCCACTAATGGTGGATTGACCATGTCTTATTCGATATTGTGGAAAAAATCACGTGAGGTGATTTCGTAGGAATCTTTAATTATGGAATTATTAAATTTCAATGGTTCTATTAGAGACGATGTCAAATAGTTCATCCTTATGTGGTTATGTGTTCACAAAACACTATGTAAGCTAGAATCCCCGAGAAGTTCATTGGATGATTTTTGAAAATTCATGAAAAATTTGAACCCTGACAATGATAGCATGTTATTTATTCACTAGAAGGCAGCCAGAGTGGTGATGTGAAAGGATGCTTTTATAGCTGGTTATATTGATATCATATTCTTCCCTGTTATAGTGCTAGTTTCATACCATAATGTTTTTCCTGTAATAACAACTGTATGTGGTTAGTTTAAGATGGAAAATTTGTTAATCCACTCTCAGAGACACCACCCATTCATGCTTCTTGTCATCTGATGAGTGGGGATAGTATTAATGATCATAATATGTACATGGTTAATATTTATGGTCAAGAATCAACATGTGTAGTTTGTAGTATGGTTTTTTTTCTTTCCTTTATCAACACTAACACTAGGTTACATAGAGAGGAGTTGTTCTGGTTGTATTTGAGGTTCTATAGTAGAAGATTCAGGTGAACCCTTTATCAAAACCCTATTAGATATTCAGATTCAGGTGAACCCTTTATCAAAACCCTATTAGCTATTCAGATTCTAGATATTGTGACTATCTATCACTCACTAGTTATGATTAATTAAGTTTTTACATGGTGTAGATATAGGTCTTATGTGAGATTAATTCTTGGAATATAATATATATAATAGTACCCACCTCGATATAGATTAGGTACTAGTGTTTTCATTCTGTGGTGTAACACTTTTATGTAATAAAGTGATATTCAAACCCTGTAGTGCGTTGAATACACACTGGTGTGGTGTGTGAGGAATGCCGTGTAATTATAGCAAGAAACCCTATGACAACCCTGATTTTTATTACAACTTAAACATGATTTATTACATAAAACATCACTCTATACAAAAATGAAGATCGAGAGGTTTAGTGTTTTTGGGTCCTAGGATCATTACATAAAATCTTAAAACATGAAATACAACATCTTTATTGAAAATTTCTTAAACCTGACCACTACATTCCTTCGTACTTAGCATTGCATGGGATAACCTGAGGACATGCATAAGAAAAGGGTGAGCTATAAAGCCCAGTAAGGGAGTACACAAGGAATAACATGAGGTGTACAATACTTGTTATACAATAGGAATATCAATAGAGCAAAAGAAAAACATGAACATAAAGGCATGATAAAGCATGATAATCATAACATGGAAATGCGGAAACAACACTTAACATGGAATTAGCATGAGCCAAGGCTCATTTCACATAAATCACAAGTAATCCCTCATTTCACTTGAATTATAATGAGTCAACACTCATTGCACATGACGTATCATGATTCTATACTTTACCCAATGCATTGGAGCGCTATAAGGGTGCACCCTTCTTAAACATTTCATTTCATGCATAAGTGTGCCACATGGATCATAAAACATGGATTCATTAAACATAATCATTTATTACATGATAATGAAATGTGTAATTCATACATGAAACTTTATAATCAATTAGTAAATGTGCATTAAGGTGAATACCCTTGATGGAGAAATGGGCATGGTATTCACTACACAATGGCATTGGCTTAGAAAATCGGTGCGATTTCAGCAGCATAATGGTGTGACGTAAATATTCATAAAAAAAGTTTGATGAGAGAAAAAGGGGTTACTCATCATATTTACATGTAATTTACAGTAAGTAGGTCATATAGATACATTTCCCATCAATTGTAATGGAATTTAGATTTATGATACAAAATTATTGCTTGAATGTAAAAGAAGAGAGAGAAGTTCCTTTCAGAATTTGGCATAGTAACGGGTGAACATGGGAGGCATTTAATGAAAGAGAAAGGGGTCTCCCATCATTAAAACAATAATAGGGAAGTATTGGGGAGGTGCGAAACCATACCCCAACATTCATAATTGAAATTAAAAGGGAAAAACAACTTAATGAAAACTGACAAAAATGAGAAAGGAAGAAAAAACCCTTACTTGGAAGTGTGCTTCCAAAGGCTAGAGAGAGGCTTGTGAGAGGCTCATTGGGAGCTTGGGGAACCTCGGGAGGATTCTAGAGATATTAGGGTAGAGGTTGGATTAACTCCAAAGGCATTTAGGGGGGAGGAAGTGGGAGCTTGGGTGGGTTTATATAGGAAAGGTGAGGGAATATTTTATTATTTAGGTTCGGGTCCCCTTACATTAAATTAATCGAAACCACAAACCATCCCATGGTTTTTGCTTATGGTTTTTGGAAAAGGGAAGAGGAAATAAATATTTTATAAGGCCAAATTCCTAAATTCATAAAATATTAGGGTTGCTTATGTGGAGGTTAGTCACACTCCCATGGAAATTAATTTAAAAAGGCAAGGTATTGAATAAGTATTGAGGGGTCCATTAATGCTTTGAAAAGTAAGTCAAACAAACCCAATATCACATTATTTTAATGGTAAAACATATATTGGCCGAGAATAAGGATTATATTATTTTATTACATCACTATTGGGTCATTATGATTTCATAAGACACGTTATATATTTAAACGGTATTTAATTTTTACCCAAAAAATTGACTCTCTCAGAAAATAATGAAAAATTCATTGTTGGATAATTTCGACATCCTGATTTCAAAAATAAAATTTATTTTATCTAAATAATTTTTTATATATGTTAATTTTCACTTTTAAAATAAAAACCTACATTTATAAAAAATTCACGGGTTTTGACAAAAATGATTTCAAACCATAATAAAAATTATAATTGCATTCATACAATCACATGATCATTTATATATAATAAAATTTATTTAATAATAATAATACTTTATTAAAATAATATTTATTTCAAAAATCCCTTAATTTTATAAAATAGTTTTCTTAATTAAATAATAACTAAAAACACCATTTGTACTTTAAAAACTATTTACAATGTATCAATAATGACAAGAAATTATATTCATTGTTATATACAAAAATAATGTACATGAACATATTACTATCGATTAGTTACATAACCCCTTAAAGCAGCCGCATAAGACCTAAGGGTAAGGTGTGCGATGGTGACAAACTCTTGGGGTGGCTTGCATAACATCGCTCGAGTGGTTATTTCTATGAATATCCACTTCTCCCTTAGATGGTCCAATTCGAGCTTGACATGGTGATGCTTAGCTTGGTCTTGGTCAAGAGCGAAGCCCAAAGATGCCACCTCTTTTCCAAGCTCCGATAAATGGGATTCGTATGGGGCAATTCTACTGGATGAGGCCATCACTTCCTTTGTCTAAGTAAAATTGGATGTGTTAAAGCCCTATATTTATACTAATCATGTGATCACTATTCAACGACTATAAAAGTAACGGTCACAATTCTTATCATAAAACCAATGAAGTTGACATTTTATAAAAAAAATTATATAATGAGACAATTAATAAGATCAAGAGGGATTTTCCATTAATGAAACTTTGGGTCGTTACAATATCCCCCCTTAAGAAATTTCACCCTCGAAATTTACCTTTTACCACACTAAAACATATGTGGGTAACTCAGCTTCATGACTTCCTACGATTCCCAAGTTGCTTCTTCAAACTTGTGGTTTCTCCAAAACACCTTGATGAGGGGCATTGTCTTATTTCGTAGAACTTTTTCTCCATGATCTAATATCTTCACTGATTTCTCCTCATAAGAAAGATCGTCTTCCAATTGTACCACCTTAGAAGAGAGTACATGTGAAGGGTCTGGTATGTACTTAGTTAAGAGGGATACATGAAAGACATCATGTACTTTGGCCATATTAGGTGGAAGTGCTAGTCGATAGGCCACATCCCCGTCACGATCAAGAATCTCAAAGGGGCCGATGTACCTTGGACATAACTTCCCTTTATTTCCAAACCTCATGACCATCTTCCACGGAGATATGCGTAGAAAAACCATGTCTCCAACTTTAAACTCAAGGTCTCATTGAAGATTATCTACACAACTCTTCTGTCGACTCTGGGTTGCCTTGATATGCTGCTGAATGGGTTTCACCTTCTCCACCATTTACTTTACCATTTATGGTCCAAGCAGCTTACGTTCACCGACCTCATCCCAACATTCTGGTGTTCTGCACCATTTCTCATACGCGGCTTCATATGGTTCCATTTGGATGCTCGAGTGGAAACTGTTATTATAAGAGAACTCAACCAGAGGAAGATGTTGATCCCATCCTCATTTAAAGTCCATTGAGAACACTCTCAACGTATCCTCATGTTTTTGGATAGTCCGCTCGGATTGGCCATCCGTTTGAGGATGATAGGCCATTCAAAAGTTCAGTTCAGTATTCAGAGCATGTTGAAGACTCTTCCAAAACATAGAGGTGAATCTTTGATCTCAGACAGACACAATAGATAGTGGTACTCCATGCGACCTTACCACTTCCCTGATATATCTCTGTGCCATTTGATCCAATGATTAATCCTCTCGAATAGAATTGAAGTGTGAAATCTTTGTAAGATGATCCACAACAACCCATATTGCATTGTTGCCTTTGGATATCCTTGGAAGTCCAGTGACAAAGTCCATCGTGATGTTTTCCCATTTCCATTCTGGTATGGGAAATAGTTACATCATCCCCTAAGACTTCTGCCTCTCTTCCTTCACTTGCTAACACACTGGGAACTTTGATGTATATTCAGAAATCTCCTTCTTCATATTATCCCACCAAATGTTTTCTCGGATATCTCGATACATCTTTGTGCTCCCTGGGTGAATAGAGAAATTTAAACTATGTGCATCATCCAAAAGTTACTTCTTCAGCTCCGGACATGATGGAACACATAGAATTTTCCCAAACCGCACAATTCCTTCTTCATTAACTTTAAACTCTGAGGATTTACCTATTTCGATAGCTCCCACACTTTCTTTAATTCCCACATCATCCCTTTGAGAATCCTTTAAAATTTTAAAAAAATATTGTTGAGCAATCATTTGTGAAAGGATTTATGATGTTCCCTTCTCTATGATTCCAATTTCCATCATCATCAAGTCTAAGAAGATTGGATCCTTCTCAATTCTTATCATTGATAGAATCACTGTATCCTTTCTACTTAGGGCATCCACCACCTTGTTCGCTTTCCCAGGGTGGTAATATATTGAACAGTCATAATCCTTGATGATCTCTATCCATCTTCTCTGGTTCATATTAATCTCTTTCTGTGTGAATATATATTTAAGACTCTTGTGGTCAGTATATATCTCACATTTCTCTCCATAGAGATAATGCTGACAGATTTTCAAGGCAAAGATCACAGCTGCTAACTCCAGATCATGCGTTGGATAGTTTCTCTCATATATTTTCAACTTCCTTGAGGCATAGGATATCACTTTATCATTCTCCATCAGCACACAGTCTAAGCCCTTCTTCGAATCATCACTGAAAACCACAAAAAGTTCCCCACTTGTGGGTAAAGTGAGCACGGGCACATTGATAATCCTCCTTTTCAACTCCTTGAAAACTTCTTCGCATTCATCACTCAAAGAAAACATTACTACCTTTCGAGTTAGCTTGGTAAAAGGATTGGACAATCGTGACAAATTCCTCACAAATCGTCGATAATATCCAGCTAACCCCAAGAAGCTACGGATATCCGTTACTGATGTTGGCCTTAGCCATACCTCAATTGCATCTGTTTTGGAGGGGTCCACAGATATCCTATTGCTTGCGATGATGTCCCCCAACAATGAGACCTCCTTCAACCAGAACTCACACTTGTTGTACTTTTCATAGAGATTCTCCTTGTGCAATGTCTCTAGTACAGTTTTTAAATGCTCCTCATGATCCTCCTTGGTTTTGGAGTATATTAGAATATCATCTATAAAGACTACCACAAATTTGTCAAGATAATCTCTAAAGACTCGATTCATCAATTCCATGAATATTTCTAGAGCATTGGTGAGTCCGAAAGGCATTACTGTGAATTCATAGTGCCCGTATCTGGTACGAAAAGCAGTCTTGGGGACATCTTCTTTCTTCACCCTTAATTGATAATATCCCGACCGCAAATTCACCTTGGAGAAGTATTGTTGTCCACGCAACTGATCGAACAAGTCATCAATTCTTGGGAGAGTATACATGTTCTTTATCATGATTTTGTTAAGTTCACAATAATCGATGCAAATCCGCATTGACCCATCCTTCTTCTTGACAAAAAGGACTGGTGCACCCCATGGTGAATCACTTGGGCGTATAAACCCTCTATCTAGATTCTCCTGTAGTTGTTTCTTTAGTTCTTCAAGCTCAAAAACAGCTATTCTATATGGAGTCTTGGATATTGGTAGCACCCAAGGTATAAGTTCAATTGAGAACTCAACATCTCTTCTAGGATGAAGACCAGGCAGTTCCTCGGGAAACACTTCAGCGAATTCCCTCACAATAGGCATTTCTTCAAGGATGGCTTCTTCCTTGGACTCAATCATCTGAGCTAGATATCCATGCTCATAAGGCAATAATAACCATGCTTGAGATGGTGGAGCTAAAGAAGATTCTTCTTCCTCCTTACACTTGTAATGAATCAGGGGTCGATTCTCCAAATGGAGTGTGATTTCCCTCTCCCGACAATTAATGTTGGCAATATATAAGGAAATCCAATCCATGCCAAGTATTGAATCAAATTCCACCATAGAGAGTATGATGAGGTTCTCCGGGAAATTCAATCTATAGATTATAACATGGGAGGACTTATATTCATGGGATTCCATGATTTCCCCATTTTCCGTACCCACCGAAATCTTCACTTCCATGATTTGTGGTGGTGCTGGGATTATTCTACTAAACTTTCGAGATATAAAAGAATACGTAGAACCTGTATCAAAAAGTATATTCGCTATTCTTCAATGAATAACTAGCGTACCTATCAACACTTTGTTTTCGGGGTTCACTTCGGTAGAAGTGATGGAAAAATCTCTTCCTTGCTGCCTTAGAGGTTGTTGGTTGTCTCTGAAAACCCTTGGATTAGGGCACTGATTTCCAAAATGATCTGGTTCTTTGCATTTGTAGCATTGAACAATGCATTGAGGTTTGAATGGAGCGTTCCTCTCCTCTATCGCAGTCACAGGTCTTTCTTGCCGACAGTTAACAGCTAGGTGCCCTTGTCTTCCACACCTAAAGCATTTCCTCGTCCCCTTAAGGAAATTTCCAGGGTGCTTCTTTCCGCACTTTTGGAAAGTGGGGTGCTAGATCTTCTTAGCACCATTGGATTTATCCATCGGCCCACCAACATTGAATTCCACCTTACGCTTCTTATCCCCATTATACCCATGTGATTTTCCGTTCTTCATTTCGACCTTGAGGGAACATCGGACAATTTCCTCATAGTTGTCGAAGTCACGGATCACTAATGCATTCCTCATGCTAGGCTTCAACCCACCAAAGAAGTGGTCAACCTTGCATTTGGGGGTAACGACAATGCCAGAAGCGTATCATGCAAGCCTTGTGATGTTTTCCTCATAAGCTCCAATAGATTCTTCATCTTTTTTCTTGAGGGAAAGGAAGTCCCTTTCCATCTTAAGCTGGAGGGTGTGCGGAAAATATTTATCAAAAAACATCTTCTGGAAATCCTTCCATTCCAACGCCTCGATATCCTCCTCAGGCTTCATATTTTTGATCAACGTCTACCATTGATCAACTTCACCCTCCATACGATAAGCTGTCAGGAGAACCTTATCTTGTTCAGAACATTGAAGCATGGAGAAGATCTTTTCAATGGAGTTGATCCATTGTTCAGCGATCATGGGATCGGATGATCCACTAAAAGTAGGAGGCCATTTTCTCATTAATATCTCGATAGTGACTTGTTCTTTCTTAGGGGGTTTTGGACGTTACTCTTGACCCATGTTTCTATTCAATGCTTGAGTTAGCTGAGAGAGAAGTGTGACAAAGTTCACGATTCCCGCTCCCATTGGATTGGGAATCTCATTAGTACAGTCATCACACTAATCTTCACATCGGTTGTTAGCCCGAGTCCTCCTATTACCGACCATTGGCTGGAATAAAAGGAATGTTAGGGGTAACACATAAAGGGTAATCCAAAGACAAAAGTTTATGACTTATAAATAAATGTTCATTTCCTTAAGTCATGAGTCTATAGGGTTCAATCTAGACTTTTCATGATCTACTTTCTATCATATATTCTTAGGGGCATTTTTTTAATTCCCTTAATAAGGGTTCATACTAATCTTGTGAATTTACCAAAGCATATCCCCCGGGAGTGTCGTAACCAAGAATGCAGCAAGTCCCATTGTCGTTCACCAGTTCCTGTTCGAGTCTAGCTCAAAGCATTTTTTCGGGTTTTACCCCTAGGATAGATATGTGCCAGAGCCGCCTCTATCTGCTCGTATCCAGACAGAGATGTATTTTCTTGATAACCCACTTACTCAATACTCACCAAATCTTAGGGACGTTTTTATTGTACTTATTATTGTATCTACACTTTACTAGGGTTTGATAATCCTAATCCCCAAAAAAACCAAACCCCCCTTTGATACCAACTATGACAACCCTGCTTTTTATGACAACTTAAACATGATTTATTACATAAAACATCACATGATACAACAAAGAAGATCGATATGTTTAGTGTCTTTGGGTCTTAGGATAATTACATAAAAACCTAAAACATGAAATATAGCATCATTATTTAAAACTTCCTTTACATGACCACTACATTCCTTCGTACTTAGCATTGCATGGGATAACCTAAGGACATGCATAAGAAAAGGGTGAGCTATAAAGCCCAGAAAGGGAGTACACATGGAATAACATGAGGAGTACAATACATGTTAGAAAAATAGGAATATCAATAGATAATAAGAAAAACACGAACACAAAGTCATGATAAAGCATGATAATCATAACATGGAAATGTGGCAACAACACTTAACATGGAATTAGTATGAGCCAAGGAACATTTCACATGGAGCATGAGTAAATCCTCATTGCACATAAAGCACGAGTAAACCCTCTTTGAACTTGAATTATCATGATTCAACACTCATTACACATGATGTATCATGATACTATACTTTACCCAATGAATTGGAGCGCTATAAGGGCGCAACCTTCTTAAACGTTTCATTTCATGCATAAGTTTGCCACATGGATCATAAAACATGGATTCATTAAACATAATCATTTATTCCACGATAAAGGAATGTGGAATTGAAACATGAAACTTTATAATCAATAAGTAATTGTGAATAAAGGTTAATACCCTTGATGGAGAAATGGGCATGGTATTCACTACACAATGGCATTGGCTTAGAAAATCTGTGAGATTTCGGAAGTGTAATGGTGTGATGTAAGAAATCATAAAAAAATTTGATGTGAGAGAAAGGGGTTCCTCATCATATTTACATGTAATGGAAAGTAAGGAGGTCATATAGATACGTGTCCCAACAATTGTAATGGAATTTAGATTCATGATACAAAATTATTTCTTGAATGTAAATGAAGAGAGAGAAGTTCCTTTCCGAATTTCGGCATAGTAACAGGTGTACATGGGAGGCATTTAATGAGAGAGAAAGGGGTCTCCCATAATTCAAAAAATAAGAGGGCAGTATAGGGGAGGTGATAAACTATACCCCAACATTCATAATTTAAATTAATAGGGCAAAAAAAACTTAAAGAAAATTGAAAAAAATGAGAAAGGAAGAAAAAACCTGTTACTTGGAAGTGTGCTTCCAAAGGCTAGAGAGAGGCTTGTGAGAGGCTTCTTGGGAGCATGAGGCACCTTGGGAGGATTCTAGGGAGAGCAGGGCAGAGGTTAGATGAACATCAAAGGCTTTGAGTGGGGAGGAAGTGGGAGCTTGGTTGGGTTTATGTAGGAAAGGTGAGGGAATTCATTATTATTTAGGTTTGGGTCCCCTTACATTAAATTAATCCAAACCACAAACCATCACATGGTCTTTGCCCATGGTTTTTGGAAAATGTAACTCCCCGACCCTAGTTACCCAGAGTCGGTGCATTGTTACATAACATTGGCATGATCACAAGAAAGATCAGATCTCGAAAGACCGATTAGTTTAGTAGCCTTCGAAACACTAGATATATTCATAGTGTTTTACATTACATCATAAAATGAATACTACAACAATATAGTCTCCATAGTCTGCAATCTTATCCCCTTATACTATCCCTACAGGTCATTAATAAATTACTTCTTCACATCCTGGGAAAAATAAAACACAGAAAATGGGTGAGCTCAAATGCCCAGAAAGGATAACAATATAACAGAAACTTTCATAAATAAGAAAAAACATTCAAGGCAATGTATAACTAAAACAAAATCCTTTTAAACTTGAACATCAACATAGTATGGAAAAAATAAAATGAAATAATGCCATTTACTTATTCACATGGATATTCTCATAATCGAATAATCACATGCAATATCAATAACCACTTTCATAATAATGGAATGCATAATGCCAGACTATCATAACCACATAGCCAAGGCCTCGGGCCAAGACTACAAATAATATTTTGTCAAGGCCTTGTCCCAAGACACTAGTTTGTCTCATGAGACCTATAGATGTATCGAGGAGCTATAGCAGGCTCCACCCGTCACATATTAAGTCCAATGCATTCCCATATGAAAAGTTTTAAACATAACATAAACATTCGTATTAAAACTAGCATACGAAATGTCAATAATTTCACCATAAACTATGAATGGTATAAAAATAGCACATCCACAGTCAAACATATCACAAAACCTTCAATACAATATAGAAGTTTTGTATCATAATAAATCAACTTCAAATAAGCGTAAATTCCATCAAAGGATGTTGACATAGATGAAATCAAAACTATTTGAGAGAAATATATTTTTTCTTGAAATCATTGAAAAGTCAGACATTTATAAAGGAAGTAATTTAAAAGAGATATTTGAATCAAAGTGTCCCATACCACTTTGAAACTTTTGAAAAGAAATATCACTTCAAAACATTCATGTCCATATAAATAAATCCTTAAAATCATTTTGAAAAAAATGACATTAATTAAAAATATTTATAAAGATAAATCTTTGAAACATTTAAAATTATGAACTTGATAAAGAGTACCTTCCACAAATTCTTAAAATATTCATTTTGAAATCATTTAAAAGTCACATAATTATAAAATAAAAAATTTACTTTGAAAATATTCTTATAAGCTTGTAAGGGATGCTTCAGCGATTTTATAACGGCAGAAAATAACCGCACCTGTCGTATAAGTTTTAAAAGACATTCTTACATTAAATTTGTCGAAAAGGTTAAAAAGTACCTTGTTTGGAAAATGATGGAAAGATTCCTTTCAAAACACATAAGGGTATAAATGACTTTATCCCATTGTCTAGTAAATAGTAAAAATGTTTTTAAATACATTTTTAAGGAACATGGATGTGGATGATAAAGAGATCCTAGTAGATAATTTCGTATATACAACCTCAGATAATGAAGAGATTGCGAAATAAACCCTTACCTTGTACTTTTCCTTTGTTGGGGTAGGTTAACCTCATGTATAGTGGTGAAATAATTTTTATTATATTATACAAGAATCTTATACATTAATATGATATCATATATGAACTTTTTACATTGATTGGTTAATAATATCTTAGTATTATCGTTGTATCGAGTGTTAACTTACTCGTTTTCATTTATATGTTTTGTTACGTAAGCCGTTTTTTTCTGGGATAGGTTGTATCTTAATCATATCCAGAATGATATCAAGTCCATAGATACTATTATTAATCATAAAATGAGAATTATACTTGAATGGATACGATGGAGAATGAATCATATCGCGTTCATAGAGACGGTAGTCCGTACGTACGCACGAGTGATAATATCATTCTTTTGATATTAAAATAAGATATATTTGGAAGTTATATCATATATAAAGAATCATTATAATGTTATATTTATTATTTACATGAATTAAAAATCATTATTATACCCATCCAAATAATAATATATTGAATAACAATTACACCACGACGTGGAGACGGTAAGTCGTACGTACGCACGTATGGTGACATGTCATTAAAAGGATGGATAGAATAATGAATATGGTTGTACCCTATTTATAATGACATCACATTATATATAAGAAACTGGAATTATTATTTTATAATGGTAATAACAATGAAAGAAGAAGTGGAAGAAGAAAGGAACTTGAAAAAGGGTGGTCAAAACATTACCTCTTCATTGGGTTCTTCCTTTTGATTTGATCAAAAGGGATCCTTAGGTAGGATTTATGACTAAAGGAAGGCCTCTAGGATTAAGTGAGGGAAGTTGAGAGAGTATTGGTGCAGAGTTTGGCCAAACCAAAAGGCTTTTAAGGTATGAATTAATGAGAAGGGGGAGTTCCCTTTTATAAGAGGGGTGAGGGGTACCTTTGGAAAAGCTAGAAATATTATTTTATAATAAATTCATATTCAGTTTCTAATGGCTCCAAAGTGTATTATTTAAAGGTTAATGTGGGGATAGGTCGAAAACCACTCAACCAATAAGATTTATACAGGTTTGGGTTACTATATTAACCTTATCTTTAAGTATTAACTCTTAGTTAATTAGTTTCACTTTTAAAATGTCTCTTTGTATTTTAATATTATATGGTTAATAAAATTTCTATATACATCCAAGAGACCCCCAATTGGTCCATTAATTATACAACTATCCTGATATAAGTATCTTTGCCGAATCTTATATTGTTGGGAATTTAATATCAATTAATAATATAATATTTGTTTTAAAAACTCTTTTTTGTCAATTTTGACACTATTCAATAATTTATTTTTATAAAAATCATAACAGAATGATTACTCCGAAAAAAGTTAATTAAATCAATCCTAACATGTCATATTATCCTTTAAAATTATTGGTATTTATAAAAAGTCTCAAATTATATTTATTTGGGTATTTATAATATCAATTATTCTAATTTTTCATTAATTTAGTAATTACTGCATCACCATTGTGTCATAAATAAGTTAAATTATATAATGTCTAAAAATTATAAATTAAATATAATTAGGTAGGAAATAGTTTTATCTTTCTAATGAATTTTTTTAGTTGAATATCCAACATATATAACCCTATGTAAATTTTTTTTTTCTAAAAGATATATGCTTATGCCATTTTTGTATTTATTTTAACTTAATTAAAATAAAGTGTCCCTATCACCTACAAGTGGCTCCATGGGGTCCCAAAATCGACCCAAAGATTCCCATGGTCTGACATGTATCCACCAATTATTTTAGGACACATGTTAGGATAATTTAGTATTATTATAATATTATTTTTTAACCCTTATTTACCGGATTTACCCTTAACCATGGTAAATAAAATATTTACCGAAGTAATTATTCAAAATGTGTAAAAATAAAAGTTACCTATTTACACAATATGAAAATGATGATTCAAAATATGGAATCCATTTTTCCAAATTTAAAACACAGAAGTGGCAGAAATTAATTTAAAATTAATTCTCGTTGTTAAAACAAAAAAACTGTTCTTAAGAGATAGTATCTATCAAAATATTGACACTTGTTTATGTCTGGTTTAATTGTAAAATTATGTACAATGACCAAAATTTTATTAAATGGATAAAATATATTCTAAATATACTTCAAAACCACTCAAATTCATAATTTATCAATATAAATTATTTCAATTAAAAAAGTTGTTTTTAATTAAAATTTAGTAATTTTCAATATTCATCAAAATATAAATGTTATCCGAAAAGTTCCAAAAGTTCACCGTAGACTAAATTCGATATTCCGAATCCAAAAATGAATTTCATTTTGAGATATAAAATTTATAAAATTTTAAAAAGGATGTATTACTATTCATAACGGCTAGTTTGATTGGTTGTGGTGTGTGTTAGAACTAGAAGTTGCGTACAACACACGCTACTTTATTGTTCAAAGGAAAGCATACCGTGGAAGCTTGGGATGTTTCATTGTATATTTTTGATGTTCCCATTCTAAAAAGTAAATTTATTTAGTCAAATTGAATATATAAAATTTTAAAATATTGGATTTAAAAAGGGTTCACTATTAAAAGTTGGTAAAAGTGCAATACAGAAAATGAATTTGTTCTTAAATTATGTCAAAGAAACTAATAATATGGATTCCAAAATTATAAGTATTATATAAAGTTTAAAATTTAGTTAATACTATTCATAACCTCTTTTTAATGTCTTGTTTGGTATGTCATGGTGCGCTTGAACTCGGTGTTGAGTGTAGTGAAAGTTATTGAATTATTTTAATGAAATAACACAATATGAAATAGTGGGGTGTTACAGAAAAGGGAAGAGGAAATAAATATTTTATAAGGCCAAAGTCCAAACTTCTTAAAATATTAGGGTTTCTTATGTGGAGTTGAGTCACACTCCCATGGATATTAATTTAAAAAGGCAAGGTGTTGAATAAGTCTTGATGGGTCCATTAATGCTTTGAAAAGTAAGTCAAACAAACCCAAAATCACATTATTTTAATGTTAAAACATATATTGGCAGAACATAAGGATTATAGTATTTTATTACATCACTATTGGGTCATTATGATGTCATAAAACCCATTATATATTTAAACATTATTTAATTTGTTTCCAAAAATTTGAATGTCTCAGAAAATTATGAAAAATTTGCCGTTGGATAATTTCGAAGTCCTGATTCCAAAAATAACATTTATTTTATCTAAATAAATTTTTAAATATGTTATTTTTCACTTTTAAAATAAAAACTTACATTTATAAAAAATTCACGGGTTTTGACAAAAATGGATTTCAAACCATAATAAAAATTATAATTGCATTCATACAATTACATGATCATATATATATAGTAAAATTAATCTAATAATAATAACAAAATTTTATTAAAATTTTATGTAATTCAAAAATCCCTTAATTTAATAAAATAGTTTTCTTAATTAAATAATAACTAAAAACACCATTTGTACATTAAAAACTATTTACAATGTATCAATAATGAAAAGAAATTATATTCATTATTATATACAAAAATAATGTACATGAACATAGAATTATCAATTAGTTACTTAACCCCTTAAAATAGCCGCTTAAGACCTAAGGGTAAGGTGTTCGATGGTGACAGACTCTTAGGGTGGCTCGGATAACATCGCTCGAGTGATTATTTCTATCATCTTCCACTTCTCCCGTAGACGATCCCGTTCGATCTTTACATGGTGAAGCTCATCTTGTTCTTGGTCAAGAGCGAAGCCCAAGGACGCCACCTATTTTCCGAGCTCCGATAAATGTACTTCGTATGGGCCAATTCTACTGGATGAGGCCATCGCTTCCTTTGTCTAAGTAAAATTGGATGTGTTAAAGCCCTATATTTAAACTAATCACATGATCACTGTTCAACGACTATAAAAGTAATGGTCACAATTCATATCATAAAACCAATAAAGTTGAAATTTTATAAAAACATTTTATATAAAGGGACATTTAATAGGATCAAGAGGGATTTTCCATTAATGATAATTTGGGTCATTACAAACCCATCATTTGGAATTCATGTATTTTGTTCCTATGATCCTGGAAAGGATTTCATTTACTCTAAATGAGGCAGAATGAGTGGATTCATCTAATGGGTTACATAGGATTGTTTCATGATGGGAGAATCATTTTTTATTTATCTTTTAATCAAGGAATAGTGTTCTTGTGTCATGCGGTAGTACAATGAAAACCCTTTTGGGGATAATAATGAATTGAGACCGATAACTCCCTTACATCGGTTGTGGAGGACCCTACTTGGCATTCATTGAAAATTCCATGGGCATAACATGAAATTTTTAACTATTTACTAACATCCGAAGTGTGATGTATGGAATCATGTATTTTTATTGGTCTTAGTGTAATTTAATCTAAGTATATTTTCAGATATTATTAGTAGGAAATCAATGTGGTAGTTATCTATATTAATATGGGAGTTAATTTACAGATAGTTGATCATGTTCATGATCTGCTATCTTTGATGAAGTCATTACTAAATAGATAGAGATACACTTCACTCTTATATTTTATGGTGAGGGACCACATACATTCTTTGTTTTTTGAGAATAAAACATTCGTACTGTTTAATTATTGGTCATGTAATACCGTATATTCTTAGTCATTAAACCTGATGGGTTTTCCAAATTGATGGAAGCACATCATACACTATTATACATGGGTCATGGTTTATCTCATGGTATTAAAATTATGTACTAGGAACACTACCCTAAGCAGGTACCACCCTAGTGTAGCATGGCCCTTAGTACGATATGTGAAGTGAATATTGTTTTGTGTAATAACCACAAGAAATGGAATATTATTTTATATAAGTGGAGGTTTTCTTGGGATTTTGTGTGTTTCAGTTGCTTAATCAGGTGTTATCTTGGGTTCTGGAGCCAGTAGAGCATGTTCATGAAAACAATCAGTTCCATCCCCTACAGATTGTTGTGGAATGTACCAGATTATGGATGTTTATGTATCGATAAATATTTTTCTATTAAAGGGAATGATTTTTATGTGATTATCATAAGATTTAAATATTGTGTGATGAAAAAATAAAACTAGTCTATCTTGAAGAATGACTATGATCCTTTTGGAGATCAAGATACAGAAAGAGGATTCATGATTATGTTTTCAAAAATATTTTTAACGAATTCCTATATCATTATTATGACACAATATAGTAAAATTAGTTTCTATGAATTATTATAATGATATGTTAGAGAATAATAATCGAGATCGATGTATGTTTATCCTTTATAAATCATTCATTTTCAGTGTAAAATATTTTGGAAGTGGTATGTGGGTAGAAGTGGTGTTGATGGGTTTTTATCTTATGATAACAATATATAGTTTTATTAATGTTAGGATGTGGATCTCACCCACCCAAGGTGTCACGACCCCCTCCCACCATAGATTCCCCTTCTGAGCTAGAAATGGTGAAAGGAAGATAATGACCCCTGAGTCCCGCCTCCAGTAGGCCCCGGAGTGGAAACTAGCACCAAGAGTATGAGCTTTCACAAATATGGGAGGCATTAAACTTTTTATTATTTAAGATCAGGAAATAGGATGAGTCAACCACCAAAATAAAAAGGAACAAGTAAAATAAAATAAACCCAAACCAATCCCACATGCATGTTTAAACAATTTTGAAACAATGTACAAGTATAAGAAAACTCAAAAGTACAATTCCAAATGAAACAAGAGTACATCAAACTGCAACAACTCAAACTGTCCCAACTAGTAGGGTCTCACATGGCCCGGGTTGTCCTCTTGGAAACCTGAAAGTAAACATAGGGTGACCATAAAAGTATACTCAGTAGGGAAACATAAAGCTCTCATACATATGTGGGGAGACATCCTAATGTCCTATGAGAACAACAAAAGAAACCAAAACCTATCAAGGAATTCTATCCACCCAACCTCACCAGCCACGCTCACCAAAAACACAAAAAATCAGGTAGTAGTATATAAGAACAAGAGTATTGGGTACCCCACACCATTTACAGCCACTAGCTAGCTTCTATTCCTAACGACGAACGTCCTGACGCTACCACTATCTTCCTGCCCGCACACACCCAGGCCTCAAAAACCACATATCTCGCCCGCACACACCTGGGCCTCACAAACCACATATCCCTCCCACACACACCTCGGCCTCACAAACCACATATCACAACCTCACACACCTGGGCCTCATCCCAAAGGTTCTTGGGAAAAATAAACCTTCCAAAAGAGTCTTGGGCTAAAATCACACCAATCAAAACCTACCCAAGGATTCTTAGCTGTAAGGTCACCACAAGCCATCACAGCCAATGGAAGAAGGTGCAGGAAGGAGCTAGTAACTAAGGGGAAAACACCCACTCCCATAAAATGGGAGTGTTCGGCACTAGGTGCTCAACATGGGTGGGGTGCGACAAAACACAATGATGCATATACATATATATATACAAAACACATAGCCCAACCTATGGCTTCTAAACAGATAAACTTAGCATGTGCCTCGACACTGCTACTACAAATCATGCATACAACAAACAATCCCAACCCCATTTAGGTTTTCATGATTCAACAGTATTAGTTTATTAGTTCCTTAATAACTAGGCAATTATCAAACCAGATCAAGCGTTTTGTTGAAAAACCCTGCCAAGCACAAATCAAGTTAGATAGCACACGAGCAACACAAAACCAACCTTTTTATCATCAATAAATCCCCATTTATTGTTCCCGCATTTAATTCATTATCATTCCCCACAGTTCATTTATCAACATTCCACTTTCTTTTAATATCACAACCCATTATAGCGGCCGTGTAGCCACTCTAACCACATCTCCACAACCGTATCACAAAACAAGGCTCGTGTCACATCATTTCCCCTTTAATATCATTTACCGCATCCCCTCTTCCTATCCTATTCGAAATAACCCAGGATTAACCGCCCCCCCTTTCACACACCACGTCACCAAACAAACACCCACATGTTCATTATTCCATTTTGTTTAACTAGGGTGATCACACAAGGGTTCCAGATATTCATTTAATTATCCAACTTTATGTGATTAACCAATTTCCATATTCCACAATGTTTCCATCCACAAAATGGTATAGAAAGATAGGGAAACATTTTATTGCGCAAACAAAGGCCCCAAGGACCATGATTTTAAGTAGGCATAATCCTATTCAATTCAAAACATAAAAATTGTATAAAAAAAAGATAAACATAAGAACTTTCCCATCCTAGTTCTTTATGCCAGTTATTATCTTCATTAAAATGGTTCAACTATGTCACGTGAAAGCAAGAGTACACCCATCCCGCATGATGCACAAATTAAAGAAACGAAGGTAAGAACCCTACCTCAACAGGTTCTGATCAAACCGCTCCCCCAGATCAACTTTAGAAGATGTCTGTCGGTGTCTGTCCCGTCTGTCAAAACCCGGAAAAACCCTCATCGGGTGGATGTTGGGATGGAAAGGCTGAAGGGAAAACAACAGATCCAAGCTCAAAAGTTCTGCCTCATCTTTACGATCTTTTGGTCACTGACGTATCGTAAATGGGAGCTTGGATGAAGAAGTTATGGAAGAAAGGAGCGTTGGAGTCTCTCAGGAGGGCTCTTCTCGAAGGAAAGGGGAGGTGATGAATGATCTGAAAAGGAGGAGAGGAACCCTCCTTTTATAGGAGAGAAAAACTAAAGTACACGGTGTGTACTTCCTAGTACACGGTGTGTACTCGGCCATTCCACACGGTCACCACGCAGTTTCCAACACGACATTCAACATGTCACATGACCGTTGACTGGTCAACAAACGGTTTGAGGGTAATGCGTACGCCGGGAGATACTACAGTACATGTAGAATGGGATACACGATGTGTACTTATTTATTTCATGAGGAAAGGACACGGCTTCGACACGGTTTGAGGGTAACACATACACGGGGAGAAACTACACGGCGTGTAGGATGGGATACACGACGTGTACTTATTTATTTCACGCAGCAAGGACATGGATTCAACACGGGGTATACTTGGAAAGGTGGTACATGACATGTAATCATACTAAATGGTGTGTAGTCACAAAATTCTATAAAGTGTTGGAAAACTCCATTCTACCCTACAGATTACTTTATGACCTTATTTTCGACAAAGAATGGGTCAGAGAGGTCAGTTACATTACACCAGATACCTCTTAAAACATTCTCATCCCCGATAATTCAAAAACCAACCTAGAGGAACCCAACTAGACACCTCTTAGGGCTCTCGTTATAACAGGAACCCAACCAATAACCCTAATCATATTTGTTAGGAATTCCTTCTCCTATGTCGAGATATTATCTGCTTTAGGCGGCACTAACTCGCCAGAATGGGTATAATTGCTTCCGCATTAATGCATTTCGATTAAGAATTGGGTATTCCCACTTCCATATATTAGGATTTTTCCAACTAACACTGCCCCCAACACCGTACAACCAACCCACTGCCCGAACAAATGGCATGGGGAATTCCTTATCCCATGTCGAGATATTATCCGCTTTAGGAGGCACTGACTCACCCGCACGAGTTCAATCGCATCCGCATTAACGTGTCTCAGTTAAGGATCAGGTTTTTCTCTTTCCCCACACATCCGGACATGTTACACACTTCCAGAGAACATGGAAACAAAAAATATCACAACCAACAAGCCAAGAATTCCATGTATCATAGGTACATAGTATAACATCAAAACAAATCTAAGAAGAACCAAGCAAAACACAAGTCAAAACAACTCTGCGTATAGAGCGTGATCTAAGTCTCCTGCTCCCATGTGCTCTCCTCGAGGCCTCCATGCCTCCACAACACATGAACAAAGGCGATGGTTCATACACGGAGCACCTTCTCTTCACGATCCTCGATTATGACTGGTCGTTCCTCGAAGGTCGCGTCGTCCCCCATATCTAACTCTCACTAGTTCATAACGTGAGTGTCTTCGTAAGTACCGACGAAGCTGGGAGACATGGAAGACGTCATGAACCTTCTCCAACTAAGGTGGTAGGGCCAGCTGATATGCCACATTGCCGACTCACCTCAGCACCTCGAAATTTCCGATGAACCTAGGGGATATCTTACTCCCCTTACCAAACCTCTAATACCTCCGTCGAGGGGAAACCTTCAATAACACATGATCTCTCACCTCAAACTCCAAGGGCCTCCTCTAATGATCAACATAAGACATCTCTCAGTCTTGAGACGCTTTCATCCTCTCACGTACAAGATGTACTTTCTCTATGATGCTCTGTACTACCACTGGCCCAAGAGCTCATGTCTCACCAACCTCTGCCTAGAAAATGGGTGAACGACATGGTCTTCCATACAAATCCTCAAAAGGTTCCATGTCAATAGTAGAGTAGAAGCTGTTGTTGTAGGAAGACTCTACTAAAGGCAAGTGTCACACCCAAGATCCTCCAAAATCCAGAACGCATGCTCGCAGCATGTCCTCCAACGTCTGGATAGTCCGCTCTGTTTGCCCATCGGTCTGGGGGTAGAAAGCAGTGCTAAGGCATAGCTAGGTACCAAAAGCATGATGTAATCCCCTCCAGACTCGTGAGGTAAACCGAGTATCCCGATATGAGACGATAGTCCTCAGAACTCCATTCGAAGGCACCACCTCGTCTACGTACCTCTGTGCTAAGGTACTCACCGAGCTTGACTCCTTAATTTCTAAGAAGTGAGCTGATTTCATTAGTCGATCCACCACTACCTTGATAGCATCATAACCACCCTGAGCTATGGGTAGTCCTATGACCAATTCCATTGATATTTCACACCACTTCCATTCGAGGACATCTAAAGGATGAAACAAACCACTGGGAACACGATGTTCATCTTTTACTTGCTGACACACTTGGCACTTAGCCACAAACTCCGCCACTGCCAATTTCACCCTGGGCCACCAAAACTATTCCCTCAGGCCTCGGTACATTTTTGAAACTCCAGGATGTACCACCAAGTATGAGTTATGGAACTTATGGAGAACACCCTCACGCATCTCCTCCGGAACAAACAACCTTCCATGAAAAGGCATCTGATGTCGTCTGTCCTCTGACCATCTTTCTGAAGCGTTTCCTTGATCGATACAATCCCGCATTACTTCTGCATCAGAGTCTCCCCACTGAGACTCTTCCACCTACCGTAACAAGGAGGACTGCACCATCATCTCAAACAAACAGCCTCTAACATCTTCTACCATTGCATCCAAGTGCAAGGCAGCCAACTCTCCCATCGCTTTCCAAGAATTAGCGGATTCTTGAACAACTTCCTTATGCAACTTCCTGCTCAGGGCATCAGCCACAACGCTGGCCTTACCTTCAGTGTAAGAGATCACGAAGTCATAGTCTTGGAGAATCTCAACCCACCTCTGCTGCCATAATTTTGGGTCATGCTGGGAGAAGATATAACGTAAGCTCTTGTGATCTGATAATACCACAAAGTGCTTCCCAAAGAGGTAATGTATCCAAAACATTAGTGAAAACACTACTGATATGAGCTCTATGTCATGGGTGGCATAGTTAGTCTCGTGAGGGAGCAACTTCCTATAACCATAACAGATCACACCCTTCTTATGCTTCAGTACACACCCTAATCCAAGGCTGGAAGCATCAAAAAATACCTCATACAACAACCCATCCTCTAGCAACCTAAGTACTGGAGCACTGACCAAGTTCTCCTTCAGGTAGTCGAAAGCTTTCTGGCACTGCTCGCTCCATAGGAAGACCTGGTCCTTCCTAGTCAAAGATGTCAATAGAGCAGCAAGTCGAGAGAAGTCTGAAACGAACCTCCAATAATAACATGGAAACCCCAGGAAACTATGAACTTCTGCCACGCTCTTGGGTGCCACCCAAGAAACAACATCATCCACATTCGACGGGTCCACTGACACTCCTTTCATAGACACCACGTGTCCAAGGAAGTGTACTTCATGCATCATGAACTTACACTTCGACAATTTCCCATAAAGTTGGTGGTGTCGAATGACTTCCAAGACTGCCCTGAGATGCTCAACGTGCTCCTCCTTTTATCTTGAGTAGATCAGGATGTCATTGATAAACACAACGATGAACTGGTCCAGAAACCCTCAGAAGACAATGTTGATAAGTCCCATGAACACAGCTGGTGCATTCTTAACTCCAAACGACATCACAACAAACTCGAAGTGCCCATACCAGCACCTGAAAGCTGTATTCGAGATTTCGCTGTCCTTTTACCTCAGCTGATGATATCCATATCGTAGATCAATCATAGAAAACCAACATGCTCCCCTCAGCTGGTCGAAGAGATCATCTATCCTTGGAAGGGGGTAACGGTTCGTGACCATTACCTGATTCAACCTTCGGTAGTCTATGCATATCTTGGGACCACCATCTTCCTTCTTCATGAACAAAACTAGAGCACCCCATGGTGACATGCTGGGTCGAACAAAACCCTTCTCCATCAGATCGTCAATCTCAATCCGCAACTCCCGCAACTCTGAAGGTGCCATCGAAATCGGACGGGCACCAGGATGTTAGTGTATCCCGAACTCAACGTCACGTCGGGGGGGGGGGGGGGGGTAGAGTCACAACCTCCTCGGGAAAAACTTCCAGGAACTCCCCAACAATCACTAGAAGATCCATCATATCTGTACCAGCTTAACCAACTGATAACCCTCCTAACCACGAAAGGAGAGGCTTCACATGCTGGCTTCCCACCTGATAGATCCTCTCGCCAACAAAAGCTACACGCTGCCCATCCACGCCAGAGAACACGAATCTTCTTCGGAAGAAGTTGATAACGGAACTAACAGAAAACAACTAGTCGATGACTAGGATGACATCGTATGGCTGCATCTGTAGAAAAATAATATCCCCACTAGATCGATGTGGTCCCAACGTCAGCCCACATCCCCAGAAAACACAAGATAAACTGGTCTGACCTCCAACTGGTGTACTCATCACCAGGGGTACGGAAAGTATCTCTATGTCTAGACCCAAATCATGGGCTAGTCCGGGTGAAAAAAAAGTGTGTGAAGCTCCTGAATTGAAAAAAGCATAAAAGAGAGTGCTTAACAAACAAATCGTACCTCGCACCACCTATGGTTCAGCCGGAGCTACCAACTCTACTGCGTGCAACTGTCCCCGCCCAGATTCTCTGCCTCTCTGCTATCGACCACCTCCCCGACCACTCCCTGGTATAGGACCTTGAGGACCACCCTATGGTCGCGATCATCTTGAAAAGTCTTCCCTCGGAGGAGCATGGTCCTTCTTCTGCTAGAAGTTCCTTGCCGGCAACTGGTGCTGTTGAGGTGGGCGCTGAACCTGCCCACCTCCACCGTACTGAGCTCGGGTCAGGAACCAACTCTGAATGTGCCCGAAAAATCCACAAGGGAAACAATTCGGTCCTGGGATCATGAAAAAGGGACAAGGATCTGATGATCTAAACTGGAACTGCTAGGGCCTGCTCCCTACTACCCTGAATATGGAAGGTCCTGTCGCAGGAGACCTACTACAGACTGCCTTCCCCTTCAACGAACCCGGATGGATCCACTATCGTGGTGCACCTCCCTGCGAGTGAATTCTCTCTACAACCTCTGCCTTCTTCTGTACTACCTTGTACATCGGAAGGGTGAAGAGGGTGACAACATAATGGAGTGAAGGATGAAGCGCCTCCTCCAAAAGTCTCACCCGAGAATCCTCATCCAGAAAGAGATCTAGAGCAAAGCGTATGAGACCCTTGAACTTGATCCACAATTCTTTACTAATATACTCCCCTGGTGGAGGGAGAGTAACTACTGCCACTTCTCTACATTGATCATGGACGAAAGGAATTCCTCTCGGAACTCCTTCTCAAAGTAATCCCATATAACCTCTTCCTCTAACCTCTCCCCGAGGTAGAGCGTCCACCACTGACACACCACACCTCTCAGCTGAGTGACTTCTAGGGGAACCCAGTACTCCATCGGATCACAAATCAAAGTTAAACCGATCCCTAGCTCCTCAAACCACCCATCCGTCTCAATATCTGAAATACTACCCTCGTACCTCTTGAGGTTTTGTCGCTGGAAAGAAAGGAGAGTCTTCTGCTAGTGATCATCTTCCTTCTCTTGGTCAATCCTCAACTGATCGACTGCCTGAATCTGCTGGGCCTCGACTGTCAGAGTCACCTGGGGACAATGTCCAGGTGCCATAGCTATACGGTAAACAAAGATCGCCTATGCCCAGGTAGCAAGGAAAATTTATCAAGGTATAATTTTATCACTTTATTTCAATTTCTTTCCCAGAACACCCAAATAATGTAAAACACAAACTTGGTGATGGATTTACCTTCCCTAGGGTCTCTACCTTTCAATCAATGTAGTCTCACATGGTCGTTCGGTAGGCTGAGAGTCCTTACATCAGATCATGGGGGCCCCGAAAATCCCGTGTCCTAGCCTGTCTTCCATGGCCTATGTCATGCACCAATATCACCTAACATTGTTTCCCTACCATCCATTGATATCCTTACTATGTCTAACTCCAGAATCCATTATATCTTTCAACCATCCCCTCTGATACCATTCTTTCACGACCCCCTCCCACCAAAGATTCCCCTTCTGAGCTGGCAATGGTGAAAGGGAGATAATGACCCCAAAGTCCCGCCTCTAGCAGGCCCCGGAGTGGCGACTAGCACCAAGGGTATGAGTTTTCAAAAATATGGGAGGCATTACCCTTTTTATTATTTAAGATCAGGAAATTAGATGAGTCAAACACCAAAAGAAAAAGGAACAAGTAAATGAAAATAAACCGAACGCAATCCCACATGCATGTCTAAAAAATTATGAAACAAAGTACAAGTACAAGAAAACTCAAAAGTACAATACCAAAAGAAACAAGAGTACAACAAACTACAAAAACTCCTACTGTCCCGACTAGTAGGGTCCCGCACGGGCTTAGTAGTCCTCCTGGAAACTTGAAAGTAAATGTAGGGTGAGAATACAAGTATACTCAGTAGGGAAACCTAAATCTCTCATGAACAGGTGGCGAGATATCCTAATGTACCGTGAGAACAACAAAAGAAACCAAAACCTAGAAAGTAATTCTATCCACCCAACCTCACCAACCACACTCACCAAAAACAAAAAACAACATGTAGTAGTATATAAGAACAGGAGTATTGGGTACCCCACACCATTTCCCCCTACTAGCTAGAAACTCTTCCTAATAGTGAACTTCCTGACACTACCACACTCTTCCTGCCCGCACACACCTGGGCCTCAAAAACCACATAACCTACCTGCACACACCTAGGCCTCACCAACTACATATCCGACCCGCACACACCTGGGCCTCACAAACCACATATCCCACCCGCACACACTTGGGCCTCATCCAGAAGGTTCTTGGGAAGAGTAAACCTGCCCAAAGAGTCTTGGGATAAAATCACACCTATCAAAACCTACCAGAATAGTCTTAGGGGTAAGGTCACCTCAAGCCATCACAGCATCTGGAAGAAGGAGCAGGAGAAAGCTAGTAACTAAGGGGAAAACACCCACTCCCATGAAATGGGAGTGTTATGCACTAGGTTCTCATCATGGGTGGGGCGTGACAAAACACAAAGATATAGATACATATATGTATACCAAACACACTGCCCAACCTATGGCTTCTAAACAGTGAAACTGAGCACGTGCCTCGACACTGCTACTACGAATAATGGATACAACAAACAATATCAATCCCATTTAGGTTTTCATGTATCAACACTATTAGTTTATTAGTTCCTTAACTACTAGGAAATTATCAAAACAAATCAAGTGTTTCATATAAAACCCCTCCCAACCAAAAATCAATTTAGATAGAACACAGGAAACACAAAACCAACCTTTTTATCATAAATCAATCCCCATTGATTGTTCCCGTATTTAATTAATTATCTTTCCCCATAGTTCATTTATCAACTTTCCACTTTATTATAATATCACATCCCATTACCGCGGCCATGCTTCCACTATAACCACATCTCCACAACCATATCACAAAATAAGGCTCGTGCCACATCATTTCCCCTTTAATATCATTTACCGCAGTCCTTCTTCCCATCCTATTCGTAATAACCCAGGATTCACCCCCCCCCCCCCCTTCACAAACCACGTAACCAAACCAACACCCACATATTCATTATTCCATTTTGTTCAATCGGGGTGATCACACAAGGGTTCCAGATATTCATTTAATCATCCAACTTTACGTGATTAACCAATTTCCATATTCCACAATGTTTCTATCCACAAAACGGTCTAGAAAGATAGGGAAACATTTAATTTCACAAGAAAAGGCCTCCATTGACCATGATTTTCAGTAGACATAGGCCTATTCAATTTACACCATAACTATAGGATAAACAAAGATAAAAATAACAACTTTCCCATCCCTGTTCTTTATGCCAGTTATTATCTTCATTAAACTGGTTCAACTATGTATCATGAAAGCAAGAAGACACCCATCCTGCATGATGAAAAAATTAGAGAGACGAAGGTAGGATCCTTACCTCAATAGGTTCTGATCACAACAATCCCCCAGATCAACTTTAGAAGACATCCGTCAGCGTCCGTCACTTCTGTCAAAACTAGGAAAAAACCTCCTCGGGAGGAAGCTGGGAAGGAAAGGCCAAAGGGAAAATAATAGATCTAAGCTCAGAAGTTCCTCCTCATCGTTACGATCTCGTGGAAGCTGATTGATCTTAAATCGGATCTTGGACGAAGAAGTTATGGAAGAAAGGAGCTTTGGAATCTCTCGGGAGGGCTCTGCTCGAAGGAAAGGGGAGGTGAGGAATGATCTGAAAAGGAGGAGAGTCCCCCTCCTTTTATAAGAGAGAAAAACTAAATTAAATGTCGTGTAATTCCTAGTACACGGCGTGTACTCAGCCATTCCACATGGTCACCACACGACTTTCAACACGCCATTCAACACGGCACATGACCGAAGACTGGTCAACACATGGTTTGAGGGTAACGCGTACGCGGGGAGAAACTACACGACATGTAGGATGGGCTACACAACATGTACTTATTTATTTCACGTAGTAAGGACACTGCTTCAACAGGGTATGTGATCGTTGATTGGTCAACACACAGTTTGAGGGTAATAGGTACGCGGGGAGAACTACACGACGTGCAGGATGGGCTATATGGCATGTACTTATTTATTTCACGCGGCAAGGACACGACTTCAACACGGGGTATACTCGGCAAGGTGGTACACGGCGTGTACTCATACTATACGGCATGTAGTCTCAAAATTCTGAAAAGTGTTGGAAAAGTCCATTCTACCCTCTAGAACACTTCATGACCTTCTTTTCGACAAAGGAATGGGCCGGAGTGGTCTGGGCCATTACAAAAGGAATCCATGTAAACGATCCATTTCAAGATAGATTCTAGTCTTCCTTGTAATTTATTTTTTCACACATTGTAATATGACCATTTGTTGAGAAAATGATTTTGGCTGAATTGGATTAACAAGAATAAAATAGAGTGGCGGCTTGATTCCACATAAGTTTTTACAAATGATGGGATTGAAGGTGGTATCTACATGGATGAAATAGGATAGTCCATTCATAATTAGTAAAGTACTGAATTCTATTTGACATCATTCCTCAAAATTAGAAGGATGTGTTTGAGATAGTGGTAGTTTTCCACATTTTTATATTTTTTAAACTCCCTTGCTATGGATTCCTATTCTTTCATTTCAAGGATGAAGGTTGATTATGGTGGGGATGATGCATTAACACAAGATTTATCCCTTCATTACATTATACTATTTTTATTTTTTTCTCTCAAAACTTATCTAGAGTGAATGGTACACTTACCTATGAAAATGACACATATGAATTATTAATGGTCTTGCTACTAGAATATGATCCTATATAAATAACTTTAAACCAGTCATATTACTAATATAACTATTGGTGTATGGCATACAAATAGTTCTACGAACCATGGGATCATTATCCATCGGTATATGGGATATAGAAAACGTTTTTATTTAACCCATTAATATATCCCATGAAGAATTTTGAATACCAGTGGTTAAGCGTAAACAATTTTTATTGATATTTACTAATGGTTCAAATAAACCTTTAGTATAGGATTTCCTCCCCATCGATAACTATGAGCCAATACAGTATCTTTAGACACTCAATAGCACATCCTGTAAAAAATACCAATCGTTGTACTCATTCAATGAAACACATATATTATTTATATATCATTTAACCTACTGATTACTATATCATTATTTTTCAAAACATTCATAATTCTCCAACATATATATATATATATATAATAAAGACAATCATTAGATTTTATTCCTCAAATACCATCCAAAAAATTATCTCATTATAATCAACTAAAAATAGAGGTTATCGGTACCACCCTCATCATGACCAATCCCATGATAATAATCACTCACATCATTGTCATCCTCAAAAACATAATCATCATCAGCATCATCATAATCACCTTGAGTGTCTTTACCTCAACAACCACTAGTGCGACCATTTTCATCACTTGGTTCATTATATAATGATATCAGTTTTATATACATGAATGATAACCCATAACATTTTCCCATGAATGTGAAGTGAATAAAGCTATAATAGCTTTCAAGAATTAGTCTTTGACTATTTTACCTCTATTACACACCTGTATATATATATTTTTTCATCCACATCTTCTAAATGAGTGTATTGTACTTTGGTACCACTAGAGATTGAAAAGGTTCTTTTGAAGTACAATGCCTAATGGAGATGATACCCTTCCTGATTCAACATCATACCCCCTTAGTGATCCTCACCTTATACCTATGATAATTGATCAATGGTCCTGCAGTTATCATCGCATTTCTCTTCCATGGACTCCATCGAATAATATTGAAAATATAAATAATAACTTTAATTAGGAATTTTGTATCAAAATTTGAAATATATATAATAAGACATGAAATAAATTCTTGTGTTTCTTTATTTCAAATACCTCCTTCATTTTTCCCTCTACTCAAGAAAAAAATCTATAAGAATAAGAGCTTCATTTTTAATTTTTTTTACAAATTAAATTTACCAATATAAGACAAAATTATTAAATAATATGAAATTGATAATAATAATAACTCATTGTACATATAATTTGACTGATAAAAAAATGATTAAATTTAAATGAACATTTATTACTTTGTTCAGTGTATATTCATATTTCTTTTAATACATATTTTATTGAATTGGGTTGGGTTGGATATATTATTCAATTTAATTTTAATCATTTTATTTCATTTTTATTAATTTTACTAGGTTTGAGTCTGTTCAGTTTAAGGAATAAATTAGGCTGATTTCAAAAATTACATCTTTATGAATTAATTTTGGATCAAATTTAATCGATTTAGCTCAATATATGTCATTTAAGGTTGTTTTTTTTTCTCAACTCAATTAAATTTGATTTGGATTTATTTGTTTTAGTTTTTAATGTGTTCATTGGGTTCAATTCAATTTTAACTGAATGAATTATATATAGTTGTATCCTTATTGGGTTAGATTTTTTTTATTTTATATGGTTTGAGTATGTTCTATTGAATCATGTTTGTCTTGTTTGGAGTTTTTCAGATCTATTCAATGTGTTTTGAATTCCTTCTACTCAGTATGGTTTAGTTCATTTACCATTTTCATTTCAAGGTAATTTAATACCACTAATAATTGATTAGTTTAGTTTTCATAGATGTAGTTTACATTATTTCACTTTCATTCAAATCACATAAATATAGTTTCAGTTGGTTTTTTTGTGGTAGACTAGTTTCTATCACATTTGTTAAATATAGTTTATTTATGTTTGGGTAATGTAAAATTTTTCCATTTGGTTTCGGTGAGTTCTGCTCAATTTGGAAACACATCATACAATTGTTTCTCTCTAATTTTTTTATTCAATTTATATTTATAAATATTTATTTAGTTCTGTTCAATATTTTTTATTATATTTGATTGGTTTTGACTAATTCATTTTTCGGAGGGATTATATTGATAGGATTTGTTATGTTTTGATTAAATAACAAATTAGGATTGATTATCTTTGTAACACCCTAAGCTTACACAATACACTTCTCTTTGAATAATGCAGTTGTGTGTGTTGTATGAAACTTCGAGTTATAACACACCAAAACCAATCAAAATACCCATTATGAATATAAATACCCACTTTTTGAAATTTTATAAATTTTATATTTAAAAATGGACTTCATTTTTGGATTTGTATTATCAAAATTAGCTTTGGGTGAATTTTGGATATTTTTCTGAAAACTATCAATTTTTCATGAATAGTGAAAAACACTGAGTTATAGTTTAAAACTGAATTTGAATTTAAATATTTATTTATTTTATTTAAATTTATTTTAGGTCAAAATATATACATAATACCTATATATGTTTAATGTAATTTATTTGAGTCAGTATATAATAATTTTAGACATATAAAAATTTTATTGAACTTTTTACCGTCTTTTACGCACCTCCAAGGAGTATTTGAAAATTTACATAAAACTTATTTTTACCGCTTATGTGAGTTGAATTTCAAATATCTGAGAGACATAGTTGATATTTGTAAGAAAAATGTGGTTTAATAAGATGAATACAATTTTTTTTTGTGAATAGTAACTTTTTATTTTTATTTACCACAGTTAAAAGTAAATAGGGTAATTAAGGGTAAAAATTATATTATTATTACACAAACATATGTGATAATTCTATTGGATAAGTATAATTAGAAAAAATACAACCTATGGAATAAAATATTATCCTCTTTGATATACTTGGATTAGATTTGGTTATTTATTATTATTTAATTCAAAGAAGAGTTAAAAGTGTGAAATTCAAAGTTTAATAACTAAACCATTTTTAATATATGGATAAACATAAGATAAATTATAATATAAATATTAATTAGAATTCTAAAAATATTTCCTAAATAATGGTATTTTATTTTTATTTTTTGACATTAAATAATTAAATTTATTTATGAAACAATGATGATACAATAATTAAAATATTAATGAAATATTAAAATAATTGATATTATAAATATCCAAATAACTGTAATTTGAGACTTTTTATGTATTTCACTAATTTTAAAAGATAAAATCACATGTTAGGGTTTTTTAGATGAATTTTTGTTAGAGTAATAATGTTGTAATGAATTTAGAAAAAAACAAATACCAAATAATGTCAAAATTGATATAAAAGAGTTTTTAAAACAAATATTATATTATTAATGGATATTATATTCTTAAAATTCTAAGGTTCTTCCAAAGGACTTATATAATGATAGTTGTATCATTAATGAACCAATTGGGGTTCTCTTGGATATTTATAATAATTTAATTAACCATATAATATAAAAATACAATGAGACATGGTAAATGTCAAACTATCTGACTACGAGTTAAATCTTATAGATAAAGAAAATATCATGACCCAAACCTTTATAAAACCTATTGGTTGAGCGTTTTTCGACCCATCTCCAACTTATCCTTTAAATAATTCGATTTGGAGCTATTAGAAACCGAAAATGATTTTATTATAAAATAATATTTCTAGATTTTCCTAAGGCTCCCCTCACCCCTCATATAAAAGGGCACTCCCCCTTTTCTAAAATTCACACCATTAAAAATTTATGATAGGCCAAACCCTACCAAAATACCCTCTTAACTTATCTAACTTCATCCTAATGGGCTTCCTTTAGTCATAAATCCAACCTATGGGGCCCTTTTGATCAAATCAAAAGGAACAACCCAAAGAAGAGGTAGATATTTCATTACCTCTTCCATGTTCCTTTCTTCTTCGACTATCACTTTCTTTCTTGTTTCCATTCTAAAATAATAACTATAGTATCTTATATATACTTTGATTTTATTATAAATATGTTACAACCATATTCATTATTCTATCCATCCATTGAATGACATGTCGCCTTACGTGTGTACGTACGGCTTACCGTCTCAACGTAGGGGTGTAATTGTTATTCAATACATTATATTTTTGGATAGGTATAATAATGATTTGTAATTGATGTAAATAATAAATATAACATGATAATGATTATGTATATATTATATACCATCCAATTAAATATTTATTTTGATAACAATTGAATGATAGTGTCGCTCGTGCGTACGTACGAATTACCGTCTCCACAAACGCGATGAGATTCATTCCCCATCGTATCCACTGAAGAATAATTTTCATTAGATGATTACAAATAATGTATAATGACTTGATATCATTATGAATATGAATAAGATACATCTTATCCATATAAATCATTACTTACATAACAAATCATATAAAGGAAAACGAATCAGTTATCACCCAAAATGATGATAATACTAAGATATTTTTAACAACGAAATGTTAAAATATCATATATAATATCATATTAATGTATATAATTCTTGTAAAATTTAATAACAATTATTTCACCATTATAAAATAGTTTAACCTACCCTCGGCCAAGGAAAAGTACAAGGTAAGGGTTAATTCTACAACCTCTTCATTATTCAAGGTTGTTTATATGTAATTATCTACTGGGACCTCCTTATCATCCACATCCGTGTTTTCCTAAAAAAGTATTCCAATTTTTTTAGTATTTACTAGAAAATGGGTTAATGTCATTTATACCATTTTTTTACTTTCTATAATGTTTTTTTAAAGTAATCTTTGTGTGGTTTTCCAAATACGGTACTTTATGACCATTTCGAAAAAATTTAAGGAAAGAACGTTTTTTTATATTAAACGGAGGGTGCATCAATTTTATGCCATTATAGAACCCTCTAAGGATACCTTACAATATTATAAGAATATTTTAAAAATAAATTTTTCCTTAATAATTATGTTACTCTTAAATTATTTCAAAATAAAAAGAGATATTTCTCTAAAAAAACTTTTTATTTCATCTATGTCAACATTCTTTGACTGATTTTAAGCTTATGTGATGTTGATTTATTAAGATACAAATCATCCATATTTTATTGAAGGTTTTGTGATAAGTTTGACTATGGAAGTGTTATTTTTACACCATTCATGGTTTATGGATAAAGTATTGACATTTCATATTCTAGTTTTAATTTGTATTTTTAAACCTTTTCATATGAGGAATACATTGGACTTATTATGTGACGGGTGGATCCCTATATAACTCCCCGATGCATTGGTAGGTCTCATGAGACAAAATAGTGTCTTGGAACAAGGCCTCGACTAAATTTTATTTGTAGTCTTCTCACAAGACCTTGAATATGTGGTTATGATGTCTGGAATTATGTATTCCATCATTATGAAAGTGGCTATTTATATGGAATGTGATTATTTGACTAGTAGAATATTCATGTGAGTAAATTAGTGGAATTATTTTGATTTATATTTTCCATATTATGATTAAGTTTATGTTGAAAAGGCTTTTGTTTTAGTTTTATACATTGCCTTAAATGTTTATGCTTTTTTATTAAAGTTTTCGCTATATTATTATCTTTACTGATCATCTGAGCTCACCCCTTTCTATGTTTTATTTTTCCTAGGATGCGTAGAAGTATATTATAACTAAACTATAGAGATTTTTTATAGGATCTTAGTGTTGTCTATGGAAACAATTTTTTTGTAGTTTTCCATTTTATGATGTAATGTAAACCTTATGAATGTATCTAGTACTTCCAAGGCTATTAAACTAATCGGTCTTTCGAGACATGATATTTTCTGATCATGTAAATGTTACGTAATAATTCACTAACTCTAGGTAACTAGGGTAGAGGAATTAAAGTAGGTATCAAAGGAAGCTTTGTACAAACCATGGAATCAAGATTTAGAAAAACTTTGATTAGAGCACCTTACCCTAAGATGGACTTTGAAGATTAGTATAGAATAACTTCCTACAATTTTGGTATTGTAGAGATTTTTTGATTTATCCATGAAATACATCCCTATATAGATACGAGCAGGTAGAGGTGGCTCTAGAACAGATGTACCTAAGGGTAAAACCTGAAAACACTGGTTTGAGCTAGACTCGAATGGGAACTGGTGCACGACAACGGGTCTTGCTGCACTCTTGGTTACGACACTCCCGAGGGATATGCTTAGGATAATTCTAATTATCCTTAAAACCAATTATGAATGGTTTATGAGTATATAATTCCTTAAAGAATACATTTTTATGATTATGAATTATATTTATAAACTGTTCCATTTATGTTAAGTGTTTTACAAGATTGGATTTATGTATTGCGATTCATAAACTAATCTAGTTTATGCCATTGTTTAGAAATGGAGTCTAGTGAAAGGAATGGAAATTGTATCAAGGCATGTACTCCATGAAGGGATTATCCTCCTAATCAAGATAATTATAGTGGAGCTGGTGATGTAACTGGTGCTGATCAACAAATCACCATACTAGGACAACTCACTCAGGTTATGTATAATATCCTTACTTTTATGGAGCATCCAGATCCGAAGTGTAGAGGATTAATGTTAGATCTATTCATTAGGCAACAACCACCAACATTCAATAGGGGTAAAAATACACTAGTAGATGAGAAATGGATAAATTCCTTAGATAAAATATTCCACTCCTTGGGGAGTACCGAAAGGGAAAAAGTTTTCATGTTAGTTTACCACCTAACTAGAGATACAGATCAATTGTGGTCATTGATTCAAAACACAAAGGAAGATAATGAAGTATAAAATACTGAATAGAGGGAGTTTAAATAAATTTTCATAAAAAAATACTTTTCTCATGACAATCAAGCGTATATGGAAAGAAAATTTATGAGTCTCATGAAAAATGAGGATGATAATGTTGCAAAATATGAAGCTATCTTTACAAGGTTAGTGAGGTATGCAGCAGATTATATACGTAACCCAAGAAGTAAGATTGATCGTTTCTTTGATGTACCAAAACCATTTCCCCATCGAGAATTAGTCTCACAATCCTTCTCTTCATATGAAGACATTGTCTCATGTTCTATCATGACAGAAAAAGAATTCTCTAAGTCTTACGACATTAAAGAAAAGAAAGAGAATAATAGATCTGCTGAACACTCTGGATATGGAAATAAGGGGTAGAAGGGAAATGTTAAATATCTATCGTGCCGTAAATGTGGGAAGAAACACCCAGGTACATGCTTGAAGGAAATGTGAGTCTATTAAAATTGTTGTGAAAAAGGCCATCAAACTCATGATTGCAAAGGGAAGAATGAGGCTGTCAAGGATGAATGCTAAAATTGTAGGGAAAGGGGGATTATGCGAAGGAATGTCCTAAGTGTCTAGAGAACATACCCTAGAAAATGGAAAGGGACAAAGGCCAAGCTTATTCTATCAATACTACTGAGGATGATGTTTTGAAAGATGTGGTGGAACGTAATTTAATGGTTTCCACAAGTTTAGAAAATTCTTTATTTGATTCTGGATCATCGCATTGTTTCAAATCATCCGAGTTCTCTCGTAAAATTAGATATTTTCAATTTGATTTAACAAAGGAGATGTTAGTTAAAAATCCTAAGGGAAGTATCATTGCAACAATGTTTTGTGAATCAGTTCCCATTAGGGCATATAAATGATCATTATCTGCTAATATCATCATCTTACCCATGATTGAATTTGATATAATTATCGGTATGGATTAAATTTTAGACCATGAAGAAAAACTTTATTGTAAGAATAAGGAGGTTACGATTTTTGATGACGATGATAAGGAACACCTTATATTTAGAGCATAATCATCACCACCTAATTCTTATCTAGATCCACTCTTAGTAGCTCAACTAAATTCAATTATTTTGGAGGATGAGAATGAAATTGTTATGGGAGAGGAATATAATTTTTGAATAGGGGATGTTCCTATTGTTCAAGAATATTTTGATGTGTTTCTAGAGGATCTACCTCGACATCCTCCAGAACGAGAAATTGAGTTTTCCAATGATTTAATTCTTAGTTCAAGGCATATATTGAAGACCCCTCATAAAATTACCATTGTGGAATTAAGGGAACTAAATCAACCACTAGACGAATTGAGTAATAAGGGATTTATTCGCCATAGTGTTTCTCCATGGGGAGCCCCTATCCTTTTTGTTAAAAAGAAAAATGGATCTATGAGATTTTTCATTGACTACAGGGTGATCAATACTATAAAAATAAAGAAAAAGTATCCCCTACCTCTCATTTATGAATTATTAGACCAACTTCATGGATCTCAATACTTTTTATAGAATTACCTTCGATCTGTATCTCATCATTTGTGTGTGAAGAAGGAAGACATTCCAAAAACATCTTTTTGAACCAGGTACGGGCATTACGAGTTTACAGTAATGCCTTTTGGATTGACAAATGCAGCCTTTGACTTCATGGATATAATGAATAGAGTTTTCAAAGAATATCTTAATGACATTGTAGTGGTATTTATTGATGATATCTTGGTATACTCCAAAATCTATGAAGATCATGAAAATCACTTGCGCGTTCTCCTGACGACTCTTAGAAGAATTGAATTATATGGGATGTTTAGAAAATGTAAATTCTAGCTTCAATAGGATTATTTTCTTGGATATATCGTCTCTAAGGATGGAATCTTCGTTGATCCTTCAAATTCCAAGGCAATCCATGAATGGTCAGCATCGACGAGTATAACACAGCTACGAAGTTTTATTGGTTTAACTGGTTATTATCGACGTTTCATCCAGAATTTTTCAGGGTTGGCTAACCCATTAACAAAGCTCACATGAAAATGGGTTATATTTTTTGGGACAAAATAGTGTGGAGAGTGTTTTGAAGAACTGTAGAGAAGATTAGTCAATGTTATTATATTGACCTTACCATCTAGGAATGATGGTTTTGTTATTTATAGTGATGCTTCTAAGAAAGGACATGGTTGTGTCCTTTTGAAGAATGATATGGTTATTGCCTATGCATCATGACAGTTAAAAATTCATGAGAAAAACTACCCTACTCAGGATAATGGGTTAGAAAATGTAATCTATGGTTTAAAGATATGGAGACATTATCTCTATGGTAAAAAATGTGAGATATATACCGAACACAAGAGTTTGAAGTATATTTTCTCACAGAAAGAAGTCAACATGAGGCAAAGGATATGGCTTGAACTACTAAAAGATTATTATTGCACGATCCAGTACTTCCTGGTGAAGGAAAATATGGTGGATGCTACTTTGAGCAGAAAAGATCATGGAGTTTTGAACAAGATGAGAGTTGAAAGGGATCCTATTTTCATGGATCTAGGAAATATAGATATGGGAAGAACCATAGAAGTTGAAACATCAATGATTTTTCAAAAGGTTTCGAAACCATATTTACTAGAATGGATAAAGAGTTCTCAGACTGATGATGAAGTGTTTCAAAAGAAGATTAAAGACGTGAATGATGGGATATTGAGTGACATCATATATGAAGACAATATTTTGAAATTTGGGAAGAGACGTTGTTTTCTCGATATACCTGATATGAAAAGGGAATTGTTAGATGATCCTCATAGCTCCAATTTCTCTCTACACCATGGTAACACTAAGATGTATAGAGATTTGAAGGAACATTTTTTGTGGGACAACATGAAGAGGGATATTGCTGATTTTGTGTCAAGATGTATGGTTTATCAACAAGTGAAAGCTAGAAGGGAACAACCTGGAGGATTCATGCAACCTCTTCCCATACCTGAGAGGAAATAGTATAATATTATGATGGACTTTTTCATGGGACTACCAAATAATCCTTGAAGGAACGATGAAATATGGGTTATTGTTGATCGTCTTACCAATTCATCACATTTTCATACTATAAGAGAATATTTAGAACTTGAAAGTTTAGAAAGACTATATATTAATGATGTTTTAAAACTTCATGGAGTACCCCTATCGATTTTTTCTAATCTTGATCCACATTTTATATAAAGATTCTGGAAAAGTCTTCAGAAAGCCCGGGATACCGAACTTCGTTTGAGCACTTCCTACCACCCTAAAATAGATAGACAATCAGAATATAATATTCAAACATTATAAGACATGTTGATATCTTGATAACTTGACTTTGATGGTATGTGGGATCAATATTTACCTCGGGTAGAATTTTCGTATAATAATATCTTTCATTCAAGTATTCTGACGACACCATATGAAGCGTTCTATGGAAAGAGATGTCATACACTAACTTGTTGGAATGATGTTGGTGAAAGAAAAGTCATTGTCCCAGAACTTGTTGAGGAAATGATCAAAAAGTTAAAGGTAATCCAAAAACACCTCAAATAAGATTAATGTAGGTAGAAGAGATATGCTGACAACCGAAGGATGAATTTGGAATTGCAAGTAGGAGAATGTGTCTTCATTAAGGTGTCTCCTTGTAAGCATGTAATATGTTTCGGTAAGAAGGGTAAATCGTGTCCCAAGTACATCAGAACTTTAGAAATTCTAGAAAGAATTGGGGTTGTAGCATTCCATTTGGCAATGCCGCCAAGTCTCTCCAAAGTTCATGATGTATTCCACGTATCATTGTTGATAAAATACATTCCTGACCCAACACATGTACTCACTTATGAGGAATTAGAACTGGAACTCGATCTGTCTTATTGTGAAGAGCCTATCAAGGTTCTTTATACAAGAGAACAAGTGCTGAGAAACCGGGCGACTCATCTGGTAAATGTTCTATGGAGAAACCATATGATTGAAGAGGAAACGTGGGAACCTGAGAAACCAATGATGACAAACCACCCTGGACTTTTTATGTAGTAATATTCTAGAAATTTTTAGGACAAAATTATTTGAATTTGGGGAGAATGTAACACCCCAAACTTCCACAGTATGCTTTTCTTTGAATAATGCAGCAGCGTGTGTTATTCGCAACTTCTTGTTCTAACACACCACAACCAATCAAACTAGTTGTTATAAATAGTAATACCCACTATTTGAAATTTAATAAATATTATCATTCAAAATGGACTTCATTTTTTGATTCGTAATATCTAAATTACTTAGGGTGGATTTTTTAGTATTTTTCTGAAAACATTCAATTTTTGATGAATAGTAAAATACTGAGTTATAGATTAAAACTAAATATTTATTGAAATAATTATTTATTTTATTTAAATTTATTTTTGGTCAAAATATATGCATAATACCTATATATGTTCAGTTTAATTCATTGGAGTCAGTTTATAATAATTTTAGACATATAAAAATTTTATTGAACTTTTACCATCTTTTACCCACCTCCTAGGAGTATTTGCAAATTTACATAAAACATAATTTTACTGCTTATTTGAGTTTAATTTCACAAATCCAAGGGACATGGTTGATATCAGTAAGAAAAATTTGGTTCAATAAGATGAAAATAATTTTTGGTGAATAGTAACTTTTTTTTATTTACCACGGTTAAAAGTAATTAGGGTAATTCAGGGTAAATATGATATTATTATTACCCTAACACGTATTCTATTTCTATTGGATAAGCATAATTCGACCAAAAAAACCTTATGAGTAAAATATGAACCACTTTGGTCCACTTGGATTAGATTAGGACATTTATTATTATTGAATTCAAAGAAGAGTTGAAAGTGTTAAATTCAATATTTAATAAATAAACCATTTTTAATATAGCGTTAAATATATGATAAATTCTACTATATATGTTCATTAGAAAGATAAAAATATCTTATACATAATTTTATTTTATTTATAATTTTTAGACATTAAATAAATAAATTTATTTATGACATAATGATAATGCAGTAATTACTGTATTAATGAAATATTAAAATATTTGATATTATAAATATATAAATAAATGCAATTTGAGACTTTTTATGAATTATAGTAATTTTAGAGGTTAATATGACATGTTATGTCTGGTTAGATGAATTTTTTATGAAGAAATAATGATGTTATTAATTTAGAAAAAAACCAAATACCAAATAGTGTCAAAATTGACATAAATGAGTTTTTAAAATAAATATTATATTTTGAATTGATATTGAATTCCTAAAAATAAAAGGTTCTTCCAAAACACATATATAATGATATATGTATCATTAATAAACCACTTGGGGATATCTGGGATGTTTATAGTAAGTTTATTAACAATATGATATAAAAATAAAAAGAGAGATGTTAAAAGTCAAACTATTTGACTAAGAGTTAAATCTAAAAGATAAAGCCCATATAGTGACACAAACCTTTATAAAACCTATTGTTTTTGTGTTTTTCGACCATACCCACCCTAAAATTTAAATAATTACTTTTGTATCCATTAGAAACCTAAAATTATTTAATTATAATAAAATATTTCTAACTTTTCCTAAGGTGCGCCTCACCCCTCTTATAAAAGGGCACTCCCCCTTCCCTCAAATTGTATCCTTCAAAGCCATTTGGCTCGGAAAAACCCTACCAAAATACCCTATAATCATTCATCCTATAATCCTACATGCCTTCCTTTAGTTATAAAGCCATCCTAAGGAGCCATTTTGATCAAATCAAAAGGAAGAACTCGAAGAAGAGGTAAATATTTCATCACCTCTTTCAAGTTCCTTTCTTCTTCCACATCCTCTTTCTTTATTGATTCCATTTTTAAATAATAACTCTAGTATATTCTATATATTTTGATGTTATTATAAATATGATACAACCATATTAATTATGTTATCATTCCTTTTAATGACATGTCACCATATGTGTGCTTATATATGGCTTACCGTCTCCACATCGTGGTGTAATTGTTATTCAATACATTATTTTTTGGATAGGTATAATAATGATGATTAATTGATGTAATTAATAAATATAACAAGGTAATGATTCTTTATATATTATATAAAATCCAATTATATATTATTTTGATATCAAAAGAATGATATTGTCGCTCGTGCGTACGTACAGATTACCGTATCCCCAAACGCGATGAGATTCAATCCTCATCGTATCCATTCAAGACAAATTTTCATTATATGATTAAAAATAATTTTTTAAGACTTAATATAATTTGTAATATGAATAATATACATTCTATCCATAACAAAAATTACTTACATAACAAATCATATAAAGGAAAAGGAATCAGTTATCAACCGAAACGATGATAATACTAAGATATTATTAACAAAGCAATGTTAAAAGATCATAATTTATATCATATTAATGTATATGATTCTTTTATAATTTAAAAACAATTATTTCACCATTATACAGTAGGTTAACCAACCCTCTACCAAGGAAAAGTTAAATTTAAGGGTTAATTCTACAACCTCTACATTATTCAAGGTTGTTTATATGTAATTATCTACTGGGACCTCTTTATCATCTATATCCATGTTTTCCTAATAAGGTAGTCCAAAAAATTGTTAATATTTATTAGAAAATGGGTTAATGTCATTTATACCCATATTTCAATTTTTATAAGATGTTTTGAATGTAATCATTCCGTTGTTTTCCAAACACTGTACTTTACGACCATTTCAAAAAAATTATGAAAAGTATGTTTTTTTACCTTATTTGGTAGGTGTGGATATTTTACGCCATTATAACACACTCTAAGCATCCCTTAAAATATTATAAAACTATATTCAAGGTAAATTTTTTTGTTATAATTATGTGACTCTTAAATTATTTCAAAATAGAAAGATATATTTCTCTAAAAAATGTTTTTATTTCATCTATGTCAACAACCTTTGATGGATTTTAAGCTTATGTGAAGTTGATTTATTATGATACAAAACATCCATATTGTATTGAAGGTTTTGCGATTTATTTGACTGTAGATTTGTTATTTTTACACCCTTCATGGTATATGGATAAAGTATTTACATTTCGTATACTATATTTAATACGAATGTTTATGTTATGTTTACACCTTTTCATACAAGGGATGCATTGGACTTAGTATGTGACGGGTGGAGCCTTCTATATCTCCTTTATGCATTGGTAGGTCTCATGAGAAAAACTAGTGTCTTGGTACAAGGCCCTGAAAAAATATTATATCTAATTTTGGCATAAGGTCTTGACTATGTGGTTATGAAGTCTGGAATTATGCATTCCATCATTATGATAGTGGCTATTGATATTGCATGTGATTATTCGAATGGTAGAATATCCATGTGAGTCATTAAATCACATTATTTTGATTTATATTTGCTATATTATTATGAAGTTTATGTTGAAAAGGCCTTTGTTTTAGTTTTATAAATTTCCTTAAATGTTTATGCATATTTATGAAAGTTTCTTCTATATTGATTTCTTTACTGAACATCTGAACTCATCCCTTTCTATGTTTTATTTTTACCAGGATGTGAAAAAGTATTTTATGACTAACCTGCAAGGATTGTCTATGGGATCTCAGTGTTGTTTGTGGAAACAATGTTGATGTAGTTTTCCATTTCATGATGTAATGTAAACCTTATGAATGTATCTAGTAGTTATAAAGCTACTAAACTAATGGGTCTTTCGAGATGTGATCTTTTGTGATCATGCCAATGTTATGTAATAATTCACAGACTCTGGCTAACTGGGGTCGAGGAATTACAATCTTGGGTTTTAGTGGGAATTATTCGATTTTTAATATGATGGTTTAGTTGGTTATATATGTTTTGATTATATTCCACATACTATTTAACTTAAATTTAATTAATTTAAATAAAAATTTGGTTTAGTTATGTTATATTAATGCCTAGTAAAACTCAGTTGGTCATAAAATGTACCTAGAGTCTCTCAGAACACTCTATTATAGGGTTACCTAGATGTGTGCATGTACTTCATAATACCTTTATTCTTTTTGTTTCCTTATTAATTATATAAATAATATAAATTAAAAAAACAATGTTTTCAAATAAAACAATAAATGTTAATGAACACCAAAAGTTGTTACTCTCCTAATAATTGATCATTTTATAAGTAATATAGAGTTTTATAGTCACAAAAGATTTGTAAACTACTTAACATAGTTTCAACTCCACAATTACAACCAACATATAGCTCATGATTATAAAATTACCCCAGTTCTCTATGTTCCATCACCTATTTCACCTTCATAGTTTTATTGTCGGGAATGTTAAATCAGTGTTATGAATAAAATGTTAATTTATGTAAAATAGTAATAATATCGATTTCAATTTATCAAAAAAATTTACCCATATCTCAACCCATGATTTCTTCTCGATTTATTTATTTATATCCCTCTATGAAAATGGTTTAACTAGAAGGATATCATCATATTTGGATAACATCTCAATCAAACATCCACATCATCTATAATTTTTACCTATAAATTGGTTATCGGGATTTTAATCTACCATGATTTTGGATTGAATGTTCTATGATTAATGCATACTGGTCTTCCCATGTCTTCGATTAAAATATTCCACAAAATTAGATAGAAGGAAAAAATAGAATTAATACACATTACAATATAGAAATATAATGTTATATAATTTAACACACTTATAAACATAGACCTAGTATTATATGACCATTAGGATCTAATATAAATTTGGTTAAATCTGGATTATTATCCTATGAAGGATGTGCCTCTTACAATTCATGCTTTGCGCCATCTACATGTTGTGTAATAGAAGTTAAAGTAGCATTATCATAAGATCCTATATTGATAGTAGTAATAAATAGATGTATCACTGGCATAATAGGATTAGGATATAATGTATTATGACACAACATATGATATTTAAATGGTATATGAGGCGTATCATCTAAAAACATAATGATTGATGCATATGTGAGATCATCACTTTGATATCAAGTGAAAGAGAAAAAAGTGTGGTAGATGTGATTTCTATTGTCCAGTTTCATTGTGATCATTTATGATGGGTTCTTTGTGCATATCTAGTAGCACCCTCACTCTATTTTCTGTGATTTTGATCCCTAGTAGTAGGCTGAGTGTAGGTAAACTATGGTTTAGATGAATTTACCTACAAAAATTAATAAATAAGCAGGATGTGGATTTAAATATATTACAAAGGATTAAAATTACAAATATTATGATCATTAAGGGAAACAATAGAGACTAACCTACTTCATATAGTTATTAATCAGTTTCAAAAAATATATTCGTTTTAATTTATTTAATATCCTTAATAATATTCATAAAAATAGATTGTACATTTGTAGAAAATATTTCTTACTTAATATTCATACATATTTGAATTCAAATAACATATAAACCACATGTGGACATACTATTGTGTATACATGATTTAAAATACTTTTAAGAATCTAGATTAATCCTTTCATGAAAAAAAATTTCACCTTGTTTTAAAATACTATTTTATGTCTGTTTTTTTAAGAAGAAATTCTAGAAACTATAATATAAAACAATTTCATACATGTTATTAATAATATTTATGAACACGATTTTTTGAATTGAAATAAATATAGTTAAATGAAAAGAAAACCAATAAAACTATACAAATCGACCATTCTAAACTAAAACCAAATTAATGTAATTATATTAGTTCTAACCTGGGAAACCCACAGCAATATAATTTTTTGAACTATGAATATATATTCTTGCTAATATATATATTAGCCCCAAATACAATAGGTTATAAAATAAATTCATAAAATTAGACAATTTGATTCATAAAATAAAATATATTCATTAACAATGACAAGGGTATAAATTCATTTAATTTCATCCCCACCATCATAAAAAATATGCATTTTGATTTCATCAATAATGAAACAATAATGAGATCTTTGATGATCTTTCCCTTAATAAAAGTATTTTTCCATTGATTCAAAAATACATGGTTCATGTTTAACCATGAATAGAGGAATTTAAATAACGCCTAATCCATAGTCATTAATAAATTTACCCCATCACATCATTGAATGAAACCTTTTTTATTTCATCGCGGCCACTCAAATAAAGATAATATTAATATATTAAAATTATTTCTTAATAACACCACAATTAGACACCTTTTCATATTGAGACGTACTATTTCACACAATTTCATAATATTCTATTGTTGGAATTAATTTTTGATGAATTATGTGATATTATTTATTTTTTATGGATTTATTTTTAAATATTTTAATTAACTCGTTTAGATATGTTTCATGAATATTTATAATGAATAATGATAATCTAGATACACTTATAAAATTGATTTTTCTATAAAGTTGTCCTCACATGAGAATAATAGTAAACATTCCATTTATTTTAATAGGTATACATAAGATGATGTTCTGGTATTATACCCCAGTACAACAAGTCATATTGTGATCATAACAAATCTTTGGTATTATCTAGGAAATTTTTATTATTGAATGAATCATTTCACATATAATTTTCTCAATGTTTATTTCATCTAAATAATCACGTAATAAATTATTTGACCAATATTAAAACTCAAAAATATTCTTTTCCTACACAAATTTATGTGGATAGAGTGCCAAAATTCTTATACTTTAAATATTTCACATGACATTTCTCAAATGAAAAATAAAAAACTTAAAATTAATTAATCACATTAGTTCCTAACATATATTGAATTGTATTTCCAAATTCAATATAATTATCAAAACTTTGGTGATTATTCCTACTTGCATGATACATTATAAATAATCATCAAAAACCCATTAAACTAAAACTACGATGATATTTAATTCTACAGTATCATGTATCATTATAAAAATATAATATGATAGTTTTCCCTTTCTTTTGAAACTATACATCACTAAATAAGAAGTTAAATCCTTTATTATCCATAGAAGCACAACACATGTATAATATATATATTTTAATGAATCATTTAATGTTTGAACTCCTACATCCAGTAGCTACATCAAATATTTTATTAAATGTTAAAATTTGGCATATATATCATTACGAGGATCCGATGATCTTGATATTTGTATACACAATAAATTGAATAGTTCTTTCAAATATACCTATAGGTGATTATTTTAAATATGAATAAAAATTCGACATGTGTTGTGAGAAGTATGCATCTAACCAAACAGTTTAGAGTCATCATGGGATAGACCCAAACTAAAATTACTCAGCTCAATTACAAAATTAGGATGTTAGGAATCAAATATCTATGATGATAATACAGCTATAGGATGAACTAACTCATCCTTACCATTAAATTTTTAGCAACATTTCATCATATTTTTATTTTCATTTCAATCGACATGAATGTATAATAAAACCTATGAATCAATGGAATGTTACACATGAATGTTTATGGCACATGAGATGGAATCCTATCTAAATTTGTTTTCCATCGATATATTCAACATTATTTATAATTATTTGGGATTTTTATTTCCTCCCACGATAAGGTGTAATGTATCAGTAAAAAATAAATTTTATTATAATTAACTCCATGATGGTTAATTAAATTTCATAAAATATAGTGATTTCATGTGATACAGATCTTATTAAGAAGTATGTCCTTCAAATATTTATGAATATAATCAATGGTGGATTTATAAATTCCATCAGTTGTAGTTATATATTATCATCACATTAAAAAAATATTATTTTTTACATTTTACAACATTCATGATATTCATTATTCCTAGAATGATCCATTAATTTATTCACTATATAGTAATCATAATTTGTAGTATTTTTCTCATGTGTATTGATATCATTGTCTTCTTGTATTCGCATGATATCTTTCTAATGATGATTCAAAAATGGAAACTGATTAAATATATGATTATCCTATAACTCATTTGAGTTTTTATTAACCAATAAAATATTGTCTCATCTCTCTGTTTTAATACCAAAAATAATAGTTTTTGGGAATACAACTTTTTTATATGATATCTAACTTATTCCAATCACAAAAAGGATCATCCAACAAAATTATACAATGAACAATGTATAAAACCACGATATAAATCATTATTATAATAAAAATCTAAAAAATCCCAAATTCTAAGGAAACTCGGTTGAAATCTAATTACTATTAAACATAAAGCATATTTTAACTCTATAACATAAAAATAATTATATTAATATCAATATAGTGATCAAAAATTAAAAAATTCATTATACCCCATATTCTTTTGAATATAAGGAATTAGAAAGAACGACTACATGCTATAAGATAAGTGAGAGGGAGGGAGTGACTAATTAACGAAATTTTCTTCATTAAAAAATGATAATAAAAAGTTTTAACAACATATTAAAATGAAAATAATTATATATACATCTTGATCATCCAAATATAAAAATAAAAAATTGAAATAAATAATTTTACAACCCCTTAATAAATTCACAAAAAAAGTAATATAATAATTAATTAAAAAAATTTCCTAATATATATGACACAAGATAATATATATATATATATATATATATATTAAATACAAGAATGTTCAATACATGAATAGTTTTTTCCCACCAACCCATCATAGATATTTTCTCCTCAGTTATGTAATTATAGAACAATTTTCCACCCAACATAAAATCACTAATCTTTGATAAATTTTATTATCTCGGAAACATTCACAATACCATCATGACATAATTTACTATCCCATGTCTGCAGAACATTTCCAATAATTCAGTCATAATTCTAATATCAATATGAAATTAAAATACGATTATTTATAGCTAAAAATATTAATATTAATGACATATTATATAACTAATGCATATAAGTAATAAACCCCAAATATTATAATTCATGTAATAGGAGATATTTTTATATAATATAATTAAAAGCATTTATCCTTATGAAATAATTTTATTTTAAAAAAATACATTATTTTTAATATGACCAACATTTCATGGAATATATATGGCATTTTCATGTAAATTATTAGCTCGTGAATAAAAATAATGAATTACTCAATAAAAAAACTCCAATCATTGATAGATATGGTTTTATTAATGAAAAAATTATAATAACATTGGAAATGATTTAGTATCACATGTTTGGAGATCGTTTCAAATATGATAATCCAAATAATTATTTTAAAATAAAATTAATAAAACAATACTAGTAGGTATCCCAATATATAATAATATATGACATATTATTAATTGATGGATATTGTTAACAACCCCAAAAAATTATAAGAAATGGATTATGAGACAACTAATAAATACAATTTGACTAAAATTTATTATAAAAATGTTTTGATCTTTAAATTATAAATCTAAAACAATTAAATGAATAATTTTGTAACCCAATAATACATTAAAAAATAGAAATCAAACAATAATTTGTTACATAATCATTAAATATATATGAAAGAAAAATTATTATATTTATCTACAAGTGGAGAATAAATAAATTACAAAAACCACACGTATATATATATATATATTCACTATGGTAACATTTATTATGAAATTATATAAAAACAATTGAAGTGAATGTTTGTTCAAGGATTTAGTTATAATTGTGACATAAATGTATCTTATTTTGGTTTTTATGTTAGATATTAATGAAAATGATGATCATTGAAGATTTGATAAATTTTTATATCACTAATTTAATTTTGATCATGAACCAAAATAAAAAAAATTAAAGTAGGGATATCATTGATGTATAAGAGAGGGGATGTTTCCACATAGGGTAAAGATGATGATGAATTTTGAATGGGGAGGGGATGATGGGAGGCTGTGTAACTATTGGCTCATATATAGTCATGGGTTTTAAATAACTATTGGTATAGTTGTTTTGGAAATGAAAATATACAAATGGGTCATGAAAAGTAATCATATGGATATATGGGTGTAGACTTAAATTCTTGTATTAGCTTTTTTACCATGTGGTCTTCTTTTGATTCCTGGGTTGAACCAACATGGAATTTTTGTATGGAATATCTTAAATAAAATATATCAATTAAAAAATATTTTACATATATGCATGTGAATTAATGGTAAAATTCATATATATAATAAACATAGTGTTGAATATTAATATTGGAAATTAGGTTTGTTCTTAGATTAGATATTTTACCTAAGATAACTATATTTGGAGTTTGCATCGTGGCCTTAGGTTTGGGTCGTCATGGGTGTGTGATTAAACAAATAAATAATTATTTAGTAAATTTATTCATGTTTGGGGAATCATATTGTTTTATCTATTTATATAAATATTATATAATTTCTCCAGGTTTAGTCATTCGTCATAGTCATCATCTATGTAGATAGAGTAAGGGATTGATAGATCACTTTTTTGGATGGGTAGAGCACCGAATTGATGAATAAGACAAGAACATGTGATAATGATTAACGAGACCTTGGTGTCAATAATGGTTTGCTTTTCCAGCCATAGGGCATCAAGGTATATATTTTTTATTTCATTTTCCTTTATTCTCAAGAATTACATTGTTGATTTGAGAATAAATCTCCTTTAATCATTCTAGGTGTGGGATTATTGATTTGAAATTATAATTCAACATTCAAATTTTCATTATATTCAGTAAAATGTTAGTTATTGACTTAAATCCAATATGACATTGTATTTTTAAGATGTATTTGTCAAATCTGTAATTTTATATTATTTGGTAAATTAGTTTGTGGGAAATGAGTAATGAGATCACAAAAAAATACATGATCAATTGTTCCCCCTGAAACGGGTTACCACTAATGGTGGTCTCTATAATTAATAGATATATTAGACTGTGTATCACCCCTTTTGTGTGCACCCATTAACTCCCTCACAAAATCCACCCCCTCGGCTCACCCTTGTTGCACTTGATTTAAAGCTTCTACTACTCCCCATCCCCTTACGCACCCACTCCCCATTCCTCATCCTCTCCCTCACCCATGCCACACATAGTGTCAAATCCTATTCCACAACTTTACATATTCATATATTATCCCTTACATAATCACACAACCCCCATCAAGAGTCACTACAACTAATCACTATCACTAATCATGATCCAACTAACGCCTACAATACTTGATGCCCCCTCACTCCCATCTAACTCAAACTCTGCATCAATTTTTTTCTATATTTTTCATGTTATTAGTAAATAACTAATTTCAAAATTAGGGTTTTTATGTTGGGAAATTTTTTTCCAAAAATTTAATAAAGAACTTATTTTCACAAGAGAATATATACACCTTTTTTATTGATGAATTTTAAATAATCATGAGAAATTTTTATTGGTTTTTTATTTTTATGTTGTTTGTTTTACTCCTCCGTAATATATATTATTTATATTGTACATAATTATAGTTCATTATTATTAACCATCTCCATTAATATTGAGTTTATTGAATTCATTTCGTTATATATTTATATATATGTGTCTAAATTTAAAACTAAACTTTTTGAAAATGTGAGATTCATTGGGAAATTTTTTTAAAAAAATAGTTACTTCTATTTTTATTAAATTTTATATAATAAAGTACTAAGATTTAAAACAATTATGAATGAGTTGTGAAAAAAAATTGAATTTTATTTAATTATATATATATGTTTTTTAAAATTTATCAGTGAGATATTTTGTTTTATTGGAAACTAAACATTCGATGTATCCAAATTTGAATGTCCCTAGAATGTCATAATTTTATTTAACATTAGTTTTTCTATTTTTTGTTATCCATTTCTCTTATCTGGATCAAGGATTAAATTTTATATTGTATGGAACTTTTCGTAGAACTAATTATATTAGTGTTTCATATTGAATTTTCATTTTTTTATATTTATATATCATTTCAATTCACACTATTTATGATTTGACTGCTAGTTTTCGTGAAGATTGGTTAGATTGAACCTTGGAAGATATAATTAGTTTTTAAAATGGAAGGTTACTAAATATTTTTCTATATAAGATAAAATATTAAGATCTCTAAATCATATTTACGTTAATATGAAGTCAATACACTAGAAAAATTCATCAGGGCCAAATTGGTCTATATATTTTCCTTTAAAATGTGTATTTTTCTTTTTTATTCATTTTTTGTTTCTTTTATTTTACATTTTAAAATCAAAATTTTCCATTACATTACTCTATTAATTTCATCCCCATCAAAGAAATAATTAATTATATCTCTATATGTATTTTACATTATGCACTCAATTAAACTATTTTGATCCTCTAAAATGATTTTATTTCGAATAAATCTTAAAAAAAAGTTTTTTTATCGACATCTTATTGATATAAAATATATTATTATGTTTTTTAACATGAGATGGATGATATATTATTATACATAATGATTAACTTTTTTTATAATTTTTTTAGATAGTTAAGCACTACAAGGTTTTTCTCACCATAGAAAAAAATCATTACTATTTTTTATCGACAAAATGATGTGGCATTTAAAATTGTAAAATTTTTATATGATTTCCTTTCCTAAAAAACTTTTTCTTTTTTTTGGGATTATATACACTGATAAATATGGTATATTGAATAATATATGATTATCTAGAATATTTTTTTTTTAAAATTATCACTATTCTTAGCCATTTTTCACATATTCATCATGTTTCATATTATACATTTACAAACATATGTTTTTTTAATTTTCATTGATAGATGCATTAATTGGGAAGATGTTTTTTTATTAATATTTTCAAATGTAAATCCCTACACCTATTATGCATGTTTTGTTTTTTTCATTTTCAAAAACGTGTTTTAATGAGTTTTTAGGTGGATAACATATTATTACTTAGATATTATGCATTGTTTTAATTATCATTACCTCATTACATTTTTATAAAGATTATGATTTAAAGGAAAAATTTTATAAGTAATTAAATGTAATTTTTTTTAGGTTTTAATTTATATAAACTACCGACATCTATATTTATTTTTATCATTTTATGGATGATTAAATTATATCTCACACTGGTGATGGATTTAATAATTCTAATGTATTCATAATTTAAAAACATAATTAAAATTTAATTTTAATACACACTATATGTAATATATAGATAATTCATCTCTTTAAAAAATCTTTGATATTATATAAAATTTATTCCTTCTATATAATAATATTGAAAACAAATTCTTTACTTCATAATGTTCCGGTATTTAGTAATTTTCCAAATAGATTTCTCATTTCCATTCTTTACCAAAAAAAATACTTTTTTTAAAACATGTATTTTCATTTATTTTAGGATATGTTAAAATATGTAATAATGAATTACATGTGATTATTAAGAAACATGTATTTTATGTATTTTTTTATTTTCTATATTTTTCATTTCTTAATCATTTTTGGCACATATTAATGTTGTTATACTTTATTCATTTTAAATCATATATTTTTCTCATTTGTATTGTAAGATGAATCACATGGGTAGATCCATTTTTCTTAATGCAACTTCCATTTTTCATTTCCTGCACTTTTATGCATGATATACATCTCCCATTTAAAACCCTGGTTTTTATAATTCTTGAATTGGCATGTGTATCACATTGGCCTGATTTTTTAGTATAAAAATGAAAGATGGATGATATGCACTTATAAGTAAATGATATAGTATTTTCATTTCCATTTTCATATTAGGATTTCTTAAACATTTTGATTTCTATGATGGAATAAAAAACTGATTCAATGAAATATTTTTTGGGTGTTAATTAATATGGAGAAATTATACAATTTTATATTTTTCATCATTGAGTAAATATTTATTTTTCATTTTAGAGTTTTTGAAATTTTCAGGCACAGTGGTGAAGGATTTAATAGGTATACTATATGGATAATTAAATAACATAATTATAATTTGATTTTTTTTACACTCAGTTTTTAATATGTAGCTAAAACATCTCTCTAAATAAATCCCTAATTTTCTATAAAACATTTTCTTTCTATAAAAAATATTGCAATCAATTTATCACATTACTGAAATTTTATATTCAATTTTTTATATATTTAGTAAATATTTTCTAGTTGACACTACTAAATCCATATTTTCATTTTCATATCTTTAGGATGACTAAAAAACAAAATTACAATAATAGGATTATTTGAGTCATTGGTGAATTATGTAGTTCAAATTATAAGGACACAACATTGAAAATTTCATTCTGTGATTTTTTTCTTTTATAATTACTAGAATAATGGTATTTGGAAACATTTCTAATACATAATATGATTTAGGGTTCTATATTGGTGTTTTGAAAAATGAAATTAGTGATTTGGTTAGTTTACAATCTTCAATTTTTCTGAATTTTACACTATTTGGAATTTATTTTATTTCCTTTGATGTTATCATTCAGAATAATGTTCCTAAAGAAAATACAATAATTAATAAACTCAGAATATTTATCTTTATAATTATTTTTTAATTATTTACTTTCTGATTATTTTCATTCTATTATATATTTTATATATATATATATATATCTAAAATTAAATTTTTGAATGTTTCTGTTTCATTCATTATGTCTATTGAATATGATAGTCTTTAAATGATTAAAAAATAATTTGTATTTTACTTGGAGGATCAAATTCAACGTGACTATCTATTTTGTGAATCCATTTCTCAAAAAAACTATAACGTTTTTTGCCCTAAAACGATAATCCATCTTCCATCACCGAACCGGGTATTTTTTAAATGAATAATATAACTTTATTTTTTTAAATTTTTATGGATAATTACATTCCCTTCTATATTCCTACTATTTGATAAAATATATATTATATTTAGGACATACCATGTCTTTTACAAAACCATTATTTTTCATTGAATGTTTTTTTAGAAATTTATCATACTTTTCAGAAACTACATTAGTAATTTTTTTTGTTTCCATGTTCAGACCATTACATATTTAAATGTCCCCTCAATATCTTATGTTACATACATTCTAATTTCATTTTTAATAAAAATCATAACTCATGTGAATGACATATCATTACAAAATTCTTATCATTCCATGGTAAAGTTGGCATAAATTCATACTCTTAAAAAGGTGTTCTATAAATAAAAAAGACTATAAAGGAAGTTAAAATTAAAAAATACTCCAACTATATATATTTTTGACGAATTATTCTATTATGCCCTTAATTTTTTCAATTTAATATTTTATAGTACTAATTTAATTAAATTTCATTTATTCATAAAATTTTCTTCAGAACACCTCTAGGGAGCTAATCTTTAGTTGTGGTTCATAAAGGATGGACTCAATATTGGATCTTGAGATTCTAAAACAAGATTAAACCATGATATAATCCACATTAGTCACTATTTCCAATTTCTACCCTCTATAATTATATCTTCTTCATGAATGTTTATCATGTCATTCTATAGTGGTTTCCATTTATCATTCATGTTAATTTTCATCCTTTTCTAGTATACACTGAAAATTATGGTGATTCTATTGAAACATGAAAAATTATGTTAAATATTATATTTACCATTTTCAAGAGATATATAGGTGTATTTTGTCAACTTATCGTGATATCACTTTTGTAAAATGGAATTACACTTTTCTACTGTGAAACGCTAGAATGACTGCTGGTGATTAAACTACATGGATACAACTTTTATATTATTTATAAAATAAACAAAATTTTAATACGAAGGTTTTTAATTTATGATTATTATAGTATATAACTAGGTTAATTATATTTTTAACATTCAAACATTTACTTTTTAAAATATTTTTCATAGTAACTTGGAACAATTCATATTATCATTTTTTGTAAATATAATATAGATTATGATATGAAAAGTTAAAACATGTAAAAATTAGATGATACATTTTTAGTGAATATATCAAATTATTTAATGAAATATACTATGATCTAAAAAAACACACGTCAACACTGAGTGGTTTCAATGAGAAATAGTTTCTATTTGTTTGGGGTGTTTTGGATAGGATAACCGTGGTGATTTTTTAACAGTTTACATAAAAAATTATATTACAAAATAGACCATCAAATCAACTTATAAATCTTATTTAGATACTGAATTACCTATTCAAATTGATGTAATACATTTTTTTATAATTCAATGTTATGAAATTAGACATTCATTGATTTTGATTTTATATAGGTTGAGAGTTTTATTCATTAGTAGCCTTATGTTGTATCATATATCATAGAATCATAGTGAACTTTCTTGAATTTATTATAGTAGTGATTTAGTAGGAGGAATTTAAAAGTACCACTGTTAATTATGTTGATAATTTAGTTTCTATGATCTATCCTTTAAGAGGTAAAATTCTGTTTTGTAGGGGGTGGCCCTAAATAAGGTAGCTAGTTAATACCACTTTGGAGATTCAATGGACCAACAATGAACTGAAGTGAGACATAAAATACAGTAATAGTCATTTTAATGATTCATTTATTAATTAGTTTTTAAGTCCCTTTCCATTGTGGAAATATCATCATTGTTGTATCACATTGAGGAAGGTAGTTGTATAAATTTAATGATGAATATGTAATTACCTATAATTTAGATTTAGATCTTGATTTTTTTCATTTAAATTGTATATTGAGTTCATAATCTATAAATGGTCCACGTTTGTTGAATCTATTTAATTTCTAAATTAAATCCTTATTTGATTCTTATCAAACCCTTAAATAATTTGATTATTATCTAGAATTTTTTTTGGATTATGAATTTTAATGTTTGATTTTATTCTATATTTTGGTACTTTTTTGTATTATAACATGTTGATTATGTAGTAAGGTTGAAAAATTGGGACATTCATTGGGCTTTCATAAAAACATGTTGTGATAATGGAACAAAATGATTATAAAATATTTTGACATAAATTCTTATAATATTGATAATTCCTTATAATGTTTCAGTTATTCTATTCAACACTAATTATTCCTCAGACTCATGCATAATATTTCTCTCTTACAATATTTTATTTGGCGGTTAAGAAATACTAATCTAGGTGGTGCATATATATGAATATCTTTATATTCCCTATCTGTGAAACCCCTAATTATCTATATTCTTTCTACATTTCACATCCCATAGTGTTCTCTACCATACCTTCTACATATTATATATTTCATTTTTACATTTCATAAAAATGTCCATATATCATGATAGTATTGGTTAGGTAATATTTCCTCTAATCGTAATCTATATGTGTCCTTGGGTTCTTTGGATTTCACCAAGTATCTATTATCATCCCTTTAACTCCATTATTTTATTTATCATGATAATCTATCATCGATTTATATGGAAATGGTTATTAATTCCATGAGGATAAAAATCGATCATGAAAAATAAACAACAGAATGGGGGGAATTTTAGATTGGTCATACCAAACTAAAAGGTGTGCTATAAAGGATTGTGTCTAGGGATAGTGTGAATTTGAACGTTGTGGTGGTGGTGTGCATCCTGAGTGACCAACCATGTTATATGAAAATTAATTATGTTTTAGATCATATGTTTAAAAGTGAAGGTGGAAATTATTAGAGAACAATGAATGATCATGGTGTCCCCAGACAGTGGTGATTGGTGAAATTGGTATAATTTTCATTAGAAATCACATCAGATGTAAAGTGGGAAATTAAGATGGGGGATTTAGAGTTTTATCAACAATACAAAATTTTGTTTAATTAATACATGACATATTTTTTTTCATGGTGCATATAAGGTTCAAAGGTTTTAAAAAAACACATGGTATTCACCATAGTATCTAACACTATTTTGATAAATAATTACATGATTCTACAAGAGGAATATTCCTTGTTCATATATCTATTTTATATTTGTGAAATATAGTTTTCAAACATTCATTATCCTTATTATAATATAATGGGAAAATTAATGGTAGCATGGTTGAAAATTATCTAAAACAATTATCAATCTGAATACATGATAATAACATACTGATATATATTCATTTAATTTTATTCTTATTTATTCACTAAATTTAATATACATTTTTGTATAATTTTATAATTATGTTAAAAATTCTTCCATGAAATAGTAATTTTTTTTAACATTTATATATTTTTTTATTCACTACAATTATGTTATTTTAACTATATATTATTCTATCATCTAATATATGTCTTCTAGTTAACTATTAAAAATATATGTTCACTATTAGTTTACATCATATGTTTTCACTCTAGATATGATCTAATAATTTTAGTCTTCTCACGTAGAAATGTAAGTTATTATTATAATTTTTTAGTAATGGTGACATTTTGTTTGTCTCTATACTCATTTCATACAACTTGTCCCCATTTTTATTTTGTATTTTTCTTTACTATTTTTGATAGTCATCAAATGTTTTGATTTTATATTGGAAAAAAATATTCTTAGTGGTATTAAATGTCTATTTTTATCGATTCCTTTAATGTGTTAATATACCAAATATAATAATGCTTTTTTCTGTTGATTACTCTAAAATAAAATTACATTGATTGTTTATGAATTATCAAACATGATATTTAAGGGGTCGGTAAAAATAATTCCAAACAATATTGTTCACAACCTAATACTTGTCATTTATACAATACTTATATATGTTTGTATTATAATCAAATACACCTTAATATAATACCGAGATCGATCTATATGTTTGAAGGTATGATTTGACATTACTAAAAAAATTAATAATGGGGAAATCATGTTTGTAGGTGTCAAAACTGACTAAATGAGCTCTTATTAACATTAAATGTTATTAAAATGATCTTTTATTCAATCTAAATCTATTGGAATCGTTGACACTTCAGTCAGATTCCATAATTACTTGGTATGATTAAAAATGGTGTTCATCCATTAGATTTGTAGTAAAGTGCCAAATAATATTAAAGGGTCTAACACCTAGAAAACATATTCATATTGAATTGAAATCAATATATAATGATCATTGAGTTTTTTCTTATCAATTCTAATAAAAACCGCATCCATCGGATAATGGTGTCACCTGGTATGATGGAAAATGATTGGTAATGTTGTATGTTTTTATTAAAAGAATGTATATCCTGTCATGGGGTAAAATATGGTAAAATGAATTCTAGTTGACCTGAAAATCAAGGAGATAATTTATATAATTATTTTTGATCTATTGTAATCAATTTTGCATCAATATAATACTCAATTTCAGAGCTATAGCTTAAGGTAAGATTTATCATTTCTAATTTTTTTTGTTTAAAATGGAAAATCATGTGTGTGGGGTTCAGAACAAACCAAAGAGCTCTGATTGACATGAAATCATATGAAAAAAATATTTAAGACATTTTAATATTTAATTACCATCAATACATAACTTTCATAAAAAATTTCTCACAATGATGGAAAATGATGTTTTTCCATCAGATTTCGAGTTAAGTTACAATTCATATAAAAATACATATCAAAACCAAATATATTTCCTTTAAATAATGGGAGAATGATCACTTATTAATATTTGATCTATTTGTATCATGTTTTCATCCATTGGATTCTCATGTTTCTTAGTATGATGTAAAATTATTGGTAACATTTTCTAGTTTTATTTAAATTACATATTTCTGATCAGGGTAGTCAAAAGCAAGAAAATGAATTATCACTCACATGAAAATCTAGTAAATGATTTCAAAAATCATTTGTTATTTATTTTAATCAGATATTCTACAATCCAATACCATGATTGATTGGTATAGCTTATGTTATGATGTGACAATATTGAAATTTTAATAATAAACAAATATTAGGTATAGGGGTAAAAACTTACTAAATGTGATCTAATTGTCATGAAATATTATTAAAATGGTCATTAATTGATATAAAATCTATTGAAACCATTAAAACATTGATTTTATACATAAATTTTTCAGTGTTATTGAAAATGGTGTCTCCCCATTGGATTGTGAGTAATGTAAAAATTAAATAAAAGTGTCTAATATGATTGAAACACGCTTGTATTGACATTAGATAATATTTGAATGATCTTCATGTCATTTTATAACTATTGGAATCAATGTCACATCCATTGGATACATATTTCACATAGTATGATAAAAAATTAGGGGCACCATTGTCTAGTTCTATTAAAATGACAAATCTCCCATTAGGGGTTCAAGAATGAGAAAACAAAATGAAATTAGCATGAAATTATAGGAATGAGTTACTTGAATATATTTTTATCAATTACAATCAATTTAATTACTATATAAAGCTAGGATTGATTATTATGGTGTATGGTATGATTTGAAATTATTAAAAAAAATTGAACACATAATATGTGTATGTGTAAAAATTGACCAAATGATCTCTAGAGGACATTAAATATTATTGAATTGATCTTTATGTCAACTAAAATCTATAGAAATAATTACCATGTTCATTAGATGCCAGAATTTCTTGGTATTATTTAAAATGATATATTTCCCTCATATTTAGAGTAAAGTGACAAATCAAGTAAAAGGGTCCAATACAAAACATGGCACTTAATTTAGCATGAAATCTTGGGTGAATGATCACCAATTCATTTTTAACTTTTGGAATCAATTCCACATCCATTGATTTATAATTTCCCATGGTATGATGGAAAATAATGGGAAACATTGTCTAGTTTTATTAAAATGGCATATGTCTCATCTGGGGGTGAAATTTTAGAAAATGAATTCTGATTAGTATGAAATCTAGAAAATCATTCCATTGATCACTAATGAATAGATGTAATCAAATCTACATACATCCCATGATTTTATTGGTTATTATTCCTTAAATAATGAATTAAAATTATTAGTGTTTTTGAAATAATGATCAAATCATCTATGTAGGGTTCAAAACCAACCAAACGATATCTTATTAATATAAAATATTTTGAAAACTAATTTTACATCATTATAAATATCTACGAACCACCAGTGTGCCGACTAGATACAATAATTTATTGGTATGATTAAAAATAATTTTCATCCCTTATATTAGGATTAATATGAAAAATCACATAAAAGTGGACAATAAAAAGTAAAAAAAACTTCATTGAAATGAATTCATGGATTGACACTAACGTTTTTATTTTATAATCTTTTGGAGTCAATTCTAGATAAATTTGATGCTTGTGTCCCCCAGTATGATGGAGAAATATAAGAAACATTGTCTGGTTTTAAAAAAAGATCACATCTCTTATCAGATAGTAAAAATTATAAAATGATATCTACTTGACATAAAATTACAAGAGATAATTCATTGAATTAATTTTTTGATTTTTTTCAATCAACCATGTGTCCAAAAAACTTTTAGATTTATGGGTATTTATTAGACATTATTTTTAACATTAATTTACATTTCACAACTAATAATTAAATAATACAGTAATATATTTTAGATTTTATTTCCATCATATATATATTTAAGATGATGTTTGTTCTTCAGACACTATAAACTATTTTGATTATTTTTTATACGTTAATTGAATAAATTAGATTATAAATTTAAAAAAAATTAATTTTGATATTTTATATTTTTATTTTTATTTTGTATTTTATTTGTATTTTGAGAGAGAATGAAGATTAGATGGTTCTAAATCTATCTTTATTCCAGTTTTCTATTTATTGTTTTTTTATTTTTTCTGATTTCTTACTCAGCATAGAATTTATAATGAGAATGCTTTTTTTAAAAAATTTACAGTCAAGAAATCCGCCATCATAGTCATTAATATGTTTTGTTTTTGGTACCATTATAGACCTCTAATGGAAGTCCATAATAAATTTTTCTATTATCATTAAAAGATACTTATGGTGGCTACTATAACCAACCCTTGTGACCAATTTTTCTGTCTCTATTTCCCTTTAAGGATGGGGAATGTGTGACTGACAGAAGTTTTCATATATCGGTTACTAAATACTATTATTGACTCTTTTTTCTGTTCACAAAAGGTCGTATTTATAGTACGAGGAATACACACCGATTTAAACATGTATTATTCATTATTATCTATCTCCCCTTTATTCATTCCCAACTTTCTCTTATTCTCATACAACGTGGTTGAGACAATCAACCTCAGGTTTAACTAATTATGTTGACTCGGGGTTTATACTATGTCTGTAAAGAGGGGATTGTTGCATGGAAATTTTAGTGAGGGAGGTGGTGAATCTTCAAATGATGGAATAATGGAAATACATTGGGATGATGTATTTAAATAAGCCCAAGGGAGAGTAATGTTGAATGATGTTTTGTCTATGAGGACATTTTAGACAATATTGAGGGGGGACGGTGGACACTCGAGTCTATTATGACGTAGTGGGGGTGCGTTCAAGGTTAGTGGGGGGTATATTAGGTCAATCCCACCCCTTCTATCTTCTCATATTTAAAACAATTAAATTAATATTTATATTGTTATTGTTATTTTTTATTGTTATTATTTGATAATACATTGTTCAATTATAACATATCATGAGGATATCGAATCGACATACCATCAGTTGAATTTCACTCGAGATATTGAGATAAAATATTCAACCCCAATATATAGAATATAATTCATACATGTGGAATAATACTTCAGTCCTGGTATATAATGTGTCTCGAATATAGTATGATGAAATTTATATTTTTCATTTGGTAAAAATTTTCATTACATGAATATCCTATGAAGATAATTATTCTATATATATTTCAATGATTTTATTCATTTATACATTTGAGTCTGTTTATGGGGTGGGATATAAAAACCATGGAAATTAACTACGTGAGACCATCTACAGGGTTTTTGATTAATTAATAGAGTGTTGAGATTTTAGTATGTCTCTATATTCTAATGAGTGATATTCTCAATATGTGAATACTTACATTCACCTACTAAGTACCACCACATTTTTTTAGTGGTTTATTTTAGTACTCAGGGTATGATTTTTCCACTAAGATCGGTTATCGCCTTATGTGATGGATTTTCATTGGTGAGGTGTGGATCATCCATACTGGTTCTTATTAAAGTGTTAAAAAAATTATCATAGCCTAGGTGATTATGATTGATTATTTTAGCTAGTACGTGATAAAAATCTATCACAAGATAAGAAATGGGTTACCTATTTGTTTTTAAACTATAGATGCAGAATTTATTGTTGTGAACATTAAGATATGGTAATTCCACGATTATAGAGTATACTTCAATGTATAGTGGATATCTAATATTATTTCTAATGGCACTGTGGGAGTTGGGGATGTGGGATAGATTGGATTCTTCAAGATATGTATTCTATAGAAACCCCACAATTTCCTTAGAGATATATATAGTTCAGAAAACCACATGAGAATATGTGGGATTATGGTACACCAAGAATTCACTACAAAAAACATCCCTTTAATAGCATGATATATGGGCTTCAATGGCACTAAAAGAGCATTCGTACCCTATGATTCATTATAAGGTGTACTCCATAATCAATTCATTCAATAGCACATATAAAGGGGTCTCTTTATTAGCCATAAAAATTTAACTGATAAAGGACATATAGTTTCACTATGATATTTCAATAACAACACACTATACCAACAACCTATTTATAGATATTGGAGAATACATTAACTGAAATAAATGACAACTATCAAATAAAAAAACTATATTATAGAAATTTAAATTTTTTGGTAAAATTAAATTATAAATTTCTATTAAAACTTTTCTATAACATCAATATTACATTTCCTTTGGCGCCTCACCCCCTCTCAAAAAAGACCGATCGTGGTATCTATGGAAGAAAATATCACCAAATATCAATAAAAAGAATCCACCTATATGAGAAATATATAATTATAACAGTAATACTATAAATAAATAAATAAAATTTAATATGAAACAATATGTGAATAAATTGTTTATTTTAAATAAAGGAACACACTTATAGTCATATTGGTTACACTGTGTGTTTGATTGATGTGGGTGATTCACACCCATCACAAATGACTTATGGGTGATTTTTCAAATTTTTTGTAACAATTTGTATTTTGTTTCTCAGTTTCAAAAAAATCACATGTATTTATTGATAAACTGAAGTTGTCAATGAAAAACACATAAATTGACTCACAATAGTCACATTATATGTCAATTTTAGGTGAGACTGATTCTTACACTTCCAAAATGACTTATGAAATTCTGTTCTAAAGCGTCAAGACAAGCTGAGTAGTTTTTCTCATTTATCAATGAGTGAAACTTGTCTTGATCTAAAATGTACATTTTATATTAATAATATGAACTTTTAATCAAACTAGGAATAACGTGTATCGAATTAAGTTGTGAATGATTACTACATATAAAAAATATAGTTTTGGATTATTTTTTAAAAGTATAAAAACAATAAGAATGATTGGTCATAGATTTATGTATTTCACATGTCTTTTTACTAAAATATAATTATTAAATGAAAACACATGGATTGTGTCATACCAGCCACACCATACATCGAATTTAGGTGTGGATGATTATAATATGCCAAAAATGAATTATAGATCACATTTATAAAGTATAAAAATAATATGAATTTATTTTCTCAATTTTGAGTGATTCAGTTGTGTATTTCACTAAAATTTTATTCTAAAATGAATACACACACTCTGAGACAAAATAGTTATATAATGATCCATTGTGACGTGAGACTGATTTCTATATATCAAAATGACTTATGACTCATTTTAGAAAATTATTAATACAATCAGAGAATGTTTCATCCTTTTATAGTGAGTGACACATATTTGGAACTAAATTATCAATTATAAACTCATAGTGGACAATTTGAGATATAACAGGGATAAATTTTATCTAATTGAGGTGTGGCTGATTCATTTACATCAAAAATTACATGTGAAATTTTTTTAGTGTATCCTTGTAGTTCAAATTCATTTTTTTGGTTTTGAGTATTCACTTTTTTATTTTTACAAAGATGTAAATTTTAAATAAAAAAACATGGATTCATACCTATCACACCATGAATTAGATATAGGTGATTCCGATTCCAAAACATCGAGAATGACATATGGATCATTTTCAAAATTTATTAAAATAGTCCAAATGTTTTTTATTTTTTTGAGTATATCAGTTTCATTTTTTAATAAAACATTATTTTATCTAAAATCATTAATTTTGATTCATATAGGTCACCTAGGGTGTTATAATGATGAGAAAAATATTCATAAACATCAAAAAAGACTTGTAAATAATTTTTCACAATTTATCAAGACAATAAAATCATGATTTCATTATTTTTATTGATTTAAACATGTTTTTAACTAAAATATCAATTTTAAACTGATGAATGACATATTGTGTCATATCAGGAACATGGTGTGTCGTATTTATGTGTGGAATATTCCTACATGTAAAAAATGAATTATGGATAATTTTGCTAACGTATCAAATAATATGAATTCATTTTTTCTGTTTTGAGTATGTTTCTTATCCCTTTTTACTAAAAATAAAGTCATTTTTAAATAAAAATACACACTTTGAGTCATATTAATCATATTATGTTTCATATTGATGTTTATAATATTATATCATTATAAAAATGAAAAATGTATCATTTTTAGAAAGATTCAAAATAATCTGAATAGATTTGAACAGTTTTCAGGTTGTAACAATGTTTAACTAAAATGACATTTTAAACTGGAAACATATACCTTGAGTCATACTAGTAATATTATGTCTTTGTTTCAAGTGATAATTATTACTAAACATAAAATATGAATTATTATATTTTTACCTAAATTTTCATAAGAAACCATGTTCCATTTATCATTTTTCTATGGGTGACAAACATTTGAAACTATAATGTCAATTTTAAATTTATGATGGCCGCATTAAGTCATAACCGGGAAAACATGTATCAGATTAAGTTTAAGATGGTTCTTTCACAAAAAAATGAATTATGGACAGTTTACCAAATATATCAAAACAATCCAAATTTATTTGATAAGTATTATGTAGTAACTAGATTTTTTGAACTTAAGTGACAATTTTATGTAAAAAGACTGACATTGATTTATTCAGGTCACACAGCCCATTAGATTATGGTGAGGCCAATTCGAAAATGTCACAAATGAAATATAAATAATTTTCATAATGTTTCAAATCATTTCAAATATCTTTTCCCAGTTTTGAGTGTGTCACATATATTTTTACTAAAAGGTCCTTTTGAAATAGAAATCATTTACGATGAATCATACTAGTCACATAGTGTGTCAGTTTTTTGTGAGACTAATTCATACAAGTAAAAAATTAATGATTAATCATTTTCTTAAATTATCAACAAAATTTGGGCATGTGTTCCAATATTCAATTAGTAAAAAACATTGTGAAATGAAATGTCGGTTTCGAACTAATAATGGACAGCTTAAGTCATACTGGTCAAATCGTGTATCAGTTTGATATGAGAGCGAATCAAACAAAAAAATGACTTATGAATTATTATACTAAATTATAAAGACATTCCATGGGTATAACCATCGTTTCAATGAGTGAAACACGATTTGAACTAAAATGAAAATTCAAAACTAATAATAGACACTTTGGGTCATACTGGGATCACTATGTATCAGATTCAGGTGAGGAAGATTCCTGCAAATCAAAAATGACTTCTGGATTATTTTCATAATGTTTCAAAAAAATAGAAATGTGATTTCATGGTTTTTAGTATCCTACATTAATTTTATAATAAAATGTAAATTTTCGAGAAAAATATAATCTTAGAGTCATATCTATTACATCATTATTTATATTGAGGTTCTGCAGATTCTTATAAGCCAAAAATGATGTATGGATCATTTTCCTAAAGTATAAAAATAATAGTAATGTGTTTCATTTATTTTTAATATATCTATTTATTTTTTACTAATATGTAATTTTCAACATTAAACATGCACATTAAGTCATTACAATCACATTATGTGTTGGTTTGTTGTGATACAAATTATTACACATCCAAAAAGTCTTATGATTAGTTTTTATAAACTATCTTGAATATTTGATTTGGTTTGCTCGATTTTTAGTGGGTGACATATATTTGAAAATAAAATGGAAATTTTAAATTGATAATATCCACTTTGAGTGATATTGGCCACATCATGTATCATATTGAGGTATGGATAATTCCTTCTTGGAATAAATTAATTATAGATATTTTTTCTAACGTATGAAAATATAAAAATGTGGTTTATTTATTTGGTGAATGTAACATTACTTTTTTATTAAAATTACCCTATTAATTAAAAAGACACACTTGGATTCTTGCTCGTCACACCATTTTTCAGATTAAGGTGCAGTACATTGCAACATAACTCAAATGGCATGTGGATCAATGTCCTATTGATTCAAATTAATTTGAATGATTATTATTATTTTTTAATATGTGTTGGTCAACATAGCCATAAAGCTTTCATGATTTTTATTTTTATTTTTGTATATTCCTCATTTTTATGGGTTAATGGGGAACCCTCATATGACCAACAAAACTGGTGGAACAAGCCATATAAAATTATTTTAATGGCCATGGATGAATTGATTATACATTATCTCAAGGATTAAGACTAGAAAACATAAGAACTGACCCTCCCATGAATCTAAATAGCTGAAGGCCCATAGCTCTACATATCGTATGGATGATCATCTATAATTTACCATGAATATCTCCATGGTTCCTCGTACTATTGGAAATTTACATATCCTCTCATCCATAAAATCCAATTATATTTGCTCTTGCTGAATCTACTAGCTTTGAATCCACATATAGGGCAGCCCTATTGGTATCTGTTGGGGATGCTTCTGGATCTTTGTGTCCTAGTGCCTCGAAGGCCTATGCAAGACTAATGGTCGAGTGGCCTAAAGGAATTTGGTATCCTAAAGTCCCTAAAAACATATAAGTAACAAGATGAATATTTCTGGCTATTACTATACCACACATTACCTGCTACGTCACTACTATAGTAACCCTAAAATTCACCCCGCCCAGATTTGATCATGGGCCTTTTGAATGCTAAGATTGATCTTATAACACTATAGTATAGGAACATTGAACCATTTTGAGTATGCGATATGTGTTTAAAAAATATTAAATTGTAAACTACAGACATGAATTTCAATTAATACCAATCACACTATATACAATATTGAGGTGTGGATGATTAAACCATTTATATATTCAATTATCACAGTTTTAGCCTCAAAATCCAACATATCATGAGTACATGAAGCATTAATCATACAACACAAGCTATTTTAAAATAATCCACATGTATAATAAAATAATATATATGTTAATAATAATATAAATAAATAAATTAAAACAAATATGCAATAATACATTGATAAAAAGTTAATTCTATACTGAACCAACACAACTTGAGTCATATCAAGTACAAAATGCATCAGATTGAGGTATGGATGATTCCATTAGGTCATTTGATCCTATATTTCATTCAAATTTCTTTGATATATATGTACATTTTTTGAAAACCTGGAATATTAAATGCATTAGAAAATAAAAATAAAATTGAATCATCATGAGTGCATTGTCCTTGTTAAATGAATGATTAATGTATATGAGTGAATCATCCTTATTTATTAACTAATTTCTTCATGATCCATATAAAAATTATAAAAAATAAGAATATGATAAAAAAATAAAAGGAAATTAAATTAAATGTTTAGATAAAATGATGATAAAATACTCTAAATACGCTTTAGGAAGTCAAATATTCATGATATATTTGTACATTCTAACAATAGTTATGATTTCCAATAATTACTAAAAAATATAATTTTTTCTTGTGAATATGAGGACATTAAAAAATATTTTCAGTAATGGAAAAAATTAATAAAAAAATAAAAAAAATAATATTTTAAATTAAATTATAATTATAATAAAAAATACCACATTTTGGATATTAATTTGTTGATTGTATATGGTATCATTAATTAATTCTAAAACATAATAACCATAATCATGTCAATTATTTTTTATAATTCATTATAGATACATTGAGAAAAAAATTAATTTGTTTTTATATAAGTTATGACAGTTAAATGTTATCATATATACCCTTACATGTATCCACTTGTAGATGTCGATAGGATTCTAGTATGCGTTGAAAATCCTCATACCATAATTTGGATGTTATTTAAACACCATCTTATCATAAAATAAATTAAATTAAAACATATTATGAAATATCTACCTTTAATTTTAGTTATAAAATTATTCATGTAATGTCTTTTAAATTGAAAAATATCATTAGGTGTGCTCGATTTGTTGTGAATCCATGCAATGCATCCAAAAAATAAGTCTTTACAGTATCCAAATTGACATAAATGAGTAACTAATGCTATATAAAAAAGAAATATGTAATAAAAGTAATGAAAATATAGTTTATATGATTAAATTATAGTGTTTTATCTATTTATTTTGGGTAATAAGAAATGTATGTCATCTATATGTTTGATTTTGAACCCTATAAACAACTTTTTCACTATTGAAACAATTTTATTAGATTTTAATAATGTATTTTTATAAATGATGTGAGTTATAATGAGACCATATTTATATTCATATGGTTTCCCATTCAAATAGTTATGATATATACATATTAAATATAATATGAATTATATTTATTCATAATTAACCCAATAGATCATCTATTATAGAAAACGATCATGAAAACACACCTCATGTATACATTTATAAATGATATTAGTGGTCATTCATACCTTAGTATTTAAATTAAATTCTCAAGGGAAATGTGTTCTGTGATTTACTCTCTTTAGAATTATTCTTGAAAATGAACATTGAAATTACATCCAATATATATCCTTGTATCTTCATGACCAATAAATTTTTATAAATACTGAATTTTATTGGGAAGGGTAATGGTATGTGGTTATGATCTTTTCAATTGGATTTTATATCCTTTAGATCATTTTGATTTAAACTTTTATTTAACATGTATCCCTTCCATAATCTATAATAAATGTCTTTGCTTCAATTTGATTTCATTAATTATTAATGGTTTTACATGAAATATAAATTTGAAATTAATACCTCATTTAAAAAATGTTTTTTACAATATCTATCAACCATGAAATGAATGTTTCAATATCATTCTTGACTATATGAATATCTATTCTTCAAGTGGAATATGTAGGTTGTCACTCTCTTAATAATATACGTCAATCCCAACAATCATATGACCTATTGGATGTTTTCTGTTGTGTAGAATATTTTATTATATATTGAACAAGGAAGCCTTTACAACAAGGTTATTGGTGGCTATTGATATATATAAACCATAATTATCATCATCCTATTAAATATCTGTACATGAAATTTAATATTTTCTTCCTAATTCAGATTTTATTTTATCAATTATGAGAATATTCATTACATCATTTATGAAATTTATTTCAGGGGTATGTATTACATCAAAGCAGGCTGAGAAGGGGGGATTTTCATGCATTTGTTGTTCTTATATAATTTATTATTCATGATTATTTCCTATAACATTTTTGGAATCATTTACTTCCAGTTATATTTTTCATCAAGAGAAAATAACCATTCTTTTATCTCTTCCATTTTATTATTTTACCCCCTATTCATTTCTTTTCTTAAATTACATTTGGGTTATAACCCCAAAAAACATATCCTATGATGTAAACAGACTTTTCTTTCCACTTCAAGTCCACTAATACTAGTTTCTAATGTGGTATAAATGATGATTACACCTATGTGTAATTAAAATAAGAAAATATAGAAAAATAATTAGTCATTTTTAAATAATACCAAATTAATGAAAAAAATTAATTTTTCGTAATTAAATATAGTTCAGTTTTTTTTTGTTTTTTCATCTATTATTTTCTCAATAGTATTTATTCCTAAATCCTTCCATAGTAACTGACATTGGATGGAAGTGTCTTTGTATTTAGATAGATAAATATATATATAAATAGAGTAATATAATTATGTTTTTGTTTCCAGTAACATAAAAATTTTACTATATATTTTTAAATATATTCCCATATTTTCTTCAACTGAATTGTACCATTAAATTCTTTTTGGTATACAAGTATTAGTTTTAAAACTCATTCCTTATTTTTATAAATCAAATTTTTTGTAATAAATTAAAAATTATTATTCTATTTGATTAATACATGTCTTTTCAAAAAATGTATTACTAAACTCAATGTACCTGAAGGGATGTAATCTCACACAAAAAAGTAACCACATCACAAGATTATTGTATTATCAGGTGTGCATACATCTATGATGGGTGGATGGTTATTTTCCATTCCTCATATTTGAGATGAATTTTTTTTATGAGTTGTTAGAAATCCTCTATTAATTTTTCTAGTAATCCTTAATAAATATTTAATTAATGACTCATCCACTATAAATACACTATACAAAAGATAATGAAGGGAAAATCAATATCTCAATATTATTTTTTATATAAAATATAGAGATTATATCATAATGTTACCCTATTCTTTTCCTAAATACTTTTATTAATAAAAAGCCAAAAATTTACCATGAATCTATATCAATCCTCATGTGCTTTCGAGTGGTAAGCCTAATGAAAATATTGAACATGGCCTTGTTAGGATTAAATTACCAACCATATACATTCTATCCAACCTTCAGTTTTATGCATGTACATCATTAATTATTAAATTTTTATAACATTGTCATACTACAATTCCTAGTTTTTTTCTAGGACACTATTTTCTAACTCTCTATAATTTCTTTAGGTTTAACATCATCAATATTTTGTTCCTATAGAATTTTAACATCAACATGTGCAGATGGATTTTATTTCACTCAATTGGGAGCACCAATAGACTAAGAAAACTATTATTCCCCATTAATTTGATCGTTGACGCATGCATAAGTCATTATCTATAGAAATTGTGAAAATTTTAATTTATATTACATAAATTAAGTAGTGAAAAGATAAAAATTTGAGGTAACATAATGTTTATTAAAAATACCATATTATTGAAATCAATTTTTTTAAAATGATGATTGGATTCGACACCTATAATGAGTACAAAAATATATTCATTATGGGCTCCTATAATATACAAGACCCCATCTTGTTTGGGAACACTGAAAAATTATAGCGACATCTCAATGAAAGGGTTGTCTTCAGGTGAATTTTTATTTGACACTAGATTGGTATTGGTCTATAATAGAACAATTCAAAACTATTGGTTTGCGGGATTTAGGAGATGAAATAATTGTAATTCTTATAATGATATTATAAAAGGTTCATCTTTGCACCTATTCTTATTTAAATCCTCTTTCATGAAATATCAATTCATCTATACAGCACTCCTATTGTTAAACCACATGCATTGAAAAATTGTCATATGGAATGTTTTAAAATAAAAATACCATATTTTCTATGATCGAAAGATTTAAATATGTATATATAATGTATTTTTTTCTTGTTCCCAGATATATACATCACTTCATCCATATGTGTAACTCCACTATTTTCTATGGTACTAAAATCACCATGTTCATTTATTTAGAACGTATAACCATTAATTACAACAACCATTATAAGATAATACATGAAAACATGGTCCACCAACTATTTATCATAGTCATTATGAAATCGGAAATAAATATTCAGTTGACTTTTTAAAAATATAGTCTAGAAACCATCTTCTAAACTGATGATTATGTTTATTAGATATCTATATTTCAGGGGATGATGAATTTTAATTACTATGAATTTATTTATGGGTTTCTATATATATGGGCACATTTAAATAGTTCTTAAAATGGTAATGGTGGGAATAATCACAAATCTATAAGAGTTATTGTGATGAAAACTATTCAAAAAACTCATTCACCCTCATTCTTCCTAGTGTGATTATATTTTGGTTGACCAAATATTTCTACACTAAAAATGTCATCGGTGCAGAATTTTATTGATTCCTAAACAATATATATCTCCAGAATAAAACCACCGGGAATACTTTTAATTTTGAAATACAATTTGAAAATATATATATACTACTTAATGGAGTAAATCCATGTTCAATGTAGAGGACCACATATTTGAATATCACTTACTATGTGGACCATCAATTAATCCATCATATCAAAGAATTTTGGTAGGACGAACATTTAAAATTAATATAATATGATATACATTTCATTTTTCGTATTTAGAAATTTTTTCTGGTCTATAATTTTACTACATATGGATTTAAAAAAGAAAAAGATATTATTTAATGTTTGATAGACATTATTGGGAAAATGTATTATAAATAGAGATGCATTACATCATTAAATAAAACATAATAGTCATTCAATTTAATTATATTTAATATTAAATTAGCCATTGAAAAAATATTATTTATTTTCTATGAATACTTCTATGGATCATTTATGTCATTCAAAAAATTTAGAAACTGAAACATGTTCTGTATGGGAAGAGAGTAAGAAGATGGATGAAGAATTTTTTCTACCCTTAAATGGTGCCAACTCTTACGATATTACAATATAAATAATGTTTATACTAGCCCTAATTGCATCCTTTTTTTTCTCAGTTCAATTTTTAACATGTCAGTGACACTATATCAAATATTTTGATTTCAAAATTCTTAAAATCATGAAATATTCAAAAATACAAAAAATTACTAAATGATAATTAAAAAAATTATATTTTACCAGTTGGTTTTCAAAATATTTATTGAAAATGTCTTACAAGAGGTAGTTTCTATATATTTTACATTTTCAAATTGATGATCACATATTAGTGGAGATGATGTTGTAATTTATTATTAACACTCGTCGAATGATGTCATCCAAGATCTGTACTTATGTTATTAGGGTAGAAATAGTGTTTGATGAATTTTTCAACATAAATGACTATGTACCTTGTTCAAAAAATCAAAAACCGTTTAGTTATTTAATATTATACCTTGAAAAAATTCTATAAGCATGAACATAACTTATCATCCCTTATAACATGGCTCTCAATGTGAAATAATCATTTATGTAAGTATCATATAATGTATCTTCTGAATCCCATAATAATATCAAATATTTTATCAATGTATCTAAATAAACATAAATATAATTACCCGATTTTTTTAGTACTGAGATAAGCATAAATAACAAAATTTATTTTTGTTTTAAACATAACCATGCTTGAAATTTTTAATTAATCTACATTATTGGCCATGTATTATGAGTCATACTCTGAAAAACAAAAGGATTCACTCCATCTATAGATAGCATCATAATAAGGTTTCTAGAATCATTTCCAAATTTGTGATACCCATGATAAATAATCTACAATAGAGGAGAGATTCTAGGGTGATAAAGTTTCCCATCATTACCTCTTGTATATGTGTTCAATAATAATTTCCATGAAGTCTCTTTAATTCCATATAATCACATAATCATTGGAATAAATGGAGAGTGCCATTAAAATTTCATAGGACCAGATTCATCTATCATGTATTATGGTGAACCACACATTGGGAGTTTGTTATGTAATTTTTGGTCCTTGTGAAGTAGTATATAGTCATTTGGATAAGAATTTATTTATTTATAGATAATACCCATTGATCGTAGCATTCATTTATCATTATATTTTTAGTAAGTAAGCTTGTTATCTTTTTGGGATAAGGTCATTCAAGAATGTATATAGTTCAATAAAATTGGTGTCACTCCATTTATTTCTATATTTTAAATTATACAGCTTCAGTGCAACTGATAGTGTTGTACATTTATTATAACCATCATATAATCGCATCTTTACATAAATAATTAACTTATTAATATATTTTATAAATTCCCAAAGCTCATCTTTAAATGTCATTTTCCATTACTCAATAAAATATCATCCTCATTAACACCACTAATCGCACCCTCAATATGGTATTATTCGTTTTCCATGATTTGGATCATATAATATTATCCATAAAATTCAATTTAATCCTAATCCCTATCTATAATCACTTTTTCATCATGTTTATTATGACATTTAAAACATCAATCTATTTTTTGATAGATCAAGTGTTATTCCAACTCCTCTATTCTAATTATTCATGAATTACAATAATATAATCACAGTAAAAGGATTTTATATGGTTCATTTGAATGATATTTTTCTAAATTGATATACTCTTTTACCCTATTTCTATAGTCTTTTGTCATACGGTTTTCATAAATAATATTTTAATTGATATCCATACTATTTAATTTGATAATATTAATATTTAAAAAATAAATAAATTCACCAAATTGGAATTTAATATATCTATAAACCAAAATTTTAATGTTTCAAATAATTTAAACATCCATTTAATGAAATGGGTAACTAAATTTAAGAAATTAATTACTCCACTAGTAGTATGTACAATCCTCTAAATTCATCAACAATGACCCCTGGTATCTATTATGGGAGGAATATATCTCAAAATAGTTCTAGAAACATACTTTAATGTCCAAAAGAGATGGGGCATGAGTCTTCATAATGAAAATTTAATAATCATTTTTTTGGGATATAAATATGTTTGGTAGGTAATTTTTCAATATAAATCTAAATGTTCCTGGACAGGGGAGTTGGCGAAGCACCAGACAAAATTTCAAATTTATTGGTCTAGAGATGAAAAAAGTAGCACAAATAGTCTAATCCCAATAAGGGGATCATTGGTTGCTGTGACAATGATAAGTCTTGAATTAATGGTCTTACATGAACTCAGGTTGATATAGAAATTTTAATTTCATAATTCCAAGAAGTCATTAAATTATTACATGAAATGGAAATAGTTATTGGATTAAGGACTCAATTTTAGTAGTGCGTGGCTTCTTATGATGAAAAGGTTCTAGGATTGGTAATGAGATAGATATCTTATGGGATTGATAGAGTTAGTGACATGACCATTACATGGTGTTACTACTAATATATATTATATATGAGGTGATATTTTGTGTATCTAAGTGGTCTATAAAATTTTACATGATCATATACATTTAGATATCACCATTTATCCATAAACATTTATGAATTTATAAATATATATATCTCTCATCTAATTTTATTTATAAAATAGATAATATTGATCTTTTTTGAAGCATATTTTTATGAGTGTTCAAAATGGAAGTGTAAATTATTAATTGAGTGGATCAAGACATTAATCATCAGAAAAGGTTTATTTTTATAGACTAGTTGTTAATAAAAAAGAGTATCACTTATTTACCTACCCTTCCCAGTGACTAAATACAACTACCAAAGAATTTTCATTAATGTTTATTCCCCAAAAAATTATTTAGATTTATCCATACTTATCCTAAATAGACATTACTTCATTTTTTCAGAATATTCATTACATTACAAAAACACTTTCCAAAATAAAAAATTAGTTTAGTTCCTTTTGAAACATTGAAACATAAACAATGGTAGTTAAGTGATATACATTATCTCCCACTATGTTCTCCATGACTAGAAAACTACTAATAAGCATCATATGTAACACATATCATTATAACCTTGGGAAATAATCATAAGAAATAGTGATCTCAACCTGCTTATTAAAGTGAGACAAGGGGGATATGAAAGAATAATAATGAGAACAAGTTTATTAGAACATGATCATGACATTATAAAATCACTACCTGTATATCATTGATTATAATGATGAGTCATGTCATAAAAATTTTCATTTCATATATCATGATTCATAAGGGAACTATAGGACATGGGCCATGAGAATATAATAAATATTTTTTTGGCATACACATAAGTATAGAAAATAATTCTTATATTGTTAATGGATCACTACCAAGACCATCTTAGCAAGAAAATTCTATTATAGAACTAGTTTCACACCTCATTCAATCACAATATTACTAAACTGATTTCACTTCTCGTTGTAGCATTGTATTACAGAGATGAGTTCACATCATGTTCCATCACTATATTACTGAAAATATTTCACTACTTCTGGCCATATTTATCTCACAAGATATATATTTTTACCCAATTCATTGGAGGGAGAAGTTAGTCCCACCAATCAAATAATTAAATCATTCAAATGTGTTCCACAATATCATAAACATGTCATCATATCCTGACCTATAGAAAATGGATTGATTTGATAACCATATCACAACTTTGAGATAATAAGTAGTTTTCATATGTATATAACCAATGGAAGAGAAACAAGTTTCATAAACATTATTCCATCTAAACAGAAACCATTTAGAGAAAAAATATGAATGATACCCTTAGATCATACACCGAGTAAGGAATGAGTAACAAAATTGGATATCATCAATGATAGAAAATAATTTTGAATGATAATTTAAAACATTTCTTGAGGAAAATATTTTCTCCTATTTAAAAATATTTTTAAATGATATTTAAATAAATAAAATATTTTTCTGAATAATCCTCTTTAAAAAGATTAATTTTCAAGAATATTTTGATATAAATACTTTTAAAATTACTTTATAACCATGAAAATGATTCTTCATGGAAATAATTCTAATGAAGACTGGTAAATTTGCACATGTCGTACATGTTAAACAAACATTCTGTTATAACTATTAAATGATTCAAAACGTTCCTTGAACGTTAAATTACAAGAAGATTAATTGAAAAATGATTTTTCCAAATTTAACGATGGTAAAAATGTATTTAATAAAACATTTTTTTATTTAAAAAAACATTATAAAATATTTTTAAAGACCATTGTTTTGAAAGAAAACCAAATTATAACTGAAAAGAGAAATAATTTCTTTTTTATTAAAAAAATTCTTAATTATATGAAGTTCCAAGGAGTGAAAAAATGGTAACATTATATGAATATATCATAAATTAATTAAGGAAAATGTAATTAATATTAAATTTTTTTAGATAATATTTCATCAATTGTTGAATATTCATTTAAAATCCAGTTAAATGATGATATTTTAACAATAACCTCTTACCACTTTAGTAACATTGAACCATAAAAGTCATAATGGAATAACATAAAATTAAAAATGAAATAAAATATGGATGAAAAAATTAATTATAATACATTTAAAATAGGACATATATACACCTTATGAAAGAACATAGGTTCATATCATAACACACGTCTCAATGAATGCAAATTGTGAAAAACAATCATTTACGTATTTGGTAACATTTGAACCTCAAACCCTATAAAATTTAGATCATAAAATGGATATTTAAATAGAAATAATTTTAATATAATAATAATAAAATAAATTCATGGGCACTATACACACCACATACATGAAATATGTGGGGCTTTTATTTCACATAAAATAAAAGTGACACAAAAATCAATTACTATAAGTATTTACTGTCATACTACTAATTAAATTTTTTTGTTTAAAAAATATAAGTTTACTATACATATATTATATAAAAATATTAATTTATATAATACCTAATTTTATTTTTTATTACCATTTATTATTCGTTTATTAAAAATTTCATGTTAGAGTTATTTTTCTAGTAATAACTATTTTATTTTTTATATATGTTTTGAATTTTCATATTTTTGATCATATTAATAATTAAATCATTTATTAATATATATAATTAAAAAAATGATATAAATATTATATATTTTTCATATATTTATTTATTCCAATCCCTAAAATATAGAAATCAGAGAAGAAAAAATACACCATTCATGGAGATTGTTGGTCATACAAATACATCAACATTGTTTTCATTTTCATGTTAGATTAAAAGAAAGAAAATTATATGATATATTATAATTATAAAAAAAAATTCATGCATGTCTTGAATTATTATTAAAAGTATCTTTAATAAATTCTATGTAAATTTTGAATGAGTCATGTCTCCAAAAGAGGCAGTTGTCGATCATACTCTTAAATGACATTATCTTATTCCCATAAAAGTGAAATAATGAAGGTATATGTTATATGACAATTATAGAATCATAATAAAAATCATTAATTTCAATAGTTTCTTATATATTTTATAAATACAACATTATTTATAACCTTTAATGTTTGTAACGGAAGAACAAATGACATCAGTTCGCAATGTGTTAGTTAATTATACACATGAACGATGATAATGTATAACATTTGATGGAAGTGTGTGAATTTATTGATAAAATACATAACAAAAAACATATAATTATATTTAATAATATTTTTTTATAATAATGGTATAAAAATATTTAATTTTGTTTGAGGAATAAATAAAAGACAAATGTTCATCAATGAACATTACCTCCTCTTTAGTTAACTCCTTTTGGTTTACACCAAAGGACATCCATAGTTGGATTTGTGTCCTTATATAGGATTATTGAATGAGATGATAGACGTTGAGAATATATTTGGATATATATTGGAGGATCAAATGGGCTTCCGATGTGTGAATAGTGGGGAAGAGGCAGTGGTCCTTTATAAGTGTGATAGAGGACAGAGTTGGCATATTTTAAAAGAAGTTAAGTGTACCCATGTTTTTACCTAAAAAGAAGATTCTATAACAGAAAAAATTATATAAATAAAGGACTATTTTATAAATTTGACCAGAAAATGGGTTTTGTAAATCTTTAGTTTCATTTTTACACATAATGTTTTATGTTTAACCACAAAGTAATTTTTTTTCATTGTAATTATTTTTAATTACTCTTACTAATAATAATTGTAAATGATTGATTTTACTATATTATAAATTATAAATTAATATTATTATATATATGGAATAAATTTTTCGATATTCTAATAATGTTCATGGAAGACATTAAATTATAATTAATATCTCAGATGGGACAAAACAACAAATCTTCAATATAAAAAATGTTTAAATGTTTGAAATGTGTTTATATCCAATTATAATGTAAAATTGACTAAAATGAACTAAATTGGATTAATATATTTTATCTGATCTATAAATAATTTAATGCCAAATAATAATATAATTTATCTAAATAAGTAAATTCATTGAAAAATTATTTCTCAATTAAAATTCATAATTTTAAATAATCCTTGAAAAAATGAAATATTTTAGAAATCTCAAAAACATTAACACTCAGATAATATTGAAGTTATGATTAATAACATATGTTTATTTTATCAAATTAATTTTTTTATTTTTCACCAAAAGGCATAGAAATCATTTTTTTGATAACATTGTATTTTAAAATGAAATAATGATTTTATAAAAAATTATAGAATTTATTATCAATATGTTTACATTATGTGAAACCATTATAATTAATATTAAAAAACTAGTTATTAAAACTCTATTTTTGAGACTAATTTATTGGTTAAAATGGTCTCATTTAAATAACCATGTTAGTAATATATAATTTTCGATTAATCTCGCTGTCATGTGTACAGAAATCTAAAATGGTGCTACACATATCATAATTTTAACTTGGTGTAGTTTTTTACATAATATTAAATTTTTGTGGTGTGTACTGAAAGACAGCAAATAAATTAAATTTCATCGAAATATTTATTCATTAAAACTCAGTGTGTAACATTCTACCCCCAAGAAATGAAATTTTACTTTGAAATTCAACAATATATTACAAAAATATGAGGATACATCTGCCAATTCATATCCTCATGTTCCCACATAGCTTCCAAAAACAGGTTATTTTTTTCAAAAAACATGGACCATGTTATTAGTATTGTTTTGTATAACTATCTCACAACAATACATAATTTAAACTAATTATTCCTTTTAAATGATATTACTCCAATTATGTGACCTATGAGTTCATTAAATGTGAATGTCTATGTATGTACATCCACATGAGAGATACAGAAGGCAAATCATGGACTTTAGAGAGGTTCATTGGAATCCCCAAGTGATTGCATTCCATCCTTATATGATCATGAATATCAAAGGGATGAATATACATAGTTCTGAATTTCCACTTCATTCTAAATCTCATAAACGGATTCATAGGAAGAATTCATTAAAACACCGTGTAAAAAATTTTAAATTCATGATCACACCATTGGTAAGCAGTATTGCTTTTTTTTCAACTCTATACTACCCTGATGTGATACAAAATGGAACTAATAATCGCTTCCATTTCTTCAGAGATATCTGGTAATAATAGATTTCATTATCTAACTTCATTCTTCTGTATTTGATCTCTATATTATTTTCCTATAGAGGGATTCATAACGATCCATCTTAATTCATGAGTGAAATAAATTTTTTTAAGAAATATAATCTAGATAATTATGTTTCTCCCAAAAACCTTGGAAATCTATAGAATAAGACCTCACCGTATCCTCTATGATTTGAATTTTTCTTTCAGACTGATCATCATTCAATGGATAATAAGTGGTGCTAAAAATTAAATTTTGTTCAAGTCATTATTGATGACTTTTCTATATAATTAAGGTAAACCTCAAATCCTGATCAATTAATATAGAATGATACACTCCATGAAACCTTACCTCCTTTATAATGTATATACTAGAAAGATGGTCCATAGGGAAGTCTTCTATAATAGTGATTAAGTGTGATCACATATCAAAACAATTTACTACCGACAATATAGATTTTTTCATTTATATTTTTTGGGATCCCCAATGATAATATCTGTATTCACATTCTCCAATTTCCATTCTAGTATGGTTAATGAATGTAACATCCCCTTATACATATTTTTTTCATCCTTTACTTGTTCAAATTCCAAGAACTAAGATAAAACTTTGTGATATCCCTCTTCATTCTATCCCATTATAATTCTTATTTCATATCACTTCACATCATCATTATTCCATGATGAAGAACTATGAGATTATTCTGACAACTAATTCTTCAAATGTGTTATGGAAATAAAAAATACATTGTTAATTAAAATTATCATTTTATCATGTTCAGAGTTTTTCTCAGGAATATTTATAACCATATTTATTTGGCTCTAATTCATCCTTATTCACCTCTTTAATCATTATTTGGAAGATGGTTTAACATTCAATTGGGAAAGGTAATATTTTTTTACCTTCAGGATTTCTAGATCCATCCTTTACAAATCCAAAAATATTAGATCTTTTGATATACTCATAATGGAAAAGCTAGAATGATCATTTCAAAGTAAAGTATTGGACACCTTGATCATTATAACATGGTGGTAATGTATGAGAAATCAAAATCCTATATCACCTATAACCATATTCTCTAATGAATAATCAAATCCATCTATGTAAATAAATACATCAAAAAATTACTATTGATTTATATGTCACTATTTTCTCCATAAAGATAATGCCTCTATGTGTTTAATGACAAAATTACTTTAGCTAACTGCAACTCAGGAGTTGGTTAATTTTTCTCATTAATTTTAAATTATCACACTTCATATTCTATAACCATGTTATTCTTCATTAGAACATCTCACAATCCCTTTTTTCCTCATTATATATTAAAAAAAACTTATCCACTATATGGTAATTTATGCACATGTGAACAGACTAGCCTTCTCTTTAGTTCCTTGAAATATTCCTCAAAATCATCTATCCAGAGTAACATGGATACCTTCTGAGTTAACATGGTAAAAATATTATATAGTAATTAGAAATTCTAAAACAACTATTTAGAATATTTAGTTAACAAAAAAAATATGGATCTCAGTCACCATGGTTTGTCTGGTATAACATTCAATAGCCTCTATATTTTATGGATCCACTGACATACCCTCTCTTGAGATTATATCATCCAAAAATGAATCGTTTTGTAGATCAAATTAATATTTTGTAAATTTTTTCATGTTCTTTTTCCTTACATAGGATTATTAGTAATGTTCTCAGGTGGCCATCATGCTCTTCATATCTCTATGAGTAGATAATAAAGGCATATTTTAAGACTACCACAGTCTGATCAAGGTAATATCTAAATACTATTTTCACCAATATCCATGAATTAAGTAGGGGAATTAGAAAGATAAAAACGCATTATTCTATATCCATAGTGTCTAGAACATCTACATAATTTCATCTTTTATATATCCTCCTTATTTACCCTAAATTGATGATATCCCGAATGAAGGCCATCCCGAGAAAATTATTGATCTCTAATTAGTTGATCAAATAAGTCATCAATAAAGGTAAAATAATACTTGTTCTAAATTGTGATGTTGATCTGAATCTAATAATCAATGAAGAGTTGCATTGATCAATAAATGTTTTTCACAATTAAAAATTGGTGCTTCCCTAGGTGACACAGTTGTCTGAACGAATCCCTTATCATGGTTTTCTTGAATATTTATATTCAATTACTAAAACTCAATTAGAACAATTCTATATGGGGTAATTGGAATTTTTGAGGCAAAAGGTATGAGATATATGGACAACACAACTTCACATTTCAATGTAAGGCTGGGAAATTCTTCCAGAAATAAATCCAAAAATTCATGAAAAATAGGCATATCAATGATGTTGAGTTTCTCCCGAACCATATGAGATAAACACACCTCTGGAATTGGATGTAAAACCCTTACGATGGATATAATCTCATAGGAATTTCATACTTATCATCCATTGATAGATGATCATAGTTTGGTTTAATATATAAAATGTAACTTCCCTTTATCGAAAATTGATTTGGGATTTATGAAGATAAATCCATTCCATGCCAAATATTACAACAAATTAAAACATATAAATAATTAAACGATTTTAATGAAGCATATTCCCAACAATTTCAACTATATAGAAGATATAGTCTTAAGATTTGACCATCATATATTTAGTTTTTTACTTCTAATTACATATATAAAATGTTTTTGGGGAATATTTTTACCAATATTATAGTATTTTGATGTAAATAAATGGTTATCTCTAGAGTGAAATAATATATTAATAGTTCTATATTGGATGATAATTGTATCTTTAACCACATCATTATCACACCCTTTTTCAAAAATAGTAATCACATGAGATTTACCTTTCTCACATAGCTTGATAGGTTGCTGACATTGATCATCATCATTAACCCTCATGTTCAGGCCCTGGTTTCCATAATGATTATTATTCTTACACATGAAGCAGTGAAGTGTCGTAGGATCTTTTTTTTTCAAATTTATCTCTATTCACATTGTTAGCTATCTTATTTCCATCACTCAAAAAATCAAGAGTCTGGTAACATTACCATCCACAGTAAAAACATTTCTAAGACCCACTAATGAAATTTCCTCCATTATTTTTTCCACACGTAGAGGATAATGTAATATTAATATTCTTCCATCTAGGGTTCTTAGATTTTACATTAAAATCCACCTTCTTTGCTTATCAAATCTAGGAGATTGATATGTATTTCTAGCCTCTATTTTCTTCTTGATTTCACATTCAAAAATCTCTTCATATTAATTGATAAATCTTGTGGATAAAACCCTTCAGAGATTTTTTTAAGCCATCGAAGACTAATTCAACCTTACATTATGGTTGTAAGATAATACAATAAGTGTTCCTTTCATGTCTTAAAAAATTAGCCTCATATGTACCAATGTATTCCTTATCATTTTTATTTATGTCTAGGAAATCCCTTCCATATTCATATGAAGAATAAAGGAATGTACTTATTGAAAAATATGTTCTTGAACTCACATCGATCGATGTAGTCAATCTCTATTTTTTTACTTGTATTATTGATATGTTTCAATCATAGATCTGATTTACCTTCCAAATTATAGAAATCCAAAATTAATTTTTCATATTCAAAAAATGGATAAAAAAAATATTCAATTATTTAAATCCATTGTTCATCAAGTAGTAGATCAGAAGACAATCTGCGTTAAAATGTACGTCGCCTCATTATTGAATCAGTAAAATGTTGTGCCATATTTTTTTCATTAGGATGTACAGTGAGATTCATTGCTTGGGAATGTTGTGGGATAACTTGGGAATGTTGTGGGGGTATAAGTATAAAAAAATAACATTCTATATCCCATAAAATTTGTATTCTCAGGAGAAAAATCCTTAAATTTTTCATTACAGTCATCATTAATTGGTTTTCATTCGGTTCTGGCCATTGACTAAAACAAAAAATCATAAAATAAGATACATAAACCATAGTGGAATGATATATAATCATGTAAATTACATATATGATTTATAAATAATGGAACCTAAATTAATCTATAAAAAATTATGTTTATCATAGGTTATTCATAACATTTTATATTTATGTATAACAGGATGGTTCCTAAATATTTTTTGAAATTCAAAAGAATATCTTCTGGGATTGTCCAACCAAGTGTGTAGAAAATCATGTCATTTTTCACTAGTTTTCTATTGATTCAAAAACAATATGGGGTTTTACAGGTGTTCCCCTAGGTATATTTGTAACAGAGCCAAATATACAAGTGGACTATAGAAAATGATGTATTGTTTTTAACCACACACTCTAACCATTATGAAAAGTCATGGAAATTTTCCTATACTTGACCCCTCCATTGACATATCCTTATAAATGTATTTAGGGAAATCACTATGGTTTTCTCATCCTAGTTTCAAAATATAAACTAATCCTTATCATTGATACCATCTATAGCAGCCCAAGATTCTCATACATAGAAGATAATTCATTTTTGGGAAATATTCATTATATTAAAAAAAACACATCATAATAATTTATTAGTTTAGTTCCTTTGGAAGCATTGAAACAAAAAACCAGATACAAAAGTTAGCTACATAATCCCCCACTAGGTTCTCCATGTCCCAAAACATTCTTAGAAACATCCTAGAGAATACATATCTTTATAAACCGGGGAACATATACATAAGAAAGGATGATATCATATTCTCAATGAGGGTAAAAATGGGAAATATGAAAGTATATTCATTAGAATATTTGTCCAATAACAAGATCATAACATTTGATGATCATAAACTACATATAAAATATCATAATCGTGATTCATGGATTTAATTTTTGTAGTTCATAAGACATGAAAAATATGGGAATCATAGATCATGATCCATTAGAAAATAAAAAAATTAATTTTTTATGCACATACACATAGAAAATAATTAACATATTAGTTAAGGATCACTACTAAGAACATAAAAGGGGGTGAAGTCCTTTACAGAACCAATTTCACATCTTGTTTTATCCCTAAATTACTAAACCATGTTCACTTCCCATTTTAAAACAAAATTATTATGCCTAATTTAATTCATGTTATATCCCTTAATTAGTGAACTAAGATCACTTTTGTGTCCATTTCTATCCCATGAGATTTAAATATTTTCCCAATTGATTAGAGGTATATATGGGTCTCTTCTATCACATAATGAAATATTACATATAATTTCCATGTGATCATAAACATTAATTATATCATTACACATAAAATAAAATGGGTATCATAAATATTTCATAATATCTTGAAATGGTTAAAATAGAATGGTTTCATAATCGTGTCATAATGCATTAAAAGAAGCTAGTTTCATAAGTATATAACTCATGGAAGAGAAACAGGCTAAATCAATATCAGGACATCAGAATATAATCCATTAAGATAAATAATATGAATACGTCACTTTGATTATATCCCAAATAAGGAATTATTAACACCAATTGAAGTCATCATGAATGGAGGTTAATTTTTAAATATCATTTTAACCCTTCCTTGAGGAGAATATGTTTTATTTTTGATTTTTTTTAAAAAATAGATAACCTTTTTTGAAAATAAATTAAAAAAATTTCCCTGAATAATAAGAAAAAAAATTTTGTTTTAAAATATCTTTTTAAACATCTATATGATGAATTAAGGAAGCAATTCCCATGATAGTGGGTAAACCTGTACATTTCATACATGTTAAACAAATATTTCTTGTATATTGTAAAATGTTTAGAAAAGTTAGTTGATATGAAAAAACCTTAATGTTACATTGGAATAATTGAAAAAAGAGAAGAAGTGGGCAAAATCTTCATTATTAAATAATTTCTAATGTTGAAAAACACTTGAACGTATTTTTATAAAACATGGTTTAAAAAAATAGATTTCCGACTGAAGAGAGAAATAATGTCATATTTTCTAAAAAACATTTTATTAATTTATTTTGTATGAAAGAGCATAAAAATGGTACCTTTACCTGAATATATCATAAATAACCCGATTATAAAAAAAATCATGATATTTATTTGGATTTATTATTTTATCAATGTAAGCATACTCATTAACAATCCTGATAAACTATGAGATTGTAGCAATAAAATCATTCTAATTTGATAAAATTTTATCATAAAAAACAATGATGAAATTACATAAAAATAATAAATAAAATATCATGATGATGAAAAAATTGATTATATTACATGTAAAATGGATTATATTATCACCTCTTGAAATAAAATAAATTCATATAATAACATACACCACAAAGATGAAAAATTGTGACAAAAATACTTCATAGATTTGGTATCATATAAACTATAAAAATCACGACAGAGATATCATAAAATGAATATGTAAATCCCAATAGTTATCTGAATAATTATTATAAAATAAATCCTAGGGATGTATACACACCAAATATAATAAATACGTGATGAATATGGATTGTGTCTCATTGAAAAAAAATTTGAGGCAAAATCCCTTACCATAAGTCTTAAATCACATCAAACTCATTAAATATTCTTATATAATAAATATAAGTATATTATAAATCTATTAATGAACTATATTCATTTATATCATACCATATATGATTTTATTATTAATTTTTAATACATGTTTGTTAATAATTCCATGTAAAAGTTACATTTCAAGTAATAACTGTAGCATTTTTTGAATAGGTTTTTATTTGATATATTTTGGGTAAAAACACTTATATAGATATTTAATCATATAAATAATTATAAACCAGATATACATATCATATATATTTAGTAAATATTTATTTATAATAATCAATAAAATATGGAAATAGGAAATGAGATAATCTATTTATGGATATGGTAAGCCATATGTACACATGAACAATATCTTCTTTTTAATTCCAGATAAAAAGAAAGAAATTTATATGATATATTATCGGTATATAATAATTTTTATGTAATATATATCATAAATTGTTATTATAACTATCCTTAATACATTCCATGTAAATCATGAATTAAAGACATCACTTCATGAGGAATTACTCCATCGTACACATAAACAACATTATCGTATTCCCAAAAAATGGAAATCATAAATGTATGTGTTATATAAAAATAATGAATTTTAATAAAATATTAAAAATCATAAAAATCATTTATAAATTATAAATCAATAACATTTCTCAACCATTAAAGGTTGTAATGGACGGAATAACGACATCAGTTTGCGGTGCAGTAGTCTGTCGTACAATAGAAAAATGAATTTTTATCCCTCTGGATAGGATTGTGTGAATATTTAAGTCATACCCTTAAAATAAAAAACATATTAGAATATCTAATATACTAAGGTTTTTAAAAAATCATTATATAAAAATAGTTAAAGTGGTTTGAGGAAAAAGTTAAAGAAAATCGTTTGTTGATGAATGTTAAATCTACTTTAGGTATCCCCTTTTGGTTTGCACCATAGGACATCAACTGTTGGATTTTTAAAAATACTGTTTCTCATAGGATTAAATTATGAATGTTTTAGAGATATTTAGAGAGGTATTGGTCACAAAAAATGGATTTAATGGTGTGAATATGGATGGATGTGGAGGACTTTTATATGTTCAGGATATGATTCACATGGAAATATTTAAAAGAAGATAGGTGTTCCCATGTTTTAACCTAAATATGTGATTCCATAAAAAAAAAATAAAGGATGTTATCCATTAAAATTCCTTATTTTAACTATTCATCCAAATTTGAAATATTTCATAAAATTCTAAATATTTACCCTTAGATAATTTTGACATTATGAATTGAAAATTTATTTTTTAAATGAAATATAAATTACAAAACATTCAAAAATTTATTTTATTTTTATTATTAAAAAAATACATAAAAGCATTTTTTGAGAAATTGGTATTTTCAAAGCAAATTAAATATTTATCAATAATTCTATGTTTTATTATTAATTAATTTTATATATGTAATAAATTATAACTAATATTTAAAATTTAGTTATTACTATTCTTTTTTATAAGATTAACCACTTGTTTATAATGTACACATTTAAATAACTATATTAATAATATATCATTAATTTATTAAAACACACTATTTTGTGTAGCACAAGCTTAGTTAGAGTTTTGTTTAGTTCATGTTTAACTTAGATTATAATATTAATAAATCATAACTTGGTATAGTATAATAGAAAACCATATAATAAATTTAATTTATTCTAAAAAAGGTCCATTCAAACTTGACTGATACATTAAGCCTATATGCTCTCCTATAATATTCATCTTCGACTTATTATTTTTTATAGTATCTGTATTCATTCCAATATGGTATTAATCCATTGAATCTTTTTTATCCTTAAATTTTAATTATTTTTTGTTGGGTTGGTTGTTTTTCTTGGATTATACCAATGTAAATCATAGTTTATATTATCTGATTCATACTACATATTAAAAACAAACCAATCCTTATTTTAATGTTAAATCTAGGTTTGTTCTTTTAAAAATATGGTGGTTGGATTCTATTCCATTGAATCCAATGTGCTTATTTGTAATATTTTTGGTAGTTGTACTCTTCTTCTCTGTCATATTCCCTTTAATATAGGATGAAATCCGTATAGAATTTAGTGGATTTAGTTAAGATTGACCAATTTTAATTAACGACTTATTAATTAATCTCATATGAATTTTAAGGGTTATTTAGAAGTTTTTTTCTCTTTATGATTATTTACAATCATACCGTTGGTATTTTAATGTTAATTTCTAATGATGGTAACATTGTACATGTTGACACCTAGGAATTATTTATTGGTATTAGTGTTATTCAACTAATATTTAGGGATTTATTTATGTGTACCTATTTATTTAATACTTATTTTATAAATATAAAATATATTTTGTAAGATGTCATTATTTTTGTTAAATTAATTTTTTTAATTTATAACATAAGTTAATATAATTATATATTTATTTTTAAAATATCATTTTTATATGTTATTATATATATATAAGAAATTAAATTAGTAATCTAGAAATAATAAAGGATAACTTAAAATTTTAAATAAAATATTTTAAAATAAAGAAGTATTTCTTAAAAAATATATATAAATTTAAAATACATTATTTGTTTTAAATTAATAATTAATTTATATATATTTATAGTTATCTTTAAATAAATAAATTTAATATTTTAAATCAATATATCTAAATTTATTAACAGAATAGACATCATTTATTAGAAAAAATAAATTACATGTGAGTATATTTAAATATTTTGATCAATAGTAAATACTATAAAATATGGGATAAGGAAAAAATGATGTATATATTTAAAAAATAATATATATCATTTTAATTTACTAATGTAATACATTATGTATTTTATTTAATAACAAAAATAAATTTAAAAATATTTATTCAAAATAATTACTAATTAAATATTATTCCAAAAATATTTACATTAAGTGTTAATTCTAAATAATCAAAATTATCTATTATCAAAATTATTTACTAATAATTTATAATTTATTACATAAATATAATATATAAGTTAATCATATGGATCTCCCCCAAAAATATGAGAATGCTCACACAGTATTATCTACCAAATAGATGAAATCATGACCTCTCCATCTGTAAAAAATTGTTGGTCTCAAGAAATAATTGTTAGACATCAAACGAGAACAAAGAAGAAGTTACCACATACTATCTTTGAGGGAACCCTTACCTTTGGTATACCAAAACTAGAACAATATGGGACATAAAATTTCATTTTTATATAATTAGAACACCCATGAAATTAAATAGAACTAATAAAAAACATATAAAAATCCAAAAAAAAAACATAAAATATAAAAACCCATAAATAATATACATTTTTAAAATAAAAAAATTCATAGTGTGAGAGGTTATTTTCAAATATATTTTTACCTTATTTCTAATTTGATAAATATATTTATTTGAAATTAAATTCAAATTAAATATAAATTTCTTTTTAAATACTCCATGTAAGTAATCACTTATATTATTTGGTGTCCAAAATATTAATTTAAAACACATGATCTTAGGGTTCTTGAATTAAAGGATAATTGTGATTGGAAACCTACCTTAATAAAGAACAATGAAGAAGAAACCCTTAATAACTGAAGAAACAAGTCTTGAATAACCTATAATATACAAAAACACCCTTGATATCAAATTAATTAAGAATACAATCCTCACCTACGGTTTTTTACATTTCACTTAATAAAGGGGGTGAGGGAACAACATGAAATGAGGGATACAAGAGAAATAAAAGAGAAATCATTTATAACCTTGATGAAGTAGACCTAAATTGAAATTAAAACACAAAGAATCCATTTTATGTACATAAGAATACAATAGAGAAGTGAACCCGACCATCCAAAGTCAGTGTAAAATGTGTAACCAGAAGAGGTAGGTTGAGGGAGTGTTTAATTAGAGTGTGGTAATGTCATAATTTTTCATTTTGGAATATTTGGGTACAACATGTCGTTGTTGGTTCTGGAGGTCATCTACGATGGTTCTTGGTGGAGTATGATGTGTGAGGTTGGTCAATGTCCCATCAACACTATTATAAGAATTATGACAATGATTAAATTGGAGAAGATCATATACTTTAGATATTTATTTGATAGATTCAGAAATAATATTGATGAATATGGATCACAAGGGTTCTGTTCCATTAATGCATGAAGGTGGGATAGATGAGGACTCTGTTAAGTTTCAATTTAAAACATTTGGTGAGTCTTTTATCAGTGCATTCAAAAAAGGACTGATAAAGATGTGTTTTATCATCCAAATAATATAATGCTTTAATAAAGAAACAATTTTAATAATGGAATTAATATAATTAAGAAATTAAGTTAATATAATTTTAAAATTTGAATTTAATTAATTAAAAATAAATAAAATAAATATTTTTAAAAATAAATATTTTTCTCCATTTAAATATACGGATTATAATTTTATAATTATTTAAATATTTATTTAATTATTAAAAATTATTATTAGAAATATATATATATATATATATTTATATTTACTTGGAATGGCGTTGACCCTGGATTAAAACCCACATTCCAGAAAAATTTAATATTTAAAAATACAGTACATAACAAAAGGAAGTAGATGGGTTGAAAAATAAAAATGATGTAAAACCCCCCAAAAACAAAAGATCACTCAATATCATTCTTTTATGTCTTCCTCCATTTTTTTAGGATCCCATCCCCCAAACCCTCGAGTATCTGTCTCTCTTCCATTACTTTGGGGATTACCATTTATCATTATGGTCATCCATGCTGAAATTATCATCATTTTTATCATGAGTATCACAATTGATCAATTCATTGTCAGTCTTAATGAATTTATCCTTTAAACATGGTAATACAACATAAAACACTTCTATTTTCCATTATTTTAAGAATATGAAATAAATAATCTTCATTTAATGTTGTTTGGGTGGCCTTTTCTGTACGAGAAAAAGGAATGAATCCAAGTAGATTATATGATCTTGCAGTCAAGACCCAATCTTTTGTTGCATCCCCTATAGAGGATTTCCTTATCCCTAGACAATTAGTGACCATACTTAAAGTTTTTGATATAGATTATGGTAAAAACACACTTATACTAATTGACATATTAAACGGATCTACAATCATGGATGTATTATGTGAAAAAATAAGCAATGTGCATTGGCCTTTTCATATTGAAGGTCAATCTCCAGGAACTTATGGTGTCAAGGAAAGGACTTGTATTTTTGGTGAATAGAATCATTGTCCAACTAAGGTCACCATCCCATCATATAGGAACAATGAACCTCCTGTGAATGATTCACCATGATAATATCCGAAAACCTAGAGGGGCCATCATCCTCGAAGAGCCAGAGGTGGCCATATCAACTGATGATGAAACTCATGTTTTATTGGTCACAGTATTTTTGATGTTCGGAGTTGTTTTTTTTTCACAGAAATTATTTTTCCTCTCCCTTTTTATGTTATAATTGTATTTTCAATAAATTATGATACCTTGGTGCAGAAGTTGTTCACTCGGTATGGGTATATATATTTTTATAAACATATATATAATAAGTAAATTTTTTTATTATTGAAATATATATTATTATAATTTTTTAATTTTTTAAATATTTATTTAATTACTAAAATTATATTTGTAAATAAAAATATTTATATAATTACAAATATATATATTTACATAATTATATATATATTTATAAATTTATATATAATGATAATATATTAAATATATTTATATGATTATAATTACATATATTTTTATTTATATTTTTATATAATTTTATACAATTCTATATCTTTATATAATTATATATATATATATAATTTCGTCTCAAGGTGATTATATCAATGGAGATTCATAGGGTTTCTCAATGGCATTACAATCATCTCTAGTGTCTGTCCTTAATCCAATGCAATTTGATTTTTACAGATGTGTGTCCATGGTTCACGCCATCATTACACATTCTATCTACAATTCTCTGGGATGAGAGGTGTCAAAGGCTGAAGGAAGAAAGAATCTACAATAACTAATGATGGGATGAATGAGAAGATCCAATAGATGCTCCACTTTAATGGGAATTTCGAAACCCGGTGCTAACAAATTAGGTTGTATCTACTAACCTTGATCTGAGGTAATTCTATTAACACATATGTGCATTTTTGGTTCATGCATCAAGTCCCCCTCTTTATTTACTATCATTGAATATGGATTTGGTGTCGATATATGTTTTTGTAATCTTGGATGGAGGTAGCTATTATGGATTATGTGTCCAGCATTACACTGTCATTGATTCTTATAGAAACATATGCTTAACATACAATGACATTACATCATTTTAGATGAATATTTAGTTCATTGAAAATATTCTCGCTCAAGGACCATAATAGTTTTTTATATTTTGAAAATTGGAAACAAAATATTCTATCCTAGTGAAGGATCTTCGACATCTCCCAGAAAGGTCTCCATCTTTAGTACATCAACATATAACCACTCTTTCCAACATGTCAAAAATAAACATAAGAATTTTGTAAGCACAAATTCTCAGTAAAGCTAAACAATGGAGAAATGTATGTATAAACATGTACATAGGGGTATGATAACATGATTGTAACATTATGAGATCATCCCCTACATATTAATGATTATAAATAGGAGTTATGGGATGAATATCGGTAGTTCATAAGACATGAAACATAATGAAAAAACATTAATCTACATGAAATCATAACTATGGAATAATACATAAAATTGTTGTCATATATATAAGAATATAAAATTTATCTCAAGGATATATATAGAGACCTTTATAACATGATTGTATTGAACTATGACCCATTTACCAATATGATTATTTGGCTAGAAAACCATGTATCACATTCTTTTAGGATTGGGATACAACCCATGTAGCTTTTGGTTTTTGAGATTGAGCTACTACCTGTGTACCCTATTTCATTTATTATTGGGCTATAACCCATGTACCTTCTTGTTTTCTAGATGGGGATACCACTTTATACCCTATTTCATTTAATCTTGGGATATAACCCATATAACATCTTTTCTTGGTCTTGGTTTACAACAAGGTTACCATTTGGGCTCATATAAAACTTATCATTACACAATTAATTAGAGGGAGATATATGTATCTCCCATCACTTAATGAAATCATACATGCATGTTCTATAAACAATTCATCATTATGTTACCCATGAAAAGTGATAGTTCTATATACATCATATAATAACCTAAAAATGAAATGAAAATCCATAATATTTCATCACATCATAAGCAATTGAAAAGATATAGGTTTTATAATCACATCATGTATTCATAACCCAGGAAAAGAAGGGTGTTTCAAAAGCATAGAAAATATGGAAGGGAAACATGTGTCATAAGAATCATTCCATAAAAAAATATACATCTCAAGAAAAAAATATTAATAGTAACTTTGGATAATTTACTATATTTTCATGAGTAACATAAATGGATTTCATCTTATGTGGAAAATAATTTTTAAATATCATTCAAAAAATTTCTGCAGTAAAAATCCTTCCTTGTTTGAAAAAAACATTTTATAACGTGAAAACATTTGAAAACATTTTTCTTGGAAAATAAATTTTAAAAAATTATAAATTAAACATTGAATAAAATAATAAATAATTATTAAACCTATTTAATTTAAATTATATTCAATTATCTTTCTATATAATTTCTGAACAAATTTTGAAAACATTGTTTTTAAATTCAATATAAATCTCACCATGGATAGAGCGCTAGTCATATTTTACATGAAACATTATCATATGTAACAAAGAGTCGAATAAATTGTTATAAAAAGTTATTATATGTGTAATAATTATATTATAATGGAACTAAACAATATTCTTGAGAGATGGATCATAATATTTTATCAATGGAATCATAAATGTAAACAATATCGAAAAAATGATCAGATTATCTCAATGAAAATTTATAACTAGGTAACTTGGGGTCATCCTATCCATATAAGAAATTAAAATTACATGTAGAATACAATATCATTAAAAAATTTATATTCATTATAAATCATGTAAAATTTATGGATATGAATCTCGAAAAATATTTTAGGTGCATAACAAAACATGCATCCCAAAGACTGAAAATTGAGACAAAACTGTTTTATCGATTTGGTATTTTTGAAAAGGATTCCCCATGAATGGAGGATGATAAAATGGAAATTTGAATACCCATAATATTATGTATAAAAAACATTTAATAATATCATTTTTTTTATATACACCACTCAAAAGGAATGAGTGGTTAACATATCTTGTATCTCAAAGAAATTAAAAGTGAGAGGAAATCCCATTACATTGTGACTTGACTCTATTCATAATCATTCAAACCAAAATTATATTAAATATAACACTATTATAAATATTTTATGAACCATATTATTATATATAATACAATGTATGGATTTATTACAACCTTATATTACCATGATTGTCAATGATCCTATGTTAGGGTTTCATTTCGGGTAATATTAACGTTGTTCTTCACATGTGTATTAATTTCATATATCATCAGATGTTATACATATATGATTATTATAGGATTTACGTAATGAAATATATATAATTTTTATAAATTATATTTATATTTTAATAATATATATAGTAAATAATTATGAAATGAAATTCACCATTCATGGTGGTAGTATGTTTTACGTATTCATGAACGTTGTTTCCATTTTCAATTGACATATTTAAAAAAAGTTTGTAAATGAAATATGAATATATATGTATATATAAATTACTATAGAATTATTATATCATATATATCATATATGTTCATTAATACAATCCACAATACATTTAGTGTAGTGTGTGAATGAATGACATCATTTTGAGGGGGTTATAGTCCATAGTACCTTAACATGATTATTGTATTAACACCAAATGGAATGTAAAAAGATGTATTTTTTAAATTTAATACATAATAATAAATACATAATAAATCTAATATGTTATATATATAATTATTGTGTCCATCACAATGTCTACTATGATAGGTCATAAATGAATAATTAACAATCAGTGTTTTGTGATGCAGTAGTTCAGTATACAAAGAAACAGTATGTGTGATATCCATTAGATGGAGATTTGTGTAAGTTTATCTCTAAATATTAGAATAAAAACATCATTCTATATGTATGTAAATATTTTTTTTCATGAAATAATGATATAAAAAGAGTGGAGGGTGTGAAGAATGAGAATAAAGGAAAGGAGTTTGAGAGACGTCGTTACATCTAAATGGTGTACCTGCTTTTGGTTTGTAACAAAAAGCTTCCTTGAGAGTATTTATAAAAAAATAGGGGATTCAAGGTAGAATGTATGATTTTTTTAGTTTTATTGGTCAGGTATTTCATTATACTTTAATATTTTAGAGGTGTTATGAATGGTTAGAGGTGGTCACGTTTTATTGTTGAGGGGTAGTGGTATTCTTGTAAATATAAAAAGTTATTCATTACTCTGTGGTATACCCTACCTAAAGTGACTCCAAATAGAAAAAATATTATATTATCGAATAATAATTTTCTATTCAAAACATCACTACTGAAATATATTTTCATTTTTATAATTTGTTTCTTTTACTATTAAGATTCATCAATTTTGTCATATTTTTTTTATTAAAGAATATGGTTTTCTATTTTAATAAATATTACCATTATATCTAAAATAATTAGAGATTTAATAATTAATATTTTCCACAGAGTTATTAATTTTATATATCATTTATGAAAATAAATTCCCATGATTCATATATATTGATTTTAAAATAAGCACACGTGACGAACTAAACACTAATTAAACACATACTGTGTTAACAAAATTTTTACAAAATATGGATCAATAATTTAATTATAAAAGATAACATGGCCCATTAATAGAAAATATATAATATTTATTAACATATAAAAATCCCTTGCAATAATTTATTATTTTATAAATTTTAATTCATTTAAAAAATTTAATTTATTATTAAATAACAATAATGGAATTTTTTTCATTGTTTATTTGATATTAATTTAATTATATCAATATAATATTAGAATTAAAATATATTAGGTTTAGTGTTGATAAACATGATACATTAATCTTTAAAAATAAATAAATACAATGATTCAATAAATTAGCAACATTTTTAGTATTTATAGAATCTTTTATTTTAGTTATTTATTAACTAAATAATAACTATGTTGTTGTTTTGTAAACCTTTTAATTAACTATAACTTATCTAAAAATAGTTGATAAATTATTCTGATAAAAATAATCCATATATCATTCAAAATGACATGTAAAACCGAAAATATGATGTTTTTACATATCAAAATAATTTAAAGGTTAATGTTAATGAATGTTCCTTTTTTATTTTTCATTACATAACCTTCTATATAGGGAACTTCCATGTAATAATATCCAAATAACCAATGCAATTCAAACCATTCAATTATGTGTCACAAATATTGTAAACCAATGGATTTTTAACAACTGTACATGGCATTTTTAACATTTTCATTAATGTTTAGTCCCTAATTAAGCTTAATTATACCATAATCAGCGTAAATAATTTTAATCACATTCACAAATTATTATTTTCAAGAAATTAGGTTGATGTTATTGGACCCCAAATACCATAATCAATACAACATTTAATGTTTTATTTTCAAAATTCAAATCTTAGAAGTAGGAAAATAAAGATTAAATCTAATCTCGTAGATTGGGTGAGATAATGGGTTTTTAAAGTAGGCAATTTATAGAATTTTATTATGTTTTTATATTTAATTTCAATGTAAAATTGTTTATAGTGAAATTAATTGTATAAATTGATTTATAATTTAGATTATTTTACTATAAAATAATGATAAAATATAATTTATCATGACTAATTATTTAATCAAAATGGTGGTTTTTAACAAAAATGCAGTACTTCTCACTATTCATCAAAAATGATTATTCAAATAAAACCCCCAAATATTCACCCCTAGATAATTTCAACTTATCGAATTCAAAATTGATGTTTTATTTTACAATATAAAAGTCAAAAAAAGTGTAAAAATATAGTTTCAAAATAGTTCTTCTGTCAAAAGATAGTAAAAATCGATCTTATGAACACACAAGCTAACTCAGTATTGTGTGTACCGAAAGCTAAGTTAAGTGTTGCGTGTAGTGTAAGATCAAAATGGTTTAGCATATATAAAAATAGAAACATAAAGTAATCCATTTTCAATGTTGCATGAAATTAAAAAAAATATTATTTATTTCAAAAAAATATTTCAAAAAATCTCATAGTGTGACATTCTACCACCTTAAGATAAATTCCTCCCTCGAAATTAATCTGGGTTATAAATGGATTAATACATGATATTGTTATTCATAGAGACCTACATCGTAAAATTAATACTAACAATTTACATAAATATTGAATGTTGGACACATAAAGGTTACCAAAATTCACATATAACTTGGTTTCCACTTTAGATAACTTAAATGGAAAGTGAAAACATGGACATGGAAGAAAAATATAGCTATCAATCTCTGGTGGATAGTGAAAGGGACCAAGGTCATGAAAAAGCTAACTGTCACAAATCCATGTAGTTTTGATGACCAAAGGTACCATCTAATTCATAAAAAACGTAGGTATATGACTACATTTTGGATTCATGACCCCTTTTCCTAATGTTAAATAATTTTCATTAAATGATATACTTGTATGATTTTAGGATAACATCACTCTTATTTTATCTTTCATACACATAACCTATTTTTATAAAAAGTAAGGTTACATATTCATTATTGAATTACTGAAATATCATAACATTCCATCCCATTTTTCATCAGTTTTCATCAACAAAACGTTGTTTGAACATGTTATCCAGGAGTCATAAATCATCATATAGAGAGATAACACTCTATTATTAATAACATAATCTGATTTTTAGCAAAATAATTCCACAAATGGGTAACCAAAATACCCTTCCAAATGATTAAAATACAAACCATTAAAAGGAAGTCACAAAATCAGATTAACATTGATCACCCATATATCAAAAACTACCATTTGGTGGTCACATTCCCTACATGTGAATAACATCGATGTATATTCCCTTAAAACATGGTAATAACTTTAATTACAATAAATCATTTTTGAAAACATGAATTCTTCCTCAGTCCCATGATTACTAGATATATTCTATAAATCCATAATGTTTTAAACTTCATCCTTATAGAAATAGAAAACTATTTTAATAATCAATTCCAAGGTAATCCATACCGTCTAATTTACTTATTAATATCCAACATATCATTATCCAAAAATAATTATCTCAATTATAGAAATTAGTTAAGGTTTACCTTTACTTAATAAAAATATCACCATCCCAGTAAATATCTTTTATATATCTTCATAATCATTCAACATGCCCATTTCAACCCTTAATTAAAACGTCTACTGAAAATAATAATGCATATCATGATTCATATAATATAATAATATAATTCTGAAATACTTCATTAATAGTACATTATTTATAAACCATTACTCATGATTCAACAACATACTCCTTAATATCTCTTACCTAAAATGTGAAATATGAATCATGACATAATGTTCCTAAACCTCAATGTAATCTATCTTCTTATGATCAATGTAAACAACACTAGATGAACATCTCATATCTTTTACATGTTGTTTGAGATCTGTTTATCTTCAGAATTATAAACAATACTCATACCACCTTCTTAATTCTCATTATGAGATATCCAATTTGGAAATCTATTTTCACAGTGCCCATACATTGCACATATAAAACCTTCAGTGCTAACCATGTTCCTTCAAGTTCTATTTGTTGACCTAAAAAATAAAGCATCAATTGAGAAACAAATATCATAAAATAAAACAACATAATCAAGAAAATGTACTTACAAGATGTCTAAATAATGAAAACATCCTTAATATATGATATCATTGGTTAATATTAGGATATTATTAGAAAATTATATTTAAATCCTTCATTATAGTTCATGAAGAGTTAATGAATTCCCAATTTATATCCCCTGGTGTGTCAAACTAGATGTGCAGCAAGACCTGTTCTCATGTACCAGATTACCCTGAGTCAGGATCAGAACATCTTTTCAGATTTGTTTCCCCTAGGTACATCTATTCCATGTCCAAATCAACTTGTCGTATCCATATAGGTTTGTATTTCAAGGACACAACAAACTCTATCCTTTATCAAAATTCAAGGTAATTTTCCTACACATTAATTCATCCTTATACATATCCTTAGATAAATCACTGAATATATCCTTAGAAATATACCTAGGTATCTAAATAATGTTATTTCATCATAGATAACAAAGTTTAATTTAACCTTATCTTTGATACCAACTACAGAGACTCATGAATAACATACATAAATATTAAAACATTTCAGGAGAATATTTAGTATATTGTAAAAATACACGTTCTAGGCCCGTAAGAGTTTAGTTTCTTTGGGAACATAGAATAAAAATATCATATAACAATGAAATATCATCGATGTATCCCATAATGTACTCCACCTTTATTACTTCTACATATAACCAATATTCCCAACCTGGTGAAAGGAAATATAAGAAAGGGGTGAGTTGAGATGCTCAGTAAGGGTAAACAATAGAGACATGTAAGTATTAACATGAACATAAGGGGTATGATAACACAATCGTAACATTATAAGATCATACACTGCATGTTAATGACCCTAAAAATGAGTAATTGGATAATGATTGGAAGTTCATAAGACGCGAATCACAAGGAAAATACATCATGATCCATGAAAAATAAACAATGGAATAAGACATATGATTTGTGGAGTATATATAAGAATATAAACATTTAAGTCAGGTCGGCCTACCAAGTCATTTATTAAATGTTAGTATAGGGCTATGACCCATGTACCTAATTTATAACTGGTCTAGTTACTTGCGTACTATCTTTCTTTTATGGAAGGGATACAACCCACATGCCTTCTTAAATTTTTTGTCTTGGGTTACTACCCGTGTACCCTCATTATAATATGATTGGGATAAAACCCATGTACCTTCTTGTTTTCAGGATTGGGCTACTACCCATGTACCCTCTTTCATATAGTCTTGGGCTACAACCAATGTATCTTATTGTTTCTAGGAATGTGATACTATATGTATACCCTATTTATTTTAGGGTTGTGATATAATACATATACCCTCTTGTTTTCAGGGTTGGGATACAATATATTTACACTTTGATCTCATATAAAACATATCATTACCCAATTCATTGGAGGGACAAATATAGGTCCCACCCATCACATAATTAAAATCAAACATGCATACTCTAAAAACACTTATCATATCATAACCCATGAAAATAAATGTGTTCTATAAAATCAAATCATAACCTATTAAATGATGTGGAAATAATTATAATTTCATCACATAATAACCGATGGAAATGGGAGAGGTTTTATAATCACATCATGAATTCATAACCTAAGAAATAAAGCAGGTTTGAAAAGCATTAAACACATGGAAGTGAAATGGGTGTCTTAAGAATCATTCCATCAAAAAATAACCTTTTCAAGAAATGATTATGAATGGAACCTTTGGATCATTTCCAAATAGGGAATGAGTAACATCCTTGAATTTCATCTAAGAAGGAAAATTATTTTGAAATATATTTCAAAATCATTTCTTGAGTAAAATATCCTTTATGTTTTGAAAAATACATTTATAGAATAATTTTTTTTTAAAAACATTATCATTGAAAATAGCTATGAAATAATATAAATGAATCTTTGAAAACTATATAAAAATTGAAAATCATTTTTCTTTAAAAATTACCTTCAAGGATATTTTGAAATATTTTTTCAAAATATTTTTTAAAATAATGTTTTTGAATAAAATGGATTTACGACCAAGGAGAGGAAGACTGATAGATTTTACATAAAACATTATATAATGTACAAAATTTTGGAATAAATGGTAATAACATGAGAGGAAATATTTAATAAATAGAGGATAAGGAAAATCATGAATATTCATGCGATATGGACCATACTATTTCATCAATGGAATCATAAACATTCTTTTTTTTAAATGATCAGATTGTATCAAAGAACTCTTATAACCTGATAACCCAGGGACATATTCTCCATATAATAAAAGGAAATTACATGAAGAATCTAATATAATTATGTGATTTGAAATCCTGATATATCAGAAAAAATTGATATATATTCACCTTGAAAAAGAGTATATGTGCATACCAAAACATATGTCTCAAAGAAGTAAATTGATACAAAACTATTTTATCGATTTTGTATCTTTTGAAACATAAACCCCGTGAAACAAGTATGATCACGTAGACATGTTAATTCCAATACATTTAGGTATAAGGTACATATAAAACAATAATTCGAAGTATATACACCACACCAAATGACATCATGGTTAACGTAACAAGTATTTCACAGAAATTAAAAGTGAGATGAAATCCACATACCTTATGTCTTAATTCTCCTTATACTCATTAAAAAAACCATTATAATAAAAATATTTTTATTATAAAACTTTTACAAAGCAATATAATTATATATAGAACCATAAAAGTATTTATTATGACCTTATTTTAACCGCTTCTTAATGATCATACGTTAAGGTTTCATTTCGGGTAATATTCACTTTGTTCATCGCACGTGCCTTAATTTGTTATATAGTTGGTTATTATAGTTACATCCTGATTATATAATCTAAATAATGATATAAATACAATTTATATCTGTTATATTTATATTTTAATAATATATAGAATAAATATGTACAAAAGTGAATAAACCGTTCATGGAGACGGTAAGTCGTACAAATTCATGAATGTTTTTTTTAATTATCATATTGAAAAATATACAAGGATGAAATATATATAAAAATATGTATTAACTTATTATTATTATATCATATATATAATATATGTTCATTAAACTAATTTTTAATACAATCCATGTGTTGTATGAACAAATCATGTCAATTTGAGGTCGCGGTAGTCCACACTTCCTCAAACGAGATTATCTTATTATCACCAAATGGAAGGTAAAAATATATGTTTTTTAAAATTATTATATAATATTAAAGTCACAATAAATATAATATATTTAATATATAAATATATTTTCCATCATAATGGAAACTATGATAGGTGGTAAATGAAAATTGAACAATCATCGTTTCTTGATGTTGTAGTTCTCTATGCCCAGAAACAGTATGTTCAATATCCATTAGATAGATTTTTTTGTAAGTTTAGGTAAAATACATATCATAAAAACATAGTATTGTATGTAAGAAACTATTTTCTCACACAAGAATAGAAAAAATATCGTCGACTCTATGAATTAAAAAATATAAGAAAAGAGATTGAGAGAAGATGTTGCCTCTAAATCGGCTAACTCTATTTGGTTTGTGAAGAAAGGATAATTTTATAAGATTTCATCCTAAATAGAGGACCAATTTTATAATGGAAGGTTTTGGGGATGTTTACTTTGTAGTTCATGGCCCAGAAAAAAAAGATTTCATAGGTTTGAGGAATTGTTATAGGTGGTGGCCATTTATAGTGGAGGGGGAGTCTTAGTCATAAATACCAAAAGGTATTTATAAATGGGTTTTATAAACTACCAAAATTTCATAATAAATTTAATAATTACAGTCTAGAGAATAATAATGGTCAATTAAAACCACCACCGAACAAAAATATGTGAATTTTGCTTCTTTAACGTCTAAAATTTCCCAATTTTATCATTTTTTATTAAATCATCTAGTTTTCTAATATATTTAATCTTACCATGAATAAAAAATTAAATTCCGATTTTTTATTCAATATATGGAAAATGAATTATTAATATGATATACTATTTATACAAATTAAATTCCCATGTCTTTTGAAAAGTTATATTAAAACAAGTGCACATGATGCACTAAAACACTGAATAAACATGGACCATGTGAACAATGTTATTACAATATCTGGGTCATTATATTAATTATAAATGATTACATGGTCCATTAATAGAATATATATTACATTCATTAACACATATATATCAACTGGAATAATATAGTATTTTTATTGATTTTAAATCTTTTAATAAAATTTCATTTATTGTAAAATAACAATAATGTCAATTTTGACATTTTCTATTTAATGTTAATTTTAAAATATCAATATAATACTAGAAATAAAATATATTAAGTTTTATTATGTGTAAAATTATATACTAATATAAAGTTATATATAATGATAATGATTCAGTCAATTAACTTCACTTTTAATAATTATAGTATCGTTTATTATAGTTAGTTACTATCTAAATAATATCTTTGTCAGTGTTTGTTATGAAATATAAGTAAATATACCATTTATAAAAATTATTAACAAATTATTCTGATATAAATAACATATATATCTTTCAAAATTATATTTATAGATGATAATATGATATTTTTTACATATCTTAATGTTTTATAATGGTTAAAGGTAAAGAAAGTTTGTTTTTTGTCATTTTCTTTAAACATGCTTTTATATAGATAACTTCCATTTTATAGTATCCAAATAACACATACATTTACAAACATATAGTTATATTCTATAAATAATGCAAACCAATGTACTTTTCACAAGTGTTCATTTCATTTTGGTTCTTTTTTATTAAGTTTTAGTACCAAATTATTCTTAACCATCCCTTAATCGTCGTAATAAATTATAATCACATTGAATAATAATTTTGTCAAAAAACATAAGTTGAATTCATTTGAAAATAAATACCATACTATTTAAAAACATTTATGTTTTATTTTCAAAAATAAAATAAAAAATTAGTAAAATTAATATTAATGTAAATCCCCCATTTAGGGTGAGATAAATTGTTTCTAATGTAGTAAAATGTTATAATGATTGTTATGTTGTTATATTCAATTACAATGTAAAATTGATTATAGAGAAAATAATTTTGAAAATGGCTGTAAAATTTATCTAATGTGACTCTAAAAATACTTTGAAATATTATTTATCAGTAATTATGTTTTCAATGAAAATCTAGTTTTTAACTAAAATGCAGTAGTATGCACTATTCATAAAAATTTGGTTTCTTAGAAAAATATGAAAATTCACCCTAGGATAATTTTGTTGTTATGAATTCAAAATTGATGTTTTATTTTAAAAAATAATATACATAAAAATGTCAAAATATATTTTTAAAATAGGTTTTCCCTTATGGAATTGTAAAACTTTTTCTTGTGTGTACTACAAGCTAACATAGTATTGCAAGTAACACAAGATAAGATAAGTGTTGTGTGTAGTCGATGATCAACCTAGTGTTTCTAATATCACAAGAAAAAACATAGAATAATCCATTTTTTATGCTGAGTAAAATTACATATATCAAAAATATTAATTAATTCAAAAAAAATTCAAAAAGTATTAGGGTATTACAATTATACACGTGTGAAGCCTTCCACTCCAGTTGGAATAGATGTTTGGGATTGTTCCCTAGTCATCAAGGGATCCATTGATTCATGACTTCATAGGCAAGGTAATGTAGTTCATCTAAAGAAATATCTGTTTATGATATCTAATTGGAAAAAATTAGATAATTCCTCTATCATTGGAATATATATTTTTACATGGGTATTGAATCCATGAAAAATTATGGATCTCGAAAAACACCTCTTAGATGTATGAGGTTTTTCATAGTTGATGTTTTTATCATTGGGTCACCTATTTTATCACTTCCTTTTCTCATAAAAATAAATAAGGAACAAGGCCTTGGGTTTCAGTTCCATCTCCCTCAAACCTAAAAATATTCACACACATGAAAAAATTGATATTTCTATCCATTTTGAGGTAGGTAATACATCTATATAGATTTATATAAATGTATATAGTTTAAATTGTCTCCATTGGAACCCTAAAATACTTCATGAAATTTCTATATCCATTATAATTATAATCAAAATGGACTGTGAGATTGAATTTCTAGATTTAGACATATATCTTATTTTTTAGTTGAATTGGATCTATGTATTTCTTTGGTGGAGAAAATTATTCGTTCAATAAAAGTTGGGGACCTCAAAAATAAAATTGATTATGAAAATGTTCCCTAATTTAGATTAGTATTAAAATTTATTGTTCATTATATTTCAATTTATAGGAGAACTATAATTTGTGGCTTCTGTAAAAATCGTGTACCTGAGGAAAATATGTGCTTTAGAATGTTCACGAAAAGGAAGCCCGCTTCGCAAAGTGTGGTTATTGATTTCATATAGGATGATTATATTAGGATGGAATGTATAAATCCAAAGTTTTTTTATAAATATAATGTGAATTAATTTGAGCAGTTTATGGGGATAAATCCTTGTAATGGTAGTACAGTGTCTGCAGCTTACATTGGATAGTTGAGAAGTGACCCTCCTGATATTTTTACCTGGAGTGATAATGCACTCCGAGACTCTTCTGTATCAAATACTGTAGTTGATTGTTTTAAGAGGATGGATAGTAATTCCATTTTTGGTCATGAGTGAGCCACATAAATATTGTTTTAGCATGATATGTAGGGAGAAAGTGATTTATAATCTAGGTGAGTGGATGAAGGGGTTACAAACCATTTAATATGATTTGGTAAATAGAAAATATGGACAGATATTATTGATGGGAATGAGAAGAATGTAGGGGTTGGCAGCATGGTTGTGGATTATGCTTCTGTAAAATCCATTGAGATTAGTAACAAGAATGTTATTGATAATAATAAATCATCTGTCATTGATAGTTTTCAGTTGATAGAACATGATATTAGAGTGCATTTTATGATGAATTACACCTCAAGAGTCAATAATGACTCAATGAAGTATCCTCTCATTATTTCTGATGAACTGGATGAGGATTGGATGCAATCTAAAACATGAAAATGGGGATAGCATCACAAAAATCATGGACACAGAGAAGGTAGAGATGATTGCTCACATGGGCGTGTATGGTCTACTAGGTATTATTACAAGGAGCTCATTATAAAGAAGGTTAAACTCAAGGAAAAGTACTTTGTTATTTTCAATCAGAAAAATTCGTAGTTAGAATGGGAATATTCTGATGATTCATCTAGTCCTAATTGAGTGGATGATCCTAGTTCTACCTATTTTTAGTTCTTTTCTGGACGATAACTTTCCTTTTTTTGTCTCTGTCCTTTCTATTTTCTTTGATATATCATATATTTTTCTATAAACTTTTGTAGGAGCAGGTTAGCATAACTCCTAAAACATTTTATTAATTATATTTACATAACTATATATATTTACATAACTATATATATTTACATAACTATATATATATATAACTATATATAATTATAAAAAAAATATATTTCTTAGTTAAATATATTTATTATAATTTTATATTTATATTTATAAATATTTTTATAATTATAAATATTTATTTATTAAATATTTAAATATAATGATGAATATATTTATATAATAATATATATTAATGGATGGTGATGGAGTGAGTTTGATATCTTCTCTTTCATGGATTAATTTACTGTTTTTCGTCTATGGTGATGTGATTTGATCCTGCTTAAACTAAATGTTTTGGGGATAAGCAGCTATTCAAGTTGCAAAATTTTGTTATTTCTATATCAAAAGATTTTAAGGATGAATGGGGAGTTCCCAAGATGAGTGCTTCACATTATGTTTTCAAAAACAACAGCTTATTCTCTCTTAACAAGGATTTTATGGCTGGGATACTTTTTCATTAGGGAAAAATTAACAAATTTCAAATATGATGTTGATGTGGTTCCAAAGTGACAAGATCTATGTAATCACTCGATTATTATAACTCAAATTTTTCCTAGGGGATCTAAACCATGTAATATGGGTGAACTAATTGTATGGTTATCCATTGTATGGGGTTTTAACAATTGGAGAGGCATATCACTATAATGAGTTTTTTCCACATAATATTTCCCTCGGATGTTTTGAAGAGGAATTCAGTGGGTTTCTCTCAATTTCTCTCAAGACTAGTGTCTTATACATTCATGAATAGATTAGGAATTTGAACCTAATGGAGGTACGCCATACATTCATTCAACAATGGGTTAAATATTTGGTCTATGTTGTGTGGCACCTAAAAACTATTTATAACATTGCACTTGAGATTACTCTACAATGATTCACATTAGTTTTAATGAAAAATTTTAAGATGAGAAAGTATCGATGTTATGTTCAAACTTCAGGTTAGTTAAACATGATCATTCAAAATCTATAATAAATTTCTCTCCCTCATTCTACATAGATCAGGGGCATGAAGAAAGACACTACAACATGAAGCATCAAATTGTGAATGATTGTACCTGTGATTTGAGTTCTAGAGTAAATTAGTTATCTACTAATAATATCCATGAATGGTGGAACACTCTAGGCTTCTCTTAACATCTTAGTGAGATATATTTGGAAGTGTCTGTTAGATCGAACATTCATGGTGTTTTTTCCCCTCTGCCCAATTAGTCTTGGGATAATGTCACAATAAGGGAAGTATTTTCTAATTCCAACCATTGAAATGTTCATAACCCATGTTTTGATAATAATAAATAATATTAGTGGAGAGAATGGATAAGAATAACATGAATGAAGGAGATGCAAATGACTATGAAATAAAAGATATGGTTGATGAACATTGTTTTCAGGATCAAGGACTTCATTCATTATTTTGAAATGGTAAAACAACATTACAACCCTATGATATTTAATGAGGAATTAGTTAATAATAAATAATATAAAGGGAATAAATATTTGGCTAGACAAGGCTTTCAGACGGTCTGTTACAAGAAAACCAAATCTCTTTCTAAAGCGAGTTAGGCTGACATGAATGTGTATACCTCAATCATGTTTGATGTGTTTTACACTCAAAATAATATATCAAGGAAAGAGAATACGATTCCACTAAAAGTGGATACAATTTTGAAAGTAAATTTTAAAATTATTTATGGTTATTATATGTGTATTGATATCATTGATAAATAGGATCCCCCATTAAAGGCACCAGAAGGGACGTGGAAGCAACCTATATCTTGGAGACAAAGATCTCATCCAAAACATCATGGATGAGATGATTGTTCTACTACATGAGGTTGTAGCAAGAATGTGTTTACCAGGTCTTTTACTAAGGAAACTAAGATCTCGCTCACCCCAAAATAATGAACATATAAAGGAGAGGTACTCTGGCATCTTCAATCAATGAAACTTATAGTCCAGGGGGGAAACTGCTCATGATAATGACATTAATTGTGATTGTGGTGGTGAACATAATATTGGTGATCTATAGTCTACGTTTATGGATGAGTTATTTCCTTGTTGATTGTACTATGGAATGACAATTTTTTATGTGACTTGATGGAGAGAAGAAATGCTTGGTTTTATATTTATTCTTTATTTTATTTTCATTTATTTTTTTAATAAATTTGATGTGCAAGGGTTGGGTTTCAAACTTGTACTCGAACGTAATTCGTCTATATATATATAAACTAGATATGGTGCGACCATTGATATAAATCTATGGTCTGGAAATTTTATTAGAAAATGAAATATGCATATAGAAGGAGGTGTTGATATCATAGTTTATATATAGATCATACAATAACATGATAACAAAATGTTTCAAACAACAATCACCATCCTTGAAATAATCCACCCTGCCCTCGAGTGCCACTGCAATCATTTGGTTGTTGGCCTCTATTCCACTACTTAGGGGCCTTCCATGTTTCATCATGATCATCCTTGTCCAATGAATCATACTTATCATGATCATCTGTCTTTTATACATGTTTATCTAAATATATAAATATTTATAAATATATATATATATATATATATATTCATTTAAATATACTTATATATATATTTATATATATATATACGTATACATATATTTATATATTTATATATTAGTATATATAATTATAAATATAATTAATATATTTATTATTTAAATATATTTACAATAATTTTACAAGTACTTATATATATATTATAATATTATAATTATAATTGTATATAAATAAATCAATAATTATATATAAAAATAAATATATTTCTATATATTCAATTATATTTATATTTTTATTTATATTTATAAAATTATATATATAATATAATAACTAACTAAGTAAATATTTTATATATACACATGTTCAACTGATATATATATGTGCACATCTCATATAAACGTTCACATAAATATAAATACACATACATACATATATACACATAAATCATCTATATATACACTTACACAAAACACACACACACATATAACATAATGAATAAACATATATGCCCATAGAAGTTGATATAATTGTTTCCATTAGTAATATATATATATATATATATCATATTTACATTATATATATACATGAATTTTGTAATTAATGTATATAAATAAACTACAAAACAATTTGAATAATATAAACGTGAGAATAAAATTTCATGGGTTCGTGAACTGAAATGATGGGGATTCCAAACTTTGAATTTGAGGCAGATCAAGAAAATTCACAGGAAGACATTTTCAAGTCTGCAAGTGCTTATAATGGGAACAAGAATACTAACCTTGGTTGTTCAATTAGTTTTTATGGTAAGAAAGCCCATATTTCATACAAATAGATGCTTCCATAACCTATAGCGACTGTAACTAGGAAAATAAATGGCTCTACTGGTCTAGAGCATTATGAGCCCATCAAACCTATACAGAGGATTTAGGATGGTTATAAGGTGGATTTATAACTTGGACTTCAAGATCCAATTCTAAATCCTATGGAAGAGGAATCTAGTAGGCCATATGATCCATTACCTATCGATGATTCATATCACATGCACGGATAGGACCCCACTCTGGTGTTTGCTTATCCTCAGATGAAGGGGGTCTTGAGATGCATGCTCAACATCCTGGTCATGGATAGCTACAAGATATCATTCCTCAAGCTGGTCCCTTACAGATGCATGGGAAGGATAAAGTGGATTAACACACCACTAGGAATGACTTTATGGATATGAGGGTCTCATTTGGAGTTACATGTGAGGTTTTCATATATGAACCCACAAAGTAACTTCATTGTAAAGAGACCCATCCACGATTTGGAAATAATTTCTTCTCCTAATTGTATTCAATTAACCGGATAGAGATTAACCTGTTGAATCTAGAAGGTCTTGAAAATGGTGTATTGAATAGTTAGAAAAATTCTATTTTGTATTTCACTAATTTATATTGTTAGCATTTGTATGATCATATAAAGGGGATGTTAAATGATCATGGTGGACATAATTCCTATATTGTGGGAGATATTGCTCCAAGGAGGACCGTGGAGATGAATGATCTACACAGGTACGGTGATAACATACCTATTAAAGAGGATGAGCAACATGACCACCCCAAGAACAACCCACTATCTTATGATTTATTGTAGTATAAAGTTGTTCTATCTACAATGGAGGATGCCTATAGGGATAAAGAACATATATAAACTTTTCTGCAATGAGCAGTGGGAGGAACCTGACTAATCTGGGGGATCTTGAAGTTGTTCTAGATGATATAAATTAATGTGATTGGTGACTAATGTGGAATGATTTCCAATGAATTTTTTGGTTTATTGGATGGTGTTGATGCACCAAAATTATAGAACATCCATCTTCATGAATCTATTTTTATCTTTTTAATAAAATTTACAGGACCATGGGTTTAGGAAGTCGAATCCATTGTTGAAACAATTCCTGATAATTTTGATAATTTATTTATATATAATTTTTAAAATATGATTCATTTTAGATTAAATGTTTTATAAATCATATTTTGATATTATATTTACTTATAAGTACTTATAGTAATAAAATTCAAAAATTCAAAAATATAAATATATAAACATTTATAATTATAATTAAAAATAAATATTTTTATGTAATTATATTTATTATTATATAATTATGAATATTTTTGTGATTATATATGTTAATATTATAATTATATGTTATTATAAATAAGTATTTTTATAAATATTTTAATATAATTATAATTTTTTGTATATAATTACATATATTTCGATGATTATATATATATTCATATAACGATATAAATTTATTATTTTACAAATATATAAAATTATAAAAATAATAAAAATATTTACTATTTAAATATATGTATATAATTAAAATTCTACATATAAATAAATATATTTATAAATAATTGTATATTATTATAAAATTATTTTTATAATTATATTTTAAAATATATTGATCAACATATATATATATATGAATTAAATAAATATATTTATAATTTAGATTTTTTTTATAATTTTATAACTATTTTAAAATATATATTTCTTGATTTATAATTATTAGTATAATGAAATATATTTATAAATATTGGTATATATTAATAAATATATTTACATAATTCTATATATTTATATAATTATATATAATTACATAATTATATACATACTAACTAAAATATTAATATATATATTTAAAAATATAATAAATATATTTATTATTTAAATATATGGGATGGATGAGAGGTAAGAGGAAGCTTTCATTATGTGTTCCTAGTGGAGATTGGGGTATCCTTCCCACTACTTCATTGGAGATGGTGATTATGGATAAACATTTCCTTCCTAATGGTCGTTTTGACCCCTACAAACTTGTCATGGGTGGGAGTCGTCTGAAGGATGCAATGATTATTGGGTCGACCCCTCACCATACTAAACCAGGTGAATCCATTCATTTTGAAACACTTGAAAATGATGGGGTACCTAAAGGAGTCTTTAAATGTGGTATCTCAACCCTAATTCATTGTAATCTTGATATAATCCTTGATAGATTTATGATCATTGACTTTTCAATTATTTAAGGGATGGTTCTTCCTTCGAGATAAAAACCATGGTAATCTAATGAGCTGGTTCAAATGATCATTATCATTTATGGATTCCATGAATGGAGTTGCATTCTATTAGGGTATGGTTATTTTCAAATTTCATTCCTGTTGCAAGATCTATATATTCAATATTTCCATCCCAGTTTTAATCCTTTTACATTCTAGAACATTAGTACCTGTGTTTTGGTGTTGATTTAAGGCCTAAATTTTATTTTTTGGTATTCTAAAATTTTATTTTACATAGCCTCACTTGTTAGAACTACAATGAAGTTTGATCGTGCCATGGAGGAAGAATGGTATGGTCATTTTGTGCACTACCTAGTGTAAGTTGATCTCAATGCAACTCTTATTGATCATGTTACATTTTTAACTACATATTTTATCATTAAATTATCAATTCAATAAGAGAGGATTCCTCATTTTTCTAGTGTTTTTAAATCAATTGGACATAATAACATTTCATATGGGGAGGAGAAATTTTTTTTAATTGAAAGTACTTAATGGTTCTAAGTGTAGAAGTATCAAGGATGTATCGGTAGAAAATTAAGTGAATGTGGAGGTGTTTTTTGATTCTTTTATGTTTTATAAAAGAAAGGAAAGGAAAAATGGATCTCATAACACGGTTTCTAATGAGATATATAAGGAAGTGGTATTTACAAATGATCTAGGACACTCAGATTTGGTTCCAGATGTTTAGCTAAAGTGTAGACCATGGGATGATGATTCTAATGAAGGATTTATTCATTCTGATGAGAAGAACATCCCCCCTAATTTAAATTATTTCAAATTGGAATAATACCTTGTTGATAAATACAGTAATTCTTACAATGATATGACTATGTATGGGGTTGCTTGGGATTAATAAAAAAAATCGTATTTTTGGTGGTGGATATGACTATGATGTCTAATGTGACTACCAATTTTCAACCAATAAATAGTTGTGGGATCTCTAGCTAGGTTTTGTAGCTAATATTCAATTAATGATTAATAAGGACGATCAATCTACTAACGAGGTTTCCTTGACGGATAGAACTGATCATAATATCATGTAAGAACAAATGATTTCATCCATAGATTATAAGGTGTAAAAATTAAACACTGAGTCCCCTAGAAAAAAACACAAAAAATGTGGCGATTACTATATTGAACCCCGAACAGAATGTTTACTAGGGGATTTATAGGTATTGATTCCATTTATAGTGGGATGTCTAGGATTCCGTATCAATTAGAGTTTTTGGAAATCAATGATCACGAATAATAAGATACATTAAAAAAACATTATAAGCCTCTGGGGTTGGAGAATAATAGTGATTAAATTACCCATTTCTCACTCGAAGCATAAGACTTAGGTTCCACCTTATTCCAACACAAAAAAGGGATATGGCTTCTTATCATATCATTAGTGTGTATATATGTGAGGAATATGATCAGGAAGGGAATAAGAGTCAATTATCTAAGGCCTCAGTAGATAAATAAGGTTTTCAAATTGTCTCTTTTCAAAAGACCATATATCATCCTTAGGATCCATGCCAACATGATGAAACACCTTCATGTGATTTAGGTATTATTTATATTTTCTCTTTGGAGGACATTGGACACAAAAATATAATTCAGGTTACAACCTCAAAACCTCTTGGATCCATTGATGTATAAAATTAATGTATATCTCAACTAAAAGAAAATAAGATCCAGTCCTATGTACCAAATGAAGTAGATGAGAAGAATCCTATAGTGGATGATAGCAATGACACCAAACTAGAGAAGATAGTGCGTAAATATGATTCTAAATCTAGATCAAAGAGCATTGATGTCAAAGAACTCTTATAATAAGAGGGATCCTGGAGGAAATGGTGTTATCTTAGAATCCATTGATGTGGGTGTGGATGGAAATGAATTGTTTGGAATTCTATATATGAATAGGAATGTCTGTTAGCTATCAAGATAAGTGAAAAATTATGTATTTTACGTATGCATAAAGCCAAAAATGAGCCCATTCTATATTGGTTATGTTTTCCTATTTAAAGTAATGTGGTTTTTTCTCAACCATATCAAATTATAATAATTAAAATATAAATATAATAATTTAATAAGTATATAAATAAATAATAATAGTCATATTCCTATAATTTTTTAAAACATTAAATATATACGAATTATTAATATATATATTAATATATCATATTTATACTTAATATTTATATTAGTTATATACATGAATATTTTAGTTAACATTTACAAACAAACATTATTTATTGAATAAATATATTATAATTTTAATATATTGATAATATTTTTTATTATATATTTTTATCCGAACTAATAATATTGCTGAAAATGTGTATAAATTTATCATCTCTTTTTAGAAGTGAATAATTTAATATTTATATGTGCTTTTAGCTAGCATTGATAAAGGTAACCCTTTTTTCAGAACATTATGTTTAGCATTGGTAAAAGAAGGTTTTGGGTAAGCCATGATCTGTGGTAGTGTTTCCAAGATCATTAATGGATATGACCATCATGTATTAGGGATAAGGTTATGGGGACTACTCTATGATTCATAACTCTATTTATAGAGAATTTATAGATTATTCTTGATATAATGTTATTATTCTCTTATACAGAATATCAAGCTATTTTTTTCCTTTTATTCTTTCTGGTCACCCATTAGTATAAATATATTTAAAACAACTTTATGTAAACAGATTTCCCCTATGACATTCTCTTGTTCACCTATTATACTATAAATTTCAGATGACTTGTTACTGCATATTCCCATTATGGTATTTGGGGGAGCCTTATTTGGTATGGTAATACTCAACCACGCATGGGCTCTATTCCCACAAATGTTTTATTTATGAAGTCGTTGTACAAGTTGTAGATGGTATTAGTGGGCATAGAAATATAGTGGTCTTTTTTGATTCGATTCTGGGATGGGACCTTAGTAGACATAATGTTTGTTAAATGGTGCAGATATGTGATGGCAGTAGGTGATGTTTGTATTTGGAGACATCTTGTTGGGAGGAACTCCTCATCTTATCTATGATTATTATTACCCTATTGGAATATTGGATGTGTATTTTCCCTTTATTTTTTTATTATGAATTTTCTCACCTTTTTGAATCCTAAAATTCTTCACAAGATTTATATATATTATAGTAAGTTTTATATATCCTTCCTATATTTTTATATCTTTTATGGTGACCCATGTTGTATATAGGATCATTATGTTAAGACCTCCCATCATATGTGATATGTCTTGTCATTATTGGTCACTATCCCCTGGCCTATTGGAGGTGTGTTTGCGGTAGTATTTTGGGCCAAAAATTTGGCTATATGGGGATCTAGTTTGTGAAGTCGTGTCGCATTATCTATGTTTGTCTAATTTAGATAGAATAAATATATGTACAAAAACAGTGTCTAGTTTATAAAATTAAAAATACATATATATAAAAATTAGTCAACAATAATGTAATAAAATAAAACTAATTTATAATATTGATTAATGAAATAACCAATCTCTTAAGGAATGAGTGGGAGATATATCTATTTCAATGGGATGACTAGTATTGACTGAAATCATTATATCAGGGTGTTTTTTAGTTCCCTTAGTGGTTGTTAGAGGATGAATCATTAGAGGTGGGGTTGATGTAGTAGATAATGACAAGCAAGGTGTTTTTGGAATATAAAACGATGAGGCATGTATCTTGTAATATAGATATTAGTATAAGTAAGGACCTGGTGGAATAATGTTTTCTATATAGAAGTATTTAGGAAATGGTGCTATATTCTCTCATTGAGTTGGACAACCCAACGTTTGTGATTCATTAGAAATACCTAATAAATAGATAGAATTTGGACGTATAGAAAGAGGATGTTTTATCATCTAGTCCTAAAATATAATTATCATGGGAAATAATTATAAATACAGTTGAACGATAATATTAATATAAAAAATTTAAAATCACCACCATGATCAACAATTCTAGTCCCCTATCTAAAATTCATTTCTTGTTTTAATTAATAACAATCTGGTTAATATCTTCAAAATATAACCTAACTAGAGAGAAAACATAGATTGTATAGAAGAACAAATATATAAACATATAATACTTATATAGTAAATTTTATGTTTAATTTTTGAGGGATTAAAAAATATAAAATATATAAAATTATAGTAAGTATATATAAGTACAAGGGAATTTGTAATTTTAAAATTTATATATTATTAATAGAATTATATAAAGTATTAATTAATATATATTAATTTATAATGTTATTTATTAATATTTATAACAATTTTTATTGATAGTGGTTAATAATGATTATTATTTATGAAATTATGAAGTCATTGTCCTGACTTTTACTCACTAGTGCACCTCCTCAGCTGGTAGTGAAAACAATTTTGACCCCCAAAGATGGTCTCTAATTGGTCATGGGTTGGAGACTAGAATCAAGTTTATAAAGACACATATTAATAGGTATTATCAAAATTAATCCTAAAACAAAATATAAAACCACAAATAGAATATATAAGAAATAAATAAAACCAATTCTCATAATTCATGAAGTTTTTTATATAAAAAAACATAAAAAATAATTACTATGAGATAATTTTATAGTAGAAACTCCATAAAACCCAACCAAATCCACATTAGGAGAGAGTAATGACCTGAGCATTCACTTACTCTCCCCAATTAAAATTAAAAATATTGAATATAGGGGAGAGAATACAAGTGTACTCAATTGATTCCTCCTCAAAACTATCACGAAAATAAGGAAGAAGCATATTAATTCTACATTGAATAAACAATGATCCCAAATCATTACCTACCCTATTAATATAACAACCATCATAAACATAGACTACACTAAATAAAGGACACACATGTAAGGTATTTATAATATCAAGAAAAATATATATATCAAGTTAGACCACATCACCTTTCTTTACTAAACTAGTCACCCTCACACCCCCCAACAACATAAATCTTGGTGCTCTCATCCCATCCATATCCCAAAAACCACATAATGACATGACAATTGAAAATATATTATCTTTTGCATATTCCAAATTAACACATATCAGATCTATACCACCATTATATATCACATTTTAATAGATAATATAAATTTAATGGGAATAAACCTCCTGCCCTCTTCCTCCCATATACATCTTCAGAATTCACCAATATCATAGAAAAAGAACCCCATATTATATACTCAACCCATAAAAACATATGAAATATCTAGAAAATAGATAAGTGAAGGGGGATTAGTTAACCATTAATATCACAATAATCCTAGATATTGGGGGATAATGGAACACAAAACCTCATATTGGCATCAATCATGTTACCCGAATTGGGTGGTGTTGTGTAAGAAAGAAAATACAATGAATAATACCACATAAGGTCGTACAAAGGGTATACTACTTAACAAAATGAACCAAATACCACAAAAATTATTTTTTCATGTCAACATCACTTCCTCTAATATCCATAACATGAACCAACACCATCATCACCACACAACTTCTATACAATGGACACACATTGTCTAATTAATAATCTCGCAGTCAATCATAAAGTGATCAGTTACTAACCTATTTATGCCCATTGTCAATATATTAACATCTATAAACTATGTATTAATATAAACATTAAACATTAAAAAATTTAAGCTAATTTTTTATTCATTTACCTTCAACACAATTCATCGTAATACATATTAATTCTATAAATATATTAATAACTTTTATTTAATAAATTCCCAACCATCAACTCATCATATCATTTATTTTATCATATACCAATCTATAATTATTCAGAATATTTTTATTATTTTAGAATAACATTAAAAAATAGAAAACAATAATTCATATGTTGATATTGTTTCTTTAGTAATGTTTCAACTTGAGATTCCCTTGGAAATGATCCCTGTTGAAATCAAAGAAGTGGTATCCAATTACAATTTCATCCAAGCAGTTTAAATTCTCATCTACAATCTAGAATCCAATAAGATACTAAAAAAAATTCCATTATCTTATCTCCGTACATATTCATGGTAACACATGGGAATGAAAATTATATATAAGGAGGATACCTCCTTCAATATTCAACCTCACATGGAGGCTCACACCCTCCGATCTATTGGTTGAATCCCACCTTTTTTTCTTATCATTTTTTTGTGCTACATGTATGTTATTTTTACGTAAGAAAATGATGATAATGATCATATATTTTTAGGTTATGATACTCCAAAAATATTAGGGAATATTTTATTTTTCATGTTTTACGTGCATATTCTTTGGAAAACTGCCAAATAGGATCACTTCAAGGAATTCTTTATGCTCCGTCACATGGAGTAGCATCTCAAACAAATTATTATAGATTCTATTGTAATTATCCCTATCATATGGATCATATAAAAAAATATTAAAGCTAATTCTATATTAAATAATCAATCAAAAAATGTTTAGATTGTGAGTGCAGTGAAAAATGATAATTCACATCAAAATGGTCATTGTAATAACTCCGTTAATGATACGAAAGTCTTAATCATCTAGAAATTTTATGATATTTTATAAATCCTTCTGTAAATCTAGATGTAATGTGGATTCATAGAAAACTTGTATGTATTATGTGAATTATGGATTGATCTTCAAAATAAAATCCAGAACATTCTTGTTTTATAAATGTCTTTACAAATCATAGTAGTGAAGTTATGGGATGCCTCTAAGGTTAATGTGGAGATACCAAATCTATTGATTCTGAAATTCATGGCATGGTTAACATAGTTGATATAGAAAAGAAATAAGGAATATGAAATTTATATTAGAAATGCGACTCCACCACCACATTAAATGCAATCAGAAATGGTACTATTCGTGTCTCATAGATTTTAAATTCTAATAGGATAAAATTCATGCAGACTCCATCGACCATGAGTTGCATCAAGACACATTCTAATCATTATGAATATTCTAAAGATGATGGGATAGAAAAAAAGGGATCATCTTCAGTTAAGTGACATGTAACATCATTTTACTTGGAGAATTTCCCTCCCTATTGAAAATATATTTTTTAAAATATTACTTACATGAGAATGTTGTAATATTTTTTTTCAATAAAAGATATTTTTATATATTGACAAAATATAACCCTTATCCTAAATTTTTTTTCATTCTTATATTTATTCAGACACCATTCCATCCATCTAAAAAACAATTTCATGCCACTTTTATCGCATATATCTTAGTAACATCAACTATTATAATATCCACAATATCAATTCCACCACTTTCACAACACAATCAACTCTATCCCATATAAAACATATTAAACCACCACCACCAAAATAAAAAAAAATAATCATATAAATGGCCACTATATTAGTAAAATATAACTAAAACTACTCTAGCTATTAAAAAATGAAAATAAAAATTACTACAGAAAACAATAACAATCAACAAAAATTATTCATGCTTCAAAATGTGGTGAATAAATCCAACAAAACATGTCACATAAGATATTCAAAATATTTAGATTACAATAATTGAATAAATTAAAATATTAAGTAGTTAAAAATATTATGATAAAAATAAGAAATATCAGTAATTACATGATAACAACATTCTTAATAGTCAATCTAAGCAATAATACATAATTAATAGTACAAAATCGTATAATGAACATATGATCACCTACACCATCTTCAATATAGTTAATATATTTATTTATCTTAATTAAGACAAATATTTACCAAAATATGAATAATAATTCCACAATGAACTCATAAATATAGAATAGAGATATCAAATTACCCACACCAACCGAATCTTTAAAAATCACTACAAAAAATGGTAGAATAATATTGACCAAACACCCTAAAAATTCAAACAGGACCCCTAAAAATCCCATGATTCATTAAAACTTATAAAAAATAGACAGGAATGAAAAATAATATGAAACATAACCTATTATAACATTATAATAATAAATAATAGAAGAGAAATTAAAGTATGAAAACATGAAATTTAGAGAAGGGAGAAAAAGGAACCCTAAACCAAGAAGTGATCATATATGAAATAAATAAGGGTTATAATCCACAAAATTTATAAAGAAATATCAAAACTAAAAAATAAGGATCTCTAGTGTAATAGTCATATATTTTTAAAGAATACCATTATATTTGATATCATATGTGACACACAACACTAAACCTATATGAATGATGATATATTCTTTAAATGTTATCATTATAAACTTGCCATTAAAATTGGGGGTATGAATGGGATTATGGAAATTTTGAAATTATTTATATATATTTAAGATTAATACAAATTATTGTTAAATAGGGGCTCAATTTTTTTTAATTTATTTATAGGCTTCAAAAAATATATTTTTCATCGACATGATACATTAGTTGTAATAAGATAAAAAATTTGTTCAATTCACCCAAATTTTTAAATTGAAATGTAAAATATTAATTTATTTCTTCAATTAAAAATTACAGAATTAACATAGATTGATGTTTTTCAATTTTTTTTGAAAATAAATATTTTTAGTGAATTTTGAATAATACCGCTTTTTGTGAAATTTTCATTCATTTCAATAAAGAATGTAATTTAAATGTATTGTTATGATGATAATTTGATTGAATATTCAAATAATTATTTTTTAGTTATATTTAACATAATAAATTTCATTTTAATGGTATTTATATATTAATTTTTTATAAGTTTGTTTTTATGCTTAAAAGGGTATGTTTATTAAAACTTATTTTATGTGCATAATTGTTCCCCATGTTAATTATATAGAATAACCATAAATAGGAAATGATTTAAATTAAATTTATAAGTCACCCACACACACACACACATTTATTTATATGAACTTGAATTCATATAATTACTATTAAAAGTCATAGATTCAATCTAAGATCATCTTATGATTGAAAAATCCATTTCGGGAAAACATGTTTTTCAACCCCTTTTGTAGGTTAGTTTTTATATTATATTCAGAATCTTATGAGAACTGAATTTAATAAAATGAATACCATATTTTGAATCATTATAATTAATATCAATTGATAAGTTCATCTTTATTTTTGTTCATATTGAAAAGTAATGGAAGTAAAAATTAACTACCTTGGTTAAGAAGAAAATAAGGTTCTGTGAATTACATGTTCTTATAAAAATAATTTTTCCACACACATAGATATTTTATTTGATAAATTGGAATTAATTTTTCATTTAATTTGGTTAAAAATATCAAATTAGGATAATGTTAATTTAAATATAAATGGTGAACTATAAATCCAAATTAATAACTACTTAATGTGGTGAATATTAAAATGGTAAAAGTATGTAAGCATATATAATAAGGGAATAACATGTTATTTTTTAATAAGGAGGTTTTTCATAACTTTAACTTACCTTAAATCAGTAATTTACCAATTTTGGAGGCACATGTTTTAAGTGTTTCTACTCATTAGGGAATAATTTTGGGTACTTACAAAAATGTCACTCCTCAATTACGAAATGGAACACCTTACACCCACATAATAACATGTATGAAGATAACTAGATCAACCAAAACCTAATAAAATTTATTCTGAATTTCATTATTATCATGACAGATATTATTTTATTACCAATAGTCCAACACTAGGGTAATGAATAAGATATCCAAATGATGATATCTTAAGTGAATTTAATTATCTTCATCCAACATATTTTTCTTTTTCTTCTTATTTTACAACATTTAATTATGTCTAAACACATCCAATATAAAAACACCAATATCCCCCATGTGATTAAATTTTATTATGTTTAATTAATAATACTGATCCATCTCATTTTCTATCAAATGGGAATCAAATCCAATGATCATGTATACCGTGGAATACCACCTCACAAACATATATATATTTGTTTCTTTCCCAAACTCACATATATAGTCACAATGATTTAAAAAATGAATAAATATGATAAATATTAAATGATATCAATTTTAATAATTTAGTATATTATCTAATTACATATCCTTTCATCCATTAAATGAATTATATCGTTTCATGTGCATATGTATGGCCAACCGTATCCACAAAGTGATGTGATTAATTTTATATTTACAAAAATATATAATTATTATAAATAGGTATATAATAAATAAATGTGATATTTATAAATTTAAAATATTTCTTAAGAGGATGGATTTATATCGTACATGAGAAAATATAATATTTCATTACAAAAAAATGAATGATAAAATGAAGAAGTTGACAATTAAAACAATGTAAATATTAACATATAATTAACAATAGTGTGGTATGATATTATAATAAAATATTATATGTTATTATAACTCTGAATATGGTTCTATTTTAAAGTAATAAAATGTTTAATACTATTATATATGTGTTTAAATCTTGTTTAACTGATGGTAAGCATAACGTAAAGCATTTTGTCTCAATTTATTTTCATTAAGAAATATTTTTTATTAAGAACCATTTAATTTTATATGGTGTATATACTACACATTTTAAATTTTATATCATAAATTATTGATAATTCTTGTAAATTTAGGTTTCAATTTGAATTATTTCTTCGAAAGTTATTTTACATGAAAATTACAAAGTGGTATAGAATTTTATAACTCTATTTCTTTTAATTGTGCCAAATTACATGTTAATTGTCAAATATATTATAAGATGACATGTGTAATGATTTTTTTTATTATTTTATATTTTATTTCCACATTTTATATCAGTTTAAATTTGATAGACATAATAAATTATTTCATTAATTATCACTTTAACAACATTATATTTATAGGGAATATTTTTTCTAAATTTTTACTCTATTTAGATATATATGGTATTATGAACCTAGTTATTATTAAAGTGGGGGTATCTACTTCATTTTTTATGTTATATCATGAATATATATATATCCAGGAAATAAATTTTTCAATAATTCTTTCTCAAGAGGTAATGATTTAAATGTTACCAAACCATATAGGGTTGAGGCATTAATAACAATTTAATCGAGATTATTTACATATTAATATCAATTGAATGAATTTATTTAATCATTTTAAACAAAAAAAATTTAATTTTCTTTTCATTTGGGTTTTCAGGATTTTTTTGTAGTAATTCAATTTTTTATCATTTATACATATAACGATGGAGAAATTTTTTTTAATAAAAGACATCTATATTTATCTGTTTAGTCGAATATGAATTTTACTCCATTACCATATTTATATTTAATTTTTTTTCAGGAATATTTTTTGTATTCTTTTATTTTATATAAAATAAATTTTTACCCTTTTTTAATTTTTAAAACACTGTTTAAGATAAATCTTTCTTCCTTTTTCTAAACAACGTAATTTTTTATTTTATACCAAATATATGAAATGAATAATTTTTTTGACATACTAAATATTAATGTAATTTTCCTACAAATATGATCACTAATTTCATTTATGGATAATCTACATGTTTAGAAATTTTATTTTATGGATGTTTTTTCCTAGTATTCTAGAATGCTTTTGTTTTTAAATGTGATTTTCAAAGTTAAATGGAATTTTCAGGGAGATTTTTTATATTATATTTTTGTGGAAGTTATCCTATTTAATAATGAAAACCGTTTATTTTAAATATACTATACCGGGGATATTTTTTAACGATACCATATTTATTCTTTCTCTATAAATGTTATAATATATTTCACTATACATTGTATTAAAATTAAGTTTCTTGATTAATTTAATATTCATTATCCTTCCATGAATATATTAACTTTCTTGTGACCATTAGACTTTACATTTCTCTTAAATATCCATATTCATTGAATCATGGGTATGATTATTTCCTAAATTTTATATAATTTTTTGATATAATATTTTACTATAAATTTTTTTTATTAACTCCAGAAAAAAAATATTAATTTTTTATATTATATTCAAAATGATCATTTAGGGATAAGGAATATTGTCCATGAATCAAATAAATCATTCGATATATGAGGAATGAATTAGAAATGTGGTGATGGTTGGGGCTCAGAATTATAGGCCCATCGATACATCAAAAGGTCTCATGAAACAAATCATTTTTTATTATTAAATGGGTTTTTTCTGTATAATTTACCATAGGTTAAAATATCTTGGAATATGTCTTGCAGGGAGTAGATATCACGTTTTAAGATATCACGATGTCCTATAATATGCATTTCCTTCAATTCGAATTTATTTTTTTATTATCCTTGTGATTAATACCTTTATTTTATCCTTGGAAGAATTTTCAATCACAATTAATCTATTATTTGGAATGTGTCTTTCATTATTTAATAATCCTTTTTGATTATGTATTAATGATTCATAATAGATTCCACAGTATATAACCCATGCTAAAATTCTAAGATCACCATTATTTTCATTCCTTTCCTCGGGATATGAAGAAGGAATCATTGAATGGTGTAGAGGATTTTGATTGTTTAATTACTCTATGTTGAATTTGTTTTAAATATAATGTGTGACTCAATAATATATCTAGTTTACTAGGACTACTGAACTATTTTGTCTTTAATTAAATAATCAATTTCATCTAATGTCAATTTAATAAATTAACTATCATCTCTGGGACACTAGGGTCATGTTATTTATAATTGTAATATGATGAAGTTTAGTATAAACTCTGTGAAATAGATTTATGAAATCATATATAAGAGAACATAACACTATGATTGAATATGAGGATAATTCTAGGTAAAGGATAATATCCTAATGTTTTGGTACGGTAAATATTATATTGTTTTCTAAGAAATAGATCCATATATGGATACTAAAATTTGATCTATATATTAAACTATTTTACCTATGGGTAACAAATTTCAAAAGGGTGCATTGTAATTTAACTCGATCATCACATGGTCTAAGGAAATGGGCCTTCCTACAAACTTAGTTCGAAACTCTTGGGTGATATTCTTGGGTTAATTCACATTTTCTCTAAAACAAATTATAGTTAATTAATGAATAAAACCTTGAGAAACATAAGATATTTAATAATGATTTGAGATAAAACCTAATTTTTACTGATTATTATTTCCATAGTTGATCATAAGTAGTAAGGAATAGATACCCATTTAATGATTTTATGAGGTGGAAATATAACATGATTAAAGTCATTTTATGAACTATTTATACCAATAAAACACTTTGTTTAGTATATGTTTGAGTGAAAAGTTTATTTAATGATTATTATTTTATATTTAATGAACATAATCATATATTTATTGATAAACTTTACTGTTGATTTAGTCATTGACATTAAATTAATAATAATTAATTAAGATTTTTTTAAAAAAAATAAATTTTATAGAAAACCATAGTATAAAAAAAGTGATCAGATGATATATATTATTTCGATGATTCTAATGATAATTTTGATAATACTATTAAAATTATATAAGAGTATATTCTGTAAAAAAAGATAACCAGTCACATTTGACAAGGTTGTCATGCTTCAACAAAAAATCGAAGGGTGAAAAGGGTGAAACACATACCATGAGATTATGTGATGTCCTAGTTTGGATGATTTTTTTAAATAAATGTTTTTATGGATAAATATTATGTTTATTTTTTGAAATGTATTGTAATATAATTTTTTAATTTTCATATGATTAATAATATTTTGAGATAAATTTTATTGGGCTGATGTATATATAACAATTAAGTTTAGTGAATATAATTATTTATGAATAGTGATGTAATTTAAAAGGATAGAAATAAAAATTATGGTAAAAATATTATATAATGTTGAGAATGTTGATGATAACTAGAATGTATGGTAATATATTTATATAATAATCTATGTTGAACCTTTGGTGTAATTCTTGAATTTAAATTTATTATTTCTTCATAGGATGGTTTACATATTTCTTTTATTATCTTACATTGTTGTAATAATTTATATGTCTAGTAACATTTAATGAGAGTATGAACAGATTATTAATATTTTATGGATCTATGATCCATTAAAAATTTATTTCAATTTTGTAAGAAGAAAAAATTCATCTTGGATATTCATTTCATGGATTAAGAAATGAAGAGGAAATTGATCATAGAACAAAAAAAGGATGAATGTTTTATTTTGAAATAAAAAGGTATCAATTAATTATATTTTCTTTTGTTATATATCGTGATAGTAAAATAATCCCTTAAATTATTTAAATGGATATTGAAATAAAAAATTTATCCTTTTACCTATATTTCTGATGAATTCATTGCCTCATCACCCATGACATATTTATGATCATATGGTTTTTATAATTATCCTCACCATTTTCTGTATCACCCCATATTAGTACTTGGGTATGAATTTACTACTTCAAATATTTATTTTTACTTCCCATTAACTTTGTCATATTTGGAAATATAGTTTTGTGTTATTCTAGATGACGTTCATATTCCAATTACCCATTTTCATGAGGTTGCTTTAACAATCATTTTATGATGTGAATTTTCCCAAAAGGAATTTTCAAATGTCAAGTCCTCAATTTAAGAAGATAATTTCAAATTTAAAAGAAAAAAATTATTTTATTTTGGAAAAATATGACACCATTTGAAAATGGTCATTATAACTTAGCCACTAAAATTATTGGAATAAATATTCATAGAAGCCATTTTAAATTATGTATAAAAATTATAGATTACAAATTTATATATTTAAATAGGGATTCAATTTTTAGAAATGTCTTTACATTCTTCAAAAACAAAATCATAAAAAAGGTTACAATATTTTTGTTAGAAAATAATAAAATTAATATATACCATTTTTATAAATTATTTTTTAAAAATATAAATTATTTTTCAAATTCACTTTGAAAAAATAAATATGGTTTAAATTTTATGTTTTTTCTCATAAGAGGGTTTTTTTAGTGAAAATTGTAAAATCTCTCTTTTTGTAAAACATTACTTATATTTCAATAAATTATGTAATTTTATATTACCATTATGATTTTAATTTTTTTAATGTCACATATTTATTACTCAGTTATATTTATCGGATTTTTTTGTCTACTTTGTTTGTTACAGTATTTTGTTGAAAAATGATTTTAAGTGCATAATGATTCCCTAATTTGTAAAAATAAAATACACCATAATAAAAAATTATTTCAACACAATTTATGTATTATAAATGTATATATATGAATTTAACTTTCTATAATGATGAATAAATTTTATAGAGTTAATTTAAAATCATCTTATACTGGAAAAATACATTTTTAAAATTAAATCTGAAACGTTTTGCAGGGTAAATTTTTTATAAAATTCTGCTGCATCTATTAAAATTATTTAATAAAAATGATTTCATATTTATTAACATAATAATTAATATTAGGTAATTATTTCAACATAAATTTTCCACAGTTAATAGTAAATAAAGTAAAAATCAATTATCACGAGTAAGGATAAAAAAGATTTTACACGTTACATGCCCTTATGTTGAAATTAATTTTCTACAAATATTGATTTTTTATTTAATAACATTTATTTCATATATCGATTAAGTGGGTAAAAATTATCTAATAAATATAATTCTATTTTTTTATTAATGGATAAAATACCTAGCTAAATAAAAGACTATTTTCAATGGTGGAGACCAAAATGGTAAATGTATGTAAACATATAGGATAAGTGAATAACATGTTTGAAACAAGACTCTATTTTTTGGGGATGATTGGGTAGACTGAAACATCCATCCACTATATTATTCATAAAGTATTTATGTACAATGTATGATATTTTCTTCCCTTTATTGAATAGTTTTGGGTATTTACAAAAATGTCACTCATGTTCAATTATAAAAGGGAAACACCTCCAACAATTTATCCATATTCTTATCCATCATATAGTAAATAAATCTGTCACTCATTAGTGTGGAGGACTGCCACCTCGCGAGCTGTCGTAATATATTTTTCATCCCCAAATCACATTGATAGTCATAATGATGGAAAAATGAATATATATGTTTAATATTATGTAAAAATAATTCTATAAACAATATACACCATCCAATTTCCGACCTTTTCACAAATTAAATCTATGATATCATTGCTTGTGTGTATACAAGCCTAACATCTCCATGAAGAGATTTGATTCATTTTCTATGTTAAATTTTAAATAATGGTTTCAAAATGGTACCTAATTAATAAGTTTTATATTTTAAATAAATATCATTCAATGGATTATAAATTACATCCTATTCACAAGAACCGTAATATCTTAGAAAAAACATTCATAAGGGAATTAAGTAGTAAACACATTTAAAATTGTTATAATGAAATATTATTAATTAATTTTTTGAAGTAAGAAAATATATATAATATTAGAAATGTAAATATAGTTGTGGGTAATTTAATAATAAGCTTAAAACTACTATAACATTGTATAAAGAATGTTCAACTAAAGGGGAGTATCGGGTTAGGATTCCATCTCAATTTCTTTCAATTGTTGAATATATTAATATTACACACTAATTTCATTCCTACGGTGTATATATTTTCCATTTTAAATTTTATATTATGAATTATTGAAAATTAATAGTATTTAATAATTCATTTAAAATTATTTCATTTAAGGGGATTTGAATTGAATGTTTCTAAGTGGTAAACAACTTCATAACTCGATTTCTTTCATTGGGTTTTATTAGTTCTTCATTTTATTTGATACTATAAGATTATGGAATTAATGTATTTTTATTTTTTTATATTGGATTTCAAAATTGTTTTTTGAGGATTTAAATTTCATTAACACAATTTATTTATTTATTAATTATCACTTTAATAGAATGTTCTTTGTAAGATATTTCATCCCAATTTCCACTTTGATGATATATATATGATATTATGAACCTACTAGTTTTTTTAAATTTACTTATTAACACATTTATGTTTTATATAATGAATCAAATTCTATTCATTTTATTTTTTTTCATTAAATTGTAGTTCTTTAATGGGAGCTATGATTTGGAAGTTGCCCATTAATTTGGTGTTTGAGTTTCAATCACATTTTAATATAGTTTTTTTTTCTTGAATTCCCATTGAAGGAAATTATATTATAATTTTATATGAAGCCCCATCAATTTTCATATCCTCTATTTATTCTTAAAATTTCAATATAATAGTACCATTTTATTTTCATTGGTATTTAAAATAATTGAGAAATTTGTTTTAATAAAATATTACTTTCTCTCTCATTTCTAAACAACATTATTTTACCACCACATCAATATTTGAAATAAAAAAATTAAAAAACATGTCACATATTCTACAATTATATATTAAATATATTTTACTCATGTTTGGTTTTTTAAAGAATGGTTTAAATGTAATTGTCTTGTCATTTTATGAACAAGAAATATTTTGACTTTTTACATAAAATTTTAAAGGAATATTTTTTTAATTTTCTCATTATGAACAAATATCTCCCACTTGAATGACCAGTCATTGCATTAAAGTCTACTTTAATAGTTTACAAGGTCATTTTTTGAGGTAAATTGTTTTCCTAATATTCATGATATTATTATAATTAAAAATTTATTTTTCAAGTGATAATTGTATTTTTCTTAAGAATGTTTCTAATGAATCATTTTTTGGTATTTCTATTAATAAAAAAATTATTTTAATTATAATGAACAATAAATATTTTATAATTTGATAATTATTGTTATTTTTTATGATAGGTTATGATTATTTTCATCAGGGAATGTATTTATATTGAATTTCTTGATTAATTTTGGGTTTCATTAACATTACCTTGCCAAATTCACTTCCTAGTGATCATTGACCATTACAATAATTTTACATATCCATAATACAATAGATTATGAGAGGGAGATGAAAATAAATAGAGAAAATATATAAGACCTACAAGTATTTAGGGATATTGATCATGAATTAAACATTCAAATTAATGCGATCATTAGCAATTATAATTCTATTAAAAAATTATATTATTTGTATCATTTATTTTATTATTTAATAAAACATATAAAATTTTTATATATAGCGTTTTAATATAAATTATCTTTTATTGATATTAAAAATTGATTAATATGTACAATTTATTCAAATATAGATATTATTTGTGAGGAATATTGTTCATGAATAAAATTGATCATTCGATATATAGGGAATGCATTGTACATGAAATAATGGATGGGGAGAGAAATTATATATACCCTTAATTCATTAATGGTTCTCATGGGAAAACTCAGTATGATAGCGTTAAATAGGTTTCTAGTTTATAACTATAAATGGATAAAACTTCCTTGGTGTAAGTTCTTAATGGTATAGAAATAATGACGACTGAGATAATTGTGTCAAATATTATATGTTTCTTTTATAGACAATGCATTTGATGTTATCCGTGAGATCAATTCATTGAAATTAACAATAAATGCATTTTTATGATCATGTTATTGATTATATGGATTTTTTTCAATTATTTACAATTCCTTATTGATTCATGATGTCTACCACTATACATAACCCTTACAGATCATATGAACACACCCTTATTTTGATTCCTTTCCCCAAAATATTAATACGTAATATTTGAATTTTTCTTGGGATGGAGAGTCTTTTCTTAACTATGTTATATTTTTTATGTTTTCAATTGTAATCTGATCCCCACATATGTATCAAATTTAAAATAATTGATAAAATATTTTATCCTTTTTAAGGTGATTTTTTGTATCTTATTCCAATATAATAATGTAACAAGAAAAATTTGGCTACTAATATTTGGGTCATTACATAGAGGGTTTGGATAAGATAAACAAGATTAATCATGTGAGTCAATGGACCAGTTTTATCATTAAAATTTTGTTGACACCACCATAACTTGGATGGGACATCACTTCAACATACTAGTGCTCAATCCAATAATATATGTGGTTTTATCAATCAAAACAAATAAAACCACTTAACTATTATCCGACTCATCACTATAGGGAATGGTTTTGACCATCACATGACATAGTGGCATCATCCCAGACCATAATTTTCACCTTCCTCTAGACTAAAATCATCAAACCATAGTTACCAAGCTTATCAAAACATATTGTAGTGAACTTATATTTGTAACTCCAATAACGCGTAGAAATTTCATTGGCATTTCATAGAGTTTCTTGACAATCAAAATAGACATTTTAGTCATCCTGTTATCACATAGGGATTCTACTTATAGGTCACATCCATAAAAATATCCCCATTAATAGAATAAAATACTTCTAAAGAATAAGGTTATCATAAACATACATTTTATACCACAAAATCAAAACCCTAAAAAATCGACATTCATTAATATTTTGACACTAATGAAGCCAAACCTCAAGGTTTAACATCGGACCCACCTCTGAACTTCCCTCAAATGCTTCCAAAAACCCCCAAAAAACACAATGTAATGGTCTTGGAAAATTTAGGCTTTAACAAGTATTGGTTAATATTTATTAATATTGGTAGATTTATAAATTGATAAAGGTATAATTTAAAAAGTATCAAATTTTTAGTATTTATAATCATATATAAATATATGAAACTAAAAAAATATAATAGAAATTATAATTTGTAAAATCATATATATAATAGATTAAATTATAAAAAAAATATTATATAATTCTTAGATGTATATAAAACTATAAAATTTTTATATATATGTACATGAATTTAAAATTAAATTTATAAAAACAATATTTTTATATATATTATTATTTTTAAATTTATAAAAGCATGTTTATTTAAAAATTATAATAAAATATACGCTATAATTTATAAAACTATATAAAATTATAAAGGGTATATAAAACATTCATAACATATATATGTATATTTAAAATCAAATTAAATTTATATTCATTAAATTTCATAAAATTATAAAATAGTCGATTATTATTTGTAATAGAATATGAAACCCCAAATATATATCCCCAAGTACCACTAAAATTTAGAGAAAATTCATTTACAACTAATGATTAAGAATATACAAATATATATGAACTGTAATACCTTATTTTACAACTTAAATACTATAAATCAATGTGAAAATAATAATAAAAATATTAACATTTATATTTAATGAATCTAGGATCATTGTAAGGGGTTTTGAAGGGATTGCATTGTGATACCATGAGAATAGAGGTGAGATTACTGGACAAATATAGGGGATAAAAATATAGAGTGGATGGTAGATGGTGGTGTGAGATAATATCAACAAGGGAGGGATAAAACCTTCATTGTACTATGTGAGAGGATAGAGGAAATTGACAATGGTGAGGGATTTAGATGGGTTATTACTTAAATTTTACCATTATTGTTTGTAAAATTGATGCAATAGTATATATAGTAATATGGATAAAATAAAACTATGGCTATAGATAAACTATTTTAATTGATTAAAAAAATGTCACATTAAATAAATAACTCATATTTATCATGCAGATTGTATATGTTACATTAAAAGGACCTGTACATATAACAATTCTCATCCACATTATCACTCTCCGGGAAGGAGTACTGAATTCCCTTATGGTCTTCCAAAAACAATTTTGTGTTTTTATATATTTTTAATGTTGTAAAATAGTGATTAAAATCACATAGAATGAGAGTTTAATGAAAAAATTAACATAAAAAGGAAATATAAAAACAAGATGAGAAATGGAGAAGGAAGACAAAAAAACATTCATAGATTCTGGTGGATAAACTCTTCAACTTCCTATCATTTATCTCTATATTGATTAGATCATTTCTTAACCTCACTAAATATATTCTTGATTAATTGACTCACGCACCACTCTCAAAAAATTGATGATCACTTAAGAACAAAATGAAATAAAATAAATAAATAAATTCCCAAAAGTGAAAGCATCACCCAATCGATCCAATCTCACAAAGAATCTCTTCTTGACCAAAGTGATATTCATGATATCTTCAATAATAAAGAAACTATTTTATATTATATCTATAGATCAATAATTATGAGGTGATAATTTTTAATCAATATGTGTGTCAAGCACATACATTGTCTGGTCATGCTCTTTCTTTTTTAACTTACATAGTTATTATTATCCAAGAGAAATGATGAAGGCTAATGATTTAAATGATGTGTTGATCTTTGGGCATAATCAATTTTCACTTCATGAAGGTGGAATTGAAAATTATCCCTTCATCACGGATAGTATGAGATCTCACCACATTAAAGAGGAGGAATGAGAAAAATGGATTTAAAAAAACATCATTATATGGTGAATGAACTGCAGAAAACGATTGAGAAAATCAGATCTAGGACCCATAAATCAGAAATACCAAAGTCGTATTACTTTTATGGGAGTAAGAAAAATATATAACGCAAAAAATTATTTTCAAAATGAAAAAGAATAGTTACATGAAAAACAAAAAGGGGAGTGAAATATCCATGTGTTGTGTCTTCAGGTGTTTCTCCTCATCTCTGGAAGAAGTCACAGTGAATATATTGAACTCCTGTAACGAATCCCACTTTCCCATGAATATTTTATGTAATTACCACAATAACCATCACTTCAAATTTATCTTTTCCATATATTACATAGAAATATAATGGTGTGAAATGTATAATATCTTCTTTATTGGGAAATTATATTCCCTTTTCTAGCCAAAGGTGAGTTCAAAATAAATATTTTTGAGCCTTGTATAGAAAATCATGCCTGACTGTCTCAAATCAATATAATGGGCATTTATCATATAGACCTACATTACATTTTTGAGCCTCATTGATAACAGAATATTCAACACCATGGATTTGGTTATGTATATATTCAACTAAGTCAATTTTTCTATAATTGGATTTGTTACCAATTAATTATTTGGATTTGGAGACATATATATTTACCTCTTCTGATTCGACTAAATAAAATTAATCTAAACTTTACAATGTGGATTTTTTCTCTTAATTTATATAGACAAATGGTGTAATTTTGATTCTTCTAGTTCATGTAAGGAATCATGAACTTCATTTTAGAATTTTTCATGTAACCTCATGAGGCAGTCCTTCCAAACCAATGAACGCAAAATTGAGAAAAAATGATTCCCCTCATTACCTTATAATTCAGTCACTTATGTAATAAAATTAAGAACCGGATGAAAATAATACAATTTGGATCGTGCAATACCATCAAGGGAATATGATATACCTTATTTAATGGAGAGTATTTTTTTTCTAGTTCTGAATTTCATCGAAAATTATCCATGGATCTAGATTTCGTATTTCTTCAACAATATCTAAATAGAGATCATACTTTTTCCTCTTCCATGTTCAATGCGCTTCATATCTACAATTAGATCTAGAATGATTTATCTAGTGTGTTCATTTCCTCATCATCCATAAGTTACATAGGCGTAACTCAGATATCTTCCTCTAGTGGGCCATGCATCATCTTCCCTCTTTGAGATAGGTATGTCTTGGCTTGGATATGTGAACATTAACAATTGTGGGTGCTCCGGTTCATCATAGCATTGTGTTAGAGGATTAACCATATCCATATATGGTCATGTTTTATTTAAATTTACATTATTTTCCATTGTCACACCTATATTTCTATCGATCATTAGTGGAAAAGGATTATACGGAAATATGTTCAATTGTGATTGAACTAGGTTATTTATTATTCGACTTATCATAAAAATTTCACCGTCCAACCATCATAGATTTGGGGAGAACTCATATTAAAGGATTTAATTGAATGTTTTTGTTTATAGGTAGGAAGTTTCATTAAGAAATAATCAACTAAATTGATTTCCAGAGATTTATCCTTTTTTGGGAATACAATAAAAGTGGATATGGCCAAGATGGAATGCAACCTGTGGTGAGGAGTTATCAACTATTAATGAAATAACCCTCAACAACCATTGATGCCACTAAATTGTTTCTTTCTTTAATAGGATAAACATCCCACTATTTGAAATTATTTTGGTCCCCCAAATATTTATCTAGAGAGTAATACTATATAAATAAACCCATCTCCAATGGATGTAGGAATCTTAACGAACCACATTAAAACTCTATGTTATTTAATTATTTCTTTTGTTTGTATTTGATTCCATTTTCGAGATCTTCCACTACCTCAACAAGTTATATTAGAGTAAATAGGGGAGAAATGACGATGTTGTAGTGAAGTTTTTCAGTGATGGGAAAATTGAAAGTGCTCATAATTGTTTAGAGCCCCGATTCATGAAGATCTCTCAAGATTATTCCAATTACACACGAAGCGTAAAAAATAGATCTGAAACAAAGTTAGTTGTGTTGTCTGATGTTTGGGTTAATCAAAGGGTGCTAAAGTACCCCCCGTATAGATAATCCAACACTTTTCACAATGACGGATCATTTCCAGTGATTGTTTTGGCTACTCTTCTGGTGAGCCACGTAAGTGTCACATCATCTGTAGATCTAGACTGTTGATAATATTTTGGTAATATCTTGCCAAATAGGAGTCTATTTTTTGCAATAACGTAATCAATTAAAGCCATTTCAACCATTTCAAATATATTCATATAGATATATTTTCAAAATACACAATTCATCATTTTGACACAAAGGTGTTTGACATCGATAGTCGTAGTCAAGTTTTATTACTACAACAATGGCTAGTGCCAGAGCACTATTAATATTATTTATTGAGAAGTGTGATGGTTAATACGATTTTAGTTTTTTGAATAGCACATTAAATGATATTCTAGTGAAACAGTGTTTGATTAGATTATTTATTAGACAAAAGATCAATAGGACTAGTGATGATGATTAGAATGAACTCAAAATGTGGATCATCATCACAATTATACTATGTCTAGAAAATGATGTAATGTACATTGTGTTGGATGATACATCGCTAAATAAGATCTAAATGTATTTGGATAATTGGTATATGGAAAATTAGATCAGCAATAAATTATTCCTAAAGAAGATATTGTATCACTGGTGAAGGGATGTGGGGAAAAAAAATTTAAATCACAGCAATGAAGTCATCAAAATCAAAACACAATTATTGGGGATCAATTTGAATTTTAAAGATCAAGACAAAGCACTTTCAATTTTGTTATCTCTACAGAGCTAATATGATGGAATTGTTCCTACATTTCTCATTGGGAAGGAAAAATTGAACACAAACAAGGTGTTGGTTTCTCTTAATGGTTTGGAGAAATTCTAATAACCTGTGATGAATTTAGGAACGAAAATCATGGGGATGTGATATGATCAATGTGGGTGGAGCTGATATTGAACTTTATGAGGTAAATAATGGTGTCCAAAATTTTGGTGATATGACCCTCATGAAATCACATTTTTCTGATGTGAGAAAAAGTTTCACCATAAAATTGACTATGAAGAGCACAAACGATATGTTTCTGGGAAGGATAAAGAAAATGATAAGGTGGTTGACATCATATAATCATATATTGAAGATGATGTCTTGATGATAATGGGATTCTCACACAATTTTTTCAGAATTATATGAGGAAAATTTTGGATTCATTACTGTAAATGATACGTGCACATGAATTAGGAATGTAAAATATTATAATAAAAGAAAAAACAGTCTCAAAATCCCTATCAAGATTAATGGGTTTTTGATTAGGGGAGCCCAATATACATATGAATAAAAATGTTGTGTTTCAAACATTTCATTAAGTGTGACATTCATTGAGATTTAGTGATGGGATAACATATGATGTTTTGGAGTTGGGATGGTAAAATTTATGACCCCTGATAGCGCAGTACAAAAACTAGATGATGTGAAATTTATTCTAACGATGGGATAAAACATGGTATATTTAAGTATGATAGATGAAAAAGGATACAATATTTCCCTAGTGGGTGGAGTGTTTAAAGTATCACAATGTGATGAAGTGATGCTAACTGGGAAAGAGTTCCAATGGTTGTATCATTTGATGCATACCATAATCATCTCGAGATCTATTAAAGATAGTGGAAGTGACATGTCATCTGATGTGATGAAACATGTTTTATTTGTTGATGATGTTTTTAATGACTGTAATAAGACTAAAAGGCTATCTTCTACCCCATATTTGTCTGTGGTGAGAGATTTTTGGGGGCCACTCCATATTGAGGTAGTTTATTACAAGAGTAGTATGTTTGTATTAGTGTTCATCATGCAGCAATAATCTTAGGTTTTTGTGGGATATTTCCCCTTTGGTTGTCAAATGACCAATGCAGACGCAAAAAATATGGATTGTAGCTTATGGAGAGGAGTTTTTCAATGTCTCATCAACAAATCCCCACCAACCATTGAGATCATTGAATTGTTTCTCTGTATAACATGTTAAAAATCCTAGGATTTGAAATTTTTTGATTCTCCAATGTTTGATTCCGAGTGTAATGATTGAGAAATGGACCCCTTTTCCAATTGACATATGCATCATTCCATACCATGTTAAAATTATACAATCATTCATATTTCCTTCTTTTTTTATTTGATTCTATTTCTATTAACCTCCACTTCACCAATAATGGATAATTTTACTTATAGGTATTGAGTTATTTTACAATTAAATAGTGTGTTTTAATTAATTCTATATTATTTATGTTCATTTTTATCAATTAATCACATATTATAGGTCGAGATGAAACTTCTCTGTCTTCTCAATAGAATTGAACTCGATTCAACTTCAACCGTGGTATGAGTTGTTAGTTTTTGGACTCTTTCATTCTTTATTGACCATTATCTAATGAGCATTGAGTATTCCATTATGGTATGATTTTTGACCTTGATTTGAAATTCAAGTTTCATTTGTGGTAGCTCCTCACCTCTTGGAAACTCAATTTGGTCTTATCCTAACTTGAATTATTCTACTCTAAAATTTAGGTGAAATCTGTTTTTCTTATGGTAGCTTTAATAATTCTAGGTACTATTTGGTCATAAGCGGATCAACTCCTAGATATACTTGGTTGTAAAAAATGATAATTTGTTAGTATACCCAATTAAAACATAGTGTAAAAATCAAACAATAGAATAATAAATGGGGAAAAATATTAATGTTGAAAAAAGAACCAGTGGGGATGATTATAAAACTATATGGAAACTTTGATAAAATACACTCTGAATCATATACTGCATACAATCCAAGTAGAATCACAAAATTGAATTTCATAGATATAACATAGAAAACCTATGTGAAATTCACACCTATATACTCCTCCACGCCTCTCTAATATTCATCTCATGACAATATTTCGCTGTTCAGAGATCAAAATTGAACATATGGTGTTGTTGTTGCACCTCATTGAACAACCCAATTCGTCTATATATTTTTCCTGACACACCCGAAACCATTTTCAACATATCTATTGTAATATATATGACGAATTCATTCAAGTGGTACCCACGTTTTTGATACAAAACTCATCCCTTGGTTGCTGCACGTGCGCCTCTCTCTCTTTCCTTCATGAAGCAGAACTTCCCCCTTTCATAGTGCATCATTTAAACATAAATATAAAAGGGTCAACAGATAAAACACATGAAGTAATATAGAATAAATGGAAATAATTTACGTGTGCAATAATATGAATAATTTTCATAATTAATGACAATTTGATCTAAAACCCAAAAATATCCCCAATCATTCCATCGAAGAAAGAGATCCCATCCCCCAAACACTGTTGTAATGAAACCAAGTAGGTAACGTACCAACCATCAAACTCTGCCGAAAATATTACATCCATTTTTTCCATCTCAGTTGGAAACCATAAATCCCCCCATCAAATGATATCCACATGTCGAACCCATCATCATATCTGTGTTTGAACCTATAATACCAGAATCAATCATATCTAGCTTCCCCATAATTTTTATCGCCACATAATCTGAAGAATCATTAGGAATTACATGATCCCTCTTCTCAATATCATCTATGAAGTGGAAAACTCTCAGTGCACCATCGTAATTTTGGATTTATATTATTTCATCAATAGTGCCACTCTATGAAGAAAAATAATTAGGTGTAATATGTGAATCACTAGACCTGACATGATTCAGCAACCAAACCTTCATTAAATTATTCAATTGTATTGGAATCATGAAAGACAATCTCTTTTTTCACAAATATATTGATGTCCTCTTTGAAAATGGATTCATCACATCACTACACACCTTTACATCTATCATGTATATTGTACCATCCATTTTTTCTACCACATTAACCATCGATCCTCCGGAAAAAGTCCACCTTCCACCACAAAACAAACTACTCAATCAATTAGTATGAAAAGTACAAGATGTTAAAAAAACTATGGTGTATTCTGGTAACATGTCGCACATCACTCAATGTAATTATACAAACTACATTTGTAGTGACACAAATAACATCAACACAATTTACATCAGTATAATCTTAATTTCATATCATGAATATATCAATTTCACCTTCATCATGTGAAGGAAATAGTCCCATATTTGGTGAAATATCGTATGATGATGCCAAATAAACCACACATTCAGTGTATATATCAAACCTAAAAAAAATTATAATTGAAAGTAAATCACCCTCACCCTAAACAAGACCTATATCAGTATCCTCAAAATTGGGTTTTTGCGCCTTCTTGTCCTCCTTAATCATTTTCAATTCAATGATGTATCTCTCTATATGAACCTCCTTGTCGCAAAATAATCCCTTGACCTTTCTTCATGTATTTGAACGACCTCTCTATCTAATGTTTCCATCATCTACAGATTGAATACCACTATTACCTAATGATTCACCATCATTTGTCTTTCTCCAATTCTCATTCATCAAAACTGACAATATCACATCATCTAACATTAATGTATCATTCTAGAACAATCATGTGATCTTGATAATATCATATGAATCAGTAAACATACCTAAAAGGACTAAATAATTTTATTTTTCTTCTATTTTAATAGGTATCGTGTAACCATTATAATCGATCTTGAACGCCACTAATGATAGATCCATCAGATGATTTTTGAACTCATCTAGATGGTTTCTATATCTTCATTATCTAGTATTCCCAAACAATACAACCATTTTTCAAATATAATTTTCTTGTGGGGTATTTCGATTTATACATGATATCTAGATTTACCCAAATATCCTCTGGATCTATTAAATTTATAACTTTAAACAGTGTATTATCCCCCAAATACATCTGAATCATGCTTTTCACGAACTATCTCATTTATTTAAAATCATAAATTATCATTATCTTTGGTTTATCTAATTTTTTCTTCAATGCCATCATTGTCGTCTCACAGGAAAATATATTTTTAACTTTTTTCTGCCAATGTGTAATATCATTTTTCACATTAAACAATTCATTGTGGGAAGGAATACCATGGTAAAAATCCCCCATATTTAATATGCATGAAATATAGAAAACCTTCTTGGATTCTAGATGTTGGGTCAGAAGTGGTTCAGCTACAAGATAAACTCAGTTGCAACAACAATAATTTGTGATATTCAAAAATTTAAATAAAGCATAAAAATAAAAAAACATAAAAATAAATGGGGATAAATATATTACATGGAAAACCCTCTAATGCGGAAGATTAAAAAACCATGGAGAAACATTAATAATATCCACTATGAATCATAGAGTACAAAGAATCCAAGTAGAATTTAAAAATTGAATTACGAATAAATAAAATTATAAACATGAGAGAAATTCACACCTCGATATGCCTTAGTATCCTCTCTAATATTCATCTCGTTACAAGACATCACCCTCAAGATATCAAAACCAAACATTCAATGTTGTGGTCGTGCATAGTTGGACAACCAAATTCAGCATTTTCCATTGTTGGCCACACCTGAAAGTGATTTCCATGTATATTCTATACTATACATGACTGATTTCACTCAAGTCATATCCCATGTTTTCCAATACAAGCCTCTGCCCTCGACTACTACCTGTGTACCTCAATACCTTCTATTCTTTTTTCATAACTTCCAACATTTATAGTACATCATTTCTACATCGAAATAAAAGGTCCAATATAGAAAAACTGTGAAATAAAAGAGAATAAATATAAATAATTTAAGCATTCAATAAAGGGAATAATTCCCATTATTCCCGATCATCTAGGATGAACCAAAAAAATTACATGTTAGGTATAGCGGAGAGGAATGGTAAGTTTAGAATATTCATGGTCTTATTGGAATGCATGGAAGATAATTTTTATATTTCTCATGTGGTAGATTAAAATTGGTGTTCTTGATCACTTTATTTCTTATGTATGTTCAGTTCAATTCCTTATTGTCACTTTCTTCATGGTTGGTTTAGTTGATCATGCAGTTAATTGAATTTCCCTTGTAGATTGAGAGGGGAATCATGGTAAATTCAAAATGAATTTACACTACTTAGTCAATTAGGTTACCATCTGTTTTCCCTGCGATCTGTCTATCCATTGAAGATAATTTTTTTAATGCATGTTTTCAAATGGAATTTTTTCATGTAGTCACTTCTCTTACAGTCAGCTAAGTAATCCTGAGACAGAAATTCAGCAACTTCTCTTGGTAGGTTACCCCTTTTTATCGGTTTCCCATACTTCCAACAAATAACAATGAATTAATAATTTTTTGAAGCTTATAAATTTAAACAATAATATTCAAAAATAAAAGAATGATATTTTGATTGAATTCCATGAATTATTTTAATGAATTAATTCCCCAAAAAAAATGTTTAAAATTAATGTCATGGAATTTTAACAACGAGTTGATTTTAAAATTCACAAAATCATGAGGACATTTAAAATGAAATTTTTAACAAAACACACAAAACTATTGTTCATAAATGTTTCCTGAAAAATGGTATCCAAAATATAACAATTCAATCCCTCAAAATCCAAATTTTATTAATAATTTAAAAAAAGGTAAATTCCAATGCAAGAATCATAATAAGTCCAAATAATACCCAATAAGAGGTCATCTTTATATAAAATTATCAACTATTTTGTCAAAACAAATGTGTAAAAGTGTTTTTAAAATATGTTTCACTAAACTCCTCTGCACTTAAATATTTATTTTTCCTCAAACAATTTCCATAATTTATCGATTTATAAAACATTAATCGATAATTATTGAACATTAATTCTAATTAAAGTCTAGTTTTAAAAGTGAACACATGTTATATTTATGCAGAATCAATACTATAATAATATGAACCTTCAATTATCATGTCCTCATAGTTTTCAAATATAAAAATTTCAATTTTTTCTTATTTTTTACATATAAATAGATTTTATTGTAATTAAATTGTACAATTCTTCATTTGAATTCAATATTCCCCTCAACTAGTTATTTAATGTTTTATAATGTCCTTTATTTTAAATTTTCACATCCATGTGTTTTTGAATACCAATATGAAAATATCTTATTGAGTTTGAAAATGGATTTATTTACACAACTTACTTAGTGACCTAGTCTGAAAGACTCATCATGGGATTCTAATTTTCATATTTACTACATATTTAAAGGATATATATTACTCTATTTTGAATTTGTTTCTTTGAATTAATTATCAATAAAAAGGTTATTATCTTTACTTTGAGTTCATTTATTTATATTCCAAATGTTATAATCAAAATTCTAAAAAGAAATATCATATATCACTCTCATTCTTGGTTCATAAACCAATATTCCATAAAAAAATCCTCTGTAACATCACTAAAAAATCATTCATCCCCCAATAATCTATAAATCAAATCAAACATCATTCATTATCATGTTATTACTTATATTGTAAAAAATCATTAAAGTACAAATTTAAACCTAAAATAACAATTGTTGTTAAAAAATTGGTCATTTTTATCGAATTTTTTTAACAAACATTGATGTTTATAGTCATTGATACCCAACATAGCTTATAGAAATAGATCCTCCCTCTCATACAAAAAACACAACATTGTACCCAATTTGGAATCATGAGATGGAAGATTATTTTCATTTAATATTGTTCAAAATAGATTAATAATTGTAAAATTCAAATATTTTATAAGGGGTTATTGGGTTGTTAAATAATGAGATTTTCCTGAAATCTAAATAAAAATTATTTTGAATAGTTCATGCTTTTGATTCTTTATAGATAGAAAAAATATTATTAAACTATGTTAAAGAAGAAACATTGTTATCAAAAAGAAGTAGTAGCATAAGAAAAAAATACGGTACGATAAAGGTTTATATTTTCAAATAATTAGATTTTTTAACAGTCTAGTTACCATCATGTTAACACCCATGAATGTAAAAAATATTTTAAAATTTTCAAAAAGGTAAAGGGGAAATTCCACAATAATTGGTTTCCAATAATATAAAACATGAATATTGATATTAATATTTATAGAATTAGAAGTAGTAATCCACTAAATATTGATATTTTGGTCATATCGGATCTAACAGATAGAACCAACACTTAGCTAGATTTATGAATGATCCATGGTTTCATAATTATGTCTCTTATAAGTTGTAAGAGAAAATTATTAGTTAAATATTAGTTAATCTAAATGAAATATAAACTAGTGTTTCTCTTAGGTTTTTTGATCTAGTAATATCATGTATGTACCTACTGTTTTTTTTAATGTTAGAGTGATTCTTCCATTTTCCCCATCACATATCAATTGGGTTCTATTAAATCATCATATAACTTATGCATGCACTTCTTGGTTATATCAAAAAAGAAAACATAAAACACCCAAAAAGTTAAATTAAAAATATCCTAAAATAAAGGTATCTTAGCATGTCCCCTATAAATATTGTTGTGTTTACACTATCTACACCTCGACCATCATTGTATCAACTTTATTTTGAAAGAGGTTTTGGGATTTTTTTCCATGAACGACTATAATATTTTAAATTCAACATTATTACATTGTAACATATAGTGAAACCCTTTTACAACATCCTTTAGGTTAGCCTAATTAAAAATGATTTTTTACTAATAGATATGGAAATATAATGTAGGGGATCTTTCCTATATTTAAATCCTGAGGATTTGGGTGAACATGCTGTGGAAAATAATTTATATGGTTGGAAATGTATTTTAGTTCAGTCCAATGTACCATTTCTTATTTAACTACATGCTATATATTTACACACTCTTTTTATGATGTCTACTTATCTATGACTCTGCATTACATTTTAACTTCGACAAAAATAAATTTTCCACAAAAACTAGAAGTTCAAATAGTTCCTCATTTGATGAAGCTTCAGGTTCCTTATGACCCTCCACAAAATCACAAAAATAAAAGGCACCCTCAATACCTAAAATGGCAGTAACATAATAAATATCAGACTCAATAAATTTCAAATCAAATAAAAACATAGATACTTAAATAAAATATTCCCCTACCTAAATGAACTATTTTTATTCTTATATATTATTGAAAAGTACTCATGGGCGTAATTTTGGACCATGAGTGGGGTAGTGAACCCCCTCTAACCTCTCTTAAATACATACCAAATAAGGTGTTGTATCATACAATGAAAATTTAATGATGAATTTTATTTTTTCAACATGTTCTATCCTGGAAACAATTAGTAGAGGGGTTAGTGTTGTAAAAATCATCATAATGAATATTTGAAATAAAATGACCCCATAATGTTTTCAATCTTTATCATAATATATATCACCTATCACTAATGGATAAAACAAATTTATCCTCGGGTTTTTACATTTTAATGTCGGTTTATAATCAATATTAATATAGGATATTTTGACAATTGGAATTTCCATGTAAGTTTTGATAAAACTGATGATTAAAACACATCTAAAATTGTAATAAAATAGATCATTAAAAGTTTTTTTTATAACACTGACATGGAAACACTTCTGGGAGGGATTTATGTATGTTTTATAAAAAAAGATAAGTTGTGAGCTCTCATTGAAAGCTTATTGCATCTTTTTTTTATAAAAATTATGTTGAAATGACTCTAAAATCTAATGGTATTTTGATGTTGTATATCTAAAACCTAATGTGGAAGGTCACTTTGGTAATTGATTATTAGTTATAAATCAAAACTGAAAGTATTTTAAGGAGTATTCAACATGAGTTTCAAAAAAATGACCTTGATGGATGATTTATATAATTTTTTTTAAATTACATAATACCTTCCATGTAATCTCAAAAAATTACCAATTTTAAATCATACAATAAAAGTCAAAAATAATAGAACCCGTTGAGAGAATTTTAAATAATTATTGAAAATATAAAACAAAATGAAACTAAATATCAAAATTATTTAAATGAAAATATTATGAAGATAAAATTAGATGGTTACTCTAGATATTGGATATATAAAAAGAAAAATCATCAACAAACTACAAAATAATGTGTTATGAAGTTAAAAAATAACATAATTGATTAAATTACAAGTGTCGTAAAAAACTGAACTTCTCACTATATTTTTTTTGTTTTTTATGTGATTATCTCATAAATTAATTATCAAACATAATTTACATATTTAAAATTACCTTTTTTTAGATTAAATTTTACTTATGAATATATATTTTAAAAATTAATACTTTATATTTGTAATAAAAACCAATTATTCACTAATATAACTGTTATTTTCAAGAACATTCACATATTTAATTTTTTTCTAGATACACAGATTGATAGAAATACTTGTTGAACCATATCTATGAAAAATTTTATATTGATATATTAATTATTATAAATTATTTAAATTTAAAAAACCAAGATTACTCAATGAAAATAATAGAATAAAACAAACATCATTAACATTTAACTAAATTGTATTGTAATATTACCCAAAAAATTGCTTACTGAATATTCTCAACATTATTTTGGGGAAATACACAAAGCATCTGGGGTCCACTAAACAATAAATTTTTCAACCTCAAAAATAGAATAACTAATAGTGGTTCATAATTATATTATTGTTCTTACCCATCAAAGAATAAAAAAAATAACATGTGGTTCCTGTGTTTTTGAATATTTCAGAAACATATCCATTTTTGGTTTCTTGTTTCTATTATATCACTTCTATAGAAATGTATTATGGGTCAATAAAAACATTAATAGAAGTTTAGTAATTTTTATGAAAATACTATCATGATCTATAATTATAAATGTAATTAATTAATTAAATATAAAATATGTTCACTTAATGAATATAAATTAATAATTGAAATTTAATTATGTTTAAAATAACTAAAACATAGGTATAGTGAGGATATCATACTTCACAACATCTATTATGTCATTTTTAAAATTACATAATGCATAATCAACTCAAAAAATATCATTAGTCACCATTAATGTATAACAATACACTAATATTGGGATATAATGCAATAAAATTGTTACACAATCTTCTTCCTAGGGAATATTTAAAAAAAGTTTAATCTAAAATTTTAATTTCCACTGCAGTAATGGCTTTGAAATCATATACTCATATATAAGTTGTGAATAATAAAATATTATATGTAATTTTGAACATAATGATAAATAAAAAATTAGAAGAAACTAATACCTCATCTTTCATATAACAGAAATGATCAGTATTCCAATGTAAAAAATGGTCAACTAGTATCCAACTATGGGATCCTCCTTAGTAGGCAATGATACTAGAGTAGTTCGATCAATAATAACCTGTGATGGTACTCTTACTAGACCTAAATGCATAATATGATGATGTTCAAAATCTCCAAGATGATATACAATTTCATATGCTAATATAAGTACATGGGAATTCATAGAAATAAACTCATTTAAAATAGTTGGGTCTGAATGAGGAGGATACATTTCATTTTGGAAAGGATACACAGGTTACTCTAGCTGCTCCTGGTGTACTGGATACATCTGTCTCATTGCTTTTTCATAATTGATGATACAAATGATTTAATTATATCCTCTCTCAACTCATTCAAGTTTCTAATCTCAAAATTGAAATAATAAATTTCTTCTCTACATTCATCTCTCATCTTTGTGACTCTAAGAGCTTGATTTTTTTTAAATCTGATACTCTCCTTATACCCTCTGAGGAAGCCATGGTTATACAGTTTCCTAAAACAAAGGTAAGAATATCATTCCTACCCTTTGGGATAAAGTTATCTGATTAGCCACTAGAAGAGGATAATATTATTTGATTATATTATAATATTCATGTTATTCATTATTCATATACTCCATATTAGTGAATTTTACAAGTTGAACCTTTTTTTCACATCATGATTGCAATTCATTGATTCAACGCACCATTACATGGTACATTTTGATAAATATTTAAAAAAATGTTATTGAATCGAATATAATATTTAATTATCATGTTTCAAATTCCATTTTAAATATTTACTCTTTTCGCAACACTTTATGATTCACATTGGAAGACCAAATTTTTGGTCATTCATCCTATAAAATTATCCAAAAAGTAAATTTGACCTTATCCCAATAAAATGACATTAGAGTATATAATCCATGTCCAATAATAATGAAATTTGTTCTGGATATAGAGGATATATTGGGTAGCATTTCATTAATTTGGGTCCAAGTCTAATTTTTACATTTTGAGTAAGATATAGGTGGCCTAATTTGAACATTAAATTCTGATCCTAATATCAGGTTATAAAAAAACATCTCTCTGTTGTGGGAATAAATCTAAAAAGAATTATTCAATTGGTCTAAAATGTTTAAAGTATCTATATGAATACCAAATATAATACTTTTTTCTTCTACTACCAATCCCAATTCATTCAAAATCAGTTTCGTTCTATCACGTCAATGAGTAACTATAAAATTCATGCATTATTTCATAGAAACAATGAGTGATTAATTAACAACCCACATTCCTATACCCTTTTGCCGATACTAGTTAATGGTTCAAATTTTAATGGTGTGGATCAAACAAATGGACTATATATCTTTATTTATGGTGGAATTTGGGAATAAAAAATTGAGTAAGTTGTGGCTGTTTTCATTTTACTGTTATGATTTCAATTTTATGTTGTTATTAAATTTATTCAATTGTATGTTTCTCTATTAACATAGATTAATAATAAATTATCCTCTTATTGTTCTCATTTTATATTAATTATGTTTAAATGTTGATTTTGTTACATTATAATTAGAATTTAATACTAGGAAAAATAGATAAATCCCTCAAATAATGATGGACTGTTCATTATTTCATTATTTTCCACCTCATCAATTCCACCCTAACATGTCTACATTCCACATTTATTGAGATCATCAAATCAATGGTGGGATAAAACTTATTATGGGGTGATATATGATATTTTTAAGGGGATATAATGTATGTTATTTTCCATTCTATAAATTTTTAATAGTTTCATTTATTTGAGTTTATTTCAATGAATTTCTATTATCCTCTTACCTACTGTATTGTATCGCCAAATTTTTATTTTATAATAAGATTATTTACCTAGTATTACTCATGAAAATGATCCTTCAAGTTTATAAGTGATTATCATGTGTTTGTGAATCAGTTAAACCAGTTATTGGTGAGTTTATATTTATTTCATAAATTAAATTCTCCTCGAGTTAATGAAATTGAAATAATTTAAAAATTAGTTCATTTAATCCATCCCTTGTGATAACATATTGTCATTCCTTTATATTGAAATGTATTCAATTATTTCACTTATTGTGTATTTAAACCATCTCCAACCAAACCAAAATATTCTACTTGGTTTCCAAAAAGTTTCCTTAGAATGTACATGTCTTTTGGGTTTCTTTTTAGGTCTCTAAGGATCTGACAATGCATGATACATTAAAAGAAACCACTTTACCACTTAAAAAATGATCAAATTTGGGAGAGACCAATTTTTGGTATCATTTTCAGAGACCCATGTATGTCACCAAAACACACATTATATTATACCCATTTCCCTTTTCTCAGATTAATTTGTCTTATCTTTTAGACATTCTATTTTTATCTTTTCTGGGTGCATGTACACCTATACATGTAACCAATCAAACCACGTAGTTAGGGTGGATTATCCTAGTATATGGGATTTTACAACACCTAGGGTTATTATCCCATTAGATCCTAATCTTTCGAAAACTCTAGAATCAAATATAGAGCTTAGTCCATTGGAGGGTCTTCAATGAAACATTCTCCCAAACCAGAGTGGGAACCAAAATGGGAATCCAAATGAGGCAGCCCCAAACTTGGGAAATGTTGTTGGTCAAATCAAGATTAACTACCTCACACCATCCTACACCAATTAAACATCTTTAATTATATATTTTTCTTATAGGAATCCCACTATGTCTTCAAACCTCATGTCCTAAACCACCTTCAATCCTTTCATGGAATGGAATCAGAAATTTCATACATTCTTTTAAATTAATGAAATGGAATTATTGAATCCATGTTCCTAACACATTAAATTGAGTCACGTAATGTGAGGCTATTTACTTTCCCACTAACATATAAATAAATAAATTTGATAAATAATCTCATACCTACATCAATATAATCCTATCACTAAGGGAAATAATAATTCGACAAAAAATATTTCCCCCCTCACAAAAACATTTCTCTTAAAAAGAGTATCCAATTTATTTTTGAAAAATAAGTGCATTCATTTTTTGAAACATGGGAAATGTTTAAGGAAACACTCAACATGGTACCTCACCATGGATTTTCAATTATAGAACAATTTTGATTCTTTTATGAAGGGGTGGTTCAATGAAAAAAACAAATAATTGACATGATTTTTAATATAACCATTAAAAATAGATCCTCAAATGATTCTTATGAGTATCTGTAACAATTGTCTAAGAAAACCAAACATGGAAAACATCACCTAACTATGAGAAGCCACCAAATAATGGTGGAATTCACCCTATAATGGAAGAATAAATACTTAAGGAAATACTTGTTACACACACTATGAAGTTTAAGGAGATCTTTCTTAAGAATATCCACTAAATCCAACCATTTTCCCGTGTTTGCAAAATTTGATACAAAAATGACATCAATACCCACAAAATTATAACCATAACATTCATAAAGTATATTATTTTAAGAGGATTACCAGAAAAATCCATTGATTTGATCATTCAAAATACAAAATAAAAAAACACTTCCAATACAATATAAAATAGACATCTAGGATTCCGTTAGAATGATAACCCAAAACCCATCCAACAACCCAGTCAGACACAAGGTCCAAACCCCTACCCTCTATATAATTTTCAAAACAATAGTTATTTTTAAACACAACCAGACAAATACCAACATCCTCATGTGTAATACAAACTACCCCTCTAATGTATAATCTAACATCTAATGTATCCCCCTATGATAAAAACCCAAAAACCCTGAAAAATATTTCCCTATACCAATCATTTAATAGTTGTGTAATAAATTGGAGAAAATAAAAATAGTTTTATAATCAAGTAAACAAGAAATTAAAACCATTAAAACTAGAAATTAATCTACCCATACTCATGATGTCTCATCCCAACCATAAGGGGATAATATAGTTATTGACAAAACCATCATAGACAAATCAAATTAGTGACTATCTTAATACATCCGAAATCCATTGATAGAAAACCATTCCAAAACCACTAAAATCATAAAAATATGATGACAATGATGATGAAATATACTTAGATTTTGAAAAATACAATGATAATTTGATGGAACCACTACCACAAAAAAAATAAACTTCTACCTTTCCCCAAAGAATGAGAAGAAAATAGAAACATGAACCAAATGAAGTATTGAGGGAAATATTTTCTCTTGACAAGTAGAACATTCCCATTCTAAATTAAATCTAACCCATTATTATCAAATCACAGAAAATTAATTATTTTTGAGCTTTTAAAATGAATGTTTTACATTAAAAATTAGTCCATTTGGATTTTAATATAAGTAACACCTTCTAATGTACAATTCCCAATTAGTTCATGTTCCTAGGATTTCCATAAAAAATGTAGAGTTTGGGGAGCACAAATTTGTCAATTAGATTATTGATCTTGGAGATAGTGTCAATCTCATTCAATATGACCTGCATTTTTAGCTAGGGATTAAATAAATCTAAATAAATATATCACTCTTCAAATTGATGATCATTATGTTCGATTTTGTAATGGGATCTTAAAGAGTTTTTTTTCAGAATGTTGAAAATTTCATTCACCATGACGACTTCATTTTCCCAAAAAATCACCAAATAATTTTTCATATAGGGAAGACCCCCATCATCCTTGGTCATCCCTTATTAGACATAATCAACTTAGTTAGTAGTGTTATTAATGGGAATTATGTTATTAATATTTTCATAAGTTATTATATACTCTTTTTACTGATTTTATATGAACTCGGCATAATTTGTGTGAAATACTAATGTTTAAATATTAAATATAATTTTAGAGCATTATTGGAATTCATACAAAATCAAGTCTGTTTAATAATTTAATGAAAAAACTCACCATACTTATCCAAATTTTATTCATCTTGTTTTTTATAGTTCTTCATTCAAATTAAAACATTTCCTTAGAAGGAACCTTTGGCCAAAGCATCCATTTGGAGGGTTACATGGTCCACACAAAAAACCCCAAATAATCTGTGATGAAACTGGACAATCCATGAAGATATATTTATTGTGCTCACTCCAGAATTACATATCCTTTAATTATCCACCAAAGGATGGGGTATAATTCAATACATCTTTGATAAATGTTTCGAGGCCCAACTCCAATGACCAAGGGGCCAACATTGCATTGAAGTCCATCCCACAATTCTGGATGGAAATTAAAATCTGGACACTATTCATGACATATCTCATGATTTACTAATCAAATCAAGCTGTTATTTTTCATTATAAATGAGTAGATATAATATGAACCCTTTTTCGACGAATGTGTTCAGATTTGAAGGCAACTTCTAATTGATAAACCCATTCACATTTCGTAATTGTAAAAATTTTGGATTTAAATACACAGTTTAACTTTGTTTAATCAAACTGCCATAACATTAGGACCATAAGTCCAAATGACTACAAATTTTGGGAAAAGTTGACAAAAATTATTATCTAAAACTTTTAAGAATAGGATATCTTGAGATTCGGCTGTCTGAATAAACAAATTGGCAATCCAAGTGGCAGTACATATTGGGAATGCAAATAGTCCACTTCCTTGGGCTATAAATACATGACCCTCCTCTCCTTCAATGGAGTTGGAATTTCAGAAGAGAGAATCATATATTGGCCCAACCAAAGCCTTTAAAAAGACTTGGGAGTACCTTCCATACTCATTTTGTTACATTATATACCCTTCCTCCTCTCATTGTTTCCTTTTACTTCTGTGTTCTGTATTATTGTAATCTTTTAAGTCTTTTTTTTGTATTTCAATTTTAAAGAATGTTTCTTCTTCAATATCCCTTATTATCATGCACCTTCTGTAGTTTAATCTTATTTTCTCAAAATATTTTAAATAAAGTTAAAACTCCTTCCCTTATTTTTCTTCCTCATTCAATTTAAAGTCTTTTTTAAACTCTTTTCAACGATCGTGTGTGTTCGACACACTACTCTTTTCTTATCCAGTTCTTTTTTTTTCTCTTTATAACTCATCACCATAATCATATATTACCAGAGTAATAACTATCTTAATTTCTGAGTAAATATACCATTGGGGTGAGTCATTATTTTTTGATGTTAATCAATTGATAGGTTTTTCTTGATGAGTATTTTTTATTTTAATATTGTGTATGTTGGACATAACATGTCCTGGATTAATGACTTGTTTTTTATCGTGTGGTTTATATAGATTATTGGAACCATAAATAAAATAACACAAAAAATATCTGATTGATATTATGACCCTAAGTTACGTTAAGGCTAGGATTAAAGCCTTAACACTTATGAATTTTAATAAACATTATATTTTGAAGTGGGTGTTAATTTAAATATAATATAAAGCAATGCTCAAGGATTTCATAAGCATAACTCCCAAAAAATGAACTCACCCCAATATTTAACCAATTTTTAAATCAAACACCAACCATTAATCAATTAATTTAATATATACAATCAAACTCCCTAATAAAAATACAATAAACTAAAAACAATTGACTATTACAAAGTTTCATTATCGATTATTTGACCCCGAGTGCTGCTATACACATTAACAGAGAACTAGAAACATGACCAGTTGAAAGGTGAAAATCAGCCACACATTCAAATGGCATTGTTACCAGGTATTTTTCATTATGTAGTCATTTGTTTTTAGTTATTGTAAAAAACCCCATAAAATCCAAATTTAAAAAAATTGAAAAAAATCACAAAGAAAAAACCCACCTTCTCAAAAAAATAATAAACTGAAAAAAACAATGGAAAATTCGTCTTCATCTTTCTTCCATCATCTCCTTGAATTCCCTATATCCTCGCAAACAATCTCTTAGATTTGATTGACCCTGAAATTGAGAAAAAATTTCACCAAACTAAGAGGATCATAAGAGATACTCATCTCATTCAAGAACTTGTCCTCATCCAACCAATTGAATTAGATATGGCCAATACTAGAGAACAAAAACTTAAAGAACTCTCTGCCCCTGATATGAATTACCAAACTCTTGGTATTCATTATCCAAACCTAGACTCTAACTTTGAATTCAAATCAGGTTTGATTAATCTTCTTCCTCATTTCCATGGGCTAACCGGTGAGGATCCATATCTCCACCGTAAAGAGTTCCAAGTGGTGTGCTCTACCATGTTACCTCAAGGGGTTTCTGAGGAATAAATAAAACTATGAGAATTCCATTTCTCCTTAGCTGACTCTGCCAAGTCATGGATCTACTACCTTCCTCCGGGTTCCATAACTACATGGAATGACATGAAGTGACTATTCTTTTAGAAATTCATTCCTCCTTCTCATACTACTTCTATCTGAAATGAAATAAGTGGTATCCGTCAATTACTAAATGAATCACTCCATGAGTATTGTGAGATTTTCAGAAAGCTTTTTGAAACCCTCCCACACCACCAAATCCCTGAACAACTCTAGATACAATACATCTATGATGGGTTACTTGATGTGGAGTGAACTCCCATTAATGTCGCATGTGGTGGTTCTCTTGTTGATGAAACTCATGCATCTACAAGAGACCTTATAAGAAACTTGGAAACGCACAAAAAACAATTCAATACTTAAGAACACAATCAAGTAAAACAATTCCATGAAAATAAATCCATAGAGCCTAACAAGATGACATTGTGGATAAGTGAACTTACAGGTCTTGTGCGACAACGAGCTATGGCATCAAAAGCCCCAACCACATCTTCTCCATAATCTCTATTCCTTGGACCTATCAAGAACTGTTGAATACGTATCTCCCCATCTCATCCAAATAACTCATGTCCCCAACTTCATGAGGATCAAAATGATTCATCTGGACCAATGGATCTCAATGCCGCATATGCTCATCAGAACCCCAACCCTCTACAATCAGCTCAGTTTGTTAGAAACTTCAACCAACCCCATTCTCAGCCCTTCAATTCTACATATAACCCTATATTGGGATACGTGAACCCCATCTATCATCCCCCTCAATACCCTCATCAAAACCCAAACCAATTCCAATATTTTAAAAGTGTTGGTAACATCCAACAACATTACCCTTTTGTAGATCAACAACAAAAGATCAATCCTCCTCTCCCTCCTCCTGGATCCCACTATTCTAGTGAGGTTTCCCAACTCCCAACCCAATAAAATCATTTTCCCACGAACCAAAATCATGTAACCCCCCTTCAGGAAAAGCCTCTTCTTACAATAAACCATGGGAGTGTGTAGAGGATGATCTTGCCTCATTCACCTATTCCCACCTCAAAAACATTGAAACCCAATTTGGTCAACTTACATCCCACCTGAGCCAGCAAGAAGAATCAAATTCTTCCCAACACCCAACTCATCCATTACCCAAACCCAAGGGTAATGTATGTGAAATTTAAATTTGATCGAGAAATAAAATTTTTATGCCTCAAGATAAGCACTCCATCCACACTTTGAATGATGACTGAGAAATTCAAAAGAAAAAGAAACATGAAAAAGAATCTGAAGTCATTCCCTCACCTCCTTCCATTCATCGTAGGAGTCCAATTCCTTTTCCTCAAGCTGTTTCACAACCAAGGATGACCTTTGATCCAGATCCTGAAATGCTCAACATGTTTTGACATGTTGAATTCAACATTCACCTCTTAGATTCCATCAAACAAATCTCAAAGTATGCCATGTTTTTAATGAATTTTTCACCCACAACAGGCTTCTTCGGAACTTCAAAAAAATTTCCACCCAGCATTATATCCTAATAATGTGTAAATATCTAGGGGCATTTACATTTCTATGCCAAATTGGAAGTTCCAACTTCGATGATGGACTCATAGACCTAGGATCCTCAACTAATGTCATATCCAAATAGATCTTCTCAAATCTTGGTATAGGGCCCTTAAATTCAACGGGTGTTGTACTTCAGTTATCCAGTAGAACCAACATGTCCGGAGGGTATAATCTAGGATTTCCTTGTTCTTGTTAATGATCTTAACTTCCCAGATGATTTCTATGTCCTTGACATGGAAGGTGAGACAAACACTTCTCGATATCCCTTAATTCTAGGAAGACCAATTCTAATGATTTCTAGAACCAAAATTTATGTTCATTAATGCATTTTATCCATGGAATTTGGTGACCAACTGTTCATGTTTAACTTTTTCCAATCCATGCGATACCCATCTGAGGATCACTATGCATTTTTTAATCCATGTTTCTGAGGACAATTTTGAGAGTCAATTGAACCCCATTACATCATGATCATTATGTTATAATGGGAGAGGATCTTGTGAAATCAATACCAAGATTAACCAAGTCATAAATGGTGAAGTTGATGTGGACTTTTCATTCATAGACTCCATCAATCTAGAGGATCTTGAAAACTCACTTGAATTCCACATCAACTCTTATATCTATAGATCCACCTTGTAATGTATTAAGGAAAATTAATCTGAAGCAACTAAATCCGCTTCTTGAATTCTTGAGTTGTCTAAACCACAAATGAGAGATGATACTGATCTAAAACATCTTCTTGAAGACCTAAAATATGCATTACTTTTCCATAACCACTCATATAATGTCACTATCTACACTTAAATTACCAAAACTGAGGAGTCCAAACATGTTCATGTGTTAGAGGAAAACAAAAAATCCTTAGGTTTGACCCTAGATGATATACCAGGAATCAAACCTTCTCTTTTCGTGCATCACTTCTATCTTGAGGAATCATCCAAACTGATTAGACAACCACAAAGAAGACTCAATCCACTCATACTTGAGGTAGTTAGGGAATAGATCACCAAGATTATTTAAGCCGATATTATCTACCCAATTTCCAATAGTGAATGGGTTATTCCAATTCAAGTTGTACATAAGATGGGTGGGATAACTATTGTCACAAATGAACATTGTCATGTAGTCACATCCCGAGTGAAGAACAAATACCTTGTTTGCATAGACTATAGAAAATTGAATGTCGATACAAGGAAAGATAACTACTGTATTCTATTCCTTGGTCAAATGGAAGAATGATTAGTGATAAAGTTATATTATTTCTTTCATGATGAATACATCGGCTACTTCCAAATCCCAAAAGCACCTCAAGACCAAGAAAAGACTACATTCACATGCCCCTTTGAAAGATATTCATTTAGGAGAATTCCTTTTTGCCTTTGCAATTCTCCTCCAACATTCCAAATGTGTATGATGCATATATTTTCTGAATTCATTGAACACTACATGGAAGTCTCCATGGATGACTTTACTATTTATGGTGAGTCATTTGAATGGTGCTTGCAATCAGTCTCTCTAGTCATTCAAAAGTGTTTCATGAGTAAACTTGTTTTAAATTTTGGAAAATTTCACTTAATGGTTGAAAATGGGATTGTTCTAGGGAACATAGTTTCAAAAGAGGGTATTGAAGTGGATCCTGCCAAAATTGAAGTGATCCAATCACTTCCTGAACCCACTTCTATTTGAGACTTTTGTTCATTTCTCGGTCATGTTTGTTTCTATAATTGATTCATCAATAATTGCAGTTTGATTTCCCTCTCACTCACCTGGTTTCTCCAAAATAATGTCACATTCTGTTTCAATAATGTTTGCAATAGAGCCTTCATTGAACTCAAAATTGCTCTTACATCTACCTTGATAATCCAACCCTCATATTGGACTTTATGATTTGAGTTGATTGGAGATGCTTCTTCATAGAGCAATTGAAGCTGTTCATGGTCAAATAAGAGAAACAATTCCTCATTTTATCTATTATTCCTCCAAAATATTGGATGAAACTCAAACTCAATACACTATCACTGAAAAGTACCTTTTAGACCGGGGTTTTTCCTTAGATAATTCTCTGCACTATCTCTTAGGTTCCAGAACCATCATCTTTACAGACCATTCTGCTATAAAGTTCTTAGTCGAGAAAAGTGATTCCAAACCAAGGCTAATATTATTGATCCCAATTCTCTAACAGTTTTACCTTGAAATAAGTTTCATACCAGGAAAAACCCCCTATAGTTGATCACAAGAGTTGAATTTAAAATTCTTCTCATTATGAAATAATAGATCCACAATTTCCTACTATGCACCATTCATCTCTCACTCCAAAAGTACCACAGTATGCCCTAATTGTAAATTACATGGTTTATGGTGTTTTCCATTAATCCTTTTCAAATGAACAAAAAATGAAGTTGAAAAGTGATTCAAAATACTATTTTTTGTAATAAAATGAACATTGGAAAACTGGGGCAGACATGGTAATTATGAGATGCGTTGATGAATATGAACATTCCTCTATCTTATAATTCTTTCACTCACTTCCTGGAAGTGGCTACTTTGGACCAAAGAGGACCTCACGAAAAGTACTAGACTCTAGATTCTTATATACTCCACTCTTTAAGGACTCACATGAGTCCTTTAAATCATGTCCCACTTGCCAAAAGATTGGGACAATTTCCAGAAGAAATGAAATGCCCCAAAAGCCTTTAATCTTTTGTGAGGTCTTCGATGTTTGGGGATCGATTCTATGGGCCATTCCCACTTCCAATGGATTCTCATACATTATTATTTCCATTGATAATTTTTCTAGTTTGGTCAAGGCCAGTCCCTCTAGAAAACATGATTCACATACAGTTAGTGACTTCCTAATGACACACATCTTCCACTGATTTGGAACACCACGTGCCTTGATAAGTGTCTTAGGAAGCCATTTTTTCAACAAAAACATGGAATATCCTTTAAAAAAGAATTGTGTTGTACATTAAACATAAAATTCATATCACCCACAAACAAATGGAATTGCTGAACATTAAAATAGATAAGTAAGAAAGAGTTCTTAAGAGAATTGAAAACCTACCAGAAAAGACTCACCTGAAAGACTCGGTGGAGCACATTGGGTTTATCAAACTACCTATAAAACACCCATTTGGATATCTCCATTTAGGCTAGTTTTTGGTAAACCAAGTTATTTACCACTTGAAATCCAACATAATCTCTTTTGGGATCTGAAAACCTGTAATTTTTATTGTGAAATATTTATTGAAGAAAGATTGTTGCAATTGGCTGAACGTGAGGAGCTTTGACTTGAATCCTATGAGAATTCCAATCTGTAAAAAAATGTTAGGGTACTCCATGAAAAACACAACCTGAGAAATGTATTGAATGAGGGTTAAAAGGTATTTCTATTCACCACTTGATTTCTTCTTCACCATGGTATTCTTAATTCTTCTTGGGAAGGTCATTTTATTATTTTTCATGTTTACCCATTTGGTGTAGTGCAATTCCAAGACCCATCTTCCTAACAAACATTCACAGTTAATGTATTTCTGTTAATGCATCACCATGAGAGGATTTACAATCCATGAATAACATCAAATTCCACTTGATACCCAACATTTTCAGTTGACCCACCACTAGATAGAGATAATAACCCACCAAATCCAAACTATGGGAAGCTCTTTCCCTTTTAACTCCTCTCTCTCTCTCTCTTTCTCTATCTAATTATTTTTCTTACTCCCTCATTCTCATTTGGTTTTTTTACCAACATCCTCATAACATTTTTTATTTACCATTTCTATTTAGTGCGGGTGAGTAATTTAAAAACACAAAAAAATAAATAAATTAACAAAATGAAAAAAAACAAAGCGAGTCATACTTACTCACCATCCAGTTTGGATATTTTTTTCCAACCATTTTTTGGAGACAATAGACATGGTTTCATCTAGAAAATATTTTTTTTCATCATATGTTTGGATAATGAATATTGTGTCAAAGCCAATAAATTTTAAATGAATAATTTTTGATTTGGATAATGATTTTCCCCACCCTTGAGGAACACAATTTTCCATTATTACAAGTCCACCTATAGCCATATTTTCAAAATGTGTGTTTTCCACCCTCATTTTGAGGATTGAATTTGTGGACCTTCGAGTTGAATTTCCTACTTTAGTGTGTATTAATATGATAGAGGAATTCTCTGAACCACATAAGAATCAAAATAGCCAAATAGCTTTCCATTTCCCTTATATTAATCCTCCTTCTGAAAGCCTCTTTTAGACTATGAAATCCTTTTCTTTAACAGACATAATACAATACCAATAAATTTTCATACCCAATATCAACATGGATTTTCATTGGATATTTTTTTGAAATTTAAGTGTGGGGGGGAATGAATTTCTTTTTGGGTACCCTTTGTTGATTTCACCATGTTATCGTATGCTTGAGGGAAATAATCCATTTTATTGTGGCATAAAGGTTTTCATTCAGTGAGTTTTTGGAGAATTTAATGTAATTCAGTTATGTAATTTTGTTAATTTGGTTGACAAGTGTTCAAAAACAATTCTGAAAAAATCAAAAAAAACAAAAAAAGGGTTGTGTCTTGGATAGGTTAAAAATCACTATTCCTCAACCTCTGATCTTGTTATAACTATTATAATTACTATTTTGTGGAGATAAATCATGGGTTGGGAGATGAGTGTGAGATCTATTTCAATTTCAACATTCAAAAAAATAGAAAAAAATACAAAAAAAAACACATATGTCATTGGGAAAAATTTCGTGTATTTGAAATATTTCATATTCTCATACACATAAAATTTCCTTCCTCTTTTTTTTCTTATCTCACATTTTCATTCCCTATTAAATATGTGTTTCCATTTATTTGAATGCCTCATTTAAAAAAATGTCCACTCCTTTTTCCATGATGGTGTTTTACCACCTTTTTTCATATATTTTTGGATATCATCTCTCTACCATCCCATAACCACAAAAAAACATGTAATAAGACCTCTTGATTTTTGAGAAATTTAGGATATGAAATTGAAGTTGAGAGCTCTTAAAAACCTTAATATTTTCACTTTTGGATGGTGAATGACTGAAGCTCCATAAATTAATTTTTCTATCTTGAGAGGAGTATGTTTTTTGTGGCACTGTTTTCCATTTCTAAATTTGATCATGAAAAATTGAACTATTTTAGGAACATTGTTTCTATAAAAAATTGTGGTAGAATTCGATATGGATGAGTGAAATTGTCTAAACCTTCCCTGAGTGGGGAAAACAAAATTTTAATATTTTTTGGTGAGTAAAAACAATATTGTCATGTTTTTATATTTGTTGCACATTAAGACATGCACAAAACTATGTGTGAGGGAGTTCATGATATTAATATGTTAAAAACATATAATATACTCTTCTTACTTATTTTATATGAAATTTTCCTAATTTGTGTGAAATAATAATCTTTAAATATTAAATATAATTTTAGAGCAATATTTGAATTCATCCAGAATCATGTATGTTTAATGTTTTAATAATAACTATTGACCTACTTATCCAAATTTCTTGATTATTGATTTTTAGGGTTCCAAACGCAAATTCAAACATTTCATTAGAAGGAACCATTGCCCATAGCATCCATATGGAGGGTAATATGGTCCACACACAAAATACCAAATAATATTTAAAGAAACTGGACTATCCAGGAAGATAGAATTTCTGGGATCCCTCAAGAAGTCAAAATTATTAAATTCTCATCCCACAGTCTAGGAACTATTCAATACATCCTGTATAAATGTTTCAAGGCCCATATCTAATGACAGGGGCCCACCTGATGCATTCAAATCCTGATCACCATTCTGTACGGAAATTAAAATCTGAACACTCTTCATGAAATAGCTCATGATGTAATCACCAAATAAATCTGAGGTTTTTCAGAGTGAAAGAGGATATATAGGTGGATGGATTTTCTGAATCAAGTGTTCGGATTTGAAGGAATATTTCTATTGATAAACCGATTTACATTTGGCTTTCTAAAAATTATGGATTGAAATGGACAGTTTAACTTTGTTTTATCAAACCACCATAACATTGACACCATAAGTCCAAATGACTCCAAATATTTAGAGAGGTCGACCAACATTATTATCTATAACTATGAAGGAGATTTAATCTCTAGATTCATCTTTCTGTATATCCAAATTGGAGATTCATGCGGAGGGACAGATTGTGAATGCAAACAGTCCACTTCCTTGGTCTATAAATACATCCCCCTTCTACCCTACAAAGAAGTTGGAATTTTAGAAAATAGAAGCACATATTGGCATGAAAAAAGCCTTTACAATGGATTTTGAGGATCTTAAATACTCATGTTTTAACTTGAGATACCCTTCTTACTATCTTTTTTTCCTTTTACTTTTGTGTTCATCATTATTGTAATCTTGTAAGTATTTATTTTGTAATTCTGTTTTAATGCAAGTTTATTCTTCAATATCTCTTATTCTCATCCACCATCTGTAGTTTATTGTTAATTTTCTTAAATTAGTATAAATAAAGTTAAAACCCCTTCCCATCATTTTCTACCTCATTCAACTGAATGTTTTTTTAACTCTCTTTAAAAATAATGTTTGTTGGGTGCACTACTCTGTTCTTATCCCATTTATTTGTTCTATTTATAATTCAACACCATAATATTATATTACTATATTAATAAATATATTAATGTATGAGTAAATCTACCATTGGGGTGAGTCATTATAAAGATATGTTAAGAGATTGAGATCTTTTTCTCTCTTAGAATTCTTTAATTTATCATTGTGTATGTTGGACATAACATGTCATGGATAAATGACTTTTTTGTTTAATGTGTAGTTTCCATGGATTATTGGAACCATAAATACACTACCATAAACAATCTCTATTTGAGATTATGAACCTAAGTAATGTTAAGGATTGGATTAAATATCTAACACTTAGTAATTCTAGTCAACATTATCTTGTGATGTGGGTGTTAATTTCAATTCAATATAAAGCAGAGCTCAAGGATGACTCAATATTTACTCCATAAAAATAAACTCACCCAAAACATTATCAAATTGTTAAATCAAACACCAATTATTAATCACTTCATTTAAGCTCTAAAAAACCCCAATCATAATAAAATCAACTAATAACAATCGACTATCAGATATTATCATCATCAATGATTTGACCTAAGTGCTGCAATACACATTAGCAGAGTAGTGGAACCATGACCTGTCGATAGGCGACAATCGGCCATGCTTTCAGGGAACCTAGAAATAACTATTATAAAAATTATCCTCATTATAAAAATTTATAATGAAAAAACTAAAATTGGGGGTGATATCTAAGGTTAATTATATACTTAGTGTTGATTTTGAACTATACGAACATCATGAAATTGTTAAAGGATGCTTATTTCAACAGGGGAGTGATATCCTTTTTTCACATGATTGAAATTTTCTACCTTATCTTGAATATAGTTTACATATATATATTAATTATTTTATTTAATCACTAATCAAATAACCCATTCAATAAATAAAATAACATTTATTTAAAATGCATTTTGAACATTGATTTGGACAATGTGTTGGTTAAAACTTATCTTCAAAAGGAACCAATTTTGTCAAGAAATTTTGAAAAAGAAACTAAGTTCGATGCAACGTCTTATTATTATTTTCTAAAGTGTAAAACTGTTTTATGTGTAATATAATTTCCTTCCTTCATCATTAAAGTATTCATTATTATGTGGAAATCAAACCTTCCCTGTTTTCATTTCAGTTTATCTTGAATCATGCCACGACTGGATGCTTATTGATGTCTAATTAAAGCATAAGAAATCAATTCGTTGGACCTTTTTTTATAATCTAAAGCTCTTCCCACTGATTTTATCCATATTATAATTCATTAATCTAATTGAAAACCATACTATCAAATTTACCAGATATTCAATCATAATCTTATTGATGTTATAAGAAATGAACTTCTATTTTTTTATAGAGGTTAGAATCTACCATATTATTGAAAATTGAGTGGGTAAGCCCAATTCATTTTTTTATAATAGGGGTGGAATATTTGTGATTACCAATGAGTATGGAGAGATTCTCCCATTAAGGGATAGTAGTGGATGGAGAGTCTTAATTGACTATAGGAATGTAAAATAATGTACAAAAAATGGCCATTTCCATTGTCCCATTATTGATCACTTCCTCAAGAGAGTGGTGGGTCATCAATTCATCGGATTCCATAAATAATTCTGTGGGTAAAATACAATTGAATTCTCTTTATATGTTAAATAAATAATATAATTAAAAAATCCACTAGAATCATCTCCCTTTAAGCGTATTCCCTTGGGTTTATGTAAATCCACTATTATCTTTATATTGTGAATAATTGAAATTATCTATGACATATTAGGGGATTGTTTAGAATTATTTATGGATGACTTCCTTGTATTTAAGGACACATTTTAGGAATTCCTTTTAATTGTTGAACATGTTATATTTAGATGTGAGGATAAGATTCTCCTCTTAAACTTGGAAAAAATCTATTTCATGGTACATGATGGAACTTTTTTGGGCCTTCTGGTCACATGAAGAGGGATTAAAGTTGACATGGACAAGTGTGGTATAATTTTTCACCTTCCATATCTAAAAATTTTCAAATAACTGACGTTCATCTTATGAATTGTTGGTTTTTATAGAAGGTTCATTAAAACTTTCATCTCAATTTCCCAACCAATTTTTACACTTCTCGTGAAACAATAACTATTTATTTTGATAGATAGTGGGGAATAATTATTAACACTAATTTAATATATTATATCTCCCCTTGTAATAAAATCTTCAAATTTGAATGTTCCATTCAAAATCATACATGATTCAAGTGATGTAGATGTTGGTGTTGTGTTCAGACAACATCGTAGTAAAATTGTATTTTTTATTTCTTAAGAAAGTAAATAATGAAATGATTATATATTAATTTGTTCCACCAATGAGAAATATTCAATGGTTTATGTATTTTCCTTATAAAATTTCTGGTCCAATATCTTTAGATCCAACATCATTTTCTTTGCTGATCATTCAGATCTGAAATACCTTTTCCAAAAACTAAATATCAAGGATATATTGAATAGGGGAGTCATTTTTATTCTTGTGTTTGATATAATAATTAACGATAAAAGGGGTGTCAAAAGGTTTTTATTTTATCACCTCTATAGGATGTAATTTATAGAAAAATCACATATCTTTTCTGTGTTAGATTATTTCCTGAAGGGAATCTGTATTTTATGAGTGATATCCCATGGTATGATAACCTTGAAATCCATATGGTTATGAGTGTCATTCCAAAATTAATCAATAACCCGGCTAAGAGGATATACCTTTCAAATTTAATACACTATGTTTTTATGATTTATATGTATTTATCGTGTACCCTAACCAAGTCAATAGGGGATGTGTTCTAGAGTCTGAGCATGAGTCCATTCTTAAATTCTGTTATATAGAGGAATGAATAAGACACATTTCCAAAAATAAAACCACAAAAGGTATTGTAAATTGGTTTCTTCTAACCTACACATTTTATATATTCATACACATTTTTCCAATATATTCGTTAGGTTTAATAATTAGTATCCACAACTAAATTGAATCAAATCACCTTTACATCCATTCAGGTTGTCAAAATATTTTATTCTAGGAGAATTGATTTCATGGTACCCTTACAGAACTCTTTGCGTAATTTCTACACAATATTATCTAATTATTATGTTCCAAAAATGATATAGACAATTCCTAATAATTCTAATGACCATCATGTAATGATCGGATTTTGGAAGGATCACTTCTTTTTAATATTTGGAATTCTTAGGGCTATCATTAATGATCATGGAACCTATTTCTACAATCATCCCTTCATGACACTCATGTATATGTATTGTATTTATAAAAATGTTTCCACTTCCTACCTTCCCTAAACCAGTGGTTATGTTGAGTTATAAAATATGAAAATTAATCAAATTATTGATAAAACTATAAATCCCTCTAAGAGATATTGTAATGAGAATCTCTTGGATGACCTTTGCGAATACCGTACTATGTTCAAAACCATCCAAATAAGGAAATCATACAATTTGGTTTGTTGAAAATATTTCATATTAAACAAATATAATGATCATTGATATTTCTTTGGCGGAAAATATAGGAAATTGGACTTTAATGAACTTCAGGAACATAGGATTGAGGATTATTAAAATTCATGGACCAATAAAGATTGATTTGAAACCTAAAAATCTTGGAATAACAAATTCAAACACTTTGAATTGAGAATTTTGATTCTTTTTTAAATTTAAAAAAAAAATCATTTACACCTAAGAATGATAAGGTCTAGCTGGTCACATCCTTATATAGTGCCTCACGTATACCCCATGGGGCTAAGTGCTTCAGGATCCCACTAGTGGTCATTTTATCAAGGGAAATGGTCATAGTTTAAAACCATTAATTGAATCATTCAATAAATATGAAATATAAGAGAAGTTAACTGATCCAAACTATAAAAAATTGTGATAGATTTAGGGTCTAGGTAAAGATATTGAAATTAAAAAAAGATCCTTCCAGGAGGAAACCCATATTTTTCTTTTACATTTACATAGTTTTATGAGTTCCAAAATAAATAGGGGTTGTTGTGGTTTATTCCTTTTTTGAAGAATATATTAAAGAGTTAAAACAAAATCATCCATCATTGATGAGGCATCTTTGAGTGACATGGAAATCACATGAGTAATCATGAGCATTATGAACGTAAAATTCAACCACTGGGTGACATTGTTCCATGTTCAGTATTTCAATTTCGTATTTTCAACCCTCTTCTCTACATCTTACAACTTTTGAATTTTAGTTTTGTTAAACACTTTAGACATTGTTATTTTATGTTGAAAGTGATGATAGAGATAAAAAAAGCATTTTCTGTTAATTAAAGATTTTTGTGAATAAATTAAAGATAACATTTATTTAATATTGAACAGTATAACACACATTACATAATATGAAACTGAATATAAAATAATTTTTCATACACTAATTCTTATTTTAATCCATTTTTATGTTCATGATCATATATTTTAGAATGTGTGGTTTTATATGTGATTTTTCACTATTTAAATTTTCATCAATTTAATAAAAAATCAAAATTCACATCAATTGGATTTAGGGTGTATGTTTGAGATCATCAGTCCCTTTCATCATAACATAGTGTTTTGGTCCACATTAATATTAATCAGAGTATGGAAGAAAATAATACCTCACATAGAAATGATTTTTTCTAATTGTGAGGTATCCAAAACATGGGGATTATGAATCCAAAGTTGAATTTCATATATTTTGGAATCACATATATATTTTAGAGCATTAAATTTTTAAATATGTTGTGTATTTGTCTTTTTATCTCTATTGTGGTTAAAAAAATTTAAAACAATAACAAAAACAAATACAATAAATCCAGATAATTGAAAAAAATTGATACTTATCATAAGGTGTAATATTAATCCCACCTAGTGCTTCCATTTATTTTCCCCTTGAACAAGAAAATTTGCCCCATGTCTTTTGTGATACGGAACACATCTTCATTATTAATTAAAATTGGATGAAATATGGCGATGAATTTAAAAAAATGAATAGTATTTTTTATGGGATATTATTTTGGACCTATAATTTTTTAAATTATTTTATTGGATTGATGATTGTTTGATTTTAAGTTGAAATGGTATGCATGGTATGTTAAATGTATTTGGAAAAGTGAATTGAATTTTCATATTTTTGAGATATATTTTTCTAAAGAATAGAAAAAGTAATTATAGATGGTGTGATTGTCCACTGAATGAGGATACTATTTTCTGTTTATATCATAATAATCATGTTATTCATTATTCAGAAACACCATTTTTATTTCATTTTACAATTTCAACCTTACTTCACATCATGATTGTAATTCATGTTCAAAGTGAACTATTATTGGGTAAATTTTGAGTCATATATTTAATCACCAACTGGTGTTTATTTGAATTTAATATTTCATTATATAATTACCCATTACATTGGGAACAATTAATCCTTTGGATCACTTGGAGAATCAAATTGGAATTCCTTCATTTTGGACCTTCATCCAAGAAAATTCTGGCTGAAGTGAATTTGACAACATCCCAATAAAACGACTCTATTGGGCATGATACAATACCAACGAAGCTTAAATTTTATCCATATATAGATAAAATAATTCATAAATTTTCAATAAATTTGGTAAATTTGTAATTCTTTCATTTGTATGGACATCCCAGTGAATCACGATGAACATTAAATTATAGGCCATATTTCATGGCACAAATAGTCATCTCACCATTCCATGCACAAATCATAAAAGTATGATCCAATTGGGATAAAATTTTTACATGATTTATAGTATTTACATATATATATATATATATTATATTACCCAGCCCATGTCTCTAAAAATATGGTCTTTTATGGCATGTTCATGAGGCGAGAGAGAATGCATGCAGGTTGTCTTGGAAATGGTGAGAGATTAATTATCCAACCACATTCATCCACTGTTTGGTCTGACATAGTTAATGTTTAGAATTTTAGTGGTTTTTCTTGATCATAGGGACTCAATTTATCTATCTAAGGTATAATGTTTGAAGAAATACGCGACTAAAATTTTATGTTTTCATTTTTATGTTATGTTTATAATTGGATGTTTTACCCACATTTCATAAATTGTAAGTATTTCAAATAAAATATATTCATAATAAAACATCTGTTATAATAATTTTATATTATGTTTTAACATGTTTATATTTTTTCGTTAATGTGTGAGTTTATACACACAGTGAAGATAGAATTTTTTCAAACAATGATAGAGTGTTCATTATTTCATTGTTTTTTACTTCTTCAACTACACCCACATGAGTCTATATTCTGATTCCATTAAGATCATGGAATCCCTGCATATATGACCCTATAATGGGTAGATCCATGGGATTAGAAAGGGGGTGCATTAGATGTTATTTCTAATTCTATAAACTTTTTATAATTTCATTCATTTGAGTTTTTTATTCAATGTTGTTATCTCCACCTGTTCATTATGGAATTTTATCGCCATATTATTCATGTTCTAGTAAGATCTTTTACCATGGAGTGGATATAAAAATTATCCTACAAGTTTATAGTTGATTATGATGTTTATGTGAAGGTGAAAAACCAGTAAGTGATGATTTTTTGTGGATTTTATTAAATGATTCATTCTCTAGTTAATGAAATAGAATTAAATTAAAAATAGTTTCACCCAATATATCCGTTGAAATAACCTTAGATCAATAATTTATTGTAAATATAATTCACTTAGTCCCCATAGTTTTCATTTAATCCATATCAAAATAAAAAAATATATAAACTTTATATCCAGATCCTTCTCTTAGAATGTATGTTTCATTAGGTTTATTCTTTGTTCTCTACGTATTTAACAACCCATGTTACAATAAAATAGACTACATCAACCCTAAATATGTTTGTAAATTTTAGAACGACTAGGAAAATATGTTATTTTATTTTCAAGGGTTTATTGAAATATTATTTTAAAATGTAATATTATAAATATAAATTTACTACCTTTTGATACTGATGAGAAGTAAAAATTAATTACTTATAACATTATTAGATAATTCCTTCGTTGGATCGGAAATATACTCTCTCTTTTTTGAAATTCCCATTTATTCAATTTTTACATAATGATTAGGAGGTGGTGGTGGGTCAACAAGAATCTCTTCAGAGCTACTACATGGATTCACTCATAATTCTCAATGTTTTTTAGTAGACATGTGTTCCTCTAATAAAGTATACACTCCTTGTTAAAATATTGGAAGGTATTTTTTGCGACAATGTATCTCTTGGTGAGTTTTCATCTATAAATGTTACACAAGAAAAAAATCAATATTTATAAATTAATGAAAAATAATTAAATATGTTTATTACAAATAATAAAAACATATAATAAAATATTCCTCCTACCGACTGGATACAAATTATTTCTATTTCTATCAATCTATAATCTTGTACTTAAGGCATAGATATATATCTTTTTACTCCTCAAAAAATATTTTGTATTAAACATTATCTTACTCTCCATATTATTAACGCAATTTATAATTAATTTTTATAATTAATTTTATCTCATGAATGTAAAATTTCAAATATAAATACATAAATAAAATATTAAAAATGTATAGTTTTTAAATAATTGGAAAAAAAATATATTTAAAAAAATCATTAGGCAAACCCATAAAAGATCATTCACCAACTAGTAAATGATACTGTAATTAGGGTATAAAATATGGATGTTACAATGATTATGTACATCTAGGTAAGTCCAAAATTGTGTCGTATTTGGGCAAGTTGGGAATTCATTCCCATCAAGGTTAATTATCACCCTTTTCTATCCACATGCGAGTGAATCATTTGGTTAATATGTAATCCCACAAATTATATCATTAGGTACATTTCACTATGGAAAATAAGAAGAGATGAAAATATTATTATAAAATATAAGTTTAATTTCATTAAATAATTTATATACTATAGAAATAAAATGTTAATTGATAAAACATGCATAACTAATTTCCCTTTTAATAATGTCTATAACTTAGAAAGACTAATTTTACCATAAGAAAATTATTATAAATTTTCTTTTATTAAAAAAAATATTGTAATAAAATAAAATTATATTATATTCAATAATAAAAAATTATCTTATAAAATTTGGACATAAATAGATCTTGAATGTTTTTTAGCACACAAGGAGGGTGTGCACTTAGGATGAACAATACATGATTTAAGAGAAACATATAAATATATTTAAAAATAGATAATTTGAACCTGAATAAATTTTTAATATATAATTTGTATATTAAAAAAAATTATAAAGTAAAAAAAAGTTAAACCATAAAAATTTAATCAAAATTCATTACAAAAACAAAAAAAATATTAAAAATGAAAAAACATATTTTTTTAAAATTTAGTGATCGATAATATCAAATATATTATAAATATTTACATGATTAATTATGAGGGTAATTTTTTGTCATCCCATATTCCATCATCATGATCATTTCGTATTGTATGGACTATGCATGCATTATAGTCATTTTTATCAAATGGAATTTGTATAATAGACGAAGAAAACTCAAATAAAACTATAACATCCTTATCGTTCTTATCACACGAATAAATTACATTCCCTTGGAAAACTAAAGATCACACATCATTCGGTGGATTAATAAAAAATATATTTTCTTTTCATATGTCACCATGATAAATGGTTCCACTCTTCAACTAAATATTTTCAAATAAACATATTTTTATCCATAATCATCATGTTTCACACCACTATTACTAAAATCCTAGTTACACTTATATACATTTACTCTAAATTTTGTATAATACATTTCTCATATGTCCAAAAGAATAGAAAAAAATTTCATCGATCCATAAATTGGGTTTTCTATCTTTGGAACTCAAAAAATGAAATTCTTTAACGATGAACATTAACCAACAATTTTGAATATTAATATTTTAATCAATGTTTTTTTACAAAATATATAACCATTTATATCAAAACCAAACCACATGATGTCATTAAGAGATAGTTCCCCTTCCAACCATTTCAATGTTTCTGATTCATACATATTTTTGTTGAATTTATCTCTAACCCCTGAAAAAATGTATTTTTATACTCAATCAACAAAATAACTTCATTGGTTTTGAAATAAAAACATTAATATAGTAATATAAGATTATATATGGTTGATCCTCATATGTAATATTCCAAATATATAAGTGTTCATGTATCACTTCATCATGTGGAATGAACTTTATCATTAAGACATGAATCCCTCTACCTACCCAATCCACTATCAAATGTTTAGATATGGGGATAAATTAAGCTCTATGTCATTCAAATAATCATTATAGAAATCAAAAAAGTCTTTTGATACATATTTTTGATCAATAGAGGAATATTTAAAATATGTATTTTTAGCATATCCATTATAAATTTTCATATATCTTTCAAAAGGATATATCCTACTTAAATAAATAAGATAAGATATTATTATCTCACACACAAAATGAATCACCATATAGAAAATAATATAAAAAATGATGGTGTAAAATAAGTTTCTAGTTGAAAAATAATGTGTGTAGCTTCATTTTCAAACATATTTAAAAAATTTGGATAAAAAACATAGAAACTAATGGATTTGAGAAAATAGCATATCAGGATAATTATTTTTTGAATGGTGTAGGAGATATACCGTGCAGTTTGATGGGTTGTAGTTTTTTCATCAATAACCCAAAGTCATAAGAATTCATACCTATTAATTTTAATTCGTTCAAATACATCAAATTATTCACATTTAAGAATATCCATTGTGTACTTTAATAAAACATATACAATAAACAAATTACTTATCATTCATTCATAACATGTGATAAGTCTGAGGTAAAAATGATATAATTCATTTTATAGTGGAAACTAACTCCAAATGTATTCCCATGAATATTAAGTCCAAATTAGCATGGAATACATCATTATTTATTCCTTTTATGTCAAAAATATCTCCAAAAATACTATAAAATATGTTCTTCTCAACATTATAAACGTCAATGATATGTTTTATCTATAAAAATAGACAATAAGTTTGATTGAATATGACATACTATTTCTTGTCATTATTTTTTTGAAGACCCAAAAATATTTTCTTTCCAAATATGAAATCACTAATTTTCACATTATTGTAATATTCTTTATTTGAAAATGGTTCATGGGAGATACTATATTCCTCTAAAACATTAAATTATTTTTCAATTGACAGTAGGTATTACCATTTATAAAATATATCTGATTCCCTATGTATATATTTTTCTTCTATTATGAAATAAGTAATATAAAGTATACTCTTCAACAAATGGGACATAATTTATGTACCTAAAAATTTTATATAGTTAAAATTATATAAGTCATAATATAAATAATAGTAGGCATTATCATAGCATGAAAAATAAAATACACTTTATTTTATGCATACAAACTGTTACTATATGCCATAGAAGATTTAAAAGGATAATAAATAGAGAAAGATACATTTTAATATATTTTCTCGTTTCTTTTGGTCTATAAATCATAATGAGAATCCTAACATATATTTTTAATAATACATATCCATGTGATAAATTTATAAAATACCAACAAAATAGTTCATGATATAGGTTGGGTACTAAGTCTCTGATAAGGATTCATTCTATAAGTTTATAGTCCAATTATGTAATATCAAAATTCATTAAAAATTAATATTTCCTAATCTAATCTATCCTATTATTCTTAATTAAAAGGGTGACCTAATTTACAATCATAGATGAATCTTAAGTATGTTAAAATAATGGTTATTTATCAATTTAATTTCCAAATAAACACTTCAAATAAGGGATTATTGGAAGGTAACAATTTTTTTAGTCGGAGGATTGATGTCGGTACCTATAGGTGAATCAGAGTTATTTTTTTCATTCATATTCCTTAGTCATGTCCCACATTTTAGAAATTTCGATAAACATTCATATTCCTTCTTATACAATACACATTAATTGGGGGGAAACATGTATCTTTGTATATCCAAATCCCATTGGGGGAAATTGTTTTTCTTTTCCTCATAATTGGAATCCAGATGAAATTTTCCTTCGGAATGTAACACATTTAAATGATGGGGGAATTCTCCAAAACATGCATCACTTCAAACATTACTTTATTTTAAGTAAAATAATCTAATAGGTAATGATATAAATTTAAATTTAGTTCAACCTATGAATTATGGTTTCTATGAATCCTTATATAATCATTCCAGGGTTTCTTATTCCTTGATGGTTTAAATTCCTACATCATCAATAGTTTCTTCAATGTGATCTTATGTCACATTAAGAATATTTTCATCACTATTAGATGTTTAATTTTCAATTATTTTACCATGCCATATCAAACATGTATTATTATGGATAATAACTAAGAAAATGATATAATTCATGATTTTTCAATAATTTAACATTCTTATATTCAAACGCTTCATGCATGGACATAAAATAAAATATCTATTTTCATGATTCTTTTTTTTGAAATTCCATGAAATCATGAACTTCATTTTGGTATTAATCTGTGGTTATTTTTAACTTTATCCAATTATGATCCATTGATGACCAGAGATCACAATCTAAAATGTTTATACATTAAAATATATGAATATTTAAAAATATTTATAATCATGTAAATTTTAAAGATAACATCATATTATCAAAACAATAAATTATTGAAAAATATTTGATCTTAAAATAAATTACACCTAATTGAATTATTAATAAGTTATTACATTCTCATAGAATAAAATGATATGGAACATGAATTAAAAAAACAAAAAACCATAAATAAAGATATTTATACTATCTAATTTATTATTATATATATTTCCTAGTAATTATGCGGGGAATAAAGTCCATAAAAACCACATTAATCAACTAAAATCAGTGAATAATAAAATATTTATATTAAATAGAAATTGTTACAACTTATTCCTCCAATAAAAATATATATAGAACCACAATTGTTACACCACAATAAAGAATATATTTGAAATTTTTTATGATGGGGATACCATTACCTATGTTTCATAAAAATATAAAATAGATAAATAAAAGCCATCATGATTATCCAACATAATAAAAAAAGAAATTCGAGTGGAAATATAATCATTCAAAAATAATATAAATGTTAGAACCTAATTATTTTAATAATATAAAATTTATTTACTATGTTTATAATGACATTATTTTTTGATGATAGAAAGTTAAATATTAAGTAAACTTGATGATAATTTTGACAAGGATTAGAATTTGTAATCATTGGTTCAAAAGTTATCACTGGTAGACGAGACACCACCATACTTGTCTCAATGTTAGTTCAAATGAGTAACCACTAAAATGAAAAACTTTCATAGTTGATCTACTTATAGACTTCTCTCACTACCATCTTGAGAAACTATTAGTTCAAAATAAGTCACAACCAGTCGTGACTCACCATGAGTTAAAAATGATCAAATTCTAGTCCTGATTCACTACCAGAATTAGTCAACACTATATGAAATGCTGTTAATATTTCTCAATGTTAATTAAAATTGAGTAATTGATAGAATGAGTCCCTAGTATTCTAACTGACCACCATGATTGGTCATCGCTAGAGATATATCATCACTAGAGTTGTCTTTCCTTTAAAAGAGGCACAATCATTGTTTTCTATATTTTGAATTAAATGATTCCACAACTATATTCAAGGAATTAATTCATAACTATTATTTAATTATAAATATACAAACCATTGTGGGAACATGTTAAAGACAATTTCAAATCATATTATGAGGATCTAGAGGATTTGGATAATTTTTCCTTCAATGGGAGCATGCAGTGCTTTATAATCATAGAATACTCTCTAATGCCCATGTGATAAAAAGAAAGAACAAAAATTCATGTGTGAAACATGATAAATAATGTAAGGATAGTCATATGAGCTTATATGACACATTTTTATTGACTTTAATATATAGAATATTATAAATCATTTCTTATAAATATTATTTCCTATAGAAATAAATGAGAAACTCTAAGAGATTATATTTTAATTATATGTTCATAGAAACAGTATATTCTCCTCACCAAGACACATATGAGGACACTAAGGAATCTGCAAAACTACAAAACAACTAACATTACCTTTTCTAAATCTTATTTCATTATCATTCTTTTATTTGATTTTACATTAGAAAAATGTATTATTTTCACTATTTATCATCACACACTTGCTCATGTACTAGAATTGGATAATAATTGATATTCTCGTCTATCTCTTTTCATCAGCTTACCCATGGTGTTTGTGGAAGAGATCATTGTGTGGGTTATGATTTTTCTTCCCACATATTAATATGTAAGAGGGGTTTTTGTCTAGAAATATTGTAATATGTTGTTTATATACCCACTCCAGCTTTTGTATCAGATTATAAATATATAGTATTCATTAAATTGGGTGATTTTCACATGAAAGGGATTGTTTATTGAATTAATACTAAACCACTTATTTTATTGTACTGTGTGTTTTAGTTTAAATCTCTTAATTTCAAAGGCTTAAATGTATTATTTTTTAAAGTGAAGAATTGTTTTTTATATTTGTATTAACAAGTATTTATATTAGGATTTGGTTGAGTAAATATAATTTAAAAGTGAACATTATATTCAATATTGTATTATTTAATTGTTAAACACTCATAGGTGAATCATTTAAAAGAATATAATTATATAAATCTAAAATTTTGAATGGATGGGTATATTTATTTTAAATTGGGGGATTTTATTTAATATTTATTTTTATATAAATATTATTAGAAATTAAATTCACTCCCTTCCCTCTTGAGTTACTCACTCCGACAAAAATTTGGTATCAAAGAATTTTTAAATATCTTTTCTATTATGATTTTAGTTTTGTGAAATATCTAAATTATTTATAATTTTAAATTTAGCTCTTTGTATATATAATAAATAAGAGGGATATACTACCAATATAAATCATTATTTTATTGGTAAAAATTAATTAATGTGGAAAATCAAGAGAAAATGCATCTGTTTAGGATATGTTTTGATATCTAGATTATAATAGAACATACATATAAATTTACTCAAAATTATAATGTTTATTAGAGAGATTGAACAAAAAATCATATAATAATAATGACAAATACATGACATAAATATATTTTGATTTTGATGATGAATAATTCAATATAATATCTACATGTGAAACTACTTTGGAAATAAGGGAAAATTAACTATTTCTCATGAAGGAACAAATAATGATATTAAAATGTTAATAAATACCTATAAAATCAAATTTAATACTTTTAATATGAAACTTGATTATAATATTTCAAAAATGTATCTCAGGTTCAATGATTTAGTAGATAAAAATCATTTACTGGAGAATCTATTTTCATATAAATATCATTTAATTACCCAATGGAGGTTTCTAAAAGAATGTTTGAGAGGAACCTTAGGGACAATAAAATAATCTTGTGATATTAATAGGCTTCCTTTTTAGGAACAAATTGCAATGTTAATTATGTATGAGGAAAATATTATTTTTAATAGATAAGAGGATGATGAACCTAAAAGAATGTTTTTATATTTCAAATAAAATAGGACAAAATAGAAAGTAAAAGAACAAGCGATGAAAAATCACAAGCTAATTGTGATGAAGAGATGGCCCATACAAATAGATGATTTAAAAACAATTATAATGTAAAGACCTGTAAAAAATTCAAGGGATATTTTTTCTTAATTTTCTTTGGGATTTTACAAGAACGCAGTTTCTGACGGCACCTGATTCCGAGGCCCGGTGAGCCCGGAATTATTGTTCAAAGCTTAGCTCGGGTACGTTCAGTGAACGAACAAGTGGGTTTTTCTAACTTTTGAACCGGTGCTCGGACTCGAAATCCGAGGGCACTGATGAAACCACAACACCTGTAATTGCTTAGGAACACCTATTCTGGATTTGCATTTGTGCGGATGGAGAAGTTAAATTTGTGGATTAAATGAAGAATGAATAAATTTATGAATAAATTTTATTTTTAAGTCTTAGGTGGTTTTATCCTACATGGGGAAGTTGGGGTGACACATAACTACCCATGTGAGGTTGAATGAGAGAATAAAGGAGAGGTGGGTCCCACACGAACTCCAACCCCTTCACATTCGTCTTAAACTCCCTAACTCCCTCTTATCTTTGGTAAACTCATCTTTAATGGAGTGACCCTTACCTTTCTCTCTCTCTCCCACATTAAATCTTGCCAACACACACCTTAATTAATTAATTGATCCTATTGAATTAATTAACTAAGGGTTTGAATTTTGAAAAGTTGAAATTACTTGTCTTAATAAAATAATACCATGAACCTATTATTTTATTTTGGAACCTTTGTGTTGGATGAAAAGGGAAGGAGCTCTTGTGTAAAGGAAGGAGGAAGTTCCTCTTTGGTGGAAGAACATCATCCTCTCCGTGAAGAACGGTTCTTCTCCGATGAAGAACATCGACCCCTCGACATGGAATGAATCAGAGATCACAGTTCTTCATCCTCTTCTTCCTCCATGACAAGAGAGGAGATGTCACTTCCTCAGGTCACTCTGACGACGACAGAATCGATACCGTTCTACCGCGATGATCGACTTCCACAACTCGACGACGTGCGGCGTCTTTTCGAGGAAGGGGTTAATTGCTTTTCTTCATGATTTATCCTTTTTCGTTCTTCGTATGTGTATTTTGGCCGCATGATATCAACTTAACAGAAGGAGGTCGGACCGCACGAACACGACTGACTCTCCTCCCCCATTTGTTTTTGTGATATTGCGGTTCGAAACGAGGCAGCACGATGCATAGGCACCATGAAGAAATAAGGAGGATCATCGGTGAAGAAGCACGACGCAATTGCACCGCACCGTAGAGGCCGAACGAAACCACGGCTAGAGCCGGGACCGTAGAGGTGAATCAAAGACTCCGCAGTTGTTTAATTGACGTGCCGATTGACGAGCGATGACAAATGGGGATGCAATGTCATTTTTAATCCTCCTTAGTGAAGGTCAGGTCTGGGGAGGACCGTTGGCGAAGGCGGTGAGAAAAACGGACCAGCGGAGCGCGTCCGGTGGTCCGCGGAAAATCCAGCCGGCGTGCCGCCGGGAAGGGTCGCTAGTCCCGCGACTGCGTGGGACCGATGGAGGAGGGACGCGGTGCTCGGCCGCATCTGTTGGTAAGGAGCGCCCCCCACGAGTGTCGCGGTTATGAGACAGGGGGCAGCGCCCCATCCCCCCCCCCCCCCCCCCCCCATCCGCTCGGTCGGAACGGCCGAGCCAGCTGGTGACCGGGCCGCGCCCAGGCTGGGCCGCACCAGCCTGGCCGGGCCATGCCCAAGCGGGTAGGACCCGGACCCGGGTCGGTTCGACCCGGTTGGGGCCGACCCAGGGGGTCTGGGCTGGGTCGGACCGGGCTCGAACCCCCTATTTTCGTGCAGTTTCCATTCAAACACCCATATCATGGGCTACAAACCTTCGATCGACGTATCGTCAGGTGCGATGCGATCCTTTGATCGAGACGGTCGTTTTGGTATATTATAGTCACGGTTTCAGAGAACTTTTAGTATGGCCGGGTTGGTTTGGATACGAAACCAACCGGGCCCTCAGAGCGAAAACGCTTATATCTTGATCTCCGGACGTCCGATTGACGTGTCGTCGACTTTGCTGGATTTCTATTGATGAGATGGAACTTTTGGCATACTTATCCTGAGTTTTGGTTGCAGTTGGATAGTGGTCGGGTTGGATTGTACCCAAAATCCAACCGGGCCCCTGGAACGGAAAAGTTGATAACTTTCAGACCGGACGTCCATTTGACAAACCATCAGCGGCATTGGTGATCACGTTGAGAAACAGTCCCTATGAGTATACCCTATGAGAGTTTGGGGTACAATTGAGATATGGCCGGGTTGGTTTGCACACGAAACCAACCAGGCCCCTAGGACAAAAAGGCTAATAACTCACAGACCGGGCGTCCGGTTGACGCGCCGTCTGTTGCGTTGAGACCCCTATGACGAGGCGGTCCTTTGAGATACTTCTTCGTGGGACTTTGAGATACTTGGAGTATCGACCTGTAGCTCGTGGAACGGACCCTCCCGGAGATGAGCATACGGATTACAGAGACCATGTATCCGGCTGAGACCTGACGACTGCTTGACCGACTCGACTTGGAGTAAGTCAACTAGCCTAGTGGACGGAGCACTACTTTCTTTGGGTGTAGACCCATGGCGGACGGAGCACTACTGTGTGATAGTGTAGACCCGCAGTACTAGTTTGGAGAGTACCTATGAAGGCTATTAGGGGGTGTGCACTACTGTGTCTGGGTGGAATACCCCGGCGGGAAGCACTACTGTGTTTGGGTGGCTGACCCGCGGTAATCAACAGGAGGACTACCTCAGCAGTCTTAGGTTATTGAGCAGTATCTCGGAGTCGTGACAGGATCACTATACACTCCAGAGACGGGGCTCTTCAGCAGTTATGGTTTCGATAATGAAAATCCTGGTTTCAGCTGAGTCTTTGATCCTTGTGATTACCTCATGATTGAGAGGGGTCACTTGATAACTTAGGTAAATTTATGGGCATAGACCTGGGTAGTGCTTATCCATTGATTTCATAATCTTTGTGTTTCCTCATGATTGAGATGGGTTACTTTATAACTTAGGTATAAGTATGGGCTTATACCTAAGAAGGTTTATCTATTGTGATTCTCCATTGTGGTTATCCTTGTTAAATTTAGAGAGACCTTTAGGGTCTCGGGGTCCCTACTGAGTATCGTTATACTCACCCCTTCATGGGCTATGCCTGCACCTCGTTGTGTTGGTTGCAGACGATGGGAAGTCCTGTCGGAGGACGAGTGTTCGAAGACTGGACGGTACCTGGACGTGGACCTCACAGCGAGTCAGTATCCAGAGGTGGACTTCACAGCGAGATGATACTCGGAGGAGGTTGACGGGTAAGAGCGTTGTGGAGGCTATCTGTAACTACCCTTCAGGTAGGATTAGTGGTGGACAATCCAGGAGCTACGCTATATGTACCTACACTTCAGGTAGGATCTGTGGTGGATGATCCAGGAGCTACGCTATCTGTACCTACCCTTCAGGTAGGATCTGATGAGGATGACCCAGGAGCTGATACCATTCTTCCAGTTTTTTTCTTTTTCTGTTGTACTTTTGTTCAGTTGTAGCTGTACTTTCGATTGGGTTTGTATTCTGGGTCATTTACTTTCAGCACTTCCTTTTGTACTTAGTGTATTACTTCTGCTTGTACTCTAATTGGTGTTTGTTTACTTATAAAGGAAATGTCTTCCCAGTTATCCGGTTATACGCCTTTGGTTCTAGTCGTCAGCCCCTGGCCTATCGAAGGCGGGCTGGGGGTAGTTACGACACGGGCCCCGGGGGACGGTTCGTGACATATAATAAGAAAAATTAACTTAGTAATACATGAAACAATGATTAATATGAAAATAGAGAAAATTGGATTAACGATAGTAATAGAGATAATACTTCAACTATGATTGTCTTCATTGAATTTAAAAGAAAAGAGAATGTTAAAGTTGACTTTTCTAATATGAAATATAAAAAAAATGATGAATGTAATATGAAGTATAAGAAATAAAAGAATTAATCGTAGAGTGAATATTAAGATATCTCAGGTGATTTAAAAAATACCAATAATAAAAATAGCATAGGACTAACATGCATTTCATGAAAACACCTCAAACATATTAAATTTCTTTCCAAATTCTCTTGTACATATTTTAAAACATTATGGAGATTAAGATAATGATGATAAGATGACTAATAATGATATTTTTTAGTAATATAATATTCTAGAATATACCTTCCATGAGCTTAGTGATATGTAAAAAATTACAATGAAACAAAAAGTTGAAATATTTAATTTTAAATATGAATTTCTGATGAAAAAGATAACAATGTTCAACTGTTGAAAGAGAAGTTTGACATTAAATTGTCTAATGATCAATTTAGTAACTACCTATAAATATTTAATAATGGTATAAATACTATCACTATGATAATTTGAAAATAGATGGATCCTAAATACATTACTGGATTATCTTATCAAAATAGACAGAAGAGAATTTTAATGATTACTTTTAGTCCATAATTTAGTTCTAAAAAACATTCTAAATGATTTTATTAAACTAGTCCTTATAAATTAATAATTTCAAAACGTTTATATAATTATTATAAGATAAATATAAAAAAAATATGGAGTCCTAAATCCTTAATTAATGACATTTTTTGACCCTAGAAGGTTTGGGTACTAGAATAATTTTTTGTATAAATATTTTATTGGGGAAACAACCTGAATAGAAAGAGTAAAAACATATATTACCTAGAAAATGACTATTCCAAACATATGATTGGAGATTACTCAGGATTTAAAAATTTGATAAAGGAGACTTTTGGACATTTCACAATTAGGGACAATTACCAAGAGAAAATAATTTTCCTTGAATGATTATTTTATTATAACTCGGTTTTAATTAATAAATTATTGATTATAGATGGTTGAAATTACAATCTGGTTACCATATCATAGTTATGTGATGATAGTTTTTAAGTGAAATTTGAAAATTATGATTTCAATGTGTTTTTCATGAAAATTATTTGATGTTTAATTCCTGGGGAAATGAAAATGTTTATGCTGCTAATTTAGATTCATTATTTTCTAATAATATTTATCATCTAACTTCCTTTCACAAAGATTCTTGTATTTGGAATAGGAGACTAGTATGTTGTGATATTCACTCACTTATAAAGATAATTTTAAAAGGATTAGTAAATGATCTACCTAAACTGGATTTCAAAAATGATAAATTTTATAACCCCAATGGAAAAGGGAAACATGAAACGATATCCTTAAAATAAAATAAACTATTTTCAACATATCAAATCCTATATTTTTTTCACATTGATTTTCTTAGATCATCTAGAGTGTCTAGTTTAAATTTGAAAAACTATTTCAATGTTCTTATTGATGGATTTATAGGTAAACAGGGGTATTATGTCTATCTCACAAAATTGAGACCTTCTGTTATATAACGAGGTATATTAAATCATTAGAAAATAATTTTGTAGTTATGATTAAGACCTTAAGTAGTGATTATAGCCATGAGTTTGAACATCAATACGTTAATATTTTTTATAATATATTGGATATCATCATATATGTTTTCTCCTATGACCCCATTGCATAATGGTGTTGTAGAAATATGGATTATAAATCATACATACATTTCCTAGACTATACATAACGAATATGACCTTCTTATTTATTTTTGGTTAGAGGCTGTAAATATAGAATTTTATATAATTAATAGGGTTTTAATTCGACATATATAATCAATAAAGTTCTTTATCTACTATGGAATAGTAGAAATCCAAAGGTTAATTACTTCATAGTTTTTGAATGAATTTTTTTATTAATAACACTAATAATAATCTTGAAAAATATACTCCCTTGAGTGGTGATGGTATTTTCCTTGGTTTTTTAACTTCTAGTGAATCGTATACAGTGTTTAATAAAATAAAAAAAATTGTGGAATAGTATGTTCATGTAAATTAAGGTGAGAAAGTTCCACGAGATCCTAAAACCCCTTTGGAAAATAATGATGATGATTTTACAACAATGAATTTTAATTACAAACATTATGACACTTCTATGAAATAGGTCAAGAAATATCATCCAATTTGAGGAACATTCACAATATGAACCTGAATCTTTAGAAGCTCATTAGATGACCATACCTTATTTTAAATGATTTCATTAGACTCATAAATGAATCCTTATATAATTTATTTTATTATTTATATAGTTACACAAACTAGATATTATATTAGGAATACTATTTATCATCAAGCATTCTTGTCAAATATTGATCCTATGAAAATCAATGATGAAATAAATGATAGATTCTAGGTGATTGAAAAAAATAACAACATAATATTTTTTATTGAAATAAATTACGGAAAAATATAGTTCCACCTAAATAAAATCTCAATTTGGAACTAAATGGGTGTTTAGAAAGAAGTTTTTTGAATCTGTCACAATTGTAAGAAATAATACCATTTCAGTTTTACAATAATATTGTCCATCATAGTGCATTGAATATGTTTAATACTTTTCCCGAATTGCTAGACAAAATTCCATTAGAATAATTCTTTCCTATGAAACACGTTGGGGTTTTAGACTATTTCAAATGATTGTTAAAAGTGAAATCTAAAATGGTTATATAGTTGAGGATTTTTTTGAACAACCCCCTTGTTTTTAAAATTATCATTTATGAAATCATGTTTTAAAATTGATAATGTTTTATATGGTATAAAAAATCCCCAAGATGTTAGTATGACAGTCTCTTCAATTTTTTTATTTCTCTAGATTCTTCAAAAGGTATTGTTGATCCTACTCTTTTTTAAAAAATAATTTTGAAAGATGTTATTTTTAGTTTAAATATACATAGATGATATCATTTTTTTATTTAATAAAAATTAATTTTGTATCAATTTTTAATAGATAATGAAAATTGAATATTAAATTAGTTTAATTAGTGAACCTAAATTTCATTTTACTTTTCAAATTTATAAAAATTATTGTGCAGTTTTTTTAAATTAAGGTAATCATAGTAAATATATTTTTAAACAATTTGGTTTTTATAACACAAAAAGTTGTGACAGACACATGAGATACAATTTTAATAAGTATCATTGTGAAGGGGAAATGTAGTCGATTAAACATGTTTTAAATGTACAATTAGATATTTTATATACTCTATTACTAGCTGACCGGGTATTTTGTTTAGTGTGTTTATGTGTGATTATCTTCATGATAATACAAAAGTGTAAAATTTACATTCAATTAAAATAATTTTCAAATACATCAAATATGAATTTTTTTAGGATTGTTCTATCTTAATTGACCATCAGTTGACTTAGTGTGTTATTTATATTCTTATTTCAGTGTTTATATGATAGATATAAAAGTAAACTCTAGTAAATATAATTTTTTTGGTAAATTATATACTGTTTTGGTGATTTAAGAAACAATATTTTGGTTCATTATCTACTGCTAATGTTGAACAGAGAGAAGGAGTTAACTGATGTGCTAAAATTTTTTAGATGAATCATTTTCTTCTATACTATGGATATCAATTCTTATATGTAACTATAAATCATGACAACATAAGTGAGATATGTATTACAAAAAATCATATGTTTCACTTTAGAAAAAAAATGATGACGTAATTCATAAATTTTTTAGGAATAATTTCTTAATGGGTTATATAACTCTTGAATTAATAGGAACTGAATATCACTAGAATATATTTTATGAAAACCATTAAATATAGTATATATTAAACAACATTAGGAATCAATTAGGAATAAAAAAAATTCATAGTATTTAGGCATTGATGAGTCACCAATGGATGAGATGGCTCTAGAAAGTCATAATTAGAAGAGCTATCAATGGAAATTCTCCTTTGGATGAGTTTTAATTGGAGAGTCACCATTGGATGCTCCTCCATTGGTTATTCATTGTTGGACAAGTTTTCACTAGCGAGTCACCGTTGGATGAGCTTCAGTTGGTGACTCCCAATTAGTGAGTCATGATTGGTAGGTTAGTATTGGACATGTCACTATCGGTTGATTCTCCAGAATCAGTTTTAGGTGTTGATTCCATTTTTTATTTTCAATATTTAATTCTTATTTGACTTTTTCAATTATTTTTAATATATTTCATTATTTAAAATCCCTAAATGATATATTAGGACATAGATTTTGAATCAGAGTCACTCTCACTTGTTTCTGCTTCCTTTGAGCCATTTTAACTTCCCGCCACCAAGCCTTCAACCATTTTCTCTCCTTGAATCACCATAATTCCACTAAAATGGTGAGTTTATAGCACTATTCTATGTCATCTCCCAAGGAATAACAATATTCTACAAGATCTAAATGGGAACCTATCTATGGTGCTATCGCACAAAAAAACTCCTAGCTAGAGAATCATATAGTTGTTTCCAAAAAAGAGGTGGATGTAAGGTGGGTTCCTTTCAATAAGTCATTAGTTCTAAAGGTTATACTTGACCAAATATGGGTATATTAGTTCTATAAAAATGAAAAACCTTTTATCAAAGTTTGTTTCATTATTTCTCTTAGTATGTCGAGTTCAGTTATAATAAGAATAATGATCTGATACAAAAAGGATTAATGGTAAAGATTTTATCTTTTTTTCAAAGTAATGGGATATGTATTTTATAGTGACTAATCAATGATTATTTTAGGATTATTTGGGTAATATAACCATTGAAATTTTCACATCCAATTATGAAAATTTCTCGATAGATTTGATAGGTGATGCAACTATCTTAAGACTTTATTATACCGGGTTGGATTTTGAATATAAACTTCTTTTCAGGTTTTTTCCACCATATTTTATTTCCTAGGAAATTAATCTTCAATAACATGTGATTCCAAAAAGTTTACCTCATATTCCCTATGTATATATGGGATATAATAAATTATTCACGGTACATTATGGTACATATGATAAATATGTGTATGTCATACTCTATATAAAACTCTATAATTTATCGTAATATTATTTATTAATTGTTGTAAAAAATGTTTCTAATGGAAAAGAGGATAGAGTCGAGGTTAAATATGGTGGGTTTTTCATGTCAATGGTCATTTTTATAAGGATTAGCATGAGATGGAGACCTTGTATGAATAAATATGAAATGGATATAGACATGATCAATGATTATTTTGTTCCTATACATCGTCTTACCTGACCTAATAACCTAGAGGATATTTTCATAGATCTAGATTAAATAGTAGATTATTATGATGAGGAGGTTAAAAGATTTATCTTCTATTGATGATGATGTGTCTACCTTAGTAGAAGATGGTAGTGACCCTAAAATTATAAAGATCCCAGTTTTGACTTTTATCATGGATAGTCCTTCTAACTATATCCCTTCTAGATAGAGTTTTATAGGTGAATGAGATAGTTTTGATAATGTGACAAATGTTTTTTAGAGATGAGAGAAGATCTTATGTTGTATCTTTAAAATAGGTTTTGTAATTTTACTATGAGAAAATTTGATAAGATTGAAATGAGGGTTGAAATGTTGATGGTGATGAGGAAGGAAGTAGTAATGGTGGTGGACATGATGATTATATTGATATTTTAAGATTCATACACCTCATCCATCCCCTGTTGGTTATGTTTGTTCATCTAGGTCTATAGAGAGACTTGTACTTCCTATTATTTCACATGTTGATAGACCTTGTTTTTTCATATAATATTCCTTGGAGAGATCAGTTACAGAGAACCCATTTTATGATGCTAGTTCTTTAAGTGAATATTATTGAGAACCAACTGAGGGGGGGGGGAATCCCCATGTTCCATAAGAGTGACAAATCCTCATGTTAAATGGGAAAAATTACTGGGATATATTAATCTTGGATTTGAATATTCAATGTCCAAAGATATTAAGGTGGATTTTTAATATCATGTAGATTCTCATTTAGTGGGTGAGGTGTCCTCTAATAGAAATTATTCCCCATGTTGCAAGCATCTTGGTCTAGAATATGCTTATTAAGATGATGATGAGGGTAGTCCCCCAAAGGTTTGTTGAACTTCATTATCTTATAGGGATATTAAATAAGAAAATGGATATTTGGTTGAGATTCCTGTCAACCATCATATGATCCACCCACTAGTGGACCAAATCTTATATATGTTATTGTTCCTAGTGCTGAGGGTCATTCTGCTTCTTCAAATCCTACAACTCTAGTGCCTACAGATTTTCTTTTCAAGATTGGTCAATAGTCATTCAGATAGATAATCCTTGATGACTTTTTTTATAACTTTGTGTTCTTAGGAACCAATGATCACATTTATTTGTGAGGCTGATGTGATACACCTATTTTAGATTTCTAGTTTTTCATATTCTGCTGAATAAGAATCATCACATTCAAGAAATGGAGATTGAGAACTGATAGTTATCCTGCGAGATAGATTATTTTTTAGTATTTTATATGGGAGATGATAAAAACTTTTTATAATTGTTAATATACCATTCTGGTGTGGTTGGAGAGTTTTCCATCATTGGATTTTATATCTACTGCACCTCCTCCATTAGTTTTATAGGATTCTGAATATATTTTCTCTATAGTTCTAGAGGATAATTATGTCGGTTTGGGTGATATAAATTTTACTCACGAGGAGTATATAAAATATATTTTTTTTATCATGGTGAGCATATTTAAAAACTCGTAAGGAAATTTTATATAATACAACATGTGATTTAGAAACCACAAAAAATTCCATTAAATATTTACTTTACAAGATGTATACCAAACAATAATTAATACCCTTTTATATTTGTTGGAGATAAACTTAGGAAGCTACATATGATTAGGGAATTCAAAGATAAGGTTGACTATTTGTGGTTTTTGGCACCCCATATACTTATTTTCATATAAGAAATGAAATAATTTTTCGTGTTACAAAAATTGTAAGAAATATAATCATGGAATTTTCAACCTTGGAAAGCCTTTAATATATATCTCTAGAACTGTAGTGGTTTCTCTAGTGGAGATAACTATGTATGTGTCACCTCTTCTTCTTCTGTAGAACCTCTACCTATTCTATAACCAATCTTTAGCATGTCTCACATGGATGATGTCATGTATATCAATCCATCAATTAACTATGATCTTCATCCGCTTCATTCACATCATCCAGCCATTTAAAAAACACCCACAACCACTACATTAGTCCCTCCAACATATAATAATTGAAGGGGGCCTTTTGTTCCTATATAAGCTAGTATTGACTCTAATTTTAATTAGTCTTTAATATATAATTTTTTTCAATTCTCCATATCCTTTTGGGATGTAATATTCTAACTCTTTGGGAATAGTGTCATATGTCTCTAGTCCTCCATCTCTTTGAATAGTTTTCCATTGATACATATTTATATATTCTTTGATATATTACTTGTGATACAAATATTGTTTCTACTGTTGTTCTTTTCTATTCTTATTATTCATTAATTTGTATATACTATTTCTTATTTTAAATTTTTTTATACTCCCAAAAAAAGATAATAGTTAAGTAATATTAATGTTTTTTCATCTTCTTATTTTTACCTTTTCCATCGAAATCTATTTTTTGAGGCCTTAGTCATTTGTATGTCTTTATCTTACATGTTTCCATGATACCATATTTATCATAGGACTCATTTTTTTATTCCATCCTCATTTTTTAATTAATACTATCATTATTGCGTTTTGAATTACATTAACTTTGAAAATAATTATTACCCTTGAGATATTTGTGATACCACATCACTTTATCCTTGATAAAAATTTTATTTTTATCTCATATTTCCAATTTCAAATCATAAGCATACTGTTATTCTTTAAATTCAAAAATGTATAGCAAAATTCTATTTTATATATGGTCAATAAATATTTTATTGTTTTTAATCGTAAAAATGAGGAGATTATTGGAACCTTCTTATTTTAATTCTAACAAATCATGTTTATTATGTTTCTACTGATATTACTGTTTTATAATAGTACTTTACTTTTTAATGAAATTTGATGAAAATTTGGATAAGTATTGGAATGTGTAATTGTTAGTTCAAAATATATCACCACCAATTGAAAGACCCCCATACATGACTCACCATTAGTTAAATTAATTCATCACTATAATGATTGACAATTTTATTTTAGATAATACTAGAGATATTTCACAACCAGGTTGAGTGATCATTATTTAAAAGATAGTCACCTCGAGACATTACTCACCACTAATTCAAAATGATTCAATTCAATCCATAACTCACTATTAGAATGAATCACCTCTAAATGAGCTTCAACCAACATCAATCACTATTAGTTAAAATTAATTCACCTTCTTTCTTGATTTACAACTATAATGAGTCACCACAAGGTTAACACATCACCAGGATGAGTCACCACCATAGATGTCTTGTCCCTAGAAGAGCCAAAGTCACTATTATTCCTTTTTTAATTAAATGTTTCAATAGATATATTAAGGTAATTAATATAAAATAATTATTTATTCATTATTCCTAGAATGGCCTGAAGGCCCTTTTTTATTTTATTATGGACAATACATCTTTTAAGGGTTGAATGGGAACTCGAGCATGACCTGTAGGCCCACGAAACAAGGCCCAACCTGACTTGAAATACATGACCTGAAGGCCCATAGGTATACCATGACCAATAAATGAACCATAGTCCCAAAAAACATGAATTGTCCCTCCCCATAATCTGCAAAATTGATCACATGGCTCCCACCTTGCATTGCTGATTGGCTAGCATTGCCTCGTACAATGCTGCATGGTGCCTGGTCCCGATGGCAGTTGCAATACCCTTCCATTCTTTTAATCTGGTTAGCTCTGCTTCTAGTGACTTCAATTACTGTTTCTCTAATCCACTTCTAGGGCCTACTCTATTTGAATTGGGCTACTCCATGGTCTTATTGGACTGAAGTCCCTACGGCCCGAAGGCCATTGATGGCCTGAAGGCCCTTGAGACCCGTAGGCCCAAACTAGAGGCCTGAAGGCCCAAATCAATTGAATAGTTCCGGATGCTATAGTACCAAATAGTATCAAATCGTATCGAATAGTAAATGCTATATTAACTGCTACAGTACTACAACAGTACTACTAAAGTTACCCAGAAATTCAACTCTGCCCAGTTTTGAACCTAGGTCTCTTGGAAGCCAAGTAGGAGCCCTTACCACTCGGGTATGAGCTCGTTGGCTTAACCATTTAAGGGAATATTAAAGACAATATTATATCACATTACATGGATCTAGATTATTTAGAGGATTTTTTTTCAATGGGTGCATGTAGTGCATTATATTCATAGAATACTCCATCGTGTGGATGGGAAAAAAGTTTGAACATATGATCTAGTGTTATACATTTTTAATATGTGACGTATCATCTAAATACCATACACAATGAATTCCAAGATAATTTCATCTTTTTAAGTGTGGAACTCATTGATGATCATGATCCTTTCTTACAGATAGAAAATAGAACCTATGTGACACTTGGTTTTACTACTATTTTAGGAGAAATGGTACAATCTTCTCCCCAAATCCACATCCTCAAAGCCATGTATAAAGTCACTAAAGCATCTGAAGAACTACATACTAAGTAAAATTACCTTTTATATTTCCAATTTGTTTTACTTTATATGGTTTTATTTTAAATTCCACCAATGTGTTTTTTTATATTTTTATCAACACACATTAACTCCTATAATAGAACTGTAGAATACTTGATATTCTATTTTGTCTATATTTATCTTATATTCCACGGTGTTTGTGGAAGAATTTATTCTTTAGCCTATGTATTTTTTCTTCACATGTATAAAAATGAAAGAGGCCTTAATGCCCAGAAATATTGTAATCCATTTCATGTATACCCAATCTAGATGTTGATCAATTTAAATCAATATAATCTGTTTGATAGTATCTGATTTCCAAATGGAGGGGATTAATTCTCATCTTGATTCTGAACCCCTTTTTATTTATCTATGTTTTTTAGCATTTATTTCATCATCTTTGTAATTTAACTTCATTTTTTAAAAAATGTTATCAAATCCAAAACATTGATAGTTATTCTTATAAATTGTTTATTTTATGATTTTTTGGAGTAAATTGGTTTTAATAGTTTTAGTGATTTTAAATATTGTTTTAACTAAGCACTATTAATGATTTGAGAAATCTTTTAAATGAAAAAACATTTCTAAACCTACTATTTTATTTAATTGTATTTATTTATTAATAAATTGAAGGATTTTATTTAATCCTTTTGTAATATTAATATTAATAAGAACTCAATTCATCCCCTCATGACTTCCTCACTATAACCAGTGATAGAATATTTTTTATTTAATGAAACTAAATCTATACATGTATTATACTTATATGAACAATATTACTCTAAACAGATTAATCATTTACAATGATGGAAAAAAACATATATTAATAAGAAAAATTATTATGGAAATCTATATATTATCATAAAAAATTATGAAATTACAGAAAATTAAATAAAAAAATTTATAATTGATAATAAATTGTTTATAAAAAAAATAAATTGAAAAAATAAATTTATAAATAATAGATAATTAATTTCTCTTCCAAAATAAAATCTAACATAACATATTTTGAGGTAGATAATGTAAAATAACTTAGCAATAGTGATAAACATAGTGAATGCTAGTGATAAAAGGTTAAGGAAACATTATTTAAGAAAAAGAGATAAAAAAACTAAAAAATACAATAAAAACAATAAATTAAGGTTCTGATCGACAAGAACACCATGATTTTCTCATAAGAACTATAATGGATATATGATTGAAGAGAAAAAACTTGAAAATAGATGATAATAGATAGCAATAGAATGTAGAGGGTTTTCAAGGACTATCAAGTGCCATTAGTTGTTATCATCATTCAAGAGAAAGGGTTTTGAGATAAAGGAAAATGAGGGTTTTGAAGTGTCGATATAATTTGTTAAGAAATTTATACATTATTTTTACTCAAAATCATGGTTAAATTGGTTCATAAATAACTTTTAAAATAATATTTTATAAAACAAATTTTAATATGAAAATATAAAATATTGTAATGGTAATTTTATAATAAAATGATGATAACAGTTCCCCCCAAAACATTCATTGATGCTATCTAAAATTCCTATTTTGAGACTCATATTTTATAGCCTATATTTCTATCATTGTATCCCATTCTAGACCATAAATGTTGTTTAAAAATGTGGATCTTTAATTCCAATTGATTGATAAATGGTCATTTATAGCGTGAATTTGGGAAGATCAAATTTATTTTCTATTTTTCTATGTCTTTTCTATTTTCTACTTTGTTGATTCTCCAAAAGTACCACAATAGTGGGTTGCTTGAGTGCTACAACAAGCAATTGATTATTTTTTATCTTATCCATTTCATGTTGAATTTTTTTAAATATTTTTTTGATAATAATTCATTTCATAATTAGTATTCTATATATACTTTCAGTATTTCACTTAATTTTGAAATGATCCTCCAACCTCCTTAAGTTCTTGTTGTAGATCAAATATAGGAATTAAATACAAATTTTTAGTATTTATCACTATCATTGATATTTTTTAGAAGAATAAAAATTGGAAGAATCCAAAAACACAAATGTTGATTCACTAGAAATGGTGCCCAAATTTTATGCATTCATTTTACAAGGAAAATTAATGATACATATGAAACACTAGATATATAATATTGGATAACTTCATGGTCTCTCTCAAGGAAGCAGTATCGAATGGAAAAGTAATATTATGGAAAATAATTTTCATATATTATATTTTATTAAAAGTATTGATATAGTAATAAAATTCCTAGAGTGTGTGTTTAATATAAATAGTAAACATTATCAAGGAATAGAAAACACACAATGAGAAATAGATAAGGAAGTTAGCCAGAACATGCCTATATTATGATGAATCCACTATCTAACTATATTTCATTGATATCATGATGGGTTAGATCATTCCAAATCATCACTCAGCTAATTATTTATTTCTCGATTCACAAACCCCAGTCACCCAAAATGATTAACACATATACATGAAATTACATATAATATATATCTATTCTCGCAAAATAAAAATCATCACCTGATCTAAAAACTCAACCTAATAATCTCTTCATCGAAGAAGTTATCATTATGATACCTTCTATCACACAAAGAGTATTTAATACTATCCAAAATTATCAAAGAGGATAATTGGATAAATAAAAATGAGAAAGAGTGACAAAAACAACCCTTCGATGGTTTCTCTCTCTCTTCCCCACATATACATTCATTGTCCACCAAAAAAATAAAAAAGGATAATGGTTGACATGATGTGTAGATATCATGGTAGCATAAATTTTTAATTCATAAGTCTATAATTGAGAATTATCACATAATATTTGTAGATATTATATCACCCCACTTCCAGTAGGAAGAACCAGCAACAAAAAGGTATTTATAATGCTATACTACTTTACACTATGAGGGAAACTGGGGATGAAGATAGATAAAATGATATCTATGTCCCATGAATAGATAATACTATATTTTCCTCCCATATCTAGGAACAATATAAAAATATGATAACACCACCTATTATATTAATAGAATGATATAAAAATAATTACATGAAAAATGTACATGTAGTGAAAATCCATGGTGGCGTATTCATATGCTCATCATCAGCTCTGAAAGAAGCCTTAATGAAAATATACAAACTCAAATAAATAATATCACTTACAATGAATGGTTTCATGAAATTACCTTGACCAACTTATGATCATTATGAAATTTACCAAATAATATAGGCAAATAGAAAGGTTATGTGTTTAAAATATACCATTAATTGGGAAATTATTCTCCCTTTTCAAAAATTTTGGCCATGGGCGAGCTTTCAATAAATATTTTTGGGCCCTGTACAAAATATAAATAACTATTCACCAAAATACATTTAGTTGGACATTGGGTTGGGGAATAAATTATCTTTTTTGAACCTCAATGATAAAATATTATTCAAATTTATGGATTTAATTATATCCCAGTCAGACAACATCAATTTTCTATTAAAAATAAATTTAACAACTCATGAATGAGGAATTAGATACATGGAGATTCATCTTTGTCAAATAATCCACATATAATTCCTCTAGAATTGGATATGTCAATATTCTTTATCACTAGTTAAACTAGTTTGGGTTATTTGGATTTTTCACATTCTTTTTGGCAAAAATGAACTTCATGTAAGATTTTTTTTGGAGTACCTCTTGGACCGCTCCTTCAAATTTTTTGACCACATCATTGAGGAAAAATGATTGCATCATCATCCTCTAAATCATTCACAATAAAAAAATTAAAAATATATAATAAATTATTAAAATTGGGTTGAAAAGTATCCTCACATTGACCTGATATCCCTTATTGAGGGGTGAAATTTTCAGTTTTTAATTCTATATTCTATCCACAATTATCTCAGGATTTGGATTTGTTCTTTGTTCAGTTATCTTCAAATAGGGATCATCCTGGTTTCTCTTCCATCATAGGTGAGATTTAGGTGGGAAATAATATCTTCAATATTGGATCAGGCATATTATGTTCCTCATTATAAAGAGACAATAGAGGCAGGGCTTAGACAACTTCCTCTGGTGGAATTGGTGTCAGATTCGTTCTTTGAGGGGGGGTGAGGCTCATCTTGAACATGTTTTTTTATCAATTTCTAGGGATTAAATTCATCAAATATTTAAATTAAAGCATTGAAAATATGTATTCATTAATTTGGTTTATCCATGAAAACATATTTTTCTGATTTTTCTCCTCTAGTTTAGTTAATCATCAACACTGAAGGCTCATCAGGAAAAAAAACATCAATTGCAATTGAACTAGGTTAATTATATTACATATGGTCATAAATATTTTGATATACTATTGTTATATATGATTTTACTTCTAGGATTTTAGGGAATTTTTAATTAATTATTCAATATTTAAATAATTTGAACTTATTACAGAATATAATCTCAAGGTATCTGGGACTATCTGTAATTTTAAAGCTTCTACATTTTCCCTCTATCATCTAAATCAATTAATCTTCAACCCTCACACTAGTTATGAATTTTGAAACTCTTTCTTTATTTATAATCTTGTATCCTTTTGGAATCGTGTTTTTCAATATGGTCTATGTTTTCCCATTGTTATAAATTTAGTGTAATGTGTAGTGGCTCATCCCCTCTCGGTAACTCAAACTTGTCCTTTTCATTATCAAACACTTGTAATCTAAGATCTATATGAACAAATTTTTTTAAATATCATTATGAATGGTAGGTACACTATAGGTTAGACAGATATGAAGTGTCAATTTAGTGTAGATTCACTGTCACTTTTTATTGTATGAACAGTCTGTTTCTCACATCTTATGTGATAACATGAAATGGGGGATAACGACCACATAATTTCTCATTCATGTTCAGCTCGTTTCTACATGGTCACATGTTTCAAGGAAGGTTATGTTGATAATGTCATCTCTTGTATATTTGTTTTAGATTTATGGTGGCTCATAATGACATAAAAAATTTGTTTTGACAATCTATTTAATGAATAATATTTTTACCAATGGTTAGTGTTTACCTTTCAAAAGTCATTTATTTTACCCATTTAAAGTCACATGAATTGTTTTCATGTGGAAACTTCTCTCATGATCAATAATGTGACTGTAATATTGACATGGGTGACTTCTTAGAAAAATTAACCACCTCATTATTTCCATATCTTCTTACAAATAAATTAGAATTAACTAAAATATACTGATTCAAAAATGTAAATTAAAAAATAAAATAATGATATTTGTATAGAATTCTGTGAATGAGTTTAAAGAATTAATTCAACAAATAATATAAAATAAATTCATCAAATTTGAAGAAATAATGATTTTAAAATTTATAAAATCATAAAAAAATTTGTAAAATAAATATTTAATAAAACTTGTCAAACTATTATCCACCAAAAATTTGGAAAGAAGTGAGAAAAAATATTGTTATTTAATCTCACAAAATCCAAATTTAAAATATATTTTGAAAATATAAATTAAAATTAAATAATCCTATAATTTCTTAATAATAATTTATTTGATCTCCGATTATTATCAAATTTTTATGTATAATATCAAAATGGATGTGGAAAAGTGATTAATCACATTCCACACCATACTAGTCCACAGATAAACCTATTTTTTCTCAAAAATTATTTATGAATTTACCCTTTTCAAATGTAAATCAAGAATATTTTAACAGTCATGTCATAATGCATCATGATTAGAAATTACTTTTTAGAGTAAAGAAATTATGATCTAGATTAGGCTTTTGAAATAATTTTTATACTGAGTCCTTCAAAATTCAAATAAACATCTAAAAATCATGAAACACATATTCCTTCCATTTTTAAAATGGCATGACCCATATACGAATTCACTCAAATCCGTACATAAGGCCAAATTCAAGTGTAGTTTAATGAGTGAACACAAGTAATGTTTAATTGTTATCCAAACAATAAAAAAGACAAACATTCATTTTTCACTTTCCCTTATGATTATAAAAATCAAGGATTAATTTTTTCCTTTAATTGAAACAAGTAAACAAATTTTCTTTTTAAATAATTGTATTTTTCTTTATTTGGGATCAATATTTACCTCACCTAAATGAATTCAATTCTGAACGGGACCTATATTTAAATTTTCCACGCAATGATTTTATGTCTAGTACTCTTCAATGTGCTTATTGTGTTTGAAATTGATGTATTAACACAACACAAACAATACCATTTTCATAGAGACTCACCATTGGATCCCAATTATCCATTTTAATATAGATTCATTCAACTTAGAATACTATTTTTTAGTTTTCTATATGAGTTTCTTTATTTTCAAAAAGATGAGTCCCATATGTTTGAGTTAAATTATTGTGTTTTCAAAATATATAATCCAAATTGACCCAAAGATCTATCCTATATCACTTCATTTATATGTTTATAAATAGAAAATCAATAAAATGTTTGTACCATCACTCAACAATCATTCACCCCCAACAATTTCAGAATCAAAACAAACCATAGAAACTAACATGTTATTTCATGTATGATAGAAGTAATTACTGTATAAATTCAATCCCAAATTCCATTGGGGAGTTTAATGTTTAAAGTCATTAATTCAAAGTTTAGTATATAAAAACATATACTCCCCCACAAATAAAACCTAACCTTTTTCCTAGATTCTGAATCATTATGTGGGAGAACATAGTAATTCAAATTTGCTAATACCATATTAACAATAAAGTAGTTCATTGATTTTTATGTGGTTACAGAGTAGTTAAATAATCATAATTACCCAAATCTAGGATTTTTTAAAAAATAGTTCATGCTTCTCATTCATAATTTTTAAAAAAATTAGCTTTGTTCAAATAGAATCATTATGAATATTGAGGCAACAATAATATAAGAAAATTTAATTGTTCATGATAGGTTGAATTTTTTGTTAAATTTGGTTTTTCAACACTATGGATACCAAAAATCCAACACCAATTTAAGAAAGAAACATTTTCAAAATATTCAAAATTCTAAGGGAAATTTCAGAACACATAGTTTTAATAAATATAAAAAATTAATGTTCAGAATAAAAATTTATAGAATGTATAATAGTACTACTTGGAATGTGGATATATTATCATATAATTCCAACCAAATGACCCCCATTGTTTTCATTATATATGATCCATGATTTATTTATTTTCATTTATAAAATTCATAATAGAAAAGTATTAGTGAAATTGTTGCCAATATCTATGAATTAGAAACCAAGGGTTGTGTTAGGATGTTTGATCTAGAAAAATTAAGTTGATATATCCTCTTGGTCATGAAATTTAGAATGATTTTATCATGGTATTTAATCACATGAGAGTTGGAAATTAGCATATATTTGGGGAAGAAATTCTTAGATATTTCCTTCAAAAATATGTTTAAAACTAAAACAAGAAAAACTAAAAATGATATCATAAAAAAATACAATTTTTGGATAACTCTCACCCCTTAAGGGGTGCTGGATTAAGACATTACATAATATGATAGCCCTTATTTCCATCGTAGTCCAAAAGAGGTTGGAGATTATTTTCTATGAACCAACATATAATTTTCAGTCCAGCATCAGTACTTTTGAACATATAGATAATAACTTGTAAAACATCATTAAATTTCCCCTCCTTAAATGTGAAATTTTTACAGATTAATATAGATGGAGATAGAATTTATGGGATTTCCCCTTTTTTATTGCTTGAGGATTGGGGTTTAAAGGATGTGGAAAATAAAATACAGGGTGAGGCTTGTCTTCTGGTTCTTTTTATTCTCTAATTTACCATTTTAATAAAAGATGCATATATTCATCATATTTAGATACTTTTCATATGTATTAGAATGCCACATCATTTTCAAAAGCTTCCAAAATTAATTTTTAAACAAAAACTAGAAGTTACAATAGTTCCTCAGTTGTTTAAGATTTATGTCCAACATGACTAATTATGAAATTATAATAAATGAACTAAACCCTCAACACATAAAAAGGGACTATCAAAATCAAGACCATACATAGTAATGTAAATATAAAATAACAATATAGATTCTTCCATAAAATTTTCAACTCCATAAATGAATGCCATATTTTCTTTGTCCGGATTGAGAACTACCCCCAAGAGTAATTCTACTCCAAGAAGGAGATATCCTACATTGTTAAAACACTCTTAAAAGAATAAAAAATATTGTGTTTTTTCTTCCAAGGTAAAGGATATGATGTCTTAGGTTCGTTCGACATATTCTATCAAGGAAAAATAAGGTGACATGTCAGTCTAGTAAAATTAATCACAATAAATATTAAAATTATAATTATAATTGGAATGTTGTCCAACATTCTTAGTTTATGTATCAATTATATCTTATGTTCCCAGAAAATATTTTTATTAATGTGGATATTTAATCTCCACTGGTGGTTCAATGGGAATTTTAGACTTGAATAGGGAATCTATAATTTTATTTATCTTTTCTTCTTATTTTTTATTTTCTTCCAAGTTGCTTCCTATAATATACCACTATTTTGGGTTGATGGAGTGCTACATTATCATCACTACTATTTTTCATCTTATCAATATATTGTAGAATAATTTTTAGAAGTTACTGATGATAATTCATCTCAACATCAGAAATCTATCAATGTTTTCATTTTTATACCCATCATTGGAATACCGATAAAACCACTTTATTTTCTTAAATCAAGTCAAACCCTATCATTGAATTATAATAATTATTGTTAATCAATGTTGTTTTATTTTGAAAGTGGAAATAATCAGAAAAGCCTCTAAAAAATGACCCCCTTGGAAACTTCTATGAAATTGTATGTGTCCTTATTTTGAGTTTTTTAATGATTCATTTAAAATAAGTGATATAGAATAGTTTATAGCATCATGGTCTCTCTCAAGGATGTATTTTATAATTCATTATTGTTTTTCCCAAAAATATTTTTCTATATTTATAAATTTTTAAAGAAATAATATAATGATGAAAATCCGTTGACAAGTGAGATGAATGGAATACTAAACATGGTAAAGAATGTGGGAAAACTAGATGATAAGTGGTGAAGGATGTTAGAAATAATAGAACTAGATTTTGGTGGATCCACTATATAACTACATGAAATTTCTTTTAGTACATAAATTTTATCCCAAAAGTGAAATTACCAATCGATAAAAACACTCCAACCAAGAATCTCTTCCTGTATGAATTGATATTCATGATATATTCAATCACACAACAACACATTAATATTATATCATGATATAAAATATGATAAGGTTATAAAGTGGTGAACACTTACCTTGTATGGTTTCACTATTGCTTCCCTACATACACATTTACTGTCTATTAAAAGAAATAAAGAAGGATGATGATCGGCATGGTGTACAGTTCTCAAGGAAGCATCTTGTTTTGCTCACTAGATATATAATTTAAAATTATTCCATCATTTCCACGATTTTGAGATCATACCACACACATGAGGAATGAATAAAAATAGAAATGTATTTTATAAAAAATGGAATAACATTACAATATAAGAGAAAATGGGCAATAAGAACGATAAAATCAAAGGTATGTTCCATGAATTGGGAATACCAAATTTTCATCCTTTATTTTGGAGTCATAAAAATAAAATAGGGATCCCCCCTTATTTATAAACCTGAAACCAAAATATAGACACAATAAAAACTAATATTCAATGAAATATACATGTGTCTTGCCTTTATGTAATTGATATCATCTCTAAATGAAGTCATAGTGTAAATAGTTTTAATACATTATGAATTTTGCCTCCCCAAAAATATTTCATGTAATTCCGATAATCATATTCAACTCACACTGATATTTCAAAAATCCCATAGACAATAAGAAATGTGTGATGTTTAGATGATTTTCTTATTTGGGAATTTATTTTCCCTTTTCCAAATTTTTTGTCATCGATGAGCTTAAAATAAATATTTTTGTCCTTGTTCAAAACATCCGGCCTAAAATTCAAAATCTATTGATTTGGAATGTTTTATGTCGCTCAAATTTTATTCTATGAACCTTAATGATAAACTAACATTCTCCTCTATGGATTTATTTACATAGATATTAGACAACATCAATTTTTAATCAAATACATCGCTAATATGGCATGTGGATTTGGATACAAGTAAACTATGATCCATAGAATCAGCAATGTAGTTTTCCTCTAAAAGTATCTATGTGGGGTTTCATTATTTTATCGATGCTTCAACCTGTTGGGGTTTTTTGGATTCATATAGTTCATGTTGGTGAGCATGATCTTCATTTGAATATTTTTTTGTCCCCCACATGAACCAATACTTTTAATCCAACGGTCAGATAATTGGGAAAAATTGATATCACTCATTGTCTTAAAAATTGGTCACCTATAAAATAATATAAAAAATAAAATAAAATTCTTCATTTTGGTCAAGAAACACCTTCAAGAATATTTGAGATACCTTATTAAATAATGATGATTTTAGTGTCTTATTATTTATTTCATCCCCAATTAGCTCAAGATTGGTATTCATTAATTCTATAATAGCCTAAAAATAGGTATCATCAAAGTTTCTCTTTGATCCATGGTGAGCTTTTAATCATCAATCATATCTCAAATTTTTGGCTTGAGTAAGTTTTGTTCCTCAATGGTATGCTATAACATAGGTGATTCTTGGACATATTCCTCCATTGGAATTTGTTTTTGATTCCTTCTCTAAGATTGGTAAGATTGGATTGGCTTCATAATCTTTATTATGGTAGGTAGATCAACATCATCAAAATCTGAAATCAACGAGTTTGGAATATCTATTCATGGGTTCAGTTCATCCGTGCTGACATTGTTTCCTTCATTGTGCCTCACATACATTCGACCTTTAATGGTGAATAATCATTGGGAAATTACTTAATTAATTATTGAACATGGATAATTTTTCATTTTCCACTTATCAAAATTTTAGCATATCATCTTCATATATGGTTTACCTTCTAATATTAAATTGATTTTTCAATTACATAGTTTTTTTTTTGATGAGTTACAACCTTTTTGTGGTATATTTTCTCAAGGTATCCAGGACTGTTGATTGATTTTAAACTTATGAATTTTCCCACTAGTGTAAAATATGAGTCATATTAAACCATGGTCCAAGTTATTTATTTTTGGGCTCAATAATTCTTCATAAACCTTGATCCTTTGAGAATCATATTTTTTTCATTATTGATGATTTTATCCCTTTAATTCAAATTCTTGTCACATGTGTGGTATCTCCTCACTTTATGGTAACTCAATATGATATTCTACAAGCTCAACCTCTTATCTTTTAATATTCATGTGAACATGATTATTTTTGTAGTATTTATGTGAATAGTAGGTACATTGTAGGTTTAGTAGCGAGGCATGGTAGGTTTAGTGGAGAGTAACATTCGATTTGTAATAAATAAATGGACACTTGCACATTTCTCAGGTAATATCTTTAAATAGGGTCTCAAAGTCACATAATTTTTCCTAAAAGTTTTGTTTTTTACTCCATAGCTAGTTACTTTTCAATGGGATTAGTTTATCATTTTTTTACATTCATGTTCATTGTCAGTAAGTGTGGGATAATGATCACTTAATAAAAAATTCACCTTCATGTTCAGTTTAGTGACCGTGACTTTTCGTTGTAGTTAGTCTTCCAATTTACAATATTTTATTCAAATTTTTCTTCTTGTATCCACATGTAAATTTTTTAGGTATTCACTTCTCTCATGGTCAGTAAATTGACCATAGGAGTTATATATGTTAACCTCACATAGTGAATTACGCTTTCATATATATTATTTCCAAACTTCATAAAAAACATAGAATTCAGAATTTAGTTAAAATTATCATTCTGAACCTTTAAATTCAAAACTAGTAAAATGATATTACCATTTAATTCGTTGAAAACCATTAAAAACACATTCCACAAAAAAATTAAAAAAATCAGAAAATTATATGATATAATTGATGTTAAAATTCATAAAATAATAAAAAATATTTAAAAATAGATTTATAATGATATTCATGAAACTATTGTCCATATATTTTTTGGAAAATTTTATGACCATAATATATCCATTTAATCTACCAAAATCCATATTTTTATAAAAACTCCAAAAAAATTAAATTCCAATAAAAGAATAATAAAATATCTAAAACAACTATAATTAGATCTCATATTAATATAAAATTATCAATATATTATCAAAACAAATGTGGAAAAGTTTATAAACACATGACACATCAACAAAAAAATTATTGTTTTTCAAAACCAGAATAATAGATAATTTTAATCCATTTATTATAAACTATAACAATTAATTATGATGATATGCAAAAACATATAGTAGTGATAATAATAGAAAATCTCATAAACCTTTATTAAATGATCCATGATGAAAAATACACGAAAAATACATGAAAATGATAAATAATTTCCATCAAAGACTAATTATATTAATCTATTAAAATTTATAACATACATCATAGTGATAATGATTATATGAACATTATAAGGATCTTGAAATACAAATAAGAAAATCTGTGTAATAATTGATTTCAATTTCCATTTTTCAAATCTCTCTCATTATTAGTGCACCCACAAACTATAAAACTCAATTTATTATCAAACACCTCCATGATCTATGGATTATATTTTTATTTAACTAGTTTTTATAGGTTGGGTAAAATAAATTACAAAATCATTTTGACATAGAAACATGTAGTATGATTTATTTATTAATGTTTTATCTTGATGAATATATATGTTTTCTAATGATATAAAAGGAAATCTAGGTCAATGATGTTGACGTATGTATGTCTGGTATACACATAAAATAAGAAACATTTATTAAGAGATATTAATGATTCCACATATATAGATATAAATATATATTATGATGCATTCACATGAAACAAAACAGATCTATTAGTTCTCTTTACATAATAATATCAAATTTTTTCATCACTTGGATGAATAATTCCCAACCAAATAAGAAGAATATTCATAAATTTAATTATAATATGTTTCAAAAATGTATAAATTATGTTATTCAAGATTTTATACAAGGAATAGAGAATAAATAACTAATTTATTTCTATGCTGGGTTTATTAAAAAAACTCTATTTAAGATAATATCTATCACAATATAGTAGATATGAAATATTTGATTATGTGTATTTTTTCTCCAACAAGTTTGGGAATTTAATTTTGTGGATAATATATGGGATACATATTATTTGATCAGTATTATCATTGAAAACACATAGATTTTGAAAGAATTAAATTATGTAATTTTTATAAAATTATTTATGATACAGGTAACTTATCTTGGACAAAGATTATATTAGTCACATCAAGGATGTAGTCATCCATACTAGAAAAAGTGGAGGATTAATAAAACCAATTTTATTGAGTTATTGATTTAAATTATTTCATACATTTAATATTGTGTAAAATCATAAAGATATAAAATCTATAGTAATATGTCGATGTGGTTTAAATTAAGTAATATTTCATCAAAAGGTGAAAATAAATGAAGTGGTTCTATATTTACACCATCTTAGTGTAAATCAATCCAATTATGGGAACATGAAGTGTTGTAAAGGAGCATAGCTTCATTTATTAATTTTATAATACTGAGGTATACTTAAATTGATATCAATATATAATTTTTTCCTTAATTTCCTAATTATGTTATTAAATTTTGGTGGATATTTCCCATGTTGTTAATCAAAATTTATTTTCACTTCTATGTTGATAACAACTATTTTATAATTGAAAAATCTGTTTTTATTTTTATATTTATTATTATTTAAGTGGTATTATTGATTTTATTAAGTGTATTCTTACTCTATTTATTTCCAAATATTTAATTAAAAATTATTTTTGTGTGGAATATCTTTATTTTATTTTATAGAGAAGCCACCCTAATATTTTTATGGGAAAGTAATATTATAAAAACAGAATAAAAATTTTAGAAATTAATACTCATTATTAAAGGGAAAATACATAGGGGATGATAATTATTCTTAAATTTATATTACAATAGATATTAAAAGAATAAAATCATTAGTATATGATCCACTAATAATTCTTATATAAAAATTTGTGAAATTTGTTTAAATATAAAATAATGGATGAATACGTTTTGGGTTATAATAAGGGAAATTCATAATCTATAAAAAATATATTCAAAAATTATATATTTATTTTGTAAAAAATTTATTGCATAATTCCAATGATTAAATGAATAATATAATATTACACTTAATACTGAGCTATTTTAGAAAATGAATCTATGTTGCATACCATATTCGATATGCAACATCAGGCCTAAACGACCCACAAAATATATAACTTTTATAAAAATGATACTAAATATTTGGGTATGAATAATATTAACTAATTTATGAAATATATATTTAAATTTTCCTATATATATAAATTATTTATAATTTTTGAAATAATCAATCAAATTTTTGTATAGAATGTTTGTTCTTCGATAACAAGTTTTCAACACAAATAATTTTTATTTCATTTGAAGAAAAAATATTGCAATTAAATTTATGAAATTTAATAAAATTATATTATAAAATTAAATTTCATTATTAAATAAGAATATTAAATTTTAATTTTTGAGATTTTTTTTGGAAAAAAATTAATTTTCAATGAATTGTAAAAAATACGGATTTCTTAAAAATGTCAATTCTTCATTAAATTAAATTAATTTAAAATTAAAATTAATAATTTAATATTATATTAAATGAAATAATTATTAATTATATTTATTTAACACATTTAATTTCATTTTAATCATCTTTATAAAAGATTTTAGTATACGTAAATTGTTTGGTTTAAAAATTGAATTTTCTTAAAACAATTTTGTAATTTATAATATTTATAATTTTTAAATAATTAAAAAAACTCTAATGAGTAATGATTTAAAAGATATTTATATTTCATATATAAATAAATGTTAATTTATATTTAAAAAATTATTATTATTAGTCTTATATTTAATATAAAATCATCATATTCTTGGAAATTACAATTCCTGAAAACATATTTATTCATCACATCTATGAGTTTAATTTGATATTATGATCTTCTAATTATTTGAATGGAATTTGGTAAAATATATTCCATATTTAAAAAGATAATAATTTAAATTATCTAATATTTTTAACATAATTTTTTATAACAATGAAAAATGAATATAGTAAAATGTAATTTCTGTAGCTAAGGTGAAACCGGTTTTACTAATGGAAAAAAATGATAAAAGTAAAAATGAAATAATAAATTGTCCAAAATATATTTTATGGACTTTTTTAGACCATATAATTTCTTATTATTAATAATGAACCATTTTGGATATTTTTGGTATTTGCAAAATGTGGGTACACCTTTTTATTTTCAAATATTTGTAGTGTTCCACTCACATCACTTATATAATTGTCCCCCTATCCATTCTTTTTCACACATTAAAATCACTTTTTCCTACCTAATACTATAAAAAAAAATTCCTCAATTTCCACCATGATCATAGATATTATATTTTGATAATAAATTTATTTTTTGAATCCTTTTTGGGATTACATAAGTGGGTTTTGTGGAGAATAATTATCACACTTAATATACCTTCAATTTTATTTTATCTTCAAACTCCATAAAATATTTTTCAATTGTAATTATATAATTACAATGATATCTAAACTATTTTTTATTTTACTATATTATCCTAAATCGAACTCCTCTTCCACCAAATTGGATATAGAATCATCATTCGTGTGTTTGGTGGACTACCACCTCACGAACCGAAGTCATTCGGTTTACCTAATATAATCCCATTTATTCATATAATGATGGATGAAATGTGTATATATATATATATATATTATTAGTAATATATTTATTCTTATTTAAATATTATATCATATATAACTTTTTAAACTTCTCTCACGCGGAGGATTTTATAATATCGCTTGTGTGTACGATTGACTACCGCCCTTACGATGCAGCATGATTTATTCTACACTAAAACATTTCATTGAATATAATAAAGATAATTTTACTTAATATATGTTATATTAATGAAATAATTATTTTATAAATTAAATAAAATTTCATTTCTAAAAACTATGGTATCAATTTCTTTCTCACACTGAAAAAATGATAACATCGTACAGGTGCATGTGTGGACGACCACCTCCTTGAAGAGATGTGATTATTTTTTTCATCACAAAAAACCATGGATGGTATATATAAGTATATTTAAATAGATAATATTTTATTTTATTTTATTATAATTCTATAAGTATAAAATAGTATGTAAATTTTTTCCATACTGATCGTTGGAAAATGGAAAGGTTACTAATATGTATGGACAACCTTCCACTTCTATGACTATAACATTTTTCATTTTTCATACCTATATATTATTAATGATTTAAAATGTATAATAACTGTATAAATATGATAAATATTTTAATATTAATATACATTATTGATAAAACACTATTTTATTGAATATTTTATTGATAATAAATGATATAATTTCCTCAAATTGTGTTAAATATGTTTATTTATAAAATATTTGGGATTTGATCATTCATTTGAAAATTTGGTGAAAATTCCAGTTTTACCCTTAATAGTGCACTGTAGTATTTCGAAGCTAAATATTTTTATGTTTATTATTTGAATTTGAAATTTTTTAAAAGTGTTCCTAACTTAATTATCTACAACTTTTATTCAGGACACTAAAGCTAAAGAGTTCATTTGGTTGTTTAAATTGGGCCATGAAGTCAAAGTTGGGCTGGGCTCGCCAGAATGAAGAAGGTTCTGTATTTGGGCCATATATTCTACATACGGGCTTGGATTGAGCCCAAATTTTGATGAAAGCTCGGGAACATGATGTGGAACAAATCATACTTCTGGACGGCCGGCCAATTCACGCGTTTTGGTGGTAAAATGGGCGGTGCAAGTTGGCATAAAATATTTGGCCGAATTTCCACATTCACACTTGAAACCACTTGTAACCTCTCCTCCCCTCCCCTCTATAAATTGGATTTTTTCTCATTTGGAGGGGTTGGGACGTGCATTGGGAGATTGGAGGCAGAGGAGAATTTGTTTCACCCAAATTCTCCAACCATTGTAAGAGGGGTAGCTCTTGAAGCAAGGATCCCCTCATCGAAGCCTCCTTCTCTTCTTCATTTTGTAATGTTTTCATTTGTGTAATAAACTTGATTTCTCTTCTTATATTTCTTCTCTTTTATTCTGTTTTGTTTAAATTTCTTCTTCCCTTAATCTTCCTAATTGGTCTGGAATTCTTGAGTAGAAGCGTTATTGGGTTATACCCATTTTAAACCTTTACACATGCAAAACGCTTCTACGATGATTACGCAACCCATGGAAGAGTAGTCTTTTAGTAATCGATCTATCTTCTACCCTCTTCATTTAATTATTTTGAATCAATGAGATACTGTAATTCACTTAATATGATCCATGAATTGTGTTTATAAATTGTAAGAAACTAAGCAAGCAATTGAACAATTAACACAAAAACACGCGAGGTCGGGATTTTGTGTAAATTGTGAGAGCGCGATCTTAATCGGTAATACAAGACCACACGGGATAAATTTGTAGAGTTCAAATATAATCCCTAAACACAATTCATCCTCATTTCCAGAATGGATATGTGCCTTAATTTACCACTGATCATAAGCTAATCTTAGAACATCAATCAAAGTAGGGTGCTGCGATTGCACGTTCCAAAGTTAGCCTAGGTTTAAATTCACATCATCTTTGTGGTAAAGTTAATTCTCGTAGGGTTCGGGATTTAACAAATTAAGGGATCATAATTAAGTGAATTTTAATTTAAATGATAATGATTAATAATAAAGTGAAGAGGTAGAGTTAGATCGATTACACTTTTTAAATAGATTTCTAAAAAAAACATCTTCTTGTTGTGTCATTTAAATTGAAATTCATTTCAAAACTAAAAACAAAAAAAAATTATACAATCTTCTTCCAGCAAACTTCTTCTAGATTCATAAACTACAACAAACCCCAATCCTTTAAAGTAGTGTTTTTATTATATTTTATTATCTTTTATTTTACTTCTATAATACCTCTAATAATTGTTTTAATTCACTTCCTCCTTTGAGAGACGACCTTGGTCAGCCACTCTGCTGCACCTAAGTACCCCAAATTACACTAATCATTTGAGGGCGCCCATGACAGCGCTCTTTCAATTATATGTAGAAATAATGACAACTTTGACCATAGTAAACACACGGACCAGTTTTTAAATAGTGAACTGAACATCCACAAAACAACAGACGTGGACATAACAGATTAGAAATATGAATATTTAATTAAAAAAATGAAATAAATTATTTAATTATATGGTATTAAATATGAATGATTATATTAATTAATTATATATTTAAGTTATTTTTTTATACTGGAGTTAATGGAAATATCAGGAAAGCCTGGGCTCGAGTTAAGGGTTTCTCGTCTTAATTTTATTTATGTGAGATATAGACCTTAAATACCACTTCTATTGGTAGTGAGGTGTATATACCGACCATGAATATTTTTAGGATTATTTTTCAGAAAATATTTTCATTTACAAATAAATATGAGGTTCTCCGTTTCATGTGGTTTTTGATATAGGTATTACTAAAGTCGTAAGTGATTCTATCTCAAATTACATTCATCGGGGCATATTTTCTCATCATGCACCTAATTTATTTTATCTGGGGTAAATATTTACCATTTTACAAGTAATAAAATTAATAATTCATACATCATGGTATTTTATGTTTAAATTTTATTGTTTTCATCCAAAAGTATTTGAATTGAATTTAACCATGGGATATACAAATTCATAACTCAATTTCTTTTCATTGAGTTATATTACTTCTTTTATATATTTGATATTCTATGAATATGTGAATAATTAATTATTATTCTATTTTTTTCAACTTTTTTTATTTGGATTTAAATTTGATACACATAATTAATTCATTGATTAATTTTTAAATTCAACGGTATGATTTTTTTAAGGGCTATTCACCTCAAATTCTCTTTCTTTGATACATACATTTAGGATATGTACCAATATTCATTTTTTGGTGTATACACTAACCAAGTAGAAATTATACCATGAAAATAATTATGATAATTATACTTAAACTATCATTTAATGTTATTATTACATGGGTCTTATGATTTAAGATTCCCCAAAGTGGAAAAGGCTTTTTGTTATAGTGTCCTTCCTTTTAAGAGTTTTTATACTGAAGGTTAGTGGAAATGATATGATAAAAAATATACAACCAAATTTATTTTTTATCCGCATTTTAAAATTTTTTTATGATATTTTATTTCCATTTACTCTCTTATTAATTGAACAAATATTCATAAATTCGTTTGTAAGTCAAACAGATCATATAATTTTTTTGATTGAGTATCATTCTCTTTCATATCCTTATTTTATAATTATTTTCATAAATGTTATTTTCTAAAAATTAATGATTTCTTAAATCCATTTTACATAATATTTTATCGTCTTTCGAATGTTTTTATGAGTGAATTTATTATTATTTTTTCCAAATATGACACTTTTGTCTCCCATTTTCCAAATTATTTAATGAAAATGTTTATTTTTAACTCTTATGACATTAAATAATTTTCCAACCACCATGCACATTATTTTACTTGTTTCTTCATTTATATGTTTCCATAGATTTAAAAATGAAAATTAATTTCAGAATATATTTTAAATTATAAGTTTTTAAATGTTAATTTCAAAATAAAAACATTATTTTCAGTAAAAAATGTTTTTTAGATATTTTAATGTCATTTACATTCATAAATGTCAACAACCCTTCTTGTTACTTATGATCTAATGGGGGTATTTTGTAATGATACCATCATTATTCTTCCTATATATGGATTAGGATTATTTCAATGAGATTTTTATGGAACCCATTTACTCTCCATAGGTTTATCATGTTTTAAAGATATTTTTATTTAATCCAATTCTTTTTTATGGGTTAATAATTTATCAAAGATATTTTCATGGAACACATTTCTGTTAAATGGATTAATTAATTTTCAATGTGATTTCTATGGTACAATTTTATTTTCCAAGGGTTAACCAATTTATGGAAGGAATAATGATTGTTTTTTTATAATGAAAAATATACTCTATGTACGTAGTTAATGGTCCTTATAAATATTCATACAATGGGTGCACCTAGGTAATTTTTTTTATCCTAATATAGGCTATAATATGGGTGTGCATAGGCAGATCTTGGTGAGACTGATATAGCTTATATGATGGATGTTCCTAGATAGAGCTCTAATTCATGTGGTAAAGATATTGTTCTATAGTGAATTCTTGAGATGTTGGTTGTAGAATTATTCCAATAGAAATGGTTCTGTAATGGTTCTATAAACATAATATCCTAAAATACCAACATATTTTCTTTATGCTACTATGGGTTATACATGTTTTCTTTGATCAATATTGATATCACTTGGCTCACGATTACATATTCATATAGATCTTTCCTTTGTTAAATCCTTATTATATGATTTTATATTTGATGATCCAGGTTTTGGAGGGTATTTTTTCTCTAATATTATGATACTACACATTGATTATTTCAATATACCATTATGCTCATCTTAATCTCATGGATGAAATTCATTAATTAATTATTATATTTACTCATAACAATGAATTTTATCTCACACTAATTTTGTTTCCTTTAGCCAAATTTTACGGAAAACTTTTAAATGAATTATCTCAATAAGGGTTTCATATGGATGAAAATGATGACCTAATGTGGAATATAAAAATACGGGTATACCTGGAGATGATATTCGTCTTTTTTAATCAATTTTTTATGATTCCTTAATGTTAAGAATTTTTCAAATTCTCTAAAACACTAATCCTAAAAGGTCATTGAGAATATTTTTGATCCAATATTTCAATCTAATTAGAATGTTTTTATAAAAAAAACAGTGTCACCATAATCATTATCAAAAGGAAAAAAAGTGATATTTTTTATTTCAATACTGGATCTAAGATTGGAGATTTTTTGATGTTATAAAATAGCAAATAATGAACTAAATAAAAATATGAATACTTACATTATGGATAAAAATGAATTTTTATAATAAAACATTTGAGATAAAAATAAAAAAATTTCAATGATAGGATATAAATATAGATACAAATATAAATTTCATGAGGAATTATAAATTAAATTATCCATGAAAAGAAAACATCATCTCAAATAAAGTTTCATGTCTATTTTTGGAATGTATATATATATCTCTAAAAATATTTTACATTTACCTAATATGAATTAATATCCCCCTTATGTTAATATAGACTAAGAGGTGATTAATTTTCAATAAATAAGAGAGATTCCATAGTTTACTGTGAATTCTATATTGGAAATTATTATTTTATATTAGAATAATTAATTACTTAAGAATAATTATTCACATTTCATTTTATGTATATAGATGAGTGGAAAATATATAAGGATATTCATGTTATTATATGTAAGAAATAATTTTAATAAAAAACATTCTTACAACCTAAATTTATAATATTATTAAAATAATTAAATGCTTAAAAAAATTAATTTTGTGTATTATTTTCAAGATTAGTTAGAAAAATAGTGGAAAAAATAATTTATTTAGATAATATTTAATATATTTTGGTGGATGTATATAATTATTAGATTAAGATTGACATTAAGGTTTAATAAATCATGGATCCTGAAGGTACTTAATATAAGTATGATTGTGAACTTAAGGGTTGAAAAAATCAATTTGAAATATTTTATATGTTTTAACTATTTATATATGAAGGTCATGTGAAATTATTTAATATATAAATTCAAAAATGTTGGATCAAAAATAAGTCATTGTATACATTTATAGAATTATATATTTTTCTATTGATAAATTTAAATAGCATGATTATTGAATTTTTAAAGTAACTAATATTAAAATAATATAGCATTACAAATCATAATATAGTATTTTAGAAGCTACTAAAAAATTATATGGGTGAATAAGTTATAAATGTACTTATTACATTTGAAATATATAACTTGGATATTTTAATAATTTATGTATGCATATGGGGATTACAAAAAGAATATCTATATTTATAATAGTTAATGTATCCAAAAAGTTAGACACTACAACTGTGAATATTCATAAAATACCAAGGATAGATAAAAATATTAAGAATAATACATTTTCTTCCATGAAATACCTTACAAGTATAAAAATTGACACCATATAAAAAGGATATTTGATTACAAATTTAAATCATAAAAGAATAATTTATAATAGTATAGTGTAAGAATAATAAATTAGAGTAAGAGTATAAAAAATTTCATATTGAAGATGAATATTTAACCTGATACAAAATAAATAACAAAAAACATTATTAAAACATAGAAAGTTCATATATTTTGTGAAGATGATAAATATCAAGAGATATATTATGAGATTTTGAATCAATAACCACTTATTATAGACATGTTTATATATAATTAAAACACTAATAAGGAAATATTTGATACAATGTAAATATTTATATGATGAATCAAAATTAATTAGACTACTCAATTCTACAAAATCTAGATAGAACAGATATTTTTATGGAGATAAGGGCATAACATATGTTTGATAGATAAGATGAAGAATAATTGTTTATTTATATATTAGAGTGTCTTTCGATATATTTTCATTCAATTATCTAATTCAATTACAATATTGAATAACAAGAATATACATATTTCAATAGGTAGATAATATGATGAGATACAATAAAAAAACATTTCAAATAAATCTTTAAAAGCATGCGTTTAAGGGAAAATTATAATTGATATCGTATTATGAGTTTTAGAAAGGAAAATAGTTCTATAAACCTATAAAATAAATGAATAATATAATCTCAACATTAATGTTAATAAAATAAATAGTTTTCGTGAATTTTATATTCTAAAATCTAAGAGGGGTGAAAATTATATTGTTTATCATATGAATAATTTTATAAAATCTTATTTAATTAGGATATAAATTCAATATCAGCTGAATATAGTTTAAATATAAGTTATATGATAATAAAATAAAATTTGGATAAATAATTAGTATTATATCATAAGAAACAATGTAGATTTAATGTTGTGAAAAAATTGGACAAAATTTTATTCTAAAGATATTTTAAAACAATATTGTTACAAAAAACGATAATCTCTATGAAAATATGGTATGCGTATTTATCCAAAATCCATATAAAATCCCTTTTATTGTTTTATATATGATTATTTATGATGGTAATAAAATATAAAAGAAATTATTAATGGGGGAGTCCTTGAATATTTATAAAGGGGTCGAAATTCCTTATACTTTCAACATTATATCAAAAGTGGGGAAATAATCAATGATAGTTTTAGTTTTGAAGTTATACTTAAGTTAGGCCAAGATATAACCCCCATTTCCTTGAATATAATATATTTGGGTTATATATTTAAAATATTAGAATGATACTCACACCAAATAGTGGGAGTGTTACTCCAATCCAAAAGATAGATAGAGAGATAGAGAGACATATAATCCATAAGGGGGAAGAGTGTGATTGAAGCAGGGTCATATTGTTTATTTAAAGGCTATCAATTAGAGAGTTACTGATTTCATGTGATTATTTATTTATTAAAATTGAGTATATAAGTTTCTTCATAAATGAAATAGGATGAGTAATGGTATTGGGATAAAATTATTATCCCTTTTTAGGGGGTATTAAAGGCATTATAGGGATAAATTTTAAATCCCATGACATCCTGAGGAGATTAAATATCATATATTCATTTCATTATTTTATGTTGTAAAAATATTAAATCAATCGCACATTATGAGTTAAAATAAATATAAAAAAGATTATTTCATGTGATTTTTCTAAATTAAACATTAAAAATCATAATTGAACCACACTAATAGAACACAATGTTTTAATATCTTTAGTAATTAGATACATAATCATTTTATATTACAAAACAACATATATTTTTTTCATAAAAATCCATAAAATATTATTCCCTTCAAAAAAAATTACATATAATATTCTTTTTTATTTCATAGGGAATTGATAAATATAAGAAAAGGGTGATTTAAAATTCATATTATGTGGAAAACTATTAATGAACTTTAAATGACTTATGATAAGATCATAAAAATATAATAATTCATTCATAATGAAATATTGAATGATTATTGATATATGACCATGAAATCATACGAATATGTCATCAGACATGATATCATAATCCCAAATCAAACTATAAGAATGTAAAATCACAAAATAAAAATCATGAAAACTAATGATCTACCGTGCTATACGAATATTAATTCAAGAACTATAAAACCTTGGGAAATAAAATATAATTCTAATAATAAATAATTAATAAAAAATTATAACATATGTAAATTATCTCTACGAAAAAAATTATAAGATAATAGATTGGGAATAACTACCCACTTTCTATAATAGAGTGGATTTTACATCACTACCCATTTAATATATTAATCTTATGAGATAAAATATTGATATGATGCATTTGTTGGATATATAATTCTAGTAAAGCCTATTACTTATATCTATCAATGTAATTATGTACTATTTAAAGTCAATCATAAATCATAGAATTATTGGCCCATGTTAAGAATATTTTTTTCTATACATTTTATGTGGTATCATTGGAGAAGTAATTAAAAATTTGTAAAGATGATCCCTAAAATTATATCTCCCAATAGAGATATATCATATGATAATTTATAAGGTGATACATGAGTGATATGAAATAGTCATAGATGATGGATCTTCTATGGAAAGATACAAAATTAGAAGATAAATAATGAATAATGATTCATTTACAATTTTTTAACATTGTTATGAAATAAAAAATATATATCTCACATCCAAAAACATTTTCAAAAAATAAAAAATATATTAAAAAATATATTTTATTAATGAACTATTAATTTACGTATCATTAGAAACAAATAAATTGAATTTAATAGTCACTTGGATTGAAATATATTAAATCCTACAAAATCTTAATGATATACATTGAAATAATATTTTTTATCAGTTTGAAGTAACCCATATTGATTAAAAACATATAATTTTTTTCCATTTAATAAAAATAATTTAAAATATGATAGTTGTATAATATAATAAATATTTAAAATCTAAAATGATTATTTTAGGTTACAAATAATATTTATATGGAAGAGAAATTCTTTAAATATTGTGTATAAATTTTACATTAGGATATCGTATTTAACAAAATATGCTTCAATCTAAAAAATATTATAAGAAAAATTGTAATTCCATAAAAAATATTAAAAAAATTATGAAACTAAACTAATAATTTATAATCAATATAGAAAATATAAACAAGAAAGAAAAGGAATGATTCAATGAGATGATATTGGGTCAAAAAACCCCTAAAATGAATTCCTAATTTTTAAAGTGTGCACAATCACATTATCTAATGAAACCCATTTTAATATTCATTAATATAAATGTATAATTTATATTCATTTTTATTAATACTAGTCAATTATATTAATTTATTACTTATTTTTTTATCATAATAATAATAATTTTTCCTAGATTATTAATTCATCAATTTATTTTATGTTTTCTTCATTATGGCTATTTGGTCCTTATTCCTCAATCTCATGTTCATAAAAATCGTAATTGTAAAAAAAGGATATAAATATATTTTATGGAATTTTGGATTACCATTATTTTATAATGGATGTTATAATAAAAATTCGAAAATAATGTTTATAATTTTTAACATTTGTGACTTTTTAATCAATGATAAGGATTAATTTTATAAATAAATACAATTATATATATATACTACATAATAGAAAACATGACATAAATTAACTATTGATAACACACATAATTAAAATATTATAACATATTTCATGCACGTGATCAAATAGAATCATATAATTACATGTTTTAATTTAGTAGATGAGAATGAACTTATTTTATTATAATATTAATAAAATAAAATTATAGTTATTTTATTTAGATGATGTGTGGAAAACTATATTATTAATATGTATCATGAGAATACAACATACAAATAATTTTTTGTTGTTGTTACTTATGAATTAGAAACATGAAATTCTTAGGAATCATTTTTTATTTTGATAGATTTATTGATCCTTATAGAGACCATAATATTCCAAAAATTAGTGGTTAGGAATATTATGAAAACTATTTTAGGTATATTATAATAAAGTAAATTTGAGTGGTTTTTAATTGGAGGACGAGGGGTCATTTTATAGATGGGTTTTAGTGGAAAATTTGTAAATAAGTATTTCATAATGAATAAGAAATAAATATTTTCCATGAAAAGTGACTAAAGAGGGGAAAAAATTAATATGTGCCATTTATTACCTCGTAATCATAATTTGGTGGTAATTTTTATAGAAATTGTTTTCTATTTTCACATTATTTTTACTATTTACATCATTTTACCCATTACCATTATAAATCAATTTTTACCTTAGTAATTTATTTTTTTATAAAAAAATAAATATGATCTTATTAATAATTTTTTAATTGATAATTCCAAATATGAAAAATATTTTATTAAATTTAGTTAATATAATTTAAAAAAATTAACATTAAAATAAAAATGAACATCGCATCAAAATCAGTTTTCAAAAAGATCTCTCAAAAATAAAATTAATATTATTTCATACCAAGTATTATCCATTCCATGAATTTTAATTAATTTATATATTTATATATTTTTTATATTTTACAAAAATCATTTTTGAAATTTGGTAGATTAAAATATCCCAAAAAAGAACACATAATGTATAAAAATACATAGTTAAAAAAATTCTAATGAATTATTATCATTTTATTTTTTTAACGAGTTATTTTAATATATTTTACAAAAAAAATAAAATGAAAAAATTTTAAAATATTATTCACTTTTATCTAATGGTTACATGCTATTAAAAAAATTGAATACATGTATGAAAAATGACTATATGTCCAACAATAGTTTATCTACTAGCTATATAATAGTAATAATATCTTTCCCAATTTTATATAATCGTATGTGATAATCCAAAACCATTCATACAATTTCATTTCTCATCAGTTCTATAGTATTTACAATTTTTTCATTCTTTCCATAATTATACTCAGTGGTATGATCATTATTGGAGACCCTGAGGATTAATACTATAATCTTAAAATCATTTAATTTATGATTTTATTCCCCTTATGATTTCACTAATTTTGTTTCAAATAAATTTAATCTAGTAAATCTTTTTAAATTATAATATTATACTTTAATAAATAAGTTATCATTTAATTTATTTTGGTATTATGTGTTGACTTGTTATTAAAATTATTGATGAAAAATTCATAATAAAAATAAAGTCTATTATATCCCACCCTAAAAAATATCATCCTCTATATTTGACTTCATAGATGGAAATATATAAGGGTATTTTCTATGTCATTACCTCTTTAGTTTCCTATGTCACTTCCTCAAATTTAGGATTTTCCATATAACCTTTACCAGTTTATTGGTCTTGTTTTGTAGTTTTTTATTTCTATAATTCAATATCTTTTTTGTTATTTTTCACTAGAGTGGTAATTATCCATTTGTATAACCTCTAATTTAAATATGTATGATGGATCAAGAAATATACTACATTAAAAGTGACACATTGAATACTTTTTTCACTTCTAGGTGGTTTTGATAAATCCCTAGATATTTAATATTCTGGTAAAGTGATCATGAATTTTAATGGAATGATGTATCATGGGGTTAACATTAATTTCTTCATAAATTTAGTTATCTTCTTCAGTGGTGATATTCAGAAGAATATTGTGACCATAACATTTAAATCAATATTTTATTGATGATTATCGACATTATTTCAACATTGTTCTTATTTAAGATGTCACTGAATTACATTAATCATCTATAACAATTTTGTAGAAATACCTAGTCCAAAAAACCTTTCATCTCTACCTTCATCTTAGTATGTTATATATTTTCATCTCTTCCCATTAAGATCCCCAATTTCTCCATTTTATTTCGTAAGTAGACAATTTTTTTTATATGAATCCAACTAATGGAATAATGTTTTCCACAAAATAACCTAGGTCGACCCTAAACCAGTAACCCAAGCTGATCTGTGACATGGCCAGAAAGGCGTTCTCGATCCCCACAGGCTACAGAAATGCTGCAGGCATCAAAAGAGTAATAAATATGGAATGAATTCAGCCAATAATAAATATACTATATTTTTTAAATAATCTAAAACCCAAAAATATATAACAATATCCAAAAATATAAACCATTATGCAAAAATTTGAAAATAAACCCAAACATTACAATAAAACCCAAAAATAAACTTGACAACCCAACATATCAATGTGACCCTGAGGGTCACTCTATAACACTAATAATAAATATCTACATTTTTTTTATCAAGGAAAAGATAGGACCTACACCAAAAGAAAAACCTAAATAATTGGCATGAGTATTACACCTTAGTAAGTGTGCCCGAACAATATATTCCCAATGAACTTCATTTAAAAAAAAGTCAATACCGACTTTTATTTTGAAATTAAATTTATATAGTTAATCCTTTTCATAGTTTTAAAATAAAAAATATGATTCATTTCCATTTTCATTCCAAAACTAGGTTCATTTCTATTAAAGAATCCTTAACATTTCTAAGGGGAAAATGATGCTTCCATTTTATAATGGAACAAGAGAGTATAATTTTTTTTATATTAAATCATTTTTCCATAAAATGTCTTAATCCAACTCATAAAATTATAATAAATAAAACCCACATGAGAGAACTAAAATAATAAAATTATATGGTAAATGGAAATAAAAACCCATGTGTAACCAAATATCCCAATCATCCATCGTATGTAACTATGTTCTAATAGACATTGGTGAACCTAGGAGATTTAACATGATCAAGGAATTACTAATACTTGTTGACTCATCCTAGAAATAGTTCCTCACTCAATAAATTCAAAACACTTTAGAAATATCATCCACACGCCTTATGGTTTGACTGAGGGGAATACCCCCATAGAAATAATAAAAAATCTCCCATGTTATGGGCCTCTTTCTAATAAGTAATCTAACTAGATCAACAGTCATTCTACGAAAATTCAATATCAATGTCAGGTTCTCAATATCAGCATATACAAAGGGTGTGATCCAACCAATTCCAAAAAATAATTAAATTACACACACATCTATATATAAAATAGTTAACAAAATAGGCATCACCCAAATCACCCCAAGGATCCATCTATTTCCTTAAAACATAAAGAACCCGAATAAGCCAATATCGAGGATCTCTTATTCCATACAAGTTAACAGTTCCTGACGATTTCATAGTGAGGAAAACCAACTAATTCACAAAAATAAGGTAATACAATAATCTAAAGATAGTTTTTATAATAAATATTTTCAATATTTTCACCAAACTTCCAAATGGACCTTGATCACATTTCTCATAATTTTAATCCTTCAAAGTACCAAATAAAATCCCTTAATGAGCGAAAAACAACCTTCTAAATTTCACAACCACTTAGGAAACAATTCAATCAAATTTATCACATTTCATTTTTAATCCAAAACCATTATTATCAAAATACTAAACAATGCAAAATCTGACAACAAATGTCATACCACATTTGAAAGCCAAATACGCATTCCATTTAAATCCAACACACCATGGGAACCCATTCAAGGGACCCAAATCATGATTTAAAATACTAATAATTCATTTACTAAGTCAAAACATGTTTTTTATATAAAAAATAACTCATAAAATACCAACATAAATTTTCTAAACACTTGGTGTGAACAATATAACCATAACAATACTATTTATCACAAAACACCAAAGCAATAACCATTTGACACTTCCAATTTTTTTTCCAAGGTTCACATATAAATATTTATTTTTCAATAAAGATTAAAATACAAGAATTAAATTACTCATAAATTAGAAAATCAACTATTAAGGAATCTTACATAAACCCACAAGTGCTTCAATGAAACACACTAAAAACACACCACAAGGGTTCCAAGAAAAAATATTTACCTAGAAGAACCCTAAAAACCCCCCACATAACTCAACTATAGATGTGAACCCTACATACAAGATACCGCCGGAAAAGAAAAAAACTAGATTAAATTGATGAAATAGGAATTGGGAGATGAGAGGAGGAGGATTACATTAACAATATTACCTAAAACTCGAATAAATCCCTAGATCCAGACTATAGGAGAAGGTTGGAAGCTTATATGACAAGATGATAGGTCCTGTAAGGTTACAAAAAACTATTGGGAATAAATGGGAGGTATTTTGTGTTAAATTCCTAAGAGGGCATACAAAAAATTTCACAAAATATTATATTTGAGAAACTCGCATGATTTGGACACACAATTTAACAATCATTCCGCAACCATGTGGTAGCTACAATCCAATAATAATCGAACACATGGTGAGCCCCACAAAATTTGACTTACCATGTGTAAACCCAGTTGTAGTTACATTACAAATCTAAAACATTTCGGATGGTTACCTGCACTGGGCTGTATGATTTAATGGACTAGGAACCAACCATGTGTAGGCTACTTCCAAGAAGAAAAATTAAACATTTAACTAGGAAATCCTAAATGAACAAAGGAAAAACCTTGTGATAAATAATGAATTAAGAAACACATAAAAACATAACCGTATTCATACCTTGAACATGAAAGAAAAATAAGAACCTTAATGAACAGAAATATTTGACAAAAAAATGAAAAATCTAGGGATCATAATTCTCCCCACCATTAACAATTTATACCCCTAGAATGACACAAAATTTTCTAGTTGATTGATCAATGACAAAGGAAATCACATCACCACAATCCAATCTTCATTTAAATATATTATCTCTTCCAAAAAAATGTACTACTTTTTCCAGAAAAAAAGAATAATAAACTGAAACCACATCCTGAAATGAAAAGGGAAAACCCTATCAAAAACATTCACACTAATTGTTTGAACAGAACCATTTGGAACACTCCAAAACCAAACATTCACCCAAACTGAAAGGGAATCCTAAACTAGATAACTATAGTCGATACTATCCATTTCCTAAACAACAATAGAACCCAAAATACATATCTTCCAAGGGGAGGACAAAAATTAATCCCCACCACTAGTAACAAATAAAACTAATTTATCAGAGAGGAAATTTCAATGAAACCCACAGTGGTCCTCCACAACATTAAAACCCAGAAGGCTTATACAAACTTTATAACATCCCCACATAGACCAAACCCCCAGCCTAATATAAGGGTAGGGTAGGGGACCAATAAATGGAACACCAAAACCAAAACCATAAACCCACCAAAGACTCACCACCGCTAGATGGCCATAAACAAAAGCCACACATGATACACATGAGTAGCCCATATGAGGAAAACGGATTAGAAACATTCATTCAAGAAGGAATAAACATAGAAATTATGTGAGGGATATGTAAATCATGCTCCTTGAAACAATAAGGAAATCACAGTGACAAAAGACTGTAATATAAAAATAGATATTGACTTACTGCAATGGTGGATAAATGAGGTGATCCTGACTCCCCACACCCATGGCATTCCAGACTATGATCCTCATTTACTCTACAACATTTGGTTGGAGCCCTCATGTTTGAAGCTTACACTACCTTACAATCATGAGCTACTAATCCCTATTCATATCTCCTTCTTTAGGGTCATGAAATAGCCAAATGGAACCCCATGCTGAAATAGAAATCATGGAATACCATGAAAATCACATTCTCAGAAAACACACTTTTACACATACATGGGCTTGGAAGATTAACGCACCATTATTTCTCACTCTAAACCAGGAACAGAATGAATAAGGAACTTGATGAAACACAAAAAAAAACCATCGAGGAAAACTGTTAGAATAGATAGAATCATAATAATTGTAAGTTGATTTAAATCAATTCCAGATAGATATATACTATAGAAAATGGGATGGGGTATCCTATGAAGAGGTGGATTTCAATTTTAAAACTATAGAACTAAATCTATTGGATGATCAATTATAAATATTAATAACGGGGAATCACCCATAGATGCACCAATAATATTCATCAAATATATAAGGGGTGAACACTATGCCATAAGAAAACCAATAGATATATCAAAACTGGCCTGTGGAAAAAACAAATCACATAAAACAATCACCATCATGGCGGGAAACCATCTCAACGAATGCACAAAACATTTTCTATACGACCTCTTAGACGTCGCTTCAATCCCACCCACGAATAAAATTTCAACTCAAGGTGCAATATAAACCTTACTTCCAAATCATAATAAAAAAAACTACATAAAAAAATATTCCGAAACATATAAAATAATTCACCAAAATATTAGATTAAAGGTCCAAAATTTCCAGCATAAATACTCTTTTGAAAAAAAATCACTGTGGTTTTTTCACATGCTCAAATGGTGTTCCATAGAGTCTCACTGACCTGGAAATTTTTATTAAGTTACAATAACACATTAACTCATTACAATCCTTAGGACACTCATCCCACATCACAATCCAATCACTACCCAAACATATCCATGCATGTGAGAACTAATGGATAATAATAATGTTCAAAACAAGATTATTATTTTCAAAAAAAATCATACTACCCAATTCAAAAATTCACGAAACCTTTCAAAGGATCACTAAACTCCAAGTGAAAAAATGTCCATAATACTTATCCCAATATGTTTCACTATGTTAAAAAATAAAACAACATGAATATCCATCCAAAAATTCAATTTAATTCATTCAAAACATTTTCCAGCATCATAAAAAATCTAAATTCATCAAAATAATTTGATTAAAGACCCACACCTTTTCATTTAAAACAAATTCAAAAAACAAACAACTCCTTTTAAGTCACTATTTTCTATAAATCATTTTTTTATATAAATAAAAAAAAATTAATCATTTTCATATTATCCCAAGGGGCATTTTATAAATAATAATTTTTTAAAGTCAATCACAAGGTTATTTCTAAAAAATAATGTTTACAACTTTTTCATAAAACACGATAATACCAATAATTCCCTATTTCACAATTTTAACATAAGGGTGTTGTTTTTTAAAATAGTTTTAATAATCAAATACGATCCAAACAACTCTCAAGGGTGAATCTAATGCCGATGGGTGACTTGGCCATATAGTTGGAAGTCATAAGCTAAACACACCACCATTTTAGTGAGTCTTCTTGGATCATGTCCCTGAATCGACATGGTTTTACAGACCCTAAAAGATCACAGATAACTCTATCGAAACTCTATTTTCAAACCCAAACACCAAAAAATAAAAAAGAATGAAAAAGACCACAAAAATTGGAACTCCAAAGGAAATCCCAAGGGTTAAAATGTGAAAGGGTTCATGATGTATTTTCCATTCCTGCCTCTCGATTACTAATTGTCATACTACATCTCACATGACATCCTCAAGTAATAATGGAATATCTGAAAAGAAAGGCCCCTTAAATATCTAACATGTTGCTGATACCATTTTGTCATAAACCAATCTAGGGTCGAACCCAAAATGATTAACCAAACTGTTACGCGATAGGGAAGGAAGGGCATTTCATATCCCCCATGATGGAATGTAGTTTCGATAATAAATAGAGTAACAAAAAGGGTATGATTTTTCCAAATATTAAATAAATTAAACATCATAAATAAAAAATTTATCCCAATATATATAAAATTATCCAAATATAAAAAACATTATAAAAGAATAATAAAATACAAAAAAATAATACAATAGATCCAAAACCAAAACCTAATAACCCAACATCTCCATGTGACCCTAAGGGTCACTCTACAACATGATGAAAAGCTATTATCCATGTAGATCCTGACCAAGATGAGACAATCACCATAAGATAACAATAAGAAGAAAAAATAGGGGTGAGTATTAACACTCAGTAGGCATAACCGAACAATCTATTCCCATTATGCATCCATTAAAATATAAAAACACCAAATTCAAGTTTGAAATACAATATATAAATGTAGTGTTTTCACCGATTTTAAGTTAAAAAAACATCTTCCATTACCCTTATTCATTAGAGAACTTGATTTGTTTCCATTAATTATAAATAAATATTTCAAATGGGAAAGTGATTCATTCATTTAAAAATGGCACATGAGAGTATAAAACATTTTTAATTTAAATAATTTTTCAATAAAACATTGGAAGACAACTAATCAATTTCCATTAAATAAACCACAAATGAGATAAATTCAATAATAAAATAATAAGGGAAATGTAAATTAACACTCAAGAGTAAGAAAATATCTCAACCATCCATCATAAGTCCCTAATTTCCAATAGACTTGGGTAAACCATCGATCTCTTAAATGATCCAAAACATACTAATACATGTTGAATCATTTTATAAATCATTCCTCACTTGATGAAAAAAAAACTCCTAACACTCTTCGCCTATCCCCACATGGTTAGACAGAGGGGCACAATCCCATTACAAAAATAAAAAATATCCAGGCGCTAAGGTCCATTAGTTAGTGCGTAATATTACTAGTGCAACAATCATTATAATTAAATTAAATATATATTCAACATTATCCTTGTAAAATACACATAAATACGATTTGAAATCCAACACCAACCAATCCCCAAATCACAAACACATATATATTTGTTAACACAACAGGTGTCACGCGAATCACCCCAATGATCCATCTCTTCCATAAAAACATCTAGATCACAAAGGATTACTTATCTAGGTTCTCTCATTATATAAAATTAAATAGTTCTAAAGGATTCCAACATAAGTAAATCCCCCCCATTCACATAATCAACTAAAGATAAATTCCAATGATTGTTTTCCTAATAATTATTTTTACCATATTCACTAAAGTGCCTAATGGGATTTAAAAAAAATTTCACATAACTATCATCTTTCAATGAAACAAATACATTTCATGAAATTGGGAAAAATAACCTTTTTATATTTCTCAACCACATGGAAAAAAAATCATCAAACTAAGAAAATATCCTTTTAATCCAAAACCATTCTTATCAAAATGTAAAATGAGACACTAACCTTCAACACATGAAAAACCACACATGAAAGCCAAATAAACATTCCATTTAGAACCAAAACCTATTGAAAACCCTTAAAGGGATCTAAATCATGATTTAAAATACCATGAATTCATTTACAATGTCAATCCTAGGTTTTAATATCACAAATCACCCATATAAACCAATCAGTTATTTTCTAAAATACATGGTCTACATTATATAACCAAAACATTAATATTTAACACAAAACATATAAGTAATAACCATGTTACACATACAAAAATTATTCCATAGATCAAATATGAATATTAAATATTCATGTAATTTCAAAAAGCATGAAATTAATTATTCATAAATTTAAATGTAAATTACAAGGGAATCCTACCTCAATCCACAACTACATCAACAAAGCAAACATGAAAAATCACCATGATGGATCCAACATCCAAGATATCTAAATAAGAAATGTAAATAATTAAAACCACCAAGATAATTCAAGGATGCATGTGAAACCTATGACTAAGAGTACATAGGATAAGAAACCCTCCAAAGAAAATGGAAGAAAGAGGCAGTGAGGGATGAGAGGAATAATATCACCTTGAATATCTACCACATAGCCTCAATAAATCCATATATTCACATTGTGTGATATAGTTTTGGAATTAGAGAATAATATGAGATACCCATTGGGGTTTCATTAACCTTATTGAATAGATGTGAGGCGTTAAGGATTAAAAACACTAAGAGGGAATACATGGAATTTCAAAAAAAAATTAGATCTTGGAAACTCACACAGTTTTGAAAAAAATTGTACCAAACTATGTTCTTATCACACGGTTTCTAATTTTGAAGTGGGATCTAATACACAACCAACCCGCATGGTTTGATTAAGCTTACCCAAACCATGCAGTAGCTACTATCAAAATCCCACACCTATCACATGTTTACAAGGGTTGGGCCACACTATTTAAGAAAGCATGTGACGACCATGCATAGGATACTTATAAGCATAAAAACTAATCCTTTAACCTATAATACTTGAATGTACTATGTAAAAACCACTTCATCAAAACAGATAATATAAAAACCTCAAAACGTAACCCCGTCACACCAAGAGATCGGGAAAAAACTAAGATCCCAAAAGAACCAGAACCGATGATGAAAAATGAATCACATGGTATGTAAATGTTATTTCCAATGTACATTTAAATAAATCAAGATATATATTAACATATTGTCAGGAGAACTAATTTTCTTTAAAAAATAACCATTTTTGAGGATGATAATTAGTTCTATTGTTAAATTATGTATAAAATTCATATGGGATAAAATTTTAGAAAATTGAGGTGAATCATTGATCATAATAAAATATAATTAAATATGGAACACTTGATATACATACTAATTAATTTAAATATATCATATCAAGTGTATTAATTAATAAATCCTTTTAAATTATAACAAATTATTCAGACATTTTAGATTAATTGACCACGAACCAAATGTAATCGTTTCCTTTATAGGTCATTGGATGTATTATGATTAAATTAGTGGTGAAGTTATTTTATTTCCATATTAGTATGGGTAATTTATATAACATTACATTAGTATTTTTACATTCAATCGTAAATTACTACAATGCCATGTATGTGATTTACACTTTACAATATCCCTTATTATGTGGTCTCACCAAAATTTTACCCTAATATCTCTAGACATCCTTTTAATTCTTATTGAATAGGGAATTATTATCTACGTGAATTATCCAAAATTTACTTCTATAGTTTAATTATAGATGTAAAAAATATTCTTAGTTAAAATCGTATAAATCCATATTTATCATGGTTAAATTTGAAAATATTTCACACCTTCTTATGTAGATTTATATCATAATTTTATTTGATATTGATCATCACATAAATAGATGGATGATAATTAATTAAGGAGTTGTCGGATTTCATCAATATCATTATTATTCCCAAATTTTTATATCGAATACACATGAGTAATTTTCTTCTTCCAATTATCTTCATAGATATGGTATAAATATATTTTATAATTAAAGCATCGTCTACCATGTTTTATATATGAAGTTAGTAGTGTATTAAGTATTCCTAATACATGATCAACACTATCCATCTTATTTAACACATGTTTAACACTCTATATCTAGATACATACATTAATATCTTAATATAATTTAATTTTTCATATTTCTATCAATAGAGATAATTTCATCAAATCATTAATAAAAATATTACTCATTATAAATCCATATCATTTTTGGAAAATTATTCTCAAACTAAATTATTTAATATAAGAAATAATATTTCCCCATTTCATTTTTCAAAACTATACAATATAAGAAAATATTTATTGAATCTTTTTATTTTAAAAATAGTATATTTTCACAAAAACAAAAAAAAGTATCTATAAAATCCATAAAACTTTGTATATATATTTTAGATGATATTCTAAACCATTAAAAAATCAAATTTTTATAATCATCATGTCCCTCTAATTAACTTCCATGGATGATTCCTTCTATATTTTTCACATGTATGTATTATAATTTTAATTTCTATCTCATAATTAACATTTTCAAATCCATGAAACTCTAATTTCCTTTTCCAATCCCCAAATTTAGGATTAAAATTAGATTCTATATTTATTATTTCTATTAAAAAATATCACTAAACATTTTCATTATTGGTAAAAATTTCTCTTATCCCTAATACTATTCTATAACATAGAATTAAATAAACCAAGATTGAAATTAATTACCTTATAGTATTAATTATAAAACAAAAGGTGTACCTCTAAATTAATGTGATGTTTTCACCAAATTATCTAATAGAGTTTCCTCCGATTTATTAAACTTGAAGAATTCCCAATATATTTTTTATTTGAAGAGATCAGAGGGAACTAAAATTTCAAAAAATTATTTCCTAAAATCATACAAGTCAATGGAGTCAAATTATACATTTTCCATAATTATCATTATCAAATTATTCAATTGGTTTACTTCAACATCTAAAAGAAAAATATTCCAAAACTAACCTTTCATGTTGTGATCATTGAATAAAACTGCATATATGTTCTGTCATATTGATCAATATGTCATTATTTAGTTTATTAAAAGATACATTGAAGGTTTTTTTGTCATTATCTCATAGAGAAATTAATATACATATGTTATTTATTTTTTATATTTGATGTTTGATATTATTTTTATTATCATTAATAACATGAGATAGATGGGTATGAATATCCCTGAAATTGTATACACAATATACAGTTTTATTTATTTATATTGTACACACATTTCATTTTTCATCACATTCATTTTTCACTTTGATTTTATAGTTTTATATATTTTCTAAAAAAATTATCATGTTTAATAAAACAATTATCAAAAAATTGAGTAAACAGTCATATAAATATGAAAAATCAATATAAATATTACTTTTATTATGGAAGTTTGGGTTTGTTTTATGATAAATTAAATTTAGGCTATGTTTATTTAAGATTTATTCTCTTTTAATTCGTAACATAATCCCTATATTTAATTAATATTTATTAGTATACCAGCTGACATGACACCAATATAACATACATGATTTTACATGACATTTTCACAATTGTAAATTACAATTCGTAACTATATTATACTCACAAAATCTAAATAGTTTGTATTTTTCAGAGACTATAATCATAACTACATTATTTTACTATATAACAAAAATGTATTCCTTAAAATTTATTTTCACTCATTAAATTCTAGAAATATTAAACATTGTATTTTCTTCATTACCTGGGGAAATAGGAAACACAAGAAAGGGTAAGCTCAAATGATCAATAAAGAGAAATATTTTTCAATGATTCAAAGAGGATTTATCATTATATTATAATATCTAAGATGACATAAAGAAGAATTAAATTTCATTATTTATATAATAATATCATTAAATAATAATAAGTGATCATAAGTCATATAGTATAATCATAAATCAATTAATGCTAGTGTATATCTATTAAAGTATAAAAATGGAAACATATTATATTATGTGGAATTATAATTTTAAATGAATAATCATGAACTATGGTAATATAATATTCAAATATAGAACAAGGATAATCATATAAAACAATAAAAAATGTTGCAGATCACTCAAAACGCCACCATAAAATAGTGTCTATGGAATTACTATCCATGTCTTGTAACATGGTAGATTGAATATCAGTAAATACATCCCATATAAATATCATTAGTTTTAAATTTTTAACCAATTAATGGAAATATATTTTTGGGGACACAGGTCATATAATAATATTACAATAAACAAGTATTCCTCAAGAAATAAACCATACAAAACAACATGATTAACCCAATGAAATAAAATATGTGCCAAAATACATTCATCAAGTATCGCATAAAATATAATTATTATTTGGATCATATGATATGAAAAATTCAATCATCGAAATGAAATATATCCCAATATCATTTGTAGGGTGATGCATGAATGATATAAAATATTAACATATGATGTATGTTCCAAATGAAGAAATGAAATTGAAAGCGAAATAAAAATAGACTTTTGTTATAAAAAAATATTTTTATATGAATATAAATATATATATATATATATATAATATTCAACATCATGATCAATATTTAAGATAAACTTTTAAATATTTATTTCAAAAATGAAACATTATAATAATCTATGTTTTAAAAGAAATAATATGAACGTATAAGTAATGTGTATTGAAGGAAAATAAATGTTGTGAATGTTGAAAGAAGTGCTTCAAAAATAATTTATTAAAATCATATAATGTAAACCATATCGATAAAAGAGATAAAAATACATTTTCAATATAAATAAGGTTTTATATTGGATGTTTATAAAATATAATTTATTTATAATTCTAAATAATCATTTTTTGTAAAATTGAACACGTATATGAAATATAAATATAAAAAAGAGAGTGTATAAATGATTCCTTATAACATTATATTTTATGATATAAGAGACACCAAAAAGGATATTTTGAGATAGAAATTAAATTTCCTAAAAAATATAAAGAAATACATTGGTATAATAAAACCTACATTTAATTATATAGCTAAATAATAAATAATATTCTATTTTTAAAGGAGTTTGGGGCCTGAATACACTCACTATCAATTTTTTCTTATTTGAACACACAAAAACTCCTTGTATAAAAACATTAGGTTTATTATTAATCTAAATAATAACCATATATATTATTATTTAAATAAAAATTAATTATACCCATTCATTAATTATTCTTTATCCATTAGAAATTAATATTATTCCGTGAGTGTTAATTGTTACATTAGTAAAATACATTTTTTGCTATATAATTTTTTATCTATGTTTCTTGATCATTTTTTCATCACATGTATAAGGTTCTTGTAAAGTATATAAATTTTTATTATGGTTTTCTAGAGTCCTATTATTATTTAATTTATATTATGGTAATAATTCATAAATAACTATTAGAAATTATCCCTTTTGGGATTGTTGAATCAATAAAAATAGTTCATTTTAATAAATATATGTATATATATTAACATTAATTAATTTAAAAAATAACATAATTTTGTTATTAGTATAACATATTAATAGAGTTTGGATTTTTAAAAACACGCATAATGAAAATATTACAGTATTGTTCCTATAGGTGATTTAACTAACCAGAAAAAGAACACACTAAAATATAATAGATGAGTATGATCTTATTTTATTATAATATCATTATAACATAATGACATGCTTATTATTTGGGTGATATAAGAGTGTTTAAAATTATTTAATAATATATAAGATGATAAGAGAAACTTAAAATAAATATTTTATATTTTTACCTATGATGTATAAACCTGACCTATATTGGAAACCTTCTTTAGTTTTAGATAATTTTTGGATCCTTTTAGGAATATACGATTCCAAACACGAGAGAGGATTATTTTTTAGGAAAATTAGTCTAGTATTTGATAGGAAAATAATTGAGATATTTTTAATGGGTATAGTAAGGTTCATTTTATAGAGTATTTTTAATGAAATATTTTCAAATACTTGTTTCTTTATATATAATTAAGGCAGTTTTTCAAGTAATGTAACTAAAAAAATAAAATTAAAGAGGTTTCAGTTATAAATTCACTCATCCACAAAACATGGAAATACTTTTAGAGATATTATATCAATTTACTTATAGAAATATATTATTTACATAAATTGGTATCACATAAATTTAGATAAATATCCAATATATTATACAAACACATAGCTAATGACCATAATTTTTTAGTGTCTTTAGAGACTTTTTTCATAATTTTATAATGTGGTTAAAAATTTTCATCATCCCCTAAAAATATCTTCTCACATAGTTCTCCTCTTAGGAATACCCTACAGAAAACATTTTTCTTAACCTGTGGGAGAATCATAAGAAAGGGAGAGATTAAATTCTCAATATGGATAATAGATATATCAATTTATGATCAAATGAAAGTATAAGATAAGAATGAGGGTATGTGATTATGAATATAATAATTCATGGAATAAAATATTTATCATTTTTTAATGCATGGCCCATAAGGGTTATAAATCATCATAAAATAATCATAAACCCTAATATTATGTCATATAATGGAGGAAACATCATAATATTTTAAAACAATTTCATATTTCATGTTTAAATTAAAAGACCATCAATATATTTTATCAAGACTCTTTATCTATTTTCCATTATAGATCAAGAAACACTTTTTTCCCATATAGGATCATAACACAACATATTCCCATTTTAGATTACGACACACCTATTTACCATATAGGATCATGTATATTGACATGCTTGCTATTTTTATATCATTATATTTAATTTTTTATCCAATTCAATTTTGGGAAGTATTAGTCCCAATAACCCCATTGTTAAAATTCAATATAATTGTGTGCCAAATGATAATAAAAAAATAAGCATATTAGAACCCATGAAAATAAATGTGTTTCACAATCCTTTCGTCATTTCATTAAAGAGTATCCCCTTGAAAATGAAGTGGTTTTCATAAGAATTTAATCATGGTATATCCCCTAGAAGGAAAATTGGTTTAATAAATATCTCATCATTGTTAACATAAACAATCTAGAGAATGAGTAATAATGGTATCATTGGTTCATATCCCTAATAAAAAATAGGTAACATCAATTGATTTCAACTTATATGGAAAATTGTTTTGAAAAAAAAATCACTTGGATCATTTGTTGAGGAAAGTATCCTTTCCTTGATGATCAATTTTCTAAAGTGAAAACATTTAAAAAATATTTATCGTTGAAAATTTACTTGAAATATTTTAATGGAAGCTTTAAAAATTAATTTCAATAATTTTTTGATGAAAAAAATACATTCTTAGTTAAAAAACACTATAATTTTTTAAAAAAATTATTATAATTCAAATTATCATTTACATCAAAAAATGTAATATTCATTGAAAATAATGATCTTTATTATAAGAAATTTTTCCTTTACTATACACATTAAAACAAACATTCCATACACTTTTTCGGTAAAATCCAAAAAGGAGTTTATTTAAAAACAAAATGAACATTCCATAATAATTTTTTTTTTAAATTCATACATGGGTGAAAATGTATTTAATAAATCTATTTAATAATTTTAGAAATAATTTTGAAATATTTTTTAGAAAACATGATTAGGAAGTGAAATGGTTTTGGATTAAAAATATGAACTTTATTAAAAAAGAATCTCATTTATATTAAATACAAAAGTGTGAAAAATGGTAATATTACTTGAAAATATCATGAATAACCAATGGATTAAAAAATTAATAATAATTATTTAGAGGAATATCATAATATTTCATCATAAGAGATATAATAATAAACAATCTCAATAAATGATGAGATTATAACATAAATCCATTTCACTTTGGTAATAATTTTAAACATAATGCTTATGTAATATAGATCCTCTAATAGATATGAAATACCAATAATTTTTCAGATAATGATATTAAAATACATTCATGGTTAGTATATACAAAACATAAAATAAATAGTTGGTGAAAATTACAAGCATATCACAAAATTATATGTGAGACATTAATCTCTTATCGTTTATTAATATTTTTAATAACAGACCCACATAAATAATAACATCAAATTAAACATTATATGTATTTTAAATTAGTAGATTATTGTTATAACATATCAAAGGGGTAGTACGAGCACCACCCAAAAGAAATTGGTGGTGAATTATAATATGTATCCCAGAAAGAAAAGTGACACTATAAATCCATTACATTTTGTTATGAATTCCTTCGTATATGTTTGAACCACATTTGTAATATATAATGTTTTATTATAAAAAATATTAATTAACATTATATATATATATATATATCATACCACATATGATTTACTTATGACTATTTAATCCTCATTTATTAATAATTCCATGTTAATGTCATGATTTGGGAAATGACTATGTTTTTCGTGTAAGTTTTTACATTTCACTTTTTTGTCCTCTTACATTGATCATGGTTATATACAATCTATAATTTTAACCATGATATAAATATCATATATATTCAAATTTTATTTGATTAAATTAATAAATAAAATATAGAGATATGAGTTGAAATACACCATTGAAGGAGATGGTAAGTTGTATGTATGCATAAAAATTGTTTCCAATTTCTCTATGTATTGAATGGATGAAAGGAAATTGATATATTATAATTAAAAAATAAAATTTCTGTCATATATGTTACATGTGTTCATTGTAACCATCATTATTACCTTCCATGTAATCAATGAAGGAATCTCATCTCTTTGTGAGGAGGTAGACCTCCGAACACGTGAGTGACATTATCGTATTCATAAAAAAATGGATATTAAGAACGTATTTGTAATAAAATAAATCAATAATCATTATATTATCATAAATATCATATATTTATAATAATATTAATATATCATTATTTCAAACAGTGAGATGTAGAAATGGTAAAATCAATGAAATTGTCTCAAGAGGTTGTTAATAGTACAGAAATTATTAGTCGTGTCAGATTTTATAATCAGTTATTTATAAATGTCCTGAAAATAAATCTATATTGATTTAAAAAAATGTTTATTCTATAATTTTTTAGAACTCTTCCCCCGGGATCATGTTTTGACTGGCCCAGAACCGCCTCCCGATGGCCAGGGGATGATGACTAGCAATGATGGAATTATACCATATATGGTAAATTTTTTCTTGAGTACCTGTATGAACGCACACACAAATCCAAACTCACAATGCTAATAATTCAATATGCATTCCACTAAGACATCTATGGAGAGTAAAAGTAAAAAAATGGAATTAATCGAGCCAAAATAAAAGCCCAACCAGTGATAGGTATAACCACCTGAAGTCCATCTACGGTTTTCCCTACCTTATATTTAGGTGAAGGGGTGGCACCTGATGTCGAATAAGTACACCTCATATATTGGATCTCACTAGGAACTACTTTGTGTTGGACCATTGTGGTCTATGTCGAAGTTTCTGTTGTCCGTATAAGACACCACCCATACAGGCAGAGCCCATGCAGGGGTGAGAAACCTAAAAATTAGTCTGGACCACAAAACACAAAGGTAATACCACAAAGGAATATATAAACAATTTACACTACAAATAAGGTATTAAAAGTTTAGTCTCTAAATATTATTATCGTGAGAGAGTTATTAGGGTCAACTCACACTGGCATGATCTAAAGAAAGTAAAGAAATACTGATAGTATTAATTATTAAAACCATGTACTAAGGAATCATTCCTCCCCAGTGAGTGCAAAGTGATTCTGGATCACCTAGAGCCACTCTTCACATGGTCTAGCTCAATCACATAGACTCGGTCATCTCCTGGGAAATCTCGATCACTTAAACCTCCTTGTCTCTAGGGCCAGTTGGATCACATAGACACACTCATCTTTTGGGTTTGTTGGATAACAAGGAACTACATCTCTACAAGACCACTGAGATCTACACATCACTATTGTATGTTGGACCACTGAGGTCAACTCGTCTGCAGGGCCATTGAGTTCCACACATCACTTCCTTACCATCACAACTAGCCGCATGATTTCAACTCATTTCATGGTTGATTTGAGGAGAACATACACCTCAAGCCATCTATTTTATTTAAACATCCACGAAAACCTACATGGAGTATTTTAAAAGGGTATCTTTTTTATTAGGGTCCCAATGCTGCAAACATCTCATCAATCAGACACATGGTTTGGATGTTTTTCTCATTTTACTTAAAAGGGGTCAGCTGGGACCGACCCGACCAAACCCGACCTGGGGTCCACTAACCAGACCTGAGCCCAACCCCGTCTACTAGGCCCGACTAGGTCTATCCCACTAGACTGCCTGGGTCCGATCCATTAGGTTGCCCATAGTGGCCTGACTTTTCCATCCTAGCCCACCGCTGCAGGTTGGTTCAGTCTCCACTATCTGCGGTGATGGGAATGTCCCCTCTACGTCATGCGGTAGATAGTTGGTTGGCCACCCCCTAACATGTGGTCATGTAGACCATGTTTTATCCCAAACTTTTGGCTCAACGATTGGTCTCCCACACATGGCTTCCACCGCATGCTATATCGGGCTGTCGTCGGTGCTGATGTGTGGGTGTTTTCGTTCACAGCAATCAGACATTCTCCAGTGGTCGGTTCTATGATCTGAATGGTCCACTACATTCCTTCGGTTTCCAGCCTCAATGTCATGTGTTGAAAGTTGTCTCTCTATCATTTCAATGGTTTGGAAACATTCAGAATCTCCCAAAAATAATAAAACGTGACCATGAGGGGCAGTCAACGCAGAATTCACACAAAATAGAGGATCAAAAGAAACACACAAATTGTTGAACATTGGCCTTGATCATTTATACATCATTCTTTGCATTAGAAAAGGGTAATATATCGAAATATCTGATGTAATATTCCCCTTTCTTTAATCCTATCATGCCAAAATCTAATCTCATATATGTGATCAATCCATGGGTCAAACTATTAGTGGGATGGTCAGGTTCTTCATTAAAAAAATTATATGTAAGGGAATGATTAACATATAATTAAACATCATACCTCAAGGGTGGATCGTTCGATGAAGAAGCTAATAGTTGCACTATCATCCTTCATCATTCCCCAATACATAGCCTTCTGTTTTTGGTGATCCTTAAAAAGATGGAAGAATGGAGAACAGTGCTCACCATCATGAACAATTCTTCAATCATCGCTCACTAATTCCATATCTCCATGATCATATAAATACTAGATTGAAAAATTGATACTGTATTAGATTATCCTTTTAAATGGGGAAAACGTGTTTCAGCGTTTTAGTTACACCAAGTCATAGCATCATTACATTGCTTAATTTATGTAACAAAATTTCTGTTACATTCATGTCGCAATGTCTTTATGTTTCAACGACATTCATAAATTTGAAGAAAAAAACTAATAGTTTATTTAACTTTTCATTAATAATTTTGTTTATATTATTCATAAAAAGTCAAAAAAAAATATTTTTCCCTTGACATGCGTTGGTCAAGGTTAAGTCATATTTTAGGTAAACTCATTTTTTCGGACGCAACTATTCCTTCTAATTTATAAACTTGGCGTAGGTTTTGATGTTTCCAAAACCTCATACGTGCGCTATTTCAAATAAACATAAAAAAGTTCCAAAACTTATTATAATATTACTGGGCCTTGTAATTAAGTTCCATTTGAGAACATGGTCATTAAATACTACAATATAATTAAAAAAATACATGGAATTTTTGGTAAATTACATTACCCCCACATTTAAGTCTTTACACCTTCGTAATCCAAATGAAGGATTAATAAAAAAACAGGGGTATTGAGCATGGATTTGAGCCTCCCTCTATCAAGTTATATATTGAATATTCCCATTCCTCTTTCAAACACATACCAAATAATTGACTATCCATGAAGGAATCATTCCATTCAATTATCATTGTCTACTGGAAACTCTTCAAACCTCTCCCCATTGTCAATTTCCAACTCACCCAAATCGATGATATTTGATGGATCATGTACTTACCCTCACGTATGTGACACATGAATACATTATTCACCCACTACATCTATGGGGGAAGAGCTAGGGGTATTCCCCCTGGCCAAATCCACTCAGAACCTATGTCGGGATGATGAATATCAAAGATAACATGGAACCACATCAAAATATTAGTAATCCCCATCAAGGTGAGAACCGTATAAACACATGGTCTCCCATCTCAAAAACCAAGGTCTTTTTATTCCTATCATCTTTCTATTTATACCTACTCTATGAAGGCCTCTTCCACTTATATACAACATGAACATTATTAGTTTTAGCCCATACCAATTCAAGGCTCATAAGTGAGGACTCCCCTAGGTCTGTCTAGAAAAATAGTGATCTGCATGGTCACCCATACAGTGCCTTGAATGTTGAAATAAAAATGGTGGTGTGGTAGCTATTGATGTAGGTGAACTTCACCAAAGGTAGATGATCCACCCAACATCAACTGATGTCCATGATGAAAGAACAGATAATGTCCTCTAAAACATTTATAGTCATCCTTGTCTGGAATTTCATAGGGGGATTGAATGTCATGCCCAAACGTAGTTGTGTCCCAACTTCCACTTTCAATCCCTTCCACATGTAGTATGTAAGTCATGTTTATCGATCTGATACTCTCATCTATTGTACAACATGTTTTAAAACTATCTTCGGTGTTTATGGAATTCTCAAGCTCTCTAATAAACCCTAACCCTGAATGGGTAGGATGGGGTTGACTTGATGTGTTGGTCAATAATTACCCAGATGGAATTGTGCCCCTGGATGTGCAGGGAAAACATGTCATGAAGTCCATAATGATATTAAACCACTTCCACTTTGTTAGCTTGAGTGGCAATGTTAATCCCACTATAATCTGATGCTCTGCATTAAGTTATTTATAAGTGAGGCACCGCGAAACAAAATCTACAATTAATTTCCTCATCCTCGTCCACCAGAACTCATATCGGAGATCCTAGTACATCGTTTCCAGCCCAGGATGAACCACCAAAGGGGAGATGTGGAACTCTCTCCATAACTCCTCTCACAATTCCACTGGGAAAAAAGTGTACCCTCTGAAAAATATTATGTTCTACCTACCTATCTAATATCCATCAAGAGCTTGTCCTGAGGATAACTAAGTACGTTGGGACTTATATTCAACATTTACAAGTTGTGCCTCCCTTACTCGCAGTAAGAGTGGGGGAGTGAAAACCAACAACTGAAGATAGGCTATTCCGACACCATCCCTAAAGGATATATGCATCACGAATAATTTATGTGATGCCTTACTCAGAAACTGCAACCCAATTCTCATACTGAGCACATCCACCAATACGTTCACCTTCTTAAGAGTATAGACAATCATAAAGTCACAGACCTATAGAAACTCTAGACATTGCAACTATCTCAAGTTCAGGTCCATCTAAGAGAAGATATACCTAAGAATTTTTCTTTTCAAAGTAATTTGTAATGTGTTCACCAATCAAGTAGTGTTGCAAAATCATCAATGTGAAGACCGCTACTTCTAGCTCATGATCATGGATCATGTAGTTCATCTAAGGTTGCTTCAAATTCTGTAAACCTTATGGAATATGTAATTTCCCCTGCATTAGAACACAACCTAGTCTGGTCCCTGATGCATCGTAGAACAATGGATACCCAATGCCCTCCTCTTGTATCCACATGATAGGGGCACTTCTCTACCACTAACTTAGCTCCTAAAAACATTTCTGGAACTAATATATCCACAAAACGGCTTGTCTCTTAAATGTAAAAGCTGATAGGGGTAATTCTACCATGGAAACGTTAGCCATGAACAACCAATACTATCTTCGCAAACCTATGGAAATATTCACCTCAGTCACTCTTCTGGGTGGAACCCATGCCTTGATTTCCAATACCTTTTTCGGATCTGTTGGCGCCAAAATAATATGGCACAAAATGAAGGCACAAAAAAGGCTAGCGTGCTGCCTCGCAAAGCCCCGACGCGAAGCCCCGACGCGAAGCCCTGACGCGAAGCGCCCCGATCCTCGCGGCCTCGTGAAGCTCCAGAGGCGGTAAATCTCCGCGAACACATTTGACGTTCGCGAGACCGCTGTGAAGCTCCAGAGGCGGTAACTCTCCGCGAACGCATTTGAAGTTCGCGAGACCGCCGCGAAGCTCCAGAGGCGGTAACTCTCCGCGAACGCATTTGATGTTCGCGAGACCGCCGCGAAGCTCCAGAGGCGGTAACTCTCCGAGAACGCATTTGACGTTCACGAGACTGACACGAAGCTCCAGAGGCGGTAACTCTCCGCGAACGCATTTGACGTTCGCGAGACCTCCGCGAAGCTCCAGAGGCGGTAACGCTCCGCGGACGCTGTTGACGTTTGCGAGCGCGCCGCGAAGCACCCGAGGCGGTGCACGAGTTCTGCTTCGCGGCGCCCCTTGCCTATAAATACTGGACTCCCCCTGAGTCCCGAGGACGGACAATCCGAACCTTCGGCTTCTCCTCTCCTGAATCGCGAAGCACTCTTTGCCCCGGGAATCATGAGATCTGCGAGGTACTTCTACTTCGCGAGACGCCTCTGCTTTGTCTCGTTTTGAGCCCCTCTTTTAAGAGGGATGCCCTTCGCGATGCTCAAGGGCATTCGCGAAGGAAGGGGATTCCCAAGGGAACCCGGGCAGCCGAAGAGCGTTTATGCTTCGCGAAACACCCAACCTGTACTAGTGATTCCTATGATAAGGCGGGATCGCTTCACCTCATGAAGCACACTGCTTCGCAGGACCCTGCTTCGTGAGGTACCTCTTCTTCGCGAGGCAGTGCTCCACGAACATTGTTCCACTTCGCAAAGCACCTTCCACTCGCACCTATGCCCCATTCTAAGGCGAAGGCACTCAACTTCGCAAAGCACACTCCTTTTCTTAGCGATTTCTCTTCCCATGCGACCCTCCAGGTTTGCATGATGTGATTTCAAAGTCCCATGGACAATACCACCCGTAGCGTTGCTTCTCCTAATGCTTCTTCGCATAGGCACGCTAACGGCTATTGCTTCTTCGCATAGCCACACTAACGTGGACCCCTCGATGGTTCGTTCCACAACCCCCCTTGACCATGGCCTTTCTGGTACCTTCCCTTCCCCAAGGACCAGAGGATACCGGTTATGTAAGTCCTAGGGGTGTGGAGTAAACCCACCTCGTCCGAGCTGCAGGACGTTAAACTGCCAAGCACCACGTCCTCGACACATGACGTTAAACTGTGACCTGACCTCGTGCCTCTCACGAAGGGTCCCCCCAGCTCGAACATTCTTTACACCACTCGTCTCCACAGGAATGGAATCACCCATTCACAAGGAATGATACCCTCCTTTTTGGAGTGGCGTATGTTCATAGGAGAAGGGAGACCCTAGTTCCCCAACGGATGGCTGCACCTCTGCATCTCCGTACTTCACCACTACCAAGGTCAGTGCAGGGCGTGATAGGGAATGAGGCACCTCCCATATTTGGACCAAGGTCCATTTTTCCTGCGCTTTGTCGCACCACGGGCCTCCATCCTGGAGTAAGTCCCAACACCATGGGCCGCCTAACGCGTAAGCCCCTCTTCACTTCTCATGGAAACATCCTTTGCGACGTGATCGTCAGGTCCTTGCAACCTCTTGTTTCTCACACCAAGAATTACTCACGTGGGCTTAGAGTGAGCACCGACCTTGACCCCTGTTTTCAACCTGAACTACGAGGTCTTTAATCCATGTCAAGGCATGGTACGTACGAAGCCTTCCAAAGGTTCAATCCCACCACCCACCTGAACTACGAGGTATTTGATCCATGTCAAGGCATGGTACGTAGGAAGCCTTCCAAATGTTCAAGACCACCACTCACTTGAACTAGGAGGTCTTTGATCCATGTCGAGGCATGGTACGTAGGAAGCCTTCCAAAGGTTCAAGCCCACCACTCACCTGAGCTACGAGGTCTTTGATCCATGTCAAGGCATGGTACGTAGGGAGCCTTCCAAAGGTTAAAGCCCACCACTCATCAGAACTACGAGAACTTTGATCCATGTCAAGGCATGGTACGTAGGAAGCCTCCATGAGGTTCAAGCCACATCGCTCAGTCATTCATTCACGTCGAGTTTCGCCCTCGTCCATCATGACGTTAAACTGTATGCCCCTCCCTTTGTCCTTCATGACATTAAACTATACACCCATTCTCATTTGAACTACGAGGTCTTTGATCCATGTCAAGGCATGGTACAAAGGAAGCCTTCCAGTGGTTCAAGACCACCACTATTTGGACTAAGGTCCACTTTTACATCGGTTCGCCGACAAAACCCCTTTGAACTACGAGGTCTTTGATCCATGTCAAGGCATGGTACGTAGGAAACCTTCCCAAGGTTCAAGACCACCACTCATTGGACCAATGTCCACTTTCACGTCAGTCCGCCGACAAATCCCCATTTGAACTACGAGGTCTTTGATCCATGTCAAGGCATGGTACGTAGGAAGCCTCCACGAGGTTCAACCCCACCCATAATCCAATTCACGTCAAGTTCTACCTACACCCATCACAACGTTGAACTGCAATTCCAGTCCGACGGCTAGCCGTTGTGACCAACCCGAACTACGAGGTCTTTGATCCATGTCAAGCTATGGTACGTAGGAAGCCTCTACGAGGTTCAAACCCACCATCCGGTTGTTCCGACCTCATTCATGTCGGTTCACCCCCATCCCGCATGACATTAAACTGCATTCCCCAAATTGATCTATGAGGTATTTGATCCATGTCACGGCATGGTACGTAGGAAGCCTCCACGAGGTTCAAGTCCAACAATCATTGGCCCAGACCGTCTCCTAGTCGGTGTGACAAGCCCCCATTTTCAGGACCATTTCCCATTGGACCAAGGTCCCTCGTTCACGTCGGTTCACCGACACTCAATGCTCGTCGTTTATTCACGTCAGGGTTCACTGTCATCCCGCATGACGTTAAACTGTATTCCATCAATCCTTTGAACTATGAGGACTTTCATCCATGTCAATGCATGGTACGTAGGAAACCTTCACAAGGTTCAAGCCCACCACTAGTGGACCCATGGGTCTATTTTCACGTCGGTTCACTGATGAAACCCTTTGAACTACGAGGAATTTGATCCATGTCAATGCATGGTACGTAGGAAACCTTCCCAAGGTTCAAGCCCACCACCAGTGGACCCACGGGTCTACTTTTACGTTGGTCCGCTGACGACATTCATCAGGCCAAGGTCCACCTTCACGTCGTTTTACCGGCACCATCCCGAACTACGCGGACTTTGATTCCCCGCCACGGGGATACATAGGAAGCCTCCTCAAGGCTCAAGCCCAACCTCACCGTCGCCCCTGCGATGGTCCCATTTCACTCCCCCTCCACTCCATTCATCCATCTACCGCCCATCCTGATTCCCTCCCGGACCGTCATATCTCGGTGAGATTATGTCGGTACGCTCCTCTTCACAGCCGCCCATGGGTTGGCCCCGACATCGGCATCCCTTCAAGGGAAATCCCTCAATCCGATCTAGCCTAGCTAATGCTCTGATCGGGTTGATCTGTCTCCGCTAGACGTTAAACTCGTGGCATACCCTGTGTTAAACACGGGAAGCTGAGGAAAACCTCAGATATGTGTCTATGGCATATAATTCCCCGTGTTCGATGTGGGATGCCTCGGGCTTCCACGCCCTCAAGAATCCCTGTGACCAGGGATAACAGACAGACATGCCAGCTTCCCCAGCATCCAGACACGCTACTGATGCCTCAACGTGACTACTCCCTCGACTGAAGGTTGCTGCCCTGACCGGACCCTTTGGAATGTCCCGACAGAAGCAGCGTAATTAACCGGAGTCCATGGAAACATGGAACTGGGAAGAGTTTCACGAACTACGTATTAAATCTATGAGGGAGACCTGGACTAGGTGACGAGTTCTGAGGAGGAATCCACAGGAGGAAGAACCGACATCCCATCATCCCGTTTCGATCAAGGAGCAGACGTCCCTGAATAAGGATCGAATGCCACCCGCCTTTGGAAAGTGGGAATGCGTGGAAAAAAAGCGTCGTGCGCCCTCCTCCACGGACGGATGCACGCGCGCCCCAGCGAAAGCGTCGGAAACAGAAGTGGTGAACCCGACATGAATTTCTTCTCCTCAATATGGAGACTAGTAGCATTCGAGACAGTAGTAGATTGACGTGTCACCGGATCCAGATATCCGGTGCCTGGTCCCGCCAAGAAAATAGCGGGCCTGTCGTGAAACTCACCGGAATTCGGGGCAGTAGAACGTGGGGCACTCCGTTCTGCAGCGTGCTGGCGTGGATCCTTCTTACAGACATGGAGAATGGAAGGAAATTGGGGCATTGGTTGTCAATCCTTTTCCTCTCAGTACTGACGAGTTGATCCCTTCGTTTCTCAGGAACCAGGTTTCTGTTACAGAGACGCGATCACCGCCCACTCCTCGCCCACGCAGGGGTAGGGGAAACACCGCTACAGCCACCCCACATGGCACCGCTACCGCCACGACGGCTGCCACATCGCGGAATACGGGGCGCCCACGTCCCCTTTCCCCATTAGAGGTCATCCAGCGAAGGGTGATCAACAACCTCGTGCACAGGTACGAGGAAGAAGGGGTCATCCCAACTAGGGATATGGCCAGCCTGGACCTGGAGGCCTCCAGGCCCCGCCGTCAACGCCGCCCTAACAGGCCGCGCAGGCAGCCCCTGCTCCCCAACCCAACATTCAACCATTTCGGGAGCCTGTCCCCGGAACGCCTTGATGACTCCTCGCCTTACGCTGAAGAGGCTGGCGCCGTCCGGCTCAGCCCTCTCAGGGTCCCAACCCAAGGGCACCAGGCGAGAGCTCCCTCCCGGCCGCGTCAGCGCCGCCGTCCGACTCCGCAGGAAGAGCAGGCAGGCTACGTCCCTGCACCACCTGCACCAGCTCGCCTGACCCGACGTCAGCGCCGAGCCCGGGCTGAGGACGCTCACCCAGGCGCGTCGACGTTGACAGCTACAGTGGCCCGATCCACTGCCGACGTGCATCATGAAGCCCCTGCATACACTGAGCAGGGGCACTCCTTCACCCGACCAGGATCGAGACCCCAACCGCCCCATGGGCAGGCTGGGTTGACTCTCCGGGTGGCAGGACTGAGTGGTGATCGTCGTGAACTAACCCGCGGTGATGTCACCCCATACAGAGTCCCTCCCTGTACCACTACTTCATAGAGCATGGGCCTTACCTGCTCCGAAGATCGTCATGGAGGTATGCCTCGCGCTACCCCCATCCCGAAGGAAGACCTGCCCCGCAGTAGTGTTGCTCAGCGCGGAAACCTTTCCCGCACCCACTATACAGGGTATGGAGTCCACCCTCCTGCCCCCGACCGCCGATTTGAAGGCACCGTCCATCCGGTCCTCCTTCAACGTGGGGGGCCTCCCTACGTCCTCTCTGCGACCGGCGAAGGACCTCATTTCCCCAGCAACTCGAGGAGTGAAGGTCAACCTCACTCTGCCCGCATCGACCATGGAGGTCCTATCCTTGCTCCTGCCGATTCCAAAAGAGGCTCTGCCCACATGGGTGTTGTTCATGGAGGTCCTCCCCATGTGCCCTTTGACATTTTCCCCGGTGCCCCTCGCACCCCGGCTATCTCGGGTGGGGGTCCTCTCCGCCATGGCGCCACCGCCACCCTGAGACTGCTTGGTAGGGATCAACCCTGTCCCGAAGAGCCACCCCGGGGTAGGAAAGCGGGTCGTCGCTGCCACAAAAAGAATCCTGGGAAGGCCCGGGTGGAGATCAAACCTGCCCGCTTCTCCGACTCAGAGGCGGAATGCGACTCAGCAATGGAACCTTCTCCCTGCTCCTCCGTATCAAGGACGGGGGGCAGGAACCAGACACGTTAGCCTCATTCTCCCGGAATATGAGGTCCACCAGATTCCCATCTCTCTCCGCAGGTACATCCAGGAGGAAGAAATCTTGGGAATTCTGCAGGTCTCGACCGCGCAACCACTGCCATTGTCACCAGAAGCGCCCTTTACCTCTACCAAAGATCACGAAGAGCTATTTTGGGGGCCAACAGAAGTAGAGTGATGACATGACCTGTCACCGGTAGCCGCGACTCCTATTCCAGAAGTTGTGGCTATCAGCCCATCGTATCGCGACATCGTGTCCAGGTCACCTTACTCTTTGGAGGATGGCCCGGAATTTGGGGGCCAGTCAGCTCTCTCCCTGTACTCTCCTCCGCTGAGTTTACTATCCCAGAGGTCTGCCTCGGTACCGCTACCGGTCCCTCAGCCGCCCCCGGTTGATGAGTGGGGAAACACAGGGCCAGACCCTGAGTCCGAGCCCAGGAGCTTCTGGAGTATTCTCGCAGGGGATTACTTCCCGGAGAAGTTCTGGCCGACAGCTGCTCTGAATTTTTACGTACCAGAGTCTCTTACCCCTGAAGAAGTGGGGTTCTTTTGTCGAACCCTATGGGCGACACACTTCCGCCTTCGTTACGAACGGGTGGCGTACCCCAGAAGTCGAGAGCACTTCGAAGAAATCGGTGAGCAGTGCCGCCTGATCGATGTGTCTGCACTCCTTGTGGCCCAGCACCCTGAGTCGCCAGGCCTCCAGGGCGCCCTTCAACGGAAATGCATTCAGAGTTTTAAAGCACTCCGCAAAATCGTCAGGGAAGCCACCCCGCATGTGCAAGTCTGTGGTTGGGGACACTATGCTGCTCTCCTCTTCGACCCTATCCGACGGCAGCCTGATTCGTAATGCAACATCGAGGACATGCCCTCAAGAGGGGCCGCAGTCCACATGGCCGATGTTGTGGACAAGGAAGACGAGATTGAATTCCATGACGGAGACTTAGCCCCCGAGGGTGTACCGCCACTGCTCGACCCATCAGGGAGAGTTACCCATCAGCAGAGAAACCTGCTAGGCCTCCCCATACCCACCGAGTCGCTGGTACTCGGTCGAAACACCGGCAAGGGTAAGGAGCACGTCGGAACTGTTAAGAACTCTGACCCATCCGCCTCTGTGTAGAAAACGGACGAAGATCCCGAGAAGGCCACGTTACTCCAACGGCTTGCTGAGTAGAAGAGGCTAGTTGACAAACTTTTGGCTGAGCGCGCCGCAGAGCGGAGACCCGACTATGGTAATCCCAGGCCGGGGCAGTAGGGGCAGGAACAATTTCCCCCCGGTGAGATGCCTCCGGGAAACCCTGATCACGCTACTGCCGCAGATAGGGCAGAATCCGGAACGTATGGAAAGAGGGCATGATACGTCTCCCCAAACCCCCCCGAACGATGGGGAAATATGATGAATCCAGTCCAGGTTCCCCCAGTCGCCCCGCAGGTCGTTCCGCCAGTTGATCCACGAGTTTCCGAAGCCATCTACCGTGTTGAGGAACCCGACAACGCACTTGTGGTTAGGGATCCCCATCAAGGTAGGGACCCCCACCCGGATGATCTTATTGCGGCGCTCACAGCCCTTCTCGAATCGTTGGAAACGCGGCAGGTGGAGGTCCCACCGGATGGCAAGCCTTATCCCGTGTGGGTTGATGATATGCTCGCACCTCCGGGTTTTGGGAACCCCACTTTCTCACCTTTCAACGGGACAGGGGACCCGTCGCAGCACTTGGCACATTTTTCTTCTAGGTGTGGCCCCATGCTGGGGACCCCGGCTCAGCAAGAAGCCACCAAGCTCTGATGTTTCGTACAAACATTGGAAGGTCCGGCATTCGTCTGGTACAACCAGCTCCCTATCGGATCGGTGACCGGTTGGGAGGATCTTCACTGACAGTTCTTATACCAGTTCAGCTCCACCACGCGAAAGACCAGCATCGCGGACCTCTTCATGTCTAAGAAAAGGCCTGATGAGCGAGTTGCATATTTCATCGCCCGGTGGAAGGGACTTACGTATTCCCTCGATATGCCACTGACTCAGGAGCAATTACTGATGATGTGTGTGGGGAACGTCAATACAAAGCTAGTACCCTCCCTGATTACCCAGAACTACCCTGGAGGGTTTAGAGATTTCTTAGATAAGGCTCAGCGCCTTGAGGAAGCCCTGCACCAGGCTAGTCAGGCACGTTTGTTGCCCCCTATGATCCCAGCCAGGAGGACCGCCAGGGCTGAACCCGCCGTGGTGGCCCAAATAAAAGCCCCTAGGCAGCTGGAATTACTGTCGGCGGCACCACCCCCGCAACCCCGCAGAGGTCCTCCACCTCAAGCACAGGCTCCTGCCCAGCAACGACCACCTCAGAACCGACAGGTTCCCCCGCGCAATGCGCCACCGCCACCTAGGCGAGACAATCAGGCACCGCCTCCTCAGCAGGCCCCTCCGGCCCCTTGTCAGGGCCGGGCCCCCAGGGCCCCCTATCCGGAAATATGGTACTAGACTTATTTGTTCAACGAAAATCAGGTCCCTAGCTACTTATGAAGTGCTCTAGAGCAAGGGATTGTGCGCCTGCCCGAGTGTAGAAGGCCGGCAGAGGCGAATCTCACCGATCACCCCAACTACTGCCCTTATCATCGGATTCTGAGGCACACCCTCAAGCAGTGATATGTGTTTAAATACTGGCTTCAAGACCAGGTCAACAACAACATAGTCAAGTTGGGCCCAGCACCAGTGCAAGTGGTGGGTGTCTTTGTAGGGTCAGAGATCGGCAGCGACAGCGAAGGCGAGTGGCAGCAGGTCCCCAGCCGCGGATCCCGGAAATACAACGACTGGATGGCTCGAAAGACTGTCGTTTGTGCCCATGGTATCATCCGAGCATCCCTGAAGCAGCCGGAACCTTCAGAAGAAGTAGCTGGTGCCTCCGCAGCGTCTTCACAGTCGACCTCTTCCCAAAAGGGCAAGTAGCAGCGACGAAAGAAGAAGCAACGCACACTGCCGGTGCCGTCGTCATCCCGCACTCTCGGCGACTTTATGCCCCCTGAAATGCGGATTCCTCCCAGAATCCGCCCAGTGGTGGATGAATCCTTGAGCGACAGCCAAGGGTACGCTTCGGTTAACACCGTGGAGCTGGTAAAGCCCTATATGACTCCCGACGAGGGGGAGTGCCAGGCGAACCTCCCCAACATTTCCAGCCGACGTCAACGTCAGCGGAATCGCAACCGCGCCAGTCATTGAGGTACGTCAGCAGACACTTTCAGTCATGTCGTGCATGCTACTGAGACCAGACAGCAGGCTCAGCACAGAGCTCAGCACGCGCAACCCCATATAATGCCCTCAGCTCTACCTCCACTGTCGTTCGTGCTATTAGATCGGGGGGAGCTGCCTCGTTCGTATCACAGTAAGTCTTTCCCGGCTACAGGCCAGCCTCCGCTGCCCAATCCTAGTCCGGCGACTACTCTCCAGACTTCTACTCGTAGGCAGCAAGATGTGCCCGGTACTAGTCGATTGCCGGTTCAACCAACAGGACCTGATATGCCTCCAAACGTCGACCGACCTCCTGTAAGCATAGGGTCGCGTTTGGCGCAAAAGTATGCTGTCTTGAGGCACCTGGCCGGCATTCCGGTGAGGCTTTCGATCCTCGAGGCCCTTCGCCTGTCCTCCGAAATGCGTGAGGCACTTGTCGAGGCCCTAAGGATCCCCCTCCAGTTTGAGACGGAGGTAGCAGCTGCAGAATCCTTCCATACCGAGACGATTGAAAACGCCGAATGTCAGGCGGTTATCTCATTCTCCGGTGAAGATGAGGACCCTCCTATACAGGGGAACATTCACCCGCTGTACATCACTGGCCACTTCAATGGCGTGGAAGTTTGTCGCTGCCTCATTGACATGGGTTCCGGAATCAATCTAATACCGACCCGGACGTTGCGAAAGCTGGGTCTGTCTAAAGGTGATTTAATTCCCTCTGACCTTAGAATCCAGGGGTACGACAGGACCGAGCAAACCCCAGTCGGCAAGATCCACCTGAAGACTCAGTTCGGTGGCTTAATTTCCAGCACCGAGTTCATGGTCGTCTCTCAGGACACTGCCTACAACGCATTGATGGGTAGGCCATGGCTCCATCTGCATGCAGCGGTCCCTTCGTCATATCACCAGTGCCTCAAGTACTCGCTCAACGGTCGAGTAGGCGTGCTCCAAGGAGACGCGTCCCCTTTCTCTTCTTGTGAGGCCCGTTATCTAGATGCGGGTTATTACAAAAGTAAGGATAAGGAAATCCTAGTAAGTGAGGATGAACCTGCCCCGGTCACAAGTGATCCATGGGCAAGCATGGATGACGCCTACATCCTCCCGATCCACCGGTTGGAGGCCACTACCCCCAACACGGGGCAATGTTTTATTGTCTCGTGTACGCAAGGAAGGCATGTCCCTATGTCCAAGCGACGGCGGAAAATAACCTCGTACTCCAACATCAACCAGGCTCAGGTCATCCTGGAATCTCTTACCCATGTACGGTACCGGGACGTCAAGATTATGACGACGGCGGTACGCCATACGTGTCTCTTCCGCCGGGCTGGAATCCACCAACTCAGACCAACACGTCACCACTACTTTGATATTATCAAATGCGGCCCCTTAGGCCGAAGGCCAGATAGGATAGGGTTGACCGCCTTCATTGTTATGGTCTCAATGGCGAGTGAGTCTCCCGATATGATGACTGCTGCTGCCCAAGCCGGCACCATCTTCCCCTCGGGTTTTGAAAGCCCAGAAGTATCTCCCTTCGCGGGAAGTCCCCCCACGGGTGGGGAGGAAGACCTGGAGGATGCTCCCCCCACCTTTGAAGAAGGCGTCTCTACCACGGTTGATGAACTGGTATAGGTGAACCTTGGTAGCGAGGCAGATCCGAAACCCACATTGATCAGTGCAGCCATGTCCCCCGAGGAGCGGCAACAGTACGTAGAATTCCTCAAACGTCACTGTGATGTGTTTGCCTGGAGTTACAACGAGATGCCAGGACTGGATCCCCAGGTAGTCGTTCACCGTCTGGGCCTCCCGGCAAAACATCGTGGGTTTAAGCATCCTCCCAGGAAGATGCACCCTTCTCATGTTGTTATGGTTGAGGCCGAAGATGACAAGCTTATCAAAGCCAACTTCATTAAAGAAGTCTAGTACCCCAAGTAGCATGCCAACATTGTTCCAGTCAGGAAGAAGAACGGGCAGATCAGGGTTTGCATCGACTTCCGCGATCTTAATCGCCACTGCCCAAAGGATGACTTCCCACTCCCGGTGACGGAGTTATTGATTGACGCCACGCCCAGGTTCCAAGCCCTCTCTTTTATGGATGGGTATTCCAAGTATAACCAGATCCGGATGGCCCTCGAAGACGGGGAGTCTAATGCCTTCAGGGCTCCCCAAGGTACCTTTTGCTACCAGGTTATGCCATTCGGTTTGAAGAATGCAGGTGCCACTTATCAGAGGGCCATGCATCGCATATTCAAACCGATTCTCGGGACATTGTTGGAATGCTACGTGGATGACCTCATAGTTAAATCATGTCAGCACCAGGACCATCTTAAAGACCTTGAGAAAGTGTTTGGTTTCCTCCGTTCCTGTCACCTAAAGATAAACCCATTGAAGTGTGCCTTTGGGGTCACCTCTGGGAAGTTTCTGGGCTTTGTTGTCAGATACCGAGGTATCGAGATCAACCCGGAGAAGATCAAGGCCATCAGCCAAATGCCTCACCCGAGCAACATTTGGGAGGTTCGAGGCCTTCAAGGCCACTTAGCCTATATACGCCGATTCATCACCAATCTGGCCGACAAGTGTAAGCCCTTTTCCCGGATCATGACGAAGGGCGCCGCCTACGAATGGGATGAGGAGTGTCGGACCGCCTTCGAGGAAATCAAGCAGTATCTGCTCCAACCTCTGGTCTTGATGCCACCCATCTCCGAAAAGCCGTTGGTCCTTTATGTGACCACCCTGGAGAGATCCCTCGGTGCGCTGCTCGCCCAGAAGAATAACGAGGGTACTGAGAACAGTCTCTACTATCTCAGTCGCATGCTTCTCGATACGGAGGTCAGATACTCCCCTATCAAAAAGAGCTGCCTTGCGCTCGTCTTTGCCGTGCAGAAGTTGCGACATTACCTGCAACACCATGAGGTGAAATTGGTCTCACAGGTAGACCCCCTGAAGTACATCCTGAACCACCCCATGCTGACTGGCTGACTAGCACGGTGGGCAGTGATTCTCCAGCAGTTTGATATCAGGTTCGTACCTCAGAAGGCCATTAAGGGACAGGTGTTGGAAGACTTTTTAGCTGCCCATCCAACCTCCGCGGATCAATACCTGGACTTGGATTTCCCTAATGAGACGATTCTATCAGTTGATCATGTTGTCCCGTGTTGGCAGATGCATTTCGACGGCGCCTCCCGGAGCCCCACCGATTGGAGGCTCAACGATCCCAAGCTCAACAGAGTGGGCATGGGTATTGTCTTCATTACCCGGGCGCAAGCTGTCCTGCCATACTCGTTCCTGTTGTCATAAGGCTGTATGAACAACGAGGCAGAATACCAGGCTCTCATCACCGGCCTCGAGTTGGCCCTTGAGATCCATGTGCCCCATCTACATGTGAAGGGAGATTCCGAGCTGGTAATCAAACAGGTTAATGGTGACTACGTCATCAGGAATCCAGAGCTTGCACCGTTACTGGAGTACACCCTCCACCTAATAGCCCAGTTCTCTTCTCGACCAGTGGTTACCCATGTCCCACGGTCGCAGAATGGCCAAGCAGACGCCTTGGATGGCTTAGCCGTGTCACTCGCCGAACCCTATCAAGATGATTTGATCATACATGTGGCACACCGGAGAGTCATTTCCCCCATCACCCAAGAGGACAATGATGGCATGAGGGTAGGTCATATCACCGCTGGACCCTGTGGTTGAAGCCACTCTCGACTGGAGGTCACCTTTTCTCGAGTATCTACAAAATGGTCGCCTCCCGGACGACCGGGCCGAGCACGAGCGAATCCGACGCCGCGCGCTGCAATTTACCCTCCAGAGCGGCCCTAGTCTTGAACATATCCTTTATAAGCGGAGTTTCAATGGTGTCCTCCTCCGTTGCATCCAAGGAGTAGAGATACCTTAGGTTATGCAAGAGGTTAACGCCGGTTCCTGTGGCACCCATCAAGCTGGGCCGAAGCTGTCCCATCAAATCCGGAGGATGGGGTACTTTTGGCCCTCTATGATCCAAGATTGTATTGGATATGCCAAGAGATGCCACACGTGCCAAGTACACGTAAACTTCTTGCATAGGCCGCCGGAGCCCCTCCAACCCACCAAGTACTCTTGGCCATTTGCGGTATGGGGACTTGATGTAGTGGGACCGTATCCACCGGCAACAGCCCGCCAGTGTTGGTTCATCCTGACTGCTATGGATTTCTTCTCCAAGTGGGCAGAGGTAGTTCCACTCAAAGAGGTGAAGGCCCGTTCCATCGTTGACTTTGTGAGCTCCAATATTATCCACCGGTTTGGGGTCCCTCATGCTTTCCTCACCGATAACGGCACCAACTTCCAGGCGGCTAAACTAAACAAATTGTACGCCAAGTACGACATCCGGTCGAACCACACCTCTCGCTACCACGCGCAGGCGAACGGACAGATCGAGGCGTTCAAAAAAACCCTCTCTAACATTCTGGAGAAGATGGTTGGTCAGAACAAGAAAAGTTGGCCGGACAAGCTCCCCAACACCCTCTGGGCTTACCGGAAGACGACTCGCAACTCTACCCAGGTGACCCCATATTCCCTGGTGTATGGAGCTGAGGCCATCCTACCCATTAAGATCCAGATTCCGTCGTTACGTACTGCAGTTTATGATCACTAGACATCAGATGAGGTAGCCGAGATCCGTCTAGACGAATTAGAAGCACTGGACGAGAACCGGCTTCGTGCCCTGCACAATCTAGAAAGGCATCAGGATAAGATAGCGAGGGCCTTCAACAAGAAGGTTCGTCTCCGCTCTTTTCTACAGGGCGACCTGGTACTGTCCCTTCGAGCGCCACTGATTCCCGGTAGGAAACCGCCCAAATTAGAACCCAAATGGTAAGGGCCTTACATCATCCATAAGGTTTACCCCAACGGAGCATAGTCCTTGGTGACCACGGATGGAGAGCGTATAACCCCTCCCACCAATTCCAGGTTCCTTAAGAGATACTTCACCTAGGGAAAAAGGGATCCTTCATGACTCTAAACTGCAAGATGGTCCCGCACGACCTTAAACCGCATCCCCGTCCTTACTACAAGATGTTAAACTACAAGCCAGTCAGGCCTTCCTGACCGAGGCTCGGCCTCAGGCCCCTTGGCCTCCTCGGGCCCCTGGCCCCCCATCTTCACTGCGAGACGTTAAACTGAAAGCTGGTCAGGTATCCCTAACCGCGGTCCGGCCCCAGGCCCCCTGGTTTTCCCCAACATACCCTCGTGCGGGATTGTACGGTATGGTGTGGGATTATGTCCCCACTCACGTCGGATTACTCGTCGTACCATATATATCCCCAAATGAGATGCTTTTCATCCTGCATGACGTTAAACTGCATTTCAAGAACTACGTATGGCTTGATTCTCATCCTCATGAGATACGTAGGAACGCCCGGACATTTCGTCCGTTGGCCCAGCCCAAAATCCAAAATCTTCCCCCCGGGTCAAGACATGGCGGGGTGCACACATTTGCCCCAACTCATATCGAGCAAGCCTCGACCCGGCTGCACATCCCCCCTGGAGATGTTTTCCTCTTTCGTGGATGGATACAGCTATGCTTCACCCACTCCTTGACTGGGATTCCATCAGTTTTCACACCCAGAGGGACCCCCAAGAACGGCCTGGATACAATGCCCAAGGGCTCTCCTACCATTACGGGCCAACGCCCCCGAGGGTTTTCAAGAAACAAGCCGATACAAGTCCCGCGTTGCGAATTTGGTCAGCGGTCGACGCTCAATTGTTGCTCCCATATCAGGTTACCATAGGAACGCTGTGTTTCGAACATGGTCAACAGTGTCCTGGATCCTCGGGTCCACCCAGAGATGTCCCAGACATTGAGTGCAGTGATTCGTTCTTCCTCATCCCGAGGTGAAAAACTTCCCCCTCGGGTGGTGCTAGCGATCGGGCCCACGGCCCCGATTACCCATAGGGGTGTACGGTGTGTTGTGAGACTATGTCCTCATTCACGTCGGCTTCTTCGCCATATCGTACGCCTTCCCTTACGAGGCCCAGCCTCAGGCCCCTTGGCCTCCTCGGGTCCCCGACCCATGTCCTCATGTAAGACATTAAACTGTAGACCTGTCAGGCTTTCCTAACTGATACCTGACCTTAGGACCCCCTGGCCTTCTCGAGCCCCTTCTCCCAACCTCTTACCCGGGGTATACGGCGCATTGTAGGACTACGTCCTCATTCACGTCGGGATCATGTACCATGTTGTATGCCTCCCTTTACGAGGCCTAGCCTCCGGCCCCTTGGCCTCCTCGGGTCCCCGACCCTCATCTTCATTACAAGACGTTAAACTAAAAGCAGGTTAGGCCTTCCTGACCAATGCCTAACCATCAGGCCCCTTGGCCTTTCCGGGCCACGAACCAGGTCCTCTCTTATAAGAGTGTACGGTGTGGTGTGAGACTACGTCCTTATTCACGTTGGCTTCTTTGCCATACCACACACCTCCCTTGTTTAGGGGTATATTACTCCCCTTTTCATCCTGTATGACGTTAAAATACATTTTGAGAACTACGTATGGCTTGATTCCCATCCAATTGGGATATGTAGGAACACCTGAATGCCCAAGATTCGGGTCCAACCCCATCTCTCGAGAATCTTCATCCCATCTTGGCCCCTTGGACTATCCTTCCTCCATGAGGGGATTATATGGTGTGGTGTGGGATTATGTCCTCATTCACATTGGTCTTGTAATGACCACGCCATGTACCTCCCCCTACTGAGTTGTTTCGTCGATCCCTTTTCGGCAGTTCACCAATGTGCTTAAGAGTACTCTGGTTTATTACCTGGAATGCCATGATTTACTCAGACACGTCCGCACTCACTTTCCAGGATTTGTGTATCCCTGCATCAGGGCTTCCGTCATTTTTCACACCTAGAGGGACCCCCAAGAATGGCCTGGATACAATGCCCAAGGGCTCTCCTACCGTTACAGGCCAACGCCCCCGGGGGTTTCGGACCGCGAATCGATAAAATCCCGCGTTGAGAATATGGTCAGCGGTCGATGCTCGTTTGTTGTTCCCACCTCAGGCTAACGTGATATGGACGCTGTGTTTCCACCATGGTTAACAGTTTTCCTCTATCGCCACGCCAACCCATTAAGCCCAAAATGTCGGGTACATGATTCACACCCTTCATCACTTCATCATGTCCAAGTAGAGTCTCGTGACTCTTGGTACTTTTCCTCCGTGCACGTCCGCGCATTGGGGGAACAAGATATGTCAAAGGTGTCCTTCAGGGCTCTCTACCGACTCCCCTTTGATGGACGCCCCATGTATTGCGATGAGGATACCCCCCTTGTTTCCCACACCGAGTTTAACTCACGTGGGCTTAGGGATCGGGTTGAAATCTGTGCTTACTAGGGAAGTTGTCACCATCCATGGTCCAAGCTCTAAGACCATAAACTAAGATTCTCATCTGTAACTACGTTCAGCTTGATTCCCGTATTAATGGGATACGTAGGAATGCCCAGACCTCCTGTCTTTGGGTCCAGCTTGAGTTCAGCTAATTCTTCTCTCGGGTTCTGCCATTGGGACCCCGACTACGGGACCGCGTGGCGTAGTGTAGGACTACGTCCTCATTCACGTCGGGTTTGCAATAGCTGCACACGCGCACCCCGTTCTGAGAGTTATCCCTCCGATTCCTTGTCCCGCATGACATTAAAAGGCACCCTTCAGAACTACGTGTGGCTTTATTCCCATCATCATGGGATACGTAGGACCACCTGAATGTCTAGGATTCGGGTCCAGCCCCACCTCTTGGAGATCTCCTGATCTCCCGGTCACATAGGCCACTTGGTCTATCCCTCTCCAGGAGGGGGATATGTAGGTATGATACAAGGTTTTGGGCACCGTGCCCCCTTCCCCCGGGAACCCGCCATATCTTGGTTACCCTCAAGTTGAGTCTCTTGACCCTTTGTAGTGGTACACCCATGTGTTAAGAGTACTCTGGTCTAGGACACTTGATCAAGTCCCTTCCACTTGTCAGGCTTCGTGTTCCCCTCCATTCGGGCTTCCATCACCTTTCACACCCGGAGGGACCCCCAAGAACGTCCTGGATACAACGCCCAAGGGCTCTCCTACCGTTACGGGACAACGCCCCCAAGGTTTTTGGACAAAAAATCAATAAAATCCCGCGTTGTGAATATGGTCAGCGGTCGATGCTCATTTGTTTATCCCCATTCCAGGCTAACGCGACAGGATGCTATGTTGCGAACATGGTATGCAGTAATCCTCTATCTTCATGCTAGCCCCTTCAGTCCTCGAATGTTGGTTGCATGATTCACAACATTTTCCACCCCATCATGTCCAGGTGGAATCTCGACACTTTTGGCACTATCCCTCAGTGCACCTTTGCATGTCAGGAGGACAAAGCCGCAATATGGCGTCCTTCGGGGCTCCCATGGTCCGAGATCTAAGACCATAAACTAAGATCCATCCGGGACTACGTTCAACTTGATTCCCATCCTCATGGGATGCGTAGGACCGCCCGGACGCCCTATCTTCGGGTACATCCCATTTAGGGAACCAGTCTCTCCCCCGGTTTCACCTCTTACGGCCCCTTGGCCTGAGGTCTCCATCTCCGATTGGCGTACAATTTGATGTAGGATCATGTCTCCGTCAATTTTGTTTTATAATACTGCGCACATTTCCCTCCTAGCATCGTCTCTGCTACGTCTGCGCTGCATGATGATAAAATGAAAGCTTGGTCCTATCATATGACCCTAAACTGTGACATTATCGTCCTGGCCGCATGACAAAAAACGGCACTGCATTTTGGTGACCTCTTTGTAGAGGACATCACGTTGGGTATTGGTCACGTGCCATGCCATTTGTCAACGCCCATCACGACTTGATCCTTGTGGAGACATCACAGCCTACTATTCTAGTCCTATCGCTTCACAAAAAAAACCATTCACCTTAAAAGAACAAACAAGATTCATCAAATTCCGCTTCTTTTAGTGCAAGGGCCACGCCCGCATCCCTTTTTCCCCTGGCACTCGTATCTTACCATGTCACCTTTCAGAAATACGTATGGCTTGATTCTCATCCTCGTGAAATACGTAGGAGCGCCAGGTCACTTCCCACGGGTCCATCCTAACCTGTGTGTTCGGTCCCTCGACTCGAGCATTTCCTCATAGAACGCATGGTAAGTAGGGCTTAGGTCCTCCTTCACGTCGGGTTTTGTTGCCATGTGTCCCCTTCTCCCTTTACTCATTTATGGTATAAGGCCCGTCAAGAACTACATGAGGCTTGATTCTCATCCTTATGAGATACGTAGGAGTGCCCGGGCACTTCCCCGTGGGCCCAGCCTAACTTTCGCTTTAGGTCATTTGACCAAAAACCTCTCCTAAGGAGGTTGTGAGATGTGGTATGGGATTACGTCCTCATTCATGTCAGGTTGTTCATCACACCGTACACACCCCCTATTCCAATTCACGACAGGTGTTTGAGTTACTCCACCGTGTGCCTCTTATGTCTCTTCCCATCCATGGTCCGAATTCTACGACCCTAAACTAAGATCTGCCTATGGGAAAGGACTCTGCTCCCTCTATCTAATATGTATTGTTGTCGTATTCAGGTGTGTTTTGACAAAGAGCCCGAAGTGTGGGACTTTCACAAGGACATTCCCCTGATCCCACAACCATGCTTCGTGAGCTCGCTATTTGGATCCTCATCCTCTTCCACATCCAAAAGGACCCTCGGACGACATGGATACTAGGCTTAAGGGCTCTCCATGAATGCTGGACCTAAGGTCCCTCTAATCGTTTCGGGCCAACGTCCCTACGGATATTTGACAACATTTGTGACATGGTCCCGTGTTTCTAACATGGTCAACGGTCGACCCTCATTTTTCTGTCCCCATTCTAGGCTAACGCGATAGGATGTTGTGCTGCGAATACGGTCAGCAGTTATCCTCCATCATCACGCCTCCATCATCGTGATCTGAATCTCGAGCACCATGATTCACACCTTTCCACTTCCCCATGATCAGGTGGAATTCCATCATACTCGACTCTTTCTCTTCGCACATCTAGGTGCGCTAAATGATTGTGTTAGTGTCACTGGGCCGGTATTCACCGAGCGTCCCTTTTCCCTAACCTACCCCTTTTTGTCGGGAAATTCCCACCACTACTGCTTGTTTCCCACACCGAGCACGACTCACGTGGGCTTAGTGGTTTTGGAAGGATGTGTACCAACATAGTCAGGCTGCTCTTCGTCCTGCATGACGTTAAACTGCGCTTCCAGAACTACGTATGGATTGATTCCCATCATCATGGGGTACGTAGGAACGCCCAACCACTCTAATTCGGGCCCAGCCCAATCCTCACTCTTGGTCCCTCGATCTAAAGAGTTTCTTCCGGGGGTATGTGGTATGATTTGGAATCCAAGTCCTCATTCACATCGGTTTCATATCTACCGCGCCACACGCTCCCTGGGATATTCCCTTTTATTCCACGTCCTATCATATGAAGTTAAACTACAGGAGCCCATGTGTCCTCAACGCATGACACTAAGCTGCGGTTCTACCCTGAACAAGTTCAGGATGCCCCAAGATACCATTGGGAAGTGACAGATCCCCTCGCCAGAGAGGCCCTGTCTGAAAAAAGGAATGATCCATGATCAAACCGATGAGCCCATCTGGCGTAATCCCACCACGGTGGTGTAACTACCTATGTGTTGGATTCTGTTCGGACAGACCATCACTCCATATTCCACACTTTGCGTGCCCCTTATTCGGACCCTCGTCCCCTTTCATGTCTCACGGGACCCCCTAACGGCCTGGTCTCATGCCGCATCAGCTCACCAAGCATCCTGGGCCAACGTTCCGGAAGATGAGTCATGTCTGGAAGGACCCCCTAACAGTATGGATTTTCGACCTATGGTCTGCCAACTATCCTGGGTCAACTTCCCGAAAGATTGACCGACAAAATTTGTGACATGGTCCCATGTTTCGAACACGGTCAGCGGTCGACCCTCATTTGTTGTCCTCATTTCAGGCTAATGCAGTAAGGATACCATTTCTCTGCCATGGTTAACGGTTATCCCTTATTGTCACGTCATCCCCACAGTGTTCCGAATCTTGGGTATCGTGATTCACGCTTCCCATTTTCATCTGTTTGGATTGATTTCAGCGCCCCTGGCGTTGCCCCGTTAGTGCATAAGAGCACGCTGAAGAAACGGTAATTCGGCTATCCTGAAAGTTCCTTCTCTGATCAAGCCTTTCCCGTCTTTCAGAAATCCGGACTGGTAATCTGAATCCCGGACATCGGGCTCGACCCACGTGGTCTTGGGGAATTGTCTCCGAACGTCCCACAAATATTGTAGGGATGTAACAAGGCAATTCAACAGTGGAAATCGTGCGCACTACGGCATTCAAAACAAAGAAAACAAATTTAAGAACGAAAGTACCAATAAAAGGTTTTTGGGTTTGTTACAATACCTGGGGGTTGACTCCCCCCATGGACGGGTTGACCCCGTCAAAAGAGAGTTGCAGCTCCGCCACCCATTGGCTCGTGGCATCCAAGGCTTGTTGCCGCTAACTTAGCTCCCGCTCCTCCTCAGCAGCGGCGGGGCGCAGTTTGTCATTCCTAGCTTTGGCCCTCTCTACGCCAGCTTGAACGGCATCCATCCTTCCAGAGGCCTGCCTCATATGCTCTTCTGCCTCTGCCAGCTGGGCCTTCAACCGTGAGACCTGCTCAGATTGTGCATCAAGAGAGGCTGAAATCTCGTATGCCCGGGTCTGCATCTGTTGGACCTCGCCTTCAGCCTCCTGGAGCTTCTTGATGCCGGTCACCTTCCTCCACTTCCAGCCCACGCTGAGCCCACAATCATGCTCCAAGATCTTCTTAGCCATAAGATCTCGGATGAGTGCATGAGGACGTTGGGAATCCACCCCCCCAGCACACAGTTCGCACAACCACGAGCAGATCCTATCCATTTTGGCCAGCCATTGCGCTTGGGGGCTGTCCTTGATAAAGCGTGTGATCAGCTTCCACGACCGGCGGCGGACTATGCTGCTGTCTTCCTCGTCGGAGGCCGTTTCATCCCAGTCTGTGCGATTGGAAAGCTCGTACGCGGGATACGCCTGCAGGAAATCCTCGGCAGGATCAATGTCTGGTGTTGAATCCAATACGACACCTGGCGTCGAAGCAGGTGTGACAAGACTGGGACCGACCGGTTGATCCTCTTCCTCGGAGTCCACCTCAATGACTTCGGGAACGGCCCCGCTGGTGGTCCCTCCAGTGATGATGTGCATCGCAGCTTGAGGAGATAGGGGGACTATCGCCACCATCATCGGCATGCCCCTAGGTGGGGCGCCACCAGACATCTCGACCAGTCTTGCCGCAGCAGCTCACGCCAGTCGGAGAACTGTACGACGGAGAGGGACATAAACGTTAGTTGGCGGGCATGGTCTACATGTGACGACGAGGAAACCGGTAGAGGAGACTTACGGAGATCGACCTCCTGGTGCTTCTCTTGAGCTGGTACTGATGGGACCCCGATATGAGGCCCTCCGTATACTGTTAGAAGGTCTGGAGATTCCGGAGGAGCCACCTCAGGCACCCTGGTCCCACCAGACGCGGAACTGGACGCAGCCATAGGCACAGGTTCTGAAGTTCCCGCATCGTCACCCGCCATGGAGCAAGAACGAGGCATGAGAACAAGTTCCTCCTGCATGGATCAAACATCGGTGAGAAGTCCATAGTGACCCAAGAATAGATCGTAGGGAAAGAAGTTCGGAATGCTACCTCGAGAGCCTCCGCGAAATCATCGGATTCTGAGCCTCGGTCTCCGACCTTGCCCTCCTCCAACGTGCTCCCTCCTCCAGCCTCATCCTCTCATGAGGAGTCCTCTGATTCTTCCAGAAAGGGGAAGCGCTCCCTCATATCGGCAGCCGATAACTTTGGGGGGACCATCTGATTCAACAGTACCCTCACCCGGTCTATCATTGGGCGAGGGACACCACTAGAGTGGACGTAATCCTCCAGCTCGTCCAAGTACTGCTCTGCCTCCGCCGGAGACACCATGAATCCAGCCCGGACTGGGCCTATGCCTGATAATTCCATCCCGAGGCGATTCAGGTGGGCCCATATCTCGGGTGGGCTGAGGAATTGCCGGTTGACATCCCAAATGTCCCAAGCTTCCAGGAAGACAACATCCTCTGCCATGTCGATATGACGTAGCCGCTTCCCCGGAGCCTGAGTGGATATCCTACGAAATCCCCTCAGTGGCCGCCCCTCCGGATGGTCGTGCTCTTCTGGAATCACCGGATCCACCATTGCTGCCATACCCTCAGCCGGTGCGGGTCTCGCCGCCATGGCAGCCACGCTACAGTGAGCAGCCCTAGCTGCCCTCCGGCCCCGACCTCGAGATAGAGGTGGCCCACCGTCACTGACCCGGATAGTTCATTGCTTCAGCATCTCCCCTGGATAAGCAGCCTCCCAACTGATGGCGTACTCCTTCGCCAATCCAAAAGCGGTGGTGGACGGAGGCAATGCAATCCACATCTTCCCATATTCCTGTGTGAACATGAGCCACAGCTGCCTCATCACACATGGGTGCTCCTCGTAATGCACCTCCCAGTAGACCTGCGAGGTCAGCCGCTGGAGGCATCAGAACTACCTCGCAAACCGATGCGGGGTGTACGGTTCGCAGAGTGGATCACGATCTATCTGTGCCACCAAAACTCAACCTCGGAAGGCCAAGAGGTAAGCCCGATGTTCTTCCGTTCCCCGCACGTCATCAGTAAGTATCCCCGTCGGCAATGGGAAGGGGTGGAAGTTAAACTCATCCTCCCTCCACACCCGATTCAGCACCATCGGAACCACCAGTTTGAACGGGAAGCTCCCGACTACGTTCAGGATGGAGGGGTGAAAGTTCGATCCTGGCGGCGAAATGGGGTTTGGATACTCGTAAATCCCCCTGATATGCGCTGTGATCCACCCATACAGGAGGTGGAAGGGCCCGCATATCTTTGGTGGCTTCTTTCCCTCGCTAATATGCCACAGCATTCTGTACATTTTGGTGAGCATCGGAATCCCCAGACTGATCCGCTGCCCCATGGCCAACATCGACACCATGATAAACGAGCTTGGCCGCACCCCCATGCTTCTATCCCTCACCGGTAGGATCCAAAAACAGATGAGAGTCGCGATGAACACCGACAGCCTGACTATCGGCTGTTGTTCAGTGCTGACACTGAAACCCCAAGTCTTCCATTGGCTGTCCTCCAAGACCCGCCAATACGAGTGCCCCTTGCCCCGTTGGGCCACCCTCGGACAAGTTATAGGCCTCGGAGGGAACTCTCGATTCTCTGGGAAATTCAGGAAGCATTTGAACCATCTCCTAAAGTGGACATCCCTCACTGCCTCCTTGTCCTCCCCAGGGACAAGTGACATCAGCGCCGACGCCAGTCGCGACATTTTCTCAGTATCCTCCAATGCGCTGATGACGGGGAGGAACTCGTCATACATGGCCCCCAAGATCGAGACCCCAGAAATCTGGTGGACATCCCACAGGCTGATGCCCACCTCCCCGTGATGCAGGTGAAAGGTATTGGTCCTAGACGACCATCTGCTCAGCAATTCCGGCATCAGTTGCTTGGGTTGGTAAATGTGGAATTGGGAGGCCCATGCCGCCTCATACAACCCCACTCTCCTCAGATCGGCTCCAAACTCCTCGCATGAGGCGCCTACCCAGTAGGCCCAGGCCCAGTCATCAGTAAAGTTGCTGCCCTGGCGCAGGTCCCACTCATCGGACAATCCCTTCTTTGAATCCTGCAATGCCACCTTCAGCATAGTACGGTAGAGAGGAGGGGACGTCTCCGACTACAATGGCTTCCCTTCAATGTTGTTCAAATGGTTGTAGAGACAGTCAACAGTGACGGGTGTGAAGTTCTCTTGTGCGTGACCATCGGCCACCCTGAACCATTGGTGCTGGCATGGTATGCTCCTGAACCAGCAAGCTGGTTCATCCCTACTCGCCTCAGGGATAAAGACGTCATCCCTCAGCTCGAAGTCGTACAATGGCAGTTTCTTGCACTGCGGATAATCCTTCTGACCCTCCGATAGCAGATCTATCAAAGAAGTGTGGTCCGAGTGGCTTTGGATCATCTCCCCCAGTCCTGGATAGTTGGCCATCTCATACCTACGAGCAGCATCTGAAAACACCCCCAATACAGCCTCTTGATGGGCCATTTTAACTCTAGCCCTCAGAAAAGAATTTTTTTAGCTGGATCGCGAAGCTCGACCGCGAAGCTGAATCGCGAAGCTGGATAGCGAAGATCGGTCGCGAGACGAAGCTGCGAAGTCTGGCCAAGGCCGACAAGAAGAGGTTCGCTTGGCGCGGACGCGAAGTCGGAGACCCGCAGTTCGCCGTGAAGCTCGATTCGCGGAGGGCTGTCGCGGAGTACGCGGAGCTTCGCGAAGTTGAGAGCGCAAAAGGACAAGGAAGTCACGTGAAGACAAAAGAGGTCAACCCCCCTATTTATAGGAGGCAACCCCGGAGCATCGCGGCGCACCTCACCCGTGCGGAGCATTGCGGCGCGTCCGGATCTGTGGCCCCGGTCAGCACCGCGGGCCCCCTTCGCGTAGAGGCATTGCGAACCACCAACAATTTTGGAGATTTTCCCTCAGACTTCGACCCTTCACACTCCGTGGCTCCAAGTCTGAGGGGGGGCATTTGTTGGCGCCAAAATAATATGGCATGAAAGGAAGGCACAAAAAAGGCTGGCGCGCTGCCTTGCGAAGCCCCGACGCGAAGCCCCGACGCGAAGCGCCCCGATCCTCGCGGCCTCATGAAGATCCAGAGGCGATAACTCTCTGTGAACGCATTTGACGTTCGCGAGACCGCCACGAAGCTCCAGAGGCGGTAGCTCTCCGCAAACGCATTTGACATTCGCGAGACCGCTGCGAAGCTCCAGAGGCGATAACTCTCCGCGAACGCATTTGACGTTCGCGAGACCACCGCGAAGCTCCAGAGGCGGTAACTCTCTGTGAACACATTTTACATTCGCGAGACCGCCGCGAAGCTCCAGAGGCGGTAACGCTCTGCGGACGCCGTTGACGTTTGCGAGCATGCCGCGAAGCACCTGAGGCAGCGCGCGAGTTCTGCTTCGCAGCGCCCCTTGCCTATAAATACTGGACTCCCCCTGAGTCCCGAGGACGGACAATCCGACCCTTCGGCTTCTCCTCTCCCGAATCGCGAAGCACTCTTTTCCCAAGGAATCATGAGCTCCGCAAGGTACTTCTACTTCGCGAGACACCTCTTCTTTGTCTTGTTTTGAGCCCCACTTCCGAGAGGGATGCCCTTCGCGAAGCTCAAGGGCATTCGCGAAGGAAGGGGATTCCCAAGGGAACCCGGGCAGCCGCGGAGCATTTATGCTTCGCGAAACACCCAACCTGTACTAGTGATTCCTATGCTAAGGCAGGATCGCTTCACCTCGCGAAGCACACTGCTTCGCAGGACCCTGCTTCGCGAGGCACCTCTTCTTCGTGAGGCAGTGCTCCGCGAACACTGTTCCACTTCGCGAAGCACCTTCCACTCGCACCTATGCCCCATGCTAAGGCCAAGGCACTCCACTTCGCGAAGCACACTCCTTTTCTTATTGATTCCTCTTCCCGTGCGACCCTCCAGGTTTGCACGATGTGATTTAAAAGTCCCATGAACAATACCACCCGTAGCGTTGCTTCGCCTAATGCTTCTTTGCATAGGCACGCTAACGGCTATTGCTTCTTCGCATAACCACGCTAACGTGGACCCCTCGATGGTTCGTTCCACAACCCCCCTTGACCATGGCCTTAATGGTACCTTCCCTTCCCCAAGGACCAGAGGGTACCGGTTATGTATGTCCTAGGGGTGTGGAGTGAACCCACCTCTTCCGAGCTGCAGGAAGTTAAACTGCCAAGCACCACGTCCTCGACACATGACGTTAAACTGTGACCCGACCTCATCCCTCTCACGAAGGGTCCCCCCAGCTCGAACATTCTTTACACCACTCGTCTCCACAGGAATGGAATCACCCATCCACAAGGGATGATACCCTCCTTTTTGGAGTGGCGTATGTTCATAGGAGAAGGGCGACCCTAGTTCCCCAATGGATGGATGCACCTCTGCATCTCCGAACTTCCCCACTACCAAGGTCAGTGGAGGGCATGATAGAGAACGAGGCACCTCCCATCTTTGGACCGAGGTCCATTTTTCCTGTGCTTTGTCGCACCACGGGCCTCCATCTTGGAGTAAGTCCCAGCACCATGGGCCGCCTAACGTGTAAGCCCCTATTCACTTCTCACGGACGCATCCTTCGCGACGTGATCTTCAGGTCCTTGCAAACTCTTGTTTCTCACACCGAGCATGACTCACGTGGGCTTAGAGTGAGCACCGACCCTGACCCCCGTTTTCAACCTAAACTACGAGGTCTTTGATCCATGTCAAGGCATGGTACGTAGGAAGCCTTCCAAAGGTTCAAGCCCACAACTCACCTGAACTACGAGGTCTTTGATCCATGTCAAGGCATGGTACGTGGGAATCCTTCCAAAGGTTAAAGCCCACCACTCACCTGAACTACTAGGTCTTTGATCCATGTCATGGCATGGTACGTAGGAAGCCTTCCAAAGTTTCAAGCCCACCACTCATCCGAAATATGAGAACTTTGATCCATGTCAAGGCATGGTATGTAGGAAGCCTCCATGAGGTTCAAGCCACGTCGCTCGGTCGTTCATTCACGTCGAGTTTCACCCTCGTCCAGCATGACGTTAAACTGTATGCCCCTTTCTTTGTCCTGCATTACATTAAACTGCATACCCATTCCCATTTGAACTACGCAGTCTTTGATCCATGTCAATGCATGGTATATAGGAAGCCTTCCAGAGGTTCAAGCCCACCACTCTTTGGACAAAGGTCCACTTTCACGTCGGTTCGCCGACAAAACCCCTTTGAACTACGAGGTCTTTGATCCATGTCAAGGCATGGTACATAGGAAACCTTCCCAAGGTTCAAGCCCACCACTCATTGGACCAAGGACCACTTTCACGTCGGTCCACCGACAAAGCCCCATTTGAACTACGAGGTCTTTGATCCATGTCAAGGCATGGTACCTAGGAAGCCTCCACGAGAATCAAGCCCACCCATCATCCAATTCACGTCGAGTTCTGCCTACGCCCAGCACGACGTTGAACTGCAATTCCAGTCCGACGGCAAGCCGTTGTGACCAACCCGAACTACGAGGTCTTTGATCCATGTCAAGGAATGGTACATAGGAAGCCTTTACGAGGTTCAAACCCACCATCTGGTCGTTCCGACCTCATTCACGTCGGTTCACCCCCGTCCCGCATGACGTTAAACTGCATTCCCCAAATTGAACTACGAGGTCTTTGATCCATGTCAAGGCATGGTACGTAGGAAGCCTCCACGAGGTTCAAGTCCAACAATCATTGGCCCAGACCGTCTCCAAGTCTGTGTGACAGGCCCCCATTTTTAGGCCCATTTCCCATTGGACCAAGGTCCCTCGTTCACGTCGGTTCACCGACACCCAATGCCCGTTGTTTATTCATGTCAGGGTTCACTATCGTCCTGCATGACGTTAAACTGTATTCCATCAATCCTTTAAACTATGAGGACTTTGATCCATGTCAAGGCATGGTACGTAGGAAACATTCCCAAGGTTCAATCCCACCACTAGTGGACCCATGAGTCTACTTTCACGTCGGTTCACCAATGAAACCCTTTGAACTACGAGGACTTTGATCCATGTCAAGGCATGGTACGTAGGAAACCTTCCCAAGGTTCAAGCCCACCACCAGTGGACCCACGGGTCTACTTTTACGTTGGTTCGCTGATGACATTCATCGGGCCAAGGTCCACCTTCACGTCGGTTTACCGGCACCATCCCGAACTATGCGGACTTTGATTCCCCGCCACGGGGATACGTAGGAAGCCTCCTCAAGGCTCAAGCCCAACCTCACCGTCGCCCCTGCGATGGTCCCATTTCACTCCCCCTCCACTCCATTCATCCATCTACCGCCCATCCTAATTCCCGCACGGACCATCATATCTTGGTGAGACCATGTCGGTACGCTCCTCTTCACAGCCGCCCATGGGCTGGCCCCGGCATCGGTATCCCTTCAAGGGAAATCCCTCAATCCGATCTATCCTAGCTAATGCTCTAATCGGGTTGATCCATCTCCGCTAGACGTTAATCTCGCGGCATACCCTATGTTAAACATGGGAAGCTGAGGAAGACCTCAGATATGTGTCTATGGCATATAATTCCCCGCGTTCGATGTGGGATGCCTCAGGCTTCTAGACCCTCGAGAAGCCCTGTGACCAGGGATAACAGACAGACATGCCAGGTTCCCCAGCATCCAGACATGCTATTGATGCCTCAACGTGACTACTCCCCTGACTGAAGGTTGCTGCCCTGACCGGACCCTTTGGAATGTCCCGACAGAAGCAGCGTAATTAACCAGCGGCCATGGAAGCATGTAATTGGGAAGAGTTTCGCGAACTACGTATTAAATCTATGAGGAAGACCCGGACTAGGTGACGAGTTCTGAGGAGGAATCCACAGGAGGAAGAACCGACATCCCATCATCCCGTTTCGATCAAGGAGCAGACGTCCCTGAATAAGGAGCGAATGTCGCCCGCCTTTGGAAAGCGGGAATGCGGGGCAACAAAGCGCCGTGTGCCCTCCTCCACGGACGGATGCGCGCGCGCCCCGACGAAAGCGTCGGAAACATGATCCACTCTAACTCCATCCTCTGAAATGAAATATCCCAAATAGTGAACCTCCCAAATCCAAATATGACACTTGTAGAACATCCCATAAAGATGGTTCTCTTAGAGTTTATTCATGAATATCTGTAGTTGTGTCACCTGCTCATCCTCAGACATTGAGTACACCAAGATATCATTAATGAAGACCACGAGGAACTATCCATAGTAAGGCTAGAATTTCATGTCTATGAGTCCAATGAATACTAAATTAACATTGTTTATGCTGAATATCATCACCATGAAATCATAGTGTCCATACAGACATCTAAAGGATTTCATGGGTACTTCCTCATCATGTACATGAAGGAGATGATAGCCAGACCTGAGGTATATCTTTGAGAATCACCTCCCTCCCTTAAAATGATTGAATTGTTCATCAATCCTTGGAAATGGATAGTTTTTACTTAAGGTCACCAGATTCAGGCACCGATAGTCCACACATTACCTCAAGCTTCCATCTAACTTCTAGGAAACAAACATTGGGGCCGCCCAAGGTGAATCACTAGGACTCCCATAGCCCTTCCATTGCAAGTACTCTAGTTATATCCTCAACTAAGGAAGTTCCACAAGATCCATTTGATATGATAGTGTGTCTATCAATTCCATCTCTTGGTACCAATCAATGTAATAGTCAACCTCTCTTTAACTAGGAAATCCTGGAACATCATCAGCGATGATGTCCTCATACTTTTCCACCACTACAAGAAACTGGGGGCTCCTATCATCCACCGTACTAGGGGTAAGGAATGACAAATGGTTAGTTATCAGATTCACCCTCCTCCATGAAATTTTTCCATGTGCTACAGCTGTTCCCATTTCTTAATAATGGAGAACTTGGTCCCATCTCCATGGGCCCACAGTATTATGCACCTAAAACAGTCAATCTGAGCATGGACTATGGATAACTAGTCTATACCTAGAATGAAGTCGTAAGAAATTGAAGCTGATACTAGAATATCCAAGACAAATCTATCACCACAAAGAGTAATCTCACACTGCTAACACTAGTTTTTTATTTTCGAATCCCCTCCCATAGGAGTCTCTAATTGTAAGGATACATCCAATAGCTCCACTGAAATCTCTATTATTCAAACATGTTTCATGGCAAGGAATGAGTTCTTGGAACCTATTTCTATAAGAACTATAACTATGGTGGAGAAGTCCTAGATAATAATTATAGTCAACTATATAGTGGTGGGGTCATAAGCCTCCAACACCTAAAGTATGCTTCGCCCCTATCCACCTTCTCCAAGAGCCCGTGGTGGACCACCTATGGGAGGCGTTGGTAGTGCCTCAAACCTATGCCCACCGTCTATCGCTCTACCTGCTCCCATGCCACATACTCCTCCCTACATACCACCATGCTCGACCCTATGCCACTTCCTTAACAGTCCCTTGATCATATGTTGATCATTCACACATTGTGTTGGGCAGTCACGATCCATGTGTCCCGTTCCACCACATGAGTGTCAAAACCTACTCCTTTTCAGCTTTCCACTGCCCCAAGGGACTTGTACCACTGACCCTGTGTCCTAGGGTCTTCCCCTGAAAGGCATGACCAATGTGGGTCTCTATTCCAGTAGCCTGCAACCCACCGCTGAAGACATTTCCACCTAGTTTCTACTGGTAGCTTCTGTTAGAGGTTTCTACTCTTCTGAGAATCTCTTTATTCTTTGGGTATCCTTTTAGAACCCTATACTATATAGTCATTATAAATTATACCATGGATGAACTGATCCCTCAAAATATTACCTACTAAAATGCCCAATCCTAGAATAATTGATCTCACTCCATGTTTGTGGAGTCGCGAGAGAGATCTGTGAATGTCGCAGAGTACTAGACTACTATCATGCTACCATATGTAGGTATAGAATAAACTATTTACGCATAGAGAATAAGGTAACTAGAGATGACTCCTCTATGAAGAGGTAATCAATTTTTGTCCATGCGGGGGTCGTGTTGTCATGTGTCTGGATCCTCAAGCTCCACCTTATCTTCATCGATCCCTAAAGAAGGATCGTAGCTAAGATCACCAAATATTTGAGAGGCATCCACACATGGAGGAAGACTCTTCGAAATATCTCAATCCAATACTTTTCCAGATGGGGGATCAGTTTAACCCAATAACATAGGAGGTCATTGACTATGTAACTCATGAAAAGTACTAATTCTGCGTGTACCCTCAATCGGTAACACCAGTAGTGATAGCTGATCAAACGGTGGTGGAATCAATGGTGCACCTCCTGGTCGGGACATATCTAGTGCTGGTCTATGTACTAATGCCACATCGCTAAGTTTACCATCATCATTGTCATGCACTAGAATCATAGCTGACTGTATGCATTGTGGAATCATGAAACAAATCAAGATATACCCTGATCCATAGACTGTACCTGGTGAGCTGATACAGACTCTTGTAGAACATTTGAACACTCCTAATTTCTATATGATTCATGAAACCAGTGTCTTCATGTGCCAAGTTTAAAAGCAGAATTAACGTTCATCGGGCATGAATACATTGGTCTCCACACCAACAATGATCTCCCCGAGTCTGATGGTCATACTCCAAATATTTAACACTAATTTTCCAAAAGAAACCCATACTCCCAGTCTTTAAGGAAGTATCGACTACGTCTAATACCACTTTTTCATGACCCATCCCATGGATACCATTCCATGACTACCCAAATACTGCCTCTCAAGGGACAGGGGATAGAAACTAGATCTGAAGACATTATACCGTATGTGGGATGGGAATTTTCATGAGTACCAGTACAAAAACACCAAGAGAGAGAGAGAGATCCAACCCCACAATTCCATAAAGTAAACAAGAATACCACTATGACAACTACTGAATGTAAAAGAAAAAAACTGGATGTAAATGACCTAGAATTCAATCCCATCAAAAAACAAGTACAAGATCCTAATATCCATCTGTGGTAGACCATACCTGAAGGTTTGGTTAAAGGGGTTAACCCTAAAGTCGAAGAAGTATGCCTCGTCTTTTTTATCTAATTGGGCATCACCTTCTGCTAGAAAACCAATGTATCTTTCAAGGTGTCTATCATCTGCACAAGACACAACATGTGCGGGTGGAGCCCATGCATTAGTGAGTAACAGAATACTAAATAAGGATCCCAAAACATAAAGGTAATAAAACAAAGGAAAGTATGAAAAAATTAGACTACTAAAATTCAATACAAAGCATATCCTCTTTGAAGTATAGTCAAGAAAGAGTATCTAGAGTCATATCCTAGATTTATAATCAAAAGGAAGGAATGAAAGACAAATAATCTTATTTCTTAACACCTTGAAATGATAATGAAATCATCCCTTTATGTTCTTAGGGATGATAAATCACCTATACCCACTCTTCACATGCGCCAGCTGAATGACATAGACATGCTTATCTCTTGAGCCAACTAGATCAATTAGACTCGCTTGTCTCATGGGACAGCTAGATCACATAGACTCGCTCGTCTCTTGGGCCAACAGAATAACATAGAACCTCTTATCTACTAGGACACTGACATCTGCATGTCACTGAGGTATGTTGTTCTACTGAGGTCCACTCGTCTTCTAGGCCATTGATGTCCACTCATCTAAAGAGCCACTAAGTTACTTAGATAACTTCCATCCCATCACTTCCAGCAGCTGTATTCTTACTCATAGTGCATTTGATTCCTAGAGAATATACTCTTCCGGCCGTCGGTCATATTTCAAATTCCACGAAAACTCACATTGAGTTTTCCGAAAGGTCTTTCTTATCATGAGGCTTTTAACTCTTTAAACATCTCATCAATCAGATGCATAGTTTGGAAGTTATGACCATTTTACTAAAAATGGACCAGTTGGGTCTGGGTTGGGTCAGACCGGCCCAACCCGATCCTGGGTCCACCAGCTCTGGTGGCCCGTTGTTTGATCTGGATGGTCCACTATGTTCCGGAGGTATTTACCTTCACTATAATGTTCCCCAAGATTAATCACTAATGATATGGGCGTATGAAAATGTTTAAAAACACCCAGTAATAATCTGAGGTGGCCATGATGGTCCTTTGACGAAGAACGCACAGGAGAGAGGGTATCACAAGAAGCACCAAAAGCGACGAATGTTCTCTATGTTCATTTGTACTTCGTTCATCCTACTAGAAAATATGGATATAGAAAATGATCACAAGTTTTATTCCCATTTCATTAATCCCCATATGCCAGAATCTCATCCCGCATGTGCGATTCATCCGTGGGTCATCATGTTCATCGGTTTGCCGCATTCGTTGCCCAAAAAAAATAATGTTGAAGGTAAATATTCACTTTTAATTAAAACCATTACATCTTGGGTGATTCATTCAACAGAGAAGTTCAGATTCATGCCATTATCTTTCATCGTTCCTCAATCTGCAACCTTTCGTTTTTGATTGAGATCCTTTGATAAGTGGAAGAATATAGAATGGTGATCACCATAATGGGTAATTCGTCGATTGTTACTCAAAAATGCCAAATATCCACATTCTGAGCAATACTAGATTTTTCAAATGATCTCATATTTTATTAACCCATAAAATGGGAATAATGTGTGTCCGTGTTTCTATTACGCTAGGTCGCTGTGTCGTTACACTCTTTCAATTGTTAAATATCATTTCTATTATGCTTAGGATGCAACGTCGTTACATTGAAATTACATTTTGAAATTCTAATAAAATAAAATAAAAGTTTTCTTTATTTTTCCATAAGAAAAGTTTTATTATATTTTTCTTATAATGTATGAAAAATAACATTTTTCCTCGACCTGCTCCATCGAGGGTAATTATAACCTTAGTTAAATTCAACATTTTCAATTCAGACAGTGCCATCATATTTTTAATCTAAGCACTGAATTAGATGTTTTCAAAATCCTATATGTGAAAAAATTTAAATATACATAAAATGATCAAAAAAAAATTTGGGCTCACTGGGCCTCAGAATCTAGTTTTTTATTAGCGCATAGTCTCGATCTAGTCCCATAAAAAATGAAAATACATGAAATATCTGGGAAATTACATAACTATTGTTATAAATGAGATATCTTGATTTATCATGTTGGTAATTCAATAAAAAAAGTGATAAAGTGCTCTTTTTTACATAGATTATATAATAACCAACATTACAAAGTAAATCTAATTTCATTATAATCTCAGTTATTATATAACCAACACGGTAAATTAATTTATCAAGTAATTTATACAATGACTAATGTCTTAAATAAAATAATTTTTTTTATCAGATCGGCGATTACATAACTGACATCATAAATCATATTAAATTTTATTAATTCCTATTTTGAGTCAGTGTAGTGTTTTTCAATCTGGTGATGGCAGACTCGGTTCTATTTTTTGTTGAAACCCTAAAAGCTTTTCATCAACCGTGTGGCCTCCAACCCCATTTTTAGATTTGTAAATATGATTTTTCATCCTTGTGTCTATCAAATGTACTCACAACTCTCAAGTAAGACTCACATTCCTCCCTTTCAAGTCGATCAGTTTTGAAGATGCCCTAAATCTCTATTTTTTTATTTCTTTTACTAAATTATAACATTAAAATATTTTTTAATCATCTCAAGTCATTACATTGCATCTGTATCTAGATAATGGAAATGTCTCCATAAAATTGCACCAGTTTCTCTTAAAAACCACAATAATTATATATTGTACTATTGAATGTCCATGAATGCTCCCTAATAATCAATTCCTAGATGAAAATTGGTGGGTTTTATTTGTTTTGATGGTATATGTTATCATTAACCCATGATTTTTACTCATAATTCCAATCATTAAATTAATTTTTTACAATTTTATGTTTCATACAATCTCATATTTCATTATCCAGTTTCATATGCTTTTCATTCAATTTTATGGGTTTTTTATATAGATTTATACATACACCCAATACATTTTATTATTTTATATTATCATGTTTAATTTATAACATAATTTCTTATAAACTATAGTGTTTTTATTAAAATGTTATTAAATATTTCATAAAATTTATTGTATAATTTTGGTGATATATTTATATTGTAGAATATGAAAAAAATCATCATTTTGAATTTGTGTTTCATTGTGTATAGTTCCTCACCCCATTAAATGCACATATATGACTAGTGTCATGATAAATTATAGAAAATGATTTCAATATGGTATCCCTTGGATATTATTCATATACCACATCTCATAGAAATATGTAAAACTATAATGGGACATTAATTAGTAGTAAATTATTATATGTATTGAAGGGTTTTAATTTAATATTTTGATTTTTCAAAGAGTTACATTGTCATAAAAAATTGTGATGGGTTAATAATATATCATAGTATTGGTTGGTGATTTATTTTTTCATAGTGGTTTCCGTTATTATTGATCATAAACAATATCATTAAAATTTGCATGAATTATTATAAATAATTAGTTGAGTTTGGTAAAAAAACATTAAATTCAAGATAACTAACATATATTTTATAACGCCACACCAATTTCACATTCATTCTATATGGTTCCCTAACTGAGTCTGTTTTCAACAAAACAAATTACAATATTGATGAATTTTCATATCTAATATCCCATTGAGTATGTATATTAGATATGAAAATTTAATCTAACTAAATTTTATTTTTTAAACTATTTACATGACTATTTATTTTTATAGTTTACCATTTATATTTAATCTTATCTTACATTATGGTAAATAATAAATAATTATAATTTTCAAATATAAGTATATTTATTTATACTTCAAAAAAATTTTACTTTAAAATTATTGTATATTTCATATAATTATATATTTGGATAATAAAAATGTATTTTATTTTTTAAATTATTTCGATTAATATCATTTTATGATTCTTCATTTATATATAAATTTATATTTTATTATTGTAAAGAATCTGTTGTTATATTTTTTAAATACGCATATATTTTTCTTATATTTCAAAATTGTGTATAAAATTATAGAATATTTCATATGCATATAAAATTGTATCATCTTAACAAGATATATATTTTTAATTTTTAATATGTAATAATTAGTCGATGTTGTATTATTTTACATAAAATGAGTAACAAATATGAGAAAGGTGTTGTTTATTTTTTGGAATGTTCTAAATGAAATGTTACAAACAATGAGATGTTTAGTTGTTTATGCTTAAAATGATTAAAATTAAAGAATGTAAAAAGTTGGGAGATCAATGATCATTTAATTTTTCATGGTTTGAATCTGAGTTACAACCCTTGTATTTTTTCCGGTAATACCAGGAGGCATTCCATATCTATTAATGATGATTCATTACAATATAGTAAATACAAACAAATTGAAGTAATGATTCATGATATTATAGTAGTGGAAACATATAATGAATAGAATGTTTAGTATCAATATGTTGATGCTAAAAAACCAATGTATCCTAGTTGAATGGATATTATAGTTTTACCTTTGGGGTAAATATTGATTAACATGAAGAAAAAAAATTACTGGAGTTACAAATGTTTTACTAATTATGTACAATTTTTGGAAGATATTCTACCAAAAGATAATGATATTATAGATTCACATTATAAAAAGAATAAAATATTATCCCTGATGGGATGGCAGTATAAAAAATTCATTCCTTCCCGAATGAATTTGTTCTATATAGGAAGGAATATGAATTTTCGTCAATGTGTCTTAAATGTGGAATATCACTATATATGTTGAAATAAAAATCAAAGATTTATTTATAGGTTATATAGACCCCTACTATGGTATTCTGGAATGTTCCCATAATTCCTCTACTGAAATGACTATTTTCAAATTTACATGATACACAAAAGTTTTAGATAGAATGATGATGAGTGGATATATGATAGAAACAATCATCATCCAACTAATTGACCATAATGGTAAAATATTGATCACCAGTATCCTATATTCAAAAATTATTTTATAAATCTCATTCATAGACTATGATCAAATGAATTGAATTCATATGGAATAAAAAGTATCACCCAATATTCAGGGACTATATTATTTATAATTTATAACTTATCTTCCAAATTATGTATGAAGCACAAATATTTCATGTTGAGTTTAATTATCTTTAGACTAAAACAACCGAGAAATGATATTGATGTTTTTCAAACACCATTAATTGTGGATTTGAATCTCTTATGGGATGATGGAATAAGGGTCTATTATTCTTATAAAATATAATATTTTCAACAGCATACAAATATTATGACCACTTTAAATGACTTCCCTATGAATGGAAGTTTTCATGGATACAATTCTAATGGTTATAAATCATGTTTAATTTTAAATCTATAGACTTCATATTATCAATTGCATTATCAGATAAAAATAGTATAACCGGGTCATCAAATGTTTTTTTCTATAGATCACCCTTACAGAATATTCAAAAAGGCATTCAATGTCTCAAAAGAATTTTACATTGCTCTAAAACCATTATCCACTGATCAGTAATTTGAGAGTGCAAAAACAAATGATGTGACACTTGGAAAGGCATAAAAATCTAGGAATGATAGAAATATTTGGATGAAAATGTAAATATTTTTTGAACTACCATATTGAAGATATCATGAGGTTAAACATAACATTAATTTGATGTACATGGAGAATAATATTTGTGACATTATGATTGGAATATTGTTAGATATTAATGGAATTACTAAAGTTGGGTTGAATGCAGGATTGGACTTACTATCCATGGGAATACGTTTGGATTAAAATCCCACTCTAGATGAAAGGTTAATATTTATTCCTCGTCATATAGTACATTATCTAAGGGAGAAAAAATTAAATTTTTTCAAAGTCATCATGATATCAATGTTTCATGCGGTTATTTATCAAATGAAATAATTTTGTGCCTTTAATCTATTTAATGATGACTGGTATGAAATATAACAATTTTCACTTCATGATCTCATAACATTTAGCAGTTTCATAGTGTGGAATATAAACCATATGTGTATGAAAGTATATCATTAATGTGTGTTATTTTTTTAAATAAAATTGTAATAAGGTGATTGTTATGAATTCATTGAAAATTTTAGAAAATAATGAAATTTATGTACGTTTTCCTTTGGAAATTTTTTTTACTACATCTTTTTTTATTTAATTTGAATTTAATGGTTCTATTTGGATAAATAAATAAATATTTTCGGACCTATATATCTATGTTACATGTATATTTATGAAAGGTTTATAATTATATTAAAGGGGTATGTTAAGATTCCATATAAACCTGATGCATCCCTTGTTGAAATGTATATTTCAGAGGTGGTTAACGACTATTGTAAAATTCACTTATCAACTTTGGAGCACATTGGTTTCCCTATATCTCTCCATGAACAAGTAAATTATAGGTGAAAGGGGATTCATGGCTCAAAATTCAAATCAATGACATGTGAATAGATAAAGAAGGAACATTTATACATCATGAATAACATATATGATTGTGAACCATATATAACATTGCATATTAATGTGTTGAAACAATTTCATCTAAAGAAGAAAGAAATGTTGAATTTCTAATGAGAATAAAAAAAATTCATGGTATAAAAACACCATTCTTGCTAGATCAGATGAATTAGAATCCTTAAGATGGTCAGTGGGTGGTCTATGTTTCAATTTGATAACATGATCCTTGTATTAAATTAATAGTTATAGATATCATAGTAATGGTCAAGAAAACAGATGTGCAGTTTAGAATAATTGTGTATTGGTGTTCACAAGAGCAATGAATGATTCTAGTTCTATATAAATACATTATGCATCATGTGAATAATATGGATTCATTGAAGAAATATGGTAGGTTTATTATATTAAATTTAAAGTCCTAGTGTTTAATTTAAAATTTTTTATCAATAAAAAAAATTTAGTCATGATGAATCATGAATGGCACTTGTTAATATGAAAAGATTGGAAGACACATCATATCCTTTTATAATGTAATAACATGAAAAAAAATCAATTTTTTTATCAATCTGATATGCAATGGTCTATTATTTTATAAAGATAAAAACAATATGTTAGTGGGGTTCACCTTGATGATGTTTCTAATTTATGTAAGATATGTACTTACATGGAAATATCAACATATAATAATGATCAGAATCTTTTAGACATGGTTTTTTCCATAAGAAATGATAATGAAAAAGTATTTTTTTACTAAAATCACTCAGTAAATTCTTAATATTTAAGGTAACATATGTTTATTTCTCATTTAAATTTATAAACTTAAAAAAAATAGATATGTTAATTTTTTTATGTATCAAAACATGTATTAAAACTAAAAGGATAAAATGATTTTTATATTATTGTAGTTTTGTTTAGATTACCTTGTTTAAAATTACTTAACTTATATATTTATTAATTTTTCTGACTAAAATTACCTTAAAATCAAATATATTAAATAAAAAAAGAATTTCATAAAAGTATATTGAAAAAATATTATTTTTTGTATATAATATTATTTATTATGGTAGAACATTTTTAATATTCCTACACCTATTTTTTATTTGTCTAAATATATTCACATTAAATTATATATATCATTACAATTTTTTAGATTTTAGTTGATTATAAAAAATAAGAATAATAATGTGATATTTTTTTGTTTACATTTTTGTTTTATAATTTCCCATTTTTTATTTACAATAGTATTATAACTGTTGAATTTTTATATTTGTGTACAAATTATATATTTCTTACATTTGAATTATAATTAAATATAATTAATTTAATCAAATACATACTTTTGGAGATGATCATACTCATACTTCTAAGGAGGAATGTACACTTGCTCCTCTTGATGATCCCCATCTTTCTTTACAATAGTCATATACTCCTATAGATAGAAAGAAGAGTTTGAAAGTTGGTAAACGTGGAAGCACATGTTTACCAGAATTATCAGTTGTTCGTAGCTAAGACCATTGGATAGTTGTAGAAAAAGATAATATTTATATTCAAAGAGGTCCTAATGAAAAAAGTAATGATATTTTTCTCAATTTAGGGTAGAAGAAATGTCAGTATTTTTATTAGTGATTACAGAAGTGTTGACAAAGAAACATTATCTCAGTTTTGGGGGACCATTTTGGTATGCTCATTTGTTATTATTGTACTAATATTGAAATTTTTATAGTAATATATGTTTAAAACTTCATTATCATATGAAAAATTATATATCCAAAACTAGATAAGTTAGTAGGAAATGATTAAAATTGGATTCTAGGAAATACAGGGTTTTAAGATCAACTCTCACATATGATTTATTTTATGGTAGAGGAAACATCATAATATATATGATATATATATTTTTATAGAAGTAGACACATGGAAATAATTTGTTGAAAGTATAATACAAGGAATACTTTTTATAAGTACAATTTAAAATTTTATCATTTTTCATATATTATTGAGATTATTAATGATTTCATATTCTTAATTTACAATAATAAACGATATATCATCTGGAGTTATAATCTAGAAATGTATACCCTCATACTTTATCTCATAGGGGGTATAATTAATTGAAAAAAATGTTACCTAAAAATTTTCAAAAACTAAAAGTGGAGGCTTTAATCTCTGTGGAGCTTTCCCCTCCACCCCTAGCTAGACATAATAAATGGATGAGGGATCAGATAAGATAAAAACCAAAATATATTATGGAACAATCCAGGGTTGTAGCTAACAGGATTGAAATATATTTATTTTTTATATATTTAAGTCAATTCAATTCAGTATATATTTTGAATCAAAACATAATTTTTCAAACAATTCAAATAGGATTCCCTTATAGATCAGTGAATATACAGATTCTTTGTAACTATGGGGTTGTATGATATTTTATGTAAAAAATTTAGAAAACCCAAAAACCCAGGTTGTGAATTTGGATACCTGGGAGGTGTATCAGTGAGAAAAGAGTTACCATGTGATTTAAAATATGAAATAGATGGTATTTATAAAAAAATAAAATCTTTTTATAGTATCAAGTTTAGAATATTAATGTGATGATGGAGGATATTATCCGAGCATCAATGCAGTCCAAGTTTGCATACACGAATATTCAATTTCAGACTACATATCTCACTCCTCCACCTCCACAAGAAGCTCAATTTCCCCCAATTCTTCATGTAGACCCCACTATTTATCGTACTCTTACACCCGTATTCTATGGATTCCCATTTAATCTGAGATGTATTTTGATGACCCTCAATATCATATTTTTTTCATATTGGATGATATTTAATATTGGAGATAACGTTCATCATCAAAAGTTGGAGATAGATCATTATAGGGTAACTTTAAATGATATTATAGATATATCAGCAGGAGTAACGATACATATAGATGAAGAATTTATAGTTGTACAAGGTATTGGACACTTTTTAGTTTTTCCATCTAGACATCTATAACATATTACTATAGAGGTGTGTGTATATTTTATATTTTCTGTAATTTTTATATTAAATAGTAATTAATATTTGAATGTTAATATTGTTATATATTTATTTATAGGAATACATTATAGGTAATGAAATATTATATATCCAATAAAAAATTTAAAAATGGATATTACTTCAGAGATAGATACTAGTAGTCTTGATATATTTTTAGGATATTCAAATTTTTCTCAGGTCCTTATGAGATTCCAATAGAAGATTATGTTTATTAAAATACTATGATTCTAAGGGATTTGAAAAATTATATCATGGTTCTTCAATATAAAGATATGTTGGGCATCAATATGAAGCAATTTTTTTATAATTCATCCCATAAATCATTCCCTACATTTAGTTTTATGAAAATTTCTTCTTATGTTTTATTAATAGGTATCTTTATACAATGTGTAATGTGAATGAGAGGATAGATTTCTATGCATTTATGGACCTGTATTTCATTTCAACAATATTTAGGATTATGTATAAATAGGAAGTAACAATTTATATTATTGAATTATTTCAAAAGAATGTAATTATTCAGTGATGGATGCTTCCATATCATCAATAGTAAGAAACATTTATCTCATAATGTGTGGAATATTTGTTAACATAATAAGAAAAAATATTAATTTTATTTTATATCAATGAGCAATATATTTTAGGTGTTTTTTTATAAGGGTGAAGACACAATACTGTTTATTCACTATTCAAGGTGAACTCAGACAAAATTTTAATGATCTATTTGAAATATAAGTTTGAATTTATTAATAATTTTTTATATTATAAAGAGTTTAAAATTTATTTCATTGTTAATATTTATATTCGGGGATGGAATTAATTTCGAGAGACTAAAAATTAAAATATCACTATGATCAAATATGTTAATGTAAAGGTCAAATTGTAATTTATTTATTTTTTTAAATTTTTATTTTTAATCAGTACTTTTTTGAGGTATTACATACAACTGTTATTTTAAATTTATAATATCATTTAAAAAAATTTAATAAACAATAAGGCATTATATAATGTGGATATTATGTTTTATGATTTATGTATGAAATAATAACAACTTGAATAGTTATGATGTTTAACCAGGTAATATTTCTTTATAAACTATTATATAATATTTCATTTGTTTTATTCATTATACATGTTTAATTATTTCTTTTTAATTTATAGTTTTTATGAATATCAACCTTATAGTTCCAAATATCTCACACATATAAAAGTAGAATGGAAAAATAATTTTATAGGTTTGGGGGATTTTAATTTTATTTTTTTTGAATAGTTTTATTTTGTATGTTGTAATTTTAATTGTGTATTTTCTAGTTCTTTTGGTTGAATTTTAGTTTGTTTTTAATTAAGATTATAATTATAAATGTTCTAATTATCAATGTGTATTTCCATGTTTTTTTTTGTTTCTTTTTGTTTGTTGGTTTGGTCTGCAGTGGAGTGGATGGTTTAAATGAAAATTTTCAAAAACATTATTTACTTCAGTTATTTTATAATCCATGTAAAAACCATTTATTTTACTATATTCCATGTTGGTTATTTAAAAATCAATGTGAAAAATACATTTTTACATCAGTTATAAAATAAAATATGTAAAAATACATTATCTTGATTATTTCATGTCGGTTGTGTATACAATAATGTGGCAGAGGTTTTTCACATCATTTATTTAATAACCGACGTGAAAAATTGTTCATGGGGAAGCTGTTCTATATTGATTATATATAAACTAACATGGTATATAATTTTTGATGTCAGTTATTAATTTACTATTGAAAAAAATCCAATTTTAATGGAATACTTACAACATCACCATCAATAACAATGGCTAAAAACCACCATAAAAAAGTAACTTTAACAAGAATTTCTTCACAACTGTGTAGTCTGTCATACAAAAGAATGATTATTTCATAATTTACATGATGGTCTAGTATGTGGTTTAACTTAATGAACATGAAATAAAGACATCCTATTATATGTATGATATTAATGTTTTTATATCAGAATGGTTTAAAAATAATTTAAATGAGGTGTACCGAGAAATAAAATAAAAATGCTAGATGATGAAAATTACCTCTTCCTCAGGTAACCTTAGAAATATGAAAACAGACATACTTGGTTTTATTTTTTTCTATGATAAGGATTCTTGGATGATATGATTGAATTTTAGATATTATTTTTGTAGATTTGGTCAATAAAAATGGATTTTGTGGTGTGAATAAGTGATGAGAGTGAGTTCCCTTTTATAATTGAGGAGGAATTTAGTTTTTTAATAAACGAATGTATTCAGTAATGTGAGGTCTCTATTAACTCATGTGGATAAAATATTGATAAATAATATATGAATGGGGTGATATAACTGAGCCAACCTCCAATACAAAAAATAAATTTGTTAACATGTCATTCCTTAGCCTTTATGTTTTACTCAATTTAACAATTATAAATTTCACCATGAAAACTATTTTTTGGACCTAGGCAATTTATCTTTTATATAGGTACCTACTAATACTAGAAATAGATATTATATATTTTTATATGAATATTCATTACATTATAAAAACACATGCATGGGGATGATAATTTTTTAATTCTTATGGAAACCTGGAATGTAATATTTTTTATTTATGGAAGATCATTAATTTTCTCATAAAAGTCATACCCTTTAGTAATATTAAAAATATTAATTCTTTTAATCCTCTATTTAAAACATGATGAATTGAAACATAAAAATGGGTGACCTCATATTCTAAATAATGTTAAAAGGGGGAGATAATTAATCAGGACATGAACCTATATGTATGAGAACAAGAGCATAAAAATTTAGAGTCTTAATCATCGTATTAAAGATCATATTATTTAGTTATTGAATTGATTTTGGTTTTTCATAGGACATGAATCATAAGGGAATCAAATAACATTATTCACGAGAGAATAACATTTTCATAAAACATAAATTTTCCATATTCACATGATCATAGAAAATAATTTACCTAGAATTATAGGATCACAACCAAGGATATCATAGTGAAATTTTTTCAAAACTCAAACCATCATTGTATTTATGGTTCACTCCCAATACAATCATAGAGTAAATATTCCTCGACTGGATCAGTTCCACTCCCAGTTCCTATCCTATCTATCTCATGAGATATAATTCTTTACACTATGCATTGGACGGAGATATAGGTCCCCCCCAATCATTATGGAATCCATGATTATGTGTTCCAAAATATCATAAACCATTGATCATATAACAACACTTAAAACTAAATGGTTTTTATTAACATTTAAATATAAAATAACCTGTAGAAAATAGAATTGTTTCATAATCATATCATCATTTCATATTAAAATACCCGTTGGAAGAATAACCCAGTCTCATAAGAATTTTATCCTGGTATAACCCATGGAACAAAAATATGATTCATAAACATCATTACATCATAAACATAAACCATTATGGTAAATAATAATAGTGGTATCATTGGATTATATGCCTAGTAAAACATAAATTACATCAAAGGATGTAATATTAGATGGAAAATGTTTTATAAATATCACATTGAACATTTTTTGAGGAATAAACTTTAAATTGAAAATCAATTTATTAAAAAAACTCATTATAAATTTTGTATATCATTTTCCTTCCAAATAAACATTTAAACATAAAAGGTAAGATTTAAAAATCATTTAAAACATTTCTTGAGAAAAAATAGCATTTTTATCTGAAAAAAAAAATTTAAAACCTAAACTTTTTTAAAATATTTCCTTTGAATATAACTTTAAAAATATAAAATTGATTATTCAAATAATTGATTTTCATGATGTCGAAAAATTTCATTTATGCAAAACATGTTAAAAACAAGAATCCTCTCACATTTTGAGTAAAATATAAACAGACATAGGTTGAAAAATATCAAAAATATTTATTTATAAAAAATCATTTCGAATTTACACATGGGCTAAAATTTATTTCAAAAATCAGGGGATAATAATACAAATATTTTTGAAAACATTTTGAAAAATCATAGTTTTGGGAGGCAACTGATTTCTGATAGAAGAGATAAATAAATTAAGAGTGTATTAAAAAATTCTCAATTATCATGATTACCATCATATGTATAAATGATATGATTAGTTATAAATATTATGAATAACCATAAGATTATAAAATTAATGAGTTTCATGAGAGATGGATCATAATATTTTATCACCATAGACAAAATCATAAAAAATCTTGGTAAATGATGAGATTGTAATATAAAATCATTACTACTTTGGTGACATTGAATCCTAAGCCCCCATGAAATAATAACTTTTATTGAAACTTATAATTTAAATATTATTATTAACATCAAGACATTACAGGTCGATCGGGATATATATACCACTCCTAAAAGAATATAGGTGCATAATTATCATATGTATCGAAGATGGAAAATTGAGACAAAAATCACATACCACATTAGTAAGCATTTGAATTATAATAAAAAATAAAAAATAACATAAATTTATATATTAAATAGAATTACAATAATTTTATTAGTGATAAAACTTGTCCAATTGGTACTATATATACAAAACAAAATAAATGAGTTGTGAATATTCATTTCTTAGTGAAATAAAAGAGAGGAGAGAAATCCCAGACCATAAGTCCTGACTTATGTAACACAAGTTCAATTTTTTTATAATAAATATATATTTATTATAAATCTATTATATAAATATTGTTATATAAATCATAACATATATGGGTTTTTATGAACATTTATTATCCATTTAATAATAATTCCATGTAAATGACACGTTTCGAGAAATAACTGCTTTATTTTTTATATAAGTTTTGACATGTTATTTTTTGTACTATTAAATAAATATTTGTATTAATATCTCTATAAATTTATACAATATCTAAATATAATATATAATAGTTATATATGTAATTATATTATTGCATAATATTTCGTCATAGAAAATTAAATGCACCATTTATGGGGACGATAGGTCGTACATACACATAAAAATTATGTCCATTTTCATCTCGGTTTTAAAAAAATAATGGTAAATTATATATAATAATTTATTAATAATTTTTATTTCCTAAATCTCTCATATTTGTTTTAAACCTACCCTTTTTTTCTTCTATGTAATGTGTGAATGAATAACATCACTTTGTGGGGATGTAGTTTCACGTACAAACGAGCGACATTTTCATATTCCCCTAAAATGGAGAGTGCACAGATATTTGTGATATAATAATTCTTGAAGTATAATAATATCACAAATATCATTTATAAATAATAATTATATCATTATTTGAATCCATGATATGTGGTAATGGAAAAGAAAATTATATCGTTTCATGAGGTGATAGTCTATCACACAAAAATGATGATTTCATTACCCATTTGATAAAAATAGAGATTTTTTTATTTAACATACATAAAATAAAAAATATAATTAGATTCAAGATACTGAGGTTATTATATCATCATTGTAAAATAATAATGTAATTATGAATAGGAATAAATAAAATAAAAATGCAAATTGAAGAATGTTACCTCTTCCTAAGGTAAAGTCATTATGTCTACACAAAAAGTCTTCATAGGCAAGACATATTCCCAATATAATTATTATAGGATCATATGAGTAAATTTAGAAGGTTATTTTTGCAGGTATTGGATGAAGAAAAATAGTTTGATGTTGTGAAGATTATAGGAGAGAATATGTCCTTTTATAAGTGAGGGGAGTGTGACAATTGTAAATTTTCTAAAAGATTTAATCATACAAACCTTTTTCATAGAAAAGTTTACAAAATTATCCACATTAGAAATTAGAAGAGATAACTTAAAAATATGTGAATATAATGGGCGTTTAAAAAAAATTAGTTTATTTTTAACTCTTATTATTTTAGTTTAACCCTGGTAAAACCATTTTTACCTTAACTACGGTAATGTATTTTCTTCTATTTGAATAATTAATTGAGTTAAAAAATTAATTTGAAATATTTATATTATATAAATTATTAAGATTATTTATTTTATATAATAGTTTCAAAATTGCATTCAATGTATTGGTCAAATTTAATATAAAACTAGTCCCATATATACGATGAGAAGGATGGTTTTGAATAGAATATGTTCAAATGTTTATAATTTTTTTATATCCAATTTCAATATGAAATTAACTAAAATGACCAAAATTAGATTAATAGATAAATTATTGTATTAATTTTACTTTAAAATAAAATTTATATATTATTCATCTTTATAAATATTTTATACAAAAAAGGTAGTTTTCAATTAAAATTCACTATTTTTAATTATTCATCATAATATGTTATATTTTAGAAAAACCCCAATAAATCACCTAAAGATTGTTTTTAAATTATGAATTAAATAATTTACTGAATTTTATATTATAAAATCTTCGAATGTTTCAATAAAAATAATGAAAAACCCAGTGACATGATGAAAAAGATTTTCTATAAGTATATTTCTTTCATGTACATGATGATTTTTTTTCAACTCTATGTCTCAATATATGCGTTACATTAATATATAAAAAAAAATTTATAAATAATAAAAAAAATATTTAAATATTTCTTCATTTTAAATTATTAAAATTAATTAAAATAGATAAACTTTATAGACTAAAAAATTGTTTTTAGAATAAAAACCGATTTTAAAACCAAAAAAAGCTTATACAAAAATCAAATATAAAGTTAATTTATAATTAATTAAGTAGATTAAACTTTAAAAAAGAATAATTTGGTCACATTAAAAAATTACTAGGAATTTAAATTACTTAATTTTTTAAAATTAAGTTGTAGTTTTACAATATTCAATATTTTTCAATATTCACTAAAAAGTAATTATTTTTAGAAAATTCTAAAAAATTCACAATAAGTTAGTTTGGATATGATGTTTTCAAAACCGAATTTAATTTTATGAAATAAATTTTTCTAAAATATATAAAAATTAAAAATCAAATATTATCATAAAATTCTATAAATATCATTTTTTAAGAAACATATTTTCAATGAATCTAATTACATTACTAAAATTTGGTTGTTTATATACTATATATTTATAAGAAAATTTATATTGAGTAGGAAATTAATTTTTTATATTTCATAAATTAGTTAATACTATTCAAACAGATAAACATCATAACTAAGTTATAATAATATTATTTTATGGTTCACAGAAGCTCGGAGTCTCGTGTCATGCATGATATTGAAGTAACTCTTTATTGCATGTAATGAATGATTATCTATGTATATCATATCATTCCACTATAATCAGTGCTCAGTATAATGAGAATATCCAAAAAATTATTTTCATTTCAAAAAAATCAAAAAATCTCTAGTTGTTACATTCCACCACCATTAAAATGAATTCTTCCCTAGAAAATAATCTTGGTCATCAATGGTTTAACATTTAAAAATTCCTTCAAATAAACCCACTTTGTAAAAATGGTTAATAAAACGACCTTTTGAAAAATAAAATGTACATGCAAAAATCATATGGAATAATACATATTAGGCTTCCAAATAGGATAAAATATGTGGGATGTGAAAATATGTGTATAGAAAAAGAAAACTAACACCAGAATACTAATATTGTGTGATAGAGAACATTGATCACAATAAATTGGGATCCAATGATGGTTAACTACAAAAAAAATAATTAAATCAAGAGGCATGAAAAAAGGTCATTGATATCATAATAAATTATGATAACATGAAAAAAATTTAATGCGTGATCATTTTCCAAATATTTGTTATTTTTTCATAAGGTATAATTACTTGGTTTCATTCAAATTCATATTCAAAATATCTCCCTTTGATCATGTGTCGTTCAATTTCTATATCATCTCTTACTACATGAAATGAATGTGATATTTTAAATACTAAATCTTTAATGGATCATAGGATCCATAAATAATTATAATTCAAATCGTCTATCACATGTTATAACAAAAATAAATTGGTTATCCTAGGTTATCTAATATGAATTAATCTTTCTATAGAGATATAATATATTAATCTATAAAACCTCCTTAAAATTTCAAAATAAAACATTTAAAAAAATGGTATTCCTTATAAACGTTTTGAATATTTTTAAGATGGTGACATGAATTGGCTTCCCAATTCATGCCCACAGAGGAGTTCATTAAAATCAAAATGTACCATTACAAACACGAGGTGTAATGAACTTACACCAGTGGGGAGTTATCGGGAAAACATGTTAGGAATATCAGACATGTCAAATTCAAAAAAGAAAGACTGTCAAAAAGTAGGCAGCATGACCTTCCTTCAAGCGAGCAGGTGTGTCATCCATCTCTAGCTTTCCATAGCCTTCAAATCCAAAGGATGGCCTTCCTTGAGCACCACATCAAAATCCTACTATCTCCAAACATCAAAAAATTAAACCAATGCAGACCCAAATCCACCTCACATCAAGAAAAGAACCAGCCAATGTAAATCAGGATTGAGAAGATAAAAGGCTGACAACCTGGAACAAAAACCAGTCAGCATTCAGCAAGCACCCCTCACCTGAACTCCAAAACTAGAAACAGTATTCAAAGCATTGAAAAATCCAAATCTGTAACAACAATAGAAGGAGACCAACTTGAAAGGGAGAGATCTTCTCAAACTGTAATTCAAACATTAAGCCATACAGAATCATACTAGCAAAAATCCCATGGAGTCATCTTTAAACCAAGATCCATCACGAAAAGATGACAAAATCCCAGTTCCAACTGAAGAACAAGTATTCCAAACACAAGAACCAGCCCAAACAACATCTCGTAGAGTCAAACACAATCATCCGAATAAGATAGCCAATCAAAAAAGCAATCAAGTCAGCAGAAACCAAGAAAATCAGAAGAATATGAAAGTCTGAAAGGTCATAGAAAATAATTGTGATAAAACAGCTGCAATCTCATTCCAAGGATACTAAAAAAACATCATTTACTGAAAAGGGGCAGTTATGAAGTCAAGGAGACATAGGCATCTTCATCCTTTTGTTGAAAATTAAATATTTTATGTTGAGATATTGTTCATTAAAGATCACACCCTGTTGAAGTTCTTGCTGGGAAATTTCTTGTTGCCTTTCCATATGTTTGTTCCAATCCTAGATCTCTTGATCTGTGAAATGCGGTGAGAAGTAATATAAAAGGATGTTCGAGTCATCAATCAGAAGTTTTTATTTTACTTTTTCTGTAGATTCCCTCTTAGAAGAATCCAATGATCTAGTAACAATGGTCCTTTCCTTATTTGAATAGTCTCTACATATCCTTGTTTTCTTCAGATGTGGAGTGATAAATCCGTACACATCCACCAAAGGTTTTTTTCCTTTCTTGGACATAGACATTAAATGGGACTCTTTAGTTTGTCTAGGTTTATCCTTTTCCTCAACTGAGGAGTCACTGGAATCCAAAGCATCAATATGATCCTTTCCTTCATCCTTTTGAGACTTTATGTGATCATTCCATTCTTCAAGAGTAATTGGATCCTGGAAATCAATTTCTCTCTTTTCACTTGAGTGAGAGGGATGATGCTTAATGGGTTATTCCTTAGTGAGGGGAGGGGCAGTAGTACTGTCAAGGACGTAATTTATGAAATCTGAAATTTGATTCTCAGGGGTTTGTGTTTGCTCTAATACAATCATATTTTCAATGTATTCCTTTTATATCTATTATAAGGTCCATGTTTGGAACTCTTTTCAATCCCGGTGGGCTTCTAAATATTAGGACAAACATTACTTTTACCATAGCTGTTAGTTAGATAGCCAAGTCTAAGGAATTTGTGACAATAATCAGGCAGCTTCTCATATAAAATCTCCTGAGAGAAACCCAGTTCACCACTCTGAATCCATATGGGTGAGGGAAAGTGTTGTGAAACATCAATTTCTATTCATATTCTAGCAATAGATGTCCTAGAATGGGATTTTGTTGATGAATCTAACCTTAAGGGATTGCCAATAAGACTAGAAATAGGTAATAGGGCCTCTTTATTGAACAAGTGAAGGGGTAACTCAATAAAACCTACCCAAATCGGCACAATAGGAGACTCAGTATGCTGATCAAAATCTGGTTTCTATTTGAGAACTTTCATTAAACAACCACCAAAAAACCATGATCGCTTGAAACACAGCCTATAATAATCTTCTTCTGAGTAAAATCTAAATATATCATGTGAGGGGTTGAGGAGACCTATATAAAAACCTGTGAATCCCAAGGCTTCCAATGAAGATCTCAAATATTTCAAAGAAGGTCGACGATTCAAAAATTTTCCAACAAGAGCAAAGCGCAAGTCTGATGCAAGAGTTTTTACCTCTTCAGTTGAGAACGAGACCGCTTCTTGTCCGTGATGACGATAAAATTTGGACTTGATTCGAGCTTCAGGACCAGCATTAGATTGCAAAGATACTTCTTCATCTCTCCCAGCGACCTTATCCACAAATGATCTGAGATTAGCATTTGGGTTCGTCGTTCGCCCCGGGTTCTGGTCACGCCGCGTCTCGGTCTCCTCCATCCCCAATGCCAATAAGCGTTTTGAAATATTAATATCCAAAACATTAGAAATTAGGTCACTAAATTTTGAAAACAAACTTATCATTAATTCCCTAAATAGTATGATGTAGTTCTTAATTTTCACACACTAAACTTATGAAAATCTTCATCATGTATTCTTTTTAAACATGTTAATACTTTGAATAACCAAAAACCCATATTGAAAACATACATAGATCATTATTACTTAAATAAAACAATATATTATTTAATATATTTATAAATTAAACCAGTTTGTAAAACCAATCAATGATAACATAGATCTCATTTTTAAAAAAAAATTAATTAGCTCCACAGTAGTCAATACTCTCCAATTTATTTTATCTCGACTAATTCTATCATTATCCAAAAATAATTTTATCAACATCTGCAACTTATTAAGGGATATGTTTCCCTTAATCATGTGTTTTATAGAAATATCATGTTTCCATTAAATCTATTTTCTCTATCATCAACCTTAGTCAACATATTATTTCAATTCCTAAATGAAAAAACTTATACGGAACAATCCTTATATATTTCTATATTCAAATAAAATAAGTCATGAATCCGAATACATAAATACATAAATGATTTCACACTAATAATTGAAATAGAATATTCCCTTTCCTAGCCTAGAATATAATTTTGGTGTTATGGTTTTACATGGTTAATTATCATGTCCCCCACATAAGTCATTTAACCCATTGAAAAATATTCACTCATTGCCCATATGTTCCACATAGATAACATCTTACCAATTATTTGAGATACTCATATATGTTCTTTTTCTAACAATATTGAAATATGGTATGCTAAATTGGCATTCCACTTTGTTTATTATCGTACAAAATTTCATAATAGTTCATCTACCTCTTATTTGAAACATTAGGAATCTCATCAAAGTATATGTTTATTAAATTATAAAGTGAAAGAATAAAAGACATAATAAAAATATGTATCTCTATAGTCATCATTAATATTTTTCTAATAGTCACTATATTTTCTATTACAATTAGTTTTATAAATATTCATTTTGGTTCTACACATTGTCTAAATTCAGAAGTATTGGGCAATAAATAACAATCATTATGTGAAACCACATAATCATGAAAAATCACGTATAGTGATTCTCAATCATGAATCCTTCTTTTAAATATATTAATCATTAGGATTAATCGTGGTCATTAAAAATCATCATCTATTTAAATCCATAATGATGGTTATTAAAGAGTTTTTGAATTTCAAAAGAATACCCCTCATGCATGCCATACTAGGTATGTTGAGATGCCCATTTTCATTCACCAGGTGAAGATATATTCTATCTCAATGCACCTTTTTCTAGGTTACTACCCCTAGATACCACTATTATATAGCAACATTCACTCGTAGTGTGTAGACATTGATGAAATTTCTTGGAAACCACTTTCTATATCATTTACCAATATTCTAGTATATTTTTCTACACTTTGACTCATCCTTAGAGTTATCATTAGTGATATTTCTATAAATATACTTATAAATATCTATAGGGATATCACTGGTTATTTATTATCCTAGTTTTCATGGGTTAACTAAACCATTCTTCTAATACAGACTATAGTGACCAGAGATTTTCATATATGGATATTACATCATTTTATATTAATGTTCAATATATTACACAAACCCATTCTTGAGGACCATAATAGTTTAGTTCCTTTGGAAACATGGAACACGGTCCAATTATGTAATTGAAAATTTTATATTACTCAAATAATGATCATAACCTTTACTACTCATCACAAACATATCATACTTTAATCCATTCATCATAACCTAAGGAGTGGAAACATAAGAAAGGGTAACCACATATTCTTAGTAAGGGTAAATAAGGGAGAAATGTAAGAATAAAATTAACATTAGGGTATGAAATCATTGGAATTAAAATATAAAACCAAAACATATAAATAAAATATCATAATATTCAATCATAGAATAAGGATTGGCAGTTCATAAGGCATAAATCAAAAGGAAATGAAAAAACATGATCCATGAGAGAATAACATTGGAAGAATACAATGATTTGTGTCATAAATATAATCTAAGAATATAATTTCCATATTATTAAAGGATTACATACAAGTATATCATAATGGAATTGGTTCACTTGGAAGACCATCATAGTAATCATGGTTTACATCCAAGACCATCACATTGGAAAAATTTCTGTATTCAACCCGGATCACTACCCATTATAGTCTAGTCTATCTCAAGATATATAAATATTTACCCAATGAATTTGGGAAAGATAAAGGTCCCACCCATATAATAATTAAATCCATAATTAAGTGTGCTAGAAGATCAAATAAAATTCATTATATCATAACCCATGAAATGAAATAGGTTTCATAAACATTTTATCATATTACGTTAGGTCAACAATGATAGATACCCTGAGAGGGGGGTAAATTAGGGTGTGACAGATTAAAACAACTAACCCTTTGATCTTGTTTCATTGTTGGAAAAAATATATTCTCCCTTCTTCCTAGAGTAGAGTATGAACAAAAATTAATTCATTAATAAGACACTGAAAGTTTTCATCGTTCACCCTCACTGGGCTGCATCTAAGGATCATAGACAAGAAATGTGTTGATATACCAAATCCACTATAAGCGCATTGTTGTTTACAATGTTCAAAGTGAACTCACAGTCCCTTCTTGTTTAAAACCAATCTTTATATGAATTCCCACTACTCTCTCAACAGAGGTGTGCTCACAGATACATCAAAAGATATACTCATGGTTTATAAACCTGTAGGTATCCTCGTTATCTCTAATGAATTTTCCATCCTTAACTGTTGATAGATTCTCTTTTGAAATCCATATTTCACCCACAGATGAATTTCTCTTTACACCAGGTGTACTATGAAACTCCAATTTTTACATGTAGCCTTCACTGGGCCTTTTGCGTAATTACCCTCATTTTTGTGAAATCCACTTTTCACGCCACACCGCTTTTATGCACAACCAATTATTTTACACACAACATCCTTCTTTTATGTATAACCATTTCTTTACACGCAAACACTTCTTTAAGAAAAATGGACAACTTTTTCACGCAACCTCTTATTTACGCCCAAACATTTGTATTATGCGCAACCGACTTCTTTTATGTGCAACACCAAATATCTTGTGTAACTCCCTTTGCATTTTTTTTACACGCACTTGAGCTCAGATTCTCTCAAAGTCTTGATCTCAAATTTAATGATAGGGGTTATCTCATATTTATGGGAAAACATAACCCCTGCACAAAAAACCCCCCTTGAGCACATAATCCTCTTCGTGTGGGAAAAACACATCTTTCGTGCAAAACTTTATTTCACGCACTACTCTAACTTTTCATGCACATCATTCATTTTCCAATTTTCGATTTTCTAATCTATAAACAAATATTGTGTGAAAAAACACCCTTCACTATTTCATTCCAAAAAAAAAATTTCACACACAACTCATTATTTCCGCACTACTCATGACTTTGTCTATTTTCGAGCTTCTGATCTTGAAACACCACTTGTATGAAAATAATTATTCTGCTAGTTTGCGCACCACATTATTTTTCATGAAATACTCATATTTTGTGCACACCTTCCTTATCAAAAATTACATCTCTTCATTTTCCGATTTTTCGACCCAAAAATTTGTTTAAGACTGCAAAACAGTGCCACCTTGTATCTGCTATTTTTGTACCACCTCCAGATTGTCCATTTCTTTTCCAAGGATCTTCTGTCCAACATGGATGGTCATCCACATATATTGAACCCAAAAAAATCACCATGTAGACCCCCTTTGTCAATCAATTGGACATCATGGTCTTCTTTGTTAACAAACAAAACATAGAGGCCCACATTGTCAACAAACACAATCACCTAAAAATGATTCAATGAAACCTTGAAGGATTTTTGCTAAAAAAATCTCTCCCATTGGGTTTGTTGACAACTATTCTCATAAAAATTCTCCACACATTGATACCTCCTTAAAGATTACTCCAAAAACTGCCACCATTTGCCTATTGTTATTTTGATATCTTTCAAGGATTCACTTAACACATACGGCAAGACCACATGAGAAATGATCGCCATGAGAAAGAAGAATAAATGAAAATATCATCAATGAATCACTTCATTTCAAACACCAACTTTTGATACCAAACTGATACCAATTTCTAAATTGATAGTAATTTTAGATCACTGGGATCCTTCTCACATCATTCCAACAACAATCATATACTTTTATCACAATCCTCATCGATCGTGATATCTATTTTTTGATCAATCACATCAAACATCATCATATTTAAAACTCCTTCTTCTTAAATTCAAGATAATCACCTCAAACACCACATACTCTTACCATATTTATCCCCCTACCAGGTTCTCCATATGTCCTGATGAAATCCCCTTTCTCGCTGCTCAACCATTCAACTTCTCCCCATGACATTGAAAATAACATTGGCTCCCTGCTTTAGCCCTAGTTTCTCCCCCATTAAGAGTCACCCTATCCCCCCCATTGTCAATGAACCCAAAATCCACTCATCTATGGTCCAAGACATTATAAATAACACATATTATCAAATTAGGGGAAAACACACCATACCACAGGGAGAGGGGGTTCTATATCCCCACTTTTTCAATTATGGGGAGTCAACTATACTCTCAAAGCCAGTCGATGCCTCTCAAAAGCTTCCTGGGTAAGGCATTTGACAAAATGTCGAAACATGGAGTTCTATAGAAATATAAACCAACTTCAAAATTCCCTTCTAAACCTACTCCTTGATAAAATGATATTTGATTTGAAAGTGCTTTGTCAGGGATTGGTGGACATGATTTTATCTAAGATTAACAGCAATTGTGTTATCGCACTAGATTCTGATCAGAGACTTCAATTCATATCCAATATCATCAAGCTGCTGCTTAATCCACAATAACTGTGTTCATTCTTGAGTGGTGGCAATATAATCAGATTCTTTTTCACTTAGTGAAATGGAATATTTCTTTTGATTAGACAAGAAATACATAGACCGCCAAGATAGAAATCACCTCCCAATGTTGATTTCATGTCTTCTGCTAATCCAGTCTAATATGCATATGTATGTCCCAAAATCACTGACTGAGATTTTTTAGTATACTACAAACTGAAATCCATTGTTCCTCTGATATAGAGATGTATTCATTTCACTGAAATCATGTGGATTTCCTTGGAATTGCATTGATATCACGATGCTTGGAATATTGTGAAAGAAATATCAGGTCTTGTCGCTACTGGGTTGGAAAACATCCAATAATTTTCCTTTATTCTGTTATATTACCTTCCTTTCCATCATCATCTTTTGATAATTTAATCAGCAACCAGATTTTTCATCTCCCTGGAATTTTCCATTCCATATTTTCCCATAACCATCTTGGCATATTTGTATTGATAAATGAAGGTGTCATTCCTACCTTGTGACTCCTATAAACTATGAAAAAATGCCACTTCTATAATCATTGATATTTCAAACTCACTTTTGATGAATTGGAAAAATGGCTTACACTGAGCTTCATCTAATCCGATAAATATTATTTCATCGACACAAACTAACACCATCATCCATTGATTACTATCGTTGTTGAAATAGAGATTTTAATCAACTCAACTACGATGGAAACCATGCTTCTTCAAATACTGATCAAGCTTTGAATAATATGCTCTTGGTGCTTGTTTCATCCCATATAACGCCTTCTTCAGCCGACAAACCATGTTATCATCCTCATGAATGAGAAAAACATTTGGTTGCTCGATATAAACTACTTACTCCAGAACCCAATAAAAAATTGAATATTTGATGTCCATATAGAAAAATTTGAATTTCTATTGCACTACAATGTCTAGGAATAGTCTAATTGTCTCTAGAATTGAAACTGGTGCTAATGTATCACTAGAATCTATAGCCTCTATTGGGGAGTATCATTTTCACACTAGTTTTGATTTATTCTGAATCACTATGCCTTATTCATTTATCTTATTACGATATATAAATTTAGTATCGAGGAAAATATTATCCACTGGCCTCAAAACAATCTCCCACGTTGGATTCATCTCAATCAGATCCAGCTATTCGTTCATGGCCTGAATCAAGTTTTCATCTTCAGCTACATCAAAAAAGAATTTCGGCACTTCCTGAGATAAGAAAGATGTCTTATATATTTATTTCATTCTTCTTGTCTGAACTAGAGATTACTCAACACTAATGATATTCAACCTATCAATTTTAACTCAACCACAAGGATTCTAGGCAGATTTGGATTTTTCTTTCTCATGCTCATCATTTGAATCTTTTTTAAATAATCATCAACCACTTCTGTTCCCCATGAATTTCTTTCCTCCTCATCACATTTATCAGGAAATTGATCATTGTACTGTTGAATAATCTATTCACCCCCCACTACCGTGACATCATTGATGTCAACAACATTTCCCATCCTTTTATTAAAGCATTTGTAGGCATTAATTTTTCCAATGTATCCAAGGATTATGCCTTCATCTACACGTGACTCAAATTTCTTATGTTTTTCCATGTTGAGATTGAAGAACATACTCCCAAAGATTCAATATTATTTAAATATTGTCTTCTATCCATACCACATATCATATGGAGTCTTTCCTTCATTCAAACAAAATAGAGCTCTGTTATAAATGTAGACCGATGTCATCATTGCTTGCTTCCAGAACCTCTCTAGTAGGTCTTTTTCTATAAGCATCATTCTGTCCATGTTGTTGATTATCTGATTTCTTCTTTCAACCATGCCATTCTGTTGGGGGTTTCTCAATGAGGAAACCTGATTCCTTATCCCATGTTTCTCGATATAGTCTTCTACCATACTGTGTGTGAATTTTGTACCATTATACGTACAAAACATATGATTTTTCTGTTCGTACATTGTTTTTCACTCCCTTCGGAACTACTTTAAGAAACTAAAAACATCAGACATATGGGCAATACCAAATACCTAGGACATTTGACTATAGTCAAAAATGAAAAGAATGTAGTACCTCTTTCCATCAATTGATCTTGGTGGGATAGGCCCACATACATCATCATGCACCAATTCAATCTCTCTTGTTGACATTGTTTCCTTTGCCTTATACGTCTTTCTGATGAGATTCCCTTGTTGGAATTAATCTCAAATATGAGTATGATCATGTGATAGCTTATGGAGGTCTCTAGCTACATCACACATCACCAGATCTTCTAGTAATGGTTGGAATTGATGATCCTGTTGTTTATGCCAAATCTTGTTCTCTTCCTCTCTAGATAAAAAGCACATATCTTCTTCTCCACTTACCATGTAGATATTTCCCTTTCTACATTTTTCCTATAGAACTATTGAACCATATCTTTCATTGACAATACATGTCTTCTTAGTAATCTTTATAGAATTCCCTGAGTCACATTTTTGGCTGTCGCTAAGAAAATTATTACTGATACCTTCTACTACTAAGACATCTGCACATCTCATCTCTTTTCCCCCAAACCTGGCCTTTCCTAAGAATATAATCTTCTGGCATTCATCATTTAAAAAAATGACTACTCCTTCATTGTCAAATTTTTTTCCTGTAATAAGGTCCTTATTCACTATCGTGTGAGATGTGAAACTGCTATCAAGGATTCATAAACCCAAACAGTCTGATGCATTAATGGAAATTTTAGAAACCACTTACTTTTCTGCTCTCTTCTTTATGGTCCATTTTTTCTTCACACTCGGTATAGATTGACACTAATAAGCTTTCTCAGAGTATGATGGGTTAGCTTCCTCCTGTATAGTTTAAAATCAATTTTGAATTTTCAACTTACTTGTTGGATTGTTGTTTTTATGCTCACAACTACTTTGATTCTTCCTTAACACATTCCTCGTCATTGTCGATGTAAAATTTCTAGCTATGTGGCCAAATTATCAACACCAAAATAAATGCCACTCAAAGGATGTTCTATAATATCAAACACTGTTTGGCTTACACTATTTCTCTTGTCCACTTTTGTATCTTTTTGACTATAGAACACATATATTGTGAATGTACGATCATTCCAGAACAATATCACCTGGTATAGGGTGCACTCATACATGTCACTTCAACAATAAATGTTTCCCTTTGGGATCTATGAATATTATGATTGTTCTTGTGCCCATATCAACCTTCAGTCTCAGAACTGGTGCTTGTGGTTTGACTACACTTTTCAAATCATTTTTTCAGTCAATCCCCACATCATTCTTAGAATATGATCACAATGGATTCTTTCTTTCAGCATAACAAATATGCTCAAAAATCATCATTTATGCTTTCTGAGTAATCTTCTTTCCTAATGTCGTAGTGGGAGTCAAGAGTTTTTCAATGTCCTTAACCTTTTTACACAAACCAACAACTTTTCTTTTATTTTCCTTGATACTCTATATTTTATCTTTCATTGTGGTATTCAATACATCCATGTCCCTTTTCAGTTCGTCAACCTTTATTTAATACTCACTAACTATTTCTGAGTCCTCTAGTTTTGACAAGTTGAGTCTCTCAATTTCTTCCATCAACTCTAACTTCTCTTGTTCTAGCTGCTGCATATAAGGTTTGGAATCACTAACGAATTTTTTGGATTTAATTATTTTGGATGTCCAAACATATATCTCTTCTAGGGAATCCTATAACTCATATTTATTTTCAATTCTTCCATCAAATTCTTTTTCTTCACCAATGTCATCTTCTTCATTTTCATGAGAACTACTAAAAATAACCATTATAGAATTTTCTCCATGATCATTGTAATTTACAATATCCTTAATCTCTTCATCCTCAAACTCATCTGAACTGTAAATTTCTTATAAAAGATGATTCAACTTCATGAAAAAATTATTTTGAACAGTTTCTTACCTTTAACATAGGCTGAATACTTCTTCATGGGAATATAAATTTCATCATCATCATTATCGCCATCTTCAAAAAAATTTGGGAACCTTTCCACAAGTGAAAAACCTTTCCACATATAAATCATGCTAATGGATGTTTCCCTTTAAACATTCTTTTTCCACATTGTAGATTCGAAGAAATGAATCCAATCACCTCATATGTCTCTTCATTATCCTGAGAATCATTAATTTTGAGTATCTTTATCACCTTGAATGTCACATCATTAGATTTCCCCTTTCCCAAAACCTCTTTATCATCGTTCCTCATTTCATATACTTCCAACGTACTATTAAAATTGTCAAGTGTCAGCTCCTTTGGATCTTTATCTTCCAGAACTAAATCATTTGGATTGATCTGAGGTGGAAGATTCCTCAAGATGCGCTTTACAATCTTTAAGTCTTGAATGACTTCTCCTAGACCCTTCATATCAGCCACAACAATATTTTCCCTGTTAAAGAATGAATCAATAGACTCATTCTGGTTCATTTTTAGATCTTCAAACATGTTCCACATAACTTTCATCTTTTCCTCTATGACGTTTCTATCTCCATCATATATATTCAATAGCTTTTCCCACATTTCATGGAATATTTTTCATGACATCTCATTCATATAGAAATAATTTGATAGGGCTCGCCATAAATCATTAATTCCCTTGGCGTTAGCATCCAATTCTCTACGCTCAGCTTTTGATAAAGCACCACTATTAATATATGTTGATATACCTTGTATTTCTACTGTAAACACATCCATTTCCAAATATCACATGTTGTGTTGTAAATAATTCTTCCATAGATGAAAATTGTTCCCATTGGAGACCGGAATCCCTTTATGATTAGTGACCTCCTTTTGAGAAGGAAACACTGATATCAACCTTTTCCTATGAAACCAATTGTTATGTATACTAGGATAGATACCTTGAGAGGGGGTGAATCAAGGTATGAAAGATTAAAACCACTTTTTATTTGATCTTTTTTCATCGATGGACAAAACTCTCTTCCCTCTCCTTCATAGTTCAGAGTATGAATTAATATTAATGCACACACATGACAGAACAATTTTACATAGTTCACCATCAGTGGGCGATTTCCAAGGAGCATACATCGAAAATGCACCGATGTACCAAATTCCATATAAGGGAACTGATATTTACAATGTTCGTAGAGGACTCACTGTCCCTTCTGGTTTACAAAAAATCTCATTAAGAATGATCAATGCTCTCTCAACTATAGTGTGTTCGCTAATTCTTCCGAAGATATACTCACAGTTTATAGACTTGTAGGTCACCTCACTATCTTCTGAGGAATTATTCGGCCATAACTATTGATAGATGCTATGTTGACGTCCAAATTTCACCCACAGATGAATCTCTCATTGCACAGAGTGTAGCAGGCAACTCTAATTTTTACACATAGCCTTTACTGGGCCTTGCGTGTAATTCACTACTTCTATGTGAAATCCACTTTTCGCACCACAACTCTTTTACGAGAAGCCAATTCATTTACACGCAATAGAATTATTTAATGGGAAACCTTTTCCTTATACCCAAACACATATTTTACATGAAACTGACTTCTTTTATGCACAAACTCTTCATCATGTGAAAACATATATTTTACATGCAACCAACTTCTTCTACTCACAACGCCAAATTTTCCACAGAACTCCCTTTGCGTATTTTTTACGCACACATGAGCTCCGATTTTCTCTAAGTCTTGACCTCCTATTGAATGGGAGGGGTTATCTAATATTTATAGGAAAACAAGACCCATGCTCTAAAAATCATCCTGGAGCATGTAATCAACTTCGTGCGTGAAAAACACATCTGCCACGCAACATCTTATTTCACACACTACACCAATTTTGCACGTGCCTCATGCCTTTTCAATTCTCAGCCTTCTGAACTCAAAAAACCTATTTTCTGAAAAATATCCCTTCACTATATCACATTAAAATTTCTTCTTCACACACCACTCATATTTTGTGTTCAACTCATTCCAATGTCAATTTTTGAGCTTCCAATCTCGAAACACCACTTGTGAAAAAAACATCATTATGTTATTTCATGCACTGCTTTCTTTTACACTCACTTCTCAAATTTTTTCACACAACTCCATTTTCCAAAACACATCTCTTCATTTTCTGATTTTAAGGCCCAAAAAGTTTGTAAACACTACCGTATGGCGCCACCTTGTATGTGCACTTTTTGTACCACCTCCAGATCATCCATTCCTTTGTCAGGGTTCATCTATCAGACATAGATTTCCAACAACATCTCTTAACCCCAAAAAATCACCATGTAAATCTACTTCTACAATAAATTGTGCATCATGGTTTACTTCATGAACAAAAAAAATATTGAGGCCCACTTTTTTAGAAAACACAATCACCACAAAAGTTCTTCAATGACACCTTGATGGATTTTTTCCCAACATATTATAACCTATTGAAAAGTAACAGGATTCATAGTCATTTCATAATTTCATTATATCTTAAACCAAGAAAGAAGAATGGACTAGAATAATTTAATCATGGTTTTAACCATTGAAGATAAATGGGTTTGAAAACATCATACCACCATACATATAAACCATCAAGGGGGAGAATAAAAATAGAATCCTTTGATCATACCCCAAGAAAATCATAAGAAACATGAAAGTTTGTTAGTATAGATGGAAAATGATTTTGAAATATCAAATGGTAAATTTATTAAGGAATATATTTTTTCTTTTAAAATAGAAATTAATAAACCATTTTTAAATCCTTTTCTGCGAATATAACCATGAATACTTATAATAGAATATTTAAAATCCTTTAAAAAATAACTTGACTAAAATATAAATTATTGTTTTATGATTTTAAAAAATTAAAACATTTTTAATATATTATTCATTCAAAATAACCATGAAAAAATATAAATTATGATTCATATAAATTATTGGTTCAGAAGTCAAAAAATTACAATCATGTCATATAAGTCAAAATAACGATTCCTTTCACATTTTCAACAAAATCCAAATTGGAATTATTTTAGAAAATTATATGAATATTCCTTTGATTTCATTAAAAAAGTAAAACATAGGTAAAAAGTGTTTTTTAAAAAAATACCTATATAATGAATCTTGTTTTGAGAATTTTTAGAAATCATTGTTTTGGGAAAAAACAGACATCCGAATGAGGAGATAAAAAACATCATGTTCTCTTATAAAAAATTAAATTATTTTATATAACATGATGTTGGAAATAATAATATTACTTGAAAATATCATTTATAAAAATATTCGTAGAAAATTAACGAGTTTATTTAGGGTTGTATCATAATATTTTATCATCAAAAACATAATCATAAATATTCATGATAAACGATGGGACTGTAACATTAAATATTTAACACATTGGTAACATTGAATCACAATCCCATTATATAAATAACATAAATTGAAATAGAAAATATTATTAGGATAAATCTTTTCATTTTATTACATGTTAAAGGTTATGTATATACACATCGTAAAAGAATATAGTTTCCCAACATAACATAACACTCAAAGATGGAAAAATCAGACAAATTTTACATCTCCCAACAGAAATATTTTGAATCATAATACAAAATAATGAATAACATAAAATGAAACATTAAATATCATGAAAATAATTTTTTTCCTAACATAAAATTTCAAAAAAAATTATATACACCACACAAAACAAATGAGTGGTGAATTTTCATATATCTCCCAGAAATAAAAGAGAGACTAGAAATCCCTTAACATAAGTCATGAGTTCCTACATATACATTAAAAATTATTATATATTAATTTTAATTTTATTATAAATATTATAAAGAATGTTAATTATATATATCATTCCAAATATTGTATTATTAACAACATTTATTACTTTTTTATTAAAAATTCCATGTTAAAGTCACATTTCTTTAAATAATTTATTTATATTTCATGTATGTTTTGAATTGGAACATTTTACTTCATACATGAATCATGGTTTAATATTCTCAATGATTTTAACCATGATATAAATATCATATATATTCAGTATATATTTATTTAAATTAATCCATAATGAAATTTTTCATTCATAGAGATGGTAAGTTATACGTACGGATGAATACTGTTTTTATTTTCTTGCTAGATTTAATGAATAAAATGTAAAGGATATATTATAATTCAAAAATAATAATTATTTATTATATATTATAAATTTTCATTCAACTCTTTCATATTAGCTTTCATTTAATGAGTGAATAAATCACAACACTTTGCAAGGCGGTAGTGTCTCTTACACATGAGGGACGCTATCACAATCAAACAAAAAATGGAGTATAATGGTATGTGTGATATTATGATTCCATAAGTATAATAATATCATAAATATAATATATATAAACTATAAAAACATCATTATATCCAACCTTGATAGTCGGTAATGTAAAAATGAATGACGTCGGTTCAGGAGGAAATTGTTCGCAGTACAAATTAATGTTGATTTCGTAACCTATTTGATGGAAGTAGATACTGAAATAGTTCATGTTAATAACATAAAAAAATATAAGTATATATAATATAATAATTTTATTATATAATCAAGGTATAATAATAGTAGAATTAATTTTAATAATTAATAAAATATAACATCCTTTGAGAAACAATACCTCTTTTTTAAGTAAACACCATCTTTTTTCACGAAAGCCTAACTAGGATAGATTTATACAAAATATGATTCTTCTAGGATGATATTAGGGAATTATGGAAGTGATTAATTAATGTATTTATAGATATAAAATTATTTTATGTTGTGAATTAGAGAGGATAAGAGGTGTCCATTTATAAGATAAGTTAGTGTAACACTTGTAATATTTTGAAAAATACATTCATAATAATGTTTTTATCCTAAAAAAACGTCTAAAATGGTCCATTATCAAAAATATAATATATATAAGGTTACAATATGTCTATACAATGGGTATTTAAAAAACATTAGGTCATTTTTAACCCCTATAAATTTAGTTTAACACCTAGTAAAACATATTTTACCTTAAGCATGGTAACAAATTTTTTGTCTCACTATTTATTTTGGTTAACAATTAACTTAAACATGTTGGAAAATATAAATTACTTTTATTCCAAAAATTTAATCCATTTTTCCATATTACCTTAATATAATTGTAAAAATTTAGTTTAAAATCAATCATGTAGATGCAATGATTAATTGAGTTTTCAAAGAGAAAATGCTGAAAAGATTTCAATGTTTTTATATCCAAATTTCAATATTAAATTTATTAAAATGAACTATATTAAATTAATACATATATAATATGAAATATTTTAGTTTAAATTTAATTTAATATATAAATTTTCCTTATAAATAAATTTATGAAATATTAGGTTTTAAATAAAAAATCATTATTTTTCAATATTCATCAAAAAATGATTCTTTTCAGAAATAACCCATAAATTTATCATAATATTATTAATTAAATTTTAAATTAAAAAATTGATTTTATTTTATCAAATAAATTTTCTATGTGTCAAAAATAAAATTTAAAATAAAACCTGTATATACGACAAAAAAGTAACTTTTGGAGAAGTATATTTACTACAAGTATAAGATGATTATAATTTAGTCCATGTATTATTATAATAATTTTATTATTATAAGTTAAATATTATTTATATGTAATATATAATATTAATATAAAATTTTCCACATTAGGTATTATTTAAATTAATAAAAAATGATGAAAATTTATGCACTTTAAAATAGTTTTCAGAAAAAACCCATTTTGAAAACCAAATATAAAATTATACTATAATAAAATAATAATGACGGTTGAAAATAAATTTAGTTGATTAAATATTACTAAAATATAGTTATAAAACTTATAAACATAAGTGGTCTTTTAAATTACTTAATTTATTGAATTGAAAAGAAAATTTTACAAAAAACATTAATTTTCTCTATGCAATGAAAAACATAATATTTTATGAAAAATAATAAAATTTCACCATAATTTAATTTAAATATGATTATTTAAAAATTTAAGTTCACTTTATAAAAAAAATTGTTAAAATATCTATAAATTGTTTATAATATTTTTCATAAAAATTAATACATTTTATTATTAAAGAAGACATATTTTTGATGAATATAATTATATTAGTAAAAATTGATTGATTATTTAAAATTAATTTATATGTAAATTTATTTTCAGTAAGAAATTTATTAATATATTTAATAATTTATTTGATTCTATTGATACTTATCTACTTAACTGCCAGGTTATAGTTATATTATCTCATGGTTCACCGAAACATAGAGTCGCATGTCATGTACACTTTTGAAAAAACTCATTATTATGTGTAATGTAGGATAATGTCAGTGTTTCATATAATGAAATCTATATAATGTGTAATGTGTGATAAAAAAATATCAAAAAAATGAAATTCATTCAAAAATCATAAAATATAATGTTGTTATATTCTAACCCATTAAAATGAATATCATCCTTTAAATTCATCACAGTCATTAAAGGTTTAGCATTTGAAAATTCATTCATAGAAACCCTCATCATGGGAAGGGATAACAAATTTTTTTTTGAAAAAAATGGATATGTATAAAGACTCTATAATAACCCATATTAGGTTTTCAAATTGGAAAACATTAGTGAGAAGTGAAAACATGTAAATAGAAAAGAATACTACCGCCCAAATACTGGGGGAGAGTGATATAGAACATTGATCATAAGAATTTGTGTGATCCAGTTGTGGTTAATTACCATGAATCCATAAACCTAAGAAGCATTAAAACGTTATTGATATCATTAAAAATTGTAATAGGACAACATTTTATTTCAATATCTTCTTCCTAATATTAAGGAATTTTCCTAAAATGATATACTTAATTTACTTAATACCATTCATATACACAATCTCAACCTTTGTTCATGTATTGATCAATTTACACTTCATCTTATACTCTGAGAAGTGAAGGTGAATATTTAATTCGTAAGGAGACAATGTATCATTTTATTCATAAATAACTATTATTCATTCCTAACATCTATAGTTACAACAAAAAAAATGGTTTGCATAAGTTATCCAATATGAATGAATATTAATATTGTGAAATAACACATTAATATCAATAATATAATTCAATATTCAAAATAATCCATTTCATTAATGGTTAACTTTATAAATCTTTTTAACGATTAAAAATTAATTCTTTAGGATATGGGAACAAAATTTACAAAATGAATTTATCATTAACCCCACCACAAAACAAAAATAAATAGTTCATAATTTTTACATACCAATCATGTAATCATATTCATAATGTATTATGTTGAAACATGTTAATAACCGGAATAACCATAAAGAAATACAAGGTTTTTTATTCCTTAAAAAACCACATATTATTGAATATATTAAATATATCCAATAATGTTGTAAACTCCTTCAATGATAAGAAAACCATATTTTCCACAAATCATTAATCACCTACAAGGTAATAAATACTACCCAAATTAATTTATCCCAATAAATCATCTCTTTATCCCAAAATCAATATCTCAACATCATGAACATGTTAAGGTTTATCATTCCCTTGATCATGTTTTTTCTAGGAATATTGATTTTCTATGAAAGCACTTTTCTAGGTCATCATCATCATTCAATATATTATTTAAAATACATATTGAAAATATTATTATGATAAATCTTTATATATATAACAATTAATATAACATAATTCTTGATTACAAATATATAGATACTTAAATCATTAGACTTAATTTAATAGAATTTTTGAGGAACATCCTCATCCAAGAAGTTCATTCTGGAACTAGGACACTGAGTTAGGTAATGGAATTGTTTACCAAACAGAAGACATTAAACTCCTTGATAGTTTTTTTAACTCTATGACTTTATTTTCCATATAGATAAGATACACCCCTCCTTTTAAGCTATTTCATCATGTTATTTTTCCTACTATCTTTATATGTGTGAAGAGAAATATTAATTCAATTATGTTCATTACCGCATAAAATATTATAAGTGTTCATATTACTATAATTCTATGAATTACAAATCTCATCGATGTTCAGGATGTTAATCATATATCACGATATCTGATATGGAATAATCAAAATATATATCCCTCTGGTTATCATCCTTTTCGATTTCCCGTAGTTACAATATTTTTTAATAGATTTATTGTTAAAATTATTTCTTCCGGTTCCATTGATTAACTAAAACCAAAAGTATAGTATGAGAGATATAAATAATATTAAGGAAATATGTAATCATGAAAAATCACTTATATGGGTTTAAATCATGAAAACATTTTTTTTAAAATATTTGAATCATTAGGATTAGTCAATTTCATTAATATTTCTCATCTATTTAAATCATTTGTGATGGTTTGTAAAGAGATTCTGAATTTCCAAATCATATCCCCCAACATTGTCAACCCATGTTTGAAATAGGGATAATTATTATGCACTCGGTGATAATAGATTATAGATCAATGAACCTGTTTGGAGTTATTACCCTTAGGTACCTCTATGTTAGAGCCACATCCAATTTAATATCCAAGAATGGATGTAATTTCAATTAAACCACTTACAGTATCCTTTATAAAAATTCTATGAAATTTCCCTCTATATTGAATCTTCCTTAGACTACTCCTTAAGGACATCCCAAGATATATCCTTAGAAATATAACTTGTTATCTCCCTAAATATTTTTCATCCTAGTTTTAAAAGTTTGACAGAAAATTACTTTAATACAAACTATAGAGACCCAGATTTTTCGTTCATAGATATGAAATCCTTTAATAGGAATATTAAATATTTTAAACTAACACATTCTTGAGGACCATAATTTTTTTGTCCATTTGGAAACATAGAACAAAATATTTTAAATTCACATAATATATTCATATATCCTATATAGATCTTCCCATTTAAAACCATCATAAACATATCCAAAATAAATAATTTATTTATATCCGAAGGAAGGAAAATAAAAGAAAGGTTGAGCTTAAATTTAAAGTAAGGGTAATCAAGGGGCATATATAAGTATAAGATGAATATAAGGGAATGAAAACATGAGAAAAAAATTAAAACCATACCCAATATATAAAATATTATAATATCGAGCCATTGAAAAATTATTGGCAGTTCATAAGAAATGATTTATATGGGAAAACAAGAACATTATCCGTGAGAGGATAACATTATAATCACACATAATTTTTTTTAATACATATAATAATAGAACATACATTCAGTATTATTCAAGGATCACTTCCACGACTATCATAGTGGAATTTTTTCACTCCAAAAACCATCATAGGAGACATGTTTCACTCCCAATATCATCATAGATGAAAAATTACCTTACTAAACTCAGTTCACTCTCAAATGTAGTACTTTCTATCTCATGAGGAATTAATCATTTCCCAATGCATTGGAGAGAGATATAGTTACAAATATTTTCATAATGAAAACTATATTTAGGTGTACCATAATATCATAAAACATTCATCATATTTTAACCCAAGATTTGAAATGGTTTTTAAAAACATTTAAACATATCATAACCTTATGAAAAGAGACAAGATTGATATTAATTTCATCATTTCATAATAGTATAACCAATTTAAAAATATTAGTGATCCATAATAATTTTATCATTTTATAACCCATTTAAAATATATGGGTTTTCAAAACTCATTCCATCATGAACATAAACCATACAGAGAAAGAATAATAATGATTTTATTGGATCATATCCCAAGTATACCATATGTAACATCAATGAATTACATATAAGATGGATAATGATTTTAAAATATCACAAGGGCCATTTAATGAGGAAGATAATTTTTATTTAAAAATATACTTTAAAAAATAAAAAACACAAAACATTATGGAAATCCTTTTCTTTTAAAACAAACATTAAACATAGAAAAGTATCATTAAAAATATTTTAAATAATTTCTTAATGAATATATTCTTTTCACTTTGAAAATAAATATTGAAAAATAAATAATATTTGAAAACATTTTTCTTTTAATATAACCATGAAACAAATATACATTAATATCCAAAGGTTATATTTTTAATGTTTTAAGAAATTTTTGTTTATACCGTACACGTTAAAACAAAGATTGCGTTCATATTTTTAGTAAAAGACAAAAATTAATTGTTTAAAAATGACATGAATATTTATTTAATAAAAGTTAAAAATTTTTAAAAAATTATTTTCCATATAAGATGAAAATAATAAAATATTTTTTGAAAAAATAGTTTTGGGGGAAAATGGATTTCCGAGAGAATAGACAAATAATGTTAGGTATTCTTTACAATATTTTCATAATTATTTAACCTAAAAAATAGGGAAACAAATGAACCATGGATTGAATATATAATGAATCAAAAACTTATAATAGATGTAATGATTTTCATGAGAGGTGGGTCATATTATTTTATCATCAAATACATAATCATAAACAATCCTGATAAACGATGTAAATGAAACATAAAATATTTACCAATTTTGTAACTTCAAATGAGAAGACCCACTAAGAAATAACATAAAACTAAAATTAAAATACAGTGATGGAAAATAAATTCATGATATAACATTTAAAATGTTATGTATATGCTCCACTTAAAAAATTGTTGAATAACATAACATATGTCAGAAGGAAGATAAATTAAGACAAAAATACATTATTCGTTTAGTAATATTTTGAATCATTAGACACAATAATTTATAACATAAATTGAAACATTAAATATCATAAAAACAAATGGATTGATGATATTATATGTATAATGGATAGTATATACAACACACGACATGAATGAGTGGTGAATGGACATTTGTCTCCTAGAAATAAAAGAGAGACTAGAAATCCCTATCCTTAAGTCTTGACATCTATAGTCAATGTTATAATATAAATTTTAAAAAATAAATTTTTATTATAAATCTATTACAGAACCATATTCATATACATCATACCATATATGGTTTTCCTATGACCTTCAATTACCCTTTTATTAAAAATTCACTATTAAAGTCATGTTTAGGTCAATAATTGTTTTGTTTCCCATATAAGTTTTGACTTATTAGTTTTTTTCCTCTCACGTAAATCATTTTTTCATAACCACCACAATTATAATGATTATAAAAATATAATTTATATATATATATTTATTTATTAATAGTAACCAATAAAAGATAGCGATAGAATATGAAATACATCGTTCGTGAATACGATAGGTCATACATATGCATGAATGATGTTTCCATTTTCATGTTGTATTGAAATAAATAATGGAAAACGATATATTAAAATTATAGAGTAATTTTTCTAACATATATATCAAATATATTCATTAAACTTATCCTTGTTAAATTCAATGTTAAACATTAAATAATCACATCGCTTTGTGAGGCGGTTGTATGCCGTTCACAAGAGTGACCTTATCATATTCCCACAAAATGCATAGTATAATGTTTTGTGTAATATAATGATTAAATAAGTATAATAATATCATAAAGATAAAATATAAATATTAATCCCATCATTTTGACTATCCTTGATAGGTGGTAATGGGAAAACTAAGGACATCAGTTCGCGGGGTGGTAGTTTGTTATACACACAAACGATGATTTCGTAATCCATTTGATGGAAGTAGAGATGGTTGTAGGTAATACCAAAAATATAAAAACATATTATAATATGGAAGAAACTATGGTTATTATATCATCATGATATAACAAGAATTTAATAAGGTGGAGAAAGAAATAAAATAAAAATACTCATTTAACAACATTACTTCTTTTCCAAGTAAACTCCTTAGGTTTTCACCAAAACACATCTTTGGATAGATTTAAATAAAATAATGCATATAGTATGAGAGGATAGATGTTAATAAGTAAATTTTCTAGGAATTTTATAGACAGAAAAGTTTGTGAAATATATAAATAAATGAGGAGAAGTGGTGGCTATTTATTGATGAGGTGAGTGGAACACATTTAATTTTTTATGAAAATTCAATCATACCAATAATTTTATCCTATGAAAATCTACCAAAATAGGAAATTATATAAATAAAATAGATAATATATAAATATATACCTAAAATGGGTTCTGGAAAAGGTTTTAGTTCATTTTCATCAGTTGTATTTTTTTTATTACCCTAGGTAAAACCATTTTTACCTTTACCAAGGTAATTAAGTTTTTACTCATTTCAGCATTATTTTTGGTCAAAAATAGAGCATATTAGATAGAATAAAATATTCTGATATAAAATATTGAATCCATTTTTCCAAATTTCATTAAAATAAGTAGATAAGTTTAATTTAAAATTAATCCCTCATACATGAAGAGAAAACATGTTTTTAAAGACATAATTTCGTAAGATTATAAGGTTTTTAAATCTAATTTCAATATAAAATTTCTTAAAAAAACATTAATTTGATTAATTTATTTATAATCAGACTGTTTTTTATTTTAAAAGAACAAAATATAAAATTTAACTTTATAAATAATTTAAACAAAGAGGTGGGTTTCAATTAAAATTTTGAATTTTTCACTATTCATTAAAAATAAAACATTTCTTAAAAAATAAAAAACATAAAAGTAAGTTATTTTAGAAATGTTTACATTAATAATAGAGTTTATCTTATCATATAAGTTCAATAAAAGTGTAAAATTTTAATTTTATCACAATTCATGAAGATGTGATGAAAAATATTCTTTTTGAGAAGTGTATTTTTTCAACTATAATATGATTTTATATTAAATATATGTATAATAATATTAATTTTGTGAATTTAAATTAAAATTTATTTTAAATTAATATATAAATTTCATATAAAAAACTCCTCAATATGGATAATTTTAATCACATAAAGCAGAAAAACATTATGAACTTGAAAATAGTTTTTTGAAAAAAAAACATATATTTAAACCCAAAGATAAACTTATACTAAAATAAAACATAATTTCTATTAGAAAGTAATTAATTATATTGTATATTTATAAATCATACTTATGTTAATTGAAAAAAATAATTAATCATTTTAATTAAATAATTTTTTGATATGAAATTATAGTTTTATAAAAAAAATTATTTGTCATTATTCATAAAAAACCAATATTTTTCAGAAAAAAATTCTCCACAATTAAATTTTCATATGATTATTTAAAAATTGAAGTTCATTTTATCAAATATTTTTTTCTAAATTTTTAATAAATTATTTACAAAATTATCTCACGGTTCATCAAATCATGGTGTGACATTTCATGCATGCTATCGATGAAACTCATTATTATGTGTAATGAATAATATGTTCAGTGTTCTATTAAATTCGTGATACATAGGTTTGGCACAACCACTTGTGAAAAAAACAATGCTATAAATAAAAATTCAAATAATCCTCTTCCTCGAGGACTCGATCCCATGAGAATTACACAAACCCCAACCCACGCACACCACCCTAGATAACTGTGAGGGGGATAAAATTCAGAATATAATCAGTGTAATGTGTCACAAAAAATATTGAAATGATAAAATTCATTCTGAAAAAAAAAACACATCTCAAGGTGTTAAACATTAATAAAAAAATAAAATGGCCTTATTAAAATTAATTTCAAATATATATTATACATATGAAATACATTTTTTTAGAGAAATAAAAATCTGATGTGCTGAATATTAATTATAACACAAGAAAATGTAATGACAAAAACCCCCATTCTGACCATAAGCATGGTAATTAATTTTTATATATTTTTAGTAATCATTATAGTAAAATATTACGTTTACATTATTATACAATATAAATTATTCTGATTTCAAATATGGAATCCTTTTTTCCAAATTAAATTCACATAAAATAGTAAAATTTAATTTAAAATAAATCTCACAGACTTGATGGGATATAAGGTTTATTATAGAGAAAAAAAGTCCAAAATATTGAACTGTTTTTATATCATAATTTAGTATCAAATTAATAAAAATGGAAAAAAATTATAAATTGTTTTTATGACCAAGTGATCCTACATGGGGTGCACTAGTACTCATAATCATGAAGAAACATGGGTCAATGTTCCCTTACATTGATTTTCAGAGCTCAACCAGATCATAATAAAGAACAAGTATATTATTACATAGATTGATGACTTATTTGATTAAATACATGGATCACAATACCTTTCGAGGTGGATCCCCAATCATGATATTTTCATGTATGGGTGAATAAGGAAGATATTCTCAATACTATTTATCTTAAAATATAGAGTCATTATTAGTTAATAGTGAAGCCGTTCGATCTCACTAATGCTCTGAAAATATTAATTTGTTTTTTTAATAGAGTCTTTAGAGATTATACTAGGAAATAATTTTATATTATTTATATATGATATCCTAATATACTAAAATATAAAAGAGTCTAATGATGATAATTTTATCATTGTTATAAAGGCCATATGAAAAGAGAATATTTATTAAAAAATACAACAAACTTGTGTTATGGTTGAAGGAAATTTAATTATTAGAGAATATCATTAACAAATGGGATATCCATTTATCCTTCAAATAAAAATATATCTAAGGATGTTCAAGACTAAATTATATTACAAATATTTGTAGTTTCCTTTTATTAGATGGGTATAATAAATTATTTGTGAAAAATTTCTCAGGATTGTAAAACCCTCTTAAAAAGATAACTCAAAAGGGAGTCAAGTTTTCTTGGAATGTTGAATCGGACGAATGATTCACGGAGTCAAAAAAATATGATTATCTCTTCCCTTATGATCTCACTACCCAAAGGTGGATAAATTTTAATAATATTCAGTGATGAATCGAAGTAGGGATTGGGATGTTGGTTAATGCAGAATGAAAAATTCATTTCTCACACCTCAAGGAAGTTGAATGCTCATGAGAAAATCTATCCACCACATGATCTATAGTTGGAATCTATGATCTTTTCATTGAAAATATGGAAATATTATCTCCATGGGTAGAAGTGTATGATATATTCTGATCAAAATAGAATAAAATATATAATCACACAAAATGAAATTAGAATACACAAAAGAATATTTTTAGAGATGATGGAATTCTTTGACTACTCAATTGAATGACAACCTAGTAAATCAAGAAAAATAGGGGGATTATCTATGTTGAAAGGATAAAACAATTTTATCCTTGATTGTAATTATAAATGATCTAATATCAATCGAATTAAAGTAGACAAACATTGGAATCACAAATGAAATAACATCATCAATCATTTCGCAGAGTATTTATCAACCATATCTTCTTGAAAGGTTAAAGTATGATCAAAATGATGATGTGGTACTTCATTAGAGTGTAAAAAATATAATAAAATGGAAGTCATTGGACTTAAATTTTAATGAAGATTTAATTCTATGATATTGGTGAAGACATTTTCTTCCATTAAATCATAAGTTAAAGAAGAAACGATTAGATGATGCATAGATTTACTTTCTCTATTCACCTAGGAAACCCAATGATGTTTAGAGATCTATAAAATTACTATTGGATGGAAAACTTGAAGAATGAGATGGTTTAATATACATAAAAATGTTGGATATTTCAGCAACTGAACAATTTAAGGAAAAGTCTAAGGACATGATGCAATGATTACACATATCAACATGAAAATGGGAAAACATAACCATGGACTTTATCAGCATAAATACCAACATATAAAAAGGAAACAATTCTATCTATTTTTTGTGGATCATCTTATAAATACTTCAAACTTTATTTTAATTTGAGATGATTTCCCACTCGATAAACATGGACCGCTATACATTATATAAGTAGTGAGCCTGCATGGAGTACCACTATCAATTGTGTTTGATAAAGATCCAACATTTACCTATATATTTTGATAAATTATCTAGTATGTTTTAACATTGATCAAAACCTTAATATAGATCATCACCCTCATAATGATGTCTAATCTAAAAGACTGTCCAAACACCTGAAGACATGTTGATAGAATTCTCAATTGACATCAAAAGATTATGAGAAGATGAGTATCCTCTCATCAAGTTTTCTTATAAAAACGGTGTCCAATCTAGATCCGAAAAAAAATCCCAATGAACCCTGTTATGGGAAGAGGTATAGAATACGTGCATGTTGGGATGCAGAAGGTGAATAAAAACTATTATGTCTTGAAATTTTTGGGGGAATGATGGAGATGGATAATATCACTTAGAAACTCATCAAAACTACTTAGAGTCAAAATAAGAGCTATGATGAATATGGTCGATGAGCCTTAGTGTAAGATGATGCAGAAATGGTATTTTTCTAAATATCACCATGGAAAATGTGATGATATTTGGGAATATGGGAATGTTTAATCCATGTTATATCGGCACTTTTGAGATCCATGATCACATCATAGTGATGTTCTATCGAATAGTACTCCCACTGAACATATCTCATGTACACGATGTATTCCAAGTGTCCCTCTTGAGAATATACATACCAGACACCTCAAATGTACTCAATCCAGAGTGCGAACCATTGTAGACTTTCTTTCCATTTTGGACTATCCAGTGAAGATATTAGATGGTATAGAAAAGGATCTACAAAATAAGAAAATTCCCATACGCAATATATTTTAGAGAAACCACAATATTCAAGAAAAAATGTGGGAACCATAGGAAGTGATGAAGCATATTTACCATCATCTATTTTAGTGTGGGAAAAGAAAATTTTGAGGGTTCAATTTTTTATTGGGTGGAAGATTACAACGACCTGATCTTTTACCAATAAAAATACCCTTATATTTTTATTAAATGTTTTATTATGGTTATCGAAAAAACATAAATTTATTTTCTATTAATATCCCCATTGGATTTTTATTTCTATTATGTATCATTACCATTAATAAAATTTACATTTAGTAGTGATAATATTATTCTTATAAATAAAGGGATTAAAAAAATACAATTTTCACAAAAAAATAATGTGTTGGAATCAACCTGTAGGATCATACCCTATCAAGCCCATTAATCAGAGATTTTCAGAGAGGAACAATTTTTTGAGATTTTCTCTTGACCAACACCAAGATGATATGTAACAAATTATCCTTGAGTGATAAAATATGTGGGAGAAGATCTAGCTTATTGAGATCACGACCCAAACAATGTTTGCTGAAATTCCCAACAAATGTTCCATCATTTCCATCATTATTCTTAAATCATGTTCTATTGTATTAATGGGATTTTTATCAATACCTTTGAAATAATAATGTATAAATTGTTTTTTATAGTGTAATGAATAAAATTTAAACCTATTGTTGTTACTTTTTAAATTATTTTTATTTGGATACAATAAAACAAAAAAAATATTGTTAATATTCAAATTCAATTAATGAATTCATGATTGAATTGATTTCTAAAATAAATAATATTTTAATAAAATAATATTATGAAATATTATTTACCAAATTCAAATGATCATATAATTTTTATAGGGTAGAATATAATTTTTATAAGGTTTTTAAAAAAATATTATTTATAAAAAACCCATCATTTTCAATAAATTTATGTTTTTATTTTAATATTTGGAATTCACAAATTTAAAAAAATATTTAGATAAAATTAATATTATTTTTTCAATCCAAAAGTTGAAATTATCCAATAGTGATGTCTTCACAATTTTCTATGACAGTTAAAATTTCAGGTAAAAATTAAATACCATATAAATAAAATTTAAGTTTTATAACATCACAATGAACAAAAAGTGATGTAATATTTAATAAAAAATAGTATCAACGAATAAATACACGTTTCCTTATGAAAATGTGTTTTTTATTTTATTAATTTTTTCAATCCATTATGAATCCTCATAGATTTATAATATATTTTAATATTTTAAAATCATTTCTTTAAGTTTGTGACTCACCTCCACATCACCATGGGTAAAATTTTATTAGTTTTGGCCATTTGTATTAATAACTTATAAAAAACTCCCATTAAGAATAATTCATGGGTAAAACCATGGTATGGTTTTTGGTTTTGTATATTTCATTATTTAGAAGACAAAACTAAAATAGTAATGAAATATCAAAATTTTCCTATACAAACCCACCAATGATCCCATTTATCTTTCCTAAAACTCCTTTAATAATTTTCTTAATATTCCCCCCCCCCCCCCACTCCCTAGAGTCCTCCCAATGTGCCCTAAGCTCTAAATAAATCTTCTCTAGACTTTGCAGTCACATTCCCATGTAAGGGATCTTCTACTATCCTTTTTTATCATGCACACCTTTTATGTTATGTATTTTACTTTTCATTTTCATATTATGGGATATGATATTCCCTATTACCCTTAATATATATTTTATATATAAATTATTCAAGATTTATTTCACTCTCATTAAGAATCCCATTATCTATAATGAACACCAACTACCATGTTGAAATTCTGTAAGGATTCCTTTATCTATTAATGGTTCTTCATTACCATAATTCTTATAATTCCTAATTTCTAATTTTGGGATATTTTTTTCATGTACCTATTACTATGAAATTTTATGTACAAATAATTAGAGTCTCCTTTCATTCTCAACACCCATATTTATGAATTATTTATTCACACCATTATGCTGCCGAAAATTCACTTCAATTTTCCTTTCCAAATTAATTGTGTAGTTAATACCATACCAATTATTCTATCAAATAAATTCACCTTTATTGACATATGCTTATTTATTGGGTATTTAATGTTTTTCAACCCACATTTATTTATCTTGAAATAAATTATCTTGATGAGTGAATCCATTTCGTACAATCTATGTGGAACACTTAATCATTAGAATGAAATTATTATGATGTGTACTCCTAGATAGCACCCCAATGTATTTGGTATTGATCAGTATAATGATATATCATATTGGATTGAGGTGAACCCTATTTATTTATGGTAATTTTTCCACCATGAATTATTGGATGTTTAACCGTGATATATATTCCTAATTCAATGATTTATGTTACTGCCAAATTTCCAATGTTATGATTATAAAGATATATCCTGACTTATTATTCATGGCCATTTGGTTATTCATTGATATTCCTGTTTTTAGAACATTTCAGGTATACCCCATTTATTCCCTTACTATGATTTATATATCACCCCTTTATTATGTATTTCCCCAGTTTATTCAATGTTGTTTTATGCTCGATGGAGTATATTGAAAATGTAAAATAAGTTTTCAATAATCATTGTTAGGGATGTTTTTAATAATATTATTTTATCCCATGTTCATGATGTTATATTATGTAACTAATTTACAAATACACTATACTTATCAGGAATTTTTGTTGTATTAAGTGTAATTCTATGTAATAAATCATGTATTAACATGTTAATACAGATTTTAGTGGTTATATATTTTACCTGATTTCACCATAGTTTTAGTGGACCCCCTTGGGTATGGGCATAGATAGGGTTGTTTCCCTATGGTATTATATTTTAACCAGCCTCTACAAATATAGTCATACTTTAAAAATAGTCTTATTTCCCACATGAACCATTAAAACCTAGCTTACCTAAGATTACCTTTTAGTGGATTTTGGGAGTATTCTCCATGGATTAACCCCCATGTAATTGTAGATATTGATTTTTAGTGACCCATGATAAGTTATACCTTCCTTATTCTCAATATATTCCATGTTCATCATTATATAATTATATTGTTTGGTTATATTTTTTTGAGATAATCTAGGAGAAATGATTTTTATATTTATTTTATGCTCTATTTAGTAATTTGTTTCTTTATGTGATATATGTATTGGGATTATATATTCTTTTCTTTGTCTCTATGCCCTAATTGAGAAATCATTTTTTGAGTTATGGTATCATATAACACTCCCTTATTGAATAATACATATGGGACTAACATTATTTTGTCGTCGTTGGTTGATTTTTATGGAATTACCCAATTATGATAATGAACTAGGATAAAATAAATTTAAGAAAATGTGGAGAATCATAATTGTTTAATTAATATCTTGATATTTATCATGTGATCAATTTATCCCTATTTTTATTTCTAATAATCATTATTGATGTTCCTAATTATGTATTATAGATGTGAATTTCAGATTAGAATAACATTTTATAAATTTTTTTGAACATAATTATGCTAAATAGTTACATGGATAAAATTAATAGATATAAAATTATGCTAGAATATAGAAGAATGTAGCTTGTCTTAATGATGAAATAGTTTTTTTCTATTTTTTAAATATTGTTGATGTGTCAATACTTGTATTACACTTGTGGGATTATTATTTAGGTCTTTTCGGGAGGTGTTGAGGATGATTCAATTGGTATCATCATGGGATATGGTTGAAATTATGGATTATATATTAGGTGTATGGAATATTTTCCATGGTATAAATGTGGTAATGAGAGGGTTGTTGTGAGAAATGTACAAGTTTACTAACATATGATCATATTCTAGTTCACTAGAGGAATAAAATATAATTGGTAATTTTGAACTTGAATTTTGGTAGTATGTAATTGAATAATCTCATAGTTAAAATTAAACATTGATTCATGAATTTAGTTTTCTAATAGGTTAAAATAATGCGGTGGATGTCTTTCATGATTTTGCATTAAATAAAAAAAATGACGAAATAATTTGATATGATTAGTTACATCTAATAAATAAATGTACTAAATAAGGTTGATTTATTGTAAATTATACTGTTTGATGTAGTTTTTTTCATGGGATGTGAGAATGGTTATAATTTGATAGTTGGTCGAGGTGGTGGTGTGTTTTATGATAGTATTGTGATGTTTTAAGGATGTAATAGTGTTTTCAATGGATAAATGTTCGGTAATTATTTTATGTTGTATATATATGTGGTTTTTTTCTTTGATATTTCTATACACACCTGACACATGTAAGATACACTAACTGATTCCTAACATGGTATGTGTTTTAGGTATTTTCCCTTAACATCTACAATGGTGAGGGAGTAGATAAATGAATATTCTATCATCCTCACATCCCCTCATGGTGTAGCATGGGTTGTGATGGATTCAAGTAGGTGTGGTTATAATAACATTCTGTGTTGAATACATAAAGACACTATGAGGTATTAGACTAACTATAGGTACATGTTTTATTGGAATACCCTACAATCCATTTATGAAGAGTTATATTGTGTACTATCAAATAATCTGTGGTATTTATGGGATGGGACTATATGGTGGGGGACGTTTATTGAATGAGGATAGAATGAAAATTATTTACATTATTTTCATGATACTTTATTTTTTAGGATATGAGATGTGGGGATGATTCATGTTATTTTCATGTGGATATGGGATAAGGATGATATTATTATTGAATAAGGAATGGATTTTTGTAGGATAATTAGTTTTTTTAGCATGGTAGTGGAAGGGATTAAAAGCACAAGATATTTTATATTCGTTAATGAGAGTGAAAAAATAATGTGTAAGTCGTTACGAGGTTCCTTCTAATTCTATTCTTCGGTACTATTTAACTCTTATTAGATGTGATATTTGGTCAGTTAACAAAATTGAGTTTGAATTGTAGTTATCCTGATTAGTGATTATTTTCCATTTATTTATTCACTGATATATTAGAATGATATATCCATATTTCCATGGGAGAACATGGGGATGATCATTTAAATTATTCTTATTATGATCACTATAATATTTCTAATATTTTTCAGGTTTCCGGGGTGAGTTTAGTAATAAAGTTGGACATTACTATTTGGGAGAAAGGGATTGATTGTGGAGTTTCTACCTTAGGATTGTTTTGATATTTTTATTCTATTTCTAACAAATTCAACCATTGTTGGATTATTATGGTTTCGATTTTTTATAGAATGATGTTTATTAGTTGTTTTATTTATGTATGATTATTATATATGTGGGAAATTCCTCCCTTTTCATGCTTTACATTCTCGGAACTAGTCTCTAACCAAGGTCCTATTAGAAGTAATCCATGTGTTTCACTCTCATCTTCGTTGCAGGATCAAGTGGGGTTCCCTATGGGAGAATTTCCTGAAGGAATGGCATCAATGACATTGGTTGGTAGTTTGTATAGAGAATAATTTTATCATTAGTAAGGATCATATTCATTTGTAGGGAAACAATACTAGTTTAGCTTGATGTGTGAAAATGTATAGGGAAATTGTCATAGACATTATATTTTTTGGTCCCCATTATATTACACAAGGACATTGAGTTTACAAAACAACTATTTGAAATGGTGTACCTTTTCTGATAGAGACCTAGGTTTGGAATATTCATCATGTATTTTTAACTTTTTTAAGTCCCTTATGGTGAGTTCATTTCCTTTTTTTATCATCATTCATGTAAAATATTTATGTTCTACCCATTTCTTATGCTTCAAGGCAATTGAATTTTCATGAGAAGAATTATCCCACACTTGATTTGGAGTTAGTTGTGATGATATTGGCTTTAAAAATTTGGCCGCATTATCACTTTGCGAAGATGTTTTAAATATATATAGGCCAAAAAAGCCTCAAGTATATATTCACACATAAAGTGTTTAATATGTTCCAACAATGATGGTTAGAGCTGATCAGTGAATATGACTCCTCAATCCTTTACCAAACTAAGAAAGCGAACAAGGTGGAATATGCTCTTAGTAGAAAGCACCCAATGATTCCATCATTGATGATAATTTAGAAGGATCAAATATCCTTAGATTTGATGAATATGTACATGGGAATCATAAAGAAGGGAACATCATCAATCCTTTCACAAATTATATCTCAACTGTCTCTTTGGGAAAGGTTAATGGATGTTCGAAAGAATTATGTGGGAATTCAGAAAAAAGTGGAAGCGATCAGAAAAGGTAAATCCTATGAGTTCAATGTTAATGAAGAAGGAATTGTGAGATTTGGAAAAAGGATATTTGTTCCATCAAGTCCAAATTTAAATAAGGAACTTATGTATAATGAACATTGTTCAAATTTCTCTATTCACCCAGGAAACAAAAAGATGTGTTGAGATCTCCAAGAGAATTATTGGTGGGATAATATGAAAAATGATATTTCTGAATATACATCAAAGTTCCTAGTGTGTCTTCAAGTGAAGGCAGAGAGTCAAAAGTATAAGGGGATGATGCAACCATTGACCCTACCATCATGGAAATGGGAGAACATCACCATAAACATTGTCACTAGACATCTAATAACATCCAAAGACAATAATTAAATATAGGTTGTTTTGTATTGTCTTACAATGTCTGCAAATATCATTGAAATTCAGGAGGATTTATCATTGGACAACTGTAATGGATATATATCAGGGAATTGGTAAGGAGTAATGGATTACCACTCTCTATTGTATATAATCGAGATCCAAGATTCACCTCTATGTTTTGGAAGAGTCAAAAAGATGCTCTGGGTACTGAAATGAACTTCAATATGCCCTATCGTCCTCAAACTGATGGATAATCAGATTGAACTATTTTGACACTGGAAGATATGTTAAGATAATGTTCAATGGACATTAGAAGTGGATGGGATCAACATCATCCTCTTGTTTATTTCTACTATAATAACAGTTTCCACTAGAGCTTATTAATTTCACCTTATGAATCCATTTATGGGAAAAGGTTAGAACAATGGCGTGTTGGGATGAAGTCGGTGAGTGTAATGTGATAGGACAAGAAATGGTCGATGAAATGGTGGAGAAGGTGAAAACAATTCAGTAGAATATCAAGGCAGCCCAAAGTCGACAGAAGAGTTATGCAGATAACCATTGATGAGACCTTGAGTTCAAAGTTGGAGACATGGTATTTCTATTCATATCTTTGTGTAAGAAGTTCATGAGGTTTTGAAAGAAATGGAGGTTAAGTCCTACGTACATCAGCCCCTTCGAGATTATCAATCGTGTCAGGGTTGTGGCCTATCGACTACCACTTCCACCTAATATAGAAAATGTACATGATGTAATTATTGTATCCCTCTTAAATAAGTACATACCAGAACCTTCACATTTACTCTTTTCATAGGTAGTACAGTTAGAGGATGATCTTTCTTATGATGAGAAACCAGTGAAGATCATAGATCGTTGAGAAAAAAGTTCTACCAAATATGACAATTCCCCTTGTCAAGGTGTTTCGACAAAACAAAATGTTTGAAGAAGCGGCATGAGAATCAATGTAAGTGATAAAAAATATTTAACCACATTTGTTTTAGTGTGGGAAATTGAAATTTCTAGGGAGAAATTTCATAAAAGTTTAAGATTTTAACAATCTAAGACATCATTAACGAAACTTCCTCTTGGTCAATTTAAATGTCTTCTTATTATTATGTAAAACATATGAACTTATGTGGTTTTATGTATTGAATCATAAAATACTGTTAAGAATTGTGACCATTTCTAATATAGTCATTGAACAGTGATCACATGATTAGTATAAATATAGGGCTTTAACAAATTAAATTTACTTAGAAAAACTAAGTGATGGACTCATCCAGTAGAATTGCTCCATATGAAGCCCATCTATCTGAGCATGTAAAAGTGGTGGCGTCATTGGGATTCTCTCTTGACCAAGCCTAAGCCGATCTTTAATATGTGAAGCTTGAGTGGAACCGCCTATTGGAGAAGCGGAAGTCGATAGAGATTACCACTCGAGCGATGTTATCCAAGCCACCCCAAGAGTCTGTCACCATCACGCAACCTAACCTAAGGTCTTATGAGATTGTTTTAAGGGGTTATGTAACAATACCCTAGTATTAAAATTATGTACATTATTCTTCTATAGATAATATTACAATATTTTTATTATTGTTACATTGAAAATAATTATTAAAGCACAAATATAAATTTTAGATAATATTCAACTAAGAAATTTATTTTCATAAATTACTAGATTTTGGAATTAAATAATATATTAATAAATTATTATTATTAAATTATTTTTTATTGAATATAAATGATCTTATAATTTTAGGAATTCAATTGTGATTTTTATTAAGTATAGAAAGGTATTTTTTTCAAAACCCATTAATTTTTGATAAATGTCAGTTTTTATTTAAAAAGAAAAAATTCACATATTTAGATAATTATATAGATAAAATGAATATTATTTTTGGAATCATGACATTAAAATTATCCAATGGTGATTTTTTCATAATTTTTCTAAGACAGTCGATGGTTTGGGTAAAAATTAAATAGCGTTTAAATATATAATGTGTTTTATTACATCATAATGACCCAAAAGTGAAGTAATAAAACACTATAAACATTATGTTAGTCCAATATTTGTTTTACCATTAAATTAATGTGATTTTAGTTTTGTTTGATTTATTTTACAATGCTTTTGTGGACCCTTCAATACTTATAAAACATTTTAAAATTTTAAATTCATACCCATGAGAGTGTGACTTACCTACACATAAAAAACCCCATTATTCAAAGAAATTTGTCCATTGGCCTAATAAAATATTTTTCCCACTCCCCTTTGGAAAAAAACATGGGAAAAAACTATGGTATGGTTTGTGGTTTGGATTAGTTTAATATGTTGTGTCCCAAAACATAACTAATAAATATTTTCCTCTCCTTTCTGATATAAACCCTTCCAAGTTCCCACTTCCTCATCACTCAAAGCCTTTGAATATCGACCAACCCCTACCCCTTCCTCTATAATACTCCCAAGGTGCCCAAATCTCCCAGGAATCCTCTCTCAAGCCTCTCCCATGCTTTTGGGATAACATATCCAAGTAAGAGATTCCTACCTTTCTCTTTTATCCAAGTTTCTTAATATTGTTATTACCTTTTAGTTTCATTTATAAATTTTGGGGTATGATTTAACACATCCCCCATACTACCCCCTTTATGTTGGAATGACGAGATACCCCTTTATCTTTCATTAAATTCTTCCCATGTACAACCATTACTATTCCAAAATTATCAAATGAATTTCTCTCTCCTCATTTACATTCATGAAATTTTTTTGTATCATGAATCTATATTCCATTAAAATTTTTGGGACATGTATATATATGACCCAATTACTATCAATTTCATGTAAATATTATGAGACACCCATTTCTCTCTCATCAACCTTTTTTATGAATTCTTATGTAATGTTGTTATGCTACTGAAATTGGACAATATTTTTCCAAGCCAAAGTCATTCTATACTGAATACCATGACCATTTCTATATCAAGGGTATTTACCTTTATTAAAATTTACATATTAATTATAGAGATTAGTTTATGAATTTTACATTAGTTTATCATGGAATAAATGATGAAATTTAATGAATCCATGTTTTATGATCCATGTGGCACACTTATGCATGAAATGAAATGTTTAAAGAGGGTGGGCCCTGATAGCGCTCCAATGCATTGGGTAAAGTATAGTATAATGATACTTCATGTTCAATAAGTGTTGAATCATTCTAATTTATGTGAAACTTGATTTTATTCATGCTTCTTGTGCAATGTGGTATTACTCATGCTCTAGGTGCAATGTTCCTTGGCTCATGCTAATTCCATGTTAAGTGTTGTTTCTACGTTTCGATGTTAAGATTGTAATGCTTTATCAAGAATTTATGATCATGTTTCTCTTGTGCTCCATTGATATTCCTATTGGATAACATTTTCTGTATTCCTCATGTTATTCCATGTTTATTCCCTTACTGGGCCTTATAGCTGAACCATTTCTTATTCATGTCCTCAGGATATCCATTTCAATGCTAAGTATGAGGGAATTTAGTGGTCATGTAAAGGATATTTTCAATAAGATGTTTTGTTATATGTTTTAAGTAGTTATGTAATGTTCATAATCCCGAAATACCCTATACCTCTTGATCTTCTATGTTGTATCAAGTGAAGGTTTTATGTAATAAATCATGTTTAATTATGTAAAAAGGTACTGGGTTTTTATATTATGTTTACTACAAACGTTACTCCCAATATAGCTGTGAAAGCTACAATGTAACTATGTTATTGAAGCCACAAGTTACCTTTAAGATTTATTATTTTTGTGTGTTATTCATAAATCATATGATTTTTTATGTATGTTAAAGAGCTTTTGTTTTATCATTGAAAATTATTTTTTCATTGATTTGTATGTATTAATAGACCAAAGAATTCCTTCCGTATTTTATAACCCTTACTGAGATTTTTATACTCATCTGAAGTTTTTGAAAAAAATTTCAAAGGTTATAAGGAATGGAAAGAGAAAGGATGAAATCAAGAAGTGTTTTATCAAGAAAATAATTCCTATTTTGTTGAATTAGTTTTATTATTTTGGAAAAAATTGGATAGAGTACTAGTGTAAAATTTGTAATATTTGAGATGTAATGTAATGGTTATGGCCTAATTATCAAAAACAGTAAACCTGAAAAAAATCCTAAATCTGATTTCTTGAAATAACTCAATATTATTTATTTTTTAAGGCATGGGGCCTTACAGATGGTATCCGAGATTTGTTTGGACCAATTTATGAGTTAGGGTATTGATAATTAATATCCATAAATTAGTTTTAATTTTTGGTCAAATTAAAATCATATAGATTTTAAAGATTACCATAATTCATCACCTAAGATATGAATATTTTCATAATGTATTTCCACCATTGATACATGGTAACTATGATGGGATGACATCATGAGGAAAACAACCTTTCAAATCAGTAGCCTTAGATGGTCGGACTCAGAACATGATAGTGTATTGAAGTAATGGAATAGTTGACTCAGGATATAAATGATGGTGGTATCTATGAACAATATTAGTCATATCATCCACAAATGAACATGTCAGTATTGGATAATTTCATTAGGAAAAATCCCCCGTCTTTCAGAGGATCATCTAACCCTGTGCTAATGGAAGGTAGGATTGAAGCACATGAAATGATTATTGATGCCATGGGGTGTTCGTAAAATAAAAAGGTTTGTCTTGTTATTTACCATTTTGTATGTGAAGCCGATTATAAATGGTCGATGGTTAAAAATTTTAGGGATGGATATGAGATTGATGATCTATATTGGGATGAATTAAAAGGTATGTTTCTTTTGAAATTTTTTCCTATGGTAGTTCAATATAGGATGGAAAAAAATTCTTGGAATTGATCTAGGATGATGACTCAGTGGATGCTTGTAATGAAAAATCCACTTGACTGACAACGTATTTTCCAAATTTCATATGGGATATTGATAGTAAAAACAATCTTTTTTACTCAGGATTAAAGAAATAGTATCAACGTGAATTAGCTTCTCATGAGTTTAAAAGTTATGATAAACCTTTTCAATGTGAGAAGAAGGTAGAAATATTTTCTTTCAACAGTTTCTAGATCTGTTTGTCATTTTGTTTATAGATGATATTTAGGTATATTCTAAAATATGGTAGGAACATGAAACACACTTAAGCCTATTTTTCAAACCATAAATGAAAATAAACTGTATGAGAAATTTAGAAATTCTGAGTTATGGTTACAAAAAATTTCATTTCTTGGTCACATTGTTTATATTGATTGCATAACAGATGATCTTTATAAAAATAAATTTGCTGAATAATGGCCTAGTCCCACAAATATTGCTGAGATTTATAGTTTTATTGATTTTATAGGTTATTACCAGAGGTTTTTTGAACATTTTTTATGGTCATCTAGACCAATGAATAAGATGACTTCAAAAGGTGTTAAGTTCATCAAGACAGAAGAATGTGATGAATGCTTTCATGAATTGAAAAAAATATTGGTGAATGATCTGGTTTTGGAAAAAACATATAGAAAAGGTGAATTTGTTATCTATTGTGATGCTTCATTGAACAGAATTGGTTGTGTACTAATGAATAATGATCAGAAAATTCCATATGCATCACGTCATTTGAAAACTCATGAGTTAAGTTACCCTAAACATGATTTTGGAATATGCTAGAATTTTTTGGCTTAAAAATTTGGAGGCATCATTTGTATGGTGTAATGCATGGTTTATATACTGATCAAAAAAATTGAAGTATATATTCCCTCATAAATAATTGAACATGAGATAGTGGAGATGGTTGGAATTAATAAAAAATTATTATTGCATGATTCATTAACATATTGGAAAAGAAAATAATGTGGCTGATTCTTTGAGTCAGAAAATTAATTGTTCCTTAACTATGTTACGTTTGGAACGAGATCATTTGGTTTTTGATTTGATGAAATTCTTATTGGATGTTCATGGTCTAGGTAATTCCACTATTTTGTTTCAGGTTATTCTACAATCATATCTAGCTTATAAAATAAAGAAAGCATAGAAAGAAGACATTGAGTTGTAGAAAAAGGAATAATCAGTTCAGAACGAAAAGTAACCTGAATTTAGCATTGATAAATATTACCTTTTGAGGTTTGTAATGAGGTTTTTTGTGCCTTTTGATTCATAGTTAAAGAAATAGTCATTATGTGAAACTCATAGTTATCTATTTTCAGTTCATCCTGGATCAAAAAAAATGTATTGAGATCTTTGAGATTATTTATGGTGGAATAGAATGGAAAGAGATATTGCTGACTTTACTATGATGTGTCTATATTATCGACAACATAATGTAGAATGACAGTTACTGAAAGAGATGATTCAGTATTTGTCAGTTATTGAGTGGAAATTTTGAAAATATATCCTCTAATTTTATAGTGGGATTACCAAATATTTCTTTAGGTTCACTTTAGTCTTTTAGAAGGGACTTCAGAAGTCATTGGGAACTGAATTAAATTTCAGTACTGCTTTTCATTTTCAATTAGATGGACATTTAGAACGATCAATTCAGACCTTGGAAGATGTGTTACGTTCTTTTTTAAGGGATTATCATGGAATTTAGGACCAACATATTTCTTTGGTTGAGTTTTTCTATAATAATAGTTTACATTATAGTATACAGATGGCACAATTTATGCATTATATAGAAATATTTGTAGAACTCTATCTTTTTGGGATGAATCATGTGAAAGGAAATTTATGGGATTAGAATTGGTAGAAGAGATGGTTGAAAAAATTTTGTTGATTTAGAAGCGCATGAGAATAGATCAAAGAAAGCAGAAACGTTATGTGGATGACCATAGCAAGGATTATTATTTCTAGGTTTTTGATCATGTATTTCTCAAAATTTATCCATATAAAAGTGTGAAGTGTTTTGGTAAAAATTGAAATCTAAGCCTGAGGATCGTTGAACCTTATGAAATCCTAGAGAATTTTGGGTCAGTTTCCAATAGAGTGTATTTTCCTCTATGTATATCCTAGGTACACAATTGTTTTCATGTTTCAATGTTGAGAATGTATATTCTATATCCATCTAATGTTTTGAGTCTAGAGGTGGTTCAATTTGAAGATAATCTTTCTTATAAGGAAAAACCAGTCCATATTCTTGAATATTAGAACATATATCATGTGATTTTGGATCACAGAATTAGTGCCACAAAAATTTTCTAGAATAATGTACCACATCCATACATTGAGAACCGGTATGTTATATGGTTACGTAATATAGAGGATATTGAATCAACATTGTTAGCTGGATCATGAGTTGTGTAAATCATGACTCAGAAAGATTGAACCAATGATGATGAGAGGGGGAAGAAATTCTATCATTGATCATGAATCATACTGGGGTGATGAGTTCCACTACAATGATTACAGGTTCCACAAGTACTAGAGAACCATTTTACAAGTCAATGATTCCACTATTTGAAATGATGTGGAATCATACGTAAGATCCAAGGGTATACATGCATAATAAATAATAGGGTTCTATGAAGATATATATTCTCCAAACCATTGGTCGTGAATGGTTTTGGATATTTTAAACCCTCGATAAAATAACTATATTATATAGAAAAGGATATAAATGGAAGGTTCTATAAACCTATATATAGTTTAATGATTCCATAGAAAATGGACCATTCATTTTATGGTCACAAAAAAATACACTTTATATAATGTGGTTCATGGTCACCATATGAGGACCAAAAAATGTACAACAATGAGGTTCCAAATCCTTTATTTGAAATTGGGTTTTTCATATTGATACATATCGTTGAGGATGTTTAATCCAATTTAATAATTTGATCATGTGTTTTATAAATAACATACTAATGAAATTAACAGGTGGATTATGAGATTTGGAAGACATGAAAGAGAATAAATGAATTCAAACTATGGAAATGACTTCCATTTTAATTTTTTAGGGATCAAAGTAATTAGAGGATGTTTTGAAAGATGATGACTCCTCTAGATGATAGATTGGGGGATCATATATAGGATCAATGTAATGACTTCCATAGTAAAATAGATAGTATCTTGAAGCCAGATATTATCCTAACCAGGTTCCATGAAGTGTTTGTAGAGGTTGAAACACCATATCAATGAATAATGATATAGAAATAGGGATAATGAATAAGGGTTATTTCACCCTAAAAGTTATTTCGTCATGTACAAAACTTTTTTTCAATTAAATGGGATGTGATAAATCATTTCTCCAACTTTAACCAAGGATAAAAGTTTACGAAAATCATTAATCTAATTTTTAAAGGGCTATAACATTGGCCCAATGAGGATTTTTCTTTCTTATTTTCAATTTATATTTTTTAAAAGATGTTGAGGAGTGTACTTTTTTTAGTATAGACGTCACTTTATATCAGATCCACCTTTATGAGTTTACACTTCTAAGATATTTATGTTTCTTTTAAAACTATTATTGGGTATTATGATTTCAACCATTATTAGTCTTTGAGGTTGTAAAACACAAAAATCACACATTTTATGGTCCTGATGTATAGACCAGAATATGAGGCTGATGTGTGACACAACAACCAAATTTAGACTCCTAATGATGAGAATACACCAACACTATATTCAATGGGGAATGAAGACACTATAAATCTTGGATCAATTTTCTCAAATCATAAATGATGTAATGGGATATAAACTAAAAGGATGAAAATTGTGAATCATGCTATTTCTATGGCCTCAATTATTATTTTTTCAGGTCTCACAAGGATCTACAGAGCTTTTTTCCTAAAAAACATGCATATAGCTAATAGGATAGGATGTCAATTATAGTATGCAATGTAAGACAATGATAATTACGAAGATGGGTCTGTTGCATTTGGGAATGCTCCTTTCTAAGGGAAATAGTTGATTTACATTTTTCCAAATGCTAAAAACATTAAGTGATATTTACGGGATGAGGTGGTGAGAAAGATAATGGAAGAATCCCAAACTCCACATGACCAGGGTAAGGATATATTGGTCATTTGATAATATGTAATAATGGATAAATGATTTTTTTAGTTTAATTTAATAAAAAAGAAAAATACTATTGTGATTTTCAACGTCACATGATAAGGACTCAACATCTTTATAGATTAATGTTTTATAATAATGACTAATGTTTTCTAAAATATAAATTCATCTAACAAGGAACATGTGAAATATATTTTATCATCATGCATTTAATATTAGTATGTGGGGGTGGGGGGTAATCCTTGTATGTGGTTACATATAAATTACTATATGATGGGGTCCCTTTATATATATGTGTCTCATACAGACAAGAAGAAGGTTTTTTTGGACTACACCATTCTTGATCCGTGTAGAGTCTTGTAAGGTATATAATTTTAAGCACTCATTTTTTATTCATTTTTATCCTAGTCATGCAAAATGGGTCATACTAAGATCATGTTAGTCATTGTCGCTATAATAAATAATCGGTGGTTGATGATTGATATACACCGTGTTGGATAGGTGTGTATGAAAAAGTTAGTTTGAAATTTTAGGGGACATTGCTCCAAATAATTGGACCATAATAGAGATAAACCATACGGAGGAACCATTTTTCTAATCTAGTTCATATGCATGAGGAGGATCGTTTATAGTTTATAATTTTACAAAAATATTATTTGAACATGATGTAAAAACAACTAATTTTGGAACTAAGAATAAGGAAGACCCATTATAGATGATATGTGATTTGACCAGTCACCAATATGAGTTATGATTTTATATAATTCCTATGGATATGTCAATATGGGTGTCGTTATTTATCTTGAAATGACAACAATCAATCCATAAAAAACATTTCAAAATAAAATCATCTATATATATCTAGATCATATGAAAATGGTAAATATTTTGAAATTATTGTTTGGACCAAGATAGAATATTTGGGTATCTCTATATATCCAATTGATATGGGAATCAGGACAAACCTAGTTATTATAAGTCTTCTTAAATAGATCAAACTCATCAGTTTGTGGCAGTAATTAATTTTTCAATTAAAACACTATATTTATATATATTACACTATAAGGATTTGGAATATGTGTAGGAATGATAATTAACTCTTACCTTATTATAGGTCCATCAAGTAAGTGAAGTATTTCCATAATGGTTGAAACCCTATGTTAGGTGGGGGAATTTTTCATAATTTTTTTCAAGGCCCGAGATTTGAGATATGATCTTCACTATATATCATGTACTATTATGGATCAATCCATCCCCATTAATAGATTCAAACCAATTTAAGGAAATAAAATGGAGATATCATTATCTTAATAATTTTGGTTTTACCTAAGATAGTGAATCTCGGTGTTAGTACTTATTATTAATGGAAAATAATAAAGGAAAATGTAGTTGCAGAAGCAAATTTTCCCAACAATGATTTGAATCATTTTTCTGATAAAGTGGAATGTTACTCCATAAAATATAATTTATTTAATAACATATAGTTTCATGATATATATATTTTTGACTAGTTCATAATGTGTAAATATTCATATATTCAGGTAGGCTTTCAATATTGTGGTAATCATCATAGTCTAGTATCCAAATGAGGGTAACTACTTTTTATACAAGACAAGAATAATGGAAGTATGTGATAGTTATAAAATTGTAGTTGGTCCAAGGATTATATACCCAGGAATCATTAAATATCCAAAAAATCTAAATAATCAAGAAACATATATTTTTCAAAATTTATGTCCCTTATACATAGGAAAATCTATTATGGGTGGAATTTTTATAACATTTTGGCATGTAGAAGGATTAAAGGATCTGTGAATCATTACATATCATGTATAGATGTTAATCAACCAAAATATGGTTATTTAAGACATACAGGTCCCCTTCATAGACATTTTATATATATATGGGACGGGAATAATGGGATTTTCATAATTTTAGGCATTATGGTTGGGTGTAGGATTAGATGTTTCAGGTGTCACTATGTATCCTATTCTAATAGGAATCAATATACATTTAGTTCTTAGATAGAATATCCTTAGGAAACATCTGACTAATATGTTGGGAGGGAATTTTTATTTTAATAAATTTTTAATAGATGATATAATCTATATAAAAATATACTTTATAGATATATCTCATATATAGGATGGGATAATTTTTATTATATGGTTGTTTGGTATATGATAAGTTATCTAGATGTCAATATGTATCCTATGGTGCTTGGAATCAGGAATAAACATTTTTATTTTAGTGTTACATTCATAGATCTAGATCGTATATGGATAATAGAGGGATTAATTTTCTAAGTCAAATGCCAAATGTATAGAAAATATATATACATGGATCAAGCTATCTTGTTGGGGGAATCATTCCCTATGTATTGGGACACTTTGAGGATGAGAATTTTGTACATGCTAGTCTTTTACGTCACAGTTTATCACCATGTGGTGGGGATAGTGATCAGGTAGCTTAACATCATACGGTAATGAATTGGATTATATGTTATATAATTTTTTGTTACTTCAACTTTGGTGCTCACATAGAAATTATAAAAAATATCTATTAAGAAGATTTTAATTAATGGCAGCATAGGAAATTGCCCATCCATTTCGACTACCAGGTAATCTCAATTAAAATAGACCATATGTATGATATAAGGTTCTTACCACTTTGGATCCATATTTTCTATCTTCTTACCTTGTATATTTTAGGCTCTTAGGACCTATACCAACTCATCTTGATGAAATGAGTGGTGGTGGACCATCTTATTAATGTCTCATATAATCAAATTCTAATAGACTTTCATGTTATTCAATGTGTCAGACTTCTTATCAACATGTCATTTAAACATATAACATTAATTCTCTGTTTTTCATTATTTGAGAGGTGTAAAACAATAGTTATTAGAATTAAGTATAGCTGGACTTCTATAGAAACTCTACTTCTATATTATAAACAAGTGAACATGAGGGTTCTGCTTTGGTAGTGTGGGATCTAGGGTTATAGGCCCTCAAGGTGTGCATGAGTTATCTTAGTTAATACATATTGCTTTATTCAACATTTTATTAAGTATGTTTGATAGAGTATTATTTAAATCCTTTTATCTATAAATTTAATAGTGTATGAAAGCGATCTGAATATTCAGACACAATGTTTTTCTCTACATATCGCCTTTTCAAATTTGAATAATAGAATTTGTCGCCATTTTCTATCAATATTATATACAGGAAACAAAATCTAGTGATGATATTGAACTTCATGATATTAATGGTGTTCTTGATAATGGATTTATTGATGACTATAGAATGATCCCATTTGATGAAGAAGTTGGTAGCATTACGTATACAGAATATATTCCTTCTTGTGGTTGAAATATTTTTCCCCACTACATCAATTGCTCATAGTGAAAATGGAAAATATAATTTGACAGTGTCTGATAAATTTTTGGGATAATTGATTATGTTTTTAGGTAATTGATAGGAATGAATATTATTGGTGAAATCCATATCGTCTCATAAAATTATTTTCCAAAAATACCCAAGCCTCCTAATTTTGTGGTAGAACATAGTTCCAAACATAATGGTGTCACATGATCTGGTATGGACTTCATATATTATAGTGATGGTTTCTCGTTTCTTGATTCATTTGCGGAGGTATTTATTGAATTCTCCTTTATAATGGACTTTTTTTAATTTATCCCATCACAAATGGAATATTTAGTTACTCAACATTGGATTTGTTCTTTTTTTTTCTTGATTTTATAGGAGGTTCGTGATTTGGTGGTACTGCATTATGGGACTCATCCATCCAATTATGAATGTTGGATCAACATTTCTTGTATTATTCCTAATCTGATTCATCTGCTCTATATCGCATATTATTCCAAGGGAAACCACCCATTAGTGTGTGATGTAGAAGATTATCTCCTCCTGGTCAAGATCGGCCAAGGTTATGGTATTATTAGGCTGAACATCTTTAGAGAAATTTGTTGAATGAGGTACATGATGAAATATTTGATTATAAGGGAATTCCCTCATCATATGATTCACATAGCCAATGAGAGGGGTCAATTATTCCATCATGGTGGTGAATCCACCATTTTTATTTTTAAACACTAGTTCTTAACCACCATTGAAATTTATATTGGCAATCTATATCTTTATGGATAGTTCTAGTTTATAAGGAGGGATTGGTATTATATAAAATTTTTGGTAAAAACATCATTTAAAAATAAGGAGTGTGGAAGAATTACCTAGGATAGGGAAACAAAGATGATCCCTATATTACTCAGTTGAACTTTAGGGTTTCCATTATCTTTATGGTCAGGAATTGATAAGCGCTATAAAAAACACATTTCCAATGTTTTGGGAGTAACATTGGTATTGAAAACCTCTTCTTCTAGGATCTCAAATTTTGCTAGCATGATATTTTGGTTTGGATGCTCTATGAGGAATGCAGTTAGAACATTCCCTTTGGTTTCCTTTAATAAATAAGGATAATGATTTTGTTGTTATAGGATGAATTTTCATTACGGATATCATAGGAAAGCTTAGAATATACGTGATTGGATCAATATATAATAACCATTTTAATTTATATTTCATCATGTAGTGCCTCATATTTTATACTATAATATGAGTACAAGGTATTTTTTGTCGATAATGGAATATTGTGTCTCAGTATCTAGAATTGTAATGATGAGATAGTAAAAAAATATACCAGTCCATGCAATATTCTTCTATGTGATAAGTGATCTGAGTGATCACTCTATTGTATCAATATATTGAATGATTAAATTCACTTCTTATAGTTTAATTAATCCCACAACATGTCATAGATATTTCTTGAGGTTCTTGAAGTCATCCAAGAAGTCATCATCCCCTTCATATGTTACCTCCTCGTCATCGAATTCATGAAGGGAATGATTTTTCGGGAAATGTTATCTATGAAACACATAATATAAGAGATTAATCCCAAATTCTATCTCAACTTATCATGGTTTTAAGGAGGATTCATTGTTAGTATCACACTAGTCCTCTCTGGATTGTCCTTAGTGCCTTTATGGAATACCCCAAAGCCATGGAATTTCCCTAATGTAACACTAAGTTCACACATTAGATGGATCATGTTAAATATTTACTACTATTGTTTAATAAAGATTTCCTGAAGGTCAATGAGATGAAAACAATGATATTGGTACATAACTACCATTTTTTCAACAAAACATTGAGTGATTCTTCCCAAGAAGAGCTTAAAGATGTTATGTATAACACATTGTTAAGTTACACCAATGTTCTATGATCCAATGTTCATGAAATAGTAGAGTAATATCTCTAAGGTGATCTATAAGTATTGTTTTACTCATATTTAGTGGCCATACTGATCAACATATACCCTAATTACCCATTAATAAAGAAAGGTCCTAGAAGATGGAAACTGCACTAATCTGGTGATCAGTGGTTAAAATTGAGAAATCACCCTTCTGATAATGGAAGTTGTGATCCATGAAATTTATACAGTACCTAATCACCCAATTCTATTTCTATAATTGGGATTATATTAGAAATAAAATTTTTGTTCCTTTTAAATAATGCTGCATTTGATAATCTTATCAACCCAGTACTCTACCAATGAATCATGAATTTGATTTATTCTTCTAGATTCTTATTTGAAATCTCAGTGGTCAATTGGAAGTCCTTGGTGATGAGTATCCACAAAAGGGTCCAACCCAAAAATCTATATATAATTACTTGGGAATTCATAGTGGTTCTTCATCATTAATGATATTTACATATCATACTATTCCAATTTCCATTATGAACTGATAAATATAGGTTGTGGGACTTGTTTTATTCCAAAATTCACCTTCTGGGAGTCATCAGTTATGGCGCACAAGCCTTACTAAAATTCTATAGGGGTTTCCCTGGGGTCATATTCTTCACCGTTAATGTCATATTTGAAAATAGTTTCCACTTGACCACTAAAAATTATGTGGTAATCACTATCCCTAATTATGGGTAGATTGTCACAAAGAAAATCCTTGATGTCTTGAATGAAAAGGGACATCATAGAGTAATTTTATGATTTTCTTAGTGGTGTAGACAAATGGTTTTATCAATATTGGGAATTTATTTGAATACCTTTTTTATGGGAATAAATTAGTTGGTATGATATTTATTTTAATGGAATGTGTGTGTTGGCCGACTATAGAAGAATCATCCACGATGTTCAATTTTATATGAAAAACATAGTCGTTTTTATGAAATATCTAGGTGTTGGTAGGGGTGGTCTTAAATCCATTTAGATTTTCCACTTATATGTGAATTTTAATAACTTTTTCCTTTATTTTACTCTTGTAGAAAAATACCTTAGAATATTAGAAATCACATGATTCAAATGGTTGTAATCGCTACATAACATGGTAACCTTTCAGTCATAGGGGTATTTCAAGATTTTACGGAAATTTTATTATACCACATCATTAATATGAATCTAAGGTCTCCCAGTAATAAAATTATATCTCATGTCCAATATAATTACTATAAAATCAACATTATAATGTATGTCCATGAATTGGGATTTGGGTTTCATCTTTCTGTGGGGTTATCAAACTCTCTTATTAAAACCTTGAATGACCAGCTTTGTGGGAGTTAAATAATCCTCACTGTATCCCAGAATTTAGAGAGTTAAAAATGGAATATTATTAATCTAGAATCCATTTTAAACTAGATCTTATTGAATGATAAAATTTTATACCATACCAGAAATGTACAGGTGTTTGATATCTATTTTATTGGCTTCTACTCGATGTTAATATGTATTGAAAATAGGGACATGGCATTCTTCTGAATCAGTTTCTAATTGAGATACATCAACTATATATAGATATATATAAAACTCCTAGGGACTCTGTAGGGATTCAATATGACCCTTCCTACTATCTTTTGAAATGTGGTTATTTTTTACTATTGATATATTTTTAACGATAGCTATGATAAATATCAATATACTTTATTTATACACCTGAGGTTTTCATTTTTTTTAATATGGGATTACTCCTTAGAATGTGAAATGGGTGATTATAGAATTGAGGTAAATGGATCTAACACATTGATTAATGTTGATGGAATCCATGTCACTACCAAATTAGGTCGATCTAGTCTTTCCATTCACCTAGGCTAATCATAATTTTTTACACCCACCAACCATTCATCAAAATATAATGGGTTTAGATGGATTTTAGAGGAATATAGGGTACATAAATGTTCAAACTGGGATCACTGATGTTCGTTTCCATGGGACTCAGCCATATATATAACTTTTTTAGATATATGGTTAAGCTATTTCGATAAACCACGACTTTTTCATCTTATATTCCATTATATTATAGCGACCCTTCCTCCACCTCCATTATGTGGTATAGGAACCTTCGATTCATAATTATTTCCATCATTAGATATGGGGTCTTCCAATTGAATAACATTATAATGTATGCATAATATCTATTTTTAATAAGAGTTTTATTTGGAAGGGTTTTTCCCATGGTTTAGTCGATAAGGAAAATAAATCCATGATTTTTACAGATAGTTTGGGATTCAGATGGAATAATTACTCTTACATCCTTTTGATGATAATATATCCCTCCTAAGAATGATTTTGATATAACCCCATGGGATGATGTAGGGGATACTACTATGATTGGTTGATGAATTAGTTCCCCTAAGGATAGTGTGATCCTAAACAACTTTCCTTTAGTTCATCATATCATTTAATGTGTTATCATGTCTAGTTATAAATTTATTGAAATTTCATTCTTTTTATTATGGGGTGGTATATGTATGGAAATCATATCTTAGTGATTTTAATAGTACCACTATTATAGAACCAACCACACACTGGAGGGTTACCTTGATGTCAAATATGTCTCATATAGTGTGTATGAACCTCTACTAAAAATGGAAATATTTAGGACGATCATTTATATTGACCCCATCATGTTTTGTATAATTTCGAAGAATGAGGAAATTTTTTTCCAATCCAATTGTAAAATATCTTTGGAACATCTCATTTTTATGGAATAAATTACCTTCATCCATTATTCAAATTGGAGGTTTCCTTAACCTCATATTTCCTCTTGTCATGGGAAGTTTCTCTATTAGTGCTCCTCAATAGGAGGTGGAGAATGATACATGGTTAGTGTGATTTCTGATGTGGGAAATATTGATTGTTTGAAAATAAAAATAATAGTTTTCCCTTTTCAATACCCTTTCACTTATTTCATATAAGTGGTCCTTCATTTGGCCCTACTTCATCAGATGAAATACTTTAGATTATGAGGCTTATCTGGAAACTCCTAGAACAGACCAAGATATTTAAATGGTTTTACTTGTTCATATAGTTAATCATAGAGGGCTTGTATTCACAATTCTATTATCTTCTCTTATGGTAGTATTAAGAACTATGAGTATGTCATCCTTTTCTATCAAGATATAAAGTTGGAAACTCTTTTATTTTCGCATTATTTTTAAATTTTTATCTCCATGATCATTATCCTCCTTAATGTGGGGTTGAAATGGTATATGAATTTAATATAAATGTCTTCTCAGCCTATGATGGACCCTAATGGGAGGATAATATTCCAATTTAATGTTTGATTCACTAGATTCTACACAAAGAAGCTCAATTTTTATTCATCATGGTTGCCACATTGTCCCATCGTGGGTCCACATCGGGATGTGATGTGTGAATGATTCTAAATTTTATATCTTCATCTATTGATGATTATGAAATCAGGATTATTGAAATTGGGTAAGGCCGGAGTGGAATCAACAAATTAAATATATTATTTCTTTTGGGGTTCATGGTGGTGTGGTTCCCTTCGAAAAAATTTATTCAAGTAAAAAAATATTCAATGGTTTTGAGAATATTTTATTTTACCACTATTTAAAATACAATTTGAGATTGCATAGTTGGAAATGCATGATGAGGTCTTCTTTAATTTATTGGTTACTAATTTCTATTTTGTAAAAATTTCATATGATTAACCCAAAACGGGGGATGTTTCCACTATAATAGAAGAAAGTAATGGTCTTCCTAAATTTACTTGTTCTTAATTACTATATTTATAGATCGTGTTCCATCCTGATGTTTATATTTCATCCTTGTTGGAGAATTAACATCCTACTAATGGGTGGGAGGAGATCCATTTTCTTTCTCTTATGGTGATACCTAGTATAAATATTTCTCCAGATCCATTTGAGATTGTATATTTTGGCCTCATAAAGTGATAAACTCTCTTCCATAAATGGTACAGTGACTATTCTTGGTGACAGGTGGGATGTGGCCTCATAATTCCCTTCATTCATTTAGTAATACCATTAATGTAGTGAAAAATGATTAATTTTAGGTGTTATGTTCTAGGTCCTCCTGTAATTTAGGGTGCATGCATCCTCGGTATGTGCCTTAGTGTAACTCATCTATCAGGGTTCCATTTTATACAACGTGGCACTAGGAATCTATGTCCCATCATATATCAACTACTATATTGACTTTAATAATGTACCTCGAGGAATATCATGTGTCAGGAATCATCTTGTAATTCTCTAACTAATATTGTGACCGTACCCCATATTTTCCCCTTTTATTGTTATATCAAGGACATCCCTCTAACCCTTTCTCTCATAGACCAATTTTTTCATGTGTCCCTTATGGGGTTTCAGCACTTTTTTCATTGATTCTCCAAATTTGGAATGTCAATGTTGTGTTTTAAAATCTATTATCTTATAAATTTTAACGAATAATGGATCAACCACCTTCTACATGATATTTAATTCCAAAATATCATGAAATAATCAAATAAATTTCATGAACCTTCTAAATTATGTATAAATATTCTTATTTCTCTAAAAATGATACTCTTTGGTATGTAGTTGGTTACCCTTACACATCATTAAAAAACTCCATCTTATCATTACATAATCATCTTATCCCTATGAAATTTTTCTATGGAAGAACTATTTACCCTTTAATAACATCTTGAAATCATTATATACCCTCCAAAATCATTAGACCAAAATTATGGATCTTGATGAAAACTTATTCACATGCACTAGAAATTTAGAGTCTCTATTATAATTCACTGTGATATTATGTTATTTTATAAAATTTAATTATTCCATTTGAGTAACATTACATATCCCTTTGAAATATATGATAACTATTATGATATAATAAACTTACCTTGTAATATTATAGTGTGACCCAACACTATTTCAATTCAAGTCTTCAAGCTCTAGAGGATCCTTATGTGTCCAAAATAATTTTAGATTTACACTTACATACTCATTGAACATTACAAATTACACATAAAAAATAACATTATCAATTCCTTTGATAATATACAACATTGAAATTCCAAATCATATTCAAAGTTACTGATAACTTTATTGAATATTATCAGGGAACCTCTATAAACTCTATATCATCTCAAAACAACATGGATTAATTAAAAAAATTATAAAATGTAATCAAAAAAATTCCCTATAATTCCCAAAGTATTTTTCCTCTATATGGGATCTTCTTATGTATTTTTATAAATCTCCCTTTCCTAAAAAATTAGATATTGAAACTCAACATTCATCATTTCATCATCAAATATATATTCTTCATTTATTGTGGTGAAATTTAAGCTTCATAATCCATAGATAGGTTTTCAATATTCTAGCCATTTTTCTCTTCAAATCAATATATCTATTCTTCTTCAAGAATATTTGTTAAATATTTGTATATTAATCCCAAGAAAATTATCATTGAATCATATATATTAAAGATGAAAAATTACTGTATGTAACTATTTCATTCTTGACTACTACTATCCAATAATTCTATGTAGCTAATGACCTATACCAATGTCAACAGAAATATCTAAATCATCATATTTATTTCAATCATATCAATGGATATTCATTAACACATTCAATAGAATAAATAATAAATATAAGTAATCTATTTAAAATATTATATATATATAATTTATCTCTAATCGAATTTTAAATCCCCCATTCTATGGAAATTTTAATCCAGAAAGGGGTCCTTCAAAATCATTCCCACTATATAGAAAACTCTTACTCATCTCAAGATTCTCCAATAAAATGAGATTTCATATTATTTACTATTTAAAACTTAATCCACTATATATAAATTTTTAATAACATTTCCCCTATAAATGAGATATATTATAATAAACATTACTAATAAAAATCTAATGCAATATAGAAAAATATGATGACTAACATAGAAAAAAAATTGTCTATAAAATTATTTATCATGTGATACAATCAAAAATTTATATTTCTAGGGGAAATTGAAAATAGACTTTACATGTAATTTCATCATATAATCTCAACTAAAAAATTCAAAGGCATTAAAGTTAAATCATATTACCCCTCATCGAGATATCTTCTAATTTAACAAGCACTACCCCCTTAATAAATATATTTTCTAGAACTCATAAAAATGATAGGATAAAGTGATTGTCATAACTGAACTGCATCTTTGTCCAAAATTTACATATTCATATGAAATTATAATATTCAAGTAGCTACTCAAATAACCCCCCCCCCCCTGTAGGGGATAAATTATAATATCTGTTAATCATGAATACTGGTCTTGAAAATTAATTCTAATAATTTTACTATATAACTTCATATTTTTCATGGAGAAATCCTGATATCAATCAAATTATTTCATTATGGATATCTCTTATAGCTATAATATGTTAACCACATTTTAGTTCTTATCTGGAAGAATAACTTTTAATTCTCTATATTAAATAAAAAGTATATATTGGAATAATATGGGTCATATTTTTCTTTTTATTGAGAGAAACAATCTTAATATTTTCTAAATTGGCCAAATAAATCATTCGTTCAGTGCTTCAAATTTATGCAAACTATTCATGGTCATTGCTCTATTGATTATCAAGACATAATCATATTTCAGAAGCATGGACTCCTTGTAATTTACAATCTTCCTTTCAAGGGGAATTTACATTTTCACATCAACTAAAAAATGAAATTAATTATGTTTCTATTCCTCCACGTTCCTGTATATCTTCAAATGAGATAGAAAACATTTTCAATAGTAATTTGGAACCTGATCTACTTTCTTATATTTTTGTCATGGTTTCTCATGAATCATTATGTTACTACCTTTGGAATACACTTCATGAGAAATACATTCTTATTTATGGATTTCATCCACCATCCCAACCCTTTTATTTTTCCTTGGAATTATTTACTTATATTTTATCCATATTTATTCTATTAAAATTAACATGCATGGTTTGTTTACAAAACCACATGGTCTGTCCTACTATTCTGAAAAATAATTATCTTCTTATTATTTGAGTGTCATACTTTTTTGTTTTTTGTATTGTATATTCTTCTTCATTAAGTATTTCCTGAGGAATTATCATTTTTTATTCATGTTTTTGTTCTTTATCTCTTATTTTATTATCTTCTCTATTTATTTTGACACATACTATAATATTTGGGACCATTGTGTTTCATCACTGGGACATCTTTTATTTGAACTTCCAAAACATTTTTGTACTCATTCCAATTTATAAAACAGAGAGATTATTCCCATTATTCTATTTACTTTTCATTACTTCATATTTTCTCCCAATCTATGTAGTTTTTATTTTATTTGAAAAGATTTATATTTTATGAAAATAGTGAATTGACTTAATCTTGAACAATCTATTAAAAAATCATAGCAACCTAGAATTGTTTTTCTTCTAAATAACATTATTGATAGTTTTGATAGATTTCTATTTTATTATTTCATATAACAATTTTTATTATTTGGGGAGAAGTATTTTACAATCGATTTTATCCACTATATGTGTATTTTTTTGGATTATACCCATTTTTTCTCAATCCATATTTCCCATATTTTAATTAGTGTCATGTATAGTCCATTAAAACTAATTTCATAAAAAATTATAATAAAGGTTTCATTTTCCCTTGATATATCAATAATTTTATCATTACATGTTCACAATATATTTATACCATATTATTAAGGTCTTATATCATTATAATATACCATTTAATTATATAGTGTTCCATTAATTCTCTCATATTATTATTAAGGGACAACATGAACTTCAACTACATTTTATTATTTTTCTAAAAGATCAAGAAATTTCATATTGGGAAAAAAATTCATCCTATATTAATTTCATTTTTTATTCAAATTACCTATTCATCCTCTCAATCCAATCATAAAAATATTTATTCATTTATTTTAGAGAATTTTCGAGGTGACCCTATTAAAAAATAATTATTATTTTATCATTTTAAAAATTTAAATATTACGTCTCAAAAATAATCTCACAAATACAAGAACAAGAGTTTTACTTCGTTTGTAGACTTGATACATTACACATTTATTTCAAAAAACTTATTTAGGATCTATCATAAATTTTCATCACACATGGTACCTATTAATACATATCAAACCTTGATAAACATTTTATAACATGGTTTCATTGAAATATATAATAATACGAGAGATATGATTCCCATTAATGGTAAACATGGGATAAAATAACACAATATCATACATGAGTATATTTTGAGAATATGTGTATGATAACATTATCACTCTATAGGAAAAATAGTATTTAGCATAGCAGGAATCGCTACCAGATTTACATAGTTGGGAGAGAATTAATACATATTTCTTAAAATTATCTCATGAGATATATAATTTTAAACAATTAATTTTATGGAGATATAGAATCCCGCCAATCAATATCCATTCATACTATTTCTATACTGACTTATGGAAAATAATAATTTCACCATATCTTAGTTAATGTGTGGAATGTAAAGAGTTTCATAAAGGAGTCCCAAAAATATAATCATATAAAATATAGATAAAGAAACTGGATGGTCTCTTTATATATTATCTCCATTCAGGGATATAAATGATTTAAGGATTTTACATTGATAACTTTTTTTAAAAAAAATCATTAATGATATACTTTGAAATATAATAATAAATATTATTTTCAATCATTAAATTTTAAAAACTAAAAATTAAGAGAACAATGTGACTTGTATTTTTTGAAACCATTGAAAATATTAATGAAAGAATTACAATAAATAATTTTCACGATAGTGGTAAAAGGATTCAACATAGTAAGAAATAAAATTAGTTTTCAAACATTTTTATAATGAAATTAGAAAATTGAACGTATGGGAAAATGTTAAAAATATATATTTTTAATCATTTGAAAATAAACTAAAATTTAGTTGAAATTTAAAATAAATTTTTATAATTATATATAATAATTTCTTTAAATAGATTAATTAATATTCATTATTGGAAAAATAGTTTCATTGAAATCTCTAAAACTTTAAAAATAATTATTATAATGATGTCCCCTTATGAATTTCGAAATAAAAACATCCATGAACAAAAGAATTTGGGAAGGAACATAAAATGGTTTGGTAAAAAATTAATTCATTATATAATATGTCAAATATTTTTTACATACTCAATATAACTGAATATTGTTGAATAATTTTAATCATATCTCAAGGAAGGAAATTTGATATAAGAAATTGTTACCACTAACATCTGTTTGGTCAGAAATGCTCTAACATCATATATATATAATTTTTAATTTATTGTAAATATAAATCAGAACAACATTTATATTTATATTACTATACAAAATTCACTTTCAATTTCTTATCAACCATTCCATTATCGTGTTTTTTCAAAAAAAAATTATGTTTTAACATTCCCATTTACTATGTCTGTTTTGATTCATTTGTTTGGGTCCTTGCACCATGGTCCTATATTTATCATCTATAAAATTTTCATGATGATTGTATATATTTATATAATATTATTCTATAGTTCCATGTATATTTCCTATAACTTATTTTGATTATGCATATGGAAATCAAACAAATTTCATTTTTAGAAGTTTTTATTTCGAAGATTGAATTGTATTTATTGACAAATTTACATAGATATATTACAATTATATAATTTATAAAAATATATAAATTAATATTTATTTAAAATATTATCACCTAATTTCATCCATTAATCATTCATGATATATGAATTTTAATAATGATCATATAGGTGGTGAAACTGGGAAAAATAGGATCACATTTAATGGTTTAGTGTGTAAGAAAATGTTTTTTTATTATGATAATATATTTTCAATTGATTATAAATCATGTTATAAATATTATTTTTATTTATTGAATTCATTTTTAGATTTATCTATGTAAGGCAGTACTGAAAAATAAAATACATCAGTCATGGAGGTGGTAGTTCACGTGTACACAGAGTTGAAATTTTAATTTTTATAATGAATAAGAATGAAAGAATGTAGAAAATTATTTAATATTATATAATAATAATTATTTAATATTTGTGATGATTAATGAAATTCATAGGTGGTAGTCTCTAATTACACAGAAACAATGTTTTCATTTTCCAATGGATGTAAGAACGGTTGATAATGGTTCTTCCATAAACTAAATAAGATTTAAACACACTAATGATACATAAATAATTATATTATTGTGCTTATATAATAATTGGATAAGGTTAAGGAAAAAAATAAACATGAAGTAACATGATAAATGCAAATATATCTTCCTTGCATATCCTCCTTTGGGGCTCTCCATAACCCTCCATAGGATCATAATTTTGGGGATACTAAAACATTTAGGCAGATAATTGGTTTCCAAGTTATTTTGGTATATAGTTTTTGAGATAATGTTCTAAATGTGTGTCTATAATTGAGGGTTGAAGGTATCCTTATATTAGTGTGTTTTTTCGCCATTTTTAAATACACATAACTTTAAAATAGTATGAATCCCATTACCAAAGGATATGGGAAACAAATTTATTTTTTTTTAATATGGGAAAAGTCATGCCCTAAATCCACTCATCTGCTAATATTTATTCATGTTTTAGTGTTATTATTGTTAACCGCCAAGATTTCATGGTACATTATCTCTTTAAAATAATTCAATAGCTTGCGCTACATGCAACCCCGAGTTCAAATGAATCACGACATATCAAACCAGCCGTTTAAAAAGGGGTTATGAATAGTATTAACCACTTCTTAAATTTTATATATATCTTATAAAATTTTAACATTCATATTTTTTGTTTCACAGATATAATATATAGACAAATATAATTTTTCAAATAAAATAAGTATTTTTCCAAAATGCAGTTTTTCCGCCTTTTAATTGAAAACCCTTTTTAAATTCAATATTTAACAGATTTATATATTCAATTTAATTTAATTTAATTATTATTTAGAAATATAACATAAAAATTTAGATTGGATAACTTGTTGGTACTTTTCTGATAAATTTAATATTTTAATTTTTTAAAGGTTGGGGCTGAAACTTCTTTTTTATTATTAAAGTAAAGGAAATACCTCTTTTTGACTTGGTAGAGGGAGACCCATTACATATTCTGAAGGCCCTATGGGCATGTAGCCCATTACATGGACCATAGGCCAGATTGTTTAACCCGATGCTCATTCTGTGAATAGTAACTGCTACATTACTCAGCTGCTACAATACCACAAAGTTCCCGCCGATGCTAAAATGTTTGCCACTGCTACAGTCACACCGCTACAGTACCTCCGCTGCTACAATACTGTTGTAGTACGGCTACATTACCTTCACCCAACTGGTTTTGAACCCCCATTTTTATATAGGATTATGGGGTTCTTACAACTAATACAAACCCCAACTACAACATTCATATTTTGATGAATAGTAGAAAATACTAAATTTAAATTGAAAACAACTTTTATATTCGAAATAATTTATAGTGTTAAAATATGAATTTTAGTGGTTTTAAAGTATTATTAGATTATATATTTATCATTTAATATAATTTTGGTCATTGTAAGTAATTTTTTATTTATATTAGACATGAAAACATGTCAATCTTTTGATATTTTTAAATTATCAAAAACCAGCTTTTTGGTTTTAACAATGAAATTAATTTTAATTAAATTTATGAGACTTATATTTTTTAATATTTTTTAAAATAGACATCATTTTTGAATTTTGGATATCAAATTTATCATAGGGTGAATTTTTGTTATTATTTTGAAAACAATCAATTTTTAATGAATATTGAACAACACTACGTTATTTTTTAAAACTGACTATTTATTCCAATAATTAATATTTTTATTTGAATTTATTTTAAAGTAAAAATAGATACATAAAACCTATATTATTAAAATTTAATTCATTGAGGTCATTATATAATAATACTAGATATAAAAAAATTATTGAACTATTTAACGTCATTTACCCACCTTCTAGGAAAATTTTTAAATTTGCATAAAACGCAATTTTACCGCTTCTATAAATTTAATATTAAAATTCCAAGAGAAATGGTTGAAATTAGTAAGTAAATTGTGGTTCAATAGGGGAAAAAATAATTTCTGGTGAATAATAACTTATCAATTTTATTTACTACAGTTACAAGTAAAGGCGTAATTAAATGTAAAAATGATATTATAATTACCCTTACACATGTCATAATTCTATTGGATAAGTGTATTTCGACCAAAATCAACCTTAGGAAAAAATATTATCATCTATTATCTACTTATATTTGATTAAGACATTACTATATTTTATTTATAGAAGAGTTAGAACTGTTAAATTTTTATTTTAATAACTAAACCATATTTAATATAGGGTTATACATAAGATAAATTTGACTATAAATATTCAATATAAAGAAAAAAATATTTCCTACATCATGTAATTATATATACAATTTTTAGGCATTAAATAATTAAATTCATTTATGAAATAATAATGATATAGTCATTACCTTATTCATGAAAGACTAAAATAATTGATGTTATAAATAATAATAAAATGTAAATTGAGACTTTTGAAGAATTTGTTAAATTTTATATTTTAATAAGACATATTAGGGTTGATTCAATGATTTCTTTTCGAATTAATAATGTTTTTATGACTTTCAGGAAAACAAAATACTAAATAGTGTCAAAAGTGACATAAATGTGTTTTTAAAGAAACCTATTTTATTAAATTTTATAATAGTCCAAAAAATCTATGTTTCAGGAAAATGTCTTATATAATTATATATATGTAATTATTTAACCACTTCATGTTCTCTTATAATTTTATTGTTTGTTTATTAACCATGAATTATAATAATACATGAGGACATGGTAAAAGTTAAACTATTTTACAAAGCATTAAATATAAAAGAGAAGGCTAATATGGTGACCTAAACTAGTCTTAGACATACTATCTGAGAGGATTTAGACCCATCCCCATCATAACCACGAAATAAATCCATTTGGAGCTATTAGAAACTGAAAATTATTTTTTAACAAATTATTATTTCAAACATTTTCTAAAGATTACATAACCTCTCTTATAAAAGGGAACCTCCCATTCTCTTCAATTCACACCCCATAGCCATTTGGCTCAGCCAAACCATACTCAAATATCCTCCAAACTACACTAAATTCATCCTATCATCCTTGATTTGATCAGAAATCCAACTTATATAGCTCTTTTTTTTCAAATTAAAATGAAGCACCCAAAGAAGAGGTAATTATGGCATCACCTCTTTCAAGGTTCTTTTCTTCTCCCACATCTTCTTTCTCTATTGTTTCCAAACTAAATAATAATAAATCATATACCTTATACATACTGAGATTTTATTATAAATATTGTACAATCTTATTCATCCTATGAATGATAAAGTTACCATAGATGCGAACATATGGCTTACCGTCTCAAAGTCTTGGTGTAGTTTATTATTCAACCCGTCATTATTTGGATGGGTATAATAATGATTATAATTTATTTAAATAATAAATATTATAGGTTAATTATTAATTATATATAATATACCATCCAATTAAACATGACTTCACTATTAATAGAAGGATATCGTCGCTCGTGTGTACTTATGTCTTACCGTCTCAACGACTGGATGAGATTCATTTCCATATTAACAATTCAACGATGATTATAAAAATATGTAATATTAATTAATATGTAATATATGAAATAATATATCTACTAGAAATATATATATATATATATTTATGTATTTTTATATATCTTGTTCACTTATTTCCGGTCAATACGATATGAAAACGGAAACTAAATTTATCCGTATGCACGACCTACTGTCTCCAGAAAACGTGTTTTCCATTTCATATATCTATAAATAATAGATATTTATATTATAAATATATGTGATATATAAATCATGTTTAATATTCTGGAATTATTTAAATCATGATCTATGTGATATGATCAACAATAACATGTAAAAACACTTACGATAAAGAAAGTGATTATTAACCATAATGTTATTCTAACATGTGAATTATTATTAAATGGGTAATATAAAGTCATAAGTTAATTATTTGTGATACCATAAATATTAATATGGTTTTGTTATAAATTAATAACATACTATGGTCATTATATAGGAGGTTAAATGTACCCTCATATAAGGAAATGTACAAGGTAATGGTTATTTCCTCAGTCTCATTATTATTCGAGACTCTTTATGTGTATGATTTTAATGGGACATATTTATTATCCATTTCCATGTTTCATGATAGATTTTTCTAATGGATTTCATTGGGACACTTTAAATAAAACATCATTTTAAATTTTTTACATATTTGTTATTAAAAATAATTCTCACTAATGTCCATGATTTCAAAATGGTTTTTATTGATTTATTTACATGGAAATAAATGTTTAAAAATGTTAATTACTTTCGATAGTTTCAAATAGGTATGGGAAACTTCAATTAAAAATTTTATTTTAACTATCTTCCTTTATAAATTGTGTGTCTTTTTAATTACTTCACAAAAAAGGATATTTCTCTCAAAGATTTGTATTGATCATTTTCTACTTTGTCAAAATACTTTACTAGATATTATTCTTGATTGAGGTCGATTTATTATAATATAATCATAAATATTGTATTGAATGATTTATGATATGTTTGACAGTGGATGTGATATTTTTATATCATTCATGGTTTATGATTAATGTATTGAAATTTCATATGCATGTTTTAATAAGAATATTTATGTTATGTTTTAGCATTTATATATGAGGAATACATTGGAATTAGTAAGTGATAGGCGAGGCCCAATATAGCCCCTCGATGCATTGGTAGGTCTAATGAGACAAACTAGTGTCTTGGAACAAGGCTTTGACATAATTTATATTTAAAGTCTTGGATCTAAGCCTTGACATTGTGGTTAAGATGTCCGGAATTATGCATTCAATCATTATGAGATTAGTTATTAATGTTAAATCTGATTATTTGACAAGTATAATATTGATGTAAATAAGTATATGGAATTATTCAATTTATCTTTACCATATTGGGAAGAAGTTTAGGTTTAAAGTTCTTGTGTTTCAATTTTAAACCTTTCCATATAAGAATATGATTATTTATGATTGCATCTGCAATATTGTTCATCCTTACTGAGCATATGAGCTCACCCCTTCCTTATATTTTATATTCCCAGGATTCAAGAAGTATATTATAATTTATATATAGGTTTAAGATAAAGGAATAATGGTGTTCTAAAAGTATTATCTATGTTGTGTTTTATGTTAGAAATTATAATGTATATTTCATGTATGTAATATATTTTCCAAGAATGCTAAAATGATCGGTTCTTGGGAACATGATCCCATGTAATCATGCTAATGTATTATAATAATTCACTAGCTCCAGGATTATAGGGTCAGGGAGTTATAGTTGGTATCAGAGGAATTTTAGTACAATCTTTGGAAACTGGATTTAGAAAAACTCAGATTAGATAAAATTACCCTAAGAAAGACATTGAGGATTAGTAGAGAAGAACTTCCTAGAATTTAGGAACTGTAGATTTTTTCGGAGTTTTCCAATAAATATGTCTCTATATGGATAGTACATGTGGACGTGGTTCTGCCAAAGATGTACCTAGGATTAATAACTCTAACATATAGTTTCGATCATGACCCGGGGTATCATGGTACAAAAAATGGTCATTATTGAAAACGTGGTTTGACACTCCTAGGGGATATGCATTGAAGAATAAAAATTTTCTTTAAAAATCATTACGAAGTATTTATGAGAAAAAAATTTAGAAATGAAACCGTTTTTATGATTATGAGACTGTATTTGTCAAAATTATCAATTAATGTTGATAATTATTCAACTATTTGGATTATACAACATGATATGATCTAACCAGGTGTATTTTCTCTTTTAGAGATAGAGCCTAGTATAAGGAATGATAACTCCAGCAATATGCATTGTCTAAAGATTAAATAAGGATCAAATATTTCATGGTCTTAAACTAATATTTATAAGGGAAATAGTTTACAATGTATTCTCATAATATGATGAATTATTTTCATGTGTAAATAAGATAAGTAAAGAAATATATGAGTAAGATGACATTAATGGGATGAAAGGGAAGAAGAGTTTGGAAGAGAAAAATATGGATAAAGGAAAGAAGGGAAAGAATAATTTTATTCACATGTGAAATATGTGGAAATAATCACCTTGGTAAATTCTTATAGGGAATGGGTGTTTGTTATAAGTGTGGAGAAAAATGAAACCAAGTACATGGTCGCATGGTTAAGAAAAAGGTTTCAAATGTACAATGCATCATCTGCAAGGAGTTGGGACACTACATGAATCAATTTCCCAATCATCAGAGTGTAACTAAAATTATGTTATTAGATAATAATCATGTTATGATGCTACCACAGATGAAAATGAATGGTTATTGTTCTTACATTTTTATTAATGAATTATGTAATTTGAGTATTGTATTAATGTTGTACATGTTATAATAATTATAGAGTATCTAATGATTTAATTACAGTAATATTTCATTAAGGATTTGAGATTGTGTGGTACCAAGAAAAGTGACTCAATATATGGAAAGACTTTTTGGAAAATATCTGGTAGAGAGAATGATAATCCTTAATATGTTCCTCATAATCAAGTAGTGATTTTGGAATAAAATATAATTGATTTGGAAATGTTATTTTTGACATTATTGGATACCTTGGAAAAAATTAATGGTTTGTTTATTCCATCATTGTTGGAGACTACAACAATTTTTTTATTTAATAGGTATATCCAGTCTTATTTGTTTTATAGATTGAATATAGAAGTATATACCTATTCAAATAAGGTTTTATGGTAACTCAAGTTGTTACTATGTTCTAATAGAATACATGATGAAGGTATTCAAATGTTTTTATGCAATCAAAGATATGTTACCTTATAATGTTTTTGGATTGTAAGTTTGGACACAAGTATTTTGGATAAGTCTAAATGTTTTAATTTAGTAAGTTGAACGCTTGAATTTTTTTTGTATGAGGTTAAAGTATGATTTGTTAGAAACATTGACCTAACCATTTGGTTTTCAATAAACATTTAAGGAATTAAGTGAATACTTATGGACCATATGATTTTTCAAATGTGTTTCAAGTGTAAAAATCATTTTTTGAACAATCATTTCATAGTATAAGAGATAAAGTCGAAATAGATAGAACCACAATGAATGGATGGGAATATGATTATGATAGGAAATAAAATCAACTATGTTTTCTTGATTTCATATATATTTAGTAAATTAATCCCTTTTCTTCAAAAAATAATAATAATGTATCTGGAAAAAATGTGTTTTCTGAATACCATATGTTTGGTTGAACCGATGATACTTTAAATCATCATAGATTGATGGCATTGGGGAACTAAATTTTACATTTATTGTTCACATGTTTTTGATTGATGACCTTAATCGCTCCCTATAAATATTTACATTTTTCCTCCAATTATGTTTTCCAAATTTCCACCATTACTATCCATTTTGAAATCTTAATTTGGTCGTGACTTTTTTATTTCCATTTCCCTGTTATTAAAAATAAATTTTATTAAAACTATTTACAATGTGGGTTTTCCACAGTTTTATTTTCTATTTTCAACGTTTTATTTAGGAAGAAAAATTTCAAATTGTGAGGATGATATTTATTTTATTTTGGGATAATGTAACACCCCATGATTTCATAGTACATTATATATTTAAAGTAATTCAATAGCTTGTGCTACACACAACACCAAGTTGAAGCGCATCACGACCTATCAAACTAGCCATTTAAAAAGTTTTTATGAATATTATTGACCAAATTTTGAATTATATATATATCTTATATAATTTTAACATTCATATTTTTTTTATTCAAAGAAATAATATAAAGACAAATTAATTTTTTGAGATAAAAATAGTATTTTTCAACAATGCAATTTTTCCTCATTTTAATGGAAAAATCGTTTTAAATCAAATATTTGAAACTTTAATATATTCAATTTAATCTAATTAAATTATAATTTAGAACCATAACATAAAATTTATTTTGGATAAATTTTTTGTACTTTTTTTATAACATCCATATTTTGATGAATGGTGAAAAATACTAAATTTTAATTGAAATTTTCTTTAAGTTGAAATAGTTTATATTGTTAAATTATTATTTTGAGTGGTTTTATAATATATTATGTTATATATTTATCATTTAACATAATTTAGGTCATTTTAAGTAATTTAATTTTTAAATTCGACATAAACACATGTCAATTTTTTGATAATGTTTACTTCTTAAAAACCCGCTTTCTGGTTTTGACAACAAAATATATTTTTAAATTAATTAATTAAAATATTATGTTTTAAATTTTTCAAAATAGAAATCATTTTTTAATTAGGAATATTAAAATTCTAATAGGGTGAATTTTTGTTATTTTTTCTGAAAACATTAATTTTTTATGAATAGTGAAAAATACTACATTATTGTTTAAAACCAAATTTTTATTTAAATAATTAATATTTTTGTTTAAATTAATTTTATAGTCAAAATAGATACATAATAACTATATTATTCCAATGTGATTCAATAGTGTATGTTTATGAAAATATCGGATTTATGAAATTTTATTCAACTATTTAACGTCATTTACCCACCTTCTAGGCACATATGAAAATTTGCGTAAAATTTAATTTTAACACTTAGGTGAATTGAATTTAAAAATATCCTAGAGAGATTATTGACATCAGTATTTAAAATTTTGTTCAATAAGATGAAAATAATATTTGGTAAATAGTAACTTTTTAATTTTATTTACCATAATTAAAAGTATAAAGGGTAATGAAAGAAAAAAAATTATATTATAATTACCCTAACACATTTCCTCATTCTATTGGAAAATTTTATTTCTACCAAAATAAACCATAGGAAGAAAATATTATACTTTTTCATTCACTTGGATTATATTAGGACATTTGTCTTATTTTATTTAAAGAAGAGTAAAAAGTGTAATTTTCTAATTTTAATAACAAAACCATTTTTAATATTGGGTTTCACATAAGATAAATAAGACTATAAATATTAATTAGAAATATAAAAATACTTCCTAAATTATGGTATTTTATTTATTCTTTTTAGATATTAAATAATTAAATTTATTTATGACACAATGATGATGTAGCAATTACCTAGTTAATGATAGACTAAAATAATTGATGTTATAATTATTAAATCAATTGTAAACTAAGACTTTTGATGTGCTAAAAGAATTTTATTGGGTAATATTACATGTTAGGGTTGATTCCATTATGTGTTTTCGAACTAATTATGTTTTTATGACTTTCACCAAAACCAAATACTAAATAATGTCAAAATTGAAATAAATTAGTTTTTAAAACCAATACTATTTTATTAAATTATATAATTTTCCTAAAAATATTAGGTTCATCCAATGTAATTATATAATGATAGATATTTGATTAATCAACCACATTAGGTACTCTTGTAATCTTATGGTATGTATATTAACCATGAATTAAAATAGTATGAGAATAGATGGTAAAAGTTCAACTATTTATCTAAGGGTTAAATCTAAAAGGTAAGGCTAATATTGTGACTTAAACATGTGTAAAAACTATTGGTTGAGAGGAATTATACCAATATCCACCATAACTTAGAAATAAATCCATTTGGAGATATTATAAACCAAAAATTCTTTTATAATAAATTATTATTTCAAAGTATTTCCTAAAGTTCCCTCACCTCTATTATGAAAGGGCACCTACCCTAATCTTAGCTTCACACCTCCAAAGCCTTTTGGCTCGGCCAACCCTTGCTCAAATATTGTCCCAACTACCCTTAATTCATCTTAGATTCCTTACTTTGATCATAAATCAAACATAAGGATCCATTTAGTTCATATCAAAAGGAAGAACCTGAAGAAGATATAATTACATCATCACCTCTTTCTATATTCTTTTCTTCTTTCACTTCCCCTTTCATTGTTTTTTCTATAATAAAATAATAACTCTAGTAACATCTACATAAATGGATTTTATTATAAATATTTTACAACCATATTCATTATTCTATCAATACAATGTATAACAAAGTCACCACACGTGCGTACGTACAACATACATTCTCCATGTCGTGGTGTAGTTTTTTATTCAACACATCGTTATTTTGATGGGTATAAAAATGAGTATAATTGATGTAAATAATAAATATAACATGTTAATTATTCTATATATATAATATTCCATCCAATTAATATGTATTTCACAATCAATATAATGATATCGTCATTCGTGCATAGGTACGGCTTATCGTCTCCAAGATGCGATGAGATTCATTTCCATGATCATCATTCAACGATGATTATAAAAGTATATATTATAAATATTTTTGTAACATATGACATAATAATTATACTGGAAATATATTTTTGTGTTTTTTTGTGTGTGTGTGTGTTTATTTACCTATATCTTATTCACTTACTTTCGTTCAATACGATATGAAAATGGAAACAACGTTTATACGTACGTACGACCTACCATCTCCATAAACGGTGTCTTCCATGTAATATATATTTATATTATATATATTTATATTATAAATTTATATGATATATAAATCATGTTCTATATAATGGATGTATTTAAATAATGATCTATGTGATACGATCAAGATTAACAAGTTAAAACAAGTACAATAAACATAGCGATTATTAACTGAAATTTTAATTTAAAATTGAAAGTATTATTAAACTCGTAGAATAAAGTCATAAATGAATCATGTATTATATAATAAATATTAATATGGTTTTGGTATAATTTAATAACATACAATGGCCATTATACAAGAGGTTAAACGCACCCTCGACTAAGAAAAGGTACCAGGTAAGGGTTAATTACTCAATCTCATTATTATCTGAGATTGTTTATGTGTAAGTCTTTACTAGGACATATTTATTATCCATGAACATGTTTCATAAAATATTTATCTAAAGTATTATTTTTATGATACTCATTATCTAAAATATCATTTTAAATGGTTTAAATACTTATTCTTCTAAATCATTTCAATATTGTCAATGTATTCAAAATTGTTTTTATGGATTTGTTTATATTGAACTGAATGTTTTAAAATGTTAATTCCATTAAAATGTTTCAAATTGATATGGGAGACATTTATTAAAAAAATTATTTTAAATTTATTCATTCCTAAATTGTGTAGCTTTTAAATGATTTATCAAAAATGGGTTATTTCACTCAAATATGTTTACTTATCATTTACAACTATGTCAGCATCCTTTACTGGATATTATTCTTGAATGAAGTTGATTTATTATAATAAAATATTACATATTCTATTAGATGTGTTATCATATGTTTGACTATGGATGTGCTCTTTTTATAACATTCATGGTTTATGGTTTATGTGTTGACATTTTTTATGCTAGTTTTAATACAAATTTTTATGTTATGATTCAACATTTTTATATGAGGAATGCATTAGACATGGTAAGTGATCAGAAGGGACCACTACATCCCCTAGATTCATCGATAGTTCTAATGAGAAAAAAAATAGTTTATTGTCTCAAGGTCTCTAAAAAATTTATATTTAGAGTCTTGAAATGTGGCCTTGTCTTTGTTCTTAAGATGCCTGACATTATGAATTCCATCATTATGAGAATGGTTAATAATGTTTCATGATATTATTCGACTAGTATAATATCAATGTGAATTAGTAAATGGAATTATTTCATTTATCATTAACATATTATGCTTATGTTTATGTTTATATTTCTAATGTTTCAATTTTATACCTTGCTATAAACGTTTACAATTATTTATGATAGATTATGATATATTGTTTTCCTTAATGAGCATCTCATTTCACCCCATTCTTATGTTTTATTTTCCCATAATTCCATGAAGTATATTATAAATTATATGCAGGTTTCAGATAAGGGAATAATGGTGTTCTCAAATGATTATTTATGTTGTGTTTTCTATTAAAAAATGTAATGCAAAATCATGTATGTAATCTATTTTCCAAGGATGATAAATTGATCGGTCCTTCGGGAGTTGCTTCCTTATAATCATTCCAATGAATTAAAATAATGCACCAGCTATGGGATTATGGGGTATGGGTATTACATTATTTGTATTATCACTTAGTTTTATAATTTTCCACATTTAACCTTAAACACTATAACTATATTGTTATCATCAAAACGTATTTTAATAATTATAAATAAAATTTTCTTTGTTCATTAATTTTATTTATTATAATTAAAAATATTTAAACAATTTTATAATATTCACGTTCCATATATGGTAATAATTAATTTTTACGTAAGAATTCAAAACATAGAGAAACTAGTTCCATGAAAAGTTATTTCTATGAATATCAATAATGTTACACCAAAATAATGTACGATATTGATTTTAAAGACATGAATTTGATTATGATAAAAAAAATAGATAGTTATGTAACTTTAAAACTAATACATAATCAAATGAAACCATGTAAATAATTAATTAAATAAAATAGTCAAAATAGCCCTTTTATTAAAATAAAACATAACATATGTTATAAAATATATAACATAATTTTCTAAATTAAAAATAATAATTTTAAATGTTTTACTAATATAAAAAAAATCTCAAAATTTGTCATAATATTATATTTCATTATTATTTCATCAGGATTTTATAAGTGTGAAATTATTTGTAAACACTAAATTTTTCACTATTCACCTAATGATCAGCCTTTTCTGAAAATTCCCAAAGAAAAAACATAAAATATTTTTGAAAATATGATATAAATATTATTATCATTTCATGTAACTAAAATTATATAATTTATAAATATATAATTTTAATGAAAATCTAAAATTTAATGAAAAAAACTACTTTAATAGAAATATTAAATTTAAAACTATAAATGTTTTTATTCATATTTGAAATCAATTTTTGGAAATATTTAATATTATCATAACAATATTCTAAAAGTGAAAAATAAACGAAAAAATATAAAATAAATCTTTTAAAAGTAAATCTATTTAGCATTAAACCATATTAATTATTTATCCTCTAAATGTAGGCCTTTTTAAATTGATTTTTATATATTTATTGAATAAATGTTTTAATATTTTTATAATTTTTTTTATTAATTTCTATATACTGTTTTTTTGTTTTAATTAAATTTCATTTGTCAACCTATATATTTGAAAAAAAATTATGTCAAGAAATATATATAAAAATAATGGGCAACTATATTGTACCCCCTTAAAAGAAATTTAATTATCCAAATTCCATTACATATATAAAAAAAGGTGATTATATCTCATTACATACTCAGGTTCCCATATTAGTTCCTTGAACATTTGATTCAACCATATAACAGTTTTCTATTGAGTGGCCTTATTCTGAAAAACATTATTCCTTTGGTTCACAATATCTGCTAGTTTCTCTTTACAAGAGAGATAAGGTTTTAATTTCACAACTATGGAGTTTAGTACATGTGACGGATATGATAGGTATTTCAAATAATTTATACATGGAAAAAATTATGTACCTAAGAGACTTTTGGTGGATGCTCTACGTGATATATTACCATCCTGATATAATCAATAATATGTATGGGACTGATATACCAAGGACCCTATATTATCTTATTTTCAAACCTTATAACACATTTCTAAGGATATATAAAAATAATTGATTATCACCAACTTAAAAATATAAATATCATTGTGGGTTATTAGTATATATTTTTGATCTACTCTTTAATTATTTCATATATTATTTAATTGTTTAACTTTATCTACAATTTCATAGATATGGTTGGGTCCTAAATGATTCATTTCACCAACTTCAAACCAGTATATTAGAGTTATACATATCATCCTAAATATATCCTCATATGGTTCGATTTCAATAATTTTACATAAATTTTTATTATATGTGAATTTTCTAAAGGAAGATGTCAATTCCATTCTCCATTAAAATTCATTATGAAGGATCTTATCATATCCTCTAATGTATGAATGGTAAATTATAATTGACCATCAGTTTAAGAATGAAATATTTTAAAAAATATATATATTTCTCAATTTCATATGAAAGAATCCTCTAGAACTTTTATGTCAACCTTGGATCTCGATTAGATACAATTTATTATTGTTTTCCATGTCACATTTTCACTTATTATGTGTATTACCATGAAAGTTAATCTAGAGAAAAATAAACTAGAATACTAATGAAATGTGTGTAATTTATAAATTGATACCCCATTATCTAAATGAAATTGTTCCATAAATGTTTATTAGCATGGCTAATGAATAAATCCATGGTGACATTTTCATATATCTATACTAGTATAGATAATATTTAAATAATCCGCTTAATTTCACATGTTTATCATTTCAATGATGACATTACTGGAATTGGGATTCATACATCACGATCTCTTATTTCATGTTTACCTACTATAAGTGTTTCTTAATATACAAATATATCTTTTTGATTCATGGATTAATATATAAGGATGATATATACACAACATCCAGAGTTTCGTTTTTTAATTTTGATTTTTATGGGACATAGATTTTAATTCTAAATATTTTAACCCTTATAAAATTATAGATGAAATCTAGAATATTTCCAACCTTTATTTCTGGTTTCAAATCATTTTTTTGGGCCTCTTTGATCTTTACATTGATGAATGTTTGACCAATCAATTATAAAAGGAAGGATTTAATATTTTGTATTATAACATCCATGTACATCCCTTATATATCCATGATTATTTTATTCATTTTAGTCCTCATCATGGGTAATTTGAAAAGATTTTTTCTACATAAAGAGTTAGGAACATTTTTTATATTCCTCAAAATTGTAATGTATAGAGAAAACATAATTTTTTATCAATTATATATATCTCATTAGTTCATTCTTATCTTTATTTGTTTTAATATATACATTAAACTCTAATGATCAGTATATATATCACACTATTTTTAATAGAGATAATGTCAACCAACATTCAATGAAAATATAACTAATACATTTCTCTAGATCATGAATCAGTTATTTTTTCTCATTGTTTTTTTATTAAAATTAGGCATAAGATATTAAATTTATAATCTTCATAATGACACATCACAATACCTTATTCTAAGATTCATTATATATTAAAAATCATTCTTTATTGTATGGTAGTGTGAGTATATGTGTGGTGAACAACCTATTCTTCTGTTCCTTGAATATTTATTCTAATACATCTATTTTAATAATCTATACATCCTTACATGTTAAATTTGTTTGAGGTGTTGCAAATCATGAGAAAGTTCACATGAAGCATCGCTAGTATCTTTCTAACCCATGAAAACTATGGATATCTATCATAGTGGTTAGTTTAAGTCATTTTTCAATAACCTCCACATTTTATTGATCAAAATATATACCATTTATTCTATTTAAATAATCCACGAAGGATACTTTTATATCTAAAATTCACACATTAGCTACATGAAAAGAAGATCATTTAATATGGACTTTAGAAAATTCGTCAATTTCTCATCATAATCATCTTTTCTTTTAGAATATATGAGAATATCATTAATAATTATTATAAAAAATTATCAAGTTAATCTATAATTACTTTTTTAATAAAATCTATAAATATATGAGGCTTATTTGTTAGTCTTAAATGAATTAAAGTGATTTAATAATGATTATTCATTGTTTGATAAATTATTAGAGGAATATATTCTCTCTTTAAAATCAATTGATAGTATATATAATGAATTATAATATTTTATAAGTATTAAGAACTTATAATATGATCAAATATATCATCAATATAGGGTATGCAGTGTATATTCTTGACCATGATATATACTTTTTATTTATGATAGACATTAAAAAGATGCATTTATACTTAATTATTATTGATATAGAGGATGATTACACCCCAAGGTGAAGTACTAGGTTGTGTAAAACCATTAAGCAGGTTCTACTAATCTTTATTCTTTAATTTTTCAAACATTACAGACATTATTTTGTGACGAATCCTTAATATGGGCCTAATTCCACGTATGATTTTAATTAGAAAGTCAACCTCATATTTTAGGGGAAGACCATGAAGTTAATTGGGGAATATATAAATATACTCCTAGACAACATTAATGTATACAATTTTGATTATATCATTAAAATTTTTAGAGGAGTGTCCCTCATTATTATTTTTCATGGCCCATAATATATAATTTACTTATAAATGGTGTTCATAATCCTCTTGTTATCAATATTTGAGAGTGGTATGATTTTGGGATATAAAATGAAAATACCTTATCCTGAAATCTAATATGAACTCTATCTATGGAGTTCCAAATCATTCCTAGTATCCCATAAAATTCAATCAAGGAAATAGTAACTATATCTATATGAATTACCATCACAAAAACCTCTATTAGAAAATATTTTTATAATGGGAATCAATTAACACACCATTGGTGTCTTCACAGATATTTCTTAATATAATTTCTATGGTGGGGAATATATATTTTTTAAATAGTATTAATGATATGAAATAATGAGTCTAACAATAGAAAAGACTGAAATTTTAATTTCATTAATAGATATTCATCATACCTGTCTAAATTTTTTCTGTTCTAGTTAATTAATAAAACAACACATGGGAAATTTGAGTAATAATTATAAATATCATAAGGGAATCCAAGTGAAAAACTATATAAATATTAACATTACATCTCATAAATGAATTAATCTAAGATAAATTACTCTTATAATAGAATTTTCTTGATTCACATAGGGTTCCTTGAGTTGGGAACTCTTATATTTTTCCACATAGTAATGAAAAAATAAAAAAACATTTTCCAATACAATCTAATGTGACATAGGCTAAATAAGAATATATTTTAAATAATTTTAATAATTAAAACATTATATCTCAGAAATACTATCAAAAAGACTCAAACAAAAATTTTTGGTATATTTTAATACTATATACAAAATCAAGATATTTCATATACATTGTCTAATATAATTCATAAATTGTAATCACACATGGTACCCCTTTAATCATGTAATACATAAAACCCTCTCTATATACTATAGAAATGGAAACATTGAAATTGGTTATTTAATATGTACAGTATGGTTAAAATCATAGATAGCAATTTAAGATTAAAATTGATAAAAAAATATTAGCATAAGGGTATGAAAATATAATAAAGGTACATGATAATGGTATATGAAAATACCACTAAATATTAAATAATTTTTTAATTAGAATTCTTGGAACAAATCATAGGAATAAAATAAGTCCTGATTAATTTGAGTCTATTGTCATAATCTATAGAAGAATTACATACTGATAATACCATTACATAAATATAAGAGTATGAAAGATAAAAAAGTTTAGAACACATTATAACCAATTTATAATAATATAGTTGAGCAAGAATTATTGTCTGCTTCCCATAATCGAGTGACATCATTACATATTTCCTTTAATTTTTTCATGTATAAATAACCATATAAAATTCATTTTAGGGAAATATACAACCCCAAATATTTAAATCCATACATATGAGTGGAATAATAATTTTGAAACAATCATTATTTTATCATAGCCTAGATAACCCGTGGGAAGATTTTTTTCATTAGAAATCCTTAAAATATAATAATATTACATCTATAGAAATAAAATGGAATGTATAATTAAATAATATCTACACTGTACCATATAAATTATTAAAGGATGTTGACTATGATTAAAAATACTTTTTTACAATCACTGATGATATAGTTCAAAAAATTAGAGGAATTATCATTTCCCGTTGATAACATTTAAAAACAAACAATTGAAAGAAAAATTTGAATGGGATTTTAATTGAAAATTAAATGAAACTTGTAATGTTATATTTATTATGAATAAAATTCTTAATAGTAGTAAATGGTAGTTAATCAATAAACATTAAGAAACATTATCCTTACACCATTACAAAGAAAGTAAAAATGACCCGTATAGAAAATATTAAAAAATATTACTTTTAAAAAGTTTTTAAAGGAATAGATAGTTAGTTGAAAATTTCAAAAAAAATTATTAAATTATAGAGAACATTTTTGAAATAGTATAAAGAATTCAGATATGTAGGAAAAAGAGTTCGATAAATGACTTCAAAACATTAAAAATTATATTTTTAAATAAAACATATTACGTAATTTAGAATCAAATCCACCGTGAAAGAAAGAACATGATAATGGACGTAAAATAACATGATTATAAATATTTATATGATATTATATATAAAAGAGACTATACATACCCCATATAAAATAATATTGGTTCATAAATAAAAATATCTCCCAATAAAGGAAAATTTAGATGAGGATCACTTAACTTAGAATTAAATTTCTCAGAAACACTATATAATCATGTATAATAATTTTAAATATATTCTAAATATTTATCATAATCATATTTATATTTAACATAATATATATCATTCACCTGTAATTTCTTATAACACAATTATTAATAGTTCTTTATTAAAAAATAATTTTTATGTGTTAACTATATCGTTTCCCAGGCATGGTTCAATATAGAGATTTTTTTCCTTGAACCTATATCATGGTATCCTAAGATATAGAATGTTAATGCTTTTTTATATATTCATTTAATGATTTTCTTGAGTTATAGGGAAAGTTCATTGAATTTATGTTGAATATTATAGTTTTCTTGGTTTTTTCTGAAATAATGTCCAATGGAAAATCAATTACTTCATTTGGTGGATGATCTATATTATAAATAAAGTATTAGAATTAAGTTACATGATTTAGAGAACATTAATGTTTTTTGGGAGAAATTTGAAAGGCATGAGGGGTTTCTCGTGTGTTCCATCATGTTTCAAGAGTATCGATCTCCAAAACACCAAGTTGGTTGGAGCTACCAGTGGCCCATGGTTTTTCTAGAACTATAACACCCTTGAGCCTTAATCGAGAAGATATTTCAGTTGTAATATGGGAGTCACATATTACTTTCAAACCCTACACACTTGACCTCATGGATGTTCGGCCTTCCCCAATCATGTAATTAGGGAAAGGCATGGTCTCTGAATAGTTTCCCAAACTGTGTGCATGAACCATGTTCCCTCTAACCTTAAGTTGTAACCCTCACACAATTGGAAACATGATTCAAAAATATAGTTTACAAACCATGTCCCTCAATAAAGGGGTGAATTTACCCTTTTCATCTATTTCCTAAAATATTTTTCCTCCTGCACACTTCGTCCTCTTCTTTGTGTAGTAGCCTCCTCTGTGAGATTTTTCCACTTCCTATTGGTATGAGGAGATCTATTTCATAAGGCCTATTATTTGAGTGAAGTTTAGTGACTTGGAAAAATATTGGTATATCTATGATTCATATTTATTAGAATCTTCATTTGTAGTTTATCCCTCTATTCTATTTTGTTGTGAACTAATTTACCCCATTTTTAGGTTATTCATCTATTTCCCTGATTTCCCTCAAACAAGAACAAATCAGTCCTCAATATTGGATTAGTGTGTCATATTTGGTATAATTTAGTTGGTATTGTTTCATTCATGAAGTTTCATATAGTTTTATATGGGTCTTCTTGATTCCACCCACTGGAATCTTCGAACAACATCTCCTTTTTGTCAAATAAGTTAAATTGAACCCATTACCATGTCTGGTATGATCATTGTGAGCATCAAACCAACACATTGGGTGTAGAAATTGACTTTACCTACTTTGATTGGTGTTATTCCTCTGTTTCAACCTAATTTATGTTAGACTTGTTTTATTTTAACACCCTTGAGTGTGTGTTTCACCCTTAATAAATACCTTACATTAATGAGTTAACATAAGAGGGTTGGTTTCCTTGAGTTAAACCTATAAGATTAGTATTCATGATGGATTCTATTGTTGAATTATTGAAATGAAACTAATTGTATTAAACTGGTTGAGTAGATCGAATGAAATTCCTTATTATTTATGATTATATCTTATGAAATTTGCTAAATTCTTATGCATTGTTCATTATTCCTTACTTATACCATTTTTCATGGGCTTATACTTCATTTCTCACACTCAATGATTGTTCCCCATTCCTTATCACACATACTATATTCTTATTGATTCTTCATTGTAAATATCCTTATACCATGTACCTAATAACATGGACTTATACATCATGTTTCCGGGATGATTTCTTATTCCTAATATTATATGCCATGTTTTTTTTCTTGAATAAAAGTATTGGTCTATCATTATAATATTTTGGTACATGTTACTAACTTTTTATCTTATGTGTTTGATAGTGCTATGCATCATCTTCTAGTGGAGCAAGAGAGAAAAAAGGTCATGAAATAAGGACATCAGGGATAGAATCATTATTCATAGCTTGATACTACTTGATGTTTGAGTAGTGATACTTTTCCCTTCCTTATATGGGATCTCTGGGTGGATTTTTTTATACTTGTGAGTGAAATCGGTTCCCTATGGGAGTAACTAAAGACAAAAATTTTAGGAATATGTATAAACCATGCCTCGAGTGATACCTAGTCCCTATGTGAGATAATTCGAAGAGACTCAGAGTATACCACTACATGACAGATATGAAATATGCTATTATGAGTCACCTTGGATAAATTCAGTGGTATTAGTTATATCGAGGTCTCATGTAGCGACCCTTCAGATAACATTATAGATATCCTACAATAAGATAAAGATTTCATTACTGTATATGACACATTCCTTTCATGGATTACTTATGGTGCATATTTATTATAATGTTTTATGATTACAAAAGATAACTCTTTAATGTTGTCCTAGGGATATGACTGCAACGCCAAATAAAAAGATTGGGGTTGGATCTCTTTTGTTGCATTATTTATGATTCCATGTATATTCCATATTACTTCTATAGTACCTCGATATTTAAATATCTATCTTTTCCCAAATCAGGTAGAATCAGTCAGGTACACATTTAGGAATACAAATATAAGTGTTATTTATTTATTTATTTAGTTATTAATCACATTGTATTAACCTGTGGTAGAACACTATTAATTTTATAATGCACTAAAATGATTGATCAATACACTATTGGTGGTGGCCTGTTGGGATTATATCCCACACCCTACTCGAGCCACCATTACACTGGGTTAACCAATAAAATCATCAGGTGTGTAGGTCCATGGATTTATTTTTTGAATTGTGGTGAGTACTTGGTATCTATGGATCATAGGAATAATCCACTTCCAAGAACGCATGTGGATAAATCCATTGGTACCTTATTATTTTTATTTTGTTTTACTATCTATTATACCTCTATTTTGTATCGTGTATCATCATCATGAAATTCTTGATTTCTTATATTTACAGGCATTGGTGTTTTACTTTTATTCCTTTATTATATATATCGCCCACCACTTTTCAATTTATTATTACATATTCGACTATTTTATATTAATTTACACCTTATAAAACATTATGAGACTCTAAACATGGGGGTTTAGTCTCCCCAATATACCTCAATTAGACACTTACTTCCAGTCGTTGGACTTTAAAACATAGGGAGTCACACATTCAGCCACGTGGAGACTAGTTCGACCATCGGAATAGTCGTCAGTTATACTTGGACATTATAAAGTAGAATCATGGAATTTTATTTGTTTTAAATTTTATATTGGTTTTGTAGAAAGGAAACTAGTAATGTGTTGATTCTTGGTAAATAGTCATTCATGTGAGAGACCAACCTACTTTTTGGGAAAATTCCAAGTCTCAAGAGATGGAATGTTGTTTTTGATGTTCATTATTTCATTTGATTGTAATTTCACGTTTAGGGATTGCAGTACATTCTAGGACTTTTAAATTTATGAGATTTCACATTTACTCTTGGCCAATTATTGTAAGGATTAAGAATTACTTGTATCATTATAGGTGTATAGTTATTCACTTCCCATTCATATTCCATACTACGTAGATTTATTTGTTAGGTTGATTTAGTTTTTTCCCATGCATGTTTTATGATCTTTTCATTTATATTCCATGATTAAAAAATCAATTACATGTTTTGTTTTCATCTAGTAAGGTATTTGATTAACGTTTTTATTTTTATATCATCATGGGTGATTATTTACTATGTTTTTTGAATAATATAATTTTGTATTTAAAATTATCATACGTTTTTTACATTATTCCTTTGAGTGTTTCAGGTTTGCATAGTAGAATTCCATTATTATTATACATTATTATTATAATATTCATTTATAATTATTATTTTAGAATGTATGATTTATGATAATCATTATATGGATATTTTATGTGTTTTTTTCCAATTTTCATGCTTATATGTTTGTTTAGTATATGTAGAAACATTCTTTTTGGGGTCAAATAGAAGTCAATTTTCAATTTTAATGGTGTATAGATTATTTATAAATTGTAACATGACAAGGTATATAATCAATTCATTTTCAATATAATTTAAATAAATAAATACTACTGTATTAATGATTACATTGTGAAATATTCTTCTTAATTCTAGATAAAATGGTTGCAGTTATATGGGGAGTCAACAACATGTAATGTGTTTGGGTGCTTTATAAATTATGAAGGGCTAACCCATATAACCAAAAAATATGTTATGAGGCCAATATATTTATATAATATTATAAATATATATTTTATTAAATATTGATAATAAATGTTTTGGGTTCCACTTTTAGGCTTTTACCTCTATCATTGGGCATAATGATCCATGTGGATAAATTTTTTAATCCACTAGTTGAACCAATTAGGTATGTTGGGGAATATGATTTAATAAATAATGACTTAGGTTGTTTTAAATATTAGTGTTTTAAATTTTTTGTGTTTGGTATAATTGAAACAAAAATGTCTTAATGAGTCCCTCATAGGTCTCCCTTTTCTTTTGATATGCCTTTGTGCTTCACCCCATGGGGGCATACTAATGTTAGGAAGTGATGGTCTTAAAATGTTTTTGTATCCAGAAATATTTTTTAGCATATAGATGCATAGTGGAATATAACATGACTATTACCTCTTTAATTAATAATATACATTTTAAATAAACATCAGATGAATTTTGTAAGGCCTTATATAATTAAAATGATCAACTGAAACCTAAACGGTTTTTTCCTCTATGGATAACAATTGACATTTTTATAAAATATGACAATTATTAATGCCTGTAAATTAATGTTTGATGTTTGAAAATAGTTTTCTTTAGTTAATGGATAAATTATGATTATATTTTATAAAAATTACTATTTTTAAACAGTATTTTTAATATAAATTTTTTATTATTCCCTTGTAGTGTTATCCAGATGATTTTTCCTTACGATAGATGTTATTTTTTTTCATTAAAACTAAACCATCAAATGTTTATATTATTAAATTAGTTTTGTTGTAATTCCATCATGATTATATTAAGTGATAATATCTTAATCCTAGTGAATTTTCATTGGTGTGACCTCATTTGGGGTTGATATTTACAATTTTGGTAAGGTGAAAGCCTGGTGTTGGTAAAACCCTTAGATCATCACATTATTTTCTAGTTACATGTGAACTTTTTTTACTAGTGGTGTTGTTCATGTGTCATTTTACATGTTGGACTCTTAGTTTCCAAAACATCACCCTTGTTTTTATAGGTAGTCATGGGTTTTTTTTGATATTTTCTATGAGTGTGAGAATTTGGAAATTCATAGTTCTAGAAATATAGACCTTACATTAGGATGATAAGATGCATAATAGGTTGTGCAACAATTATTTTCCTTCCTTTTCAATTTTGGACGAATCGAGAGTTTATTATCACGTTAAACAGTCATATGATCTAATCAGACGTCGCGTTAGTTCCATTGCATGGGACAGTAGACATTATAATTCATAGGGATGATAAGACTTTTGATAGTGTGATAGACGTTCCATCTTCACTTATAATCTCAGGTTAGTGTGTATTGGAACTTGTGGTACATGTCGAGTTTCTAAAATGGGATAGAGTACCATTTTTTGTGGCACTCTTGTAAGCCCTGATCTATTTCATTTGGTTCATGAGTCATCTTAAATAAGAGTGACCTATGTGTATGAAGAAATCAAACTCATCCCAATTCTGATAATGGATTTCTAAGAGAATTAGGTTTTTGGAAATTTGGTCTTTCGTTTTGGCTTTTATGCCTATGCTATGGTGCACATGGAATTAAACTATAAAAAGATTCAAATGTAATTCATAATGTGAATTTAATATAATTATCATAAATATCTATTTTCCACCATATTTTTTTAATTCATAGTAAATCATGATAGACACATTTAGGACCCTAGGTCAGTGGTCGATGAAGCGTGCATTGTGGGATTAAACACCTTCTAAAGCATATCCATTGACTAGGAAACTCCTACGGTGGGGACCGTCATGTCGGAAGAGTTATTAAATGTCCTCCATGTAGAGGGAGTATATCCATGGATGGAACATTTTTAAATGGACAACCTTGAATAAGGGAAACTATGGAAGGAAATTCTATTTTATGTTGGTTCTTACATGATATAACAATTATGTTTTGGCTTTCTTTGTATGAAATATTTTTAGACATTGTTTGAATGGAATAAATATTGATGGTTTTTGTGGAGAGATCATATGATGCTTCATGTGGTAAAATTATTTTTGATCAGAAAATGTGTATGTTTCGGGGAGAGAAGTCAATAATTTTAATAGAAAATCATTCTGATAGGTTCGACTAACATTTTTCTACGCACTTGATAGGGTAGGATTGAAGTTGTACCGACTACATCTTCCTCATGGTAGAGTGAGTGTATTGGTTCCATTGTTGAAACCATTAAAATTCTCTTAGTTTACTATGATCTAAATGAAAATCATTTCTTATATCTTTACATCATTTGGGTACACTGAGATCGAGTCATTTATGTTTCCCTAGATTTGAATGCTGTTGGGATTATTAAATATTCTCCATCAAAATGTTCTCAGGATGCCTAGTTGTCCTTTATGGCATGGTTTCCCTAGGATAATACTTGTTTTTCCATGTAGTAACACCATGGATGGACACATGGAGAACAATGTTTTCTATCTAACATGATCACCAGGTGGATTACAATTTGGTCCCACCCAACATTCTTATTGTGTGAATGTTTCACTTGGTATTGATGTCTCTATCGTAAACACGATTTATGTTTTATATTAGATGAGATCCTTGGACTCCTGGTAATGATTATGAGGTTACCCCATACATAGGTGGATCCAGATGGGATGTTTGATTATGTAATGATCCATGTTTGGTTGGATTTGTCATTCACCAATGTTCATGGTGGGACAAGATATATTGATGGAGTGTTATATTGATTTTAAACTAGTGGAGAGTTATGGGATTTAGTGAATGTTCTTATAGAGACTCTCTTGGTTCCTTCAATTGAAAGGGAACCATGTATAGTTCATAAACGAAACTAGCCATATAAGATGTGTGTTTTGAGAGTAGTCATCTAGATACAGTTTGACTAGTTTATCAACACTCTTATCATATGAAGGTGGTAGGAAGCTACATAGTTTCAAGTCATTAGGGAATGGATAGTGTAGTTGATCCAGGCTACTCAACCATTTTTTAAATATGTTATCATTTCAAAGATGTCGTTATAACACATTGGTAATGTTTAAAAAAGGAAAATTCAAATGGTTTAGTACATTTGTTAGAGTTTTTTTTCATTAAATGATAGAGCATGTGGTGGGAAGAATCAAGGGAACTATGTTTATAGAGATGATGATGTGATCATGTTTTCAGTTTGATGGGATCAAAAAATCTCATTCTCATTGGTGTAGTGTAGAAGCGTTCATGGGATCTGGTTTCAACGGTTTTCATGTGGGGTGTTATATAGACTCTCGGGCGGTGCGTAGGGTGTTTAAAGAATAAACTACATCATTTGAACAAATCTATATGACCTGATTAGGTTGAGTGATATATTCTTCAGTTCCCTAAGTCTTTTCAGGGATGATATGTTTTATGGTGGGGATATTGTAGTGCTCTGTGTATTTTGACCAGATGAAATTCCTAAGAAAAATGAATTTTGTCAATCGGTGGATGGCCCATTTTGGTAAATGAGACTAGTGATGGAATTTTGTATGTAGGAAAACATTAATATGTTTTTTAGACTGTTGTGAAGTCCTGAGGGATTCTTTGGATGTTCCATTATGTTTTGGGAGCATCAAGCTCTGAAACCCCAAGTCAAGAGGAGCTGAATAGGGTGAACGGTTTTTTTAAATCAAGTGTCCCTTTAGCAATAAATGTGTGTCTATTCCATGTGGGACATTCAGAGTTACATGTTTTTTTATATTCATGTGAACCAGGCTGCACAACCATGTGGTATTCAACGGATCACAGATTGGGGGAAACACGGAGTTTGTTCATGGTTTCTCAAACAGTGTGCATGAACAATGCGACCTTTCCCTTTATGCAGGGACCATCGCACAATTGGAATATGGTTTATCCAACTGCGTGTCCAAACCATTCACCTCATTAAATGGGTGAAATTACCATCCCCCTTTTAATTATTTCTTATTCTCTTCATCTCATCATCCTCCCCTTCCAACATCAGACTTATCTGTTGGATTTTCTACTCCTTCTATATGTGGGAGGAGATATCATTCATACGGCCTCTAATTTGAGCATCATCAAGTGAGTTAGATTCAAATTTGTTGTTATATTACTCTGCTTTCAATATTTATTCTTTTATATTCTATCCCTATGTGATATTTTAGTGGGAACTAATTCACCCTATTTTCAGGGTATTCATTCATTTCTATGATTTCCCTCATTTATTACCAAATAATTTTACAATATTGGATGAGTGGGCAATCCTTTTTAAAAATTAGGGGGTTTAGTTTAGTTCATAATGTTTCATTTCATTTTCAATGGCGCACTAGGGTGTTGTGTACCAGACACTTCTGGTGATGCCACTATCATTTCAACTAAATTTAATTGAACCCACTACTATGTCTGATATGACACTGGTGAGCGATGATCCACTATAATGGATTGATTCCTTCACTTTATATTCCCTGATGGGTGTGATTAATTTGACACAAAGTTCTCTTGATCCATGATTTGTCTGAACATCCTTGAGGGGGTGTTACACTCTTAATAAACACCTTACTTTAATGAGATGATTTAAGATGGTTTATTGGCCATGAGGTAGTCCCATAACCATAATTCACATGATTCAATCCATGGTTTAACTACTGAAATAAAAATAATTGTAAATAATTGGATGGGAGACTTTAATGTAATAGCTTATTCTTCATGATTATATCTTACAAGTACTTGATTTCATATATGTTGTGCATTGTGGTTTTCTTATACAATTTTCATGAGTGCATTATTTATTTCTCACTATTATTATAGGTTTCCCATCCCTTGGGACATATACTAAATATTTATTTATTATAAATTGTTATTATTCAATAAAACATGTACCTAATTAATTTTTCATAGGAATTATGGTTCATTTTATTATTGCATACACTTGATATCATATTTCATGATTGTTGGAAAGAATAAAAAACAATCTATAACATACTTATCTTATTGTATAGGTGATTTCCTTATAATTTTGTGTAATTGAGATATATATGCCTCATCTTCTTTCAGGCTGAGAGAGAACACCGTAAAAAAATTAATGATGTCGTCTGTAGACTCAATGTTCTTGACAGGGTACCACTTGACACATAAATAGGGAAAAAAATTCATTCCTTTTGTGGGATCTTTAGTGGTTTATTCTATAAAAAATAGTGAAAGTAGTTCCCTAGGTTAAAAACCAGGGATGGACTCATTGGCATGATAAATAAAATATGTATTAATTGATACTTAGTCCCTAATATGAGATACATAGTACAAACTCAATGTTTACCAAGCCATGGGTGGTACAAGGGATGTTGGTATGGGTTATCATGGATTGATTCAATGGTATTTGTTATATCGAGGGTCATATAGAAACCCTTGGGATTCCATTATAGATGAAATTGGAGGGGTTCAGAAAGTTATTTCTAGATTTTATAGATTCCATTCTTTGATTACATGTGAAAACTGTTTATTGTAATTTTTGTGTTTATCATAAGTGAATACGTGAATGATGTACTCTGGGTATGACTTCCATGAAAAATAATAAGAATGGGGTTGTCCCCCTTCTGTTGCTTCATTTATGATTACATGTATATAGAATATTACTTCTATAGTTTCCCATGTTACAGAAATTCAGATTATGTAGAATAAGGCAGAAGTTTCATGGTACCCATTTTGGAACCCAAACCAAAGTGTTATTTAATTTTTTATTTATATATTTTTATTCAATAATTTTTTCACACTATTAATTTTATATTGCACAAACTGGATTCATCTAGACACCATTGGTGGTGGCCAACATAGATTATATCTCACGCCCTCATCAGGATATCATTTCATTGGGGTTCTAAAGAAGATAAATGTGTATTGGGATAAAGGGAGAAGAAGACTGAGACATTACATAGTATATTCCTAAAGTTACAAATTGTGAATTTTATTTTTATTATGTTGTACTGCCAATTTTACTGCCTATTTTTTATCCTTTAGTATCATCTAGGAATGCATGAATTATTATACATATGAGTGTTGGTAATTTACATTTTTTTATTAATATTATTTATCTCATACTTCTTTTCTATTCATTATTACTATTTTATCTTTTATCCATTAATTTACACATTATACACAACTGTGAGACTCTGACCATGAGTGAATAGTCTCCCCACCATAGCACCATTAAACCCTCACAGCCAGTCAGTATCCTCTGGCATATGTGGTGTCATTTTTTAGGGCATGTGGTGAATGTTCTGGCCACTGATTTAGTGGTTAGTCAGATTGGGTGATTACAATTTATTATCAGATAATATTTTTCTTTTGTATTATTATTTTTGGTATATAAGAGGCTACAAATATTTTAGGGATTGGTAAATATCCCTACATAATATTGATCAACCCACATTTGTAGAAAAGTCCATGGGGTCGGGGATGAGATGTTGTTCATGTTTTTCTTTATTATAGTTGACTTTGATTTCACCTTGAGTGACTCGAGTACATTTTATTTCCAAATAATTTATGAGATTAAGAATTTACGCTTGGCTTTGTATTAAAAAGAGGAATCATTACATGTATTATTTTATTCACATTTTGAATCTCATTCCATACATAGCCCATTCCATGTGATTTTGTTTTCTAGTTGTTTCAAATTAGTTGACGTGCTATGAATTCTTTATTAGAATTAATTTTATATTCTTGGATGGAAATATCAATAAAATGATTATTTTCACCAAATTATGTATTTGATTAGATTACTTGTTTGTATAAAAGATATTTGATTAATATTATTTTTTTTGATTAACATGATTCTTTATTTAAAATATCATGCCTTTCTAATATACCATGATTTAGTGATTCCTTTATTCAAAATATCCTTCCATGATTATTTTACATGCTTATGATTATTTGAATGTCTAGTGACTATATTATCATGTTGGATTTCATTCAATGATTTGGTGGCTAATAGATCTAATTTTTTTCCAATTTCCATACTTAAATGTTTGTTTACCATGGTATGAAACATGCTGGTAGTGATCAAATGGAAATCAACGTTCAATTTCTAATGTGTATGAGAGCCTTAAAAATGTAAAGTGATGACCCATATAATCAACTATTATTAATATTACTTTAATACATAAATAATATTGTATAAATATTACAGTTGAAACATTTTCTTCTTAACTCTTGATGAAAATGTTTTGGTTATATGAGAGTCTCTTGCAATCTGTTGTGTATATGGGTTCTTTATAAATAGAGAAGCGGTAAAATATATTACCATACAATCTATTATATGATCTGTACATTTTGAAACTAATTTAAATATATATGTTTTTAAATATTGTTGTTAAATTATTTTTGTTCCTTATTAAGTCATGTAAGTATATAATTATTCATAATGACCTGTTTGATTAAATTTATGAATGCACAACTAGACCAAAATAGGTCATTTAGGGAAATTTTCTTAAGAAATGAACTCATAAGGATATTTTAAATATTAATGTTTTATAAGGTTTGGGTTTATTTTAATTCATCCCATAATTTCTTAATAATACCCTCATAGGTATCCCTTTTCTATTGATACAGATTAGTGTTTAACCCCATGGGTAAAACACATGATTTGAGGTTGTTGTCTTTTACAGTTTTTATAGACACCGATATCATTTCTTATATAGTCGTATGGTGTTTTATTATAGTACTAGTCCCTATTTATTTAATAAGATACCTCTTAAAATGATTTTGGGTAAATTATATATGGATTTAGTTAATTAAAATGACTAATTATAACCTAAACGTTGTATTCCTCTATGGATTGAAATTTAAAATTTCTTAAACTATGTGAGTTTTTAATTCTTGTAAATTAATGAATATTGTTTAAAATGGGGTTTCCATAGTTAATAACCAAATTGTGAAGGGATATCGATAAAATAGATAATGTAAAAAATTATGTTTAATATAACTTTCATGTTTTCCCTTTCAGTGTTATCTAGATGCTTTTTTATTTTTGACTAGTGTTAGTTTTTCATTCAATATAGACATTGAAAATATTAAATTGTTAAAAAATTTCATGACATGATTTCAATTGGGACTTATGTGATTGTTTATTAATCCTAGATAATTTTCAAAGGTGTGAAATCATTTGGGGTCTTCATTTCCTATTTTTGTAAGTGTTTAAAGTGTAGTAAGTAGCACCCTCATATCTTCAAATCATTTTCTAGTAACTTGTGATCTTTTCTGGCTAATGGTGTTGTTTGAGTTACATTTTATATATTGTAATCATTTTTTCCAAAATTAAAACCATGTTTTGATGGGTGTTCATGGGTTGTTTTGACCTCACTTACGAGTAGGAGCATTACAAAATACTCAGATTGAGATGGGTATAAATTATAATCAAATAATAGGGGGCTTAGTAGGTAGTGTGAATTGTCTTTCCATTACATTTCATTGTTGGATGATACAGGAGGTCTCCAACATGTTCAAAAGGTGTACTGAGTAATGTGACTCAAGGTTAGTTATTTTCAGTGGGACATCAGTCACTGGAAGTTATTATACTGATTATACTTTTGATAGTTCATGGGATATTTTGTTTACTCTGGTAATCTCATGGTATTATGTATTGGTACACATGTTACCTATCGTGTTTCTAAAATGGGATAGTGATCCTTTTTTTTGTGTTACTATGGTATGCCTTTAAAATTTCAGTTACAGTCATGGGTAATCTTTAGAGAAGGATAACCTGAGATTCTAATGAAATCAAACTCAAACGAATGCTCCAGATAAATTTCTATAGGGATTAGGTGCTTCACACAATGGTCATTCAATTTTATAATTACACCTAATGTTATGCCGAATGTGGATTCCACTTAGGAGGGCCACAAGTATATCTAAATGTGAATCTAATTTAGTGCTCAGAAGTGGCTAGTTTTCTACCTGTTTGGTTTAACACTATCTAAATCATGATGACCACCTATAAGACACATTTTCAGTGGTTGGTAGATCATATATCAAGGGACAATACCCCTTATTCCGCCTATTTTATGACTTGGACACTCTTATGGTGGGTAGCATGATTTCAAAAATTTCATGGAATGTCCTATGACGAGAGGGAGAGGAACAATGGAATTAATATTCGGAAATTATCAGCCATTCATGATGGACCATGTGGCATGAATATTTTATTATATGTTAGTGCTTTCTTGATAGCATAATTGTGTTGTGGATAGCATTGTATGAATCCTTTTTAAATATCATTAGACTTAAATGGGCATTGGTGGATTTTCATGAGTGTTCACTAGATTCTTTGGGTTGTAGAAGGTATAGTGATCGGTAAATGGCATTGCACTGTCATGTGAACCCAAAACTATTCAAAGGAAACAAGCCCAATAGGTTTAGATAACAAATCTCTATATAGTTGGTTGGTTTGGGCTAAAAATATTCCAAGAACGTCTCCCCCATGGGAGATATAGTTCCTTGTTTCCTTCATGTACATAGGTAAAATCCTCTTAGTTTACACTTTTCTATATGACTATCATATCCCCTATCTTGAAATCATATGAGTACATAGAGAGAGAATCAATTATACCCCATGATAAATTTGAAATATTTTGGGATTCAGAAATAGTCTCCAGTAGAATTTTCTCAGGAAGCATTATTGTTATTAGTGGAATGGTTGGTCCTGAGTAAAACTTGGGTTCCCTTGTATGAATTACATGGACGAACTCATGGATTCTAGTTTTTCTCTATGACATGATCTCCAGGTGGATACCACTTTGAACTAAGTCAACATTCATTGTTTGTGTATGTTAGGATAGGTATTGAAGTCTCTCTTTTAAATACATGTTATAATTTTCCTTAGATGAGATCATTGGAATCTCATTGATGATTGTAAGGTTACATCAGACATCAATCAGGATCACATTGGATGTTTGATTGTGTAATGATCCTTGTGTGTCAGATCAGTCATGAAACCATGTTCATGCTGGTCTATGACATCTTAATCTATGGTTCACTAAAAATGTCACCATATGCATATAATGGGCTTTAGGGAATGTAATTTGATAGAATATCATGTTGAATTTATTTGTAAAGTATTGGGTCTATTTTGTGAAATTAATAGACTATTTAGGTTGATTTTTATTGAGATTATTCAAGTAAAAAGATTGTTTTTTCATCTATCTTATCAAATTTATTCATTTGGAAACAAAATAATGTAATTGTATTGGGTTAAGGAGAGTGAAGTTCAGTTGATCCAATCTACTACTCATTAAATATGTAATCATGTTGTGAACTCTACTATAAAGATATGGTCATAATTTAAATAATGAAAATAAAATGATAGAGTACCATGGTTGGAGGGTTTGGTCATTAATTTATATAATATATGGTGGTAAGTTTCATGGTGTATATTTTTTAAGAAACGATGAGGTGATTATGTTATCAGTTTGATGGGATCGAGTAAGCTCAATCTCATTGTTGGAGTGACAGAGCGAGCATTGGATCATGATTCAATAGGTTGTATGCATCGTCAATTAGATATTTTTAGGGGTTAGTTGGGAGTTTATATATGAAATATATCCATTAGAATAAGAAATCATAAACTGATTAGTTGAGTGTTTTTCTATTTATTTATCAAAATCATCTTGAGGATTAGTATTTTATGGTGGGAAGATTTTATCATTATGTCTTTTTGACTAGATGATATTAAAATGGATTTTGAATTTTTTAAATTGATTTACGGTTCATTTTTCAAACCGATATTTGTAATGGAATTAAATGATTTTGAAAATATAAATGTATCTTTTACACATGGATAAAGGACTAAGGTGTGTCTCTTGTGTTCCGTCGAGTTTTGGAAGCATCGAGATCAGAAACTGTAACAGCCTGAGATTTTATGAAAAATATTCTTTTTAATTTTATTAATGTCTTGTGTTGTACGCTACACCAAAAGGAGCTTGCACAACACACATCCTTGACTTGCCTTGCATTACACGCAATCACGACCTTCCTCGATAGCGTGTGTAGTAGGCAATACCGAGTTTCACTAAACAACGATATGCTATTAAAATATTATTATAATTAGCCGTTATGAATAGTAATAACCACCTTTTAAAATTTTAGAAATTTTAGCTCTCAAAATGGACTTCATTTTTGGATTCGGAGTATCGAATTTAGCCTAAGGTGAAATTTTGGTACTTTTCGGATAACTTTCATATTCTGATGAATAGTGAAAATTACTAAATTATAATTAAAAACAACTTTTTTAATAAAAATAATTAATAGTGATAAATTATTAATTTGAGTGGTTTTAAAGTATATTTATAATATATTTTTACAATTTAATACAATGTTGGTCATTGGATGTAATTTCACATTTAAACCAGACATAAACAAGTGTCAATCTTTTGATAGATATTGTTTCTTAAAAACACGCTATTTGTTTTAACAGCGGGATTTAATTATAAAATTAATTAATGCAACTTCTATGTTATGAATTTGGTAAAATAGACTTCATTTTTGAATTCGGAATATGAAATATAGCTTAGGATGAAATTTTGGCATTGTTCTGAAAAACATCAATTTTTGATGAATAGTGAAACTACTAAGTGGTAGTTAAAAATCTTAATTTTTCATAAAACTTAATTTTACCGCTTCTGTGAATGGAATTTCAAAAATCCGAGAGACACGGTTGATGTCAGTAAGTAAAATGTGGTTCAATGAGATGAAAATAATTTTTGGTGAATAGTAACTTTTTACTTTTATTTACCACGGTTAAAAGTAAATAGGGTAATTAAGGGTAAGAATGATATTAATATTACCCTAACACATGTCCTAATTCTATTGGAAAAGTGTATCTCGACTAAAAACAACCTTAAGTGTAAAATATTATCATTTAATCCCACTTGGATTAGATTAGGACATTTATTATTATTTAATTCAAAGAAGAGTTAAAAGAGTTAAAATCAAAGTTTATTTACTAAAACATTTTTGATATAGGGTTTTACATAAGATAAATTCGATTGTAAATATTCATTAGAAATATAAAAAGATTTCCTACATAATGGTATTTTATTTGTAATTTTTAGACATCAAATAATTTAATTTATTTATGACACAAAGATGATGTAGTAATTATCTTATTTATGAAATATTGACATAATTGATGTTATAAACACAAAAATAAATGTAATTTGAGACTTTTTATGAATTACACTAATTTTATAGGTTACTATGATATATTAGTGTTGATTTAATCAACTTTTTTCGAACATATAATTCTGTTATGACTTTCACAAAAATCATATATCAAATAGTGTCAAAATTGACACAAAATAGTTTTTAAATCAAATATTATATTATTAATTGTTATTTTATTCCTAAAAATCTAAGGTTCGGCCAAATGACTTAGATAAGGATATATGTATTAATAATATACAATTTGGGGTTCGTTTGGTATGTTATAGTAAGTGTATTAACCATATAGTGAAAGAAAACAAAAAGACACGGTAAAAGTTAAATTATTTAACTTAAACTTAAATCAAATTGATAAGGTTAAAATAATAACCTAAACTTGTCTAAATCCTATTGGTTGATAGGATTTCGACCCATCCCCACTTTATCTTCTAAATAAGACCCTTTGGAACCATTATAAACCGATTTTGACTTTAATATAAAATAATATTTTGAGATATTCCTAAGGTGCCCCTCTCCTCCCTTATAAAAGGGCACCTCCTCCCCCTCCTCCTCACACCAATTTGAGCACTCAAGCTCGTCCAAACCCTGCCATTTTCTCCTCTCCACTTCCCTAGAATAATCCTAGAGGTCCTGGTCTTATTCAAAGACCAATCTTAGTTCCCTAAGTGGAGGATTCAAAGAAGCGTTCCAAAGAAGAGGTAATATCCATTACCGATCTTTTCAATTTCTTTCTTCTTCAACTTCTTCTTCTTTAGTTGTTTCATGATAAAGTAATAACATAAGTATTACTTACATACTGATATGTTATTATAAATATGAAACAACCCTAATTCACCTTCTATCCATCCTGCGGAAAAATGAAATCACCGCGCGTGCGTACGTACGGAATACCGTCTCCACGCCATGGTGTAATTTATTTTCCACCATCACTTTACAAGGATGGGTATAATGGTGTAATGAGTAACTATTTATGATTATTATTAATTAATATTGATACTGAAATAATATATATATACTCCAATACAATTCCACGATCATAGGAACGATATCATCACTCGTGCGTACGTACGGAATACCGTCTCCACGATGTGATGCGACTCGTTCTACATGATCATCATTACATAGTAATTATATAAATGAATTGAATGAATAAATATGATATATGTTACACTAATACCATTCTGGATATAAGGTGTCTATAACCTTAAAATAAGAATAAGAATTTATTCGACAAAACACGCATAAGAACAAAAGGCAATAAAGACCCAAGTAACAAGTAACAATGAAATATTACTAACAAGAAGCTAAGAATATGACCATATATGATATCATATCAATATGTATGATTCTGGAATAAGTCAATAACATTATTTAAACCATTATACAGGAGCTTCGGACACATACAAAGCAAATCGGACCTAAGGTAAGGGAAATATCACAATCTCATTTTTATCCGAGATTGTTTATACTTTGGTATTTACTGGGGTGTATTTTATCATCCACATCCATGTTTCCTCAATATGTAATGTTATTTACATCCACCTAAAATTGTTTAAATACAATTTTACCCTTCAGTGAGTTTTTAGTAAGAGATATGAAATGAATCTTTTGTCATTTTTCATACGAGGTACTTTTTGACTTTTCCGACAAAAGTACGAGAAGAATGTTTTTTTAACTTATACAGCATGAATGGATTTTTAAAACATTATTTACAAGAATCTTCCTTTAAAATTTTTCAATATTATTTTTAATCAACTTCTTTTAGTTTATAATTGTATGACATATTAAGAAAGGAAAAGTGTTTTTAAAGAAGAAAGGATATTTTCCTCAAGAATTCATTTCAAGTGTTTTATCAAAATTATTTTCCATCTAAGATAATATAGGGTTCTGTTTTTATCCCTATTATTACATTGATTTGATTATGTTGTGATGGAATTATTTTTATGAATTCCTTTATCTTATATGAATTGTTTTATGATGTCATGTTGTTTAAGAATCCCATTTTTATTACATGGGTTATGAAATGATGTATGGTTTATGATTTTGTGGCACACATAAGAATGGTATCATTATGAGATGGGTGGGACCTATATCTCCCTCCAATGCATTGGGTAAGGATTTTATATCTCATGAGATAGACATGGCTGGAATGGTATGTTATACCGGTTCAGTGAAACAGGACTGAAACGAGGGTTACTCGATTCAGAAAGGGACTTTGTCCACTAAGATAGTCTTGGCAATGAGTCATGACTAACAAGAAATGATTCTCTATGATTATGTGTGTATGCCACAAAGTTTCATGTTTTAAGTTATGCTTATTGGGATTTCATTTCACTACTATGATTTATCCCATGTTATGAAATTATGCTCTCTTTTGCAGGTTCAGATTTCCAAAAGTTATGTTCTTATGAATATGATGTGATTGATATTTCTTTTGTTTACCCTTACTGAGCATTTGAGCTCACCCTTTTATGTTTTCTTTTCCCTAGGATATAAAGAAAGGTTTTAGGTAAAAAAAGGAAGATATTTATGGGAGATGTTGAAGATCTTTCACCATGATTAGGAGATTACGTTCAGAGTTTCCAAAGACACTAAACTATTACGATCCTTATGTGTGTGTTTTTGTTATGTACTAAGTATTCCGCAAAAGTAATGTAAATTCCATGTACGTCAAGATACGGGTCTCTACAGTTGGTATCAGAGGAAAGGTTTAGTCAACCGTTGGAAACTAGGATGTGAGAACGTTAGTGAGATCCCTAGAGATATTTCTAAGGTATGTCTAGGGATGTCCCTAAGGATAAGTATACATATAGGATATAGTCCTAGAACTACGGTAACGATCTTAGAATTTAACCTAAGATGTTAGATATTGAGGGTACTCCCCCTTTACTATGTTGTTTTCTCTAGCATGATTTTTGCCTCTCAACGAATTCTTTTTGTGTTTTAGTTAATGGAGGGAACCAGACGGAATTCGGTTAACATTGAATCCAATGGAAAAATTGGTGACTATAAGCAACAAAATTATGTAATTCCTAGAGAGAAAGATATTGTGATTATTCCGAATCAGTCATCGCGATATATGATTAACAAGGTGAAATTTAGTGGTATACCTAATTCATCAAAGAAGAGGAAGATAGACTATTATGCATGTTCGCATGTTGAGCAGCATAAAGAAAGGAAGATTGAGATTTCTAAATAAGGGAAGAAGAACCTTGAAGAATACCTCAAATGGAGGGACCGATGTTATTTGTGTGGAGATAAGGCTCATAGAGTGATAGACTGTTATGGAGTTCAATGTATTATTTATGGAGAACATGGGCATTACCCAACTCAATGCCCTGACCTAAAAAGTTACTTCTAAATCATGGAAGGACTTATTCCAGGACAATAATTGAAGAGGATGGATTAAAGTGTTTATGTATTGGTATTCAAGAATAATGTTGTTGAGGTACTTTTATTGTTTATTATAATATTTTTTTATTATTGTGGTTTTCAATAATTTTAAGGTACCGGTAACCATGAAAAGTGATTGAGATATTTTTGGAAAAAGAATGATATGCGCATAATGAAGGGAAAATGAGAAAATTAAATATTTGACAGTATTCATGAGCTCATGATTGATATAAGGACTAGTGATATCATGGTTTGAGTATATAGAATTTTGAGGATTTTGGTATGTGGAAAGTGTTAAATTTTAACTGCATTCATGTTTTCACTAAGGTATTCAAGAGAATACATGATTAAGGACTTTGAATGTTTGTAATGTGACCAACAAAACATATCTTATTATATATGGGGATCGACGATGGTGTTAAATCTCTGGTAATTGTTTTCACTATGTTATGAGAGTGGACTACAGTATTATGGATAAGCCTAAAGATTGGAATGGATTATGTTGGACATAAGTTAGTATTGTTTAAGGATAGAAGTTTTCTCGATATTATTGTTGGGATGTTATAGTAATATAGTTTTAGAAAAGGGACAACCTGCAGGACGGGCGACAGCCCATCGCGTCGGACAAGGATGTGGGAATCGAACCCACAACCGAAGTGCGACTGGCCTTTATCACCTACCACTGTCCTACAGGAAGTCCCTGTTTAGTAGAAACTAGTTTTATTATATTAAGCAGTATGATATATGAAGTATAAGTCCATTTTAGAAATCATATATGATTAATCTCACTATAGATCGACTTATGTATATAATTTTTGCTAACCTTTTGTTTGAGACAGATGGAATGACCCGTCATTCTATCACATGATCTGCTAACACTTCACGAATAACAAATCCAACTTCATTTATTTAAGAGATGAAGTGTAAATTGTTCAAGGCACAAACAATAGTGCGATTGTACCAAAATAAAGTAAGTATTTATTCTAATTCAAATTCTTCAACTTTAGGGAAACGATCTTGAAAACCAAAAAATGTTGTTCTAGTGATCTTATATCTGATTAATCGGATGGTACCTTAGATCGTCACAAATTTATGGATTTGTGATTGTTGGATTTTCCATAGCCATGTTCTCTAGCACTCTCCATCAGAACATGATGGTTAGATTTTTCTTCCATATCCATATTTTCACCTATGTGGAAACCCAGTGATTAGTTTATTTGGGTAATCATTACATTTCATACTTTAGTTTTTAAAGCCAAGTTTTGGTATTATTTTTTTTACGATGTGGGTTTCTATTAAAGAAACTTTCGAATAGTAAACCATTTATAACCCCGACGAATTTCGAGGGAGAAATTCATTTTAAGGGGGGTAGAATGTAACAGCCTGGGATTTTATGAAAAATATTCTTTTTAATTTTATTAATGTCTTGTGTTGTACGCTACACCAAAATGAGCTTGCACAACACACATCCTTGACTTGTCTTGCATTACATGCAATCACGACCTTCCTCGATAGCGTGTGTAGTACGCAATACCGAGTTTCACTAAACAACGATATGCTATTAAAATATTATTATAATTAACCGTTATGAATAGTAATAACCACCTTTTAAAATTTTAGAAATTTTAGCTCTCAAAATGGACTTCATTTTTGGATTCGGAGTATCTAATTTAGCCTATGGTGAAATTTTGGTACTTTTCGGATAACTTTCATATTCTGATGAATAGTGAAAATTACTAAATTATAATTAAAAACAACTTTTTTAATCAAAATAATTAATAGTGATAAATTATTAATTTGAGTGGATTTAAAGTATATTTAGAATATATTTTTACAATTTAATACAATGTTGGTCATTGTATGTAATTTCACATTTAAACCAGACATAAACAAGTGTCAATCTTTTGATAGATATTGTTTCTTAAAAACACGCTATTTGTTTTAACAGCGGGATTTAATTATAAAATTAATTAATGCAACTTCTATGTTATGAATTTGGTAAAATAGACTTCATTTTTGAATTCGGAATATGAAATATAGCTTAGGATGAAATTTTGGCATTGTTCTGAAAAACATCAATTTTTGATGAATAGTGAAACTACTAAGTGGTAGTTAAAAATCTGAATTTTTCATAAAACTTAATTTTACCGCTTCTGTGAATGTAATTTCAAAATTCCGAGAGACACGGTTGATTTCAGTAAGTAAAATGTGGTTCAATGAGATGAAAATAATTTTTGGTGAATAGTAACTTTTTACTTTTATTTACCACGGTTAAAAGTAAATAGGGTAATTAAGGGTAAGAATGATATTAATATTACCCTAACACATGTCCTAATTCTATTGGACAAGTGTATCTCGACCAAAAACAACCTTAAGTGTAAAATATTATCATTTAATCCCACTTGGATTAGATTAGGACATTTATTATTATTTAATTCAAAGAAGAGTTAGAAGAGTTAAAATCAAAGTTTATTTACTAAAACATTTTTAATATAGGGTTGTACATAAGATAAATTCGATTGTAAATATTCATTAGTAATCTAAAAATCTTTCCTACATAATGGTATTTTATTTGTAATTTTTAGACATCAAATAATTTAATTTATTTATGACACAAAGATGATGCAGTAATTATCTTATTTATGAAATATTGACATAATTGATGTTATAAACACCAAAATAAATGTAATTTGAGACTTTTTATGAATTACACTACTTTTATAGGTTACTATGATATATTATTGTTGATTTAATCAACTTTTTTCGAACATATAATTCTGTTATGACTTTTACAAAAATCATATATCAAATAGTGTCAAAATTGACACAAAATAGTTTTTAAATCAAATATTATATTATTAATTGTTATTTTATTCCTAAAAATCTAAGGTTCGGCCAAATGACTTAGATAAGAATATATGTATTAATAATAGACAATTTGGGGTTCTTTTGGCATGTTATAGTAAGTTTATTAACCATATAGTGAAAGAAAACAAAAAGACACGGTAAAAGTTAAATTATTTAACTTAAGTTAAATCTAATTGATAAGGTTAAAATAATAACCTAAACTTGTCTAAATCCTATTGGTTGATAGTATTTCGACCCATCCCCACTTTAGCTTCGAAATAAGACCCTTTGGAACCATTATAAACTGATTTTTACTTTAATATAAAATAATATTTTGAGATATTCCTAAGGTGCCCCTCTCCTCCCTTATAAAAGGGCACCTCCTCCCCCTCCTCCTCACACCAATTTGAGCACTCAAGCTCGGCCAAACCCTGCCATTTTCTCCTCTCCACTTCCCTAGAATAATCCTAGAGGTCCTGGTCTTCTTCAAAGACCAATCTTAGTTCACTAAGTGGAGGATTCAAAGAAGCGTTCCAAAGAAGAGGTAATATCCATTACCGATCATTTCAATTTCTTTCTTCTTCAACTTCTTCTTCTTTAGTTGTTTCATGATAAAGTAATAACATCAGTATTACTTACATACTGATATGTTATTATAAATATGAAACAACCCTAATTCACCTTCTATCCATCCTACGGAAAAATGAAATCACCGCGCGTGCGTACGTACGGAATACCGTCTCCACGCCGTGGTGTAATCTATTTTCCACCATCACTTTACAAGGATGGGTATAATGGTGTAATGAGTAACTATTTATGATTATTATTAAGTAATATTGATACTGAAATAATATATATATACTCCAATACAATTCCACGATCATAGGAACGATATCATCACTCGTGCGTACGTACGGAATACCGTCTCTACGATGTGATGCGACTCGTTCTACATGATCATCATTACATAGTAATTATATAAATGAATTGAAAGAATAAATATGATATATGTTACACTAATACCATTATGAATATAAGGTATCTATAACCTTAAAAGAAGAATAAGAATTTATTCGACAAAACACGCATAAGAACAAAAGGCAATAAAGACCCAAGTAACAAGTAACAATGAAATATTACTAACAAGAAGCTAAGAATATGACCATATATGATATCATATCAATATGTATGATTCTGGAATAAGTCAATAACATTATTTAAACCATTATACAGGATCTTCGGACACATACAAAGCAAATCGGACATAAGGTAAGGGAAATATCACAATCTCATTTTTATCCGAGATTGTTTATACTTTGGTATTTACTGGGGTGTATTTTATCATCCACATCCATGTTTCCTAAATATGTAATGTTATTTACATCCACCTAAAATTTTTTAAATCCAATTTTACCCTTCGGTGAGTTTTTAGTAAAATATATTAAAGGAATCTTTTGTCATTTTTCATATGAGGTACTTTTTGACTTTTCCGACAAAAGTACGAGAAGAATGTTTTTTTTTAACTTATACGGCATGAATGGATTTTTAAAAAATTATTTCAAGAATCTTCCATTAAAATTTTTCAAGATTATTTTTAATCAACTTCTTTTAGTTTATAATTGTATGACATATTAATAAAGGAAAAGTGTTTTTGAAGAAGAAAGGATATTTTCCTCAAGAATTCATTTCAAGTGTTTTATCAAAATTATTTTCCATCTAAGATAATATAAGGTTCTGTTTTTATCCCTATTATTACATTGATTTGATTATGTTGTGATGGAATTATTTTTATGAATTCCTTTATCTTATATGAATTGTTTTATGATTTCATGTTGTTTAAGAATCCCATTTTTCTTACATGGGTTATGAAATGATGTATGGTTTATGATTTTGTGGCACACATAAGAATGGTATCATTATGAGATGGGTGGGACATATATCTCCCTCCAATGCATTGGGAAAAGATTTTATATCTCATGATATAGACATGGCTGGAATGGTAGGTTATGCCGGTTCAGTGAAACAGGACTGAAACGAGGGTTACTTGATTCAGAAAGGGACTTTGTCCACTAAGATAGTCTTGGAAATGAGTCATGACTAACAAGAAATGATTCTCTATGATTATGTGTGTATGCCACAAAGTTTCATGTTTTAAGTTATGCTTATTGGGATTTCATTTCACTAGTATGATTTATCCCATGTTATGAAATTATGCTCTCTTTTGCAGGTTCAGAGTTCCAAAAGTTATGTTCTTATGAATATGATGTGATTGATATTTCTTTTGTTTACCCTTACTGAGCATTTGAGCTCACCCTTTTATGTTTTCTTTTCCCCATGATATAAAGAAAGGTTTTAGGTAAAAAAAGGAAGATCTTTATGGGAGATGTTGAAGATCTTTCACCATGATTAGGAGATTACGTTCCGAGTTTCCAAAGACACTAAACTATTACGATCCTTATGTGTGTGTTTTTGTTATGTACTAAGTATTCCGCAAAAGTAATGTAAAGTCCATGTACGTCAAGATACGGGTCTCTACAGAAACACCATGATGGATGGAGATGACAGGAGTGCATGGTTTGTCCAAAACAATGTGTCCCTCTAGTACTAACTTTGTGTCTTGTCTAGAGTGAATATGGGGGGTCACACAATTTATTCAAATCATGCGAACTATTTCTCATTACTATATAACCTTATTTAGATATTGGAAAAATGGGAAATGTGGGATTTTGATATGATTTCCCAAATTGTGTGCATGAATCATTTTACATGTCCAATTAAGTTGTGAAACTCCCACGATTAAATCACCTATTTTTCAATCATCTGTCCAAACCATTCTCCTCATATAAGTGGTGACATTACCCATTTATCAACTATTTTTAATTTTTCCCCTCCTCTTTTCATCTTCCTCCTCTATGAACTAAAGCCTCTTTTATGGGCTTAACTTGTCCTTCACTATGTATGAGGATATATCGTTCATACAACCTCTGATTTGAGTAATGTTAACCATGTTCTTAGTATTTAGGTAAGTATATGAGTTTTAGCTCATCCATTTTAAATTTATCCTCTATCTATCTACACTATTTTATTGTGACCTAATTCTCCCTATTTGTATGGTATTCATCCGTTTCTACGATTTATCTCACACCAAACCAAATATGGTCTTGATATTATATGATTGGGTCATCTTTGGTATAATATAGGTGGTATAGTTTCTTTCTAGAAAATTCATTTCATTTTATATGTTGTTACATTCTTCCGCTTGTAAACTCTCTTAGTGAAGCCAACTTTTGTCAAATATATTAATTTTAACCCATTACCAAATACTTTATGACCCAAGTGTGAAGTGAACCACAAGTTCATGTGGACACCTTGACATTAGAAACTATGATGAGTATACATTATAATTTTATACCTAATTCCCTTGTTCATTTTTTTTTGAACACATTTGAGGGTGTGTTTCACCACTAATAAATTCCTTATATTAATAATTTGAAATAAGAGGGTTTGTTGGACATGAGTTAGACCCATAAGATTAATGTGCATACTTCATTCCATGATTAAACTCTTTAAATGAAATGAATCCGATTAAATAGGTTGTGAGACACGAATTTTATTCTTTATACTTCATGACTATAAGTCATGCATGTTTTTAGATGCTTCTTCATTATCATATATTCCTTTATTATACGATATTCCTTGTGACTATGCTACATTTATAACCCGTATTTATTATTTCCCATTCCATGTGCCTTTCACTATATGCTAATGTATTATGACTTGTTCTTATTCCTTATACAATGTAAATATTTACTTGGGATTATGTATCATGTTATATTGCTTATTTATTATTCCTGATATCATATTCCCTGATTGGTGGATGGATTAAATAACATGCTCTTGCATTCTAATCTTGTGGTGCATGTGAATACCTTTTTATGAAGTGTGATTGAGAATGCTTTGCCTCATCTTCTAACTATCTGGTACAGAACATGTTTCATGAGATAAGGAAATTGTGGATGGACTAACCAATTCTTGTCATGGTAAAACTCGATGTTATAGGAGGAATACTATGTCATTACTTGTATGGGCTCTTAGGATGGATTATTTTAAACTCATGAGTGATGATAGTTACATATGGGAGAAACCATATACCGAAACATTAGAAATACCGATACACCATGACTTGGGTGATAATTGGTCCCCTATGTGAGATTCTTAGTATGGAATCAATGTTTACTATGCCACGAGTGATATGATAGACACTGTTATGGGTCTCCTTCGATGGACTCAATGGTAATGGTTTTATCGAGGGCTCCAATTATGACCCATTTGGATGCCATTATAGATTTCCTTATATTGTATCAAGATACTAATATTTTATTTTATGGATTCTTATCATGGATTACTTATGGTACTTGTTTATTGGTTTATATTTTTATTGTAATTGAATGCTTGAATTATTTCCTTGGGTTATGGCTGCGAATCCAAAGAACAGGTGTGGGGTTGGCCCCCATAAGTTTATTCATATATGATTCCATATATGTTCCATAATAAATCTATCGTTTCCCTTGGTTCAGACATACGGCTTTGGATGAATTGGGTATAATCGGGTGGGTACCCATTTAAGAACATCAATTATTTTTTGTGTTGTGTACTTAGGATCTATGGATAACAGGACTGGGATAGCATATAGGATGCTCCTTGAGTTATCTGATGTGATCATGTTCTTTTAATTGTGTTTTATAACCTATTATAACTCATGTATGAGTCTTGTAGAATCATCTTGAGATTCCATCAATATTATATGTATGTGAATTTTCCATTTTCCTTTTTTCTTCATTGTATTAATCTCCCACTTTTTCCATTTAATATTAATACTTCAACTATTTCTATTAAATTAGACATTATACACAGATTTGAATCTCTGGAAACGAGGGTATAGTCTCCCTACAATACCACTATTGGACCCTCACTATGAGTCAGTATATTATAGAATATGGGGAGGTGTTGTTGAGGTCATCTTGTGACTGGTCCGACAACTGCTTTAGTGGTCATTTGGGATGCGATGCCTCAATGATTCACATGGACTAATTAAATAAGTCCATTTTATAGAGTTTTCAAATTTCTAGAAAGTATTTATTTATAAATAAATTACACATATATATTTCCAATATATTTTTTTTAAATTATAGATCTGTCATTATAAATAATATTACCATTAAAAACGTTCCATAATTATATATGAAAAAACATTATAACATTGTTAATGTTGGTGTTAAAAGAGACCAAAACATGAACACATTATAACAATTGAATGAGTAATAATAAGTTATTGTATAGTGATAATATATCACTTTACAATGATTAATCATGTTATAAACACAATATATATTCATTAATCAAAATTTTATAAAAATTATTATAATTAAGTAAAGAAAAATTAGATACAGGGTCAACAAAGGTGGTAGTCTACAAATACAAATAGATGGCATTTTCCTTTTTTTAATAGATTAGATGGAAATGTGTTGGAAATATATTTAAACATAAGGAATTATAATTATTTCATAAATATCATATTTTTTATTATTATCATATTTATAACCATCCATGTTAAGAAAATATGAAAAATGAAATTCACAACTTCTTGGAGGCGGTAGTAAACACCTATACATGAGTAACATTTTCATTTTACAATGGATGTAATTGCAGAAGATAATGATTGTTACATCAACATAATAAAATTTTTGTAAACTAATAATACTAATTTAGGCATGTAATTATGTTTATATAATATATTTTTGATGTTATGGAAGAAATAAACATGAAATAATTCATTAAAGTCAATTATCTCTTCCATGGGTATCCCCATTTGGATCTATCCTTAAGACTTCATATGATTGTCTTTTTTTGAGACTATAACATCTAGGATATTTATAAGTGTTTTTGGAAGTTATTTGGAAAGATCATTATTGATAATAGGTTCTCTATTTGTGTGGATAAGTGAGGGGTGAAGGCCTCATTTTATTGGTGATAGGAATGAGACACTTTTAGTGATATTTTTGGACATATCTCTTAAATTAAGCATTTTTGGCATTTAAAATTAGCCATGTCGACTATATTTTTACCTAGGAAACTAATTTTCATGACTAAAAATAAAATTGAACTTATTAATGATTTTGAAACACTTAATTTTCAATAGAACTCCATTTTACAAGATTTAATATCTATACGTGTCAATAATTAAATCTAATATAAGTTCATAAAACATTAAAAAACATAGGTTTTCAAAAAATTGAATTTATTCATAAAAATATTTTTTCCAAAATTATGAATAACATTTATTCTCTTAAAATTTATTGGTTTATGATTTAAAAAATAATATTTTTTTTGGAAATATAACCAATCCAATGAAAAATATGATAGTTTAGATAGTTAATTTAAAAAAACAATAAACACTAGTTATTAAATTAAAATAAAACAACACTTAGTTTATAAACAATAAAACATAGGTTCCCCAATTAAAAGTACATTGTTTGAATTTTTTTATCCAGAAAAACATATTGGGTCTATAAAATTGATTCATAAACATTCCAGTCGTTATTTTACCATGAAGATGTAATAAAAATGATATTATTTCTAAAAACAATTATTACCCTCCAAAAGATATCCATTTCAAAAAACCCTAAAATATTAATCCTAATTTAATTTTAAATTTATTAATTTAAATATTTTGTTCATTTTATCATACTAATATTCTAAAATTATAAAATTTAATTTTAAATGAAAATAAAAAATCTAAATAATTTTTTTTATAGAAAATGACCTTCTAAACATTATGTTATCTTAATCTAATTTCATATCGATTTTTTAAAATATTACATATTATCATTATCATATTCTCAATGTGGTCATGAAAATATATAATACATTAAATGATAGTTATATAAAACCTCACATTTGAAACATTAACATCATATAAAATTTGTAGACTACATAAAACATAACAAAAATAGAATAAAAAGGACCATACGCATCTAATATCTTTGGAAACATAGAAACATAAACATTGGTACATAAGTGAGCTAAAATATCCCCCACTAGGTTCTTTATAACTATCACCCTTCAAAGAAGCATCAAACATAATAATTATTTTCATAACATGTGGAAGGAAACAAAAAAAACATGAGCTTGGATGATCAATAATGGTAAAAAAGGGAGATGCATAACCATAATCCTAAAAATAATTTTATGATAAAATGATATTGTAAATAAAAGATCATACCATTCATATCAAACATCATAAAAATGAATAATGAAATAAATATTATCTATTCAAAAGACTTAAATTGTAAGGAAATAAATAACATAATACATGAATGTATACCATATGAGTAAGAAATGGAATTATGGAAGACACATAAGTTAATAAAATTATTTCTATAGTAAGAAATGTATTATATCTAATTCCATCTTAGTAGTATGGGTTTACTATACAAACCATATTTTTAGTCATAGTTCACTTCTATGATATCTCAGTAGTATGGAGTCACTCGTAATACTGTATTGGTAGTCATGGTTCCCTCCCATGTCCATCAGAGCACTCCAGATTCAGTCCCAAGTCTATATTACTCTATATCATTAGATATAAATATTTACCCAATTTATTAGAAGTTGATATATGCCACACCCATCTCAAAATGAAATCATACAAACATGTTCAAATAAATAATAATCAATCATATCAAATATCATGAATGTAAATGGGTATCATAAACATGTAATCATATCTTATGATATTGAAAATATATAGGTTTCATAATAATTTTCTAAAAATTATATACTATTAAAATAATTGGGTTTCATAATCTTATAATCTGTAAAATCGAACTAGTTTTCATAAACATTATTTTATAAAAACATCAACCATTTAGAGATGGAATATGATGAGGAACATTTAATATTTTTCAACGAAAGGAATGAGTAACACAAATTTATGTATTCCTATATGGTAAATAATTTTTATATGTATTTAAAAACATTTATTGTGGAAAATTTTCTTTCTATATTGATCAATTATTTTTGAAGAATTAATCGTTTTTGAAAACATTTATCTTTGAAAATATATTTGAAAAATTATAAATGAATATTGGAATTCAATAAAACATTTTTAAATCAATATTAAATTAAAATTAACTTCGATGGAAATTTTAAAAAAATTAACTATTTTTAAAAACATGGTTATAAAATAAAGCAAATTTCCAACCAAATAGTGAAATACATGATATTATTCATAGAAATTTTATCTTAATAATTTTAATTACGAAAGAGTTGGAAATTGTACTAATACCTAGATATATATAGAATAATCATAGGATAAGAAAAACCATGAGTTTCATTTAAATATGGATCATAATATTTCATCAATACAAGCATAATCATAAATAATTCCAATAAATGATGAGACTCTTTCAATAAACACTAACAACATGGTATGTTGAGATCATAATCTATTTATAATGAAATAAAATTGAATTAAAATTAAACTATATTTAAAAAATGTTTATTTATGATATCACATGTCATGTGGAAGTATATAAATCTAAAAAAGAATTTAGGTTAATAAAGAAACATGAGTCTAAAAGAAGGCGAATTGTGATAAAAAAATTCATACCGATTAGGAAATTTTTGAAACCTAAACCCTATGAAAAAGATCATAGAATAGATATTTAAATACAAATAAATTGAGTAATTTAACCAGAAATCCATTAATGGGTACTATAAACACCTTGAAAAAGAAAAGAGTGGTGAATAAGGCATGTTTCTAATGAAAATAAAAAGTTAGATGAAATTCCATTACATTGTGTCTTCATTGTCATATAACTCATAAACAATAACTATAAAATAAATATAAGTTTATTATAAATCTATACAATAAAAATATTATTATATATAATACCATACATTTCTTTATTATGACTTTATATTGCATTTTTTTAAAAAAAATAAATGTTAGGGTTTCACTTTTGGTAATATCCGCTTTGTTTTTCATTCAAGTGTGTTAATTTTTAATATATTTTTTCCATATATTCAATTATTGATTTACATAATTTAAACCCAAAAATAGAATTCATTTATATTCAATATATTTTTATTGTAATTATTTATAGAATATATAAGTATTAAATGTAATACATTGTTCATGGAGATAGTAGGTCGTATGTGCGCATGAGAGCTATTTCCATTTAATGTTCGTATTGGATGAATGAATGTAAATGAAATATATGTATATATATATATATATCATTATTTCAGTTTAACTATTATAACCTATATATTCTATATGTTCATTAAAACATCATTAATAAATTTCACGTAGTGTTTGATAGAATCAAATCGCTTTGAGGGGGCGGTAGTCTACACATCCTCAAATGAAATTATCATATTTACACAATATTTAAAGTATAAAGGCATGTGTTATAAAATAATTTCATAAGAATAAAACTCTAATAAAAATGATATTTATTACATATAAATATAGTGTCAAAAATAATCTTCACCCTGAGTGGCGGTAAAGGATGAATGAATAATATTTATTTTGTGACGTCGTAGTTCATCGTACAAAATAACGATATGTTTGTTACCCATTAGATAGAAGTATGTGTAAGTGTAGGTTGAAACCCTAGAATAAAAACATTCTATTTATTGAGGATATTGGTGTTATTATATAATCAGAGAATATAAATAGTTTATGTTGTGGAGAATGAATATATAAATGAAAGGATCTGGAAGAAGGATATAACCTATTATATGTGTAATGACTTTTGGTTTGTACTAAAGGGACTCCTTGGATGGATTACTGCACAAATGAAGGATTAAATGAGGAAACTCAGGATGTTGGGAAGTGAATTTTTTGGATATTTTCTGAACCAATGTGGGTTGATAGGTGTGAAGAAGGACATGTGTTGGCCTTTTATAAGGGAGGGAAAGGACACACATAGCATTTATGAAAACTAGTTAGGTGTACCCACACTTTTACCTAACAAAAATCTATTAAAATCCAACCAAACTTAATAGTGTAGGTTTTATGTTCGAAATAGGGCCATAAAATAAATTTTGGAAAAGGGGATAGGTCATTTAGGCCCTTATGTTTAAGGGTTATTCCCTTGTCAAGCTTAATTTTACCTTATTTGTTGTAATTAATTTTCATTACATTTGATAATATTTTTTTCATCCAAACAAATGATTAAATTATTATAAATTATAAATTATTATTTTTAAAAAAAATTAGTAGATTTTTTCAAATTAAAAAAATATAATTAGAAGAAATTAATTTAAATATAATCATGTAGACAGGACACCAATGCATGTTTTTAAAGTAAGAACATCCCAATGATTGCTAGGTTTTTATACCAAATTTCAATGTGATATTTATTATAATGAAATAAACTTTATCAATTTATAAAACTATTATTTAATTAAACTTTTAAACCAATATAAAATTTAATTTATCTTTATTAATAAATTAGATGAAAATGTAGTTTGGAATTAAAATTCAATATTTTTAAATATTCATCAAAAAATGATATTTCTTAGAAAATATAAATAATTCCCAAGTATATAATTTCAACAATAAAAATTATAAAATGAAATTTATTTTATCCATTACAATTTATAGATATTTATAAAATTAATTTTATTATTTTTCACAACAAGACATGAAAAATTATTTATCTGAGAAAATACTATTTTTAACATAATATGCACATTAATAAAAATGATGTATTTTATTATAAATATAATTAATTTATATTAAACCATTATAAAAATTATTTCTAATATATTTATTACTATGAATATTAATCTATTTAATTGATAGGTTATAATTGTCCTATTTAAATAAATATAACAAAAAAATATTTTCGTAGAAAATCAGTGTTGTGTGTAACCTACTCCAAGTCTATGTTATGTGTAATGTACTCCAAGTCTAATGCGTGATTTCTATGCAAAACATTATCATATCGTAATGTTCCCTTATTTCTTCCTCTAATGCGTAATTTCTACGCAAAATATTTACTAGCTGATCATTCTTGTTTCATAGAATTTTCACGATAAGATTCCTTAATTTCGACTCATTATTTCTCGTAAGAAATATCATACTCTAGTGGTATGAAATAAGTGTTTAGTACATGTGAAGGGTAAGATATGTAATTCCTCATGAGAGATCCATAGAAAAAATCATGGAATTGTAGGATAATTTTTGGAATTTTTAAGCGATAGGTTATCATCTCAATACGATAAAGTATTTCAAAGGGGATGATATATTTAAAGCTTAGTTTCCCTTTCATCAAAAATCTTATAACCATATTGTAGGGATAGAATCAAATAAACAAATTTTCATAAACCTTAATTCTATATCAAACTAATGGTTATCATTATAACTTTTTAGCGATCATTAATCTACATTGATATGCTGGTGAATTGTTCAAACCATATCGGAAATTTCTTCAGCGATCTCAGGTCCTAATAGATTTCGGTATCCAATGTCATCCCAACACATAGGAGAAATAAATGTTTTACCATAGAGGGATTCATAAGGTTACATATGAATTTTCAAGTGAACTATATTATTGTATGAAATCTCAACGATAGGAATGTGTTGATCCTAATGACCATTGAAATCCAGAGAACAATGTCAAAACATTTATTATAGGGTTTAATTGATCTTTCAGAATGAAAATATTCCTGAGGATGATAAGAAGTGGTGAAAATCAATTCCATATCAAGTGCATACTGAAGACTTCTCCAAAACATATTGGTAAACCTCATATCCCGATATGATTTAATGGAATTTCGTACTCCAAAAAATCATAACACTTCATTAATGTATATCATTAAAAGATGAACTAAAGATAAGTCTTCTCTGATAGAGATGAAGTGTTCTGACTTAGTAAGAAGATTGTCTACCATCGATATATCATAAAACAATTAAGTGGTTTTGGGTATTCTAATGAAAAATTTCATAGTGATGTTCTCCCATTCCAATTACGTTATTGAAAATGGAAGGGAAATCCCTTTAGACTTTTGTATTTACACCTTATTATTCAATCAAACTAAGAAAAAAGATAAAAAAAATCATAAATATTTCTCTTCATTCAATCAAAACATAAGTATTATATCAAATCTCTATACATCCTCATAATTCTAGGATGAATATAGAATGAATAACCATGAGCTTCATTTAATAGATCCTTCTTCATATCTGGTTTGGTAGGAACCCATACACAGTTATTGTACCTTAACATTCCATCCTGATCAAGTTAAACTTAGGAACATTTCTATCATGTGTTTTTATCTCTACAAATTTCTTCTATGGATCATTAATCTTAAATTGCATAGAGGATTGAGAATTCATTTGAGAAATATAATATTTTAACCTTCCTTCATGATTTACTGATCCATCCTTTTCAAATATAGAAATATTTGACCTTTATTTATCCTCTTCATGGATAATCTAACATGATCCTGTCGACTCAAAGCATCATCCACCTTATTTTATTTACCATGGTGGTAATGCATTTATTTTAAATAATCTTTTTTCAACTCTAACAATCTTCTATGGAGCATGTTGAACTCCATCTGTGTGAATATATATTTAAGAAATATATATGTGGTATATATAACAAACATTTCTCTCAAAAGATAAGACTTCCATATATTTAATGAAAAATTTACCACTACTAACTTCAAATAATGAGTTGGGAAATTTTTCTCATGAATATATAACTATCATGAGGCATAAGCGAAAAACATTTTATTCTAACTAATAACATACCCCAACGCCTTCATGGAATCATAGCTACAGATTAAGAACTCTTATCCACTATAGGGTAAGGTATGAATAAGTCTGTTTACTATAATTATATTCAGTTCCTTTAAATTTAACACAAAATTAACTGTCTTGAGGAACTTATATCCCTTCTAAGTTAAAATGGTGTGAGGAATAGATAGTGAAAATAATTTCCCCTCAAACACTCGATAATATCCCATTATACCATAAAAAATATAGATCTTAGTCATTGTGGTTGGTGTAGACAAACATTTAATATCCTCCATCATTGATGAATCAACTGATGTACCATCTCTTGAGATAATGTGACACAAAAATAAAACCATTTGTAGTGAAAATTCACATAGTTTTAATTTTTCATATAACTTCCCCTTCGTTGGAATCATTATGACAACTATCAAGTGGATTTCAAGATCATCGTTTCTATTTTAATATATTAGAATATAATGTGTAGAAAATTCCCCAAATAGGTAGAGGAAATCTATAAAGACTATATAAACTAAATCTATGAATATAACAGGGGAATTAGAATGAACAAAATGAATGTCTATATATTTATAGTGTCCATACCTTGTATAGAATGTATTCTTGGGTATAACTTCTTTATTGACACTCAATTGATTATTTCAAAAATAAAGGTCAATTATGGAAAAGTATTGAGATGTCTGTAGTTGATCAATCAAGTCATCAATATGGGGTTGAAGATACTTTTTTATTTTTATCATGTTCAAATACCAATATTAATGTAGAGTCACATTTATCTATCACTATTTTTTCTTAAAATGAATGGATATAACCCAAGGTGATAGAAATGGATGAATGAATCCTTTATGAAGTTTTTCATGGAATTTCTACTTTAATTCATGAAAATAAACCAATTAAATTCTATGAGAAGTCTTTCAAATTTGTGTAAACCAGGTATGAATTATATTTATAATTCAACTTCATATTTTTTTAGAAGGCTCAGAAACCCTTCTAAAAACACATCAATAAATTCTAGAAAAATATGCATACCATTAATGTCAATTTTCTCACCAACCCCCTATGATAAATAACCCTCTTGAATGGGAATTAAGATTCATAATCCTGATTAATTCTCCACACAATGTTGATACTTATTGTCACATAGATAGACAATCATAGGAGGGTTTGAAATATTAAACATATCATCCATTCCTTGAAATTTAATGTGGGGTTTATGTAGAGAAATCTAATAAAAGTCTAAGATGACATAAAATAAATCCAATTGAAGAATCCAAAGATATTTAGGAATAAAATTACAAAAAACATCAACCAGATAGGAATGATTGGCTTGGGATTCATTCATCATAACATTAGGGGTTTTCACTAATAATTCCACATCTAATCATTTTGGTGGAATATTAACACCATTATAAAATTATTTATTTATGAATTAGTCAGTAGATATAGAAAAAAAATAGTTTTATAGGGGATTGTATGTGTAACATTCACCACATCATTGTCATATCCCTCATTTGAAATAGTGATTACATGAGATTTCCCCTTTACCTTAGATTAAAACGTTTAAAACATTGATAATCATCATCACTAATAAGCAGTTAGAAAAATCCTAATCATAAATGTGTGATAACATGATCAGGAAAATAAAATAGCATGACCTATATATCGTAAATCAAAGACATGAATCATGGATGACTTATTAGAAGTACAGAATACATGAATAATAATAAAATAATGAACATAAGAAATGAAAGTATATCATATGAATAATAAATTAAATTTTGGAAAATAGATAAGAATATAAAATTATTTCCATAGTATTTAATTCACTACATAAAATTACAGCTTAGTAGTATAGGTTCACTCCCCATATCATCTTGGTAGTAATGGTTAATTCCCACTGCCATATGAGTAGTTTGAGTTCACTACTCATACCATATTGGTACTCATGGTTAATTTCCATGGCTATCTTAGTAGTCAATGGTCACTACCAAGACTATATTAGTCAATATCATGAGATTTAAATCTTAATGCAATGAATTTATGTGACATATAGGTCACATCCATCTAATAATGAAATCATATATTCATGTGCCACGAAATAATAAAAAATCATATCATAACACGTGAAATAAAATGGTTATCATAAACATTTAATCATATCATAATATTTCAAAAAATATATTAGTTCCAAAATCATTTCATCAAAATCATTACCTGTGAAAAGAAGCAGGTTTCAAAAATATATAACATGTGAAAAAATGGGTTTCATAAACATAATTCCAATAAATCATTAAATATTCAATTAAATAATATATATTAAAACATTGAATGATTTCCCTTAAAATGAATGAGTAACACGATTGAATTTAATATTATATGGTAAATAATTTCAAATGGTATATAAAAACATTTATTGAGGAAAATACCATTTTTACATTGAAATACTATTTTTAAAACATAAATGACTTTTAAAAAACACTTTATTGGAAATATAATTTCAAAAATACAATGGAATAATTAAAAATATATAACATTTTTAATATACTTTTTCAGTTGAAATTATCTTAAAATTTTGTTAGAAAACGTTTTTTGAAATAGTTTTTTGAGAAATACATTTTTAAATAAAACAGTTTCCCGCCTGAATATAGAAATATGGTCAGGATTTTCTTAAAAATAATTTAATAATTATATTAAATAACAAAGAGTAAAAATACTCTTAATATATGGAGATATCATGAAATAATAGATAATAATAAATTGAATGATTTTTCTTGATATATTGTTAATAATATTTCATCAATCGAAGTATAATTATATACAATACCAATAACGGAAAAGACGGTTTCAACAGTAACCTATGACCTGTTAACTTGGGATCATACTATCAATATAGGAAACTAAAATTACATGAAGATTAAAATATCATTAAAATAAGGATATTCATGATATAAAATGAACAAATTATGTATATACACCTAAAAAAGACGATAGGTCCATAGAGAAACTTGTGTGTCAACGATGGCCAATTGAGGTAAAACTTTCTTACAGATTTATTGAAATGTAATCCCCATGAAATAATGATCATATAATAGATATTAAAATACCCATAAATATAAAAATAATATTCATATAATACATTCATGGGTATTATATATACTATGAAAAATAAAATTTTGGTGAGTGAGGCATGTTTCTCAAGAAAATAAAATGTGAGATGAAATTCCCCTACCTTGTGTCATGACTCTCATATTACTAGTATTATCTTATTTTATGATAAAAATAATATTATTATAAATCAATAACATAACTAATTTCTTATATATAATACCAATTATTGTTTTATTATGACCTTATATTACCCATTTGTTAAAAATTCTATGTTATGTTTTTTCTTCGGGTAATATCCTCTTTGTTCTTCATTTGTAAGATAATTTATTATATCATTGAAGTTTATAATTACATCATGATTTGAATATTTTAAAACATGATTTAAATATTATTTATTTTCCTTAAATTATTATTAAAATAATCCATAAAATATAGATTTATTAAAAATAAAACACCATTTTTTGAGATGGAAGGTCGTAGGTACGCATGAACACTATTTCAATTTATTTGTTGAATTGAACCACTGATAGTAAATGAAATATATACATATATATCATTATTAATATATAATTATTATATCAAATATATCATATATTTTCATTTAACCCTTCCATAATACACATCATGTAGTGTGGGCACAAATCATAAGGCTTTGAGGGGGTGGTAGTCCACATTTCCTAAAATGAAATTATCTTATTTACACAAGATGGAAAATATAAAAGAATGGTTCATAAATGAGTTATAGAGAGATAAATACATAATAAATATGTAATATATTTTATATAATTAGTGTTTCTATTATAATTCCCACCATGAGAGGTGGTAATGTAAGAACCAACAATCATTGTTTCGTTAGACGATAGATCTCCGTACACAAGAATTGTAACATCATTACCCATTAGATGGAATTTTGTGTAAGTGTGGATTGATAACATAGTATAAAAACATATTACTATATTTAATATAATATATTTATTATATAGTCATATAATTAGTATATTTCAGAAGGTGGATAATGGAAATTAATGAATGAAGCTTGAGTAAGGATGTTACCTCTTCTTTCGGTAACTCCTTTTGGTTTCAAACAATGGAATTCCTTAGATAGATTTATTCCAAAATTGAGACATCATGGAGGATGGTAAGGATGTTGAGAAGTTAATTATATTGGTATTTTATGATCCTTTTTTGTTCGAGAGGTTTTGAAGAAGAGGGATATGTGTTATCCTTTTATATGGGAGGGAAAGGACACATTTGGCATTTTTGAAAACAAGTTAGGTGTACCCACGCTTTTTTCCTAATTCAAAGTCATGAAAAAAACCCAACACACTAATGTATTTTTTATAGCCTAAATATTTCCATTCAACTGGTTTTTAAGAAGTGTATAGGTCATTTTTTCCCTTAAGATTAAGGATTATTCCTTGTTATGCTTAATTTTAACTTAATCATTGTAATTAATTTTAAATAATTTCAATATTATTTTTGGTCAAAACTATGTTGACCTTATTATAAATTATAAATTGTGGTCATAAAAAATATCTAATAAATTGTTTCAAATTTCAATCACATTATTTGAAGACATTAATTTAAATTTAATCACATAGATGAGACGATAAAAAGCAGTTTTAATGGGAAAATATTCAAATGATCGCTAATTTTTTAAACCCGATTTCAATGTGAAATTGATTACTATAAAAAAATTATGAATATTTAAAAAAATATTATCTAATAAAATTTTAGAAAAATTTAATTTATAATTTAACATTATAAATAAATTTTGTGAAAGAGTTGTTTTGAATTAAAATTCTGTATTTTTAATTATTCATTTAAAAACAAAGTTTCTCATAAAAATAACCAAAATATCACCCAATAAGAATTGGAACACTGAAAATAAAAAATTAATATTATTTTATAAAGTAAAATTTATATATGTTTCTATAATTAATTTTATTATTTATCAATGAATGACAGGATAATAAGGACATTTAAAACCAATATTTTTAAAGGTATATAGATATTACAAAAAATTATATCATTAATTATCAATATGATTTATTAATATAAATCCATTACAAACAGTATTCTAAAATTAGTTATTAGTATTTATATTACTTTTTTTAACATCTATGTTGTAATTAGGTTGCTCAAATATTTAAAACAAAAAAAAAATTGTTTTATAGAAACCCAGTGTTGCATGTAAGATACACCAAGTAGGTGCTTCTTGTAACCTATGCTAGGTTAGGGTTGTATGCAACATATTCCAATTTATTTCCATGTAAAATTAATGTTTTACTTGTTTCAATGCAATAAAACAATTAAAATTTATTTATTTGAGAAAAAGTCCCATAAAAACTCTGTGTGCAACAATAGTCTTTTAAAATCAATCCATTTTGACATTCAAATTAATTATTTGTCCTTTAATTATAATAATTTTTAAAATTTGTAAAATATTTTTTTAATATAGATTTATTTATAATTTAATTTCTTTAAAAATATTCATCTAATAAGTCATGGCTTATTTCAGTTGGATATTACAAGGTAAAAATAATATTTTTCAATATTTCTTTAATAGGATATATATATACTAAAATCATGGGTTTCTATAATTGTTAATCTCTTCCACTCATAAGACTAGATCTCTAAGTGATAATTTTTAACATCAATGGTTTCTATTTTATTCAATTCTAATTCAAGTATCCTTTTTCATAATATTTTCTTTTTTTAACTTTCACTTAAATTGCATTTTGATAATATTCTCTACTTAGGATGTTTTTTTAATTGAATCATAAAAATATTACATTGGATTTTTTATATTTGATGAGAGTGTTGTACATTTGAAATATCTCATCCAACCATATTTTCATGAGAATTTACTTATATATATATAGATATAGTTGTGTCTTTTCATCATACAGATCCAGGATGGATGTAAGTTTAATATTGTTAACATAAAAAGAACATTGTTTAAGAAATTGTTTACTTTAGAGTACAAAATTAGTAATTTACTCAATATCCACATACATTTTACAACCAAAATGTTATTCTAAAAGATGACACTTCAAAAAAATATTAAAGTTCAACTTATACTTTAATTACATTGAAATATTGGTATATCATCATTATCCTTTTAAATAAATAATGGTTTATTTACCACTGTATTCTATTTATTCATTATCATTTTGGATGAAATTTATATGTCTGTATTAATTGAGAATGAAATCGAATGGTCTATATAAGAAAAAATAATTTTTTTCTAATTTTCACTACATATTTATCTAATAAAAGTACTTTGATAAATTTTGATCTAATTTAATGAACCTGGATTATCTATGATATCAATTGAAATTTCCAATTAGGATCATGTAGTGGCCCTGAGGGAGGTGTGAATCAAGGGGTCCCAATTTTACCGTATTCTATTTTTTCTATATAAATTAACCTGTTAAATATTAGTGAATCCATAGATATAAAGGTGAATTGATTTAAATCAAAATTACTGACACACCACAAAATATACAAAAAAGTAAATAAATAAGAGAATCAGAAAACAATGTATTTACAATTTAAAATACCAAGGAAGCTATATAATTTTTATTCTGTTTTCATTGATCCAAAAATATACATATTAAATATATTAATGAAGTGAATATAATATAAGGGTACATGTCATTCATGACTCATTTGGGTTTAGTAGAGGAAAAGAAGAATATATCCATGAAACCTATGAATATGTAAATATGATTTAAAGAGAATAAAATAATACATCCTTTTATGTAATGAAGATATAACCAATCTGTAGTTATCTCACAATGTCCAAAAAATATCTCAAATAGTTTAGATAAGATTATAGGGTATCCCAACAATCATCTAAAGATTTATTACCACACTCCTGAAAGAGAACATCAATCTCCTCTGGGACGTTACAACATTTTAATAATAATATCTTATTCCACAAAAACATATTTTTGACAACCAATCCATAAAAAACAATAGAATAATGTATGAAATCATTATTCACTAAACTCGATAATAGAATTATCAATGCATTGTTTCTTCACATTTACTTATTCTTTAGTTTTCTCCAAGATCGATGAAAAATATAACATCAACAAGATAAGGGAAATGTGTACCATTATCAACTCTCATACTTTTCATATTTATCAATGAAAATGATCTTCATTCTAAAATATTTCAATCTTTTTTTAGTCTCTCTTTGATACTCTGGATAATTAAGAAGTGGTGTATTGGGTATATTCTCTCACTATTCTTCTATACAAAATTAATAACACTCCCATTTCATCTCCTCTAAATCACATTAATATTATTTCCAATTTCTAATTATATAAAATTCATGATAATGTATTTTGAAATATTAACAATATTAAGATTAAATTTTCTACTAAATAAAAATGAAATATTCCCCATGATCTTAGAATATTCTGATCATTATAACTTTCACATACAATAAATACATAAATACACATATTCACTTTTAAAATTTTAGTAATATTTTTGAGAATTTATATATATATATTAACTCCATTAATTATTATTAAATATACTTATTTTAAAATCCAATAATAAAAATTTAGTGATATTTAATATTTAATTTCATTTAAATCAACTAGAATAATAGAACAATCGCCAAAAAGTAGATATTTATGACTAGAATATTAGAAAATAATTACCTAACATTATTCACCCTTCTAAAATTAATGCAAATATTCCCATATTTGAGAAAAGACAACTCTCTAATAGGTATCTAGTCTCACTTATGCATTTTTTGAGAAATACATTAGACCTTTAAGTAATATTATTTCAACTCTTATGTTTTGAATTGTAAATCTTGTTAACAATTACAGATTATCTTGAAATATTTTACATATCATTCAAAATATTCATATCAATGATACATATCCATATTTAAACTCTTATTTATGAACTATAAATTTATATTCACTCATTCATATCATTATAAAATACCAAAAAAATTTAAGCATTAATTCTATACACTATGATCCTTTCTGTATCCCTATAAAAAATATTAATTCCCCTAACATATCAAGAATATTACCACAAATTATCATAGTGTGACTCAAAACTTTTTTAGTTAAATTCTAAAATCTCTAGAAAACCGTTATGTATCTATAATATTGTCATAGGTACTCATATGTACTCCTTGAAAATTCATGATTACCCTAACATGCAATGTACTTTGGGAATTTATTCAATAAAATACAAATTTTAAATTCCATAGTTGCTTAAAAGTAGTTCAAAACTAAATAAAATATTATCATGGATTCTCTAGACACTCAAACTCATATATAAAAATTGTTCAACAAGTTAAATGTTTTATCAAACTATAAAAAAAATATTCATTGAAATTCCAATAAAAAATTAGATTATATGAACATTTTCTAATTATATTGATAAAGCTCAGCTACTTCAAAAATTATAGTTTTAAATATATGAATATTAATTCCATCATCCAAGATATATTTTCTATTTATTGTAGAAACAGTTTAGTTTTACAAACTATGTATAGGTTCTCAATATTCTATAAAACATTTATCTTCAATTAAGTATATATATTCTTCATAAAGAAAATATATTAGTCTGTGTTATCTGTATCTGAAAACAACATCATATGATTAATATTGATTCTATTTTAGAAATAAAAAATGTAAAGGTTTCTTCCTAGAATCTTGTTATTGAATAATTCAATGAAATAAAAAAAATTTCCCAGATTCAAGAGAAGTATATTTTTCATAATCATCATTGAAACATATCAATGGACCATTCTCAACACATCCAATTATAGATATATTCGATAAAAATAATCCATAAGAACTCTATGCTATATGTTATTTATCTATAGTGATCTATGCAATCCCCATTTCTATGATACTATTCTTAAAGAATTAAGTTCTTCTAATTCATTTCTCATTAATATCATTATGATCTCTCAAGACATATTGTATTTACTCCTCATGTAAATAATGTTAATAAATATAAATATCTTCACCAAAATCCATTTTGGAAATTCCAATCTATATTGATCACAGTATTCATTAGTGATGGTAGTTTAGGGAGTGATACACAGACATTGGTGAGTGATAAACACAATAGTTAGGGCTTAAAAACTAAAACTAGACACCATGGTTGAGATAATTAGTGGCTTAATTATACCATGGAAATGGAAAATCATTTCACATTCAGAGTAATTTTGGGAAACCTTATAGGGACCTTCATTCTCATTAGGAAGACTTGGAGAGTCACTCTAGAAATTTTTTATAGGGATTTGAAGGTTGTTTCCCATGAAATATCACATACTATAGAATGATCTATGTAATCAATATTGATTTATATGTTTCCCAACAATAAAAATTCATCTCTAATCTAGGAGAACATTAATTCTAGGATTGTATAATTTCTTCTTTATTTTCCACTTATCATCACACAAAAAACCTTCATAATTAATTTTATTTATTTTTTCATAATATTCAATGGTGAACATTAGTAAACAACTCTTATTAACATGGAGATAAATAATATGGTATTAATTATATTTTTTTATGATGATCCTTTTCACTTGTTTAGGAATTTTTAATTGATGCTATACATTTTCATCAAGAAGTACACAAGTATAAATCATTTATAATCAACCATAGAGTGATGTTTCTCATTTAAAGACACATTTTACTTCTAAAGGGGTTAAATTTTTTCATGGGATGAGTTATTAATACTAAAAAACATAACAATGTCAAGTATAAGATATATTGATAATAAGTTAAATGCTGGTACAATTAATGGTATTCAAATCAGTGATCCAATAAAAAAATTATTTAACTAAATTGAATAGAAATATATCGAATATCGAATCTATAAATAAAATATTTTTGTTGGAGATCTATCAAATAAAATCTATATAATGGATATGGGTTATAAGTATTATAAATTTATATGGAATAAAATTTATATAATTCTTTAAGGGATGTTAATGTGAATAAAATAAAACATTATTTTTTAAGAAAACGTTTAACGATCTATAAATACTACCAAATGAATGTTTATATGAGTTTTCTATATTATATGTAATGTTAATGAATCTATGGTAGTAAATAGATATAAAATAAATAATGTTTATATTGTAATGAATATTTTAATATGGCTCAATAATTTTTGAAGTGAAGAGGATTAATTTATTAAATAAGGGAACTTTAATTATGTGTTTCACAATTATTTTTAAATATTTTTAATGACCTATTACATGATAGTATAAATGTACTATTATTTTTCAAAATAAAAAAAAATATTTTTAATATATGGATATTTTAAATGAAAATAAATATAATGATAATTAGGACATCAGTGAAGTGTTTTATTCACTTATCTCTAGTAAAATGAAGATAGAAAAGAAATGTTTGATGTTAAGTTAACATTTTCTTATTTTAAATGTGGTAAGTTTGAACATTTATCTACTAAAAGTAAAAATTCAATTTAATAATAATATGTTGAGGATAATTTTATTAGGTGAAGATTAAGAATATTTTTTCAAAGGATGAATAAAAAATAATTTTTTGACTATAATGGAAAAAATAAATATCTTAAAGTAGATTTATTAGTTTATAAGAATTAAAAGTTGAATCTTATTATGAATAATAGAATAAAATTTTTTCCATTATATTTAAATTATTTAAATGTGGTTGTGTTTTATTTTAATTTTCAAATGATAAAGTGTACTATTATCCTTACAGGTAATATTAAAGATATAATTTAAAATCTAGATATATATATATATAAGAGGTAAAACAGAAGGACCTAATGTGTAATAAATGAATCAACTCAGTATGTAAATAAACATGAGGTAGAATTTACATGATAGTAATTGGTTCTTAATGGTATTTTTGTCACTAATGTGTTGAATATATTGTTAATTTCCTGATTATGGTAGAAGGGAAAACTTTGATTATTGATGCTATTGATGACTTTATCAAATAAATATGTAATAATATTAAATATTGGGAAGGGTAATTTTTTGTAAGAAATATTCAAGATGTTTAAATAATACTTATAAAATATAAAGATGATTTTTTCATTTTAAAATGTAAAAAATATAAATAATAATCAGAAGAAGATTATAAATTTGTTTATTGATTGATTTAAAAATAAAAATGTTACATTTAAAAAAAATTGTAGCATGGATAAAAAGGGGAATCATTAATAAATATTACAATTCACGTTATAATAACACAACTGTTAGAAGAAACTATGTGAACAGTTCAAAAATTTGAATAAGAGTTCAAAAATTTCACAAATTATCGACGTCTTTTAGAATGTTTTGGAAGAAAGGTAAATAAGGTATTTACATAAATATAATGTATAATTTGTGGATACCTTGTTCATAAAATGACATATTTTGAGGAATAAAAATGTTATTTTTAGGTGAAAATGTAATTTAATAAATATCGATCTAATATTTATAGTATTTATTCAATAAAATACTTTTTATCTGATTGTTTTTCAATTTCTATATTAACGGTAATAATAAATAAAATATAAGATGATAATAATTGATTTTGATTTTGGTTATATTCCAAGGAGATATAAAAGAAAATAAAAATAATAATATTACTTAAAAGAATAAATGGTAAATTTGAGAGGTCTCTGATTTTTATAGTGAGTAAGACATGAAATGATAAAAATTAATACAAATTAAAAAATATAATATGTTAATTCATTAAAATAAAACTAAAAAAGGAAAATTAGAATATTTCATAAGTATATTTTAGTGTATACAAAAAATACCTAAAATTAAATAATAAAATAGTGTATATGCATCCCATATGATAGTGGAGATGGAATTGTAAAATAATTTAAATTAGTTAATCAAATGAAGTATTTGGTTTAGAAATAATGAATATATGAATATTTAAAGAAGTGAAAACAATAAAACTATAGTAGATTAAATTAAAAATAGAAATGGGTTTTTACTAGTTTAAGGGAGAATGTATTGTGTGTGTTTCATCATTATTGAAATTTCATAGACACGGTGTTCAATAAGAAAAAATTTTCAATTAATATATATTTTATAGTATTTTAAAGTATTAAAGAACTCATAAGAATAATTATTAGGTTTAAATAATTGATAATTCTTTTTAATTGTCTATTGGTCAAGCAAACTGACTACAACACTTGATATTGGGACACATTCCTCAGAAAAAATTTTAAAAACTCCAAAAAATTAAAATTTTAATTTATATTTATAATAATATATTTCAAATTGAAATTAATTATGATAACTAAATAACAGGAAACCTTTTTACAAATCATTATAATCCCAAGAAATATTGAGATGAAAATTATCTTTAATAGTTTCAAACAAGTTACAGCCTTGGACCTACTCCCCAATTGAACCTAAACATGGTGGTTCCACATAACCTCGTGAATTCCTCCACATATGCAAGTGGCTATCAAATAGCATTGAGGGTCGATGCAGAATTTATGGGGAGATAATAACATAATGTTTATATAGCCATAAATCGCAACAGGATCAATAATAATAATAATAAATCATAGTAATCACCCATATAATAAAATTATTATTATTTTCCCAACAAGGATAAGTAATCAAAACATGTCATAAAAAATGAATATACTATAATTACACATGATAATACATCAAAATTAAGGTCTCTTAAAGGTTTTCCATGTTCAAGATGTCTCAAAAATAATTTATAACATTTTACCACAACAATATCAATTTGATTCCCCTCATGTTACTACCTACCAATACAATCATCCAGATCATCCTTTAATTACAATTCAAACCCCCTTAACTGTTGATATGATAATGAAGTCTTCAGGTACACTATTATTCCCTCATTGGGTGTCAGTATGAATTAGTTAGCCATTTAGACTAGTGTCCCTAAATAAATAAAGTAAATACAAATACATGATCTATATGAAATTAAAATAAAAATATTATATAAATAACTCATCACCTATATGAGTTCTCAATGGCTGATTAATTTTCAACTATAGCTACTTCATCTAGTGTAGGAATATTATGATGCACCCATTTTCTGAAAACACCTTGAGATAGAATGACTTATCATCATTCTGGTTAAAACTCATAATTAATGAAATGTCACCTTATTGAATGATGTATCATTACTACATATCTTTAGTAAACAATGTATCACCTTCCAATAGGATTGAAAAATTATTTCTCATTATCACATAATTATGATGAGTGATGTATTGCAATCAAATACATTTGTAAATGATATACCCCCATCACAATGACAATGTTGAATGATATTTATCCTGGTGAGTGATGTATCACCACTAAATTATGAATATATGAACTATCGAACACAAATCCATGGCCACTAAGTTGATGATTTACAACCACGAAAAATATATTTTGTGAATGATCCATTATTAAATCATGATTTCTACATGGATTAAATTTCATTAATATAATCATTGGGGTGGAAAATGTACCACGAAATAAAATTATAGACCAGAAAATGAAATGTTTTACACATTTATATTAATATTTTTATGTGAATGGTTTATAATAAGTGTACAACAACATAAAATGAACAATACATTATTAGTTAAACTATTTAAGTTAATTATGTAATACTAACTTTTTATTTAAGGTGAATGGTTGATCACTATTCAAGAAAAGTTACTTGAAAATATTGAATTCCCTTAATTACAGGTCATACATATGCTTACACTCTATAAGTAGTGGTCATGGATAACTTATAAGGTTTTTAATATCATATATAATAATCATAAAGGTTCCCATTGGTCTTAAGACATAATTATGTAACACTTAATAAAAGGGGAATGCATGTTTCTGACTATTGTTTCAAATATACACTCATGAGAAACCATCCTAATAATTTCTCTACATACACACACTATAAGAAACCAAAAAAATTTAAAATTATTTTAGGTCATGTGTGCACTATTTTCATGTCCTAAATTTCACATGACATGTATAAAGATTAAAAAAACAAATGGGAAAGAATAGTGACCTCCTACGTACACAAAATAGGGATCCATACATTATATATTTATGAAACATTCAGTAATACATGTAAAAAATCAAAAATGATATCATAATAACTATAAAAGGTTATATCTTCTATAAGTCGATAAAATAGTGAGAGAAACAATTATCAGGTACGATAGGATATGTATCCTTACCTGTATGACTCTATGAGTCAAAATCCCTTCAATAAATCTAGTAATAACGGTAGTCCATCTTAGAGGAAGAAGAAATGGAATGAAATGGGAGAGGATGGTAGACCACTACTACTATAGAGAAATAGTAAAATCCCATTTTATCCAAATATTAATAAATTAAGAAAAATTAATTTTAATTAGAAAGTATATTTTCCATGTACATAATTGATACCAGGACATCCTTCACTGGGTATCCACCCTTGGTTCACTGACCACTGAGTGATCCTCCTAAGTCTATTACATAACATGAACCCAATATCTATCTATTGAGAACCTAGTGGAATCCTTATTTAAGAAAAAATCTCAAACACTATCCTTGGCCTCCCAAATTTCACACTTATACGTTTATAAATCCTCTAATAAAGAAACAATAAAATACATGAGTATTATATTAATTTAAACAACTTTATATATAAAAATTTAAGGAGTGTTACCACCTCTATACCATATGGTATCACATTCATGAGATGCATCACAAGGCCTCCACAATGATCATCTTAAAATTTTGTTCCTATATATTGGCCATTTGTTACGAAGTATCCTCCATGATATTTCCATTATACAACTTAATTTTAAATAGATGTGTCATTTACCAATGAAGTGTCTTGTCATAATCTAATATAAGAACCAATCACTCCAGAAATGAAATTGTGAATCCCAGTTCATCATCAACAACATATATCACATGATAGTGATTCATATGGTATCTCCAAAACATAGATAAATAGAATACTCTATTCATATCAATGTATTTATGATGAATTTCTAATGAGTAATTCACAACATTGATCCTCCAAACAATGTAAAAAATCACCATGAATCTAGGTTCCATCATTCCTAACCTACAAATCCATTAGTGTCCCAACTGGGGTGATACTTGCAGAGATACCTAGTCACCCAAATCAAACCCCAAAATATGGAATCCCTGATGAAAATTAGATCATTTCATGAATTGAGTGGTCAATGAACTATTCCTGGTCATAAAAATATTCACTATGTTTCCCTAAAAATTACTCCTCATACTAGAAGCCTTAAATATAATTGGCCAAAATAGAGTCAATTGGTGATGTCAGCCATAAAATTCCCTAAAGGGTGTTATCCTTATTGATGTATGATAATTGTTTTTATATGGGAACTCTATAATAACAATATTACTCTCCCATAACCATCGAAAATCTTTAACCCTTGTTTATATCATGAACCCTAAAATCTGGTTCATCTATTTATAATACACATTTGTATGTGGATCGGGTTTTATTCTCAAATAAACTAGAATATTAATAAGATTTTTTTAGAACCTACCAAAAGAATGATGTAATTTGGTAATCCCAATAAAAAATTATACTCCTTATCAGGCCATGAAATTAGAAAATATATTAAAAATATAATAGTATCTTTTGTTCAATAAAACGGTCATCCTTGATCAGTAGGAAATGTGTGACCTTGGCCTATGGGTATTGATTCATGTTAGTCTCATATTATCACCTCAACCAAACATATAAGGTCTAACACATTACCTCATACATAATGGATCTCCATAAAATATAGGTACCAATCCCCTGGTAGAAATCCACTATATATTTTATCACTTATCACCAGACAATCAGAATTAGATAATAGATGCTTTATCACTCTATAAAGAAGTGGTGACTTAATGAAAATGGTAGTGATAATATATCATTCCTAATACTCTTAGTCATCGAGGTGTACCTTATAAAATATTCTCATCAGCCACCACATTCTATTATCATTATATACTACATATGCTTGTGTATTCCAGTATAATAAACTAGCCATGACAGTCCACTTACCAACGGAATGTTCCATGTCAATGTAGAAATATTGTATATACCCAAAAAAAATTCACTAAAACAAATTCACATTATTTTTCAATAATACATACTTCAAGATCTTATGTCCATTATAGAACATGAACCTCTCATGCAACAGGTAGTGATCTTAATGTCATAGCAAGTACACTATTGTTTCAAGATCAAAATCATGTGTCAAGTATTTTTTCATTGGAAGTATTAGCTACGCATACACATAACATACTACTTATATTGACATATAATTATTAAAATACATATTACATCATAATAAATCAATATTCAATATATTTAACAAATTTATGTATGAAGACGATATTATTTTTGGGCCTTTGGATACTAGATACGCATCATAATTATTAAATAATGTATCTTAAAAATGCCCCAAAAATATCATCCCATTTTGTACTATTCAAATATAAAACCTAATTAAACCTTTTTTCATAACCCAAGTGAATGAAGTCATAAGAAAATGTGATCTAAAAGGCTTAGTAAAGGTAATCATGGAATATATCTATCGATGATCCTATACAAAGAATAATATAACAATTAGGGTATGAGATTTAGAATTTAACTTTGAATGTTCTTACCCAATATATCATGGATCATAAATAAGTACCATCTCATAAATCATAATCATTAAAAAATACATGATACATAAATGTGAGAAATCATCATTAATAAATCATGAACCATAATTTCATATCATATAATTGTGTCACCATTAGAATTATAGAAACCATTTCATATGTCATGGTTGAAATAAAAGACCACTAAATAACAATGGATCAGGTGTGAACACATGTTTTCCATTTCATATTGAATCATGAATCATCACTAATTTCCTATAGCTGATCAAGAACATCCGCCTATTTCACATAGCAGATCAAGAAAATCCTCTTGTTTCCCTTAATTATCTCACGAGATATAAATCCTTAACCAATTAATTTAATGGATATATAATTCTCACCCATCACATAATCAAAAAATGATCCATATAATCTCAATACTTTAATCATATCATAACCCATGAAAGGTAAATGGGGTTCATAAACATTTCATCACAGCATAACCAAAGGAAAAGAAATAGTTTTTTTAAACATTTCATAAATTCATCATATCATAACCCATTGAAAAGGAAATGGTTTCCAAAAACTATTTAATAAATATAATAAACATAAACCATCCAACTAATAAATTATCATGTCACCATTTGATCATATACATATTAAAAAATAATAAACCATCATGTTTTCTGTTATCAATGAATATAAATTCAATATTTGATCATTAAAACATTTGTGTGGAAAATATATATTTCCTTTAGAAGAAATTATATAAAATATATAAATTTACCAAATATTATGTAAAACATTTCATACAACATAAACCGAAAAAATTGTAATGTAGGATTCAAATAATTGATTTTTCATGATGTAGTTGTTTTTTTCATTTCGTACAATATACTAGAAATATTCATATAACATTTCTGTAAAAAATAAAAACGTATTCCTTCAGAAAATGGTTATAATTTTAATTTTAATTTTTTTGAGAGTCAAAAATATGTATAAATTTCTTTATAAAATCATTTTATAATGTTAAAAAATCTTTAAATACTTTTTATAAATCATTTACATGGATCAAAAATGGATTTTGACCTCTGAGGGATTAAATACATGTTTTTCTGAAAATAGTATTTTTCAATATTGAGTACATAAAGAGAAGAAAATGAATGTAAAAATTTATATTGATTAAATAATTATATTAAGAGAAAATTCTTGAGTTCATTGAATTGTATATGGTAATATTGCATCATTTAAATTATATCATAAACAATCCTGCGAAAATTGATTTTATAATATTAAACACATTCAAATTTGGTATTTTTTGGATCAAACATCCCATGAAAAATGAAAATTAGACGGATATATATATCCCATAATTATCGTGATAACTATCCAAAAATAAATTCATAGGAACTATATAAACAACAAAAAATAATTGAGTGGTGAATAAGGCATATGTCTCCCCGAAGAAAAAAGAGTACAAATATCGTACCTTGCATCTTGAATTTATTAATATGCATTGGAACTTCCTAAATAATAAATATATTTTTATTATTAATAAATTAAATATAAAATATCATGTATATAATACCATATATTATTTTCTTATAAAATTTTATCAACCAATTATTAACAATTCTTTATTAAAATCATTATTCTCTTGCTGGCTACTTTGTTTTCCATGTATGTTTTTGTTGGATAATTTTTGTCTATTTACTTATATTATGGTTCCATAGTCTACCAAATATAAATAATGATATTAATATCATATAAATTCATATAATAAATAATTATATTCATCTTTAAAATAATATATAGAAAAAATGAATTACACAGTTCATATAGACTGTAGGTCGTAGGTATGCACGAATGTGGTTACCATATTCTTGATAGATGGAATGGAGGAATGGTAAATAATAATTAAAATTTTAAAATTAATTATTATTTCATGTATGTAATATATAATCAGTAAATTTATATTTATTACCTTCCATATAATGTGTAGGAGAAAAAAAAACCACATTGCTTCGTGAGGCAGTTGTCCTCCATACAAATGAGTTGTGTTATCATATTCCAATAGAATGAAAAATAAGAAAGTGTATGATATATTATAATTATAGAAGTATAGTTATGTTTTAAATACCATTTATATAATTTAAATACAACATTTTATCATTTTATGTGATGTGGTGATGAAAACAAATTACAAAGGTTCACAGGGAAATAGTCCACCGCCCACATGATCGACAGTTTTAAATCCCATTTTATTGAAGAGGTTAGTTATATATGTTATTACATTGAAATAATAAAATATTACTATATAGTAGATATTTTTTATATCATTATAATTAAATAATATTTCAATGAGGTGGAAAAATAAATAATATTAATGCTTGGTTGAGAACGATGTCTCTTCTATGGATATCCTTCTTTGGTTTACCCAAAAAAGACATCCTAAAATAGATTATTGATCAATCCAATGCCTCAATAATTTCATTAGTGAAGCACAGAATGGAATTTTAATTATATAAAATTAACCATGTGGTTTTATAAGTTTTAATAAGAGTGGTTATGGGGTTCTTTTTTATAAGTAGGGGAGATGACAAATATAGAATTTTTAAAAGAATAAATTTTACAAACATTTTTAAATGAAAAAGGGATTAAAAATAGAATATTATCGAAATATATGTGATAAAAGGTTCAAATGTTAACGTAAAATCTGATTTGGAAAAGTTTTTAGGTCATTTTATACCTTATAATATTAGTTTAACCACCCAATATACCAATTTGAACGTTAAAAGTGATAAATAATTTTTACTATTTTTAATATTCCTTTTCATGAAACATTAATTTGAATTTATTATACAATATTAGTAATAATGATTTTTAATATGGAATCTATTTTTACAACTTATATTTACATAAGGGTAAAATATTCATTTAAAATTAAACCCACATACGCGAAAATAAAAAAAATTCTGAAGATAATATTTAAGTATGTATAAGAAGAATTAAAAAATTCATCATAGATTTGAATCCAATGAACTAAATTGGATTAATAAATATTTATTTGAAATGAATTTACTTTTTAAAACATATTAAAATAAATTATATTTTTTAGTTTTTTTGAAAAAATAATAAATTTTCAAATAAAAATTAGTATTTCGTTACTATTAATCGTAAAAGTAATCATTTTAGAAAATTATAATAAAAAGAACCCAAATATAATTTTAATATGTTGATTTTAAAAATAGAGATTATTTTTTCAGAAATATTTTCTAAATGTTTTAAAAAATACATTTATAATTTTTTCACTAAAATAAACAAAGAATGATTTGTAGAAAACAGTATTTTAGAAACATAAAAATACATTAATAAAAAATATATAACTTTTCATCAATATGAATTCATTATAAAAATTAATTTTTCATAAATTTTTTAAAAAAAGTTATTCCTAATCATTTCACCAAGTTCAATGGATTGGTTATATCATTTATAAATATATATATTATAATCTTAATAGTATATTTCTATTTGTTAAATCTCTGCGTCGTATAAAATTAATCACATCAAATAAATAAAAAATTTTCGAATAAATAAATAAAATATTAGTATTTTACATTCTAATCAGATTAAAATTAAATTTTATCTATATTTTTATAACATCAATAAAAAATGAATATTCTATTAACACATCATAACCTCATGTTCCCATATACCTTCATTAAATTGGTGGTTTCACCATAGAACATTGGCTATGTGGGTGGTCTTGTTTTCTAGTAATTTCACTCTATAATCCCGAATTATAATTTATGATTGTTCATAAAAAATATATTTATGTTTTTGTATGATCTCTAGGTTCAGTTCTTATGAAGGATCTTGTAAGTACTTCCTCGGAATAGATACATAGTATACAACATGAATGTGATAGATTTTTTGTTGAAGCACTAACAGATAAACTACAATCTTGATATGATCATGTATGTCAAATGGGTCGATAATAATAATTCATAGTTTCCCCATATATTCAAATGTCATTACCTTATTGGATGGATAAATTATTTGATGCACATTTTCACCAACATTAAATACTAAGTCATTTTGGTGATTGTCATTATAACTTTTCAGCCATCTTTTTATTGCCTATATGTATTCATAAATGGATCTATCATTCTTTGTCATTTATACAGATAAATTAGTTCCTGATAAATTTATTTCTTCATTTGTATCCCATTACATTGGATTCCATCCATTATTTCAATATATTCCTTCATAAGGATGCATTTGAATGGTCCGATGAATTATATTGTTGAATGAAAATTCAACTAGACGATGGTGTTGATACTAAACACATTTAAAATCCATATAAATTTATCATAGTATATCCCATGGAGTTAAAAATATTCTCTCAAACTGATCATATACTTGAGGATGATAATTTGTGATGAAACATAACTATATATCAAAATATTATTAAATATATCTACACAACATCAAGGTAAACCATGTATCCCGATCAGACATATCAAAATGTGGTACTCCATTAAAACATACAATCTCTTTGATGTATATCATTGTAATATAACCTAATGAAGAATTTTTTTTGATAGAGATGAAGTTTTATTTTATTGTAATGTGTTGGAATACAACTGAAATATCATTTTTCCAGTTATGCATTTTGGGTTGTCTCAACGAAAAATCCATGGTGGTGTTTTTTCTTTCCCATTTTGGTTCTGTTAATGGTTGTAACAACCCAATACTCTATTGTCTCATAACCCTAAATTTTTGACATACCACACAAAAAGATACAAACTCAGTAATACCTCTCTACATTTCATTTAAATCCAAATCCACTTTTAAATATTTATACATCTTTTCACATTTAGTATAAATAGATAATGAATAACTCTAAGCCTCTTCTATTAGACAATTCTTAAACTATGGAATGAAAGAAACCCATAATCATTTCCGAAATGTTATCATTCGATCACAATAAATGATTGTCTCTTGAAAATTTCAAACATTAATCTATAGCTTCACATCATCATTATGTTCCTATAAAAATCATCATCTAGATTAATGGTTGGGAACTCATTTTAGTAATATAAGATTTAGCCCCTTCCTTTTGAATTTCTATATCAATAATTTTCAAATAAAAAAATTAATATTTTTCATCCAAATAATTTAAAATCTAGCATGTTCCTTTGGAATAAATAAATTTTCCACCATGTTCACTTTTATTGAGTGTTAATGTTTTGAGAAGTCATAATAATTAATCACATATTACCATATTATTTAGAACAAGTTCAATTCCTTCTATGTGAATATATAAATTAGTTTTTTTGATGAATATATATATATATATATATATATATATTTCACACATTTCTCCACAGAGAAAACTAATTCATATATTTAATGGCAAAATTATAACAGCTACCTCCTAATTATGAGATGGATGATTTATCTCATGCACCTTCAATTTTCATGAAAGATAAGTTAAAACCATGTCATTCTACATGAAAACGTGACCATTTTCCTTATTGGATGCATTGTTATAGATTATAAACACATATTCATCACAAGGGAATGTTAGACTAGGAGTACTGACTAATCTTACCCTTTGATCTTTCAAATTTTCCTCACATTCATCCACTTAGAAGAATTTGGATCCCATCTGAGTTAACTTATTGACTGGATCATATATTTATGAGAAATTATTCATAAACCATCGATATTATTCATCCAACCCAAGAATTAATTAGAACTGAGTTACTATTTTTAGCCTAGAAAATTATTAAATAAACTATATCTTTACTGGATCTACAAATATAGAATCTTTTTAGATAATATGACCTAGAAGTCAAATCTTTAATTGAAAAAATTCACACTTTTTAAAATTTCTCATGCAGTTTCTCATTTTGTGGTGTATTTATTACAATTCAAAAGTGGTCATAATTTTGTAACATTCTCTTCTAATATATAATAATATCATCTATAATATCTACCTAAAACTAATCAATGTAGTCTCTAAATAATCTATTCATTAATTCCATAAATATGGAACTATCATATGTAAGATCAAATGGAATCACTATATACTCATAATTTTCATACCATGTAAAAAACACTATGTTTTGGTATATCCTCCTTCATGAGCATAAATTTAAGATATCCAAAATTAATTTCAATCATAGATAAGTATAGGTATCTATGCAGTTAATCAATTAAGTAAAAAACATGGTGTAAAAATTACTTTTTCTTGATTTTGATCTTGTTCAGTTCACAGTAATAAATAATGAGACACATAGATACATCTTATTTATTGAAAAATAGAATATTTTCAGCCCAAGGATATACACTTGGATAAATGAATCCATTTTCTGGTATCTCTTATAGTTTCATCATCCATTACGACAATATTGCTAGGGACATTCTATAGAGATTCTTTAAAATAGTTGAGGCAACGGGTATGAGTTCTATTGAGAACTCATCTTCATAATAAATTGGAAGACATGGAAACTCTTCTAGAATGACATAAAAAAACTCCCACATGATAGGCATATCATCATTATCATGTTTACACCCAACCATCACAGATAATCTCCCCCTTATAATTAGAAATAAGACCCATTAAATTGATTCGATCTATATTGAAAGGTCATATCAACCGTCACACCAATAGAAAATCATATATTGGAATAGAATATCAAATTTTACTTCACATACAAGGAAATAAATGATGAATTTATGAAAAAATCGGATCCTTGTCTATGATAACATTACATTAAACTAAAGGGGGAATAATGGGTCTTCCATAAAGAACATTCATATAAAGTTCAACCAGATAAGAATCGTAGACTAGAGATTTGATAATTGTACCATTATGGGTTTTTATTACTAATTAGTTATCTAATAATTATGGATATGAATAAATATACCAAGAGGCTGTTAATGATTTAATGTAATTCAGATAACTATTATTAATTGTGATTATATAACATTTGTGAGTACTTACCCCAACCTCAACATCATATTTCCATATTTATTCCCTTATTTTAGAAATGGTCAGTATGACCACCAGGCATCATTGATCTGAGTAATCAATAATTCATAGGATGATTAAATCTTGAAGCTTTTTTTTCAAATATATGACACCTTATATATAACCTGGGTTATTAATTGTCCTTATATATTAAAATCCTTCTTGATGGTTCATAACGAGTTTGTGAATTAAAAAAACACTCTAGATTGTCATCCTAATTCTGTACAAATGCACATTTTCGTGCACCAGGTGACAATAGAATCCAAATCAATAAACATTTTCAATGCTATTAAACCTAATTATAACTGTACGAGAGCCACATCCACTTGTATTATCTATAAAATTGTTTTTATAGGAAAATCACAATCCATTCGTTACCATAACACATGATATTCTCCTATACATATTATTATCATAAGGGTTCTCAATAAAGTTTTCTCATCCTAGTTTTTAATTATTAACTAAATATTTTATTTGATACTAACTATAATGACCTATGATTTTCATATATATTTATATCACTTATTAATTATTTTATATTCAATACATTCCATAAATAAATTTATATTGATTGTAAAATTTTATGGACTTTTGAGACTATATACCCAAACTTATTAAATCTTAAAATACATTTAATTTGACCCTCAAAGATCTTCTCATTTTTACAATTCATATTCATACCCTACTTAAACAATTATTAATAACTTGGGGAAAGTAAACATAAGAAATTGTATGCTCAAATTCTCTTTAATGGTTAACATGGAATATATCAGTTGACGGTCATATAAAATCATAAGATAATAATACGGGTATGATATTTTGAATATAAATTAAAAATATCAAAACCAATATATTATAGATCAGAAACATGAGATAATTCATAAATCAAAATCATTTGAAAATATTGAAGCATAAGAGTTTGATATCATCATAAATCAATCTTGAACCATAATTTCTCACCATATAAATTTCGAACCATAATAATTATATAAAAACATTCATAAGTAAATTTTAACATCTAATAGCATCAAACCATAACAAATCACACATCATTACCAATTTCACATTAAATAGATCAGGAATCATCACCCGTTTCCCATAGTGGATCAAGAACATCATTATATTGCACATAGAATATAAAGATCATTGACTTGATTACATTCATTATATTAAGAGATATAAATAATTACCACATTAATTGGAGGTAGATATAGGTCATACCCATTACTAAATCCATAAATTTTTTCACCACACTATCATAAATATTCATCATATTATAACTCATGAAAAAGGAATAGGCTTAGTAAACATATTTTCCTTATAATCATAATAATAATCCATCTAAATAGATAATTAATATGGAACTACCGGATAATATCCATAGTAATTCATAAACAACACTTAATTTTGTTTTCATTAACAAAAATAAATTTTGTAAAATATCATCAAAACATACTTGAGGAAAATATATTTTTAAAATAAAAGTACTTTTTAAAATCTAAAAATTCCCCAAATAATATGTAAAAAATTTTATTGAAATAAATATTTAAAATGGGTAATTTAATCTTTATGAAATTTTATATTCATGATAGTGTAAAATTTTGTTCATGTCATTCATGTTAAAACAATTATTCGTTTAACATTTTTAGTAAATTGTCAAAACAACCACATTCAAAAAATGAAAAAAAGATTAAATTAAAAATATATTTAAAAAATTCATGATTTTTTAGAAATATATTTAAAAAATAATTTTAGAATTGAAAAACAGTCATTAACCCTTTTTTATTAAACTTGTACTTTGAAAAAAAATCATTCCAACAGAAGAGAAAAATCAATTTAGTTTTAGTTAAAATATTATTTATTTATTATTGAATACAGAACGACTTTAAATTGAAGGAAGAACATATATATTCATGAAATGGCTATATGTGAATAAAATTTAAGAGATTCTTGAAATTTTAATTAGTAGATATCATTATTTTAGGCATATTATAAGCAATCCTGGTAAACAATGAGACTGCAATAATAAACCTTTACCATATTGGTACCATTTATAATATAAGTTCTATAAAACAATAAAATTATATGAATATTTATATCCCATAAGTATCATTATAATAATAAAAAATCATTCATGGGTAGTATATACCCCACACAAAATAAATGTGTTTTGAATATGACATATTTCTCCCAGAAATAATATAGTTACTAGAATTCTCTTACAATGAGTCTTGACTACCTTAGTATGAATTAAAACCTAATGTATAACAAAAATATATTTATTTCAAATATAGTGATATACTTTTAATGCTTAATAACCTGTTAAATAAAAAATCACTATTCAAATCACTCTTCTAGGTAACAACTACATTGTTTTTTATATATGTTTTGGTTCAGTAGTTTTGGCCTTTATAATTTAATTGTAGTACCATACTATTAATAATTGTTTAGATAATATAAATATCATAAATATTCATTTGATACATAAATATAGTCATCCATAAAATTATAGATACAAAAAATGAATTACATAATTCATGGGAAAGGTAAGTCCTACGTACACATGAATGCAATTTCCATAGTCTCTGTGAGTGGAATTAAAGAAAGGAAAATAAAAATTCATCTATAAGAAATAATTATTATTTCATTTATATCACACAGAATCATTATACTTATTTTCATTGCCTTCTATTAAAATAGTATGTGTGAAATAAATCACATCACCTCACGGGACATTTGTCTCTGTAAACATGACTAAAATTATCGTATTCCCATAGAATATAGTTTTAGAATATATATGTGTTATTATTATTATATAAGTATAATTAAGTTTTTTAATATTATATATATAATTTAAATCCATCATTATATACGTTAATGAGATTCTGTGATAGAAAACGAATTACTTCGGTTTGTGAGGTGATAGTATGTCGTACACATGATTGATGATATAGATCTCATTTGATGTAATAGGAGGTGAATATATGTTATTAAATTAAAATATTAATCTCTCATTATATTTAGGATATTATTTTTGTTATATCATATTAATTGAAGTGTATTTGAGTAATGTGGAAGAGTAATTGAAATAAAATCCCTCTATTGAGAATTAAACCACTTCTTTATATTTCCTCCGTATGTTTACAACAAATACAACATAAGGTAGGTTATAGGTCAAAAAATCATCTTCTATATAATGTGTTGTGTAACAATATATGTCCAGTAGGTATTGCATGAAAAAATATGTTTTAAAAGTGTGAATAGGAGATGGGGGGTTATATAATTAGGGGAGAGGACAGAAAAGGAAAATTTGGAAATAGTAAACTGTAACCATGTATTCCTTTTTCTACAAGGATAACAAAATTAACCTTAATGATCCTTAAATGACATAACATAGAATTATTTCAATAAAATGGTGTTTCACTTATGTATTATGTCATTTTTCCCTTATAACTTTAGTTTAACCCCTAGTAAATGCTTTTTAAACATAAACATGGTAAACAATTTGTTCTTTTTTTACTATTAACTGTTGACCAAAATTAAGTTGACTTTATTATATAATATAATATTTTCTTATTCTAAATATTGAATCCATTTTTCTATGTTCTATATTTATAAGCAGAAATTTTTATTCTAAAATTAAACCTATAGATGCGACAAAAAAGTGGGTACCCAATGAGATCATTTTCATAAGTGTAGAAAGTTTTAATAACTAAATTAAATATTAATTTGATAAAATTAAATAATTTTATTTAATTATTATATAATTTAACTAATTTTACACTTATAACCATATTATAAAATTAGTAGTTAAATTATTTAAAAAATATATTATTTTTAATAATTTTTTTATTTTTTCTTTATTGAGTAAAAATATTATATTTTCATATGATTCCAATAAAATCACTCAAAAATATAATTTTTACATTATTATTTTAAAAATGAAGTTATTTTTTCCAAATATATATCATAATAGTGGAAAAAATTTCCATTATTATTTTTTCACAAAACATAAATAAAACTATTTTGTTAGAAAATATTATTTTGGAAACATAGAGATACATTAATAATAATTAAGTGAATTTTCATAAATATAATTTTTTATATAAATATACTGTAATTTTATTTATTAATTTTTCATTAATTTTCATATGACCATGTTTTATAGATAGGTTTTAATTTTCATGGCTAAATAATAATATTAATAGTATAATGTGGTTTATTAAAAATAAGGGTTGTGTGTAACTAAACCAATAAAAGAACATAAATTTATTCGACAAAATTTATAAAATCCCGAGTTGATACATTTTAATCTCACTAAAATTAATTTTTATATTGATATCAATCACGCCATCAAACAAAATGAGAACACTTATATGTAATCATGTGGTCATGTTCCCATAAATCTTCATTGAATTTGTGGTTTCTCCATAAAACATTGAACAAGTGATGGGTTATGTTTCCTAGAATATACTCTCCATGGCCCAGAAACTCCATTATTTTTTCCACATAAGAAATATATTTCCCCAGTGATAGGACATTTTATTTCAATACATGGGATGGATCATGTATATACTTCTTAAGGAGTGATACATGGACTACATCAAAGAGTGGAGAGTGCTTTAGTGGAAGTTCCAATATATAAGCTACAAATCCCAATATGGTCAATAATTTTGAAGGGACTGATACACCTAGGGATGAATTTTCCCTTCTTTCCATATCTCATTACCTTATTCCAAGAATAAATTCTTAGAAACACATTATCACCAACTACAAATTCACGATCGTAATCGGCGATTGTCAGTATAAATCTTCTACAAACTTTTGATTAACAATATCTGTTACTGAATAGATCTGGCCTTATTTATTATTTCATTATCAATATTATGTCCTAGTATATTTATATTTCCTACTCCATACCATTACAATGGAGTTCTATACATTAAACCATTGATGTATTCATAAGGATCCAACTAAATAAATGAGTGAACGATATTATTGTAACCAAACTCACCTAAAGGATGTTGTTGATTCCAAATACCTTTTAAATCCATAGATTAAGATCTTAGTATATCCTCTAGGATTTTAATTATTCACTTAGAATGATCATCTGTCTATGGATAATAGTATTTTCTGAAAATAACTTCATATCCAAATCATATAAATACTTCATAAGAACATTTTAGTAAACCTCATATCTATATCAGGCATATAATAGCGAGGTACTCTATTAATTATTACCACTTAGTTTATTTATATCATAGGATGATGATCCACAGATAAAAATTCTTTAACAGTGATGAAGTATGATAAATTTATATATTAATCAACCAATTCCCATAGAGAATTATTCCCATAAGATATTTTTGTGAATCTGATGAGAAAATCTATATTTTTATACTCCCATTTCCATTCTGTTTTTTTAATGGTTGTAATATCCCCTTAGAATATTGTCTCTAAACCTTATCTTATTATCATGGAAATCACTATGATCAAAACTCTATGATATTTATCTTCATTGAATCCCACTAGAAATAATCATTCAAATATCTATTAATATTTCCACATCATGTATGAATATAAAATTAATGAAAATGAGACTCTTCTAGTGTATCCTTGTTCAAATTTGGTATAAATGTAACACATATACGATTCCTAGATCTTATCATTACATAACAATCAAGGTTTAACTCAGGAATATTTCTCACCTAATTCTCTATATACACATCAAATATGTATGTCTCTTTAATATTCACATTGATAGATGGTTGAAAACACATTTGAGAACTATAATATTTCTTCCATTAATTTAGGATTTCTATTTCCATCCTTTGTAAATCCAGAAATGTTATATCTCTTCTAATCCCCCACATGAATAATCTAGTAGGATCCTTTTACCTTAATGAATCACTCACATTGGTTTCCTTTCTATGTTGGTAATGTATTGAGAATTATGAACATTTAGTCATCATAAATCGTCTTCTCAAGTTCATGTTAAAATACTTTATGTGAATATACACTTTAAATTATTCTGATCAGTATATAAATCACACATTTCTCTATAATGATAATTATACATATCTTAAATGAAAAAATTACAACATCTAACTCAAAATCATGAGTAGGGTATCTTTTTTATTATCCATTAATTTTTATGGTGAATAAAATACAACATTTCCATTTGGAATGAGAACACAACCCAATAAATTATTTGATGCATGATTATAAATTACAACCAATTATTCATTATAGGGAAATGTAATTGAAAATGCAATGAATCATATTCACAATATTTAATTGACATTTTCTCCATATTAATCCATACAAAGAAACATAGATCTCGACAAGGTTAACATAGTTATGTTTTTAAATTTTCATGAGAAATTCTTTCAAAACCATCAAAAATACCTAGAAAAAACAGAATAAATTAGAATCTCAGTTGCAGTTTTTGTTCTAGGACAACATTAAATAGCATCCATATTGTATGGATCCACTGATATACACATTATTGATAAAAACATTATTTCAAAATAAAATTGTTTTTATCCAAAAGTCACACAAAATATAAATTTTTCATATAGTTTTTCCTTCCTTGGGGTATTTAGTACAATTCTCACGTGATCTTCTTTCTCATCCTTTATCATTGAGCATATAATAATTTAATCTATAAATACTACCAAAAACCAATCAAGGTTATCTATAAAGAATATATTCATTATATCCTTAAACACATAGGGAGTACTTATAAGACCACATTTCATAAATATATACTCAAAGTGAAAATATATTGAAAAAAATCATTTCTATTTCAACCTTCTTGGCCCTCAATTAATGATTTCATGATCAAATTTCAGTCTTGGAATATTTTTTAGCTCCATATATTTGATAAAATTAGTCATTAGTACGGGTTAGAGAATACCTTTTCTAGATTTTGATCTTGCTTAGTTTATGTTAATCAATAGAGAGTTTCATTGATCTATCGTTCTTCTAAATAAAAAGAACATGTACACCCCAAGGTGACACACTTTTCCAAATGAATCCATCTTCAAGGATCCCCTTGTGTTTTTCTTTAATTCTTTTAACTAAATAAGGGATATTATATAAGGAGTCTTAGAATGTGGATAGGAATTAGGTATGAGTTCTATTGAGAAATTAACTTCAGGAATCAGTGGCTAGGTAAAAAAATTCTTCTGGGAAGACAACAAAAATATCCCACACAATAGGCGTATCATCGATGTTGAGTTTCTACCCAACCATTTGTGATAAAACCCTATTATGAATGAGAATCAAGACCCATACAATATATGTGATCTTCATAAATAGGTGATATCTACCGTCACACTAATAGACAACCATAAGTTTACTTGAAATATCAAATTTGACTTCCCTTCATTTTAAATTTATGTGGGATTTTATTAGAGAAATAAAATTCATGCCTACAATAAAATCAAATTTAACAAGAGATAGAATATTGAGGATTAATGGAACAAAATTCATATATTATTCATCAAGAGTGGAATTATATATTTGAGATGAAATCATTTAACCCCTAGGTGTTTTCACTATTAATTCAATATCTAGTCATTATGGATACAAATAAATATTCATAATAACTTCTTATGATATATTTTAATTCATATAACTAATATTAAATAATATAAACCAATATTTGAGAATATTTTCACCACCCCATCATCAACATTCTATATTGACTCGATTATTAACTCTAAAATGGTCAACATGAAACTAAAACATATTTTACTTATACCAAAATAAATTTATTAATAGACAATATATCTATTGCTATAGATGATATATTCAAATACATATTTTAATTTATTCGTATTAAATTTAAGTACTAAAAAATTTTAAACAATATATACAGTAGTTTTTTTAAATTGATTCATACCAACATATGTTGTACAAATAAATAAATTTGTTTGTATATCATATTAATAACAAAAAATTTTTTACCCACAAAAGTATCAATTGTTATTACTTAATAACAATATATCTTTTATTTCGACCTATAAATTTTTTAGTAGTATTTATTTACTATATCTAAATCATTTATGAATAATTTTTTATCACTATAATTTATCAATTTACTGAAACAATTGTATTGATAGTGATAATTTTTTTTATAAATATTAGAAATATGACAATCTCTATTTGAAATAAACCCAAACTATATTATTAAATACATTTTTTTAAAATAAATTATTATATAGGAAATTAAAAATCATTCAAAGAAAATAAAAATAATCATGATGATACACATTTAACAATTAGTCTTTTAAAAAAGTGTAAAAAAGAAACAATTTGAAAAATGAAAATCGATTCTAACCTCTTTCATCTTTCTTCCCATGACTCCCCTCTTACCCGGTTAGGCTTACAGGTGATCAGAAAACCCTATAATCCTTCCTCCATGAATCATATAATCGATTAATCTCCCACTTCATATAACATGTGAAATGTGATTTTTTTGGTTGGTGGTGTGATGGCCTCCTTTGGGATTACGTACATTGATTGTTACATTCTACGTGAGAACAAGATATTTTGAGGGAGTTTCCCGATGATGATGGTGAGGAATTGGAATGAGGATACTTAGAATATGTATAGGGGAAAACCTCATGTTTCATGTCCTCCTATCATTTTGAATCCCAACTATATCTAGAATTTCATCATGAAGGAGGAAGGTAAATCTTAATCTTGATAGTGAGCCATTATTTGTTCTTATCATAGCTGTATTTTTTGTGCTAATGAACCCCACCATATATTTATAATGTGGTTTTCTTATGGATTTATTTATGTGAATAAATATTGTAGTCCTATTCCATGGTCTCCTTCAAATATTCGTCGCTTGCACACTACTGATCTCCATCAGTGCTCACACTCCTGGTTCATCATCCTCACCCTAAATCATATACCATTTATAATAACTTAAACTATTTATTTTCAATTCCATTTTTCATATTTCATGTATACATATGAGGTTTAGGGAGGGGAATGGGAAAAACGCCATTTCACATTCAATCATTTGATGTCCCTAGACACATATTATCATATCAATAAGATGAAATGTATTTTGTAGAATTTGTGTCTGGTATTTTGTTAAAATAATAAATAATAGATGATATCTACTAATAAGATTTATGTTACTAAGAACACATTACCACATCCATGTGATTTTATGTTTTATTGGAGATTCATGTGTCTATAAGGTTGATTTAGGGATTTTTGGGGTAACCACCTTTTATGGTTACCTAAAAAAACTAGAAATCTAATTTATTTTTAGTTATTTTACATATAAATGAGAAAACTATTTCTATAAATTCTTCTGATCCTATGAAATCATCTGATGAGGAATTAAATCATTTTCTAATGTTCCCTAAAAAATATTTAAATTTCATGTCACTTGAAGATTTATGTTGTTACCATGTAATTACTCACTCATTTTCATTTTCGACAATAACATTTCTAGATTATATGATGCAGGGTACACATATTATTATATTTCTATGTCTAATTATGTTTAGTGGTAAATCGTAATCAGGTACGTGACACTATTTTTTGAGATAAACCATTCCATATCATATACTTGTGTTTCTGGTATGATGTTGGTGTTCCATTCTTAGGCCATATGGACTAATTTGTGGCTTATTTTGGATATTTTATAATTAATTGTACCTTTTTATTTTTCAAATTATTTTCATGATTATGAAATTGGGTGTACATTCTTGTATTTTTTTTTCTTTTGTTGTTGTTTTTCTATGGTTTCAAGTCACGTAGCAATAAATACTGGTTTTTCTATTCTTTCTTGATGAATTGAGGAATTATCTTATCTATTCTAATATAAAATCATATTTGTAGAAAATTTTTAGAACAATGCTACTATGATTTTGAATTTTTGGTTCATTACATTTATTTTTGAAGCATTAGGTACTCACTAAAATATTTTTCTATGATCTCTTCGTTTTGAGGTAGTGTGATTTGAAATAACAGCTTGATAAGTATTTGAGTGCCTCCAAAGTAATGTTATTCACTAATTTTCTATTACGGTTGTTGAATAATGAATGTTGGAAATTTTTTAATATACAGAATATATATATTCATAGAATCTATTTCTCACAACACCAAAAATTTAATAATGGGAATTCATTCAATTCGATGTTTGTAACAATTAATATAATCTTTATGTAATGTACTTATTATTTTTGAATTATTTACTTATTTGAAATTTTGTTTTTTTAAGTTATTGTGTTGTATTAATTTTCAGTTCATCCCACCTCATGAATGTGATAAGGATTATCTTAAATATTGGGTTATCCCTTTTAGAATCATTGAATACATCCACGAATTGATTAAAATACACTACCTTTGGTAATAGAGAAGTTTTCCCTTGTTAAATATTGAAGGGATTCATGAAGAAATGATGATCATAAATGAGTAGAGGGGAAATATTAATAAGAAGGTATTCTTGAGATCAATATCCATCGAGAAGTTGATGCTTCTTGATCTGATTCTCCATAGTTTCGTAAGAACCAAATGAGGGAAACATATTTCTTTTTATTTTTTTATTGACATATTGTTGTAAATTTAGGTGGGTGGGTCATGTTGGTGTCAGGTCAAACATTCGGTGAACATGTTTATCATAAACTAGAACAGAAACCATTGTAAAGAATTGGTTGAACCAACAAAATTTGGTACAAATGTGAGATCCAAAAAATGACCTGTTTAATTCCTTTAGTAAAAATAAATTGAAACTCAATTCAATTAACCTGAAAAACTCACAAAACCTGATCACCCTAACTCAAATGACCCACATAAGATATATAATTTAAAACTGGTAACATGTTATTTAGGACATGATTATTCAACCCAAACATGTCCCGAATATTGGTTTTTCCATAAGTCCTAGCCAATTACAATTTGAACATGTTTATACTCAAACTGAACCCATTTAACACGTTTCGAGTAAACAATTTTCATCTTTACATTGGATTAATGTATCCAAGGTTTTTTACAGTGTGCAAGTAGGTGAGAAAGTGTATCCAAAGGCATGTTTGGAATTCTTCTACTCAAGGGAAAAACTAGATGTGTCCTTAGAGAAGTGAATGGTTCATCCTCAGCAGACACACATTACAGCGAACAAACTAGGGGACTGGATGTCAAATGCCAGTCGAGGTGATCTGAACGTGGTGAAAATGGGGAGTGCTTCTAGTGAAGGATATCATCCAACCCACGTTGTTGGATCACATGAGCACCAAGGTGTAGAAGGATGAATCATTTGAAATTGGTTCAACGTGGTGGGCTCTGTTATATCCTGAGGCTGATCCATCCTAGAAATTTCCCCAGTAGATTATTATTTTTCTCTAACTTTTATCCCATTAAATCCCAATTATCCAAAAAATAAAACTCTTTTTTTATTATTGCAGGTGAAAATTCATTATTTTTTTATAAGCATGGGGGATAATGATTACATCCATAGATGTTTTATTTATATTTTAACAATTTATTAACTATGTATAATGAGTGGGTGGGTTTTCATTGTTAGTAGAAAAACTTTTTCAGTAACGGTATATTTGACTGCACTTCATGAAAAGACTTTTTTGTGGATACATTAGTAGTTAAAAAAATATGGTACTCTATTTTGGAAAACACAATCAATTTTCCAAGAATTATTATTGTGGTTCTAGGATGGGATATAAAGGAAACATAGACACGGATACGAAGACTCAAAACGTAGTTCTCCTCAATACTCCTACATTTGTAAAATTCTGGAGAATAATTAATAAGAAATATAGAAACATTTGTGTTCAATCACTAGTCATAAGAAGTATTTTCCATAATAAGTACTCTTCAATGGTTTTCAAATCGGATTTGAGAAATATAAAAACACTTTTTTAGAATTTTTATCACTATTGTTAAATAATTATAGTTGTTTTGATGATTACTATTAATGTTTTCTTAATTTTATTTATTTCATTAATGAAAGTGTGAGTAATGAAATTTATTTTTTAAGATAATTTTTTTGGTTATTTATAATATTTATATTATAAATTATGTTGTTGACATAAATATTTTTTTTAAACAATATAATTGTATTTTTACATTTGAATATTTTCATGTTGTTATTTAGTTAATGTTTATTTCCCATAATATGATGCATAAAATCTTATCCAAAAGTTATAGAAAAATTTGATTCCTTTTTCTAAAATAGTTCCCATTACTTTTTGAAATCTTATTTTATGGAAATGAGTTTTCATTATTTAAGTGTCAAAATTATTTTATTTAATTTATTTTTAGCACAAATGATTTCATTAATTATAAAAATAGATATTTTTTAAAAAAATGTGAAATCATATCAATTTGTAATAATACATAATGATTTGTGATAAATTTATTGTTTCCAACCTTTTTAATTGGTTTTCTTATTATTTTTGAATCATTTTTTATTAATTTAATTTTTGGAATATTTTTTCATATCATGTGTAGGTGTTTTATGTTATGTCTTGGAGGATCTATAAGAGAGAGTTATGTTTTGTGCAAGCAAGTAAGAGGGTGAAGAAAATAAGGGATGACAAAGTTAATGTGTGAAATCCCAAATCCCAAATCATTTTCTGTAAGGCATGAGGAATGTTATATAAGATTGAAAAGTTTATTCCAATTATTTTGTCTATGTCATCACTACGCTACAGAATTCAAATCATTTATCGGGCCACATTGACGATGCCACAAGTGTGAACTATGATAGTGGTAAGTGATGTGTGATAGAATCATAATGTGGATGATGTTTAATGGTGTTAAATGTACAGTATGATAATTTTTGAATGTGTCTATAATGTTTATAACATGTTTTTGTGTCTTTGTGACCATTCACTAAGTTTGAAAATGTTTTTAAATTACATTTGAAGATGTTTTTTCAAATAAGGCTTCAATTTTGAGTTTCAAATATTCTAATTTTAAAATTATTATATAATGAATATAATAAATCTAATAAATAAAATTATATTAATAAATATAAAAAAAAAATTGCAGCATATATTATAATATCCACCAATAATGTAAGGACCCAGCCTTAAAACAATACATAATCATGAATTAAATGAATAATTCACATGGAGGATCTTTTCATGTTTAGTGTTTTAGAGAATTAGGTCATAAATATTACATCTCAAAAGATTACACAGTAGACACTTCTACTAAGTTTCCATAATCTAATAACTATTAAAAGAAACATGTCTAGTTCTATGCTTTAGATAGCATGTCTTTCCTTGATCCCATCATTGACCCTATTCTTCTTTAAGTCCTGTGGAAAGCATTTCAAAAACTTGGGATGAGCATAAAAAGCCCAGTAAAGGATACACAAAGAGGAAAACTGTTTGGTTTTCAAAACAAAAAGTAAACCAAGAATACTTTACCAAAGTAATACTTTTCACCTTTATGAAGTATTAAAAACTCTTCACTGAATAAAAGACCATTATTTACCCTTTTGTAACCAAAATATTACCATAAATCCCATATAAAGAACACAAAACATATAAAGGTAACTTGGGACATAAACATACTTAAATAGAATAAACATAGGGTCGATATCCACACATACTTAATGGAATATCCATATGGACAACTTCCATACCCAATGCATTGGAGGTTATAACATAACCACCCATCCTGGAATTCCTGAAACCACCCGTCATATGGTTTATCACATAACCACCCGTCAAATGTCCATGTACAATTATAAAATCATAACACATAAAACAACTATAAAGGAAAGAAAACATTTCCACATTTCAAGCACAATATTTCACTTAAATATATTGACATAATAAATCCATTATCAAAACCATTTTCAATAAAAAAATACATAAAAGAGTATATGGTATTTATTTACTTTTAAAAATATAACGGCTTATTGAGGAAGCCAAAGATCAAATAATAATTGCGGCGGCGGAAAGGTCATTGTCACCACGTACGTTAAAAAGAAACATACTTTTTGTCATTTAGTAAAACGCGTCATATAGAAAAGATTTATTTCGAATAAAACTAGAAGTCAAAGGGGTTTATACACCGTATAAAAGAAAGTTGCGTATAAAAGAAATTATGCCGCAATGAAAAGATATTGGGACGAAGTCCCTAAAAAAGTTGGTATCCTTATATTAAGGATAAATCAATTACATGATTATGTGTGAAAAATATTAATACACCAAATATAAGTGGATATTAAGTGAAAAACAATCAGAGGTCATTCACACATAATCTTGGAAAAACAAAACCAATGATAATGATATTTAACTCAATGAAATGAGATTGAGTTATGATTTCCCATACAAGTTCGTAAGAATTTATCAATGAGAAGATTGTGTGTAGAAATAGTATATCCACACAAAGGTTTGTGGAAATTACAACATATAGATTCCACACATAATCTTGTCCTAGTAAAATAAAGATGTAGAGGTTTAACCCAAAGAATTGAAAGTTGGTTAAGAAGTTCCCCTGTAAAAATCCGACAGCCTAATGGCGTCACTTTAAAATTCAAAAAATGATTTGATGAGAGAGAAAATGATATCTCATCACATAAAATTTACATCAATAAGGATATATAAGAACATATCCCAACATAAAAATATGTAAATTAAAAGACCCATCAAAATTAAGTCTTTCAAAAATAGGAGGGTGAAAGTTTCCTTACCGATTTGGGTAACTTTCAAAACATACACACCATGAAAGAAGGACTATAAAAGATTGATGTAAATACCCATAAATGAAATTATATTACACAAAGAGTATAATAATGGGAAGTACATACACCACTCAAAGGAAATGGTGGAAAATGTAGCATAAAGCTCACGAGAATAAAAGAGAGATGAAAAATCCCTTGCGAAAACTCGGCAGCCTAACGACGCCACTTACAACATCCAAAAATTGATTTATGAGATCAAATTGGGTATCTCATAATATGAACATAAAATTACATAATTTGGAATATAAAATAACATCCCCAAACATAATAAATATTAGCTTAAAAGAAATTACATATAAGAGAGTACTTAAAAAGAAAGAGAGAGGTAGGATCCCTTACGAAAAATTCGGCAGCCTAACGGCGCCACTCAAAACTTCAAAAATTGATTGATGAGAGAAAATAGGGTCTCTAATAATATGAGCATAAAAATTACAGTAATATTAATATAAAATAACATCCCAATCATATGAAATATGATCTTAAAAGGAATGACATAAAAGAGTGTATTTAAAAAGAAAGAGAGGGGTAGGATCCCTTACCTCAAGTCAGACTTGTCTTGTTTGTTTCTTTATATTCTGAAATAATAAACTTTGGTCAATTTATAATTTCTTAAGGACCTATTTTAAATATTATTATTCAGTTAATATCACATATTATAATGTTATAATAATTGGTTAATAATATGAGTTCATATTAGACGTTTTTGTCGATGTTTGGTACATGATTCAAAAATGGACTTGTTTGAAAATGATTGTCCATGTAGTTATAAGTAAATATTCTCCAGAATAGTATTGATGATTTAATTATCATATATATCCAGTACATATTCATTTTATACTACTCCATAACATTTGGAGATAAAAATAAATGAAATTCACCGTTCATGGAGACGGTAGGGCGTACGTACGCATGAACGCTACTTTCATTTATTTGTCATATTAATGGAATTAAAAATAATTGGGAGAGATATATATATTATAATTCCAGTATAATATATATGTTATATAGGTCACATATGTTCATTAGTTTCATTCTTTATACATTCCATTTATTGCATGAACGTGTCACATCATTTTAGGGGGCGGTAGTCCACACTTCCTCGTATAAATTATCGCATTTGCACAACATGAAAAGAATAAAGACATGTTTTAAATATAAAATTAAGAATCATATAGAAAACTTAAATACAATATATATAATATATAAAATATATTTACATCATAATGGCCACCATGAAAGGTGTTAAGAGAATATTGAACAATCATCGTTTCGTGAGGCAGAAATTCGCCATCCACAAAAACAGTATGTTCTTTAACCATTAGACAAAGGTGTGTGTAAGTGTAGCTAGAATACTTCACATAAAAACATCATGGTATATTGAAGACACTGGTTTTGTTACAAAAGAAAGGAATAAAAAGAGTTTAGAGGATTGGAGAAGCAAAATAATACCAAATAACACAAGTGAAGACATTACCTTAAAATCGGGTAACTCCTCTTGGTTTGAACCAAAAGTGTTTATTGAAGAACATTTTGCCAATTTTGAGGATTCAATGATTAATAAAGGGATGTGGTGAGATAAAATGGGCAGGTTTTGGCCGAGAAAAAGGCTTTATAGTTGTAGGTAAGGTGGTAGAGATGGGGGCCTTTTATAAGAGGAGAAGAGGGGCACTTTTGGAAAGTTATAAACATTTACTTTATTATAAAATGCTTTTCGGATTTTAAAGGCCCAAAAATTATATATTTCTAGGATAAGGTGATAAGAGTTCGAAATACACCCATCCAATAGGTTTTTTACAAGTTTAGGTCTTAGATTTTAAATTATCATTTCATTTTATTTTAATCGTTAAATAATGAGGTAATCACTGCATCATCATGGTGTCATATATAATTTAATTCATTTAATGTATAAAAATTATAAAAAAACATTCATGATGTAGGAAATATATTTATATTTCTAATGAATATTTATATTCAAAAATATGACTTGTATAACCCCATGTAAAAATTGTTTTAGTAAAACAATACATGTTTGTGACATTTTAATTTTAACTTTAAATAAAAAGTTATTAATGTCATTTTCTTACCAAAGTGGCTCCATGGGGTCCCCATGTTGACCCATGGATTTTATTGGACAGCCATGATACATCCAATAAGGGTAGTACATGTTTCAGGGTCAGTTCATATTATTAAAACATTATTTTTACCATAAATGACACTAATTACCTCTAATCACGATTAAAAACTTAAAAGTTACTATTCACCAAAAAATTATTTTAATCCCATTGAACCAAATTTTACATCCTAATTACAACCATGTATGTCATATTTTTTAAATTCAAATCACAGAAGTGGTAAAGTTTCATTTAAACGAAAAATTTGTTTTTAAACTACCACTTAGTGGTTTCACAATTCATCAAACATTATAGTTTTTCAGAAAAATACCAAAAATTCACCCTAAGATATATTTGATATTCCGAATTAAAAAATGATGTCTATTTTAAAAAATTCAAAACATATAAGTTTCATTAATTAATTTAATAATTAATTCCCGCTGTAAAAAAAATTGAGTGTTTTTAAAAAAACAATATATATCAAAAGATTGACACTAGTTTATGTCCAATTTCAAAGTAAAATTAATTCCAATGACCAAAATTGGATAAAATGGTAAAAATATATTCTAATTTCACTTTAAAACCAATTCAAACGATAATATAATCATATACATAAATTATATTAAAAAGTGGTTTTGAATTAAAATAGAACATTTTTCACTATGCATTAAAAATGAACTTTATCGGAAAAATACCAAAAATTTACACAAAGTAAATTTTGATGTCCCAATTCTAAAGAAGAATTTTATTTGGTCCAATAGAATGTATTATAGTGACCAAAAATATTTTAATGATGGTTCACCATCAAAAGGCAATAAATCGACCTTTTAGTGAATATTAGAGTATTTATGCTTAAAATTGAATTCATTCGCATTTTTAATCCTATATCATTTATTGTAAAAAGTAAAAATATTTGAAAAACATATATAATCATTTTTTAGTCAGTTCTATTCGTTACCGTCATTACAACGGCTAGGTTTTAACTACCATTTAAAATAAAATTATTTTATTATTAGAGTGCAACGTAAGATTTCAAAGGAACTCGTTGTTGCATATTGGGTAAGTCATCGATCATAGCATTAACTTTAAATTAATATTAACATTTTGTTCCCAAATATGGATAAACATGTGAATGTAATATTTTTTATTTACCTAGGATGTTACATCCTTCCCCCCTTTTGGAAATTGCATCCTCGCAATTTTAAAATTGTGCTTGGAAACTTCATTGAAAGCCCCACATCAGAAAAGGAGTAAATTAAACTATCACTTTAAAAGAAAGAAATGGAAGTACAAAGTTCACCCAAGTTAACCCATAATAGAATTCCATGTAGGAAATCATGGATATGGAAGAAAAAGAAAAGGGTCATGTTCTGAGGGAGAGTGATAGAAAACATGTTTAGGAGAAAGTTAACCATAAGAAAATCGCAAATTTGTGGTGGGTTAAACGGTATTCGATTCCCCATTAGGAAAAGTTAATAGAAAACATTTTGTTTTAAGTTACATTTCATTGAGGAATTTATTTTTGATCTTAAGGAAACATACTTACTTGTGATGTTGACTTTCAACTTTTACTATATTTCTTACTTAAACTCATACTTTCCCCAAATGATGAGTATTTAGGAAGAATTGTTCACATTAAGAGTACTATAATAAACTTCTAGAGAATCACCTAATCCACAAAATATAACTATATACATCCCAGGTCTTTAGACCAAAACCAAAACCAAAAAGGTTAGTACAAGATCAGATAATCCAAAAATGAATAATCCTTTATAAAAAAGAAAATCTATTCTTAATCTCCAAAATTTGTCCATCAAAACCCAATGTTCAACAAAGACCATTCAATAAACAATTTTTCCATAAAATTATTCAAAGTAAACCAAACTAAGATTGAAACCCAAATATTTGAAGGATTTAATCACATAGTCTTCCAAGGTAAAAATTAACATTTATCTCCAAATAACATTAGTTTCTCTTAAAGTCTCATATTGAAAAGTAATTAACCTAATCACATATCCTCCATGATAGGTTAATAATTTCCATATATAACCCAAAATAAAATTATTCTAGATTCATACGATCATCTAACTATAAAGAATGAGTCAAACTAACCAGTGACTTCACATAGTCCAGTGGTACGTGATAAATATCGGCCGCACTTTGGTTGTGGGTTCGATTCCCATAGCTTCGTCAGACGCGACAGGTTGTCACACAGTCTAAGTGTTGTCCTTTTTCAGAAACTATATAATCCTTAAAACATTCCCCAAAAAGATATAAAATCTTCAAAAATAACCATAACATAATTTAACCTCATGTTTATCTCATGTCATTCATATTCCATCATAACATATAGTAACCCATAATTACCTAAAATGTAAGGATCATATAAAGCCTAACGGTTACCTTTATAATTATTACCTAAACATCCACATCGAGTTGGTTCTCCCGTAAATGATGCATTAGAGAACTCACCAAGGTTCAAGTGGTTGATCATGACTTCTGATAGTTGGTTTAGAATAACCACGAGATTTCTCATTGAATCCCCCATTTCATCTAGTCTCTTAATCAGAGAACCACCACAGTTCCCTTCAAACCCATTGTCACTTTGGTTCCTGCTAGATCCATCCATTTACTAAAACCAAAAATGTCAGTGTGATTATATCAACAAAATCATCATGTACTAAGATATACTTACTCATTCACTTTATTTAAAAACTATGAATCTTTCTGAAATCCTAGCCATTATGGTAATGTCACTTATGCTTAAAGAATACCCTAACCTCTAAAGTTATCTAAACTAACCTTTGATACCAACTGTAAGGACCCGACCTTAAAATATTACACAATCATGAATTAAATGAATAATTCACATAGAGGATCTTTCCAGGTTTAGATTTTTAAAGAATTAGGTCATAACTATTACATCTCAAAAGATTACAAAGTAGACACTTCTACTAAGTTTCTATAAAATAAAAACTCTTAAAAGAAACTTGTCTAGATCCATGTTTTAGATAGCATGTCTTTCCCTGATCCCATCCGTGACCCTATTCATCTTTATGTCTTGTGGAAAACATTTCAAAAACATGGGATGAGCATAAAAATCCCAGTAAAGGATACACAAAGAGGGAAAACAGTTAGGTTTTCAAAACAACATGTAAACCAAGAATACATTACCAAAGTAATACTTTTCACCTTTATGAAGTAGTAAAAACTCTTCACTGAATAAATGACCATTACTTACCCTTTTATTACCAAAATATTACCATAAAACCAATATAAAGAACACATAACATATAAAGGTAACTTTGGACATAAACATACTTAAATGGAATAACCATACGATCGACTTCCACGCATACTTAGTGGAATAGCCATACAGCCGACTTCCATACCCAATGCATTGGAGGTTATAACGTAACCACCCATCCTGTTATTCACGGCACCACCCATCATATGGTTTATCATGCAACCACCCGTCAAATGTCCAAGTACCATTATAAAATCATAACGCATAAAACAACTATAAAGGAAAGAAAACATTTCCACATTTCGAGCACAATATATTACTTAAATATATTGAAATAACAAATCCATTATCAAAACCATTTTCAATAACAAAATACATAAAAGAGTATATGTATTTATTTACTTTTAAAAATATAACGGCTTGTTGAGGAATCCAAAGATCAAATAATACTCGCGGCGGTGGAAAGGTCATTTTCACCGCGTACGTAAAAAATAAACACACTTTTTGTCATTTAGTAAAACGCTTTGTATAGAAAATATTCCTTTCGAATAAAAGTAGAACTCAAAGGGGTTTATACACTATATAAAAGAAAGTTATGTATAAAAAAAATTATGCCTCAATGAAAGGAGATTGAGAATAATTCCCTAACAAAGTCGGTATCCTTAGATTAAGGATAAATCAATTACATGATTATGTGTGAAAAATATGAATTTAAAAAATATAAGTGGATATTAAGTGTAAAACAATCAGAGTTCATTCACACATAATTTTGGAAAACCAAAACCAATGACATAGATATTTAACCCAGTGAAATGATATTGAGTTATGATTTCCCATACAAGTTCCTAAGAATTTATCAATGAGATGATTATGTGTAGAAATAGTATATCCACACAAAGGATTTTGGAAATTACAACATAGATATTCCACACACAATATTGGCATAATAAAATCAAGAAGTATAGGTTTAACCCAAATAATTGAAAGTGGGTTAAGAAGTTCCCCTGCAAAAATTCGACAGCCTAACGACGTCACTTTAAAATTCAAAAAATGATTTGATGAGAGAAAAAATGGTATCTCATCACATAGAATTTACATCAATAAAGATATTGAAGAACATATCCCAACAAAACAATATGTAAATTAAAAGACCCATCAAAATGAGGTCTTTTAAAAAGAGGAGGGTGAAAGGTTCCCTTACCGACTTGGGTAACTTTCGAAATGTACACCCCATGAAAGAAGGACTATACAAGATTGATGTAAATACCCATAAATGAAAGTATATTAGACAAAGAGTAGAATAATGTGAAGTACATACACCACTCAAAGGAAATGGTGAAAAATGTAGCATAAAGCTCACAATAATAAAAGTGAGATGAAAAATCCCTTGCGAAAACTCGGCAGCCTAACGACGCCACTTAAAACATCAAAAAATGGATTTATGAGATCAAATAGGGTCTCTCATAATATGAACATAAAATTAAAGAATGAGGAATATAAAATAACATCCCCAAACATAAGAAATATTATCTTAAAAGAAATGACATAAAAGAGAGTACATAAAAAGAAAGAGAGAGGTAGGATCCCTTATGAAACATTCTGCAGCCTAACGGCTATAACGACCCATACTTTACATACATTATTAATACTTCAAAATTGAAGCATACTTTTTACATCATATAACAAAACCACGAAAGGACCGTATAGGTATAGTGTCTTTAGAAACTGGGAAACATAAACAACTGGTTCATAAAGCGTCTAGACTGTCTCCCATTTATTTCATCATATCTATAGTCCCTTTTGGCATATCTTACTTAATAAAATTCTTCCTGACCTGGGGAAAGAAAACATACAAAAGGGTGAGCTCAAATGCTCAATAAGGGTAACAAAAGAAATATCAATCACATCTTATTCATAAGAAAATAACTTTTGTAAATCTTAACATGCAAAAGAGAGCATAATTTCATAACATGGGATAAATCATAGTAGTGAAATGGAATCCCAATAATCATAACTTAAAACATGAAACTTTGTGGAATGCACACATAATCATAGAGAATCATTTCTTATTAGTCAAGAATCATTTCCAAGACTATCTTAGTGGACAAAGTCCATTTTTGAACCGAGTTCACTCCTCGTTTCAGTCTTGTTTCACTAAACCTGTATAGCCTACCATTCCAGCCATGTCTATCTCATGAGATATAAAATCTTTACCCAATGCATTGGAGGGAGATATAAGTCCCACCCATCTCATAATGATACCATTCTTATGTGTGCTACAAAATATTAAATCATACATCATTGCATAACCCATGTAATAAAAATGGGAATCTTAAACATCGTGACATCATAAAACAATTCATATAAGATAAAGGAATTCATAAAAATATAATTCCATCACAACATAATCAAATCAATGTAATAATAGGGATAAAAACAGAACCCTTTATTATCTTAGATGGAAAATAATTTTGAAAAAACACTTGAACTCCATTCTTGACGAAAATATCCTTTCTGCTTCAAAAACACTTTTCCTTTCATAACATGTCGTGCAATTCTAATATAAATGAATTTGATTAAAAATAAACTTGAAAACTTGTAAAGGAAGCTTCTTGGAAATAATTTTTTAAAATCCATTCATGCCGTATAAGTTAAAAAAACATTCTTCATACTTTTGTCGGAAAAGTCAAAAAGTACCTCTTATGAAAAACGACAAAAGATTCCTTTCGTATCTTTTACTAAAAACTCAACGAAGGGTAAAATTGGATATAAAATATTGTATAAGGATATAAATATTACATATTGAGGAAACATGGATGTTCATGATAAAATAAACCCCAGTAAATACCAAAGTATAAACAATCTCGGATAAAAATGAGATTGTGATATTTCCCTTACCTTAGGTCCAATATGCTTTGTACGTGTTCGAACCTCCTGTATAATGATTTAAATAATGTTATTGACTTATTATAGAATCATAATTATTTTTATGATATCATATATGGTCATATTCTTAGCTTCTTAGTAGTAATATTTCATTGCTACTTGTTATTCAGGTGTTTATAACTTTTTGTTCTTATGCGTGTTTTGTCGAATAAATTCTTATTCTTATCTTTAGGTTATAGATACTTCATTTCCAGAATGGTATTAGTGTAATATATATCATATTCATTCATTCAATTCATTTATATAATAATTATGAAAGGAAGATCATGTAGAACGAGCCACATCGCATCGTGGAGACGGTATTCCGTACGTACGCACGAGTGATGATATCATTCCTATGATCATGGAATTGTATTGGAGTGTATGTAAACTATTTCATAACTTTATAATAGTCATATATAGTCATTATTTACACTATTATACCCATCCAAGTAAGGTGGTGGTGGAAAATAGATTAAACCACGGTGTTGTGATTTCTTTTTCCGTAGGATGGATAGATGGTGAAATAGGGTTGTTTCATACTTATAATAACATATCAGTATATGAGTGATACTGATGTTATTACTTCATAATGAAACAACTAAAGAAGAAGAAGTGGAAGAAGAAATAAAGATGAAAGAATCGGTAACAGACATTACCTCTTCTCTGAAGTGCTTCTTTGAGACCTTCTTTTAGGGCACTAAAATTAGTCTTTGAAGAAGACCAGGACCTCTAGGATGTATCTAGGGAAGTGGAGAGGAGAAAGTGGCAGGGGTTGGCCGAGCTTGAAGGCTCAAAGTGGTGTGAGGAAGAGAGGGAGGAGGTGCCCTTTTATAAGGGAGGAGAGGGGCACCTTTGGAATAACTAAAAATATTATTTTATTATAAAGTCAAGTTCGGTTTTAAATAGATCCAAATTTATTTATTTCAAGGATAAGGTGGGGATGGGTCAAAATCCTCTCATCAAATAGAATTTAGACAAGTTTAGGTATCAATTTTAACCTTATCATTTAGATTTACTTTAAGTTAGATAATTTAACTTTTACCGTGTCTTCTTGTTTTCTTATACTATAAGGTTAACAAACATACTATATCAAGCCTAACGAACCCCAAGTTGTTTATTATTAATATATATAATCTTATCTAAATCATTTGGCCGAAACATAGATTTTTAGGAATAAAATAACAATTAATAATATAATATTTTTTTTAAAAAACTATTTTATGTCAATTTTGACACTATTTAGTAATTGATTTTTTTGAAAATAATAACATAATTATTAGTTCGAACAAAGTTAATTAAATCAATAATAACATGTCATATTAACCTAGAAAATTAGTGTAATTCATAAGAAGTCTAAAATTACATTTATTTGGTTATTTATAACATCAATTATGTCAATATTTCATTAATAAGATAATTACTGCATCATAGTTGTGTCATAAATAAATTAAATTATTTAATGTCTAAAAATTACAAATAAAATACCATTATGTAGGAAATATTTTTATCTTTCTAATGAATATTTATAGTCGAATTTATCTTATGTATAACCCCATATTAAAAATGATTTAGTTATTAAACTTTGATTTTTAACTATTTAACCCTTCTTTAAATAAATTAATAATAAATGTCCTAATCTAATCCAAGTGGGCCTAAATGGTCATATTTTATTCCTAAAGTAGTTTTTGGTCGAATTACACTTGTCCAATAGAATTAGGACATGTGTTAGGGTAATAATAATATCATTTTTACCCTTAATTACCCTATTTACTTTTAACCATGGTAAATAAAAGTAAAAAGTTACTATTCACCAAAAATTATTTTCATCTCATTGAACCACATTTTAGTCCTTGATATTAACCGTGTGTCTCGGATTTTCGAAATTCCACTCACAGAAGCGGTAAAATTAAGTTTTATGAAAAATCCAGTTTTTTTAACTACCACTTAGTGGTTTCACTATTCATCAAAAATTGAATGTTTTCAGAAAAATACCAAAATTTCACCCTAGGCTAATTTCGACATTCCGAATCCATAAATGAAGTCCATTTTGAAAAATAAAAATTATAAAATTTCAAAAATTGGTTATTACTATTCATAACGGCTAGTTTTAATAATATTTTAATAGTATATCGTTGTTTAGTAAAACTCGGTATTGCGTACGACGCAAGCTATCGAGGAAGGTTGCGATTGCGTGTAAAGAAAGCCAAGCTAGTGTTATGTGTAGTAAAAGATTAATTTTATTATTTATATAACATAAAAACAAAATATTTCACATAAAAGTCTCGGGTGTTACATTCTACCCCCCTTAAAATGGATTTCGTCCTCGAAATTCGTCACTTTGTAACAAACAGATGAGGATACCTCTCCCTCATCATATCCTCAAGCTCCCATGAAGCTTCTTCTAATTGGTGGTTCCTCCATAAAACTTTCACGAATCGAGAGGTCTTGATTCGTAGGACTTTTTCGCTACGATCCAGAATCTCTATCGGTTGTTCTTCATAAGAACGATCTTGCTCCAGCGGTACAACTTCTGAGCTAAGTACATGTGAAGGATCAGGTATGTACTTTCTCAAGAGAGATACATGGAACACATCGTGAACTTGAGAGAGATTCGGTGGAAGCGCCAATCGGTAAGCTACCTTCCCAACATGATCTGGTATTTCGAAAGGGCCGATATATCTTGGGCTCAACTTCCCCTTCTTTCCAAATCTCATGACCCTCTTCCAGGTAGATATTCGTAAGAACACTTTATCACCCACTTCAAACTCTAGGTCTTTTCTTCAGTTGTCGGCATAACATTTCTGTCGACTCTGAGCTGCTCTTATGTGTTGTTGAATAGATCTGACCTTTTCTGCCATTTCATCAACGAGATCAGGTCCTAATAGCTTTCTTTCCCCAACTTCATCCCAGCAAGTTGGAGTCCTACATTTCTTTCCATAGAGAGCTTCATAAGGAGCCATCTGAATACTGGAGTGAAAGCTATTATTATAAGAAAATTCCACCAAAGGTAGGTGTTGATCCCAACCACCTTTGAAATCCATAGAGCAAGCTCTCAACATATCTTCTAGAGTTTGAATTGTTCTCTCAGACTGACCGTCTGTCTAAGGATGATAAGAAGTGCTGAAACTCAACTCTGTATCCAGAGTATGCTGAAGACTTCGCCAGAACTTCGAGGTAAATCTCAGATCTTGATCAGATATAATAGAAAGTGGTACTCCATGCAATCTTACCACTTCCTTTACATATATCCTGGCAAGCTGATACAGAGAGAAATCCTATCTAATAGCAATGAAGTTTGCATACTTTGTAAGACGATCAACTATGACCCAGATAGAATTATTGCCTTTGGATGTTTTAGATAGTCCTATTATAAAGTCCATAGTGATTTTTTCCCATTTCCATTCGGGTATGGGTAATAGTTGTAACATCCCCTTAGGCTTCTGTCTCTCAGCTTTAACTTGCTGACAAACCAAGCATCGAGAGACATATTCAGCAACATCTCTTTTCATGCCATCCCACCAAAAGTACTCTTTCTGGTCCCTATACATCTTCGTGCTTCCAGGATGAATAGAGAATGAAGAACTGTGAGCCTCATCCAGCAGCTCCTTCTTTAATTCTGGGATGGGAGGAACACAAACCTGATTCCTGAACATTATTATCCCATCACAATCAAGGTTGAATTCAGGAATATTTCTCATCTTCTTTTGTAACTCGACATCTTCTTTTTGTGCCTCTTTAATATTCACATGTATAGATGGTTGAACATTCATTTGAGAAAGATACAATTTTTCCCCTTCCATTATAATTCCAAGATCTATCCTTTGTAAATCCATAAATATTGGATCTTTTGTGATCCTCATCATGGATAAACTGGCATGGTCTTGTCGACTTAATGCATCTGCCACCTTGTTTGCTTTCCCAGGATGGTAATGGATTGAGCAGTCATAATCCTTAATCAGCTCCAACCATCTTCTTTGATGCATATTTAGCTCCTTTTGTGTGAAAATATACTTTAAACATTTATGATCAGTATAAATGTCACACCTTTCTCCATAAAGATAATGCCTCCAAATCTTTAATGCAAAGATTACCGCAGCTAACTCCAAATCATGTGTTGGGTAATTTTTCTCATGGATTTTCAACTGGCGTGAGGCATAAGCTATCACCATATCATTTTGCATAAGAACACACCCCAATCCCTTCTTGGATGCATCACTGTAGATCACAAACCTTTCTCCACTACAAGGCAGTGTGAGCACAGGTGCACTGGATAACCTTCTTTTCAACTCCTTGAAATTCTCTTCACATTCTTCCGTCTAGACAAACTTAACTCCTTTCCAATTCAACTTGGTGAGTGGATTAGATAATCATGAAAAATCTTTCACAAAAAGTCGATAATATCCAGCCAAACCAAGAAAACTTCGGATCTCAGTTACTGTTGTTGGTCTTGACCATCTTTCGATAACCTCTGTTTTTGCTGGATCCACAGATATCCCCTCTTTTGAGATTATGTGACCCAAAAATGAAACTTTTTGAAGCCAAAATTCACACTTGATAAATTTGGCATAAAGCTTCTCCTTTCTCAAGGTCTTCAATATAATTCTTAATTGATCTTCATGTTCTTCCTTGCTCTTTGAATATACAAGAATATCGTCTATAAAGACTACCACAAACTGATCAAGATAGTCTCTAAAGACTCTATTCATCAGATCCATGAAGATAGCAGGGGCATTAGTAAGACCAAATGACATCACTATAAATTCATAGTGTCTATACCTTGTACGAAAAGCCGTATTTGGTATATCCTCCCTTTTGACCCTTAATTGATTATACCCTGAACGAAGATCAATATTGGAAAAGTATTGAGCTCCGCGTAGTTGGTCAAATAAGTCATCAATGCGTGGGAGAGGATATTTGTTCTTGATAGTGATCTTGTTAAGTTCTCGATAATCAATTCAGAGTCTCATTGATCCATCTTTCTTCTTAACAAATAAAATAGGTGCTCCCCAAGGTGACGCACTAGGGCGTATGAATCCCTTATCAAGATTCTCTTGGAGTTTACTCTTCAATTCCTGCCACTCAATTGGTGCCATTCTATAAGGTGTCTTTGAAATAGGCAAAGCACCCGGTACGAGTTCTATTGAAAACTCAACTCCACGATTCGGTGGAAGAACCGGTAATTCCTCCGGAAATACATCATCAAACTCCCGTACAATGGGAATATTCTTAATCATGAGTTTCTCACCAACCATTTGAGATAAATAACCTTCATTTAGTGGAATCAAGACCCATAAGATGGAAGGAATTTCCACTTGAAGGTTATGTTCATCCTTGCATCGATAGACGATCATAGATTGATCTGGAATATGAAATGTGACTTCCCTTCTTTGGAAATTGATCTGAGCTCCATGTAGAGAAAGACAATCCATGCCAAGAATCACATTAAATTCCACTATAGAAAGGATCACAAGATTTGCAAGAAGCACTTTCCCACAAACTTCAATCGGAGAAGAATTATAAACTTTTGATGCGACTGTTGTGCCATTAGGTGTTGTCACAGCTAACACAACATCTAATTGTTGAGGTAATACGGTGATACCCTTAGAAAATTTTTCAGAAATAAAAGAGTGGGTGGATCCAGAATCAAATAAAACATTTTCTACTTTAGAGTGGATGGTAAGTGTACCTTTCACCACATCGTTATCGTACTCCACATCGCTGATAGAAATTGCATGTGACTTTCCTTTGTCTTTAGCCTTAAGATTTTGTTGACGTCGACCATCATCATCAACCCTTGGATTAGTGAATTTATTGTCATAATGTCTCATCTCCTTGCACTTGAAACATTGAAGTGTAGTAGGTTCATTCTGTGTATCCCTTCCTTTGTTTGCATCACTAGACATCTTCTTCCCATCATCGCGGCATTCAAATGCCCGATGACCTTCCTTTCCACATTTGAAACATTACATGTCCCTTTAAGACAACTCCCTCCATGTTTCTTTCCACACTTTGAGCATAAGGGAAAGCTCATATTCTTTTCAATGTGCTCTTTAGATTTTCCTTTGAATTCCATTTTCCTCTTCTTATCAAACCCATATGACTGATGGGTTACTCCAATCTCCATCTCAACTTTGAGAGCCCATCGAACGATTTCCTTGTAGCTATTGAAGTCCCTTATGGCTAAGGCCCTTCGAAGACTTGGTTTTAAGCCACTAAAGAATCGATCGATCTTACTCTCAGGTTGGATAATAATACCAGAGGCGTACCTTGCAAGTCTTGTAAAATTTTCTTCATAAGTACCAACATATTCATCATCCTTTTGCTTCAGTTCAAGAAACTCTTTCTCCATCTTTGTTCAGAGAATACGAGGGAAGTACATATTGAAAAATAAGTTCTTGAACTCATCCCATTCCATGGACTCAATTTCATCCCTTTGCCTCATATTCTTAATAAGATTCCACCATTGATCAGCATCACCTTCCAAACGATACACTGCTAAGATGACTTTATCATGCTCAGAACATTGAAGAACTGAAAATATCTTTTCAGTAGTACTAATCCATTGTTCAGCAACTAATGGATCAGTAGACCCGCTGAATGAAGGTGGACGCTGTCTCATGAAGGATTCAACAGAATTTTGTTCCTTCCTTTGCTCGTTTGGAAGTCTTGCATGATTCATAGCTTGAGAAAGTTGTGTGAGCATGGCTACAAGATTTTGCATTCTAGCTCCCATAACATTTGGTTGCTCAGGGGGACAATCATTTCATTGCCCTTCGCATTCCGTATTAACACGGTTCCTTCAGGTTCCAGCCATTGACTAAAACCAAGAATAATAGTGTGATCAACACTAATAATAATAGGAAAACCACATAATCAAGAATAAAATTTCACACTTAAGGTCTTATCCTAGGTTATTCATGGCCATTTATAAAACAGTAAGATTGTGTTCTATGCTTAGAATTATCCTTAGGGTTCTTACTAAGGCTTTCGCATCCTAGTTTCCAAAGGTTGACTATACCTTTCCTCTGATACCAACTATAACGACCCATACTTTACATACATTGTTAATACTTCAAAATTGAAGTGTAATTATTACATCATATAACAAAACCACGAAAGGATCGTATAGGTATAGTTTCTTTAGAAACTGGGAAACATAAACAGCTGGTTCATAAATCATCTAGACTGTATCCCATTTATTTCATCATATCTATAGTCCCTTTTGGCATATCTTACTTAATAACCTTCTTCCTGACCTGGGGAAAGAAAACATACAAAAGGTTGAGCTCAAATGCTAAATAAGGGTAACAAAAGAAATATCAATCACATCATATTCATAAGAACATAAATTTTGGAAATCTTAACCTGCAAAAGAGAGCATAATTCCATAACATGGGATAAATCATAGTAGTGAAATGGAATCCCAATAATCATAACTTAAAACATGAAACTTTGTGTCATACACACATAATCATAGAGAATCATTTCTTATTAGTCAAGACTCATTACCAAGACTATCTTAGTGGACAAAGTCCATTTCTGAACCGAGTTTACTCCTCGTTTCAGTCCTGTTTCACTGAACCGATATAACCTACCGTTCCAGCCATGTCTATCTCATGAGATGTAAAATCTTTACCCAATTAATTGGAGGGAGATATAGGTCCCACCCATCTCATAATGATACCATTATTATGTGTGCCACAAAATATTAAATCATACATCATTGCATAACCCATGTAATAAAAATGGGAATCTTAAACATCGTGACATCATAAAACAATTCATATAAGATAAAGGAATTCATAAAAATATAATTCCATCACAAAATAATCAAATAAATGTAATAATAGGGATAAAAACAGAACCATTTATTATCTTAGATGGAAAATAATTTTGATAAAACACTTGAACTCCATTCTTGACGAAAATATCCTTTCTGATTCAAAAACACTTTTCATTTCTTAACATGTCGTAAAATTCTAAAATAAAAGAATTTTATTAAAAATAAACTTAAAAACTTGTAAAGTAAGCTTCTTGGAAATATTGTTTTAAAAATCCATTCATGCCGTATAATTTAAAAAAACATTCTTCGTACTTTTGTCGAAAAAGTAAAAAAGTACCTCATATGAAAAATGACAAAAGATTCCTTTCATATCTTTTACTAAAAACTCAACGAAGGGTAAAATTGGATATAAAATATTGTATAAGGATATAAATATTACATATTGAGGAAACATGGATATGGATGATAAAATACACCCCAGTAAATACCAAAGTTTAAAGAATCTAGGATAAAAATGAGATTGTGATATTTCCCTTACCTTAGGTCCGATATGCTTTGTACGTGTCTGAACCTCCTTTATAATGATTTAAATATTTTTATTGACTTATTACAGAATCATACCTATTTTTATGATATCATATATGGTCATATTCTTAGCTTCTTAGTAGTAATATTTCATTGCTACTTGTTATTGGGGTGTTTATAACTTTTTGTTCTTATGTGTGTTTTGTCGAATAAATTCGTATTCTTCTCTTTAGGTTATAGATACCTCATTTCCAGAATGGTATTAGTGTAATATATATCATGTTCATTCATTAAATTCATTTATATATTCATTATGAAATGAAGATCATGTAGAACGAGTCGCATCACATCGTGGAGACAGTATTCCGTACGTACGCACGAGTGATGATATCATTCCTATGATCATGGAATTGTATTGGAGTGTATGTATACTATTTCAGAACTTTATAATAGTCATATATAGTCATTATTTACACCATTATACCCATCCAAGTAAGGTGGTGGTGGAAAATAGATTACACCACGGCGTGGTGATTTCTTTTTCCATAGGATGGATAGATGGTGAAATAGGGTTGTTTCATACGTATAATAACATATCCGTATATGAGTGATACTGATGTTATTACTTCATAATGAAACAACTAAAGAAGAATAAGTGGAAGAATAAATAAAGATGAAAGAATCGGTAACAGACATTACCTCTTCTTTGAAGTGCTTCTTTGAGACCTTCTTTTAGGGCACTGAAATTGGTCTTTGAAGAAGACCAGGACCTCATGGATGTCTCTAGGGAAGTGGAGAGGATAAAGTGGCAGAGGTTGGCCGATCTTGAAGGTTCAAAGTGGTGTGAGGAAGAGAGGGAGGAGGTTCCCTTTTATAAGGGAGGAGAGGGGCACCTTTGGAATAACTAAAAATATTATTTTATTATAAAGTCAAGTTCGGTTTTAAAAACCTCCAAATTGATTTAATTCCAGGCTAAGGTGGGGATGGGTCGAAATCCTCTCATCCAATAGAATTTATACAAGTTTAGGTATCAATTTCAACCTTATCATTTATATTTACTTTAAGTTAGATAATTTAACTTTTACCGTGTCTTCTTGTTTTTTTATACTATAAGGTTAAAAAACTTACTATATCAAGCCAAACGAACCCCAAGTTGTTTATTATTAATATATATAACCTTATCTAAGTCATTTGGACTAACCTTAGAATTTAGGAATAAAATAACAATTAATAATATAATATTTGTTTTAAAAACTATTTTACGTCAATTTTGACACTATTTAGTAATTGATTTTTGTGAAAATCATAACAGAATTATTAGTTCGAACCAAGTTAATTAAATCAATACTAACATGTCATATTATCCTAGAAAATTAGTGTAATTCATAAAAAGTATCAAATTACATTTATTTGGGTATTTATAACATCAATTATGTCAATATTTCATTTATAAGATAATTACTGCATCATCGTTGTGTCATAAATAAATTAAATTATTTAATGTCTAAAAATTACAAATAAAATACAATTATGTAGGAAATATTTTTATATTTCTAATGAATATTTATAGTCGAATTTTTCGTATGTATAACCCCATATTAAAAATGATTTACTTATTAAACTTTGATTTTTAACTATTTAACCCTTCTTTAAATAAATTAATAATAAATGTCCTAATCTAATCCAAGTGGGCCTAAATAGTCATATTTTATTCCTAAGGTTGTTTTTGGTCGAATTACACTTGTCCAATAGAATTAGGACATGTGTTAGGGTAATAATAATATCATTTTTACCCTTAATTACCCTATTTACTTTTAACCGTGTTAAATAAAAGCAAAAAGTTACTATTCACCAAAAATTATTTTCATCTCATTGAACCACATATTAGTCCTTGATATTAACTGTGTCTCTCGGAATTTCGAAATTCCACTCACAGAAGCGGTAAAATTTAGTTTTATGAAAAATTCAGTTTTTTTAACTACAACTTAGTGGTTTCACTATTCATCAAAAATTGAAAATTTTCAGAAAAATACCAAAATTTGACCCTAGGCTAATTTTGACATTCCGAATCTGAAAATGAAGTCCATTTTGAAAAATAAAAATTATAAAATTTAGAAAAGTGGTTATTAATATTCATAACAGCTAGTTTTAATAATATTTTAATAGTATATCGTTGTTTAGTGAAACTCGGTATTGTGTACGACGCAAGCTATCGAGGAAGGTCGCGATTGCGTTTAAAGAAATCCAGGCTAGTGTTTTGTGTAGTAAAAGATTCCTTTGATGATTTATATAACATAAAAACAAAATATTTCACATAAAAGTCTCGGGTGTTACAACGGCGCCACTCAAAACTTAAAAAATGGATTGATGAGAGAAAATAGGGTCTCTCATCATATGAACATAAAAAGTGCAGTAAGAGTAATATAAAAGAAAATCCCAATCATAAGAAATATGAGCTTAAAAGTAATGACATAAAAGAGTGTACTTAAAAAGAAAGAGAGGGGTAAGATCCCTTACCTCTAGTCCGACTTGTCTTGTTTTTTTCTTTATATTCTGGAAGAATAAACTTTGGTCAATTTATAATTGCTTAAGGACCTCTTTTAAAGATTATTATTCAGTTCATATCACATATGATAATTTTATAATAATTCGTTAATAATGTGAGTTCATATCAGACGTTTTTGTCGATGTTTGGTACATGAGTCAAAAATGAACTTGTTTGTAAATGATTGTCCATGTAGTTATAAGTAAACCATCTCCAGAATATTATTCATGATTTAAATATCATATATATCCAGTACATATTCATTTTATACTACTCCATAACATTTGGAGATAAAAATAAATGAAATGCACCGTTCACGGAGACGGCAGGTCGTACCTACGCATGAACGCTACTTTCATTTCTTTTCCATATTAATGGAATTAAAAATAATTGAGATATATATATATATATAATTGTTAAATTATAATATATATGTTATATAGGTCACATTTTTTCATTAATTTCATTCTTTATACATTCCATGTATTGCATGAACGTGTCACATCACTTGAGGGGGCGGTAGTCCACACTTCCTCGTATGAAATTATCGCATTTAAACAACATGAAAAGCATAAAGGAATGTTTTAAATATAAAATTAAGAAGCATATAGAGAAAATAAATACCATATATATCATATATAAAATTTAGTGACATCATAATGGCCACCATGAAAGGTGTTAAGAGAAGATTGAACAATCATCGTTTCGTGAGGCAGAAATTCACCATCCACAGAAACAGTATGTTCTTTAACCATTAGACGAAGGTGTGTGTAAGTGTAGCTATAATCCTTTACATAAAAACATCCTAGTATATTGAAGATAATTTTTGTTGTTATAAAATAAAGGAATAAAAAGATTTTAGAGGGTTGGAGAAGCAAAATAACAGAAAAGAACACAAGTGAAGACATTACCTTAAAATCGGGTAACTCCTCGTGGTTTGAACCAAAAGGGTTTCTTGAAGAGAATTCTTCCAAATATGAGGATTAAATAATGAATATAGGGATGTGGAGAGATGAAATGGGTAGGGGTTGGGCAAGAAAATGGCTTCAGAGGTGTGGGAAAGGAGGTAGAGGTGGGGGCCTTTTATAAGAGGAGAGGAGGGGCACTTTTGGAATGTTATAAAATTTTACTTTATTATAAAATGATTTTTTGATTTTAAAGGTCCCAAAATTATTTATATATAGGATAAATGGATAAGATCTATAAATACACCAATCTAATATATTTTTTACAAGTATAGGTCTTAGATTTTACATTATCATTTCATTTTATTTAAATCATCAAATAATGAGGTAATCGGTGCATCATCATGGTGTCATATATAATTTAATATATTTAATGTCTAAAAATTATACAAAAAATATAATGATGTAGGAAATATTTTTATATTTCTAATTAATATTTATAGTCAAAAATATGACTTGTATAACCCCATGTAAAAAATATTTTAGTAAAAGAATACATGTTTGTGACATTTTAATTTTATCTTTAAATAAAAAGTTATTAATGTAATTTTCCTACCAAAGTGGCTCCATGGGGTCCCCAAGTTGAACCATGGATTTTCTTGGTCGGTCATGACACATAAAATAAGGGTAGTACATGTGTCAAGGTCATTTAATATTATTAAAACATTATTTTTACCTTAAATTACACTAATTACCTCTAATCACGATTAAAAACTTAAAAGTTACTATTCAAAAAAATATATTTTAATCCCATTGAACAAAATTTTACATCCTAATAACAAAAATGTATGTCGGATTTTTGAAATTCAAATCACAGAAGTGGTAAAGTTTCATTTAAATGAAAAATTAGTTTTTAAACTACCACTTAGTGGTTTCACTATTCATCAAAAATTGAAGTTTTTCTGAAAAATACCAAAAAATCACCCTAAGCTATATTTGATATTCCAAATTAAAAAATGATGCCTATTTTAAAAATTCAAAACATATATGTTTCATTAATTAATTTAATAATTAATTCATGTTGTCAAAACAAATAGCGTGTTTTTAAGAAACAATATATATCAAAAGATTGACACTAGTTTATGTCCAATTTCAAAGTGAAATTAATTCCAATGACCAACATTGGATTAAATGGTAAAAATATATTCTAATTTCACTTTAAAACCAATTCAAAAGATAATCTAATCATATAAATAAATTATATTGAAAAGTGGATTTGAATTAAAATACAACATTTTTCACTATGCATTAAAAAATGAACTTTAACGGAAAAATACCAAAAATTTACACAAAGTAAATTTTGATGTCCCGATTATAAAGAAGAATTTTATTTGGTCCAATAGAATGTATTAGAGTTACCAAAACTATTTTAAAGATGTTTCACCATCATAAGGCGATAAATCAACCTTTTAGTGAATATTAGAGTATTTATGCTTAAATTTGAATTCATTCACATTTTTAATCCTCTAACATTTATTGTAAAAAGTAAAAATATTTGAAAAACATATATAATAATTTTTTAGTCAGTTCTGTTCATTACCGTCATTACAACATCTAGGTGTTAACTACCATTTAAAATAAAATTATTTTATTATTAGAGTGCAACGTAAGATTTCAAAGGAACTCGTTGTTGCGTATTGGGTAAGCCATCGAGCATAGAGTTCCATTTAAATTAATATTAACATTTTATTCACAAATATGGATAAACATGAGAATGTAATATTGTTTATTTACCTAGGATGTTACATCCTTCCCCCTTTTGGGAATTGCGTCCTCGCAATTTTAAAATTGGGCTTGGAAACTTCACTGAATGCCCCAGATTGGAAAAGGAGTAAATTAAACTATCACTTTAAAAGAAAGAAAGGGAAGTATAAAGGTCACCAGAGTTAACCCATACAAGGATTCCATGTAGGAAAACATGGATATGGAAGAAAAAGAAAAGGGTCATGTTGTGAGAGAGAGTGATAGAAAACATGTTTAGGAGAAAGTTAACCACAAGAAAATCGAAAACTTGTGGTGGGTTAAACGGTATTCAATTCCCCAGTAGGAAAAGTTAATAGACAACATTTTGGTTTTAAGTTACTTTTAATTTAGGAATTCATTTTTGATCTTAAGGAAACATACTTACTTGTCATGTTGACTTTCAACTTTTACTAGATTTCTTACTCAAACTCATACTTTCCCCAAATGATGAGTATTTAAGAAGACTTGTTCACATTTAGAGTACTATAATCAACTTCTAGAGAATCAACTAATCCACAAAAGAGAACTATATACTTCCCAGGTCTTTAGACCAAAACCAAAACAAAAAAGGTTAGTACAAGATCAGATAATCCACAAATGATAAATCCTTTATAAAAAATAAAATCAATTCTTAATCTCCAAAATTTGTCCAACAAAACCCAGAGTTCAACAAAGACCATTCAATAAACAATTTTTCCATAAAATTATTCAAAGTAAACCAAACTAAGATTGAAACCCAAATATTTTAAGGATTTAATCACATAGTCTTCCGAGGTAAAAATTAACATTTATCTCCAAATAACATTAGTTTATCTTAAAGTCTCACATTGTAAAGTAATAAACCTAATCACATATCCTCAATGATAGGTTAATAATTTCCATATATAGCCCAAAATCAACTTATTCTAGATTCATAAGATCATCTAACTAAAAAGAATTAGTCAAAATAACCAAGGACTTTACATAGTCCAGTGGTACATGATAAATACCAGACGCACTTTGGTTGTGGGTTCGATTCCTGTAGCTTCTTCAGATGCGACAGGTTGTCACATGGTCTACTTGTTGTCCTTTTTCCAAAACATTATAATCCTTAAAAATTTCCCCAAAAAGAGATAAAATTTTCAAAAATAACCATAACATAATTTAAACTCATGTTTATCTCATGTCGTTCATATTCCATCATAACATATAGTAACCCATAATCACCTCAAAAGTAAGGATCATATAAACCCTAATGGTTACCTTTATAATTATTACATGAACTTCCTCATCGAGTTGGTTCTCTCGTACATGATGCATTAGAGAACTCACCAAGGTTCAAGTTGTAGAACATGACTCTTGATAGTTGGTTCAGAATAACCATGAGATTTCACATTGAATCCCCCATTTCATCCAATCTCTTAATCAGAGAACCACCACAGTTACCATCAAACCCATTTTAACTTTGGTTCCTGTTAGATCCATCCATTTACTAAAACAAAAAATGTCAGTGTGAGTATATCAAAAAAATCATCATGTACTAAGATATACTTACTCATTCACTTTATTTAAAAACTATGACTCTTTCTGAATTCCTAGCCATTATGGTAATGTCAATTATGCTTAAAAATACCCTAACCTCTAAAGTTTTCTAAACCGACCTTTGATACCAACTGTAAGGACCTGGCCTTAAAACATTACATAATCATTAATTAAATGAATAATTCACATAGAGGATCTTTTCAGGTTTAGAGTTTTAGAGAATTCGGTCATAACTATTACATCTCAAAAGATTACAAAGTAGACCCTTCTACTAAGTTTCCATAAAATAAAAACTCTTAAAAGAAACATGTCTAGGTCTATGTTTTGGATAACATGTCTTTCCTTGATCCCATCTGTGACCCTATTAATCTTTAAGTCTTGTGGAAAACATTTCAAAAACATGGGATGAGCATAAAAATCCTAGTAAAGGATACACAAAGAAGGAAAATTTTTAGGTTTTCAAAACAACAAGTAAACCAATAATACTTTAACAAAGTAATACTTTTCACCTTTATGAAGTATTAAAAACTATTCACTGAATAAAAGACCATTACATACCCTTTTCTAACCAAAAGATTACCATAAAACCCATATAAAGAACACATAACATATAAAGGTAACATGGGACATAAGCACACTTAAATGGAATAACCATACGGTCGACTTCCACACATACTTAATGGAATAGCCATACAGCCGACTTCCATACCCAATGCATTGGAGGTTATAACGTAACCACCCGTCCTGGTATTCATGACACAACACGTCATATAGTTTATCATGTAACCACTTGTCAAATGTCTAAGTACCATGATAAAATCATAACACATAAAACAACTATAAAGGAAAGAAAAAATTTCCACATTTCAAGCACAATATATCACTTAAATATATTGACATAAAAATCCATTATAAAAACCATTTTCATTAACAAAATACATAAAAGAGTATATGGTATTTATTTACTTTAAAAAATATAACGGCTTGTTGAGGAAGCCAAAGTTCAAATAATACTCGCAGCGGCGGAAAGGTCCTTGTCACCGCGTATATTAAAAAAACATACTTTTTTTCATTTAGTAAATCACTTCATATATAAACGATTCCTTTCGAATAAAAGTACAAGTCAAAGGGGTTTATACACTGTATAATAGAAAGTTGTGTATAAAACAAATTATGCCTCAATGAAAGGAGATTGAGCGAAGTCCCTAACAAAGTTGGTAACCTTAGATTAAGGATAAATCAATTACATGATTATATGTGAAAAATATGAATACACAAAATATAAGTGGATATTAAGTGTAAAACAATAATAGATCGTTCACACATAATCTTGGAAAACCAAAACCAATGACATAGATATTTAACTCAATGAAATGAGATTGAGTTATGATTTCCCATACAAGTTCGTAAGAATTTATCAATGATATTATTATGTGTAGAAATAGTATATCTACACAAAGGTTTGTGGAAATTACAACATAGATATTCCACACATAATCTTGGCATAATAATATCAATAATTAGAGGCTTAACCCAATGAATTGAAAGTGGGTTAATAAGTTCCCCTGCAAAAATTCAACAGCCTAACGGTGTCACTTTAAAATTCAGAAAATGATTTGATGAGAGAGAAAATGGTATCTCATCACATTAAATTTACATCAATAAGGATATAGAATAAAATATCCCAACATAACAATATGAAAATTAAAAGACCCATCAAAATGATGTCTTTTAAAAAGAGGAGGGTGAAAGGTTCCCTTACCGATTTGGGTAAATTTCGAAACATACACCCCATGAAAGAAGAACTATAGAAGATTGATTTAAATACCCATAAATGAAAGTATATTAAACAAAGAGTAGAATAATGGACAGTAAATACACCACTCAATGTAAATGGTGGGAAATGTAGCATAAATATCATGAGAATAAAAGTGAGATGAAAAATCCCTTGTGAAAACTCAGCAGCCTAATGATGCCACTTAAAAATTCCAACAATGGATTTGTGAGATAAAATAGGGTCTCTCATAATGTGAACATAATATTATATAATGAATAATATAAAATAACATCCCCAAACATAAGAAATATGAGCTTAAAATAAATTACATAAAAGAGAGTACTTAAAAAGAAAGAGAGGTAGGATCCCTTACGAAAAATTCAGCAGCCTAATGGCGCCACTCAAAAATTAAAAACTGGATTGATTAGACAAAATAGGGTCTCTCATAATATGAACATAGAAATTACAGTAATAGTAATATAAAAGAACATCCCAATCATAAGAAATATAATCTTAAAAGAAATGACATAAAAGAGTGTACTTAAAAAAGAAAGAGAGGGGTAAGATCCCTTACCTCAAGTCCGACTTGTCTTGTTTGTTTCTTTATATTCCTGAATAATAACCTTTGGTCAATTAATAATTTCTTAAGGACCTATTTTAAATATTATTATTCAGTTCATATCACATATTATAATGTTATAATAATTTGTTAATAATGTGAGTTCATATCAGACGTTTTTGTCGATGTTTGGTAGATGAGTCAAAAATGAACTTTTTTGAAAATGAGTGTCCATGTAGTTATAATAAAATAATCTCCAGAATAGTATTAATGATTTAAATAACATATATATCCACTAAATATTCATTTCATACTACTCCATAACATTTGGAGATAAAAATAAATGAAATTCACCGTTCATGTATACGGTAGGTCGTATGTACCCATAAACGCTACTTTCATTTCATTGTCATATTTATGGAATTAAAAATAATTGAGAGAGATATATATTATAATTAAAGTATAATATATATTTTATATAAGTCACATATGTTCATTAATTTAATTCTTTATACATTCCATGTATTGCATGAACGATTCACATCACTTGAGGGGGCGGTAGTCCACACTTCCTCGTATGAAATTATCGCATTTACACAACATGAAAAGCATAAAGGCATGTTTTAAATATAAAATTAATAAGCATATAGAAAACATAAATACCATATATATAATATATAAAATATATTGACATCATAATGGACACCATGAAAGGTGTTAACAGAAGATTGAACAATCATCGTTTCGTGAGGCAGAAATTTTCCATCCACAGAAACAGTATGTTCTTTCACAATTAGATAAAGGTGTGGGTAATTGTAGCTAGTGTTCTTCATATAAAAACCTCCTAGTATATTTAGGATAATGGTGTTGTTATAAAATAAAGGAATAAAAATAGTTTAGAGTGTTGAATAAGCAAAATAAAACAAAATAACACAAGTGAAGACATTACCTTAAAATCAGGTAACTCCTCTTGGTTTGAACCAAAAGGGTTTCTTGAAGAGCATTCTGCCAAAGGTGAGGCTTCAATGATGAATATAGGGATTTGGGGGGATTAAAGGGGCAGGGTTTGTCTGAGAAAAAGGCTTTAGAGGTGTGGGTAAGGTGGTAGAGGTTGGGGCCTTTTATAAGAGGAGATGATGGGAACTTTTGGAAAGTTATAAACTTTTAATTTATTATAAAATGATTTTCAGATTTTAAAGGTCCCAAAATTATATATTTCGAGGATACGGTGATAAGAGTTATAAATCCACCCATAAAATAGGTTTTTGACAAGTTTAGGTCTTATATTTTACATTATCTTTTCATTTTATTTAAATCATTAAATAATGAAGTAATCGCTGCATCATCATGGTGTCATAAATTATTTAATTTATTTAATGTCTAAAAATTATAAAAAAAATCATCAGTTAGGAAATATTTGTATATTTATAATGAATATTTATAGTCAAAAATATGACTTGTATAACCCCATTTAAAAATTGTTTTAGTAAAACAATACATGTTTGTGACATTTTAATTTTAACTTTAAATAAAAGGTTATTAGTGTCGTTTTCCTACCAAAGTGGCTCTATGGGGTCCCCAAGTTGACCCATGGATTTTATGGGTCGTATATGACACATCCAATAAGGGTAGGACATGTTTCAAGGTCATTTAATATTATTAAAACATTATTTTTACCTTAAATTACACTAATTACCTCTAATTGCGATTAAAAACTTAAAAGTGACTATTCAACAAAAAATTATTTTAATCCCATTGAACCATATTAGACATCCTAATGACAACCATGTATGTCTGATTTTTGAAATTCAAATCAAATAAGTGGTAATGTTTTATTTAAACGAAAAATTAGTTTCTAAACTACCACTTAGTGGTTTCACTATTCATCAAAAATTGAAGTTTTTCAGAAAAATACCAAAAATTAACCCTAAGGTATATTTGATATTCTGAATTAAAAAATTATGTCTATTTTAAAAAATTCAAAACATATAAGTTTCATTAATTAATTTAATAATTAATTCCCGCTATAAAAACAAATAGCTTGTTTTTAAGAAACAATATATATCAAAATATTGACACTAGTTTAAGTCCAATTTAAAAGTGAAATTAATTCCAATGACCACAATTGGATTAAATGGTAAAATATATTCTAATTTCACTTTAAAACCAATTCAAAAGATAATATAATCATATACATAAATTATATTAAAAAGTGGTTTTGAATTAAAATACAAAATTTTTCACTATGCATTAAAAAATGAACTTTATCGGAAAAATACCAAAAATTTACATAAAGTAAATTTTGATGTCTCGATTCTAAAGAATAATTTTATTTGGTCCAATAGAATGAATAAGAGTGAACAAAACTATTTTAAATATGGTTCACCATTAAAAGGCGATAAATCGACCTTTTAGTAAATATTAGAGTATTTATGCTTAAAATCGATTTTATTCACATTTTTAATCCTATAACATTTATTTTAAAAAGTAAAAATATTTGACAAACATATATAATCATTTTTTAGTCAGTTCTGTTCATTACCATCATTACAACGGCTAGGTGTTAACTACCATTTAAAATAAAATTATTTTATTATTAGAGTGCAACGTAAGATTTCAAAGGAACTCGTTGTTGCGTATTGGGTAAGCCATCGAGCATAGTGTTACCTTTAAATTAATATTAACATTTTATTCACAAATAGGGATAAACATGAGAATATAATATTGTTTATTTACCTGGGATGTTACAAATAATATTATATATGAAATATAATTGACATATATATTTTAATTGTTTGTATTTTTATCAATATTAAAGATAATATTACCAGTAGAAAAATGTATCTCAAAATAATGTAACCAATATATATATTATTTATCATTATAATTATAATTGAAAAGACTATTTTATCTATTTAAATAACATTTAGTGATGTATTTTTTACCAACAATTAGTGAGAAGCCATTTTTTGTTGGTAAAACATTTTACTAATAGAAAATGCACTTTTACCAATAGATATGCCCCTGTTAGAAAATTATAAGTATTTTGTAGTGTAATCGTTATGAATCATTGATCAGAATGATAATTCATTAAAATTATTTTTAAATAATTTCACCGTATTTTGAATCAATAACACCGTATGTTTACTACGTTTATTCGTAGTCATCAAATATTAAAATATTTCATGAAATTTCTTATTTATTTAATCAATTTCCAAATAATACCACCCAGAGTGAAAAATTGTGTGTGCAGTCACTCTCATTTTCATACACTAGGAGAAGTTAAAGCTTATATCAATGAAGCATTTTAAAGTTTATTACCCCTATGTATAATTGTTTCATGTCCTCATCCACTTGTAGTATCCATACAAGGATTTGTTTCTAGGAAAACAACACTCATTTTTTTACATAACATTGGATGAACTATTAATCATATGATTATCCAATGGTTTTACACTAAATTTTTCCCATAAAAGCTTCCAAATTTAAGAAAAATGTTACTCATATTCCATCTATAATTACCTGGTCATTTAATAGATAGATATTATATCTCAATAGATGAATATTAAATAATTCTCATCAATAAATTCCCAAGGACCATAAAATTTTAGAGTATTTGGAGACATGATTCACAACATTATTATTTAATGAAATATCATCAACATCACCCATAAATATCTTCCAATTTAGTGCATGTAATAGACATACCCTGCTGAAGCCTTTATTCACTACTCGGGGAAAAGGAAACATAAGAATGTGTGTTCTTAGATCCTTGATAAAGGTAAAAATTGAATATATCCATAAATGATCATATGAAATAATAAGATATGAATTTTTTTTATGACATTATGAATATAAATTAATATTTTTCACCCTATATAACTTAGATTTTAAACATGATCCACGTTGTAAAACATTATCATTTCAAAATACATGAAGCACCATAGTGATAAATCATCATAAATAAATCATGACCCATATATTCATATCATATATGTTTAGAACAATTTTAAGTATAGAAACCCTTTTTAATTTAAATCTTAACAAACAATACCAAAAAATAATAATAGTTCAAGCATCAAAACTTTTTTCCCATTTTATAATGGAGGAAGGAATCATCACATGTCTCCAATAGTGGTCAACAAGATTATCTTGTTTCACCTACCATATCAAGAACCAATTATTGTTTTTCATATTTATCTCATGAGATATAAATATTTAAAAAAATTGTTAGAGGTAGATATTGGTCCCACCCATCACATAACCAATACATCTGTGTTCATATGATCAAAAAACAATCATCATATCATAACCCATTAAAAATAATGGGTTTCATGAGCATATATTCATCATAATCATAATCGTAAACCATAAAAAGAATTTATAAGTTAAGTATAATTGGATAATTTACCCATTAAAAAATAATCAAAACCAAATTTTGTTGTCATTTGTAAATATAAATTTCAAAAAAAAATCATTAAAATATTACTGTTGAATATATCCTTTTCATTTGAAATAAATTATTTAAAATATAAAAATTTCCCATATATAAAGGAAACACATTATTTATAAAACCCATGAAAACATGTAAACTAATATGAAAATAATTTAGTGTGAATAATTATGTAATATTATGTTCTTTCTCTATATTTCACTATATTTATTAATTATAGTTTTTTAAAAAAAGTAAAAACTACTTTGTTTAGAAAAGGAAATAAAGATTCCTATTAAAAATTTATGAAAATTCAAACATGGGTATAAATATTTTTTAACATTTATTTTATAATAGTAAAACATTATTTAAAACTTTATTATAAAATATAGACATAGAAGAAAATTGTTTTTCCACTATGTAGAGAAATGGATTTTGTTTTTCATATAAAAATTCTTTTGGAATATAGTGTTTATAAAGAGTGTAATGTGAAGGGAAATCATGCATATTTATTATATAACTATAGGATAATAAAAATAATTTTTTTATTTATATATAGATCAATATATCTCATCTTCAAAAGTATATCATAAACAACCTTGATAAACAATGAGATTGTAACATTAAACATTTATCAATTTGGAATTTTCGGGATAAAAATTTGCATGAAATAAAGAAATTTATATAGATATGTACATCCCGTATTTATCATAAGATCTATTATATAATAAATTCATGGATATTATATAAACCAAATAGAATAAATTATTGTTCAATATATCATTTGACTCCCAGAAGTAAAAGGGAGACTAGAAATCCCATACCTCAAGTTTAGAATTCCTTCATATGCGTTGGAACCTCTTGTATAATAAATATAGATTTATTACACATATATTATATAAGCATTATCATATATTTGATACCATATATTACATACTTATAATCATTATTCACCCATTTATTAACATTTCATTATTAATATTAATGTTTGGGTGATAACTGGTTCATTTTTAATGTATGTTTTGGTTCATTATTTTTTTTGTATACTTGTATTACTAATATAAAATTTAAATAATTTAAATATTTATATAATCATAATATATATTAATTATATACATAACTAGAGTCAGACATAAAATTCTGGAAAGGAAATATGAATTAAACTTTTCATTAACATCGTAGGACAGACATACACATGTTCATTATTCTATATTATCAGTGGATTGAATGATGGAAATATAAATAATAATTAGTAATTAAATAATAATTTCTAGTTAATTCATATAACATATATTATTTAAATTTATCTATAATACCATCCATGTAAATTTTATGTAAAAAAAATGAATTCCATAATTTCTTGAGTGGGTAGTCACCATACACATGAGTTACATTATTCTAGTCCAACAAAATGAAAATTAAGAAGATATATGTGTATTATATTAAATGAATTATAATAATGTTACTATTATCATATATATATATATATATTAAATTCAAAATTATATCATTATGTGGTAGGTGTTGATTGAAAACAAATTACTTCCATACGTGAGGTGGTAGTCCTTCGTACTCATGATTGGCGATTTCATTTCCCATTTGACAGAATAGTATGATATTGTTTGATATGAAGTTAATGTAATAAATTACCGTTGTATGGGATATAATATTTTATTATATCATCATAATTTAATAATATTTTCAGGAGGTGTAACAACAAATAAAATATAAACCCTCAATTGAGAATGATACCTCCTCTACATATAACCTCTATAGGTTTACACAATAATCCTTACCATGTTGGAATCTTGATAATAGCATGCCTCTAGTACATGATAATGTAATTAAGGAAAATAATTTGGTATTTATTTTATGAAAAAATTGTTTTATATGTGTGAATATGAGAGGATATGGGGTTCCCTTTCAAAAGTGGGTGAGAGGATACACATAGAATGTTTTAAAAGAATAATGTTTAACCATTTTTTAAATGGAAAGGGGATAAAAAATAGAACATTATATACCTTTATCTATTATTAGGTCAAAATATTTCAAAAAATGAGATTTTGATAGGTTTTTCCTCATTTTACACCATATCCTTTACTTTTAACACCCTGTGAACTCGTTATAACATTAACGGAGGTAATTAATTTTTACTATTTTTACTATTAATTTTTATCAAAAAAATAAATTTAAATTTTAATATAATATTAATAATTATGATTCAAAATATTTTATAATTTTTTCTCAAATGTATTCATATAAGTGTAAAATTTTAAAACAAAATTAAATCCACAGATGTAATGAAAAACCAATTTCCTAAAAAGAAACTTTTTATAAGTATAAAATGTTTTTAATTTCAATAGTCAACATGAATTTGATTCCAATGAACTAAATTGGATTAATAAATATATCATTAATATAATTTTTTTTAAAACCATTTTAAAATAAAATTTATCTTTTAAATTGTTTATAAAAAATACAATTTTTATAAAAATCAGTATATTTTATTATTCATAATAAAATTAATTTTGTTAGAAAATTATAAAAAAATTCCCTCAAATATAATTTTCAAATGTATATTTAAAAAATGATTTTTTTTCAAAATAAAATTATCTTAATGTTTTAAAAAATACCTTTATTATTTACTAAAAAAAATTAAGTAAAAACATTTATTGAGAAAAAATTATTTTCAAAACATTTAATGACTTAACTAGAAATTAAATAATACTTCATCAATATGATTTAATTAAATAAAACCACTTTACAAAAATTAAAAAATGTTCATATTCCAATTCATACAACCAAGTTTAATTTCCACTTTATATTGGTCATGTCTAAATAATAATATTAATATTATATCAAGGATCTTTAAAAACTTATGTTGTGTATAACAGGAAGTATCAAGGAAAATAAATTTATTTAGAAATAAATTTCATTAAATCTCATGGTGTAACATTATACCCCTTTAAAATAAATTTCATCGTCAAAATTTATTACTTTCATAAAACAATTGAGGATAAATTCTCTTCCATAATATCTTCTAGTCCTCACATGGATTATTTTAATTGGTTGTTTCACTACAAAATGTTGACCAAGTGTGTGGTCCAATTTCATAGGAAATTATATATAAAATATAGAATATCTATTGGGTTTCACACATAATAATGATCGTTATTCATTGGTATGGACACTAAGATAGTTACATGTCAAGTATCTGGTATTCATATCCTCATGGTAGTATCATGGAACACATATAGGACATAATAGAGGTTCATTATAAGAGATAATTGATAAGATACCATCCCAATATGATCAAAAATTTAGAAAGGGGTAACATTCCTATGTTTTAGATTTCCCATATTTACAACTATTATTTCATTATTGTAAAAATAAATTCTTATAAGATCCATGTCACTATCTTTATATTTTATATCACACTAGAGATTGTAAACATAAATTTCATATATACATTATTATGAACTTATGTGTTACTGAATGGATCCAACATTCTTCGTAATTTATTCATCTAGATTAACTCACAAAATATTTATTTCTCCAAATTCATTCCAGTATACCTTATATTTATAGTTATTTACATGGAGGTATTTATAAGGACCTATCTAAATACTCAGGTGGAAGATATTATTATAGGAAAACTCAATTATAGGAAGATGATGATCCCAACCACCTATAAAATTCATAGAATATGATATCATCATATCTTATAGGGTTTGAATTATTACCTAATACTGACCATATTATCGAGGATGATATGCCGTTCTAAAACATAACCACAAATAATAATAAATAAAATGATAGAACTTCAAGGTAAACCTCAAATCCTGAACAGACAAAATAAAATTTGGTAGTCCAAGCAACCTTACCACATCCTTTATGTATATGCTGGAAGGAACTACTGGAATTTAGTCTTTTCCCAACGGTAGTATACCAATGGTTTACTTAAACTGTTGGTATAGTGAGCCTTTGCCAACGGTTTAACAAAACCGTTGGCAAAGGGAATTTCGGTGGACCCTTTCCCAACGGTTCACTGGAACCGTTGGGAAAGGGGTTCTATTTCCCAACAGTTCACTGGAACCGTTGGGAAAGGGGTGCTATTTCCCAACGGTTCACTAGAACCGTTGGGAAAGGGGTTCTATACTCACACATTTCCCAACGGTTCACTAGAACCGTTGGGAAATGTGTGCCTTTGCCAACGGTTTTTATAAACCGTTGGCAAATGTTTCCCCCAAATTCCAGATCGCGATCTCCTCTCCCCATTTCGGACAGAGCCCTAATCTATTCGCTCCGCTGCTCTCGCGAACCCCATCCGACTTCACTGCACTCGTGAATCCGAACACCAACACCCCAACAGGTACACCCCCATACGGATAGGTAAAATTTGATCTCAACCATATTTTTGTAGTTGTTTTAATGAATAGATTTTTTTCCAGGTGTTGGTGGTTTAATTGATTATTGAAATTAATATCTAAATAGGATATTGTTTGTGTTTGTGAAGACTTCTTTAATGTTTTGGTATTATATGTTTGGAATGAGAGTGTTCAAAACATGTAAATCAGAGTTGGGGGAGGCTATCGTGAACGTTTACATGTTTTGGATAATGGATTGTGGGAATTATGGATTGTGTTCAAACCAATTTGATATGTTTTGGATAATGGATTGTGGGGGTAGGGGGTGTCCACGGGGGTGGGTGGGTTGTCCACGGGGGTGGGCGGGGGTGTCCACGGGGGTGGGAAAGGCTGTCCACGGGGGTGGGCGGGGCTGTCTAGGGGGTGTGGGCTGTCCTGGGGGTCTGGGTGGGGTGTCCTGGTGGGGGAGGGGTGTGTGGGGTGTCTAGGGGGGTGGTATGTCTAGGTGGTAGTGGTGGGGTTTCATGGGAGGGGGTGTGGGCTATTTGGGAGGGTGGGCGGGGCTATCCAGGGGGGGTACGGGGTGTCCAGGGGGTATGGGGGTGGGTGGGTTGTCCACAAGGGTGGGCGGGCTGTCCACGGGAGTGGCCGGGTTGTCAAGGAGGGGTGGGCGGGCTGTCCAGGGGGGTGGGTGGGCTGGCCACGGGGGGTAGGGGTGTCCAGGGGGGTGGGCGGGCTATCCAAGGGGGTGGGGGGGCTGTCCATAGGGAGAAGGGGTGTCGAGGGGGGTGGGTGGGCTGTCAACGGGGGTGGTTGGGCTGTCGAGGGGGTAGGGGGTGTCCACGGGGGTGGGCAGGGATGTCCAGGGGGTGTGGGTTGTCCTGGGGGTCTGGGTGGGGTGTCCTGGTGGGGGAGGGGTGTGTGGGGTGTCCAGGTGGGGTGGTATGTCTAGGTGGTGGTGGTGGGGTTGCAGGGAAGGGGGTGTGGGCTGTTTGGGAGGGTGGGCGGGGCTATCCAGGTGGGGTACGGGGTGTCCGGGGGGGTACGGGGGTGGGCAGGTTGTCCACAAGGGTGGACGGGCTGTCCACGGGGGTGGTTGGGCTGTCAAGGAGGGGTGGGCGGGCGGTCCATGGGGGTGGGTGGGCTGGCCACAGGGGGTAGGGGTGTCCAGGGGGGTGGGCGGGCTATCCAAGGGGGTGGGGGGCTGTCCATAGGGAGAAGGGGTGTCGAGGGGGGTGGGTGGGCTGTCCACGGGGGTGGTTGGGCTGTTTAGGGGGTAGGGGGTGTCCACGGGGGTGGGTGGGTTGTCCACGGGGGGGGGGGGGGGGGGCTGTCCACGAGGGTGGGAAAGGCTGTCCACGGGGGTGGGCGGGGCTGTCCAGGGGGTGTGGGCTGTCTTGGGGGTCTGGGTGGGGTGTCCTGGTGGGGGAGGGGTGTGTGGGTTGTCCAGGGGGGTTGGTATGTCTAGGTGGTTGTGGTGGGATTGCAGGGGAGGGAGGTGTGGGCTGTTTGGGAGGGTGGGCGGGGCTATCCCAGGGGGGTACGGGGTGTCTAGGGGGGTACGGGGGTGGGCGGGCTGTCCACAAGGGTGGACGGTCTGCCCACGGGGGTGGCCGGGCTGTCAAGGAGGGGTGGGCGGGCTGTCCAGGGGGGTGGGTGGGCTGGCCAAAGGGGGTGGCCGTGCTCTCGCGAACCCCCCATCCGAACATCAACGACCCCCGGGGACAACCCACCTTTTATCCCAAATTCCATAGATTTATACATTATTTTATTATATTATGTCTCAAATTATCTAAAATATGTGTTTGATGTTCTTCACGTGACCTATCATAATTCCTTCTCATAATCTATAGTGATCATGGGAAGATCCCATGCATGATTCATGATCACTCAAATTATTCTGCAGATCATACATAATGGAAGCCTTACAGGATGTGAGATGATTATATCTATGAAATCTACTTAGGTACCTGGTGAGGAAGTGCATATTAATTCAAAAAGGTAAATCGCATATGAGGATACCCTACTAATATTGTTATGGGATGAGGCATGCTCTGCTGATGTGATAACACATTAAGTTCTTGTTGGTTTTACATTTTTTCAATAACACATTAGTATGTTTTTTCACATGTGTAGTTGATACCATGATTATTTTATTCCTTTATCGTTTACTTAAATGTATTTTCTATTAAAGTTCAATCCTATTGAATTGTTTATGACAAAATGACTTATATGAATTCTTTTTACAGAATGGACAGAAGTTGGATGCATGAAACCGATCGTATCTCAAGCGATTTTCAAAACAATTTGGAGAGCTTTATAGATTTTTCATTTCACAATGCTTCAGATAGTGGTAGCATACACTGCCCATGTTCCAATTGTGTTGGTAGACCTTGGTTGAGTCATGAAGAAGTCAGCTACCACATAACCAAAAATGGTTTTCAAGCAAACTACTTTTTGTGGTATCACAATGGGGAGAAAATGAAATCTCAAATTGGTGATGATCGAAATGAAAGGACTGGAATGGAGAATTTGTTAGATGATCGGTTTCCGTTTATTCGTCATCATGAAAAAGAAAGGATTTCGACTCAAGAAGACGTCGATATGAGGACAACTGATGCATCTAGTGAAAATTATGATATTGATAGGGTGAAAAAATTGAATGATGCTGCCACGACTCCAGTATATCGACAATGCGATAAAATGAAAAAGCTGGAATTTTTAATCCGATTGTTTCATGGAAAAACTATGTATGGGATTTCTAATACAGCAATCGATTACATTCTTACCCTCTTGAAGGATTTACTTCCAGATGATGCAGATATTCCCTCAAACCACTATATGGCATGGAAGTTAGTTGAAGAACTTGGATTTTCCAGAAACAAAATTCATGCTTGCCCGAAAAATTGCAGTTTATTCTGGGAAGAAACCGCTGAACGAAATGAATGTATAAAATGTGGCACATCCCGCTGGAAGAAAAATCTGATGGAACACCATCCCGCGTTCCACAGAAAGTAATGTGTCACTTTCCATTGATCCCCAGACTCCAGAATCATTTTATGTCTGATGACATATCAATAAAAATGAGATGGCATGATACCGAGAGAAAGAAGACTAATGATGAGTTGGTTCATCCTGCAGATGGATTTGCATGGCAGAGATTTGATGCTCGACATCCTGATTTTTCAGCTGACGTGCGTAATGTGAGGTTGGGTCTTTCATGCGACGGTTTTAATCCGTTTGGGCAGATGCTTACTTTGCACAGCACATGGCCAATTTTTATACACATTTATAATCTTCCCCCATGGTTGTGTATGAAAAAATATTTCACTTTCATGAGTATACTCATATCTGGTCCTTCTGATCCTGGCATTGATATTGATGTATACATGCAACCTTTAATAAAAGATTTGAAACTTCTTTGGGATGTGGGTGTGCGCACATACGATGCATGTTCGAAAGACATATTTCAGATGCGCGTTGCGCTTATGTGGACGATCAATGATTTTCCGGCTTATGCAATGATGTTTGGATGGAGCACGAAGGGAAAACTGTCATGTCCAGTTTGTATGAAGAATACACGATCCAGAAGACTGAAACATCGTTGTAGTTTCAGTTTTATGGGACATCGACGATTTTTGCCAAAGGATCATACATATAGAATGAATCGTCAAAGATTTGATAATACTATAGAGACCGATGATCCACCTCAGCGTATGTCTGGAACTGATGTGCTTAATGAATTGAAAGATTTTAGTTTTTCGTTCAGGAAGGGTCAAATGAAATCTGGAAAGAGAAAGAATGTTTCCACAGAAACCTGTTACAATTGGAGGAAGAGGAGTATCTTTTTTGATTTGCCTTATTGGTCAACCAATTTGCTACGTCATTTCTTAGACGTAATGCATATTGAAAAGAATTTATGTGAAATGTTGCTTTCAGTTCTTCTAAATGTCAAGGGGAAAACAAAAGATGATTTACGATCTCGACGTGACTTGGTGGATTGGGGCATCAGACCAGAATTGAATCTTGTGCGTATCAGTGAAAATAAATGGAAACATCCATGTGCTTCTTATGTGATGACACCTACTGAAAAAAAAAATTCTGGAATTATTAGAGACTATTAGAGTTCCTGATGGCTATTCATGCAACATATCTAAACGGGTCAACAGAAGAGAGTTGAAGCTAAAATCTTTGAAGACTCATGATTATCACGTTCTACTGCATGAGTTGCTTCCAATAGCAATCCATCATATTTTTTCCAATAATGTAAGGGTGGGTGTTATTCGGTTGTGCCATTTGTTTAGAGATCTTTGTGCTAAGAAGTTGTCCAAGTCTTTCTTGCAAAAAATGTTGACAGATGCCCCATTAATTTTGTGTGATTTAGAGAAAATATTTCCCCCATCATTTTTCACATGCATGCTGCATCTGACTGTCCATATTCCAACTGAAATACTTCTCGGAGGACCTGTTTCTTTTCGTTGGATGTATCCAACTGAAAGAAATATGTTCACATTAAAGTCTTATGTTCGAAACAAGAATCATCCTGAAGGTTCTATCGTGAACGGTTACTTAGCTCAAGAATGTATGGATTTCTGTTCGATGTATTTGTCTTATATTACTACAAGAATGAACAGATCAATGAGAAATGAAGAATAACAATATGAGAAAATTGAACCTAGTTTTCCATCACTTCCTAAAACAGGAGGAATTCCTGGATCATATACATTGAAGACATTAAGCCATGAAGAGCGGGAGATGGCACATTGCACAGTTTTGTTCAACTGTGATTTGTTCGATGACTATATTAGGTAACAAAATTGAATATGTATGTCTTACATATATATCTGTTAAACTATTCATATTTTTTTATCTACAGGGAACACAAAACAATGATAAATAGGAAGCATCGTTCTTTATCTTTGAGAAGGAGAGAGACTTTGCATAGCAAAGAGTTTTCTGCTTGGTTAAAATTGAAGGTAAAAATATTACTGTTTAAATTAATTATTTCAATATTTACTTAATTTTAACTGTCATTTATATTGCAGGTATTGAGTTTGTCTACTGACTCTGTCTCTGAGGAAATAAGAGATTTAGCTTTTGGTCCTAATACCGTGGTTCGTGACTGTAAATCAATTGTTATCAATGGGTACAGATTTATTGTCACTGAACGAGCCAAAAACATGAGAACACAACATGATGGTATTATGGTTACTGCCACAACAGATTGTTATGCCAGTGCATCAGATAGTAGACCACGACTTGAAAATGTGGGTTATTATGGAGTCGTTGAGAAAATAATAATATTGGATTATTACTCTCATGGACGAGTCACAATGATGAAATTCCATTGGTTTGATTCGATGACGATACATGGCACATTTATTGATGATTGTGGATTTCGAGTAATTAATATGACCCGCACTCTTGCTACCGAAGAACCATATGTGTTGGCATCAATGGATAAACAAGTTTTTTATGTCAAAGATCAACTTCAACCTGAATTTGGTGTCATAGTTGAAGTAATTCCAAGACATATTTTTGATGATGCTGATGATGGAATTGACATTGTCCCTATTGCCATTAGAACCAATCCATTTATTTCTTTTGATGACTCCAATAGCTCAATTGTCAGAGTTGATTGTGAACCTAAAGTTGTGGTTGGAAATATATAGAATCATTCATCCATGTTCTCAATTCTTTTGGTTTACCTCGAGTTGGGTTGTTAAGGTTGGTAATATTCATATTTATTTAGTATTGATCACAAATATGTTTTAGCTGACTTGACCGTTATGTGAATTTTCAATGTTTATTGGTTGCTGTTTTATTTGAATTGTATTTTCTAATTTGGAATTGAACTGTATTCAAACCAAATCAAACAACATTTCTAACTTGGTGAACATTACAACTTGTATGTTTTATTAAATTCATTCAAGCTCTTCTAAAACAATTGATAGCTAAATTACCAATGAATCCCCTCATTCCCTCATATATTTAGTTTTTTGGTTTACACATTAATTTCCTTTTTCTAATTAATTACATATTTGTTTTCAAATGCAGGAAATGCAGCCAATTGAAGAGAGACGAAGAAAAAAAATGGCGGAGAACAATCGTTGGATGGAGGAGCTGGGTGTTCCACCATTAGTGCCTACAGTGACTACTTTATTTCAAATATATATATATATATATATACAGAATATATAATGTCATGTGATTAATTTTTTTGTAAACTTTTTTGTAGGATCCACCGTTACGTCGACAGTTATTCGACGAGGAGCCTAGTACTGGTCCTAGTACTCAGGTCGGTGGTACGAGGAGGGTTTGTACCAGAGGTGGACGTAGAGTTGTGCGTGCCCGACTAGACCCTGCCCCTCCCACTAACGTTTCAGCCTTCCCACATTCTGATCCCTGTGTGTCGTTAGGGACACACGGGGTATTTAGGCCTCCCATGCTTTCACTACCTTCTGCATCTTCTTCCCCATCATTTTCACATCCCATGACGATTCCCACTCCCCAGTCAGCATCAGGTCATACAGCTGTTCCATCTTCTTTTCCTTCTACTTCTGTCTCTCCGAGCTTTTATATTCCATCGTATTCGACTCCTGTTCCACCAGAGGGTGTTCCATCAGGTTCTGTGGATCCGGCGCCACTCATTGATCAGACTAGCGCAGGTATATTTATAAAACCCTACCAAATTTTTATAGCAATATTTATTTTCATTATAACATGTTTTGATAAAATATTTGTTTTTCTTTCATGACAGATACATCTACTGACAGGAGGCGGGGGCGGGGCCGTACACGCATGCGTTCGGTGTGGAACCGTCGCACATAGGTTATGGTGGAATATAATGAAGACAATCAGATGGTTGAGAAAACAGGGCAGCAATGTCAGAGTTTTCTGGCGACGCTTGCCAAATACTCCGACATCATTCTCGTCAGCCCGCTGTCGTGGAGACATTTTCCACATGAGGTCAAAGATAGATCTTGGGCAGAGATATGGGTAAAAAAATCTGTTGTATTTAATGCCATGAATTATTTTTGTATTTATATGAATTAATATTTTGATTTCAGCTTCGATTTAATTTTCCTGATTGTGAGGGTGCACGACTGGAACGTCTAAAGGATTTAGGCGAGCTTTGGAGAGCCTAAAAGCATGAGCTGTATATTGGCTGGCATGCTAGAGTTGGCACTGAGTTAGAGGCGGTACCAGTCGTGGATGATTGTCCTATAGAGCAGTATTGTCAGATGATTACTCATTGGACGAGTACCCAGTTTAAGGTATGAATTACATTTGAGGTATTTAAATAATAACTTTCAAGTTTTTCATTAATATTATCCTTTTCATTATCTAATTTTATTTAGGAATCATCTGGAAAAAATAAAATAAACATTGATGCAAAAAAATACCTCCATACACTAGGACGCACGACGATGCCGGATCATGAGAGGCAGCAGGTATGACAATTGTTTATAAGTTTTCTTTACGACTTACATTTTCTTTTTTTTTCCTCAATTATTTAATCATTTGCTAAAGTTTTTATATAACTTTTGTTTTCAATGTCATTGTAGAGGCAAGTACAAAATATTGAAGGACGTGTGCCTCGAGCAAAACTGTTTTGCTCGAGTAGACGAAAAAAGGATGGAAGTGCTGTCAACGAAGCGACTCAGCAGCAGATTGTAAGTTTTAATCTGTTGATTTTATATTTTAATATCTATTTTGTAACTTAATAATATATTTATATTTGTAACAGGATGCTTTAAATTCCCTCGATTCCCAAGAAGAAGACAATTTTGGGCCATCTGATCACTTACATCAGGTGTTGGGAGATGATCATTCTGGCAGAGTACGCTGCCGACCTAGGATAGCCCCGACGAGGTATTGGCCTGCCTCAGGTACGAGTTGTAGTGCCACCGAGCTGCAGCAAGTTAGGGCACAGGCAGAACAGGCTGAGAAAAGGGCCACAGAGACGGCAGAACAGTCTGCTAGGGAAAACAGTGCATTTATGAAATTTATTGAAGTTCTACGTCCAACACTTCCAGCAGAGGCCAACCCAGCGATTGATGAATACATGTCGTCGATACATTCTATATATGGTGCACCAGGTGGCAGTTCCAGTGGTGTTCAGGCCGATGTCCAGCTTGATGATGATGATGGCGAGGAGTCTGATGCGGAAGAGGAGGGAGATGGGGAGGACGAGGAGGAGGGCGAAGGCGAGGAGGAGGGCGCTGTGGAGGGTGAGGACGATGAGGAGGACGATGACGAGGGTGATGATGATGATGGTGGTGGTGATGGTGATGCTGATGTGGGACATATTGATCCGTTACATTTTTGACTTATATTACTGAGATTTGATGTTTAATCTATTCTAGTTGTTGGTTTTATCTAGACTCGTAGTATAGTATTGGAGTTCAGTTATTTTTATATATAGTCTATTTTTATGGATGTTTTTGTCTTTTAGTGGTTGTGTGTTTGAGAACTCCCTGGACAACCCCCCTCATCTTGGACCCTGGACAACCCCCCCCCCCCTTGGACCCCGAACACCCCCAAAACACCCCCTGGACAGCCCCGCAGACAGCCCCCTGGACAGCCCCCCACCCTCCACCCTGGACCCCGGATAGCCCCCCGGACAACCCCCCCACCCTCCCCCTTGGACCCCGGACAACCCCCCAAACACCCCCCGGACAGCCCCCCGGACAGCCCCCTGAACATCCCCGGACAACCCCCTGAACAACCCCTGAACAACCCCTGAACAACCCCTGAACAACCCCCTGAACAACCCCCGGACAGCCCCCTGAACAACCCCGGACAGCCCCCTGAACAACCCCCAAACACCCCCCGGACAGACCCCGCACAGCCCCCCCACCCTCCTCCTTGGTCCCCAGACAGGCCCTCGGACACCCACCGGACAGCCCCCCCGGACAGCCCCCCGGACAGCCCCTCCACCTTCCTTAATTTCATTAGCTGTGAAATGTTTCATAGCACGATCAACTAAAATCTAATCCATACTAAATATGATATAAAAATATTCTATATGAATTTCCATAAGATTTTAAGTGAAAACAAAAAGTGACATACGAAAAACTGACCAAACGCATTCGAAATCTGTTGATGCTTTAGGAAAACGATCCATGGGTCATATGTGACGTGTACGAATCAACCCCGCCTCAATCCGAGGCGCGGTGTGGCCGGAACAACTCAAAGTGTATGACTTTTGTTTCAAAAGGACATCATTTTAAGTGAAAAACATCAACTGGCATACAGAAAACCGGCCAAACGCATTCAGATTGTGTTGATACTTTAAGACAACGATCCATGGGTCATTTGAGACGTATACGAGTCAACCCCGCCTAAATCCGAGATGCGGTGTGGTCGGGACCACTCTAAGTGACTTTCTTTTGTTTAAAATGTACAGTATTTTAAGTACATATGGAAAACCAACTTAACGCATTCGGTTTCTGTTGAAACTTTAGGAGAACGATCCATGGGTCATATGTGATGTGTACGAATAAACACCACCTCAATCCGAGGCGCGGTGTGACCGACACCACTCAAAGTGTCTCTATTTTGTTTAAAATGGACTTCATTTTTAGTGAGAACAAAAAATGACATACGGAAAACCGAACAAACGGATTCTGATTGTGTTGATACTTTAGCACAACGATCCATGGGTCATATGTGATGTGTAATAGTCAACCCCGCTTCAATCTGAGGCGCGGTGTGGCTGGAACAACTCAAAGTGTATGTCTTTTGTTTCAAAAGGACATCATTTTAAGTGAAAAACATCAACTGGCACACGGCACGTCCGATTGATGTTTCGTCTGCTCGACCACTTCAGAAATCACTCACCCGTATTTGTCTTCTGATTTCAGGCCATTCCGACTTCGTTCGGCCCGTTTGGACCCCCTCACGCGCGTTTACGAAGCGCGCGCATCACTTAAAACACGAATATTGAGCCGTACCGCACAAACCGCACGTCCGATTGACATGCCGTCTGCGCGTACACTTCAAGAATAATAATTATAATGTTTCACGGTGGTTTCAGCTCAATCTAAGGTCGTCTGCTATGAATTTGACCGTTTGACGCCCGTTTTGGCCATTTATGACACCAGAACTGCGTTGTCGGTCACCGCGGGCACACAGCACGTCCGATTGACGTGACGTCTGCTCGACCACTTCAGAAATAACTCACCCGTATTTTTCGTCTGATTTCAGGCCATTCCGACTTTGTTCGGCCTGTTTGGACCCCCCTCACGCGCGTTTACGAAGCGCGCGCATCACTTAAAACAGGAATATTGAGCCGTACCGCGCAAACTGCACGTCTGATTGACGTTCCGTCTGCGCGTACACATCAAGAATAATAATTAGAATGTTTCACGGTGGTTTCAGCTCAATCTGAGGTCGTCCGCTATGAATTTGACCGTTTGACGCCCGTTTTGGCCGTTTATGACACCAGAACTGCGTTGTCGGTCACCGCGGGCACACGGCACGTCCGATTGACGTGCCGTCTGCTCGACCACTTCAGAAATCACTCTCCCGTATTTGTCGTTTGATTTCAGGCCATTCTGACTTCGTTCGGCCCGTTTGGACCCCCATCACGCGCGTTTACGAAGCGCGCGCATCACTTAAAACACGAATATTGAGCCGTACCGTGCAAACCGCACGTCCGATTGACATGCCGTCTACGCGTACACGTCACGAATAATAATTAGAATGTTTCACAGTGGTTTCAGGTCAATCCGTGATCGTCCACTATGAATTTGACCGTTTAACGCCCGTTTTGGCCGTTTATGACACCAGAACTGCGTTGTCGGTCACCGCGGCCACACGGAACGTCCGATTGACGTGCCGTCTGCTAGACCACTTCAAAAATCACTCACCCGTATTTTTCGTCTGATTTCAGTCCATTCTGACTTCGTTCGGCCCATTTGGACCCCTCTCACGCGCGTTTACGAAGCGCGCACATCACTTAAAACACGAATTTTGAGTCGTACCGCGCAAACCGCACATCCGATTGACGTGCCGTCTACGCGTACACGTCACGAATAATAATTAGATTGTTGCACGGTGGTTTCAACTCAATCTGAGGTCGTCCGCTATGAATTTGACTGTTGGACGCCCGTTTTGGCCGTTTATGACACCAGAACTGCGTTGTCGGTCACCGCGGGCACACGGCACGTCCGATTGACGTTCCGTCTACTCGACCACTTCAGAAATAACTCACCCGTATTTTTCGTCTGATTTCAGGCCATTCTGACTTCGTTCGGCCTGTTTGGACCCCCCTCACGCGCGTTTACGAAGCGCGCGCATCACTTAAAACACGAATATTGAGCCGTACCGCGCAAACCGCACGTCCGATTGACGTTCCGTCTGCGCGTACACATCACGAATAATAATTAGAATGTTGCACGGTGATTTCATCTCAATCTGAGGTCGTCCGCTATGAATTTGACCGTTTGACGCCCGTTTTGGCTGTTTATGACACCAGAACTGCGTTGTCGGTCACCGCGGGCACACGGCACGTCCGATTGACGTGCCGTCTGCTCGACCACTTCAGAAATCACTCACCCGTATTTTTCGTCTGATTTCAGGCCATTCCGACTTCGTTCGGCCCGTTTGGACCCCCCTCACGCGCGTTTACGAAGCCCGCACATCACTTAAAAAATAAATATTGAGTCGTACCGTGCAAACCGCACGTCCGATTGACGTGCCGTCTATGCGTACACGTCACGAATAATAATTAGAATGTTGCACGGTGGTTTCAGCTCAATCCGAGGTCGTCTGCTATGAATTTGACCGTTTGACGCCCATTTTGGGCGTTTATGACACCAGAACTGCGTTGTCGGTCACCGCGGGCACACGGCATGTCCGATTGATGTGACGTCTACTCTACCACTTCAGAAATCACTCTCCCGTATTTTTCGTCTGATTTCAGGCCATTCCGACTTTGTTCGGCCCGTTCGGACCCCCCTCACGCGCGTTTACGAACGGCGCGCATCACTTAAAACACGAATATTGAGCCGTACCGTGCAAACCGCACGTCCGATTGATTTTCCGTCTTCGGTTAAACGTCACGAATAATAATTAGAATGTTGAACGGTGGTTTCAGGTCAATCTGAGGTCGTCCGCTATGAATTTGACCGTTTGACGCCCGTTTTGGCCGTTTTTGACACCAGAACTTCGTTGTCGGTCACCGTGGACACACGGCACGTCCGATTGACGTGTCGTCTGCTCGACCACTTCAGAAATCACTCACCCGTATTTCTCGTCTGATTTCAGGCCATTCCGACTTCGTTCGGCCCGTTTGGACCCCCCTCACGCGCGTTTACGAAGCGCGCGCATCACTTAAAACACGAATATTGAGCCGTACCGGACAAACCGAACGTCCGATTGACGTTCCGTCTGCGCGTACACGTCACTAATAATAATTAGAATGTTTCACGGTGGTTTCAGCTCAATCTGAGGTCGCCCGCTATGAATTTGACCGTTTGACGCCCGTTTCGGTCGTTTATGACACCAGAACTGCGTTGTCAGTCACCGCGGGCACACGGCATGTCTGATTGATGTGCCGTCTGCTCGACCACTTCAGAAATCACTCACCCGTATTTTTCGTCTGATTTCAGGCCATTCCGACTTCGTTCGGCCCATTTGGACCCCCCTCACGCGCGTTTACGAAGCGCGCGCATCACTTAAAACACAAATATTGAGCCGTACCGTTCAAACCACACGTCTGATTGACGTTCCGTCTGCGCGTACACGTTACGAATAATAATTAGAATGTTTCACGGTGGTTTCAGCTCAGTCTGAGGTCGTCCGCTATGAATTTGACCATTTGACGCCCGTTTTGGCCGTTTATGACACCAGAACTGCGTTGTCGGTCACCGCGGGCACACGGCACATCCGATTGACGTTCCGTCTACTCAACCACTTCAGAAATCACTCTCCCGTATTTGTCGTCTGATTTCAGGCTATTCCGAGTTCGTTCGGCCCGTTTGGACCCCCCTCACGCCCGTTTACGAAGCGCGTGCATCACTTAAAACACGAATATTGAGCGGTACCGCGCAAACCGCACGTCCGATTGACGTGCCGTCTGCGCGTACACATCACGAATAAAAATTAGAATGTTGCACGGTGGTTTCAGGTCAATCCAAGGTCGTCCGCTATGAATTTGACCGTTTGACGCCCGTTTTGGCCGTTTATGACACCAGAACTGCGTTGTCGGTCACCGCGGGCACACGGCACGTCCGATTGACGTGCCGTCTACTCAACCACTTCAAAAATCACTCACCCGTTTTTTTCGTCTGATTTTAGGCCATTCCGACTTCGTTCGCCCCGTTTGGACCCCACCACCCCCCCCCCCCCCCACGCGCGTTTACGAAGCGCGCGCATAACATAAAACACGAATATTGAGCCATACCGCGCAAACCGCACGTCCGATTGACGTTCCGTCTACGCATACATGTCAAGAATAATAATTAGAATGTTGTACGGTGGTTTTAGGTCAATATGAGGTCGTCCGCTATGAATTTGACCGTTGGACGCCCGTTTTGGCCGTTTATGACACCAGAACTGCGTTGTCGGTCACCGCGGGCACATGGCACGTCCGATTGACGTTTCGTCTGCTCGAACTCTTCAGAAATCACTCACCCGTATTTTTCGTCTGATTTCAGGCCATTCCGACTTCGTTCGGCCCGTTCGGACTCCTCTCACGCGCGTTTACGAAGCGCGCACATCACTTAAAACACGAATATTGAGCCGTACCGCGCAAACCGCACGTCCGATTGACGTGCCGTCTACGCGTACACGTCACGAATAACAATTAGAATGTTTCACGGTGGTTTCAACTCAATCCGAGGTCGTACGCTATGAATTTGACCGTTGAACGCCCGTTTTGGCCGTTTATGACACCAGAACCGCGTTGTCGGTCACCGCGGGCACACGGCACGTCCGATTGATGTGCCGTCTACTCGAACACTTCAGAAATCACTCACCCGTATTTTTCGTCTCATTTCAGGCCATTCTGACTTCGTTCGGCCAGTTTGGACCCCCATCACGCGCGTTTACGAAGCGCGCGCATCACTTAAAACACGAATATTGAGCCGTACCGCGAAAACCGCACGTCCCATTGACGTGCCGTCTGCGCGTACACATCACGAATAATAATTAGAATGTTTCACGGTGGTTTCATCTCAATCCGAGGTCGTCCTCTATGAATTTGACCGTTTGACGCCCGTTTTGGCCGTTTATGACACCAGAACTGCGTTGTCGGTCACCGCGGGCACATGGCACGTCCGATTGACGTGTCGTCTGCTCGACCACTTCAGAAATCACTCAACCGTATTTGTCGTCTGATTTCAAGCCATTCCGACTTCGTTCGGCCAATTTGGACCCCCCTCACGCGCGTTTACGAAGTGCGCGCATCACTTAAAAAACAAATATTGAGTCGTACCGTGCAAACCGCACGTCCGATTGACGTGCCGTCTATGTGTACATGTCATGAATAATAATTAGAATGTTGCACGGTGGTTTCAGCTCAATCTGAGGTCGTCCGCTATGAATTTGACCGTTTGACGCCTGTTTTGGCCGTTTTTGACACCAGAACTGCGTTGTCGGTCACCGCGGGCACACGGCACGTCCGATTGACGTGAAGTCTACTCGAACACTTCATAAATCACTCTCCCGTATTTATCGTCTGATTTCAGGCCATTCCGACTTCGTTCGGCCCGTTTGGACCCCCCTCACGCGCGTTTACGAAGCTTGCGCATCACTTAAAACACGAATATTGAGCTGTACCGCGCAAACTGCATGTCCGATTGACGTGGTGTCTGCGCTTACACATCACGAATAATAATTAGAATGTTGAACGGTGGTTTCAGCTCAATCCGAGGTCGTCCGCTATGAATTTGACCGTTTGACGCTCGTTTTGGCCGTTTATGACACCAGAACTGCGTTGTCGGTCACCGCGGGAACACGGCACGTCCGATTGACGTTTCGTCTGCTCGACCACTTCAGAAATCACTCACCCGTATTTTTCGTCTGACTTCAGGCCATTCCGACTTCGTTCGGCCCGTTTGGACCCCCCTCACGTGCGTTTACGAAGCGCGTGCATCACTTAAAACACGAATATTGAGCCGTACCGCGCAAACCGCACGTCCGATTGATGTGTCGTCTGCGTGTACACGTCAAGAATAATAATTAGAATGTTGCACAGTGGTTTCAGCTCAATCTGAGGTCGTTTGCTATGAATTTGACCGTTTGACGCCCGTTTCGGCCGTTTATGACACCAGAACTGCGTTGTCGGTCACCGCGGGCACACGGCATGTCCGATTGACGTTCCGTCTGCTCGACTACTTCAGAAATCACTCACCCGTATTTTTCGTCTGATTTCAGGCCATTCTGACTTCGTTCGGCCCATTTGGACCCCCCTCACGCGCGTTTACGAAGCGTGCGCAACACTTAAAACACAAATATTGAGTCGTACCGCGCAAACCGCACGTCCGATTGACGTGTCGTATGCGCGTACACGTTACGAATAATAATTAGAATGTTTCACGGTGGTTTCAACTCAATCTGAGGTCGTCCTTTATGAGTTTGACCGTTTGACGCCCGTTTTGGCCGTTTATGACACCAGAACTGTGTTGTCGGTCACCGCGGGTACACGGCACGTCCGATTGATGTGCTGTCTACTCGACCACTTCAGAAATCACTCTCCCATATTTGTTGTCTGATTTTAGGCCATTCCGAGTTCGTTCGGCCCGTTTGGATCCCCCTCACGCGCGTTTACGAAGCGCGCGCATCACTTAAAACACGAATATTGAGCGGTGCCGCGCAAACCGCACGTCTTATTGACGTTCCGTCTACGCGTACACGTCACGAATAATAATTAGAATGTTGCACGGTGGTTTCAGGTCAATTCGAGGTCGTCCGCTATGAATTTGACCGTTTGACGCCCGTTTTGGCCGTTTATGACACCAGAACTGCGTTGTCGGTCACCGCGGGCACACGGCACGTCCGATTGACGTGCCGTCTGATCAACCAATTCAGAAATCACTCACCCGTATTTGTTGTCTGATTTCAGGCCATTCTGACTTCGTTCGGCCCGTTTGGACCCCCCTCACGCGCGTTTACGAATCGCGCGCATCACTTAAAACACGAATATTGAGCCGTACCGCGCAAACCGCATGTCCGATTGATGTGCCGTCTGTGCGTACACGTCACGAATAATAATTAGAATGTTTTCCGGTGGTTTCAGGTCAATCTGAGGTCGTCCTCTATGAATTTGACCGTTGGACGCCCGTTTTGGCCGTTTATGACACCAGAACTGCGTTGTCGGTCACCGCGGGCACACGGCACGTCCGATTGACGTGTCGTCTACTCGACCTCTTCAGAAATCACTCACTCGTATTTTTCGTCTGATTTCAGGCCATTCCGACTTCGTTCGGCCCGTTTGTACCCCCCTCACGCGCGTTTACGAAGCGCGCACATCACTTAAAACACGAATATTGAGCCGTACCGCGCAAACCGCACGTCCGATTGACGTGCCGTCTATGCATACACATCACGAATAATAATTAGAATGTTGCACGGTGATTTTAGCTCAATCTGAGGTCGTCCGCTATGAATTTGTCCGTTGGACGCCCGTTTTGGCCGTTTATGACACCAGAACTGCGTTGTCGGTCACCGCGGGCACACGGCACGTCCGATTGACGTGTCGTCTGCTCGACCACTTCAGAAATCACTCACCCATATTTTTTGTCTGATTTCAGGTCATTCCGACTTCGTTCGGCCCGTTTGGACCCCCCTCGCGCGCGTTTACGAAACGCGCGCATCACTTAAAACACGAATATTGAGCCGTACCGCACAAACCGCACATCCGATTGACGTGTCGTCTGCGCGTACACGTCACGAATAATAATTAGAATGTTTAACGGTGGTTTCAGCTCAATCCGAGGTCGTCCGCTATGAATTTGACCGTTTGATGCCTGTTTCGTCCGTTTATGACACCAGAACTGCGTTGTCGGTCACCGCGGGCACATGGCACGTCCGATTGACGTGATGTCTGCTCGAACACTTCAGAAATCACTCAACCGTATTTTTCGTCTGATTTCAGGCCATTCCGACTTCGTTCGGCCCGTTTGGACCCCCCTCACGCGCGTTTACGAAGCGCGTGCATCACTTAAAACACAAATATTGAGCGGTACCGTGCAAACCGCACGTCCGATCTACGTGTCGTCTGCGCGTAAACGTTACGAATAATAATTAGAATGTTTCACAGTGGTTTCAGCTCAATCCGAGGTCGTCCGCTATGAATTTGACCGTTTGACGCCCGTTTTGGCCGTTTATGACACCAGAACTGCGTTGTCGGTCACCGCGGGCACACGGCACGTCCCATTGATGTGCCGTCTGCTCGAACACTTCAGAAATCACTCACCTGTATTTTTTGTCTGATTTCAGGCCATTCCGATTTCATTCGGCCCGTTTGGACCCCCCTCACGCGCGTTTACGAAGCGCGCGCATCACTTAAAACATGAATATTGAGCCGTACCGCGCAAACCGCACGTCCGATTGACGTGTCGTCTGCGCGTACACGTCACGAATAATAATTAGAATGTTTCACGGTGGTTTCAGGTCAATCTGAGGTCTTCCTCTCTGAATTTGACCGTTGGACGCCCGTTTTGGCCGTTTGTGACACCAGAACTGCGTTGTCGGTCACCGCGGGCACACGGCACGTCCGATTGATGTGTCGTCTGCTCAACCTCTTCAGCAATCATTCACCCATATTTTTCGTCTGATTTCAGGCCATTCCAACTTCATTCGGCCCGTTTGGGCCCCCCTCACGCGCGTTTACGAAGCGCGCGCATCACTTAAAACACGAATATTGAGCCGTACCGCGCAAACCGCACGTCCGATTGACGTTCCGTCTACGCGTACATGTCACGAATAATAATTAGAATGTTTCACGGTGATTTCATCTCAATCTGAGCTCGTCCGCTATGAATTTGACCGTTGGACACCCGTTTTGGCCGTTTAGGACACCAGAACTGCGTTGTCGGTCACCGCGGGCACACGGCACGTCCGATTGACGTGAAGTCTGCTCGACCACTTCAGAAATCACTCACCCGTATTTTTCGTCTGATTTCAGGCCATTCCGACTTCTTTCGGCCTGTTTGGACCCCCCTCACGCGCGTTTTCGAAGCGCGCGCATCACTTAAAACACGAATATTGAGCCGTACCGCACAAACCGCACGTCCGATTGACGTTCCGTCTACGCGTAAATGTCACGAATAATAATTAGAATGCTTCATGGTGGATTCAGCTCAATCTAAGGTCGTCCGCTATGAATTTGACCGTTTGACGCCCGTTTTGGCCGTTTATGACACCAGAACTGCGTTGTCGGTCACCGCGGGCACACGAAACGTCCGATTGACGTGCCGTATGCTCGACCACTTCAAAAATCACTCACCCGTATTTGTCGTATGATTTCAGGCCAATCCGACTTCGTTCGGCCCGTTTGGACCCCCCTCACGCGCGTTTACGAAGCGCGCGCCTCACTTAAAACTCGAATATTGAGCCGTACCGCGCAAACTGCACGTCCGATTGACGTGCTGTCTGCGCGTAAATGTCAAGAATAATAATTAGAATGTTTCACAGTGGTTTCAGCTCAATCCGAGGTCGTCCGCTATGAATTTGACTGTTTGACGCCCGTTTTGGCCGTTTATGACACCAGAACTGCATTGTCGGTCACCGCGGGCACACGGCATGACCAATTGACGTGCCGTCTACTCGACCACTTCATAAATTGCTCTCCCGTATTTGTCGTCTTATTTCAATCCATTCGGACTTCGTTCGGCCCGTTTGGACCCCCCTCACGCGCGTTTACGAAGCGCGCGCATCACTTAAAACACGAATATTGAGCCGTACCGCGCAAACCGCACATCCGATTGACGTTCTGTCTATGCGTACACGTCACGAATAATAATTAGAATGCTTCACGGTGGTTTCAGGTCAATCTGAGGTCGTCCGCTATGAATTTGACCGTTTGACGGCCGTTTTGGCCGTTTATGACACCAGAACTGCGTTTTCGGTCACCGCGGGAACACGACACGTCCGATTGACGTGCCGTCTGCTCGACCACTTCAGAAATCACTCACCCGTATTTTTCGTCTGATTTCTGGTCATTCCGACTTCGTTCGGCCCGTTTGGACCCCCCTCACGCGCGTTTACGAAGCGCGCACATCACTTAAAACACGAATATTGATCCGTACCGCGCAAAACGCACGTCCGATTGACGTGCCTTCTATGCGTACACATCAAGAATAATTATTAGAATGTTTCACGGTGGTTTAAGCTCAATCTGAGGTCGTCCGCTATGAATTTGACCGTTGGACGCCCGTTTTGGCCGTTTATGACACCAGAACTGCGTTGTCGGTCACCGCGGGCACACGGCACGTCCGATTGACGTGCCGTCTACTCGACCACTTCAGAAATCACTCACCCTTATTTTTAGTCTGATTTCAGGCCATTCCGACTTCGTTCGGCCCATTTGGACCCCCCTCACATGCGTTTACGAAGCGCGCGCATCACTTAAAACACGAATATTGAGCCGTATCGCGCAAACCGCATGTCCGATTGATGTGCTGTCTGCACGTACACGTCACGAATAATAATTAGAATATTGGACGGTGGTTTCAGCTCAATCCGAGGTCGTCCGCTATGAATTTGACCGTTTGACGCCCGTTTTGGTCGTTTATGACACCAGAACTGCGTTGTCGGTCACTGCGGGCACACGACACGTCTGATGGACGTGCCGTCTGCTCGACGTGCCGTCTGCTCGACCACTTCAGAAATCACTCACCCATATTTGTCGTCTGATTTCAGGCCATTCTGACTTCGTTCGGCCCGTTTGGACCCCCCTCACGCGCGTTTACGAAGCGCGCACATCACTTAAAACACGAATATTGAGCCGTACCGTGCAAACCGCACGTCCGATTGATGTTCCGTCTACACGTAAATGTCACGAATAATAATTAGAATGTTGAACGGTGGTTTCAGCTCAATCTGAGGTCGTCCGCTATGAATTTGACCGTTTGACGCCCGTTTTGGCCGTTTATGACACCAGAACTGCGTTGTCGGTCATCGCGGGCACACGGCACGTCCGATTGACGTGCCGTCTCCTCGACCACTTCAAAAATCACTTTCCAGTATTTGTCGTCTGATTTCAGGGCATTCCGACTTCGTTCGGCCCATTTGGACCCCCCTCGCGCGCGTTTACGAAGCGCGCGCATCACTTAAAACACGAATATCGAGCCGTACCGCGCAAACCGCACGTCCGATTGACGTGCCGTCTGCGCGTACACATCACGAATAATAATTAGAATGTTGAACAGTGGTTTCAAGTCAATCCGAGGTCGTCCACTATGAATTTGACCGTTTGATGCCCGTTTTGGCCGTTTATGACACCAGAACTGCGTTGTCGGTCACCGCGGGCACACGGCACGTCCGATTGATGTACTGTCTGCTCGACCACTTCAGAAATCACTCACCCGTATTTGTTGTCTGATTTCAGGCCATTCCTAATTCATTCGGCCTGTTTGTACCCCCCTCACGCGCGTTTACGAAGCGCGCACATCACTTAAAACACGAATATTGAGTCGTACCGCGCAAACCGCATGTCCGATTGACGTGCCGTCTGCGTGTACACATCACGAATTATAATTAGAATGTTTCACGGTGGTTTCAGGTCAATATAAGGTTGTCCGCTATGAATTTGGCCGTTGGACGCCCGTTTTGGCCGTTTAGGACACCAGAACTGCGTTGTCGGTCACCGCGGGCACACGACACATCCGATTGACGTGCCGTCTGCTCGACCTCTTCAGCAATCACTCACCCGCATTTTTTGTCTGATTTCAGGCCATTCCGACTTCGTTCGGACCGTTTGGACCCCCCTCACGCGCGTTTACGAAGCGCGCGCATCACTTAAAACACCAATATTGAGCCGTACCGCACAAAACGTACGTCCGATTGACGTGCCGTCTCCGCGTACACGTCACGAATAATAATTAGAATGTTGCACGGTGATTTCAGCTCAATCTGAGGTCATCCGCTATGAATTTGACCGTTGGATGCCCGTTTTGGCCGTTTTTGACACCAGAACTGCGTTGTCGGTCACCGCGGGCACACGGCACGTCCGATTGACATGTTGTCTGCTCAAACACTTCAGAAATCACTCATCCGTATTTTTCGACTGATTTCAGGCCATTCCGACTTCGTTCGGCCCGTTTGGACCCCCCTCACGCGCGTTTACGAAGCGCAAGCATCACTTAAAACACAAATATTGAGCTGTACCGCGCAAACCGCACGTCCGATTGACGTTCCGTCTGCGCATAAATGTCACGAATAATAATTAGAATGTTTCACGGTGGTTTCAGCTCAATCCGAGGTCGTCTGATATGAAATTGACCGTTTGACGCCCGTTTTGGCCGTTTGTGACACCAGAACTGCGTTGTCGGTCACCGCGGGCAAACGGCACGTCCGATTGACGTGCCGTCTGCTCGACCACTTCAGAAATCACTCACCCGTATTTTTCGTCTGATTTCAGGCCATTCCGACTTCGTTCGGCCCGTTTGGACCCCCTCACGCGCGTTTACGAAGCACGCGCATCACTTAATACACGAATATTGAGCCATACCGCGCAAAACGCACGTCCGATTGACGGGCCGTCTGCGCGTAAATGTCATGAATAACAATTAGAATGTTTCACGGTGGTTTCAGCTCAATCCGAGGTCGTCCTCTATGAATTTGACCGTTTGACGCCCGTTTTGGCCGTTTATGACACCAGAACTGCGTTGTCGGTCACCGCGGGCACACAGCACGTCCGATTAACATGCCGTCTACTCGACCACTTCATAAATCACTCTCCCGTATTTGTCGTCTGATTTCAGGCCATTCCGACTTTGTTTGGCCCATTTGGACCCCCCTCACGCGCGTTTACGAAGCGCGCGCATCACTTAAAACACGAATATTGAGTCGTACCGCGCAAACCGCACGTCCGATTGACGTGCCGTCTGCGCGTACACGTCACGAATAATAATTAGAATGTTTCAAGGTCGTTTTAGGTCAATCCGAGGTCGTCCGCTCTGAATTTGACCGTTTGACGCCCGTTTTGGCCGTTTATGACACCAGAACTGTGTTGTCGGTCACCGCGGGCACACGGCACGTCCGATTGACGTGTCGTCTGCTCGACCACTTCAGAAATCACTGACCCGTATTTTTCGTATGATTTCTGGCCATTCCGACTTCGTTCGGCCCGTTTGGACCCCCCTCACGCGCGTTTACGAAGCGCACACATCACTTAAAACACGAATATTGAGCCGTACCGCGCAAACCGCACGTCTGATTGACGTGCTGTCTGCGCATACACGTCAAGAATAATAATTAAAATGTTGCAAGGTGGTTTCTGCTCAATATGAGGTCATCCGCTATGAATTTGACCGTTGGACGCCCGTTTTGGCCGTTTATGACACCAGAACTGCGTTGTCGGTCACCGCGGGCACACGGAACGTCCGCTTGACGTGTTGTCTGCTCGACCACTTCAGCAATCACTCACCCGTATTTTTCGTCTGATTTCAGGCCATTCTGACTTCGTTCGGCCCGTTTGGACCCCCCTCACATGCGTTTACGAAGCGCGCGCATCACTTAAAACACGAATATTGAGCCGTACCGCGCAAACCGCACGTCCGATTGACATGCCGTCTGCACGTACACATCACGAATAATAATTAGAATGTTGGACGGTGGTTTTAGCTCAATCTGAGGTCGTCTGCTATGAATTTGACCGTTTGACGCCCATTTTGGCCGTTTATGACACCAGAACTGCGTTGTCGGTCACTGCGGGCACACGGCACGTCTGATTGACGTGCCGTCTGCTCGACCACTTCAGAAATAACTCACCCGTATTTGTCGTCTGATTTCAGGCCATTCTGATCTCATTCGGCCCGTTTGGACCCCCCTCACGCGCGTTTACGAAGAGCGTGCATCACTTAAAACACGAATATTGAGCCGTACCGCGCAAACCGCACGTCCGATTGATGTTCCGTCTGCCCGTAAATGTCACTAATAATAATTAGAATGTTGAAAGGTGGTTTCAGCTCAATCTGAGGTCGTCCGCTATGAATTTGACCGTTTGACGCCCGTTTTGGCCGTTTATGACACCAGAACTGCGTTGTCGGTCACCGCGGGCACACGGCACGTCTGATTGACGTGCCGTCTACTCGACCACTTCAGAAATCACTCTCCCGTATTTGTCGTCTGATTTCATGCCATTCTGACTTCGTTCGGCCCGTTTGGACCCCACTCACGCGCGTTTACGAAGCGCGCGCATCACTTAAAACACAAATTTTGAGCCGTACCGCGCACACCGCACGTCCGATTGACGTTCCGTCTACGCGTACACATCACGAATAATAATTAGAATGTCTCACGGGGGTTTCAGGTCAATCCGAGGTCCTCCGCTATGAATTTGACCGTTTGACGCCCATTTTGGCCGTTTATGACACCAGAACTGCGTTGTCGGTCACCGCGGGCACACGGCACGTCCGATTGACGTGCCGTCTGCTCGAACACTTCAAAAATCACTCACCCGTATTTGTCTCCTGATTTCAGGCCATTCCGACTTTGTTCGGCCCATTTGGACCCCCCTCATGCGCGTTTACGAAGCGCGCGCATCACTTAAAACACAAATATTGAGCCGTACCACGCAAAACGCACGTCCGGTTGACGTGCCGTCTGCGCGTACACGTCACGAATAATAATTAGAATGTTTCACGGTGGTTTCAGGTCAATCCGAGGTCGTCCGCTATGAATTTGACCGTTGGACGCCCGTTTTGGCCGTTTATGACACCAGAACTGCGTTGTCGGTCACCGCGGGCACACGGCACGTCCGATTGACGTTTCGTCTGCTCGACCTCTTCAGAAATCACTCACCCATATTTTTCGTCTGATTTCAGGCCATTCCGACTTCTTTTGGCCCGTTTGGACCCCCCTCACGCGCGTTTACGAAGCGTGCGCATCACTTAAAACACGAATATTGAGCCGTACCGCGCAAACCGCACGTCCGATTGACGTTCCGTCTGCACGTATACGTCACGAATAATAATTAGAATGTTACACGGTGATTTCAGCTCAATCTGAGGCCGTCCTCTATGAATTTGACCGTTGGACGCCCGTTTTGGCCGTTTTTGACACCAGAATTGCGTTGTCGGTCACCGCGGGAACACGGCACGTCCGATTGACGTGACGTCTACTCGACCACTTCAGAAATCACTCACCCGTATTTTTCGTCTGATTTCAGGCCATTCCGACTTCGTTCGGCCCGTTTGGACCCCCCTCACGCGCGTTTACGAATCGCGCGCATCACTTAAAACACGAATATTGAGCCGTACCGCGCAAACCACACGTCCGATTGACGTGCCATCTGCACGTAAACATAAAGAATAATAATTAGAATGTTTCACGGTGGTTTCAGGTCAATCTGAGGTCGTCCGCTATGAATTTGACCATTGGACGCCCGTTTTGGCCGTTTATGACACCAGAACTGCGTTGTCGGTCACTGCGGGCACACGGCACATCCGATTGACGTGCCGTCTGCTCGACCTCTTCAGAAATCACTCACCCGTATTTTTCGTCTGATTTCAGGCCATTCCGACTTCGTTCGGCCCATTTGGACCCCCCTCACGCGCGTTTACGAAGCGCGCGCATCACTTAAAACACGAATATTGAGCCGTACCGCGCAAACCGCACGTCTGATTGACGTTCTGTCTCCGCGTACACATCACGAATAATAATTAGAATGTTGCACGGTGATTTCAGCTCAATCTGAGGTCGTCCGCTATGAATTTGACCGTTGGACGCCCGTTTTGGCCGTTTATGACACCAGAACTGCGTTGTCGGTCACCGCGGGCACACGGCACGTCCGATTGACGTGTCGTCTGCTCGAACACTTCATAAATCACTCACCCGTATTTTTCATCTGATTTCAGGCCATTCCGACTTCATTCGTCCCATTTGGACCCCCCTCACGCGCGTTTACGAAGCGCGCGCATCACTTAAAACACGAATATTGAGCCGTACCGCGCAAACCGCACGTCCGATTGATGTGCCGTCTGCGCGTCAATGTCAATAATAATAATTAGAATGTTTCACGGTGGTTTCAGCTCAATCCGAGGTCGTCCGCTATGAATTTGATCGTTTGACGCCCGTTTTGGCCGTTTATGACACCAGAACTGCGTTGTCGATCACCGAGGGCACACGGCACGTCCGATTGATGTTCCATATGCTCGACCACTTCATAAATCACTCACCCGTATTTGTCGTCTGATTTCAGGCCATTCTGACTTCGCTCGGCCCGTTTGGACCCCCCTCACGCGCGTTTACGAAGCGCACGCATCACTTAAAACACGAATATTGAGCCATACCGCGCAAAACGCACGTGCGATTGACGTTCCGTCTGCGCGTAAATGTCACGAATAATAATTAGAATGTTTCACGGTGGTTTCAGCTCAATCCGAGGTCGTCCGCTATGAATTTGACCGTTTGACGCCCGTTTTGGCCGTTTATGACACCAGAACTGCATTGTCGGTCACCGCGGGCACACGACACGTCGGATTGACGTTCCGTCTGCTCGACCACTTCATAAATCACTCTCCCGTATTTTTCGTCTGATTTCAGGCCATTCCGACTTCGTTCGGCCCATTTGGACCCCCCTCACGCGCGTTTACGAAGCGCGCGCATCACTTAAAACACGAATATTGAGCCGTACCGCGCAAACCGCACGTCCGATTGACGTGCCCTCTGCGCGTACACGTCACGAATAATAATTAGAATGTTTCACGGTGGTTTCAGGTCAATACGAGGTCATCCACTATGAATTTGACCGTTCGACGCCCGTTTTGGCCGTTTATGACACCAGAACTGCGTTGTCGGTCACCGCGGGCACTCGGCATGTCCGATTGACGTGCCGTCTGCTCGACCACTTCAAAAATCACTCACCCGTATTTGTCTTCTGATTTCTGGCCATTCCGACTTCGTTCGGCCCGTTTGGACCCCCCTCACGCACGTTTACGAAGCGTGCGCATCACTTAAAACACGAATATTGAGCGGTACCGCGCAAACCGCACGTCCGATTGACGTTCTGTCTGCGCGTACACGTCACAAATAATAATTATAATGTTGCACGGTGGTTTCAGGTCAATCCGAGGTCGTCCTCTATGAATTTGACCGTTTGACGCCCGTTTTGGCCGTTTATGACACTAGAACTGCGTTGTCGGTCACCGCGGGCACACGACACGTCCGATTGACGTGTCGTCTGCTCGACCACTTCAGAAATCACTCACCCGTATTTGTCGTCTGATTTCAGGCCATTTCGACTTTGTTCAGCCCGTTTGGACCCCCCTCACGCGCGTTTACGAAGCGCGTGCATCACTTAAAACACGAATATTGAGCCGTACCGCGCAAACCGCACGTCCGATTGACGTACCGTCTCCGCGTACACATCAAGAATAATAATTAGAATGTTGCACGGTGGTTTCAGGTCAATATGAGGTCGTCCGCTATGAATTTGACCGTTGGACGCCCGTTTTGGCCGTTTATGACACCAGAACTGCGTTGTCGGTCACCGCGGGCACACGACACGTCCGATTGACGTTTCGTCTGCTCGACCTCTTCAGCAATCACTCACCCATATTTTTCGTCTACTTTCAGGCCATTCCGACTTCGTTCGGCCCGTTTGGACCCCCCTCACGCGCATTTACGAAGCGCGCGCATCACTTAAAACACGAATATTGAGTCGTACCGCGCAAACCGCACGTCCGATTGATGTTCCGTCTACGCGTATAAGTCACAAATAATAATTATAATGTGGAACGGTGATTTCAGCTCAATCTGAGGTCGTCCGCTATGAATTTGACTGTTGGACGCCCGTTTTGGCCGTTTATGACACCAGAACTGCGTTGTCGGTCACCGCGGGCACACGGCACGTCCGATTGACGTGACGTCTGCTCGACCACTTAAGAAATCACACACCCGTATTTTTCGTCTGATTTCAGGCCATTCCGACTTTGTTCGGCCCATTTGGACCCCCCTCACGCGCGTTTACGAAGCGCGCACATCACTTAAAACACGAATATTGAGTCATACCGCGCAAACCGCACGTCCTATTGACGTGACGTCTACGCGTAAATGTCACGAATAATAATTAGAATTCTTCACGGTGGTTTCAGCTCAATATGAGGTCGTCCACTATGAATTTGACCGTTTGACGCCCGTTTTGGCCGTTTATGACACCAGAACTGCGTTGTCGGTCACCGCGGGCACACGGCGCGTCCGATTGACATGCCGTCTGCTCGACCACTTCAGAAATCACTCACCTGTATTTGTCGTCTGATTTCAGGCCATTCCGACTTCGTTCGGCCCGTTTGGACCCCCCTCACGCGCGTTTACGAAGCGCGTGCATCACTTAAAACACGAATATTGAGCCGTACCGCGCAAACCGCACGTCCGATTGACGTTCCGTCTACGCGTAAATGTCACGAATAATAATTATAATGTTTCAAAGTGGTTTCAGCTCAATCCGAGGTCGTCCGCTATGAATTTGACCGTTTGACGCCCGTTTTGGCCGTTTATGACACCAGAACTGCGTTGTCGGTCACCACGGGCACACGGCACGACCGATTGACGTGCCGTCTGTTCGACCACTTCATAAATCACTCTCCCTTATTTTTCGTCTGATTTCAGGCCATTCCGACTTCGTTCGTCCCATTTGGACCCCCTCACGCGCGTTTACGAAGCGCGCACATCACTTAAAACACGAATATTGAGCTGTACCGCGCAAACCGCACATCCAATTGACGTGCCGTCTGCGCGTACACGTCACGAATAATAATTATAATATTGCACGGTGGTTTCAGGTCAATCCGAGGTCGTCCGCTATGAATTTGATCGTTTGACGCCCGTTTTGGCCGTTTTTGACACCAGAACTCCGTTTTCGGTCACCGCGGGCACACGGCACGTCCGATTGACGTGTCGTCTGCTCGACCACTTCATAAATAACTCTCCCATATTTTTCATCTGATTTCAGGCCATTCTGACTTCGCTCGGCCCGTTTGGACCCCCCTCACGCGCGTTTACGAAGCGCACGCATCACTTAAAACACGAATATTGAGCCATACCGCGCAAAACGCACGTGCGATTGACGTTCCGTCTGCGCGTAAATGTCACGAATAATAATTAGAATGTTTCACGGTGGTTTCAGCTCAATCCGAGGTCGTCCGCTATGAATTTGACCGTTTGACGCCCGTTTTGGCCGTTTATGACACCAGAACTGCATTGTCGGTCACCGCGGGCACACGACACGTCTGATTGACGTTCCGTCTGCTCGACCACTTCATAAATCACTCTCCCGTATTTTTCGTCTGATTTCAGGCCATTCCGACTTCGTTCGGCCCATTTGGACCCCCCTCACGCGCGTTTACGAAGCGCGCGCATCACTTAAAACACGAATATTGAGCCGTACCGCGCAAACCGCACGTCCGATTGACGTGCCCTCTGCGCGTACACGTCACGAATAATAATTAGAATGTTTCACGGTGGTTTCAGGTCAATACGAGGTCATCCCCTATGAATTTGACCGTTGGACGCCCGTTTTGGCCGTTTATGACACCAGAACTGCGTTGTCGGTCACCGCGGGCACACGGCACGTCCGATTGACGTTTCGTCTGCTCGACCTCTTCAGAAATCACTCAACCATATTTTTCGTCTGATTTCAGGCCATTCCGACTTCTTTCGGCCCGTTTGGACCCCCCTCACGCGCGTTTACGAAGCGTGCGCATCACTTAAAACACGAATATTGAGCCGTACCGCGCAAACCGCACGTCCGATTGACGTTCCGTCTGCACATACACATCAAGAATAATAATTAGAATGTTACACGGTGATTTCAGCTCAATCTGAGGCCGTCCTCTATGAATTTGACCGTTGGACGCCCGTTTTGGCCGTTTTTGACACCAGAATTGCGTTGTCGGTCACCGCGGGCACATGGCACGTCCGATTGACGTGACGTCTGCTCGACCACTTCAGAAATCACTCACCCGTATTTTTCGTCTGATTTCAGGCCATTTTGACTTCGTTCGGCCCATTTGGACCCCCCTCACATGCGTTTACGAAGCGCGCGCATCACTTAAAATACGAATATTGAGCCGTACCGCGCAAACTGCACGTCTGATTGACGTGCCGTCTGCACGTACACGTCACGAATAATAATTAGAATGTTTTACGGTGGTTTCAGCTCAATCCGAGGTTGTCCGCTATGAATTTGACCGTTTGACGCCCGTTTTGGCCGTTTATGACACCAGAACTGCGTTGTCGGTCACTGCGGGCACACGGCACGTCTGATTGACGTGCTGTCTGCTCGACCACTTCAGAAATCACTCACTCGTATTTTTCGTCTGATTTCAGGCCATTATGATCTCATTCGGCCCATTTGGACCCCCCTCACGCGCGTTTACGAAGCGCGCGCATCACTTAAAACACGAATATTGAGCCGTACCGCGCAAACCGCACGTCCTATTGATGTTCTGTCTGCCCGTAAATGTCACTAATAATAATTAGAATGTTGAACGGTGGTTTCCGCTCAATCCGAGGTTGTCCGCTGTGAATTTGACCGTTTGACGCCCGTTTTGGCCGTTTATGACACCAGAATTGCGTTGTCGGTCACCGCGGGCACACGGCACGTCCGATTGACGTGCCGTCTACTCGACCACTTCAGAAATCACTCTCCCGTATTTGTCGCCTGATTTCAGGCCATTCTGACTTCGTTCGGCCCGTTTGGACCCCCCTCACGCGTGTTTACGAAGCGCGCACATCACTTAAAACACGAATATTGAGCGGTACCGCACAAACCGCACGTCCGATTGACGTGTCGTCTACGTGTACACGTCACGAATAATAATAATAATGTTTCACAGTGGTTTCAGGTCAATCCGAGGTCCTCCGCTATGAATTTGACCGTTTGAAGCCCGTTTTGGCCGTTTATGACACCAGAACTGCGTTGTTGGTCACCGCGGGCACACGGCACGTCCGATTGAAGTTCCGTCTACTCGACCACTTCATAAATCACTCACCCGTATTTGTCGTCTGATTTCAGGCCATTCCGACTTCGTTCGGCCCGTTTGGACCCCCTCACGCGCGTTTACGAAGCGCGCGAATCACTTAAAACACGAATATTGAGCCGCCCCGCGCAAACCGCACGTCCGATTGATGTGCTGTCTGTGCGTACACATCACGAATAATAATTAGAATGTTGCACGGTGGTTTCAGGTCAATCTGAGGTCGTCCTCTATGAATTTGACCGTTCGACGCCCGTTTTGGCCGTTTATGACACCAGAACTGCATTGTCGGTCACCGCGGGCACACGGCACGTCCGATTGACGTGTCGTCTGCTCTACCTCTTCAGAAATCACTCACCCGTATTTTTCGTCTGATTTCAGGCCATTCCGACTTCGTTTGGCCCGTTTGCACCCCCCTCACGCGGGTTTACGAAGCGCGCGCATCACTTAAAACACGAATATTGAGCCGTACCGCGCAAACCGCACGTCCGATTGATGTGCCGTATACGCGTACACGTCAAAAATAATAATTAGAATGTTGCACGGTGATTTCAGCTCAATCTGAGGTCGTCCGCTATGCATTTGACCGTTGGACGCCCGTTTTGGCCGTTTTTGACACCAGAACTGCGTTGTCGGTCACCGCAGGCACACGGCACGTCCGATTGACGTGACGTCTACTCGAACACTTCAGAAATCACTCAACCGTATTTTTCGTCTGATTTCAGGCCATTCCGACTTCGTTCGGCCCGTTTGGACCCCCCTCACGCGCGTTTACGAAGCGCGCACATCACTTAAAACACGAATATTGAGCCGTACCGCACAAACCGCACATCCGATTGACGTGACGTCTATGCGTAAATGTCACGAATAATAATTAGAATGCTTCACGGTGGTTTCAGCTCAATCCGAGGTCGTCCGCTTTGAATTTGACCGTTTGACGCCCGTTTTGGCTGTTTATGACACCAGAACTGCGTTGTCGGTCACCGCGGGCACACGGCACGTCCGATTGATGTGATGTCTGCTCGACCACTTCAGAAATCACTCACCCGTATTTTTCGTTTGATTTCAGGCCATTCCGACTTCGTTCGGCCCGTTTGGACCCCCCTCACGCGCGTTTACGAAGCGCGCACATCACTTAAAACACGAATATTGAGCCGTACCGCGCAAACCGCACGTCCGATTGACGTTCCTTCTGCGCGTAAATGTCACGAATAATAATTAGAATGTTTCACGGTGGTTTCAGCTCAATCCGAGGTCGTCCGCTATGAATTTGACCGTTTGACGCTCGTTTTGGCCGTTTATGACACCAGAACTGTGTTGTCAGTCACCACGGGCACACGACACGACCGATTGATGTGACGTCTGCTCGAACACTTCATAAATCACTCTCCCGTATTTGTCGTCTGATTTCAGGCCATTCCGACTTCATTCGGCCCGTTTGGACCCACTCACGCGCGTTTACGAAGCGCGCGCATCACTTAAAACACAAATATTGAGCCGTACCGCGCAAACCGCACATCCGATTGACGTTCCGTCTGCGCGTACATGTCACGAATAATAATTAGAATGTTGCACGGTGGTTTCAGGTCAATCCGAGGTCGTCCGCTATGAATTTGACCGTTTGACGCCCGTTTTGGCCGTTTATATCACCAGAACTTCGTTTTCGGTCACCGCGGGAACACGGCACGTCCGATTGACGTGCCGTCTGCTCGACCACTTTAGAAATTACTCACCCGTTTTTGTCGTCTGATTTCTGGACATTCCGACTTCGTTCGGCCCGTTTGGAACCCCCTCACGCGCGTTTACGAAGCGTGCGCATCACTTAAAACACGAATATTGAGCCGTACCGCGCAAACCGCACGTCCTATTGACGTTCCGTCTGCGCGTACACGTCACGAATAATAATTAGAATTTTGAACGGTGGTTTCAGCTCAATCTGAGGTCGTCCACTATGAATTTGACCGTTGGACGCCCGTTTTGGCCGTTTATGACACCAGAACTGCGTTGTCGGTCACCGCGGGCACACGGCACGTCCGATTGACGTGCCGTCTGCTCGACCACTTCAGCAATCACTCACCCGTATTTTTTGTCTAATTTCAGGCCATTCCGACTTCATTCGGCCCGTTTGGACCCCCCTCACATGCGTTTACGAAGCACGCGCATCACTTAAAAAACGAATATTAAGCCGTACCGCGCAAACCGCACATCCGATTGACGTGCCGTCTGCACATACACGTCACGAATAATAATTAGAATGTTGGACGGTGGTTTCAGCTCAATACGAGGTTTTCCGCAATGAATTTGACCGTTTGACGCCCGTTTTGGCCGTTTATGACACCAGAACTGCGTTGTCGGTCACTGCAGGCACACGACACGTCTGATTGACGTTCCGTCTGCTCGACCACTTCAGAAATCACTCACCCGTATTTTTCGTCTGATTTCAGGCCATTCCGACTTCGTTCGTCCCGTTTGGACCCCCCTCACGCGCGTTTACGAAGCGCGCACATCACTTAAAACACGAATATTGAGCCGTACCGCGCAAACCGCACGTCCGATTGACGTTCCGTCTGTGCGTAAATGTCAAAAATAATAATTAGAATGTTGAACGGTGGTTTCAGCTCAATCCGAGGTCGTCCGCTATGAATTTGACCGTTTGACGCCCGTTTTCGCCGTTTATGACACCAGAACTGCGTTGTCGGTCACCGCGGGCACACGGCACGTCCGATTGACGTGCCGTCTGCTCGACCACTTCAGAAATCACTCTCCAGTATTTTTCGTCTGATTTCAGGCCATTCCGACTTCGTTCGGCCCATTTGGACCCCCCTCACGCGCGTTTACGAAGCGCACACATCACTTAAAACACGAATATTGAGTCGTACCGCGCAAACCGCACGTCCGATTGACATTCCGTCTACGCGTACACGTCACGAATAATAATTAGAATTTTGCACGGTGGTTTCAGGTCAATCCGAGGTCGTCCTCTATGAATTTGACCGTTTGACGCCCGTTTTGGCCGTTTATGACACCAGAACTGCGTTGTCGGTCACCGCGGGCACACGGCATGTCCGATTGACGTGCCGTCTCCTCGACCACTTCAGAAATCACTCACCCGTATTTTTCGTCTGATTTCAGGCCATTCCGACTTCGTTCGGCCCGTTTGGACACCCCTCACGCGCGTTTACGAAGCGCACGCATCACTTAAAACACGAATATTGAGCCGTATCGCGCAAACCACACGTCCGATTGACGTGCCGTCAACGCGTACACATCACGAATAATAATTATAATGTTTCACGGTGGTTTCAGGTCAATCTGAGGTTGTCCGCTATGAATTTGACTGTTGGACGCCCGTTTTGGCCGTTTATGACACCAGAACTGCGTTGTCGGTCATCGCGGGCACACGACATGTCCGATTGACGTCCCGTCTGCTCGACCTCTTCAGAAATCACTCACCCATATTTGTCGTCTGATTTCAGGCCATTCCAACTTCGTTCGACCCGTTTGGACCCCCCTCACGCGCGTTTAGGAAGCGCACGCATCACTTAAAACACGAATATTGAGCCGTACCGCACAAACCGCACGTCCGATTGACGTGCCGTCTCCACGTACACGTCACGAATAATAATTAGAATGTTTCACGGTGATTTCAGCTCAATCTGAGGTCGTCCGCTATGAATTTGACCGTTGGACGCCCGTTTTGGCCGTTTATGACACCAGAACTGCGTTGTCGGTCACCGCTGGCACACGACACGTCCGATTGACGTGCCGTCTACTCGAACACTTCAGAAATCACTCACCCGTATTTTTCGTCTGATTTCAGGCCATTCCGACTTTGTTCGGCCCGTTTGGACCCCCCTCACGCGCGTTTACGAAATGCGCGCATCACTTAAAACACGAATATTGAGTCGTACCGCGCAAACCGCACGTCCGATTGACGTGTCGTCTACGCTTACACGTCACAAATAATAATTATAATGTTTCACGGTGATTTCAGCTCAATATGAGGTCGTCCGCTATGAATTTGACTGTTGGACGCCCGTTTTGGTCGTTTATGACACCAGAACTGCGTTGTCGGTCACCGCGGGCACACGGCACGTCTGATTGACGTGACGTCTTCTCGACCACTTAAGAAATCACACACCCGTATTTTTCGTCTGATTTCAGGCCATTCCGACTTTGTTCGACCCGTTTGGACCCCCCTCACGCGCGTTTACGAAGCGTGCGCATCACTTAAAACACGAATATTGAGTCGTACCACGCAAACCGCACGTCCTATTGACGTGACGTCTGCGCGTAAATGTCACGAATAATAATTAGAATTCTTCACGGTGGTTTCAGCTCAATCTGAGGTCTTCCGCTATGAATTTGACCGTTTGACGCCCGTTTTGGCCGTTTATGACACCAGAACTGCGTTGTCGGTCACCGCGGGCACACGGCGCGTCCGATTGACGTGCCGTCTTCTCGAACAATTCAGAAATCACTCACCTGTATTTGTCGTCTGATTTCCGGCCATTCCGACTTCGTTCGGCCCATTTGGACCCCCCTCACGCGCGTTTACGAAGCACGTGCATCACTTAAAACACGAATATTGAGCCGTACTGCGCAAACCACACGTCCGATTGACGTGCCGTCTGCGCGTAAATGTCACGAATAATAATTATAATGTTTCAAAGTGGTTTCAGCTCAATCCGAGGTCGTCCGCTATGAATTTGACCGTTTGACGCCCGTTTTGGCCGTTTATGACACCAGAACTGCGTTGTCGGTCACCACGGGCACACGGCACGACCGATTGACGTGCCGTCTGCTCGACCACTTCATAAATCACTCTCCCGTATTTTTCGTCTGATTTCAGGCCATTCCGACTTCGTTCGGCCCGTTTGGACCCCCCTCACGCGCGTTTACGAAGCACGCACATCACTTAAAACACGAATATTGAGCTGTACCGCGCAAACCGCACATCCAATTGACGTGCCGTCTATGCGTACACGTCACGAATAATAATTAGAATGTTGCACGGTGGTTTCAGGTCAATCCGAGGTCGTCCGCTATGAATTTGATCGTTTGACGCCCGTTTTGGCCGTTTTTGACACCAGAACTGCGTTTTCGGTCACCGCGGGCACACGGCACGTCCGATTGACGTGTCGTCTGCTCGACCACTTCATAAATAACTCTCCCGTATTTTTCATCTGATTTCAGGCCATTCTGACTTCGTTCGGCCCGTTTGGACCCCCCTCACGCGCGTTTACGAAGCGCGCGCATCACTTAAAACACGAATATTGAGCCGTACCGCGCAAACCGCACGTCCGATTGATGTGCCGTCTGCGCGTATACATCAAGAATAATAATTAGAATGTTTCACGGTGGTTTCAGGTCAATCTGAGGTCGTCCTCTATGAATTTGACCATTTGACGCCCGTTTTGGCCGTTTATGACAGCAGAACTGCGTTGTCGGTCACCGCGGGCACACGGCACGTCCGATTGACGTGCCGTCTGCTCGACCACTTTAGAAATCACTCACCCGTATTTGTCGTATGATTTCTAGACATTCCGACTTCGTTCGGACCGTTTGGACCCCCCTCACACGTGTTTACGAAGCGCGCGTATCACTTAAAACACGAATATTGTGCCGTACCGCGCAAACCACACGTCTGATTGACGTGCTGTCTACGCGTACACGTCACGAATAATAATTAGAATGTTGCAAGGTGGTTTCAGCTCAATCTAAGGTCTTCCGCTATGAATTTGACCGTTGGACGCCCGTTTTGGCCGTTTATGACACCAGAACTGCGTTGTCGGTCACCGCGGGCACACGGCACGTCCGATTGACGTGCCATCTGCTCGACCACTTCAGAAATCACTCACCCATATTTTTCTTCTGATTTCAGGCCATTATGACTTCGTTCGGCCCGTTTGGACCCCCCTCACATGCGTTTACGAAGCGCGCGCATCACTTAAAATACGAATATTGAGCCGTACCGCGCAAAATGCACATCTGATTGACGTTCCGTCTGTACGTACACGTCACGAATAATAATTAGAATGTTGTACGGTGGTTTCAGCTCAATCCGAGGTCGTCCGCTATGAATTTGACCGTTTGACGCCCGTTTTGGCCGTTTATGACACCATAACTGCGTTGTCGGTCACTGCGGGCACACGGCACGTCTGATTGACGTGCCGTCTGCTCGACCACTTCAGAAATCACTCACCCGTATTTTTCGTCTTATTTCAGGCCATTATGATCTCGTTCGGCCCATTTGGACCCCCCTCACGCGCGTTTACGAAGCGCGCGCATCACTTAAAACATGAATATTGAGCCGTACCGCGCAAACCGCACGTCCGATTGATGTTCCTTCTGCCCGTAAATGTCACTAATAAGAATTAGAATGTTGAACGGTGGTTTCAGCTCAATCCGAGGTTGTCCGCTGTGAATTTGACCGTTTGACGCCCGTTTTGGCCGTTTATGACACCAGAACTGCGTTGTCGGTCACCACGGGCACACGGCACGTCCGATTGACGTTCCGTCTACTCGACCACTTCAGAAATCACTCTCCCGTATTTTTCGTCTGATTTCAGGCCATTCTGACTTCGTTCGGCCCGTTTGGACCCCCCTCACGCGCGTTTACGAAGCGCGCACAGCACTTAAAACACGAATATTGAGCGGTACCGCGCAAACCGCACATCCGATTGACGTTCCGTCTCCGTTTACACGTCACGAATAATAATTAGAATGTTTCACGGTGGTTTCAGGTCAATCCGAGGTCCTCCGCTATGAATTTGACCGTTTGACGCCCGTTTTGGCCGTTTATGACACCAGAACTGCATTGTTGGTCACCGCGGGCACACGACACGTCCGATTGACATTCCGTCTACTTGACCACTTCATAAATCACTCACCCGTATTTTTCGTCTGATTTCAGGCCATTCCGACTTCGTTTGGCCTGTTTGGACCCCCTCACGCGCGTTTACGAAGCGCGCACATCACTTAAAACACGAATATTGAGCCGCACCGGACAAACCGCACGTCCGATTGATGTGCCGTCTGTGCGTACATGTCACGAATAATAATTAGAATGTTGCACGGTGGTTTCAGGTCAATCTGAGGTCGTCCTCTATGAATTTGACCGTTCGACGCCCGTTTTGGCCGTTTATGACACCAGAACTGCATTGTCGGTCACCGCGGGCACACGACACGTCCGATTGACGTGTCGTCTGCTCTACCTCTTCAGAAATCACTCACCCGTATTTGTCGTCTGATTTCAGGCCATTCCGACTTCGTTTGGCCCGTTTGGACCCCCCTCACGCGGGTTTACGAAGCGCGCGCATCACTTAAAACACAAATATTGAGCCGTACCGCGCAAACCGCATGTCTGATTGACGTGTCATCTATGCGTACACGTCAAAAATAATAATTAGAATGTTTCACGGTGATTTCAGCTCAATCTGAGGTCGTCCGCTATGCATTTGACCGTTGGACGCCCGTTTTGGCCGTTTTTGACACCAGAACTGCGTTGTCGGTCACCGCAGGCACACGGCACGTCCGATTGACGTGACGTCTACTCGACCACTTCATAAATCACTCACCCGTATTTTTCGTCTGATTTCAGGCCATTCCGACTTCGTTCGGCCCGTTTGGACCCCCCTCACGCGCGTTTACGAAGCGCGCACATCACTTAAAACACGAATATTGAGCCGTACCGCACAAACCGCACATCCGATTGACGTTCCGTCTGCGCGTAAATGTCACGAATAATAATTAGAATGCTTCACGGTGGTTTCAGCTCAATCCGAGGTCGTCCGCTTTGAATTTGACCGTTTGACGCCCGTTTTGGCTGTTTATGACACCAGAACTGCGTTGTCGGTCACCGCGGGCACACGACACGTCCGATTGATGTGCTGTCTGCTCGACCACTTCATAAATCACTCACCCGTATTTTTTGTTTGATTTCAGGCCATTCCGACTTCGTTCGGCCCGTTTGGACCCCCCTCACGCGCGTTTACGAAGCGCGCACATCACTTAAAACACGAATATTGAGCCGTACCGCGCAAACCGCACGTCCGATTGATGTGCCGTCTGCGCGTAAATGTCACGAATAATAATTAGAATGTTTTACGGTGGTTTCAGCTCAATCTGAGGTCGTCCTCTATGAAGTTTACCGTTTGACGCTCGTTTTGGCCGTTTATGACACCAGAACTGTGTTGTCGGTCACCGCGGGCACACGACACGACCGATTGACGTGACGTCTGCTTGAACACTTCATAAATCACTCTCCCGTATTTGTCGTCTGATTTCAGGCCATTCCGACTTCGTTCGGCCCGTTTGGACCCCCTCACGCGCGTTTACGAAGTGCGCGCATCACTTAAAACACGAATATTGAGCCGTACCGCGCAAACCGCACATCCGATTGACGTGCCGTCTGCGCGTACACATCAAGAATAATAATTAGAAAGTTGCATGGTGGTTTCAGGTCAATCTGAGGTCGTCCGCTATGAATTTGACCGTTTGACGCCCGTTTTGGCCGTTTATGACACCAGAACTTCGTTTTCGGTCACCGCGGGAACACGGCACGTCCGATTGACGTTCCGTCTGCTCGACCACTTTAAAAATCACTCACCCGTTTTTGTCGTCTGATTTCTGGCCATTCCGACTTCGTTCGGCCCGTTTGGACCCCCCTCACGCGCGTTTACGAAGCGCGTGCATCACTTAAAACACGAATATTGAGCCGTACCACGCAAACCGCACGTCCTATTAACGTGCCGTCTGCGCGTACACGTCACGAATAATAATTAGAATTTTGAACGGTGGTTTCAGCTCAATCTGATGTCGTCCACTATGAATTTGACCGTTGGACGCCCGTTTTGGCCGTTTATGACACCAGAACTGCGTTGTCGGTCACCGCGGGCACACGGCACTTCCGATTGACGTGCCGTCTGCTCGACCACTTCAGCAATCACTCACCCGTATTTTTTGTCTGATTTCAGGCCATTCCGACTTCATTCGGCCCGTTTGGACCCCCCTCACATGCGTTTACGAAGCTCGCACATCACTTAAAAAACGAATATTGAGCCGTACCGCGCAAACCGCACATCCGATTGACGTGCCATCTGCACGTACACGTCACGAATAATAATTAGAATGTTGTACGGTGGTTTCAGCTCAATACGAGGTTGTCCGCAATGAATTTGACCGTTTGACGCCCGTTTTGGCCGTTTATGACACCAGAACTGTGTTGTCGGTCACTGCGGGCACACGACATGTCTGATTGACGTGCCGTCTGCTCGACCACTTCAGAAATCACTCACCCGTATTTTTCGTCTGATTTCAGGCTATTCCGACTTCGTTCGGCCCGTTTGGACCCCCCTCACGCGCGTTTACGAAGCGCGCGCATCACTTAAAACACGAATATTGAGCCGTACCGTGCAAACCGCACGTCCGATTGACGTTCCGTCTGCGCGTAAATGTCACAAATAATAATTAGAATGTTGAACGGTGGTTTCAGCTCAATCCGAGGTCGTCCGCTATGAATTTGACCGTTTGACGCCCGTTTTCGCCGTTTATGACACCAGAACTGCGTTGTCGGTCACCGCGGGCACACGGCACGTCCGATTGACGTGCCGTCTGCTCGAACACTTCAGAAATCACTCTCCAGTATTTTTCGTCTGACTTCAGGCCATTCCGACTTCGTTCGGCCCATTTCGACCCCCCCTCATTTGCGTTTACGAAGCGCGCGCATCACTTAAAACACGAATATCGAGCCGTACCGCGCAAACCGCACGTCCGATTCACGTTCCGTCTACGCGTACACATCACGAATAATAATTAGAATGTTGCACGGTGGGTTCAGGTCAATCTGAGGTCGTCCTCTATGAATTTGACCGTTTGACGCCCGTTTTGGCCGTTTATGACACCAGAACTGCGTTGTCGGTCACCGCGGGCACACGGCATGTCCGATTGACGTGCCGTCTGCTCGACCACTTCAGAAATCACTCACCCGTATTTTTCATCTGATTTCAGGCCATTCCGACTTTGTTCGGCCCATTTGTACACCCCTCACGCGCGTTTACGAAGCGCGCGCATCACTTAAAACACGAATATTGAGCCGTATCGTGCAAACCACATGTCCGATTGACGTTCCGTCTACGAGTACACATCACGAATAATAATTATAATGTTGCACGGTGGTTTCAGGTCAATCTGAGGTCGTACGCTATGAATTTGACCGTTGGACGCCCGTTTTGGCCGTTTATGACATCAGAACTGCGTTGTCGGTCACCGCGGGCACACGACATGTCCGATTGACGTGCCGTCTGTTCGACCTCTTCAGAAATCACTCACCCATATTTGTCGTCTGATTTCAGGCCATTCCAACTTCGTTCGGCCCGTTTGGACCCCCCTCACGCGCGTTTAGGAAGCGCACGCATCACTTAAAACACGAATATTGAGCCGTACCGCGCAAACCGCACGTCCGATTGATGTGTCGTCTCCACGTAAACGTCACGAATAATAATTAGAATGTTTCACGGTGATTTCAGCTCAATCTGAGGTCGTCCGCTATGAATTTGACCGTTGGACGCCCGTTTTGGCCGTTTATGACACCAGAACTGCGTTGTCGGTCACCGCGGGCACACGGCACGTCCGATTGACATGTCGTCTACTCGAACACTTCATAAATCACTCACCCGTATTTTTCTTCTGATTTCAGGTCATTCCGACTACGTTCGGCCCGTTTGGACCCCCCTCACGCGCGTTTACGAAGCGCGCGCATCACTTAAAACACGAATATTGAGCCGTACCGTGCAAACAGCACGTCCGATTGACGTTCCGTCTGCGCGTAAATGTCACGAATAATAATTAGAATGTTTCATGGTGGTTTCAGCTCAATAAGAGGTCGTCCGCTATGAATTTGACCGTTTGACGCCCGTTTTGGCCGTTTATGACACCAGAACTGCGTTGTCGGTCACCGCGGGCACACGACACGTCCGATTGACGTGACGTCTGCTCGACCACTTCAGAAATCACTCACCCATATTTGTCGACTGATTTCAGGACATTCCGACTTCGTTCGGCCCATTTGGACCCCACTCACGCGCGTTTACGAAGCGCGCACATCACTTAAAACACTAATATTGAGCCGTAACGCGCAAAACGCACGTGCGATTGACGTGTCGTCTACGCGTAAATGTCACGAATAATAATTAGAATGTTTCAAGGTGGTTTCAGCTCAATCCGAGGTCGTCCGCTATGAATTTGACCGTTTGACGCCCGGTTTGGCCATTTATGACACCAGAACTGCGTTGTCGGTCACCGCGGGCACACGACACGTCTGATTGATGTGCCGTCTGCTCGACCACTTCATAAATCACTCTCCCGTATTTTTCGTCTGATTTCAGGCCATTCCGACTTCGTTCGGCCCATTTGGACCCCCCTCACACGCGTTTACGTAGCGCGCGCATCACTTAAAACACGAATATTGAGCCGTACCGCGCAAACCGCACGTCCGATTGACATGCTGTCTACGCTTACACGCCAAGAATAATAATTAGAATGTTGCACGGTGGTTTCAAATCGATCCGAGGTCGTCCGCTATGAATTTGACCGTTTGACGCCCGTTTTGGCCGTTTATGACACCAGAACTGCCTTGTCGGTCACCGCGGGCACACGGCACGTCCAATTGACGTGTCGTCTACTCGACCACTTCAAAAATCACTCACCCGTATTTGTCGTCTGATTTCTAGCCATTCCGACTTCGTTCGGCCCGTTTGGACCCCCCCTCACGCGCGTTTACGAAGCGCACACATCACTTAAAACACGAATATTGAGCCGTACCGCGCAAACCACACGTCCGATTGATGTTTCGTCTGCGCGTACACGTCACGAATAATAATTAGAATGTTGCAAGGTGGTTTCAGCTCAATCTGAGGTCGTCCGCTATGAATTTGATCGTTGGACGCCCGTTTTGGCCGTTTATGACACCAGAACTGCGTTGTCGGTCACCGCGGGCACACGGCACGTCCGATTGATGTGCCGTCTGCTCGACCACTTCAGAAATCACTCACCCGTATTTTTCGTCGGATTTCTGGCCATTCTGACTTCGTTCGGCCCGTTTGGACCCCCCTCACATGCGTTTACGAAGCGCGCGCATCACTTAAAACACGAATATTGAGCCATACCGCGCAAACCGCACGTCCGATTGACGTGCCGTCTACACGTACACGTCACGAATAATAATTAGAATGTTGGACGGTGGTTTCAGCTCAATCCGAGGTCGTCCGCTATGAATTTGACCGTTTGACGCCCGTTTTGGCCGTTTATGACACCAGAACTGCGTTGTCGGTCACTGCGGGCACACGGCACGTCTGATTGATGTTCCGTCTACTCGAACACTTCAGAAATCACTCACACGTATTTTTCGTCTGATTTTAGGTCATTCTGACTTAGTTCGGCCCGTTTGGACCCCCCTCACGCGCGTTTACGAAGCGCACACATCACTTAAAACACGAATATTGAGCCGTACCGCGCAAACCGCACTTCCGATTGACGTTCCGTCTGCCCGTAAATGTCACTAATAATAATTAGAATGTTGAACGGTGGTTTCATCTCAATCCGAGGTCGTCCGCTATGAATTTGACCGTTTGACGCCCGTTTTGGCCGTTTATGACACCAGAACTGCGTTGTCGGTCACCGCGGGAACACGGCACGTCCGATTGATGTTACGTCTGCTCGACCACTTCAGAAATCACTCTCCCGTATTTTTCGTCTGATTTCAGGCCATTCCGACTTCGTTCGGCCCGTTTGGACCCCCCTCACGCGCGTTTATGAAGCGCGCGCATCACTTAAAACACGAATATTGAGCCGTACCGCGCAAACCGCACGTCCGATTGACGTTCCATCTACGCGTACACGTCACGAATAATAATTAGAATGTTGCACGGTGGTTTCAGTTCAATCCGAGGTCATCCTCTATGAATTTGACAGTTTGACGCCCGTTTTGGCCGTTTATGACACCAGAACTGTGTTGTTGGTCACCGCGGGCACACGGTACGTCCGATTGACGTGCCGTCTGCTCGAACACTTCAGAAATCACTCACCCGTATTTTTCGTCTGATTTCAGGCCATTACAACTTCGTTCGGCCCGTTTGGACCCCCCTCATGCGCGTTTACGAAGCGCCCGCATCACTTAAATCACGAATATTGAGCAGTACCGCGCAAACCGCATGTCTTATTGACGTTCTTTCTGCGCGTACATGTCACGAATAATAATTAGAATGTTTCACGGTGGTTTCAGCTCAATCGGAGGTCGTCCGCTATGAATTTGACCGTTGGACGCCCGTTTTGGCCGTTTATGACACCAGAACTGCGTTGTCGGTCACCGCGGGCACACGGCACGTCCGATTGACGTGCCGTATGCTCGACCACTTCATGAATCACTCTCCCGTATTTGTAGTCTAATTTCAGGTCATTCTGACTTCGTTCGGACCGTTTGGACCCCCCTCACACGCGTTTACGAAGCGCACACATCACTTAAAACACGAATATTGAGCCGTACCGCGCAAACCGCACGTCCGATTGACATGCCGTATGCGCGTACACATCACGAATAATAATTATAATGTTGAACGGTGGTCTCAGCTCAATCCGGAGACGTGGTGTGGCCGGCACCACTCAAAGTGTCCGTCTTTTGTTTCAAAAGGACGTCATTTTAAGGTAAAAGCATCAACTGACATACGGAAAACCGACCAAACGCATTCCGAATCTGTTGATAATTTATCCCAAAAATCCATGGGTCATATGTGACGTGTACGAGCCAACCCGGGATGAATTCGAGTCGCGGTGTGGCCAGGATAAGTCTAAGTGGCTCTCTTTTGTTTAAAATGGACACCATTTTAAGTACATACGGAAAAATGACCAAACAGATTCGATTTCCATTGAAACTTTAGGAGAACGATCCATGGGTCATATGTGACGTGTACGAATCATCCCCGCCTCAATCCGACATGTGGTGCGGCTAACACCACTTAAAGTGTTCGTCTTTTGTTTCAAAAGGACGTCATTTTAAGTGAAAAGCATCAACTGACATATGGAAGAACGACCAAACACATTCGGATTCTATCGATACTTTAGCACAATGATCCATGAGTCATATGTGATGTGTAAAAGTCAAACCCGTCTTAATCCGAGACGTGGTGTGGCCGACACCACTCTAACTCTGTCTCTTTTGTTTAAAATGGACATGATTATAAATGAAAAGAACAACTGGCATACGCAAAACCGACCAAACGCATTCGGAATCTTTTGATAATTTATCACAACGATCTGTGGGTCATATGTGACATGTACGAGCCAACCCAGGATGAATCTGAGTCGTGGTGTGGTCAGGATTAGTCTAAGTGTCACTCTTTTGTTTAAAATGGACAACATTTTAAGTATATACGGAAAACCGACCAAACGCATTCGGTTTCCATTTAAACTTTAGGAGAACGATCCATGGGTCATATGTGACGTGTACGAATCAACCCTGCCTCAATTGGAGACGCGGTGTGGTCGACACCACTCATAGTGTCCGTCTTTTGTTTCAAAAGGACGTCATTTTAAGTGAAAAACATCAACTGGCATACGGAAAACCGACCAAACGCATTCGGATTGTGTCGATACTTTAGAACAACGATCCATGGGTCAAATGTGACGTGTACAAGTCAACCTCGCCTCAATCTGAGGTGCGGTGTGGCTGGTATCACTTCAGGTGTATGTATTTTGTTTAAAATGGACATCATTTGAGGTAAAAATAAATGGTATAGAAAAAACCGATCAAATTATGAATTGAATTTCGGATTCCACATATAATTGTCATCTAAATTTTAAATTGAATTCTATATGAATTATGTACATTTATAATTACGTTATGAATTCTAATTTAATTATGGATGTGTATAGTTTCAGGATCCATTATATGTTAAATGTGTATGAATTTATTCGTAATTGTATATGTATGTTTTATTTTATTGCAGGTACAATAATTGGATTGAAAATGAGGTCAAAATGAGGCCTGATGGAGAGGGGCCTGATGGACAGGGGTTGTGAAAATTGCAGGCTGCTGCAATTTGCAGCATAGGATATGCCAACGGTTTAAAACCGTTGGCATATAATTTTAAAGAAGTTTTTACCAACGGTTCATTGAACCGTTGGTAAATATCTCTTTTCCCAATGGTTCTAAACCATTGGGAAAGAGTTCATCCATGGGGATATCCCAACGGTTTGGGGAGAACCGTTGGGAAAACTATCCCAAAACTGATATTTCCCAACGGTTCTCCCAAACCGTTGGGATAGGGTGGCTTTTATGAGCCTATACCAACGGTTTCCAGTAAACCGTTGGGAAAACCTTTTCCCAATGGCTTACTTCCCCACGGTTATCATAACCGTTGGTATATCATATACCAACGGTAAGAGGGGCTTTCCCAACGGTTGTGAACCGTTGGGAAATATTATATTTCCGGTATTGAGGATAAAAAAGAGGTATATTCATTGACAATGATGGTGTGTGTTTACTTTTTATTGATATTAATTAGAAATGATATATCATTGTTCCCATTAGAAATATTTGGAAGCCTGATGATAAAATACATGGTGATGTTTTCCTATTTTCATTATAATATAGCTAATGGTGGCAACATCACCTTATAATAGTATTCTCACATTATTAACATGTTGATATAACAAGAATATATATATTTTTCAATATCTCTCTTTATTCCAATCCATCTAATATAATCTTTTAAATCACTACACATTTTTTACTTCTATGATGAATAGAGAATGATGAACTATACACCTCTTATTATATATCCTTATTCAAATACGATATGGTTGGAACACATAAAATCATTCAATCATAGTAAATGTTAAACTTAGGGAAATTTATTACTTTCTTATATAGCTCCACATCATCCTTTCGTACCAATTTAATCTTTAAAATGATGTGTGGTTGAACTCTTAACATAGAATGATTAGTTTTCTCCCCATCCTTTTGGATTTCTACATATGTTGGTTGAAAATCCAGAAATATTAGATCCTTTTTTATCCCCATTAAAGATAATGGTGAATGATCCTTTTCACTCAAATAATCTTCCACAATTTTCTCTTTATCAGTGTCGTAATGTATTTAGCTTCATTTTTAAATATTCATTTATAACAATCTTTGTTGTAAAATTTTCAACTCCTTCTATGTGAATATATAATTTATACTTTCTGGATTAGTATATATATCAAAATTTTCTCTTTAAGGACAGTGACTCAACATATTTAAGAAAAATATACCATGGGTATCTCAAATTCATGATTTGGGTTGTTTTTTTGATGAACCATCAAATTTCATGATGAATAATCTAAAACCATGTAATTCAACATTAGAACATAACCTTATATCTTCTAGGATGCATCACTATAAAAAAAAACCTATTTTTCACTACAGGGTAATGTAAGAACATGTGTATTGATAAATATTATCTTCAGTTACTTTACCTTTTACCAGCATTAAACTATCAAGAATAACATTGATCCCTTCCAAGAAAAAATGGTGACTGGATTTCATAGTCTTGACAAATTTTCCTCAACCCATGATTAATATCCATCCAATATATGAAAAATCATATATTAGTTACCATGATTGGTCTTGCAGAAATTTAGTAACCTAAATATTTTATGAATCAAATGATATACCCTCACTTGGGATTATATTACCCTAAAATGAAACCTTTTTTATATAAAATTCATACATTGTGATCTTTACATACAATTTATCCTTCCTTAGGGTGTTCAATACTATTATAAAGTCATATTCATGATCTACATTGCACATTCAAAATATAATAATATTGTTTATAAATACTACTAAAAAGAGATCAAGGTAATATCTAATGTCTATATTAATTAAATACATAAATATATTGGAAGAATTAGTGAGATCAATTGGAATCACTATATAGTCATTGTGTACAAACATATTATAGATTTTTTTCTTGGGTATTTTCTTCTTATTGAACCTAAATTTATGATATCTACAATGAACATATATCATTGAAAAGTATTGAGCACTACATAGTTGAATAAACATGTCATCAATATAATTTAGATGATATATATTCATGATTGTGAGCTTGTTCTACTCTAGGTAATCAATGTAATGTCACATCGATCCATATTTCTACTAAAAAATAGACCATGTTCACCCCATAGTGACAGAGTCGGACAAATGATTCCCTTTTTAAAATTCTCTCATTTTTTCTCTTTAATTCATAAAACATAATCACCTCCATTATATAGAGTGTATTTAAAATAGGATAAGCACCGTGAATGAGTTATATTAAGAAACGAACATCATGATTCGATGGAAAGAAATTAAACTCTTCTAAAAGGACATCAAAAAATCATGAAAAATTGAAATATCATTAGTGTTTATTTTTTATCCAACAATCTGGTAAAAACACTCCATTTAAATGAGATTCAAGACATATATAATGGATGTGATATTTATCGATTCTTTTTTATTATCATTACAATGATATAAAATCATAGGTTTGTTTTGAAATATCAAATGTAACATCTCTTCTATATATATTTATATGGTTTTTATGTATAGAAACCAACTCCCTACTTAAGGTTAAATAAAATCCCACTAGAGGGTGAATAACATGGATTTGAGGAATTGCATTCCCAAAAACTTCAACATGATATAAATTATGAAACTAAGTTGAAATCATCATACCATTAGGGGTCTTCACTATAAATTAAACATTTAGTCATTGGGGAAGGGAATTGATATTTCTATATACTTATAATGATATAACGTAATTTATATTAATAATATAAAATAATAAACTCCAATATTTTAGGGTAACAATCAACACCCCCAACTTCATCATTATCTCTTTATTCAACTATTAATACTGAAATGGTCCACATGACCATTAGGAATAATTGATAAATGTGATCAATAATTTATAAGATATATAAATCATGACACCTTCTTTTCAATCTAATACACCATTGGTTTAAACTGTGTTATTCATGGTCATCATCTCTTCAAATCCTTCATGATGGTTGCCAAAGTGTTTTGAATTTCCAAATCATATCCCATGGTTTTTCAAAATAGGTGTAAAGAATGTCATGCAATCATGAAATTGGTAATGATTGAGTCCATAAAAATATACCTTTATTTGTATTTATTACACATATATACAACTATTTCTCTTCCATATCAACTTTTAGTATCTAGAAAGAAATTATTACTCTAGGGATAACACAATCATTTCTTTACCAGAACATTGGACATTATCCTATACATAGGATTATGAATTGGGTTATCACTATTTTTTCTCATCCAAGATTACAAAGGATTAAAAAACCCTTTCTCTGATACCAACTATAATTAAATAGGATTCACATTCATTGATATTTTATCTCAATAAATGAATATTCAATGCATTTCACAAATACATTCCTGATGATTGTAAATGTTTTGTGTATTTAGAGACTATATACACAACCTTATTATCTAATGATTGATCTTAAACATATAATATAAATATCTAACCATTTATAACTATATAAAGATATAATATAATGACCCTCTCATTACATACATTAACATTATGTTACTTTTTCATAATACTTAAATCATTATATAAACAGACACCCAAAGACCATATTAGTCTACCACATTTAGAAACATGAAAACATAAACACTAGTACATAAGTGAACTACATTTTCTCCCACTAGTATATTTATTAATATCAACCTTCTTATACACTTAATACTTAATACTTATCATTATAATCATGTAAAGGAGACATTAAAAGTTGTGAGCTCGGATGCTTAGTAAGGGAAAACAAGGGATCCATGTAAGTATAGACATGAGAATAAGGGTATGAGGATGTGATCATTCCATTATATGACCATACCCTAAGTATCATAATATTACAAACAAGATTTATCACATATTTTTTCGAATATAAAGGACACCTAAATCATAAAGAAATAAATAATATAAATCAGGAATGAATACCAATGTAATAAGACATGGAAAGGTTGAAAGCACAAAACAATATAAACTTATTTCTACATTAGTCAGGGAATTGCTACCATGAACGTCATTGTAAAATGGGTTTACTCCACATTCTAAATTAGTAGTCATGGTTCACTCTGATAGACATCTTAGTATAATGATTTCACTCCTCATACCATCATAGTAATCATTGTTCACTCCCATTAACATCTTAGTAGTCAAGGTTCACTACCAAGACCATATTAGTCTATATCATTAGATATAAATCATTACCCAATGAATGGGTCAGAGATGTAGGTCCCATAAATCTCATAATGAAATTATACATGCTTGTGAAACAATATCATAAACAATCATATAATAACACATTAAATGAAATGGGTTTCATAAACATGAAATCATATCAAATCATATGGAAAAAGATACAAGTTTCCAAATCATTACATCAAAACCATAACCCGTGAAATGAAGAGGTTTTCAAAATCATATAAACCATGAAAGGGAAAAGAGCTTCATTATCAGCATGAAATAAAATCATAATCCATTCAGTGAAAGAATATGGATGGAAACATTATATCATTTCCCTATAAAGGCATGAGTAAAACCAACATATGTCATCATTTATGGGAAATTATTTTTAAATATCATTTAAAAAAATATTGAGGAAATAATCATTTATTAATTGGAAAATGATTATATAAAACATAAAACCATTTGAAACCCATTTTTAGGAAAAAAAACATGAAAACATATAATGGAATCCTTAAAAACATTTTCAAAACTTTTTTCCATTGAATTGATTTTGGAAATTTATAATGAAATCTTAAAAAACATTTTTAAACCCATTTCATTTAAAATTTGTTTAAAACATATAAAGAAAGATAAAAAACATTTTGAAACACATATCATTGAAAATATTTATAAAACATGTAAATAAATATTTAAAATATTTTGAAAAAACTTCTTATAAGACAAATTAGGAAATTACATTTTAAATGTTTAGAAAACCATTTATTCTGTGAATCTTATAAAATAATCTTGAAAACATATTGAAAAACATTTTATAGAAAATTCCCTAAAAAATAATATCTATAATTTTAGGAAAAAAAGTTTCTTACAAAAAATTTATTAATATTGTAAATAAGTGTAAATGTAATGATGTTTGTGGTGGCGGGTTAAATTCATACATGTTGAACATTCCTTTTGTACCGTAAAATGTTTAAAAAACTTCATCAATAAAAAAAAGAAAGGAACATTATTTTTTAACACCCCATTTTTTTAATTGTAAGACATGGGTAAAAATTTCAATTCACTCTTATTTGATAACAGTATAGCATTTTTGGAAAACTATAATAAAATATAGTTTTTAAGGAACAAATATTTCCTACCTAAGAGAGAGAGAGAAAGTCATGAATTCATAAAAAACATTACTGATAATATTATGAAAAAATGATTTGAAAAATTTTAAAATTACTTATATATAACATGAATAACCAAATTTTAAGAAAAAAGAATAGATTTATTGAAATATGGGTCATATTATTTCTTCAAGTAAAGAGTAATTATAAACAATAAAAGCAAACAATGATATTGTTTTAGTAAACTCTTACAAGATGGTAACATAGAATTGTAATCCCCATATAGAAAATGAAATTTAATAAATCATATAATTACATTAAAATAAGTATATTCAAGATATTAAATGTCAATTGGATGTATATTCACCACGAAAATGAATTTTTTTCCATAACAAAAGACCTGTCTCAATGAAGTTAAATTGATACAGAACTGTCTTACAGATTTGGTATCATATTAAAAATTAACCCCATGAAAGAAATATTATTGAATGGAAATTTATATATATATATAAGTATATTGTAATAATAGTAATTTAATACATTAATGAGTTGTATACGAACCAAAAAATTTAAATGAGCAGTGAATAAGACATGAATCTCACTAAAATACAAAGTGAGATTAAATTCCCTTACACAGTGTCTTGAATCTCTCATCATACCCATAAAAATTTACTATATAATAAATAAAATTCATTTATAAATATATACCATAATAATATTATTATATCTAATATCATATATGGTTTGATTATGACTTTATAATAGCCTCTTTTTAACAAATCAATGTTAAGGTTTCACATTGGGTAATATCCACTATGTTTTTGGGAGGTGTCTTAGTATGTCATATTTGTGGACCTTACACATATATCATGATATAAATAATTTAACACTTGATATAAATATCATTTAAATTAATTATATTTTTATTAAAATTATCTATTAAATATAGATGTATGAAATAGAATACGCCATTCATGGAGACAGTAGGTCATAGTACGCATGAACATTGTTTCCATTTTTATTGTCGAATTGAAAGAAAGAATGAAAATTACATATATGTATATATGAATATAATATCACTAAATATTAATTTTAATATAATATATATAATATATTCCACTAAACCCATCCTTAATACATTCCATGTAGTGTGTAAAAGAATTATATCACATTAAGGAGGCATTAATCCACACTTCCTCAAACAAAACTATCGTATTTAAACAAAATGCAAAGTAAAAATATATGGGTTTTAAAAAAATTATACAACATTTAAGAAATTATAAATATCATATATATTATATATAAGATGATTTTATAATATAATTCTCAACATGATAGTTGTTAATGAGGAAACGAATAATCCGTATTTCATGACACAGTAGTTTGCAAGACACATAAATTATTTATTCATTACCCATTAGATAGAAGTCTTTTTTAGTGTTGGAAAACCCATATATACAAATATCACAGTATATTAATGAAAATAGAGTTTTTATATAATCATAGTATAGGAATAATGTAGGGGTGGATGATGAAAATAAAATAAAGGAGTCTGAGGAATGTTGTTACCTCTTATTTGGGTAACTCATTTTCATTTTCACAAAAGGGTTTCCTTGGAATGCTTTCTGAAAAATGGGAATTCAAGGGGGAAGGGAGGAATTTGGGGAATTTAATTTAGAATATCTTTAATGAACCTATGTATTTTTATATGTTTGATGAAGTGGGAGGAGAGGAGGCCATTTTATAGTAGATGAGAAGTGACACTCTTTTACGTTTTTTGGAAATGGAATTCCACCCACATTTTTCATATTTCATGAGGATCCAATAATGTTACAAAGTTAATAATAGTGATTTTAAGTTCTAAAGATTTCTATAAAATTGATTTTTAAATGGGTACTTTTAATTTATGACTTTAATATTTTGTTTTAGTCCCATGTTATTCATAATTTAACCTTTATCTATGTAGTTATTTTTAGTTACATTCACTAATTTTTTTTGTCCAAAATGGTCAAAGACTTATTAGAAATTAGAATTTATTCTTACTCAAAATATGGAATTAATATTTATAAATTCCATTCATATAAGTGTCTAAAATAAATATAAATTTAATCCTACAAATATAAAGACAATGCAGGGTTTTAAAGTAAAAATATTCAAATTTTATCTATGTTCTTATACTAAATTTCAAAGCGAAATTGGATTTAAGGACCTAAATTATTTTTTTATAAAAATTAAATCTAATTTAAAAAGAAAAAAAATTATTAATGTAATTTAACTATATAAATAGATTATATGAAAAAGTGTTTTTGAAATAAAATTCAGTATTTTTAACTATTTATAAAAATATAATATTTCATAAAATATAACAAAAATTCCACTAACCTAATTTTTAAATCCCAATTTAAACTATTAATTTTATTTTTACATTTAATATTTTTAATAGAGCTACTAATTTGATTTAAAATATTTTCTACATTAAAAGGTGGTAAAAGAGCCTTCAAATGTTTGGTTTTTATGTGGGAAATTATATATTTTTTCTAATGTTTATTAAGTATATTAAATGAATATAAAATATATTTAATTGGATATATAAAATATTTATTACATTAATATCAATAAATAATTGAAATTAAATTTATTTAATATGATAAAAAAGATTTTTGATAATAAAAATAGTTTTATATATAAACATTCCCTTTATATTAAATTCTTTCCAATATTCATTTTTAAATCATTTGTAACTAATTAATTTAAACATGTATTTTCATTTTTTAGTTAACCATATTCATAATCATCAACTTAATTACTAGGTTACATATTATTATATTATATATTAATATTTATAATAATATATTATTTTTTTGTAACACTCGGTCTTGCGTGTTACACAAGACATCATGGAACGTAAGTCATATGTGTATTGTAATATAACCGTACTGTTCTGTGTAATGAAAGCTATACAATATGTTGTGTTTAGTAAATGATTAACTTTGATTTACATATAATGTAACCCAAACATGGTTCTATAATATTCAAATATTTATTTTAATGTTGAATGAAATTAAAAATATCAAAATGATTTAATTAATTTAATTTTTTTACAAAATATTGGGGTGATTCATTCTAGCCCCCTTAAAATAAATTTTACCCCCAAAATTTGTTTTTTATACAATTCTTAGTACATGAATGTGCCTTTCATAGAAATAAATATCTAAAAAATGAATCCTAAAAAATACATAAAAAAGGGGAAGTTGGACACATAATGGTTACCCAAAGTAATATATAACTAGGTTTCTACCGAGGAGAACATAGGTTACAAGTGAACACATTGACTTCATAGAAAATTGTAAATATAAATAGGCAGGGATTGAGGTCATCAATAAAAAACAAGTATATGATCAATGAAAAGTTGAGGGACTCAATGTCATAAGTATATGGTGTTATAATAGGATTTCAGCTTAAAAAAATTAGTTATTAGGATGACATACTTTTTTTCCCATTTTCTGAACATTGATTAATTTATTTATTAACCAAAATTTTTTGGAAACTTACTTATTTCATATATTTATATAATGAAAATTTCATTCTTTGGTTGTGATTTAATAAATTTCTAATCCATTAATTATTTCAATAAAATTATGTTCAAAAATTAACTTTGAGGGATGAATTACTAAAATATAGTGTTAGTAGAAATTAAGACCCTTAAATGGAATAAAAGTTTAACTATTTGACTATAAATATTAATCAAAATAAATATGGTCAATACATAAATATATAAACATAAAATGTAACTCTAATAATTCAGCAATAGTATTTATTCATTAAATAATTACACTTTAACCAGGAAATCACATAGTAATGTGGTAGGCGTGAACCCCTTTTTGTTCATTGGCCATGGGTTCAAGGCCCACGACCATTCCAAAATTTATTGGTTTTCACCCGAAATTAATGATTTAATTTACTAAAAAAACCCTAATATAATTTACAAAATAAATATGATGGACATCTTTGAAATAAATTAATCACTAAATAGATTTTTAACTTATGTTTAAAATTCAATATAAATACACAAGTAATTCCTTCTATATTTAACATAAACATTTCATGAATTGTTAACCTTATAACCCTTCTAAAATATAAAAATCCAAAATATTATGAATTGGGTCATGAAATCATCTTAACCTTGACCCCCATATATTACAATGTAGATCAAGGTTTTTAAATTACAAACATGTAAATACCTTTATCTATTTTTCCTTGGTTGAAAATGTGCATGTATTCTTATTACAAAGTGTATTGTATCTATTCTTTATATCTAAAAATGTTGTACACTGAATCAATGAAATAAAAAAATACTTTTCAAAAAGTTCATGCATATTTCCAAAATAATCAATAAAATCAAATTTACTTATTCATATACCACATATCATTATCTAGACAACATTATCTTAAAATAAATAACATATTAAGGTGTATCATACCATAGTAAAGTCATCACCTTGTCATTAAATAATATTACTAGTCTATTAAATATATTCAAAATAAATATGTAAATATGGATCAGAAAAAAGAATGTGGACAATCCTTTTATACTTCATCATTCATATAACATAATTTCTTAACCCCAATACATAATGAAATTATATTATTCAAATTCATCCATAATCTATATGAAAGAAAACCTCATAATATTATTTAATTCCAACTTCCTTTAACAATTCATCTGTCGTCTCATCATCATCAGCAATGTACCCATTATTCACCCTACCTTGGTTATTCTCATTAAGATATTTCCCCTTAGGACATCAATTTTAATAATGGAAATTTATTCCACAGTTAATGAATATGACATTTGATGAAGTATTATAGAGGACAACATTCCCATCCATTTCATGAATCAAAACATTTATTTTTTTATTAGCAATTACTTTCTTTATATATTTCATTTCCACATCCATAAAACCATATTAGATCCCTATGAATTCCAGTTAGGATATTCATTCCACATTCTTGATACATAGGAAATTTAAACTTCTTTGTTCCATGGTCTTCATTACATGAAATCTCAGAATACTTCTTCCTTCTCTTCCATGGTGATTCTAAGAGTTGGTTAACATAAACATTGTTAATAATGATCTATAAAAACTAACTAGGCATGGTAACAACATAGTTCACTCATGTGACCTACCCTTTTTACTTATCCATATAAAATTTTTCATCACATTAAACATTATTCGAGATTCTTATAGTTCCTTCCATTTACTACAACCAGAATGAAAAGTGTCAGAAACACTTGTCATAATTTAAAAACACATAATCAAGATAATGAATTACTTATCGGATGGAATAATTATTACGCCTTCCTGGAAATATTACGCCTCAACTTTATCTTATGTCATATATATATATCATCTATTTAAATCCTTATTTATTTTTTGTGACAATTTAGTGAATTAACAATGAATATATCCCGGATGTCAAGCTAGGTGTGTACCCTGGGGCATGATCATGTACTATGTTACAATGTGTCAGGAATGACACAACTTGTCAGACTTTTTACTCCTAGGTACATCTATCCCAGAGTCACATCCACTATAAGTATCTATACAATGATTTATCTCTAGGAAACCAATCGCTCTATCCTTTAACAAAATTCCTCGAACATTTACTAAACAATATATCATCATTATACTCATCCATAGAGATATTAATAAATATATTCCTAGAAATATATATAGGGATATCACTTAATTTTTCACATCCTTATTTCTAAGGTTTACTAACCATTTCCTCTAATACCAACTATAATAACCCAGTTCTAAAAAACATTAATATTACATAAAATTTTTATAATACTTAAAACAATATAAAAACGGATGCCAAAAAACATTGTTAGTCTAATGCCTTTAGGAATATGGAAAATAAAAACTGGTATATATGTAAACTTCATTAACTCCAACTATGTTATTCATGACAAGAAATATTATTAGACACATTATACAGAATACAAGTCTCCATAACGTAAGAAAGTAAACATAAAAATGGGAGATCTTAGATTCTCAGTGAAACAACCCGACCCCAGATATCTAGGAACCAATGTTTACTACTAATTACATTATTATTATTCTAAGTAATAAAATATTGAAAGAATGATAGTTTTGTATTCTTTATAACTAGATACAAACATGATACTTTTATTACAAATGAATATACTATTTAAAACATAAATGTTTCCTTCTTTCTTATCAAATAACATCTATAATAACTCTAATCCACCTAGTATATTCCTATATATATTTCATTGTACAATTCTTGGATTCTTAGGTAATAAAACATAATAGCTGTGACATGAAATTCATAATAAGGGGAATATATAGTGGAAGCAATAGTGAATCATTGAGAATAATAATTATTACATGGTAAATAACTAAACTCACATGACATATAAATAATAAAATAAGAAGGAAATGCATAAACAATATGGCATGGTATTAACTGGAAACACATTCCATTAAATTAACTAGATAATGAAAAAATAAATATTTAAATGTAAGAAACTAAAACACATGCAACTTAATCAATAAACTAAAAATGAAATGTACACATAGTTGTATTGATAAAAATCCATTTGATGAATAATAACTAAAACTTATACGAATGAAATTATTTATTTATGGAATTCATGTCTAAGGTACATGAAAACCTATACCAGCAATACCCTTCACAATAGGGTTGGAACCTATGCATAGAAACCTATTTAATTTTTACAATTTATTTTTACAATTAGAACACATCGATGCATCAAAGAGATAAATAAATTTCAGTATCCACTCTTCATTACCAAGCCATAAAATTCCTAATTTTAAAAAATAAAACTAAATAATATGCCTTATAAAAATTTGTTTAATGAATATGGAATATGAAATTATAAATATTTCCCACCAAAAAATCAAATAACATCAAATTTTTACACCATATGTAAAAATGTATACATTTTAGGAATAATTAATATCAATGATAAATGGTTTATATAGTTAGGGTAAATTCAATGGTCAATGATATTTGTAGATTGAATATTTCGAGGGAAAAAATGATTTGGGGAAGTGAATGTGAATAATATCCATGAAAAAATTCATAATAAACCATCATGTGGTGGAAAAAGGATGTTATAAATACAAATAATCCCAAGTGGAGTAAAAATAAAGGGTTGTTGTTGATGATGAATAAAAATAATATACTATTTTTTTAATAGCATTCTTGAAGAAAATATAATTTTATTTAAAAAAAATTTTAAGAAACATTTTCTTTGAAAATCACCTTCGTTAAAATTTTCATTAAAAAATAACATTTAGACATGTAATGGAATCCCTAATAATATGTCGTAGACTAAATTGGTACGTGCCACATGAGGTAAAATAACATTAACTTTTCGTGGTAAAAAGGATTAAAAGTGAATTTTTGGGAATGAACCAAGAATATGTATTAGAAAATGTGTGTAGAATATAATACAAGGGAAATTTAATATACCAAATTATTTTAGAAGAATTTTTGAAAACATGTAAATAAAATATTGGTTTTATAAGAGAACAATGTTCTCCGAAAAATTTGGGTATTTTTAAAAATAGTTTCTAAAACATGTATATTACTAAAGAGTTTGAAAATGATAGTCAAACATGATAATGGTCATGAATAACCAATGTAGAAATAATTAAATGTTTTATTTATCAAGGGTCGGTTATTTACTTAAATGGAAATATCATTGAGATATCATTAATTTCATTGTTGATGAAAATAGTCTTTAAACATTCCAAGGTGTTCCATATCACTTGAAAACATTTTAAATCATAAAAATCATGATGTAATAAAATTAAGTGGAAGTTTTTAATACCATGAAGGTAAATTAATTCATGATATATTATATATAAAACATATTAGATAAACCATATAAAATAATTATGTTGTGAACATGTCAGTTTTCTGACAGAATTAAAATGTGAGATAAAAATATCTCTTGTTGTGTTTCATTTACGCGAACATTCATTAACATACTATGTAATTAAGACATATTAATTATAGAATTTAATGAAAAAAATTGCATGGTTATAATTACTTTTATTCCACTTCTTAATATCTTTTTACCACTACTTAATCAATTCTGTTTAGGGTGGGAGTTTAGACCAAATTCAGTTTATCTGTCAAAAACAACATTTGTAGCTCAACTATGGTGGAAGGGTTAATTATATAACATCTAAAGAATAATAATCAGGTAATAATTCTCAAATTAATACATCAATTATACCTAAAAATCATTAAATATGCTTATGAAAAATGAATCAACATTTCAATCATGGGGACTATAGGTCGTACGTATGCATGAGTAACGTTATTATTTTTTAATGATCATTATGAAAAAAAGGTATGTAACACCATATATTTCCATAATGATAATTATATAATAAATACTATATTATTTAATCATATATAATTATATATATAATTATTTTTATGAAAAATGAATCACATTATGTCGAGGAGGCGGTAGTCCATTGGTCCACGAATAATGTTATCACTTTTTAAGTGTGTGAAAGGGTGATAAATAAAATGATATATAAGTATTTTTTATATCCCGAAAGGTAATTATTTTATAAATATAATATATATTAATTTTATTTATGATATGTTTAATTATATTCATCTTTTATACATTCCATGTATCGTGTGAACAAATCACATCTTTTCGAAGTGATGGCAGTCCACACATCCTCAAACGATGTTATCATATTAACTCAAAATAAATAATATTAATGGAATGTGTTATAAAAGGATTAAATAATTATAAATACATAATAAATATCATTTATATCATGTATATCATGTATAAATAGTTTTTACACCATAATGGATACTACATGAGGTGGTATTGAAAAAAATTAACAAACATTATTTCACGAGTATTTAGTTTGTTGTATATAGAAACAGTATGTTTATTAACCATTTGATGTATGTGTGATGAATTTTAGGTCAAAAACATAATATAACAAAATATTAGTATATATACGATAAAGGTTTTATTATATAAACATTTAGTAATAATATATGAGGTCATGGAAAAATAAATTTAAAAAAGTGATCGATGGAATGTGTTAACATAAAAACCAGTTAGATCTTTTAGGTTTATACCAAAGGGCTTTATTGGAAGGATTCCTAAAGTTTATGAGGGTTCAAGGTAGAGGGGAGATATTTTGGGATGAAAATTGGTCATATATTGGATGATACTAAGTTGTCTGAGATGTGTGAGTAATATAGAGAGGTGGTGTCCTTCTATAAGGGACAAAAAGGGATCAATAGTAGTTTTTATAGAAAGTTATATGTACCCACGTTTTTACCATTAAAAATTCACCCAAAACTGTGAAAACTCAATAATATATGTCTCATGGCATAATTAAGTAAATAAAAGTTTTTTTGAACAAATTTCTACATTACTTTAGAACCCAAGATTGTGATTTACACATTTATTAAGCTTAATTTGTTCTTAATAATTGAAATTAATTTTATTCACATCGACTAATATTTTTTCCAATACATTCTGGTATTATTAAACATTATAAATTATTCTTATTCCAAATAATGTATCTATTTTTTCAAATTTCAATCATATAAGTGGCATATTTTTATTTAAATTTAATCTCGTTTGCTAAAGGACAATGCAGGTTTTTAATTTAAAATAAATCCAAAAGTTTTCTACGATTTTATAATAAATTTCAATGTGATATTTATTCTACTAATGTAAATTGTATTTACCGCTAAAAATATGTTCTAAATAAACTATAAATATTGTTAAAATTTGGATTTTACCTTATGAATAATTTAGATGAAAAATAAATTTTGAACTAAAATTTAGTATTTATAATTATTAATTAACAAATAGAATGCTTCATAAAAATATAAAATATTCACCCTAAACAACTTTATATGTTTCTATTTCAAATATTTTGTTTATTTTTAGATATTGAATCAACTAAGGTGTCTATGTTGTGATTTAAAATGGGTTATCTATTAAAAGGTTCTAAAATTGCCGTTATAAAAATATAGGTTTTTACAAGTAAAAGAGAATTTGTTCAAATATTAAAACTAGAAAACCAAAAGTATTAATATAAAAAACTGTTTTATTGACTATATAACATATATTTTTCATTAAAATCATCAAATAATTGTAATTCTCCATTTTTATTAAGACAAACTGACTTTAAAAATTATAAATATATTTATATTTTCTTTCAAATTGGTTCATATTTCAATTACTCATTTATTGGTAACCAATGAAATCATTTTATATTTATATAAACCATAAATCATTATAATTTAGTAAATAATATTAATTAAATTTTAACATAGTGGCTAGATTAATCCTATTTTATTATTAATAATATTTTTAATTTATTATTGTTCGGTAAAACTCGGTGTTATGTATAACACAAGCCATCCAATATGGTATCATTTATATGTAACGCATGATAAATTTGTGTTGTGTGAATTGAAATATATAGAATATAATTTAAATTATAAATATATTATAATTTATATACATATTATATTTCCTTACGCGCTTCATGATGCATGTCATACACACTATCGAATAAACATTTTTAATTTAGAATTTCATGTTGTTTCATTCTACCCCACCTTATTTAAATTGCATCCTCATAATTTAAACTCAGTCTTGGTTATAAATTTTCTGATAAATTCTATATTGAAATCCCACATAGTTAGAAGGTTTCATAAAACATCCTCTTTAAAAGAGAGAATCAGATGTACAAAGGTCACATAGACTACCATGAGACTGGGTCTCTAAGTAGGATAACATCGGTGGACTCTACAGTTACATACATTGATGGAAAAGGGTAAATATATTTACAGAGTTAATGAGTTCATAAACCAATAATAATATAATGATCAAAATTAATTTGACGGCCTCAAATCCATAAATAATTGATTATTTATAAGACTATCGGTTCAACAGAAATTATGGTATTAGAACAATATTTTTTTTCTAAGTGATTTTCCTAATGCTGGGTAATTATTTTACAACCTAAAAATATAATGAAATAATATTAAATTATAGGTTTTAAATTATTTTGAACAATACAATATTTTGTTTTTCATATATAAAATTTCAATTCATTCCATTTCTACTAGATATTTATTACCAATAATGATTTTGTTAATCATGAATCACTAAAATAAATATTTATGGGATCTTAAGCTCAATAAAAGAGTGAAAAGTATAACTATTTGTCTTTAACTATCTTCTATAAACAATATGGTTCATATATTAATATCTAATCCTTGAATGTGATACTTCCAGTTCATCATTAATATTTATTCGTCAAATTATTTGACTAAAAAATTGAAAAATTATCCCATAAATTGTATAGTTCAACGGTTGGCATGAACCCTTTATCGTCCTTCGGTCATGGGTTCAAGAAAAGTGTCATTATCAGATTTTATTGGTTGTCATGTGACTTATAGATTTTTCTTTTCATAATGAAAATTAATATAATTTTCAAAATAAATATGACGAACATCCTTGAAATAAGGATAATCATTAAAAATGACTTTTTACTAATGTTTTTAACACAACCTCAATACATAATTTCTTCATCCACTTTCATTATAAATTGTTTCTACCATGGTCTCAGTTTTATCCATAATATTGTTTGTTGAATTTTTAAATCAGGAAACCATATTTTTAAATCTAAAATAATATAGGTTTACGCATGATAATTCATATACATTATCCTTTCAATTTATTAATAATTTTTTGTCCAAAAATTTTAATTATCATAAGAATATCACCTAGAGGTGTCAAATAAGGTGTGTAGTAAGGCCCATTGTGGTTTACTAGGTTACCATGACTCATGATTAGAACACCTTATCTGAGTTATTACTATTATGTATATATGTTACAGAACCAGGTCCTCTTATAGTATCAAGACAAGTATGTATTTATAGGAAGAACCACATAATATCTTTAGTAAAAAAAAATTCTACGATGTTCTTATATACTTATCCTCAAATTATACCTTATTTTTATGTTCTCTAACAAATGATTTCCTTAATCTAGTTTCCAAGGTTGCTTCTAAAATTCCTTTGATACCAACTATAATGCCTTAAAAAAGGATATCTAGGAGTCAATGTATGCTACTAATTCCATTTTCATGGATAAAAGGAATCTAATCTCAATGTAAGGATAGATTAGGGGTCTTGGTAACCAGATACATATATGATAATTTTATTAAAAAATAATATTCTAATTACAACATAATTTCTTAATTCCCTCTAAATAAATAACTTAGAGAATAATTGTAATCCGACTAGTAAATCCCTTATCATTCATAATACTTTTCTTGGATTAATATGGAAATAAAAATAATAACTGTGATCTCAAATGCCTAGTAATGAAAAAATATAACGAAAGAAATAAAGAATCAATTATAATAAGAATTATTACATAGTAAAAAACTAATATCACATTCCATATAAATAATAAACACTGAATGATGTTAATAAACAATAGAGAAGGTTAATAACTGGAAACACATTCAATTCAAATAATTAAATAAGGAAAAATAAATTTGTAAAGTGTAGAAAATAAAATAAACACTATTTAATCAAATCTTTTAAAATGAAATGTATCTATAGATATTTTAGCGTAGGATCTCATTGATTAATATTAGAAAAACTAATATGAAGTCAATTCATTCTTTAATGGAATTCGTGTATAAATAACATGAAATCCTAGATCATCAAGTCATTTCAAAGGATAGTTTAAACCTAGATATAAAAACCTATTTAATTTTTGCAACTTATTTTTCTCATGAGAAATTGTCGTTGCATTGAGGAGCTATATGATGTCCGGGATCCACTAGTAATTACCAGTCTAAATCATTCCACATATAGAACATTGAAAATAAATAAAATTCCTTATTGAATAATAGTAGTGAATATGGAATATGTAATTACCAATATTTCCCCAAATAATCAAATAAATATCAAAGTAGACATCGTATGTAAATTTTTATATGGTTTAGGTAATAGTAATATCCATGATAAATGAAATAGAAACATAGGGTGAAATTCAATGTTCATTGATAATTAACTATTTAATATTTCAAGCGGAATAAAAAATGATAAAAAATGTTACATTTAATTCTATCCTTTTCAAAATATATAATAATCCATCTAGAGGAAGAATAATAATTGTATAAATATATCAAATCCCATGTATAGTAAAAATAACTGGTGTTCATTATCAATGAATAGAAATATTATAAAAAATATCTTTTAAAAGTATTCTTGAAAAAAATATAATTTCTTTATAAAAAAATCTTTTTCAAAATATGTTATTTGAAAAACACTTTTGAAAAAGGTTTCTTAAAAAATATCCATTTATTCCTGAGAAGGAATATCCAAAAAAATAATGGAAAGTAATTTTTTATTTGTTAGAAAAGGTAAAATAACATTCATTTCCATGGTAAAAAGCCATGAAAATTTACTTGTCAAGAAAGTGATAATAATATTCATTTTAAAAAAATGTAAAAAATGGTAAAAATTTCTTTACCAAATAATTTTAAAATAATTTTTAAATTTTTTTTAATAAAACATGGTTCATAGAAGAAAACTTGTTCTCTGAAAAGGTTACATATTCTTAAAAACATTTTCAAAAATATTTTCAGTACTAAAGAGGAATAAATGGTATTAATACATTATAGTTTCCATGAATAACCATGGTAGATAAAATTAATGATTTTATTGAACAATTTTAATATAATATCCTTGAATGGAAATTCCATTGATAGATCATTAATATCATTTTTTGAGGAAAATAATCTCTATACATTCAAAAGTATACCATACAACTTTAAACCATTTGAAATAACAAACCTCATGAAGGATTAACATTTAATAGAATAAATAAATAACATTAATTTAACAAAATTAAGGACATAATATATAAAAATAAGCAGTAGATACATCACAAAAAAGAATTAAGAGATGTACAAGACGTTTTTCCCACAGAAGTAAAAAGTGAGTAGATAATCCCTTAACCTGTGTTTCCTTTTCGGTTAATAGAATTTAACATACAAGATAATAAACATTTGATAATGATTTACTTGATTTTTAGTATTTTTTATATTTATCGTTACATTTATCTCACTATTTACTATATTTTATACAACTACATAAACAATTCTATTTACGTCTCGGGTTTTGATCAAATTCGGTTTATGTGTCAAAAAATCATTGGTAAGTCAACTATAGTCAAAGAGGAAATTATATAACATCTAGATAATATTAATCATGACATAATTATCATATTAATATTTCAATTATAATCTTAAAAGAATCATTGCATATGATTATGAAAAATCAATCATTGTTACAATCATGCAGTTGGTAGGTCGTACGTACATATGAGTAACATTCTTATTTTTCAATGATCATTATGAAAAAATGCATGTGACATAATATCATTTCAAATTATATTTATATAATAAATACCATATTATTTAATCATATATAATTATATATAGAATTATTTTTATGAAAAATGAATAACGTCATGTTGAGGATCCGATAGTCTACACGTTCATGAAAAACATTATCACTTTTTGAGTGTGTGAAAGTGTATTATGGATATATATATATATATATCTGTTTCCATAAAGTTAATTATGTCATTAAAATAATATATGTTGTTTTTATAAATCAAAATTTTAATTATAATAATATTTTATACATTCCATGTATTGTGTGAACGAATCACATCGCTTTGAGGGGGCGGTAGTCAACAGTTCCTCAAATGTTGATATTGTATTAACAAAAAATGGAAACTATTAAAGGAATGTGTTCTAAAAGGATTAAAAAATTATAAACACATAATAAATATCATATATATATATCATATATATAAATATATTTTACATCATAATTTCCACCATGAGTGTTGGTAAAGGAAAAATGAACAATCATCATTTCGTGAGGGAGCAGTTCACCGTACTCAGAAATAGTATGTTCATTACCCATTAGATGGATGTTTAGGTATCATTAAGAAAATTCAATATTATAAAAAAGGTATAAGTATATATAGGATAAATTTTTTATTACATTAACATGGATAGATAATATTTTAGGTTGAGGAAAAGTAAATGAAAGAAAAAATATCATTAGAATGAGTTTTGCTAAAAATTAGGTAACTCCATTGGATTTATACCAAAGGGATTCCTTGGAAACATTTATTCCAAAATAGAGGATTCATGTACTAGGTGAGGGATTTTTGTAAATGAATTGGGATGACATTGGAAGAATATGTGTTTTGATAGGTGTGATTAATGGGGAGATGTGGTGGATTTTTATAAGGTAGGAGAAGGACTCACCTGCTATTTTTTAAAATAAGATAGATGTACAAATATTTTTACCTATTAAAAGTTATTAATTACCAAATAAGCTCAATAATTATAGTTAGATGGACCTTTTATGGTCATCCAATGGGTTTTGGACAAGTTTCTAGTTCATTTGTTCCCCTATATTAAAAGTTTATTCCTTTATTATGTTTAATTTTTCCTGAACAATTGTAATCAATTTTAATCACTTTAACTATTTTTTGGTTCCAAAACTAATTTTGTCTTATTATAAATTATAAATATTATGATTCCAAATATTTAATCTATCTTTCCAAATTCAAATCATATAATTAGAATCATTTTATTTAAATTTAATCTCACTGGGTTAATGACAATGGAGGTTTATAAAGTAAAAATCTTCAAAAGATTACTATGTTATTAAAAAAATTTCAATGTCAAATTGATTCAAATGAGATAAATTGTATTAATTTATATATATTATCTAATTAAAATTTAAATAAAATTAAAAATATATTTTATCCTTATAAATAAATTAGATAAAATAGTTGATTTAAACTAAAAGTCTGTATTTTTAACTAATTTATAAAAAAGGAAATGATTCGGAAATAATATAAATATTCACCCTAACCAAATTATTATGTTTCTATTTAAAATATTAAGTTTAGTTTTACATATTATATCAATTAAGGTGTCCAAATTAATATTTAAAATTGTTTCACCATATAAAGGAGTTAATATTTCCTTTTTAATAATAAATGTTTTTATTTGTAAAAATTTGTTTGTTCTTATCTAATCCCTATTAAATCTAATGAATGAATATCAAAAATATTTTATAACATATATATATATATATTTCATATAATAAATAAATAATATTAATTATTTATTTTTACTATGAAAATACTTCTTTGAAAGTATAAATATAATAATATTTCTTCTTATATCCAATTTGATCTTATTTTATTTTATTATTTTTTTGTAACAATTGAATACATTTTATATTTATATAAACAATAAATTATCATTATTTAGTTATTATTATTCATAATTGATATCATTATATCTAGGTTATATCATATCATTTTAAAAATTTATATTTTTATAATATATTATTGCTCAGTAAAACTCAGTCTTGCATGTAATGCAAACCATCAAAGAAGGTATCTCTTGCGTGTAGCACATGATAACTCATTTTGCATTAATTTAAATATAAAAAATATTTTAAATAGATAATATATTATAAATTATCTAGATATTATATTCCTTTATCTGCTCGGAGATGTGTATCATGCATTCTTTCGAAAACAAATTTGTAATTTAAAATTTCGAGGTGTTATAATTAGTAAGGGTAAAAGAGGGATACATATAAGAATAAACATGAGAATAGTGGTATGAGGACATGATAATAACATTAAATTATCATTCCATGAATATCATAAGACAATAAACATAAATTATTTCATAAATCTTGGCAGTTTATAAGAAAAGAGTCATAAAGAAATAAGTTAAATAAGTCATGAAAAAATAAAATAGGAATAAGAAATGGAATTTTATAAAACACATATGTATATAAAATTATTTCCATTTTAGTCAAGATATTACATACAAGGACATATTATTATTATTTTTTCACTCTCAATACCATCATTTTAGTTGTAGTTCACTCTCATGGCCATGTTAGTAGTCCGAGTTCACTCTACATACCATCATTGAAGTAATGGTTAACTCCCATGGATATATTTGTTGTCATGGTTCACTCTAAAGACAATCTTACCTATCTCATCTGATATCAATCATTATACAATGTAATGGGGTGACATATAGGTCCAACCATCTCATAATTAAAACTTATATACATGTTCACAAAATCTTTATAATTCAAACCTTAACCCATGAAATTAAAAGGGTATCATAAATAAATAATCATATCATAACATGTAAAAAAAGTTAAAGGTTTCATATTCATTTCATCAAAACCATAACCCATGAAAAGAATCTGGTTTCGAAATCATATAACCCATGAATGAGAAATGACATTCATAACATTATTTCATAAAAAAATTATTCATTAAGTGAAATAATATTGATGGATACATTGAATCATTTCCCCGTAAATTCATGAGTAACACAAAAATATGTCATCTTAGATAGAAAGTAATTTTGGATAGCCTTTTGAAAAAATTTATATATGAAAATATCCTTTCATAGATGTAAAATGTTTTTTGAAAAAATAAAACCTTTTGAAAAGTATTTTCATGAAAATAAACATGAAAAAATATGAATGAATATTTGAAATTTTTTTGAAAATGTTTTTCCATTGGAAACTTCATAGAAACCTATAATAAAACCATAAAACTATTCTGAAACCCATTTTATTTACAATAATTTCAATATATATATATATCTAATTTATGAAATTTTTTTAAAGATGATTTATTTTAAAAAACAAAAAAATATATAAATAACGATTTATTTTTTATTTAAAACTTTGTAATTGAGAACATAAGAATGATTCTTGAAAATGTTTTGGAACACATTTTTCATCTAAACATATAAAATAAGAATGAAGACTTATTGAATCCCATTTTATTTAAAACTAAATAAAAATAATAATTCCAAATATATTTGGGAAAAAATTTCTTTAAAAAATTACTTCTTAATATTGTAAAGTAATCTTTAATGGAATGTTGGTTATAGAGGCAAGTTAAATCCATACATGTTGAACATTCCTTCTGCAATTTAATGTTTTAAAAATTCTCCTCGACTCAAATCTGACATGAATATTATTTTTAACCCCCATCCCCCATTTAATTGTAAAAACTACGTAATAATTTTATTTACTTATTATATTATAATAGTAAAATATTTTTTGGAACCTTTTTTTAAAATATGATTTTGATGGAATGCTGATTTCCGACCGAAGAAAGTCGTAAAGTCACTATTTTTTATAAAACACTTTTATGATCATATAATGTATGAAAGAGTGTAAAAATAGAAAAATTACCTGGTTATAACATTAATAATGAGAGGATAAGTAAATTCTTGATATTTCATGAGAGATAGATCATAAGAGTTCATCAATGAAAGAATTGTCATAAACAATATTGATAAACGTTGAGAGTGTTTCAACAAAATATTACCACTTGGTAACATTGAATCAAACTCCCCATTTATAAACATGAAATTTATTTAATCTTAAAATATTAATAAATTAACAATATTCATTATATAAATTCTCAAATGTAACTATATACACCTCAAAATATAATTTTGGTGTATAACAAAACATGTGTCTCAAAGAAAGAAATTTGAGACAAAACTATCTTAACGATTTGGTAAATTTTAAAAAATTAACCCCATGAAATAAATTTAATATATTTCAAATTTATTTACCCATATATTAAATAATAATATTCATATAATACATTCATGGGATGTATATACACTACACAAATGAATGAGTGGTGAATAATTAACAAATCTCACTAAAATAAAAAGTGAGCTGAAATTTCATTACCTTCTGTATTGAATCTCTCATAGTACTCATAAAATATTTTTTATTTAATAAATATAATCTTATTAAAATTCTATAAAATTACCATATTATTATACCAAATACCATATATCATTTTATTATGAATTTTTATTATGCACTTGTTAACAATTGTGTGTTAATGTTTCACTTCAGGTAATATTTTCTTCGTTCTTCACGTCTGTCTTAATTTTTTATATCTTTGGTCCATACATATATATTATGATTTCCGAAATTTAGAAAAAGATATAAGTTTAAAATATATTAATTATTATTGTATAAAAAAAATTATAGTATATGATGTAGGAAATGGAATACAGTGTTAATGGAGAAGGTAGGTCGTACGTACGCATGTACATTGTTTCCATTTTTATTGTAAAATTGAAAGAAGGAAAAGAAATTAAATATATGTATATATGTATATAATATCAATAAATTATCAGTATAATGTCATATATATCTTATACTTTCACTAATTATATCCTTAATACATTATATTTTGTTTTTGAAGGAATCACATTGTTTTGAGAAGGTGGTAGTCCACACTTCCTCAAATGAAATTATCGTATTTAACGAAAATAAAAAGTCTTATGATAAGTGTTGTAAAATAATTACAGATGAATAAAAATTATAAATATAATATATATTACATATAAATATAATTTACATCATAGTTTCCACCATGAGAGGTGGTAATGAAAAAAATGAACATTCATCTTTTAATGAGGTGGTAGTTCTCCATATAGATACACAGTATGTTCATTACCCATTATATTGAAGTGTGTGTATGTTTAGTTAAAAACATATAATAACAACATCTTAGTATATTTAGGATACTTATTTTTTATATATTAATGGAATAATGATAGTGGGGTGGATAATGAAAATAAGATAATGGTTCTTGAGGCTGGATTTACATCCTCTGTGGGTAACTCATTTTGGTTTTCACTAAAGGTCATCCATGGATAGAGTTAATTAAAAGGGGGGGATTCAAGGTGGACGGTAGGTTTTTTTTAAGTGAATTGGGTACAGTCTTTCTAGAAAAATTTGGTTTGAGTGGTGTGAATAAGTGTGACGTGTTCCCTTTTATAGTGGATGAGGTGTGACACTCTTGTTAATTTTTGGAAGAGTAATTCCACTAACATTTTTCACATTTAATGTGGATCGAATAATGGTACAGTGTTGATAAATGTAATTATAGTGACTAAAAATGGCCATAAAATAATTTTTCTCAATGTTTTTTAGTCATATAGGCCCTTAAGTATAAAGGTTAGTCCTTAGTTAATCTTAATTTTATATTAAGTAGTGTAGTTAATATTAATTAACTACACTAATATTTTTGGTAAAAAAATAATTTGACATTATGATATATTATAAATTATGATAATTCCAAAATTTCGATACATTTCATTAAATTACAATGACCTCTGTTCTAGAAATAAATTTAAATTTAATCAGAGAGACGGGAGGAAAATGCATGTTTTAAAAAGAAACAATGTTAAAGCATTTTCTATATTTTCATAGATAATTTCAAATTAAAATTGTTTCCAATGACCTAAATTGGATTATTTGAAAAAAATTTATACTAACTAATTGTTAAATCCAATTAAAAATATAATTTAACAATTTAAATAAATTAGACTAAATAACATTTTTCAATTGAAATTCAGTATTTATCATTATTCATCAAAATATGAAAATTCACCGAAAAATATCAAAAATATTCCATAAAAAAAATTTATTTTACTATTTAAAATATTTTTATTCATTAGAAATATAAATTTTATAAATGATCCAAAATATTTATTAAAAATATGTTGTCCATTAAATGGTGGCAAAAACGCCTTAAAAATATGTGTTTTTATTGTGAAATTGGGTTTCTTCCAAACATATTTTTATCAAATCTTTTGGTATGGATGCAAAAAATATTTTATGAGATACAAAATATATATATAATTATTATCACTCAGTAATTTTAAATGATTAAATTTATTAGGATAAACTATTTTTTTGAGAATAACAAAAATATCTCTAAATATATTCTCTTTATATTAAATTGGATTTTATATTAATTTATAATTCATTTGGAACTAATGAATTCTACATTTTATTTTAATTAGTTATTTAATCTTATTCATAAACATCATCATAAAAACTATGTTAAATCTTATTATATTGAATAGTAATTTTTTTAATAATATATTATTTTTTCAGAAACACATCTTATTTCATGTTACAGAAACTATTGTGGAATGTCAGTCTAGAATGTAATGTATACCAATCCTTGTGTACCATGTTAATGAAGATAAATTTTATGTTTCATTTAGTGCATTATTAACTTGGATTTGAATATAACATAATCTAAACATGGTGCTCTTATTTAAAACAAACAATTTTCAATATTGCGTGGAATGAAAAATATAAAAATGATAAAAATAATTCAATATTTTTTCCAAACAATATCAGGTTGGTACACATAATAATCATAAAACATATTTCAATACCTAGGGGAAAGGAAATATCAGAAAAGGTGCGCCTACATTCTCCGTAATCTAATCTTGGAATATCTCTAGCAATGATAATATGAAATAATAAAATAATAATAACGGTATGATATTTTGAATATAACTTATAAATTTAATAACCGATCTATATTGTATCATAAACAAAATTCATTCTATAAAAAATTTTCTCTTGAAATGAAATAAAACATAAGATTAGGATATAATCATAATTAAAACATGATATAAAAGTTCATATCATAGAATAGTGACACCATCATAAGTATATAAACCATTTCATATGTCAATTTTAACAATTAATTCCAAAAAACCATAAAGTATTATGTATCAACACAAGTTTCCCATTTAATTATGGAACATGAATTATCATTTTTCCCATATTGGATCAAGCACATCATCCTATTTTTTAGTAGAAGAGAAATCAAATTATCTTATTCCCCATTATTATATAACGTCATATAAATCATTACAAATTCATTGGAGATAAATATAATCCCCATCTATAACATAATCCATGCATTTGTTTCTATAAGATCATAAAAAATTCATCATATCATAACCCATGAAAGACAAACAATTTGTATATACACATTTTTTTATCATAATCATAAATATGAACCATAAAAGGAATGAATAAGGGTGGTACCATTGGATCATATAAAAAAAATTATAAGAACCAAAAAATTTATTGATTATGATGAATATAAATTCCATAAAATATCATTAAATTTTTTTTCAGGAATATGTACTTTTGAATTGAAATCAATTCATTAAAATATAAAAATTTCAAAAATATTAAGGAAATAATTTTATTTTGAAATGACATGGAAATATTATAATGTAATATTCAAATAATTTATTCTTAATGATGGTGTAAAATTCCACACACTCTATACATGTTAAAATAAATATTCCTTTACCATTTTTGATAAAAAGGAAGAAATACCTCATTAGAAAAAGACAAAAATATTTCATTTTTATAGAAAGATGATAAAAATATATATTTCATTAAAAATCACTAGATGATGGAAATAAATTATTTAAAATATTTTTTGGAAACATGGACGCGGAATAAAATGGTTTTTCTATCAAAGAGGGAAATAAATTTTGGTTTTCATTAAAAGAATTTTTTTTTAATATTGAGTACAATAAGAGGGTAAAATGAATGGGAAATGTATATTAATGAAATAACTAGTTTATAAGATAATTAAAGATTTTCATGACACATATATAATTATATCTTACCATTTAAGGCATATCATAAGTAGTCTCTGAAAACATTCATATTATAACATTAATGCTTACATATTATGTATATTATGGATCATAAGTCTTTTGAAAAAAAGAATGTTTTTTATATTTTTCTATACAATAATTATTTTTATAATGATAAAAAAATAAGTTAATAGTATGTTTATAAAAAATAAAAAATAAATGAGTGGTTAATATGGAATATGTCTCCCACAAAAAAATAGAGTCTAGAAATCCTTTACCATAAGTCTCAACATCCTTCTTACACATTATAACCTCTTGGATAATAAACATAGATTTAATATAAATATATTACATAACCATTCTCATATATATATATATATATATATATATATATATATTTATATCATATCATATATTATTTACCTATAACTTTTTATGACCAGTTCTTTAAAAAAAATTATTAAAATCATTGTTTCATGTGATAAATGCTTCTTTTTTCAAGTGTGTTCTGGTTCAGTAGGTTTAGTAAAAGTACTTTTTTATGGTTCAATAATAACAATAATATTATTCATGATATAAATATCATATATATTAATTATATAAAAATTATATACATATATAAAAGTATATATATATATATATATAAATAATTACATTGTTCATGAAGACAATAAGTCGTGCGTACACATGAACGATGACTAAATATTCTAGATTGATGAAATAAAGGAAATTAAAGTAATAACTAACCCTCTATTAATCATTAATATTTCATGTATATCATTTCTATTCGTTAATTTTATCATTATTCACATCCATGTAAATCATAAGTGAAAAACGAGTCACATTTCATCATGAACCTATAGTCCTCCATATATAAGAGCAATGTTATAGTATTCCCATGGAATAGAAAGTATGAAGTTATATCAGATATTACAATTCCGGAATTATTTATTTTTTAATACATTGTATATAACTTAAATTCATTATTATATTTATTTTGTGAGAGGATATGAGGGAAAATGAATTACATCGATCCGTGAGGCCGTGGTTCCTCATATGAACGATTGAGAGTTTAGTTTCACATTTTGTGGAATAAGATGTTAGCATTGGTTATTCAATAAAAATATTAACATATAAGTACATTTTATATAATTTTGTTATTATATTATCATAATTGATTAATTTTTGAAGGATTTTAATGAATAAATAATATAGAGACACTCAGTTGAGAATGATATCTCTTTTTTTTGGATAAGTTACTTAGGGTAACACCAAAAGAATTACTAGGTTGGATTACTAACAAAACCAAGGCCTCTAGGAATTTATTATGGACATATGGAAGTCATATGGGTAGGTATTGATGAAGCTAGGTGGTTTTATATGTGTTAATATGAGAGGAGATGAGTTTACCTTTAAGTATGGGGGAGAGGACACACATGAAATTTTTCAAAAGAATTATTTATAACCCAATTTTTCGGAATAAAAAAGACATAAAATGGATCATTAATGAAACTTAGTTGATAAAATGTCTAAATATGACCATAAAAGTTTATTTGGACATGTTTTTAGGTCGTGTTACCCTATAACTTTATAGTTTAACCACTAGTAAATCCGTTTAAACCAAAATCACAGTAATTAATTTTTACAACAATTAATTATCATGTTTAACAAAGAATAAGTCTAAATTATTGTATACTAATAATTAGGATGACTAAAATTATGGAATATGTTTAAAAAAATTCAGTTCATAGAAGTGGAAAAATAATTTAAAATTATACATGAAAAAGTGAAGAAAATGTGATTTTATAAAGAGAATGTTTTCATAAGTATATAAAATATTATAATCAAAAGTAAAAATTAATATTATTCAAATGAAAAAAATTGTATTAAAAAATATATAAATTAGATAATTTTACTTTTAAAACCATTTTAAAATATAATTTTTCTTTAAATTAATTTATACAAAATTTTTTTTTAATAAAAATCAAAATTTTATATATTCAGAGAAATATTTATCCTTTCTAAAAATTATCAACAATTAACTAACTGATAAATTGGATAGGTAAATTTAAAAAATTATGTTTATATTTTTCAAAATACATTCTAAAAGTGAAAAAATATCCATTATTAATTGTTTATGAACTAAAATAAAAAGATTTTTTTAGAAAATAATATTTTCTAAACATATAAATCATTTACTAAAATATATTCTTGTTTTCATAAATATGATTAATTTATTTAAAAATATTATACATTAGTTAAAAAATGTGTTTATACTTATTCTTACATCTTTGTTTAAAATCTTTGTTACAATGGAAGGGATTAAATAATAACATTAATAATATATTATTCCTCTTTAAAACTCAGTGTTTCATGTAATGCATCCAATCAATGAAATTTAATTTATTTGGAAAAAAATTCCAAAAATCTCAGAGTGTTACACTTATAAACCATATATGACTAAAAATTCCCCAACACTGACTCTGGATAAATCATAATATAATATATATACATTTTACCCAACTCAGGTATGTTCACCATTAGTGTAGACATCAGTCTTCTTTTAAACTCTAAAATGGATCTCTCTGTAGAATTTTACCATTCAAAATCCATTGCCTTCTTGGTTAGGATCCCCATAAATATAGAAAAATAATAGAATTATTAAATGAATCTATTTTATTATTTTTTAGATCTAGAGAAACTATAATTCTAAAATATTTTCTTGGGTTACACCCAAGAATCCATTTCCTCAACCATATCAAGAACTATTAATATTCCTTCAATAGGTTTCACATACCCCAAGAAGAGAATTTCTCTAATTCAAAACTTACAAATCAAGATCTTAGTTTATATATTTTTCTCTATTCAGGTTATCAATATGATCTCTTTATACAGATCAAGTTCTCCCAATTTTTTATGTATTATATAATATCATTAAAAAACAACTACAAATGAGTTTTAAAATTTATAGAAGACCCACATTACCTTGTCCATGAATATTACGAGTGTGTTCATTAATCAAAAAGAATATAATCATATTGGAAATAACTAATCATGAATTTTTTATGAAAAATAACACATGGCCTCATAAGTAACTGTTGATAACCCAACCTTATATTGATATTAGAGAACTACTTTGCCCCCAGCTAATCAAACCAAACACACATATGAAGAAGTATATACTAATTCTTATCCAAAACATGGTTCATTATCTGTTAATAAATACACAATCATAGGGATACCATTACAATTTTTAAAAATAATATAGGAAAACCCTCAAGGATACATTCTTGGGTGTCTAAACCCCTACACCTCACGATTTTTTAGATATAAATTTAGATCTATGATATTTATTTGATACATAATGTATTAAGGGACATATATAGGCTTTATACATAGATTAATATATCAATAACATATTATATATCTTAGGATATCCTATAGAAATAATCAATAGAAAAATCATGAAACTTGTCATCCATAGGGGGATTATATGGATATCATGTCTCCTCCTTTATCAAAATAATGCTAGAATAATGGGTTGAAATCACCCCTAGCTAACCATCATCATGTATTAAACAAAAAACCTACATATACCACTCAGTAGCATATATAAAATAGTCACCATCTATATATGTGAATGAATCTTAATAATATAGCTATTGATGTGTTATTTATAGCAATTCATCCAATACATTTTAAACATTGCATCAATGCCACACATCTTCAGGATGAATAAATACCAAATAATCTTACTCCCAGAGATCAAAATGAGACATTTTGAACATCTTTGATGATTGTAGAGTAACACCCCTTGAGGGATATCAATATAAATCACCCTATATAGGTAATATATTTAAATCCCTATATCATTGATAAATTAATAAAATATAAATGAATGTGTTGCACCCATATCAGATCGAGCAGTTGAAAGATAAGATTCCACTAGAACCAAACTATGAACAATCTATAGCCCTTATCCTTCATTAATAATAGTTTGATAACATTATTTAATGTGACCTAAGACCCAACCCTAACCTCTCATCTCCGGAATCCCTTCAAGGGAATTTTATTTTCAACACTTTTCCCCTACACTTGTGAACCATATCGTTATTGATGACCAAAACAGCCAGAGGAACCCTGGATACATGACAACCATCACGGTCCTAGTGTTTCTACAATTCATTGAGTTTGACCAAAACCTTTCCTAGAAAAAAATCCTATTTAAATACCATAAACACTTTTTTTTTATTTCACTTATCTACATGAGTGACACTTTTTCCTCAACCTATCTGATGTGGGATAAATGTAAACTAGTAAAACACATTGATAACACTATACTAATTCCATAATACTTAGAGGATGAGATAAATCCCTACCTTGGTTGTTCTTATTATCACCACCTAGGAGACACTCCCAATTCCTTCACTTCCTTCATCATAAAGAACTACCCCCTGTACTAATAAAATAACAAATAACCCAGATGATCTACGATATCTCAAGTACCTCTCAAAAATGAGGGTACAATTGTCTAATTTAGAAAATAATAATTACAAGAGAAAGATATTCTCTTATGAAAAAAATTAATTTCCTCATGAAATCAGCATAACACCTTAATATGGTAGTCTAATCACTATCCCTCATGGTTTAAAATCACAATAGATCAGTGGAAAAATAAAATAACCTATTAATTGAAATACCTCCTCAAAAATGAAGCAAGAACTCTGTAGGCATGTATTCCATTTAGATTAAAACAAATACTTGATGAAAAAAGCCTTGAAATTATTCTATTCTATAGAAATAGTTTGTTTAGATAAAACAAGAACATCCTACTAGTTCTTGGATGGCCCTTGTGGCCCCTTTTAAATAATATTCACCATCCACTCTCTGGGTGTCTTGAGACTATCAAATATAATCTGGATAGACAAAATCTAAAACCTGGTTGTTGATGGTAAACCCTCACCTATAAAGTGATTTGTATTTTATAACAATAACTCTGAATCTAATCCTATCATAAAATACATATATATATATATCAAAACCCCATGTCTCATACATAATATAACATAAAGCTAACTCTCATTGAATTTCTGTTCAATTGGAGGAATATTCACAATAAGTGGGGTTATTTCCACTACCAATGGTGTGTACTCATACCCATCATCATACAACTAAATTGGGGGTAGAAATAGTGTTATATATAAATAGATCAAAGAACATGACTAAAAACATAGTTTTCATCAATATGTATATCATAATGTATGTCATTAAGAGACCTAAAACACAATCTACTACTTAATAGAAACATTCAATATGATAACATGGTTCTACAATATCTACTTGATTCTAACATATCCCACCCACCCTTTGGTCATCTGAATAACACATAGATCCATGTTTCCATTAATTTTATGTTATAAGAAAAAAAATAACCATGGGTCGATCGAGTAACTTTACATTAAGATGTTACATAATAAAATGATTATAAGGTGTTGTTGACTCGTTAAATAATGGACACTTATATGGTAACCAATATGTATATCACATATAATAAAATTAATCTCATTTGATACCTAAATTGAAAATATATTTCATTTTCACAGTATTACTTACTAATCAAAACCAAGTGCAAATCTATTATCAATAAATTCAAAAAAATTCTCATCAGAACAAATCAAACAGCTCAATAATAAATGTAAAATTAAAAAACATCAATCCTATATCATGTCACTAAAATATTCATTAAATTTGGGTAATCTACTCTCATGAATAATCTATATCCAAATCTGTAAAAACATCCAATCTATATCTACCAAGTCTAAATATAACATAAAATAAAAATTAGGCTATAATAACACTTTGTAACATCCCTGGATTGGCTAACCGAATGGCCCAAATTGGGGGGGCATCATGTGACCTAGATCACACTACAATGTATGACATAAGAGTATGGATCTATGGGAACAATAATGAAAGGTTCATTGGTTTGGAGCTTAAACCATCACGGGGAATCCTAAATATCCCATCGAGATAGGAATTAAATTCTACATAGTTTATTTGACATAGTTTAAAGTCAAAAGGTAGGAACTCACTATGTATTTTAACATCATATAGAAAATATATCATCATTCATATTAATATCATTTGAATATAATTTTTCCGATGAAATATTAATGAAATATATTAGGGCTTGATACTTGGAGATGAAACCTATGTATCCTAGTGAATACATGAATCAGATTCCACATTTTACCGATGTTATTATTTTTATTATAAAAGGTCCAAAAATAGGGGATTGACTAGGGAAAATGGAAATGAGTTTTTTCTAAGAGGATTCATCAGTAATATTTCCATTTTACAGAAAAAATAAATTTTCATATTACATGTAGAAAGAATGCACAGAATTATAGTATTTGTGTTATGCTAACATCAGGATCTTTATTGATTTATGATAACATGTGAGTTTTTTTGTGTGTAATAAAAATAACATAGAAATATATCAAACACATTATATAGTACAATAATAATAATAATAATAATCATCATTATTATATTTTTATTATTTTAAATAATAGATAACAAAAAAAGGATCTCCAACCACATCAGCTCAGCTAAGGAGGTCAGAAAAAATAGAGGCCAAGGGCATCCCCTCTAACCAAATCCACCCCCTCGGATTTCAAGGATTTTACATTGTGTATGAAAATAGATTTAGAGCTAGGGACATCAAGAGACACAAGATAATCCACAACTTCATTCCCATCCCGCTCGAAATGAAGCACTTTCGTGTTGTTATTGAGGGCACCTTTTCACTTTTAAATGATGTTGGTAATCAATCAAGGAGGGGTGCAAATTCTGTTCATAGCATCATGAATGATCTTTGAGTTAGTTTCCACTTTTTCCAGTGGAATGTTCTTCTAAAAGCGCAATGTTAAACATAGAAGCATGGTATTCACTTTGGCCTGTAGAGAGGAAATGTGTCCAAGACGGGAGGAAAACGCTATAATAACTTAACCATGAGAATCACGAACAACCCCACCATCTCGAATCACCCCCATACTGCACGATCCATCCGTTTTAAGCTTAAGGTCCTCCAAGGGAGGATTCCATATTACCGACTGGCTGCTGGAGTATCTGACACTAGTCTAGATTGGGGGGATCTCCATTGAAGGCAGCTTAAGGAGGGGGCTTCCCACTAATTGTTGATGCACCCAACCATGTCAAGAAGAAGATTCATGGTTCTGGTAGTAATTAATTTGCCATAGGAGAGGACCCCATCATGCCTCACCTTATTCCTAGCCTGCCAGATACACTAGCACCCTGTATGTAAAATCATGGTATGTGCCAACTTCTCATGGCCCTTGTCACCCTCCCTATGATACCACCTATCCAAAAATGGTAGGGCTGCCATTTGGGGTCTAGGATAGTAGTAAAATCACCAAAGTCTCTCCATACTATAGCCTCCCAATAACCCCTCATAAATAGATGATATTTACTCTCCTCTTTATTATTTTCATAGCAAGTGCAACGCGACACCAACAGAATGCCACATTGTTTAATGTTTTCATCCATCGACACTGCTCTATTTCTAATTCTCCAAGACAATAAGTTGTATTTATAGGGGATGAATTTGGACTACAGGGTTTCATTCCAATTATCAGCACCCTCCTATAGGGGCCAGGTTTGACCGATGTCCCTAGAGGTGAAGGCACTTGATGAAGAAAGATTATAAACACATTTATCAAGATCAGCTGACAGTTCAATGAGTTTTAAGGACGCCTTATGGTTTTTGTCCAGCACTGCATTAGTGAACGTCGGGTAGAGGATGGATTCCCAAAAACAAATAGCAGGAGAGGGAAATCCTGGAAAACTGATAACCTCTCTAACCCAATTATGAAACCATAATGATCACTCACCTCTCCCAATGATCCACCACACGTGGGGTTGAAGGTCAGAAATCAGAGGAGCGATGTTGAACCGAAACAGGGAACGGTGCCCCTCCGTCCCGTTAGGATTCCCATGTCGAGGCATGTGCATGGTTGTTCACCAAAGGGTACGCTGCTCAAGGTCTTCCCATGCCAACTTGTCATGCATTCAAAGAAAGGTGTCCTCTAGGATGAGAATGTTGATACTGCCCTCCCTAGAAGGCAGGGCCATTCTCCTCCAGGAGTTCCATCGTTGATTCCCATCCAACATCAAATCCCTGATAAATCTAGATAAAACCTTGTCAATGTTTCTGATAACTCCCTTTAGTGTTTTGATAGCAGATAGAGCATAGATGGGAGTATCCAATAAAACACTATTTATAAGAGCTATGCAGCCACCAATGGTGAGGTATCGATTTTTCCAGTTGAGGATTCTGTTTGTAATCTTGCTGGTAAGGAAGTCAAAATCGCATATATGAAGTCTATATGGAAAAATGGGGGGCCCGAGGTAATCCATGGGAAAGGACCCCCTTTTCTTGTTGATGTTGAGCTAAATCACTGAAGTACTACTGGGTATAAATCGGTTAGAAATGTAGTAATAGATATTATCTTTGTTGATGACCTGACCACTCCATTAGTAGTATTCCTCTACTACCTTTTTCATACCTCTAATCACTATGCTTCCAACATTCATGAAGTTGAGGGTATCATCCACGAACATCAAGTGAGAGATTGATTGAGAACTCATAGTCATTCGGAAAGGCATAATTTCACCGCTTCAGATGGTCTTGTCTAGTAGGCAGCTAAGGATGTCCTAGGAGAGGATAAAAATACTTGGGGAGATTAGATCACCTTGTCTTAGACCCCGAATAGACTTGAAAAAACCATAGGACTTCCTTATAATCTAAACCACCAACCATGGAAAGCTGAAACATCTAAAGTTGATATCAATATTCAAGGTTGAGAGGCCCTTAAAATCCAGCACCTTATTAATGAAGACCCACCCAATACTGTCATAATCATTGTTTTATCCAATTTGATGGCCATGTTTGACCCACGCGTCTTAAAGTTAATATCAGTGATCATATATTGAGAAAGAGCCATTGTGCCATGGATTGTATAATGGTAATTGGGTCATTTGACTGGGAAAAGGTTCTAGGATTCATGAAACTGAAATAAGGAAGGCAGTCTTGTTATTTCATGGAGGAAAGAAGGTCGCAAGATCGTGTAACTAGTATTATGTTAGGTGATCATTTGATGTGGTTTCATGACCTATTTATTTTCATGTGATGATGTGATTGATAAGACATTATTCTATTTTCTTTTCAAATAGTTTTTATGCAATTAGGTCACCCATGTTTTGAATGACTATTTCTTTCACTTTTACACTGGTCTTCTTTTTTCAAATTCCTTCAATGTACCACTCTAAATTTTTCATATGGAAGGATTTTAAGGGGATACACTATCCTAAGCTATCCTTTTGTTAATTTTTTTCTCTATGTATCTAAATCATATTGAATCAATTGTCCTATATCATTTCTCATTTTTATATATTGTTATTCAGTTATAAAAGCGTGTTTTTAGATGAATCACCATCCTTGTATATACACCAATTTATAATGTGGGTGATCTATATAAATGGGTTTATATAAGTGTATGTTTTCAATTTACGTTAGTGTTGCCTCATCCTCTTCGTGTGAAGAAGTTTTACATCATTGATAATGTCCCTTAGTGTGTCTCATAAAAAATAGAGATCATGAGATCATCCCATCAAGTGTTGTCTCTATAAAGCTATTTGTGGGGTATATTTGGGGTTATATACTCATACATACTATGGAGGTATCTTATGATAATGATCGACTGAAGATCTTCTCATCATAGACATTCATTATTTCATGAATAAATGGGGATTATGTGATCTTGTATCTTTGGGAATCCCATAAAAAGTAGAGACTATGAGAAATATTCTCAAGGAAAACCTTATTTTAATATAATAACAGGTATTTATTGGAATCATGTGATCAAAAATCATATGGGAAGCGCATGATTTATAAAATATGTGAACCAGTCAGTCATCAATAGCCTCTACAAGATACATCATTTGATCGCGTGACTTTGAATTCATATTATGACCTCTTATTATCACATTCATTTCACGATACGTATATTTCCCTTATGAAAAAAATTTTACATTATTTTTTTGGGGGTATTGGATGTTCTATGAGATAGAAAAAAATGAAAAAAAAAATGAAAATTAAAAAACAAAAGAAAATTATGTTTTTTGGTGATGTTCCTACGTCCATGTGAGAAAGGGGGACGATATTGAGAAAGGGGGGCATCATTATTTTATTTCTCTCTCAAAATGAAACATTAGAGGATAATGATTAAAATTAAATAAGTGTTTCATTATTATTTTATAGATGAAAAATTTCTAGCCATCTAAGTGTTGTTTTGGGTGGTTCATCAACCATTGAAAATTCTTTATCATCACCTACTCTGTTTTTTGCTGGTTGTCCCCCATAAAAGACTACCTATCCTTTCATATTAAATATCTGGATGAATTTTTTTTAAAAAAAGCTTCTAAAAATGAATCCTGCAAAAGTTTCCCATAATTGGGAGTGGCTCCAATAAGTATTCTAATCATGACTGATTTGGGGTAGACACTCGACCTGTAGTATAAATTTTGGATTCTAGATTCACTTTTGGTATAATATCATCATAATAACATCCTCATTATCATTGGTGTGGGTTTTAATAATATTTAATAATATTTCATCTAGTACATTACAGATCCGGTGATATTCCACATCCATTTGTTGTTGACATGGAATAGATTGTAGAGTTATTACTGGGAAGAAATGTGATTTTACTATCATAATAGATAATTTAATAATCCTTACTCTGTCCCAACTACTGTAGAATCTTCTTCATCTACAATATCTCTTTAAAGCCTTCAATGAAAATGATATATTCTAATTTTGAGGTAGATTAGAAAAAAAAAACATATGAAGTTGGGATTTCTATTATCAAACTATATTTAAAATTATAACAGGTACTGAGATATATATTTCTTCATGTCTATATCTCTATCTATATCAGCAGATGTGTATCCTTCCCAAATAGATTTACCATTTCCAAAAAAAAATAACATGATGTAACTCTAAGATACCCAACGATACTTTTAACTTTTATCGAATGGTCCTGTATAGTATATGATAATAATCAACTCACAATTCCCATAGCATGTGTAATACTATTTTGGTATACAAAATTACATACATAATAAATCAATCTATATAATGATAAGTAATTTTCTTCAATTCTATTTTCTTCTCATTAGTGGAAGGTCTCTGTCATGTTGTGAGAATTAAATGAATCACATGAACTGTTCTACCTAGTTTCCCGTTATTGATGTTGAGTTTTTCTTTAACATTCTCATTGTAAAAAACATGAGTTAGTAAAATATTCTGATTCCTCCTATCACGAGTAATCAAATTACGTATTCAACTATTTCATCAACCTATCAATACTGGTGATATCTCAACCAATAATTAGACTGCCACTAATATGAAAGAATAGGATAATGAAATCACACGCATAAAACTATTTGATGAAAACACAATGATGTGAACATATTATATATTACTCATTTTTCTAAATTAATATCTCAAAATTATTATACATATTAACCTGATTAATGTTTCAAAACCCTACAGACTTTTCTTAAGTGTATATACCTAGTTTTTGTTACCATTAACCAATAATCTATCTGGTTACTCCATGTAAATATCATGTTCAAGAAAATCTTGTAAAAACACTATATTTACTTCTATTTTTTGATCCTATGGGTTTATAATAACCACAAATCCATTAACAGTTCTCATATAATCCATTTATACCATTAGAGAATAAACCATAAAAATCAATTCCCTTCTTCTAACTGAGTCAGTTCATAAACATTTTGAATATATACTATGGATAAGAGATGACATCTTCTTCTTTGATTCCTTACAACCACTTCTTCTTGAGTGCCTTTTTTCCATGTGATAACTATACCAAATAAAATTTATGGCTCTTATAAAAAGTTATCATCTTCATTCATATTTCATTTATACATTCAATCTTCTACTAACTCATGATCACATCATTACCAAAATCTAGACCTCCCCTTCCAGTGTGCATCACATACCCATGTGGGTAGTATCTATGAAATAGTTTTAGTTATCTATTGGATCTCTAGAGATGAATTTAGAGAAGATTATATTGTTAAATATTATAAGATGGATAAATATTAGATGATGGATAAATTTTCCCTAGTAGTGACATATCATTGGTTAAATGAATCTCTCTTTTACTATATGGAACTGATGGTGGTGAGACTGGTTCCATATTAATTGGAATTTATTTATACTATAAATTCTGTAAATTTTATTTTTTTTCAAAATCATTAGTCTTTAGATCCTCGAGAAACATCACATATTTACATAAAATGATCCTCTTTCTGAAATGATCTTAGATTCCGCATCCAGTCCCATCATGTGCTTATACCAGAAAAACACATCTTCTTCCATTTCCATCCCACATAACATATTTATCTTTTTGGGGTTGTAAAAAAGTCCCTATATATAAATACACTCATGTTTTCTTATGAAGAATATTTAACAAACCAAACCCTTTCTAGAACTATATAGATCTATAGAACTTATGAATAATGGTTGATAAGATCAACTATTGTCATCATTACCTCCTACAAAAAGGTGTTTTGAATCTTTTCCTTTGAGACCATACACTTGAATCTCTTACAAATTTTTTTATTCATACATTCACTAATATCAATATGTTAAGAGATATTTGGTACTAAATTTTCTATCCTGATATAGAAACTCATGTAGTACTCATCAAATAAACCACGATACCCCACTCCATTGTCTTCTTGAACACACATTAATTTTACTCCCTATGTTATTTTCCAATTATTCAATCAAATAAACTATCCAAATTTATATAGATTATTCATGGTAATAGATACATAATAGAGATAATTTTGAATCCTCTCTTTCTCACAAGACTAAGTCATCTCTTCCAAACATCAATAGGATCCTATTTTATAGTTTCAATGACTTCTCCTCCACATGGTCATACATATATGATATAAATAAGATTGTTTTCCTTTCCATTAGAAATTACCAAGTTACATTTGGTAAGATTGTTTTTCCCATCACCAAAGAAACTGAAATATCCATCATTTTCATGCATTCTAGTGGATTTCAGATTGAGGTCAAAATCAAGAACATGTCTCACATCCATTAACAATATCCTACAGCAAAAAATAGTCTCCAATAAATATATTATCAGTACCAGTGATTCTAGATACACCAGTAGTTCCCATATTCAGATTCCCTATATTCCATGAAGTGTAACATAAAAAGAAATCACTTTTGTTTGTGACATCGTAGGAGGCTCTTGAGTCAATCACCCTTGTTCTATTTTATCTTGAAATATTGACATAATAATATTATTGAACAATAATGATATCAACATTAAATACAAAATTGTGTTTATTTTTTTGGGTTTACTTTCCGGAATTTTATAAAATTCATTATGCTCCAGACAATATCAGATGAAGTGTATAAGATTAAATTAGTTTGGGAACATCATGTTATATCTCGATCGGGATTTGATTCTCATCTTACTTTATAGATTTTTTTCATGATTTTATTTTCCTATACTTCTTCCCAGTAATTTATGTTTTAGATGTCTTTTAGTGACAATATATTTTGATTCCATTGTACATACCATATAATTCATTATTGATTCTTCATTCAAAATTCTATCATTCACCAGTTCCACGGTGATATTTCTATCTAGAGCTAAATAATTGACCATCACAACTATTATGTATTACGACTTTGATAAATAATTAAACATCAGCAGTTCCAGCAACTCAAAATAAACAGTCATTTTCATGAAATTGAACATATCCAAAATACCTTGGAACTCTCTCATGTGATATAATATGTTGTTCATATACTTATACTACATGTTGAAAAGACTGTGTATCAGGGTTTCATTATTATGTGTTGTTTTCCATGAAGGCTAATTTTATAATTTTTTCCATGGAACAAAATCACCATGTTCATTGGAAAATTATGGAAGATACTTTTATCAATCCACATCAAGATTTTGGAAGTTCATATTTTGTTGAGAACAACCCACTCCACATCAACTGGTGGGGTACCTATAGATTTCTACTCACTAGATTGACCATCGTGTATTAGTTCATTCAATGGATTTATAATAGAATTATTGTCCTCTATAGTGGGATTACACATATTTTTTATGTACAAAAGATATTTCATATTGGATTTCAAGATTTCATAATTACTAATATAGTTCCTATAAAAAAATATAAAAATAGATTTTTCATCAAACAAGCAATGGAAACAGAGTTGATGTAATATGTAATCGACCATTATCCATGCTACTAAATGCGTAGATATAGGACCCATGTATCGATGCTAAAATGTACTAATAAAGGAATAATTTATCAGATCTATCTTTTTGTGATGATAAATGGGGCCTTTATCACCAATTTTATTAACACTAATAATTCTCTCTATTTGAGTGCTGAAAAAACCTAGATAATGTTTAATTTTATCACTGTTTTCTCATAAAACAAATAAAGGTGTCCTTTATCATTGCTTTTACAATCTCTGATAATGTGGGGGTTATTAATGTTTTTGGTAGTGTTGATAATGAAAATTAAAATGATGAAAAGTTATAGCATCCATATAACGGAAAACATAATTAAAAACCAAACAATTGATAAAAATATACCAAAAAGAATAAAATAAATATATTTGAACTATCATTTCTATAGAAAATGTTCATAAAACTATTTACATTAATGTGATATTTATAATTAATCAAATAAAAATTACAACATATATTCAAACTGATAACTAGTATAGAAGGCTTTATCAAAATATCGAACAACGTACAAGAAATATACCCTACAATAAAACAATTGTATATTTTAGTAATAGTAAAATAAATAAATTTTAACATTAATTTTACATTATCCACATATAATAGATTTTATTGTTAATTATAATATATATTAACAATATTTCCTGTTAATCATGTGATGGATTGATATGTAGTGAATTCCTACCCATCTAAAATGATTTATGGATCATTTATCTAATGTTTTATAATAATATGAGATATTTTTTTTATATTTGGTTATGGAGTATGCATTTTAAACTAAAATGAAACTTTTATTTTGGAAACATTCACTTCAATTAACATTGGGAACAATATGCATCATGTTGATGTACGGTCGATTCCTAAATGTAAAAAATAAATTTTATATCCATTTCTTAACATTTGAAAACAATATGAGATCTTATTCTCAATTTATTCTATATGATGCACGTTTTAATCTAAAATGACACTTTTATATTGAAAACAAGCAGCTCGAGTCATTCTAAGAATATCATGTGTAAGAATTATAGGAATCCGATTCCAACATGTCACAAATGAATTATGTATTTGATTCCAAAAGTTTGAAAATAATATGAGATATTTTTCACATTTTGACCATGTGATTCATGTTTTAAACTATAATTATAAATTTATAATAAAAATATGTACTATATGTCATATCGACCACATCATGTGTTATATTAATGTGAATTCAATTAATGCATGTTAAAAATGAATTTTGGATACTTTTTTAAATGTTTGAAAACAATCTCATACTTTTTCTCACTTTTTGACAATATGAAAAAAGTTTTACAAAAATGGTACTCTATATTGAAAACATTCACTTTGACTGAAACATGCCACAACATATATCGGATTTATTTATGGTATATTCCTATACATCACAAAATAATTGTGTATTATTTTTCTAATGTTTGAAAATAATCAAATCTATTTTCCACATTTTTGGCTATGTAATATTTTTTAACAAAATACACTTTTATATTGAAAACCATGAATTTGATTCATACCAGCAACATCATCTATCAGATTGACATGTGGTAAATTCCTAAATTTAAAAAATTAATTATGAATTTTTTGTAATTTTTTGAAAAAATGTGAGATTTTTTCTCAGTTCTAGTTATAGACATGGATTTAAAACATAAATAGAACTTCTAGATTAGAAACATGATCATCGAGTCTTACCGGGCACTTCATGTGTCGAATTTTTATATAGTGACTTACTAGACATCAAAACTGACTTATGATTTTTTTCCTAACATATCAAAACAATATGAAATTGTTTTCTCAATTTTGAGTATGTGACATGTGTTTTGAAGTAAAATGTCACAATAATTATAATTTAATTTTTATTCATGGAAAATATATAGAGATAAATCTATACATGAGGGCCTAGGGAAGTCAAAAGTAATACAGACTAAGGGAAACCCCTCTAGTCAAATTAACATCCTCTAATTTAATGTGTGAAATGGGATGTAGTACATTTACATTTATACCTTGGTCTGCAAGAGAAGGAAGGTGTTCCTCTAATTGATTCACCTCCCTCTAGGTGTGGGTCACTTTTATACTATTTTTGAGGAGATAATTTCATTTCCTTATGATGTAATAGATCTACCAAGGCATTGTACCATTTCTATACAAGGAATCATGAAGGGTCAAGGAATCAATTTAGACTTGTTGAAGGAAATTTTTATCATGGATGTGAAGATTAATCCCAGTAAGGATTACCATGGCCTCTACTAGTATGGAATTTCCTCCACCATAGTGAGTTATAATATTCAGAATCACACTCCCACTATAAAATTTCAATTTCAAACTAAAAAAATATACTTTTATGCATATATGGAACACCATGACATGAATTGAGGTTTGGTTTCTTCCTATATTGGAAAATACATCATGTGTAATTTTTATAATGTTTCAAAAAAATGTGGATGTGTTTTCTCTATTTTGAGTATGTTGTGGGTATTTTTAACTAAATATTCAATTTCAAACTGAGAACATGGTCTTCAATTCGTTAATATCTCTTCATCTTATGAATTGATTTATGTTCAATTACAATATGTTGACAATGAATTCTGGATCATTTTTCTAATGATTAAAAAAAATATGACACTTATTTATTAGTTTTGGCTATTGGATGTCTATTTTAATCTTAAATGGGGATTCTATATTGAAAACAAACAGAGTGATTCATACCTACCATGTAATTTACCATATTGATGAACAATTTATTCTCTTACATCAATAATGAATTATGGAATGTTTTTCTACTGTTTGAAAAGAACTTGGTCATGTTTTCTATGTTTTTGGCATTGTTAAATTTAGTTTAAACTAAAATGAAACTTTTATATAAAAAACACTCACATTGATTCATACTGACCACATTGGGTGTTTGATTTATTTATGGTAAAATCCAACATGTAACATATAAATTAGGATTATTTTTCCAAAATTTTGAAACTAATATGAGCTCGTTTTCTTAGTTTTGGATATATGACATGTAATTTAATCTTAAACAGAACTTCTTTATTGGAAACACGCACTTTGATTAATACCATCTACGTTGTGCGTTGGATTGAAATGTTTTAAATTATATCCCATTGAAAATTACATATAAATATTTTTCCCAAAGTATCAAAATAATTAGAATGTGTTTTATTAGTTTTTCATATTTCATGTGTGTTTTGAACAATGATATCAATATTAAAATATAAAACATACACTTTGAGTCATATAACCCACACCATGAGTTATATTGGGTGGTGGAAAATTTATACACATAAAAATGTGTTATAGATCATTCTTCTATATTATCAAAGAAATATGAATGTGTTTGATCGGTCTAGAGTATGTGGCATATTTTTTGAATCAATCTTCCCATTTCAATCTGAAAACATACTCATTGAGCCATTATAGACACATTATCTACCTGATTGAGATGTTTTCTATTCAAACACATCACAAATGACTTATTAAACATTTTTCTAATATATCAAAAAAATACTAATTTATTTATTTGGGTTTGAGTATTTCATATGTGTTTGGAACTACAATGTCCACATTAAACTAAAACCATGAAATTTGATTCATATCGGATAAACAATATATCATATTTTGGTTTGGTTGATTCCCACATGAAAAAATTGATTTATGTATTGTTTTCCTAATTTATTAAAAGAATTTAAATGCGTTTTTTCAGTTTTGAGTATGTTTTGTGTCTTTTGAATGAAAAAATAAATTATAAACTAAAGACATACAATTTGAGTCAAACCTAGAACACTATGTATTAGATTGATCTATAACTAATTGAGGTGTGGAATATTCCAACACTATTCAAGAAAATTTTCATGATATATCTTCTAGGAATTCATACTTTTGGTTTCCCTGTAGAAAATATACATTAGTAGATGAGTGGTTTTATTTGAAATTCATATTCTCTTTAAGGAATAGTGTTTTTTCCTCTTATATTTTAATGTAACATGTTCTCCCTTTTCTTGATTGTTTAAGATAGTTGAAATAAAATAATGACGTCCAAAAAGATCTATAAAAAATAGATAATAAAATGATAAAATGATAAGGAAACTAACTTAAAAATAGTAGATAAAATTGTGAAAAAATTAACTAACTAAGTAGTAGGAAGTCACCTTATTATGATGTATGTATACATTATTGGCCCATTTTTGTAGCTCTATAGTCTCATTTGTATTCTTGAAGTAAAATCACTCATGAGAATGATTAGTTTTAAACATGTTACTGGGTCTATCAAAATTTGTATAGTATAACCTCTCTTTATACTTATCCTTATGAAACATTTAACAAATAATATTTATATATAAGAATACTAATATTAATTCAAACATCAAAAAATGTATCTCTATGGTAATATCTTATACTAGATCACAAACATAACAGTTAAGCACATAAATTTTATGTGGGAAAAAATTCTGACACAACGTACTCTTCCCACTAATCTTAAAACTAATTTACTTCTTAATTTGAGTATATATATTTTTCAAAATATTTTTAGTAATTAAAAAACATTAAAAACTAATTGAGGGATATTTCTAATTAAATTGTAATTACCTTTGAACGTTATATATTATAGGATGAAATACTTTTTATGAGGTATGATATCTTTCATAAATTTTTTAATGCAAGGTCCAAACTCGGTGTTATTATATTGTTTCAGACACTACAAAAACCTTTCCTGTAATAAGTAAATTGTTTTTAAATGTTTTAATATTGTTAATTATTATAATATATACCGTTATTTGGATCCATTTGAAAAAATAAAATGGCTTCTTATGTTCAATCACCGACCTCATACCGTGATTTATATTATATTTATATATCAATGTATCATAATAAAATTATAATTAAACATAAATTAAAAATAAAAAACAATTTTTATATGTCAATATTGGTTATAGTGCATTAACAATTCACAATGGTTATAATATGTGGTGTATGTCATGGAAATACATGAATTGGATTGAAAAAATAAACATTTTTGGTATCTAAATTGAATATTATCAACATCCTTTTTTATATGAACAAAAAAATAAAAAAAATATATTTTATATGAATCAATTTCAGACAATTACCCCTAAATTATATTAATTAATAATAGTCTATCTTCAAATATTTGTTTTACAAAGGCCTAACTTAGATTATAATTTCTCTTCATAATTTTTTTTATTCTAGAGTTAATATTAAATGGAATGATACATGGATTAATGTGTCCAAATCTTACTTCATAGGGTTTCCCTTTATATAATATCAATATATACACCTATATAAAATATGAATAATTAGTAAATATAATGATAAAGGTAAAAAAACTTTTTAAAAATGGATTATATAAATGTTACTTTAATATATATTCAAAACTGGGACTCTTGGTTCTTCAAACCTTACAATCACATTTACACTCTCTAGACTTACCCTATTTGTAATGAAAATCCCAAATATATTTCTTCATATTTATTGTATGATGTAATTATATCATGGAATTTGTTATCTGTATAAACTTTTAATGTTGAGATATGTAGGAATGGAACTAGTGGGGAGAAGGTGCTCCTAGATGGCCTTTTGGTTTTCTTGGTCGATTAACTAGACTGTCATTATCTGACCTCCCATTTTCCCATTATTTTATCCATCTATAATGCCATACCTCTTTCCAAACATTTTTCTTAATCTGTTAATGGTTTATCATTTGAAAGAAAATTATTAAGAACATACCTCTTATATCTTAATAATATTTTATTTTCATGTTATGAATGTTTTAACAACATCATTGACCATTGCAACATCCAAATCATCAAACTGAATAGGAATCTTAGGTTTCAGTTCATGAGCTACTTAAATTCACATAATCATGTTATATTTTTAGTGTTCATTGTTTTTTAGAATGTATCATATGATATAAAACATTACACCAGTTGAAATAAAGGGAATTATTGGGTTTTTATTGATATAAATAACAGAAAACATCACTCTACATTTTTTTCATTAAATAAAGATAACATAAATTTTTTTATTCACATTTAGGAGAAACAATATTTAAAAACAATGATTACCTCAATGTAAGGTTATAATTTGAGGGGAAAGGATAACATAAAATCTAGTGGGGGTAATTTATCTCTTCAAGTAATTATCATTCTTCAATTGTAAAGTTTCAATGATACTATTGAGGACATTGGTCCTCCAAAACATACCTGATAATAATATCTTTTAAAGAATATATCTACACTTTTAATAATTTAATCTTCTCATATGTATCTATTTTCATATTTTTCTTCTAGAAATTTTATTTGGTTAAAGTCCAAAACAAATAACTCTAACATGATTATATTCTTTTGGATGTGTCAAAGAAACTCGACGTATTTTTTCATCAGGTATAGTCGATGTTCATACATATACATAACCTATATAATAACATAGGAAAATAAAAAGATATTTTTATATAGTAATATTATAAATCATATTAGATTACAATTATGTCATACTTACACATTATTCCCATACTTCCTCTATGTTTTCATCAAATAGTTTACAATATTTATTTATGTGGGAAAGCTTATATATCACATGATATGTGATGGAAGTGGTTTCATATTTTGATTCATCAATTTACATATAGAAAAAGTAAATATTTTGTTTCATATCACATAAAACATTTATTATAGATTTCAAATTAATTCATCATTATTTTCAACATGAAGTTTCACTATAGTTTTTTATGTTAGTGGTACATTGGTTTTACTGCATGTTTATTATTTTCAGTAGTCCTTTTTTGTTTCAAAGATTAATGATTTTGAATTCATGTGGATAAAATAAATAATTTCAAATAAAATATTACTGAATAGATTTCACCAAAAATAATTTATCATCACATAAAGTAATGAATTATTTCCCTATATCAGGTTCTATAATGTTTACATATATAACTGCTGGGTGTGACTTTATTTTCCCTTCAGTATCCCATAGATTAGTCTTTGTAAGAAGTTTCTAGAAGCGTCTATGATATTTTCTACTATCCATTATGATATATTTCTTATTAAAATTATCTAAAAGAAATAAACTCGAATAGTGACAATGAAAAGTAAATAAAATTTTCAATATATAATTTGTTTTGTAAAATAAATAAATTACATCATAACATAACCACAATATCATCCCAAACAGTTTCCTTCATTATAGGATAAACATGGTGCAACATATCTATATCAATTATCACATGAATTCTCATTATTACCCCAATATTACTAATCGACATTGACTTGTTCAGGTCAATAGTTTATCCATGTGCATTCTAACCAACATCAAATTTTATATCATTTCCCCTTACCATGATAATTTAATTTTACACAGTGATGCTGAAAAATTCATTTTTCATTAATTTATTGTTGATATCCTAATAATTCTATAGTTTTAGAATAATCAACCATTATTTCATCATATATATTTGTAACATCATAATGTGAAGAATACATTATCTGTATGGGTAGTAAAACATTTAATTTAAATTATGTACATGTAGTAGAGAACACACAATATTATGAGAAAAATCATTGTATGTATAGAAAAGTAACCATATCATTGATTTTTATTTCTTTATATAAATATTAAATGGATATGAATCATCTATTGATTATATCATTCCCCTTTTTATTTTACACTCTAACATACACGATATTTTCTATATTAAGACCACCCTGAACAGATTTTGAACTACCAATGAAAGGGTCATCCTCAATTGAATTTTCATCTTACCGTGCAGTTTTTTCATCACCAATAGGAAAATTGAACATTTCTTGTTCACTAGATCTATATATAAAATACCTATAAATCATGTGGTTCTGTTATGAACGGATCACCCTTTTAACCTTCCACGCTAAAACTCAGCTTCATAAATCCAGATTCATAGATTTTCACATCACTCATATTATCAACCCAATTTCAAGGAAAAATCGACACATGAAATGATGTATAATAAATATTTTATAGAGATTCTATGATATCAAAATATGAAATATTCGCATAAATTGGATTCCTATACATTGAAATATATACATGCATCTCTTTAGACACAATAATAACAACACTATTATACATCATAATGCATTTACCTCATTCTATTTTATAAAAAATATAACCATTAATTAAAAAACATGTTTAATATATTAAATTTTCATTTGGTCTACCGGATAGCCATCAAAGTCAATCGATAGTTGAATTTTGATTGTCAAATAACTCTTTATGAATATGATCTCACAATAATCCTATAAATTAAATATTATGTGTATTTTATATCTTTCTTTCATCCCTTGATGGTTTAAAATGCCTAAAAAGTTATTTTTGGATAAAATGTGTAAATAAACCATTTTAAATTTATGTAAAATGTTCTGGTTATATTGATCCAACTTCGTGATGTTAATTATAACAACATATCTTCTACAAATCCTTTCACCCATAATGTTTTTACTATGATGAGTCTTTGGTAGACTGATGCTATAACCATATGATAGTTACTCAGTATAGTCTTCTAGAGCTTCTTAAACAATAGATTAATCTTAAATTCAACCATCTGGTTGAATATGATTCTTGATATACCCTTTTAAAATATACATATATATTTCAATTTGGGTATATGAAATGTATAAGGAAAATATTTAAACCATTATAACCAAATGAACCGTCAATTGGACAATGTTATCAAAGAAGTAAAATGAGAAGAACATCTCTAATTAACATAATATTACTGCAATATCCTTATTCTTGATTAGAAACTTCATTGGGTGTATAAAATTATAAAAAATGTAATTTAAAATTAAGTAGACTTGGTGTAATGTATGTCATTAATATATATGATAAATGAAACGTTAAATTACAGCATTAATATTGCATCAAAAAATGAAAATCATGTTATTTTAGAACTTTTATATTTATACTTTTCATTGACATTATATTCTTGATATTATATTAAAACACATATAGATATTTTGTAACATTAAGGAAATTTTAAAATATTAATTTTTCTTGTTCTGATTCAGTGCAGGTAGTTAGAAAAGTCCGTATTTCCCCTTTCACTGAATATAATTATCCCCATATCATAATGTCAATCATGTCCAACCAAGCCATTATTCTATATTTTGTTTTGTCTAAAAATTTATTAACATTCCAAAAAAACTATCAAATAATTTTTTTCATGAAGCATGAAATTGAGAAAATGTGTTACATAAAAAAAATTATAATGGTAATTCAAGGAAAATTCATCTTTTATTAAAACATGATTTCATTTGGGTTTTTGAAAATGCTTCACTGAAAACAGTTTCAATATATTTTACTTTATAGAAAATTTGATGACCCATTAGTGAAGAAGGTATTCTATATTGATCATATTCCCATGTAACATTGTCGTTTAGGATCAATCATAAGTCATAGAGATAAAAATAATTTATTCCTTAAAAACACAGACATTTAGGGACTTTCCAAAAGAAATAGGTGTGCACATTACAAAAACATGTTACACCCCAACATTCCTTTAATGCTATAGCTTGAAAATATTTCATAAGAAGTAAATTAATTTACCATACAATAAAACATAGACCTCAATGAGAATTATTCACTTATACAAGCATCATAAAATGTAACACATGTGTCCCTCTTCAACTTTATATTATCGATCAATGGATCCAAATAGAAAAAATATCATTATCGGGTCATTTTTGTCTAGATATATTTAGAAACCACATAAAGTATTTTATATTCATTCATAACCATGATTATAATTTTTCATTTACCCACATTTTTGGACATGTACTAAGAGTACTACTCGATACCCCCAAAGGATTAATTCTATATTTATATGATAGAAGAAGGAGGTTTCTTGGTTCATTTCCAAATTCTAGATACTCATAATTAATTTTATTCCACTAAGGAGATTGTAGTGGATGATTAAATATCCCATATTTAATTATTCAATCTGGTTTTCCATCAAAATTGTAATGTGGTTTCCTGACATCCATATATTCATCTAAACAATGGAATGATATGAAAGTACCATACATCACTAAATTGACATGATTCATCATTCCTGTATCGATTTGTTCCATACATATGGAATTTTGTAAGGTATTCATGATCCTTAAAAAACTATATGACATAATTTGGATAGGAATGTATTGTAACAACCAGAGAATTTATAAGATACATTATTTTTAATTTCATATCTTATATTGTACGGCACACCAAGATTATCTTTCGCTATACGCAACACTGTATTAGCTTGCAGTATATGCAACACTTTTCTTGGCTCTTGTTACACACAATTTCAAGTTCGTTTGATAGAAGTTATTCTACGCAATATTGAGTGTATATATATATATATTCAATGTATAAATAAAATATGGTTGAATTCTGTTATACGCAACAAGAAAGGAGTTGTTCACTACATGCAACCCTGACTTGGCTTGCATTACACACAATCATGACCTTCCTCGATAGCGTGTCTTGTACGCAATACCGGGTTTTACTAAACAACGATATATTATTATAATATTGTTATGAACTAGCCGTTATGAATAGTGTTAACTAAATTTTGAATTTTATAACATTATTATTCATCTAACACATTTCTAGAACATGGTATAAGAACAAAATAAATTTTTCGGGTAAAATAAGTATTTTTCAAAAAATGCAGTTTTGCCGCATTTTGATGGCGCACCCACATTAAATCTAGTTTTTGACATGTTTATAAGTTCAATTCGACAAAATAAAATTCTTCTTTTGAATCAGGATATAAAAATTTACATTAGATAATGTTTTGATATTTTTTCGATAACTTTCGTATTTTAATGAATAGTAAAAACACGCTATATTTTAATTAAAATCAACTTTTTTCATCGTAATATCTTATGTGGTTAAATTATAATATTGAATAGTTTTAAAGTATAAATAGAATATATTTTTACCATTTAATATAATGTATTTCTTTAGCATTGATTTTACCTTGAATTCGTAGGCTAAATCAATTCAATCTTTTGCAATGTTTTAAAGAAAAACCCGTTTTCTTTCGACAACTGGATTAATTTTAATTTAATTTCTGCATCTTTTGTGTATTGAATTTGGAAAAATGGATTCCATATTTATAATCATTGGGTCCAAATTATGTTAATAAGATACTTTTTATTTTTGGGAATTATGAATAGTAACTACGGTAAATTTTATTTACCATAGATAAAGGTAAATCAGGTAATTAAGGGTAAATATAATATTATAAAATTACCCTAAAACATTTCAAAATCCTATTGGATGACTAAAAGTTGACCCATATCACCTAATGGTCGGATTAGATTCATTTAATGGACTTTTTTGAATGAAAATAAGTTAATTATTATTAAAACCAAAGAATGTGACAACATGTCACTTTCTTAAATATTATAAGTATAATAATTTTAATTTAGTGATAAACTTAATGAAAATTAAAACATCAATATTCTCCAAAATATAATAAAATTATCTACATCATAGGAATTTATTTATAATTTTTAGGGATTAAATAATTATCATTCATTATGACACAAAGATGATGCAGTAATTGTCATATTAATGAAATATTGACATAATTGATGTTATAAATGCCCAAATAAATGTAATTTGAGACTTTTTAAGACTTAAATTAATTTTCTAGGTTAATAGGACATGTTATTGTTGATATACGTAACTTTTTTTGAACTTATCATTCTGTTATGAATTTTATAAAAATCATGTACCAAATAGTGTCAAAATTGACATAAATTAGTTTTTAAAAAAAATATTATATTATTAATTGTTATTTAATTTATAAAAATCTAAGGTTCAGACAAATGACTTAGATAAAGATAGATATATTAATAATAAACATCTTGGGGTTCTTTTGGCTTGTTATGGTAAGTTTATTAACCATATATTGTAAGAAAACAAAAAGACACGGTAAAAGTTAAATTATTTAACTTAGACTTAAATCTAATCGATAAGGTTAAAATAATAACCTAAACTTGTCTAAATACTATTTGTATGAGAGGCTCTCGACCCATACCCACTTTAGCTTCGAAATAAGACTCTTTGGAACCATTATAAACCGAATTTGACCTTAATATAAAATAATATTTTGAGATTTTCCTAAGGTGCCCCTCTCCTCCCTTATAAAAGGGCACCTCCTCCCTCTCTTCCTCACACCACTTTGAGCCTTCAATCTCGTCCAACCCCTTAAAATATCTCCTCTACACTTCCATATAATAATCTTAGAGGTTCTGGTATTCTTCAAAGACCAAACCTAGTTCCCTAAGAGGAGGTTAAGAAGAGGCGCGTCAAAAAGAGGTAATATCCATTACCGATCCTTTCCAAATTCGTTCTTCTTCAACTTCTTATTCTTTAGTTCTTTCATTATGAAGTAATAACATCAGTATCACTAATATACTGATATGTTATTATAAGTATGAAACAACCCTATTTCACCATCTATCCATCCTATGGAAAATGAAATCACCGCGCGTGTGTACGTACGGAATACCGTCTCCATGCCGCGGTGTAATCTATTTTCCACCACCACCTTACTTGGATGGGTATAATGGTGTAAATAATAACTATATATGATTATTTTAAAGTGATATTTATTCTGATATAGTATACATACACTCCAATACAGTCCCACGATCATGAGAACGATATCATCGCTCGTGCGTACGTATGGACTACCGTCTCCACGACGCGATGAGATTCATTCTCCACGTTAACCATTAATGAATGATTATAAAGTATATATAATAAGTAATCATAAAATATATGACATAATAATATTTTATTTATGTGTATATATATATATTTCATCTACTTACTTCCATTCAACACAATAAGGAAAGGAAAACAGCATTCATGCGTACGTACGGACTACCGTCTCCATGAACGGTGTGTTTCATTTCATTTATCTATCTATTATATATATATATATATATATATACTGAATATATATGATATATAAATCATATTTTATATTCTGGAAGTTAGTAAATCATGATATAAGTAATAATAATGTCAAGAACAACAAGTCCAAACACCTACGATAAATGAAACAATTTTACCCAAAACGCTCTTTAACATGGAATTTACAAAAGAACGGGTAATATAAAGTCATAAGTGAACCATATATGATATCATAACAATGAGAATGATTCTGGAATAAGTCAATGAAATTATTTAAACCATTATACATGAGGTTCGGACACTTACGAAGCAAATCGGACCTAAGGTAAGGGAAATATCACAATCTCATTTTTATCCGAGATTGTTTATACTTTAGTATTTACTGGGGTGTATTTTATCATCCACATCCATTTTTACTCAATGTGTAATATTATTTCCATCCACCTAAAATTGTTTAAATCCAATTTTATCCTTCGTGAGTTTTTAGTAAAAGATATGAAAGGAATCTTTTGTCGTTTTTCGTACGAGGTACTTTTTGACTTTTTCGACAAAAGTATGAAGAATGTTTTTCTTAACTTATACGGCATGAATGGATTTTTAAAACATTATTTCCAAGAACCTTCCATTACAAGTTTTCAAGTTTATTTTTAATCAACTTCTTTTAGTTAGAATTTTATGACATGTTAAGAATGGAAAAGTGTTTTTGAAGTTGAAAGGATATTTTCCTCAAGAATGGAGTTCAAGTGTTTTATCAAAATTATTTTCCATCTAAGATAAAATAGGGTTCTGTTTCTATACCTATTATTACATTGATTTGATTATGTTGTGATGGAATTATTTTTATGAATTCCTTTATCTTATATGAGTTGTTTTATGATGTCACGATGTTTAAGATTCCCATTTTTATTACATGGGTTATGCAATGATGTATGATTTATGATTTTGTGGCACACATAAGAATGGTATCATTATGAGATGGGTGGGACCTATATCTCCCTCCAATGCATTGGGTAAAGATTTTATATCTCATGAGATAGACATGGCTGGAAGGGTAGGTTATACCGGTTCAGTGAAATAGGACTGAAACGAGGAATGAACTCGGTTCACAAGGGGACTTTGTCCACTAAGATAGTCTTGGAAATGAGTCTTGACTAACAAGAAATGATTCTCTATGATTATGTGTGTATGACACAAAGTTTCATGTTTTAATTTATGATTATTGGGATTACATTTCACTACTATGATTTATCCCATGTTATGAAATTATGATCTCTTTTGCAGGTTAAGATTTCCAAAAGATATGCTCTTATGAATATAACGTGATTGATATTTCTTTTGTTTACCCTTACTAAGCATTTGAGCTCACCCTTTTATGTTTTCTTTTCCCCAGGACATAAAGAAAGGATTTAGGTAAAAAAAAATAAGATCTTTATGGGAGATGTTGAAGATCTTTCACCACGATTAGAAGATTACGTTCCTTGTTTCTAAAGACACTAAACTATTACGGTCCTTGTGTGTGTGTTTTTGTTATGTACTAAGTATTCCGGAAAAGTAATGTAATGTCCATGTACGTCAAGATTCGGGTCTCTACAGTTGGTATCAGAGGAAAGGTTTAGTCAACCTTTGGAAACTAGAATGTGAGAACTTTAGTGAGATCCCTAGAGATATTTCTAAGGTATGTCTAGGGATGTCCCTAAGGTTAAGTATAAGTATAGGTTATAGTCCTAGAATTGCGCTAACGATATTAGAATTAAACCTAAGATGTTAGATATTGAAGGAACTCCCCCTTTATTATGTTGTTTTCCCTAAAATGATTTTTCCCTCTCACACTATTCTTTTTGGGTTTTTGAAAATGGCTGGAAACATGATGATTCACAATAATGGAGGATATGATGGACAATGGAATGATATTCTTCATGAGAAACCAAATGAAGTGGGATTTGTAGGTCCAAACATCATTATTATGCCGAATCAGCAATCTCATAATATGATCAATAAAGTCAAATTTGGTAAGTTTCCCGACTCGGCTAATAAGAGAAAGATGAAGTTTCATGAAGATCATAGAGGAAAGAATGTTCAATTTACCCTATGTAAATCATGTGGGAAGAGGAATCAAGGAGAATGTTTCAAAGGAACTAGAAGATGCTTTGGGTGTGGAAAAGAAGGACACAATGCCAGTAAGTGCAAAGGAAAAGGTTCAGTTAACACCAGGGATGAGGATAATGGTATTGCTACGACATCAACAATGGTTAAATGTTTTAAATGTGGAATGTACGGGCATTATGAAAACCAATGCCCTAAGGAAAAGTCTCATGAAGAGAATCAGTATGGTCGTATGGGTAGTATTTATGTTGAAGATGATGAAGAGACTACAAATGATATGTGAGATGAAAGAATTGTTGAATCTCGGTCAATGGTTTAAGAATGTAGTGGAATGATTACATGTTTACCAAGTGTAATGTTGTATAAGTAATCTCATGGTACTATATAATAAAGAGAAATCTAAGGATTGTTACACTGTTGTCTTTCCTTGAGTTTTGAAAGTGTATGATTAATGGTACTGGTATCCCTGAAAGGTTATTCAGATATTTTTGGAAAGTATATGATATGCGTATAATGAAGGGATAAGGGGAAAATTAAATGATTGATAGTATTTATGATCTCATGACTGATATAAGGAAATAGATATATCATGGTTTGAGTATATAGAATTTTTGGGTTTTGGTATGTGGAAAGAGTTAACTTTTGACAGCACTCATGTTTTCACTAATGTTCAATGGGTATTCATTTTTCAAGAGAATACATGATTAAGGCCTTCGAACGTTTGTAATGTGACCAACAAGACATGTCTTATGATATATGGGGATCAACGATGATATTAACATGCTTCTTATATGAAATCTTTGGTAATCGTTTTCACTGTAATATTGGACAATAATATTTTGGATAAGCCTAAAGATTGGAATGGATTATGTTGGACATAAGTTAGTATTGTCTAAGGATAATTTTTTTTCGATATTATTGATGGGATGTTATAGTAATATAGTTTTAGAAAAAGGACAACCTGCAGGACGGGCGACAACCCATCGCGTCGGACAAGGCTGTGGGAATCGAACCCACAACCGAAATGTGACTGGCCTTTATCACCTACCATTGGACTATAGGAAGTATCTGTTTAGTAGAAACTAGTTTTATTATATTAAGTAGTATGATATATGAAGTATAAGTCCATTTCAGGAACTATATAAGATTAATCTCACTATAGATGGACTTATGTTTTTTTTTGATAACTTTTCTAACCTTTTGTTTGAGACAGATTGAATAACCCATCATTATATCACATGATCTGCTAACACATCACGAATGACAAATTCAACTTCATTTCTTTAAGAAATGAAGTGGAAATTGTCCAAAGAATGACAAACGGTGAGACTATACCAAAATCAAAGTATTTCTTCTAATTCCAATTTCATCAACTTTAGGTAAATGATCTTAAAAAACCAAAAATGTTGTCCTACTGCCCTTATATCTGATGAATCAAATGGTACCTTAGATCACCACAAATCAATAGCTTTGTGATTCTTGGATTTTTCATAGCCATGTTCTCTACCACTCTCCATCAGAACATGACGGTTAGATTTCTCTTCTATGTCCATATTTTCTCCTATATGGAAACCCAGTGATGAGTTCATTTGGGTAACCGTTATATTTCATACTTTAGTTTTCAAAGTTCAATTTTGGTATTTCTTTTTACGATGAGGGTTTTTATGAATAGTAAATGATTTATAACCCAGACGAATTTTGAGGGCGAAATTCATTTTAAGGGGGGTCGAATGTAACAACCCGAGATTTTATAAGATACATTCTTTTTAATTTCATATCTTCTATGGTACGGCACACCAGTATTATCTTGCGCTATACACAACACTGTATTAGCTTGCAGTATACACAACACTTTTCTTGGCTCTTGTTACACACAATTTCAAGTTCGTTTGATATAAGTTATTCTACGCAACATTGAGTGTATATATATATATATATGCAATGTATAAATAAAATATGGTAGGATTCTGTTATACGCAACAGCAAAGTAGTTGTGCACTACATGAAACCCTGACTTGGCTTGCATTACACGCAATCACGACCTTCCTCGATAGCGTGTCTTGTACGCAATACCGGGTTTTACTAAACAACGATATATTATTATAATATTGTTATGAACTAGCCGTTATGAATATTGTTAACTAAAATTTGAATTTTATAACATTATTATTCATCTTACACATTTCTAGAACATGGTATAAGAACAAAATAAATTTTTCGGGTAAAATAAGTATTTTTCAAAAAATGCAGTTTTGCCGCCTTTTGATGGCGCACCCACTTTAAATCTAGTTTTTGACATGTTTATAAGTTCAATTTGACAAAATAAAATTCTTATTTTGAATCAGGATATAAAAATTTACATTAGATAAAGTTTTGATATTTTTCCGATAACTTTCATATTTTAATGAATAGTAAAAACACGCTATATTTTAATTAAAAACAACTTTTTTCATCGTAATATCTTATGTGGTTAAATTATAATATTGAATGGTTTTAAAGTATAAATAGAATATATTTTTACCATTTAATATAATGTATGTCATTATCATTGATTTTACCTTGAATTCGTAGGTTAAATCAATTCAATCTATTGCAATGTTTTAAAGAAAAACCCGTTTTCTTTCGACAACGGGATTAATTTTAATTTAAATTATGCATCTTTTGTGTATTGAATTTGGAAAAATGGTTTCCATATTTGTAATCAGTGCGTCAAAATTATGTTAATAAGCTACTTTTTATTTTTGGGAATTATGAATAGTAACTACGGTAAATTTTACTTACCATAGTTAAAGGTAAATCGGGTAATTAAGGGTAAATATAATAATATAAAATTACCCTAAAACATGTAAAAATCCTATTGGATGACTAAAAGTAGACCCATATCACCTAAGGGTTGGATTAGATTCATTTAATGGAATTTTTTCCATGAAAATATGTTAATTATTATTAAAACCAAAGAATGTGACAACATGTCACTTTCTTAAATCTTATAAGTATAATAATTTTAATTTAGTGATAAAATTAATGGAAATTAGAAAATGGATAGTCTCCAGTAATCTAATACAATTATATACATCATAGAAATTTATTTAGAATTTTTAGGGATTAAATAATTATCATTCATTATGACACAAAGATGATGCAGTAATTGTCTTATTAATGAAATATTGACATAATTGATGTTATAAATGCCCAAATAAATGTAATTTTAGACTTTTTATGACTTAAATTAAATTTATAGGTTAATATGACATGTCATTGTTGATATAAGTAACTTGGTTTGAATGTATCATTCTTTTATGAATTTCATAAATATCATGTACCAAATAGTGTCAAAATTGACATAAATTAGTTTTTTTAAAAAATATTATATTATTAATTGTTATTTAATTCCTAAAAATCTATGGTTCGGAAAAATGACTTAGATAAGGATATATATATTAATAATAAACAACTTGGGGTTATTTTGGCTTGTTATGGTAAGTTTATTAACCATATAGTGTAAGAAAACAAAAAGACACGGTAAAAGTTAAATTATTTAACTTAGAGTTAAATCTAATTGAGAAGGTTAAAATAATAAACTAAACTATTATAAATCCTATTGGATGTGAGGATTTTGACCCATCCCCACTTTATCTTCGAAATAATACCCTTTTAAACCATTATAAACCGAATTTGACCTTAATATAAAATAATATTTTGAGATTTTCCTATGGTGCCCCTCTCCTCCCTTATAAAAGGGCACCTCCTCCCTCTCTTCCTCACACCACTTTGAGCCTTCAAGCTCAGCCAACCCATGCCAATATCTCCTATACACTTCCCTAGAATCATCCTAGAGGTTCTGGTATTCTTCAAAGACCAACCCTAGTGCCCTAAGAGGAGGTTAAGAAGAGGCGCGTCAAAAAGAGGTAATATCCATTACCGATCCTTTCCAAATTATTTCTTCTTCAACTTCTTATTATTTAGTTGTTTCATTATGAAGTAATAAAATAAGTATCACTCATATACTGATATGTTATTATAAGTATGAAACAACTCTATTTCACCATCTATCCATCCTACGAAAAATGAAATCACCGCGCGTGCGTACATACGGACTACCGTCTCCACGCCGTGGTGTAATCTATTTTCCACCACCACCGTACTTGGATGGGTATAATGGTGTAAATAATAACTATATATGATTATTACAAAGTGATATTTATTATGATATAGTATACATACACTCCAATACAGTCCCACAATCATGAGAACGATATCATCCCTCGTGCGTACGTACGGACTACCGTCTCCACGACGCGATGAGATTCATTCTCCATGTTAACCATTCATGAATGATTATAAAGTATATATAATAAGTAATCATGAAATATATGACATAATAATACTGTATTTATGTGTATATATATATATGTCATCTACTTACTTCCATTCAAGACAACAAGGAAAGGAAAATAATGTTCATGCGTACGTACGGACTACCGTCTCCATGAACGGTGTGTTTCATTTCATTTATCTATCTATTATATATATATATACTGAATATATATGATATATAAATCATATTTTATATTCTATAAGTAATTAAATCATGATATAAGTAATAATAATGTCAAGAACAACAAGTCCAAACACCTATGATAAATGAAACAATTTTACCCAAAACGCTATTTAACATGGAATTTACAAAACAACGGGTAATATAAAGTCATAAGTGAAACATATATGATATCATAACAATGAGTATGATTATTAAATAAGTAAGTGACCTTATTTAAACCATTATACAGGAGGTTCGGACACTTACGAAGAAAATCGTACCTAAGGTAAGGGAAATATCACAATCTCATTTTTATCCGAGATTGTTTATAATTTAGTATTTATTGGGGTGTATTTTATCATCCACATCCATGTTTCCTCAATATTTAATATTATTTCCATCCACCTACAATTTTTTAAATCCAATTTTACCCTTCGGTGACTTTTTAGTAAAAGATATGACAGGAATCTTTTGTCATTTTTCATACGAGGTACTTTTTGACTTTTCCGACAAAAGTACGAAGAATGTTTTTCTTAACTTATACGACATGAATGGATTTTTAAAACATTATTTCCAAGAATATTCCCTTAAAAGTTTTCAAGTATATTTTTAATCAACTTCTTTTAGTTAGAATTTTATGACATGTTAAGAATGGAAAAGTGTTTTTAAAGTTGAAATGATATTTTCCTCAAGAATGGAGTTCAAGTGTTTTATCAAAATTATTTTCCAACTAAGATAAAATAGGGTTCTGTTTCTATCCCTATTATTGCATTGATTTGATTATGTTGTGATGGAAATATTTTTATGAATTCCTTTATCTTATATGGGTTGTTTTATGATGTCACGATGTTTAAGATTCCCATTTTTATTACATGGGTTATGCAATGATGTATGATTTATGATTTTGTGGCACACATAAGAATGGTATCATTATGAGATGGGTGGGACCTATATCTCCCTCCAATGAATTGGGTAAAGATTTTATATCTCATTATATAGACATGGCTGGAACGGTAGGTTATACCGGTTCAGTGAAACAGGACTGAAACGAGGAATGAACTCGGTTCAGAAAGGGACTTTGTCCACTAAGTTAGTCTTGGCAATGAGTCTTGACTAACAAGAAATGATTCTCTATGAATATGTGTTTATTCCACAAAGTTTCATGTTTTATGTTATGATTATTGGGATTACATTTCACTACTATGATTTATCCCATGTTATGAAATTATGATCTCTTTTGCAGGTTAAGATTTCCAAAAGATATGCTCTTATGAATATGACGTGATTGATATTTCTTTTGTTTACCCTTACTGAGCATTTGAGCTCACCCTTTTATGTTTTCTTTTCCCCAGGACATAAACAAAGGATTTAGGTTTAAAAAAATAAGATCTTTATGGGAGATGTTGAAGATCTTTCACCACGATTAGAAGATTACGTTCCGAGTTTCCAAAGACAATAAACTATTACGGTCCTTGTGTGTGTGTTTTGGTTGTGTACTAAGTATTCTGCAAAAGTAATGTAATTTACATGTACGTCAAGCTTCGGGTCTCTACATGTATTTTATTAGATATTATTTCCATTGAACATATCATTCATTTAGCGTCATATGTTCAACATGGAATTTCATTTTATTCTTGTAAAATATCATTCAAGAGACCAAGTAATTATGAAAATACTGTATCGCTCCATCAAAATCCAACATTAAAATTATATAACTTCAAACTACAAAAAATGTTAGGTATTTAGTAAAATAGATATAAAATAATCTCATATAAAAACTATTTAACATCTCTATAAAATTTGTACAATCATGAAGTTAATCTTCATATTCCATTGTAATTTATTACCAACGGTCCACATAATCATTTACACAGTTATTAATATCTAATGATCCCTAAAATATAGTATCATCCCCATTATTTTTTACATTCAGTTTCTCCTCATATTTAGTCAAACATATTAAGATCTGATTTATTTTATAGAAAATCTAATGTTTTTAGCTCTTTTGAATTAATTTTTCTTGAATAAAAACTATGAGAACATGGAAAAAAGGATTGAGAATGGACATATTCATAGTCCATTGTAAACATGATGAACTATTTAAAAACATTTTCTTACTCGTTTTCATATTAATAGCTTGCATAATTTTTTCATTCTTATACATCCTAATATGATCATATAATATTTATTTTGTATAAAAAATAAATTAATACACATGGGATATTCATAATAAAAGGTGAAATTTATAGATAATTTTAAAAAGTTTTACCTAATAATTGAATGTTTTTAGTGGTGATTTAAGACATGTAATCATTTTTCACAAGGGTTTAAAGAATATAAAAAACTCAGGCTACGCATTTGGTTGTTATTCAATCAATTAGAAAAAATAATAATAATATAATTGGTACCGAGGTTGAAATGAAAGTGGAAGGAATCGTTGATGGAGTTAGTAGGGAAGTAAACTATTCCATGTGAAAATATATAGAACTAGGTAACTAGGAATGAAAACGAAGGTGAATTATCCAACATAATAATTATTTAAAACTTTATATTGTGAATGATCACTTTTTGTTCCATTACTACATTATTTAATTTTTAAATGAACATGAGGGGGTCATTTTGTACTAGAAAATACCTATAATATATCTTTTAGGAAATGAAAATACAAAAAAATGTAGGTTTCTAATATCTTGTATTGAAATAAAATTGGTAGAAGTTTTTTATTTTAATCCATGGGAGTAATAAGAAAACATGGAACAGAGCGCATTACCATCTGTGCTCTATAAAATAATTCCAACTTATCATTTAAAAAACCACCTTAAATAATATGTGTTTAAATTTTTTATACTTAAATGGATGGCCCTTCCATCCATATCCTAATTCAAATGGGATCTCCAAGAAATCATAGTGAGAAATTTTCCAAATAACACCACATATATAACTAAATTGATGATATATAATATGATTAAATAGGAAGAAAAAGATCCCAAAAATGTATCGAGTGGTTGAAATCAATAATTGGGAGGATTTAATGTATAACATTTCTTCACTTGGTATGTGGCATTATAAGTGTTGTTTATTTGATAGGATTATTAGGTACTAAAGTTAATCATTTTTCAGATGATTAAAACTTTGATAGGTTCCAATCACATTGTCTTAAGAACCCAAAATTTGAATAATCTCTTCATCTTAAATAAAATGAACTAGAATCTTATGCTGGGGTTCTTAAAATAATGGAAAATTTGTATAAAATCATAATAGGGGTTTCCTAAATGATTCAAAATTAAAAATTTCACATGGCTAATATAAATACTCAATGAACAACAATAGAAATATTATAAATCTATATAATCCGTACTAAAACTTTTCACACGTAATTTAAGGAGTGTTCAAAATGTAAAAGTAAATTAGTAGTATAACATTCCAATGAAGTGATTTAAATGTGGATTTATTGTACTATTCACTGATAATTTTCCAATTTTATAGAAACATAATGTGGAAATGAAAATGATTTTACAAGAACATCACATAAAGAAAAAACTAAAAAGTTTAGCAACGAAATTTTTACCTTATAAGGAATTGATATGAATTTATAAAAAATGAAAATTATACATTTATTATCTAAATTATTACTTGGGGGAAGTGGTTATTATCATTTGAAAGTAGAAACATTAAGTAATTTATTGGTGGGGTTATTGATTTAAAATTTGAATGATGAAGAGTTTCCTAGTGATAAAGACTATGGTGCAAAAAATGAAGAAAAATATGAAATGGACATTTCATTAAACATATAGTTGAAGGATTGTATTTTTATTACCAGAATGTTGGATAATGAGAAAAAATATATGAATATATGATACCAAAAATTTAATAAATAATATTTATGCCTCTCACATGATAAATCAATAAATTTTATTAAAGGTGAATGAGAAATTAAAATATTTCCTTTCGATGATAGAATTTGGGGGTTATGGAAGAATAGGTTTAATAGAAGGGGAAAGAACTATGAAATGTTTTGAAATTATTTTTTGATGAAATAAATTATATGAACAATTTCAATTTTAATATTTTTATGTTTATTTGAGAAGAAAATGAATGTTAAATGGGAAATGTAAATATTACCGAAGCCCTTATAAAGATGGATGAGTGTATAAATTTGAAAATAACGAACTATATTGGTGAAAAAGGTCCTCTATTATTGAAATGAAATGATAAAAAGAATTAAAATACCAATAAAGCTCGATCATATCCCCAATTCCAAAATTACCCCAAGATGTGGAATGAGTATGAATGGTCAACTGACCATGGTTTGTGTCCAAATGTCAAGAATGATTAATTCAATGATCTAGAAAAATAAGCAAGCAATTGAAATCATATATGATATTTAGAAACAATCAAATATCAGTCAACCCATTTTCAGAATGAACCAAAGGAAGTGGAACTACCCCCCACACCCCAATTTCCAAAATAAAAAAAGCTAATAATATAAAATTAATAAACTCACACCTCCATCATTTCTGAAAACAATACACATAATAAATTTATTGTTACATGGAGGATAACAGTATATAAAGAATAATAGAACATAACAAAGGGAAGAACAACTGAACTATAATATATTTAGATTGAGAATAAGGATAATCTGTGCACCATAGGTTTTGTGAAAATCAATCAGAAGTATTCTGTGCAGTTATAATAAGAGAATCACATACGTGGAGGAAACATATGAGTTTTCCTATAACACGTATGTGAGATCTGGCTACAGAGGATGTACCATATATGTTATAACGATGAATGGGATATTAATGCATTGAGGATGGTATAAAGAAACTAATAAATGTTAGATGACTGGAAATAATAACATAAATTAGGATTTTATAGTGTTGATTTGTTCGATAGAAGGTCGAGGGGGAGCGATGATAGGGTTAGACATTCTTGAGAGCTTGAATGATGCTAGAGAAAACTGTTCAGTTAGGGAAAAAAAATTATGATAGTGAAAGGTTTTATCATTGGTAAAATAAGAAGCATTGATAAATATCTATAATCATTACTGCTATAATTTTATCACTAATAATGGTAGGTTTTATTAGCCATAAATATTATAGAACTAATATAGATCTCTTTTTATGAGCATTAGAAAAGCACTGATAAAGACCTGTATAATTAATATTTTAAAATATAATTTACATAATACAAAAATTTAAATGTATATTATTATAAAAAAATATTTATATAAATATAAATATATTAAAAGAATTATAAATATGTATTTACAAATATAATTATAAATAAATTTAAATATATACAATTATAAATAATAATTTAACTATGTAATAATAAATATATTAAAAAAATAATAAATATGTATTTATAAATATAATTATAAATATATATTTGTAATTATAATTATAAAAATTCATATTATTAAATATTTTTAAATAAATATAAATAAATTCTGATAATTATTTATACTTTTATATATATTTATTAAAATAGGCATATAATTAATTATAAACATAATAAAAAATTTATTATATGAATATATTTAATTTAATTTTATTATTATTTTAATATTAAATTATTTATTTAAAATTATATATTTTTTTAAAAAATTATGAATATATATTTGTAATTATAAATATATTATTAAATATATTTATTAAAATATTATTATTAATATTTATATGTATAATAAATATATTTAATATTTAAATATATTTAATATAATTTTTAAATTACATATTTTTATATTTATATTTTTTATAATTATATAAATGATTTTTAAAAAATTTATATAAATTTTTTTATAATCATAATTTTATAATTTTAAAAATATATTAAATATAAATTTATAAATATATTTACATATAAATATAAATATAAAAATTTAGAAATAATTATTTAAAAATATATGACTATAAGTATATTTTTCACATTATTAATAAATTTATAATCATAGTTTCATGAATTTTAATAATGAGTAAAATTTGAATAATTAAAAATGAAAAGACATTACAAATATTAAAAAATGGATTGGTTTTTTTAATTATAAAAATTATTAAAAATAATTACATATATATTAAAATGAAGATGAATACGTATTAAAAATATTAAAATGTAGTACATTAATATGTATAAATAAATATTAGAAATTGATTATATTCAAAAAAAAATAAAATAAATAGTTTAAATGAATAATTAAAAATAACTAAAATTATATTAAAATTGAATAAATAAAAATTATTGATTAAAATAAATCCAGTTTTATTGATCGACAATGTAATGGGGATGCTCTTGAGGAAATCGATTTGGACAAAAAATGTGAAAAAGAAATAGAGATTCTATCATAGACTTTCACATCCTACTGAGATTTAATCATGGATAGGATATTAAAAAAGTGTTCAAAGATTGAAAAAGAATAAAATCCTCGTATCTTCTCTGAATGAATTGAAATTTGAAATAATTCAATAGTTGGAAGACTCATACTTCCCAAAGGTGAAAAGTATGGACACAACGAAATCCTATTAAGTTGAATCTCTTCTATTTGGGTTTTCCAATAGGAATTTTGTTTCACCTGGGAATGGATTTAATCAATTACATTTTCATTCTAACAACCTCAAAAAATGCAATGGATATGTGGATCTCTCTACCTGAATCTATGTCTATTTAGGGTCTATGAATGGTTTCTAACTTTTAATTTTTCCACTGTAATCAACGTGTTTTCCCGATTCTGGATTTTGATGAATTTCCTCAATTATATTATATATAACCCAAAAGTTCTCCATGACATCAAAATATATTTTGGTTTCTTTATTCATCTTGACAAAGATACAAAAAATATAATATTTTTGCATTATTACTGGATTTTAGTGTAGATTTATCTCATTGGAACTTTCCTTGACATGATCATTATATCAACACATGATGATGAGATCAATCTTAGGGTAGAGTATTAAAAGCCTCTTCATCATTCTGAGGAATATAATTCATTAGGAAACATGAAGGAACCTTTTCATTTAACTATGTATTTCCTAAAATGTGGCATGTGAGGGCACCTGGAAAAGGAATGTTGGAGGAGGGCTGGTTCATCCATGTTCTAGGATTTTGTACAATATACAAGGATAGATGACACCATTTGGACAACATCTTTAGGGGTACTAGATCTCGTAATCTTTGTAAATAGTTTATAAGCCATTGATTTGAACCAAGAACTAGGAAACGACCTTGATACATCAGCTAAAGTTTGTTAAAATGATCCTCTGATAGGTGTGGATCTTATAGGATAGTAATCTATGAGAAATTAAATCACAATGAAGCCTCAAGATATATCCTCTTAGTATATGGCTTCTTTTCAGGTGTAGGGGATTTCTCCCAATTGGAGTTGATTCCCTAGAAATTAATTTCTTTGTAAATTATGACGAACCTATATTCAATGTAAGTATATTAATAAACTTCTTGTCTCATCATGATTTTTCTTCTCCGTGATATAGTTTGTGATAATGTCCTACGAATATTTTTCGTATTAAAAGGGCATAGAGAATCCATACTATGATGAGAAACTGAACCTACAAGGATACAATTCTTGAATATAAGTTCCATGGCTGGATGATATCATTTGAAGAGGAGGAAATGATACATGGTATATAGGGTGGGGACACAAGAAATTTTGTGGCACCTTCTCATGGTGTGTGCCCATAGAAAAAACTGTGATGACAGGTGTTCGCAACGAGGTAGGATTTTTGGGGTGTGTCATGAGTAATACTACATTAATGAATAACGTGAGAAAGGATTGGACATTTCTACAAAAGTAGATATCTCAGTGTCATGACCCATCCCCCATGGCTTGCATCGTGACTACCCCAAGCCTGCCTTCCATTGGCCAGGGCCTGGAGACTAGCACCAAAGGCGTAATTTCCAAGATCTGGGAAGGCATTGCCTTTATAAAACATAAACACACATAACCAGAGAACAAGCCGAAGCAAACACTAAGTAAAGTAATATAAAATGTTTGTTGAAAGTATAAAGGGGCCGGAAATACAAGCCCAACAAAAAGGTACAGCTACAACTGAAAGAAAGTACAACTGAAAAGACAAACATCTGGAAGATAGAAGTATCTCCTGAATTTTCCTCCAGGTTCCTACCTGAAGGGTAGGTACAGATGTCCTCCTCAGCACTCCACGTCCGTCTTTCTCCTCTGTGTACCGACACATCGTGAGGTCCACCTTCGGGTACCATCCAGTCCTCCTACACTCTACCTCAGTCAGTGCTGTTCGTCGTCTGCATCCAACACAACGAGGAGCGGGCATAGCCCGTGAAGGGGTGAGTATAACAATACTCAGTAGGGACCCTGATACCCTAAAGGTCTCACAAAATCCAGCAAGGATAACCCACAAAGTAAGATTTCAACGGATAACCACTACTTAGGTATATGCCCATACATATACCTAAGTTATCAAGTAACCCATCTCAATCATGACGAAAACACAAAGGTCATTGACTCAGCTCAAAACATGATTTTCATTATCGAAACCACAACTGCTGTAGAACTCCTCCTCTATCCAGTATAGTGGCCATGTCGAGACTCCGAGGTGCTACTCACTAACCTTAGACTGCTGAGGTACTCCTCCTGTTGAGTACCGTGGTCTGCTGCCAAAATGGGCGCTCCTCCACCATGGGACTGCCGCCAAACCGGGCGCTCCCCCTAATAGCCATAAGAGGTACTCCTCCTGTCGAGTACCGTGGGTCTGCTGCCAAACCAAGCGTTCCGTCTGCCATGGGTCTGCCGCCAAACTGGGTGCTCCGTCCACTGGGCTAGTCGAATCACTCCGAGTTGAATTGGCCAAGCAGTCGTCAGCTCTACATCTACTAGGTCTTCATACTCCATTTGCTCATCTCCCGGAGGATCCGCTCCACGAGCTACTAGTCGATACTCCAAGTGTCACTAAGTCTCACGTAGAATTATCACAAAGGACTGCTATGTCAAAGGGATCTCAACGCAACAGATGGCACGTCAATCAGACGCCCGGTCTGTGAGTTATTAGCCTTTTTGTCTCGGGGGCCCGGTTGGTTTCGTGTACGAACCAACCCAATCGTATCTCAAATTTACCCCGAACTCCCATTGGGTATACTGAAAGGAACCTTTTCTCAACGAGATTACCAATGCCGCTGACGGTTCGTCAAACAGACTTCCGGTCTAAGATTTATTGGCTTTTCTGTTCTAGGGGCCCGGTTGGGTTTTTAAGCTAAACCCAACCTGAATGTACTTCAACTAAATCCATACCTGAAGTGGAGTAACCCAAAAAACCGTCTCATCAAAAGGAATCCAACGTAGTTGATGGCACGTCAATCGGAGGTCCGGTCCTTAAGTTATAAGTGTTTCCGCTCTGTGGGCCCGGTTGGTTTTGGGTTCGAACCAACCCGGCCATACCTACACTTCTCCGAAACCATGAGTGTAATATACAGAAATGACCGTCTCGATCCTAGTATTCCTATGCAACTAATGGTGTGTCGATCGGAAGTCCTTAGCTCATATTATGGGCAAATAACCGAAAACAGTCTAAAAAGGGGGGTCTGGGCCCGGTCCGAACCGGCGCAACCCACCCTGGGTCGGCCCGAACCGGGCGTCCCAACCCGGGTCCAGGTCCAGCCCAGCTGGCATGGTCCTGCCCTGAAGGAGCGGCCCGGCCTGTGCTTGGCATTGCCCAGCCCGGCTGGGCGCGGCCCGGCCCGCGTGGCCCGCCGCGGCCCAGCCGGGGGGGGGGGGGGGGCACTGGCTCGGCCGGCTGGCGCATCATTAAGCCACACCTCTTTATTTCTAGGACGGCAGAGCCGTTCCGGTTCCACCCACAACCGCGGTGGTCTGCTCCAGGGGCACGCCGCCGCCGCCTTCCGTGGACCACCAGATGGGCTCTGGTGGTCCGTTTCACCCACTGTATGCGCCTAAGGTCATCTCGGGACCCGAACTCCACTACAAAAGCTCCAAATCAACGTTGTGGTCCCGTTTCTTCGTTTCTCATCAATCCGCGCAGAGACGAATAAACTGCGGAGGTTCGTCAGGCTGTGTTTGTTCGGACCATGCCCTCCGCGTTAGGCATTATCAATTGGACATAAACATACACTTTCATTCATCAACAACAAGGGTATAATTTATTCAAAATAAATTATACAAACACCCTACCTCAAGGTTCACCATTAGTTGACGATATTGCGAAACGGCGGACGTCGGTTTGTTGACGTCGTCACAAGGGAGGATATAAAGGTGTTGACGATCATCGGCGTTCGTTGCTCCCGCAACATGCCTTCGATCTCGGCTCGAGCATCGCTCGTCGGATATCCGTCTGAAGGGGAACCGTTCTTCATTGAAGAGCTTTCCTCCACCAAGAGTTCCACTTTCCAACGGAAATCCCGAGATCCAAAACCCCCCAACATCAACTTAACTTGAGTTTAAATAAATTATGTTAAGTTGAATTTAATTCAACAATTAAATTAACCATTAAATATGTGGTTACACTTTCATGTAACCACTCATTCAAATGCTTCTCATTAATGAGGAGATTTTATGTTGAGTGGTCCCCACCACCAACAGTTAAAAAGATTTGAAATTCAAAAGAAAAAAATAAAAATAAAACAATAACTTATTTTATTTTTATTCCATGAACCTAGGAAATCCAAATTTCAACCCGCCTCGACTGCGTTCGTGGTGAAGGTCTCCTTAAGCGAATACCGGAACTTCGGGTCCATCGGTGTCCTTGGATTTCAATTCCGAGCACTAGTTCAAAAGATAGAAAAACCCACATGTACGTTTACTGAACGTACCCGAACAAAACTTCAGAAATTGATTCTGGGCACACCGGGCCTCAGAATCAGGCGTTTTCAGAAACAAAAGACTCGTTAAATTCCAAAGAAATTAAGAAAAAAATTTCCTTCATATTTCATGGTCTTTACATTAAACTCAGCTCAGAGAATTACATCTCTGTAAATCTACAACATACACTTGGGAAATAAATCAGGATACTGAGCTCGAATTTGAGCCTCCTGCTCCAAAGTGCTCTCCTGGATATTCCCGTGCTGCCAGAGAATACGCACCAGAGGTATCGACCGTCCATGCAGGACCTGCTCCTATCGATCCACAATCTCCACTCGAACCTCCATTAAAGTCGCCCTGTCATCGATGTCCAGCTCCCCGGGGTCGATGATGTGCATCGGGTCATGCACGTATCTCCTTAGCTGAGATACGTGGAAGACATCATGCACCAGGTGCAACTACACTGGAAGGGCCAGGCGGTAATCCACCTCGCCTACTCTACTGATGACCTGGAATGGTCTGATGAAAGTTGGAGATAACTTTCCACCCCGGCCAAATCTCCGTAGACCTTGTCAAGGTGAGACCTATATGAAAATGTGGTCTCCATCCTCGAACTCTTGTGGTCTCTGTATTTTATCAGCATAGAACTTATTCTGCTCTGTGTAGTCTTTATCCGCTCCTGGATGATCTACACCTTCTCGAGTAGCCTCAAGATGGGTGCACTGGTCAACCTCTGCCTCAGCTCCTGAAAATATCTGCTGGCATCTCTCTAACCACATGAAGGTTTTCCCCTTATTTATCAATTCTAAAAGCGGTGAAGCAACTCTGGAGAAGTCTGGAACAAATCTAAGTCTGGATGACTCATGAGTGATCAACTGCACCCACTTATGCATGATTCCATCATGTTCTGCCTGGGGTTTCCTTTTTGTCGACCAAGGAAAACCTATCCTAACGTTGTAGGTAAACCACAAATTTTTTTCCTAATACGATCAATCTGTGTATGAACTGTGGTGGCCCAGTCCACACCAAAACTAACGTCGTATGGCCTCGACGCTGCCACCAAGATGTTCCAACCGAAACTCTTTCCTCAAGGGCCAGATCACACCATCGGCATAAGCGTGATTATAGAGTCTCCTCCCAAAGGTATCTCCAAACGTGAGGGCCAAGTAAATAGATTAACTGGAAACACTAGGTCTAGGACAAGATTCATGGAAAGAAGGAATGATTTTTATCGATGTATGTTGTTACGACATCTAGTAGTATACACAGACCATACCTCGAATTATACCTAGAGCCCTTGGGTCACACTCCTTGACTGCATGCATCTACTCTCTTCCCATGCCCTCTTTCTCCTTGAGCCTGGCGGGGACTACAAAGGCGATTGTTTGTAACATGTCGAAATGTATATCAACGCAAGCTGCCCTCCTAGCTCTGATTCCACGTCTGCTGCTCTGCAGATTCATCTTTCCTTAACACTTCATCTTCATGAAACATTTTACATGCCCAATTATCTGAGACTAGTGCCAGTTCCCATCTTTCCCACTCCTAACATTCACTAGTTGTATCCATTATGCCAAAGAAAATTCAACCACAAAAGTTCTCTCTAACACCCTAGTATAAGGAGGAATTCATAGAAGAAAAGTGTTGGCTCATATGTCCTTGAAACATACCTCGCTCTGAGGTCCGAGATCTAAAGCGTTGATCGTATCATAGTCATCAAGTACCAGGAACAATCGGTATGCCTCGTTGAATACTCATATACTGGAATATCATCCTGTCGAAGCTGTATAAGCTCTAGAAAACTCTCATCCACCTCCTCAATCCAGTCCTCAGCCGCATGTGAGTCGGGCTCGCCTCAGAACCTGAGGGGTATCTGATGCTGAAACATGTTTAAGGAACTAAGCCTACATGTGTCATCTACCAGTACTACTGGATGATACTGCTGACCAATAGGTAGGGATATAGCTGGAACAATACCTGAAGGTACTATATTAGGCATCGGTCCACACACCGAAGTCTCATCACTATGTGGACCAACCTCATGGAAACTCACTAGGAAACACCAGTAGCATAGATCACCATCTTCTCTACTGGTGTCTAATCTAGGTGTAGAACTCTATCAATATCCTCCAGCCATTCCACTGCTACTTGGGAATATGTCTCACCTTGTAACCTGGGAGGCCTCTGCTGTAGGAACTCATGAAATGCGGTTTTTCAGCGTGCACCGTTCGCTAGTACGGATGGTGGAATCTACTGCCTAACGGGTGGTGCTGCTGCTGGTACACCACCCAAAGGTGCCAACATAGTAAGAGGTCCCTTCACTGGAGCCTCGTCGCTCAGTGGGCCGTCATCATGTAAACTCCTGGAACTCCAACTGATTGTTTGTGTGGAGACATCCTGAACAAATGCGACATGATCAAATGATTAAAACCTGGTGAGATGACCTGGTTGAGATGACTTAATGAAAATTTTTGAAAATAGACATGCAATAAGTGTTTTTGTGAACTGAGTCGGAAATCAGAAGTCAATGCCCTGGTGTCTGGATACGTCGGCTGCCGCACCAATACTGGACTCCCTAAACTGAGAACCATACTCAGTACCCTTAACTCTATTCCTTCACAGAAAAGAGAGATCAGAGTCCTAAGTTATGTAGTAGAACTGACTCCTCTGATACCAATTTTTCACTACCCATCCCTTGGGGCCCGTATCGTGACTACCCCAAGCCCACCTTCCATAGGCTAGGGGATGAGGAATATCACCAAAGGCGTAATTCCCAAGATCTGGGAAGGCATTGCCTTTATAAAACGTAAACACACACAACCAGAAAACAAGTGGATGAAAACACTAAGTAAAGCAGTATAAAAATCTTGCTGAAAGTAGCAAGAGGCCAAAAATACATGTCCAACAGAAAGATACATCTACAACTAAAATAAAGTACAACTGAAAAGACAAACATCTAGAAAATGGAAGTCGCTCCGGAATCATCCTCCGGGTAGGTACAAATGTCCTCCTAAACACTCCACGCCCGTCCGTCTCCTCCGGGTTCCTTCCTGAAGGGTAGGTAAAGATGTCCTCCTAAGCACTCCACGTCCGTCCGTCTCCTCCGGGTACTAACTCTTAGTGAGGTCGACCTCTGGGTACCGTCCAGTCCTCGAACACTTTTCCTCGGTCAGTGATGTTCGTCTTCTGCATCCAACACAATGAGGTGTGGGCATATCCCGTGTAGGGGTGAGTATAAATATATTCAGTAGGGACCCCAAGACCCTCAAGGTATCACAAAATAAAACAAGGTTAAACCACAAAGTATGATTTCAATGGATAACCACTACTTCGGTATATTCCCATAAATATACATAAGTTATCAAGTAAACTATCTCAATCATGAAGAAAACACAAAGGTCATTGACTTAGCTCAAACTAGGATTTTCATTATCAAAACCACAACTACTGGAGAAATCCTCCTCTGTAAAGTACAGTGGTCATGTAATGACTCCGATGCTCTACTCACTAACATTAGACTGCTAAGATACTGCTCGTGACGAGTACCGCGGGTCTGCTGCCAAACCGGGTGCTCCTCTGCTGTTGGTCTACCGCCAAAATGGGCACTCCCCCTAATAGCTGTCAGAGGTAATCCTCATGTCGAGTACCGCAGGTCTGCTACCAAACCAGGTGCCTCATCTTCCGTGGGTCTGCCTCCAAACCGGGCCCTCCATCCACTGAGCTAGTCGAATCACTCTGAGTCTAATCGTTCAAGCAGTCATCAGGTCTATAGTTACTAGGTCTCTGTACTCTGTATTCTTGTCTTCAGGAGGATCCTCTCCACGAGCTACTGGTCGATACTCCAAGTGTCACAAAGACTCACTTAGAAGTATCACAAAGGACCCCCGCATTAAAGGGGTCTCAAAGCAACAGACAGTGTGTCAATTAGACGCTTGGTCTATGAGTAATTAGCCTTTTTGTCCCGGGGGCCCGGTTGGTTTCGTGTATGAACCAACCTGAATGTATCTCAATTGTACCCCGAACTCCAATAGGTTATACTCAAAGGATCCATTTCTCAACGATATTACCAATGCCGCTGACGGTTCGTCCAACAGACGTCCGGTCTGAGAGTTATTGGCTTTTCTATTCGAGGGGCATGATTGGTTTTTAATCTAAAACCAACTTGACTGTACTCCAACTTCTTCCAAACCTAAATTGGTGTATTAAAAATGAACCATCTCATCAAAATGAATCCAACTAATTTGATGACACGTCAATCGGACGTCCGATCCTTAAGTTATAAGCATTTTCGCTCTGTGGGCCCGGTTGGTTTCAGGTTCGAACCAACCCGGCCATACGCCAACTTCGCCGAAACCTTGAGTGTAATATACCCAAATGAAAGACTCAATACAAGGATTCCTACGCAACTAAAGGTTCATTTATTGGAGGTATGTAGCTCGTGTTATGGAAAAATTACCGAAAACGGTCCGAAAAGGGGGGTCTTGGCCCGGTTCGACCCGGGTCCGGCCTGGCTGGCGCGGCCCGACCCACCCCGGGCTGGCCGGGGGGGAGGGGATAGATCGGTCAGCTGGCGCAACATTAAGTCGTGGCTCTTAATTTCCGAAACGGCAGAGCTGTTCTGGTTCCACCCGCCACTACAGCTCAGCCGCTTGAGTATGCTCTGGTGGCGCGCCGCCGCGGCCTTCCGCGGACCACCAAATGCGTTCTGGTGGTCCGTTTCACCCACTGTCTGCACCTAAGGTCATCTTGGGACCCGAACTCCACTTTAAAAGCTCCAAATCTCCATTGTAGTCCCGTTTAGTCCTCGCCCATCAATCCACGCATAGACGAACAACCTGTGGAGGGTCGTCAGGCCGTGTTTGTTCAGTTCTCACCCTCCGCGTTAGGCGTTATCAATTGGCCATAAACAAACACTTTCTTTCATCAATGAAAATGTTTTAATTTATTCAAAATAAATTATACAAACCTACCTCAAGGTTCTCCGTTCGTTGATGATATTGTGAAAAGGTAGGCATCAGTTCGTTGACGTCATCGCAAGGGTGGAGATGAAGGTGTCGACGATCGTTGCAGTTCGGCGCTCCCACAATGTTCCTTCAATCCCGTCTCGAGAATTATTCATTGGACATCCATCAGAAGGAGAACTGTTCTTCATTGAAGATATTTCCTCCACCAAGAGTTCCCCTTAGCAACGGAAATCCCAAGATCCAAAACCCCCAACACCAACTTACCACGTGTTTAGATAAATTATGTTAAGTTGAATTTAATTCATCAATTAAATTAACCATTAAATGTGTGGTTACACATTTGTGTAACCACTCATTTAAATGATTCTCATTAATGAGGAGCTTTTACGTTGAGTGGTCCCCACCAGCAGTAGTTACAAAGATTTGAAATTCAAAAGAAAACAAATAAAAATAAAATAATAACTTATTTTATTGTTATTCCACAAACTTAGGAAAACCAACATTCACCCCGCCGTGACTGCGTTCTAGGTGAAGGTCTCCTTAAGAGAATAATGGCTCTGCAAGTCCATCAGTGTCCCCAAATTTAAATTCCGAGCACCAGTTCAAAATATAGAAAAACCCGCACGTACGTTTAGTGCACGTACCCGAACAAAATGTCAAAAATTGATCCTGGGGACACCGGGCCTTGGAATCAGGCGCCGTTAGAAAATGCAGTCTCGTCAAATTCCAAAAAAAATAAGAAAAAAATTTCCTTGAAATTTCTGGGTCTTTACACTTAGGATATTTTATGGAAATGATATAGCCTAACCAAATCCATGACCATGGTTTTCATTAGGAATGTTCAATTCGATGAAGACAATGAATGAGAAATCAAGAACATGGGTTGATGGAACTTAAATGCTACCCGCTTGATTGGTGATATCAAGACAAAGGGATTATGTTACATGGTAAGCATTCAAATGAGGAGACATGTCATAGTGATATCAATTTATTTTTATTGGGAGCATTTACCTGTTACTAGACAGTAATGTTGGAATTTAGGTATGCTTGACAAATTCCAAAGAGAAAGAGGCCTAGAGGGTCACAAACTATGTGTAGCCAGTATCTCATATAAATAATATATTATTTAACAAGTTGAATATATATTATTTCTGGTTATGGTTTAATAATTATTCAAGTATGCGTAATTTCATTTATTTTGTCACTAGTAATTCGATAGAATATATTGAGAATAGAGTATATATTTATCAGTGAATAATATAGTTATATTTATTTAATAAATAAATAGTCATTATTCAAGGCTCATTAAATATTGACGATGGTATGATGAAAATTTTATGGGTCCTCTGAGAAATACTATTAAATATTATTTGGTTATATAAGAATTAAATATATCATGAATGTTAAGAACATGTCATGGAAATAATAGCATTTGAATTATTATTTGATAGGGGGTTTAAGATAGAATAAAGAAAATATTTAACAAAACTTGTTGTAGTTATTTATTATTACCTAGTGAATAAAGTACCTTATTATGTTACTATTCTCTAATTAGCTAGGGGTCATTCGACCAACTAACCAATAGTTCCGTGCAAAAAACTCTTAAAGAAAATCACATAAGCCTAGAGAAATCTCTTTCCTCCAAGAATTATCTCAAGAAATAGACAGATCTTCCTCTACTGGATCTAAGAGAATGCTTTCAAAGCAATTTTCAAGGCGATAAAAGTCAGACATTGCAATAGAATTGATCTTCCATGCTAGCACTTGGAGACTCCTTTGGTTACGTCTGGAGATTTGTGGAGAACATATGGATCACAGCTAGAGGAATCCTATACATGGATTCTTCATCACAATTAATCCACTCCTTTGACCCATGGTCAAACTCCTCAATGAAGAATGACTAACCTTTGATGTAATTATTTAATCTAATTATATTAATTATAAATAAAATCTATCAATCATCTATTCTAACTTTCAGGTTCTCTCATTTTTATTTTATCCATGATTCAATTATGTGGATAATGGTGTTTGTAATCTTATTGATCTCTATTTAATCATCGATCATGGAAATTTGTAAAGTTGGGTACACGCCCATACTATGCTTTCTCTATTCCCAGAACCTAAAAGTTGTATCAGAGCGGTTATATTTTCATTTATAATTATTTAAATAAATCGTTGATTATTTAAGCCCTAATAATGTAGTTTTTCAATTAATGTTTAATAATTCCTGTAATATGAATTTCAAGATAAATTATTCATATATAATTTCAGGAATATCTAATTGAAACTACTGATTTAATCATTAAAATTTAATTGAGTATCTTATTAGGAGGCACTGAAGATTCTTTCTAGGAAATATGACAGCACATGCTACATATTCAGAGTTACATGTTGTTTCAGCTGCCATACTCGCCGTGTAATCCCAATCACACAATGTGTTATTGTGGTTAGTTCATCGGGAGTAATTCGAAAATTACTCAATCCATGTGAATTAATGACACATGGTGTAGTTAATTATTACACCGCGTGTTGACCAGGAATGACTGGCGCACAGTTAGCCAGACTACACGCCATCTAGCCCACTGGACAGAGGGTGTAGTCACTTCAGGGCAGAGTCATGTTGTTTATCCCATACACAGGATGCCCTGCTGGTGACCATGTAATGTAGATTCAACTCAGTGTGTGTCCCACTAGAAATAATATTTACAATGAATAATTTTGAAGTACACCTCACTTTCTTTTTCCCCAGATGTGTACTTCAGATGGATGGTGAGGAGGGTACAGGCTGGGTAGTCTAATCTATATGCAGTATACTGTTTCCAGATTATATAGATTAAAAAATATATTTTTATATTATTTAACCATTTATACATGTACCTTCATGCATGAATAAAGGTGGGACACAACATTTGACAGACATTTGATATATATATATATATATATATATATATTTGTGTAATGTTCAAATATCCACACATCATGTATGAGTTGTATTATAATTATAATTCTACATGCATGCTATATTTCAAAAAGAATAAAGTGTATACAAGTATAAATACATGTTGGGTAGTTTTGGACGGGTATTCACTGGGTTTCCTCTTTGGAAAAAGTTATGTACAAGATTATGGATTAGAATCTCAACGAAATTCAGAAAAGGAATAAGTTAAAAAGGATTGACTAATTAGATAAAATTCCTAATTAATTCGAGTATAATTTTTCTTCATAAGAATTATTCAATAATGTAATACTAGTTTTATTAAATGCGTAATTTTTTTCATTATTTTGGATGATCATGAGCTATACCAGACCTTTGTATGTGATTGGTTCCCTTTTAATTTATTCTTCAAATTAAAATTGTTTGGCATGCATGCCTTCTCCTCAATGATATGTGGGGCCTACGTTCCCATGTATTATTTTATGTAAAACCCCTTTTACCCATATTCTTTGTGTGAGTTTACTATATAAGTAATGGATTCAGCTCCCAAGCTAGTGGAGGTGGTTCAAGTTAGGAGATGAGGAAAACCCAATACAAAGAGAAGAAAAGGTGGAGATGTGGAAAGCTATAAACATGATTTTAAAATTGTTCAAGGTATTTCACAATATCTTCTCGGTTAGTCTGTCAACTGCTAGATAAAATAATGAATAGTAAATCTCATAATCATACCATTTATTTATTTATTTTTGTTGAATGTTTATTCATTAAGGATGTTTGACTTGGTCACATAATAAATGAACTAACAATCATACAATATTGAACTAAAATAAAATTTTATAGGAGAAAATATTATATATTAATGGTTAGTCACATATGTATATACCCCATAATATTAAAAATCATGTGAAAATATAATAAGTGGACATTTATGAATAATGGATAATATCCCAAAAATAAATTTTAAGTCAGTATAACGATCCATTATTTGGGTTAGAATCGAACAATAGTTCAAAGTGCTTGACCAACCCTATTTGGGGTGTTATTAATTATTGTGGAATTCAAATTTGAGGTTTTGAGTTGAATTTACTTATTTTATATCAATGTTTGAATGCCCTAGTTGGACTTGGTGAAACTGAGAAGAAAATATTGAAGAAATCCAATATTAAGGATTTCTGTATTGAGAAGTCCTCTCAAAAGATCTTGGAGCTGTGAGTTAATGCAGATGGCATTTGGAATGCCTACCGAAAACCTTTCAAGTTGCTTGACCTACCCTATTTGGGGTAATATGAAGCGTAATTTGGATCCTTGAAGCTATAATTTATAAGCAATGGGATATTCTAAAGCCAATGGTGAGGGATATTGGGTTTTGAAAAAATAGTTGGAGACTAATAAATATTAATTTATATATTTGTCTATATTAATCAAGATAATGTACTAAATCTTAGTACAACGTATTTATAGAAAAAACATCAAACTGAAATCAAAATATCATTTCAATCTATACTCCAGAAAGAAAACATTTTCATAAGAACAAATTTCCATGAATGAAAAAAGATGCCTTCGGGTTATCCTTCTCCTTGAGTGGAAACATTGTGTTTTGGAAGAGAATTTACAATTTGTTCCCGGAAATGAGGCGAATGATGAGGAAATCTATGTGTATGAGAACTATTTTAATGACATTATGGATGTTTAGTTCCTCATGCTATCAATCAAGACCAATGAGAACATTAAGAAACAAGAGTAAATGGATTCTTATAGAATGATGTCTCAACATCAGGATCTCTATCAAGAGAAGGTGGGATGTGATAGGTATTATATATTGAACTCTTTGTTTACTAAAATTTGTGGAGATTCTATGCCAGCTGAATGAAATCTATTCAATCTTATTATCTACATTGAACATCAGGACATCATAGGGATTAAATTCCCAAATGAGTTACAAACAAATCACATATTATCATCAGTACCCATGACCTTCTCTAGTTTTATTGTGAATTATAATCTGATCAATAATAAGAAGTGTCTGTCAAAGCTTCTTAACCTGATTCTCCAATTGGATAAGAAAATGGGGAATGAAAAAAGCGCAGTACTAAATGGTAAGTAAGAGGAGGAAAGACCTGGAAAAGGACCCTAATATTTATAAATAATCTAAATCCTATAATCACCATCTGACCAAGAAGAACAAGATCTATAGGAAGGGAATGAAAATAGAAGAATTTTGATTGGCATATGTAATGTTAGGAAATCGGAAGAGGAAATTATCCAAGAGGCAAGGGGAATCTGATGGTGTGTTCGTTATCTAGTGCAATCCTTCAATTTCCATGCATTGGGTATTTTATAATTCTTGTGGGTCTTACATACGTATTCAAATATAGGAACCAAGTTGATTCCAGAAATTTTATAGAGAGGTGGATCAACAAGCTACCAAAGGTATGAGGATGGATACTCATTCCTCTTATGACCACCACGTCACAATCCCAACAAAAAATATTTTGGTTTTACAGGGCTATTATTACATACCTAATGTTAACAATAACATATTTTTTATATTGATATTAGAGACATACAGATTTATTTTCATATTTAGAAGTAAATTTTGTTACTTATATAAGGAAAACATATGTTATGGTATGTAACATTTAAATAATTTTTATTATGTATTAAATTATAGAAATCGAGTGTTTTAAATTTATAGTGAACCATGTTCACATGACTCATACTTCACCTAGTTGTGGTATCACCACCTTGGTCCTGTAAACAAAAAACACCTGACAATGCTCTGTCAAGATTGTTATTAAGACTCCTCCAAGATAAAACCACTTAATAGATGTCACTATTATTTACAATTGGAGATCACCAAGCCACCATTTGGTGGTCAGTGTGAAATGGCCATAGATATTCTTATATTGGTACACACTTCAGTGTGTGGGCCATTTCTTATAGAAGTTAGAGGTGAATATTCTAACATTATTATTTTTCTTAATGACATGAGTAGATACATATATGTATACCTACTGATTTATATGTATGAATCCTTTATGAAATTAATGTATTTCAATAATAAAGTATAGAATCAGTTATTAAGAAGATAAAGAAGCTTCGATCAGATCAACGTTGAGATTAACTCAACCTACAGATCATTAACATTTTTCAAGATTCTAGGATTCTATTTGAAATTAATCCACCTTATACACCACATTGGAATTGTGTTAGTTAAAGGAGTAACCATACCTCATTCAACATGTTATTTTTGATGATGATTCATGAATATCATCCATTTTCCTTTTGGGAATATGCATTCACGACTACGACATAAAAATTGAACCAAGTACCAACTATGGGGGAAAATTGATTCCCTTTGAGTTATATAGTTGAAATAAACCCAATTTTTCGCATACACGTGTATGGGGAAGAGTGGACTTTTTTATGTCTTTATCAATCAAAAAACTAGCACACTGGGGAATGAAGTGTATCATTATAGGGTATCCCAAAGAATCAAAGGGACACTAACTATACAACCCATCAGACATAGAAGTCATTTTTGACATATAGGTTGCCTTTATTAATAGGGAGCACATCCTTAAAAAGTCTATTGGGATAAATATTGACTTCGATGAAGTTTATGGTCATGATATATTGATGTTTGTATAGGAACCAGTTCAAGAGGTCCTTGTGTGAGAGGTATTTCCTGAATCAAAATTACTGCGTAGGAGTAGAATAGTGGTAATGTAAACAAATATATATGGTTTCCTTGTCATCGAGGATAGTAACTCAATATTGTTGGAAAATTAGGAACCTATATTCTACAAGAAAAAAATTGAGAGCATCTAAGCTGCAAGATGGAAAGAATCTATGATTTTTGAGATGGACTCTATGTATCAGAACCAAGTCTTGGTTCTAGTCAATGTGTCAATTGAGGTAAATACAATTGTTTTTAAATTGTAATTCAATAAGAAACTGGACATGGAAGGTCAAATTAGTACCTATAAAGTATGGTTTGTGGCTATCGGTTTTAAACAACTTCAAGTAAATGACTATAATGAAACTATTTCATGAGTTTTCATTTTTAAATCCATAAGAATAATATTATCCATAACATATTTCCATGACTATAATATTTGGAAGATGGTATCAAAACTACATTCCTTAATGGGATACATTAGGAAGATGTCTATATGAAAAAACCAGAAGCGTTTGTGACATCAGGTGACGCTAAAATGGTATGAAAGTTTCAAAGATCCATTTATGGATTAAGGAAACCATCAAAATCATGGTACCTTGGATTCGATGAATCCTTAAGATAATTTTGATTAATTAAGAATGAAATTAATCCATGTGTTTAAAAGTGTTTTAATGGGAATGTGTTCATTATCCTAGTAGTTTATATTGACGACATATTGCTTATTTGAAATGACGTACAAGTATTTCAGTCAGTGAGTGACTGGTTGGACAAGTGCTTCTCCATGAAGGATATAGGAGAAGAATTATACATTATTGGGGTCATGATCATTCGTGATATATCCAAGTGTCTACTTGGACAATGTAAAAGTTCATACATTGACAAAATACAAAAGAGATTTAGTATGAAACAATCCAAGATGGATTGGTTCTAGTGTCACATGGTAAACATCTTTCAATGAAAATATATTCCCAAACACAATATGAGTAATATAGGATGAGTAATATTCTATAAACATCAGTGATAGGATAAAACATTTATGCCAAGTTATGTAAGAAAATTGATTTTGCCTATTATTTGATTATGGTGGGAAGATATCATGTAGATCTTGTGGAATACTGTTGGTCAACTGTCAATACTATCTGTATTTTTTTGAAAAGAAATAAGAATGTGTTCCATGTGTGTGGAGGATACGAGGAGATTGTCATCATTGGGTATGTTGATATTTGTTATAAAATAGATCAGAATGATTTGAAGTTGAAATCGTGATATGTTTTCTATGTCAATGAAAGAGTTGTGAGCTAGAAGAGTTCAAAGTATCTATTTGTCACTGAATCTATAGTGGAGTCTGAAAATATAGTGTCTCTTTTGGAAGCCAAAGGATCCATCGAAATTTGGAACATTTTCTTGGATCTTGATTTGGTACCTATATGTAAGGATCCCATTATATTGTATTGTGATAATACTTCAATGATGTCACTTGAAAAGGATCCATGTTTACATCAACTAAAAAAGCACATACTCCAAAACTATCACCTCTTGAGGAATTTATATTGAAGGGTTGAAGATTCAGTGAGTAGATTTTCCATGGAAACGATTTTGGGGGAAACCTTGAATAAAGACCTATCTCATTAGAATCATGAATATCATGTGGGATCTAGTAGAATAATGGTTGTTTGTAGTTGGCTTTAGTGGAAGTTGTATTCCGTTGGAGCACGTAACCTAGAAAACAACTTATTTTAAATTTTTTATAAATCATTATTCATTTGATGAATATTAATAATATCTTTTTCACATATTGATTGTTGTTCGGAATGACATAGTATTTGGTAGCGTCCAAAGAATAGATGACATAATAAAAGGTTATAGAGGATCCCTACTATGATGAGAACCCAAAAGTTCCTTGACAGTATTCTTGAATATATGTTATATGGAAGAATGATTTAATTTGATGGGACACTAATGATACCAGTTATCAGGGGATGGGACTCAATAAAAATTGATGAAACTTCTAATGGTGTTCAACATTAGTAATATCTTGGAGGATATTATGACAATAAGACCCACCAGTATGAAATCTACATTCAAATGTTTCGATGCATATTCATATATGTGGACATGTGTATTGGTCCTTAGACTATAATATTTTTTTTAGTGGGTATTATGACTCATGTACTTATATATATTGTCTAAAAGCATTACAACAGATGTTCACAGAGTTGTAGTATATGTTGGGTGTTTCATGAGTAATACTTCATTAATTAATAATACAATAATAAATTTTTAACTTCTATTGAAGCAGATATCTCATTCCCTTCGATGGAAATGATATAGACTAACTAAATCCATGGTCATGGTGTTCTCTAGGAATGTTCAAATCTAGGAAATGAATGAATGTGAAATCGAGCACATGGGTTGATGTCACATTCATGCATCCCTCTTGATTGGAGATATCGAGAAAAAGAGATTATATAACCTTGTAAGCATTTGTATGAGGTGACATGTTGTTGGGATATCAACATATTTCTCTTGGGTGCCTCGACCCGATGATAGATAGTAATCGTGGTATTTAGGGAAGACCGCCTAATGCCAATGATAAATAGTCCTAGAGGGTCACACACTTAGTGTATCCAGTATCTAAGTTAAATAATTATTTATTTAACAAGTTCATCAAATATTATTCCCGATTTTTGTTTAATAATTGTTCAAGTATGCTTGATCTCATTTGTTTTGTCACGAGTTATTTGAGAGAATATATTGTGGATGAAATATTAATATATCAAATAATAATGAATTTATATTTATATAATAATTAAATAGTCATTATTCAAGGATCGATTAACATTGAGGAGGATTGGTGGACCATGTTATGGTTCCGGTGAGAAATAATATTAAATATTATTTTCTTAAATAATATTTAAATATAATCTTCATGTAAAGAACATGTCATGGTAGTAATAACATTGCTATTATTATTTGACATGGATTTTCACATGGAATAATTAAATAACTAACAACACTTGTTCTAAATATTTATTATTACTTGGAAAAATAAATTCCCTATTTTATTAGTGTTCCATAATTAGCCAAGGGATCATTTGACCAGCTAAGAAATGGTTATGTGCACAACAACCATGAAGAAAAGAACTCAATCCTAAAAAACTCTCTCCTCTATAAGAATTATTTCAAGAATGAGAGAGATCCTCCTCCACCAGATGTAGGAGTACCCTTTGGAAGTGATTCTCAAGTTGATTAATGGAGGACATCGTAACCGAAAAGATCTACCAGGCTAGAACCAAGAGACTCCTTTATCAATGTTTTCTTATATGTGGAGCACGTGTAGATCACCACTAGATTAATTCTATCTTTGGATTTTACATGCATTGAATTTGAACCTCAGACCCATATTTGAACGTATCAACGAAGAAAGAATCACCTTGGTGGTAATTCATTAATTTAATTAAATTAATAATAATCACAATATGTCTATCCTCCCTTCTCAATTCTATGTTCCCTCTTATGTCATTTATCTTTGGTTAAATTCCTTTGATACTTTAACTTATCATTCTATTGATCATAGATAAATTATTGACCCGGAAAATTTGAAAATATGGCTGCACCCCAATTAAAAGGTGTGATGAGGGGATTACCTTGATTAGTATGATCCGTGAGAAGATATTAAAGATATTTTTTATAGTCATTTAATTCATGAGAGGCATTCATTTACTTTAGTAGTATATAGGGGAACTAGAAGGTGGATTCTTCACCTGCCTTTCAAAAATCCAAGTTACATTCAAATATTGTGGTGAAGGTTATCCATAGAGTGGATCCAGGGGGAGTAAAAAGGATAAGTATCCCATTCTCATCACTCACAATTAAATGGTCATTTTTCTTTTGAATATATTTAGATTCAAATTGATACTCTGATGGAATTAATATGTTCTTATTCAATTCAAACTCAGATCCATAACAATGTGGATAAACATGTTGCTTCCACCCCTCACCAAGTTATACTATTCATGAGGTACATATCCTTTATTAATCTATTATGTTCCATCCAATGGAATTCATGGTGATAATTAGGGAGCATTCATCTATTTTGGCCAAAGATGGAAATTTCTAGCACGCTCACGAGATGGTGAATGGTTATGCCATTTCATCCCATGACATTGTTATGATTCATGAGGATATTTGTTAACATTTTTTAGTCTTCTTGAAATATTAAATAAATATATATTTTTGGAAGTTTTCTATGAATAAATTTTCAATGCTCATGGATTTATTCACATTGATGGAAAATCCTTAGGAACTACGACTCTTAAAGGAAGGAGAAACTCTAACAAGAGGATTTTATTGGGGGTACAAGTATGACTATAGAAAAGGATCTTCGAACCCTTGAGGAACCCACCAAACCAGATGATCCTAAATTGGATGATGAGACTAGGAAAAATCACAAAACCTGTAGGAGGAGTCATCATCAGAGATATAGGTGTGGTGGATGATCCCATAGATGAATAATATTATAATGTTCCATGAGTAGTTTTCTATTTTTCTCTTTTTGGAAGTGGGTTTTCACTAAATTCTATTTATCATATCTCCTTGTAATATGTAATTACATTATTTTCAATAAATTTTCAGACCATGGCACATACCCCATGGTTCGAACCCTTTTGGTATATATATACAACACAATTTGGATATAGGTAAAATTGAACAATGACATTATATAATATTCAATATATATAAATGAAATAAATAAAAATAAGAATAAATAAATTTAAAAACTGACTTGGTTTTATTAATTAAATTGATTATAAAAAATAAAAATGAATATTTATAAATACATATGTTAAAATGAAAATTAATGTAAATTAATTATATAAATTAAAACCATAAAAACATTATTGGTTAATGAATAAACATATATAAGTAAATATTAAAAATTTATTAGATTACTAAACATATTTATCAATTAGAAATTAAAATTTAATAAATTGAAAACATATTTAAAAAATTTATTAAAGGATATATAATATATGAAATTAATAAATTATAAAAAATATTAAAAAATAATAAATATTATATAATGAATAAAAATATAAAAAAAATTAACAAAATGTACAGATTTGATACAAAATATATATTAATAATATTTTTTTTAAAAATAATTCTAAAATATATATTTGACATTAATTAAATTACAGAAAAATTATGTTTGTGTGTGTGTTCTATATAAAAATATAGTAATTATGTTTATTTATGTGTAAAGATAATGTAACACACATTTGAAATCTATTTAATCAAAAAACAAAGGAACTTTAATGAAATTTTCATCACTTGATAAAATTAGTCATTATTTTTAATCAACATTAATTTTTATTTATAAATAATTTTTCAATAAATATAAGAATTGTTTAATTTAAACAAGCATATTTTGTATTATATTAATAATATATAAGTAAAATTTATATATATAATTATCTATTAATATGTTTTATTTTTTTGGTAGGAGTATATAAAAAATTGGGGAATGGATGGGAAGGGTGTAGGCCAACACATGTGGGCCCACATGATGATGTCCCTACAAAGAAGGTGAGGCAGCAGATGAAAGACCCTACCTTTGTTTCTGATGTATGTGAAGGTGTATGTGTGATTCGATATCCCACAACCAATGCATATTGTTGTAGAAGAATGCCAAGGAAAATAAAGAGTGGCCTAAACACATGATAAGTCTGAAGAGGGACATTTTGGGAGGGATAACCCTTCATCATTTCTTAATTATAAAACTAATAAAGGCTTCTCTATGTCATATCTAGCTAAAATCACTGATTATATTGAGGATTTATCAGTACGTAAAAAATAATTGACGAAGAGTGGTCTTTATCAATAGTTAAAAAATTATATAGGTTACGATTTATCGATGTTTTTTCTATGTGATGTTAAATAAAACCATTTAATAGTCATTTTTTATTGCTGATAACACTATTACACATATGGACATTTATAGCAATATAATAGGGAAATGTTAATGAAAAAAATAGCTAACAATGAATGATTCCCTATAGAACATAGTCTTTTATCTGTGCTAGAAAATAACTGAAATTATGACCCTTTATAAATGCTAACAATTCATCGTTAAATAGTCTCTATTAGTTTTGTTTAACCACTAATAAATGATCCATTTATCAAAATGTTATATAGTGTTGCTAAACGGGCATACATCAACAGTGTGCTTTTAAAATTTCATAGAATTATAGCAGAAAAAATAGGCCAATATGTAGAAAAAAATATATAATTTAATTGAAATAAAATTTACAACACAATGAAAATAAGAAAACACTATATTGTAGAAATTTAAATAATTGGTTTCTATAATTACATAAGTTGGCACAATTTATCAAAAAAATTCAAAAAAAAATTAAATGTTCCTTTGTATTTCCCCTATTACCCCTGGTCATGCTAGTTGTTGTTGAAAAAGACACCTTAGCTTAAGAAACATAATTCACCTTTATATTAATACAATTATTATATTATTAATACTTTTATGAAATAAATTAAACACAAAATTTATCTTTTTAACTAAAAATATACACATTGAGTCATATCAGAAACAAAGTGTACTCGATTAAGATTCGGGTTATTCATACACATCACACGATTTTCTATTATTATCAAAAGAAACTTCTCTGGAATTTTATCACATATGTGATGATATGAAACACACTATAGATGTGATCCAATTGTAGAGAACATTCATTTCGAGAAAAATAATTCAACTTTCTCATGACTTCTAATTTGTATTCAAAGATTATTTATTTGAAAATTCCAAAAATATGTATAATATAAAGATTATAATAAAATTGATTAAGAAATTAAAGATACAATAATGATATCAAAATTTGATCATGTTATATCCAGTCTAGATGTAACTACAAGATGATCAGTTACATGATATACACCATTAAGTTTAAACAGAAGGTGGATGGCCATTTTTTAAATCCCAAAGTAGGATGGAATGTAATGTATCATAAACCTAATTTTAAGAATATGTATACATCCTCTAATGTTTTAATTATTATAAAGGAAATGTTGATCAGATTTATGTATTATAATTTGGCCATTTATCTTGTTAAAACCATAAATTTAAATATTCTTATAACTTATAATGATGCTATTTTGGTTAAGTCATCTGATATTAATAAAATCATTACATCGATTATAGATTTCATGGATCTTATAAATGAAGATTAACAAGGGTAAGAAGTTTCCCCTCATAGCCATCTGGATTTCTCTTCTAGGCCTCCCCATGCCGTTTCATACTGAGGGCTTTCTCAAGTTTATTGGCGACGCCCTCAGTGGTTTTCTTTGCTCGGATGATCGAACTTGCCGATGTGAGGATGTTTCTGTGGCTCACATCTATGTGGAAGTGGACTCTTCTTCTCCTCTCCCAGATAATATCTCATTGTGCATGGAGGGCTACTTCTATTGGTACCATCCCATCCACTACCCGGTTCTCCCAAGGTACTACCCCCATTGTTTGCTTCAAGGCCACTCCGTGCAGGTTTATCGAAAGCTTCATCAGGGTGGTCATCACCAGCATCCTCTGGAGGTCAACATGGTCGCTGATAGGGTATCTCCAATGCTGGACTTGGCTAATGAAAAAGTTCCTCCACCAGTTTCTCATAATTATTATTGGGTGTACATTCTTCCCCTCCCCACTCGGGCGATGGGGGATGGCGTGATGGAGCGGGCAGTGGTTGGTTCCGCCAAAATCTCGACCCTTGTACCGCTTTTTCCCGAGAGGCTTTAGACTAACCCAACTCAACCTCTCAGCCCCTTACACTCCTTTCTGTAGAGGCATCAGAGGGACGATGTTATGAAGGTCTTAAAGGAGGGTCTGGGCTCTCTGGCTTTCTATCATTCAATGAGGCATCCTTCTTTTGAGCTACCCTGCCTGACGGATGTTCAAGGGTATCCTACTTCTAAGGAGCCCCACCTTCTGGGAGCCATTTTCAACAATTCTTGGACTGAGACCCCCAAAACTGCAATAAAACATAGTGGATTGGTTATTTATACTTTGGAAGGTTATTTTGGCACCCCACATCCTCATATCTCAGTCAAGGGTCAGGGCAGGATAGATTCCCGAGCACTGAATGCACCTTTCCCCTCTCCACTGGTGATTCCTGAGAAATCAGGGATATGCACAAGATCTAAATCTAGGGAAAGCAGGTAATGTGCTTCATCCCACATCAACAAGGTCAGGAACCCTTGGGCCACTACCAGGGCTCTATCGTTTTAATGTTACGTGTCCTCATTTAGAATGCCCGCGACCTTGGTTCCGGGGTGATGTCCGACATCATTGTCTCTCAGGTTAGAGACCAGAAAATATCAATTGTTGTGTTCCATGAGCACAAGCAGAGACCAATGAAATTCAATGGTTTTTCTCACAAACATAGGATGCATGGCTTCATGCATGTCGATCCTTCCAATAGTCACATATAGATCTATTGGCACAATAAAATTTCAGGGGATAGTGTTGTGGCGGATGACCAACATATCACCATGAGGGTTTCTCAAGGGAACATGTGCATCTTCATGTATTTTATCTACGGGAGTTTTGATACCCTAAATTGGGAATCTATATGGAGTGGCATGCATGATTTTGATCCTGGAAATCTTCCCTGGATCCTCGGGGGTGATTTTTACATTTTTGTGAGTCCTGAGGAGAGGAATGGTCGGGGTCCTTTTCATAGGTAGGGCATCTTGGACTTTGGGCAGTTTATGGCAGATAAAGGGGTTATAAACATGGTCTTTTTAGGGGACCACTGCACATGGTGTAAAAACCAAAAGGGAATCCAGTGCTCTTAGAGCCGCATTGATCACTACCTCACCAACATGCAAGCCATCTCCATGCTCGATGAGGCCAAGGTTGACCATTTAGCTCAAGGGCACTCTGACCATTCCCCTCTTCTGGTTTCCCTTTCCTACAGATATGATAATCATTCCAGGTTCAGATTCTATCAACCCTAGATCTCTCAGAATGGTTCTCATCATCTAGTCATTATGATCTGGGTATGTCCACACCAGGGTCATCTATGGATAGCTCTGCATGATAAACATAGAAGGTTGAAGAGGGTGATCCAGGATTGGGCTAACTATCTTCCTCCCATTGGAAAGGATCTTGATGAGCTTATGGATGCAGTCCATAGACATGAAACCATCCAAGAGGAGGTTTGGGATGACCACGCTTTTGAGGAGTTAGCTATGAATAAGGATTACCTCTCTGATCTGCATCATGGGAAGGAATGAGTGGTAAGGGAAGAATATATAATTAAATGGATAAGGGAGAGGGAAAAAACATGTCCTTCACCCATGCATGTATCACGGAATAGAAATGTCACTCTAACCCCTCAATTGTGCTGGATGATGGAACCTCTTCGACTGACTGGGATGTTGTGGGGTCTGGTGCTCATACGTTCTTCTCTGATCTCCTAGCAGGTCCCAACCCGCATATGACTAATGGCTATCCTGGGAGGAATGGGTACATACTTGATGCTATTCCAAACATCGTCTCTCCCCAAATCAATGAGAGGTTGGGTGTTGTCCCTGATTATGATTAGATCCATGCGACTATGCTCAACATTAATCCAGACAGTGCACCTCACCCGGATGGGTTACCAGGCTCGTTCTATAGAGGTTCATGGGATGTGATTAATCATGATGTCAATGCAGCAATTCAATATTTTTTCAGGAGAGGGAGAATGTCGCGGGTTGCATGGACCACCACTCTGGTTCTCATCCCCAAGATCAAGAGCCCTTCATCCCTCACCCACTTCAGACCTGTGAGTATGTGTAACATGGCTTACAAAATTCCGGCCAGTATCATCAACTCTAGTATTTCACCTAACCTCCCGAAATGGGTGTCCCTAAAACAAAATAGCTTCGTGAAGCGTAGGTGCATCCAAGGTGCAATCACCTTGGCCCAAGATTTCTTCATGGGCCTTGATATCAAAATTCGTGGATCCAACATGGACATCATGATTGATATGAATAAGGCGTTTGACCAGATCGAGTGGAGATTAATCAATATGGTTTTGTCGGGTATGGGTTTCTCTCCCTAGTCTATTGATCTTTTCTTTAGGTGATTTAGTTCATCTTGTCTTGTGGTGTCCTACATGGTTAAAATACATGGTTTCTTCAATGCCTCATGCGGCCTAAGACAGCGGGACCCCTTATCCCCAAGCCTATTCATCCTAGCATTGGATGTTTTATGTCGGCTCATTATCAGGTGTGTGTCGAATGGAGAGATGCTTACCTATCACAGGATATTGAGATATCTTTATATTACCCACATTATATTTGCGGAAGACACCACAATTTTCATGAATGCCAATAGGAGATGAGTTAGTGGTTTCACCAAAGCTCTGGAGACATATTGCCAATAGAGTGGAGAGAGTGTCAATACTTCTAAGAGAAATCTTTTTATCTCTAAAAAGTGATCTGGGAGGTGCGCCTCGTTTTTTGTGAAATTCCATTGGCATACAGAGATGTAGTTTTTTGATGACTACCTGGTTGCTCCTATTTCCTCAGGCAGGCTCTGGATTCAGGACTTAGACCATATGGTGAGAAAAATTGTGGATAGAGTGCTCAACATGATGAACCGGTTTCTTCCCTTTGGGGGGAGGAATGCATTGGTGAATAGTTTCTTGTTAGCCACCCCTGTTCATGCGCTTTCCTAATTCCATGTTCCCAAGTGAGTTATTTCCAGAATTGATGGGATCTTAGGGAGCTTTATTTGGGATGCTCTCCAGAATGAAGAAAAGGCACTGGGCCTCATGGGAAAAAATTTCCCGTCCTATCCATTAGGGTGGTGTCATTTTTAGGAGTCTTGGTGATTATATCTATTATATGCATGCTAAATTGTTCTTGGGAGGTCCATGAGCAGCGTTTGCTTTGGGGGAAAGCTATGGAAGGCTGATAGAAAGAGGGTTTGTCTCTAGATGGACAGTGAGCAACTCCCTTCTGGTCCAAGATCCTCTATCTAATTCCATCTTTTCAACCCTTTACCCACTAGATTGTGGGGAATGGTACCTTATCATTTTGGAACAAGAACATGGACGGGATTGATGTTGGGTTTCTAGGGTTCCCTACTCCTGATATTATGTTCAAGGAAGCTACCATGAACCCGTCTATCATTAAATGGATGATTGATAAGGACCAGAAGGCATTGTTCAATCTCATTGGTTTCACTGATAAGGAAGACAGGTGTGTCTTCACTCCGTCCTTCTTGGGCACCTTCTCTTCCAGGGACATTCGTGGACTCTCTGCTACACATTTTTCTTCAGACAGCAGGTATGATACCCTGTGGTGCAGGAGAATCCCAACGAAGTTCAACTTATTTTTCTGGCGGATTAGGAACAATGCACTTCCCTCGAGGATAATATCAAGCGATGCGGTATCAGTCAGGCCTTCAGGTGCTTCTGTTGTAGGAATAACTGAGAAGAGATGGTGGCTTACATTTTTTTGAGGGTTCTTGGGAGGGGGAGATCTGGATTCATTTCGGTTCGTTTACTTCCACATCGACTCTGGCTCTATCTATGGCCTCTTTCCTAGAGACATGGTTTAACAGCTCTACTGTCTCTGGCATGGAGAAGACTGGCCACATGCTAGTGGTCCACTCGGCCTGTTGGTTCCTTTGACAGGCTCAGAATAAGATGAAATTTAAGGGGGTCAAATCATCTGGTAGATCTATCATTATGCGTATCCAGAACTTTCTGATGTATATGGTTATTCATTTGGATGAATGGTGGGCTTCTCCAATCTTGTAGCAGCTACTTCTCCACGTTCTTGTCTCCCATATGCCCAGTAATGTGCAAAGATCCCTCTCGGTGCACTGGATCCCTCCCACCTGTTCTCTAAAACTTAATATCGGTGTCTCATGTCGCTTGGGAAAAATTCTTAGTGGTGGGGTTGTTCGAGACTCCAAAGGTGCGATCATTATGACCATCTATGCTTCTCTAGGCCGTGGGTATTCTCACCAGGCTAAAGACAAGGCCACCCTTACTAGCCTCACTCTTTTCCAATATCCCATTATCCATCTCTTTGAGGTGGAATCAGATTCCCTTATTCTTTATAATTCCCTTAAGGGTGTTTGGTCTATCCCATGGTCGATAAACTACACCATTTGAAAGTGCCAGGGTATGCTTCCCAATAACAATATCAAAGTACTTCACACATGGAATGAAGGGAATAATGTGGCGGATCACCTTACCTCCGTGGCCAAGCCATCCTCCAACATCTACTATGTATTGAATGTGAACCTTTTGAAACCACAGAGTGTGGATCTCATAAAGGGAGATGGCCTTGGGTTTCATTACTTTAGACCTCCATAGGCTTGTGCCTGTTTTTCTCCCTGGAGGTGTTTGTTCTTTTATCGTTTCCCCCCCTCTTTTATTTTTAAATAAATAAATGATGATGATGATGAATATAATTTGGATTCATTCGATCTATTTATTGAACACTACCTGAGGTATAGAAATATTAAGGAAAAAATACCTTGAGGGATCACCCCTTATATTTAACATGTGAAATAGTGGACCACCATGGACCCCTGTTCATATATCTTCTAGTGGTGGATTGGATGAATTTGTTACAGTAGAGATATTAGATGCAGTGAAAGATTTTTGTCATGCTCCAATCACTACATATTCTTATTCTAGATAGAGTCTATAGGAATCTGAGTTTTGCAGTAGTAGGAGGTAGGGTGTGGATCTACCCATATTCTTTACAATGATAGACTCTATAAACAACTTGGATTTTTATGCTCTCTATGTTGAGAGTCATGGGAGTATAGGTATCAAAAGCATGGTTCATTCTATTTGTAATTCATACTCCCTTCCTTTTTTAAATGTAAAGTATACCAAGGAGGATATTTAAGTGGATTCTTCCCATAATACATAATCCCCACCTAGGGATAATGCAACAACTCAAGACATGCATGATGATAGTCCTCCTTATAATGAGTTCATGCTTACAGATAATAACATAAATCAAGAAGGCTCTAATATGATATCAAAAAATGACTTCACTAGATTTCAAGACATAAATCCACATGTATATGAAGATGATTCATCATGAATGGATGATTAAGAGGATAATTGATATACTCGTAAGTAGTGAAAGAGAGGTAGGCAGTCGAGCGGTCAGGGTGCCTCTGAAGGAAGGGGTGGAAGAAATAAAAGAAGGTTATCAAGGAGTGATCCTATGATTTTGGTGGAATTTTCAATGCCACTGTAATCATTAAAAACCCATTGTTTCTAGATTTTGTACTTTATTTTATAATAATAATTTAATGGGACCATTGGTTTTAATCCATGAATTGTTTTGTTTATAGTAAACTAAAATTGATCTTTTAAAAAAAAATCACTTCAAGTCATATCGACCCCATCATGTGTATGATTTATGTTCAATCAATTAAAAAACATCAAAAATAAAATATGCATCATTTTCCTAATATTTGAAAACAATATGAGTTTTTTCCCTCTTTTTTTCGATGTGAAACAATTTAAACTAAAATGGATGTTTTGTATTGAAAATACGTAATCTGATTCATACCTACCACATAGTGTGTTAGATTGATGTGTGGTCGATTACTACAAATAAAAATGAATTATTGATCATTTTCATAGATTAGGGAAACAATACAATCTTAGTTTCCTGTATTTGGCTATTTGATTCATGTCTAAACTAAAGTGACACTTTTGTATTGAAAACACACATATCTTGTCGTACCGACCACATTATGAGTCAAATTGATGGTTAGTCACTTCTTATAGGTCACAAATGAATTATAGATCATTTCTTTAATGTTTGAAAACAATCAGAGCACATTTATGTGGATTGGTAAATGTGATACATTTTAATCTAAAATAGAACTTTTATATTCAAAACACAAAATTCATGTCACAATGACCACACTGTGTGTCATGTTACAACAAGATCAATTTCTTCACATGAAAAATTCATTATGGATCGTTTTCTTATTGTTTCAAAATAGTAAGAGTTAATTTAATTTTTTTTTGTTTATATGACACATGTTTTAAACTAAAATTGAACATTATGTTGAGAACACAGACTGAGTCATAGGGATCGCATCAGGGGTTGGATTAAAGTGTGATAGATTCTTACACATCACAAATGAATTATCTATAATTTTACCTAAATTTTATAATAATTTGAGCATATTTTCATTCATTGTCTCTTTCATGCCTATTTTAAACAAAAATGAAACATTTATTTTGAAAATTCGCACTTCATGTCATGATGACCACATCAAGTGTTGGATTGATGTGTGGTTGATAGCTACAAGTTGAAAATAAATTACATATCAGTTTTAGAAATTAATAAAATAATCTAATATAATTTTCTTTGTTTGTTCAATGTTATGTTCTTTAAAAAATGAAACTTTTATATTTTTAAAATATTCATGGAGATATACCGACCACATCGTGTGTTAGATTAAGATTCTGTCAATCCATACATGTGAAAATTTTAATATGGAATTTTTTCCAAAATATTGATAAAAATATGTGCTCATTTTCTTTGTTTTAGTGAAGTGACAAGTGTTTTAAACTAAAATGGCACTTTTCCCAAAATATTAATTACAATCATAGGAAATTTTATTATTTTTTATTATGTGACATGTATTTTAATCTAAAATGGAACTTTGGCATTGAGAACATGCAATTAGAGTCATATCGGCTACATGAGTTGTCAGATTAACATGCATTCAATTACTATATGTCACTAATGAATTAATTATCATTTCACTAATGCTTGGAAAAAATGTAGTCTCAGTAATTTAGGCTTTGATATTTGATGTGTGTTTTAAACTAAAATTGCACTTTTTTATTGAAAACACACATTTTGAGGAATAACAACCACATTAGGTGTTGGATTAATGTGTGGTCGAGTTATACATGTCACAAATTAAATATGGATCTTTTTCATAATGTTCAGAAAAATCGGTTCTCATTTTTTCAGTTTTAGGTATTTGATGCATTTTAAACTGAAATGAAATGTTTATACTAAAAACTGATACTTCGATTCATGCTAACAATATCATGTGTCTGATTGGAATGTTGTCAATTCATACACATGAAAAATTAATTATGTATAATTCTACTAAATTTTGAAGACAATTATATCTCATTTTATTAGTTTTGGAAATGTAATATTAATTTTAAACTAAAATGGAACTTTTATATTGCAAAAACTACACTTTACTTCATATAATCCACAAACGACTTTGGATGGACATGTGATAAATTTTTCACATCAAGAATAAATTATAGATAATTTTAATTATATTTCAATTGAATTCAAGATCATTTTAATGTTTTTTGTATTGTGACATGTGTGTTAAACTAAATTAATACATTTTACTGAAAAATGAATGATGTATTTCTTTCATAAATATTTTAATCAATATGATATAATTGTATTACTTTTTCCTTTGTGATTAATGTTTTGAATTAAATGACACCTTTATAGTAAAAACACATACATAGAGTCATACCGATCAAATCTGGTGTCAAATTAACATACAGTAAATTCATACATGTCAAAAATGAATTATAGATCATTGTTCTATAATTTTAAAATCGAAAATATCATTTTATCAATTTTTCCACATGATACTCATTTCAATAAAAAATATCACATTTTATTGAGAACATTCATGTCAAGTCACACCGACCACATCCTTTTTCATACTGACTTGAGTTCAATTCCTACACATCAAAAGTGGATTATATATTTATTTTCTATAGTAAAAAAACAATATGTATTTGTTTTATTGGTTTTGATCATGTGACATGTGTTTTAAACTAATGTGTAAATTTAACAAAATAAGTAACAAATTAAAATCATAAGGATGATAACTAAAAGTATTCATAAAATGAAGAGAAAAATATGTAAATAAGTGGTAGGAATTATCCACTTCATGATGTATGTATACATTCTAACACCATGTATTCTATTGATTTTTTTCAACTGAAATTATTTTCCTCCATTATACTTTTCCATATGAAAAAATTTTGAGATAATATATAATCATTATGCTACAAATTCTTCACATCCTAAGTGTATCAAAAATTTGACAGCCTTTACTAGTTGACAAAAAATATGTAATCATCTAAATTTTTTGTTGGAAAACATTCGGTCACCATTTACACTACCCACTTGTCTCTAAAAAATTACACTTTTTTTGAGTAGGTATATATTTGTAAATCATAGTTGTACTAAGATAATATAGTAAAACAAATGATTGAGAAATATTGAATTGAAATTTTAATTACCATAAAAAAGTACTTCTTCTAGGATGAATGACTTTGGATCTTATATGGTATCTTTCACAAATTTAAAAACATATTACCTGTAATAATTACTTTATCACGATTCAAATAATAAAAAAACATTGACCAAAATGAATAAATTGTTTTAAAATATGTTTTGATCGTTATATATTTCTATATATAACTTAACCTATTTCCATTTGAAGGAATCCATAGGCTTCTTATTCTCCTTCACCGAGCTCATACTATGATTTATCCTCTATTTATAGATTACTTTATTATAAAAAATAATTGTTAAACAAAAATTGAAACATATAATTTGATTTTTATTTTTAGAACATTGATTTTAGTGCATTACAAATTTAACATACACTTCTTGTGTGGTAGGTATGATGGAAATACTTTCATTAGATCCAAAAAATAATCTTTTGTGTTATCCAAAAGATTTCGATCAGTATTTAGTTCTTTATATAAATGAAAAAAACTATTAGCTATGAAAAAAAATATTTTTTAAATTATAAGTTTGTAATGACTTACCTCTAAATGTTAGTAATAAAGACGATTTTTCAGATGATATTTTATTCTAAAAATAATTGTTTATCTCATATTGTTTCTATCAATTTCATGAAACCCGAAATTAATTTCATCCGTAGAAATTATATAAAGATTAATAGATCCATATTTTTCTTCATAGGGTTTCCCTTTATATAGAAGTAACAAACAAACATATAAAAAATATGAATAGTTATTAACATTTTTAACATAGTAAGATATTTTTTATACAAAGGGAATATGAAGATGCACCTCATATATGTATTCACAACATAGACATTAATATATTCACACATGACACTCTCATTTATAATATAGTGACTAACCATGTCTGTAATAATTGTTCCAAATATGTCTCCTTGATAATGAATCTATGAAATATCACTATAATTTAATGTTGTGTCTACATGAAATTATAATGTAAATATCTTTTGTACTGTAAGTGGAGGGGATAAGGTTCTTTTATAAGGTATTTGGTTTTCTAGCTAAATTAATTGGATTACCTTAAACTGACTTTCTATTTCCCCACCATTGTATCCATCTATAATACCATACCTTACATAAATCCATTTTTATCAACTATTTTTTTAAATTTCAGAAAATTGTTACGGACATACCCCATGTATCTTTATAAAATTATATGCGAACACTAGGAAAGTTAGAATATCATGATTTACGATTGTAATATCCAGATAATCAAGTGGAATGTGTAAATCATAGCTCAGGATCTGAGATACTTCAATTCCCACACTCATGTGATCTTTTGGGAGTTATTTGTTATATAGAATATCTCTCAAGATTTTATAAACTATACCCGTCTCAATAAGGGTGTTTGTGGGTGTAGATACATAGAAATAACATTAAACTTTTCCCAAATAAAGTTTATTAATATATAGTTATTTAAAGTAGTTTGATTAACATTTTAGAGAAATATTATTGAAAAATATGATTACACTATGTAAGGTATGCTGTTAAGGATAATGAATATCCTCAAGGATTATGGAATCATTTGGATGTTCATTTGTTGATCTCTATTCCCCTACTTGTTCGCTTTGATACTTTCACATATATTTAACTTCCAAACACGATCATACAATAATATATTGAAAAATATATATCTTCACATACAATCCTTTCACCACATGATATCTATATTTTTTAGGTTTTATAGTCCTGAAATATGTTCAAGATGACACTCCAAACCCTACACCTATAAAATTTTCATATTGTTCTTGCAGCTTCAATGCAGCTCATATTAGTTTTTATTTATTTATGGTCACTTGAAATTATTATGTATAAACCGTATGGAAAATATATGAACATAAATAGGTATTTTTATGTAATACTCTTATAATGAATTACAAATTACTATTTTTTCATACATACAAATGTTTCCTATACGTATTCGGTGTTTTAACCTCTTTTTTCACTTTATTTTCATAGGCCTCTACAACACATGATGTGGGATTGATGTGGTCTCGATTTTTGATTCATCAATATTCATATAAACAAAAGAACATATGTTATTTCAAATAATATAAAATTTTTATTTTATATATAATATAAAAACCATTTTCTTCTCTAGTGATGCATACCCCATCGTTCATTGTAATAGGGGTAAAATTGTTTTTGTGCACTTTGTTTATTTTCAAAACTCCATTATTGAATCGTAAATAAAGAATTTTGAATCAAATTTGATAAGGTAAATAATGTCATATAATATATTACAGAATACAATGAACCTAAAATGATTTCTCATCATAATTATTGATGAAAGAATTATATTTTTACTTCTTTATTATGTGTACATAAATAACTATTACGTGGGGCCTTACTTTCCCCTCGACATCCATGATATGAATATTGGGATAACATTTCTAAAAGCCTCTATGGGGTTTTTCAATGGACATTACTAATTATTTATTACATAAATAATCTAAAATAAATGAACTTTTAAAGGGATAATGAAAATCAAATCAATATTTCATTATATAATTTTTTTTGTAAAATAGATAAAGTATGTTATAAAATTACCTTAATAAATTCCCAAAGGGGTTCTTTCATTACAAGAAAGACAAGGAACCACAAATCTATATCTATTGGAACATACATTATCATTGTGAGTCCAACATAAAAAATAATCATTGACTTGTTGGGGTCAAAATATTGGATAGATTTATTATATTCAACCTCATATATTATACCATTTTATCTGGCCTTGATAATTTTAGTAAACATTATTATTGTTTATAACTATGGTTTTCTTCATTGATATGTTTTTGATCCCCAAATAACTCTATAGTTTTAGAATCAACCATATATTATTCCCCAATATTAGTAACATCATAATTTGCATAATTCAATGTCTTCATGAGTAGTCGAACATTTAATTAATATTATGTTGATACTGTAGATAACCCATAATTTTATAAGGATAAAAATTGTATTAAAAAAAAATAAATCTGCTCATTGAAATATCATTCACTTATGTAAAGGTTGAAGGTATTTTTATTATCTATTGAGAATCCAAATCCCCTCTCTTAGGTACCATTTAAAATAAAATAAATTTTCCACATTTGGACCTACATAAAATAATTTTTGACTCCTAATGAAATGGACAACCTTGATTGAATTTTCATCCAACCCTGTAATTATTTTAGTATCCATCATGGAAATTGAACACTTATTATTTTATGGGTCTGAGACATAAAATACCTACACTAAAAGTGTTTCAATTTTTGAATATATCTCCCCAATACACTTCCACAAAAAAATAGCTTCAGAAATACCATTTCATTAACTTTCACTATAGTTTTATTTTGAACCCATTTTTAGTGGAAATCAGCACTTGAAATGTTGTATATTCCAAAATGTATATCTATATGATGATGTAGAAATATAAAATATTTCCATAAATTAGATTTCAATCATTGGAAATAGATATGTGCATCAATCTTCCACAAGAGTAACTCCACTATTTTCATTGTATTAATTTTATTATATTATTTCGTATAGAATTTATAACAATTAATTAAAAAAGAAGTATAATATGTAACATTTTTATTTGGTCCATGGACAGTCAACGATGTCATTCGACAATTGAATTTTTATTTTCATATAAATATATATAAATATGATCTGTAGAAAATCCAATAAAATATTGATAATGTTTATTTGATATCCATACATAATCCCTTGATCAATTCAAATATCTCATAATTTCATTATGGAATCTAATGTTTAGATCAATATCTTCATTGTTATATTAAAGGTAAAGGTGAAATTGTTTCCACTCTATGATGGTAATTTTAACAAAATATATACTATAAATCCATTCTCCAATAAGGAGTTTTCCATGACAAGAATTTAGAATATCAGTGATATCAACATCTAAGAAGTAATTAATATATAATTCAACAACTTCTTTAAAAATATATAACTTGGCAATACAAACATCTGGAAAAAATTTATTATTTATGTTCCCTTTCAAAATCGTCTTATATTTTTCAACGGGGTACATCTATATGTAATGGAATTAACCACATAGATGAACCTCTCTAACCATGGGAACCATTAGGTTGATCTTTATATAGATGAATTATTGTGGAAAGAAAATTTATATTTCACATAATATGATTGTAACCTCCTTATGCATGATTTTCAACTTCACCAAGTCTATAAAATTAATTCATATGGATTTAAAAATAAGAAGAGTCTAGTTAATGTATGTCACACATTTTTAGGTAGAATGAATCATAAAGGAACGAGAATCAAATCATGTATCAAAACGTAAAATTCAAGGGATTTTAGTCCATGTATTTTCATATTAGTTATTGATTTTAATACTAGATATTTTGTGAATACCACTTTCGATCTTTTATATCATTGATAAATTAAAAATTTCGTATTTGGGTAGAATTTAAGATACAGGGAAAGAAATGTATTCCTTTTACACTTTATTGATATCAACTCTTCCATTATCCAAAGGTCAATCATTTGAAACCTAGACATGGTGTCATATTTTTTTGGAACATTTAGTAGTTTTCCAATTACACTATCAAATACAACTTTTCCACCAGCATGAAAACAATAAAATGTATGGATTATAGTCATTTTTAGTATGGTAATTAAAAAAATATCATCTATTTTTTCAAAAATAATTCATATGGTTTTTTTGAAAAAGTATGAATAAAAATAATGTTAATATATTTTAGTTTTTCGAATAATTGATCATTTTTTAGTGGATACAGTTTTTTACTTTTCTTGATATTCCCATCCAATGTTGTCCTCTAGGATCTTCATTTAAATCCTCGAGGTAAAAATTATTTGTTTTACAAAAACATAGTCTTTAGGGAATGTTTTAACCAAACATAGTGTTTTCATTCTTCAAAAATGGGTCACACCAATAATCCTTTAATGTTACAACTTGAAAATTTTACATAAGCATGAATTTCACATAGCATCCCAAACAATATGGACCTCAATTTGAATTGTTCACTTCTATGAAAAACACACATTGTAACCCATTTACCCCACCTCAATTTCAGTTATTTGATGGATTCATATAGAAATAAATTTAAATACCATGTTTTTTTCTCTAGATATATGTAGAGACAACATATTTTATTTGTGACTCATGAATAACTAAGATGGCACGTTATAATTTACCAATAGAATTAAAAATTCATTGTGAATACTAATTTTTATACTATAAGGATTTATTCATTTTATAGACAACTTAAGATGGAATTTTCTTGAGTCATTCATAAATTCATGACACTCATAATTAATTTTCTTCCAATGAGGATTGTTTACTAGATGATATAGTTTCCTATCATTTTTTCTTGTATCTGCGTGACATATCAATTGACGTATAGTTTCTTGACATCTATAATGTCATAAAATCCATATAAGGATATAAAATCACCATAAAAAATTCAATTTAATTGATTCAACTTTTTTTTATCAATTCATACCACACTTAAGGAATTTTTTGAGTGATTATTGGTCCTTATGAAACAATAGGAAATCAATTTGAAAAAAGGTATTTTTTTAAGATCATTTCCAATGAACATAGTATGTATTAGTGTCACATCTTCATCAAGGAAGTTTAGTTTCATTTAGTATAATATCATCAAGGAGACCATGTAGTTATATAAAGCCGGTGTCACTCCATCCACTACAAGCATTCAATTTATATATCATCAATAAAGTTAACACTGTTGTGTATTTCTCAACTCGGTATACAATAGTGTCTTAGAGTAGTTATTTAACTCCTGAAAAAATATGGATGATCATAATGGTAATCTTTAATTTATATTGTAATATCATTGATATGACCTTCAACATATTTTCCACTAGTATTAATATCAAATGATCTATAAACCACAGTATCTACCCAATCGGTGTGAATGTTTATATTTTCCATATGTATAATCTAACCTTTTTTTCTCTAATCTATTACATGACAAATAAACTTATTTACAATTCTTCCATAAAAAAATTTTCATGAAAAAAAACAAAGTAAACTAAAATAATTAATTTGAGAAGGGTCATATGCATGCACTATTTTCTACATGATGATGTCTTTAACTCCATGTTCATACTCTTTATGCAAACGATTAGCATGCCTTCATTTTCAAAACACATCCATCATATTATATTCATAAAGTAATAATTTTTTACAGAAAATAAATACAAAAATGATATTCATAGTCACTGTTGTGGTGGTAGAGTTCTGTAGCGGCATCGAGTAATGAGTGGTACTGTAGCAGGCAGGTATTGTAGAAGAACTATTCAAAAAATAGGCCTTGGGCCAAAAAAATTGGGCCTATGGGATAAATGACCACTGGGCCTTTGGGCTATGTAATGGGTATTCCTCTACATAGTTAAAGTGGTCTTTTCTTTGATTTAATAATAAATGAGGCTTTGGACCCAACCTTTAAGAAAACACATAAGATATTCATAATTAAATGATAATGTTATATATAATTATAATTAGGGGAACCAAATTTTTGGATGTTATCGGTTATGATTCCTCATATGTTTTCATTTTCTTAAGGGTGATATAAAATTAAACTACCTTTGGTAAACATCTGGCTATTGGTCTAGGTTCACAATTTGATGTTGTGTTACACAAAAACGTGGTAATAAATTTATTGGAGAAAATTTATTTTTTTATGGACGGAATAATTACCTTAGAAATATTTATTTTTACTTTTTATTTAATTGTGACATGGCCTTAATATTCATGTAACAATATCTATTCTCAAAATATACAAGGTCATGTAATCATCTGATTTTGACACAGCGTCAGAATCGTTGAATTTTATGAAACAAATGGATGAATATTTTATTGATGAAAGTAGTGCAGTTGGATTCCATTTTACTCTATTTTTCTATAGATTCTTATATAACATCAATTAAAAGAATAATAACAAATATATTTTTACTCTAACCCATTGAAGAATCCCTATTTTAAAAACATTATTGTTTTCAATATTAGGTATATTTCACATATCCTACAAAATTAATTTATCTAAAAACACCACAAATAAATTCAAATAATAAACATTGTAAAAAAATTTATAATGGATTTCACATCATTGACATCCAAAAGATACTAATTCCACCACTAAAAATGACACAAATCAATATATGCAATCTCCCACACCTAATAGTAAATACTTTTATATGTATATCCAAATGTTTATACTCATTTTAAATAAATCAATACGACATGTATGGTTATAGGAGAAAATAATATACATTATAAAATTCATTCACAATATTATAATCATATATGTGTCTGGGATAAGTGGTTCTTAAATTAGAAATTTTAATGGCTGGCAGTAAAACCATTCATAATTTTAATCAATAGATCAAAACAATAATATTATTATGTAAATAGATTAATTTAAATAAAAAATGTTATATATAATAAGATTAAACTTATAAATACCCACACACCTCAAAATAAGAAATTTTTTTCCATGTCCACCCCTATTATTTATGGTAACTATATAATAAAATGAATCTAAAAATGAATTTTCTCAAAATATATTATAAAAAGAGAAAAATCGCAAAACCTTTAATCATAGATTTCTTATTCTAATGATAAAAAGAAATTAAACACCCTAAAACACCTTCAAAAATCCCTCAGAATTGAAAAGTCAATTATATATTTATTTACCAGAATGAAAGGTGAAAAAAATAAATTCATAAATGATTTTGTGTCCTCACATAGCGAGAAAAAAACATATCCTCTCAAATCTATATAAACATGATATAAACCGTATAATATTATGACAAAAATTATATAACTTAAACTATATATATTAACAAGAACATATAAAAAATACCTAAAGTACAACACTTATTATTCTGTTATAATAAAACCATTTAATATGTATCACAAATAATAGATAACCTTAATCAATACCATTTGGTTACTTTCAAAACAACATATTATTATTTTAATTTTGAAATAATTTCATTTAATTATTTTTAGAAAAAAATATTATTTACCCATTTAATCAATTAATCAATTTAAAATCAATTTTATAAAGTCATTGACTATTAAAATTCATTTTTAAAACCTATTATATAGTAACCCATACTTTACGTACATTAACATTACATAATATTTTTGGAATACAAAAAATATTATAAAAATAGATTCCCAATGGTCGTACATGTCTAGTGACTTTGGAAACATAGAAAGATAAACAATGATAAATAAGTGAGATACATTATATCCCAATAGGTTCATATTGACTAGAAAAATTCATAGAAACATCAAACATAATACATAACTTCCTTAGGAGGGGAATGATACATAGAAAGGGGAGATCTCAATTTCTTGGTAAGGGTAAACAAGGGAGATATGTATTTATAATAATGAGAATAAGGGTATGAGACCACGGTACTGAAAATATAAGATCACAACCTACCAAAAATTATAATATACATGAATCATGTCATAAATCATGTAAGTTCATAAGATATTAATCATAAGGAAATAAAGAACATAAGACATGAAAGCATAATATAGGAATAACACATGGGATTTTGGCAGATGCGTAAGAATATATAATATAACAACCCATACTTTACATACAATGTTAATACTTCAAAATTTAAGAATACTTATTACAACATATAACAAAACCATGAAAGGACCATATAGGTATAGTGTCTTTGGAAACTGGGAAACATAAACAACTGGTTCATAAAGCATCTACACTGTCTCCCATTTATTTCATCATATCTAGAGTCCCTTTTGGCATATCCTACTTAATAACCTTCTTCCTGATCTGGGTAAAGAAAACAAACAAAAGGTTGATCTCAAATGCTCAGTAATGGTAAGAAAAATAAATATCAATCACATCATATTCATAAGAACATAACATTTTGGAAATCTTAACCTGCAAACGAGATCATAATTTCATAACATGGGATAAATCATAGTAGTGAAATGTAATACCAATAATCATAACTTAAAACATGAAACTTTGTGGAATACACACATAATCATAGATAATCATTTCTTAGTAGTCAAGACTCATTTCCAAGACTATCTTAGCGGACAAAGTCCATTTCTGAACCGAGTTCACTCCTCGTTTCAGTCCTGTTTCACTGAAATGGTTTAACTTGCTGTTCCAGCCATGTCTATATCATGAGATATAAATCTTTACCCAATGCATTGGAGGGAGATATAGGTCCCACACATCTCATAATGAAACCATTCTTATGTGTGCCACAAAATAATAGATCATACATCATAGCATAACCCATGTAATAAAAATGGGATTCTTAAACATCATGACATCATAAAACAATTCATATAAGATAAAGGAAATCATAAATATAATACCATCACAACATAATCAAATCAATGTAATAATAGGGATAAAAACAGAACCCTATATTATCTTAGATGGAAAATAATTTTTATAAAACACTTGAACTCCATTCTTGAGGAAAATATCCTTTCTTCTTTAAAAACATTTTCCTTTCTTAACATGTCATACAATTTTAAACTAAAAGAAGTTGATTAAAAATAATCCTGAAAACTTGTAAAGTATGCTTCTTGGAAATAATGTTTTAAAAATCCATTCTTGTCGTATAAGTTAAAAAAACATTCCTCTCGTACTTTTATCAGAAAAGTCAAAAAATACCTCATATGAAAAATGAAAAAATATTCCGTTCATATCTTTTACTAAAAACTCACTGAAGGGTAAAATTGGATTTAACCAATTGTAGGTGGATGGAAATAATATTACATATTGAGGAAACATGGATGAGGATGATAAAATACACCCCAGTAAATACCAAAGTATAAACAATCTCGGATAAAAATGAGATTTTGATATTTTCCCTTACCTTAGCTCTGATTTTCTTCGTAAGTGTCCGAACCTCCTGTATAATGATTTAAATAATGTCATTGACATATTCCAGAATCATACTCATTGTTATGATATCATATATGGCCATATTCTTAGCATCTTATTAGTAATATTTCATTGCTACTTGTTATTCGGGTGTTTATTACTTTTTGTATTTATGCGTGTTTTGTCGAATAAATTCATATTGTTCTTTTTAGGTTATAGATACCACATTTCCAAAATTTTATTAGTGTTATATATATCATATTAATTCATTAAATTCATTTATATAATCATTATGCAATGAAGATCATGTAGACCGAGTCGCATCACATCATGGAGACGGTATTCCGTACGTATGCACGAGCGATGATATCATTCCCATGATCGTGGAATTGTATTGGAGTGTATGCATACTATTTAATAATCAATATAACTTTACAATAATCATATATAGTTATTATTTACACCATTATACTCATCCAAGTGAGGTGGTGATGGAAAATAGATTACACCACGGCGTGGAGACGGTATTCCGTACATACGCACGCGTGGTGATTCATTTTCCGTAGGATGGATAGATGGTGAAATAGGGTTGTTTCATACTTATAATAAAATACAATTATATGAGTGATACTGATGTTATTACTTCATAATGAAACAACTAATGAAGAAGAAGTGGAAGAAGAAATAAAGTTGAAAGAATCGGTAACGGACATTACCTCTTCTTTGAAGCGCCTCTTTGAGACCTCCTCTTAGGGCACTAAAATTGGTATTTGAAGAAGACCCAGACCTATAGGATGTTTCTAGGGAAGTGGAAAAGATAATATTTCAGGTGTTGGCCGAGATTGAAGGCTCAAAGTGGTGTGAGGAAGAGAGGGAGGAGGTGCCCTTTTATATGGAAGGAGAGGGGCACCTTTGGAAAAAGTAAAAATATTATTTTATTATAAAGTTATATTCATTTTATAATAGCTCCAAAATGATTTATTTAGAAGATAAGGTGGGTATGGGTCGAAATAATTTCATACAATAGAATTTATACAAGTTTAGGTATCTATTTTAACCGTATCATTTAGCATTAACTTTAAGTTAGATAATTTAACTTTTACCGTGTCTTCTTGTTTTCTTACACTATAAGGTTAATAAACATACTATAACAAGCCAAACAAACTCCAAGTTGTTTATTATTAATATATATAACCTTAGATAAGTCAAATTTCCAAAACATAGATTTTTAGGAATAAAATAACAATTAATAATATAATATTTTTTTAAAAAACAATTTTTTGTCAATTTTGACACTATTTGGTAATTGATTTTTGTGAAACTCATAACAGAATGATTAGTTATAAAAGAGTTAATTAAATCAATACTAACATGTCATATTAACATATAAAATTAGTTTTATTCATAAAAAGTCTCAAATTACATTTATTTGGGTATTTATAACATCAATTATGTTAAAATTTCATTAATAAGATAATTACTACATCATCATTGTTTCATACATAAATTATATTATTTAATGTCTAAAAATTATAAATAAAATACCATTATGTAGGAAATTGTTTTATATTTATAATGAATATTTATATTCTAATTTATCTTATGTATAACCCTATATTAAAAATGATTTACTTATTAAACTTTGATTTTAACTATTTTAACCCTTCTTTAAATAAATTAATATTAAATGTCCTAATATAATCCATGTGGGCATAAATGGTCATATTTTATTGCTAAGGTTGTTTTTGGTCGAATTAAACTTATACAAAAGAATTAATACATGTTTTATGGTAATAATAATATCATTTTACCCTTAATCACCCTAGTTACTTTTAATCGTGGTAAAAAACGTAATAAGTTACTATTCACCAAAAATTTATTTTCTTCTCATTGAACCACATTTTAGTCCTTGATATTAACCATGTCTCTCAGATTTTTTAAATTCCACTCACAGAAGCAGTAAAATTAGGTTTTATGTGAATTTGGAAATTATCCTAGGAGGTGGGTAAAAGATGGTGAAAAGTTCAATAAAATTTTTATATATCTAAAATTATTATAAAACGACTCCAATGAATTGCATTGAACTTATATAGGTATTATGTATCCATTTTGACCTAAAATAAATTTATATAAAACAAATAATTATTTAAATAAAAAGTCAGTTTTTAAATAGAAACCTAGTGTTTTCACTATTCATCAAAAATTGAAAGTTTTCAGAAAAATACCAAAATTTCACACTAGGCTAATTTCGATATTCCGAATCCAAAAATGAAGTCCGTTTTGAAAAATAAAAATTAAAAAATTTCAAAAAGTGGGTATTACTATCCATAATGGCTATTTTTAATAATATTTTAATAGCATATCATTGTTTAGTGAAACTCGATATTGCATACAACGAAAGCTATCGAGGAATGTCACGATTGTGTGTAAAGAAAGCCAAGCTAGTGTTGTGTGTAATGAAAGATTCCTTTGATGATTTATATAACATAAAAACAAAATATTTCTCATAAATGTCTCGGGTGTTGCATTCTACCCCACTTAAAATAAATTTCTCCCTCGAAATTCGTCACTTTGTAACAAATAGATGAGGATACCTTTCCCTCATCATATCCTCAAGCTCCCATGTAGCTTCTTCTAATTGGTGGTTCCTCCATAAAAAATTCACCAAGAGAGTGGTCTTGTTCCGTAGGACTTTTTCACTACGATCCAGAATCTCTATCGGTTGTTCTTCATAAGAATGATCTTGCTCCAGTGGTACAACTTCTGTGCTGAGTAAATGTGAAGGATCAGTTATGTACTTCCTCAAGAGAGATACATGGAACACATCATGAACTTGGGAGAGATTCGGTGGAAGCTCCAATCGGTAAGCTACCTTCCCAACACGATCCAATATTTCGAAAGGACCGATATATCTAGGGCTCACCTTTCCCTTCTTTCCAAATCTCATTACTCTCTTCCAAGGAGATATTCGTAAGAACACTTTATCCCCCACTTCAAACTCTAGGTCTTTTCTTCGGTTGTCGGCATAACTTTTTTGCCGACTATGATCTGCTCTATTGTGTTTTTGAATAGATTTGACCTTTTCTACCATCTCATCAACATGATCAGGTCCTAATAGCTATCTTTCCAAAACATCATCCCAGCAAGTTGGAGTCCTGCATTTCTTTCCATGGAGAGTTTCATAAGGAGCCATCTGAATACTGGAGTGAAAGCTATTATTATAAGAAAATTCCAACAAAGGTAGGTGTTGATTCCAACCACCCTTGAAATCCATAGAGAAAGCTCTCAATATATCTTCTATAATTTGAATTGTGCTCTCAGACTGACCGTCTATTTGAGGATGATAAGCAGTGCTGAAACTCAACTCTGTATCCAGAGTATGCTGAAGACTTCGCCAGAACTTCGAGGAAAATCTCGGATCCTGATCAGATATAATGGAAAGTTATACTCCATGCAATCTTACTACTTCCTTTACATATATCATGGCAAGATGATCCAGAGAGAAATCCTCTCTAAGAGCGATGAAGTGTGCCGACTTTGTAAGACGATCAACTATGACCCAGACAGCCTTATTGCCTTTGGATGTTTTAGGAAGTCCAGTGAAAAAGTCCTCAGTTATGTTTTCCCATTTCTATTTTGGTATGGGTAATGGTTGTAACATCCCCTTAGACTTCTGTCTCTCAGCTTTAACTTGCTGACAAACCAAGCATCGAGAGACATATTCAACAACATCTCTTTTCATGCCATCCCACCAGAAGTACTCTTTTAGGTCCCTACACATCTTCGTGCTTCCAGGATGAATAGAGAATGAAGAACTATGAGCCTCATCCAGTAGAACCTTCTTTAATTCTGGGATGGGAGGAACACAAATAGGATTCCTGAACATTATTATCCCATCACAAACAAGGTTGAATTCAGGAACATTTCTCAACATCTTTTGTAACTCTACATCTTCTTTCTGTGCCTCTTCAATATTAACATGTATAGATTGTTGAACATTAATTTGAGAAAGATATGATTTTCCCCCTTCCATTATAATTCCAAGATCCAACCTTTGTAAATCCATAAATATTGGATCTTTTGTGATCCTCATCATGGATAATCTAGCATGGTCTTGTCGACTTAATGCGTCTGACACCTTTTTTACTTTCCCAGGGTGGTAATGAATTGAGCAGTCATAATCCTTAATCAGCTCCAACCATCTTCTTTGGCGCATATTCAGCTCCTTTTGTGTGAAAATATACTTTAAATTTTTTTGATCAGTATAAATATCACACCTTTATCCATAAAGATAATGCCTCTAAATCATTAATGCAATTATTACTATAGCTAACTCCAAATCATGATTTGGGTAATTTTGCTCATGGATTTTCAACTGTCGTGAGGCATAAGCTATCACCATATCTTATTTCATAAGAACACACCCCAACCCCTTCTTAGATGCATCACTATAGATCGCAAACATTTCTCCACTACAAGGAAGTGTGAGTACAGGTGCACTGGATAACCTTCTTTTCAACTCCTTGAAATTCTCTTCACATTCCTCCATCCAAACAAACTTAACTTGTTTCCGAGTCAACTTGCTGAGTGGATTAGATAATCATGAAAAATCTTTCACAAAATGTCGATTTGGATCTCAGTTACTATTGTTGGTCTCGACCATATTTAGATAACCTCTGTTTTTGCTGGATCCATAGATATCCCCTCTTTTGAGATTATGTGACCCAAAAATGCAACTTTTTGAAGCCAAAATTTACAGTTGGTAAATTTGTCATAATGCTTCTCCTTTCTCAGGGTCTTCAATATAATTATCAAGTGATCTTCATGTTCTTCCTTTCTATTTGAATATACAAGAATATCATCTATAAAGACTACCAAAAACTGATCAAGATAGTCTCTAAAGACTCTATTCATCAGATACATGAAGATAGCAAGGGCAATAGTAAAACCAAATGGCATCATATAAATTCATAGTGTCCATACCTTGTACGGAAATCCGTCTTTGGTATATCCTCCCTTTTGAACCTTAATTGATGATACCCTGAATGAAGATCAATCTTGGAAAAGTATTGATCTCTGCGTAGTTGGTCAAATAAGTCATCAATGCGTGGGAGAGAATATTTGTTCTTGATAGTGATCTTGTTAAGTTCTCGATAATCAATGCAGAGTCTCATTGATCCATCTTTATTCTTAAAAAATAGAACATGTTCTCCCCAAGGTGATGCACTAGGGCATTTGAATCCCTTATCAAGATTATCTTGGAGTTGCTTCTTTAATTCATGCCACTCAATTGGGGCCATTCTATAAGGTGTGTTTGAAATAGGTAAAGCACCCGGTACAAGTTCTATTGAAAACTCAACTTCACGATTTTGTGGAAGACCCGGTAATTACTCCATAAAGACATCATCAAACTCTCGTAAAATGGGAATATTCTTAATCATGAGTTTATCTCCAACCATTTTAGATAAATAACCTTCATTTAGTGGAATCAAAACCCATAAGATGGAAGAAATTTCCACTGGAAGGTTATGTTCATCCTTGCATCGATATACGATCATAGATTGATCTGGTATATGAAATGTGACTTCCCTTATTTGGAAATTGATATGAGCTCCATATAGAGAAATCCAATCTATGATAAGAATCACATCAAATTCCACTATAGTAAGGATCAAAAGATTTGCAGAAAGCACTTTCCCACAAAAATCAATCGGAGAAGAATTATAAACTTTTGATGCAACCGTTGTGCCATTAGGAGTTGTCACAACTAACTCAACATCTAATTGTTGAGGTAATACGACGATACCCTTAGAAAATTATTCAGAAATAAAAGAGTGGGTGGATCCAAAATCAAATAAAACATTTTCTACTTTAGAGTGGATGGTAAGTGTACCTCTCACCACTTCGTTGTCGTACTCCACATCGCTGATAGTAATTGCATGTGACATTCAATTGTCTTTAGCCTTAAGAGTTTGTTGACATCCATCATCATCATCAACCCTTAGATTTGGGAATTGATTGGCATAATACCCCATCTCCTTGCACTTGAAACATTGGAGTGTAGTAGGTTCATTCTGTGTATCCCTTTTTTTTGTTTGCATCATTAGACATTTTCATCCCATTATTTCAACATTCAATTGCCCGATGACCTTCTTTTTCACACTTATAACATTTGTTTGTCCCCTTAAGAAAATTTCCTCCATGTTTCTTTCCACACTTTGAGAATAAGGGAAAACTCATCTTCATTTCAGTGTGCTCTTTAGATTTTCCTTTGAATTCCATTTTCCTCTTCTTATCAAACCCATATGGCTGATAGGTTACTCCAATCTCCATATCAACTTTAAAAGCACATCGAACGATTTCCTCATAGCTATTAAAGTCCCTTATGTCTAAAGCCCTTCGAAGACATGGTTTTAAGCCACTAAAGAATCGATCGATCTTACTCTCAGGTTGGATAATAATACCAGAAGTGTACCTTGCAAGTCTTGTTAAATTTGCTTCATAGGTACCAACAGATTCATCATCCTTTTGCTTTAGTTCAAGAAACTCCTTCTCCATATTTTTTCGAAGAATACGAGGGAAGTAATTATTGAAAAACTAGTTCTTGAACTCGTCCCATTCTATGGACTCAATTTCATCTCTTTGACTCGTATTCTTGATACGATTCCACCATTGATCAACATCTCCTTCCAAACGATACATTGCTAAGATGACTTTATCATGTTCAGAACATTGAATAACTGAAAATATCTTTTCAGTGGTACTAATCCATTGTTCAGCCACTAATGGATCAGAAGACCCGCTGAATGATAGTGGATGCTGCCTCATGAAGGATTCAACAGAATGTTGCTCCTTCTTTTTCTCGTTTGGAAGTCTTGCATGATTCATAGCTTGAGAAAGTTGTGTGAGAATGGCTACAAGATTTTTCATTCTAGCTCCCATAACTTTTGGTTGCTCAGGGGGACAATCATTGCATTGCCCGTTTCATTCCGCATTAACACGGTTCTTTCGGGTTCCAGCCATTGACTAATACCAAGAAAAATAGTGTGAGAAACAGTAATTATAATAGGAAAACCAAAAAATGAAGAATAAAATTTTACACTTATGGTCTTATCATAGGTTATTCATGGCCATTTCTAAAACACTAATATTGTGTTTTATGCTTAGACATATCCTTAGGTTTCTTACTAAGGCTTTCACATCCTAGTTTCCAAAGGATGACTATACCATTCCTCTAATACCAACTATAATGACCCATACATTACATACATTGTTGATACTTCAAAATTGAAGCATACTTATTACAACATATAACAAAACCACGAAAGGACCGTATAGATATATTGTCTTTGGAAAATGGGAAACATAAACAACTGGTTCATAAAGCATCTACATTGTCTCCCATTTATTTCATCATATCTAGAGTCCCATTTGGAATATCCTACTTAATAACATTATTCTTGGCCTGGGGAAAGAAAACATACAAAAGGGTGAGCTCAAATGCTCAGTAAGGGTAAACAAAAGAAATATCAATTACATCATATTCATAAGAACGCAACATTTTGGAAATATTAACCTGCAAAAGAGATCTTAATTTCATAACATGGGATAAATCATAGTAGTGAAATTTAATCCCAATAATCATAAAATAATACATGAAACTTTGTGTCATACACAAAAAATCATAGAGAATCATGTCTTAGTAGTCAAGACTCATTGCCAAGACTATCTTAGCGGACAAAGTCCATTTCTGAACCGAGTTCACTCCTCATTTCAGTCCTATTTCACTGAACCGGTTTAACCTGTCGTTCCAGCCATGTCTATCTCATGAGATATAAATCTTTACCCAATGCATTGGAGGGAGATATATGTCCCACCCATCTCATAATGAAACCATTCTTATGTGTGCCACAAAATCATAAATCATACATTATAGCATTACCCATGTAATAAAAATGGGATTCTTAAACATCATCACATCAAAAAATAATTCATATAAGATAAAGGAATTCATAAAAAAAATTTCATCACAAAATAATCAAATCAATGTAATAATATGGATATAAACAGAACCCTATATTATCTTAGATGGAAAATAATTTTGATAAAACACTTGAACTCCATTCTTGAGGAAAATATCCTTTATACTTCAATAACATTTTCCTTTCTTAACATGTCATAAAATTACAATCTAAAAGAAGTTGATTAAAAATAATCTTGAAAACTTGTAAAGGAAGCTTCTTGTAAATAATGTTTTAAAAATCCATTCATGCTGTATAAGTTAAAAAAAATATTCTTCTCGTACTTTTGTCGGAAAAGTCAAAAAGTACCTCATACGAAAAACGAAAAAAGATTCCTTTCATATATTTTACTAAAAACTCACCGAAGGGTAAAATTGGATTTAAAAAATTGTATATGGATGTAAATAATATTACATATAGAAGAAACATGGATGTGGATGATAAAATACACCCCAATAAATACCAAAGTATAAACAATCTCGGATAAAAATGAGATTGTGATATTTTGCCTTACCTTAGGTATGATTTGCTTTGTAAGTGTCTAAACCTTCTGTATAATGATTTAAATAATTTCATTGACTTATTAAAGAATCATTCTAATTGTTATGATATCATATATGGCCATATTCTTAGCTTTTTATTAGTAATATTTCATTGCTACTTGTTATTCGGGTGTTTATTACTTTTTGTTCTTATGCATGTTTTGTCAAATAAATTCTTATTGTTCTCTTTAGGTTATAGATAATTCATTACCAGAATGGTATTAGTGTAATATATATCATATTCATTCATCAATTTCATTTATATAATCATTATGCAATGAAGATCACGTAGAACGAGTCGCATCACACCGTGGAGACGGTATTCCGTACGTACGCATGAGCGATGATATCATTCCCATTATCATGGAATTGTATTGGAGTGTATGAATACTATAAAATAATCAATATCTCTTTACAATAATCATATATAGTTATTATTTACACCATTATACCCAACCAAGTAAGGTGGTGGTGGAAAATAGATTACACCACGGCATGGAGACGGTATTCCGTACGTACGCACGCGCGGTGATTTTGTTTTCTGTAGGATGGATAGATGGTGAAATAGGGTTGTTTGGTACTTATAATAACATACCAGTATATGAGTGATACTGATGTTATTACTTCATAATGAAACAACTAATGAAGAAGAAGTTGAAGAAGAAATAAAGTTGAAAGAATCGGTAACGGACATTACCTCTTCTTTGAAGCGCCTCTTTGAGACCTCCTCTTAGGGAACTAAAATTGGTCTTTGAAGAAGACCAGGACCTATAGGATGTTTCTAGGGAATTTTAGAAGAGAATTTGGAAGGGTTTGGACGAGATTTAAGGCTCAAGGTGATGTGAGTAAGAGTGGGAGGAGGTGCCCTTTTATAAGGGAGGAGAGGGGCACCTTTGGAAAAACTAAAAATATTATTTTATTATAAAGTCATATTCGGTTTTAATAGCTCCAAATTAATTTATTTCGAAGATAAGGTGGGTATGAGTCTAAATACTCTCATTAAATATAATTTATACATGTTTAGGTATCTATTTTAACCTTATCATTTTGAATTAACTTTAAGTTAGATAATTTAACTTTTACCGTATCTTCTTGTTTTCTTACACTATAAGGTTAGTAAGCTTACTATAACAAGAAAAAATAACCCCAAGTTGTTTATTATTAATATATATAACCTTATCTATGTAATTTGTCCGAAAATTAGATTTTTAGGAATAAAATAAAAATTAATAATATAATATTTGTTTAGAAAACAACTTTATGTCAATTTTGACACTATTTGGTAATTGATTTTTGTGAAACTCATAACATAAATATTAGTTCAAAAAAGTTAATTAAATAAATAATAACATGTCATATTAACATAGAAAATTAGGGTAATTCATAAAAAGTCTCAAATTTCATTTATTTGGGTATTTATGACATCAATTTTGTTAATATTGCATTAATAAGATAATTACGACATCATCATTGTGTCATAAATAAATTAAATTATTTAATATCTAAAAATTATAAATAAAATACCATTATGTAGGAAATATTTTTATATTTTAAATGAATATTTATAGTCGAATTTATCTTATGTATAACCCTATATTAAAAATGATTTACTTATTAAACATTGATTTAAACTATTTTAACCCTTCTTTAAATAATTTAATATTAAATGTCCTAATCAAATCCATGTGGGCCTAAATGGTCATATTTTATTCCTAAGGTTGTTTCTAGTCTAATTACACTTATCCAATATAATTTGGACATGTGTTAGTGTAATAATAATATCATTTTTACACTTAATTACAATATTTACTTTTAACCGTGGTAAAAAAAGTATAAAGTTACAATTCACCAAAAATTATTTTCATCTCATTGAACCATATTTTAGTCCTTGATACTAACTGTGTCTCTAGGATTTTTGAAATTTTACTCACAGAAGTGGGAAAATTAAGTTTTATGTGAATTTGGAAAGTCTCCTAGGAGGTGGGTAAAAGACGGTGAAAAAGTTCAATAAAATTTTTATATATCTAAAATTATTATAAAATGACTCCAATGAATTGAATTGAACTTATATAGGTATTATGTATCAATTTTGACCTAAAATAAATTTAAATAAAATAAATAATTATTTAAATAAAAAGTCAGTTTTTAAATAGTAACCTAGTGTTTTCATTATTCATTAAAAATTGAAAGTTTTCAGAAGAAAACCAAAATTTCACCTAAGCTAATTTCGATATTCCAAATCCAAAAATGAAATCTGTTTTGAAAAATAAAAAATGCAAAATTTTTAAAAGTGGGTATTACTATTAATAACGGCTAGTTTTAATAATATTTTAATAGCATATCATTGTTTAGTGAAACTTGGTATTGCGTACGACGCAAGCTATCGAGGAAGGCCGTGATTGCGTGTAAAGCAAGCCAAGCTAGTGTTGTGTGTAGTGAAAGATTTCTTTGATGATTTATATAACATAAGAACAAATCATTTCTCATAAAAGTATCGGGTGTTACATATAAGGATTTCCATTGTAGTCAAGGGATTTATTTCGAGACCTATTAGTGTAAAATGTCCTTTACTCAACTAGGTCCACATCCGATTCTATTCCTTTATTACTGAACCAAGTTCAATCCTTGTTCTAGCCCTGTAATACTGAACCGAGTTCATTTCACATTTCATCCCTATAACACTAAACCAAGTTAGTTTCTCATTCAATCCTTGTAATACATAATCTATTTGATTCCCCATTCCATCCAATTCTATCTCATTAAATATGAATCATTACCCAATGCATTGTAGGGAGATATAGGTCCCACCCATCTCATATTGAAATCATACATACATATTCCAATAGATCATAAATAATCCCATTTTAACCAATGAATTTAAATAGGTATTAATAACATGTAATCAAATCATAACCTATGGAAAAATATTTGTTTCAAAATAATTTAATCATAAAAATTACCCATGAAAAGAAGCAGGTTTCAAAAGCCTATAAACCAGGAAGGATATTCAAGTTTCATAAACATCATGCCATCAAAACAAAATCTATTTAGAGAAGAAATATCAATGGAAACATTTAATAACTTCCCCATAAAGGAGTGAGTAACATCAATGGATGTTATCTTATATGGTAAATAATTTTTAATTATCTTTTAAAAATATTTATTTTGGAAAATAAAAATTATACTTTTCAAAATTCCTTTAAAATATAAAACCATTTTGAAAAACCTTTTTCTTTGGAAATTTATTTGAAAATATATAAATTAATCATTGAAAACAATAACATATTTTTAAAATCCATTTTCCATGAAAATTAACTTCATGGATCATTTGAAAACATTTTTTTATAATTTTTTAAAAAATGGTTTTTGAAATTAAATAGATATCTGACCGAAGGGAGAAATAAATATGATTATTCCTTAAAAAATCATCTTATTTATGTTATGTAAAAATGAGGGTAAAATGGTAATATTACATGGATATATATTTCATATATTTAGAATAATAAAAATAATAACTATTTATGAGAAATGTATCATAATATTTCATAAGAAAAAGCATAATCATTAACAATCTTGAAAATCGATGAGATCGTTTCAATAAACCCTTATCACTTGGTAACTTTGGATCATAAACTAAATTTAATAAAATAGAATTTAATGAAGATTAAAATATCATTAAAACAATTTAATTCATTATATACATTTTAAATAAGAATTATTTTCTACTCAAAAATGATTTTTGGTGCATAATAAAACATGAGTCTCAATAAAGGAAAATTGATAGAAAAATATTTTACCAATTTGGTAACATTTGAATCATAAACCCATTGAAAGAAATATCATAAAACGAATATGTAATTAAACATAAATATTATTATAATTTTAGTTGAATAAATCCATGTGTATTAATTTCCCCTCACAAAAGGAATTGGTGATGAATAAAACATTTATCTCACTAAAATATTTGAGATAAAATCCCATTACCTTGTGTCTTGACTCTCGTTGTACTTGTTCAAACCTCCAATATAATTAATTTATGTTTATTATAATTATTTTATAGATCCATATTAATATATATAATACCATATATTTATTTATTATGACCTTATATTACCCACATGATAACAATCCTATGTAAAGGTTTCACCTTAGGTAATATTCACTTTGTTCGACACATTTGTCTTAATTTGGTATAAATTTGGTTCTTATAATTATATCATGATTATATAATGGAATATATTATCCAAATATCATGTATAATAGTTTTATTTTTGATATAATAATCTATACAATAATGAATAATGAAATAGAATACACCATTCATGGAGATAATAGGTCGTACGTATGCATGAATGTTGTTTCCGTTTTTATTGTCTTATAGAAATACCGAATAAAATAAAATGATATATATGTATATATAATATAAAATTATAATTATAATTATAATATATATATATATATATATCATATAATTTTCTTAATCCCATCATTAATACATTCCATGTAGTGTGTGAATGAATCAGATTGCTTTAATGGGTGGTAGTTCACACTTTCTCAAATGAAATTGTCATATATACACCAAATGGATCGTAAAAATATTTGTGGTTTATAATGAATAAAGAATATTAAATACCAAATAATTATAATATATGAAATATATAAACATAGTGTCCAAAATAGTTTCTAATATGATAGTCAGTAAAGGAAAAAAATGAACAATCATCCTTTAGTGAAGTGGTTGTTCGTTGTACAGGTAAACAAAATGGTTGTTACCCATTTGATGGAGATGTATTTACGTTTAGGTTTATCCCTAAGACTAAAAAATAATATTATATTAAATATATGGTTCTTATTATATAATAATGGAATAATAATGTTATAGGGAGTAGAGAAATAAAATAAAAGAATGGATCTTGAGAGAAGACGTTGCCTCTTAATCAGGTATTTTTGTTTCTACCAAAAACAATTACTATGATAGATTTATAAATAGGGGAGGATTCTAGGAGGAAGGGAGGGATTTTAGTAAGTTTATTGGGAATATCATGGCCTAACCTATGTGGTTTTAGTGGTGTGAATAAAATAGAGAGTTTATGGCCTTTTATAGGGAAGGGAAATGACACACTTGACATTTTTTAAAACAAGTTATGTATCCACATTATTTTAAATAAAAAATTCATAATGCACCAAAATAAATAAATTAAAGTTCATGGAAGAATCAAATAATTAAAATTAGTTTTTTAAAATCTTATAATCCGTTTTCTGTCAAAATTTTAAGGTTTAGTCATTAGTTAAAATTATTTTTTCCTTAATCAATGTAATTATTTTTAATTAATCTCACTACAATTTTTGGTCAAAAACTACATTGAACTTATTATAAATTATATATTAAGATAATTCCAAATATGAGATAAATTTTTTCAAATTCTTATCAAATACATTTTCTGATTTAATTTAAAGTTAATCGGTTCGATAATAAAAGTTTTTTATGTAAAAACATTCAAATGTTTTCTACATTTTTATATCCAATTTAAATGTAAAATTAATCTAAATGAGGTAAATTTTATTAACATATAAAAATAATATATATTTAAAATTTGAAACCAATTTGAAATATAATTTATCCTTATAAATTAATTATATGAAAAGTCATTTTTGAATTAAAATCCGATATTATTCACTATTAATCCCAAGATGATGTTTTTTAGAGAAACCCCCAAATTTAACCCTTTGATAATTTCAAAATAATAAATTCAAAAATAAATTTTATTTTTTAAAATTAAATTTTACATTTTTCTAAAGGTAATATTATTTATTTCATAAACGAACATGTAAAGTACTTTATTTGAGAAATTGTTTTTAAAACATATAAGGACTTTACAATAAATTGAATATTTCATTATCAATGGGTTTTATTTATATAAATCCACTTTAATAAATATTTTCAAGGTATTTATTAATATTCTTATTAATTTTTTTAATGGTATGAGTGTAATTGTCTCTTTTAAATAACTATAATAATAAAAACGACTTTTTGTAGATACATTGGTGTTGTATGTAACTTATTCCAATTTATTATTCCATGTAATGTATGATAAGTCCATAAAGTTATAAAGGAATTTTTGACTTTTTAAATAAAATACATAAATTAAAAATTGAATTTATTCTTAAAATGTCCTTTAAAACATTGGTTTTTATATTCTACCCCACTTAAAAAAAATTTCAACATCAAAATTCCCCACTCTGGTAAATACAAATGAAGATTCATTTACCTCGTTATATTCTCCAGTTCCAACATTGCTTCCTCTAACTGGAGATTTATCCACAAAACTATGACCAATTGATTGGTCTTGTTTCATAGAACATTATCTGATCATTCAATAATTTAAACTAGTAGTTAATCGTAAGATAGATCATGATCTAGCGTTATGAGCTCTGATTTCAGTTCACGTGAAGGTTATGTCAGATAATTTCTCATGAGATATACATAGAACACATCATTGAATTGGGAGAGATTTTGAGGAAGTTCCTATTGATAGGATACCATCCTGATAAAATCAAATATCTCAAAGGGATTAATTTACCTAGGGGTAAGTTTCCCTTTATTTCTGAACGTCAAAATATTATTTCATGGTTATATTTGTAGAAACACCTTTTCACCAACATAAAATAATATGTCATGGTGATGGTTATTAGGGTAAATTTTTACTAGATTTTAGCTTCCAGAATATGATTCTGAATGGTTCTAGACATCATGAGCATTTCTTTAGAGATCTTAGGTCCCTATAGTTTTCTTTATCTAACTTATTATCAGTATTTTGGAGCTCTACATTTCTTCCCATAGAGGTATTCATAAGGTTCCATCATAAAGTTTGAGTGAAATTTATTTTTGGAAAAATATCAACTGGAGGAAGTTGTTGATCCCAACCACCTTTGGAATCCAGAGCACGAGATCACAACATATCCTCTAGTGTAAGAATTTTCAGTTAATACTGACCATATATCTAAGATTGATAAGAAATGATGAAATCAATTTTGGGTCATTTATTTACTAAATTCATCACTAGAACATTGAGATGAACCTTGAATACCATTATGATACAATGGAATGTGGTACTCCATGAAACCTTACCACTTCCTTAGTGTATATCCCAGAAATAGGATCCAGAGAGAATTCCTCTATAATAGTGATGAATTATGATAACATAGTAAGAAGATCATCTACCACCCATATAGAATTTAACCCTTTAGATGATTTGGGTAGTCCAAGGGAAAAATCCTTAGTGACTTTCTACCATTTCAATTCTGGTATAGGTAATGTATGCAACACCCCTTTAGACATTTTTCATTTAGCTTCAACATGCTGGTATACAAAGAACCTAAATAAAAACTCGGTGATATATCTGTTTATTCAAACCCACCATTTGTAATCTTTCATTTCTTAATACATCTTCATAATTCTAGGATAAATAGAGAATGATGAACCATGAACATTCTCTAACATCTCCTTCATCAAATCTGTTATGAAAGGAACACATACACAATTCATAAACATTATCGTTCCATCCCAATAATGTTTAAACTCAGAAACATTCCTTACATTATTTTACAACTCTCCATATTCCTTCTACACATCCTATTCATCAGTAGGATATAGTGTTTAGAAATCATTTGAGAAAGGTAATATTTTTACCCTTCCATCGGGATTTCTAGATCCATCCCTTGCAAATCCAAAAATATTGGATCTTTTCTGATCCTCATCAAGGAAAGGCTACATGATAATTATGACTCAATTCATTTACCACCTTGTTTTCATTCCAAGGGTTGAAATTAATTGGGTAGTCATAATCATTTATCAACTCTAACTATCTTCTCTAACACACGTTCAACTACTTCAGTGTGAAAATATGTTTCAGAATTTTATGATCAGTATATATATCATGCATTTCACAAAAAAAATAACACCCCCATATCTTTAATGAAAAACCTCACACTTCTATCTCCATATGATGATTTGGATAATATATTTCATGAATCTTCAAATACCATGACGCATAATAAATAACCATGATATTAGGCATAATAAAACATCAAAATACTTTATTGGATTCATCAATATAGATTTCGAACTCTTATCCACAATAGGGTAATTTAATAATAGGTTCATTAAATAATCGTATCATTAGTTCCTTGAAATTTTCCTAACATTCATCAATCAATAGAAACTTCACACCCTTTTGAGTTAACATGGTTAGAGGATTATATTTTCATGATTAATTATCCATAATCCTTCGTTGATATCAAACTGAAAAAGCCATGATACGGTTCTCAATAATGGTGGTTGGTCTAGTCCACCAATCAATTTTTCTTATCTTTGATATATCAACTATTTTACCAACTCTTGAGATTATGTTCCCCAAAAATGATACCTTTTATATACAATATTAAAATATTATAAATTTTTCAAACATCATGTCCTTCCTTGGGGTATTTAGTAAAATTCTCAATGGATCTTAATTATATTTCTTTCTCATTGAATATAGATGAATATCATCAATAAAGTACACGAATAATTGATCGTGGTAATCTTTAAAGACCTTATTAATTAAATCCTTGAATATAGTATGGGAATTAGTAAGACCAAAAGGAATCACTAGATATCCATACTGTTCATACCATGTATGGAATGTCATCATGGGTATATCTTCTTTGTTTACCCTTAGTTGATGATATCTAGAATAATTGTAAATTGTCGAAAATTATTGATATCAACAAAGTTGATAAAAAATGTCATTAATACATGGGATAGGAAATTTATTTGTGATCCTGTTCATGATCAACTTCTGATAATCAATGTTGAGTCACACTAATCCATATTTATTTTTCACAAAAAGAATATGTGAACCCAAAGGTTTCACAAATGGATAAATGAATCATTTAACATGGGATTATTGGATTTTCTTCTATAATTAATGTGACTTAATTAGAGCCATTGTATAAAGATTTTTTGAAATTTGTGATGATATAGGTATGAGTTCTATTGAATATTCAACTTCACATTTTGGTGTAAGTCTAGGAAAATCTTCCTGAAATACATACAAAAAAACATATCCAATTGGCATATCATCGATGTTAATTTTCTCCTCACCCATTTGAGATAAATAGCCCTTTTAAATGAGAATTATGACCCATACAATGGATGTAATTTCCACATGAAGTCCATAATTATCTTAACATCGATGGATGATCATAGGAGGGTCTAAAATATCATCCGAACTTATATTCCTTTATATTGGATGTGGGATTTATGTTTATAATCCATTCCATTCCTAAAATTACATAAACATTAACGAAAGGAAGAATGATTGGATTTTCAGCAATCACATTCCCACACACTTCAACCAAAGAGGAATAATAGATTAGACAAGTAATCATCGTACCATTAGGTATTTTCACTATTAATTCCACAAATAATTTTTTTGGTGGAATGTTAACACCCATAGAAAATTACTTAAATATGAAAGATTTTCTAGATGTCAAATCAAATAACACATTATAAGTTATTGAGTGGATGGTAAGTGTAATGTCCCGATTCCAGGTGTTTCCCAATAGTGCCCTATACCCTATTGATCACATGGCCTCAACCGTATTTCCTAGAATTCTAGAGGCTGCTGACTAGGAGAGAGGGTCATGGGTGTAATAGTGGTGAAACAATTCCCTCATTGGTAGAGTAACATAGCGAACTAAATATAATATACAACAATGAAAGTAGTAATACCATAAAATAAGTATAGATCGGAAGACTGATGTATATAAAAAACTAGAGAACATATATAATGATGTAGGTCACATATTTCTAGGAAAGAATATAAAGAAGTCTTCATGATAAAAATACAGTAATAAACCAAGGTACAAAAAAAATAAACTCCACCAGCATCACAAGCCTCAGCTTTGTCCCATGCTCTCTATCTCCAAATAAATCAAGCACCTGATGTAGAAGGGGGATTTCCCTTATCTATAAATGAAACAATATAATCTTTTTGGCCCCAAAAATATATCCCAAACAGGGTGTGAGAATAATCTCAGTAAGAATCCACCCAAAGATCTTTTTATAACTATCAGTGAGTATATATAGGATATAAAAACAAAAATGTTGCAAATAAACTAGGAGTACAAAAAAGTAACAAATCCCATATTTTACATTTACTTTCATTATAATTTTATGATCAACATTTTATAATGAAATTATCACAAATAGGTATCTCAACAGACTAGCTAACTAGAAAAAATCCAAGCTTGTTCTTTGTCTTGGAAGACGCATAACAATCATTCAATGTTTATAATAAACCTTAGGGTAGCTCAAACATTCTAACCCCTCTGGTCAAATAGAACAACAAAAGACAAAAACACTCTAAAAATTTTCTCCCAGTCAATTCCCCCTATGGTATTTCCAAAATAACTATAGACTCTCTGTTGAAGAACTCAACATAAATTCACCATTATATTCACATAACGTATCTATAGACACTCTATGGGAGCCCACACAGTCAATCCACCTTTGGGTCTCGTAGCACAATTATATCAGACACACTAAGGAAGACCTCAATGTTAATTCACCCTATGGTCACGTAACATAACTACAGACACTCTGAGGGAGGAATGACATTCAATTTTCCCAATGGTCTAACTAAATGCCTTTCTCATAGCCCTGGGTAGTTAAATCATGCATTCATGATAATATGTCGCTCCATGTAATCTCAAACACTATATGGCTAAAAAAATTTCAATGCATATCACAGGCATTTAACAAGCTACAAGGAAACAAGGTTTGCCTCATAGGAAACCCGGTCCAAATAGCCCTAAACTATCAAACATGGAAACAAACCCATGGGGTGTTCCTTTAACATTCAATATCACATATTATCACTAAAAAAAATCCTTAATATAACAATAAATATAAGGAAGATAAAACAGGGTTCAAATCCTTTAACCGGAAATACATGAAACATGGGTAATCGGTACATTGGAATATAAACTCAATGAAAAACCATGAAAGGCAACAATCCAACTTCCTTGACATTGTACGATCAAAATTGTTGAATATAAGCCTTTGAATCGACCTAGAACATCATAGACCTAAAAAACGTCAAAAAAATTTGTCCTCGAATAACTCAAGAAAGAAGAGAAATCAAGAGGAGGGGCTCTAGAAGAAGGAAGAAATCACCGAGGTGATTCAAATGCAATCAATGGTGTTTGATTCAGAGAACAGACAGTGAATCAAGGGCTCAGAATAGTTTTGGAAATTTCTGTCGCTCCAAGATGAGACGGGTTCAGAAGAATCCATTTTTTGTAAACGCGATGTGGTACTGGTCTGATATATTAATTTAAAAAAGCATGTTCTTTAATGATACACAACATCTATATGCATTTATCAGGACCCACTTTATGTCGAATCCTGGTCAACCCACACGACCATTTACTCTGTTGTTACACGGCCGATACATGGCCTACCGTGACAACCAAATACATGGTGTGTACCCATATGTACACAGATTTTACTAGATAATTTTACAAAATATAATGTTTTTCTCAAAACCATCCAAAAACAAGATCCATACTTGAAATGAAGATCTATTTTCTAACAAAAATCACCCATGAAAGAAATTTTTCCCCGAATTTCCATAACGAGGAGAAAAAGAAGAATCTTCCAACAGCTCCGACCACCGTGAATACACATTGACCTCTCTCTACCATGAATCGCCCTATACTCACCTGTGGTGACACAACACATGTACCCGATGAACAGATCGGCCCCAAAGAACCATCACGTTGAAATCAATAATTTTGATAGGATGCTCCTCAAATGATGTATCTACCCCTAACTGAACCTCCTTAGGATGAAAAAAATGAGACGTGTCTGAGAAGTAATGTCATAGGTAAGAAATGTGGAAGACTTCAGCCATATCCTGATACCTTTGAGGTAACTGAAATCGATAGGTAACCGACACAACACTCCCCAAAATATCTAACGGACCAACAAATCTTGGTGAAATATTTCACTGTATCCTAATCCTCCATTGTCCCAACCTCTGTGTAACGTGTAGCAAAACTAGATCTCTGATATGGAACTCTAGAGGTCATCTCCAATGATTATAATAATACTTTTTTCATGACTGTACAACATCCATCCTCTTTCAAATCTACTCCACATGCTCTATGGTCTCCTAGATAAGAAGAGGTCTCAACATAGCTGCCTCTCCTTCCAGCCATCTTATGGGTGATCAGCACGGCCTTCTGTATAAATCCTCATAAGGTGGCATCTAAATTGTCACTGTAAAGTTTAATTGTAGTAAAAATCCTCCAGAGGGATGTTCTTCTCCTGGGAATCTCCAAAATCAAGGACACATGGTCGAAGTATATCCTCCCGCACCTGAATCATACCCTCATACTGGCCATCTATCTAGGGATGGTATGTTGTACTCAGAATTACATGTCTACCCAAAGCCCTCTATAGTCCTTTCCTGACCCGAGAAGTAAAACAGGCATCCATGTTTGAATTGATGGAGTGTGGATCTTCATGTAAATGTACAATATCTCGAATGTATAACCTTCCCAACTCATCAACATTGAATTTCTCTTGGATCAGTAATAATTGTAAATCCTTCATGAGTCTGTCAATGACATCCCAATGTGAATCATTCTCTCGAGGCGATCTCGGTAACCCTATCACGAATTCCATCGCAACATCACTGCACATCCACTCATGAATGGGTAACTACTGTAAAATCCCTATAAGTTGCTGATGCTCTGTGTTCACCTGTTGATAGGTGGAACACCACATTAAAAAACTAGCTACACATCTCTTCATACCAGGCCACCAATACCAATAGTGTAGATATCGATACATCTTAGTGACACCAGGATGAACTGCCCAAACCGAAGAATGAAAATCCTACATTAGCTCCTCGTTTATGTCTTCTGAAACCCATACGCACTAATGAAAATGAAATATCTCATCCCCACCTTTATTTTATCTAGGAATTGGGTCATCTCTTGAAACACTCTCTGGCAGGACTAGACCTTCAACATCAAATAGTTTCCTCATTCTTTCTCGATCAAGTAGAGAAGTGGTAATATCTATAGAAAAAATAATCTTTTACCCCTATCTATTGTGAACCTCCAAATAAACTTCATATAACAGAACCAGGAGATGCCACTCAATGATGGATTCTTGAAATACTTGTATCTGATTCCTCCTGCTCAACGCATCAGCCACTATGTTGCCTTTCCTAGGAATGTAGGAAAGCTCAATGTGCAAGGACTAAAGGTACTCAACCAACCTTTTCTATTTCAAATTCTGATGGTGCAGAGTGATGATATACTTGGGAATTTTCTGGTCTGTGAAAACCACAAAATGCTCTACCAACAAATAATTTCTCTAACAATGTAAAGCATGAACGACTGCAGCCAACTCAAGATCGTGCATCAGGTAATTCATCTCATGTGGCCTCAAATGACGAGACCTGTATGCAAAAAATGGTTCCCCCTGCAAAATCACTACTCCTAGACTGATACCTCATGCATCACAGTGAATAGTATAACCCTTTCCTGGCTCTGAAAAAACAAATATTGGTGATTAATTCAATAACCTTTTTTTCTCCTAAAAGTTTGAATCAATGAAATTTCTCCACAGGTACTTCGCACCCTTCTTAGTCAGGCTCGTCAGTGGCACTGCTATGCATGAAACATCCTGTATAAAAAATCTGTAGTAACCATCCATCTCTGGAAAACACCTTAACTAAATAAGGTTCTTCAGATTCTCTCAGGAAACTACTTCTCTCACTTTCATTGATTCTATTGATACTCTTTCCTCTGAGATAACCTGACCCAAGAAGCTAATATAGTCCATCAAAAAGTGTAATTTTCATATCTTAGCATATAAATGATGCTTTCTTAGTGTACTCAAGACGATCTCATGCTGGTTAGCATGGTTGTGTCGAGGGTAAAATTAAACCAAGATATCTTCCACAAAAACCACCATGAAAGAATCCAAGTACTGATGGAATACTATGTTCATCAGTACAATAAATATAGTAGGCACGTTCGTGAGACCAAACGGCATAACCACATACTTGTATAGACTATACATGCTCTGAAATACTGTAATAGGTATATCTGATGGTCTAATGCCCAACTGATGATAACTGTATCTCAAGATAATCTTAAAGAACACCTGGAATCCTTTAACTTGATCAAAGAAATCATCAATACTTGGTGAGGGATATCAGTTCTTGATTGTCAACTGGTTCAGCTTCTGATAATCTACACACTGATTGATGGTACCATCCATCTTCTTCTCAAAAAGGATAAGTCAACCCCAAGGAAATGTACTGGGCCAGATGAAACCCTTTACTTGTAACTCCTATAAATACTTCTTTAGCTCATGTAACTCTGTTGTACCTATCCTATAATGTGGAATGGACACTGATGCAACACTCGGGAAAAGCTCAATATAGAAATAAACCTCTCACTTATGAGGTAAACCTGAAAAACTCCTCTAGAAAGACGTCCCTGAAACGATCCACCACTGGAGAAAAGTTCATTGGTGAAGTACCCTGGTTATCCAGATACAAACTTGCAATCTTAGCTATAACTCCTCCCACCCCATGATGCTCGTGTACAGCTATTCATTCTTAGATATACCACTCTCCCTTTTCCACAAAGGACCCACCCTCTGCTGACATGAAACTCACCCTACAGTGATAGAAATCGCGACATCATGGAAGGTAACTATCCAGTTCATTCTGAGAATGATGTCATACACTATCATCTCTATGAAATAACGTTTCCATAAAAAGTTTCACCTACCAAACGCAAGAGGTAACTCCTTGCACTAACGTACACTTGTTGTTCTAGTCCCCAAAGCAGTCTTTTGGATCATTATATCAGCATAAGTAAATATATAGATCCCAAGGATCTCCACAATAGGAACATATATTAAACTATGTAATGCCCCAGTGTTGAAATGAATAGAAGCTAAAACTAAGGAAACCAAAATCGGACATCTATACGTAGAGTGTACGAGATCCTTATCCTGGTGGGTCTGATCCATTTCCAAATTCGGACATGTACTGTAGCCTTGTGACCCTACACGACTACCCTGAGATTATCCACCCTACGACTATCGAAAACCCTCTATCTTATCACTGCGGCCAAAACCACCACCTCAGCTTGAATGGCTTGAAGAACTAGAATTCTCAAACCTAGAAAAGACTAGTGGTCCTACTCTTAAATGTGGAGTCATAACATAACCCTTATCACTAGCTATTGGTGAGAAAGACTCGTAGAAATGCTGAAGTAGTCCCATATTGCCGAAAGATCAGCACTCAACTGGGTCCCTTGGGAACTGAGGTTTCTTATGTTTTCCATTCCCGCACTCATCGCATATTACCTGGATACCTGAAGAAAAATCCATCCTACCCATCTCTCCATGAACAGACTCCTTGTAGGGCTTCCTAGTATCAACTAGAGAAGTAAGAACTCTGGATGCCAACTTCCCTAGCCCATAACTCCAGAATCCCTTGGGTTGGGCTCTGTGATCAGCGCCTACTTGACTATAAAAGATATGAATGTCAACCTGAATATTTTCACCTAAATCAAATGTCATTTCAGATACCATCCTCAATATTCCTCACCATAAATAACTCATCACCCGAAGAATGGGTGTGGAGCGCTTCAGTTCTACGATGATTGAAGAATACTCCATGACTGAGATTGTACCTTTCTCCAAACTCATAAACTCTCGGGCTCAGTTGGCCCATAAGGTCTATGGGTAAATGAAGTCATAGATGGTACACTGTAACTCATCAAAAACCATAACCTATTGGTGTCTTGACTATGATTTCACATCCATCAATCTCTTGGATAAATCTTGAAGAATGTACATAGCGAGCTTTACCCTCCTCTACGGAGGTGTATCGAGATGATTAAAGATAGAGAGAATGGCTTCTAACCATGAATCTGCAGCCTGAGGTACTCTATCCCTTGATAATGAGGGAGGATGCTACTTCTGAAAACCCCGCATCAACTCTTCCAAAGACGGGGTAGGATTCAATGCTCCCTGGAAGGTCTGCATCATCCTCATGAAGCCTTCTCGGAACTGTGTAGTAGCACCTATATCCGGAATAAAAGTTGGTGCCAATACATGCATGACATGGGGATCTACTAGTAGTTCCGGATCATCCATTTCCAATGTCTGATGGCTTCCCTATATCTGGGGTACAAATGTAGGACATCTGGTGGCATGTCTCTAAAAGTTTAAGTGCACACATTAGTTTATGACTATTTAAGAGTGAAACATAGAAGTAGAAGAAAGGAATAGGATAGAGAAAACATTCATTTTTTCTCAAAACATGGATACATGGCATGTATGACCTCTACACATCATGTTCCCTTAAGCCTTTACATGGGAATGTACTTTTTCCAACCTTGGTTGTTTTACACCCCCTACACATGGCATCTTACCCTATAAAATGGCGTGTAATTGAATCTTTCACCCCTTATCGAGTTCATCTACATGACTAAAACGCATGGTTCTCCTAGAACAAAACTAAATTGCAGGTTTATAACAGACATGGCATATACTAGAAGGATTTCATCGACTCATGTCATTAATCACATTGCTGATAACACTATCGACTTCACAGGTCGTGTTCAATCTGAAAATGATGTGTACTACCTAGGTTACATCCATCTGTGTCATTGGTCACACAATCAGATACATGGTCTCTATAACATGTAATGTACTACCATTACGCGTCGTGTTCCACCAAACCAAACCCAACCCTATGTCTCTTCCCACACAGTCAGTAACATAGTGAATAACTACACAACATGTACATATAATACACAACATGTACTTATGAAAAAAATTTCTTTCCAGAATATAAGGACATAAGGTATGTATTCATCATTACACACCGTGTACTAAAGGTTTTTCCAGACAATAAGCCACAAAAACTACCCCGGAACCCCATGAAACACTATAAAAAATTAAAGTGCCAAATTCTGATATGTGGGGACCATACAGACCATGAATCAAATCTTGGCATCATATTCATCTATATACAAGTATAACAGTGGAATCAAACACATGATCCAAAAAAATTCGATCCATGTGGCCCCATAACACCTTAGGGACCTATGTTTAGCGTTTATTCAAATAAAACCTTAAAAAGTCCAATAACATATCAAATAGCAGGTATTCTATCAATGTATCTATCACGACAACATTAATATATTTCACTACATCTATCACAACAATATGCAATAAGTAATGCTCCCCTAAATAGAATGAATGAATGCATGACATGTGATCTCTAACAAGTTCCTATATAAGGCATGACATGTAATACCCTCACCTAATTGGGTTGAAACATAAATAGAACCTCAATAATATCAATGGTAATTGTGAAAAACATCTGAGTCATCCAACGGTGAAATAAAATCAATTGTAAAAATTGAAAATACTAGAAAATTGCAATAATAGAGGAATATTGACTTTTACCTGTACAACGGTTTGATACTCCTGGGAACAACTTATTACCAACTACATATTCCATCCTATCCCTATCTGTAGGCTCCAAACAGTATTTCAATGTAGAAATCAACCTTCCTTTGATACCACTTTCTAACAACAAAGTTCCGGGTGCCGCACAATGGTGTCCCATACCTGGTTGGTCAAATGGCCTCAAGCGCGTTTCCCCAAACCCCAGAGGCTACCGACTAGAAGTGAGGTAATTGGGAGTAATCGTGGGGAAAAAATTACCTCATTGGAAGATTAAAATAGTGGAATAGAAATAATATACAATAGCAGAAGCAGTAATACCATACAATAAGTAAACAATGGAAGATTGAAGAAAATAAACAACTGGAGCACATATATAATGATGCATGTCACATATGTCTAGGAAAGAATCCAAAAAAGTCACCATGATATAAATATAGTACTAAAACAATGTGAAAAGAAAAAAAATAAACTCGAGCAGCATCGCAAGCCTCAGCTCTGTCCCATGCTCTCCAGCTCCACAACAATCATGCACCTGAAGTAGAAGGCCACTTGTCCTTATCTATACCTGCAATAATAAAAAACATTTAGGCCCAAAAGCATTCCATAAATAGGGTGTGAGATATATCCCAGTATGCAACCATCCAAATATATGTTCCTAAATAACAGTGACTATATATAATAGGTAAAAAAGTAAATGAAAGAAATAAACTTGGAGTACACAAAAGGAAAAATCCCAAATTTTATGTTTACATTCAATAGCATTTTATATTCAAACATTAATAATTGAAGTATCACAAATAGGTATCTCTGAAAACTACCTAACTAGACCAAATCCAAGCTTGTGTTTTGTATTGGAAGATATTTCACAACCATTAAAATTTTATAATAACCCACTAGGTAGCTCACACTGACTAACCCCTCTTGTCATATAAAGAAATAAAATACCAAGACACTGTGAGGAAGCTCTCACAATCTATTCCACCTATGGTATTTCCACAATAATTATAGAGTCTTTAGTGAAGCACTCAATGTCAAATCAACCTTATAGTCTCATAAAGTAACTACAGACACTCTGAGGGAGCTAATGTAGTCAATCCCCTATGTGGTCTCATACCACAATTATATCAGACACCCTGGGGAAGCACTCAACATCCATTCCCCCTGTGGTCTCGTAATGCAACTATAGACACTCGGAGGGACCCCTCACAGTCAATACCCCAAATAGTCTAACTACACGAGTTTACTATAGACCAATGTAATTAAATCATGCATACATGCTAACAAGTATCCCCAAGTAATATCAAATACTATATGGATAAATAATTTTAATGCATATCACAAGAATTTAACAGTCCGCAAGGAAACAAGGTCTGCCTTAGAGGAAACCTGAACCAAACAGCTCAAAATAGACAAATAAATAAACACACCCATGGGGTGCCCCTTAAAAACGAAATTTAACATAATATCACATAAATAAAGCCTTAATATAACAGTCAATCTAAGTCAGATAAAAAATGTTTCAAATCCTTTAACCCAAAATAGACAAAACCAATGTAATCAGTACATTGGAATATAAACTCAATGTACAACCATGAAAGGCAACAAACCACCTACCTTAACATTGTATAATAGAAATAGATTAATATTATCATTTGAATCGACCTAAAACATCATAGATCTAAAAAAATGTAAAAAACATTCAACATAAAATAACTCACAAAAGAGGAGAAATCAAGAAGAGAGGATATATAAGAAGGAAGAACTCCCTGATGAGATTCCAATGCATTCGAAAATGTTTGATTCAGAGAATGGATTGTGGATTGGGGGATCAGAGAAAATTCGGTGATTTCTATCACTCCTGGATGAGATGGGGTCATAAGAAGTTGTTTTTGTAAATGAGTCGTGGTCCTATACCGATATATCAATTAAAAAATACACGATGTGTTTTTTAATGATACACAGAATGTATATGCCTTAAATGGGCCCCACTTTAGGGGGTCACCAAGTCACCCCACACAACCAAGTAATCATCTATTACATGGCCATTACACAGTTACCTACGGATCCCCAATACATGGCATGTACCACTTAATTTTCCAAAAATATCAAATTTTAATGAAAAAACAACGGAAAACATGATCCATACCTGAAATGAAGATCCAGGTTCTTACATTAAGTGTTCCTCTCATCACATCATTATCTAATACATCATCAGAATCAGTTATTACATGATATTTCCTCATTTACCTCAACATAAGAGGTTATTGACGTCGATCATCATCACTAGACCTTGGTTTTGGGAAGTGGTTATCATAATTCCCATTCAGATTACAGTTGTAGAAAAAAAGCATGGGATGGTCATAATGTGCGGATTTTTCTCCAATAAAAATTTAACCTATATTCTACCCATAAATTCAATGATCAATTTCCCAGTAACTTTACCTTCACACATAAAACATTTACTGGACCTATTAATAAAAATTCATCCAAGATTCTTCGCACATTTAAATCGTAAAGTAAAAATCACCTTATTCTCTCCAAGTTTTTTAGTGTTTCTATTGAACCCCATCATTCTTTTCTTTTCAAAACCATGATGTCGATACAAGACTCCTATATAAATTTCAAAATTTATTACACAATGTAAAATCACTTCATAGCTACTAAAGTCTCTTATGGACAATGCCCTTCTGATATTTTCATTAAGCAACAGAAGAACCTATCAACTTTACATTCATGTTGTATGATAATTCAAGAAGCACACCTCACATGTCTCATGAAATTGGCAATGTAGGTACCAAAAAAAATCATCATCCCTTTACATGAACATGACGAACTCCTTCTCCACCTTGGTATGAATAATCAGAGGAAAGTAGTTATTGAAAAATAAATTCTTAAACTCGTCCCATTCAATGGACTAAATATCATCTTTATACCATAAATTCTTGATTAATGACCATCATTGGTATGCTTCGACTTTTAACCCATAGATATCCAAAATGAATTTATCATTCTTCAAAAAATGTATAATGATGAATATATTTTCAGTAATAATAATCCATTTTTTAAAAACATGTGGATCAGACTACCCTTCTAAAATAAGAGGGATGTTTCCTCATTGAAGACTCAACAGAAAAATATTCCCAATTTTTCTCATTTGAAAGTCAAAAATGATTCATAGCTAGAGAAATATGTGTGATCATAAATATGAGGTTTAATATTCCATATCCCATATATTTTAGTTCCTGTAGAATAAATTCATTTCATTTTCAATCAAAATAACCATTAATGAATTTCCTTAAGATTTCATCCATTGAATAAAACCAAAATCATAGAGTAAGAAATATCTTACATAATGAGGAACCACATAATCATGAAAATTCTCTTATATAATATCTAAATTATGACACCTTCTTTATTATATTACACCTTAGGTTTATCCTAGGTCTTTTATATCCAATATCTATTTAAATCCCTCATGATGCTTGATGAATATTTTGTGAATTCCCAATGAATATCCCTTGGGATTGTCAAACCATGTGTGTAGCAAGGAACATTGTCATGTACCAGATTACCCTGATTCAGGACTATGGCATCTTTGTGGAGTTGTTGTTCTATTTTAGAGCCACGTATACTTTATTATCCAAAAATGATTTAATTTCTACCAAACAACTCACTCTATCCTTTACCAAAATTCAATAAAAATTTTCTATTATTTTCCTTATCCTTATAATTATAATTTTACATTTCTTAAGGGTTATCACTAATGTTTTCTCATACTATATTCTAGTGGTCAACTAAAACATTTATCTAATACCATATTTATGGACCCTCTCTTTACATACATTAACATTACATATCATTTTCATAATACTGAAAACATTATTCAAACGGACACATAAATACCGTACTAGTTTAGTGTCTTTGGAAACATAGAGACATACAAAATTATTTATAAATGAGCTAAATTATCGACCACTATGTTAATCTTGACTAGAACCCTTATTTGAGACATCAATCAAAATACATATTTTCATAAACTGGGGAAGAAAGCATTAAAAGGGGTTTGATCAAAAGCTCAGTAAGTGTAAACAAGGTAGATATGTTATCATAATCATGAGAACATGGGTATGAGAACATGGCCATGAAAATAAAAGATCATACCATGAATAACAATGGTTATATAAAAGAATCATGGAAAAAATCTCTGTAGTTTATATGACATGAATCATATGGAAATAAAGAACATAATACATAAAATCATAAAATTATAATAAAACATTTTATTATGTAATAAATGTGTGAGTATATATAATTATTTCCATAGTAGTCAAGGAATTATTGAAAGGACCATATATGTGGAAAAATTAACTTACTAAACTAGGTTCACAACCTATTCTATCTCTGTATTACTGAACCAAGTTCACTCCCTGGTCAATCCCTGTAATTCTAAACAATGTTAATTTCATATTCTATCCCTATAATATTTAGCCAATTTCATTTCCCATTTCTTCCCTGTAATACTAATTTGAGTTCTATTTTTTTCAACCCATGTCTATATCATTAGAAACAAATCATTACCTAATGAAACTAACGGTTATATAGGTCCCGCCCAACTCATAGTGAAATCATAAATACATGTGCCAAAATATCATCAATAAACATTTCATAAACCATGAAATTAAATGGGTATTAAAACCATGTAATCATATCAGAACCTATGGAAAAATATATTTTTTGTAATTATTTCATCATAAACAAGACCCATAAAATGAAGCAGGTTTCAAAATCATAAAACACATGAAAGACAGATGGTTTTCATCAACATAATTCCATCAAAACATAATCCATTCAGAGAATGAATATAAATAAAAACATAGACTAATTTTCCTAGAATGTGATGAGTAACACCAATGGATGTTTTCTTGGATGAAAAATAATTTTTTATATCTCTTAAAAATATTTCTTTAGGAAAATATTATTTCTTCTTAGAAAATTTAATTTTATAACATAAAAAACAAATTTAAAAACTTTTTCATTGATAATAGATTTTAAAACATATAAATAAATCTTATAAAATAATGAAATATTTTTAAAAAACATTTTCCTTGAAAATTAACATCACGGATTATTTGAAACCCTTCTTGTAAATATTTTTTTTGACAATTTTGAAAACAAGGTTAATGAAATAAAAAAGATTTCTAACTGAAGAGAGAAATACGGTCAGTTTTTTCTTAAAAACATATTGGTAATTATCTAATATACCAAAGTGTGAAAATGATACTAATATGCGGTTATAAATAGAATAAAAATAGGATAAGGAAATTCAAGATTTTACTTGAGAGACAGATCATAATATTTTAACAATTGAATCATAATCATAAACAATCTCGAAAAGCGATGATATGGTTTCGATAAACCATTATCACTTGGTAACATGGGATCATACCCTACATATAATAAAATGAAGTTAAATAATTCATAGAATATAATTAAAAAATTTAATTTCGATATATAACATGTAATGTGGAAGTATATACACCTTGAAAAATAATTTAGGTGCACAACAAAACAAGTGTCTTCAATAAAGAAAATTAAGAAAAAACTATTTTATTGATTTGGTAACATTTTTAACATAAAAATCATTGAGGAATGATTATAAAATGTATATTTAAATACCCATAAATTTAGTTATAATAATAATTTAATATGTCCTTGTTCAGCATACACACCACATAAGAACGAAAGGGTGATGAAAAAGGATGTTTGTCATGGAAATAAAAAGTGGGATGAAATCCCCTTACCATGTTTATTGACTCTCATCAAACTCATTAAAAAAACTATATAATAAATATAATTTTTTTAATGTATATTTTAAATAACCTTTATATTATATATAATACCATATTTTTTTATTATGACTTAATATTTCCCATTTTTTAACAATCATATTTAAACATTTGACTTCGGGTAATATTCACTTTGTTCTTCACATGTGACTTAATTTTCCATATATTTGGTCCTTATACTTACATAATGATTACATAAATTATTAAATGAAATTAATATCATTTATATTATTTATATGTGAATTATAATGAACTATAGAATATATAAGTATAAAACGGATTACACCATTCATTAATATTTTAGGTCGTACGTACGCATGAACGTTGTTTCTATTGTTGTTGTTGTATAAAACGAACGATATAAAATAACATATTTATATATAATATATATATCATTATTATTATATATATATATATATATAATATAATTACAATAAAACTATCCTTTTTTTACTTTTCATTTAGTGTGTGAAAGAATCACATTGCTTTGAGGGGGCGGTAGTCCACACTTTTTCAAATGGAATTATCATATTTAAAATAAATAGAATGTAATAGGGATATGTGTTTTTAAATAAATAATAAATATTATTGACAAAAAAATATAATATATTACATTTATAAACATTGTGACCATCGTACAATACACCATGATAGGTGTTAAAAAATTAACCATCATCACTTAGTGTGGAGGTAGTTCTCCGTACATGTAAACAATTTGTTTGCAAACCCCTAGATAGAGGTCTATGTATATTTTTGTAAAAAAAAATAATATAAAAATACTAGTATATTTATTATAATTTTTATATTATAAAATAGTTTAATATTAATATTTTTGGGAGTGAATAATGAAAATAAAAGAAAGGATATTGAGAGAAGACATTACATCTTAATCCTGTAACTCCTTTTGTTTTGTGCCAAAATTATTCATTGGATATCTTTCTAGACCATGGGAGGATTCAAGGAGTATGTGAGGGATTTTGGGAAGTATATTGGGATGTGAATGTTCAATCCTTAGTGGAATTAGAGGTGTGAAGAAGAGGGAGTGTTGGTGGCCTTTTATAGGGAAGGGAAAGGACACAGTAGGCAATTTTTAAACAAGTTTGGTGACCATGTTTTTACATAAAAAAACAGAAATAAAAAAAATTAAACAAAACAATGGAAGTATAGGGGATGATTAATGTCTATAAAATGTATCTTTTATAAGTTTCTATTTTTTTTGGGTCTTAAATTTAATGTTCAGTCCTTAGTTAATCCTAATTTAACCTTAATCGAAGGAATTAATTTTAATCACAGTCAGTAATGTTTTTTGGAAAAAAGATAATTTGTCCTTATTATAAATTATAAATTACACTGATTCCAAATGTAGAATCCATTTTTCCAAATTATAATTATATGAGTTGTAGAGTATAATTTAAAAATAAACTTTTTGTCGGGTTGATAATGTAGATTTTTTAAAGTAAAATCATTCAAAAGTGTGTTGTGTTTTTTATATCCAATTTCATTTTGAAATTAATCTAAACAACATAAATTGTATTAATTGATAAAAATACTATATATCTAATCTTTGAATCCAATTTGAAATATAATTTAGCTTTATAAATAAATTATCTTAAAAATAAGTTTTGAATTAAAATAGGGTATTTTAACTATTCATCAAAAAAATGTGGTTTCTCAAAAAAATAAAAAACATTTAACCTAAGATAATTTACACATTTCAAATTAAAAAATTAGGATTATTTTTTCAAATTCAGTAAATGAATGTTTTAAAAATAATTTTTTTCACAGAAGGACATGAAAAGTTGTTTGTTTTAGAAAATAATATTTTTAAACCAATAAATACTTTACCTAAAATTATATATTTTATTATCAATACATTTTATTTATATAAAACCATTATAAAAAATATTTTAAAACTAGTTATTAAAATTTATATTAATTTGTTTATTGGATATGGTATAATTATCTCATTTGTATTATTATTATTATTATTATAAAATGATGTTTCGTAGAAACATCATTATTGTGTGTAACGTAAGCCATGTCGATATTCCTTATAAAATACACTGAGTTAATCTAGTTTCAAATGAATGACTAAATTAGTAAATTTAATGACATAAAAGAAAATTTAATTTATTAGAAAAAAAATGTCCATAAAAACATGGGTGTTATAAATTTACTAAATAAACAAAAATTTTTTCCTAGAAACCACCATAAAATAATAAAATTTAATTACCAACCTATTATTAAATTTCGAAATCGCAAATTTCCATTTTTTTAGATTATTTCTCAATTTAATAGTAAAAAACTATATTGAGTTTTGAATCAAGAAAACTAAAATCTATAATTTTATAAAATTTGAAAAACTTCAATTAAATAAAACAAATTAAAATAAAACTCCCAAAAAACAGAGGGGTATTCTTGCTACATTTGAAAACCGAGGGAGTGGATGATGGGGAAAAGGTGGTTACTGGAGAAATGTTTTGCGATAGTAGTTGGTCGACTTGAGATGAAGACATGGTGGTGAGTTGTTATTAATCAATAAATAAAGCACAAAAAATATAGCCTTGTTTGGACCACGTATTAACGAGGGAGGAGATTAACGACACTAATAAATGAGAGATGAGGTGAAATAATGAAATACCATAGATTTGAGAGACTTTATTCTTCTCACAGTTGGTCTATGGAGAGTGACAACTTAGATGAACATTCATGAAAGCTTGAATGGTGTGTGGGAAATTGGATAAGTCAGGGATCTATTTATAATATCAGGAAGGGTAATATATAGACATTCAAAAAAATAATCCTGAAGAGGGGTTTTATGAATGCTAAATTAATAATCACTAATAAAATACGTCATTATTAGTGCTTTTTTATAATTGATAACGAATTATATAATTAATTTTAATAATATAATTAATATAAATAAATAATTTAAATTTATATAATTATAAATAAATAAATAAATATTATTCTGTATTATTGTAATTATATTTAAATAATTATAAATAAGAAATTATAAATATAATTACTCATATATATTTATAATTATTTTTTAAAATAAATATATTTTTAAATATATTTATAAATATTTATATTTATTTATTAATATATTGATATAATTATATATATTTATATTAATATTAATATTTATATATTTATAAGTGTTTTTATAATTATATATTTTTATTAAATATATATATAAATATATACAATTATATTAAATATATTCATGATTAAATTACATTTATAATAATTGTGTATTTATTTAATTATTTAATTATTTATTTTTAATATTATAAATTTTTCAAAAAAATATTATAAATATTAATTTTTAATTATAATTTTATATATTTATAAATATAACAAATATAAAATTATAAATATATTTATTTATTTATATTTACATGAAACTATTATTTTTACACTATTAAGGAATATATAACCATACATTCATTAATCTTAGAAATTAGTGAAATTGAATAATAATAAATGAGTAGAGATGAAAAATATCAAAAAAAATTATGATTTATTAATTATCTAAATTATTAAAATATATATATATATATATTGAAATGAAGATTAAATAATTTTGAAAATTTTGAAAAATAACAACTGAATATGTATAATTAAATATTTGAGAAGGATTAAATAAAAAAAATATTACAAAATATTACAAAAGAATAAATAATACTAACTAAAATAATTTTTAAATTAATTTAAGATAAATTTTCTACTAAAATAATTAAATTTAAAATATATTCTATTACTAAATAAAATTCTAAAATTAATAATTATATTTTAATAAATTACAAAAAATATTAGGTGTGTGTGTTTCTATATATGAATTCATTAATTATAAAAATATTTGTGTGTGTGAAATTATTGTGTGTCACTGTGTGACTATATATATACAAGTTTCACATAAGTTAAATTGAATAGTAAAATTATATAATATATAATACATATTAATGAAACTATTAATAATAGGACTGAATTCAATTAAAAAGAATAACTATTATTAATAATATATATAATTTAATGGAATTAAAAATGAAAATATAAATATATATATATATCTCTCTGTGTGTGGGAGAATATGGAAATGAATACATATTAGTTAAATTAATTAATTTTTTTTTAAAATAATTAAATATTAATGAACAAAAATTTATAAATAATTATTAGAAAATGGATGAAATTGTAAAAATATTGAATAATGAAGAATTAAAAAAGGATTTAATAAAAAATATTAAATATAACAATGACTCATTATGTATTAAATCTTTAAAAAGCAATAAATTACAAAAATAATAAATTAATAAATATTTAAAATATGTAAATTATAATAAAAGTATGTACACACTTTACATGAAAAATGATTAATTATATTAAATGAATTCCTAAAAAACAATTGGTGAAATTTTGTTATATATATATATAATTAGATGATTAATATTTAATTTATAATTAATAAATACAAATTAATTTATTAAATACATAATATTCTAATTAATTAATTAATGTCACATATATTACTAAATTTATTAAATTTATTCCATTCTAATATTTTCATTTATATTTATTAATTATAAAGCATATATTAATTATTTACTTATATATATAATTAATAATTTATTTATTAATATATATATATATATATATATATATATAATAAATTTAGTTATAAAACATTTTGGGGTTGGCCAAATCTAGGTCATGAATCTATATGAATGAATGTTTAAATATTAATGAATATATATTAATTATTTAAATTACAAAAATATTATAAAAATGATAAAAAAATAATAAAAAAATATTAATGGGGTTTTACTTATAAAAAATAAATAAGTTAAATATAAATAAATATCTATTTATAAATAGTATATAAGTTATTTTATTAGTCTATTACATATTTACTATGTTTATTCATATTTATTAATTATAATCAATTTATTAAAAAAAATCGTAATATAATAAATTTTAATTAAATAATTACTAAACTATCTATTACTATGAATATTAACTTTAATAAATTGTATGTATATATATAATTTTTTTTAGAATATTTATTAATATATGTCAATATATATATTGATATACATACTGAAATGGACTCTTTAGAAGTAGAAGCCTCTCACCATTTATTAAAGATAAAATAAAAAGTAACAAACAAGAAATAGAGATGGTGGGTCCAAAAATGAGACAAGATGTCATCAAAATTGAAAAACTACGAAACAAAAGGGTCATCCCCATGACCATAATCATATTTTTCACCCTCATTAACAGATTCCCATTTAGACTGTAAATTTTTTTATTGAGAACTGTATAATACAAATTTTTAATCATTTCTTTATATGGAGTGAGTTGAGTCTAGGATGACCTTGTGGACGCATCATGCCCTCATACTGCAGTCCATTCATCATGAACACATCCCCTTCCATGACCATTTTTATGTCAACTCCATTTCCAGGTTTTCTGTTTCCAATAACTTTAGAGTTATTGTTTCTCAACAACCAGGTTTTCCATCAATGAATCATCATCTTAGATGATGTCCTCATAAAGAGAAAATGATTTAGAAACATCCTGATCATTGTATACCAAATGATAACTACTGTGAAATTTTATTTAAATTGACTTGGTTTTACAAGGAAGGACCATTTGAAATCTCTCCTCTTCCACGATAAGTTTCTTTCCTTTTCAGTGAGAAGAAAAAACTTTTTGCTTTCCCATTTTATTACATGAAGAAATACATACCTCAATAATAAATTGTTGATCTGACACTCTAAGTGTCATCTACATTCACCTATTCATTTTTAGAGGGAAATAATTCTTTCATAGTGGACAATCATTTGGCATTGTAACCATCATCAATGTTGTTTTCCTCATCAGTAGGGATTGAAAGCCAAGAATTCCTCTTATATTAATTGATCAACCTAATGCATAAAGATTTTAAAATAATCCCATCATTATATGCAAGGGATTCTAATATCGTCAATTCTATGATAAGAGAGACATCCCTTCTATTCCCAATATGTTGGATTTTTATTCAAAAACATCATCATCCTTGGAACCAATGACTAACACTTCGTGAATTTTAGGAATTCTATTTGAATGAGTATTATTATGACTTGAATTAATATAAATCGGACTATGTTTCAACCCAATCATTCTACATCAGCATTCATAGGTTTTCAATTATCCTATTCCCCTACAATAACAGACTGTCCAGCCATGGGTGAACCTTACTTAGGTTTTTTAAATAACATATTATCATCATGTACATGATTGTGAAACAAATAAAATCTAATCAATCTCTTGAAATTTGAATCATCATGTTTTTTTGGAAATCGTGCAGAAATGAGGAACATTTTTTAGCAGATTTAAATATCCAAATTCTCATCTTTTATTGAGAGGTAATCCATCTCAACCAAAGAGGATCACAGATCAACATTAAATTGAATTATTGAAAAGTGTCCAAATATGGCCATTTTAGTCTCTCATTCCATTTTGGTTGTAAATAAAATGAAAACGATATGACATGAAGTGCTTTTGGGTGTCATTGAACCCATTTAAGACCAATTACATTCACCCAAAGATGCAGAGAAGTGATTCCTATCTATATTTAATTAAAATATTTATCCCATTAAGGTATGTTTAGAAGACCAAGCTAGTGGACGAAAGAGATGAAAACATAGGACATTTTCTTCCTTTAATCAGTGTGGAAGAGATGGTGGTAAAAATACGAACCCAATGAGACACATTTCCAATCATAGAGACCTCATATTTCAAAGTTATATTATTTATGATCTGAAATCTTCCATGTCATCAAACCTTGTGGAATAATTATGTGAGGGATAATGAAAATCTCACCTAACATCATATTATCTACAACTATAGCTACTTCCATACTTATGGGAACCATATTACCGATTTTTTAGATGTAACAGGTAGCATATACCTTGAATATGGAAAGGGATCAACCTAGTGCATTAACTTCGAGTGAAATTTGAGATGGAATCATTCAGCAAGAATCTCTCACCTCAGCATCTTTGTCTACGAGGACCTTATGTGAGTCAAATAAGACTTGATAAAGGAAGTAGGTCTCGGTATCACATTAGAATAGTCACTCATCAGGGATATTTCTCAGTCCCGACACTGTTTCTCTTTGACACGAATTGAGGAAAATAGAGGGTGGGCCAAAGACCACCCTGGCCCATGAGTATTGGACCATTTCGGTGCGTAGAGAGTTTATTTGGGATCCCATCCATACAGTAGGTATATGGTATAGTTGTTCTTACAAATGATATAAAAATAAGCATTGACTATCTACATGTTCTTTGTTGGACTCACACATTAGTTTTATTAATACTGACAAATATGACTGTTATCATCGCTAAAAAATTTATCGATAATCGGTACCCTATATGATTTATAAAAAAATCCTTGATAAAGGGAACCATTTATCTGTACTAAAATAGTGATGATAAGGGTTTCAATTTATCAGTATTTTGAGCATTGAAAAAAGGTACCCATTATTAAAACTTTTTTAGAGATATTTAAGAATCCCTTTATCAGATATTTTCTCTAAAAATAATAAATTCTAGGCTAAATAAAACCAAATCTATAGTAGTTTAATGGGTATTATTATCATCAATTTTATCTAGAAATGATAAAAGTGCTAGAATTTTTTAATGTTTTTGTAGTAGTGAATTAAAAACATTGATTTTAATTACGTTACTGGCATTTTATTATATTTATATTGTGGGAATATTAAAAATATATCCATATGGATGTGTCGGGAATAGTTAGAAAAGTTAGAAACAACACCTGGATCGATGAAAATTGACTTTTATTGATAATTCGATTTTCAAAAAGATTTCAACCATTTAGATCGACTGATGAGGTTGTGGTGATCTTGTTTCTTGGAATAGAGGTTGGAAAAATCCCTGCAAATTCACAATCGACATGAATGATACATTCTTCTCCAGTAAAGAAAAATTGTAGCACCTATGGTTTGACCTGTGTTTTAATTATATCAACTACATTCATAGGAACTCTTTTTTAGTGTCATTTTTCATCATTTGAATTATCTTATTGAGAAAGTCTTGAATCTCAGCACAAAAATACATTCTAACAACATTTATTATTTTGTTTCTTGAAAACATCTTTTCATCATCACCTTTTTGATCCCGATTTATGTGATACCTAAATGAAAATGAATAAAAAAATTATTTTTATGGATTCTTAGTGTTACTACATACATCATGGAAAAGGTCTTGGACTTATTTTATTTTTCTATAGATTTAACTTTTGATATTAGTGTCTTCTTCATGTGATTAATATATAATGCCTTTTTTCCTTCGCATGAGTATGATCACATGGCTCACCCATGCGATGGATCTGTTTCCTTCATGTGATTTAGATCACATGTCACACTCACATATACAATGGTTATGTTTCCTTCCTTTTATAACAAGGAAAGCGATCAAAAATGTACATAGAAAAATAAATTCTTAAAATATATATTTTTGGAAGGGAAACCCCAAAATGATAAAAATGAGAGATATTCTATAAAGTAGAAACCACTAATAATGAGTGAGAGACTCCAAATGATGATGAAATCTAAAAAAATAAAAATTAGATAAAAGAGTGGATCAATGGAAGAAAGTATATGTAGTCTGAAAGCGTCCATAGATTTATAAAATAACCAGATAAAAAATGAAAATAAATTTGACTATTAATAGTGGATGTTTACTGTCTGAATAAAAGGTGTTGAAGAAAACCACATGACCAGATAAAAGATTTCCACGTATTAGAAATAATTCAATCTAAATTAATTTTTCAATTGAAGATTTGAAAATTGGTTTAAAAACCTAGTTTCTCTAGACCTGGAGTAAAAGATACACCCACAAAAATACACCCACCATTAGAAACTTTCTACCAAAAAATCCAGTAGCACCCCTCGTATATATTTTTTTCTTATCCTTTTTTATGCCACATAATACATGTCTAGATGAGTATATAACCCAATAAAATACCCCTCTAACTCAACTAAGTGTCAATTCCAACCCTGCATTGTTATTAAGTATCAAATTTTCCTCCGGTTAATCTCTTGATCAACATTAATGACAACTATTCACCAAAGTGAATATTCTCAAGATCTAACATTATAAAATAATATATGTCATGGATCCAATGATTCAACACATAAATATGTTTCGACTATCCTTGATAGGTCATATTCATTCCCCAAGAAATATATCTCTGACTACCACTAAAAAGAACATAACTATCCAAATTAATATTGAGTGATAAAAGAAAAATTTTCATCCATGGAAATTATTTTCATGCGTATATATCTACAATAAACTCAAACTCTATGGTAGATAATGAAACACATCTATGTAATCTAGAACACAATGATACAACACTCCCAGTAATTGTTATCAAATAACATGAAGTTTAATTCCATTAATTTGTATTTCCTTCCATATATGATTCTATAAATCCATAAAACATTGGTTTCCATTTCTCAAAACACAATATCATAATAGAAGTATCACAAAGTAATGAAATATATTCTTCACATACCTATAATTCTCTTTACCTTTAATAGATATAAAATGATTGAACAAACCAACTGCATGAGCTATATCATATCTATTACATACCATCACTAGGATCAAATAACCAAGGATATATGAATAAGTTATGTGATAAATCATCTCACTATCTTCAATAGTAAAAGGATACAAACTACAATTGAGCTTAAAATGTAATGAAATAAGGGTGATAACAGCTTTTTTCTATCCATATAAAATATTTTAAGAACCCTCAAAATATATTTCTCCTAAGATAACCACAATTTGTTAGCAATTATATCATAAGAAATTGACATTCTATGAATCTTTCATCCTGGACCCAAGTCTTAATTAAGAAATAATGAAAAGTATCCTTCTTTAATATTTCAATTATAGAGGCATCATGGTCAACAATAAGAATATTTTCAATGTAAAAAAATATTAATATAAATTATTCATTAGTAAATGTGAAAAAAAATGATCAGAATATGTCTTCCTGATGAAAAATGACATATTCAAACATCTTAGACCCCAACCTCAAATATTTCATTAAACCAGAAAAAGTCTCTTCATCAATTTATAAACACGATTATATTTAGCTATTTCACTAAAAACCTCTAGCTTGTTTATATAAATATCTTCTTATAAATATCCATAAAGAAAAATTATCTTCACATCCATATACTCAATCTATATATCCAAACAAGCATCCAACCCATTAATGACCTAAACCGAATACATTTTAACAATAGGTGAAAAACTCACATAAAAATAATTTCCTTTCTTATAATTAAATACTTTAACAACTATGTTTCCTTATATTTTAGAACAAAACTTGAATTATCATTTTTAATCATATACACCCATAGATTTTGAAAATCTATCTTACTTTTAGGTAATTTCTGCAAATCAAAAGTATGGTTATCATGCAATTATCTCACCCCCTAATCTATTATTGTAACCCATATTTCCTTCTAATCACTTCTTATCACCTAATAAAATTATTATAGTTCTCCCACATTAGGGAAGATCATATAAAAATCAGGTTAATGCCATATAGGAATGGTACGATACTAATATGACCTCCGAAGTGGAACTATGGGTTCATTAATAAACTCAATAACCATATAATTAGAATAAAAATGTGCATAAAAAACCTAAAATCAAACCTTTTAACCCTAAAAATAATTATGATAATCTACATGATTATCAGAATCAATTAAATTAGGTAAATATGACACAAAAACATGATCAAAATTGGAAAATTCATTAGAATTTTAGGAAGTAAAATTTTATCCCTTATCAATTTCAATAATTTTTTGATCCTCATTAAAAATATGATCACAGATTCTAATGTGTTTCTTTAAATCATCATCAAATAATCTATTCCCAAACTCATCGTTTCCATATCTAATAAAAATACACCAATGTGACTAACCATCGAGCATATATATTTCATATCAAGAAACATGAAAAAAATCCTTGAAACCAATAAAAACTTAAATTATCATAGTTGATCTCATTTCAATAGAAAAACTTTTAAGTGGTTTGTGTTTGTAAAGAAACCACAAGTGGTACATTGATCATATAATTAGTAGTCAATAATGCCTTAACCTAAAAATGTGTTCAAAATTTTTCTTCTAATAGTATATAATGAAGTCTCTCTAACAAATTCATATTCATTTACTCAGTGACACCATTTAGATGAGGTTTCTTAAGAGGTGTGTTCTAATGATTAATACCTTCTTTCTTACAATACTAATCAAATGGACCACTATAAACTGAAATATTAAATGATTATTCATCAATAAACATCACAATATAGTGAATTCCACTAATGTTATTTGATATAAAAAGGCAACATACATAAAAATATACTAATTCAATTACTAATGACTTCCTCTATAAAGGTTCACAACTAAAAATCACCATGCCCTATCTTCCGGTCCAATAATTATGGAAAATGTCCAATTTTACACCCATCACAGCTCGAAGAAAATTTAACTTTGATAAAAAAAAATACCTTATCACAAGTGTGGATAAGTGATTTATTTGTTAACATGGAAGATACATTTAACATAATAACACAAGAAGTATTAAAAGAAATATAAGCTATAGTATTGGGCAATCCTGACTGCTTGTTTCCCCATACCAAAATAATATATCCCTTGTAAAACAATTAATTTCATAAATAAAGGTACTAATTAAACCCTATTAATCAAGAACACTGGTAAAACAAATCAGGAAAAATATATAATAATGTTGAACATTTCTCTAAATATGTTGTCTTCTTGTGCCGATCATTAGAAAAATAGTACAAATAATTACAATATTAGAATTAACATCATTACCCATCATTAAAATTCCAAAATTACTTGGGTTAAAATATGAAACAAACTCCTTCCTTAATATCATGTGAAAACCTACTTTACATTCAAAAACCCTACAAGAATCATCAAAAAAATTATTATTGGATTCAAAAAAGTAATATCACCCTATATAGAGGCAACAACACGATCATCTCCGTCAATATTTTTCTTCTATTGATCTTCCTTTATTCTTTTTTCCCTTTTTATTTAATATCAAAACTTCATCAGTTGTCCTTTATTAATATAATTGTTACATTCAATCTCCCTCTTCTTTGATGTGGATTTTATTTTTCCTATACTCTTTCCTCAACTTCACTATTAAAGATTAGTTTTCCAACTTGTTATCTTTTTCTCTATGACTAAATGTTATGAATAATATTTCTCTAGATCAAAACTCTTAATCACTTCATTCAATACTGAATATTTAACAAAATTTAATGTGACAACAAAATTAAGAGAATAACTAGTTAGTATAACACAAAAATTCTCCCAAGAATCATGTAATGTATTGACCAACTAAAATGTGAAAACCATACATTCAAAATTAATACTCATAAAATAAAATTGACAAAAAAGCCTTAAACTCACGCAAATATTCATAAATAGATTTAACTTATTTTTTACAACAAATTAAAAACTGTTTTGAGAAGAAATAATTTATTTTTTCTTTTTTTAGATGTATAGATAGTATTAACCTTCTCCTATAATGTTCTTGCATGGGAGATATTGAAAATACGGTTTATCACATTAACTTATACCCACTAACAAATGAAACCACAATCCATATAATTCTCAAACTCCCATCCTTGATCAGATATTATTTTTTGGTTTCTAAATACTAAACATTGATAGATGTATTCACATGATAAAAAGTAGATCCTATATTTTTAATCACCGAATATGGTTGTTTTTACAATTCAAAAAAATCATCCGCTTTTAATTGGATTCTGTAATTTTTCATAAAAAAATAATACCCTTTGATATCATTTTTTGGGAAATGTGAAAATTTATGACTTTGAAAACAACATCAATGTGAATAAAAATCATAAATATATTTTTCTTCCTTTCAAAGAGTCCATAAAAATTAAAGCGGATGTGCAACGATAAAAAATATGTGTAGAAAAATAAAGGTTGAACCAATAAATTTTTAATGTTGAAATCCCAAAAGGAAAATAAGATGGTACATAATTCATAATGTAGAATCCACTAATAATAAGTGAGTACAAGCCAGAGTCTCCCAAATCGTACATTTTAAAAAAATAGTCTATTGGGAATTGTAATTTTCATGAAAAAATATATATTAGATTAAATGATTTTAAATTGTTTAAAAAATACCTATTTAGTAAATATATATATATATATATATAATATAATAAAAAATATTTTTTTTATAAAAAAATTTAACTATTGGATTAGTCATAACTTTTGTATTTTTAATTTTCTAAATACAAATGTGCACCCCCACCAAGAAATTTATCATTTTTGTAAAACCAATGTATTTTTTGAACAAAATAGTGATATTTATTCACTATGAATCACACTTATTTTGATCAATAAGTTGAGGGATGGTGTGTTTGTCCAATCTATTCTTCTTTAATCCAATAAAATGTAATGATATTACTCCCAACATCAGCACTGTAGGGCTAGCGAAAATTGGTGTTCAGTTTTATGTAAATAATGGAAAATTCCTTGAGGGAAACTTCTACTGAGAAACTTATACAAAAAAATATGGGGTGGATCAAACGCTTTTCAATAGTGAATTAAATTCACGCATCGAGAGTCCATCATATAGATTTAATTGCATACATATTTTTTAATAATCAAAACAGGTTAAACCTAATGTAACACCCAGAACATGGACTCTGAATCCCTCAATGTGATGAAGAAATACACAGTCAACCTTTACTATTTCCATGATAAAATATTATACAAATTGAATAAAAATATTATATTTCATCATTTGGTGTTGATGATTTTTTAAATTCTAAACCAAATAATTCATCCATTCATAATGATCCTGCACTAAATCCAAAAGTCTCACCCATATATATGGCTCAATTTGGAAAATATCAGGCCACATAGAAGAAACATGTTGATGATAATCTTTTGGGTCGCGGATATATTTAAAACTAATATTAAATTTTATTCGTGACCATTTTTAAAATTATAATTTCTTAATAGATATGCGATTCACTCAAGTGCATGTAAATATATGGGGAAGAAGTTACCAATAAATTTCTTATTTCATAGTATTTGAACATCACAATGGTCGATAACAAGCCAAATATGGATATTGTTCATGAGCTACAACTTATAGAAAATAAAATTATTTCCTAGAATATTAATATATATGAATCATTTTATGTTGGTGTAATAATTGAAAAATATCAACCATGGTGGAATAATTTTGGTAAATAAATTATTAAAAATGTGGGGATATTTATTTCGAACTATTAAAAAATCTTCTTTGAATTATTGATGATAAGTCCATGTTGAGAGGTGTGGTATGGGATTCATAATTTGATACAATGATTATTATCATTGAGGTAAATTTACAACATAACTCTTTATTACATGTAAATAAAATAAAATACAAAAAATCAAGAAGAAAGAAAATCTTTTAATGAATAAAATAGATTTCATTGTCTACAAAAAACAATGAAATTTTTCCAAGGAATGTCACTCTAAATAGAAAGAAGAAAAACCCTATAAAAATATGCTGAATGGAAGGAATATATTTTTAATGATATGTGACATCAATATGACTCTTATGAAGATGGTATGGTGGCTTGATTATTGAGAAATGGTTATTATTGGAAAGGATTGTTCGATGAAAAAAATATTTGGTGATTGTATTATCACCAAGAAACTACACCTTATAAATAATAAATGCATCAATTTAAATGGACAAGGAAGTGTAGAGATATTATTTACTTATTTGAAGAAGTATAATCTTCTTAAAGTGTTTTATGTACATGAAATTTGAATTAATTTAGTTTCTATTGATCTTCTGGGTAGGAAAGTATTTCTGGTTTCATTTAAATCTGACAAGTCTATCTTGTAGAAGGGATGCATGTTTGTGGGGAAAGGGTATTCAAATGGTGAAATGTATCCACTATACATTAATAATTTGATTGAATCGTTGAATTGTATGATTTTTTCTTCTAATTTATTGAATTTGTATACCATATGTTAAATATAAATCATATAATGTAATGAAAAATTTAAAATTAATTTAAATTGAAAATAAATTTAATAAATGTGAAACATTTTTAAAATCTTGTATAGTTATGAAAAAATTTCATAGTGTTTAATGAAATTATGATATATTAGAATTACTAAATTCAGATATTTTCTACATAGATGGTTTATTAACATATATAGGAAAAGGTTATTTTTTTAGTTTTTTTTATGATTACAGTAGATATTTAAATATATATCTTTAAATAACAACATATAAATCCATTAATATGTTTACGAAGTATAAAGACGGTGTTGGAAATCAATTAAAAAGGGATTGAAATGTTACCCTCTAATAGAGGAGGTGAATAATTTATGAATTAATTTAATGATTTAGGTTAATTAATTGCAATAATTAATCAATTTACTACTCATTATAAACCTTGTAAAATAGATTAGATGGATGAAAAATTCATACATTAGTAGAATTAGTAAATATCATTATTAATAAATTTATTTTGATATTAAATTTATGTTGTGAATCATTATTTTCCTTGTGTTATATTCATAATAATACTGCCTCTAGGAAAACTAGGTTATCCCATTATGAAATTTGGAGAGGTGGAAGACCCAATATTTATTATATTAAAGTGTGGGGATGTTTATCTTACTGTAGAGTAAAAGATCTTAAAAGTGCTAAAATTGGTTCTAGATAAATTAATAGTTTTTTGTTGGATATATATAAAATAGAAAATCATATAGAATCATGGAAATGGGATATAATATAATTATTAAGTCAATGAATGAAGAGTTTTTTGAAAAAAATAATATAGAAAGATGATATGGATGAAGTTATTACTCATACCCCTATCTCACGTACTTCATCTAGATTAAATAAAATATTATATAATAATTATTATTCCTAAGTGGAAGCTAAATGGAGTACTCTAATTATTAAGTTGAAACATCTATATTCAGATTTTATTTCTCTGGATTTCATTGTTTTTTTTATTAATTGATATCAAAATAATTATCTTTTGAATAAATATCTTAGATTTTACTATATAATATGATAGAAATTCGTACACATAAGCTATGAATTCTAGAGATATTGATTCCTGAAAATATGGAATCAATGATGAAATAGATTCCATTATGGGGAATAATAATTGGATAATTATAGATTTACTACACGGTTAAAAACATATTGGTTGTAAATTTGTTTTTTAGAAAAATAATTATTATAATGGTAATATTGAGGATTTTAATCTGGATCAGATGCTAATGGTTTTAGATAAAAATAAGGGATTGATTATTTTGATACTTATGTGCTTGAAGCTCAGATTACTTTAATATAGAATTTTAGTTTCATTCGATTAAATTAATAATTTTTATGTTCATCAAATGGGTGTCAAAAATAATTTTTTAAATGTAGAATTAAATAAATAAATTAACATGGAACAACTATAAGTGGTTTTTCAGGATAATGAAAAAAATTACATAAGCTCGTTAAATCTCCCAATGGCCTTAAACATGGTTCAAATAAATGACATAATAAATTTTATTATATTAATTTATCTAATGGACTTACACATTATAATGCAGATAAATGTGTTTAGTAATTGTTTACAAAATAATATGAAGTTATTGTGTGACTATATGCATATGATATATTAATTTTTGGAACCTATAATATTTTTATAATTGAGACAATGAATTTATTATTGTATATATTTAAAATAGATGATATTGGAATTTTTCATACTATTCTATGTATTAATGATAGAAAACATAGTGTGGGTTTCTATTTAAGTTATTTTCCTTAAATATAAAAAATGTTAAATAAATTTCATCATCTTAGTTTCATGGATTTTGACACTCCATTTGATTATAGTGATAATCTATTTATAAATAGGAGTTGGTAAATACCATAACTGCAGTATACTAGTACAATTGGTTTGTTAAATTATACAATGTGATTCACAAGACCAGATATTTTTTTTTGGTATGTCAAATGAGTAGATGTACATGTAATTGTATTATGGATATTTGGATATGTATAACGATAATATTTATATTATTAGGAAAGTCTAAATATTTTTATTTATAATATAATTATTGTTTGGATGTATTCAAAGTATACGATGATTTATATTGGATTACCCATACTAGTGATAACCAATCCACATCTGGATGATTTTTTACCCATGTAGGATGTGTTGTTTATTGGGAGAGAAACAAACAAACATGTCTTTCACAATTGACCATGGAGTCAACATTTACCTCCTTAGTGTCTTGTGGAATGGAAGCTGAATGGTTTAGGAAGATATAATTTAATATTGGATTGTGGCCATGTCTGATGCTTCCAATTTCTATTAGTTATGATAGTGATGTAGTTTTATCAAGGGAATATTGTTTAATGTACAATATAATATCTATACATATATGTTCAAGACATGATTATGTGAGACAATTGTTACAATATTGTATACTAAAAATTGTTAGTGTGAGATCATGTAAAACACATGGGGATCCATTTAAAAAATATCTACCGAGAGAGATCATTAGTTCAACTAATATATATGGTTCTAAACCCCATTTAATAAATCATTTCTATAATATAACCCAACACTTTATTTTGGTAGATACCAATTAATATTTTAATGGGTAAGAATAGTTACCAAAATGATGATTGATATTGAAAATTATAAACCCAAATAAATGATGTTAATATTTTCTATTATGAGTATATGTTACGTTATAAACTCTTAACAAAATATTAAGACTGGATGAGTTATGTTCTCTAATAATGGAATAAAATTGTAATATTTTTTCATTGTGATCTTAGAAACTATTTCACTTCTTAAAAGAGTTAGTTTATTTACTCCTTCAAGAGTTTATGAATAGGATATAAGAATATGTCCATAAAAGTTTTAAAAATGATATTTTTGATGGAAATGTCATTTTTAATAATATCTTCAGTTTATCATTATGCTTATCATGTTTAATGATTCATCTACTTTTAAATTTAATATTACTACAATATTTCAAGGCTAAATAATATTTTAACTCAAAATATACCTTTTAAATGTATAATGATTAGCATGTTATATGGTGAGTTAATATTTATGAATAAAAGTGTGGGATTGTTGTAATTTTATTTACTAATAATAATAAATAAATAGAGTTTTTTGATCAAAAAACACTTTTTGGATTATATTGATGATGTGGACATGGATGTGGAATCCCACATTGGAGTTGGTGGTAGAATTCCCAAAGACCCCATCTTATAGAAAGTGTCCTTGGGAATTGGAATTTACTTAAAAAAAATATGTGTTCTCCAAAATGATTTTAATGTGTTCTAAATATATATATTAAATAAAATGTTTTTATATATTATATATATATATAACCAAACAAAAAAATAAAGTATAAAAATTAAAAAAACTATAAAAATGATTAATACAAATATTAGTTGTAACTATTGGATTTCAAATTTTCAAAATCCAAATGGGTTCCCCCACCAAGAATTCTCTCATTTTAGTCGAAATACGTAATTATTTAATAGAAATGTTTATATCAAATTGGTGTAAATCCCACATATTTTGATATCTAAAAAGAGGGATTGTGATTTCAGATATTTCTTATCATCCCTTGAATAAATTCCCTAGTTATTATTCCAAATATCTTTTTTGTGTAGGTTTTTAAAATTTATGTTTGATTTTACCTAAATTGTGGTTAAATATTTGAGTGAAACTTCCATTGAGAACCCTACACCAACAAAGTGGGGGTGAACCAAACCCTTTTGGATAGTAAATTAAATTCACGCTTCAAGATTCAATATTTATTCTCTAACAAAATACATATTTTAAACAATTATAGTATCAGGAAGTATATTCTTGTCAACAACTTTTTTTTATCAAGGAGTCATTGTTCCTTAGGTTTCACGGTGTCAAACAGATTCTCACATTCTGACACATCTTGAAGTCTAGGTTGAAAGGTTTCATGATTCGAATAGAGTAACACATCTTCACCTGAATCCGAATGCTCACCATGAAGTTTGGAAACATGAAAATAACATCCTAATATTGTCGAGCATCGACCGGTGGTGTAGCCTCAGTTTAAGTTATGCAATATGGAAATATTGAGTGAAAAAATACCTAGCATGTTGAAGAAGGTGATGCTTAAAAGCAATGTATTAATTTAGAAGGTGTTGATCATATCGATAAATGAAACTTGTGTTATGTACATCACTGATCATTAACGGATTTCATGCACAAAAGAAAATATCAGGTTGTGAATAGGGAGGGGCGCATTAGAATATGGTCAGGGTGTATACTTATCACCCTCTCATTCAAATATTAATCAAAATTAGTCTCCATTTGAATCATTAAAACATGATTTATCCTCACCTTTAATCTTTTAGAAAAATTGGTTTCATCCAAATATCATAGGAACATGGGATGAGAATTAATAATGGTTTCACAATAATCAAATGTATCCTTCCACAGAAACATTTTTTGTACATGTTTAGGTGTTTCAACAAAATTACGTCACCCCTTTGAATTATATTAGTTAATAATGAAAAAAATATGATTCCAAATTAACATATATAGTAATTTTACCTATCTATTAATGATGATGAATTCCCTTTGGGTGTGACTCATGGATTAATATCGACATAAATACCACTAACAATGCATCATATCCAATCCTTTCTGAACTAGGTGACAAATTTCTTGGTTCAAAAGGGTGAAATGAGAATGTATTTCATGGAGGGGTAATGCACTAACTCTTTTATAGTGCAAGGGAATAATGAGTATTTTTTTTCTATTAATGTGGATAAATTATCGGCTCACAAGAGTTTATTAACTTTTTTTATTATCCTTAATTTTTCCTAAGCTTAATATGAGGAAATCATAGAGGGAAAGGACTTGGATTTTTTATCTCCCTTTGTGGGTTTTCGAACTAACATAACTTCTCTCTTTTTCCTTTTTTTCATTTAAACACTTAATTTTTCCATGATCACACATGTTGTGTGTACGGAGAGTTGATTCATTACTTATTTCAACACCTCCCTTTAATTTATATCAATTGGATAAGTAGTATGTCTCTTTGCATAGTTATTTTGCAGTAGTAAAATTTAGACCAATGCATTTATGATGTTTTAGGCCCAACTACTTAGACCCATTAATGTAAAATTTTAATGTCTTTCAACTTAGAATATATGTTGATTAAATTTTAGGCCACATAGATTTTACCATATGAATATGCTTTCTATGACCATATAGATTGATCAATATTTTTATGTAGTTTATGGTCAAATATATTGGACCATATGTTGAGCGAAAAATACCTCGTCATGAATTCTACATTTATGGAAAAAGGCGAATCATGTATCTAAAATATTGGATGACAGTTGGTGAGATTGGATAGAAATTTTGTATATGATCACAAATCACACTACGGTGATGAGTTCCTCAATAATTATTTTAGGATGTATAAGGATCGAAGGTCCTTTTTTAATGGAGGTGATGTCTATGGTTGATATGTCAAGTGATCATTTGCTGGAGCCAGGGTCATACATGCATAGTAAAGAAAATGGTCCCTTGAAGATGGATACATTCTTTATTAGTGACAATGGAATATTTTGTTAGTATTTAGATGGTTAAGACTTGATTTAGGTCATAGAGGATACATATCCAGGAAGGGTTCTGAAACCATTCATCCTTTATTCAATAATACATACAATATATGGTGATGTAACATTGAGTATGATGAATAAACCTTAATAATTAGATTATGGGTTATGTTAATCTTCTCATAATGAGCTCAAACTAACGATTATTATGATAACCAATATTTTAATTCATATTAATTCAATATTTATTACAAAAAATGTACACATAATAAATCCAAAAATGTTCATGAAGCCTCGTGTCTTTGGGAAATTAGGTACATAGCCCAACAAATTGCAACATGAACATAATGAAAATTTTGAAACCTTCCTTAACATAGTCATAAAATTACTTCATTATTATAAAAATATAGAATATATCTGGATGATGTATATAATAAAGGGGTGAGATGTAAATCCCAATATGAAAATAAACAAATCAAAACATACAGTGAAACAGTACATGTGATCCAAGAGGAATATCAAGGTAGCATAATCGGGTGAGAATTATATTCTTGAATAATTATTAATGATATAACATGATCTAATAGAGGAAAATTAGGAATTCAGAAACAAATTAATTCATGGAATCATAATAATAAGTAATGTCTAACCACTAAGACAACAAAACATATTGTTCTTAGGATAGCTTCATCTATAATATACAGGAAATATAATGAGATTAAAAAAATACCAAATGCATTGTAGGTATATATAATTTTGGTCCCACCCATCACATTCATATCATGTTCATATATAATGGTGCCACATAGATCACACAACATAAGGATGTGTTTCAGACCTACCATCCATCTAGGGATGATAAGTTGCGATGAAGCTTAGTTCTACATCCAATTTATGTTGAAGTATTCTACCAACCATTAAGTAAATTTAAAATCTTGATCAGATATAATATGGCATGGAAATCCAAGAAGACATAGCATTTCCCATATTTATATCATAATTAGTTGGTCAAGAAGGAAATATTACTTGATAGAAATTAAATTTACCTACATTATTAGGCGATTGACTACCAAAAAATTGGCCTTATTTCCTTTATGTGTCCATAGGTGTACTTAAGTGTCCTATAATGAAATCGATAGTTATAATTTCCCATTTACACACAAGTCAGGTCATTATTTTCATCATAATATTATAATTCATTAGTTATTCCATGACTAGTTCGCATTCCAAGAATCAAGATACACACCCTACAATATCCTTCTACATGTTATCACACCCAATGTTTTTCTTCAAATATCATTAAAACATAATTATTAATAGATGAATAAAGATGTATTATATAATCATATAATATATTTCTTCCTTCTATAATTCTGATTTTGATGGGACACAAATCAGTGTTCCAAACCTTACACCTTCATCATCAGAAATATTGAACTCCAAAAGATTCACTACCTTTTTATATAAAAACTCATCATCTTTTTGAGGCTCTTCATCCTCTCAATAATGGATGGTTTAGAAGTTATTATAGAATTTTTGGATTAATATCCTATTATTATTCCATTTTTTATCTTTTTCATGTACAAGAATATTGGATCCCTTAATATTCTACTCACGGATAAATTTTCGAGATCTTTTCTACAAATTAAATATTCCTCTTTGTTTTCATTCCCATAATTTTAGAGGATTGAAAAATAATAATCATTAATCACCTCAAAGTACATTAATTGGTTAATATTTAACTCATTTTATATGAATATATACTTCAAGATTTCACGATCCCTATATATATATAACAATTATCTCCATAGAAGTAATGTCTCTATATATTGAATGTAAATATTTCTACATCCAATTACAGAGCATGAATTAAGTAGTTCTTTTCATGGATCATTAATAAAATAGAGGAATAGAAATTCACATTATCATATAGAATTAGTATATATCCCAATCCTTTTTTTATAAATTGTTGTAGATCACAAATCCATCCCCACTAATGGGTAATATGAGCATTTGTGTAGTGACTAGTGTCCACATCATCTATTTAAAATCCATATTCACATTTATCATTCCATACAATATTTACTCTATTTTGAGTAATATTGGATTTTGGTATTTGAAATCAATAGAAGATTTTCAAAAATCAATGATAGAACCAATTCAATCCAAGGAAACTGTGGATTTCCATCATAGATATTATTTTGGGCCATCCATTTTTTGCCCCTATTTTTTAAATATCCAACTATATTCCCTTAAAGGAGATAACAAGCCCCAAGAAAGTTAATTTCTCCCAAAAAAACCCCCATTTACTATACTTTTCAAATACCTTTTCCTTCAATAAGGTCTTTAGTATTGTATTTAACTAATACTCATGTTCCTCCTTGATTTTGAAGTGTATAAAAATAAAATCTATAAAGACTACCTCAAATTTGTAAAGAAAATACCTAAAATATATATTCATCAAGTCTACGAAGATAATCAAAGAATTAGTGACTCCAAATAAAATCACAATGAACTCATGTTCTCGTAGCTTTTAAAAAACATTGGGTGTCTCATCCTCCTCCAACTGTACATAATATTATCCTGACTGAGGATCCACCATAAATAATTACTGGTCTCAATGTAGCTAATTGAACAAGTCGTTAATCCATGGAAGAGGATACTTATTCTTTATCATGATATTTATGATCTTATGATAATCAATATATAGCTTCATTGACACATACTTCTTCTTGATGAATAAGACTGGTGCACCCCATGTTGAATCACTTGGTAATATGAACATTTTATTTAGATTCACTTGTAATTGTATCTTCTGCTACACAAGTTCAACAATAGAAGTTATATACAGAATATAGAATATTAAAAAATCTCCTCATATGAGCTTGATTTAGAACCCAACATCACAACTACATGGGAAACCAATCACTTCCTTAAGAATGGAATCATATATAAAACTCCCTTATAAAGGGAATGTCATCAAGGATGATATTATCTTATCCTCAATCATTTGACACAAATAATTTTACTGACAATGAAATAATATCCATGATATACATATTGATACCAATGCATACTCATCACCCCTTTTCAATTATATAGAATAAAAGTTCTATTCATGATATGGAGGGTGATTTCTTTCTCTGAAAAATTTCTGCTTTCTCTATATAAGTAAGGCTATTCCATTTCCAAAGTTTGCAACAATTTTTTATAAAGGGAGTATAATATGTTTTTTGTGAAATTAATTTTAAAAATATGGATAGGGGTGATTTATATGCTTGGAAGGATATAATTGTCCAAATATCCAACTTCATTGAAAAATGAAATTCAATGTTTTGAGGTGGTTTTTGAATAGTTCTACTAAACTTGCGTGATATGAATTGATGTGTATAACAAGTTTCAAAAATTAAATTTCTTATTATTGAATGAATAACTAGAATACATATCACCAAATAATTATTAGGATCCACCCATGTAGTTGTGATTTCATATGACCTCCCTTTCTCTATCGGCCTTAGAGGTTGCTACTCTCAGGTTCCAAAGATAACCTTTTGATTTGGGAATTAATTCTAATATTGTCATTGTTCCTAGAAATTGAAACATTGGAAATTAGGAAAAGGTTTTACTGAAGCATTACATTATTCCAACACATTGGTTGGTTTCTCCTGTTCTTAATCACTAGCTAGGTTCCCTTCCTTCATGCACTAAAATAATGTCATCACCACGTTCAAGAAATTTCAGGGATACTTCTTCACACACTTTCGAAAAGTGGTATAATGGAATTTTATACCACCTAAATGTTTTTCCATTCCACCACCATAATTAAAATACATTATTCTATCTTTTCCACTATTCCCAAAAGACCCTTGAGATTATTTGGTTTCTCTTTCGACATTAATTGACCATTAAATAACTTTATCATCACATTCAATATCCCAAAAAGAAAAGGCTTTTCATAAATACATATATAAACCTCAAAAGATGAGGTAAAATTTTATTTTGGAGAAAATGTAAAATCTAGTTTTGTATTATTAATGTACTATGAATTATTACACACACTCACTCATGGTTTCTTAATTCTTTTTCTTGAGGCTAAATAAGTTCATCTACATTTTCTGCCAGAGAGTGCATGGAAAAAATATTTTGAAATATATTTTCTGGAATTACTTCCACTCCATGTCATAGATCTCTACCTCATGCTTTAAAAAATTAAACAACATCCACCATTGACCATCTTCTCTATATATATGATAAATAAAAAACCAGAACATCTCTTACATAGAGCATTGAATGATGGAGAATATATTTTCATTGGATTTGACAGATTTATCCATGATTAAGGTTACAAAAGATCCACTAAAATTCTTATGATTTCTTCACATTAAATTCTTGATTACAAAAAAAAATTCTTTGGGGATTAACATTTCATTTTTTATTCAGTTTTCGGTTAAAAATTTGAATCAATTAACAATGTATTGTCACAAAGTTCACAATTCTTACTACCAAAAAGTTTTTAATTTCTTTTGATCATTCATTGCATTGTTCTTTATATTGGTTGTTGACTTGATTCCTCATATTACTAGACATTTACCAAAAAAAAGGAATATTAGGGATTAGTAATTTTAAAATATTAAACACATAAGTTGGAGACCCCAAACATTAAAAGGAAAAGTTATAAATTACATGTATTATTTAACATGTGAATTTCAAGGTTTTAGTCAATGTTTTTCTGGATCTATTTACTAAAATAAAATTATACATGAATTTTTCCCCTTAATAATGCCTCATATGAAGATTTTTATTTTACTAATGATTATCTCTAGAAAGTGTCAAACTAGTTGTGTAGTGAGGCCCATTTTCATGCAAAATGTAATGATCAAGTCTATCATAATGTTACCTTTTCTAGGTTATTACCACTATGTACATATGTACTAGATCCACATCTTATTATCATATATGGATACGGATATATTTTATTGAAAACCTCTAACTATATACTTGAGGAAAATTTATGGGTATTGTACTGTGTTTAGTCCTATCCTTAATTCATTTAATAGAGTTTTATAATCCTAATATCAAAAATATATAGAATTTTATCAGATAGAAACTACAACAACCCATATTTGAATACACGTTAATTATTGAATTAATACATAAATTTACACATAATAAAATTCAAAAGATCTTGAAACCTAGTGTATTTGGTAAATTAGGTATATAAAAAATTAAATTTCAACACGAATACAATGAAATTATAGAAAATATCCTTAGCATTATTGTAAACATCCATCATTATTGTAACATCCCAAGTAAGTAATGAATAATATGTATTCTTATCTATGTCTATTTATGAATTAGATAGTGTTTTATAGGAATAAAATGAGAATAAATCCAATCTTAAGCATGGAATACAATAATATTTTTAAAAGATTATTTTACTGCCTTTTGATGGAAAACAATTTTTAAATCAAAAATTTGACAATTTTATAATCTATATTTGTAAAAATAAACTTATTCTTTATGATTGGTATTTTGAAATTTTCATTGGATAATTTTTTTGTATTTTTCTAACAATGTTCATTTTTTAATGAATAGTGAAAAATACTGCATTTTACATCAAAAATGCTTTTTCATCTAATTTAATTATATGGTTATATTATATTTTTAATTGGTCTTAAAGTGTAATTAGAATATATTTTTACCATTTAATACAATGTTGGTCATTGGTTTTAATTTCACTTTGAAATTGGACATAAACATTTGTCAAACATTTGATAGAAATTGTCTCAAAAAACCTGCTATTTGTTTTGACAATGAGAATTATTTTTAAATTAATTATTTCAATTTCTGTGTTTGGAATTTGGTAAAATTGATTCCATATTTGGAATTATAGGGTCCAAATTATGTAATTAAAACTCTTTTGTTTTTGGATATTATGAATAGCAACGACGGTAATTATCATTACTTATCATGATTAATTAGTAATCGGGTAGTTAAGGATAATAAAATAATATCATAATAATAAAAAATGACCCAAACATGTGTCTTAATGCTACTGTTTGTGTCATGGCCGACCATGGGATTCCTTGTTCCAATCTTTGGGACCCCATGGAATCACTATTGTGTGATAGTGAATTTTTATCTTTTTATTTTTAAAGAAAGTTAAATATAACAAAGTATGTAACACCAAAGTAAAAAAAAATTAATTTTCTCTACATAAATGATCTGTTGGATTATAAATAGTCATTGAAAAGCTAAAAGTATTTCCTACATCATATTATTTGTTTTATAAATTTTAGACATTAAATAAATTAAATTTTTTAGGACACCATGATGATGCAGTGATTACATCATTAATGAACAATTTAAATAAAAAGAAAAGATAGTGTAATATATATGAATTAAACTTGTCAAAAACCTATTTGGATGAGTATATTTCTAACCCTTATCACCTTATCGTCAAAATATATAAATGCAGGACCTTTAAAATAATAAAGTAACATTTCTTGAATTTCCAAGAGTGCCCCTCATCCCTCTTATAAAAGGCCCCCTCCTCTACCACCTTACCCACACCTATAAAGCCATTGTCTAGGCCAATATATTCACATTTTATCTCTCCAAATCCCTATCTTCATCATAGAATCCTTACCTTAGGTAGGAATCTCTTGAAGAAACCCTTTTGGTTCAAACCAAGAGGAGTTACCCGATTTAAAGGTAATGTCTTCTCTAATGTTCTATTGTTTTATTTTTCTTCTCCAACCCCATAAAGTATTTTTATTCTGTTATTTTTTAACAAAAAAAATATATTAAATATACTAGGATGTTGTTATAATAAGTATTCTAGCTACACATACACACACCTCTGTCTAATGGTTAAAGAACATATTGTTTCTGTGGATGGTGAATTACTGCCTCACGAAATGATGATTGTTCAATATTCTTTTAACACCATTAAAGGTGTCCATTTAGATGTCACTATATTTATATATGATGTATAATATGTTTATGTTTTCCTAATTCTTCTGTATTTTTCATTTATGTCATTCCTTATGGTTTCCATTATGGGTAAACGTGATATCTTTATTTTAGGAAGTGCGGACTACCGCCCCCTCAAAGTGATTTGATTCGTTAATGACATATGTGGGACGTATAAGGGATGGAGTTAATGATATTATATATGATATTATACTGGAATTATATTATACCTTGTTATCATTATGATTTAACTCCATTAGGTAAGAAATAGAAATGAAAGTAGCGTTCATGCGTACGTACAGCTTACCGTCTCCAAGAACGGTGCATTTCATTTCATACCTCTAAATGTTATGTAATATTATAAATGCATATATATATAGGATATATATGATATATATGATATCTACATCATGAATATAATTCCGGATATAATGAACCCTTGACCACATGAACAACATGTAATTATATGAAGTCTATTTTTGGCTCAAGTACCAAAGATCGAAAAAACGACTGTTATTAACTTAAATAATTACATAGTGTTCATAACATGGTAATAAGTGATATAAAAGGAATTATTAACTTGAAAAATGTTCTTATGCAAGTAGAAATTAACTCAAGTTTATTATTTAGAATATTAAAGAGCGATCGAGTCAAGTCGGACTCGAGTTAAAGGACTTCGTCTCAACCTCCTTTCATTGAGGCATATTTTGTTTTATACACAACATTCCTTTATACGGTGTATAAAAACCTTTTTATTTTATTTATATTCAAAATTAATCTTTTTATATGAATCATATCACTAAATGACAAAAGTAAATGTTTATGTCGTACGTATGTGGCGACAACGACTTCTCCGCCGCCCTGACCATTATTTGAGTTTCGGCTTCCTTTACAAGCCATAACTATTTTTAAATGAAAAATAAATACCATATTTTACTGTTCTTTTATTTTGGTATTGAAAATGGTTTTGATAATTATTTTATTATATCAATGTGTTGTATTGATATCTTGTGATTGAAATATGGAAATGTTATGTTTCTTTTATGCATGTTTTTTGTGATACGATTATGTTATGGTTATTGGGCATTGTTTATGAAGACGGGTGGTTCCGTGATAAACTATGGGCGTGTGAGCCCGATATAGCTCTTCAATGAATTGGGTAATGCAAAGGAGTTAAACGTTAAGGTTTATCCGAAGCGATTTAGGGAATATACTGCGATGGGTATTCCAAACGTAACCTTGAGGGTTACTCCCTACGTATGATTGTTATGAATGCCTCAAGTTACCTTTATGTCTTATGATTTATATGAGTTATTCATAAATCTTATGATTTCATGAGGTATGTTAACGTGCTTATGTTTTATGATTAAAGTATGATTTCATTGACTTTTATGAATACATGTACTAATGTTTCCTTTCTATACTTTTATATCCCATATTGAGATTTTTATGCTCATCCCAAGATTTTGAAATGTTTTTCACATGTCAAGGGAAAGGTACATGATCTGATGGTAGTGTCAAGGACGTGTCAAGAATGAATCCATGATTTTCTTGAATATGTTACCGTTGATGGGAAAAATGAGTACTATCTTTTATGTAACCACTTTGTTTAAATGTGGAATGTAATGTATGATTTATGATCTAATTCTCTAAAACTCTAAACCTGAAAAGATCATGAATGTGTAATCTTGTAATAACTTAAGATTAAGTACTGTTTAAGGATGGGGCCATATAGTTGGCATCAGAGGTCATTTTAGATAACATTAGGAGTTAGAATTATTTTAAATTATTATCCAAAAATATTTTTTTATGGTCAAATTGAAATGATATAGCATTTGAAGATTACCATGTTGCTTCATCTAAGACATGTTTGTTCAGAATGGTTTTCCATAGAGGAAACAGGGAAGCAGTTCTAGGAAGGCATATAGAAGAAAGTGACCTTCTGGATCAGCATCCTGAGATGGTCAGAATTGGGACTAAACATTTTGTTGCAATAATGGCGTAGTTGACTCAAGCGATAAATGGTGGTGGTATCCATGCATGAGATCAACCCGATCAACCACAGAGGAACATGTCTGTGGTGGAACATTTCATGAGGCAACATCCCCCATCATTCAGAGAATCATCTGACCCTGTGCTAACTTAAGGGTGGATTAAAGCATCAGAGAAGATTTTCGATGTCATGGGGTGTTAAGACAATCAAAATTTTAGTCTTGCAATTTACTATTTGGAGGGTGAAGCAGATCAATGGTGGTTTATGGTTAAAAATTTCAGGGATGCTGATGAGATTGATGCTCTCGACTGGGATGAATTCAAAGTTATGTTTCTTGAGAAGTATTTTACTAAGTTTTTTTGAATTAGGATGGAAAAACAATTATTGGAATTGAGGCAAGAGGATGACTCAGTGGCTGCTTATGAAGAAAGGTTCACTCGATTGATGAGGTATGCTCCAAATTTTATCCGAGACCTTCATAGTAAAATAAATCGTTTTTACTTAGGATTAAAGCCAAAATATCGAAGGGATTTAGCTTATCGCGAGTTCAAGAGTTATGAAAAGCTTGTTCGATGTGCTCAGAAGGAGGAAATGTAGTTTTATGATGATCAAGTGTTCTATAAAAACCAACAGAAGAAGAGACTGAGGTGGTAGGAGAAAGGGAAGAATTCTTCAAAAAGAACTGATGGTAAGAAAACTAAGTTTCCAGTTTGTGATAAATGTGGTAAAAGGTATGCTGGGGAATGTCTTCTGAATTCAAGAAAGTGCTACCAATGTGGTAATATGGTACATAAGGCACGTGATTGCACTGAAAAAGATCAGGGTGATGGTAAGACCAAATTTGATTTAAAGTTAGTGAAATGTTTCAATTGCAATGATATGGGTCACTATGAAAACGAGTGTCCGAAAAAGAACTCGAGTGATGGGAAGCAGTTAGACTAAAAGTAGAAAGGGGTGGTGAAATCCTTTGCAACTACTTCAGCAGATGTTGGGTCATCAAATGAAGTGGTATCAGGTACATTGTTTGTTTTCTCAGATTATGTCAATGTGTTGTTTGATTCAGGGTCTACACATTCTTTCATCTCTGAAAAATATTCTAGTAAATTGGGAATTCCATCTCAATAAATGACTCTTTAACTTGTGGTAAAATCACCTGGGGGAAATGTTGAGGCAAAAAGAATTTATAAGAATATTCTTATCCTTATCCGTGGAAAGAAACTATATGCAAACCTTATTGTTTTACCTCTAGTAGAGTTTCATGTCATACTGGGTTTGGATTAGCTCTTTGTTTACCATGCTAGGATTCACTGCAGAGCTAAAGAGGTTTCTTTTCAGAAATATTTTTAGTTTGTTTATAAGAATGAACCTTTGATTTTGATAACATATCAGAAAGTTGAGAAACTAGTAAATGATGGAAATGAATGTTACCTTTCGCATATTGTTGAAAACAAAGAAACTGTTCAGATTAATGATGTGTCAGTGGTAAATGAGTATCCTGATGTTTTTTCTGATGAGTTTCCTGGAATAATACCAGATCAGCAACTTGAATTTACTATTGACTTAGTTCTTGATGCTATGCCAATTTCAAAATACCTTTATCAAATGGATCAAGTTGAACTTTTAGAGTTAAAGAATCAATTGAAAGATTTATTAGAGAAAGGTTTCATTCATCCTAGAAAATCACCATGGGGTTCTCCTGTCTTATTTGTTAAAAAGAAATATGGTTCTATGAGACTTTTCATTGATTATATACCCTTGAATAACATCACTGTTATGAATAAATATCCATTGCCTCATATCGATGATTTGTTTGATCAGCTCTAGGGAGTTCAGTATTTTTCAAAGATTGACTTGAGGTCGGGGTACCATCAGTTGAAAGTAAAAGAAGCTGACATTCCAAAGACTGCGTTTTGTACTAGATATGGCCATTATGAATTTGTAGTTATGCCTTTTGGGATAACCAATGCTCATTCTTTATTCATGGAACTTATGAATATAATTTTCCATGAGTTCTTGGATAAATTTTTGGTTGTTTTCATTGATGATATTTTGGTGTTTTCTAAAAGTAAAGAGGAGCATGAAAGTCATTTAAGGGTTATTTTGCAAACCTTAAAAGAAAATAAAGCGTATGGGAAATTCAGAAAGTGTGAGTTTTGGTTGGAACAAATTTCTTTCCTTGGTCACATTTTTTGTAAATATGGGATAAATGATGATCCTGCAAAAACAATGGTTGTGGAAGAATGTCCAAGACCCACAAATGTAAATAAGATTCGTAGCTTCTTTGGTTTGGCAGGCTATTACCGAAGGTTTGTTAGTAAATTTTCTCGGCAATCTAGTCCAATGACTAAGCTAACTCGGAAGGGTGTTATGTTTATCTAGACAAAAGAATATGATGATTGTTTTCAGGAACTGAAAAGAAGATTGGTGAATGCTCCACTTTTGGCACTAGCTTCCAGAAATGGGGAGTTTTTTTATCTAAAGTGATGCTTCATTGAAAGGACTTGGTTGCGTCCAAATATAGAATGATCAGGTAATTGCTTATGCTTCACGTCATTTGAAAACTCATGAGGTAAATTACCCTACACATGATTTAGAATTAGCTGTTCTTTTCTTCGCTTTAAAAATTTGGAGGCATATTTTGTATGGAGTAAAGTATGAAAAATATACCGATCACAAAAGTTTACAGTATATATTCACTAAGAAAAAATTGAACATGAGACAGAAGAGATGGATTGTAGAGACCCGAAGCTTAACGTACATGGACATGACATTACTTTTTCGGAATACTTAGTACATAACAAAAACACACACACAAGGATCGTAATAGTTTAGTGTCTTTGGAAACTTTGAATATAATCTTCTAATCATGGTGAAAGATCTTCAAAATCTCCCATAAAGATCTTCCCTTTTTTTACCTAAAACCTTTATTTATATCCTGGGGAAAAGAAAACATAAAAGGGTGAGCTCAAATGCTTAGTAAGGATAAACAAAATAAATATCAATCACATCATATTCATAAGAACACAACATTTTGGAAATCTTACCCAGCAAAAGAGATCATAATTTCATAACATGGGATAAATCATAGTAGTGAAATGTAATCACAATAATCATAACATAAAACATGAAACTTTGTGGCATACACACATAATCATAGAGAATCATTTCTTATTAGTAAAGACTCATTTCCAAGACTATCTTAGTGGATAAAGTCCATTTCTGAACTGAGTTCACTCCCCGTTTCAGTCCTATTTCACTGAACCGGTATAACCTACCGTTCCAGCCATGTCTATCTCATGAGATATAAAATCTTTACCCAATGCATTGGAGGCAGATATAGGTCCCACCCATCTCATAATGAAATCATTCTTACTTGTGCCACAAAATAAACTTACATCATTCATAATAACACAACGAATAAAATGGGTTTCATAAACATCATCCCATCATAACATAATCCATATAAAAGAAATGGATATAATTTTATAATAAGAAAAGTGAAACCATGTAAATAAAAGAGACATTATACTTAAAACATACACATATGAAATAATTTCATTTTAGATGGAAAATGGTTTTGATAAAACACTTGAAATGAATTCTTGAGGAAAATATCCTTTCTTCTTTAAAATCATTTTCTTTTCATAAAATGTCATGAATTTTTAAAAGAAAAGGATTTTCTTGAAAATAGTCATGAAATATTTTTGAGGAAGCTTCATGAGAATATGGCTTTATAAAACCGTAAAAATCCTTTCATGCCATATAAGTTTAAAAAAACATTCTTCTCGTACTTTTGTCGGAAAAGTCAAAAAGTACCTCGTACGAAAAACGACAAAAGATTCCATTCATATCTTTTAATAAAAACTCAAAAAAGGGTAAAATTTGATTTAAACAATTTTAGGTGGATGGAAATAATATTACATATTTAGGAAACATGGATGTGGATGATAAAATACACCCCAATAATTTCTGAAGTATAAACAATCTCGGATAAAAACGACATTGTGATATTTCCCTTACCTTAGGTCCGATTTGCTTCGTAAGTGTCCGAACGTCCTGTATAATGATTTAAATAACGTCATTGACTTATTCCAGAATCATACTCATTGTTATGATATCATATATGGTTCACTTATGACTTTATATTACCCATTCTTTTGTAAATTCCATGATAAAGAGCATTTTGGGTAAAATTGTTTCATTTATCGTCCGTGTTTTGACTTGTAATTATTCATATGATTACTTAGATCATGATTACTTAATTCAAGAATATAAAACATGATTTATATATAATATATATTCATATTATACATATATATAATAAATCAGTAAATGGAAATAAATACACCGTTCATGGAGACGGTAGGCTGTACGTACGCATGAACGCTGTTTTCGTTTCCTTATTGAGTTGAATGGAATTCAGTAGATGACATACATATATATACACATAAATCCATTATCATTATTATTTCATATATTTCATGATTACTTATTATATAAACTTTATAATCATTCATGAATGGTTAAAGTGGAGAATGAATCTCATCGCGTCGTGGAGACGGTAGTCCGTACGTACGCACGAGCGATGATATCGTTCTCATGATCGTGGGACTGTATTGGAGTGTATGTATACTATTTCAGAATAAATATCACTTAAAAATAATCATATATAGTTATTATTTACACCATTATACCCATCCATGTAAGGTGGTCGTGGAAAATAGATTACACCACGGCGTGGAGATGGTATTCCGTACGTACGCACGCGTGGTGATTTCATTTTCTGTAGGATGGATAGATGGTGAAATAGGGTTGTTTCATACTTATAATAACATATCAGTATATTAGTGATACAGATGTTATTACTTCATAATGAAACAACCTTAGAAGAAGAAGTGGAAGAAGAAATAAAGGTGAAAGAATCGGTAACGGAAATTACCTCTTCTTTGAAGCGCCTCTTTGAGACCTCCTCTTAGGGAACTAAATTTGGTCTTTGAGGAAGACCAGAACCTATAGGATGTTTCTAGGGAAGTGGAGAAGAGAATTTGGCAGTGGTTGGCCGAGATTGAAGGCTCAAAGTGGTGTGAGGAAAAGAGGGAGGGGGTGCCCTTTTATAAGGGAGGAGAGGGGCACCTTTGTAATAACTAAAAATATTATTTTATTATAAAGCCAAATTCGGTTTTAAATAGCTCCAAATTGATTTATTTCGAAGATAAGGTGGGGATGGGTAGAAATACTCTCATAAAATAGAATTTAGACAAGTTTAGGTTCCTATTTTAACCTTATCATTTATATTTAACATTAAGTTAAATAATTTTACTTTTACCGTGTCTTCTTGTGTTCTTACACTATATGGTTAATAAACTTACTATAAGAAGCCAAAAGAACCCCAAGTTGTTTATTATTAATATATATAACCTTATATAAGTCATTTGGCCGAACAATAGATTTTTAGGAATAAAATAACAATTAATAATATAATATTTGTTTTAAAAATTATTTCATGTCAATTTTGACACTATTTAATAGTTGATTTTTGTGAAACTCATAACAGAATTATTACTTCGACCAAAGTTAATTAAATAAATACTAACATTCCATACTAACCTAGAAAATTAGTGTAATTTATAAAAAGTCTAAAATTATATTTATTTGGGTATTTATAGCATCAATTATGTCAATATTTCATTAATAAGATAATTACTGCATCATCTTTGTGTCATAAATAAATTAAATTATTTAATGTCTAAAATTTACAAATAAAATACCATTATGTAGGAAATATTTTTAGATTTCTAATTAATATTTATAGTCTAATTTATCTTATATATAACCTTATATTAAAAATTATTTACTTATTAAACTTTGATTTTAACTATTTTAACCATTCTTTATATAAATTAATAATAAATGTCCTAATCTAATCCAAGTGGGCCTAAATGGTCATATTTTATTCCTAAGTTTGTTTTTGGTCGAAGTAAAATTATCCAATAGAATTAAGACATGTGTTAGGGTAATAATAATATCATTGTTACCCTTAATTACCCTATTTACTTTTAACCGTGGTAAATAAAAGTAAAAAGTTACTATTCACCAAAAATTATTTTCATCTCATTGAACCACATTTTACTTAATGACATCAACCATGTCTCTCAGATTTTTGAAATTCCATTCACAAAATCGGTAAAATTATGTTTTATGAATAATTTATTTTTTTTAACTACCACTTAGTGGTTTCACTATTCATCAAAAAATGAAAGTTTCCAGAAAAAAATCAAAAATTAGGCCTAAGCTATATTTGATATTATGAACTCAAAAATGATGTCTATTTTACCAAATTCAAAACATATCAATTGAATTAATATATTTAAAAATCAATTCCCGTCGTCAAAACAAATAGCGTGTTCTTAAAAGATAATAACTATCAAAAGATTGACACTTGTTTATGTCTGGTTTAAATGTGAAATTAATCCAATGACCAACATTGTATTAAATTGTAAAAATATATTCTAAATATTCATTAAAACCACTCAAATTAATAATTTATCACTATTAATTATTTCGATTAAAAAAGGTTGTTTTTAATTAAAATTTAGTAATTTTCACTATTCATCAGAAGATGAAAGTTAGCCGAAAAGTACCAAAATTTCACCTTAGGATAAATTCGATACTCCGAATAAAAAAATGAAGTCCATTTTGAGAGATAAAATTTCTAAAATTTTAAAAGGTGGTTATTACTATTCATAATGGGTAGTTTTAATAATATTTTAATAGCATATCGTTGTTTAGTGAAACTCGGTATTGCGTACTATACACGCTATCGAGGAAGGTCGTGATTGCGTGTAATGAAAGGAAAGTCAAGGATACGTGTTGTGAAAAATCCTTTTGGGGTAGTGTACAACAGAAGACATTAATGAAATTAAAAAGAATATTTTTCATAAAATCTCGGGGTGTTACATTCTACCCCCCTTAAAATGAATTTCGCCCTCGAAATTCGTCGGGGTTATAAATGGTTTACTATTTAAAAGTTTCTTTGATAGAAACCCACATCGTATAAAGAAATAAGAAAACCAGTCATTAAAAACAAAAGTATGAAACGTAACGGTTACCCAAATAAACTAATCACTCGGTTTCCACACAGGTGAAAATATGGATATGGAAGAGAAATTTAACCATCATGTTCTGATGGAGAGTGGTAGAGAACTTGGCTATGGAAAAGACAGCAATCACAAAGCCAAAAATTTGTGACGATCTAAGGTACCATCTGATTCATCAGATATAAGAGCACTAGGACAACATTTTTGGTTTTCAAGATTGTTTCCCTAAAGTTGATGAAATTGGAATTAGAATAAATACTTTCATGATTTCGGTATAGTCTCACCGTTGGTCATTCTTTGGACAATTTTCACTTCATCTCTTTAATAAATGAAGTTGAATTTGTCATTCGTGATGTGTCAGCAGATCATGTGATAGAATGATGGGTCATTCCATCTGTCTCAAACAAAATGTTAGAAAAGTTATCAAAAAATACAAAAGTCCATATATAGTGAGATTAATGATACATGGTTCCTAAAATGGACTTATATTTCATATATCATACTTCTTAATATAATAAAACTTAGTTTCTACTAAACAGGGACTTCCCGTAGGCCAGTGGTAGGCGATAAAGGCCAGTCGCACTTCAATTGTGGGTTCGATTCCCACAGCCTTGTCCGACGCGATGGGTTGTCGCCCGTCCTGCAGGTTGTCCTTTTTCTAAAACTACATTACATAAATAATATCAAAAAAAGATCTATCCTTAAATAATAATAACTTATGGTTAACATAATCCATTCCAATCTTTAGGGTTATCTAAAATACTTCGGTCCAAGCTCATAGTATAAAGAAAATGATTACTTGAAATATCGTTAACCAAGCATGTGAATACCATCATTTATCCCCCATATATCTTGTTAGTCACATTCCAATCATGTGAATACCTTAATCATGTATTCTCTTGAAAAATGAATACCCATTAAACCTTAGTGAAAACATGAATGCTGTCAAAAGTTAACTCTTTCCACATACCAAAATCCAAAAATTCTATATACACAAACCATGATATAACCTTCTCCTTATATCAGTCATGAGCTCATGAATACTATCAAACATTTAATTTTCTTCTTATCCCTTCATTATGCGCATTCCAAAAATATCTGAACAACCTTTCATGGATACTGGTACCATTAATCATACACTTTCAAAACTCACGGAAAGAAAACAGTGTACAAATCCTTAGATGTCTCTTTATTCCATAGTACCATGAGATTACTTATACAACATTACACATGATAAACATGTAATCATTCCACTAAATTCGTAAACCATTGACCGAGCTTCAACAATTCTTTCATCTCACATATCATTTATAGTCTCTTCATCATCATCAACCTAAATACTACCCATACAACCATACTGATTCTCTTCATGAGACTTTCCCTTAGGGCATTGGTTTGCATACTGCCCGTATATTCCACATTTAAAACATTTAACCATAGTTGATGTCGTAGCAATACCATTATCCTCATCCCTTGTGTTAACTAATCCTTTTCCTTTGCATTTACTGGCTTTGTTTCCTTCTTTTCCAAACCCAAAGAATCTTCCAGTTCCTTTGAAACATTCTCCTTGAGGCCTCTTCCCACATGATTTACATAGGGGAAATTGAACTTTCTTTCCTCTATGATCATCATGAAACTCCATCTTTCTCTTATTAGTCGAGCCAGGAAACTTACCAAATTTTACTATATTGATCATATTATGAGATTGCTGATTCGGCATAATAATGATGTTTGTACTTCCAAATCCCATTTCATTTGGTTTCTCATGAAGAATATCATTCCATTGTCCATCATATCCTCCATTATCGTGAATCATCTTGTTTCCATCCATTTTCTAAAACCCAAAAAGAATAGTGTGAGAGGAAAAAACCATAATAAAGGGGGAGTAACTTCAATATATAACATCATTGGTTTAATCTAATATCGTAACCATAGTTCTAGGACTATATCCTATACGTATACTAATCCTTAGGGACATCCCTAGACATACCTTAGAAATATCTCTAGGGATCTCACTAACGTTCTCGCATCCTAATTTCCAAAGGTTGACTAAACCTTTACTATGATACCAACTGTAGAGACCCGAAGCTTAACGTACATGGCCATTACATTAATTTTTCAGAATACTTAGTACATAACAAAAACACACACACAAGGATCGTAATAGTTTAGTGTCTTTGGAAACTCAGAATATAATCTTCTAATCGTGGTGAAAGATCTTCAACATCTCCCATAAAGATCTTCCCTTTTTTTACCTAAAACATTTCTTTGTATCCTGGGGAAAATAAAACATAAAAGGGTGAGATCAAATGCTCAGTAAGGGTAAAAAAAAAGAAATATCAATCACATCATATTCATAAGAACATAACATTTTGGAAATATTACCCTGCAAAAGAGATCATAATTTCATAACATGGGATAAATCATAGTAGTGAAATGTAATCACAATAATAATAACTTAAAACATGAAACTTTGTTTCATACACAAATAATCATAGACAATCATTTCTTATTATTCAAGACTCATTTACAAGACTATCTTAGTGGACAAAGTCCATTTCTGAACTGAGTTCACTCCCCGTTTCAGTCCTGTTTCACTGAACCGGTATAACCAACCGTTTCATCCATGTCTATCTCATGAGATATAAAATCTTTACCCAATGCATTGGAGGGAAATATAGTTCCCACCCATCTCATAATTAAATCATTCTTACTTGTGCCACAAAATAAACATACATCATTCATAATAACCCAACGAATAAAATGGGTTTCATAAACATCATCCCATCATAACATAATCCATATAAAAGAAATGGATATAATTTCATAATAAGAAAAGTGAAACCATGTAAATAAAAGATTCATTATACTTAAAACATACACATATGAAATAATTTCATTTTAGATGGAAAATGGTTTTGATAAAACACTTGAAATGAATTCTTGAGGAAAATATCCTTTCTTCTTTAAAATCATTTTCTTTTCACAAAATGTCATGAATTTTTAAAAGAAAAGGATTTTATTGAAAATAGTTAAGAAATATTTTTAAGGAATCTTCATGAAAATATGGATTTATAAAACCGTAAAAATCCTTTCATGCCATATAAGTTTAAAAAAACATTCCTCTCGTACTTTTGTCGGAAAAGTCAAAAAGTACCTCATATGAAAAATGAAAAAAGATTCCTTCCATATCTTTTACTAAAAACTCCCCAAAGGGTAAAATTGGATTTGAAAAATTTTAGGTGGATGGAAATAATATTACATATTTAGGAAACATGGATGTGGATGATAAAATACACCCCAATAATTTCTAAAGTATAAACAATCTCGGATAAAAATGAGATTGTGATATCTCCCTTACCTTTAGTCCGATTTTCTTCGTAAGTGTCCGAAACTCCTGTATAATGATTTAAATAATGTCATTGACTTATTACAGAATCATACTCATTGTTATTATATCATATATGGTTCACTTATGACATTATATTACCTCTTCTTTTGTAATTTCCATGTTAAAGAGCGTTTTGGGTAAAATTATTTCATTTATCATCCTTGTTTTGACTTGTAATTATTCATATGTTTACTTAGATCATGATTACTTAATTCCAGAATATAAAACATTATTTATATATAATATATATTCAGAATATACATATATATAATAAATCAGTAAATGGATATAAATACACCGTTCATAGAGACGGTAGGCCGTACATACGCATGAACGCTGTTTTCGTTTCCTTATTGAGTTGAATGGAATTCAGTAGATGAAATACATATATATACACATAAATCCATTATAATTATTATTTAATATATTTCATGATTACTTATTATATATACTTTTTAATCATTCATGAATGGTTAAAGTGGAGAATGAATCTCATCGCGTCGTGGAGACGGTAGTCCGTACGTACGCACGAGCGATGATATCGTTCTCATGATCGTGGGACTGTATTTGAGTGTATGTATACTATTTCAGAATCAATATCACTTTATAATAATCATATATAGTTATTATTTACACCATTATACCCATCCAAGTAATTTGGTGGTGGAAAATAGATTACACCACGGCGTGGAGACGGTATTCCGTACGTACGCACGTGCGGTGATTTCGTTTTCCCTAGGATGGATAAATGGTGAAATAGGGTTTTTTCAAACTTATAATAACATATAAGTATATGAGTGATACTGATATTATTACTTCATAATGAAACAACCTTAGAAGAAGAAGTGGAAGAAGAAATAAAGGTGAAAGAATCGGTAACGGAAATAACCTCTTCTTTGAAGCGCCTCTTTGAGACCTCCTCTTAGGGAACTAAAATTGGTCTTTGAGGAAGACCAGAACCTCTAGGTTGTTTCTAGGGAAGTGGAGAAGAGAATTTGGAAGAGGTGGGCCGAGCTTGAAGGCTCAATGTTTTGTGAGGAAGAGAGGGAGGGGGTGCCCTTTTATAAGGGAGGAGAGGGGCACCTTTGGAATAACTAAAAATATTATTTTATTGTAAAGCCAAATTCGTTTTTAAATAGCTACAAATTGTTTTATTTCGAAGCTAAGGTTGGGATGGGTCTAAATCCTCTCATACAATATAATTTAGACAAGTTTAGATTCCTATGTTAACCTTATCATTTAGATTTAACATTAAGTTAAATAATTTTACTTTTACTGTGTCTTCTTGTGTTCTTACACTATAAGGTTAATAAACATACTATAAGAAGCCAAACGAACCCCAAGTTGCTTATTATTAATATATATAACCTTATCTATGTCATTTGGCCTAACCTTTGATTTTTAGGAATAAAATAACAATTAATAATATAATATTTGTTTTAAAAATTATTTTATGTCAATTTTGACACTATTCAATAGTTGATTTTTGTGAAACTCATAACAGAATGATTACATCGAAAAAAGTTAATTAAATCAATACTAACATTCCATAATAACCTATAAAATTATTGGAATTTATAAAAAGTCTCAAATTATATTTATTTGGATATTTATAGCATCAATTTTGTCAATATTTCATTAATAAGATAATTACTGCATCATCTTTGTTTCATAAATAAATTAAATTATTTAATGTCTAAAAATTACAAATAAAATACCATTATGTAGGAAATATTGTTTTCTTTCTAATAAATATTTATAGTATAATTTATCTTATATATAACCTTATATTAAAAATTATTTACTTATTAAACTTTGATTTTAACTATTTTAGCCATTCTTTAAATAAATTAATTATAAATGTCCTAATCTAATCTAAGTGGGCCTAAATGGTCATATTTTATTCCTAAGTTTGTTTTTGGTCGAATTAAACTTATATAATAGAATTAGGACATGTTTTAGGGTAATAATAATATCATTTTTACCCTTAATTACCCTATTTACATTTAACCGTGGTAAATAAAAGTAAAAAGTTACTATTCACCAAAAATTATTTTCATCTCATTGAACCACATTTTACTTACTGACATCAACCGTGTCTCTAGGATTTTTTAAATTCCATTCACAGAAGTGGTAAAATTATGTTTTATGAAAAAATCATTTTTTTAACTACCACTTAGTGGTTTCACTATTAATCAAAAAATGAAAGTTTCTAGAAAAATACAAAAAATTAGTCCTAAGCTATATTTGATATTATGAACTCAAAAATGATGTCTATTTTACCAAATTCAAAACATATCAGTTGCATTAATTCATGTAAAAAATAATTACCTCCGTCAAAACAAATAGCGTGTTCTTAAGATATAATAACTATCAAAAGATTGACACTTGTTTATGTCTGGTTTAAATGTGAAATTACATCCAATGACCAACATTGTATTAAATTGTAAAAATATATTCTAAATATACTTTAAAACCACTCAAATTAATAATTTATCACTATTAATTATTTCGATTAAAAAGGTTGTTTTTAATTAAAATTTAGTAATTTTCACTATTCATCATAAAATGAAAGTTAGCCAAAAAGTACCAAAATTTCACCTTAGGCTAAATTAGATACTCCGAATCCAAAAATGAATTCCATTTTGAGAGATAAAATTTCTAAAATTTTAAAAGGTGGTTATTACTATTCATAACGGCTAGTTTTAATAATATTTTAATAGCATATCATTGTTTAGTGAAACTCGGTATTGTGTACTACACATGCTATCGAGGAAGGTCGTGATTGCGTGTAATGCAAGGCAAGTCAAGGATGCGTTTTGTGCAAGCTCCTTTTGGTGTAGCGTACAACACAAGACATTAATGAAATTAAAAAGAATACTTTTCATAAAATTTCATGGTGTTACATGGATAGAATTAATCAAATATTATGCTTGTATAATTCATTACCATCCGGGAAAAGAAAATAAAGTGGTTGATGCTTTGAGTCGAAAAAGTAATGTTTCATTAACAATGTTGCGTTTGGAACATGATCCTTTGGTTAAGGATTTGATGAACTTTGGCATAGAAGTTATTGGTGAAGGATGTCCTTCTGTTTTGTTTCAGGTATCAGTGAAATCTTCTCTATCAGACAGAATTAAGCAAGCCCAGAAGCAAGATAGTGTGTTTCAGAAAAGGGTAGAGATGGTTCATAAAGGTAAGTTTCCTGAATTCAACATTGATAATGATTTTGTTTTGAGATTTGGGAAGAGATTGTGTGTGCCTTGTAATTCACAGTTGAATAAAGAGTTGTTATGTGAAGATCATAGTTCTCCGTTTTCAGTTCATCCATGCAATATTAAGATGTATAGAGATCTTCGGGAGTATTATTTGTGGGAAGGAATGAAAAGAGTTATTTCTGATTTTACTGTGAAGTGTTTGACTTGTCAACTGTTTAAAGCAGAGCGACAGTTACCGAAAGGGATGCTTCAACCATTACCAGTTTCAGAGTGGAAATGGGAGAATATATCCATGGACTTCATTGTGGGATTGCCGAAGACACCTCGGGGTAATAATGAAATATGGGTTATTGTTGATCACATGACTAAATCTTCTCATTTCCTTGCAATACGAGATAATTTTTCCCTAGATCAACTTTCTCGTTTGTATCTTAAAAAGATTGTCAGGTTACATGGAGTTCCCCTGTAACAGCCCAAGATTTTATGAAAAATATTTTTTTTTATTTCACTAATGTTTTGTGTTGTACGCTACACCAAAAGGAGCTTGCACAACACGCATCCTTGACTTTCCTTGCATTACACGCAATCACAACCTTCCTCGATAGCGTGTGTAGTACGCAATACTGAGTTTCACGAAACAACGATATGCTATTAAAATATTATTAAAACTAGCCGTTATGAATAGTAATAACCACTTTTTAAAATTTTAGAAATTTTAGCTCTCAAAATGGACTTCATTTATGGATTCGGAGTATTGAATTTAGCCTAAGGTGAAATTTTGGTACTTTTCGGATAACTTTCATATTCTGATCAATAGTAAAAATTACTAAATTTTAATTAATAACAACTTTTTTAATCGAAATAATTAATATTGATAAATTATTAATTTGATTGGTTTTAAAGAATATTTAGAATATATTTTTACAATTTAATACAATGTTGGTCATTGGATGTAATTTCACATTTAAAGCAGTTATAAACAAGTGTCAATCTTTTGATAGTTATTATCTCTTAAAAACACGCTATTTGTTGTGACAGCGGAAATTAATTTAATTAATGCAACTTATGTGATGTGAATTTTGTAAAATAGAAATCATTTTTTAATTCGGAATATCAATTATAGCTTAGGGTGAAATTTTGGCATTTTTCTGAAAAACTTCAATTTTTGATGAATAGTGAAACCACTAAGTGGTAGGTTAAAAACTGAATTTTGCATAAAACTTAATTTTACCGCTTCTGTGAATGGAATTTCGAAAATCCGACAGACACGGTTGATATCAGTATGTAAAATGTGGTTCAATGAGATAAAAATAATTTTTTGGTGAATAGTAACTTTTTATTTTTTTTTACCGCTGTTAATAGTAAATAGGGTAACTAAGGGTAAATATGATATTACTATTACCCTAAAACATGTCCTAATTCTATTGGACAAGTGTAATTCGACTAAAAACAAGCTTAGGAATAAAATATGACCATTTAGGCCCACTTGGATTAGATTAGGACATTTATTATTATTTAATTCAAAGAAGAGTTAAAAGAGTTAAAATCAAAGTTTATTTACTAAAACATTTTTAATATAGAGTTATACATAAGATAAATTAGATTGTAAATATTCATTAGAAAGATAAAAAGATTTCCTACATAATGGTATTTTATTTGTAATTTTTAGACATCAAATAATTTAATTTATTTATGACACAAAGATGATGCAGTAATTATCTTATTAATGAAATATTGACATAATTGATGTTATAAACACCAAACTGAATGTAATTTGAGACTTTTTATGAATTACACTAATTTTATAGGTTACTATGATATATTAGTGTTGATGTAATAAACTTGGTTTGAACATAAAATTCTGTTATGACTTTCACAAAAATCATATATCAAATAGTGTCAAAATTGACACAAAATAGTTTTTAAATCAAATATTATATTATTAATTGTTATTTTATTCCTAAAAATATACGGTTCGGCCAAATGACTTATATAAGGATATATATATTAATAATAAACAATTTGGGGTTCGTTTGGCATGTTATAGTAAGTGTATTAACCATATAGTGTAAGAAAACAAAAAGACACGGTAAAAGTTAAATTATTTAACTTAGGGTTAAATCTAATTGATAAGGCTACAATAATACCCTAAACTTGTCTAAATCCTATTGGATGATAGGATTTAGACCCATACCCACTTTAGCTTCGAAATAAGGCCCTTTGGAACCATTATAAACCGATTTTGACTTTAATATAAAATAATATTTTGAGATATTCCTAAGGTGCCCCTCTCATCCCTTATAAAAGGGCACCTCCTCCCCCTCCTCCTCACACCAAATTGAGCACTCAAGCTCGCCCAACCCCTGCCATTTTCTCCTCTCCACTTCCCTAGAATAATCCTAGAGGTCCTGGTATTCTTCAAAGACCAATCTTAGTTCCCTAAGTGGAGGATTCAAAGAGGCGTTCCAAAGAAGAGGTAATATCCATTACCGATCTTTTCAATTTCTTTCTTCTTCAACTTCTTCTTCTTTAGTTGTTTCATTATGAAGTAATAACATCAGTATCACTCATATACTGATATGTTATTATAAGTATGAAACAACCCTATTTCACCATCTATCCATCCTACGGAAAAAGAAATCACCGCGCGTGCGTACGTATGGAATACCGTCTCCACGCCGTGGTGTAATCTATTTTACACCACCACCTTACATGGATGGGTATAATGGTGTAAAGAATAACTATACATAGTTATTACAACATCATATTGATTCTGATATATTGTATTATCCACTCCAATTCAATTCAATATTTATGGAAATGATATCATCGCTCGTGTGTACGTACGGACTACCGTCTCCACGACGCGATGAGATTCATTCTCCATGTTAACCATTTAAGAATGATTATAAAGTATATATAAGAAATAATAATGAAATATATGACATTATAAAGCTACTGGATTTATGTATATATATATATGTATGTCATCTACTTACTTCCATTCAAGACAATAAGGAAAGGAAAACAGCGTTCATGCGTACGTACGGACTACCGTCTCCATGAACGGTGTTTTTCATTTCATTTATCTATCTATTATATATATATATATACTGAATATATATGATATATAAATCATATTTTATATTCTGGAAGTATGTAAATCATGATATAAGTAATAATAATGTCAAGAACAACAAGTCAAAACACCTACGATAAATGAAACGATTTTACCCAAAACGCTTCTTTAACATGGAATTTACAAAAGAACGGGTAATATAATGTCATAAGTGAACCATATATGATATCATAACAATGAATATGATTCTGTAATAAGTCAATGACATTATTTAAATCATTATACAGGAGGTTTGGACACATACGAAGAAAATCAGACCTAAGGTAAGGGAAATATCACAATCTCATTTTTATCCGAGATTGTTTGTACTTTGAAAGTTACTGGGGTGTATTTTATCATCAAAATCCATGTTTCCTCAATATGTAATGTTATTTCCATCCACCTACAATTTTTTAAATCCAAATTTACCCTTCGGTGAGTTTTTAGTAAAAGATATGAAAGGTATCTTTTGTCGTTTTTTGTACGAGGTACTTTTTGACTTTTCCGACAAAAGTACGAGAAGAATGTTTTTTTAACTTATACGGCACGAACGGATTTTTACGGTTTTATAAAGCATTATTTTCATGAACCTTCCTCCAAAATATTTCATTACTATTTTCAATAAAATCTCTTTCTTTTAAAATTGCATGATGTTTTGTGAAAAGAAATTGATTTTGAAGAAGAAAGGATATTTTCCTCAAGAATTCAATTCAAGTGTTTTATCAAAATTATTTTCCATCTAAGATAATAAAGGGTTCTGTTTCTATCCATATTTTTACATTGATTTGACTATGTTGTGATGGAATTATGTTTATGAATTCCTTTATCTTATATGAATGGTTTTATGATGTCATGTTGTTTAAGAATCCAATTTTTATTACATGGGTTATGCAATGATGTATGATTTATGATTTTGTGGCACACATAAGAATGGTATCATTATGAGATGGGTGGGACCTATATCTCCCTCCAATGCATTGGGTAAAGATTTTATATCTCATGAGATATACATGGCTGGAATGGTAGGTTATACCGGTTCAGTGAAACAGGACTGAAACGAGGGTTACTCGATTCAGAAAGGGACTTAGTCCACTAAGATAGTCTTGGCAATGAGTCTTGACTAACAAGAAATGATTTTCCATGATTATGTGTGCATGCCACAAAGTTTCAAGTTTTATGTTATGATTATGGGGATCTCATTTTCACTTCTATGATTTATTACATGTTAAGATATTATGATCTCTTTTGCAGGTTTTTGATTTTCAAAAAGATATGATATGATTTTTATTTCCTTTATTTTCCCTTGCTGAGCATTTGAGCTCACCCTTTTATGTTTTCTTTTCCCCAGGATATAAAGAAAGGTTTTAGGTAAAAAAAAAGAAAAAGAAATAAGAAAGATCTTTATGGGAGATGTTGAAGATCTTTCACCACGATTAGAAGATTACGTTCCGAGTTTCCAAAGACACTAAACTATTACGATCCTTGTGTGTGTGTTTTTGTTATGTACTAAGTATTCCACAAATGTAATGTAATGTCAATGTATGTCAGGCTTCGGGTCTCTACAGTTGGTATCAGAGGAAAGGTTTAGTCAACCTTTGGAAACTAGGATGCGAAAATGTTAGTGAGATCCCTAGAGATATTTATAAGGTATGTCTAGGGATGTCCCTAAGGTTAAGTATACGTATAGGTTATAGTACTAGAATTACGCTAACGATCATAGAATTAAACCTAAGATGTTAGATATTGAAGGTACTCCCCCTTTATTATGTTGTTTTCCCTAGCATGATTTTTGCCTCTCACACTATTCTTTTTGGGTTTTAGACGATGGCTGGAACCCGAAGGAACCATGTTGATCAATGCAATGGACAATGCAATGATTTTCCTCCTGAACAAATAAATGTTATGGGAGATGGAGTGCAAAATCTTATTGCTATACTTACACAAGCTATGAATCATTCTGGACTTCCAAAATGAGCAGAGAAGGGAACAATATTCTATTGAGTCCTTCATGAGGCAACGTCCACCTTCTTTCAGTGGGTCTTCTGATCCACTTGTTGCTGAACAATGGATCAGTACCACTGAAAAGATATTTTCAGTTCTTCAATGTTCTGAACATGATAAAGTCATCTTAGCAGTATATCGTTTGGAAGGTGAAGCTGATCAATGGTGGAATCTTATCAAGAATACGAGGCCAAGAGATGAAATTGAGTCCATGGAATGGGACGAGTTCAAGAACTTATTTTTCAATAAGTACTTCCCTCGTATTCTTCAAACAAAGATGGAGAAGGAGTTTCTTGAACTAAAGCAAAAGGATGATGAATCTGTTGGTATATACGAAGCGAATTTTACAAGACTTGCAAGGTATGCATCTGGCATTATCATCCAACCTGAAAGTAAAGTTGATCGATTTTTCAGTGGCTTAAAACCAAGTCTTCGAAGGGCATTAGCTATAAGAGACTTCAGTAGCTATGAAGAAATTGTGCGTTGTGCTATCAAGGTAGAAATGGAAGTTGGTGTTACATATCCATCTCATGGTTTTTACAAAAAACGAAAGATGGAGTTCAAGGAGAAATCTCAGAATAATGGTGAAAAGAAGATGAATGTTTCCTTATGCACAAAGTGTGGAAAGAAGCATGGTGGAGATTGTCTTAAAGGGACTAGAAAATGTTTTAAGTGTGGAAAAGAAGGTCATCGAGCAGCTGAGTGTCGATGTAATGGAAAAAGGGTTTCTAATGATGTGAATAAAGCAAACACTGCAGAGAACGCACCACCAACACTTCAATGCTTCAAGTGCAAGGAAATGGGGAATTATGATAATAAATGCCCTAATCCAAGGGTTAGTGATGATCAACATGAGCAACCACTGAAGGAAAAGGACAAAGGGAAGTCACATGCGATCACTATTGGCAATGTTGAATATGACAACGATGTGGTGGAATGATTAAGTGTTTATGTAATGGGATTTCGAAATAATGTTGTATTATTGGGTATTGCAATATTTATTGATGTGGTATTCAAAGTGATTGATATATTTTGGAAATAAGATGATATGCGCATAATGAAGGGAAAATGAGAAAATGAAATGTTTAATAGTATTCATGAGCTCATGATTGATATAAGGACTAAGTGATATCATGGTTTGAGTATATAGAATTTTGAGGATTTTGGTATGTGGAAAGTGTTAACTTTAAACTGCATTCATGTTTTCACTATGGTATTCAAGAGAATACATGATTAAGGAATTTGAATGATTGGAATGTGACCAACAAAACATATCTTATGATATATGGGAGTGGACTGCAGTATTATGGATAAGCCTAAAGATTGGAATGGATTATGTTGGTCATAAGTGAGTATTGTTTAAGGATATAAGTTTTTTTTCGATATTATTGATGGGATGTTATAGTAATGTAGTTTTAGAAAAAGGACAACCTGCAGGACGGGCGACAACCCATCGCATCGGACAAGGCTGTGGGAATCGAACCCACAACCGAAGTGCGACTGGCCTTTATCGCCTACCACTGGCCTACAGGAAGTCCCTGTTTAGTAGAAACTAGTTTTATTATATTAAGCAGTATGATATATGAAGTATAAGTCCATTTTAGGAACCATATGTGATTAATCTCACTATAGATCGACTTATGTATATAATTTTTTCTAACCTTTTGTTTGAGACAGATGGAATGACCCGTCATTCTATCACATGATCTGCTAACACTTCACGAATAACAAATTCAACTTCATTTATTTAAGAGATGAAGTGGAAATTGTTCAAGGCATGAACAATAGTGATATTGTACCAAAATAAAGTAAGTATTTATTCTAATTCAAATTTTCAACTTTAGGGAAATGATCTTGAAAACCAAAAATGTTGTCCTAGTGATCTTATACCTGATGAATCAGATGGTGCCTTATATCATCACAAATCTATGGATTTGTGATTCCTGGCTTTTCCATAGCCATGTTCTCTACCACTCTCCATCAGAACATGATGGTTAGATTTCTCTTCCATATCCATATTTTCACCTATGTGGAAACCCAGTGATTAGTTTATTTGGGTAATCGTTATATTTCATACTTTAGTTTTTAAAGCCAAGTTTTGGTATTCCTTTTTACGATGTGGGTTTCTATTAAATAAACTTTCGAATAGTAAACCATTTATAACCCCGACGAATTTCGAGGGCGAAATTCATTTTAAGGGGGGTAGAATGTAACAGCCCAAGATTTTATGAAAAATATTTTTTTTTATTTCACTAATGTCTTGTGTTGTACGCTACACCAAAAGGAGCTTGCACAACACGCATCCTTGACTTTCCTTACATTACACGCAATCACAACCTTCCTTGATAGCGTGTGTAGTACGCAATACTGAGTTTCACGAAACAACGATATGCTATTAAAATATTATTAAAACTAGCCGTTATGAATAGTAATAAACAATTTTTAAAATTTTAGAAATTTCAGCTCTCAAAATGGACTTCATTTATGGATTCGGAGTTTTGAATTTAGCCTAAGGTGAAATTTTGGTACTTTTCGGATAACTTTCATATTCTGATCAATAGTAAAAATTACTAAATTTTAATTAATAACAACTTTTTTAATCGAAATAATTAATATTGATAAATTATTAATTTGAGTGGTTTTAAAGTATATTTAGAATATATTTTTACAATTTAATACAATGTTGGTCATTGGATGTAATTTCACATTTAAAGCAGTTATAAAAAAGTGTCAATCTTTTGATAGTTATTATCTCTTAAAAACACGATATTTGTTGTGACAGCGGAAATTAATTTAATTATTGCAACTTATGTGTTGTGAATTTTGTAAAATAGAAATAATTTTTGAATTTGGAATATCAATTATAGCTTAGGGTGAAATTTTGGCATTTTTCTGAAAAACTTCAATTTTTGATGAATAGTGAAACCACTAAGTGGTAGGTTAAAAACTGAATTTTGCATAAAACTTAATTTTACCGCTTCTGTGAATGGAATTTCGAAACTCCGACAGACACGGTTGATATCAGTAAGTAAAATGTTGTTCAATGAGATAAAAATAATTTTTTGGTGAATAGTAACTTTTTACTTTTTTTTACCGCTGTTAATAGTAAATAGGGTAACTAAGGGTAAATATGATATTACTATTACCCTAACACATGTCCTAATTCTATTGGACAAGTGTAATTCGACCAAAAACAAGCTTAGGAATAAAATATGACCATTTAGGCCCACTTGGATTAGATTAGGACATTTATTATTATTTAATTCAAAGAAGAGTTAAAAGAGTTAAAATCAAAGTTTATTTCCTAAAACATTTTTAATATAGGGTTATACATAAGATAAATTAGATTGTAAATATTAATTAGAAAGATAAAAATATTTCCTAAATAATGGTATTTTATTTGTAATTTTTAGACATCAAATAATTTAATTTATTTATGACACAAAGATGATGCAGTAATTATCTTATTAATGAAATATTGACATAATTGATGTTATAAACACCAAACTGAATGTAATTTGAGACTTTTTATGAATTCCACTAATTTTATAGGTTACTATGATATATTAGTGTTGATTTAATAAACTTGGTTCGAACATATAATTCTGTTATGACTTTCACAAAAATCATATATCAAATAGTGTCAAAATTGACACAAAATAGTTTTTAAATCAAATATTATATTATTAATTGTTATTTTATTCCTAAAAATCTGAGGTTCGGCCAAATGACTTAGATAAGGATATATATATTAATAATAAACAATTTGGGGTTCGTTTGGCATGTTATAGTAAGTGTATTAACCATATAGTGTAAGAAAACAAAAAGACACGGTAAAAGTTAAATTATTTAACTTAGGGTTAAATCTAATTGATAAGGTTAAAATAATACCCTAAACTTGTCTAAATCCTATTGGATGATAGGATTTCGACCCATCCCCACTTTAGCTTCGAAATAATACCCTTTGGAACAATTATAAACCGATTTTGACTTTAATATAAAATAATATTTTGAGATATTCCTAAGGTGCCCCTCTCCTCCCTTATAAAAGGGCACCTCCTCCCCCTCCTCCTCACACCAAATTGAGAACTCAAGATCGGCCAACCCCTGCCATTTTCTCCTCTCCACTTCCCTAGAATAATCCTAGAGGTCCTGGTCTTCTTCAAAGACCAATATTAGTTCCCTAAGTGGAGGATTCAAAGAGGCGTTCCAAAGAAGAGGTAATATCCATTACCGATCTTTTCAATTTCTTTCTTCTTCAACTTCTTCTTCTTTAGTTGTTTCATTATGAAGTAATAACATCAGTATCACTCATATACTGATATGTTATTATATGTATGAAACAACCCTATTTTACCATCTATCCATCCTACGGAAAAAGAAATCACCGCGCGTGCGTACGTATGGAATACCGTCTCCACGCCGTGGTGTAATCTATTTTCCACCACCACCTTACATGGATGGGTATAATGGTGTAAATAATAACTGTACATAGTTATTACAACATCATATTAATTCTGATATATTGTATTATCCAATCCAATTCAATTCAATATTTATGGAAATGATATCATCGCTCGTGCGTACGTACGGACTACCGTCTCCACGACGCGATGAGATTCATTCTCCATGTTAACCATTTAAGAATGATTATAAAGTATATATAAGAAATAATAATGAAATATATGACATTATAAAGCTACTGGATCTATGTATATATATATATGTATGTCATCTACTTACTTCCATTCAAGACAATAAGGAAAGGAAAACAGCGTTCATGCGTATGTACGGACTACCGTCTCCATGAACGGTGTTTTTCATTTCATTTATCTATCTATTATATATATATATATATACTGAATATATATGATATATAAATCATATTTTATATTCTGGAAGTAATTAAATCATGATATAAGTAATAATAATGTCAAGAACAACAAGTCAAAACACCTACGATAAATGAAACGATTTTACCCAAAACGCTTCTTTAACATGGAATTTACAAAAGAACGGGTAATATAATGTCATAAGTGAACCATATATGATATCATAACAATGAATATAATTCTGTAATAAGTCAATGACATTATTTAAATCATTATACAGGAGGTTCGGACACATACGAAGAAAATCAGACCTAAGGTAAGGGAAATATCACAATCTCATTTTTATCCGAGATTCTTTGTACTTTGAAAGTTACTGGGGTGTATTTTATCATGAAAATCCATGTTTCCTCAATATGTAATGTTATTTCCATCCACCTACAATTGTTTAAATCCAAATTTACCCTTCGGTGAGTTTTTAGTAAAAGATATGAAAGGTATCTTTTGTCGTTTTTTGTACGAGGTACTTTTTGACTTTTCCGACAAAAGTACGAGAAGAATGTTTTTTTTAACTTATACGGAACGAACGGATTTTTAAGGTTTTATAAAGAATTATTTTCATGAACCTTCCTCCAAAATATTTCATGACTATTTTCAATAAAATCTCTTTCTTTTAAAATTGCATGATGTTTTGTGAAAAGAAATTGATTTTGAAGAAGAAAGGATATTTTCCTCAAGAATTCAATTCAAGTGTTTTATCAAAATTATTTTCCATCTAAGATAATAAAGGGTTCTGTTTCTATCCATATTTTTACATTGATTTGACTATGTTGTGATGGAATTATGTTTATGAATTCCTTTATCTTATATGAATGGTTTTATGATGTCATGTTGTTTAAGAATCCCATTTTTATTACATGGGTTATGCAATGATGTATGATTTATGATTTTGTGGCACACATAAGAATGGTATCATTATGAGATGGGTGGGACCTATATCTCCCTCCAATGCATTGGGTAAAGATTTTATATCTCATTAGATAGACATGGCTGGAATGGTAGGTTATACCGGTTCAGTGAAACAGGACTGAAACGAGGGTTACTCGATTCAGAAAGGGACTTTGTCCACTAAGATAGTCTTGGAAATGAGTCTTGACTAACAAGAAATGATTTTCCATGATTATGTGTGCATGACACAAAGTTTCAAGTTTTATGTTATGATTATGGGGATCTCATTTTCACTTCTATGATTTATTCCATGTTAAGATATTATGATCTCTTTTGCAGGTTTTTGATTTTCAAAAAGATATGATATGATTTTTATTTCCTTTATTTTCCCTTGCTGAGCATTTGAGCTCACCCTTTTATGTTTTCTTTTCCCCAGGATATAAAGAAAGGTTTTAGGTAAAAAAAGAAAAAAGAAAAAAGAAAGATCTTTATGGGATATGTTGAAGATCTTTCACCACGATTAGAAGATTACGTTCCGAGTTTCCAAAGACACTAAACTATTACGATCCTTGTGTGTGTGTTTTTGTTATGTACTAAGTATTCCGCAAATGTAATGTAATGTCAATGTACGTCAGGCTTCGGGTCTCTACATCCCCTCTCCATTGTATCTGATCGTGATCCCATGTTTACTTCTAACTTTTGGAAAGGCCTTCAGAAGTCGTTGGGTACTGAATTAAATTTTAGTACAACTTTTCATCCTCAATCAGATGGGAAGTTAGAACAAACAATTCAGACTTTGGAGGATATTCTACGTGCTTTTTCGATGAATTATCAGGGAATTTGGGACCAACATCTTTCTTTGGTTGAGTTTTCTCATAATAATAGTTTTCATTCCAATATACAGATGACACCATTTGAGGCATTATATGGGATGTAGTGTCGAACTCCTAGTTTTTGGGATGAAGTGGGTGAAAGGAAGTTGATGGGACCAGAATTGGTAGAAGAGTTGGCAGAAAAAGTTCAGCTAATATAGAAACACATGAGAACAGCTCAGAGGAGGCAGAAAAGTTATTCGGACAACAGGAGGAAGGATCTCTCTTTTGAGGTAGGTTATCATGTTTTCCTCAAAATTTCACCATGGAAAAGTGTGATGCGATTTGGTAAGAAAGGAATGATGAGTACAAGGTTCATTGGACCATATGAAATTATGGAGAGAGTTGGATCAGTTGCATACCGAGTGGCCTTACCTCCGAGTTTATCTCAGGTACACAATGTTTTTCATGTTTCAATGTTAAGGAATTACATGCCAGATCCATCTCATGTTTTGAGTCCAGAGGTAGTTCAGGTGGAAGAGAATCTATCTTATGAGGAACAACCGGTCCAGATTCTTGACCACTTGGAGAAAGTGTTACGGAATAAGTTGATTCATCAAGTAAAGGTTTTGTGGAAAAACCACATGAGTGAAGAGGCAACATGGGAATCTGAAAATTCCATGAGGGATAAATACCCCCATTTATTCGATAAGTAAATAAATTGTAGGGACGCAATTTTCTAAAGGGGGGAAGGATATAACATCCCAAGTAATTAATGAATAATAGATATTCTTATATATGTATATTTATGAATTAGATAGTGTTTTAGAGGCTTAAAATGAGACTTAATCCAATCTTAAGCATAGAATACACTAGTATTTTTAAAAGACTGTTTTACTGCCTTTTGATGGAAACCCATTTTTAAATGAACCTTTTGACAATTTTATAAGCTCTATTTGTCAAAATAAACTTATTATTTATGATTGTGACATTGAAATTTACATTGGATAATTTTTTGGTATTTTTATGACAATGTTCATTTTTTAATGAATAGTGAAAAATACTGCATTTTACATCAAAACTGCTTTTTCATATAACCTAATTATATGGTTAGATTATCTTTATTAATTGGTCTTAATGTTTAATTAGAATATATTTTTACCATTTAATACAATGGTGGTCATTGGGACTAATTTCACTTTAAAATTGGACATACACAATTGTAAAACTTTTGATAGAAATTGTTTCAAAAAACCCACTATTTGTTTTGACAACGGGAATAATTTTTAAATTAATTATTGAAATTTATGTTTTTGTAATTTGGTAAAATGGATTCCATATTTTGAATTAAAAGGTCCAAATTATGTAATTAATACTCTTTTGTTTTTGAACATTATGAACAGTAACGAAGGTAATTATCTTTAATTATCATGATTAATTAGTAATCGGGTAGTTAAGTATAATAAAATAATATCATAATAATAACAAATGACCCAAAACTGTGTCCAAATTCTATTGGTTGTGTCGTGTCCGACCATGGTAAACCTTTCACCAAACTTTGGGACCCCATGGAATCACATTTGTGTGATAGCGACTTTTTATCTTTTTATTTTTAAAGAAAGATAAATATAACAAAGTATGTAACAACTAAGTAAAACAATTTTAATTTTGTCTACATAAATGATATATTGGAATATAAATAGTCATTGTATATCTAAAAATATTTCCTACATCATAGTATTTTTTTTATAAATTTTAGACATTAAATAAATTAAATTTTGTATGACACCAAGATGATGCAGCGATTACATAATTAATTAACGATTTAAATAAAATGAAAAGATAATGTCATATATAAGAATTAAACTTGTCAAAAACCTATTGGATGCATATATTTCGAACCCTTATCATCTTATCCTTGAAATAGATCAATGTGGGACCTTTAAAATCCGAAACTAATTATATAATAAAGTAACATTTCTTAAATTTCCAAGAGTTCCCCTCTTCCCTCTTATAAAAGGCTCCCACCTCTACCAAAATACCCACAACTCTAAAGCCATTGGATTGGACAATATCTACTCATTTTATCTCTCCAAATTCCTCTCTTCATCATATAAGCCTTACCTTTGGAAGAGAGCTCTTCAAGAAAGACTTTTGGTTCAAACCAAGAGGAGTTACCCGATTTGAAGGTAAAGTCTTCTCTAATGTTCTTTTGTTTTATTTTTCTTCTCCAACCCCCTAAACTCTTTTTATTCCTGTATTTTGTAACAAAAACAGTATCTTCAATATACTATGATGTTGTTATAATAAGTATTTGAGGTACACTTACACACACCTCCGTCTAATGGTTAAAGAACATATTGTTTCTGTGGATAGCGAATTACTACCTCACGAAATGATGATTGTTCAATATTCTATTAACACCTTTAAATGTGGACATTAATATGTAACTATATTTATATATGATATATAATATGTTTATTTTTTCATTATTCTTATGTATTTTTCATTTATGTCATACCTTATGGTTTCCATTATGGGTAAACGTGATATATTCATTTTAGGAAGTGCGGACTACCGCCCCCTCAAAGTGATTTGATTCGTTAATTCCATATGTTGGATGTACAAGGGATGGAGTTAATGATATTATATATGATATTATACTGGAATTATAATATACCTTTACATAATTATGATTTAACTCCATTAAGTATGAAATATAAATGAAAGTAGCGTTCATGTGTACGTACGGCTTACCGTCTCCATGAACGGTGCATTTCATTTCTTACCTCTAAATGTTATGTAATATTATAAATGCATGTATATACTAGATTTATATGATATATATGATATCTACATCATGAATATAATTCTGGATATAATGAACCCTTGACCACATGAACAACATGTAATTATATGAAGTCTATTTTTGGCTCAAGTACCAAAGATCAAAAAAACGACTGTTATTAACTTAAATAATTACATAGTGTTCATAACATGGTAATAAGTGATATAAAAGGAATTATTAACTTGAAAAATTTTCTCAAGAAAGTATAAATTAACTCAAGTTTATTATTCATGATATTAAAGAGTGATCGAGTCAAGTCGGACCCGAAGTAAGGGACTTCGTCTCAACCTCCTTTCATTGAGGCATATTTTGTTTTATACACAACTTTCTTTTATACAGTTTATAAAACCCTTTTACATTAATTTCTATTCAGAAGGAATATTTTTATAAGAAGCATTTTACTAAAGGAAAAAATGAAATGTTTGTGTCATACGTATGCGGCATCAACAACTTATCTTCCATCGTGACCATTATTTGAGTATTGGCTTCCTCTACAAGCCATAACTATTTTTAAATGAAAAATAAATACTATGTTTTACTATTATTTTATTTTGTTATTCAAAATGGTTTTGATAATGTTTTTATTCTATCAATGTGTTGTATTGATATCTTCTGATTGAAATGTGGAAATGTTATGTTTCCTTTATGCATGTTTTATGTGATACGATTATGTTATGGTTCTCGGGCATTGTTTATGAAGATGGGTGGTTCTGTGATAAACTAAGGGAAAGGGAGCCCGATATAGATCTCCAATGCATTGGGTAATGCGAATGAGTTAAACATTAAGGTTTCTCCGAAGTTATTTAGGGAATATACTGTGATGGGTATTCCAAACGTAACCATGAGGGTTACTCCCTACGTAAGAATGTTATGAATGCCTCAAGTTACCTTTATGTCTATGATTTCTATGAGTTATTCATAAATATTATGATTTCATGAGGTATGTTAACATGCTTATGTTTTATGAGTAAAGTATGATTTCATTTATTTTTATGAATACATGTACTAATGTTTCCTTTCTGTACTTTTATATACCTTACTGAGCTTTTTATGCTCATCCCATGTTTTTTAAATGTTTTTCATAGGTCAAGGGAAATGTACATGATGTGATTGTTGTGTCAAGGAAGTGTCAAGAAAGAATCCATGTTTTATTTTGAATATCTTACCGTTGATGGAAAAAATGAGTACTATCTTTTATATAACCACTGTAGAGACCCGAAGCTTGATGTACATCGTCATTACATTACTTTTTCGGAATACTTATTACATAACAAAAACAGACACCAAAGGACCGTAATAGTTTAGTGCCTTTGGAAACTTGGAACATAATATTGTAATCTTGGTGAAAGATCCTCAACATTTACCATAAATATCTTCCCTTTTTTTCTTACCTAAAACCTTTCATTATATCCTGGGGAAAATAAAACAAAAAAAGGGTGATCTCAAATGCTCATTAAGGGTTAGCATGGATAAAAAACAAATCATATACATTTGAACCTAAAAACATGAACATATTGTTTAAACATCAAGAGCTTGAGCAATGACATAAAACATGGAAGTACGTAAGGAATAGATCATAAAGGAACATCAATCATGATAAAATATCATGGGAATAAAACATGTAATTGTGGAAACCATTAAGCACATGATATGATTTCCATAGTAGCCAGGGCATTGCTGCCAAGACAATCTTAGTGGAAAAAGTCCCTTTCTGAATTGAGTTCACTCCTCATTCCAGTCCTGTAACACTGAACCAGATTAATTTAACATTCCATCCATGTCTATCTCATGAGATATAAATCTTTACACAGTGCATTGGAGGGAGATATAGGTCCCACCCATCTCATAATTAAATCATTCTTACTTGTGCCACAAAATAAACATACATAACCCAATAAATAAAACGGGTTTCATAAACATCATCCCATCATCACATAATCCATATAAAATAAATGGATATAATTTCATAATAAGAAAATTTAAATCATGTAAATCATAGATACATGATACTTGAAACATACACATATGAAATAATGTCATCTTTGATGAAAAATGGTTTTGATAAAACACTTGAAATGAATTCTTGAGGAAAATATCCTTTCTTCTTCAAAATCATTCTCTTTTCACAAAATGTAATGAAATTTTAAAAGAGAAGGATTTTGTTGAAAATATTCATGAAATATTTTGGAGGAATATTCATGAAAATAAGGCTTTATAAAACCCTAAAAATCCATTCGTGTCGTATAAGTTAAAAAAAACATTCTTCTCGTACTTTTGTCGGAAATGTCAAAAAGTACCTCGTAAAAGAAAGATTCGTAACAAACATACCATGTAGTAAAAGTCAAAAATTGGTAAAAAGGACATTAAACATACATGAAACCATTTTTAGGAAACATGGACATGGATGAGAACAATAACCCCAGTAAATACTTACGAATAAACAATCTCGGATAAGAATGAGATTGGAATAATTATCCCTTACCTTAGGTCTGATATGCTTTGTATGGATCTGATCCTCCTGTATAATGATTTAAATAATGTCATTGACTTATTAAATAATCATATTCATTGTTATGATATCATATATGTTTCAATTATGACTTTATATTACCCGTTCTTTTGTAAATTCAATGTAAAAGCAGAGTTTTGGGTAGAATCATTTCAGTTATCGTATGTGTTTCGACTTGTCATTCTTAATATTATTACTTATAACATGATTTACATAATTCCAGAATGTAAAACATGATTTATATATAATATATATTAATCATATACATTTATATTACAGATCGATAAAATCAATGAAATACACCGTTCATGGAGACGGTAGGCTGTACGTACGCATGAACGATGTTTTCGTTTCCTTGTTGAATTGAATGAAATTAAATAGATGAAATACAAATATATATATATATATACATAACTATAGTTTTATTATTATGTCATATATTTCATTATTATTGTATTTACTTTATAATCATTCTTGAATGGTTAATCATGGAAATGAATCTCATCGTGTTCGTGGAGACGGTAGTCCATATGTACGCACGAGCGATGATATCATTCCCATGATCATGGAATTGTATTGGAGTGTATGTATACTATTTTAGAATAAATATAAATTTAAAATAATCATATATAGTCATTATTTACACCATTATACCCATCCAAGGAAGGTGGTGGTGGAAAATAGATTACACCACGACGTGGAGACGGTATTCGATACGTACGCACGCGCGGTGATTTCAATTTCCGTAGGATGGATAGATGGTGAAATAGGGTTTTTTCATACTTATAATAACATATTAGTATATGAGTGATACTGATGTTATTACGTCATAATGAAACAACTAAAGAAGAAGAAGTGGAAGAAGAAATAAAGTTGAAAGAATCGGTAAGGGACATTAACTCTTCTTTGAAGCACCTCTTTGAGACCACCTCTTAGGGCACTAAAATTGGTCTTTGAAGAAGACCAGAACCTTTAGGATGTTTCAATGGTAGTGGAGAAGATAATTTGCCAGGGGTTGTCTGAGCATGAAGGCTCAAAGTGGTGTGAGGAAGAGAGGGAGGAGGTTCCCTTTTATAAGGGGGGAGAGGGGCACCTTTGGAAAAACTAAAAATATAATTTTATTATAAAGTCATATTCGGGTTTTAATAGCTCCAAATTGAGTTATTTAGAAGCTAAGGTGGATATGGGTCGAAATACTCTCACCCAATAGAAGTTATACAAGTTTAGGTTTCTATTTTAACCTTATCATTTAGATTTAACCTTAAGTTAAAGAATTTTACTTTTACCGTGTCTTCTTGTTTTCTTACACTATAAGGTTAATAAACTTACTATAACAATCCAAACGAACCCCAAGTTGTTTATTATTAATATATATAACATTATATATGTAATTTGGCCGAATATTATATTTTTGGGAATAAAATAACAATTAATAATATAATATTTGTTTTAAAAACTATTTTATGTCAATTTTGACACTATTTGGTAATTGATTTTTGTGAAAATCATAACAGAATGATTAGTTCAAACAAAGTTAACTAAATAAATACTGACATGTCATATTAACCTATAAAATTAGTGTAATTCATAAAAAGTCTCAAATTACATTTATTTGGGCATCAATTATGTCAATATTTCATTAATAAGATAATTACTGCATCATCTTTGTATCATAAATATATTAAATTATTTAATGACTAAAAATTATAAATAAATTACCATTATGTAGGAAATAGTTTTACCTTTCTAATTAATATTTATAGTCGAATTTATCTTATGAATAACCCTATATTAGAAATGATTTACTTATTAAACTTTGATTTTAACTATTTTAACCCATCTTTAAATAAATTAATATTAAATGTCCTAATCTAATCCAAGTGGGCCTAAATGGTCATATTTTATTCATAATGTTGTTTTTGGTCGAATTACACTTATCCAATAGAATTAGGACATGTGTTAGGGTAATAATAATATCATTTTTACCCTTAATTAACCTATTTACTTTTAACCGTGGTAAATAAAAGTAAAAAGTTACTATTCACCAAGAAATATTATCATATCATTGAACCACATTTTAGTCCTTGATATTAACCGTGTCTCTAGGATTTTCAAAATTCCACTCACAGAAGCGGTAAAATTATGTTTTATGATAAATTCAGTTTTTAACTATCACTTAGTGGTTTCACTATTCATCAAAAAATGAAAGCTTCCAGAAAAATTCCAAAAAATAGGCCTAAGATATATTTGGTATTATGATTTCAAAAATGATGTCTATTTTACCAAATTCAAAACATATCAGTTGAATTAATTAATTTAAAAATTAATTATCGTCCTCAAAACAAATAGAGTGTTTTTAAGAGATAATAACTATCAAAAGATTGACACTTGTTTATGTCTGGTTTAAATGTGAAATTACATCCACTGACCAAAATTGTATTAAATGGTAAAAATATATTCTAAATATACTTTAAAACCACTCCAATTAATAATGTATCACTATTAATTATTTCTATTAAAAAAGTTGTTTTTAATTAAAATTTAGTAATTTTCACTATTCATCAGAATATGAAAGTTATCTGAAAAGTACCAAAATTTCACCTTAAGCTAATTTCGATATTCCGAATCAAAAAATGAAGTATATTTTGAAAGATAAAATTTATAAAATTTTAAAAAGTGGGTATTACCATTCATAATGGCTAGTTCATAATAATATTATAATAATATCTCGTTTAGTGAAACTCGGTATTGCGTACTACACACGCTATCGAGGAAGGTCTTTATTGCGCGTAATGCAAGCCAAGTTAGGGATACATGTTGTGCAAGATCCTTTTGGTGTATCATACAACACAAGATATTAATGAAATTAAAAATAATATTTGTCATAAAATCTCGGGGTGTTACATTCTACCCCCCTTAAAATGAATTTCACCCTCGAAATTCGTCAGAGTTATAAATGGTTTACTACTCGAAAGTTTATTTAATATAAACCCACATCGTAAATATAAATACCAAAACATGGCTTTAAAAAATAAAGTATGAAACCTAAAGGTTACCCAAATTAACACATCACAGGGTTTTCACGTAAGAGAACATAGGTGAAAATATGGATATGGAAGAAAAATCTAACCATGAAGTTATGATGGAGAGTGGTAGAGAACATGGATATGAAAAAATCTAAAAATCACAAAGCCATAAAATTTTGATGATCTAGGGTACCATATGATTCATCGGATATAAGGGAACTAGGACAACATTTTTGGTTTTCAAGATCATTTCCCTAAAGTTGATGAATTTGAATTAGAATAAATACTTACTTTATTTTGGTACAATCTCACTATTGTTCGTGCCTTGAACAATTTTCACTTTATCTCTTAAAGAAATGAAGTTGAATTTGTTATTCGTGAAGTGTTAGCAGATCATGTGATAGAATGACGGGTCATTCCATCGGTCTCAAACAAAAGGTTATCAAAAGTTATTAAATATATATAAGTCGATCTATAGTGAGATTAATCATATATGGCTCCTAAAATGGACTTATACTTCATATATCATACTCCTTAATATAATAAAACCAGTTTCTACTAAAGAGGGACTTCCTGTAAGCCAGTGGTAGGTGATAAAGGCCAGTCGCACTTCGGTTGTGGGTTTGATTCCCACAGCCTTGTCCGACGCGATGGGCTGTCGCCCGTCCTGCAGGTTGTCCATTTTCTAAAACTACATTACTATAACATCCCATCAATAATATCGAAAAAATTTCTATCCTTAAAAAATAACATATTATGTCCAACATAATCCATTACAATCTTTATCTAAAATACTTCGGTCCAAGCTCATAGTATAAAGAAAACGATTACTTGAAATGTCATCAACCAACCATCATTTATCCCCCATTATCTTGTTGGTCACATTCCAATCATGTGAATACCTTAATCATGTATTCTCTGAAAAAATGAATACCCATTAAACCTTAGTGAAAACATGAATTCTGTCAAAAGTTAACTCTTTCCATATAACAAAATCCAAAAATTATATATACTCAAACCATGATATAACCTTCTTCTTATATCAGTCATGACCTCATGAATACTATCAAACATTTAATATTCTCCTTATCCCTTCATTATGCACATATCATCTACATTCCCAAAATACTGGTACCATTCATCACACACTTTGAAAAATTGAGGAAAGACAACAGTGTAACAATCCTTAGATGTCTCTTTATTCCATAGTACCATGAGATTACTTATACAATATTACACTTGATAAACATATAATCATTCCACTACCTTCTTAAACCGTTTACCGAGCTTCTATAATTCTTTCATCTCACATATCATTTGTAGTCTCTTCATCATCATCAACATAAATAATACCCATACGACCATTCTGATTCTCTTCATGAGACTTTACCTTAGGGCATTGGTTTGCATAATTCCCGTACATTCCACATTTAAAACATTTAACCATTGTTGATGTCGTAACAATATCATTATCCTCATCCATGGCATTGACTGAACCTTTTCATTTGCACTTACTGGATTTATGTCCTTTTTTTCCACACCCAAATCATCCTCCAGTTCCTTTGAAACATTCTCCTTTATGCCTCTTCCCACATGATTTACATAGGGGAAATTGAACTTTCTTTCCTCTATGATCATCATGAAACTCTATCTTTCTCTTATTAGCTGAGTCAAGAAACTTACCAAATTTGAGTTTATTGATCATATTATGAGATTGATGATTCGACATAATAATGATTTTTGGACTTCCAAATCCCATTTCATTTGGTTGATCATGAATAATATCATTCCATTGTCCATCATATCCTCTATTAACGTGAATCTTCCTGTTTCCAGCCATTTACTAAAACCCAAAAAGAATAGTGTGAGAGGCAAAATTCATTCTAGGGAAAACAACATAGTAAAGGGGGAGTACCCTAAATATCTAACATCTTAGGTTAAATTATAAGATCGTTAACGTAGTTCTAGGACTATATCCTATACGTATACTTATCCTTAAGGACATCCCTAAACATACCATAGAAATATCTCTAGGGATCTCACTAAAGTTTTCGCATCCTAGTTTCCAAATTTTGACTAAACCTTTCCTCTAATAACAATTGTAGAGACTCAAAGCTTGAAGTACATAGAAATTTCATTACTTTTGCGGAATACTTATTACATACCAAAAATAGACACCAAAGGACCGTAATAGTTTAGTGCCTTTGGAAACTTGGAACATAATCTTCTAATCTTGGTGAAAGATCCTCGACATCTCCCATAAAGATCTTCCCTTTTTTTCTTACCCAAAACATTTCTTTATATCCTGGGGAAAAGAAAACATAAAAACTGTGAGATCAAATGCTCATTAAGGGTATGAATGGATAAAAAAAATCATATACATTTGAACTTAAAAACATGAACATAATGTTTAAACATCAAAAGCTTGAGAAATGACATAAAACATGGAAGTACGTAAGGCATAGATCATAAAGGAACATCAGTCATGATAATATTGCATTGGAATAGAACATTTAATTGTGGAAACCATTAAGCACATGATATGATTTCCATAGTATCCAAGGCATTGCTACCAAGACCATCTTAGTGGACAAAGTCCCTTTCTGAATCGAGTTCACTCCTTATTCTAGTCCTGTAACACTCAACCGGATTAACATACCGTTCCAACCATGTCTATCTCATGAGATATAAATCTTTAACCAATTCATTGGAGGGATATATAGGTCCCACCAATCTCATAATGAAATCATTCTTAATTTTGCCAAAAAATAAACATACGTAACCCAATAAATAAAATGGGTTTCATAAAAATCATACCATCATCACATAATTCATATAAAATAAATGGATATCATTTCATAATAATAAAAGTGAAACCATTTAATTCATAGATACATGATACTTGAAACATAATCATATGAAATAATATCATCTTATATGAAAAATGGTTTTGATAAAACACTTGATATGAATTCTTGAGTAAGATTTCCTTTCTTCTTCAAAATCATTCTCTTTTCACAAAATGTCATGAAATTTTAAAAGAAAACGATTTTGTTGAAAATAGTCATGAAATATATTGAAGGAATATTCATGAAAATAAGGCTTTATAAAACCGTAAAAATCCATTCGTGCCGTATAAGTTAAAAAAACATTCTTCTCGTACTTTTTCTGGAAAAGTCAAAAAGTACATCGTAAAAGAAAGATTTCATACATACAATGTAGTCAAAGTAAAAAATGGGTAAAAATGACATTAAAAATACATGAAACCATTTCTATGAAACATGGACATGGATGAGAACAATAACCCCAGTAAATACTTACGAATAAACAATCTCGGATAAGAATGAGATTGGAATAATTATCCCTTACCTTAGGCCTGATATGCTTCGTATGGATCTGAACCTCCTGTATAATGATTTAAATAATGTCATTGACTTATTACATAATCATATTTATTGTTATTATATCATATATGTTTCACTTATGACTTTATATTACCCGTTATTCTGTAAATTCAATGTAAAAGCAGCGTTTTGGGTAAAATCATTTCATTTATCGTATGTGTTTCGACTTGTCGTTCTTGATATTGTTACTTATAACCTGATTTACATAATTACAGAATGTAAAACATTATTTATATATAATATATATTCATAATATACATATATATTATAGATCGATAAAAGGAATGAAATACACCGTTCATGGAGACGGTAGGTCGTACGTAGGCATGAACGTTGTTTTCGTTTCCTTGTTGAATTGAATGAAATTAAATAGATGATATACATATGTATATATATACATAAATATCGTAGAATTATTATTTCATATATTTAATTATTATTATATATACTTTATAATCATTCTTGAATGGTTAATCATGGAAAATGAATCTCATCGTGTTCGTGGAGACGGTAGTCCGTACGTACACACGAGCGATGATATCATTCCCATGATCAGGGAATTGTATTGGAGTGTATGTATACTATTTAAGAATCAATATCACATTATAATTATCATATATAGTCATTATTTACACCATTATACCCATCCAAGTAAGGTGGTGGTGGAAAATAGATTACACCACGGCGTGGAGACGGTATTCTGTACCTACGCGCGCACGGTGATTTCGTTTTCCATAGGATGCATAGATTTGAAATATGGTTGTTTCATACTTATAATAACATCTCATTATATGAGTTATACTGATACTATTACTTCATAATGAAACAACTAAATAAGAAGAAGTGGAAGAAGAAATAAAGTTGAATGAATCGGTAACGGACATTACCTCTTCTTTGAAGAGCCTCTTTGAGACCTCCTCTTAGGGCACTAAAATTGGTCTTTGAAGAAGTCCAGAACCTCTAAAATGTTTCTATGGAAGTGGAGAAGAGAATTTTTCAGGGTTTGGCCGAGCATGAAGGCTCAAAGTGGTGTGAGGAAGAGAGGGAGGAGGTGCCCCTTTATAAGGGAGGAGAGAGGCACCTTTGGAAAAACTAAAAATATTATTTTATTATAAAGTCATATTCGGTTTTTAATGACTCCAAATTGAGTTATTTAGAAGTTAAGGTGGGTATGGGTCGAAATCCTCTCATAAAATAGAATTTAGACAAGTTTATATTTCTATTTTAACCTTATCGTTTAGATTTAACCTTAAGTTAAATAATTTTACTTTTACTGTGTCTTCTTGTTTTCTTACACTATAAGGATAATAATATTACTATAACAAGCCAAAAGAACCCCAAGTTGTTTATTATTAATATATATAACATTATCTAAGTCATTTTTCCGAACCATATATTTTTAGGAATAAAATAACAATTAATAATATAATATTGGTTTTAAAAACTATTTTATGTCAATTTTGACACTATTTGGTAATTGATTTTTGTGCAAATCATAAAAGAATTATTTGTTCGAAAAAAGTTAACTAAATCATTATTAACATGTCATATTAACATATATAATTAGTGGAATTAATAAAAATTCTCAAATTACAATTATTTGGGCATCAATTATGTCAATATTTTATTAATAAGATAATTACTGCATCATCTTCGTGTCAGAAATAAATTAAATTATTTAATGACTAAAAATTATAAATAAAATACCATTATGTAGGAAATAGTTTTAGATTTCTAATAAATATTTATAGTCGAATTTATCTTATGTATAACCCTATATTAAAAATTATTTACTTATTAGACTTTGATTTTAAATATTTTAACCATTCTTTAAATAAATTAATATTAAATGTCCTAATCTAATCCATGTGGGCCCAAATGGTCATATTTTATTCCTAAGGTTGTTTTTGGTTGAATTAAAATTATCCAATAGAATTAGGGCATGTGTTAGGGTAATAATAATATCATTTTTACCTTTAATTATCTTATTTACTTTTAACCGTGGTAAATAAAAGTAAAAGGTTACTATTCACCAAAAAATATTTTCATCTCATTGAACCAAATTTTAGTCCTTGATATTAACCGTGTCTCTTGGATTTTCGAAATTCCACTCACAGAAGAGATAAAATCATGTTTTATGAAAAATTCATTTTTTTACTGCCACTTAGTGGTTTCACTATTCATCAAAAAATGAAACTTTCCAGAAAAATACCATAAATTACGCCTAAGCTATATTTGATATTATGAATTCAAAAATGATGTCTATTTTACCAAATTCAAAACATATCAGTATCATTAATTAATTTAAAAATTAATTCTCGTCGTCAAAACAAATAGCCTGTTTTTATGATATAATAACTATCAAAAGACTGACACTTGTTTATGTCTGGTTTAAATGTGAAATTACATCCAATGACCAACATTATATTAAATGGTAAAAATATATTATAAATATACTTTAAAACCACTCAAATTAATAATTTATCACTATTAATTATTTCGATTAAAAAGTTGTTTTTAATTAAAATTTAATAATTTTCACTATTCATCAGAATATGAAAGTTATCCGAAAAGTACAAAAATTTCACCCTAAGCTAATTTCGATATTCCGAATCTAAAAATGAAGTCCATTCTGTAAGATAAAATTTGTAAAATTTCAAAAAGTGGGTGTTACTATTCATAACGGCTAGTTCATAATAATATTATAATAATATCTTGTTTAGTGAAACTCGGTATTGCGTACTACACACGCTATCGAGGAAGGTCTTTATTGCGTGTAATGCAAGCCAAGTCAGGGATGCATGTTTTGAAAGATCCGTTTGGTGTATCATACAACACAAGACATTAATGAAATTAAAAAGAATATTTTTCATAAAATCTCGGGGTGTTACAACCACTTTGTTTAAATGTGGAATGTAATGCATGATTTATGACCTAATTATCAAAAACTCTAAACCTGAAAAGATCCTCAATGTGTAATCTTGTAATAACTCAAGATTAATTAGTGTATAAGGCTCAGGGACTTATAATTATTCTTAAACTGCATGAGATAACTATGGGATGTACATTACAAATAGGCGAGGTAGGAGGCCCATTAAGGAATAAACAAAGAATAACATAAGATAAATTTGTATTTTTGAAACAAGAAGAATATCAAGCTAACATAAGAGGGGTGAAAATCAAAATATATTACAACAAGGCATGATATAAAAAGATATAATTAATGTTTCATATCAATGTGGAAACCCCATAAAACTAGAAATCATAAACATAATTCAAGGGAAATTAAAAGGAAAAGATAATATAGTGTTCCTAGTATAAACACACACACACACACACACCATATATGGAATATCATTAGACTAAATAATTACCCATTAAATTAGATGGATATATAATTTTGGGCTCACCTGTCACATTCATATCATGTACATGGATATGTTTCTCTCATAGATCATACAACATAAGAATTTTTTTCATAATTTTAAATCCCATAATTAAGGATTGTGAGATAATTAAATGGAATTAGTGTAACGTCCCAACCCCAGAATCCAGGAGCCAGTGAATTTTTTGAATACATTGGAATGATTAGAATGAATCATGTCTCGTAGGACTGATCATTTTAGTAGTCTTGGAAAAAAGATACATACATAAGTTCAACTTTACAACTTGAAAAGAAAAACAACACTAATTTATTCCATTAATAACATCCATGCTTCCATGATTATTCATGAAAATCACTCACAAATAAATTCTTCATATCCTGGGAAAATGAAACATGAGAAATGGGTGAGCTCAAATGCTTAGTAAGAGTGAGAAATATAGTGGAAGATAACTGAAACATTAGGCACTGTGAATAATTGAAAACACACACCTTTAAAAATAATAAACATGAACTCTTTATGGAAGGAATATGAGATGAGTAAATAATCCCATAATAAAAAAGTGTCATGGTTATTCTACTAGTCGAATAACCACAGGAAATATCAATAGATAATCTCATAATGATGGAATGCATAATGTTGAACATCATAACCACATAGTCAAGGCCTCGTGCCAAGACTACAAATAAGATTTTTTCAAGGCCTTGTGCCAAGACACTAGTTTGTCTCACGAGACCTACTGATGCATCGAGGGGCTATAGTGGGCTCCACCCGTCACTTGCTAAGTCCAATTCATTCCTCAAATGAAAATGATGTAACATAACATAAACATTCGTATTAAAACTACCATAAGAAATGTTAATACTTTATCCATAAAACATGAATGGAATAAAAATAGCACATCCACTGTCAAACATAACTCATTAAACACAATATGGATGATTTTATTGTAACAGATTAACCTCAATCGAGAATAATGAAGGATATTGATATAGATGAAAATAATCATCAAAACTATTTGAGAGAAATATCCCCCTTTTTCTTGAAAACATTGAAAAGTCACACTATTTTTCAAGAATCCGTTTAAAATAGATTTTTGAATCGTAATGTCGCATACCACTTTGAAACTTTTAAAAGGAATTTTAATTTTAAAACATTAATGTCTATATAAATATATTTAGAAAACCATTTTTAAAACATGGACATTAATGAGAAAAATTTAGAATAATAAATCATTAAAACATTTAAAATTATATTCTAGTTAGAGTTCCTAAGAAAAAGAGAGAAAACTGAATTAAAATAATTGAGGTTATCAAAACTTTATAATATCATGATAATAATGGGATTCATGATATACTATGTCAATATACATTATACGCACCATATAAAATTGAATTGGTGTATAACAACACTGAAGTCTTAATAGATTGTAAATTGAGATGAAATCTCTTATAAAGATCGTATCCATAGGTTAAGGTTAAATTGATGACATAATTATGTGTGACAAATATAAATACACAAAATATGATTGGATATTCAGTGTAAATCAATCAGAGGACATTCACGCATATTCTTGTAAAAAAACACCTATGAATTGGATGTTTAACTCAATAAATAGAGATTGAGTTAAAATTACTCTTATCACGTTTATATCGATGACATGAGAATTTATCAATGGATTGATTGTGTGTATCAAAAGTATATCCATAGAAAGGGGACTGTAAATTACTATTCAAATAATGAATAGTGATTCCACATATAATCATGGAGTAAAATAATCAATGAAGTATGTGTAAAGCCCAATGAGTGGAAATTGAAATTTCAAATTCCTTTTTTGATTTGGTATCTTATGAAACATACACCCCATGAAAGAAGTATCATACAATGAATATGTAAATACACATACATTAATGTATATTACAAAAAGAAAAAAAACTAGGGGTAGTAAATACTCCACACAAAAGGAAATAGTGGCCAATATTGCATGAATCTCATGGGAATAAAAGTGAGATGAAAAATCCTTACTTCGTTGTAATCAATCAAGTCGTGTGAAAAAAGTTAACAAAAAACAAATGAATCACAAAATTCCATGATTATAAAGAGAATCATGATATTAAATATCAAATGGCAGTACACAATACACCACATACAATGAATAAGTGGGGAATAATAGAAATCTCACGGAATTAAAAGTGAGATAAGAACCCCTTACCTTGTACTTTTACTTGGTCGATGGTAGGTTAACCTCCTGTATAATGGTGAAATAATTGTTATTAAATTAAAATAGAATTATATACATTAATATGATATCATATATGATATTCCAATTTTATTTTTTTAGTAATATTTTATTATTATCGTCATTCCAGATGTTAACTGATAGGTTTTCCATTATATGCATTGTTACGTAAGTAATGTTTGTTATGGATTGGATTTATATAATTCATATTCATAATTATATTAATTATTTAAAAATTATTTTTAATCATATAATGAAAATTAGTCTCGAATGGATATGATGGGGAATGAATCTCATCGCGTTCGTAGAGATGGTAATCCATATGTACGCACGAGCGACAATATCATTATTTTGATATTAAAATAATATATAATTAGATGGTATGTCATATATAAATAATAATTATCTTGTTATATTTATTATTTACATCAATTATACATCATTATTATATCCATCTAAATAATAATGTATTGAATAACAATTACACCATGACGTGGAGACGGTAAGCCGTACGCACGCACATATAGTAAGATGTCATTACAAAGATGGATATAATAATGAATATGGTTATACCATATTTATAATAACATCAATGTATATAGAATACATTTGATTTATTATTTTAGAATGGAATCAACAAATAAAGAGGAAGTATAAGAAGAAAGGAACATGAAAGAGGTGATGAAATATTTACCTCTTCTTCGGGTTCTTCCTTTTGATTTGATCAAAAGGGCTCCATAGGATGGATTTATGACTAAAGGAAGGCCTCTAAGATGAAGGGAGGACAGTTTAGAGGGTATTTGTTTAAGGTTTGTCCGAGCCAAATGGATTTGAAGGTGTGAATTATAGAGAAGGGGAAGTGCCCTTTTATAAGAGGGGCGAGGGGCACCTTAAGAAAAGATAGAAATATTATTTTATAATTAAATCATTTTCGGTTTCTAATGGCTCAAAAATGAATTATTTAAAGACTAAGGTGGGGATGGGTCGCAATCCACTCAACCAATTGGTTTTAGATAGATTTGTGTTACTATATTTACTTTGTGTTTTAGATTTTACTCTTATATAAATAGTTTGACATTTACCATTTCTCTTTATATTTATATATTATATGGTTTATAGACATACAATAAACTTCCAAACGAACCTAAAGTGGTCCCTTAATGACATATATAATATTATTTAAGACATTTGGCTGAACCCTAGATTATTAGGAATAGAATATCAATTAATAATATAATATTTGTTTTAAAAACTCTTTTATGTCAATTTTGACACTATTTGGTATTTTGTTTTTTCTAAATTAATAACAACATTATTACTTCGAAAAAAATCCATCTAACCAACCCCAAGATGTCATATTAACCTATAAAATTAGTGGAATTCATAAAAAGTCTCAAATTAAATTTATTTGGATATTTATAATATCTATTATTTTAATATTTCATTAATTAGGTAATTACTGCATCATCATTGTGTTGTAAATAAATTAAATTATTTAATCTCTAGAAAATATAAATAAAATACCATTATGTAGGAAATCGTTTTATCTATATAATTAATTTTTATAGTCAAATTTATCTTATGTATAACCCTATATTAAAATTGTTTTAGTTATTATACTTTGATTTTAACACTTTTAGCTCTTCTTTAAATTAAATAATAATAAATGTCCTAATCTAATCCAAGTGGACCTAAAGAATCATATTTTATTCTGATGGTTGTTTTCGGTCAAATTAAACTTATCCAATATAATTAGGACATGTTTTATGGTAATGATAACATCATTTTTACACTTTATTACCCTATTTACTTTTAACTGTTGTAAATAAAAGTAAAAAGTTACTATTCACCAAAAATTATTCTCATCTTATTGAACCAAATTTTACTTATTGATATCAACCGTGTCTCTCGGATTTCTGAAATTCAACTCACAGATGAGGTAAAATTTAGTTTCATATAAATTTGTAAATGCTCCTAGGAGGTGGGTAAAAGACGGTAAAAAGTTTAATAAAATATTATACATCTAATTTTATTTTAAAATGACACAAATAAATTACATTGAAATAGGTATTGTACATCTATTTTCACTTAAATTAAATTTAAATAAAATAAATAATTATTTAAATAAAAAGTCGGTTTTAAACTATAACACAGTGTTTTTCACTATTCATCAAAAATTGAATGTTTTTAGAAAAATACAAAAAATTTACCCTAAGCTAATTTTTATATTATGAATTCAAAAATGGATTCTATTTTAAAAAATTCAAAACATAGAAGTTTAATTAATTAATTTAAAATTAATTCCCACTGTCAAAATCGAAAAGAGGGTTTAAAAAATAAAAACTATCAAAAGATTGACATGTGTTTTTGTCCAATTTAAATGTGAAATTACGTACAATCACCAAAATTGTATTTAATTATAAAAATATAATTTAATTATACTTCCAAACCATTCAAATACATAATTTAACACTATAAATTATTCTGATTAAAAAAAGTTGTTTTCAATTAAAATTTATTATTTTTCAGTATTCATCAAAATATAAAGGTTATTAGAAAAGTACCAAAAATTTACCCAAAATAAATTTTTATGCCCCAATTGTAAATAAGAATTTAATTTCATTAAATTGATTTTATAAAAGTGTAAAATATTGGTTTTAAAAAGGGTTTTCCATTAAAAGGTGGTAAATGTTCATTTTTTTGAAAAATACTTCTTTTATCTGAAAAAATGAATTTGTTCTTATATTATGTCTATGAAACACATAAAATGGATTCTAAAATTATATAGAGTATAGAAAATTCAAAATTTAGTTAATACTATTCATAACCACTTTTGAACGGCTAGTTTGGTAAGTCATTGTGCACTCAAACTCAGTGTTTCATGTAGCGCAAGATATTGAATTACTTTAAAGAAAATAACTTACTATGAAATCTTTTGGTGTTACATTATCCCCCCATTTTTTAAATTGCGTCATAGAAATTTTAAAATTGTGCTTGGGAACTTCATTGAAAGTCCCACATTGGAAAAAGAGTCAATAAAATTATCTCTTTACAAGAATGAAAATGAAGTACAATGGTCACTCGAGATTACCCACACTAGGATTCCATGTAGGAAAACACGGATAGAGAAGATAAAATAAGTGTTAAGATCTGGTGGAGAGTGATAGAAAACATGATTAGGAGAAATTTAACAACAGTAAAACCACAAAAATGTGATGAGATAAATTTCTATTAGTTTCTTAGTAGCAAAAGTAAAGAGAAAACATTTTTTATTTTAAGTTCCATTTCATAAAGTTGAGGAATTTATTTATGAGATTGACTAAGAACATAATGAGATATAATAACTTTTTATGTATAGTTTCATCCTTTAATAATGTTTTACCACTAACTCATATTTTTTTTCAAACGATGAGTATTCAAGATGACTTGGTCACACCTGAAGTGCTAAAATCAACTTTTAGAGAATCACATAATCAACAAAGGATAAAATATATATATTTACCTTGTCTTTCGAGATTAAAAAAACCATAATGTTTAGTACAAGATTAGATGATCCCCAAAAAGGATTATCCTTTAGGGAAAAAATAATTATCATAGTTTCTAATATTAAACCAACAATACCCAATGTTCAATAAATACCATTCAATAAAAAATTGTCCTTAAAATCCATCAACATAATCCAAACTAATATTGAAACCCAAAACATAGAATAATTTTATTACGCAGTTTTCCACGTTAAATTGTATTTCCAAATAACATCGACTTCTATTAAAGTCACAAACTTACAAGTAATTAACCTAATCACATGTTATTTATGATAGGTTAATCATTTGCATAAATAAACCAAATCTCTATAAATCCACAATAAAAACATTGATAAAAATCCACAATTACTTCTCAAATGAAATCCCATTATATTCTATTTTCCTTAGGCATATTGTATTCCCAACAGAGCTAACGTCTTCCTAAATAACATTTATAACTTAATCCCCAAATCATTTTCCTATACAAAGGATATCCATTTGATAAGACATAAGATCCCAAATCAACTTATTATTGATCAATAAAATCATTTAACTAAAATGAATTAGTCACACTAACTAGGGAATTCATGTAGTCCAGTGGTATGCGATAAGTCCGAATCACACTATGGTTGTGTGTTCGATTCTTGTAGCATTGTCTGATGCGACGGGTTGTCACACGGTCTGTGTGTTTTCCTTTTTCAAAAAAATTATTTTATAACATTCCCTAAATGAAATAAATTGCTCAAAATAACTATAACATAATTTCACCAAAAGTGTTATCTCATACCTCACATTTTCATCAAAAAATTTAATATCATGTAATTGCCTCAAATTCAAGGATCATATAAACCCAAATGGTTATTTATAACTATATCAACAATAGAAAACCAAATTCTTCCTAAAATAGAATTTTCATATAATAAACTGTAGGTTTACACATAAGAGAAAAGTCTTCCAATGTAATCCCATCAACAAAGATCACTAATACTTTTAAAAATTTCAACATAAATTTATTTCAACATAGGTTATTCCATGACCAAGGGATTATCCTATAGAATAGGTAATTCACTCAAGAAATTCCTAGGTCCCTTACATTTATGGAAAATTACTCTAAATGGATTCTTGGGATCATTTTTATTTTATACCATAGCACTCATAATTTTTCCTCAGCAAATATTTACATTATGTACTTATTTCCCGTACATAAAGAAATTCTTTGTTCCATTGAGACACTTTTCTAGGTGTCTCCTTCCAAATTTCTGGCATGAGGGAAATTGAGATTTATTTTCTCTATGGTCTCCACAGCTGGAGATCTATTCATTCACTGCCTTTCACTTCCGTGTTGATTCCATGAGTTGGTTAATATATTTTGTTGTTGTTAATATTTTTGGCAAACTAATTCGACATGAACACGATATCATTTACACCTATCAATAATCCATTTTGTTGCTCATTTCCTCCGCCGTTCCCACCTTGTACATAATATTCAAAGTTACTATGAATTCCTTCAAATCTATCCATTGACTAACACGAGAAATCATAGTGTGAGTCATAAAATCATTTAGAGAATATCATAACAGATTATTTTAAATCTAGAACACATTACGATTAACTACAGTTATTTATTTTCATCTTATATTAAAATCCATCAAATCATTTTGTAAATAAAATGTGAATTATCTTAAGAATATCCCCTAGGAGTGTCGTAACCAAGAGTGAAGCGATGTCCATTTTCGTGCACCAGTTCTCGTTTCAGTCTAGGTCAAAGCAGTGTTTTTAGGTTTTACCCTTAGGTTTATATGTTCCAGAGCCGCCTCTACCTGCTCGTATCCAGATAGGGATGTATTTCTTGGAAAAATGACAAAATCTATACAATACCAAAATTCATGGAAGTTCTTCTATATTAATCCTAAATGTCTATCTTAGGTCTATGTTCTCTAATCAGAGTTTATCTAAATCAAGTTTCCAAGGATTGTACTAAACTTCCTCTGATAACAACTGTAACACCTCGACCCCAGAATCTAGAATCCAGTGCATTATTTTAATAAATTTGCATGATTATAAGGAATCATGTCCCAAAATACAGTTCAGTTTAGTAGTTTGGAAACAAGATACATACATAAGTTCAACATTAAAACTTGAAAAGAAAAACAACACTTACTTATTCCATTAAAATCATTAAAGCTTCCAAGGTTATTTCTACAATTCACTCACAACTAACTTCTTCATATCCTGGGAAAATGAAACATGATAAAGGGGTGAGCTCAAACACTCAGTAGGAGTAAGCAATCTAGCAAAAGATAACAGAAACATTAGGCACGGTGAATAATTGAAAACATATGCCTTTAAAAATAAAAAACATGAACACTTTATAGTAGGAATATGATCTGATTAAATAATGGCATAATAAAACATAGTCATGGGTATTCTTCTAGTTGAATAAAAACATGAAATATCAATAACTAATCTCATATTGATGGAATGCATAATGCTGGAAATCATAACAAAATAGTTAAGTCCTTATTCCAAGACTACAAATAAGATTTTGTCAAGGCCTTGTGCCAAGACACTGGTTTGTTTCATGAGACATACGGATGCATCGTGGAGGTATAGAAGGATCCACCCATCACTTACTAAGTCCAATGCATTCCTCATATGAAAATTTTGAAAAATAACATAAACAATCGTATTAAAACTTGCATATGAAATGTCAATACTTTATCCATAAACCATGAATGGTATAAAAATAACACATCCACAGTCAAACATAACTCATTCAATACAATATTGAAGATTTTATTATAATAGATTAACCTCAATCGAGAATAATGAAGGATATTGACATATATGAAAATATTTATCAAAACTATTTTAGAGAATTATCCCCCTTTTTCTTGAAAACATTTAAAAGTCACACTATTTGTCAAAAGGCCATTTAAAATAGATTGTTGAATATAAGTGTCGCATATGACATTGGAAGTTTTAAAATGAATTTTATTTTTAAAACTTTAATGTCCAAATAAATAAATCCTTAAAACCATTTTTAAAACATGGACATTAATGAGAAAGATTTAGAATAATAAATCTTTAAAACATTTAAAATGATATTTTAGTTAGTGTTCCTAACCAAAAGAGAGACACTTGAATATAAATAATTGAGTTAATAATAAAATTATAATATCATTTGAATAAAGGTATTAATGATATACTATGTCAAAGTACATTATATACACCATATAAAAGTGAATTGGTGTATAACAATAAGAAATCTAAATGGAATGTAAATTGAGATGAAATCTCTTATAAAGACTGTATCTTTAGGTTAAGGATAAATAAACGACATAATTATGTGTGAAAAATATAAATAAATTCAATATGATTGGATATTCAGTGTAAATGAATCAGAGGACATTCGCACATGTTCTTGTAAAAACAACACCAATGAATTGGATGTGTAACTCAATACATTGAGATTGAGTTAAAATTACTCATATCAAGTACATATCGATGACTTGAGAATTTATCAATGGAGTGATTATGTGTATCAAAATTATATCCACAGAAAGGGGAGTGGAAATTACTACACAAATAATAAATAGTGATTCCACACATATTCATGGAGTAAAATAATCAATGAAGTATGTGTAAAGCCCAATGAGTGGAAATTGAAATTTGAAATTCCCTTACCGATTTGGTAACTTATGAAACATAAACCCCATAAAATAAGTATCATACAATGAAGATATAAATAACCATAAATTGAATTAAATTACAAAAATAATACAATCAGGGGTAGTACATACTCTGCACAAAATAAAATAGTGGCCAATATAGCATGAATCTCACGGGAATAAAAGTGAGATGAAAAGACCTTACTTCATTTTAATCAATCGAGTTGTATGAAAACATTTAATAACAAAAAAATGAATCAACAAAATACCATGAATATAAATAGAATCCTGGTAATATTTATCAAATGGATGTACACAATACACCACATGAAATAAATAGGTGGCGAACAAGGGAAATCACATTAAATTAAAAGTGAGATAAGAAACCCCTTAACTTGTACATTTCCTTGTTCAAGGGTAGGTTAAAATCTTTTATAATGGTTAAATAATTGTTATTAAATTATAAAATAATCATATAAATTAATCTGATATCATATATGATCTTTCAATATTGCATTGTTAGTAATATTTTAGTATTAGCGTCGTTTCGGGTGTTAGCTGACTTGTTTTCCTTTATATGCTTTGTTACGTAAGTAATGATTATTATGGATAGGATTTATCTTATTCATATTCAGAATGATATTAAGTCATTAAACATTATTTTTAGCCATCTAATGAATATTAGTCTTGATATGAATATGATGGGGAATAAATCTCATCGCGTTCGCGGAGACTGTAATCCGTACGCATGCACGAGCAACAATATCATTCTTTTTATATTAAATTAATATATAATTGGATGGTATATCATATATAAAGAATAATTATCATTTTATATTTATTATTTACTTAAATTATGCATCATTATTATACCCATCCAAATAATAATGTATTGAATAACAATTACACCACGACGTAGAGATGGTAAGCCGTACGTACGCCCGTATAGTGACATGTAATTAAAAGGATGGGTAGAATAATGAATATGGTTGTACCATATTTATAATAACATCACAGTATATATAATATATTGGTGTTATTATTTTATAATGGAAATAACAAATAAAAAGGAAGTGGAAGAAGAAAGAACATGAAAGAGGTGATGAAATATTTACCTCTTCTTCGGGTTCTTTCTTTTTATTTGATCAAAAGGGCTCCATAGGATGGCATTATGACTAAATAAAGGCCTCTAGGATGAATGGAGTATAGTTGAGATGTTATTTGAGCAGGGGTTTTTGGTACAAATGGCTTTGAAGTTGTGAATTAGAGATAAGTGTAAGTGCTCGTTTATAAGAGTGGTGAGAGGAACATTAGGAAAAGCTAGAAATATTATTTTATAATAAAATCATTTTCAGTTTATAATGTCTCCAAAATTAATTATTTAAAGGATAAGGTGGGTATGGATCAAAAATCACTCAAACAATAGGTTTTAGACAGGTTTGGATTACTATATAAACTTTATGTTTTAGATTTAACTCTTAGTTAAATAGTTTGATATTTACCATGTCTCTTTATATTTTTATATTATATCATTATTAAACATACTATAAACATCCAAGAGAACCTAAAGAGGTTCATTAATGACATATATAATTTAAATTAAGACTTTTGGTTGAACCTTATATTTTTAGGAATAGAATATCAATTAATAATATAATATTTGTTTTAAAAACTCTTTTATGTCAATTTTGACAATATTTGGAATTTTTTTTGATAAATTCATAAAAACATTATTAATTCGAAAAAAATAAATCTCACCAACCCTAAAATGTCATATTAACATAGAAAATTAGTTTAATTTATAAAAATACTCAAATTACTTTTATTTGGATATTTATAATTTCAATTATTTAAATATTTCAGTAATTAGGTAATTACTGCATCATCATTATGTCATAAATAAATTATATTATTTAATTTCTAAAAGTTATAAATAAAATACCATTACGTATTAATTCTTTTTAAAATTCTCATAAATATTTATAGTCGAATTTATATGATGTATAACTGTATATTAAAAATGTTTTAGTTATTAAACATTGATTTTAACTCTTTTAACTATTTTTTAAATAAAATAATAATAAATGTCTTAATCTAATCCAAGTAGATCTAAAGGATCATATTTTATTCCTATGTTTTTTTGGTTGAATTACACTTATCTAATATATTTAGAAAATGTGTTAGGGTAATAATAATATCACTTTTACCCTAAATTACCCTATTTACTTTTAACCGTGGTAAATAAAAGTAAAAAAGTTACTATTCACCAAAAATTATTTTCATCTTATTTAACCACATTTTACTTACTAATTTCAACAGTGTCTCTTGGATTTGTGAAATTAAACTTACAGAAGTGGTAAAATTAAGTTTTATGTAAATTTGCAAATGCTCCCAGGAGGTGGATAAAAGAAGGTAAAAAGTAAAATAAACTTTTATACATATAATTTTATTATAAAATGACACAAATGAGTTACATTGAACTTATATAGGTATTATAAATCTATTTTTACATAAAATATATTTAAATAAAATAAATAATTTTTTAAATAAAAAGTAGTTGTTAAACTATAATGCAGTGTTTTTCCCTATCCTTCAAAAATTGAATGTTTTTAGAAAAATACCAAAACTTTACCCTAAGATAATATTAATATTATTAATTCAAAAATTAATTCTATTTTACCAAATTCAAAACATAGAAGTTTCATTAATTAATTTAAAATTAATTCCCGTTGTCAAAACCGGGAAGCGAGTTTTTTAAAAAGTAAAAACTATCAAAAGATTGACATGTGTTTATGTAAACTTTAAATGTGAAATTTATTATAATCACCAAAATTGTATTAAATGATAAAAATATAATCTAATTATACTTTAAAACCATTTAAATACATAATTTAACACTATAAATTATTTCTATTAAAATTTTTTTTTTCAAATAAAATTTAGTATTTTTAAGTATTCAGCAAAATATAAAAGTTATTATAAAAGTACAAAAACATTATCCGAAATAAATTTTTATGTCCCTATTCTAAAGAAGAATTTATTTTCCTTAAATAAAATATATAAAAGTGTCAAATATTGGTTTTAAAAAGGGTTTTCCATTAAAAGGTGGTAAAATTGCATGTTTTTTAAAAATACTTCTTTTGTCTTAAATAAATAAATTTGTTCTTATATTAATTATAAGAAACACATATATGAATTCTAAAATTATATGGAGAATATAGAATTCAAAATTCTGTCAATACTATTCATAACCGCTTTTGAAGGCTAGTTTGGTAAGTTGTGGTGTGCTCGAACATGGTGTTGCGTGTAGCATAAGCTGTTGAATTACATTAAAGAAAATAACTTACTATGAAATATTGGGGTGTTACAATTATCCAATAAATGAATTATAGATACATCTAGGTCAAAATCATGGAGTGGAAATGGAAATGAGTATTCACTAAAGAAATTATTGGCATGAAAAATCACAGGATTATTTGGGCATCATAAGGAGTGTATATAAGATTCAAGGAGGTGATAAGTGATTATTTAATGGGACTCTCACCACATTTAATTCATAATCAAAATAATATGGATTTTTTAAAAATTGTCACAGCATGAATTATTTCAAAATAAAATAATTTAAAGATGGTTTATTATTGAATTGGAAATGGAGATGATCACATACATTGAAAGGTCACTTATAAAAGCTTGTGAGGGGATTCTTTAGAGCACGGGGAACCTTAGGAGGACTATAGAGAATGAAGTGTTGAGAAAAATCATAATAAAAGGGTTTTTTGTATTGATAAATGGTATTTTAGGTGGGTTTATATGGAAAATTAAAGAACAATTCATTATTAATATCAAAACATAGGTTTTAGACCATATATGAAAAAGTACTCAAAACTGCAAATATTCCCTTGTTTTTTACAATGTTTTCTACCAATGTGATGCGGTATTAATTATTTTCTGTGTTTTATAACAAATATCATTACATAAATACCATTGGTGATAGGGACATTAGTTATGATTAAAAATAATTGTTTTTAAAACAATACTAAAATAATTTATGTTTGGGATGATTCATTAACTATTTATAAAATTAATCAAATAATTTAAAAAAAATAATTTGAAATGATAAATATGTATTTAGTATAGGATACCATTTATGTCAAATACTACATTACTTTTGGGTTATATGATGTCATAAAACGAATCGTATATGTATACCCTATTTATATATTACAAGAAAATTCGACCATAAAAAAATTATGAAAAAATCATGGGTGGATAATTTTAACATGATGATTTCAAAAATAAAATTTATTTTATCAAAATCATTTATTAAATATAATAATTTAATCTCTTAAAAAAAACTCATTTATTTAAATTTATTGGTTTTTTGACAATAATAATTTTTATCCTTATAACAATTATATTTGAATTTATAAAATTATTTTATAATTTATAATTAATGAATATTATTTAATAATAATATTTGATAAAAAAATAATTTATTTAATTTTTTTTAAATTTATCATAAAGAGTGTCTTCATTGAAAATATTATCCCCAAAAAATATACATTTTTATCGCATCATAATTAATTTTTTATCAAACTAATTGTTTAAAAATTTAAAATATAATATTAGAAATGGATAAATATAACCATTTTTTATTAAAAGAAAATATAACAATTCATACGGTTCGAGTCTATGTTGATACCCATTTAATACACCAGTGAATTCCAAAAGGGTATGGTGTGTGTTGATAAAATTTTATTAGGGTGGTTCAATGTACATGATTTGGGTTTTGATCTCGTTGAGCTTGACTTCTCCCAGAAAATGTTTCATTTTTTCTTTAGTTGATGAATTCCATATTCATATTGATTAATTAAAATTCATAGAGATGATTTCTACCTATAAATATTTTATAATGGAATTTATAGTGTAAAATTCTAATGGTTGAGGCTACTACTTCTTTCATCTTTGTCAATTTGACTTTAAGATAACCCATTATTTATACTACTTGTAGAATTATTGTTCAGTGACTATATTATCAATTTTTATGATGCTTTATATCATTTTAAATCCAATATAATATAACAATCCAAAATAACTAAGGCTGTTCATTTTTTTATAAAATAATTTGTTTATAATACATTTATTCATTCAAAAAGTCAGAGTTTCAGAAATAAATGTTTTGTAATTATAAAGAAGGGATAGGGAATACATTCAATATATGATCATGAATAAATCTAGGGTTATGATTTTTGGTGTGATATTACCAATTAAAACATGGATCAGAGGTCCTTTTTTCCACATGCATATGCCTATTGTTGACAGGATACATGATTATTTATAGGTGACAGACGCATATATGCATTGTCAAATAGATAATCCCTTGAATCTTGGAATTATCCATTCCAAGGTTCTTAAAAGGTTTATAATGATTCATAAACTTGATCAGTGAATCATATTATAGAAAAAAGGATATCTTAAAAGGGTTATGGAACCTTATTAATAGTTGATTACTATCCCAAAAAGGGGTTATTAAATTATTTTTCATAAAGTCATAAAGTAGAATGAGGTACCACATCCTTGATTTGAGAACATTTTTGGTATATGGTGATTAAATATCACAGCTATATAATCAACATGAATAGATGGATTATGGAATTTTTAAATCATATCTCTATGAGTTTCAACAATGGATGATGATATGGGGAAGACATGACATGATGATTGCAAATCACGCTTGGGAGATAAGTTCTATTGCAATATTTATAAGGCACACAGGGATCAAAGGACCTTTGAGAATGGTGAAGATTCTTCTAATTTATAAGTTGGGAACTCATATGTTGGAGCCAGGGGAATGCATATGTTTTCATGTAGAGAGTACATTCAAGCTGGATACACTATATAACATGGTATATGAAATGCCTACAAGGATTAAATAACTTGAGAAATGATGTATATTATAGGGAAATCCATGGAAGGTTTTGGAACATTAAAATTATTGTCATCATGTATTGATTATTTTATCAAGTTGATAATATGTTATAAATCATCATTATAACTTTTTCCTTGAATGGGAATATCAAGAGATTATGGATAATATTTTTATATGGTCATCAGATGGGTATAATGATATTTACAACTTTTTATTTATGATCTAAATTTTCTCTAAGATATTCAATAGTAATGATTAGCAATAAGAGACGTGAATTTTTCTTATACCACCCTTTGTTGGTTTTCATCCTGATAAGATTAATATATCTTTCACTGGAATTTTAAGGTCATAAATGTAACAACTTAACCTGGATTTGTTACACTGATTCTTCATGATGGTTGGTCACAAGGCCTCAAGTTCCCTTCCTCGTACACGAGAGGATGCTGATTAGTCTGGAGGGTCGAATATCGATCCTTGTGATACTATGTCATATTTTTCAATGTAGCACAATAGAGTTAATAAATAAACAATAGGCAACTGATATAACCAACAACCACAATAATACCAATAGCACATGATTAGAAAATAGGAAATATAATATCCAAATCTATAAAATAAATATGTGATGCTAATATATGTCTTATGTAAATATCCAAAACCCAAAAATAAATAAATACACTAAAAACTACCAAAAATGTACTAAACAACATATGGCTGTCCCATCCATTCACTTGGAAAAATCATCCATCTAATATATTTGTCTATTTTCGTTATCATATCCCCCTATCATGAAATCTATTCGGGTATCGATTAGGCAGCCCGAGTAGGGTGTGAGTAAAACATAGTAGGACACAAACAATGGAATCTAAAACAATATCCTATCGAGAATTGTGTATTCAGTTGTATAAATAATAAAATACAATTCATAATTAAATAGTTAACACATTTTTTAGTCCATAAATTTCCAAAATAAAACCCTCGGGTTCATGAGGACGCCTGAACCACAATACCTTCTTCAACCTATACTGGATTATGAACTATATCATATATTCAATTAAAAATTCAATATAAGATATGGGTTTTTATTATCTAATTTATCATGATTCATTACTATAGCCAATTGTAACAATAGTTTAATGCAAAACACATGGGACTCAAACATCGGTTCTAACTCTTCGTGGGTATTTTGAGCCTTTGTACTTGTACCACACCCCAATATCACATTTGAATTTGGACCCTTAGTTCTTATACCATAACTACTATCTCATTTGGGTATTTGAATCCTCAATACTTATCCTGCACATATTTAAAATATATGGTTATTTTGAGCCTTATCCCATATCGTATAGACACTTAACACATATGTGTATTTAGATCCCTCCTCCATGTCCCACACACATTTAAAAGAAATGGGTATTTAGAACCTCAGTCCTTGTCCCAAACACATTTAACAAATATATCACAATATAAAAATTTCAAAAGTGTCACAATATCACATTAATTGTCTCATTTATTAATTAAAAAAATCAACAATTTCATATTCACATAAATCCATTAATTTATTCAACTATTAATTATTCACAATAATTCTATTAATTATTTCAATAATTTATTAATCACTTCAATTACATTAATTAACTAAACAAGTACTTAATCACATCAATTCCATTAATTAATAAAAATAATTATTTAATACCATCAATTCCATTAATTAATTAAATAATTAATTAATCACATCAATTACATTTAATAAATCAGAAATTAATTAATCATATCCACAAACTCAATATCCCAATATATAATTCAACAGTTACTTATTCCATTAATTTCCACAATCAAAATATCTCATCAATTTCTAGAATCAAACATTACATTATTTAATACAAAATTAATTAATATAATTTCTCATTCAATTTCAGAATCCCCATACCCCATTAATCAATTCAGTATTTAATTAATTCAATTATACTGTTCAATTTCACCACTCAACCTAATCCATCAACTCATGTAAATTAAAATAATTTAAACCACTCATTGATGATATTTCAAAATCATGTAAATTAAAATCTAAAAACTTCATAGACATAATTAAATCAGGATAGCATCAATGAAAATTAAACTACCTACCTCAAATTTGATGCCCCAATTTGAGGGGGACAATTATGTTGAAAAATATATTGATGATAAACACTGATTCAAGATAGAAAAATCAAAATTACTCAATTCAATATCATGAAAAAATAATCCTAGATCTATATCTGACATGATAGAAGATAACATCCATATAAAATCTTAGTAAAATATGGGAGGGGAGAAGGAAATGTCATGAGGTTAGATCCTCTTATTTGGTGGGTAGAAGATCTCCAATACTCCCTTCAATTCACTAAGAACGTAGGTTTTGATCCCTAGTAAATCATCGGAGAACCTCAAAATAATTTATAATATGATATGGTCTATGTTAGGATCGATTTGGGTGAGTATTAGGGGTTCTGGTTTTTATTAATCTAATTATTTTGGCATTAAAATCTCATACACATGGTTTACTACTTGTGGAACACAGTTACGCCAATCTATGCACCGTTACCATGTACCTCTTCTAGGGGGTGTAAAATTTCTCCTAATAGTGTGAAAATTTTGAAAAACCATTCACCAATTGTGTGAATCCCCTTTGCCCAGGTTAACATGTTTTGCTAGGCTAGGGAACACAGTTTAGGAAAACTCTATGCCAACCATGTGCTTCCCATATTTCTTTTAAATTCCTTAAATCTCACCCAAAAATCCCCATGAAATAAACCCCAAAAAATTACTCAAAATATGAAAAAGAATCCCTTAAAACACTCTCATGACATCTTTAGAAAAATTAGGGTTCTTAAAATTATTTCACCTATTAACAACTCATCCTATAGTTATACTCCCAAGAATCTATACAATTCTGAGTCAAATATATCGGGAAACTGAACTCACACATCTTTGTCTCTCTCCCATGTTTCCTCCTAATCAAAGTCATGCTTCCAAAATACATGAACTATGGGCATACTCATTCCCATCAAAAATTTCTCACATCGATCCAACACACATATGAGGTGCTCCTCAAAGGACGCATCTATCTCAAGCTCCACATCATCCACATCGATCATATATTAAGGGTTGGTGTGATACCACTAATTTTTTTACCCATAGTAAACATTGTGCATTGATAAATATCTCTTTAGATGAACCAATCTGTATGCCACTGGTCCGACTGTCTCCACAACCTCAAATGGTCCAAATAACCTTGGCACAATCATTCCTTGCATCTGTATCCTATGGTGACCCAATGTTGGTGACACCCAAAGGAATACACGATCACCATATGTAAAACATATGGGTCATTTTATTCTATCTATATTTGACATTTTTCTACTCTGAGCTGCATCCATAAGCTTCGGAATAAGATAAACCTGCTCTGACATCTCATAAACAAGACTCGGTTCCAACAACTCTGACTGACCAGCCTCCATCAAGCACATAAGAGATCATCATGGCGTACCATAAAAATCCATGTATGGTTCCATATTTATAGTTTAGTAATAATTTATATTATAGGATAACTCCACCAAGTCTAGGTACTTTTCTAAAGACCCACTGAAATCTTGAAAACTGACTGACTGAATATTAATTTTTTTTATTATTAAAGCCCCCTTTTTAGGAATGAGGGGGAACCCATGATGACATCATCGACATAAAGAAACAATAATTTTGAAGAGAAAAAATTCACAAGACCTAAAACAAAAAAATTCAAGTCTCTAAAGATAAACTGAAATCTAGAACACACACTAACATCATATCTTCCAGAACCATTATTGTATGCTATAATTGAAAATCTATTTTGGGGGTGTAAAGATATACTAAATAAAACATATGTACGAAGTGAATTCTATATTCCCTATCAAATTCATGGAGTAAATGCTTAGTCATGATCTGAATCTATATCATGTGGAACTCTATCTTGATGAAAAATTTCTTAATCATATAAATCTCACAACTTCTCTACTAAGTATGTCTCTCATACATGAATGAAATGAACTACCTTTTTCATACAATCCATAATCCCAATATAGTATTATTATTTTGTAGTGTTCTTGAAAGACACACCATAAATTCTATATTCACATCGTCCCACTTCAATTTTGAAATTGTAAATGGATGAAACAAACCATCTGGTCAATGATGATTGACCATCACTTATTGATATGTGTATCATCATGTCACAACCCCTAATATCTCATTTTTCATGCCCATCCATAAAAACTATCATCACAGGTAATGGTACATTTTCGTCAAACATGGATATACTTCCCTCTTTGAGGAATGAAACTCACCCATCAGATCCTCTCACATGCACGTGGGCTCACCAACCTCATTCCTAACATAGATGATCTTATGGTCATCTATGCTCTAATCAGATGGTGACTCCCAACAATCCATAATTTCACTCAAGGTAAAAAATTCAATATATTTATATTATATATCACTACTTCATCTCAAATTTACATAATCTATAAAAACTAGTATGACAGTCTTCTTCTATTGACTCTCAAGAACCACAACATGCATCTCATCCAACAATGACATCATCCTCCACTCGCCAATGGACTCATGAACTACATGATTATTTGTTTTCCTGGTCAAATTATCATCCACAATATTCCCCTTTAGGGTTGTATATTATAGATCGAAATCAAATGACTAAATATACTCAAAATATCCTCCACCGATAGTGATTCAAATCCTATTTGGATAAGGCATATTGTAATCTCTTGTGATCAGTATAGATAGTAAAATTCTAACCCAAAAGATAATGTAGCTAACAATTTAAAAAATAATAAACTATTTCAAACTTGAGGTTTTTTGAGGGGTAGATTTGATCTTGTGGCCTCATCTATTGAGAAACATATTCCATAACTCTCTCTACCTATATCCACACAGATCTATGTCTGATTCTGGAAGCATCATAAAACACGGTATAATCTTTATTTATCATGGGTAGGATCAAGAGTGGTGTTAATGACAATCACTTCTTAAACTCCAGGGAGGAATTCTCACATGCATCAATCTAGTAAAACATTATACCCTTTTTTCAATCCACAATTGGATATTCAAATTAGGAAGAAACCCATATCAATTTCCAATAATATTCTACTAACACTAGAAATATACTTATATTGAAATAACTATTTGGAAGATCCTAAGAAACAACTGTCTAGCCCATTTTTAGGTCTATAGACACACCTTCTTCTTAGATGATGTGACCCAAGAAGTTCTCGTGACCAATCAAAAATTGACACATGAATATCTTGGAGTATATTCATTTCTCTATCAGCGTATTCATGATTATGTCCTAAGGTTGTCAATAGTCATCATGAGTTTTGGAATACACCATGATTTCATCCATAAAAACTACAAAAAAATAATCCTGTTGTGGATGGAAGTTTCTGATCATCAAGTCCAAAAACATTGCTGGTGCATTTGTCAACCCAAAATGCATTATAAAGAACACATAAAATTCAGACCTACATTTAAAATAAGGTTTTGGTATCATAATGTAAAAAATCTCTACTTATAATACCCTAATTTCAAGTCAAACAATAATAAAACACAATTACCCCTCATATAGTCAAATAGATCATTAATATGAAGAACATAATACCAGATCATCATGGTTATCTAGCTAAACCTTTGATAGTTAACACAGAAATTAAGATTCACGTTCTCATTCTTAGAAAAAAAATACAGAACCCCAAGGAGACGTACTTGGATAGATAAACCATTTATCCTACAACTCTTCCATCTTATCCTTGAGATCCTGAATCTCTTTTTGTTCTATTATGTATGGTGGAATAGGAACTGGCTTAGCCCCTAGAAAAATATCCGTTGTAAATTCCACATATATCTCATGTAGAATCCTTGATAAGACTTCTGGAAACATGGCTAGAAAAAAATCCACTAAATTAGGAAACATATATTGCAATTCACAACAATAATAAATAAATAAAATTTTAATTTGGGTGGTAATTTCCCCTAGTTGCTGGCGAGAGGCACCTTCACAACTCTCCTTGATATCCCACTCTCCACGATGAATATAATTTTACCCTTAATGAGACATAAACCATACTCTCCTATAAAAATAAAGTTGGGATCACTGTAATAGTATCAAGTCCATTACCAAAATGAGGTTGAAGCTTTACATGTCTAGGATGTTATAATGCAACTGAATGATATCCTCCCCAACTTTGAGATAACATTCTTTCATAAGTAGATGTCTCTATAACGTACACCCAATTCTGTATCTATCATAATTACCCAATTCACTAAATCCACTTCTAGTCTCAAAACATTCAAAACTTTTTTAGAAATAAAGTAATTAGAGGTACTCGTATCAAATAAGGAACTAAATATTGTTGGATCTATAAGAATATTACCTCTAACTGTACATGGTCCAACTTCATTATAAAAAATTATAAGCTGAATGACATCAATTTTCCCTACACTCATCCTTGTGATATAGTCTGAGCTCCCAGAGGTGCACCACTCTATTTGTACAGGTTCCCTTTCCCTAAATTATCTCACACACTACCTCTACCACCTCATCTAGTAGAACTCCAACTACTATGATGATATTATGCATAAGACCCCTTTCTCGCATCCTAGTTATGTCTAAATCCTCCATCACTACTCCACTATCATGGGTTCCTATAGAAACTAATTAGGTTTCACTTATTTTTACATGATCGTAACCCCACTATTTTTTTCTTACAATCATTTCGAATGTGTCTCTGCTTACCACACTAGTGGAAAAGAACTATGTTATATTCTAGAGTAATTTATCATTCCCTATAGACACTCTCCTTCCCACTTGTCTGGATAAAAATATCATAAATATTCTTCTTATCCTTGGTTGACGTACCTCTTGTTTGACATGAGGAAACAACATGTTCGCCACTAGAAGCCTCATTTTGGTTCCCCTTAGATATGGGAGCCTGATTCATTACTTCTAACAACTTATTCATCCATAACACATACAATTGGAAAATAAATTCTCACATAAGTCCATCCAAAAATCATTTATAAAATGTATACTCATCTTCATTCAATTCTAGAGAAAATCAATAAAAATCTATATGGCACCCATCATATCCTATCACTGACATAGCCAATCAATTCAATCTAATGAACTATGCTGTTATCTCATGTCTGGGCGTCTCAGGGTAAAACTGATCCAATATATTTTCCATGAATTCCATACAGACCAAAATCTCTAACTATCCATCAAAAGTCTCAATATCCCATGAATTTATAGCTTCATCATGTAACATGAAAGTAGTTAATTTGACTATCCTCTCAGAGGGAGTCTCCATGTGGTCAAGTGTAGTCTGGATGAAATCAATCCAGAACACACTTACCTCAGTTTCAACCTCTCTAGAAAAATTATGAGGGTGATGTAACTGATACATGATTTTCATATCATGCATGATGTTAAAAATTAACCCTTGGTCTATTTCAATCAATTACATGTATCAAGAGATGTTCTCTTAGAACTTCCCTCCTACTTCGTCACTGGGAACAATTGGTGCCTCATGTTCCACCATTGATGGAGCATCTCAAGCCATATCCTCCTATCATCCTATCAAAAAGGTTTTTCAGAAACCAGAACATAGGTTTCCATTCACAACATTAACTCATTTATGTGAGACACGATATTTTATAATAAGGTAGTCCACAAACCCCGCCACATGGTCAAAACTGAGGTGTTATCACTACCAACAACCATCATTCACCTAGGTCACAGTGAAAAATGGGTAAACTCATTAAAAAATCCATGTTTCTCATTAGACACATGTTAATATAATCACTTATAATTTTAGAACATTATATTTTATATTAGGCACCTTTTTCAATTTATTTCACAAAAGAAATGGAAAATAGTTAAAGTTCAACAACATCCCAAAACTCATTTTCTGTGAAATCCTATGATGATGCATGTCACAAAATAATCCTGAGTTCCTAGAATGATGTATGCAAACCCAACTATCATTCCATACTAGGCCATGAGTCTAATCATAGTAAATCTCAAAGCCATTATCACATGCCACCACAAGTTCATCAAGCAATGTGAAATAATATCAACTGTAACGAAAAATAAAAAAAACCACAACCCCACCCTGGATATTTCGATTTTCCCATACAAAGGTTTGGTACTCCCATGAAAAATATCATATTGAAACCCTAAATAATATAATTCTTCTATATATATATTTCCCCAAATAGTATTCTAAAACAAAAGTAATGAAAACTCCATTGATACCGTTTTTTAACAACTACACCTAGGTGCCACACACCAAAACCCTGAGTCAGTCGGTCACAGGACCTCAGGAACACCTCCTCATATTATATAGGTTACTGACTAGTATCGATGGTATAATACCGATAAAGTGTAGAATATACCCAATTTATCAATGTAAAATAATAGATGAATTAAATAAACAATATCCAACTGATATAAGAGAAATGAGAAAATACCAATATCACATGATGTCCAAAGAAAAAATACTATATATAAAACTATATCATATATATATCATTCTAATATGTGTTATGTGTCAATATGAAACCAAAAATAAACAAATACACTGATATCACTCAAGAGGGTCATGAACCACATCTCGTCCTCTCATACATGATCCATCTCTACTTAGTTATCTTGCATATGACTCTTTCCCCTGACCTATTCTATAAACATGGAATCTATCTGGGCACCATCACAAATCCGGTATTGGGCGTGAATAAAACTCATTAGGCCACCACCAATAGCATCAAAAACAATATCCAAACAATAATAGTCTATTTAGTTGTATAATGAAAAAATTATAATGCATAATTATATATTTATCACATTTATTATTCATTAAATTAACAACATAAACACCCCAGGTTCTCGAGGATACCCAAACCACAATACATACTTCGACACATGTCGGATTCTGAACTATATCATATATTCCCTTCATTATTCATTATAATACATGGCATTTCATTATCCATTTAATATCAGTTCATTACAATGGACAAATTGAAGAATATTCCAATTCCACCCCATGGGATTACAATGTCGTGTCCAACTCATTATGAGTATTTGGAGCCTATATCCTGATCCCACACTTCAATATCAGATGGGTATTTTGAGCCTCAATCCATATCCCATACCTACCATCTCAAATGTATATTTGGAGCCTCATTCATTGCACCAAAAAAATTTATCATATAGAGATATTTGGAGACTTATTTAGTGTCCTGCACACATTGAACAAATATGGTTATTTGGAGCCTGAGTCCATATCCAACATACATTTAACACATATGGGTATTTGAAGCCTCTGTCCCTATCCCACACATATTTTAAAAATGATATTAAAATTTCAAAATTTCAAATGTGTCACAATATCACATTAATTTATTCATCTGCCAATTAATCCAAATCTTCAATTTCATATTCACCTTAATCCCTTTATTAATTAAAGAATTAATTAATCATATCAATTATATTAATAAATTCAATAATTAATTACTCACTTTAATTCAATAAATTAATTAGATAATTAATTAATCACATCAATTTCATTAATTAATTCAATAATTAATTAATCACTTTAATTACATTAATTAATTCAAAAATTAATTAATCAAATAAATTCCATTAAATAATTAAATAATTAAATAATAAATTCATCAAACTCAATATACCAATAATTAATTCAATAAATAATTCTTCCATTAAATACTAAAATCTCAGTATCTAATAACTTTCCATAATCACACATTCCAATAATTAATAGAATGATTAATTAATCCAATTTATAAGTCAATTTTACAATCCCCATACCCAATTAATTAATTCCACAATTAATTTAGTAAATTACAACATAACATTTCCCCAATTGAAAAAAACTATTAAATCATGGCCATCAAAATAAATAAAAAAATCATTGATAAAATTTCACAATCATGGAAATTAAAGAACTAACAATTATATACATGTAATTAAATAAATACTATCAAATTGGAATTTAGACCACCTACCTAAAAATTTAAGAAGAACAATGGAAAATGGAAATCCCCAATTTTAGTGGAACCACAACATAGAACAATAAATTGATTGGAAACCATTATTCAAGATCAAAAAATCAAGATGTCTAAATTTTATATCTATATTTGAAAATCAGAAATCTATAACCAAAAATAAAGAGGATATCATACCTCTAATATATAAGGGAGATATGGTAGGGAAGAAGTAAATCACATGATATTAGATCCTCTTTTTGGGTAGGGTGAAGATATTCAATCCTCCCTTATATTCACTAGTAATAGAGGTCAGGAGCCCTATGAAAGCATACGAGAAACTAAAATATGACTAATAAAGAGTTGTTATTTTAGGGGATGATATGTATGTGTTATAGGGGTTGGGGTAATTTTTAGTCAAATTTTTAGGGGACTAAAATACTGTATGCATGGTTTGATGCACCTATTTCATGGTTACCCCTAACTATGTTCCATTACCATGCACATCTTCTAGGGGGTTCATGTTTTCTAATATTAGGGAAAATGATGGTATAAATTGTGCTCCTATTGGGTGAATCCCCTCTTACAGGGTTCACTTTTTTTGGGATTGGGTGAATGGTTTTGGAAAACCACACCCCAAGAATGAACTAGCCACATTTCTACCAAATTACCCAAATTAAAACCAATTACTCCCTAATAAGTAAACCAAAAAACACTCATAACTAGGAAAAATAGTACATGTAATCATTCTCAAGACATATCCCAAACAATTTGGGTTCTTACATATGATTTATACCATCAGGGGATATATTCTAATGTCATAATAGTCTGACTGAATTATATGCAGTTTAATTTTATTATGTGTGGACTAGGTATGTGGGATATTTTTAACATGACTACCAAATCATGTATTCGGTTTTGGAGAACACTCTGAAAACCTTTTGAATGAGAAATGATGATATTGTATGTTGTAGTTCAAGGTTATCATATCATGGTTAATGTACATGATAGACATGTAATGGATGATAGTCATGGATCACATTGTGGTGATAGACTCTACTTCTATCTCATTCAAGAACACAATGATTAGAGGTCTTTTTTCAAGAGGAAGATGACTTTAAAACATAGATATTTTTTTACAAGATATTTTTTTAATAATTTTATTTTTTGATATCTTCTGTTTTACACATCAACAAGATAATATTATGTTATATGAAACACAAAATTTTCTTTTGGCATACAAAACACTATGATTATCTTGTGTTACACATAGTGATTAGTTCCTAGGATAGTTTGTGTTTCACGCAAGACCAAGCATTACCGAACAATAGTATATTATTAAAACATTATTATTTAATATAGTAATATATAACCTAGAAGTTAACGTAGAAGTTAGTAACAGTATTAATAGAATTATGGAAATAAAATTTCTGTAAAATTGATTCATTGGTTACAAAATTAATCAGAAATTGAAATATATACCAATTGATTATAAAGGAATTTTTTTTATTTTTATTATCTCAAAAATAAATTAAATAAATTACAATTAGTGAATGATATTTATGAAATATATATGTTATATATTCAATGAATTATTTTATATATTCATCCAAAAGATTTTATAAGAATGAGATAAGAACAAGATCAATTTTACTCAAAAAAACCTAATTTTCTCAAGGGTAATTTTACAGGATTTTAATGGAGAAATATTTTCAAATAAAATTTATAAAACATTTATATATTATATTTGAAAAAAATAAACTTCTTATTTGTAATTTGGATATAAATATTTACTTTCATTAACTTTTTGGTATATTTCTGATATGTTTCATGTTTTGATTAACAGAATAAAATACTTAATTTAAATTGAAAACAAAAATTTTCTAAAAAATAATTTAGAGTGTTAGATTCTATTTTAATAGTTTCAAGTATAATTATACTAAATTTTCATCACTTAATCTAATTTTGGTCATTGGAATTAATTTTAAATAAATTTTATATATAAATACATTTCATTCTTTTGCACATTTTAACCTTATAACCTGTTTTCTCACCTCATCAACAAAACTAATTTTATGTTAATTACTGCAACTAATATGTTTTATTATTTTAAAAAATGATTGCATATTTGGAATCAGAAGTTCAAAATTTAGTAAATATGCCTCTTTTATTTATTGGGCATTATGAATAGTACCTTTAGTAATTTTTATTAACACAGTTAAAAGGAAAATCAGGAAGTTATGTATAAAAAATATTATTATAAATAATATAAAATTACTTTAACACTTTTCTTATTTTAATTAGAATAGGGGGTTTCTACCAAAATCAATCTATGAAAGTAATTATACACCCTTAAATCCACTTTGATTAAAAAAAGACATTTATTATATTATATTTATAGATATGTTAATGATATCATACTCAAATTTTGATAACTAACCCATTTTCAATACATTTTAATACAGATGATAAATTTGACAATAAATATTTATTTGTTATATAGAATGATTTTCTTTATCAGGATGTTTTATTATTTATTTTTTATAAAACCAATAGTTACTTTAAAGGATTATACAATGTCGATGGATTTCCTTTACCAATAGAATAGAAATAAAGAAAATGATTTTAATTAAAATTATAAGAACTTTTAAATGACCCAAAAACATGGGTAAATATTTTTTGTTGTTTATATCCCTTCCATGGTTGTCCAAGGGTTTAATTAATTACCATTTTAGTCACATGTATATGACTAATACCATTATAATATATTATTTAAATTGGAGTCATGTTTTTCATACTATAGGTTTTTAATTAATATATTATTTTAATATATAATTTTTCATTAGTTATTTCGAACATTAATATTAATTTGAAAAATAATAAGTTTATTTTATTTATATTAATTTATTTATAATTTTTGGGGAACAAATAATTTCTTTAATGGATTAATCAATGTAGATGTAGTAATTATTATATTAATCATTAAATAAAAATAATGATATTAAATATATTAAAATAAATAACATTTGAGTTAATTAATGTAACCAAATAATTTTAAAGATACCTTTTATCCTTATATATATAATAGAAAATTTTTTAGAAGTTAAATTTTTCTCTTGATATTTTTAAAAATTCTTGAAGTAGATATAGTACAAAATGACACTATTGATATTTTATCATAATAATGTCTTATTATATTATTTAAAAATAATATATCATATATAAAAATTAAAAATAATTATAATATGGAAAATAATGTTCTAAATTGTTTATTTATGTCATAATTGATATATAATAAGTAATTGATAAATTATTTTCGTATTGAGAATGTTGTTAACTAAGTTAAAATTTAAACCTGATAACTAAGGGTTAACTAAAATGAGAAGGTTTAAAATAATACTAAAACATGTCATAAATATATTTTTTATGATATTATAACCATATATCATATGATATTCAATTATATTACATTTTTTTGTATTTGGATTGATAATGAAATTATTAAAAATTAATATTTTCACAAATTCTTAAAGTCCACCTCACATGAATTATAAAACAACACCACGTCCCTCATTTTACTACTAGTATATTAGAAATAAAACTCTTACATACCCATATAATTTACCTTATAAACATACATCGTAATATTATAGAGGTTATTTTATTCTCAAAAAAGCAACGCTAGTGTCCCTAAAAGGATATGTAGAGGGAGCTCACCAAAGGAGATGTAATCTCCTTTACCGAATCTCTCAAAATTATTTCCTATTCTAATTACTATTCCTTTTTTGATTACATAATAATTTAATAAATAAAATATAAGATATAATGATATTTTATTCTAGTTATGGAACAACCATATTACTTATTCTATCCATTCAATTTAAAATCAAATCCACACGCGTGTGTATATACAATATACCATCTCCACACTGTAGTGTAATATGTTTTTCATCACCAAATTAATTATATGTGTGTAATTACGGTAATAATAAATATATAATATTATTATAACATGATATTTATTATATAATAACTTATACACCATCCTCTTAAATACCATTTAACAATTAATGGAATGATATCCTCTCTTGTGCGTACGAACGACATGCCATCTCTATAATGCAGTGTGATTCGTTCTCCATGATCATCATTAAAAAAATATTATATAAATATTTTAAATTAATCTTATGATATATATTACCATAATATCATTCTAGAAATGAAAATACTATATTTTATGTGCATGAACCGAATGATATATAACAAAACATTCATAACAAAATGAAGCGGTTAACCCCCGAAATAGGCATAATAATGAAATATTATTTAGTAGGTGCTAATAGGATCATATATGGAATCATAAATATAAATATGGTTATCGAATAAGTAATTAAAATTAATTGATCCATTATATGAGAGTTTCTGATATGTATGAAAGAACCCAATCATAAGGTAAGTGATTTTTATCTCACCTTTATTTATGTGAGACACATCACTTATACACTACTTTTTTCTTATACATGGGGTATATAAATTCCATGATTGAATTTTATGAGAATTATCCATAATTTTAGGATATTTCATATACTTATGATTTTATTTATTTCACAAGGTATATGATTCTATTGAATATATTTTGATGAGTATTTATTTATCAATCTCTTCAATATTTGGGATTGTTTAATTTTATGTCTCTATTAGTGAATATTTATCATCAATGTACATGATTTCTAAAAATATTTTTAAAAATGTTGTACTATTATCTGATGAATGTTAATGTCATTTCTATTCATTTTTTTACTTTTTAATACACAGTTTAATGAGAATATATTATCATTTTCTAAATAAGGTACTTTTGGAATTTTGAGGAACAATTATGAGAAAAATGTTTTCTTTTAAATATTATGGAATAAAAATGTTTTTACACTTTAAAGTCACCTAATTCCATAGAAGAATATATTATATATTTACATTGTTACTTTTTATGGAAATTTTTTGTTTTAATATCGTATGGAATTTGAAGAAAACAAATTTTTTTTCAAAGAAAATTGATATTTTCCTCCAGAATTATTTTTAGGTGATTTCCTTATTGTTACATATGTTTTAATGGGGATAGTTTTCCAAGGTTTTTATCCATATTATTCATGTTGTTGTTTTATTTTTTTAATGGAATGATATTTATAAAACACATTTCAGTCCATTGGTTATATTATGATAGAGTGATTTTTATAAACCCTATTTAATTTCATGGGTTATGATACTATGAAAATTAATGTTCTTGTGAAAAACCTTTGTATGTTATTCATTATGTGATTGGTGGGACATATTTCAAAATCAAATTCATTGGGTAATGGTTTTTATCTCAATAGATAGACATGCATGCAATGGGAAGTGAACTCAGTTCAGTAATAGATGACTGGAATGGGTGTAATCTTGGTTAAATAATACAATACTAGAATAAGAGTATTCTTGGATCAGTAATACAAGACTAGAACAGGATTAAGCGTGTATCAGTGTTACAAGATTGAAAGAGTAATCTTGCCCCTCGAGGATTTATTTAGAGTTTTTTCTTGTCATCATTTTTCCTATTCAATTATTCTCGTGCTGGTACAAACTCATTGTACCTCATGTAACACCTGACCATTATATTTTTGTTTAATAAATTTTGGGGGGTATGGGTTTCACTCACGCTTTGAGCCATTCTGGGTAATGTGGACATTTTTTTATGCTTGCGAATTTTCCAAAATTCCATGTTTTATGTTAAATTTATATACTTATTCTTTATGTATTATTCATTATTATGTATCCATATTATGATCTTTGATATTTAAGAAATAATTTAAAATTTTTTGTACATAATATTTTACCCATATGTTTATGTAATGATTTATATCTCCATTTTTGACCCTTAAAGAGCATATAATCCCACCCATTTCTAATGTTTTTTTCCAGGAATTTAAAAAAAGTTTTTGTTATGATTATCAAAAGGGAAAGATCATTTTTGGAATCATTGAAGATCATTTGCTCGATTTAAAGATTGTGTTCCTAGTTTCCAAAGGCAGTAAACTAGTATATTCTTTAGTAATTTTTTATCTAATGTATTATCTATTCTTCAAAAATGATTTAATATCACTGCACATCAATCAGGGTTCATTATAGTTAGTATCAGAGCGAAGGGTTAATCAACCCATGGAAACATGGTTGATAAAAATTTACTGAGATCAGTGGAGGTATTTTTAAGGATATGTCTTTGGATATCTATAAGGATAAGACTATGTATAGCTTAGAATCATATAATTTTGGTAATTATCTTGGATAACCTAGGAATAAACCTAATATGTTATATATTTAATGTAGTTTCCTATTATTATGTGGATCCCCATTATGAAAAATGTTTCTCACACTATTCTTCCATGTTTTATTATGTAATGGTAACTATAAGGCACATGGTTAGCATTGAATGTCTCATATATTGAATTCATGGGAATTTGGATAATCCAATTACTATGTAGAAATCTCATGAATATAATTTGTAATATGGTATGAGTATTAGATATATTTTTTATGGTAAATTTATCCAAAATGATATGAGAAATGTACGGGTTGATCTAACCATATTTTTTTATTAAACATAAGAAGCACTATTATATTGTGGTTGAAGAACTTTAATACATGATTCATATGTGATATTATATGAATTAATAAGATGATTAATCCTGGGTAATTTTTTACGAGTAATGTTGTATCATGTATATTTATATGCTTTGGAATTCAAGGATTATATAACTAAAATTTAGAAATATAAATGTATTTTCAATATAGGTTTTCGAAAAGTATATGTTAAATGGTGATGAATAAATAAAAATTTTATTTAAGGGAAAGGTTATATTTTTGTTAATGGAATGTAACCCTTAATATATTCCTTATGTTAAGAAAATTGTGTATTTTTGGATAAGGTTATATTGGATATGAATAATTAAATTAGATGATACTAGTTACCTTGGAAATGATAAAAGATTTATGGAAATGTGTTCTATAATATCATGGATGAGGTTTACAATATTTTTAGACTTAATAAATATATCCAATAATCCTTTGACTAAGGAAAGATGAATGTTTTAATTTACAAAGTATGGAAATTTGGGTTTTTTCAATCTTTCAAGAGAATACATGATAAATTTATTCAAATGTTTGAAATGTTACAACAAAGAGTTACATTGTGTTATATGGGGGATCAATGTTAGTATAATTTTATAAATATCTTTTGAATGTTTTTAATTTAAATCATTCTAAATCATTATAAGGATAAAAATTTATGTGAATATCAAGTCACACTTCAGATGATGTTGTGGTGAATAATGTGTTTTCTTACCACATGATTATTTATGAATATTGGATAACATTTTCTATAAAATTTGTATTGATAATAACTGATGATATAAGGGATGGAATATCATTGATCTCTTGTTCTGTTAAATATTTAGGAATAACAAATTAACCTTTCTTTTTTGGAGAATGAGTTAATGTGGATTAAGGAACTCTAAAGGGTGAGGATGTCCTAAAATCATGTAAGTATTTATTTTCATGAAAATTATTTATCTTTAGGGAAACGAAACCAACAATGTTACCATAGTACCTTCGTTTTCATTGAATTAGATATCCCATTATGACATAACTGATTCAATGAATTTTTATTGTTATCTTTCTCCCAACCATGTTCTCTAGAACTTCCATGAGAACATGACATTTAGATTTCTCTTCCATGTACATTTTTTCACATTCTATATATTTGCTCCTATGTGGAAACCAAATTATTAGTTACTATGGGTAATAATGAAGTTTTCAACTTTAGTTTTTTAAAAGAATGATTTAGTATTTTTAATTTGGGTTTCTACTAGAGGAACTTTTATATATTAACACATTAATATCCTAGATTAACTTTGAAGGATATATTAATTTTAATGGGGGTAGATTGTAACACACTATGATTTTGATGAGATATTTTTTTAATTATTTGATTTTGTTGATGTATTGAATTTTATAATAAATAATTTTTGATTGCACCAGATGAAAATCCAAAATATCTTGCGTTATGCACAACAATTTGCTTTGATTATGTTACACACATTGTTGAGTTCCTTCGATAGCATTAGGTTCATAGAGGGATGAGATTTACCGAACAATAGTATGTTTTTAAAATATTATTATATATTATAGTAAAATATAACCCAACAATTACATTACATATTATGAATATAATTAACTAACATATTGATATATATTGTATATATTATAAATTCATTTTTACCAATTAATTAGAAATGAAATTTATTAATAATTTTTTATAAAGGAAATATTTTTATTTTTATGTTCTCAAAGTAGTTTTGTATTAATAAATTATATAAATTATAATTAGTGGAAGATATTAATGAAATATATATTTTATATATTTAATCGAACATATGTTATATTCATCCAATATATTTTTTAAGAACAAGATAAGAATAATCCCAATTTTAATCATAAACCCCTATTTTTTCAAAAGGGTGATTTTATTTCATTTTAATGAATAACCCATTTTAAATCCAATTTTTGAAAAATTAAAATATTATATTTGGGAAAATAAACTTCTCCTATGTAAGAGGGATATAAAAATTTACTTTTATTAAATATTTTGTATTTTTCTGACAAGTTTCATTTTATGATGAATATTAAAAAATTACTAAATTTTATTTCAAAACAATGTTTTAATCGAAATAATTTAGTATGTAAAATTATATTTTTGACAATTTTTTAATTATAATTAGATTATGTTATTACAATTTAATCTTATTTAGGTTATTTAAATCAATTTTACATTGAATTTATATGTAGAACATATCAATATTTTGTATGTTTTTTCTTTAAAAACTGGTTTTCTGGTGCCATTAATGGGATTAATTTGAAAATAATTAATGGAACTACATTATTTTAAATTTTAAAAAATGGATTCCATAATTTGAATCATAGGATAAAAATCATGTAAATATGATTACATGATTTTTTGGCATTATGAATAGCACCTTTAGTAATTTTTTTAACACTGTAAAAAGGTGAATTATGTAATTAAGGAAAAAATATTATTACAAAAATTAGAAAATTACCTCGAAACATCTCCTATTTTAATTATAATAATTATATTAGACCAAAATCAATATTTGGAAAAAAAATTACCATTTTTATTCCAATTTTATGGGTATAGTATATTTATTATATTTCATTTAAAATAATGTTAATGATATCATACTCAAATTTTAATAAATAACCTATTGTTATTATAGAGATATTGAGAAGATAAATTATACTATAAATAGTCATTTTAAAGATGAAATATTTTCATTAATTATGGTTTTTTATTTTTAATTTCTAGGAAATGAATATTTATCTTGAAGGCTTATACAATGCTAATACAGTTCTTGTAAAAAATGAAGACAAATAAATAAAATAATTTTAAATAAAAATTTTAAGAACAATTAAATTACCCAAAAATGTTGCTCAATATTTTTTTTATATATAGTCCATTATTGTTGAATGGAATAATTAATTACCATTTTTATCCATAGGTAGATGAATTAGACCTTTATAATATTTTATTTTTAAGGGAGACAAGTTGTACACCCTATAAGTTCTTAATTAACATAAAATTTTAATATAAGGTTTTCCTGACGTTTTTTCTAACAAAATTTTTAATTTGAGATATAATAAATTTAATTTATTCATTTGTGTTTGTTTATAATTTTTATACAACACATAATTACTTAATGGCTTTAACAACGATGATGTTGTACTTATTTAATTAATTATTACGTCAGATTAATGATATTAAAAATATTAAAATAAATATTTTTTGGTTAAATAATTTATCCAAGTAATTTTATATATTAAAATTAACCCAAAGGGGTAAAATAAAATATTTGTTTCAAAGTTAGATATTATTCTTATATTTTAAAAAAATCAAGAAATGAATAGTGTTAGAAGTAATAATATCGATATTTTATCAAAATAATGTTGTATAAAATTATTTAAAAACTGTAAAATATAAATTATAATAAATGAAATTATATTATGATTGAAATTGTTATAAATATATAATTTCTGTTATAATTAACATCTGGTAATTAAAAAGTTACAATAATTTAATATTGACAAATTAGTTAACTTAGTTAAAATTAAAATCGGCTAACTAAGAGTTAATTAAAATGAAATGTCTTAAATAAATACCAAAACGTGTCTAAAACCCTTTTTGAGAAGATATTAAAACCTTATATTGTATTATATTATAATATTTAAAATTTTTTGGTATTTAAATTTATATTTAAATTATAATAAATTATTATTTTTAAAAATTCCAAAAGTGACTCCCACCTCAATTATAAAAGGGTTCCACCTCCCACATTTATTTACAACTATTTTTTCATTAAATATCACCCATAAACTACCCATTTAGCTTATGAACATCAATAATAACATTCAAGAGGTGTTTTTATTCCCATGATACCAACTCTAGTTTCCAAAATATTAGTTCTAGAGGGAGTTCGCTGAAGAAGATGTAATCTTCTATACCGACTCTCGGAAGATCATTTCTTCGTCTACTTCTTCCTAATTTTTTGTTTCCATTATAAAGAAATAATTCAAGTATCACCTATTGAAAATATTTTATTATAATTGTGAAACAATAATATTACATCTTCTATCCATCCTATGAAAAATGAAATCACCACCTGTGTATACGTATGACCTACAGTCTTTACGTCATTGTGTAATCTATTTTCCATAACCACATTTTTTATATTGATGTAATTATGTAACTAATTACTATATATTATCATTATAAAATTATATTTATTCTAAAATAATATATACACCATTCACTTCAATAACATTTCATAATTAAAGGAATTATATCGTCGTTTGTGCGTATGCACAACATACCATCTCCACGGCACGATGTGATTCATTTTCCCGGATACCCTTAAAAGAATGATTATATAAATTAATGGAATAAATAATCTGATATATATTACCTTATTATAATATTTTGAAAAACATTACTATATTTTATGTGTAGGAACAAGAACTTATATGAAAACATATTCATAGGAAAATGTAACAATTAACACTTGATATAGGAGTGATAATGAAATATTATTAAATGGGTGATTATATGATAATATATGATATCATAAATATAAATATGGTGGTAGAATATGTTTATAAAATAATTAAATCTATCACTCATGATTTTCTTATATGTAAAAAGGAACCCAGGCCTAAGGTAAGGAAATTTTCTCTCACCTTTATTTCTATGAGACACAAAGCCAGTAAACTACTAGTTTCTTATATGTGGGGTATATACTACCCATTAATGTCTACTATGAGTCTTATAAATAATTTTAATAATTTTAATATTTGAATTATTTTCATTCATTCAGGAATAATATGATTCTACAGATTAAAAAGTGATAGGTATTAATTTTACAATATCTTTAATATTTTGGATTGTTTCATTTTGAGTCTTTATTGGGGTACATTTATCATCAATATACCTTTTTTATAAAAATTGTTTTCATAAATATTTTACTCTTCTATTATCGATTTTTTATGTCATTTTTACCCATTTTTTACTAGTTTGTACACATTTTGAAAATAATCATTTATTGTTTTCCATGAAAGGTACTATTTGACATTTACGGAAAATGTAAGAGAAGAATGTTTTATTTTCACTTATAAAGCATGAATGGGTTTTTATGTTTTCATTATTCTTTATATACTTTATGTTTCCATTATATGTTTACAAATTAATTTTTGACAAGAATGATTTCCTTTAATGATTTAGGTCATTTAATGAAATCAAAATGTTTTCAATGAAGAACTAAAATTTTCGGTAAGAATTATTTTCCAAGTGATTTCTCCAACATTTATTTTGTTTTAAATGGGAGTAGTTTTTCAAGGTTTATATCCCTATTATTCATATGGTTGGGTTATTTCATTAATGTAATTATATTTATGAAACCCATTTCTTTCCATGGGTCATGTTATGATTGAATGATGTTTAAGAATCCCAGTTCATTTCATGGGTTCTGATATGATGAATGATTTATGTTCTTGTGGCCCATATATGAATGGTATTCTTTATGTGATGTATGGGACCTATATCTACCTCTAATAAATTAGATAATAATTTTTATCTACTGAAATTTAATTGAATTAAATGGTAAGTGAAATCTGTTCAGTAGTATAAGATTATAATGGGACTAATCATGGTTCAGTCTTACATGACTGGAATGGGTGTAATCATTGTTCAGTAATAGAAGACATGAATGAGAGTAATCTTTGTTCAACAATAAAGAGAAATAATGTGGAGTGAACATGGTTTATTAGAGTATTTTTTTCCACTATGATGGTTCTGGAAATGACCCCTGACTAAAATATAATTTATTTCTTATGCTAATATATTTTCCATAATTCCACGTTTTTTTGTTAAATAATCTTGTTATGATTTATATATAAAAAATTTAAATGACTCATGATTATGATACATTATATACATGGTAAAATTTACAAATATTTTTTTTATATTGTTTTACCATTATTTTTATGTTATGATTCATATCTACATTTTTTACCAATATTGCACATCTAAACTAAACCATTTCATTGGTTTTATTTTCTTGAGGATACAAATAATGGTTTTAGGATGGTGTAAGAAAAGGGGGAAATCACTGTGGGAGACATTGAGAAACATTCAACTGAATAATTTTTCTTTTCCTTGTTTCCAAATTCACTGAACTAATGTGTTATTTGGGTGTTTGTTAGTGCAATGTATTTATTTTTCTGCAAAATGATTTAATATAAATACACATCAAGCCTGGGTCACTATAACTCTTTTGTTCAACAATTCATTTTCTCATTTTTAAGAGGTAGGGGAAGACATTCATATATAGAAAGAGGGTCCCTTGATGTCAGATAAAATATTTTACATGGTTCATAAAAGAATTGTGACCATCTAAGATACTAAAGACATGAAGTGTGGTTTAAGGACTAGGGTGCTCAAGATAGGTGAAATAAGAATCATATACCTTGTTTGGTCAATGTTTTTATATCCTGTTTCATCGATTAGGATTGTTAATGGATACTGGTTTTCATTGTTTAACATCATAAAAAAAGGTCTAAATATTTTAATTTCACCCAATAGGGACTTAAATTTTATGCATTTTAACGTCATATTTCCTATAACATCTTGTTACCAAAATTTAGGTAATTACCTTCTGTTTACATGTTATCATTTTTAATTGGGTTCATATTTGGACTCTTGAGGATGGTGAATTTTTTTTGGAAAATGAATTTAATTCATCGATGAGTTTGTGTTTGAATAAATGGTGTTGGGTTTAAATTTTTAATGGATTTTTGGGGTTATTTCCATGTTCAGATAATGCGTAAAGATTTAATTAGTTTTTTTTGTAAGGATTGGAATTTTATGAAGTGTTATAGGAAATTACATGGTGTGTAAGGAGTTACACGATGTGTGATACTTAATGGATAATTTTTTATTAATAGGCAACAAATTTTTCAGTGCATGTGATCTTTGTAGAGTACACAATTTTTAAAGGGATTAAATGCTATTTAATTCTTGTTAATAGAGATTTTATGGTTCTTCTTCAATGAAATTTGTTTTATATAATAAATCCTCTAGATCTCAACCTATAAGTTTTCCCAAAAAAAATTTGGTGTCTTTATTTGATCTGGATTTATCTGTTTGGGGCAGTTAGTTTGTGTCCCTCTAAGAAAATATGTAGTGTGATCTTGATTTTGAGGTCATTTACTTTTATAGTGGTGGTTGTTTGGGTGAGTGATCTTGAGGTATGTGTCACTTACTCTTCTCTTCCAACCATTTTTTGTGGATCAGATCAATTATTAGATGTCTAGATTGATTCTAGGGAATCTATGGTCATTGTTTCATTCTCTAGTTAGTTGATATTGTGTAGGAAATTGTGATGTATAATTTAAGGGTATGTAGTTATGTCTTTATCCAAAGTTAATGAAATATATTTCTCTTGTTTTTTATATTGATTTATAGATAAATTTGGAATAATTTTTATAGGTTTGTATATTAATTTATGATAAATGTTGTTTTTTCATTGTTTTTGTTCAATGGAAAAGGGTATGTTCAATGCAATAAAATGATTTATGAAATATATCTCTTGGGAAGCCTTGGATATGTAGGTGTATTTTTATAGATTTCAGATATCATCCATATTAATTTCTATATGTCAGATCATGGATATTTTTTCTTCTCTATAGTCCTATCATTCTAGGGACTAGTTCTTGAAATTTTTGGGGGTTTCACTAACATGGTATTTTTCTCCTCCTTATTCCTATGTTTTTGGGACTTATTGTGAACTAATAAATATTGCTGTATAAATATATTGCTAGAATGTCTTATTGAGTTCCTTGGAATGATATACATGTGCTTGTATTTATTCTATTTTTCTATGATATGAATTATTTGAATTTTGAGACTTGATAAATGAAAAATTATGCTTCAGATTGATATTCATTACATATTTTTAGATTTTTTGGATAATGGTAATATATAACAAGATTTGATATAATATCTTTACTTCTTATCATGCAATAATTTATTTTAATTGAGAATACGTGGATTATGGTATAAGGAATTGTAATGGAACAACTGTGTGGGATCCTACTGAGATTATTATCTCACACCCTATGAACTTCTTCAGTGGTGCATAGACATTTCTATGTATTCTGATTTAGGTAAAGGAATTGGGCTACATTAATGCAACTAGGGTTTCTATCTTATAGGTTTTGGCAGTTTTTTAGTGAGATGTTATAGTTTTTTCCATGATATCACATGGGGTAATTGGGTTTTTTAATATTTTAGAATTCACATATTGTATGAATTATACTTAGATATTTTTTTCTCTTTTTTTTGGTCTCAACTATGTTTTTTCTGTTTTGTCATATATTTATCTTTTATACTTTTTTATCATTATATATAAATATAATATCCATGAAATTTCTTCAGTTTGGTTGAAATAAATCCCTATAGTACATTTTTTATGTATGAGTTCTACTCGCAAACCCATAGGGATCAAGAATTCCATTCAGATATGTGGCAGGCTAGGTCAGGTACTATTTTGAAAAGGTAGTTGAGTTGGCTGGTTATAGTATTGTATTTGAGGTAGTTTTTTCATAACATCCCTTATATTGGGCTGTTTGTTAAACTGTACATAGTATTTTTAGGACATGAGAGGTAGATTTTAGGATGTGCCATTCTATCTCATTCCATTACGAGACCCAAGTTACCATGTAATATTGAGATGTGTGTCTCATGTTTTGAGTTCATGATCTTAATATCAGTTTATTCTTAACTGATTTCTATTTTTAATAGTCATTTTTCAGATTTGTAATAATTTCATTGGTTTCAGTTTTTAAAATTATGCCTCAGATACATGTTTTCAGAGTTCCTCAAGTGGGTGAAACTAATGCTCCTCATGGTAACCCATGGATTGATTATAACATTATCATGGTTACTGTGTAGGATGTTCATTCTATTTTCCATAATGTGACACATGTTCATAACATGGTTTTTGAAGTACAACAAAGTTTTTTTCGGAGAGAATGATCTATCAAAAGATATTCTATAAGAGAATCCACCATCCATTAAAGGTATAAATGAACCTCAAGTCGAAGAAGATAAACTGGAAAAACTTGATCAGATCATAAAATTCATAGAATCACCTAAGCTTATCTTGTTGAAGTCTGTAGCATTAAGAATTTATGGTCCAAGAATTCTGTGGTAGGATTCCATTTTACATGCAAATAAATTGGTGGGCTTGAATTTAAAGGGTTTCAAGGCTCTCTTCATCCCACATTTTTATCTAGAGACAGTGATAATGGAGAAATATCTGAATATTTTCTTTTTTCCGCATGGACAACTTGTTGTATAACCATATATAAATCAGTTTGCTGAGATGGTTTGTTTTTTTACTAGAGGTAGTAAAGAATGGCATGCTTAAGGATTAGAAGTACCCGTAAGGTTTGTGACCAGATATTAGATCATATGTAAAAATTCTAGATATTTAAACATATACAGATTCATTGGACATATATATGATGGTAGAGATGAATATAGAAGTAAATGTTTTTATCTTATATCAATTATTTTATACCTTGTTGAAGATTAAGTGGTGCAGTAGGGGAAAATAAGAATTGTTAGGATCATCACAGGAGTTGTGGAGGTAGTTCTAACTAGTATGCCTCTTCAGTACCTACCATTGTGGATAGTGGTGTGACTCTGAAATAAAATCATTGTGGAATTGTATGGAACATGTGGGGTTATTTTCAAACACTGGAAAATATGCGTAATATATGTGGAAATTATGGTCATCAGTACAGTTTTTGTAAGGATATTTCTACAACTTGATATTATCAGGGATTTTCTGGTCCAAATGATACTCCAGAATAGTTATATGATTAAATTTATATAGGGATCCATTCACAATCCTCAGGATTGAATTAATTTCATATAGTAGATGAGTTTCAGAAGAGGTATATTTAGGTCCAATTATAGAGAGATTTACCTTCTTTATTGCATTTGTAGTAGCAATTTCTTTATTTGATATTGGTTCATCAAAATAATTTATATATGGCCATTATTTTGAAATTATTAACCTTACCTTATAACTCATGTTCTTTTTTATAGATTTAGTAAACCCTCTTGGGATTATGAAATAGAAACGATTTGAATGTCCTTGTGCGCTATTGATAGTTGATTCAGTGTTAGTCTTGGATATTTTTATTCTTCATCATTGTTAGTTTGACTTCATCATCGAGATGGATTTTTTGGTCAATCATTTAGCTGAGAATGATTTTTATAATATGTGTGTCTCATTTTTTGCATCATATGGGCACTCAATGGTGTTTTAGGGAGATTGGGATCTGATTTTTGATCATGTAGGAGCATCCTACCCAATGCTTATAAGTTTTTCATCGATGGTTTCATTTGCGGATGATGATGATTCTTATATATTATGTCATACCACCATTGTTTAAGGTTTTACTGATGTTTTGTTGGATGATTTCTCCCAGCTTCCTCCAATGAAAGTAGAATAGTTTGATATTGACCAGGTTCGATGTACACAACCGATATCAATACCTTTCTATCGTATGGATCTAGTGATGTTGACCGAGATCAATATTTAGTTGGGTGATATAGTGATGAGGGGTTTTGTTTACCCTAGTGCTTCAACATGTACAACCATGATTCTCCTTTCCATGAAGGAAAAATTTTCACACTACTTGTGTGTAGACCATTGGAACATCAACTTGGTAATAGATAAGTACAAGTATTCTTTTTCTCATGTTTATTATTTTTTTGATTAGTTAAAGGGGTATATGTGGTTCTTGAAGATTCACCTTTGGTTAGGTTATCATCAAATCCTAGTTTCAGAGTTTGATATAACAAAGAATAATTTTATTAGTGGGTATTCACATCACCAATATCAGGTGATGCTATTTTGTCTGATGAATGCTCCAACAATTTTCATGGATTTGATTAATTGGATTTTCCATCCAAATCTCAACTCTTATTTGGTAGTTTTTATCAATGAAATTTTGTTTTACATGAGATCTAATGATGAGCTTGAGAACCATCTTAGATTGTTCTAGAAATCCTGAGGAGTCACCATTTATAAGGAAATGCTTCCGAATGAAAATTTTGGATTCAAGATGAGAAATTAATAGGGAACTTGATTTTAGAGAATGGATTATATATTGATCTTGAGAAGTTAAAGGCTATTTTTTCTTGGGGAGATCCGTGAAATTTATTTGAAATACTTATTTCCTTGTTATTACTAGATACAGTCAACGGTTAGTCATTGATTTCTCAAAGATATCTTTACCATTGACTTCTCTTCCCAGGAAAGTGTTGAAATTCTAATGGATGAAAAATGAAAGTCTTCTTTTGAAATGTTGAAAAAACTTCTATCATGAGATGCTTTTTTGATATTTCTAGTGAATGGTTAGGGGTATGTGGTTTTTTGTGATTCTTCTAGCACTGGGATGGGTTTTGTTCTCATGCAAGATGATCATAAGTTTTTTGATGGCTCTATTCAGCTCAGACCGCATGAGAATAATTACACCACTCCAAATTTAGAGTATTTAAAGTTATTAAAGAGCTAATGTTTTGGTGTCATTAACTTTTTTGGGAAAGTATCACCATATTTTCTTATCATAAGAGTATGAGTTGAATCTTTTCTAAGAAATAATTTACCCTCAGATAGTGTTGGTGGGTGGAATACCTTCATACATTTGACTATGATATCTTTTACACCATAGGGATGGGGAATGTCACTGTAGATTATTTTAGACGGAAGGGTTCATGATACTCTATTTAGCATTTGAGGGAAGAGTGAAACCTTATGGGCCTTTTGTATCAGTTTCATATAGATTCTCAAGAGGACGTTTCAGATGTGGTTCTAACCAGTGTTCATTTATCATGATCTCTCATTGAGCTTATTCAATATAAGTGGTGGCTACATGTCATGTTAATAGTAAGATTAGAAAACCTTTATAGTGGGGAGATCATCTGTAGCACCCTAGAATAATAAAGGGTTAAATGTCAAAATGATATGACTCTTGTAAACAAGGTGCATCCTCTCTTCTGGGTGCCTACATAATTAGAACTTCATAGTTAAGCGTGATTGGAATTGATTAGTGATGAGGATGGGTGAACTTATGTGATGTTTCTTCAGGTGTGTGTGATTGAGAATAAAGCACATTAGAATGGACATGTGTTGGCCTGTGGTAATTTTCATTTGTCAGATGACCCGATCAGGCATGTGGGTGTGCCCCAGGGTGGGGACCACGTGTCTGCGGGGAAACTGGTGGTACATGGTGGTCCAGGACCTGATGACCATGTTAATGTGGGGTGTTTTTGATGTCAATGAGACTCAGTTGTTACATCTGGTATCATAGTAGGAACCTATCCTTTAATGTAGTGCACTGCTGGGTTGAGATTTGGGGTCCAAAATGATGAAATTGTGTTCTAAAGGGGGGGGTGAATGTAACACCTCAGAATGATAAAGTGATAAATGAATAAATGATATGACTACTGTAAACAAGGTTCACCTTCCTTTTCAAGAGAATACCTGATTAGAACTCCACAGTTATGTGTGACTGTCCTCGAGTAGTGATCCGGATGGGTGACATTTTGAAAATTTTTCCATGGTGTGTGTGAGTGAGGATGAATCTCATTGTAAAGGAAATGTGTTGGCCTGTGGGGACTTTCATTAGTCAGATGGCTTGATGGGGCATGTGGGTAGGCCCCCTAGAGAGGACCATGTGTCTGCGGGGCAACTGGAGGTACCTGGTGGGCTAGGACCTGACGACTATGTTTATGTGGGGTGTATGTGCTGTCATTGGGACCCAATTATTACATCATCTAGGGATCTTTTCTCACTAGGGGAGGTGGTAGGGTGATTGTAACACCCAAGAATGAGACATGGTTAAATGACTAAATGATATAACTAATTTCCGCATGGTGTAAATTCCTTTTTGGGAGCCTACCTAATTAAAACTCCACTGTTAAGTGTGTTTGGCTTGTAGTAGTAATCAGAATGGATAACCTTATAGGATGTTTCAAAGGGTTTGTGTGAGTGAGGATAAACCACACTGGAAAGTAAATATTTTGGCATGTGTGGACTATAATTAGTCATATGATCTGATCGATCTTGTGGGTGGGCCCCAAGGTGGGCGCAACATGTGTGCAGGGCACTTGGTGGTACCTGGTGGGCTAGGTCCCAATGACCATGTTAAGGCGGGGTGTCTATGCTGTCATTGAGATGCACTTCTTACATCATCTTGGGATATTTTCCAAGGTGTGTGGGATTGAGGAAAAAACTAACTGGAACGTAAATTTTTTTCCTATGAGGTCTTCCATTAGTTAGATGGCCTAATCGGATATGTGGGTGAACTCCACAGATAAGCGTGTTTGGCCGGGATTAGTAATCAGGATGGGTGACCTTCTGGGATGTTTCCGAGGGTGTGTGTGAGTGAGGAAAAAACACGCTAGAAAGGGAATGTTTTTTCCTATGGGGACTATCATTAGTCATATGGTATGGTCTTTCATGTGGGTGGGCCCCAATTTGTGGACAAATTGTCTATAGGGAAACTGGAAGTACCTGGTGGGCCAGGACCCAATGACCAAGTTAGGAAGGGGTGTCTGTGCTATCATTTGGATGCAGTTATTAAATCATCTTGGGATATTTTCTCTCTTTAAATGGTATTCTTAGTTTTTGGAATTGGTTTTTTTTCTATCATGACCCCTCCCTAAAAATAAACCACAATTAAGGGACAAAGATAATGACCCCTTATTCCATGATCCAGTAGGCCTCGGGTTAGAGACTAGCACCTAGGGGATTAAAATATCATATATGTGAGTCATTACCCACCATAATATAAATAATATCTGAAGATAAGTTGAAGAATCCCCAAAAACCTCCAAGACAAAATTTAAAAATAAATCCGAAAACCATCCAAAATACATGTATGAATAGATATGATCCATATATGGTAAAGTCTCCAAGGTAAAGACCCCATGTAAAGCTAAAGAAATCACAAAATATCTATACAATGGTTTAAGCTAATAATTCCCAGTATGATTCATATAATCTACCTAGATAACTGAATTTTTTTTACATATGTAGGGTGAGTGTACAAGTATACTTAGTAGGAAACACTCAAGTCTCTCATGAACATGTGATGGAAGCAAACTAATTCACTTGTGTGAAAACATATGAACCAAACCACACCTATCAATTTATTCTAATCATCCCAGCCTCACCAAATAACGTAGACCATGTAATATAGTATAATAAGAATTTCAACAATAACGGTACACTGCACTAATTTACCATTGGTATTTCGATCTCACATGAAATTTCGGACCACCTAGTTCTCTCATCCATAATGTATACCAGACCACCCAACAAGAAACATCACAACACACCTAACTCACAGACACTTGTTCTCACCATCCCACAAGCCCGACAACAAAAAATCTCACCTGAAAAAACCTATGTCACACCACAACCACTACCATAACCATACTAGTAGGGTATTCTGAAAATGTAGGACAATAACCTCATTCCCTCCTACAAATATGCACGACCCCACCAAGAAGCCGCCCTTCAAATATTGTTCACATCTTGCTCTAAAAAACATAGATTGTCACATCTCATCCAAAAACACCTGGGCTATCACATCTTACATGAAGAACATCACAAAATATACAATATTTACCTCTCTTTGAAGAGAGGGTAATAAAAATAGTGTTCCTAAACATCTGTATTCTTCATCGTATTTTGAAAAAAAAACAGCCACATGTGACTATATAGGTGTTTCCACATAGTGCACTGTGTGGGTTGGTTGTGTATAGAAATACCCCTAATGTATAATTATAAATATATATATAGAATTAAAATCTAATTATAAACCTATGGGTTCACAAAAAAACCAACCCACTCACAAAATTATTAAATTTACAACCACCTCTAATTTCATAACATCACACATCAATCTGCATATCCCACTTCACATTTCAAGCCAATTTCATTTCATCTCGCCCATTCATTTAATTATTTAGCATCAACCACATTTAACTACACAGTGCACCATTTAATTACCCATTAACAATTTTAATTCCATTAACCAAACCAACCGAATACATTTCAAGCCTTATTGATCAATTATTTATTTTTCCCATCACTACTCAGGTATCTAGAACAAATAAAACAAGAGCTCACAGCCCCAAAAGTACAACCACAAAATAACTCCCTTCCACCCTGAAATAATGTACAAACAAACTTTGAGCCCCACATAACCCAAAAACACATGGTCATCCAATAATAATGATCACACATCATAACATATTAAGAAACAATTACAGATTTATAGTGGTTGTTTTATCACATTCCATGTTATTTTATGGGCATTATCACAAAAATCATAATCCTAGGGAAAATATTTATTTACCATATCTATGTAAATAACAAATTTCTATTTTTGGGTCATATAAAAACAATCACAAGCAATGAAGAAAACATAACACATATGTCCATCCCATTCAAAGCCTCAAACACCCACAAAATTCAGCAGGGCAACAAGCCCGTATAATACACAGTATCTGGATAACATATAATGGTGTAAAAGTAATCGAATCAAACCCTCTTTACCCCCTTTCTATTCAATTGAACAGCTATTTATCTATAATTTATTCGGCATAACCATATCCCATAGATAAATAAAAAAACCACTCATTCATGATCCACAATAAGGATAAATAAGGGAATCCCTATATCAATGTAGCATATCTGACTCGTTGCACACCTCAATGAATAATAGAATACCTACACAACTATGGGGTCTTTAAAAATCCGCAACGGGAATTTTACCCAAATACCCAAAAGAATTGGGGTAAAATAATCAAAGAGGAGACACAAAAGGACCGCTTCACAAACCGGTCCATAAAAGCACAATTTGGCCAGGCACCGCGAGGCACCCCCTCCATGAACTGATCCATGGAAGTACTTCTTAGCACCCAAGCACCGCGAGGCACCCCCATCCGCGAACCATTGTCGTTCATGAAATGGAGGAGGAGTGCCTCCGCGGTTACGAGGAAGGATGGGCGCCATTCCGGTTCACCGTTGCGAACCTCCCCAACCGCAGAACGCATCGACCGGCTCAAGCTGCACCCACTTTCATTTGAGGAATGGAGACAGAACCCTCCGCAACCGCCGATCACACCCTGAGTTTGCCTCGCGAAGGAGGGGACCGATCGATACCCACCGCAAATTGTGGATTGACCAAGTTAGTTGTGAACCGGGTATTTGGTAATAGGCCTCCACGAAAGGTGCCGCATGGCCACAGATACATTCCTTTCCCTAATCTATAAATGGAGACCAAGGGGGAAAAAGATAGATGATTGAGGATCAGATCATATTTGGATTAAGGAGATCGATTGAAGGAAGGATTCGTATTTCGCAAACAGCGAAATTCCCACCCGCGAACCACAACAGATATATGAATTAAAAAGGAATTGGAAAATGCATAATAATTTGGTGAACCGCGAACCTAAATAATAAAAAGGAGAACCGTGAACCATAAACCCTCCATGGATGACTTCCCCGTGGACCAGGGAGTTTATGCCTCTTTTCTCATCCATCGTACCGCGTAGCACCCTCCTCCGCAGACAAAGCCCTGATCGACGAGCCTCCGATCAGTGCCTCCCTTGGCCGCCGATTCCCGCCTGGAACCCTCTGCGAACCACCTTGGTTCGTGGATTGAACCCGAAGCGGAAAACCTCCATAGTTCACAGATTGAGATTGAATCCACAAACTATCCTGGTTCGTGGGTTGAACCTGAAGTCGTGAACCACCTTGGTTCACAGGATGCCCATCAGTCCGCGGACGACCCTGGTTCGCGGACGACTTCCCTAGCAGCGTGGCACTTCCCCACATGAAGGGAGCCACCACCCATATCTCTTGGTGGCTACCCAAATACTTTAGTGTTCTCATTTCTAGAGCCAGGTAAAATCTTTCCGATCAAGCTAGGTCCTCCGTGACTCCCTCATTGGCCTATTCATCGGCCCCGATCCAAGGCCTTCACCAGAGCCACCAGATCCGCATGGTGTAACTTTTAGGCGCATCATCGCGCCGTTTTGAGTTTACATACCCACGGTAAATAGGGGAAAAGGGGTTGCCTCGACCCTTGGGCGGATTCCCGGATCATTCCTGTGTTCACATTCCCATGGTAATGGGGGGTCCGAGCCCGTGAGCCCCTTCCATCCTCTACTCACTTGGATGGGGGACCGCACGCTTCGACGGTCAGGCACTTCTCCACTCCCTAGAGAGGGGGCGACATATCCGTCCAAAGGTAGCCATCCCCATGCACCTCGGTACTTCCCCGGGTATCTCCTCGGGGAATAAGAGATGTGACGGGGATAGGAGCACCCCTCATTCCCTCTCCCTTTGGGCTTTGTCACTGCAGGCGTACATCTTGGAGTAAGTCCCGACCTTATGGGCATCCATCTTGGGTAAACCCTGACCTTATGGGCCTCCTCAGAGTGTAGAACCCAATTCGTCACCTTCTGGGCCTCCTTAGAGTGTAGGACCCAATTCATCACCATGGTCCGCCTTCATTCATAAGCCCCACTCCACTTCTCACGGACGCAACTTCCGCGACGTGATCCTCTGGTCACTGCTACCTCTTGTTTCTCACACCGAGCATGACTCACGTGGGCTTAGAGTAAGCATCCACCATGACATCCTCCTATGGGCCTCCTCATAGTGTAAGCCCCAATCCATCATTCTAGGCCTCCTCAGAGTGTAAGCCCCCATCTATCATTCTGGGCCTCCTCAGAGTGTAAGCCCCAATCCATCATTCTAGGCTACCCTAGAGCATAAGCCCCATACCCAAGCGAACTACATGGTCTTTGTTCCCTGCCTCCTAGACAGGGTACGTAAGAAGCATCCATGAGGTTCAAGCCCAACAGCCATCCGATCCGATCATCTCCACATCGGTTTTCCACGCCACTCATAGTGCTGCCTCAATCGAGTTCCAACCCTTCAGGGTCATTAATCTAAAAAGGGATGGAAAACCTCAGGCATAAATGATTCTGAACACCTATATCCATTTGACTGTTGCCCACCAGGGTTGAATCCGTGGATACTATGTTTGGGTATAAACCAAATATTTGAGAACATATGAATACATCTTAAATATATAAGAGAGTCCCGAAACAAGAAATAATTCCACCGCCCAAAATGGGTGTGATGAGCCCGACTTCCCATCCTCTCGACCAATGTGAGTTCTTAAGAGTCGCTGGTCAGACCATCTAGCGAACGCCTGCCTTTGGAAAGCAGGTCCATCAATCACTGGATACGGAGTCGTTCGGTGTTTCATGGACAAAAGACCAAGAACGAGACAAAAAATGGTGAACCCGATGTGAATCTTTAACCAAACATGACGGTTTCAACTTAATCTCACCCAGTACCCCATTATGCTCCAAATGAGGTCCAAGCAAGGTCATTAACTACGCATGGGATTATGAGATGCTACTTTGACGGGTTTTCTACTTGTATTTGCTTAAATGTTTCACAGGAACTACTTTCAGAACTCCATTTGATCCAATGGAATCGCAAAGGAACTCACAAGTGCACACTTCCAACGACACAAGGAAGAGGTCTCCTCAACACGGAGGACCTCGTCACCCACCCAGCATCTTCAACGCTGGGTTTCAGACCCGCTTATCTGAGAGTACCACGCGAATGGTACTCTCCCAATGGTGGAGGCGGCCATGCGCACCCTCCAATCCGACAAGGCTCACCAGTCTCCTGCCTAGCAACGACTCCAAAGGCGGACCCAGACATCCCCTGTCGATGTCTCCAACCATTTCGGGAGCCTATCCCCGGAACGGGACAATGCATACCTCCCTTATCTTAGGGCGACGGATGAGGTCGATGTTGAGGACTTTATCCCTGTCGAACGGGGGTTCCACCCCAAGGCCCCCGCCGAAAGGCGTCATCAAGGTCACGCCGCGAACCAACATCCTCTCACCGAGGGAGATGTTTCCGCGAGGATTCAGGCCCACGCTCCCCGAGCTCCTGCCCCTCGGACCTCCCGACGAGGGCGACAAACGTACAATCGGGGACCGGTCATCACCCTAGTCCCTGAGGAGGAGCTCTGCTGCTCTTCCATAGAGACGTACCACGAATAGGAACCTACAACTGTTCTCTCCTCGCGAGACCACCATCCAGACACAGCAGCATCACACGAGCCGACACACATCCCCATCGAGCTCCATCAAGCTCATTGCTCATGTAGGACGACACTTACCAGGCATGGACCTCTCCCTGCCCAGGGTCGCGAAGCCCACCAGCTTGACATGGTGGCGACCCTGCACCTACAGGACCAGCTCTTGGAAGTTGCTTCAGATGCCCTCCATCCTAATATGGTGGTGATCAACAAAGCCCGCAACCCAGATTTGGCGACAAATCATAGGCGGGTACGTCTCCCCGCCAACAAAGGCCACCAACTTGATACGGTGGGAAACCAATATATACAGGGCCAGCTCCCTATGAATGCAAGTAAAATACACCACCCTGATGTGGAGGCGAACAGAGAGAGAAACCGGCATATCCCGGTACAAGGGAAGATTCGTTCACCTGCCCCAAAACAAGAGAATTGTCAGTACCTACTGACCATTGGAGGACCGGAGCAGGATATTCCTACTCCGATACTGGAATGGGCCTTCATACCTGTTCTGGACAAAGATGTCTCTCTAAATATCCTGGAAAATATGGAGGAGCAGGTATCGATCCCAGATCATATCTTACAGACTTGCCAGCATGTAATTGCATCGGCATCAACATTAAGGACTCGGGCCCGTGATCTCGTCTCCCCAATAGAGGCGACTCATCTAAGAGACGATATAGCCGCCTCAGAGCAGATCCGCATCGCTTCTTCAGTCCTGGAGGGTTGCCGGCTATATTCAGTGACACAAGGGAAACCGGATCGAGCAGCTTCACTCATTCCAACTGGGGGACACCTGTCCATCACGGTGGATGCTCCAGAGCAAGCATATATCCCTGTTAAAAGTCAAGATGATCGTCGGCATATCCCGGAAACATCATGGGACCCAATTAGACAGGGACCCAAAGGAGGTGAAGGCCATTCTCAATAGCAGACGGTCCTCGCTACCTGCAAAAGAGCGCCCCGAACGCACCGAAGGCATCCGGAAAACAAAGAGTGGGTTCATGACTCCTCTCTACTGGAAGATGGGGTTTCCGACGCCGCCAAGCACTCATCAAAGGCTCGAAACCCTTCCCATCCACTACCATATTATGGGAGTGGAAGTAGAAGTTGTGAAGGTCCTCCCCACAATGTCACCACCAGCAGCTCTGAAGGTCCTCCCCAGAGCACCCGTGGGGGCCTCCCCCGCGGGCATATGACAATCAGTCATGAGAGATTCTCTCCTGATGCGAGTCACAGAAACCCTCCAGGTGACCAGAAGATCGAGCCGTAAGAAGTTCATCCACTTGTTGTGGTCCACCCTGAAGGTCATCCCCCGGGTATACACTGCAATCACTCTCCATGCAGTGGGACCACAGATTGTGATAGTAGTCCTCGCTATCATAGTCGCAACTACGGAGGTCCTCCCCATAGTGATGTATCATCATGAAAAGAAGGCCCTCCCTTTGTCGTGGCCTTCCCTGAAGGTCCTCCCAAGGGGTTACGCTACAACGGAACTCCACGTATCCAGGAATCAGGTCACATTGGTAGTCCTCGCCACCCTGATAATGGAGGTCCTCCCCATAGAGACGTCAATAAATGAGAAGGCCCTCCCCTCGTTGCGGTACATTCTGGAGGCCCTCCCTAGGATGTATCCCGCAGATATTCTCCCTGCGGTAGCAGTAATGGTAGTCCTCGCCATTGCCGCAACTGTGATGGTAGTCCTCTCCACCACAGTCGCCATTGCAAAGGTCCCCCCCGCAATGGACCTAAGCAACAAGAAGGTCCTCCCCTTGTCGCGGCGTGTTCTGAAGGTCCTCCCCAGGATGCGCGTCGAACATCAAGCCATGATGGTCATCCTCACCATGATGGCAGTTGTTGCGAAGGTCCTCCCCGTAACAACGCCATGCAGCCAAAAGGTCCTTCCCTTGCTACAACATGCCTTGGAAGTCCTCCACAGGGTGTGCACTGCAAAAGTCCTCTATGCAGTGAGGCATCAAGCAGTAATCGTAGTCCTCGCCATTATAGCCGTCATTACAGAGGTCCTCCCCACGATGACATATTATATCAACAGGAAGGTCCTCATCCTACCGAATCAAGCACCGAAAAGACCTCGTATGCCGAGGAACTCAGAAGGATGGAATCGATCATGTCAAATTCCCATCTTGTCACTAACGAAGCCCTTCTTCAATTCGAAGACGGTCCGGGGCCACGTTCATCTTCTGAACCACCTCAGAATTGCAAACATAATGATTTAGTACCTATCAGTCCCACTTCCTCTGATCACACTATCAGTGAGCGCCTCAGCTGGGCTGACCAGGTAGAAGAATCACAGGCGGGGGAGTATTCCAATATGATGCACCTAAGGAAATTACTGGCCAGGAATGATATACCAGTCATGTTTTGACCCACGTCCACCTCTCTGTTCGACATACCTAGAGAGTTGTCGGAAGAATGCATTAACAACATCTGCCATAATATATGGACGAACCTCCACCGGCTGGAGTCAAGCTTCCTGCCATATGATGGGTATGTAGACCACGTCAAGACGACAGGGGACCTCTTGCGTCACATCGACTTGGAGGCCCTTTCCTCGACGCGACAACAACGACCCAAGATGCACAAAGGGAATGTGGAGGTAGCCTGCCTCCATGCACTACACGAACTGCGCCGCCTCATCGGTGACGCTCCAATAGGAGTCCATATCAGGGGATTGGGGGAACATAGAGCTCTTCATTTCACTCCGCTCCCCATCCAGAAAAACCCATTTGGCATGGTATCGTGTAACATCATCACATAGAGACGGCAATCGGGTGGACCCCCTGTTTAGGAAAGGCAACACACCCAATAGAGTCGGGCCTCGAGTAAGTCCCAAATGCATCAGTCTTGGTGGGAACGAGCCATTCAAAAAATCCTGAATCAGGCCACCGAGATCATACATCAGGCCTCTCACCTAAGAGAGGACAATCAATGATCTCTGCCTGCCCCCCCCCCCCCCAAGAAGGGACTGATCCACAGCTGAATTCGGCACCAGATCCGATTCACCCAAAGATGGTGAATTCTGCCTCTGGTATTTCTTAGAAGGAGAATTAGTGCTGGTCCTTCGGACCCCAATGATACCCGGAAAGAAGACTCCAAAGCTGGAGCCCAAGTGGGAGTGACCATATGTTGAGAACAAGGTCTACTCCAACAGAGCATATGCCCTGATCTCCATGGACGGGAAATTCACTACAGCTATTACCAATGCGAGATTCCTGAATAAGTATTTCACATAGAGACCAAGAATTATTTACGTCCTCACCACATGACATTAAACTGCATGGAGTACGTCCTCACTGCATAAAGTTAAACTTCATGGATGATGAAAAAAAATGAGATGTACACATCATCTGAGCTGTATGACACTAAAACTGCCAAGCACCTCATCCTAACCACAATACGTTAAACTGTACGACCCCCCGTCCTCGCTGCATGACGTTAAAATGCATAGAAACTTTCAAAAATGCACCCCCCATCCTTTCCACATGACATTAAACTGCACGGATTTCATCTTTCCGTCCTCGCCACATGACGTTAAACTGCACGGCTCTCATAAAACTATGCATGGCTTAATTCATGCCGTTGTAGGATACGTAGCAACGTCGAGATTCCCTATCCTGGCCCAGCCACCTCAAAAAAATCCCTCTTCCCCTGTGTATGGACCAGACCTACACATGGTGTATCGTCTTTCAAAGAACTACGTAAGGCTTGATTCCTGCCCTTGCGGGATATGTAGCGATGCCAGAATTCCACACCCTGGCCCAACCACCTCAAAAAGAAAAACAAAAGTTCACATTCCCCCATGTATGGAGAAAACTTGAACGGGGTGTATTCACATCCTCACCACAAGACGTTAAACTACATGGAGTCCATCCTTACCACACAATGCTAAACTGCATGGATAACAAGAATTAAGAATGCCCCTCCCCTTGTGTATGGGCCAGAACAACGCGGGGTGTACTCATTCTAGAGAACTACGTACAGATTGATTCCCTCCCTCACAATATACGTAGCGACGCCAGGATACCTGGTCTTGGCCCAGCCATTCAAAATTAAGAATGCCTCCTTTCCCCGTGTATGGACCAGACATGCACGGGGTGTACTTCTCATCCTTACAACACAACGTTAAACTGCATGGACAATGATGTTAAAAATGCCCCTTCCCCCGTGTATGTACAAGACCTGCACGAGGTGTATATATTCGTCCTTACCGCATGACGTTAAACTGCACGGAAGTTGTCCTTACCGTATGACGTTAAACTCCATGGAAGTTGTCCCCACTGCACGATGTTAAACTGCGTAGACCCCTTTTTCTTTCACGTCGAGTCACTTTCATCCTTAACGCACGACGTTAAACTACATGGGGATTTTCCTCACCACATGACGTTAAACTGCACGGACTACGTCGCGACCCACCCAGGACACATGGCAATACGAGATGGAGATACTCTTTGCACATTTGGATACATCTTTTCCATACATCAGACTCCACGACCTGGATAATTATGGATCTTAAAAACCACTCATGGCCATCGGAGGTGGAAAGTTATCAACCCGTGGACACCTTTGAATGACTATGCATACCATGCCCTCAACAGCTCTGCATATTGATATCCCCTTGCCCGTCTACCAAAGGAAATATTTCCACTGGCGACACTCTTCCTAGCTCCGTACGCTTACTGGCCTCAGAGCCCCCAGAGCATACCTCTTGACCCAGAAGTTTATGGAGAAGTGGTTTACAAGTTCATTCCCCTTTTCACATCCATATGCTACCAGGGTATCCTTATCTGGCTAGCCTATGTATTTTTCAGTGGTTCACATAGTGACCTGCATCAACAAACATCAAGCCCGGACTAGGCTACATTGAGTCAATGGACAATTACGGTGAAGATGTTTTCTGTATACCCGTAAACCATTATCCCCACATGCCGAACTCTGCACTGGGAGCAATCACAGATCCTCATAACCATTTATGGCCATCAGAAGTGGGAATTTATCAACCCGGGCACACCTTTGTACGACTATGCATTCCATGCCCTCAGCGGCTCTGCATAATGATAGCCCCTGGCTCATCCATCAAAGGTGAGATTTCCTCAAGCGACACTCTTCCTAGCTCCATACGCTTACCGGCCTCAGAGCCCCCACACCATACCTCCTGATTCGGGAATGCTCAAAGTTGTAGTTTACGACCTTCATCCCCTGCCCTGTTCTATGCATACCAGGACATCTTGACCCCATTACCCTTCGAGTGACTGCAGCAAAAGTCACCCAATGGTCCGAGCTCTATGGCCGATAAACTAGGAGTACTCCGTCCTCCCCGCACGACGTTAAACTACATAGAGCGAAGACACACCCCTGCGAGAAAGATAAATCAGCGCAGGGGGATCTTTGAAACTCAACAAGAAACTAGGGACGAATATCCCCGACATGTCCAGGCATTCCCCTGCCAAATGACAGACTTCGTGGCCCGGATAATTGTGGATCCTCATAATCATTCATGGCCATCGGAGGTGGAAATTCATCGACCCATGGACACCTTTGTACAACTATGCATACCATTCCCTTAGCGGCTCTGCATAATGATAGCCCATGTCTCGTCCATCAAAGGAAATATTTCCTCAGGTGATACTCTTCCTAGCTCCATACGCTTACCGGCCTCAGAGCCCCCATATCACCTTTCCTGATCCAAGAAGCCCTAGAACCATGATTTACACCATCAACCCCCCTCCCACATCTGGGGCATGTTGAGGTATTCAAACCCAGGTATATTATGATGAAGAGAAGCCTTCGCAATAATTCCCCTCGTCATCGCTGTGTGACGTTAAACTACATGAAAACCTTTAAAGATATCCCTGTCTTTATCGCATGACGTTAAACTGCATGGAATTCGTCCTCGCTGCATGACGCTAAACTGCATAGAAACCCTAAAAAAATGCCCCAATCCTCACTGCATGACATTAAACTACACGAAAATCTTTAAATAATGCCCCTCCTCCTTACCGCATGATGCTAAACTGCACGGAAAATGTCCTAACCACATGACGATAAACTGCACTGTCAAACCCATCACAAGTTCAATAAGGAACAGAGGCGTTTCTCTATCTTCCAGTGCACGGGTCAGACCTGCACGAACCACCACCTCACACCAGCATGAGAATGAATTACATCACCTATTCTCAGGAAGTTTGTTCTAGATATTTCCCCCGTATTTAGGCACACTCTCATCATAAACCACAATCTATACTCAGAAAAAAAAATCCAAACTCTCATAAGCCACCCCTGGTGGTTCCAAATCTCAAACTTCCCTGAAGTTTCTCGGCTATCGGAAGTGGATAGTCTTTCACTTAAGGACACCTTTGTATGACTATGCATACCATGCCTTCAGCAGCTCTGCATATTGATCGCCCCTGTCCAGTCTACCAAAGACATGTTTTCCTTAGACAATGCTTTTCTCCGAACGCCTCTTGGCCTCTGAGCCTCCTTTTCTATCCCGGGATTTGGAAACCCTCTGAGATACATATTACAAACCTATTCCACAATCCTACCTGAATGTGGCGGAGCGTCTTTGACGAGATTACTGATAACCATGAACATTTGTTCCATTTCAGATGATGTCCCAGCTGCATGACTTTAAACTGCATCAAGTCTCAACCATCCCTTACGATAATTAAATACATAGGGAGGTGGTCTCTGGACCACGCTTCTGATTATTACAAATGTTCCCAAAACCCAGTCAGATGTCACACTCCCCTTCTAAGCCACCCCTGGTGGTTTTCATTTCTTCCCATGCCACCCATCGTCATTTCCATAAGCCGGACTTCCATGAAGTCCCCTGGCCATCAGAAATGGATAAGTCTTTGACTTAAGGACACCTTTGTATGATTATGAATTCCATGACCTCAGCGGCTCTTCATATTGATTTCCCATGGACCGTCTACCAAAGGCATGTTTTCCTTAGGAAATTCTCTTCCTACCTCTTTATGCCGACACAGCTCTCATGCCTTGAGACATGCACTGCATGCCGCTCAAATTCAAACATGTTTCCCCCCACGTGCGTCTAAAGGGTATAAAGGCATCGTTTAATCTGTTGAACCCCCTTTGGGACATCACCCCACCATATTTTGTCAAATCTGTTCGACCTAAAACATTAGTAATGATAGTCTTGTCGGTGGTACTTTAAACCAATCATAGAAGAAAGAGGCACAAAGCCTGTTAGGCCGAAAACCTGAAAAGGGCGACCTAAGAAAAATCTGGGTTATACCCGCTTGGTCCATACCGAATAAGCCCAGGAAAAATCAGGGCATTAAAAGAAGAAAATGACATATGGTTTGTAGGGTTTTCCTATAAAACCCTAGCAATAGTCAGACTATGCTCAATGGATCCCATGGTCTAGGAAAAAGTTAGAGCTTGATTTATTTTTAGTCATGGACCCAGATTATCCAATGTTCAGAGAATTAACATATGAAGCAATCGTACCTGATAAGTTTCTATCGTAGGAAAAGGAGACAAGGGCATTATGGAGAAATGTTTCTTTGTTTCATAACAAAGATTGTAAGAAGGGCATCCACAATCCGGAGCCTCCTCTAGCGCAAAAGGTGATTACATGAGTTTTTCGGTGGATTCACAAAGCTGTATCAGGTGTTGGTGAGAATACTCGATCGCCTGAGAGAGATTTTGCAGTAATGTCATCTCAGATTCTGCACCAGACCGCAATTCTTCTACCTCCAGAGCTGCCTTTGTGCTTGCCCTGATTTCCTCCTCCATCTGCCGCTCCCCTTCTCCAATCAGGACTGAGACTTTAGCCTCTTCCTGCTGCAGCCACCGTATCTCATTTTTCATCACCTCCAGGTGTGAACGCTGCTCAATGACATTTCTCTGAAGTCCTGTGATGACCCCGGCATGGTCATGAGCCTCTGATAGGAAAAGCTACCGAGTTGTAGAAAGGTAGGCTTCATATTGGGTAGCAAAAAGGCGAGATTCTAAATCACCTATCTTCTCCCAATCAGCTACTACCTTCTTGACTATGTCATAAAAACCATGATAGTCGAAGCTGTCAAATCCCAGCAACATAAACAAATTGCGTAGCCTCGATAATTTTGTTGGCATCTCGACCAAGGGCGTTTGAGAGATCAGTCTCCAGATTTTCTCCCAAGCCCTTTGGCGAGCGGGTCAAAGGCTAGAGAGGACATGTTTATCAGGCTCCAAATCACTCCCAGACCAGGACACATATCTGGGGATGAATTTCACCAAGGAGGGACCCGTGGTGGCCTCGCCCGCAAACTCTGGAACTGTGGTAGCTTCGACCCTGACAGTTGTGGTCACAGGCATAGCCGGGTCTGGTGACACCATTGTCAATGCCAGAGGTTGCGGTCCTGAAGCTAAGAGTCAGTAAGACATATGAGTACCCCTAATTAGAGAAGGGAAGAAAAAAGCAATCAGTAGCAGAAGACCGGGGAACTTACCCCTAATCAACGAGACATCTGCATCCGTAAGCTCTGCACTGCCACGACAGCCACTCGAAGAGGATGCCACATCTTCGATAGGAAAGTGAATTAGGGGATCACCAAGAAGGGTCCAGGGCCTGAGACCATTCCTAAGGCTTGTAGTTTCTAAATTCGTCCCCAAGTGGTCTCCCAAGAAGACCATGCTCAAGGAAATCACTCCCCCGATGAAAAAAATAATGGCCCGCTCCGGGTTCCCAGCAACTGGAGTAATGAAATGCTCTTCCTCTATTATCACAAGATCCGTTGAACCTAGGATGGCTGGCTCTGTCAGATTTGGAGCCCCCTCAGCGATCATGGGTGCCCCGTCATCCTCCGCAATTGAAAATTTTATCTGATCAACAAGGGTCCCGGATACCAGTGGTTCTTCCTCTGGCATATCTCTGACTGATAAAGGCAAGAGTAAAGCGTCCATATCACTAGCCTCTCCGGCAGGGCTTGCCATCTCATCGTGCCCAGGCATGGTTCCGGGTGATTCTGGAGGAGACAAGGAGGCGGGAGGTAGAATCACTTGGGTAGCCATAACAAGATCCCCGAGTGGTCCTGCACCATAAGTCAAACAGTTAACGACTGACAAAGTATAAATATACAAATTGGAGAATGATAAAACGAGAATTCATGATTACCCGATATTCCCTGTTTGAGCCATTCCGATAAACGGAATGCATTTTTCCGTCTCTGGATCTGCCCATGGGACAATTCGCCCAGAATTCTGGAAGGTACGGGAGGAGGAAAGACCCTAGCTGAATCTGCGATGGTCGCCTCCATGAGCTCAGCTGCTCCAGGGGATCCTTCCTCAGTGACCCTTATAGGAAAAAGTACATGCTCCCCCACAGCGGTACCACGAGTGGTATACTCCAGAGAAGGAGTCACCCACTGATATTCTTCAGCACCCTTCATAAAAGGAAGAAACCTTAGAACATCCACTATAAAGGGGGGGAGAAGTCAGAATTGGCGTGTAGGGAAACCACTTCTTCAGGGTCGGACAATTCATGGCATATGATCATCATAGACACCTGAATGCTCCGGTAGAGATGATTCCAGAGTGAATGAATGTACTCATCTATCTCCTTTAATGAGGAGACTATTTCATCCAAATCCGCTTACAATTGGAAGTGGGGTGGAGTGAAGATTGTCCTGATACTCAGAAGTTTAAGAGGGCCTGTTTGAAGAAACACACAAATTTCCACATCCGAACCACTGACCCTTAGGTCATCCCAAATCCTCCAAGCCTCTGGGAATGCGGTCGTGGCATGAATCGCAGACCGGGTAGGATCAACCTGAGAAGGTCGGGTAATGGTAGAAGCTGGTAAGGGCGCCAATGGACGCATTTGTATTCCGGACCTCGCCCCCACCTTAGAACTCTTTGGGACTATGGGTGGGAAAGACCTCACAGGTAAGGACAGAAATTCACTGGCCTCAGCCATGATGGGGAAATCATCAAGATCATCACCCCCAGAAGAGTGGTCACTTCCCTCCCCCTCCTCATCAGTCACCGGATGTAGCATGGCCTGGACTCGGTGGGTTAATAACGCATGACCCTCGCACGCATAAATATAAGATAAAAGATCCTGGAGATATCGATTGACCCGCTCTGGGTCCACATCAAAAAAAATATTAGTAGGGGCGGACATATAGCCCAGCTCTTCAAAAACTACTTATGATTCCTGAAGGTACTACCATATAGAATGGGGGTACTGGCCACGGAAGGCTGACCGACCCTTAAATTCATTCCACTGAACCCAGGCTATTGGGAAGGTAGAATTTGCAGGAATAACCACCCCCTTCGGGAATCCTCAAGGGAATGGGAGGATACAACTATATCTGTTAGAATCTTCCCCGGAAGCACATGTCCAGTTGGGTGACGAAGGATTTTTCCCGGCCTAGTTGGATCGCCAACCCCTTTTTCTTCCATTTTCCTTTTGATGGTTTGGGACTTGAGATGGTGGGAACTAATGTCCCTAGCTGTCCATTTGGGTATGATTGTACCCAGGAGTCAGCATACTGCTTGAATAAGTAGGGCATGGCATCAGTAACTATGGGGGTTATAACCTCACAGCCAGTATCCTCCTGGGTAAACATTAACCACAGTTGTCTGGCTTCCATCAAATGATGGTTCTTGCGGGCACTATTAAATGTGGGAGGACACTGTTCTTGGACACAGCCAAATTGAATCCCAAATCGGAAAGGTGTGTACCCCTCGTAGATCAGTTCCCCACCAATATGAGCCACCAGAATACCCTCTCGGAGGGAGAGGAGGTAGCCCCACTTTCTAAACTCTTCTGTTATGGTGTTCTTAATTGTTCCAGTCGAGGAAGAAAACGGATGAATGTTGAAATATTCGTAATTAGAAATTCGACATGATAGCAGACACTTGTTCGCAACCGTCTGTTGACTATCCTTCTCTTGGGTCGCCCACACTTCGGGCATAACCCCACTGGTCAGTTACAAGTATGGTCGGAATGTGGAGCTCGGAATCTGAAGAGCTTTGATGAAGGTGTAGCAGTTCTTGATGTGTACGCTTAACCATCCCCAGAGAATTTGGAAAGGGCCGGCCACTCGGTTTGGCCAATTCCCATCAGTAATGTTACCAAGTAACCTGTAAATCCTGTCCAGTACAAGAACAACCCGGTTGATAACGTTATCGATATCCATGTGTTCCTCTATTATAAAAGTAGTGACCCGCACGCCACCAACTTCGCGTACGGGTAATAACCATCCACTTAGGAACATGGCCAGAAAAGTTGTTAGGCGGAGCAATCGATCGACATCCGGAATAAGCTCCCAACCCAAGCCACGAAAATCGCCTTGCTCCAAAGTCATCCAATAGCTGCCCCCCTGCTTATAGGACTCCATCGTAGGGAAAGTCGTAGGCCTGTGTGGGAGATCCACGGATTCGTCAGATTTCTTATTTCTCACGAAAGTCGTGACCCATTCACGGTATGGGACGAGTTGTTTTGGAGACGTATCCTCTGAGGGATTCCAAGCCTGGTTAATAAGATGCATCAATGGGGGGGTCTTCTCTTCGTCCTCCCACACAGAGGAAGGAGGCAGGAACTCGTCACACATACTCCCAATGACGGGGACCCCGAAAATCTGAAAGACGTCTCACAGGCTAATGCCAACTTCCCCATGGACCAGATGGAAATTGTTGGTGTCCGGGCTCCAACGACTCATAAGATGCTTGGAGAGGACGTTAGGCTGGTGGGTATTGGTTTGGGACACCCATGCAGCTTCATACACGCCCATGGCTCGCAACTCTGCCCCAAATTCTGCATATCTTTGATTAACCCAGAAGGGCCACCCCTAATCTAACGACTTAAATGCTCCTACCGGTCGGAGATCCTGATTCACCGGCCAGCCATGATCATCGCATACGATGGCACTACGGGAAATACTCTGATAGAAGTGTATTGTTCCTTCCTGTTGACGTGGTCCTCCTGTCATAAATACTGGAAGGTGATTCAACACAAATCTGACAGCTGTACCCCTCGAGGAAGGCCGCCCACCGGTAGGTATCACGAACTGGGGAATAGTGGCAGTAAATATCCATTCTTTGAGATTGTTGTCACGGGAGGGTTCCGAAATCAAGGTATCAGACAATAAACTGATCCCATAGGCAGGAAGGCTGTTAGAAAAAGGATATTCTTGCTGAGATTTGGAGAGCTAGTTTAGCAAGGAAGGAAGATGGTAGGGAGTGGCGAACTCCATCTTGAACAGAGTCAGCCATGTCCTTCAGGCGTTGATCAGTAGTTGAGAGGGAATCTGCAGTAGGCCTCGGCACAGAACGAGGGGGAACCATTATTTTTTCCCTGTACAAATGAGAGAAATCAATCCGGAATAAAAAATTAGGACAAGAATAACCAAGATGAATGATCAAGGAGCCTTCATAATAAAATCCGCAAGGAGGCCTTGGAGGATTGTTCGCGATGACATTATTCCGAGAACCATCCCTTCACGAAATCAGTTCGTGAAGCCCTGGCACGCAGAGTGTTGGACAGGAAGCCACGAACCAAGTTGCTCCGGGAAAATTCAATCCTGAGTTTATTCGAAGGTCCCAAATACTTTTAATGTTCAAGAGATATTTAGTCCACGGAGCATCAAAACCGCAGAGAAAGTTCCTCCGCAACCCATAATCACTTACTTTATAATTAATTAAGAGTAATGGTTCACGGTTGGGAAGTCGGTTCGCAGGTGAAGGTGACCGCGAAGGAAGAAGTGGTTCATGGAAGTTGCAGCCCGTTTGCGGATGAGGCACTACGCGAAGGAGAAAACACATGGAGGAGAAGGAGCTCTGGTTTAGAGAAGAATTTGGTAAAGAAAAAATTGAGGGCTCCCCATATTTATAGGAGTGGCCCCCACCAGGTCCACCTTTGTGCTGCAAACCATCTCAGTTTCAGGACCACTTTTCATTAGAATGGGCTCCACTTCGTTCAGATCGGACCCCATTCTGATGGGGGCAATTGTTGGATCCTGAAAAATCTGCAAAGGGAATTTTACCCAAATCCCCCAATGAATTGGGGTAAAATAATCAAATAGGAGACACAAAATGACAGGTTCGCAAACCAGTCCATGGAAGCATAACGTGGCCATGCATCGTGGGGCACCCCCTCCATGAACCGGTCCATCGAATTACTACATAGGACCCAGGCACCACAAGGCACCCCCCTCCGTGAACCATTGTCATTCACTAAATGGAGGCAGATAGCCTCCGCGGTCGCGAGGCAGGATGGGCGCCAGTCTGGTTAACCGTCGCGAACCGCCCCAACCGCAGACCACGTCAACCGGCTCAAGCCGCACCCATTTTCATTTTCGGAATGGAGGCAAAACCCTCCGCAGCTGCAGAGCACCACCTGAGTTCGCCTCGCGAAGGAGGGGAGTGACCGATACCCACCACAAATCGCTGATTGACCAAGTCAGCTGTGAACTGGGTATTTGGTAATGGGCATCCGCGAAAGGTGTCGCATGGCCACAGATAAATTCCTTTCCATACTCTATAAAAGGAGACCAAGGGGAAAAAGGATAGAGGATCAAGAATCGTATCACATTCGGAGTAAGGATATCGATTGGAGGAAGGCTTCGGATTTCGCAAACAGCGAAATTCCCACCCGCGAACCACAACAGGTATATGAATTAAAAAGGAATTGGAAAAGCATAATAATTTGGTGAACTGTGAACCTAAATAATAAAAAGGAGAACCGCGAACCATACACCCTCTGTGGATGACTTCCCCGCAGACTAGGGAGATTATGCCTCTTTTCCCATCCGTCGTACCACGTAGCACCCTCCTCCGGGGATGAAGCCCCGACCGACGATCCTCCAATCGGTGCCGCCCTTGGCCGTCGCTGTCTTCCTAGAACCCTCCGCGAAACACCCTGGTTTTCGGATTGAACCCGAAGCCGCAAACCACCCTGGTTCCCATATTGATCTTGAAGCCGCGAACCATCCTGGTTCGCGGATTGAAACTGAAGCCTCGAACCACCTTGGTTCGTGGGATGCCAATCAGTCTGCGGACCACCCTGGTTAGCGGACGGCTTCCCCAGCCGCGTGGCACATCCCCACGTGAATGGCACCACCACCCATATCTCTCTGTGGCTACCCAAATACTTCGGTGTTCTCATTTCCAAAGCCAGATAAAATCCTTCTGATCCATCCAAGTCCTCGAAAACCCCCTCATTGACCTATTCATAGGCCCCGAGCCAAGGCCTTCACCAGAGCCACCAGATCCGTGTGGTGTAACTTTCAGGCACATCAGTGCACCATTTTGAGTTCACATACCCATGGTAAACAGGGGAAAAGGGGTTTCCCCGACCCTTGGGTGGATTCCCGAAGCATGCCTGGGTTCACATTCCCATGGTAATGCAGGGTCCATGCCCGAGAGCCCCCTTCCTGCCTCTACTCGCTAGGATGGGGGACCGCATGCTTCTGCGGTCGGGCACTTCTCCCCTCCCCAGAGAGGGGGCGGCATATCTGTCCGAAGGTATCCATCCCCCTGAACCTCGTTACTTCCCCGAGTATCTCCCCAGGGAATAAAAGAGGTGAAGGGGATAGAAGCACCCCCCTTTCCCTCTCCCTCCGGGCTTTGTCACTGTGGGCTTCCATCTTGGAGTAAGCCCCAACCTTATGGGCATCCATCGTATAGTAAGACCTGACCTTATGGGCCTCCTCAAAGTGTAGGCCTCAATTCATCACCTTTTGGGCCTCCTAAGAGTGTATTCCCCAATTCATCACCATGGTCTGCCTTCATGCGTAAGCCCCAATCCGCTTATCATGGACGCACTTTTCACGACGTGATCCTCTGGTCCCTACTGCCTCTTGTTTCTCACACCGAGCATGACTCACAAGGGCTTAGAGTAAGCATCGACCATGACATCCTCCTATGGACCCCTCATATTGTAATCCCCAATCCATCATTGTGGGCCTCCTCAGAGTGTAAGCCCAAATCCATCATTCTGGGCCTCCTCAGAGTGTAAGCCCCAATCCATCATTATGGGCCTCCTTAGAGGGTAAGCCCCAATCCATCATTCTGGGCCTCCTCAGAGTGTAATCCCCAATCCATTATTCCGGGCTTCCCTAGAGCGTAATCCCCAAGCCCAAGTGAACTATGTGGAGTTTGATCCCTGCCTCCTAGACAGGGTACGTAGGAAGCCTCCATGAGGTTTAAGCCCAATATCCTGTCGATCCTGTCATCTCCACATCAGTTCGCCACTCCACTCCTAGTTCTGCCTCAATCGAGTTCCAACCCTTCATGGTCATTAATCCAATGAGGGATAGAAAACCTCGGGCATAAATGATTCTGAAACCCTACGTCCAGTTTACCATTTCCCACCAGGGTTGAATCTGTGTATACTATGTTTGGGTATAAACGAAAGATTCGCAAACATAAGAATACATCTTAAATATATAAGAGAGTCCCAAAACAGGCAATAATTCCCCCAAAAAAGGGTGAGATGATCCCGACATCCTATCCTCTCGACCAATGTGAGTTCATAAGAGTCGCTAGTCAGACCATCCGGCGAACGCCTGCCTTTGGAAAGCAGGTCCATCAATCACTGGATATGGAGCCGTTGGGTGTTTCGTGGCCGAAAGACCAAGAACGAGACAACAACACAAATGCACCATAAAAAAACATAGATCATCCTACATAAGAACCATATACCATCAAAATGCAACGAAACCCACACCCCAAACCTTAAAAATATCATATCAGTGAATCCCTAATTAAAAAATATTAGAAAACCTACCAAGAATAAGGAATATCTTACCAAAATATGAAAAAGTAGAACCACAAGGACTAATGAATAAAAGATGGAGGACGAGGAATTCATGAAATTCCCAAGGTGCCTAGAGTTTTCCAAAAATTATATGAATAAGAAGACGCGTTCAAATAAATGAAAATTTTACCAAAATGCACTTTTAAAACTGCACAGCATTGAGGATTTGCATGACGTGTAATCTTTTTTCATGTCATATAATCCTAATGGTATGGTTTCACCAAAAAACACATCGTATTTATATTATTTAACCCAAAAATATAAAAATCTTGAACTGGAATCACACAATCCATCAATCCAACATTCATGTCATGTAATAATCTTAGAAGGTGTGTATTTCCTATAGATGTTCTACTGCACCTCTATCTTCCACCAAAAACTCAAAGATCCTCCCCTGAACACCACCAATAACCCAACCATTAAAACTAAGGAACTGGGAAGGCATAGAATGTTATAGTACAAGCATTAATGAGGATCATTGATTTTTTTTAATAACATTGTTATTTATGATCCATTCATACATGAACTACAAATATGTATTATGATGTGGAATAGAAATTCAAGTGGCTCAGTATAAACCATGGAATTCCTGATTACGTTTCTTCTTGTTACACCTGAAAAAAGATAAAATTATAGAATTTGAATCCTTATAGTAATATTGATCCTCTTCTAGTGCATGTTTGGAAATGGGATGAGGTATCCCTGAACTTTTTTGTTTGGTTACCATTGACTCTGCTGAAAATAATTATATCATGGTGGTGATTGATCGGTAGATAAAGCCTCCACAGTTTGTTATGATCAAAGGCACGATATTTTTTTGATGATCTTCATAATATGTATTTGCAAGAATTTTTGAATTTTCATGGGATTCCTTTGTCTATTGTTTCGGACATGGATCGTAGGATTACATCGAGTTTCTAGATAATTATCTATGAGGTGATGATGGATTAGGTTAAATTGGGTATAACCTATCGTCTATAGAAATATGATCAGATTGAGTGTCTAATTCAAATTGAAGGGGATATTATTCATTTTTTTCTTTGACATTGACAGATCATGGGATATTCACCTGGGAAAGATGCAATTTTATTATAACAACAATCATCAGTCATCAATCAGAATGCATATCTATGGGGATATGTATAGTCACATGTGAAGTATATCTCTTTACTTGGAAGAGTTAGGAAAAGCATATTTGGTAGGACTGAGTTTGGTTCATGAGACATCCAAAATGTTTCAGGATATTCATCAGTGTTTTGGTTATAGCAAAGAGTTGGAAAAAATTTTAGGTGGATCAATGATGTCTTCGTTTGTATTTTTGCATGGGTGCCTAAGTTTTCTGGATGGTTCCTATTCATTTGTGTCATTTTCGTCTTGGAAAATAAGAAATTTGGATCCATGAATTTTGGGTGTATTTTTGGTCCCTATGGTTTATGTGTAGCTTTATTATCAGTTTTCATAGCTGGTTCAGCTGATAGGCATTCATAATGTTTTCCACATATCACATAACATGAGATATATTCTCAACCTATCTCACATTTTTACTTCGAAATATTTTGAAGTGGAGATGGTTTTTACTATTGTGGAACAAACTATTGATATCATGGGATCTCAGGTGAATGTATTATGTAGGGAGTTTATTCCATCGGTCAGAGTGTTATAGAATCATGCATTATATTCTCATGATACATGGGAATGAAAATAGTCGAGGAGGGAGCAGTGGCCATTCCTCTTCACTAGACATCATTCTTCCACATGAATTATTTGGGATGTAAAGTCTTATAGTGTGGAGTTTTTAAAATCATGGTACCCACTTTTAGGTAATTCCCTTCCCTTTACTTTATTTCTTTTTTATTGGGTCGTGTGTTAGGACTCCCAAGGATGGAGACCAATAATTTTTGAAAATGACTATTTTTTCAAGGATGTATTTTTAATTATTAGATTCTAGGTATAAATCTATTAATGGATTTATGAGGTTCATTCCATGTTGAGAAAATGGATGAGGTGTTTTTATGTTTTTGTGTAATGGTCTATAGTTTTTTTGTGTACTTGTATATTTCATTGTGTGTAAGAGGGTTACAACACATTTTATATTTAAATTTCTATTTTTTATAAAATATTGATGGATTTTTCTGTTTATGTGATTACCTTGGATTACATTAAATTTAAAGGGATTACAAACTATGAATTTTTTTCCGACATGTATATTTGGGTGCTCTTGGATGAAATTTTATTTCATTATTCTATAGCTCTTTATCATCTTGGCCTAGAAGGATTCTCAAGTGATTTTAAAAGTCTCTGTTCGATCTGAATGGTTATATTAAATGATTGATTATCATGGTGGATTTTTTTTTCATCTCTCCAAGAAATCTTGTGGCATGATCTTGTTCCAGAAGCAATTTTATTTGTTGGTTGTAGTGAGACGAGTGTTCATTCTTGAGTTATGTGTATTTTCCTCTTATCCTCTAACCCTTTTTCTAAATTGGATCAATTATAATATGTGTTGATTCATTCTAGGGATTATAATTGCTTTGTTTTGTTCTCTTGTTGGTGGATCCTTTGTGGGAATGTGTAACCCTGAGTTTGAAGGATGGTGGGACTATATATGGCCTTTATAAATGAACTTTATTTCTCCTATTTTTAATAAATTTAATTTTAAATAATCATGGAATTATTATTCTATATTTTTAAATGATTTTCTGATAAAAAAGTGGGTTTTCCTTAATTTTATAGTTTATAGAAAAAGGGTTATTTTAAAATCATTAAAATGATAAATGTAATGAAATACATTGGAATCCTTGGGTACATATATGGATATTTTATCATAGGTCTATCATCCATATTACTATCGAGAGGATATCTCATAGATATTTTTTCTTCTCCGTAGACATGTCGTTCTATGCAATTATTCTTGAAATTATTAGGGGTTCAACTCATGGGGTTTTTCTCTTCTCGTTAGGCCTATGTTCTCGAGATGTATTGTAAACAAGTCATTACTAAGATATGATTAATCAGCTAGTCATACCTGTTTAGTTCCTTGGAGTGATTTACAGGTTTTGGGTTTTATACTCTTTTGTTTATGATATTCCTGCTCTATATTTTTTCTAAATGTTAAATGGGAAATTATTCTTGAAATTGATAAAACAAAATTTTTTTGGAATTTTTGGATAAAGGGAAATATTTACCATTCTTTGATATGACCAAGTTAATGCTTATCATTACATGTTTTTTTAAATGAGTGTACATGGATTATTGTACATAGTCTTATTATGGAACACTTGGGTGGGATCCTACAAATCCTTTTATCTCACTCCATGCAATATTCTACGGTTGATCATAGTCAAATATAAGTATTTCTTTGTAGGGAACAAAAAAGAGACAAAGTAAGGTGGTGTGGTTTTCTGTATGTTGGGTTAGTGTAGTTGGATGGTGAGATGGTGCTGGTTTTCACTTTATATCACATAGTTTAGTTGGTTTACTTTCTCTGTTCACTAGTCCCGCATGGTTGCACTTGCACTTATAGATTTTCATTACTCTTGATTTATTCAGTTTCTTCAATTTTTTATGTTGTGTAATATATTTATCTTTTCATAATTTATCTATGTTATATATATATTTAAATATATTTGTGATATGTATTGGCTTTAAAATGGGAGAAATAATTCCCCCTAGTTCATGTTTGATGCCTAGGTACTAGTCACTAGCCTAGGGGGATTGAGAAAACCCATCAGGTATGTGGCATGTCATGTTGGGTACCAGTTTAGGAGGGTATTAGGGTAAGTTCGTTACATGATAAGGAGTCAACATTCATTCATTTTAACATGATGTGATAATTACCATACATTATATTCGTTTAATTTCGTACAAAAAGGACCTTATTCTATGAAGCATGAAATCATATAGCTATGATGATATGTGGGGGTATTTATCAATACAAAAGTTTAGGAATAAATATCCATATATTGAGGCCCATTGTATAGATCTGACTCATATGCAAGGAATGTGGATATTTTATGAATAGAAAATTCTTGAGATGTTTAAGGTATTTCAAGGTTGACCATTTTTCTACCCATATATTTGTTCATGATGCTCATACTTTTTTCAAATGGTTCATCATAAACATCAATGTCTATTTGATACATTCACAGTTTTAGAAACAATAGGTGGTCGAAGAATAAATGAAACTGTGGTGGCTAGGTCTACATGATATATAGGGATAGGGCATAAAAGGGAAATCATAATTTATAATATGTAAATAAGTGTGAGAACTCATATTGAAGTCTCCTATGAAGATTTGAATCACACATGTGTGGATAACCATTTCTAGTTTCTGATTTTAGTTTGAATCAAATTTGTATACAAGGTGATATAAAATCATTGTAGCACTAGGAATGGACATAACCTATTTTGAATGATGGTTGATTTGATCGGTCACCAAGTTGAATTTTGGGAACTTGTGATTTATATGTTTGTACCCTTCTAAGTATCTATATGAATCCTAAAAGGATATGAATCATGCAATATAAGTATTATTTTTAAAGAAAACCATCTTAGTAGATCAGGCTCATACACAGAATGTGGATTTTTTTAGACATTGGTTTTGGGACTAAGATAGAAGATATGATAATCACTATGTATCTATTTATAAAAGGAATAAATCAACATAATGTGCTCACATTGGTGGATCTATCCATATATTTGGATCATGTGTATTTGAAATGTGGAATTTTAGTTTGATTTAATGGTTAGTCCTAACAATGATAATCGTAGCATCACTATGTATATTGTGATAAATGGAACCAGGACACACATAATTCTTATAAGTCTACCAATATTGATAAAACTCACACCTAGAGAGAGGGGGAATTTTTTCAATATTTTGACAATATTTGTGAGGCCTCCTCCTCATGGATATAGCTCACATGTAAGGGAGAAAAAAATAAAACATACCTTAGAATAGTACTATTAGGGAAGTGTAGTATCACCATCAAGGCTCTAACATTGAGGTTAGAGGGGGCCTTTTGGTGATTTATTTATAGGCCTACAATTGGGGATCTGAGGTTCACTATGTATCACATGCTTATTGGTATCAAGATAAACATTGTTATTTGAGATCATGTCCCCTACATATATCTATCTCATATGTGTTGGAAATAAAAAGGTTTTAATCTTAGTGAATGCCCATTTATTGAAGTGATGGAGGATAACACAAAAAATTGAAAAGGGTGATTTCTCATACATTATTCTTATAAGGATGAAATTTGTATCTAAATAAATCAATCCAAACTCCCCATTAGGGGTTTGGTTCATATATAGGTAAGATAAAGGGGATATTATTATTTTTAGGATTACAGTTGGTACCAGGATATAGAATATGAGAACCACAACATATATTGTATAGACATAAATCTAGCTAGATTTAGCATTTGAAGAGAATTCCCCCCCCAGTTTTGGCCCATATGTATGGTAAAATAGAATTTTACTCTTCAAAAGAGTTTTTATACACTGTTTTATTGGTGTATGATCTCTTATAGTTCACTATATTGTGAAGGTGAAGGGATCTTGTACTAGAAGAAGATTTCACTTGTGGGAGAATATTAAAATACTTTTTTCAAAATTAGTGTTGTTTACATTGTTATAGAACAAGATTAGTCTAGGTTATGATAATGATTCTCCTTTGGTCAGACCGAGGATAATATACCTGGGTGTCTCTACGTATACTTAAAATTCATGAATGAAGTCACTAAATGTTCTTATATTGGTAAGGAATCCACATAAATCTAACTCATGTTTTGGGGGGTTACATTGTGGTTTTGAATTATATATGTTATCCATGAATAACTGTTTATAATGTACCGATATGAATCAATCTGCACATAGTTCATGAAATGAAAAAAAGGTCCCCTACACTAATATGTATCATATAATGGTGAATGAAAAAAGGTGAATTATTATTTTAGATACTTTGGTTGGTCCTATAATTTATGGATCCTAGTGTTAATATTTATCATGCAATAATTGGAATCAATCCACATATAGTTATTTCATATAACAGTCTCCTACACATATCCAACTCATATTCTTGGGATTGGGCATTTTAATTGGATCACATCACTATAAATGAGATAATTTGTGTCGGAATCTCATGTAAAAATCTACATCATATTAAATAAGAGGTATGATCATGTTTTGATTAAGAGGATGGTAGTCGTGTCCATGGTAGAGTACATAGTCATCACAATGTATCCCATGTAGATTAAAATTATTCTTGTATGTTACTATTTTGAATGGGGATCCCTTGTATAAATCAAGACTCTGTTCATGGAATGGGGTATTAATGCTCCAAGGAATAGGTCAATCATGTGTTCTAGACTTATAAATGATTCAAGTTCCCATGTAGAGGAGGAATATGGTAAAATTAAAGGTACACACTAAGCATTTCAGAGTCACATAGGATAGAATTACCACCTCACTATTTAACATCATGTGGAAAGGATGGTTATCGGGTAGTTAACCATCATAGAGTGAGGAAGTTCTTTGTGTAGTTTAACATCATACGGTGGGGATGTAGACCATGAGTCTTAACATCATACAATGAGTATATGGGTGAAATATATGTTTTTATGTATTTCAACAAGGACTTAGATGATCGCATGCTAACTATGAAAAGTACTTATTGTGAAATATTTCTTTTTGTGTGAATGGTGTGTTCTATGTCCATTGCAGCATAGGTGTATTCTCTACTAGGGTAGATCATGTGTATGGAATAAGGTACATACCACATAGGTTATAGAATTGTTTGATTCGTACCTATTATCAACATGATTTTGAGAACGAACACCAACCCTCCTTACTGTAATGAATGGAGGAATACTTTTTTATTTAACTCTCATGAAATAAAATTCTGATGGACTTTGAGGTTTTTCAATGTATGATACATTTTATCATTGACTCATTCTAAACCTTAATGTAAATCATGTGATTTTTCATCATCTAAGAGCTATACACATGTAGATATTATGAGTGAGGGTAACTAGACCTTTATTTTTAGCATTGCCTCTATTTCTAAGAAAAAACATATGTGGTAGCTTGTGTAGTTGTGTAGATTGGGGTATAATAGTCCCACAAAGAAAACATGGGTTTTATGGATATGATTTATTGTGTTTTTCCTCCATTCTATGGTGTACATTTTAAATAGTCTTATTGAAGGCCTCTATTTGACCATATCCATTATTTGATAGATAGATGAATGGTTGAACTCGATGTTGTACTCTAAATAAAGACCCTTTAACTAAGAAGAATAAAATTTAGTGCCATTGTCCATCAATATAGTATAAGGGACACCAAATCAGGTGATAATTATGGACTTCCCAAAGTTGATGATCTTATTATTCCAATCATACTTAAGGGGTATAGATTTTGTCTATTTTTAAATAAATTAAGTAAAATTAAGAATTTATATAAAATGTTTACTTATAGATGAAGGATAAGGCCCCACAACATCCATTCCCTATATTCCAAAACACCATAAGCATATATAAGTATTAAACAACTCTAGTGGTTGTTGGAAAATGTTTTTATGTATTTCATAGGTATGAAAATTCTTCAAAAATTCACAAATAGATGTTTATCAGTATCATCTAGAAATAAAAAATCCTCCAACTTTTGTGGGAGAGTCTGATTTTAACTAGTGAGCACCACAAGAGCCTTCATGGATTTCCTATATTACAAAAAATGTATATCGTTCCATGAGGATTATAAGGATGACTCCATCAAATTCTAATATATAAATTAATTTTTGTTACTTTTTCCTATAATGAAGGATTAATTTTGATTCTTGGTTTCATATTTGATCCATTTTGTCTTGATCCAATAGAAGGGTCATGTTTTGGAGGTATTCCATTGTGTGTCTCGTCCACATGACAATGGTTGATGGAACATTATATCATGAGGTTACGCTAATCATATTGATCATCACCAATTTCTATATGATAAATGGAGAGATACCCTTAAATGTGTGATGTAAAATACTATATCATCCATGTATGTATTAGCCAAGGATATGGCTACATATGTCGGTGAATCTGCACAAACATTCAATAAATGAGGTTTGCGATTCAAAATTTTTTTTAAATGTAATTCCTCCATCAATACTATCAAATTTTGGATGATAGGGGTTAAATATTCCTTCATATTGGCATTTTAAACATCAATATTCTTAATCAACAGTTCCAAACAACCCATAGCTTTAAAATTTTCGATCAATAGCTATAAGGATAGATCTTGTCATACATTAAGGTCTTAGTGTTCTACCTTATTATTGGAGAACCCTTTGGATAATTGGATGGAATGGGGAAGAATTGTCTTGTTTTGGGAGATATATAAAATACCCATAGCCACCCAATTGATCTTAAAACTTCCTATATTTTTTTTTTCATAATTAGAGAGGCTACATCAAGATACATCATCCATGTTTATGGAGTTTCATGGGAATATAAAACCTATCCATCTAGGATATTACCATCATGATTTTAGAGGAAGGATTCTCTATGAGAAAAAAGGTTAGAAATTTATTTCCTTCTTTGATACCAATTTTATGTCATATTGTAGTAGTATGACTTCCCATCAAGTTAGAAACCTAGTTAACCTACGGTGGTTGAGGATGTACTTGATATGGTCTATATGAGGGATGGGACGAAATTTGTGATAAAAAAGTAGATCCACATGCTTTATATGAAAAAACCAGTGAAAGATATTTTTTCCCATTATTGTTATTGTAGTTCTCAGTATCTCGAATCATTCGGCTGGGAGAGAGAGACTTTTTTTGTTCCTTGCATTACACTTTTGTACGATAAGGGAATCAAGTGATTACTCCATATCATCAACATATAGGATGGATGGATTAACATCTACTTGTGGAATAAATATTAGTGAGTATATAATATATCAATTGGAGTTCTCTATGGATTCCTCAAATTCTTCATCCCATCGATAGGTGACTCACTTCTTCATAAGCATCTTGACGTGGAGGCATTTTTTAGCCAGGTTGGTTATGAAATGCCTAATGTAATTTAGGATTCCCTGAATCACTCTCAAATTTTTATAACATTTATAATGATAAACAGTAATTATGGAACTTGTATTATTAAGGTTATCCTCAATGACATTGTGGAATACTAATAAGTCAGGGAATTTACCAGATGTTACCCCATACTCCCACTTCAAAGGATTTATCTACAAACTATACTGCTGTAAATTGAAAAATACCATTTGATGGTTAGCAAGATGATAAATAATGTACTATGAATTAACCACTAAATAGTTAACCTAGAACATCAGGATCCATCCCATGAAGGGTGTGAATATTTTATTCACAACTAATTGTTATGTACCACGAACATTCTATAAATAGATTATCAAGAACTGGTAGTAGAATATCCCATGAGTAACCCTGAAAATAGTGGCTTTATCATGTTAGGGGTCCATTTTGATCTGGTTATACAATGAGTACCCATGTATAATTGAAAATTATTTGACGATTTTTGTTACGTTGATTAAAATTTCATTAATAGGATCTAAAAAATTAACCACTGGACACTATATTGAGTTCCTTAAAGTTAATGCAAACCCTGACCTGCCTGATGTTTTCTTAAAAGATATGATTTTATAAATATATTTTATATATTTCACATATTTAATGATGTTTTATTTGATTAACTTGTTTAATATGGATCAACCATCGAATAATGTTAGGGGTACATTCTATATTTTTTCAAATATAATCCTCAGTGGTCATTTGGTAGGGACATGTGATGGGTATCCACATATAAGATCCTAGAACTGGAATAAATTACATCCTAGATTGATTTTTTTGTTTGTGGAATGTTTAGGTATGGTCTTGAGGATTTTTTTTGGGTTTGATAGATGAAGAATACGAAAAATAGTATAAATTTTCATAACATAATGTTTGGAACACATTTTTTAGTTACTATTATCAATTAGCATGTGGCCAATAGAAGGGGTGCACATTATTGGGGAAACCATGATGGGGTTCCAAAAGACTGCGTGGCTTGATTTCCCCTCATAATGTGATGAAAAAATGGCCATTTCATGGTTTGGAAAACTATGAAAGTTGATAAGAAAGTTGTGTGGCTCTGTCTCCTCTTAGTTATATAGAACCACATGGTTCACACATGGTTTGGAAAACCATGTGGCCAGATAGTTCATATCATTAAACATGAAATTTCACAACAATTACCAAATGAAATTAAACCAATATTACCATATTATTATCCCCATTAGACCCACAGTAGATAGGGTGAATAACGAGAAACCTCCTCCTCCTCCATGTTTGTTTGTCGTTCGATTCATAGGCATTTGCAGTATTTTCAGATGTGTTTATATGATTTGAGTAATTCACAAATTGCATTTTCCTCCACTTTCTCGAATAGATATGGATGATTTTTTATCACATTTTGAATCCCAACAATCTTATTTTTGGAGAAAATTAGAGGTTTATATTTCAATAATTTTTTAGTCCGGAATTAAGGGACAAAATTGGATAAGTGGTTTCCTATGAACATGTGGTAGGTGGTCTACATGGTTTTCCTATATTATTATTTTTCATAAAGTGTATGTGAGTGTTATAATGTGAATAATTGATTAGTATTATGTTTCCTTGACTAAGTAATGTAATTTGGTCTATGAATCAGGTGGCATACCCTTCAAGGACACCTTGGGACTATTGATGATGTAAAACCAAACCTAGGGCTACCGATGGGGTATGTAAACACTTCCAAAATTGGGAAATGAATCTATAAACTTTGATATATGGTAATTATGTATGTGAATGGGTTTTAATTTTTATTTTATATTTGAATTCTTGGTGAAAATGATAATTTAGATGTTATATTTACAAATTTTTAAAATGCCTAATAAGATTTTGAAAAGGATTGAATGATGTGTTTTTGTAATTCGATATTGTTATGATTTTCAAATGAAGGAAAATGATTTTTTGATGTTTTTAGTGTTTTAGAAATGTTTTTTTGACCTAAAGGTTATTGAAATATGTGTTATTATTGGATTTAAAATGGTATTTGAATTGTGTGTGTGGTTTTAAAATTGTGAAATTTCACAGTAGTATCTTTTAATGTATTTAATGGGATGAATTTCCATTGGTTGTGTTTTCATCTTATTGAGAAATAACCTTGTTTAAGGGTATTTTTGAATTTTTTTAATGACGTTACTTATTTTTTAAGACCGTAAAAATGTTTAAGTTATGTTTATGAAGTTGTGGAAAAGGGGATGGGTCTTTTTGAAAAGTGTCTATTTTTACAGTATATTTGGACATTGGTAAATTAAGAATGATTACTAGTAATGAAATTTGATAAATGTTTTAATAAATATAAAATGATTGATAACATAATGGTTGGGTGTGTTCATATAAGGCATTCAGATTCCTGGTTGGATTTATAGACTGATGTTCCATGTTTTCCACTTGTGACTAATATTTTGGGATATTGGACTAATTCTCCACTCCTCGGGTTTCAGAGGAAAATAATATTACTCTAGATGTTTTGGTTCATCATATTTTTTTAGGAAAGGATATAATCTCTTAAATATATGGGTAAAGACATGGAATTCCAAGTCAATGTTGTTATGGTCAGACATGGCATTCCATGTCCCAATTGGACTCCTGGAATAATGCTCTCTGTTTTTTAACTAGTGTCCTAGTGGTTAAGATAGTCTAACATCGCGTTCCAGATCCCAATTGGGAGTATGTACTAAGGGTCCTTTTTTTTGAACCAGTTATCTCATTAAAATGAATTATGGGTACCCAGAATTATGCTATGTGTTACTCAAGATTAATGTAATGGATAAATGAATTCCATTTTTAAACACAATTTTAGATTCACATGGTGATTAAAAGATGGAACGTATCAACCTAAATGGTTAATTAGTAAATTTTTAACTTTATAACATTTTTCCTTTACTAATTATTTATTTATTACACTTTTTTATCTTCATACACTGTTGTATGAACTGGATATTACATTAAACACTGTTTTTGGTGGCCTTTGTAGTTGTACATACACCATGCTTGGGAAACCATTAAACATGGGTACACGAGAAGATGTTACATGTTTTCTATCACAGATTCAAGATATAGATATGGTGTTTGGTTTCATTATTGTATGATTAGATGGAACATGGTATTTTAGGAATGGTTGGGGTCTTGGGTGTGTGTTTGGGGTTTGCCATATTTTCAGTATTTTAGGATTTATTTATCATTTGGTATTATTTATATTTTAGTTTTACTATGATAATGTGTTATATTGTCGCCAATGTATCTCTATAGACCATCACTACTATTCAGTTTCCTCTAACGTACATGGAGGATTTCTTGATGTCATGTGGTTACTAGCTTGGGGAACCCATTTAGTGGATACCAAGTTTGGATGTTCCAAAGTGGTATCATATTAGTGTCTATTGTGTTACTATTTTGGGTATGGTACATAGGATACTAGGATCTTGTGGGGGTTTGGTAATGAACATATGCTTGGGTACCTCAATCCCAATGTATGAGGGAAACCCCATGTTGTTATGGGTGGGAATTTATGTTTTTTTGGTGATTTTATAGTTTATTGATACTACAGATACCCAATCCTTTTACACTTATCATTACATGATTTTATGAATAATTTACCACAAAATAAAACCATGGATCAAAATTTCGAGTGTAAATATAATACTAGGTACATAATTTGAAAAAATAATACCCAACTAAAAAAATATATTATTTAATATCCATATTGAGCTCTTTATGTTCATGGAGATCTTATATCTTCATTGGAGAACATGGGGAAAGCATGAATAATTGGATGAGCTAAAAATCCGTGTAAGGGAATAAGCATAGGAATAAACATAGCACATGGTTAATAAGACATAACATGATGACATAAATGGAATGGAACATGATTCAAAATATGGAACAATAACATGTATAACGTGGGAACATATAAAAAAGTCATCATAAGAATGTGAAAATCACATATAACACGACATTAATATGAGTCAAGACTAACTTCCAAGAATATATCTCATGGTGGACAAAGTCCAATAAGGGAATCAAGTCCAATCCCATTCCTAACATGATGTCTCATGAGAAAAAAATACCCAATATGTTGGACCACTATCTGGGGACACCCATCTTGACATATTCCCGAGTATGTGTTCCAAATGAAGAATCATACAAAAGGAATCAATCATAAACATAAGGGTTAACCATGGAAGGAATTGGGAATCACAATCATGTAAGGCATAACATAAGGGAATATCATAATGGTGTCAATGTTAAAAAAGGATTTAAATAATACATGTAAATTCATTTGGTAATATATTAATATATTAGGATATGAGATTTCATGATAAAGTGTAAACCCACCAAATAATGTTTAAGTGACATTAGAAATAAAATATTTTATTATATTTTAAGGAAGCATATTAACGATCGTTTAAAGTTGAAAAAGAAATATTTATTTTTCATAAAACTAGAAATGAATCATGTTATTTTTTCATCATAAAATGAGTGATTTTAGAAAATAATTATGGATTATGAAATAAAAGAGTGAAATAGAAAATAGGTAAGAAAGAGGGATGTTTCCGTAGAATCGGGCATGCTTCTCTGAATTATTTGTGTATGAAACCATTTTAAAACATTTAATTTATCATTAAATAAGGTTAATATGATCAGGATACTTGAGATTGGAGAATAAAAACATAATATAGACGAGTTAAATTAAAATAAAAACAATTATATTTGAGTAAAGAAAAAGAAATATGATCCCAAAGGAAAAAATGGAGGTTCATATGGAATCTCTGATATTATGTATGAAATGGTTATGTATTTGATCTTAATGACAAGAATAATCAAATTAAATCCATTAATTAATTAATTCTTAACATTTTATACATTTATTTTATCTATTATAATTTTATTATAGCCCTTTTTATGCCTTATAAGATATAATTTCATTGTATGGGAGCATTCCTTTCCTTGGTTTTCATGATCAGTTACTTGTATACATAAATGAAAATTCATTTAAAATGAGACTGCTGTGAATAATTAAAATTATAGTTTATTTAATTAATTTTTTAATATAAAATGATATCATATATAATTTTGTAAAATGATATTAGGATAAATCATTATATAAAAGTTAATGATAAATATTTATGTTAATTTTGTGGTTTTTCGATCATAACAAACTCATTTTGTTTTTCCATTTAGTATTATGTATATAAAATGGTTCTAGAAAATTACATAAGTTATAATAAATATATTATAATATTTTTAACCTTAAAAATGATTTTATAATGGTTATTTAAAGAGGTAATGGAAAAGGAATAATTTTTCATCTTTTAATGTGATAAATTGCCACACACTGACGATCTTTTAATTTTTAATACAAAAGGAGAGGGAAAAGAAATGTTGATTGATTATTAATTTAGAAGAATAAAATTCCAGTATATATAAGGTACTAGAGTTATCATACCATTTGGATGAGTGGGTATGAGGATACAATAATAAAATAAAACAACATGAAATGAAATTAAAAGAAAATAAAGAGGAATTTACCCTTTGAATTTCTCCTCCATGAGAACCGCCTTATGGAAAAGAGTTTTGTCTTTGGATAATACAAATGGATCATGGACATGGGTGAGGGTCTTGGGAATATATTTGAGATTAATTTTTACATTTATCAAATCTTGTTAGGTGGGAGTAGAAGAGGTGTTTAGGGGTGGTATTTATAGGGGAGGAGAGGGGTGTTTTTTATTATTTTATTAATTAGTTTATAATTTATCCTCAATAAAAGAAATAGTGATGATTAGATAATAAAGAAATTAAATAGAGAAGGATAATTCGATACTAGGGTTCTTACAACAAATATAACTCAAGGAATATTTTATTTTACTTATAATATATATACCCTATGTTATCATATTTTTCTATTAAAAAAATCATGTATTTTAGAAAAATCCCAAAAATTCCCTGTAACCATTTTTTTATAAGTATAATTCAATAATTGAATCCATTTTTTTAAATTAATTATATATATATGAGATTTAAATTTATATATAGAATCATCATTTATTCCAAAAAAATAATAGATCTAAAATTATAACCGATTTAATAACACTTTGAAAATGTAATTGGGGTCTCTTAAAAATATAATATAATTATAAAAAATTATTTTATAAAATCATTTTATTAAAAGAAATTATATTTTAATTTTTTAAATAAATCATTCAATTTTAATTAAAAATATTGGACTTACAAAAAATCAACACATAATTAGTTTTTTTAAAAAAATTATTTACTTATAATATGATATAATAATATCATAACTTCTTTTATAATATACATATATTTTATTTTTACTTTCAAGGGTTTGGATACTATTCTATTGGTAAATTTATTATTAATATGGGTTATATTACTATTCCAAATGTCAAATTACAATTTCATCAGTATAGGTTTCTTAAATTCTAGAAATACTACTTCTTTCATCAATTATTCATTCAAATTGTTTTTATTATGTTCATTATGTAAATATATGAGATTTAAACTATATATAATAATTATATGAAAGGAATTTTCATTGATACAATTTAGATTCATTACATTATTACCCCCTTATGAAATGTCTAACAAAATATTTCACTTCACATTCTATGTTGAAAATATGTGTGGCTACTCCTCCAATATCTTATCTTTTAGTTCCTATGTTTCTTCCTCGTAATTATGGTTCTACCATAGTAATTTGACCAGGTGAGCGGTCTTTTTTTGTAGAACATTACCTCTATGATCCAAGATCATCACTCGATGCACCTTGTAAGAATGATCATTCTCCAACTATGCCACCTATGAATTCAGTACATGTGAGGGATCTGGTATGTACTTACTTAAGACATATGTGTGGAATACATCATGTACATGAGACATGGTTGGAAGAAGATCAAGTAAATTTTCTACAACTCCAACATGATCAAGTATCTAAAATGGGGATGATGTACTAGGGAAATATCATTCTTTTCTTCACACATCTAATGATAATCTTCCATGGGTATATTTAAAAGAATACTATGTCTCCAAAATTAAACTCAAGGTCCCATATATGACTATATTAATAACACATCTATCAACTTTGGGCTGCCATGATGTTCTGCCGTATAGTTTTTAACTTCTCCTCCATTTCATTGACCATTTAAGGTAATAATATCTTATGTACACTAACGTCATCCAAACATGATAATTTTTGTAATGTTTTCACATAAATAGATCCATATAGTCCCATGGGAATGATTGGTTAGAAACTATTTTATTAGGAGAATTCCACTAGTGGAAGAGGTTGTTCTCATCCTCCTTTGAAGTCTATATAACATTCTCTCAACATGTCTTGTAGTGTATGAATAGTTCATTAAGAGTAGCGAACTATTTGAGGATGATAGGAAATATTAACGTTCATCAGAATTCATAGACCATGTTGGAGTCTATTCAACAACTATGAGATGAATCTCAGATCATCATCAGATATAATTGATATTGGTACTCCATAAAGCCTTAACACTTCTCTAATGTATATCCATTCATGTTGATCCACTGATAATTCTTCTCAAATTGAGATAAACTGAGTTTTCTTTGTAATATGTTCCACTACAACCAATATAACATTGTTTCATCTTGATGTCTTCTCAAGTCCGGTAACAAAGTCCATGCAGATGTTTTCATGCATCCATGTTAGTATGGGTAATGTTTGCATCATACACTTATACAATATCATTTCATCGTTAAAATGAAAGAATAAAAAAACATTGATGTATATTCAATGATCTCTATCATCTTGTTGTCCCAAAAATAGTTCTCTCAGTGATCTATATACATCTTTGTTCTCCCTAGGTGGATAAGGAAGGTTGAGATATGTTCCTAATTAATAATAACATTCATTATCTCTAGATTATATGGTACACATTTTCATAACCCAAATCTTGTGACATCATCATCATCAATCTTAAACTCATAGGATTTCACATTTATGATACCTTCTACCCATAACAAAATTTCCATTTCATTCCATTGAGTATCCATTATTTTTTCCACAAGGGATCGTGGAGAAATAATTAGTCATATGATCGAATATTTTACTTCTATAACAGTTCCCAGACCCATCCTTTTTATGTATAAAATGATTTGTTACTTCTCAAAACTCATCATAGATAACGATATAGGATCATATCTATTTAGGGAATCTTCCACAGTATCTGATTTATAAGGATGTTAGTGGATTTAGAATTCATATTACTTGATGGGTTTTATCTATCTTCACTGGAACATATTATTTTCCTTATATGTTAATTTATATTTGAGACTCTTGTGATCAATATATACCTCGCACATCTCCCCACAAAGCTAATGCCGCCTGATTCTCAACACAATGATCACAACTGGAATCTCAAGAACATGTGTGGGATAATTTTTATCATGAATTTTCAACTTCCTTGAGTAATAGGATATCACATTATCATTTCACATTTGTAAATAACTTAATCCCTTATTTGATGCATTTTTGTACACAACAATGAGTACCACACTTTTCCAAAGTATGAGTACTAGTGAAGTTATTAGCCATTTCTTCAACACTTTGTTGTTGTTTTCATAATCACCGGTTCAGAAAAACCTTACCCATTTCTGAATCATCATGATTAATGGGTTTTAAAATAAAGATAATTTATTCAAAGATATTCTATAATACACAGTTATACTATGGAACTATGGATATCTATTACAGAAGTTGTCCTAGTCCACTCTCCAATGGAATTGGTTGTGGGAATCTCCACATATATTCCTTTTTAGTGATAACATTCCATAACAATGATAATTCCTTTATTCGTAACTAAAATTTAATGTACTTTTCATACTGCTTCTCCATTCACAGTTTCTTTATCATTGTATTCAAATGCTCCTCATATTCTCCATTGCTCTGCTAGTAGATCATAATTTCATCAATAAATACTAAAAAAATTCAAGGACATATCTAAAGACTCTATTGAAAAATTACATGAATACAACTAGAAAATTATTTATCCAAAAGGGAATAAATGTGATCTAATAGCTCTCATGCCTCATTTGAAATAAATTCTTTGGAATATCTTCCTTCCTCACTATTAATTGGTGATATCACAACTACATATCCACCTTAGAGATTTTATTATCCCATTATTGTTGATAAAACAATTCATCTATCTGTAGAAGGGGATACTTTTTATTTATTATGATTTTATTCAGCTCAAGATAATAAATTAAAAGGATCATTGGTCTAGGCATCTTCTTGGGGAAGAAAATTGGGGCACCCCATGGTGAAGCACTCAGTCATTTAAAACCCTTTTCTATATTCTCATGTAATCATTTCTTTAGTTCTTTCATCTCAACTATGGCCATTCTATATAGTTTATTTTATATAGGTTGAAATACAAGAATAAAAACAATTGAGAACTCAACCTCTCAATTACGAGGAAGACTAGATAAATCTTAATGGAATACATCGGTTTAATCTCTCATGATAGGAATGTCTTCAAGCATGATTCTCTCTTTTGTATCAATAATTTTGCATATATATTATTACTCATAAGCTAATAATATCTATAATTGATATGATCATTTTGAAGGTGATTCATCCTTCTCCTGACACTTGTAAACAATTGGATGATTCATTGGGATGGGAATAGTTATCCTCCTTCCATGATAGATGATGTTCGATTTATATAATGATAACTAATACATTCCCAAAATAGCTTCAAAATATAGGAAAGGTAGTATGACAATAATTGATGGGAGGTTTATTCCACAAACATTAATCAGGGAGGAGTTATATACATTGGGAGAAATATTTTTCTCATTTTTTTTTTCATAGATAAATCAACCTCAAAATTCTGAGGTGGTGATTGAATAGTTCTACTAAACATAAAAGATATGAAAGAATACATAGAACCATAATCAAATAGTATGATCATGATTCTTGAATGAATAACTACTGTACCTATAACCACATCATTTTCGGGATCCACATTAACATTATTTATAGGATATTCCCTTCCTTGTTTCCGTGGAGGTTGTTGATATTGATTTCCTACAATAACTCTTTGATTAGGGAAATGTCTTGCATAATTCCTAGGTTCCATGTACTTAAAACAGAACACTACAGGATGAGTGTTGATATGATATTTCCATTATTAATCTAAATTAGTGGGATTTATCATATCCCTTCTGTATTTATTTTCTATATTCCCCACTCTTCCACATTTTAAGTATTTCTTCGGTCCCTTTAAGTAGTTTCTAGGATGCTTCTTCCCACACATTTGACACTTGGGGTGTAGGATATTCATTCCATCATAGGATTTATCACCCTTATTAAAATCCATTTATTTCATTTTTTCCTGAGGCCCATGATACTATTCATATTACCCAATCTCCATCTCATCCTTAAGGGACCAATGGAAAATCTTTTCATTGTTTTCAAAGCCTTCTATCGCCAATGATTTTCATAGACTCGAGTTTAGTCTACTAAAGAAGATATCCAACTTGCTACCAGTGTTTAGGAAATATCATGAAATCCTTGTAATGAATTTTTCATACACCCTGATACACTTATCTTTCTTTTAATGTGATCCAAAGAACTCCATTTCCATCATACGATGGAGGGTTCGAGGAAAATATTTGTTGAAACATATTTTATTGAAATATTCCCATTCCATGGAATCAATATTCTCCTTGTACTAGGCATTCTTGATCAGTGTCCAGCCCTGATCAGCATCTAAATCCAATTAAAAAACTACCAGAAAAACATTCTCTTATTTTAAGAAGTAGAGTATAGGGAATATATTATTAATGGATTTAATCCATTTCATTGAGATGATGGGATTAGAAGATCCAAAAAACATGAGAGTTTATTTCTATATAAAGGATTCGACTGAAACTTGCTCTATCTTTGGAAAATGAAGTAGTTTCACATTACTCAAGTTATTATCCATAACATGATCTACTTGAGGATTTAATCTCATGTTGTTTTGAGAAATGGTTCCCATCATATTTGGCATATCATTAGGGTAATCATCACATTGCCAATCACATAGATTTTTGACATGGGGTCATCTATTTCCAGAAATTAACTTGGATAAATAAAGTGAAATAAGGTACTTAAATACTTATCTAATATTAATAATAAAAGGATACATTAAACCTAAAAGGATAAAATTGTAATGGAAAATTATATCCTAACTTATGATTCCCAAGGTTTCAATCTAGGTTATCTTTATATGTTTCCTGTCACGAACCAAATATGGTCTCCACCAATACCAGAACCAAACCTAGCCCGTGGAAAGGCCATAAGGGATTTACTTACCCCCACAGGCTGGAACAAGTGCTTGTATATCATTAATTTAGGTTTGGGAACAATTTACTCGAGTATGAAAGCATAAAACATTAAAAACAATCCATAATATAAATCTGGAATTTTTGATCCATTCAATTCTTAATAAAAAACAAGAACTGGATAAATTTGTTTAAATAAAATAATATTAGTCTAAATAAAAAATAAATACAGCATCTAAACAACCCCATGGACACCACATTAAAAGGGGTCATCACCCACAAGCTGTCTCCACAACTTTGCACCAAGGATGGGAACTAACACCCCTGACCGCCACCACCCAAAGCCTTTCCTTTACCTAAGTCAAATATAACCAAGTCAACTTAATCCCAAGGGATTTAAGTAGGGTTTTATCCTAATCCCATTATGATACAATCAAATTATACCAAATATCATGTAACACAATGTGAAATAGCAAGAAGTTTTAATTCGCAAAGAAAAGAAGTGATAATTTCCATGAAAAGAAACTCTCAATTAGAAATAGATTTCAAGCTAAAATTTTCAGAAAATTCACACATTTAAATGGAAATGTTAGATAATTTTATGTAATGAAAATAATACCCCATTAAAATTGAAAATACCAAAAATAAAATAGGCAACAAAATCGAGAACACCCCTAGGCACTAGATATTCTCGGGCCCCATTCACCTCGTACATCAATGTAATGTAACCTTATTAAAATCCATTTGCGTGCATGAGACACTAGTTGGGAACATATTAACAACCTATTTTTCCACATTAATCATCCATATTGTTTATTTAGAGTTGTTTTTATCCAAATTCTAAGTGAAACAAGGACAAAACCTATCTGGTCAACTAGCCGAAATGTACACATCCACCCCACCTAGGTACCCGGGATTCACCCTTTGTGCACAAATAATTTTAGAATGATACATAAATCCATTTTCTTATAAAACACCACTACTGATCACATAATATTAGTACAATATATTCACACATTTATACCACTTATAACACATAAGAAAACACTTTGATTTTTAATAAAAATTCTTCTCAAAACCCCCTATTGTTTTGCACCCAAAACTCTTTAAAAACCACACTTTTCACACTATGTGAACAATTTTAAATTACCAAAATAGAAAATCCAGCCAAATATATTTCAATGAAACCAACAAATCAATTTTTTAAGAATACCCATGTGAACCAAGAAATGATATCTTTTTAAAACCTAAATTTTCACACAAACATGGCACTTAAAAATCACATCTTCCACAAACACCACAAAAACCCATTTTTGCAGCAGAAACCAAGTGGGATAAACATTAAAAACATGATTTTAAGCCTTATTAAAGATAAATAAAATAAACTAAATACATATAGGGAATAACCAATTGAACCCATAAAAGATATCTAGGAATAACCCCCAATTTCACCTAAAAATGCCAAATCGAACTCATTTTCAATACAAACACCACTAAAACAAATTTTGGTAGACATAATAAAATTCAATAAACATGAAACTATAAAAAAACAGGAAGATAATTCATATAAATTTCATAAAAATGGAATCACCTTCCAATTTATCGAAAACCCTTGAATCTACATGCGAAAAACAAATTTCACCACCGTCGCACCAAGAGTGATTTAGATCAAACCAAAAACCACAAGAATTGACCAAGAAAACCTAAGTTTAAACCATAGGTTATGAACCCTAGTTTCTAGAAATTAGAAACCTCAAGGATAAGGGAATAAACCCTAAGAACAATGAATTAAACCCTAAAAAATTGAAATAAGAGTGAAAGAGACTCACTTACTGAGGGGTCTTGAAGAATCACCCCAAATACACCAGTAGATGAATTTTAAAATATTGAAAAACTTCAAGGGTGGTTCTAATATGGATGATGAGGTTATGTTGGAACTAGAATGGAGGGAAATGAGTAATAATTGAGAGAGTTATGAATGAACGAAGGTACCTATTAAATTCTTGACGATTTGAGAAACCATATAAAGCTCTACACTAATTCGAGATGAACAAGAGCTCCAAAGAGGGGGGGAACGAATTTTGACATGCGGATGAGTTCAATGATCTAGGGTGAGACTTGGAATCACCGAAAAATCTTTAAAATTTAATATCTTTTTAATTAAACAAATTTTGTTTTTAGTTCTGGAAATGGGCCTTCGGACTAGCCTAATTTCATTAAATAAAAACACTAAATACACCATTATGATGGTTTACTAAAGGTTCCAAATTGAAATTGCAGTGGTAATAGGTCAGGGGAGGCCATTTAGGAATTTTAATGGGTGAAAAATAATAAAAAATTGAAAAATTATAAAAGAAAGAAATTTTATTTTTTAATCTGGAATTGGGCTCACGGTTTGGCCCAATTCATGAAAACTCACTCATTCCACTATAAAATCTTGGGAAACCCCCAAAACAAATCATGAATGGAAAAAAATGAAAAATAATTTTAAAATTTTTCATGTATGTGAGAATTCTCCCCACCATTAAAAATTTATGTTCCAAAAAAGTCAACCTGAAGCTTGATCAAAAAACTAGAATGAATACTCTTCCTCAACCAATGTCTTCTGCTCCCACATCTCATGTGTATCATTACCATGCTGCCAATGAAACTAGTCTAGCAGAATAGACTTCTCTCAAAGAACCTTCTCTTGGTAGTCCACTATTTTCAGTGGTCGCTCAATATCTGATGATCCTGGATCTATCTCTAGTTCTTACAAACTCATCACATTGGATGGATCCGGGTTGTATTTATTCAACTGGGAGATATGGAAGACGTCATGGATGGAAATCAATTAAGAAAGTATGTCCATCCTATATTCCACCATTCCAGTACGATCGGTGATCTCAAAAGGGACAATATATTGTGGCGTCAGCTTCACTTACTGCCACAATCGACGATGGCCAAGATGAGGGGCCACTTTCAAGAATACCCCGTCACCCTTAGAAAACTCTAGGTCTCGAAAATTACAGTCCGCATAAGATTTATGGTGAATCTGAGCTATCAAAAATTATTGTCTAATCAATTTAACCTTCTCAGACGTCTCCAACACCAGACTCAGCCCCGGTAATGAGGTCTCACCTACCTCTTCCCAACACAGGGGGACCGATAAGGCCGACCGTAGAGCACCTCAAAAGCAGCCATTCGAATCGAGGATTGGTAACTATTGTTATAAGAAAACTCAACCAACCCCAAATGGAAGTCACAAGAACCCCCAAAGTCCAATACACATGCATGGAGCATATCCTACAAAATATAATTTTCCCACTCTGTCTGATCATCTGTTTTAGGATGGTATTCCATGATCATCATAATCTGAGACCTCAAGGCCTTCGGAATGCCTTCCCAGAACCGAGTAATGAAACATTGGTCTCTAAATAAGACAAATATTGATAGAACACCATGGAGTCTCACCACATCTTGAAGATACAAATGTCCCAACTCATCCACTTTAGTTATATCTCTGATCAAAATAAAGTGGGATGATTTGTCCAGATGTTCAATCACCACCCAAATGGAATTCTTACCCCGAGGTGTACAAGGTAATCCAAAAATGAAGTCCATAGAGACCTCGTCCAAATTCCATGTAGGAATGGATAATGGTTTGAGAAAACCAGAGGGCATTTGATGCTCTTCTTTCACCTACTGGCATGTGTAGCATCTCGACATAATGTCTGCTATGTCTCATCTCGTAACAGACCACCAGAGCTGCTGAAAGAGATCATAATACATCTTTGTGGCACCAGGATGGATAGCCCACTGAGACTGGTGGTTTTCCTCCATCACCACCTTCTATAGAGAAAACGACACTACTGAACGGCCCTTGAGTCACAATATTCCCTTGGGAGACGATGACCAATTAGAGGATGTCTCCCCACCATGAAGAAACTATTTTGACCACTGAGAAAGATCATCACTACGTTGTTCCCTCTTAATCAACTCCAACAGAGAAGGAGTCAACTAGACGCTTTCCAATAACACACCTCCACTGTGTTTCCTGGTCTCCACATGCATCAAATAAAAAAGACCCATCAAAGTCCACTCGACACTAGAATTTCTCAAAGCCAGCACTAGAACTTTTCTGCTCAAAGCATCTTCCACCACATTACCCTATCATGGGTTATAGACAATTTCATTGTCAAAACCCTACAATTACTCGATCCAATGACACTACCTCAAGTTGAGGTCCTTTAGAGAGAAGATATAGGCCAAGATTTTGTGATCAGAGTAGACCACAAACTTCTCCCCAAAGAGGTAGTGATTCCATGTATTCAATGCATGCATCAATTATGCCTACTCTAAGTCAAGGTTATTGTTGTTCCTTGCATGTGGTCAGAGTTGGAGAGAGCCGTATGTCACCACGTGATCATCCTGCATAAGCATGCTCCCAAGACCCATACCTGAAGCATCACAATAGACCGCACATATCTTTCTAGCCTTTGAAAAAATTAGCACAAGGGTGGTATTCAACCGCCTCTTCAGCTCCACAAACAATACCTAAAATTCTGGGGCCCATACAAACTTCACCTGTATCTCGGTGACCGCGGTCATCAGTGAACAAAGATGAGAGAAATCCTGAACGAATCGCCTATAATAATCAGCCAGGCCATGGAAAATCCTGATCTCGAACACATTATTTGGAATCTCCCATGAAATAACTGTACTAATTTTCTTGGGGTCTACTAAAGCCCCCTGATCTAACTTCCATGATCCAGAAAGTGAACTTTGACAAAATTACATAGAGGCGGTGATACCGAAAAGTGCCCAAGATGGTGCAGAAGTTATGTTTGTGCTCCTCTTCAGAGACAGTGTATACTAAAATTCCATCCACAAACACCACAATTAAAGAATCGAGATAATTATAGAACACCTTGTTCATGAGTGCCATAAATACCGTTGGATCATTGTTCAATCCGAAAGGCATGGCCAAATACTCAAAGTGGTCGTACTAGCTTTGGAAGGTTGTCTTTGAAATATCTGACTCCTTCACCCTAAGCTGATGATAGCCTGAACACAAATATAATTTTGATAACCTCTTTTCCCCCTTTAGCTGATCGAACTAATAATATATTTTGGGAAAAGGGTATTTGTTCTTAATTGTTACCTTATTCAGCTTCCGGTAGTCAATGCACAACTAGAGGGATCCGTCAGCCTTTTTCACGAACAACAATGGAGTCGCCCAGGGATAGATGCTCGGGTGAATGAATCCTTTGGATTATAATTCATGTTGCTTTATCTTTCATTCCATCATCTCGGTGGGGGTCGTGCGATAAGAGGGAAGAGATATCGGTTGTGTTCCCTGTGCCAGATCAATAAAATGATCCACATACCGCTCTGGGGGAAAACCTGAGAAATCATCTGGGAATACCTCCAGAAACTCATTCACTACATTAGGTAGTGAACCCTCTGGGGAAATACCTATGTCCTCTAGAACAAGCAATAGAAACTGGAAGATAAGTCTTACCAACTCTGGGAGTGGAGGTCCTGCCCGACCTGGCCGAGGATCCAATTCTCCACAAAAAAACATGACAACTACTATCAGGTGTCATTAAATTCACACACCGTCTGTAGCAATCGATGTGATATTGTAAGTGTACTTTCCAAACCATTCTGATTATGAAGTCAAAAAGATCTATTTCTATAACCAATAGGTCACACTGCATCTCGACCCCTAACATGGAAAAGCGCACATGACGGGCACCTGAGACCCTGCTTCTGCTTCTTTCCTAGTTTCAGAAACAACTCCAACATGAACGACATCAACTCATTTGGGAAATTAAGAATGTCCACAAAATAGGCAGAAATAAATGAAACAGAGGTTCCAATATAAAAAAGATAAGCATCTATAGAAGATGTTATCAAAATGGTACCTCGGAATGTCGATGGTCACGCCTCTGATCCTGCTGGTGCTTGATCCACCACATGGAGATGTATGATCTCTACCTGAGGATGACCGATAGTCTATGGATGTTCCCTGAACTGGATCATCCATGAATATGACCAAACACTACCACTAAAACTTCCAAATCAATATCACCCAGTCCTTATCACTCAGACTATGTTTTCACTCCTCTTGAGGCCACTAACTCTACCCCACTCGGTAGTGGACGTGACACAACACAAAAGTGTTGTAATTGACCCATGCCACCACAATGGTAACAAGGATTTGGGGGAAGTGGAAATTCTGTTTGTATGTTCCCCGACATCCCACATTTGTGGCACATGACTGATCTTGCATCAGCAGCCGAAGACGAAAACTGCCTGGAAGAGTGGCTGGATCTGCCAACTACTTTCTTCACATGTTCCTCCCGCTTCCTTTTCTTCTATGAGGTGCAGCAACTGCCCACTACTAGTAATGAACTAGAGAAACTAGAACTACCTTTTTTATCCATCTCCACCATGCACGCCCAATCAACAACCTCAGAATAGGTCCTCATCTTAAACAAGAACACCTAGGAGTATATCTCTGGTCGCAATCCTTTCTCAAACCACTGGGCCTTCTCCTGCTCATTAGAGATGATTTCTGGATCATATCGAACCAACACAGTGAAATGGTTTGCATACTACGTCATAGATTGATTCCCTTAAACATGGTCCACGAACTCTATGGACCTAGTATAAGCCAACTCCTCAGGGCAGTACTGTTCATTGAAGATAGCTTTGAAATATCCCCAGCGCATCTGCTCATTCTTCCCAGTCTGAAGCACTAACTCCCACCACATACGACTGGGACCCTCCAACAGAAAAGAGGCACACATCACCCATAGCTCCTCGAGTGTATCCAGTAACTCACACATACACTCAATCTTCTTGAGCCATTCCTATGCTTCTAGGGGTTTTGAGCTACCTTAGAAGGTAGGAGGGTTGTTTTTTAGAAACTCGTGTGCTTTATCTTTTCTAGGACCCATCTCTTCTACCCTAATATGAATAGGAGCATGATCTGGTCTCTATCTCAATGCATGGACAGCCCGAACCGCATCATCGACTAGCCACTGATAGATCAGTGTGGGAGAACTCTCTCCGGCTTCCTCTCTTGGTCACGTGGGAGCTTTCCAGGGAGGCATGTTACTACAAAAATGAAACATTCAGAAATAAATAGTCAATACCAAAATTCTGAATGTTTTAATCAAATACATATAATATAAAGAAACTATACACATTTCATTAATAAAAGAAACAACTACTCTTCCCCTGCCCGGGGTCCAGGTCTGGTCTGCAGCCCACACGTCTCACCAAGAAGTGAAGTTAATTAGACAATTCCAACATCCCATGGTTACTCAACATCTTCCATGAGATGTGCAGTCCAGGCACCATAATCATGACCAAAACCCCTATCCCCAACATTCCTATCTCCTTTAAATCCAAACTCATCCCAAAATAGTAACATAATCCAAAAACAATAACCTTCTCTTATACCATTTTGTCACAAACCAAATCTGGTCGCCACCAATACCGACACCAAACCCAACTCGTGGCAAGGCCTGGAGGGCGTTCCCTATCCCTAAGGGCTAGAAAAAGTTCTTGGGTGTCATTTATTTAGGTTTGGTAATACCTTAACTGAGCATGAATGCATAAAACATAAAAAACAATCTCTAATATAAATCTGAAATTTTAGAGCCAAAAAGGTCTTAAGAAAAAACCAAAATAGAATACATTGGTTTAAAGACAATAAAATTGGTCTAAATAAAAATAAATAAAATAGAATGATATCCCCAAGTACTCCACACGATATGGGGTCATTAGCCACAAGTTGTCTCCACAACTCCGCTCCAAGGATGGGAACTAACACTATGAACCACCACCACCCAAAGCCTTTCCTTTACCTGAGTCAAACATAACCAAGTCTACATACACCGAAAGGGTGTAAGTATTGTGTGTGCCTGATCCCAATAGGATAACACCCAATTATTCCAAAGATCATGCAATACAATGTAAAATTGAAAGCAGTTTTAATACGAAAATAAAAGCAGTGATAATTTCCATGAAATGAAACTTTCAATTGAAAACAGTTATCAAGAAAAACTTTTTAGAACATTCTAAAATTTAAATAGAAATTTTATCTGCTCTAAATTACTGCCAAAAATATCCCAATAAAAGGGAAAATACCACAAATACGATGAGAAAAAAATTGGGAACACCCCTAGTCACTAGATAGTCTCGGACCCCATCCACCTCATGTAGAGACCCGAAGCCTGACGTACATGGAAATTACATTACTTTTGCGGAATACTTAGTACATAACAAAAACACACACACAAGGACCATAATAGTTTAGTGTCTTTGGAAACTAGGAATATAATCTTCTAATCGTGGTGAAAGATCTTCAACATCTCCCATAAAGATCTTCTTTTTTTTCAAAACCTAAATCCTTTCTTTATGTCCTGGGAAAAAGAAAACATAAAAGGGTGAGCTCAAATGCTCAGTAAGGGTAAACAAAAGAAATATCAATCACGTCATATTCATAAGAACATATCTTTTGGAAATCTTAACCTGCAAAAGAGATAATAATTTCATAACATGGGATAAATCATAGTTGTGAAATGTAACCCCAATAATCATAACATAAAACATGAAGTTTTGTGTCATACACACATAATCGTAGAGAATCATTTCTTGTTAGTCAAGACTCATTTCCAAGACTATCTTAGTGGACAATTTCCCTTTCTGAACTGAGTTCATTCCTCGTTTCAGTCCTGTTTCACTGAACCGGTATAACCTACCATTCCAGCCATGTCTATCTCATAAGATATAAAATATTTACCCAATTAATTGGAGGGAGATATAGGTCCCACCCATCTCATAATGATACCATTCTTAAGTGTTCCACAACATCATAAACCATACATCATAGCATAACCCATGTAATAAAAATGGGAATCTTAAACATCATGACATCATAAAACAATTAATATAAGATAAAGGAATTCATAAAAATAATTCCATCACAACATAGTCAAATCAATGTAATAATAGGGATAGAAACAGAATCCTTTATTGTCTTAGAAGGAAAATAATTTTGATAAAACACTTGAACTCTATTCTTGAGGAAAATATCCTTTCTTCTTCAAAAACACTTTTCCTTTCATAACATGTCATAAAATTATAAACTAAAAGAAGTTGATTAAAAATAAACATGAAAACTTGTAAAAAAAGATTCTTGGAAATAATGTTTTAAAAATCCATTCATGTCGTATAAGTTAAAAGAACATTCTTCTTGTACTTTTGTCGGAAAAGTCAAAAAGTACCTCGTACGAAAAACGAAAAAAGATTCCTTTCATATCCTTTACTAAAAACTCGCCGAAGGGTAAAAATGGATTTAAAAAATTATAGGTGGATGGAAATAATATTACATATTGATGAAACATGGATCTGGATGATAAAATACACCCCAGTAAATTTCAAAGTATAAACAATCTCGGATAAAAATTGAGATTGCGAGATTTTCCCTTACCTTAAGTCCGATTTTCTTCGTAAGTGCCCGAACCTCCTATATAATGATTTAAATAATGTCATTAAATTATTAAAGAATAATATTCATTGTTATTATATCATATATGGTTCACTTATGACTTTATATTACCCGTTCTTTTGTAAATTCCATGTTGAAGAAGCGTTTTGGGTAAAATCGTTTCATTTATCGTAGGTGTTTGGACTTGTTGTTGTTGAAATTATTATTAATTATATCATGATTTACTTACATCCATAATATAAAACATGATTTATATATCATATATATTCAGTATATATATATATATATATAATAGATAGATAAATGAAATGAAACACACTGTTCATGGAGACGGTAGTCCGTACGTACGCATGAACGTTGTTTTCCTTTCCTTATTGTCTTGAATTGAAGTATGTAGAAGACATAGATATATACATAAATCCAGTAGCTTTATAATGTCAAATATTTAATTATTATTTCTTATATATACTTTATAATCATTCTTAAATGGATAACAAGTAGAATGAATCTCATCGCGTCGTGGAGACGGTAGCCCGTACGTACGCACGAGCGATGATATCATTCTCATGATCATGAACATGTGTTGAAGTGTATGTATACTATTTTAGTATCAATATTACTTTATAATAATCATATATAGTTACTCATTGCAGCATTATACCCATCCAATTAAGGTGGTGGCGGAAAATAGAATACACCACGGCGTGGAGACGGTATTCCGTATGTATGCAGGCGCGGTGATTTCCTTTTTCCGTAGGATGGATAGAAGGTTAATTAGAGTTGTTTCATATTTATAATAACATATAAGTATATAATAAATACAGATGTTTTTACTTTATCATGAAAAAACTAAAGAAGAAGAAGTTTAAGAAGAAAGAAATTGAAAAAGATCGGTAATGGATATTACCTCTTTTTGACGCGCCTTTTCTTAACCTCCACTTAAAGAACTAAGTATGGTCTTTGAAGAAGACCAGGACCTCTAGGATGATACTAGGGAAGTGGATAAGATATTTTGGCAGGGTTTGGACGAGCTTGAATGCTCAAATTGGTGTGAGGAGGTGCCCTTTTATAAGGGAGGAGAGGGGCACCTTTGGGAAAACTAAAAATATTATTTTATTATAAAGTAAAGTACGGTTTTAAATAGCTCCAAATTGATTTCTTTCGAAGCTAAGGTTGGTATAGGTCTAAAACCCCACATAAAATAGAATTTAGACAAGTTTAGGTGTCAATTTTAACCTTATCATTTAGATTTAACTTTAAGTTAGATAATTTAACTTTTACTGTGTCTTCTTGTTTTATTACACTATAAGGTTAATAAACTTACTATATCAATCCAAAAGAACCCCAAGTTGTTTATTATTAATAAATCTATCCTTATCTAAGTCATTTGTCTGAACCTTATATTTTTAGGAATTAAATAACAATTAATAATATAATATTTGTTTTAAAAACTAATTTATGTCAATTTTGACACTATTTGGTAAATTATTTTTATGAAATTCATAACAGAATGATAAGTTTGAAAAAAGTTACTTATATCAACAATACCATATCATATGAACCTATAAAATTAATTTAAGTTATAAAAAGTCTCAAATTACATTTATTTGGGCATTTATAACATCAATTATGTAAATATTTCATTAATAAGACAACTTCTTCATCATCTTTGTGTCATAATAAATGATAATTATTTAATCCCTAAAAATTCTAAATAAATTCCTATGATGTAGATAATTGTATTAGCTTTCTGGAGACCATTCATGTTAGATGTTTCATGAAGTTTATCACTAAATTAAAATTATTATACTTATAAGATTTAAGTAAGTGACATGTTGTCACATTCTTTGCTTTTAATAATAATTAAATTATTTTCATGGAAAAAAGTCCATAAAATGAATCTAATCCGACCCTTAGGTAATATGGGTCTACTTTGAGCCATCCAATAAGATTTTTACAAGTGTTAGGGTAATTTTATAATCTTATATTTACCCTTAATTACCCAATTTACCTTTAACTATAGTAAATAAAATTTACCGTAGTTACTATTCACAATGCCCAAAAATAATAAGTAGCTTATTAACATAATTTGGAACCACTTATTCTAAATATGGAATCCATTTTTCCAAATTCAATACAAAAAAGATGCAGAAATTATTTTAAAATTAATCCCGTTGTCGAAATAAAACGGGTTTTTTCTTTAAAACATTGCAAAAGATTGAATTGTTTTAATCTACGAATTCAAGGTAAAATCAATGCTAATGACATACATTATATTAAATGGTAAAAATATATTCTATATATACTTTAAAACAATTCAATATTATAATTTAACCACATAAGATATTACGATGAAAAAAGTTGTTTTTAATTAAAATATAGCGTGTTTTTACTATTGATTAAAATATGAAAGTTATCGGAAAAATATCAAAACTTTATCTAATGTAAATTTTTATATCCTGATTCAAAAGAAGAATTTTATTTTGTCAAATTGAACATATAAACATGTCAAAAACTAGATTTAATGTGGGTGCACCATCAAAAGGCGGCAAAACTGCATTTTTTGAAAAATACTTATTTTACCCGAAAAATTTATTTTGTTCTTATACCATGTTCTAGAAAATGTGTAAGATGAATAATAATGTTATAAAATTCAAAATTCAGTTAATACTATTCATAACGGCTAGTTCATGACAATATTATAATAATATATCATTGTTTATTAAAACCCGGTATTGCGTACAACACACGCTATCGAGGAAGGTCGCGATTGCGTGTAATGCAAGCCAAGTCAGGGTTGCATGTTGTGAAAGAATCCTTCGTTGTTTCGTATAACAGAATCCAACCATATTTCATTTATACATTGAATATATATATATATATATATACTCAATGTTGCGCAAGGTAATCTTGGTGTAGAATACAACACAATACATTAATGAAATTAAAAGAATATATTTCATAAAATCTCGGGGGGTTACACCTCATACCTCGGTGTAAAGTAACCATAGTAAAATCCATTATCATGCATGACCCACTTGTAGATAATAAACCCATAACCTAGTGGTCCCCATTAATAATCCATATACTTTATTTAGAGTTTTTTTATCCAAATTATATGTAAAATAGGGACAAAAACCCATCCGGTCCCCTAGCTGTACTAGTACACATCCCCCCCCACTAAGGTACACACACTTCCCCCTTTGTGCTCAAAAAATTTCAGAATACTACATTAATCCATTTTCATATCAAACCCTACTAATTTTCACCAACAGTCATTAAAGTAGCTACACACATTTTATACTACATAAAACACACAACAAAACACATTGATTTTCAATAAAACTTCTTCTCAAAATCCTGCATTGTATTGAACCCAAAACTCTTTAAAAATCACACTTTTCACACCATGTGAACACTTTTAAATTACCAAAATAAAAAATTCCACCAAATTAATTTTAATGAAACCATAAAAAAATTTTGGGTAGCCCCACGTGAACCATAAAATGCTAACTTTGTAAAGCCTCCATTTTCTCACAAACATTGCACTTAAAAATCACATAATCCACAAACACCATTAAAACCCATATTTATAGGAACTAGAAAAGGTTATTAACATTAAAAACATGATTTTAAGCTTTATTAAAGTTCAATAAAATCAACTAAGTATTTATAGGGCATCCATAATCAAACCCTTAAAAGATTACTAGGAATAACCCCCAATTTCAACTAAAAATGGAACTTTAAACACATTTTCATTACAAACACCACTAAAACTAATTTTGGTAGCAATAATAAAATGAAATTAAAATTAAAATTTAAAAAACACAGAAACATAATTCACATAAATTTCATAAACCTAGAATCACATACCAATTTAACGAAAAACCTTGAATCTCTGTGGAAAAATCAAATCGCACCACCGCTGCACCAAGAGAAACATAGATCAAACCAAAAACCACAAGAATTGACCAAGAAACCCTAAGGATAAACCCAAGGTTCGAATCCATTATTTCTGGAAATTATAATCCCCCATGATAAGGGAGTAAAACCTAAGAACAATGAATAAAACCCTAAGAAAATTGAAAGAAGAGTGAAAGTGACTCACTTACTTGAGGGATCTTGAAGAATCGCCACAAATACACCAATAGCTTAATTTTAAAACATTAAAAACATCAAGGGAGGTTAGAATAAGGACGAGGAGGATATGTTTTAACTAGAATGGAGAAAAAAGAGTATGAATTTAGGGAGTTAGGAAGGAATGAATTTACCTCATCAATTATGGCCGATTTGGGAAGCCCTATATTGTTTTGCACTAATTCGCGAGGAACAAGAGCTCCAAAGTGGGGGGAAAGAGGCTGGGTGAAATGCTGGGTTCAATGATCTTGGGTGAGACTTGGATTCACTGAAAATTATTTAAAATTGAATAACTTGTAATTTAACAAATTTTGTTTTTAAAACATGAAATGGGCCTTCAGGTTGGCCCAATTCATTTTATAAAAACACCAAATACACCATTATTATGGATTAGTAAAGGTTCCAAATTACAATGGTGGCTTTAATAGGTCAGGGGAGTCCATTTATAAATTTTAATGGGTGAAAAATATTAAAAAATGTAAAAGTTATAAAAGAAACATAATTTATATTTAAATCTGGAATTGGGCTCACGGTTTGGCCCAATTCATGAAAACTCACTCATTCCTCCATAAAATCTTGGGAAACCCACAAAAAAAGAATGAATAGAAAAAATGAAAAATACCATTAAAATATTTCATATGTATGACATTTCCGAATATGTATCCTTTTGTGAATTTTTTATTCACTAAATAACGGTTTGTATTGAGATTATAAATTTAGCAATGAATATCTCCCAAGTGTGTCAAACTATGCATTCATTAAGGTTTGTTTTCATGTACTAGGTGACCCCAATTCAGGATCAGAACACCCTGAAAGAGTTTTTACTCTTAGGTATATATGGTTCAGAAATACATCCACTTGTAGTATTTATAAATTGAGGTATTTTCATGAAAATCCACGTACTCTATACTAACCAATATTTACAGATGTTTCCTCATTCTTAGTATTCTCTCTAAGTCTTTCCACTGTGTTTCATATTTTTAATTCCAAAAATAACTATACTTTTACTCTAATACCAACATTAGAGACCATATCCTATTATAAATAGCATTAAAATATTTTAAGCATAATAAACCTTCAAATAAAACAAAGGATTTTTGAGTCTAGTTTAGTTGTAATATTATGTTAAATTATGGAATAATAACATGTATAACATGGGAAAAGATAACCATGATATCATAGGAACATGGAAAAGTCTTATAACATGAACTTAACAAGATTCAAGGCTAACTACTATGAAAATATCACATTGGGGACAAAGTCCCAAAAACGGATCAGGTTCACTCTATTTCCCAACATGACATCTCATGAGAGTAAACATTATACAATGCATTAGATTAATATCTGGGTGAACCCATAATAATATGTTCATGAATATGTGTTACACATGAAGAATCAATCAAACAGAATCTAACATAATCATAAAGATTACCCATTTAACGAATTGGGTATCACAATCATGTCAAAAGGAATAAAATAATGGAATAAGATAATGGTGTCCATGAATGAAATAATTTTAAAAAATGGAGATTAATAAGACAAAATATTCCTAGATAACCATGTGTTATATCAAACTAAAGTAAAAAAAAGTAAAATATTATTTATGAGACATTATAAATGAAGCATTTTAGTGCAGTTTATGGAAAATATAAAAGAACGTTTAAAGGGGGAAAATGAATATTTTGTTTCATAAAAATATAAATGAACCAATATAGTTTCTCATAATAAAATTAATTATTTTATAAAAATAATTTTTTTATGAAATATGTTATGGATAAAACATGAAAATAGTTATGAAATCTGTAAATTTCCCTTAAATCAGGCTTTCCTTTCTAGAAGATTAGACAAGGGAACCATTTTAAAACATATACATATCCATCAAATAAATATGATATGATATGGATTAATTGTTATGGAACATAAAAATATAATTTATAAAAATTACATAAAATTTAAGAATCATAACATTGCATAAAAGAGAAATAATGTGTAACCCGAAAGAAAAATGATGGTTCCGATGGAATCACATACCATAATTCTAAAATGATTACGCACTTGATCTTAATGTCCTGAATAATTACATTAAATAGAATAATTTATTAATTAAAAACATTTTTAAAAGTACTTTATTTATATATAATTTATTATGTTCATTTATTTCCCTTTTTTATAATATTTAATTTCATTGTTTGGGATAGTTTGTTTCCTTGGTATTCATGATCAGTTTCATGTATACATGTATAGAAAATCATATTAAATGAAAATTAATTTTCATAATTGAAATTATATTCTATTAATGATATTAAATAATATAAAATTGAATTATATATAATTTTATAATAGTATGGTAATTAATCTTTATAAAAAAGTTAATTATAATCATTTACGTTAACTTGGAAATTCTTCGACCACGATGAACACGTTTTGTTTTATCATTTAGAATTTTATATTTATAATGGTTCAAAAAAATTAAATATGATATAATAAAAATATAATAATATGATTTAATAATATTTTTTTGATATTTCATGAAATAGTTATTGTAAATGGAAAACATCATCGTCCAAGAATGTGATAAATTAGCACATCACAAATGATTTTTTTTTATTTTTAATACAACGTGAGAGGGGAAAGAAATGATGATATATTACACCATTACCATAATAAAATTACAATTTATATAAGTAGGGTTTTATCCTAATCCCAATAAGATACCATCCAATGATACCAAATATCATGTAATACAATGTGAAATATCAAGAAGTTTTAATTCGCAAAGAAAAGAAGTGATAATTTCCATGAAAAGAAACTCTCAATTGGAAATACTTTTCAAGCTAAAATTTTCAGAAAATTCACAAATTTAAATGTAAATTTTAGATAATTTAAATTAATGAAAATAATACCCCATGAAAATTGAAAATACCACAAATACAATAGGCAACAAAATCGAGAACACCCCTAGGCAGTAGATATTCTCGGGCCCCATTCACCTCGTACCTCAATGTAATGTAACCTTATTAAAATCCATTCGTGTGCATGATACACTAGTTGGGAACAAATCCAAAACCTAGTTTTCCACATTAATCATCCATATTTTTTATTTAGAGTTGTTTTTATCCAAATTCTAAGTGAAACCGGGACAAAACCTATCTGGTCCACTAGCCGTACTAATAAACATCCACCCCACCTAGGTACCAGGGCTTCACCCTTTGTGCTCAAATAATTTTAGAATGATACATAAATCCATTTTTATATAAAGCACCACTACTGATCACATAAAATCAGTACAGTAGATTCACACATTTATACCACTTATAACACACAAGAAAACACTTTGATTTTTAATAAAACATCTTCTCAAAACCTCCAATTGTTTTGCACCCAAAACTCTTTAAAACCCACACTTTCCACAGTATGTGAACAATTTTAAATTACCAAAATAGAAAATTCAGCAAAATATATTTCAATTCAAACAAAAAATCAATTTTTTGAGAATCCCCATGTGAACCAAGAAATTATATCTTTGTAAAACCTCAATTTTCACACAAACATGGCACTTAAAAATCACATCTTCCACAAACACCACTAAAACCCATTTTTGCAGCAACAACCAAGTGGGATAAACATTAGAAACATGATTTTAAGACTTATTAAAGATAAATAAAATAAACTAAATATTTATAGGGCATCCCCAATTGAACCCTTAAAAGATTTCTAGGAATAACCCCTAATTTCACCTAGAATTGGAACATCGAACTCATTTTCAATACAAACACCACTAAAACTAATTTTGGTAGACATAATAAAATTTAATAAACATGAAAATATAAAAAAAATAGCAAGATAATTCACATAAATTTCATAAACATGGAATCACCTTCCAATTTATCGAAAACCCTTGAATCTCTGTGCGAAAAACAAATCGCACCACTGTCGCACCAAGAGAGATTTAGATCAAACCAAAAACCACAATAATTGACCAAGAAAACCTAAGTTTAAACCCTAGGTTTTGAACCCTAGTTTCTGGAAATTAGAAACCTCAAGGATAAGGGAATAAAATCTAAGAACAATGAATTAAACCCTATGAAAATTGAAATAAGAGTGAAGGAGACACACTTACTTGAGGGGTCTTGAAGAATCACCCCAAATACACCAGTAGATGAATTTTCAAATATTCAAAACATCAAGGGTGGTTCTAAGATGAATGATGAGGTTATATTGGAACTAGAATGGAGGGAAATGAGTAATAATTGATAGAGTTAAGAAGGAAGGAAGGTACCTATTCAATTCTGGATGATTTGAGAAACCATATAAATCTCTACTCTAATTCGAGATGAAAAAGAGCTCCAAAGAGGGGGGAAAGAGTTTTGACGCACGAATGAGTTCAATTTTCTAGGGTGAGGCTTGGAATCACTGAACAATCTTCAAAATTGAATATCTTTTTAATTCAACAAATTTTGTTTTTAGAATTGGAAACGGGCATTCGGACTGGCCCAATTTCTTTATATAAAAACACTAAATACACCATTATTATGACTTATTAAAGGTTCCAAATTGAAATGGCAGTGTTAATAGGTCAGGGGAGGCCATTTGGGAATTTTAATGGGTTAAAATATTTAAAAAAAGAAAAATTATAAAAGAAAGAAAATTTATTTTTAAATCTGGAATTGGGCTCACGGTTTGGCCCAATTCATGAAAACCCACTCATTCTTCTATAAAATCATGGGAAACCCCCATAACAAATCATGAATGGAAAAAAAATGAAAAATAATTTTAAAATATGTCATGTTTGTGGGAATTATCCCCACCATTAAAAATTTCCGTTCCAAAAAATTCAACTTGAAGCTTGATCAAAAAACCGGAATGAATACTCTTCCTCAACCAATTGCTTCTTCTCCCATATATCATGTGTATCATTACCATGCTGCCAATAAAACAGGTCCCGCAAAATAGACTTCCCTCAAAGAACCTTCTTTGGGAGTCCACTATTTTCACTAGTCACTCAAGATCTGACGATCCTGGATCTATCTCTAGTTCATACAAACTCATCACATGGGACAGATCCGGGTTGTATTTATTCAACTGGGAAACATGGAAGACGTCATTGATGGACGTCAACTGAGAAAGTATTTCCATCTTGTATTCCACCTTTCCAATACGCTCGGTGATCTCAAAAGGGCCAACATATAGTGGCGTCATCTTCCCTTGCTGCCCCAATCGACGATGGCCAAGATGAGGGGCCACTTTCAAGAATACCCCGTCACCCATAGAAAACTCTAGGTCTTGACTATTATAGTCAGCATTAGATTTATGATGAATCTAAGCTGTAAAAAAGCAGTGTCTAATCAATTTGACCTTCTCAGACGTCTTCGGCACCAGACTCAGCCCCAGTAATGGGGTCCCACCAACCTCTGCCCAACACAGGCGGACCGATAAGGCCGACCGTAGAGCGCCTCAAAAGGAGCCATTCGAATCATTGATTGGTAAATGTAGTTATAAGAAAACTCAAACAAAACCAAACAGAAATACCAGGCACCCCAAAAGTCTAAGACACATGCATGGAGCATATCCTCCAAAATATAATTTTCCCACTTTGTCTGATCATCCGTTTTAGGATGGTATTCCATGATCATCATAATCTGAGACCCCAAGGCCTTCAGAAGGCCTTCCCAGAACAGAGTAGTGAAACGTTGGTCTCTAAATAAGACAATTAATGATGGAACACCATGTAGTCTCACCACCTCTTGAAGATAAAAATGTCCCAACTCATCCACCTTAGTTATATCTGTGATCAAAATAAAGTGGGATGATTTGGTCAGACTATCAATCACCACCCAAATGAAATTCTTACCCCGAGGTGTACAAGGTAATCCAAAAATGATGTCCATATTGACCTCATCCAAATTCTATGTAGGAATGGATAATGGTTGGAGAAAACCTAAGGGCCTTTGATGCTCTTCTTTCACCTACTGGCATGTGTTGCATCTCGACACAATGTCTGTTATGTCTCATCTCATACCAGGACACCAGAACTACCGACAGACATCATAATACATATTTGTGGCACCCGGATGGATAGAACACTGAGACTAGTGGGTTTCCTCCATCACCAACTTCTACAGAGAAAACGGCACTACTGAACGGCCCTTGAGTCACAAGATTACCTTGGGATACGATGACCAATCAGAGGATGTCTCCCCACCATGAAGAAACTATTTCAACCACTGAAAAAGCTCATCACTAGGTTGTTCCCTCTTAATCAACTCCAACAGAGAAAGAGTCAACTAGACGCTTTCCAAGAACACACCTCCATTGTGTTTCCTGGTATCCACATGCATCAAAGAAAAGATCCCCATCAAAGTCCACTCGACAGTGGAATTTCTCAAAGCCTGCACTAGAACTTTTCTGCTCAAATCATCTGCCACCACATTACCCTAGCATGGGGTATATACAATTTCAATGTCAAACCCCTACAATTACTCGATCCAACGACACTACCTCAAATTGAGGTCCTTTCAATAGAAGATATAGGCCATGATTTTGTGATCAGAGTAGACCACAAAATTCTCCCCAAAGAGGTAGTGATGCCATGTCTTCAATGCATGCATCACTTATGCCTACTCTAAGTCAAGGTTATTGCTGTTCCTTGCGTGTGGTCAGATTTGGAAAGAGTCGTATGCCACCACGTGATCATCCTACATAAGCACGCACCCAAGACCCATACCTGAAGCATTATAATAGACCACATATACCTTTCCAGCCTTTGAAAAAATCAGCACAGGGGCGGTATCCAACCACCTATTCATCTCCTCAAACAATTCCCGATATTCTGGGCCCATTACAAACTTCACCTGTATCTGGGTGACCTCGGTCATCAGTGAAGCAAGCTGAGAGAAATCCTGAATGAATCGCCTGTAATTACCAGCCAGGCCATGGAAAATCATTACCTCGAACACGTTATTTGGAAGCTCCCATGACATAACTACACTAATCTTATTAGGGTCCACTGAAGCCCGCTGATCTCACTTCCATGATCCAGAAAGTGAACTTTGACAAAATTACATAGAGGCGGTGATCCCGCAAAGTTCCCAAGATGGTCCACAAGTTATGTTCTTGCTCCTCTTCAGAGACAGTGTATACTAGAATTCCATCCACAAACACCACAATTAAGGAATCTAGAGACTTATAGAACACCATGTTCATGAGTGCCATAAAGACTGATGGAGCATTGGTCAATCCGAAAGGCATGGACAAATACTCAAAGTGGTCGTACCTGCTTTGGAATGTTGTCATTGGGATATCTGACTCCTTCACCCTAATCTAATGATATCCTGAACACAAATCTATTTTTGAGAACCACTTTTCCCCTTTAGCTGATCGAAATAATAATATATTTTGGGAAAAGGGTAATTGTTCTAAATTGTTACCTTATTCAGCTTCCGGTAGTCAATGCACAACCAGAGGGATCCATCATCCTTTTTTGCGAACAAAAATGGAGTGGCGCAGGGATAGATGCTCGGGTGCATGAATCCTTTGGATTCTAAGTCATGTAGCTTTATCATTCATTCCCGCATCTCGGTGGGGGACGTACGATAAGAGGGAAGGGACATCAGTTGTGTTCCATGTTCCAGATCAATTGAAAAGTCCACATCCTGCTATGTGGGAAAACTTGAGAAATCATCCGGGAATACCTCCAGAAACTCATTCACTACATGAGGTAGTGCACCCTCTGTGGAAATACCTATGTCCTCTAGAACAAGAAATGGCAACTGGAAGATAAGACTTACCAACTCGGGGAGTGGAGGTCCTGCCCGACCCGACCGAGGATCCCATTATCCATGAAAAACATGACGACTACCATCAGGTGTCATGAAATTCACACACCGTATGTAGAAATTGATGTGTTATTGGAAGTGTACTCTCCAAACCTTGCTGACTATGAAGTCAAAAAATCTATTTCTATAACCAAGAGGTCACACTCCATCTCGACCCCTAACATGGAAAGCGCACATAACGGGCACCTGGGACCCTGCTTATGCTTCTTTCATAGTGGCATAATCAAATCCAACACGAAAGACATCAACTCAGTTGGGAAATTAAGCATGTGCACAAAATAGGCAGAAATAAATAAAACAGAGGTTCCAATATCAAAAAGAGCATCATCTATAGAAGATGTGATCAAAACGGTACCTCGGACTATCGACGATCACACCTCTGATCCTGCTGGTGCCTGATCCACCACATGGAGATGTCCTGTCTCTACCTGAGGATAGCCGCTAGTCTATGGATGTGCCTTGAACTATATCATCCATGAAGATGACCAAACACTACCACCAAAACCTCCAAATAAATATCCCCCAGTCCTTATCACTCAGACTATGTTGGCACTCCTCTTGAGGAAACTAACCCTACCCCACTCGGTAGTGGACGTGCCACAAAACAGAAGTGTTGTAAATGATCCATGCCACCACAATGGTAACAAGGATTTGGGGGAAGTAGAAATTCTGGTTGGATGTTCCCCGACATCCCACATTTGTGTCACATGACTGATCTTGCATCAGCAGCTGAAGACGAAAACTGCCTGGAAGAGTGGCCGGATCTGCCACCTCCTTTCTTCACATGTTCTTCTCGCTTCCTTTTCTTCTATGAGGACCAGCCACTACCCACTACTAATACTCAACTAGAGAAACTAGCACTACCTTTTTTATCCATCTCCACCATGCATGCCCAATAAACAACATCAGAATAGGTCCTCATTTTAAACAAGACCACCTGAGAGTATATCTCTGGTCGCAATCCTTTCTCAACCCACTGGGCCTTCGCCTGCTCATTGGAGATGATTTCTAGAGCATATCGAACCAACTCAGTGAAATGGTTTTCATACTACGTCACAAATATATTCCCTTAAACAAGGTCCATGAACTCTCTGGACCTAGTATAAGCCAACTCCTTATGATAGTACTGTTCATTGAAGACATCTTTGAAATCTCCTCAACGCATCTACTCATTCTTCCCAGTCTGAAGCACTAACTCGCACCACATACAGCTGGGACCCTCCAACAGAAAAGAGGCACACATCACCCATATCTCCTCGGGTGTTTCCAGGAACTCAAACATACACTAGATCTTCTCGATCCATTCCTCTGCTTCTAGGGGTTCTGAACTACCTCAAAAGGTAGAAGGGTTGTTTTTCAGAAACTCTTGTGCTTTATATTTTCTAGGACCCATATCTTCTACCCTAATATGAATAGGAGCATGATCTGGTCCCTATCCCAAAGCATGGACAGCCCGAACCACATCCTCGACTACCCTCTGATCGATCAGTGTGGGAGAACTCTCTCTGGCTTCCTCTCGTGGTCACGTGGGAGCTTTCTGGGGAGGCATGTTACTACAAAAATGAATCGTTCATAATCAAATAGTCAATACCAAAATTCATAATGTTTTAATAAAATACATCTAATACAAATAAAGTAAAAACATTTCATTAATAAAAGAAACAACTACTCTTCCCCCACCTGGTGTCCAAGTCTAGTCTACAGCCCGCACGTCTCACCAAGAAGTGAAGTTAATCAGACAATTCCAACATCCCATGGTTACTCAACGTCTTCCATGAGATATGAGGTCCATGCACCGTAATCGTGACCAAAACCCCTATCCCCGAAATTCCTATCTCCTTTAAATCCCAACTCATCCCAAAATAGTAAAATAATCCAAAACATTAACCTCCTCTTATACCATTTTGTCCCAAACCAAATCTGGTCACCACCAATACCGAAACCAAACCCAACCCGTGGTAAGTCCTGGAGGGCGTTCCCTATCCCTAAGGGCTGTAAATAGTTCTTGGGTATCATTTATTTAGGGTTGGGAATACATTAGCTGAGCATGAAATCATAAAACATTAAAAAAAATCCACAATATAAATCGGAAATTTTAGATCCAAACGTGTTTTAAGAAAAAACAAAAATAGAATACATTGGTTTAAAGGCAATAAAATTGGTATAAATAAAAATAAAAACAATAGAATGATATCCCCATGTACTTCACATGATATGTGGTCATTACCCACAAGTTTTCTCGACAACTCCGCACCAAGGATGGGAAGTAACACCCTGAACCACCACCACCCAAAGCCTTTCCTTTACCTGACTCAAACATAACCAAGTCTAGATACACCTAAAGGGTGTAAGTATGGTGTGAGCCTGATAACAATAGGATACCACCCAATTATTCCAAATATCATTCAATACAATGTTAAATAGAAAGTAGTTTTAATACGCAAATAAAAGCAGTGATAATTTCCATGAAATGAAACTTTCAATTGAAAACAGTTTTCAAGCAAAACTTTTTAGAACATTCTCAAATTTAAATTGAAATGTTATATACTATAAATTACTGCCAAAAATACCCCAATACAATGGAAAATACCACAAATACAATGAGAAAAAAATTGGGAACACCCCTAGGAACTAGATAGTCTCAGACCCCATCCACCTCATACCTCGGTGTAAAGTAACCATAGTAAAATCCATTATCAAGCACGACCCACTTGTAGGGAAAAAACCCATAACCTAGTGGTCCCCATTAATCATCCATATAGTTTAGTTAGAGTTGTTTTTATCCAAATTCTATCTGAAATAGGGACAAAACCCATCTGGTCCACTAGCCGTACTAGTACACATCCCCCCCACTAAGGTACACACACTTCCCCCTTTGTGCTCAAAAAATTTCAGAATGCTACATAAATCCATTTTCATATCAAACCCTACTAATTTTAACCTGCAGTCATTAAAGTAGATACACCCATTTTATACTACATAAAATACACAACAAAACACTTTGATTTTCAATAAAACTTCTTCTCAAAATCCCGCATTGTGTTGAACCCAAAACTCTATAAAAATAACACTTTTCACACCATGTGAACACTTTTAAATTTCCTTAATATAAAATTCAGCCCAATAAATTTTAATGAAACCATAAAAAATTTTGTGCAACCCCACGTGAATAATAAAATGCTAACTTTCTAAAACCTCCATTTTCACAGAAACATTACACTTAAAAATCACATGATCCACAAACACCATTAAAACCCATTTTCATAGGAACAAGCAAAAGGGATAAACATTAAAAACATTATTTTAAGCTTTATTTCTGTTCAATAAAATCAACTAAGTATTTATAGGGAATCCACAATCGAACCCTTAAAATATTACTATGAATAACCCCCATATTTCAACTAAAAATGGCACTTTAAACACATTTTCAATACAAACTCCACTAAAACTAATTTTGGCAGCAATAATAAAATGAAATAAATAATTAAAATATAAAAAACACAGCATCATAATTCACATAAGTTGCATAAACCTGGAATCAAATACCAATTTAATGATAACCCTTGAATCTCTGTGCAAAAATCAAATCGCACCACCGCTGCACCAAGTGAGACATAGATCAAACCAAAAACCACAAGAATTGACCAAGAAAACCTAAGGTTAAACCCAAGGTTCGAATCCATACTTTTTGGAAAATATAATCCTCAATGATAAGGGAGTAAAACCTAAGAACAATGAATAAAACCCTAAGAAAATTGAAAGAAGAGTGAAACTGACTCACTTACATGAGGGATCTTGAAGAATCGCCACAAATACACCAGTAGATTAATTTTAAGACATTAAAAACATGAATGGAGGTTCTAAGAAGGATGAGGAGGTTATGTTTGAACTATATTAGAGAAAAAATAGTATGAATTTAGGGATTTAGGAAGGAATGAATTTACCTCATCAATTCTGGACGATTTGGGATTCCCTATATTGTTTTGCACTAATTCGTGAGGAAGAAGAACTCCAAAGTGGGGGGAAGGAGTCTGGGAGAAAGGCTGGGTTCAATGGTCTTGAGTGAGGCTTGGAATCACCGAATGTTTTTTAAAATTGAATAACTTGTTAATTAAACAAATTTTGTTTTAAAAACAGGAAATGGGCCTTTGGGTTGGCCAAATTCTTTATATAAAAACACCAAATACATCATTATTATGGATTACTAAAGGATACAAATTACAATGATGGAATTAATAGGTCAGGGGAGTCCATTTATAAATTTTAATGGGGGAAAATATTAAAAAATGTAAAAGTTATAAAAGAAACAAAATTTATATTTAAATCTGGAATTGGGCTCACGGTTTGGCCTAATTCATGAAAACTCAATCATTCCTCCTTAAAAGCTTGGGGAACCCACAAAAAAAGCATGAATAGAGAAAATTAATAATACCTTTAAAATATTTCATGTATATGACATTTTCTAATATGTATTCTTTTGTGAATTTTTTATTCACTACATAATGGTTCGTAATGAGATTATAAATTTAGCAATGAATATACCCCAAGAGTGTCAAACTATGTATTCATTAAGGTTCATTTTCATGTACCAGGTGACCCCAAGTCAGGATCAGAACAACCTGAAAGAGTTTTTACTCTTAGGTATATATGGGTCAGAAATACATCCACTTGTAGTATTCATAAATTGATGTATTTTCATGACAATCCACATACTCTATACTAACCAATATTTACAGATGTTTCCTCATACTTAGTATTCTCTCTAAGTCTTTCCATTGGGTTTCATATTTTTAATTCCAAAAATAACTATACTTTTACTCTAATACCAACATTAGAGACCATATCCTATTATAAATAGCATTACAATATTTTAAGCATAATTAACCTTCAAATAAAACAAAGGATTTTCGAGTCTAGTTTAGTTTTAATATTAGGTAAAATTATGGAATAATAACATGTATAAAATGGGAAAAGATAACCATGATATCATAGGAATGTGGAAAAGTCTTATAACATGAAATTAACAAGATACAAGGCTAACTACTATGAAAATATCACATTGGGTACAAAGTCCCAAAAACGAATCAGGCTCACTCCATTTCCCAACATGACATCTCATGAGAGTAAACATGACACAATTAATTAGAGCAATATCTAGGTGAACCCATAATAATATGTTCATGAATATGTGTTACACATGAAGAATCAATCAAACGGAATCTAACATATTCATAAGGATTACCCATTGAATGAATTGGGTATCACAATCATGTCAAAAGGAATAAAATAATTAAATAACATAATGGTTTCCATGAATGAAATAAATTAAAAAAATGGACATTAATAAGAGAAAATATTCCAAGATCACCATGTGTTATATCATACTGAAGTGAAAAAAGTGAAATATTATTTATAAGACATTATAAATGAAGCATTTTAGTGCAGTTTATGGAAAATATAAAAGAATGTTAAAATGGGGAAAATGAATATTTTGTTTCATAAAACAATAAATGAACCAATATAGTTTCTCATAATAAAATTAATGATTTTATAAAAATAATGTTTTCATGAAATAGGTTATGGAGAAAACCTGAAAATAGTTATGAAATCTGTAAGTTTCCCTTGAATCAGGCTTTCATTTCTAGAAGATTAGAGAAGGGAACCATTTTAAAACATATACTTACCCATCAAATAAGGATGATATGATATGGATTAATTATTATGGAAAATAAAAATATAATTTATAAAAATTACATAAAATTTAAGAATCATAACATTTCATAAAAGAGAGATAATGTGTAACCCGAAAGAAAAATGATGGTTCCGATGGAATCACATACCATATTTCTAAAATGATTCTGCCCTTGATCTTAATGTCCTGAATAATTAAATTAAATAGAATAATTTATTAATTAAAAAAACTATTTTAAAAGTATTTTATTTATATATAATTTATTATGTTCATTTATTTCCCTTTTTTATAATATTTAATTTCATTGTTTGGGAGAGTTTATTTCTTTTGTATTCATGATCAGTTTCATGTATACATGTATGTAAAATCATATTAAATGAAAATTAATTTCCATAATTGAAATTATATTCTATTAATGATATTAAAAAATATAAAATGTAATTATATATAATTTTATAATAGTATGGTAATGAATCTTTATAAAAAAATTAATTATAATCATTTACGTTAATTTGGAAATTTTTCGACCACGATGAACACGTTTTGTTTTATCATTTAGAATTTTATATATATAATGGTTCAAAAAAATTAAATATGATGTCATAAAAATATAATAATATGATTTAATAATATTTTTTTTGATATTTCTTGAAATAGGTAATGTAAATAGAAAACATCATCGTCCAAGAATGTGATATATTATCACATCACAAATGATTTTTTTTTATTTGTAATAAAATGTGAGAGGGGAAATAAATGATGATATATTACTCTATTACCATAATAAAATTACTATTTATGTAAGGTAAAGGATTTATAATACCATTTTTATGAGAGGAGTTGAAGATAAAATATTAAAATATAAAACTTGGAATGAAATTAAAAGCAACTAAAGAGGATTTGACATATTGAATTTCTCCTCCTTGATAACCCCATTAGGGAATAGGTTTTGGTCTTTTGATGAGAAAATGGATCTTATATTTGGGGGAGGGTCTTGGGAAGATATTTCAGAATAAATTTTACATATATCGATTCATTACAACTGTGAGGAGAAGATGTGTTGAGGGGTGGAATTTATTAGAGGAGAGGGGTGTTTTCTCATTACTCTTCACTTGAGATTATTATTTTTCCTCAAGACACGAAATAGTGATGATTCTAGGAATACATATAGTAAATATAGAAGTAAAATTTGATATTAGGGTTGTTATATCATATATGACACAAGTAATAATGTATTTAACTTATAATGTATATATACTTTAATTAAAATATTTTACTATTAAAAAAAATTAATTATTTTAGAAAAATACAAATAAAATAACCCAATTTTTTTTAACATGTGGAATTAAAAAATGGACTACATTTTATTAATGTAATTTTCTATATATTAATGATATAATATTTAGAAAAATATCATTTTAAAAAAAAATATTAGTTTTATATTCTAACTGATTTTATAACACTTTAAAAAATTAATTACGGTCTAATGAGATCATCATATAATAATTAGACAAAAAATAGTATTTTATTAATACATTTTATAAAAACAATTTTTTAATTCTGAAATAAATCATAAAATCATAATTAAATTTTTATAACTCAAAAATATACCAATAATTAATTAATAATTCTTTAAAACATTTATTTACTTATACAATGATGTAATTATTTCATAATATAATTTATAAGAAGCATAAAGTTTTTTATTTTCACGGGTGGAGTTACTATTCTATTGGATGGTTTATATTTCATAAGGATTTTGTTACTATTATAATGGTCAAGTTACTATTTCATCAGTATAGGTCCCTTAACTTCATGAAATACCTTTTATTTCATTCATTATTCATTTATAATGTTTTTATTGTGTTTTTAATGTGGTTTATGAGATTTATATTACATGAAATAATTATAGGAATGGGATTTTCATTTGTTGAATTCTTGATCCTTACAGATACTTCCACCTCAACTGGAGCACTTGGATGTAATCTTATTTCATTATGAGCTTTTATATTTTAGACGGGTATAAAAAGGGAGGATTTATAAGTACATGAATAATGTTTGGATCATAGGATTGGTAGGTCATCAATATGATGAATATGATTTACTTTTAAATTCCATGATGTCTATCCAAATGAGTATAAAAAATAGAAATCAAATAAATCAATGAATTTTGAATGTTCTGGAATGTGTAAATCATTAAGTTTAAGGGATGAAATTTTTTTAAATGTGAATTCCAATTTTTTAAAATGGTAATGATAATTAAACAAAATTGTGTAATATGGAAATTTTGAGACTCTTGTAATGAGTATGCCTTGTGTTTTTAACCCCATGTCTTGGTGGTTGAGGAAGTGGGAGTGCATTAGTTTTAAGATATTACTGGATATAGATATTCCAGATAGTAGGATGTTATCTATTATTCCTTTTAGTGGGTTTTCATCTTGAGTTTTTGAAAGGTAATATTCTAATACAGGTGTGGTGACACATGTGGGTCGACACCTTTTAGGTTGTGTTTTGTAGTGTAGAGTGGGTGCTTGGCTCGTGATGTCATTGTTAGTCTGTGAGTAAAATTGGTATAGGATCTATACTAAATGTTCTCTTAGTTCATTATGAGAAGAATGTTTTGTAGTGGTGGTGGATTCCCATGAGCAACGAGTTACTCGAGGTTTGATGTCTATGGATTTGAGGGGGTGCTAATGTAATATTTTATAAGTGGATCCAGTTTTGGGAGTTGAGGCCGTTTGACCTTCAATTGAGACACATTAGAATGGTTTTTTCCAGAGTTCTACTACTTTTGGATTCATATGGAATATGTGGAGTTCCTTCACTATGATAGTGGTGATCAAAGAGTGATGCTTAGTGTTGGTTTTTCCAAAACTACTATGGGATAAACTAAATGGTTCTTGAGATTCCAGTAGAGTTTGGGGCATGTGATGGTGGTTTTTTTAATTGTGGGTGACCTCGAGGAAGGTTAGCCCAGTGTTGCAGGAACCTTGGGATGTGAATATTGGGGGGGGGGATCATCAGATGTAGAACCTATTCACGATAATCTGTATTGAATTGTTGTTGGTTGAATGGTTATACATTAGTTTATTTCTCTATGAAGCACATGAGTTCTTCTGATCCATTATAAGGTTGGTTTTTGAAGAGGAATGATTATTATGGTGTTTGAAACATTTGTTTTTTATGAATAATGAACGAATAAGTGTTGAATTTGGGTTAAATATACTGGGGTGATCAAATAGTGGATGGATTCTATTTAGTGGGAGTTATGCCTAGGGGTGAGGGGTTGTCATGTGGATGGTCTTATTTGTGTGAAAGGTTAATTTTTTGTACACAAACATTGAGAATAATTCGATTCCAATGATTCTAACAGACCATGAGGAATGGTAATTTGAGTAAGACGGTGTTTGGAAATGGGTCTAGTGATGTATAACTTGTGGAGTATAGAGTTTGGTTCAACGATTTCTCACATGAATGTGTTTGACCTAGAGGTTTTTTATGAGCTATAGACCTATGAATGTGTAGGGGATGCAAATTTCTAATTAGTACATGTGAATATGTGGATCAGGATAGGAACTTATCATTTCTATGAGAACAATGTGGGAATCACTTGTTATATGAGTGACCATTTTGATTTGAATAGGTTGTGTTTGATTTATAAAATAGAATATTGGTGTACTTCCAAACGCAATTTGATCATTTACAATGTATTAACATCGTCAAGGGTACACTGAGAGATCATTTTCCATACAATAATATAGATAAGTTTTTATTATGGTTGGATGAAAGGCCTTTATAATGTTTCATATAATTTTAAAATTGAATCTGTGTGGTGGTAGGTGAACCACTGTATATCCTTTAATGGGAAACATCTAGTGGTTTTCATGTCAGCGAATGCTAGGGTTCTTTCTCAAATAATGGGGATGAATGATAGTTAATGTATTTTTCACTCAATTGGGGTTGAGATGGATGCATACCCTCTTGGGTCTCCACAATGATATGTGCAAGAGATGTAGTGGTTGAAATTGTTTGGGTGATGCAGTGGAAATGACACTCCAAATGTTGTTAGAGATGTGGTAGTCATGCATATGTAATATACAGCCCAAAAATTTGATGTATTTTCATATATATGGTAATGAGAAACCTATAACATACATGTTTGGATTCCTAGGAGAAGGGAGAGTGGACTTGGATATGGCGGTTGATCGATAGAATCATTGGACATGGACTCAGTAAGGTTATAAAATTGAGGTGAGGTGCACATGTCCGACGTGTTGCTGGTTCAATGAGACACAATGAAGGTTTGTGGGAAATGAATTTTTAGTAGAAGATCCTCATTAAGAGATAGGCATTGACTCTAGTATGGGTGTTTAGATGATATTTGAATGTATTCGAGTGTGAGGTAATCTTGTCTTGGTGAAGTGGGTAGGTACCAATAGTGAATGTTTTGTATTTATAGATTGAGATGACACGATATGGTTCATCATGGCTTGGAAAAATAAAAACATGTGGGGACTTTTAAGCCTCCTCTGGTTGGTGTTTTGGAATATAAAGAGAGTTTCAAGAATGAATAGGAATTTTGTGGAAATAAAAGTTATCTTTAGTTCCGATATAAATAGTGTATCCAAATCCATTCTAGATAGTTTTAAAGGGAAGGTTGGATTATAATATTAGATGGTTTTCACATGGACTTTTGGGTCATTATGAGTTGGAAAACACATCGGGCATGTTGTGGAAGCTTGAGTTTGTGGTTTTAGTGGTACTTACCTTGGAAGAGGTTCCAACCACACGAATTTAGGGGTTTTGAGCTAAATCTTATGGAAGTGACACCCATAATGGGTATATGGTTGATTTATTACATTATAGATTTTTTTGGGTTGGATAGGATTGTGAATACCCATCTTAGTGTATAGTTTTAGTAATGGGAATCAGTACGTGTTTGGAAGGTTAAATGATTGACAAGAGTGTTGTGTTTTTTTTGTGACAACGATCATTGGATATGGAATGAAATATTTTGTACTTGAGATCGAGACTAATATAGTTTGGGGGATTTTCTGGAAACTTCATATATTCCTTAGGATAGATCTAGGTGTGTTAGTCTGTTTGAGATTTTTTGAAAGGATCAGAATGAGGGCATTCCATTTGGATCTCCCAAGGTTGTTTAATTCCTACTTGATGTATTGTTATAATGATTATGAAGTTTTTCACTATTTCAAACAAAAATATAATTTAGTTTGTGTTGATAATGATTTCTTGTGTTAATTTCCCATTGAAGAGAATCGAGTTTGTGTTGTGGGTCTTAGTGGGAAATTATTTGGTATAAGACTATTTTTATGGTTTGATTGTTAAGATTGTATGGCCATGTTTTGGAGGAAACTTGGGTGTTGAAATTTATAGGTGCTTTGTGGCCTGAAATTTTGTTTTGGGGTATTTTTGATGCTTCAGGACAAAACACAAGAATGAGGTGTTAAATTTTTTGACGGTTGTAAGATCCAAACATATGGATAATGTATGTCCCAGATTTAACGTTTTGTTTGTGGAATGTTACCAGGGATTAGGGTAGATATTCGGGGTGTTTTGGTGGTTATGGACATGAAACATTTGGATAAGTGTCCAACTTGTGTTGAGAACATAATTCACACGTAGTTAGTCGTAATTTTGTTCCATAACTATGTGGCTTGTAGAAGGGGTGTACATTGTTGGGAAACTGGGTGGGTGGAACTGGAGAATATGAAGCTTTAATTCCCGTTGTATAATGGAGAATTATTTAATGATGTATGTTATGGAAAACTTTGTTGGTGGTCAGGAAAAAATTGAATCTCTATTTCATCTTGGACATAGAGAACTTCAATATTGGTGTACTATTTAGAAAATTGTAGATCTAAACTGTGTGCCTCATTAAATGTGATAATTTAACGTTTTTTCCTCTAGAACATCAATATTTCCCCAAAAATTTCTCCCCAATTAGACCACTAGGATCATGGATGATAAACCTATAGTCTCCTCCACCTCAATGGGAGTTTCTCATTTAGTTATTGGGAGTTTGGAGTTCCCTTCGATGCAAATCAATGACTTGGGAAAGTCATTTTCTCTATTTCCATCAATTTTCTAGACATGTAATGGTTGAATGTTTTCGATCCATATAAATCCCTATAACCTAATTTTTACAGGAAATAATATGTATGGATGGTAAAATATTTTTTTCCTTTAATCATGGGGAAAAATCGATGAGGAGTTATCTACGACCATGATGTAGGTTGTCTTTATGGTTTTACACATCATCTTCTAAAATTATAACTATAATTGACTGTTCTAATGTATTTTTTTTCTATGTTTTGCGTGTCCTTATCTATAGAAGTTAATTTGGGTCATCCCTGAAGTTAGATACCCTTCGCAAACCCCTTGGGTCCATTGAAGATGTCAAAATAAACCATAGCCTACCAATGGGGTATTCTAATCCATTGGAAATGGTGAAATGAATAGTTACATGGTGAGAGAGGGTAATTAATAAATTTAATTTCCTGTAATTGTTAATTTGGTTTATTTTAATAGTTAAAAGGACAATTGAGATGTAAATTTCTAGATTTTTTGAAATTCCTAAGAGGATTTTGAAATGGTTTAAATGAAACATTTCATAATTTGATCTAGTTATAATTTTAAAATGAATGAAAATGATGTTTTGATTATTGGAAATATTTTCGAAAAAAGTTTTTTACCTCAATGAGGTTGATATAGGTGTTATTATAAGATTTTAAATGGTATTTGAAATGAATATGTGTTTTTACACTTGTAAAATTCCATGTTCTTTTATTTTAATGAATTTAAGGTAATGGTTCACCTTTGGGTACCTGAGAAGATTCGATAAGTTTTTCATCATTTTTTCGATACAGGGTCCTGATGATTGGTTTATGCATGGGATAATGGGTTAGATCATGGTATTTCGGGACAAGGTTAGGAATCGAGACTGTGTTTGGGTTTTGTCATAGTTTTAGTATTTTAGGTTTTCATTGTAACTGAACGACATGTAGAGTACACGTATCATCAATGTATTACATTTAATTTTGGTAGGTCACTATTGTTTCATTACTTGCTATTGGTTGATGTATCTCTTTTACCTTTGATTTTTATTTATGTTCTGGGTTTACTCTGATAAGGAGGAATAGTCTCCCCAATGTATATCTTTATAATCATGCTTCTAGTGAGAGTCTCTATCATATGGGGAGGTGCAGCTGGGGTAATGGGGTAACCCATCTCGGGGAACCGATTTAGTGGATACATGTCCACGATGTTACACCACATCAGGATCCATCCTATCAAATTCTCTATTGATTTATTCGTACCAACAATGGTGTTACGTCAAGAATGAGATATACAAATTCAGAAATTTCAAGGTCATAGTGGCTCTAATCAATGTGGGTTTGGGTCATATTTTGTTCACAAATATCCATGTAGCTACTCATCAAAGGCAATGTAGATTAATTCCTCTAATGTCATATGGGCGTCTCTGAGGACATACTCTTCTTTCTTAATGTCGGTGTTAATGGATGTGTCCTAATGATTTGTGGATAGTACATGATAAATGATATCCATTATGAGCGATGAGGTGCCACTTTTGGCCACTATGTGTGCTATGGTAGGATCGATTTCAAATATTATCACTTTATTCATTGTTTCCATTATAGATTAAAGAAACCTTGAAGACAAAAATTAAAAGGTATATCATAGAGTAATTTTAAATTTTTGGGATTGGTATAAGGGGAATTTTTTGATCTAGATAGTGATGGAAGGGGATTTATCTTATCTTGGGTAGTGATCTCCTAATGTATAACTACTAATATATATATATATATATATATGATAGAGTAATTCATCTATTTTGTGGAAAATAAACACATACTCATTATGGATAAAGATCCAGGGGCTTGATGGGTGGTTCATAAACCATAGGGATAGGTCACCCACATGAAACACTCTAACATTTGATACATTCCTTATCTCTTATATAAAATCTCCTCAATGTATTGGATTCAAAATATATGAAAGGGGAATTATTTGAGTACAACATGCCAATTTTTCCATTGATTTGGTGTTTTAAGAACTGATAAACTATTAATGGAACCAATATGTGGATGTAGAGACCAGATTACTCAATTTGTACAATATATCTCCTCTCAAAAGGACTCATGGGTACTTTGTAGGGTCTTAGATAGTGCCTCTATGAGTCCTTTTGAGAGGTGTATAAAATCCATATTAGAGATCTTGGTCGACACAACCAGCATCAATGTCATAATGTCAACCTTATATACCATAGGTCGTCACTATCCCATGGGGGGTTTCTTTTTATCATATGAATTATTGTATGAGGTGATTATGTTACATTGATATTTCATTCTAAAATATTTTGATGTCACACATTTCACTGATGATGTGGGCCGGTTTGATCTTCCTACTGGTCAAGGATAATCAGCCAATTGTATAACCAACAATTAGTCTTCCATAATGATTTGTTTGGGAGGAATATTTGATGATTATAGGTTTCCTCAATGTTATTTCCATGAATTATAATGTGCCTAACCATTGAAATCATTATTATATATGGCTTCTGTAGGGATTTTTACAAGATATTAGTCTCAACCACAACTATTTATTCCCCTATCCCCTCAGTTTCTACATCCTATACCTCTATCTCCCCATTCAGATATGGGAGAATCATTTTCATATGAATATTATACATCAGAGAATCATAATAATAATTAAATTATATTTATATGGATAAATACTATCTTTTAATCTAACATAGATTCTATTTTTTGGGGGTTCATCAATTTCACTATTTGATAAGGGTAGAAAATCATGAGTGGATGGTCTGGTTTTGGGGTCAGGTGATACTGGTTTTTCTATACCTTATTTTTTTAACGATTACATATTCCTATAGAGAATGGGTTTAACGGTGTCCCATTTGATAATATGGTTTGATCTGAAACTATGATTGGTTAATAGAGTAATGATCTACTAATGACATGACCTTGATCAACTATCTTTCAGGTTATCTAGTCATCAAACATCCATTCACACCTATATGATACTTCCAACAAATTAACTCTTCTCCCAGTTGAGTGGTAGATGCATAAGACACATTAACTAATGTGTTTCCTAGTACCACTTGTCTATATTCAACAACTCCATGTTCATTAACTTTGAAGAAAAATTAAAATTGTATTACGTGACCCAAGCCCTAATGAAAAAGAAATTATAAGAGATCATCATTGAGAATAGCCCCACCAATATTATGGGGATCATGAATCATGAAGAGGTTACTTTCCATGGTGATGTGAATGTTACCTGTAACCATATTATTTAATAAGGAATAGATTTTATTATCATGTTCCTCACACTGATTGAAGGGTGGATTTAAATTTTCCTTTGGATGGGGGAAGTATTTTCATTGTTTTCTCTTTTAGTGGTGTTCTAGGTTATGCATAGTATTCCAGAGTTCTCTAGTATTCACCTACACTAGTTCAACTATAGGATTGATATATTTCTCATTGTAAAAATTATTCCCTTGTGTTGTTGCCATGGTCTTGTATTGGGACTTGTTTCATTGAATAATATACTTATGTTATTGTTAATTTTTTATAAATATCAATAATCCTCCTAAACATTTCATTAGGATCAATGATGTTTGTATCACCTCATATAGGATCTCTGTACAATGTTCAAGAAACTTATCATTAATTATCTGGCTACTATGGGAGTATATTTGACCATTATATCTGAAGATGATGTTGGAGACACTCTAATTTTCTATATGTTTACGATTTATGTGGTAAAAGTCATTATTTTATATATAGTGGATCTGAATTGATAGTAAAATTGATGTCGAAGGTCTTTACGGACCGTGACACACTCATAATAGGGGATAATATACAAGAAAAATCTTCACCACCAAAGTCTACAAATATCATCTCATTTTCTGTTCATATTAAGGATATTTTGGGACTATATAAGGAAGAATCGGGACACAAGGTGATAGATATTCTTCTATAAATATCATTTTTATCAATATAGAGAAAATGGGATTCTATAAATTGGGAAGGGGTAGATTTTTGTCCAACTATTGGGGATTTGGATTCCTCTTGGGATGTATGTGAGAATTCCTTTCATCCATGGATTTCATTAATATGGAATGAAATCAATGATGTTGAGGTGTTCAAGGGTCACCGTTTTATAAAACACCTCCTATGTATGGAAAATAAGAATAATCTAGGCATGATTTTTCTACATTCCTCATTTTCAAATGTCTAGTTTGTTCTAGGACTATATGACTATCTTGACACGGTAGAGGTTTTTTACTAAATAAAGGAAAATATTGGCCTCCTTTATTCTCATATCTAGGAATACATTATGTCTAGATCCAACACAAACCTAATGTTAAAATTCCTATATGATAAGAAATTTTACTCCCTCATAATTGCAGGGGTTGGGGTTGTCAAAATTTGATAGGGTTTATTCCCAGTGAGAACATTTACCCTCACCAATTCTTCATTTATTGATCTATGTTGGGATATTTCAGAATCATATTGTGCCAATATCTCTTATATGATAGGAAATATAGACTTTCTTGGTGGTGAGTGTGGCGTATCCGTGACAATACCCTTATCTTTAGAAGAATCACTTTGAGGGGGGCTATGAATTACTCATTTATAGATTCCAAATTCTGGTTCCTCTTATTATTTTGGGTATGTGCAGCCTCTGTCTATGCATTGGTGTACCTCTCCTCTTGGGGAATTCTATCTGAATTTTGTGCCTTAAAAGTGCATCTCGATCTTTTTTATCATCTAGATTGTGGGTGAATGAATTTATCAAGGCATATATTATGGCTGGAATCATTTTTCCAATGTCCATGTAATAGAGTGCTTCTACATTACATGAATACACTTAAAATTTTATATTAATGACTTCCCCCTTGACCTTTTCTATTATTGGGTCACATTGTCATGCGATGTTTATAGGGTATTATCTTCTCCATTGGTTATACCCCTTTTTTGGTTTTTGAATGCTTCACTTGATGAAATCTATGAGTACCATCACTGAGTGGGCCTTGAATGAAATGGGTGAGTCATGTGGTGGTAGGAACAACCATGATATTAACTATTGGACAAAGGATTCCAACCATGATACGGATTATCTCTTTAGAGTTAAGGTAATAATTCCCCCATCCCTAAAGGTTTGGGATGGTGATAGGCAACTATTGATACATTTCATGATCGTTGGGAATTTTATTACTCCAAGGGTGAAAATCATTGTAAAATCACCCTATCTATATATGTTGGGGTTGATTTAGAGGCTTTGTCAATATTTTCTAGTCACACTATATATTAATGGCTTATGGGGTGGAGGGGGTCGTGTCAATGGCCCCAACCCTCTAGAATAGTGTTTCTATCATATTGATTCCATGTCAAATGTCGATGTAATAAACCAAATTGGTTTGTTTTTATCATACATGGTCTTAGTGTAGTATTTTCTATGAATGTTTGTTGTTTTCCATGTGGTGTTCCCTTAAACCATATGTTTTTTGATTTTTAATCCAATGTGTGTTATCTACCTGTTGGGAGTCTTATATAATTTTCTGACTAACTTCTTACTCTCTCCACTTGTGGAACATCTACATCCTCAGGACTAGAGGAGTTTGCTGGATTTTCCAACTAGCACACACATTGGTTTTTCTTATGACCTATCCCTTGACAATGAAATTTAATGATACCATATCTATGGGTCTCTATTGTACTAGGTATTAGGTGAATTTTTGTTCTCAATACTCACCCCATCAAATATGTGTACATCCGATGAGGATTTAGTGATTATTTTGTGGAAGACCACTAGACCATGCAAGAAATTATGTCATAGGATCATGTAGTAATTTTTTGATCTTGGTTACCAAGACACAAATAACATAGATATATCAATCTAAACTAAAATTATATTCATGGTTTTGAAAAAATACCCATATACCTAATAATTAAGGTTATATTCCATTACTAGATAAAAATTTTCACATAGGTTCTAGAATAGATAAGGAACGAACTTCTCCTTTACATCATCTAAGACATCAATGTTTGATGTTGTGAGGAGAAAAAACATAATATAAAGTTTTTATAATCCAATTAGTTTTAAATAACCAAACTATTTTCTTCCTTATCAAAGGAATATTCCTAAAACTATTTATTTAAAAACTAGTTCACATTTCATTAGAGAGATACACATGGCCTATTGAAGGAAATGATGGTTGTCAGCATTCCATGCCACATGCTAACCAGGGTGAGTTGTTGTTTGAAATTGATGGGGTACCATGTATATTTTAACCTAGTGGTTTTAAAACCTCTCTATAAAAATATGTATTCAAAATTTTTATTTTGTTTTTTGAGTGAGATATCACCATGAGGTGGTTGTCCATGGGGATGTTAGGGGTAAATTCCTTGCAATCAATATTTGTGTTGTTGTGATGATTAATGTCATGATATTTATAATGCTTCGATTTATATGAGTAGTTGGTAGATCCTTTAGATGATACATATATGCAATGTATTACCTCAATGATAATGGAAATGACCAGGGTAGTAATATGATACCAATCATGCGCTATGGTCGGAATATATAGCCCTACAATTTGGGATCGATCAAGAGTATGATCCTGATATGTAGAAACAAATGGAATATGTTGATGTATATCTTCTATTTTGGGGATATGTTCCCAATCATGGGATGCTTTTGAGTATGTTTGTGATATTTTGAATTATTGGTAAGAGTATGATATAACTTTTGGTTGGCTAGAAACATATGATGGTCAACCATAGTAAAGTTAGAATATTAAACCAATTAAAAGGGTCATTCCCAATTAGAATATGTCAAAAATATATATAAAATTTGTGATGGTGTATTTTCCTACTTCATTATGACCTCTATGGTATCATGATATAGTTCTTCATCCTCCACTGTGTGAAGATATTCATATATCCTATCAATATTCAGAATATACATAGTATATCCTGAATGGTTTATAAGGATATGATCCTACCCTAATGTGAATACCCAAATTTTACAACAAACCTCAGTTAGAGTGGTAAAATGAGACTGATCCTAGATTTCCATTAGAATATATCACCATACTTTATCGATAGGAATGTTTACTTGTCCTTAGGTGACTGTCCAGATGGGTTGATTAACGCAAGATAGAATAGTGATATAAGTCCTATCTTATGACTCATCCATTACAAAAATACATAGATAATACTCTCGAATTGATGCCAACATATATTATTTATTATTAGTATCTATATGTCCACCCATTTAGGGAAATATAATTTTATTACAACTCGAACATGAGTAAGTTGTTTTCCCTGTATTACTATCAGAATATGCAAGAAGATCTGCTAAATTGCTTCATAGATATACAATAATTTTAAATGAGTTTGGGTAAGAATACGTTCACGTATGTTTTTTATTTTGATTATATATTAGTGGAAATATTAGTTTCAAATGGTAATGTTTTCCTACTCATGACTTTCATTTTTTTCTTGGGATATGTCGATGGAATTTAAAAATGGGGAGGTTATATACTCCTACCCGTACTCACTGTCAGAATATTTTAGCTGATTATAAATGAGAGGGAAAAGATATGAGCCTACTCACTGGTTGCTGCTTGAATATATTGGTGGGATTCATAGAATAAGTGGGGATATGGGCCTAATACGTTTTATATGTAGCTCATCGGCTCTGGAGAGATATCTTAGGATCCCATATTAGAGCATCCTAGGAGCCTTCCAACCGAATATCTCCCTCAGCAAGTTTTTAAAGCGTGGTAGTAATGTGATGTTTCTTCGTATAGTTGAATGGTTCCCTCTTATGCAACTCCAGAATCATGGTTAAGTTGTATTTGAATATATGATCCACCTTCACAAAATAATAATTTTTCTATTTGTCATGCTCCAAGGATAGGATTTTGAAGCAATTGGTAGTAGCGACATGCCTCTCTAACTTCATTGTAATCCTCCATATATAGAATGGAAAAGAATGATTCATCAACTATATACCCTGTAACATAGATTATAGGGTTATGATAGTTATTTCATAGTGTTTTTCCTTTACCATAAATTTCTACACATGGTGATGAAGGCAATGAGAAGATGATGTTTTCCTTCGATTCATTGCGATAGTCACTCATGTGGATGTTCTTGTGTGATAACCCTTACCTTATGATTATTCAATTGCGATATAATAAAAGGGATTTTGTAAGGAAATTATTCATGTTCAAAATGAAAAAAATATACAATGTCACCAATCTATCCAACAATACATGTAAGAATCATTCTAACCAATTTATGCATGGTAATGTCAGTGGTTTATTCTAGTTGATGAATGAGTCATGCCATGTTTACCAAATTTTGTGGAGAATTGGAAAACAAATTCTCCACATATGGATTACCAATTTATTTTATTTGAATTATTATCACTATGTTTATATATTTTTTAAACTGAAATGTGCCCTAATTATAGATTACGAGAGGTTCATAATGATTACACATTCATTCATGTTGGGTTCACCATTTTTTATTTCTACTTGGGATGCGGTGACCCAACATGTGGGTCACTGATCCTATATTATACATATTCAAAAGATATTTTTCCATGGAACATGATATATCTAATGGTTCCCACATATATAATGAGTAATGGATCTACCAACCAAATGTGTGGTGTTATTGTAGTTCTTTTCCAATGATGCTTAATAACTAACATTGATTAATAAGATGGGAGGTCCTGATCATCACAACTTTTTTGAAGGAATTATTTACTACTCTGGGTCTCTCTTATTTATTTAATTCATATTTATGAATTCTTTCGAGATCTCTATTTGAGATTGGCTACCCTTATATATGAAATAGTTGTTGACTTACACTAATGTGTGTATCTTTACATATCATTGGTTTCCCATTGATGTGATGATATAAAAGTAGAAAAGGTTCTCCATTAATGATAACATCTCTATGTATTAGAGGTTCCCTATCTTATTTCCAATTATTAATGAGTGATTCTTGTTTAGGTATGACTACATTATAAATCCTTATAGTAAGGAAATATACATTTTATTAGCATCTAAGAAGGATGTAGGTGTTTATGTTGGGCCATAAAGGGTTGTTCTATAAATCCTTATGAACAAAATAAGAAGCCATGCCATTTAGTTCCACTAAATGGGACAAATAATACCATTTAAGGTCACGTGAAAAGGATTGCTCCATGCAATTTAAGATTTTGGGTTTAGGAGAACTTGTTGAAATATGCTTAATAGTTTTTGGTTTGGAACATAGGCATGAAAAATCCTTTTTTGTTATTCTATAAGGAAGTATGGCCCAATGATAATGGGTTTATTTCATCAGTATTATGTCCCTGTGATGATAGAAATCCTTGGGAGTATGTGCCCACGAGGATGATTTGATGGGATCCATACAGAATATAGCCTTATGGGTGGAGTATGATATTATTGTGAACATGTCCTGATAATATATGATATGTAGGTCATATAAACTGAATGGGTGAGATGTTCAAACTTGTGGGAATACAATTGGGAAAGGGAATGATTGAAATTATCTCATGGGTAGTATGGAAAGATGAGATCAATAAGGGAAGGTTCTTTTTTGTTTTGTTTGAACATCATAGAGGGTCCTATATATCCTGTTCGGTCAGGGATAAAAGCCCATGTAGTCCAAGTGACATATTTTAATGTCCCGGGATAAGAATTTATCATACAGTTTAAAATTATGCGAAAAGGACATCAACATGTAATATAATAACATTTAACAAAGTTCGGTATTGGGATATTTGAATATTAGATATGAGATCTCAAGACTTAGAGAGAAGTCATACGTATCATGGTGGATATAGGAATAAGATTCCATGTAATTCCAATGTTGATATTTGTATCATAAAAGGAATAAAATTATCTTATTGAGTGTGTCTTATGCATAATATGTTTTCATAAAATTATTTATCATGAATATATCCCTTTGAAGGAAAGGGAATTTTTTTAGGACATACACCTAGAAAAAATTCCTATAATTGGGGTATTTCAGTAATCCTACAACATAATCATCATAGATCACTAATCCTATAAGATTCATTCTATACATGAGAACGACATGTATTATAAGATCAGATGCATTGCATATGTTCTCAGGATTCACTATTTCTGGGATTACATGCTTATGATTCCTAAAGATAAATATTTTTATAGGTCATGTGGATAATTTGTCTCCACAAGAGAAAATGTATGTAATATCATGAGAAGTTTATTTATGTGAATGCTACATGGGGGGAATAATGGTATTTTTTAGCAATATGACCATGTAAAAAATTCTGATGGAAATATATTTGATATAGAGATCGATCATTAAAAATAAATTCTACATATACTGATTATGATATGAATTAGAATCAAGACAATTCATATATTCTTTTCCTACTGGTGGGTTTTCAATGAATGATTGGAATCATAAGGATAATAGACCTATAATTTAAAAAATATTAGAATATATAGGGACTTTTATAAAATAGGATGACCATTTTGGAGAAGGAGACAATACATACTAGAAGGTTTTAAGTTTCACTCTTAGGAACTGTGTGATCGTATAAAGGCCATAGGTCATGCGATGATAAAAAGAATCTAGGATTCATCTAACAACAAGATCATGTGACTTCTTGAGTGAAATAGAATCTGGTGATTGCATAACCAGTATTAGGTTAGAATATCACATGATGTGATCGTATGACCCATATATCATCACGTGATAATGTGATCGATAGATCATTATGAGTTCATGTGACTAAAGGGTCATATAATGAAATCAGCTCTTGCGTAAGTGGTTATGTGGAAGGGTCATTCATTAATGGTTCATGTGATTTTAAAAAGTTCACCCATATTGTTAAAATTCCTACAAAGGCACTCATTGATTATTTCAAGTGGGAGGATTTGAAGTCATGGGATTATCCATATCTCTCCTCTATCAATAGTTTCCCTATATATTAATTCTATTTGTTTGAATTATCCTATATCCATTTACATTTCAGCTCTCCTTTTAAGGGAATGTTTTTCTGCATAACCACCATATATCTACATCTGTTGGAATGGTGGGAGAGCCACATATTGTGGTGTAAGGTGACAATGGATTTAGTAGTGGAAAACCGGGGCATAGATGCAGAAGTAGATGATTATCACTGGGGGTGGTCCTAGAAAAAATGGAATCAACAAGAAAAATAACATCACACCCTAATTATAGAGATATATGGACATATAAAATAGATTGAAAAATTACAATGACAACATGATTCCGTATTTGTATTACTAGTTTTCGTATAATCAACATGACCAAACCAGTTAGGCATCCTTTGCTGAAGTCACCATGACTCCCTTTATGTAGTAAATGATTGTCACCATCCAAGGAATAAAGGATTATTTTCCTAAATATCAAATGAAACATGTTTTCATTGGGACTGATGAATATTCATCATATCCTTGTGGCTGACCAACCGGTCGAATGAATTCACCATAGTTAATTCCTTCCTTTTTATTGTTCCCAGAAATCATATATTTTGATATCCAAAACCTCATTAATTTTGTATTATTCCACATCATAATCCTCTTATTCGATTGGAATAATGTCCACATAATACTCCACCTCAGGTAATTTGAAATTCCCCCTTGATCTAGACATTCACCAGGACTCATATACACTAGAAGTAGGTTCAAAAGTTCAATTCTAGGAGGAATGACTTGGAGAATTGAGTATTCAAGAATCCTAAAAACGTGGATGGTCTACTATATATAACAGCACTGGAGGTCTCCAATTTTAGGAAGGAATTTGAAATGTATAAAAACTCTAGTTATTGATGGATTCAGTTGTAAAAATTTGATTCCACATTGGGAGAAGATATATTGAGGTTCAAGATGATGCTTGGGGGGTAATTGGTTAGTGCATCTGTTGTCATCAATGAAATATAAAGAGAATTCCCATTGATAATTGAAAAATATATATTTGGTATCCATGAAATAAATTTTTAAATAAAAAGTGGAAGATGATGTCCTAATGGTAATCATATACAACCAAGGATTTCTGTAAATTTATCTTGATGTGTTTTTAGGATATTGTAAATTGCATTTTTCAATATCAAAGAGTTTTTTTTTTCAAAATTAAAGGCTGACTGTATGTTTTAAATATTGAAGACATAATTTTTTTTGGAATTTCATACCACAATAATTTGTTTTCAGATCAAAGAGTACTTATTTTTTTCATAATACAAATAAATCGTATCATTTTTATTATAGTAGTATGTAATATAGGTTTGTGAGAGTATGATGGAAATGATTTTTTAATATAGTTATGGTGCTGAGGAAAATATTGGAAAAATGTGATCTTTATTTCAGTATATATTGAGGGAAACCCATAGAAAATTCGTGATGATTGAGATGAGAGAAGAGATAGAAAAATCTCATAAGCTGCTCGCATGAACCATTTGGGGTTATGTGCTAGCACGTACAAGAGAGGAATTGCATGATAAAGAGTGACTCAAAGACCATCTCATCATTCATTAATCATTGGGGATTACATGATCATATATCTCGTGGAATTCAAAGAGACAAAGTGACTGTGAGAGATTTCATCCTAGATAACCATGTCTAAAGATGATCATATATATTTGTTTGCTTCATGTGATCGCATAACTTGGGGACAAATGCAAGATTGACCAAATCCATAAACCAGTCTATTCTCATCAATTTAATTTTGCTATGTTACACGATCACATGAGTTTATATGCATCAAAACATATTTGGGTCAGAAGCAAGTCGTCCCCAGAATAAATTCAGTTGGGGGAAAAATAATTATCTAAATTAACATTATAAGTAAACCAATAAACAAAATAGTATAAAAATAACTAGGGTCATATATTTTAAGGTGAAAAAACAATTCTTCTTAAGTATTAAAAAAACTATAAAGAAACTCTAAGAAAATTCACTATTAATAAGAGATTATTAAAAACCATATATCGTTCCAAACATGAATTAAAAATATAGCTTAGACAAACCATTATGAAAATCCATTCCTTGATACAACTTCATAACCTCACTATTAATAGTCTTAGGAAAATATGTCACCTTTCATAGATCAAAACCAAACACACGGTGTTCATGAATCGCCTCATTTCACAAACCAATATTTTTTCTACTCACTACCTCCCACACCGAATAAAAAATTCTCACATATATTTTGCATGATACGTGAATTACAGTACTCCAGTATCATGATGCATTAAAATATTATCACTATTTAGTCATAGACTCTAAATTTTTGTAATACCTCGTAAATCCTTGAAATGCACCTCATTAAAAAGGGATTAAAATAGATATTTCCTAGAAAAAAGAGATGCATGAATATCATAATAGGGTATACAATTTGAATTTGAAAAACAACATCTTATCTTCCCACATGATCAATGTGGGTTGAACCAAGAACAATCTCCCCCCACCAACCCATCAAAGAAGTAGATCACATCCTACAAACTTATTAGGAATGGAAACCTATTGGTATGACAACAACTATCATCCTCTACCAATAATTTGAAATCCAAATTTTTAATCTCTCAAAGAAACCTCAAAATAAACCCAGTAGAAGAAGAAAAATTGATGATGTATTCATCATACCATTTTTTAGACTATCACTTTTAGAATAAAAAAAATATGGCTACCCCATAATTGTGATCACTGCATAATCTATAGAACCTATTGGATTTAAATTCACCCTCTAATAAACATCATACTCGCAGTCGGAAACTCTCAACACATCACCTTGATCTTCGATTTTAGTTCTTTATTAAATAGTGGAACACTTTGATGAAACAAATTAGTTATAAGTCCTGAAACAATGGATCAAACATGATTCATATTCCAAACATTATTCATCTTAGCCAATGGTCTTTAAATCATTAATGGTGATCAATTTTTCCAAAAATAAGACTATGTATTCTTTGCAACTACATTCGTCACATCACTATACACCTTTACATTCATCTGATAAAGAGTTTCACACATTCTTCATTATTAATAAAACAACGATCTTATGGGAAAGGTCTATCTTCCACTACCAAAAAACTCTTGATTCAATCACTGTCAAGAGAATATGATATAAAAAATTAAGGAATATACCAAGAACAAGTCACACATCCCTCACCATCTTGTGTAAAAAATATATTATTAGTTATACAAATATCAGTAACTCCAATGAAATTAATAGAACCTATCTATACAAAATTCAATATACCAAAGTCTCCTTCTTTATATGAAGAGAATATTTCCCTCTTTGGTGAAATATTGTATGAGACTGGTAAATAAAACCCATTTGGTGTACATATCATACATAGAACAATGAATGTCAAATGAATGTAAATAAACCTCACACTAAATAATACATATTCTGGTATCCTCATAATCAATTTTTTGGCTTAACTTCTTCCTTAATACTTTTCAATTTGATGTAGTTTCTCTTCACATGACCCTCCTTGTCACTAAATAAGCACTAGACCTTTCTTCTGGACATCAATATACCACTTTGATTACCTCATCCATATTCAATATCCATATTACCAAAATTACCTAAAGATTATCTACTATTGTTACTTCACCAATTATCATTCATTAAGAAGGATTAAATCAAAAAATACAACATTATTGTGTATTTCCTGAAAAGTAGTTTGGTGATTATATTATAATATGAATCAAGAAAAGTGAAAAAATACGTTTTCTTATTCATTTATTTCAATTGGTACATCAAATACATTATCATTTTTCATGAACACCACTGAATATATATCCATTTTATGTTTTTTGAACTTTTCCATATTGTTTCTTAAATACCCATTCTCTAAAATATGCAATGGGTACAAATGTTTTTCAAATATAAAGGATTTTTTGGGATTTCTAGATACACTTGATTTTAATTTTTTCCCACATATCCTCTAAACTTATCATATTCATAACTTTGCAAAGAGTATTATCATCCAAATAAATCTGAATAATTATTTTCGCCAACCATATCATTTCATTCATGTCATAATAACTCATCATCCCCAATTTATTTGATTCTTCAACACCTTTATTATCTTCTCGTAGTCTAGAATATTTTTAACTCTTTACTACTAAAGTGTAAAATAATTTCTTCTATTAAACAATTCAATTTGGTAATAAATCACATGGTTTGAACCATCCATAATAATTCAGTAAGAAATATGAATCACCCAATTGGAGACTAGTAGTTCGGTCAGAAGCAGATCATATCTAGATTAAGACTCAGTTGGGATATTAATAATTATGTGAATCTCTAACATAATAAAAGTAAAAAAACAAATATAAGAAAAATAAATTGGGAAACATATTTTAATGGGGGAAAACCTACTATTATGATGAGTAAAAACCCGTGGGGAAACTCTGATAAAATAAAATATAAATCAGAGAGTATAAATATTCAAGTAAAGCCTGAGATATGAATTGAAAATAGGGCACAGAAAAACATATGTGAAAATACATACCCAAATATGACTCCATTCCCTATCTAATAGTATTCTCGTGAGAATAAATATCCTTTAAGAGATCATAATATAATATGTCATGTCATTACATTACCTTTTTTCAAAACATAATATTGTTACTAATCACTACTTATCATTCCATTAAAACATTTTCCATATATATATGGAATGAGAACTTACTTCCATCACTAATGTATAATTTTATATGCCAATATTCACACTTCTTAGTTGCAACCTCTTTCCTTTTATAAGCCCTAGTAAATCCTTTCTCTCTTACTCATTCAAAAAACCATTCAAATATATATATCCTGGAAAAAAGGAATGTGTAAATATAAGTAGAGGATTACACCAATAGAATATGAAAAATGATTTATCATATCCACCCATGATCAATATGGGATTAACCTCCAACAACGATCTCACATCTTCATAATCATTATGTGATCTGCATATCATTCTTATGAGAAATGTTTTTCTTCCTTTGTAAATCAATAAAAAAGATCCTTCAATTTATTTTCTCATGTATTACAATCATGGAGTCTTATTTATCACATTATCCCAAAGTAATTTAATCTCTTATTTATATAGACTAGTGCGAAACATTACTCTCATAGTATTTTATTTACGAAAACAAGAAAAAGTACGTGGTGTCTCAGTTTCTTTCTGACTGAAACACAGTTTTGAGAAACCCTATATCGTTCAGATAATAATGTATTCTTCACATATGTAAAATATGGTGGATATGTTTCATTCTTGTGAGACAGATCACACAGATCACTCACATGAACCAGTATCATCCTTCACATGTATTATGAATGCACTTTATTTTCATAACAATATGTTCATGTGTACGCCTTAGTTCCTTCCTCAAAAAAGAGGTCATGTAGATTGTGTCATTTTACCCTATCCACTAGGAATAGTGTGCCATAATCAATTTCTATTCACAATTTGTTCACATAATAGTGTATACTTGTTAACATTAGTAGAATATGTGGTGACCAATAATACAAGTTATTCTCATGATTGTATACACGAAGCCATATATTTATTTTCTTCATGAAAATATATAACATTATAGACTTCACTTATTCATCATGTAACACGTTAAGTTGGTCTCCTCTTTGTAGTGATTTTTTATCACAATGTGAGATGAATATATTGGGAAAAAATTATTTCACCACGAATAATAGTGTATAGGTGATCTGTAACACACTTATCCTTTTCAAATAAATGGAGATCTCAAGTCCCTCACGCATAATAAAAAGTCTCCCTTGGCTCGGATGGATGAAAACTACTAAAAATCTTCCCATTAATGGTGCTAAAAACGGATTTATCAGTACTAATGAAGTGATGATAACATGAGTGATGGTAATGAGATTCCTATATCAGTTCTCGAAAAAAGTGCTGATAAATACACCCTTCAACCATGTTAAAAATGACCAAATAAAGGGGTCATTTGTCAACATTGTTTAGGTATGATAAAGGGGACATTTATTAGTTCTTTTTTGATGTTTGATAAACTCCCCCTTTATTAGCACTTGTTTTTAAGCATTGATAGAGGTTAAAATTTATTTTTGTTTAGAGATATCATCCACCCCTATATCAGTGCTTCACCCACCCCTTTATCAAAAACTTTCCCCTACCTTTGTCAGTTTTTTTGTCCTACTAACCAAAACCCCCTACCAGTACTCAGAATGGGACTTTGTTAGCACTTTATGATATTCCATCCAATTTTTGACCCACTACGTGTGCCTAGACTTGATCTATGTACCATTACTTTGGAACTTGAACTCCATTAGCACTACATGATGATGTTTTTTGGCCTATTATAGGATATTTATAATTATTTCAATATATATATTTTATTCATATATTTATTTATTTATTTTAAATACATCTATAAAATATTTGTTTGTGTGGGATATAAATATATATACTTATATTTATTTAATTATATTATTTACTAATATTTATAAGAATATAAGATTAATATATATCAATTTATTATTACACAAATATATCTATAATATATATATATATGTATGTATATTTATATTAATATTAATATATTTTAATAATGTAATAAATGGTTAGTTATTGTTTTACAAAAAATTAGAATATGTTTGTATATTTTATATTTATAAATAAATTTTATACATTACATATATATTTATATATTTTTATATTAACATATTAACATTTAAATGTATATTTACATATAAATTTTTTATAAATTGTTTATAAATATTTTCTTTAGAATATGTTTATATAATATATTTAATGATAATGTTATGATTTATTTATAAAAATATAGTTATATACGATGTTGATATACATAATATACACACATACATATTAACACAAACAATTATACATTTGTATTTCTCATATAAAAAACAAATATTTGGATAATATGTATTTATTTACATATATTAGAATACACATATAAATATTTATTTATTTATTGAAACACGTGTGATTATATTTAAACATTACTTGTGTAGGTATATATATAAATACTAATGGAATTTTATAAGCTAAATAAAATGGCTAATTTTTTATTTTAAATTAATAAAATTCATTACAATTTTTTATATGTTTAAAAGTACATTGTCAATGTAATTATGATTAAATATGTATTCAAAAAATTGAATTATTATAAGTAAAAATAAGAAAATATTTATATATTTAATTATAAATAAAACTAGAATATTTAAATTATAAAAAATCATAATGAAACTATCAATATTAATGTAATACATGGAAATAAATTCAGTCTTTAGCAAAAAAGTCAAGAAGACCCCCCCTTAAACTAGGTAGTAATTTCAATGAATGTTCAAAAATTAGAAAATGTGAAAAAATATTATGTATTGGAGGCATTTTTATAATTTTGACCTCTAAATATAGTGAATGTGGTACCAACAAATCGCGTAAGCATATATCTCTTCACAAAATTAAATTTGATATATGGTAGATACTAAATAGACACTCAGATCAAAAGTTATGGTTGTTTGATGTTCTAGTAAACATTTTATCTTATCAAAGGACGTTCATTAATTATTTTAATTATTATTTCATATAATAGTTATTTAATGACAATTACATCACAATAATTAGAAAATTATTAATTCATTATATTATTAAATTATTTTGTATTCCATTTCCACTGAATATCTTTTATATTAAGTGAAAATGCAAATTTAGCCTTATTTAAATCATATTTTAAAAAATATATTATATTTATTTCAATATATATATATATACCTATATTATTTTTAATGAAATATAATTTTTTAGGAAATATACTATTTATCCACATTATAAAAAAAATCACAAATAAAGGGGGGAGATTTATCTGTGCTAGAAAAAAGGCATTGATAAATGGGGTGACATTATTAGTTACTTTCTAAAAGTATTGATAATGGGCCCCTATTATCAATGATTTATTATTTGAGGATAATAAAAGGACTCTCTTTATTATGTAATTTTTATTCTTACTAATAAAGGGACCCCTTTATCAATTCTTTTGTGGTAGTTCTAATAATGGACCCCACATTAACAACACTATTTTATTAGAACAAATAAATGACCCCTTTATCAGTTCTTTTTGTAGCACTGATAAAGACCCCTTTATCACCACTTTTTCTAGCACTGATAATGGGGGCCTCTTTTAGTTCTATTAGCTAGCGCTGATAATGCCTAGTGTTGGATAAACCTATAATTGTAGTAGTGGAATCATGAATATCCCCAAATGAATCTTTTTATACGCATGGTGAGAGGAGCCCTTATTTGATACAAATACCCCACCAACCCACACTAACATCCACCTAAATACATGTATACCAAAGGTATTGATACAACACATGAAATATACATATGAGAGGTACATGGTAGCTAGTTTTGGTTCACGAAACGCCTACTGTGGTAGCTGAAGGAACTCCATAAATTCTTCACTTCCAACTACAATCTCTTGGGGTATATGAAAAGATCCATATTATCCTAAGAAACCACCTTTTTCATCATATAATTCAAGTTATCTTTTATTTGGATCTTCAAAATTCATAGTAGTTATCGATCCATCAACTCACATATCCTATTATTTTGAATTTTGATGTTCTTTGTATGAGAATGATACATGGAGTTATTTCCCAGGTCCAATGCACATGGACTATTGTAATGAACCATCTAGTCAATTTGGATTAATACAAGCTCCTAGAGAAAACACATTAACTACAAAATCTCTTTACCATATTCCAAAGTAGATATTATCTCTTCTCCCACTATGGATAATGTAATGCACTGCTACATCCTTGACTACTATTATAAAACTCCTACAAATGTATAGTTGTATCTTAATGTAAAATTATTACTATCAGGATATATTACCATATCTACATCTGTATATCCTACCAAGAGACATTCATCTATCTCAAATCAATAAAAAAATATTTAGGTGCCTTTAAGATACCTCAGAATCAATTGGAATTGTCCCAATCCTTCTTCCTAGGGTTTGAGAGAAATTATATAATGATCACTAATACCTGGGAAATGTATGATCTCATACTCACTGTATCATACATCAGGATTCCAAAAACATAAGAGTATTATATTATCTTAATCACCTAGATTTATTTCTTTATTGATGGAAATTAACTCTTTCTAAACATCAAATGTTTGAGAAGAGGAATTCTCACTAGTTCGTCTTTGTCCATGATGATTTTTTAGAACATGTTCATAATATTTCTCCAATGATAGCCATAACAACCTCCTATTTCTATCACGAATGATCTGAATCACCAAGACCTATTGATTTTTTAACAAATGTTCATATTAAAATACATTGATAAATCCTTCTTCAAATGTCTAGTCTTTGTCATATCCTTCCCAATGAACAACATTTCATAAATATAAATTAGAAGAGAAATAAAGTTACCCTCCTAAAAGATATAGAAGTAAACACATTGGTCCTTCTATGTCCTCTTTTATCCATGACACAACATGAATGAATCAAACTTCTTATACCACTAGATGGGTGCTAGTCTCAGTCCGTATAATCTCTTATTCAATTTTTAGATGAGGGGTTTTCATTAGAAACAATGTAACCAATTTGGGGCTTCATATAGATCTCCTCAAATATTTCACCATAAAGAAAATTTTTCATTATGTCAATCTATTCAATATCCATGTCTAGATTAGTGACCAGTAGAAAAATGACTTTGATTAATTCCATCTACATAATGGGTGAAAATTATCATCAATGTGAACTACTCACTTATTTAAGAATACTATGAATAATAACTGATATTTGTTCTTAAACTCGTTTTTCTTCCATCATTATTCATCCTAAACACCCATTTGTTCATTATTTCATTCTTAAATTTGGTTAGTTCCACAAAATAATATTCCATGTTCTTCATAAAATAATTCATCTCATATTTGACTGCATTCAACCACATGAGTTTTATGGGTGAAAAACTTATTCCTCGTATTCATTTGGAACCCCCTCGTCTACCATAAAGAAGTACTTCAACTCTAAATATTTTTTCTAATAGAATCCTTACTCATGAAGATCGTCAAAACTATGAAATGATAAGTTTTAGGGGAACAACACAACCTAACTCCAATGATGGTTCTTCAAACTCTTGTGGATGGAATTGAGTCTACCACTTCTCAATATCCTCTTACACTTACTATTGGTCTGCTTCCGATGAGTTTTATTATTGATACTCTTCTTTTTTGATTGGTGGATATGGTAAAAGTGTTGAATCATAAATTTATTCCTCATAACTTTACCTTAGAGATATTATAGGATTTTAATGTCCTCTATTTTTTAGTTTTCATGGAACATGACATCCCTATTTTTGATCACATTTTTCTCATTCGGGTCGTAAATCATTTATTTGAACTTCTCATCTATATAGAAGATTTAAATCTATGAGGTTGATCTCTTGTCTCGATACATTATATTCTATTTGGATATATGTGAAATTTATAAACATATAAATAATTGAAAATGAGTGTGAGATAGATGTTTACCATTCCTTCTATTCTTTGAAATCATGAAAGTTTGATAGTGGGATGGTGATCTATTGATGATTTATTATAAAACACTAAAAGATTATCCCCCTAATGGATATTTTAGGTTATCCAAACTCACCATGATTATTAACTTCTCCTTAATCCATTATGAAACTTATTTTTGTATTGGGTTATAGGGGACTATCCTCTCTTATCAGATTCCCTTAATCCTGCAATAGGTATCACATTCTTTGGATGTGTACTCTGCACCATTGTTTGAATGAAAACACATCAACTTCCTTCCAGTTTTACACTCCACCATGGAATGAAACATCATTATGTATTCTAGTACTTGGTCCTTCATCCTCGAAAAGGTAACCCACACCCTTCATGATGTATCATCAATAAAGTATATTAAATATTTGTGACCTCTAAGTGAATCCACATCTATGGGTCCACATACATCCGTGCAAACCAGATCCAATATCTATGATATCCTTGATTAAGAATTATTAAATGAGAATCTATTCTTATTCCCTTTTATGAAGTATTTTCAAGGATCAAATGATGAATCCTTTTCAACAATTATGTACTCCTTCATAAGGGTTAATTACCCTATTTCACTCATGTGCTTGAGTCCCTTTTTCCACACATAGTATGAATTTTTCCATACCACCATTTTAGGTTGTCTTCAAATATATTCATATTGGGTTTTTAAACATATCACATATGTGTCCTAAGGAAAAAAATGGTTCTATTTTTCAGATCCCATGCTACATTGTTGAATAATTTTTCGTACCCTTTTCAGTTAATGGTTATTTTTTATAAAATGTTCATTCAATGGCTTGGAATATGTTGAAAATAATTCAAACTGATTGGGTATCCAATATTATTTATTTAATTTTATATCAACCATGCCAATAATCTATGCTGAACTGGTATTTCCCATATTGGCTACACCAAATTCACAGGTTTGATAAGTCAATAAATACTCACGATGCGGAGAGACATTGTATGATGATATAGTATCAACCACCAATTTTGTTCCTTGTCATAATGTGTGAAAGAAATTATCTTCATAATTTTTGGAAAAAAATAAAAACCTATCTGGTGATTCTCACTTGCATGTATTTCTTTTTTCATTGATTGTTTCTATATTTATTTTTTTTATAAACTTTTGATAGTTCTTTTCCATGTATTCCATTGTGCCATAATGGTAGCATTTTTTTGTTTTCCTCCTACCGTCTATGGAACTACCAGTACCATTTCATTAGACTCAAATTTCTTCCCCATTACATCCTCCTCCTATTCTCCCTCGCTTATCAAGGATGAGATCTTGCACATTGTTTTAACTCACTTTTTTTCATCAGACCTCCTCACTGAACAATTCACCCTTTACCCATACCGTGGTATGTTTTCCGCTAAGTGACATATTACTTAGTGAGATTACAAGCATATCCAAGCTATCAAGATATGTGCATAGTTGGTTCTTCCCATGATCTTCATTATTCATAGTCTTCCCTGAAGTCACCAATTGATTCACATGTAATTTCAACTCATAGGTGTGCTCATCTATAGATTTTCCACATTGTAATCGAAGATTCATCAACCTCTTTAACAATAGGCTCTTATTTTGATAATTCACTGACTAGTAATTATTTTCCAACATTACCCATAGTTTTTATATGCCATTTTCTTGATAAAATTGGTGGTAGATGTTGCGATCGATCCATTGGAGGATTTATAATATCATATTATTGATATATTATTTCACACAACTTACATAGTGGCATCATTATTGAATTCCTTAATCTCAGTGGGTTAAAAAATAACCTTATCATTATGAATATCATATATTTGAGACTTCTAAGTGTAATATTTTGAAGAAGTTATCATGATTATCCCTCCCTTGTATCGTCCCACAATTGAATTTCAAATTTGTAAAAATTAGAGCAAAATTTTGAAAAATGGAGTGTACTGTTGTGTCTTGAAAAGTTAGAAATGGGGTGATTGAAACATTGACCATAAAAATTGGATATTGATTTATCACAATATTATTAGATCAGTTTCAATGTTCAAGATCAATAGATAATGTGGTGTTGATGTGTCACATAAGAGAAGCTGCCAAAATATCACCAGAAATGTCACCAGTATGGGAATAGTGCCATCTTCTCTAGAATGGGATTACATTAGAACATGAACATTGAAAAAAATTCTACCAAGCCTAGAGAACTTGTTTTACCTCAATTTTCGACATCATTTTTTACGATTTTAATGAACTCTACAAATAATATTAGAATCTACCTTCAAAAAAATATTTTCGGAAACATGAATTTTTCGGTCGCCAGAAAATATCAACTATTCATTAAATTTTGTGACAAATGGTTCTAATACCACTTTTTGTGATTCACTGAACATGAATAGATATAAATTGAGGTAGAAAACATTTATTCCCCAACCAAAAATGTGTATGTGTAATCCCTCCCACACCTAAATTTTTCTGATAGCTATAACTTTCACAGCCCTCTAACCGAATAGAAGAGATCTCCTGACATAGATGGATAAATCAGGAAGATCCCTAAGGGCCTCGTTTTATAGAGATAGTGGGAGGAGTCCTTATTTGGAAGAACTCCCCCACCAACCCCCACCACTCCCCTTCTATACCTATCACTTACAATGGTATTGTTCTATCTCATGTAGTAGCCATGCGAGGACTCCATAGTGAGTGGAATTGGGGAACTAACCACCTATTAAAGAATATTGAATAAACACCATCACATTCCTCCTTCACATGAAAAAACACACTATTCTGTTTCAACATGACATGATACACATGAATGAATTTTATATTCCCATATCTTAATTTTATCAAGTTTATATTCTATTAACAGGGAGTTTAATGAACAATTTGGATTCATTTATGTTTATTACTCATGCAAAAAAATTTAAATCAAGGACCCATGTTATTCTTCACATAATAACAATTGTCGGTTCTTCTTCTTTATGAGAGAATAGTGCTTCATATAACCTCTAACATTCCTTTCATAACTGATTCCATGATATCATAAACTAACTCATGGATCAATACTTTGGGTGGGAAGATGCCTCTGAATTTCTTCATGATTTTCATATTCTGGTAGCCAAAAAAATATCAATTTTATTATAGAAAATAAGAGATCTCCCACAACAAAATGATATTCACCCCTAATGCTTATATCATCCTTTGGATTTATGTATGATTTCCAAACCACCTATTATCTAATAATTATTCCATGTTGATGCTCCTCTTAAGAAAATATAAAAATTACAGCCTATATTAAATATTCGGATGTTGAATCTCTAGATGCTTTAAACATCATGTGATGATCAATTTTGAGAAGATTGTTTTTCAGTAGAAAAAAATAGATGTAGATATACATATCAATTGTGGTAATCACATGAACAAAATTTCAATTGAAAAGAAAAACTATATTTTATTACTTCAACTTTAAATGATTATTTAAACGCACAAACACACCGTATTTATAAGGAAAAAACCTACAAAAAACCAATGAAGGAAAACAAAACTGAAAAAAGTCCGTAAATTGGTGCAGTAGGAACTATCTAAGCCTGTAAAGCCAATCGTGTGAAGATTCCATTCTCTGATGTTCCAAGACTCCATTTCAATAATAGATTATTGGTTCCATACAAATAAAAATTGGTTTATTTTTTCAACACCCCCCATAAAAATGTTTTCTATATATGTAAAGACCCGTAAAAATCAAGGGAAATTTTTTCTTAATTTTCTTTGGAATTTTACAAGAGCGCGGTTTCTGACAGCACCTGATTCCGAGGCCCGGAGTGCCCAGAATCAATTTCCGAAGTTTGGCTCGGGTAAGTTCAGTGAACGAACGAGCGGGAAATTCTAAATTTTGATCCGGTGATCGGAATTGAAATCCGAGGACACCGATGAACTCGCAGCGCTGATAATCGCTTAAGGAGACCTTTTCCGAGGTTGCGTTTATTTCGGATTGAGAGTTAGTTTTTGGGAGTTTAGAACAAGTTAAATAAAAATTGTGGATTACAAATTTTTATTTAAACTTGTTGGTTAACTTCTCTCAAAGGAAGTTAGGGGTGGGACCCACACCCACTTAACCTCCCTTGAGAGGATTATGTGTGGTGGGAACCACACGAACCCTAAACTTTTCATCTCCTCTCAAAACTCCTTTAACCCCCCTTTAATTGACATGACAACTTGTTAATTAATTTGGAGTTATCTTTTTTGAATTTCAAACTTTTGAAATTTAATTTGGTTAAGTGTGTGAATAAAATAAGTCTCTAACTTATTTTATTTGGTTAGATTTCTCTATCCTTCTTGAGAGAATTTTGGGTTCTTCTCCTTCTTCATCAAACTTTGACAAAGAATGCTCAAGCTCCAACGAAGAACGCCGCTCCTCTCATCTTCGTAGCCCGTTGTTCCCGAAGATCGACGACGTCTTCCATGTCAACGAAAGGGAACGCCGCTTCCTCCTCGGACTTCCGTCGTCGGCATATGAAGATTTGCTAACGACGTACCTCTTCGGACGTACCTCTTCGTCATCGGATTTGACGAATGACTACCGCGACGCCCGACCTCCACGACGTTGTCTTCCGCAGGTCGTTGACGATCTTAGAACTTGAACCCAAGGTAGGGGTTGTTGTTGATTATTTGTTTATTTATTTATTCTCGTTGGTGGTTCTAGCATGAAAAATGTCAGGATATTTAAATATGTGTTATCATTTAACGTGAGGGGGCCGGACCGCATGAACACGGCCGAACCCCCTCCTTTTTTGTTGTTGATTTATCTTGCGGTTGAAACAAGATGGCGTGGTGCCGTCGCACCACGCGGATATTCGCACGAATATATTGCGCGGCGCCGTCGCGCCGCGCCATGGAAGGATCATCAAGAACGCGACGCCGTCGCGCCGCGTCGAAGGGAATCAAAGGCGCGGCGGAGGGGCGCGGTGCCGTCGCACCGCGCCGGACGACGAACACTGCGGCCGGTTCCAGGCCGTGGCGGGACGAGAAGACCGGCGGCCGGGCCGCCGGCATCGGAAGCCGGAAAGGGGACCGGTTTACCGGTCCCGTTGAAGAAAAACCGACCGGCCAGATGGCCGGCCGGAAGGTCAAAGGCCGGGGGAATTTAATTCCCCCGCCCAGCACTAAACCCCCCCCATTTATGAGGGGGGGCGGTTTCGTTTAGGGGGGAAAGCGGCCCCCTGTTTCCCACAAAGCAGGCCCCCACATGGGGGTGCCGGTTCTCCAAGGCGCGGCTATAAGCCGCACCATTTTTTTTGAAACAAGCGGGGGCTCTGCCCCCCGCACGCTACATCCGTGCGGCGCCAGGCCGCCGTGCCGCCGCGCCGTCGCGCCGCCGGCCGGCCGGGCCGGGTCGGACCCGGGTCGGGTCGACCCGGGTCGACCCGGGCCCGGACCCCCCGTTTTCGAGTCGGATTCGGTCATTTGGCCATAACATGAGCTACAGACCTCCGATTGATGAACCGTCTGCGGAAACGCGATCCCTGGATCGAGACGGTCGTTTCCGTATATCGCACTCAAAGTTTCGGAATACTTTCAGTTCGGACGGGTTGGTTTGTTCACGAAACCAACCGGGCCTTCGGAGCGGAAACACTCATATCTTGAGCTACGGACGTCCGATTGACGTGCCGTTAGCTTTGTTGTGTTCCTCTTAGAGAGAAGGATCTTTTGGAATACTCCACCCGAGGTTTGGACGCAGGTGGAGTACGGTCGGGTTGGTTTTTCCTTAAAAACCAACCGGGCCCCGGGGACGAAAATGCCAATAACTCTCAGACCGGGCGTCCGATTGATGCGCCGTCTGTTGCGTTGAGTTCCTGTTGACGATACGGAACTTTTGGATACATCAACTCTGGACTTTGTGACAGTTGATGTATCAGCCTCTCGGCTTGTGGAGCGGATCCTCCTGTATGAGCTTGCTGTGTGCGGGAACCCTAGTGCTGGCTGTGACTGTGACTGCTACTGCTACTGCTACTGCTACTGTGACTGCGACGACGACAGTACAGAGATCCTGTGTGGATTCGACGACGACGACTACAGCACTCAGCGATCCTACGTGGATCAGTGCTACAGGTCCTGTGTGGGCCCGATCCTGTGTGGGTCCGATCCTGTGTGGGTCTTTGCGCTCAGCGGTCCTGTGTGAACCAGTGCCTACAGGTCCTATGTGGGCCCGATCCTGTGTGGGTCTTTGCGGGGGTTAGTTACCTATCGGTCCTTCGTGGGTCCGACGACTTAGATGGATCAGATATCATCTTTATCGTCCTTTGAAGAAGTATACCTGTGTGAGCTGAATCCTGTTGCTTTCCTGTGTGGATTGTGTTTTGCTATCCTGTGTGGATTACGTTTTTCTTTCCTGTGTGGAATACGTTTACTTTCCTGTGTGGACTGAGTTGTACTTGGGCTCGGAGGTTGGAGCGTATTTGAAATTGATGAATTAGGTATATGTACGGGCATATACCTAAGCAGTGTCAGTTGTTACTTGTGTTTGTATCTTCCTTTGTGGATTATCCTTTGTGGATTTTGTGAGACCTTCGGGGGTGTCGGGGTCCCTACTGAGTAGCTTATACTCACCCCTGCATGGGCTATGCCCGCACTACGTTGTGTTGGTTGCAGATGATGGACAACATTGATCGTGGCTGAGGCTTGCAGAGAAGGACGGTACCTGGAGGTGGACCACTAGGCGGGACGTGTTCGGAGCAGACGACGGGACCCGTGGAGCAGTGGAGCTATCTGTACCCACCCTTCAGGTGGGATCTCCAGTGGACAGCTCGGCGTAGCGGCTTTTACTTACAGTTGCTGTTTTCCCTTTCGATTTGTACTTTACTTTCAGTTTGGATTTGTATACTGGCCCATTTACTTTTCCGCACTTTCAGTTGTACTCTGTTTTTACTTAGTGTTTACTTTCCCCTTGCTTACTCTGTGGTGTTTGTTTACTTTACAAAGGCAATGTCTTCCCTTTTTACCGGGATTTACACCTTGGTGCTAGTCGCCAGCCCGTGGCCTATGGAAGGCGGGCTTGGGGTAGTCACGGCACGGGCCCCGAGGACGGGTCGTGACAAATTGGTATCAGAGGAGTTCGGTTCAACCGCGAACTCTGATCTTTTCTATGTGAAGTAATAATGTTTAGCGTATTGAGTGTGGTTCTCAGTCCAGGGAGTCCAGTGTTGGTGCGGCGGCCGACGTATCCGTACACCAGGACCCTGACTTCTGATTTCCGACTTAATGCACGAAAACATTGATTGCGTGTGTGTTTCAAGTTTTCTTTGTGATTACTTATATCAGCTCACCAGGTATACTGTTCTGACCGTGGCGCACCTATTTCCTTTCAAGATGGCCCCACGACAGCATCCAGCTAGGGTTCCGAGAGTCGAGTGTGACGACATCCCACCGAGCGACGAGGCCTCGGTGCAGGGCCCTTTGTCAGCAGTGGCACCGGCGGTAGTACTACCCGCCGAGCCCCCGAGGCTTCCAGCGCAAGCCGCTGACGATGCACGTCGCCTCAGCGCACTTCATGAGTTTCAGCGCCAGCGACCGCCCAGGTTTCGCGGGGAGACGGATCCCCAGGTAGCTAAGGACTGGCTGGAGGTAGTGGTACGTGTGTTTAGGCTAGTGAGAACACTAGCAGACCTCATGGTGATCCTCGCTGCGAGCCTACTACACGCAGCAGCAGGACGATGGTGGAGCTTGATGCTCCAGGTGCACGATGAGGCATCTCTACTTTGGACGGACTTTGAGAGCCTCTTCCGCTCGGAGTTCATCCCAGCCACCCTTCGTGCGGTGCGTATCCAGGAGCTTCTTCAGCTGCGGCAGGGCAGCATGACGGTCGCTCAGTACTCGGTGAGATTTACCGATCTCTCGCACTACTCGACCGACATGGTACGGGACCCATACTTCCGGGCCCAGACCTTCGAGCAGGGTTTGAGACACGAGATTAGGGCATCGCGGATCTCCCTCAGCATACCGACTCAGACAGGTGTACTGGAGCAGGCCCTTCTGATCGAGAGCTTCCATGCTGAGTCTACACCAGCGCAGCGACCCACCGCAGGGCGGCACGTGGCAGAGTCATCTGCAGCAGGCAGTCGACGGATGACTCAGGGGTCCAGAAAGACCAGAACCTCAGGCAGACGACCTCAGGACACGGGCTCAGCAGTGCGGGGCACACAGCGCGGAGCCAGTCTTTCGAGAGGCAGACAGTGCTACTCGTGCGGCGGGCATGGCCACATGGCTCGTGACTGCCCGACCCGCCGTGCCGAGGAGCAGCAGTCAGTTGAGGGACCACCGAGGCAGAGGCAGAGGGTCGACCGTGGCGGTCCGCAGGGAGGAGGCGGACGAGGCAGAGGAGCTGGTCGAGAAGCAGGTGGTGGGCGACGCTTTGAGGCTCTGCCACCACCACCACCAGGAGGTCCACCCCGACCACAGGGAGCTGGCGGGCAGAGACAGGCACATCTCCAGGCAGTAGAGGCCTACGAACACGGTGCACCCGAGATGATTTGAGGTACTATCTGTGTCTATTCCACCCTTGCTGTAGTTCTTATAGACACAGGAGCGAGTCACTCTTTCATAGCCGCTGCCCTTGTTCGGAGCTTGGAGATTCCGACAGAGCCGTTGGCTCGATCCTTACGGCTAGAGACTCCTACGGGAGCAGACTCGACGATTACGCACTGGTGCCGGCAGTGTGATCTTACTCTAGGAGGCGAGAGCTTCGGCTGGGATCTTCTTGTAGCAGTGTCGAGGCCTTACGACATCATCTTGGACATGGATTGGCTATCTACGGTCCATGCGCAGATTGACTATTTTAGGCGCAAGGTGCGATGTGTACGCACCGACGGGAGTAGGTTCACCTTCACCGGAGAGAAGGGAGCCTTATCAGCACAGGATGGACTTCCGCGGAGGAGAGGACAGCCCATTACTCATCAGTTAGCTAGCCTCATCCTTGGATCAGTTGACGTGCGGAGTCCTGGTTTTCCTGCAGTGGTGGATCAGTTTGCGGACGTTTTTCCTGACGACGTTCCAGGGAGACCTCCTCGTAGAGAGGTAGACTTTTATATTGACTTGTACCCTGGGACAGCCCCGATATCCACTCCAGCATATCAGATGGCCCCCTCTGAGCTTCGAGAGCTACGGGTACAGTTGGAGGACTTGCAGGGCAACGGGTTCATCCGACCCAGTGTTTCACCCTGGGCTTCCCCGATATTGTTTGCCAAGAAGGCGGATGGGAGCTTGCGACTTTGTGTTGACTATCGTCGCCTGAACCAGGTGACAGTGAGGAACAAGTATCTGCTACCGAGGATTGATGACCTCTTTGATCAGCTCAAGGGAGCACGGTGGTTCTCGAAGATAGACCTCAGGTCAGGCTATCATCAGCTCAGATTCAGAGACGAGGATGTGCAGAAGACGGCCTTCAGATGTCGGTATGGCCATTATGAGTTCTTGGTTATGACTTTTGGCATAACCAATGCTCCAGCAGTGTTCATGGACCTCATGAACAGGATCTTTCAGCCATACCTCGATCGATTTGTCGTGGTCTTCATCGACGACATTCTGATTTACTCTACGACTGAGGAGGAGCATGCCTATCACTTACAAGTTATACTAGAAACACTCCGAGAGCACCAGCTTTATGATAAGCTCTCGAAGTTCCAGTTCTGGATACGTGAGTTCCACTTCTTGGGACACGTTATCTCTGAGGCGGGAGATGTAGTGGATCCTGCGAAGATTGAGGCTATGTTAGCATGGGAGCCACCCAGGAGCGTGACTGAGGTACGATGTTTCTTGGGATTAGCTGGATACTATCGGAGATTCATACCAGACTTCTCTAGAGTTGCGGCACCACTCACAGCTCTGATGAAGAAGGTAAAACCCTTCGTGTGGTCAGACAGATGTCAGCAGAGCTTCCAGGAGCTGAGACAGAGATTGACCAGCGCACCTATCTTGAGGTTTCCTGAGGAGGGAGTAGGGTACGTAGTTTACTGCGATGCATCAGGGACCAGACTCGGATGTGTTCTGATGCAGGAGCAGGCAGTGATCGCTTATGGATCACGTCAGTTGAGGCCGCATGAGCAGAACTACGCTACCCATGACCGGGAGTTAGCAGCAGTGGTCTTCGCTCTGAAGACATGGAGACACTATCTGATGGGCGAGCGCTTTACAGTCATTTCTGATCATCAGTGTCTCAGGTATATCTTCTCGCAGAAGGACCTGAACCTGAGACAACGGCGATGGCTCGAGTTCCTCCAGGACTATGACTTTGAGATAGTCTATACTCTTAGGAAGGGGAACGTAGTAGCCGATGACCTTAGCAGGAGGACAGGCATTCAGCTACTTGAGGAGGTGACATAGTAGCTAGCCTCTTTACAGATATCCTTCGTGGATAGAGATGGAGGAGCCTTCCTCCAGTCTCTCACAGTCACCCCTCCACTACTGTAGCGGGTCAGAGAGGCACAGCGTGAGGACGCTGACTGTGAGACACGGCGTTCACAGATATCCTCGGGACAGACACCTGATGGTTTCTCCCTTGGAGCAGAGCACAACATCCTTTTCAGAGGACGTACCATGGTACCAGTCGCTTTGCGAGAGGAAGTGCTGAGAGAGTTTCACACTTCTCCTTTGGCGGTACATCCTGGAGTGGCGAAGATGTACCAGGACCACAGACGACAGCACTGGTGGCCGGGCATGAAGAAGGCAGTAGCAGAGTTCGTTTCTCGATGCCTCACCTGCCAGCAGGTGAAGGCAGAGCATCAGGTACCAGCAGGCTTGGTACAACCCTTGGAGGTTCCGGAGTGGAAGTGGGACGACATATCTATGGACTTCGTGACTAGACTTCCACGCACTTCCAGAGGTCACGACTCCATCTGGGTGATTGTTGACCGACTCACCAAGTCGGCACACTTCTTACCCATTAGAGAGCAGGGATCAGTGGAGAGCTTGGGACGTCTCTACGTTCAGGAGATTGTGCGGCTCCACGGTGTGCCATCATCTATCATCTCCGATCGAGATGCTCGCTTTACTTCCCGGCTTTGGAAGGGGTTACAGGAGGCGTTCGGGACGCAGCTACGTCTGAGCACAGCCTTTCACCCACAGACGGATGGTCAGACGGAGAGGACCATCCAGACTCTCGAGGACATACTCCGCACATTTGTCCTCGACTTTGGTAGTAGCTGGGAGGACCACCTACCCTTGGTGGAGTTTGCGTACAACAACAGCTACCACTCCACCATCGGGATGGCTCCATATGAGGCGTTGTACGGCCGACCTTGTAGATCTCCTTTGTGCTGGACAGGCCCCGGGGGGTCAGCACTGGTGGGACCGGAGATGGTCCAGGCCACGACAGAGAAGGTCCAGGTCATCTAGGAGCGGATGAGGACAGCTCAGAGCCGACAGAAGTCATACGCTGACAGGAGGCGGAGACCACTAGAGTTTGAGGATGGTGACCACGTCTTCTTGCGGGTCTCACCTCGACGTGGTATTCAGATATTTGACCGAGGCGGCAAGTTATCTCCGCGCTTCATCGGACCCTTCCAGGTCCTCAGTAAGATTGGAGAGGTGGCTTATCGCCTGGCTCTGCCACCTCAGTTGCACCGGGTGCACGACGTCTTCCACGTATCTCAGCTGAGGAGATACGTGCACGACCCGACACACATCATTGACCATGGGGAGCTTGACGTTGACGATGGGGCGACTTTTACGGAGGTCCCGGTGGAGATAGAGGATCGACAGGAGAGGGTCCTACGTGGGCGATCGATTCCTCTTTTGCGCATCAGATGGTGGCACGAGAATCTCCAGGAGAGCACATGGGAGCGGGAGGCTCAGATTCGTGCTTAGTACCCTCATTTGTTTCCCTAGTTTTTGATGTATCTTTACGGGGACGTAAAGACCTGAGGTGGGAGTAATGTAAAGACCCGTAAAATTCAAGGGAAATTTTTTCTTAATTTTCTTTGGAATTTTACAAGAGCGCGGTTTCTGACGGCACCTGATTCCGAGGCCCGGAGTGCCCAGAATCAATTTCCGAAGTTTGGCTTGGGTACGTTCAGTGAACAAACGAGCGGGGAATTCTAGCTTTTGATCCGGTGCTCGGAATTGAAATCCGAGGACACCGATGAACTCGCAGCGCCGATATTTGCTTAAGGAGACCTTTTCTGAGGTTGCGTTTATTTCGGATTGAGAGTTAGTTTTTGGGAGTTTAGAACAAGTTAAATAAAAATTGTGGATTACAAATTTTTATTTAAACTTGTTGGTTAACTTCTCTCAAAGGAAGTTAGGGGTGGGACCCACACCCACTTAACCTCCCTTGAGGGGATTAAGTGTGGTGGGACCCACACGAACCCAAAACTTTTCATCTCCTCTCAAAACTCCTTTAACCCCCCTTTAATTGACATGACAACTTGTTAATTAATTCGGAGTTATCTTTTTTGAATTTCAAACTTTTGAAATTCAATTTGGTTAAGTGTGTGAATAAAATAATTCTCTAACTTATTTTATTTGGTTAGATTTCTCTAGACTTCTTGAGAGAATTTTGGGTTCTTCTCCTTCTTCTTCAAACTTTGACGAAGAACGCTCAAGCTCCAACTAAGAACGCCGCTCCTCTCATCTTCGTAGCCCGTTGTTCCCGACGATCGACGACGTCTTCCGTGTCAACGAAAGGGAATGCCGCTTCCTCCTCGGACTTCCTTCATCGGCATACAAAGATTCTCCAACGACGTACCTCTTCGGACGTACCTCTTCGTCATCGGATTTGACGAACGACTATCGCGACGCCCGACCTCCGCGACGTTGTCTTCCGCAGGTCGTTGACGATCTTCGAACTTGAACCCAAGGTAGGGGTTGTTGTTGATTATTTGTTTATTTATTTATTCTCGTTGGTGGTTGTAGCATGACAAACGTGAGGATATTTAAATATGTGTTATCATTTAACGTGAGGGGGCCGGACCGCATGAACACGGCCGAACCCCCTCCTTTGTTCTTGTTGATTTATCTTGCGGTTGAAACAAGATGGCGTGGTGCCGTCGCACCACGCGGATATTCGCACGAATATATTGCGCAGCGCCATCGCGCCGCACCATGGAAGGATCATCAAGAATGCGACGCTGTCGCGCCGCGTCGAAGTGAATCAAAGGCGCGGCGGAGGGGCGCAGTGCCGTCGCACCGCGCCGGACGACGAACACCGCGGCCGGTTCTGGGCCGCGGCGGGATGAGAAGACCGGCGGCCCGGTCGCCGGCGTCGGAAGCCGGAAAGGGGACCGGTTTACCGGTCCCGTTGAAGAAAAACCGGCCAGCCAGATGGCCGGCCGGAAGGTCAAAGGCCGGGGGAATTTAATTCCCCCGTCCAGCACTAAACCCCCCCATTTATAAGGGGGGGCGGTTTCGTTTAGGGGGGCAGGTGGCCCCCCGTTTCCCACAAAGCAGGCCCCCACATGGGGGTGCCGGTTCTCCAAGGCGCGGCTATAAGCCGCGCCGTTTTTTTTGAAACAAGCGGGGGCCCTGCACCCCGCGCACTGCATCCGTGCGGCGCCAGGCCGCCGCGCCGCCGGCCGGCCGGGTCGGGTCGGCCCGGACCTGGACTCCCCGTTTTCGTGTCGGATTCGGTTTTTTGGCCATAACGTGAGCCACGGACCTCCGATTGACGAACCGTCTGCGGAAACGCGATCCTTGGATCGAGACGGTCGTTTCGGTATATCGCACTCGAAGTTTCAGAATACTTTGAGTTCGGCCGGGTTGGTTCGTTCACGAAACCAACCGGGCCTTCGGAGCAGAAACACTCATATCATGAGCTACGGACGTCCGATTGACGTGCCATCAGCTTTGTTGTGTTCCTCTTAGAGAGACGGATATTTTGGAATACTCCGCCCGAGGTTTGGACGCAGATGGAGTACGGTCGGGTTGGTTTTTCCTTAAAAACCAACCGGGCCCCGGGGACGAAAATGCCAATAACTCTCAGACCGGGCGTCCGATCGACGCGCCGTCTGTTGCGTTGAGTTCCTGTTGACGATACAGAACTTTTGGATACATCAACTATGGACTTTGTGACAGTTGATGTATCAGCCTCTCGGCTCGTGGAGCGGATCCTCCTGTACGAGCTTGCTGTGTGCGGGAACCCTAGCGCTGGCTGCGACTATGACTGCTACTGCTACTGCTACTACTACTGTGACTGCGACGACGACAGTACAGAGATCCTGTGTGGATTCGACGACGACGACTACAGCACTCAGTGATCCTACGTGGATCAGTGCTACAGGTCCTGTGTGGGCCCGATCCTGTGTGGGTCCGATCCTGTGTGGGTCTTTGCGCTCAGCGGTCCTGTGTGAACCAGCGCCTACAGGTCCTATGTGGGCCCGATCCTGTGTGGGTGTTTGCGGGGGTTAGTTACCTATCGATCCTTCGTGGGTCCGACGACTTAGATGGATCAGAGATCATCTTTATCGTCCTTTGAAGAAGTATACCTCTGTGAGCTGAATCCTGTTGCTTTCCTGTGTGGATTGTGTTGTGCTATCCTGTGTGGATTACGTTTTTCTTTCCTATGTGGAATACGTTTACTTTCCTGTGTGGACTGAGTTGTACTTGGGCTCAGAGGTTGGAGCATATTTGAAATTGATGACTTAGGTATATGTATGGGCATATACCTAAGAAGTGTCAGTTGTTAATTGTGTTTGTATCTTCCTTTGTGGATTATCCTTTGTGGATTTTGTGAGACTTTCGGGGGTCTCGGGGTCCCTACTGAGTAGCTTATACTCACCCCTGCACGGGCTATGCCCGCACTACGTTGTGTTGGTTGCAGACGACGGACAGCGTTGATCTTGGCTGAGGCTTGCAGAGCAGGACGGTACCTGGAGGTGGACCACTAGGCGGGACGTGTTCGGAGCGGACGACGGGACCCATGGAGCAGTGGAGCTATCTGTACCCACCCTTCAGGTGGGATCTCTAGTGGACAGCTCGACGTAGTGGCTTTTACTTATAGTTGCTGTTTTCCCTTTCGAGTTGTACTTTACTTTCAGTTTGAGTTTGTATACTGTCCCATTTACTTTTCCGCACTTTCAGTTGTACTCTGTTTTTACTTAGTGTTTACTTTCCTCTTGCTTACTCTGTGGTGTTTGTTTACTTTACAAAGGCAATGCCTTCCCTTTTTACCGGGATTTACGCCTTGGTGCTAGTCGCCAGCCCCTGGCCTATGGAAGGCGAGCTTGGGGTAGTCACAGCACGGGCCCCGAGGACGGGTCGTGACAATATATACATTGAATATTATTCATATCTATTCATATATCTAAGAATTTGATTAATGGGATTAAAAAATATTCTTTTTTATTCTAGCCTTTAGTAACGTTGATTTAGTGGATTTCTTCATCTATCACTTTCCACCATATTTCATCAATTTTAGATTCCTAAAATAAAACTGGATTAGATGTCATCTCATGTTTACCTAATACTGCATTGGTTATGTTCTGTCATATATATCCATAATAATTTGAAATTTTTTTGGGATCTATATGAAAAATATTTCATTCGGTGTCTTTAGATGTATTATTTTGTGACATTTTAATTATTTCATTAATTCCATATTCCTCAAATAGTACTTCTTCAAAACTTTCTTCATCTCCTAGAGTGTGTTTTACCTCTCTAAAATCATCATTTTGATTCCCTTTTAATGATCCCTTTCCATCAAATATAATATATCTTTTATATGTAATCTACTTGGTGATTGAACTATAGAAGAGATATCCCATTTCTCAGTCCCCATACCCCATAAGGATAACCTTCACTTTTTTTTTCATTGGTCTTTGTTTATTTTCCATTTGGGATCTATTCATTATAAAAAAACAAAAACATATAAGATGGATTAAAATTTACTAGTGAGTACTCCATGTTTCATATTGCATATTTTCATGAAGATTTTTTATGGGAATCTATTGTGTAGACACACCATGAAAAATCAGATTAATCTCAGAAAGCCTTGGGAACTACTTTTTCATTCAATAAGCTTATTTTACTATTGATAATAATTTGGTTTTTCCATTTGGCTACTCCATTGAGTATAGGTGTGTAAGAAAACATCATTTGGGAATGAATTTTGAGTTCCTTGAGGTAATCTTTAAAACTATCCTAAGTGCACTCCCCCCATGATCAGTTAACAATGTTTTATGTGATGTTTTCTTTGATTTTCCATCAGCGTTTTGAATTATTTGAAGAATCCATGAACTTTTAATTCATCTTGAGAAATTATATCAATTATTTCTATTTATTAAATGGCATATCCAGATGTGAAATTGGGTAAAATTTTATTAAAATTTATATAAAAAGGAAAAAAGAATGAAAATGGATGAGATCTTACAAAGAGTAATTCCCCCATCCATAAAAGAAAACCATAGATAAACAATACATGATAATTTCCATTATCAAAATCAGAATCATGAGAATCATCAAAAGTTTCCCACTCCAACTATGAATAACCTTGGTTGAGGATCTTAAGTATCCTCTACTTGGACATTTCCAACTCCATATTGAGATAGATGTTTGATGACATAGAAGATTACCTGCTAGACACAATATTGGGTAGATTGGAGTAATCATTTTATAGAATTTTTTTTAAAGGAATCATAGATAAACATTCACTGTTGACTGTCTTGCCCTTTATATTTAGAAAATAATCCTCAAGGAAATAGGGTAACCACTACCCCTAGATCATAGATGAGTGGTGTCCAATAAAACCACCCCTGCTGCTTTTCAGTCCCATCAACTAATACATTACCCCATTTCATAGATGCTCCTAAAGAATAAGAGACATTATGAATTTCTTAATGATAATCCACGCTTTTCTGAACATCAAATTTCATGGACCTATCTTATTATTAAACATGTCTTGAAAATTCTACAGATAGTGGATGTACAATATAACGTTGATAATCAGTTTTCCATGGAGATCACCCTGTCACAACACCAATAACCTCATCATCAGCAACAGTACTTTTTTGAACAATCATCCTCTATCATCGAAAATAATCATTGTTTTAATTTTTTATGATTATGTAAAATATGTTCCTCAAATTTACCAAGACACAATATGCTAGTATTCATGTCATGTAAAAAGTAGATTTCAAACATGAAATCATGATTTTCACCATTTTTATTGATCAATAAGTATCATCTCCCGTGGAAAAAATACTATTGGGAGATCACCAATGGAAATATCTTCTTGAACCCTATCATCTAACTTAATAAACTATTGGTTGTGACTTGTCATGTACAATTTAGCTCAATATGCATGATAACATGGACATTGATTTAGTGTTCATGTGTATACCATCAACATATATAAATTACCAAAATAATATTTCATGCTTCAGTGATCTCTACATTTAGGTGTCATTCTCCATGTTTTGTTTTATCTAAAATTTATTATAATAATGTTCAAATTTTTGATAATTATAGTATTAAAATTTTATTTATTCAATCGCCTATGGATTCCAGGATCCTCCCCTTATTCATTTCCTCTTTTCTTTGGGAGTATAGTTTTGATACCCCAGGCCTCCCCAATTTGGGCTTCTCTCACCTTATCCTGCTATTATTAGATTTGATTATGGTCCACTGAATCCTCCTCTTTTCTTCTATTAAATATCCCCATTTCTCCTTTTCAGAGTATTGAGATACCACTATTATTTCAGGGAATGATCCACTCTATTTTTATCACTTTAGATATTCACATTAAGTTTGTGGGATTTTAGAAACCCCACTAGTTCTTTGACAGAGATCACCTCTTGGATTTTAGTTTCTTCTAGTGAAATGACTGTGTAATAAGATTTTGGATATAAGGATCGTAAAATTTTATCACATACGTGAATGTCAGAAACATTTTCTCTATTTACCCATTATTTTTTCTCTATAAACATTACAAAAGAATGATACTCAAAAATTTATTCAAAAGGTCCCATAAATAGGCATTCTAACTCACCTCGTCGTTATTGAAGTCACATCAAATTATCTTTATCAGAAAAGTTGAATGATTTGAAATGATTATACCATATCTCTTATGATGATTTTGAAAAAGTGATTATCTCAAATATAAATTAATGAAGACCCTGAAAGATAATGGATTTTGCCTTTCAGTCCTTTTTTCATTCCACCTAAAGAGTTTCCTTTTGAAGATCCAGAAAAGAATCCTCTACCTCTTTGGATTCCATATCGGTGTAACCATCTACCATGATGTCCATGCATATTGGGTGCCATCGTAAACTCAAATTTGGATGCACCAATTATCCTAGTTTTCCTTCAATAATATTTTATCAATGATTATGAAATATCATTATACAATGAGATTTATATTTATTTGGAATGAAAATTAATAGATCCAGATAACTTTAATTGAAAACCCTTTTTCATAATCGAAGACAACCAATTTTTATTTGGGAAAAGTAGACACCTATTATTTTTCAACAATAAAAATTAATGGGGAATTATTGTTTATTTGGATAAAGGTAAGAGTGTCCAAGTGCAATAGTAATTGAATAAGATTGTGGAGGCCATTTTCATAATAATGTTCTAAATGGTGGAGTGGTGAGAGATGTGGAGGTGACAAAAATAGTAAGCGGAGTGATGATGGGTTGAACATTTTGGGGGATTGTGGTGAAGAAATGAGAGAATATTTTTTTTTCACACCACCTTAGGTGAGGGAGAAGAAGATTCCCTATTTTTAAAAATTAGAAGTTAAAAAAATCTAGTGAAGGAAAAATTGATGGAAATCTCATGGGAATCTGTAAGAATAGCTCAATTATTCATCATCTTCTTCCCTCTCCACTCACAAAACTAATCATTATTTATCCATCATGGGATTTTTTAAGTGAAAAACATAAAATGATGATAAAAGTGTACTCTTTATCAGAGCTAGCTAAAAGCACTGATAAAGGTAACTTTTATCAGTTCTAAAAATGCACTATTGAAAGTATACTATTTATCAACGCAATTTTTAGCGCCGGTAAATGTTCATCTTTATCAGTGCTTTTTTTTATCATTGATAAAAAAAATTAATAAAAAAATATTATTACTATATATATATATTGTTCATATTTATATTAAAAAATGATATTTACTTATATATATTAATTAAAAACGTATGTATATAATCAAAATAAATATGATGTATTAATATATATTTATATATTTAATTATTGAAACAATTTTATAAATATAAATTTTGTATTGTTAATTTTATATAGTTTAACATGTACGTTTAAATCAATATCTATGAACATATATGTGTATGCATTTTGTTGTGTTTGTTTATTTTTGGTGTCTGTATATATATATATATGTGTGTGTGTGTGTGTGTTGTAAAATGTAAAAATTTTTATATGTTTATCTATATGTGCACATGTACATAAGATGTATTTATATATAACATGTGTACCAATGTGTAGATATGGAATATCCTTATTTCACATTTGATATATATATTTTCTAATTTTATATATAATAGTTTAAAAATTTTATAAATTTTTATACAAATTTATATTTTACTATGTACTAATTTTATTATGTTTTTAATTTATATGATAAAAACTAATTCAATTTTATTTATTAATTTTTAACATTTTTAAAATGTTTGATATTTATATAAAAAATTATTTAAATGTATTTTTTAATATTTTCTTCATTTCTATATGTGTTTACAATTCACATAGTTAATAATGTATGAATAATTTTTTTTATTTTATCCTATTTAATTATATTTATAATTTTGTAATATTTTTTTCAATTAATAATATTTATTTATTCTTAAAATTTATTTATTTTTATATTTATTGTAATTTAATAATTTTCTAATATTTAGTTATACATTTTGTTAGTTACTACACATGTAATATTTTCAATTTGTTTGTAATTTAGATGAATAATATTTATCCACTTTTTTCTTAAGTGTTATAAATTAAAATAAGTTGACAATTTATATAATTAACATATTAAAATTAATTTTTTAATAATATTTATTTTATATAGTTATTTATAAAATTGTAGATATATATAATTAATTTAAAAATTATAAATAAATATATATTAAAGTAATTAGAAAGTTATAATAAATTTATTTAAATAATAAAAATATTTAATATAATAATTATCATATAAATATATATAAAATTAAATCCAAATATTTATAAATATATTGTATCAAAATTATATATAAAGATAATAAATATATACATAAATAATTATAAAATTTTAATAAATATATATATATTATATTTATAATTCATTATATTTATATATTAATTAATTTATATATAATTATATAAATATATTTAATTATATAAGTATATATAAAATATATAATTATATATATATATATATATAATTATATATAAATATTTCTGAATATATTTGTTTATAATTATTAATATAATAAATATATATAAATTTGAATAATTATTTAATTATTCTGAATATATTTAAATAATAAATATATTTATTATATATATATATATTCATTAATATATATAAAATTATATAAATATACCAAGACTGTTCAACTATGGATTTGGAGACCCAAACCCATGACTTGCAATTTTATTTAAAAAAGAAAACATACAAAAGATTAATGGGGAAATATAATGTGTTATAAGCACCCAAATTATAGAAATTCCAAAGGCATGTTATTAAGAGCACATTTTTTATGCACACCATAGGCCCTATATTTCAACAAATAGATCAGATGTGTCCATTTACAAGGAATCAAAACCCATCATCTACCAATATATGTGGTAAAAATAGAGGTCGTCGGTGACCTTCTTCACCCAACTTCAATATCCTTCTCCTAAAAATCTCCAGACTCAAAGCCCTCGTTTGGTAGAAGAGAAATGGGCAGAAAAGAAAAGATATGAGATGATTGAAACTCATATCTTCCGTTTGGCAAGGATTAGTCCGAGCGACAGAAATCATTCGGGAAGAAACTGAGAGAAACATTTCTCTCCCACCAGAAGGTTTCAAATCACCCCAAAATCGGGGTGATTTGGAAGGAAACAGAGCCAATAAATACCGTTTTTTTATATTTCCAATATTATCATTTTGTGCTGAATTTATTTTTTTCAATATTTTTATCTATAATTATATAAAGATATTTATAAATATGTATTTATAATTATATAAATATTTTTTATAAATAAATATGTATTTTTAATTTTATATTTATATATAAATATATTTATATAAGAAAAATGTCTTGTGTTTTATGCTACACCAAAAGGAGCCTGCACAACACGCATCCCTGACTTGGCTTTCATTACACGCAATCGCAACCTTCAACGATATCGTGTGTTGTACGCAATACCGAGTTTCTCTAAACAACGACATGTTATATAAACTAGCCGTTATGAATAGTAATACCCAATTTTTGAAATTTTATAAATTTTATCTTTCAAAATGGACTTCATTTTTGGATTTAGAATATCGAAATTAGCCTAGGGTGAATTTTTGGTATTTTTCTAAAAACTTTCAATTATTGATGAATAGTGAAAGCACTAGGTTACTATTCAAAATCCAACTTTTTATTTAAATAATTATTTATTTTATTTAAATTTATTTTAGGTCATTATTGATACATAATACCTATATAAGTTCAGTGCAATTCATTGGAGTCATTTTATAAAAATTTTAGATATATAAAAATTTTATTGAACTTTTCACCATCTTTTACCCATCTATGGTTAATATGAAGGACAAAAATGTGGTTCAATGAGAAGAAAATAGTATTTGTTGAATAGTAACTTTTTACTTTTTTACGATGGTTAAAAGTAAATAGGGTAATTAAGGGTAAAAATGATATTATTATTACCCGAACACATGTCCTAATTCTATTGTATAAGTGTAATTCGACCAAAAACTACCTTAGGAATAAAATATGACCATTTAGGCCCACATGGATTATATTTGGAGATTTATTATTGATTTATTTAAAGAAGGGTTAAAATAGTTAAAATCAAAGTTTAATAACTAAATCATTTTTAATATAGGGTTATACATAAGATAAATTCGACTATAAATATTAATTAGAAAGATAAAAAGATTTCCTACATAATGGTGTTTTATTTATAATTTTTAGACATTATATAATTTAATTTATTTATGACACAATGATGATGCAGTAATTATCTTATTAATGAAATATTGACATGATTGATGTTATAAATACCCAAATAAATGTAATTTGAGACTTTTTATGAAATCCAATAATTTTATAGGTTTATATGACATGTTAGTATTGATTTAATTAACTTTTTTACAACTAATAATTATGTTATGATTTTCCCAAAAATCAATTTTCAAATAGTGTCATAATTGACATAAAATAGTTTTTAAAACAAATATTATATTATTAATTGTTATTTTATTTCTAAAAATATAAGGTTCGGCCAAATGACTTAGGTAAGGTTATATATATTAATAATAAACAACTTGGGGTTCGTTTGGCTTGTTATAGTAAGTTTATTAACCTTATAGTGTAAGAAAACAGGAAGACACTGTAAAAAAAATTATTTAACTTTATGTTACCTCTAAATGATAAGGATAAAATAGAAACCTAAACTTTTCTAAATTCTAATGGATGAGATGATTTCGACCCATCCCCACCTTAGCTTTGAAAGAACTCAATTTGGAACTATTAAAAACTGAATATGACTTTATAATAAAATAATATTTTTAGTTATTCCAAAGGTGCCCCTCTCCTCCCTTATAAAAGGGCACCTCCTCCCTCTCTTCCTCACACCACTTTGAGCTTTCAAGCTCGCACAACCCCTGCCAATTTCTCTTCTCCACTTCACTAAAAACATCCTAGAGGTTCTGGTCTTTTTCAAAGACCAATCTTAGTTCCCCAAGAGGAGGTTTCAAAAAGGTGTGTCGATAGAAGAGGAGGTTCAGAAATGTATGAAGCATATCCGACCTAAGGTAAGGGATAATGTTGCAATATAAATTGTTTTCTATCCGAGATTTCTTATACGTAAGTATTTACCGGGGTAATATTTATCATCCATGTCCAAGTTTTATAAAAATGTTTTCAAGTATGTTTAAAGTCCTTTTTTCTCATTTTTGACTTTTACTACACGATATGTAAGGAATTTTTTTATTACCATACGAGGTACTTTTTGTCTTTTCCAACAAAAGTAAGAGAAGAATGCTATTTTTAACTTATACGGCATGAATGGATTTTTACGGTTTCATAACGCCTCAATTTCATGAAGCTTAATCTACAAGATTTTATGACAATTTTCAACAAAATAGTTTTATTTTAAAAGTGCATGGCATTTTTTGAAAATAAAATGATTTTGAAGAAGAAAGGATATTTTCCTCAAGAATTCATTTCAAATGTTTTATCAAAACCATTTCCCATCTAAGATGACATTATTTAATATGTGTATGATTCAATTTTATTGTCTCTATGATTTATATGGTTTCACTATTCTTATGATGAAATGTCCATTTGTTTTATATGGATTATGAGATGATGGGATGATGTTTCTGAAACCCATTTTATTCTTTGGGTTATGATGAATGTTTTAAGTTTATTTTATGGCACAAGTAAGAATTATTTCATTATGAGATGGTTGGGACCTATATCTCCCTCGAATGCATTGGGTAAAGATTTATATCTCATGATATAGACATGGCTGGAACGGTAAGTTAATCCGGTTCTGTTTTACAGGACTGAAACGAGATGTGAACTTGATTCAGAAAGGGACTTTGTCCACTAAGATGGTCTTGGCAGTAATTCCTTGGCTACTATGGAAATCATAACATGTGCTTAATGGTTTCCAAAATTACATATTTTATTCCCATTCTATTTTATCATGATTGATGTTCCCTTATGATATATTCCTTACGTACTTCCAAGATTCATGTCTTTCCTCAAGATTTTGATGTTTAGATTTTATGTTCATGTTTTTTCATTCAAATATTTATGGATTGTTTTATGTTCTCTATGTTTACCCTTACTGGGCATTTGAGCTCACCCCTTTTATGTTTTCTCATCCCCAGGATATAAAGAAAGGTTTTAGGTAAGAAAAAAAGGGGAAGATCTTTATGGGAGATGTTGAAGATATTTCACCACGATTAGATGACTATATTCCGAGTTTCCAAAGACACTAAACTATTACGGTCCTTCTGTGTCTATTTTTGTTATGTACTAAGTATTCCACAAAAGTAATGTAATGTCAATGTACGTCAAGCTTTGGGTCTCTACAGTTGGTATCAGAGGAAAGTTTTAGTCAACCTTTGGAACCTAGGATGCGAGAAATTTAGCGAGATCCCTAGAGATATTTCTAAGTTATGTCTAGGGATGTACCTAAGGTTAGGTATAAGTATTGGTTATAGTCCTAGAATTACGGTAACGATCTTAGAATTAAACCTAAGATGTTAGATATTTAAGGTACTCCCCCTTTATTATGTTGTATTCCCTAACATTATTTTTGCCTCTCACACTATTCTTTTTGGGTTTTAGATGATGGATGGAACCCTAAGGAACCGTGTTGATAAATGTAATGGACAATGTAATGATTGTCCTCCTGATCAAACAAATGTTATGGGAGATGGAGTGAAAAATCTTACTGCTAGACTTACACAATCTATGAATGATTCTGGACTTCCAAATGAGCAGAGAAGGGCACAATATTCTATTGGGTCCTTCAGGAGGCAATGCCCACCTTCTTTCAATGGGTCTTCTGATCCACTTGTTTCTGAACAATGGATTAGTACCAATGAAAAGATATTTTAAGTTCTTTAATGTTCTGAACATGATAATGTCATCTTAGCAGTATATTGTTTGGAAGGTGAATCTGATCACTGGTGGAATCTTATCAAGAATATGAGGCCAAGAGATGAAATTGAGTCCATGGAATGGGATGAGTTCAAGAACTTATTTTTCGATAAGTACTTCCATCGTATTCTTCGAACAAAGATGGAGAAGGAGTTTCTTGAACTAAAGAAAAAGAATGATGAATCTGTTGGTATATACGAAGTGAATTTTACAAGGCTTTCAAGGTATAAATCTGGCTTTATCATCCAACCTGAAGGTAAAGTTGATCGATTCTTCAGTGTCTTAAAACCAAATATTCGATGGGCATTAGCTATAAGAGACTTCAGTAGCTATGAAGAAGTTGTGCATTGTACTATCAAGATAGAAATGGAAGTTGGTGTTACATATCCATCTCATGGTTTTGACAAGAAACAAAATATGGAGTTCAAGGAGAAATATCAGAATAATAGTGAAAAGAAGATGAATGTTTCCTTATGCTCAATGTGTGGAAAGAAGCATGGTGGAGATTGTCTTAAAGGGACTAGAAAATGTTTTAAGTGTGGAAAATAAGTTCATCGAGCAGCTGAGTGTCGAAGTAATGGAAAAATCATAACTAATGATGTAAATAAATAAAAGACTACAGAGAATGCACCACAATCACTTCAATGCTTCAAGTGCAATGAAATGGGGCATTATGCTAATCAATTCACTAATACAATGGTTAATGATGATCGACATGAGCAACCACTTAAGGAAAAGGACAATTGGAAGTCACATGCAAATACTATTGGAAATGTTGAATATGAAAACGATGTGGGGGAATGATTAAGTGTTTATGTAATGGGATTCCAAAATAATGTTGTTTATATTATCGCGAAATATTGGAATATTTATGTATTGGTGTATTGTGGTTTTCAATAATTTTATGGTACCGGTAACCTTGGAAAGTGATTGAGATATTTTTGGAAAGAAGATGATATGCACATAATGAAGGGATAAGGAGAAAATTAAGTGTTTGATAGTATTCAGGAGCTCATGACTGATATAACGAAATAGTTATATCATGGTTTGAGTATATAGAATTTTTGGGTTTTGGTATGTGGAAAGAGTTAACTTTTGACAACACTCATGTTTTCACTATTATTCAATGGGTATTCATTTTTCAAGAGAATATAGGATTAAGGCCTTCGAATGTTTGGAATGTGACCAACAAGACATATCTTATGATATGTGGGGATCAAAGATGGTATTAACATGTTTGTTATATGAAATATCTGGTAATCGTTTTCACTATAATATGAGAATGGACTACAGTATTATGGATAAGCCTAAGGATTGGAATGGATTATGTTGGACATAAGTTTGTATTGTTTAAGGATAGAATTTTTTTCGATATTATTGATGGGAAGTTATAGTAATGTAGTTTTAGAAAAAGGACAACCTACAGGATGGGCGACAACCCATCACGTCGGACAAGGCTGTGGGAATCGAACCCACAACCAAAGTGCGACTGGGCTTTATCGCATACCACTGGCCTACATGAAGTCCCTTGTTAGAAGAAACTAGTTTTATTTTATTAAGTGGTATGATATATGAAGTATAAGATCATTTTTGGAATCATATACGATTATCCTCACCATAAATGGACTTATGTATATTTGATAACTTTTGTTAACCTTTTGTTTGAAACAGATGGAATGACCCATCATTCTATCACATGATCTGTTAGCACTTCACGAATAACAAATTCAACTTCATTTCTTTAAGAGATGAAGTGGAAATTGTTCAAAGCACAAACAACAGTGAGATTGTACCAAAATAAAGTATTTTTTTATTCTAATTCAAATTCATCAACTTTAGGGAAATGATCTTGAAATCCAAAAATGTTGTCCTGGTGCCCTTATATCTGATGAATCAGATGGTACCCTAGATCATCACAAATTTATGGGTTTGTGATTGTTGGATTTTTCATAGCCATGTTCCCTACCACATTCCATCAGACCATGACAGTTAGATTTTTATTCCATATCCATATTTTCACCTCTATTCTCCTATGTGGAAACCCAGTGATTAGTTAATTTGGGTAACTGTTACGTTTCATACATTATTTTTTAAAGACATGTTTTGGTATTCCTTTTTATGATGTGGGATATATTAAAAAAACATTTGAGTAGTAAACCATTAATAACCCCGACAAATTTCGAGGGAGAAAATTATTTTAAGGGGGGTAGAATGTAACACCCTGAGATTTTATGAAAAATATATTTTTTTATTTCATTAATGTCTTGTGTTGTACGCTACACTAATAGGAGCTTGCACAAAACACATCCCTCACTTGGCTTTCATTACATGCAATCACGACCTTCCATGATAGCGTGTGTTGTACGCAAAACCGAGTTTCGCTAAACAACGATATGTTATATAAACTAGCCGTTATGAATAGTAATACCCAATTTTTGAAATTTTATAAATTTTATCATTCAAAATGGAATTCATTTTTGGATTCAGAATATCGAAATTATCCTAGGGTGAATTTATGGTATTTTTCTAAAAACATTCAATTTTTGATGAAAAGTGAAGACACTGGGTTACTATTCAAAAACCAAATTTTTATTTAAATAATTATTTATTTTATTAAAATTTATTTTAGGTAAAAATTGATACATAATACCTATATAAGATCAATGTAATTCATTGGAGTCATTTAATAATAATTTTAGATATATAAAAATTTTATTGAACTTTTCAACGTCTTTTACCCACCTCTAGGAGAATTTCCAAATTCACATAAAACATAATTTTACCGCTTCTGTGAGTGGAATTTAAAAAATACGCGAGACACGGTTAATATCAAGGACTAAAATATGGTTCAATGAGATGAAAATAATTTTTGGTAAATAGTAACTTTTTTCTTTTTTTTACCACGGTTAAAAATAAATAGGGTAATTAAGGGTAAAAATGATATTATTATTACCCTAACACATGTCCTAATTCTATTGGATAAGTGTAATTCGACCGAAAACAACCCTAGGAATAAAATATGATCATTTAGGCCCACTTGGATTAGATTAGGACATTTATTATTAATTTATTTAAAAAAGGGTTAAAATAGTTAAAATCGAAGTTTAATAACTAAATCACTTTTAATATAGGGTTATACATAAGATAAATTTGACTATAAATATTAATTAAAAAGATAAATATATTTCCTACATAATGGTGTTTTATTTATAATTTTTAGACCTTAAATAATTTAATTTTTTATGACACAATGATGATGCCATAATTATCTTATTAATGAGATATTAACAAAATTGATGTTATAAATACCCAAATAAATGTAATTTGAGACTTTTTATGAATTAAAATAATTTTCTAGGTTAATATGACATGTTAGTATTGATTTAATTAACTTTTTTAGAACTAATCATTATGTCATGATTTTCTCAAAAATCAATTACCAAATAGTGTCAAAATTGACATAAAATAGTTTTTAAAACAAATATTATATTATTAAATGTTATTTTATTTCTAAAAATCTAAGGTTCGGCCAACTGACTTAGATAAGGTTATATATATTAATAATAAACAACTTGGGGTTCGTTTGGCTTGTTATAGTTTGTTTATTAACCTTATAGTGTAAGAAAACTAGAAGACACGGTAAATGAAAAATTATTTAACTTAAAGTTAAATCTAAATGATAAGGTTAAAATAGAATCCTAAACATGTCGAAATTCTATTGGATAAGAGGATGTCGACCCATCCCCACCTTAGCTTTAAAATAACTCAATTTGGAGCTATTAAAAACCGAATATGACTTTATAATAAAATAATATTTTTAGTTATTCCCAAGGTGCCCCTCTCCTCCCTTATAAAAGGGCACCTCCTCCCTCTCTTCCTCACACCACTTTGAGCCTTGAAGTTCGGCCAACTCCTATAAATTTATCTTCTCCAATTCCCTAGAAACATCGTAGAGGTTCTGGTCTTCTTCAAAGACCAATATTAGTGCCCGAAGAGGAGGTTTCAAAAAGGTGTGTCGAAAGAAGAGGAGGTTCGGAAACGTACGAAGCATATCGGACCTAAGGTAAGGGATAATGATGCAATCTAAATTTTTATCTATACGAGATTGCTTATACGTAAGTATTTACTGGGGTAATATTTATCATCCATGTCTAGGTTTTATAAAAATGTTTTCATGTATGTTTAAAGTCTTTTTTGCAAATTTTTGACTTTTACTACATGCTATGTAAGGAATCTTTTTTTATTACCATACGAGGTAATTTTTGACTTTTCCAACAAAAGTATGAGAAGAATGTTGTTTTTAAATTATACGGAATGAATAGATTTTTACGGTTCCATAATGCCTCATTTTCATGAAGCTTACTCTACAATATTTTATGACAATTTTCAACAAAATAGTTTTATATTAAAAGTGCATGGCATTTTGTGAAAAGAAAATGATCTTGAAGAAGAAATGATATTTTACTAAAGAATTCATTTCAAATGTTTTATCAAAATCATTTTCCATATAAGATGAAATTATTTCAAATGTGTATGTTTCAAGTTTAATGTCACTATGATTTATATGGTTTCATTTCTCTTATGATGAAATGTCCATTTGTTTTATATGGATTATTAGATTATGGGGTGATGTTTATGAAACCCATTTTATTCTTTGGGATATGATGAATGTTTTAAGTTTATTTTGTGGCACAAGTAAGAATGATTTCATTATGAGATGGGTGGGACATATATCTCCCTCCAATGAATTGGGTAAAGATTTATATCTCATGAGATAAACATGGATGGAACGGTAAGTTAATCCAGTTCAGTGTTACAGGACAGAAATGAGGAGTGAACTCGATTCAGAAAGGGACTTTGTCCACTAATATGGTCTTAGCAGCAATGACTTGGCCACTATGGAAATCATAACATGTGCTTAATGGTTTCCACAATTACAAGTTTTATTCCCATGCTATTTTATCATGATTGATGTTCCCTTATGATATATGCCTTACGTACTTCCAATATTCATGTCTTTCCTCAACATTGTGATGTTTAGATTTTATGTTCACGTTTTTTCATTCAAATGTTTATTTATTGTTTTATGTTCTCTATGTTTACCCTTACTGGGCATTTGAGCTCACCCCTTTTATGTTTTCTTTTCCTCACGATATAAATAAAGGTTTTAGGTAAGAAAAAAGGGGAAGATATTTATGGGAGATGTTGAAGATATTTCACCATGATTAGAAGATTATATTCCGAGTTTCCAAAGACACTAAACTATTATGGTCCTTATGTGTCTGTTTTTGTTATGAACTAAGTATTCCGCAAAAGTAATGTAATGTTCATTTACGTCAAGCTTTGGGTCTCTACATACAATGTAGAAAAACATGTGTGATAATAAATAGTTCGATATGCCTCTATCACCTCTATGATAATAGTCTCATGAATTGAAAATATGACATTATTGTAACACCTTATTGCATAACCCAATATTTCATCTTCTAACTACTATTTGTTCTATAGAAATTTTGGCCATGTATCAGTTTCATGATACGTGAACACCGTCACTCTTGTATCATGCTACATTCCAATCTCCTCACTTCTCGGTTAAAACCAATTTATTTTTCTAAGCCCCAACAAATCCCTAATCTTGGCCTCATTCAAAAAATGTTTCCAATAGATATAGCCAATTAAAAGGAATGTAGTAAGATAAATAGTGTAGGATTAAATTTTTATGTGAAAAAATACTATTTTATCTTCTCCCATGATTGAAAAGGGATTACCCTACTACAATCTTACCCTTAATGATATCAAAGAAGAATATCACATCCAAAAAAACATTGTTTGAATGAAAACCATTTGGTATAACACCAACTACCATCCTCTATGGAAAATATGATATCATAATTATTCATCTTTGACACAATTTTGACTTTCCCCCTATAGAAGAAATCTAAATGTAGAAGTATTCATCATACATGTGTCATCATTTTCAATACCAGAATAAAAAATATATGTCTCCCACATAAGTTTGATCACCACATTATCTGGATCACATGATGAAACTAATTTATCCCTCTCCTAAACAACATTTGAGAAGTATTAAACACTTATTGCATCACCCTAATCATTAATTTTAATTATTTTCTCACTAGTGGAACTATCTAAAAATGATGGTGTAAGACTTGATAACCTGAAATGACTTTCTTCGGCTTCGAAAGCATCTTCTTCATAGTCGACGGTCTTCAACTCATGTTGGATGATTTCTTATTCCACAAATATGATGACGTCATCTTCATAACTACATCTAGCAAATCACCACATACCTTTAAATCCATATTGTTAAGAAATTTATACATTATACCTCACACATAAACCATCGATCCATTAGAAATGGTCCATCTTTTACTAAAAAATGAACTCTTGAATCCATAATTATCAAGATCAGAAGAAAAAAAGGAAAAATAGTGTATACCTAGAATGTGTCACACATCCATCAACATCATCATAAAAAATCATTGATAGTGATAAAAATATCACTAACCCCAATTACAATAGTAAATCCCATATTAGAATTATCAAATATACCGATGTACCCTACTTCGTATGAAGAGAACATATCCCTCTTTGGTGAAATATGGTACGAAACTACAAAATAAACCATCAGTTCAGTGTATATATAAATCCAATGGAAATAAATGAAAATTGATTGTAAATAAAACTCACCATGAAAATGGCTTACACTGGTATCTTCTTAATCATTATGATGAAACAAATTTCTTAATAATTTTCTATTCATAGTAGTTTCTTAGCACATTACCCTCCTTGTCGCAAAATAAGTACATGACATTGTTTTTATCTTTATATGAAATATCTAATTACCATGCCCATATTCCATAACCAGAGTACCACTATTACCTAAAGATTCACCATCATGGTTTGGTTTATGAGACCTTTTCATTAACAATAATGAAATCCCAACAACCAACTTCAGTGTCTGTTTCCTGAGTAGATTTGTGGTGATGATAATATCATATGAATCATGTAACGAACCCAAAAAAAGAAATTTGATATCTTATTATATCATTTAAACTGGTACCCCATTACCTTTATAATCAATAATAACCCCCACCAAAGAAATTTTTACCAAAATATTGGAGAAACTCATCCAAAAGGTTACCAAAATTAGATTTCATGGACATCCACAAATGATACAATCATTATTCAAATACAAATAATTTTTGATGGATTTAAATTTATACCTTCTTTCACAATTCTCCTCGATCTCCTCATGATCTGTTATATTAATCATTTCCTAGATTATTATAACCCAAATAAATCAAAATATTTCTTTTTTCCTACTATCTTATATCCTTCTAATAACCATCTCTTATCATCCCTGATTTAGTTGATTTGTTCTTCAATTCCATCACTGTATTCTCACAAAAAAATATCTTTAACTCTTTATTGACAAACAATAAAATCATTTTTCCTATTAAATAGTTTAATGTGGGATAAATTCACATGATATGAATTACCCATACTTAATCATCAAGAAAAAAATAACCCCCTTTGATACTAGTTGTCCTGTCAGAAGAGAATCAACTCCAGAATACAACTCAATTGTGAAAAAAAAATTGGGATAATTTCCAATGAAAACTGCTAGAAAATAAAATTTTAAAAAATGGGGATAATGATTTATACATGTAAAAACACTCCTTATAGAGAATAAAAAAACAATAAGGAAACATTAACAAATTAGACTGTGAATGAGAAAGTACAAAAATCTAATTAAATATTGTGGCTTGAATTGGAAATATCGAATAAAAAACTGGTGTAAAAATTCACACCATGTTGCCCCTATGTCGCCACTCTAATAATAAACTAATTATAACATGTAAACCTTAAGAGATTAAAATAGAAAAAAATAGTGTTGTTATAGAATTTTTTTGCACAATTTGATATTGACATGTCTCTCGACTTTATAGGCTCTAGAAACGTTACCCCATATCTTCTACAAGAGATGTGACTACCATCACTCCCATACCACAATGCATGCCAATATTACCACTGTTCGGACATAAACTCATTCATTTTATAAGGCCCCATAAATCCATACTATCTACCTCATTAAAAAAAGGATTCAAAAAGATATAACCTAGAGAAAATTAATGTTTGAAGATAACGATATGTGGCCACATTTTGAATATGAAAAAACAATATCTTATCTTCCCCATGATTTAGGAAGGCTCAAACTACAACAACAATCACATATCATCACAATCTTTAAAATATCTTTATATCTTCCTTATGTGATTATTTTTTCTTCCATTGTCGAATAATTTAAAATTTTCATTAATTTCTTTTCTACTGTGTATTAGGGATGAAATATTCATCTTCTCGTAATCTCAACGGCTTGAAAATTGTACTTTATATATATACTATTATCAAGCTTCACTCTAATATTTTTTTTATTCTTGAAACAATAAAAAGTATGTGGTGTCATAGTTTTATTGTGAAAGATAGATTGTTTTGAATACCCCTATATAGTTCCCATTAATGTGTATTCATAAAATAAGTGAAATATAGATTCTATGTTTTATTCATGTGAATCAGGTCACATGAATCACTCACACGAACCAGTATCCCCCTTCACATGTAATATGCATGCACTTCATTTTCCCAATAGTATATTCATGTGGATTCCCTAGTTCTTTCCTCACATAACCGGGAAGACAGATTGTCTCAATTCACCATGAAAAATATTAGTTCATATTACGCATTTTCTTTGGAGATTTGCTTCACATGATAGTTTCTCCTTATTCACATACGTATAATTTTTGGTCACAAATAATCTTAGTTATTATCCTAATAGTATACAAAAACCCTTATGTATCTTTTAATCAAGAAAGTGAAGTTCTTTGTAGACTTCATATCTTCATCACATAACTAGTTTACTAGATCTCCTATTTTTTGTAATTTTCTAATCCAAAAGAGTGGTTAATTGAGCGGAGGAAATAATATTTCACAGAGAAAATTGGTTTACATGTGATCTCCCCCTCACCTCACTTTTTATCATACATGTAGCTCTAAAGTCCCTATCACTAGATAGAAAATTTCACATGGCTTAGATGGATGAACACATCTACAGATATTCAAGTTAATAACATTAAAATGGCTTTATCCTTGGTAAAGAATCCTAGAAAACTTGAGTGATATTAAAGGGATTAAGTTATCAGTTCTCAAAAAAATCACATAAAAAGACGCAATTTAATATCATTATAAAAAATTTAGATTAAAGGGGAAATTATCAGCATTTTTTAGTGACAATAAACTGAAACATTATTAGTGCTTTTAAGAACATTTTTATAGGCCCCCATTATCAACATTTTTTTCAGTGCTGATAATTGTTTTTAAAATTCTGGTTTGGATATATACACCACCCCTTTTTAAATGCTTACCCACATCCCTTTATTTTATATTAAAAATACCATTTTCATCAATTTTCATCCACTAGACAACCACCAATTTACCAACACTCTGAATGGAACTTTTTCAGTGATTTATGAAATTCTAGCCTATTATTGTCTCACCGTGTGTGCCTAGATTTGATCCCTACACCCCTTCATTGGAACTCGAACACATTTACCACTATAGAAAGATATTTGTTTTCTTATTTTATGCTTTTATATTTATTTATATATTTTTACACATATATTTTTTATTTATATATTTATGTAATTATTTATTATGTATGACTATTAAAAATTTGTTTTTGTGTAATATATATATATATATATATACATACTTGTATTTATTTAAATATTTTATAGATTAATATTAATGGACATATATGAGAATATAATATAAATATATATCAATTTATTAATACAGACTCATATGTATATATAAATATTATACGTATATATATTTTTATAAGTATATATATACATACCCATATATTTTTATAATGTATAAAATGGTTAGATATTGTTTTGAATACATTTTAGAATATTTATATATGTTTTATATTTTTATATAAATTTTAGATATTACATATATATTTATATGTTTAAATATTTACATATTACTTATAATTTTATATTTACAAAAAAATACAATTTATTTATAAACAATTACAATAATATACGTTTTTATACCATATTTAACGATAATTATTTATTTACAAAAATAAAAATTTATATTATATATATATATATACATAATATACAAACACACATATTAATAATCACATGTATACATTTATGTTTCTCCCATACATATAAAAATATTTACATAATATGTACTTATTTAGATATATTAGAATATACATATAAATATATATTTGGTTATTAACATAAAAATGTTTATATATAAACATTACTTTAATATGTATATATATAATCTTATTAATAACATTTTAAAGGTAAATAAAATTGTTAATTTTTTATTTTAAACAACATGAATGAAAAATATTTATTTACATTTGGTTTATATAATTAAAAGTAAATTTTATGTAAATATTTTTAAATATGTATTTATACAATTAATTAATTATTAATAAATTTAAATACATATATATAAATATGGGAATAAAAATAATAAATTTAAAAATGATAATAATTCATTACCATACTATCAATATGAATGTAATACATAGGAAAAAAATCATCCTCCACGGAGAAGAGACAATATGAACCCCTTAAACGAGGTTGAAATTCCATAGAATGTTATAATATTAGGATACTATAGCTGAATTTTTTTGAGGAATTATTACCTATTTTATTACATGGAAAATTGTTTCCAGGGTCCACCCATATTAACAGGACACAAAACCCGTTTAAATATTAGATTTGATATGTGGTAGAGGGCAAATGAACACCCGAATCAAAATTTATGACTGTTTGAAGTTCATGCCTTATTTTCCACTTATCTATAACTTTCCCATAATTCATTTAATTTTTATGTCATCCAATTGTTATTAAATTAATATTACTCAAAAATAATTATAAAATGAGTAATTAAAAATATTTTTAACTATTTTAAAATCCATTTTCACTAAATAACTTATATATTACATGTAAATATGTATTTTTCATTATCTAAATCATACTTAAGAATATTTATTATATTTATATTAAGAAAATATCACTATATATTAAAATATTTTTTCAATTATATATATATTTTTATAAAATATACCCTCTATCAGTCCCGGAAAAAGGCACTAATAAAGGGTGACTTTATTAGTGCTTGTAAAGACTCACTAATAAAGGAGGGTCCCTTGTAAATTCTTATTTACTAGCACTGATAAAGGGTCCCCTTTATCAGTGATTTATTATTATCATAAATAATGGGCCACCCCTTTATGAGTGATTTTTTATTAGCATTGATAAAGGGACCCCTTTATCATCACATTTCTAATAGCTCTGATAAAAGGCTCTTTTTTCACTTCTAATAAAGGCTAGCTCTATTATCACTAAAAAAGCCATAATAAATAAACTCTTTATTAGAACTATTTCTAGTGATAATAAAGGGGGACATTATAAGTGGATATAGCTAGAGATGATAAATCCTAGTGCTGGACAAACCTATATTTGTAGTACATTATTCAAGAATCTCCCCAAAGGCCCCCTTTTATAGCCGTGGTGGGAGGAGACCATATTTAACACAACTCGCCCACTAAACCCCACTAATTCCCACATACACCCATGTATACAAAATGTATAGTTCAAAACATGAAACAACCATATGATAAGTCCATGGTAGATTATATTGGTTCACTATCCACCTGCCAAGGTGATTAAAAAAATTCCATCAATTATCCACCAACCACATTAATCTGGTCGAGCATCTACAAAGATCCAGATTCTCACAATTAACCACCTTTGTACACATATTATTCAATTTCTCATTCATGTGGATTTTTCAAAATTCTCATCAGATTTCAATCCATCACCTCATGTATCAAAATGATAGTGAATGTTTATGTGCTTCATCCAGGAATGATAAATGTAGTTCCTGCTCATGTCTAATGCACTTTGACTATAAAAAAGATCCATATAATCCTTCTATATGAATCTGAGCTCCTGGATAAAATGATTTTGACACAACATCTCATTTAATGTTTTAGAAACAGTAATTTACATTGCTTTCATCATGGATAAAGAAACACACTTCATCTACCTTTACTTCCATGATACAACTACTCCTACATATCTATAGATGTATCCTGATGTAGACATATTTCTATGAGGATCTACAGATATATCTGAATATCTATATATACCTCTAAGTGAGACTTATCTCCCTTCTAGTAAAAACATATAATTAAATTACCTTTTAAGATACCTAAAAATTCAATTTGGAGAATCCTAGTTTGGATTCAAAGGATTTGAGAAAAATTGGCTCACTATCACCACTACATGGGAAGTGTCTAGTACCAGGAAGACAATAGTGTACATCATGATTATAAGAACAAAGAGATATCATATCATCTCCATATAATTTATTTCTTCATTTGATGATGTATATGAACAAATTTTCAACATCAAATGGTCTGGAAGGGGAATGATAACTGGGTTATAGTTTTCCATATTGAAATGTTTCAGAATGAGTTCAACATATTTCTCCTAAAATAGACATAAAAACCTCCACTTTCTATCATGAATGAATAAATTCACCAAAATCTGTTGATCTTATATCAAATCCCTAAAATCATAGGACTTGGATAAATTCTTTTCTTACTATCCAGTCTTTGCCACATCCTTCCCAATGACCAACACCTCATCATTATATAGTTTAAGAGAAACTTTGTTACCAACCTGAAATATATGGAATTAAACAAACTTGTCTGCCGAAATCCTCTTGTTGTAATGGTTCACCATGAATAATTCAACCTTCTTATACCACGATATGAAACCATCTTTTAGTCCATAAAATATTCTATTGAATTTTAGGACCATATTTTCTTATTTATAAATATCAAAACCATTATGCTACATCATATAGATCTACTCAGAGATTCCACTATGAATAAAATATTCCTTCATGTCCATATATTAAAACCCCAATTCAAAGCTAGTCACCAATCAAAAAATTACTATGCATAATCCCAAATTCATTATGACTGATAATATCTCATCAAAGTCAACCCCTTTATTTTAATGGAATCACATAACTAGTAATCTTGGTTTGTGTTTAACCTCTTTTTTTCCTCCATCCATATTCAACTTCAACACACATTTGTTTCTTATTTCCTTTTATCCTATGGATAGTTTCAAAAAATATTATAATTGGTTCATTATCAAAAACTCAATCTCATACACCATTAAATTAAGCCATGTGTATTTTTTATGACGATACACTACTTCATGGAATCCTTATAGATCCATTCAATCAGTCAGCAACAAGTATATCAACTCTAAATATTTTGATAATTGAATCCTTCCTCATAATGATTTTTATCCTATGGAATGTATGGTTAGAGAGGCACAACATCACCTAACTCACATGATATTTCTAAAACAACATTTTGAGAAAATTGAGTCCCAAACTACTCAATATCAACCTACACTTCCTCTTTCTCAAATGTTTTTATCCTTCCTGCACCTAATACTCTACATTGATAGGTTCTTCTATATTTTTTGATCATGAATTGTTTCATCCAAGATTTACCATATATAAGTTCTAATATTTTTTATGTCTTCAATTGTATGGTTCTGATTGAACATGAAATGAATTCTTCTGATAACCTTTTTCATCAATGAGATCCAAATCATATATATAAACCCCCATCTCCATAGATAATTTGATCTCTTATCTAGACTCAATCTATGATCCATGGATACATTTTAAAATTCACAGAGTTCTAATACTTGTTAATGATAGTAAGATACATGATTACCATAAAAATGTTTTATGGAATCCACTAATTTTTCAGGACTGATCGTGATCATTTGATGAGGTAGCACGCAACCTAAACACATTCTCCTTAAAATTTATTAGTTTTCTTAGACAACATTGTCATTCTTCGAAACTTCTATATGGTGGTTTTTTCATCCTTTCCTAAACATTATTTTCTTCTGGGCTGTGTGGATCGATCCCCTTCTATCAGATTCCATGAATCATGAAATATGAATCAAATTCTCTAGATGGGCACTCTAAACCATTGTATGTATGAAGACAAATCAACTTCCTTCTAGTTTTATCTTCCACCATTTCATGGAACATACGAAAATAGTACATTACTTGTTCCTTCATTCCTATGAATATTACCCACACCCTTAAAGATGAATCATCAATAAATGATAGGAAATATTGGATACCTCCCTATTAATCCACATCCATGGGTCTGCATACATCAGATTACACTAGATCCAAAATTTCTGATCTCCCTAATGAAGAAGTATTAACTGAGACTCTATGATTATTCCAATACATGATGTATTTGAAAGGATCATGTGATGAAACCCTATCAACACTGATTCACTTATTCATGTGGGTATACTACCCTCTTTCACTCATGTATCCGAGTCACCTACACAAAATATTGTATGACGTATCTATATACACCATATCGATGTTTTATGCACAAAATTTCATATGGGTTTTGTGCGACATAATGCATATCAGTCCTTAGGTGATGACGACAGTTCCTTTTTTCATCTTCCATGATTCATTAATAAATATGTTGTCATAGCATTTCCAGTAAAAGAATATTTTTTTATAAAAGGATAAGACAATGGATTGGAACATGTTGAACATCCTTTAGTGAGATTGTTTATCCACCATTCGTCCTAACTAGAATATCAACCATTATAAAAATATTTTCTAAACTTGTATTCCACATCATGATTTCACCAAAGTCACCTTTCTAATATTTCATGAAATACTCATGATGTAGAGTGATGTGGTTTGATGATGCCATATCAACCACCCATTTTATGTCTTTTCTTAATGTGTGAAAGAAAGTGTCTTCTCCGTATGGAATAAAATAAATACATTTCTAGTGATGCCCACTTTTACATATTCATATGTTTTTTTATACATTTAACATATTTTTTAGAAACTACTGATAGTTCTTCATCACATGTCCAACCATGCCATAATGGAAGCATTTTTATGTTTTTGTCCTTCCAAATTTTGAATTTTCTCTACTATTTCATTATCCTATACATATTTCACTATGAACTCCTCCTTGTTATCTACCTTGATTATTTGGGATGAGAGCTCCCATATAGTTATGACTCTTGTCCTTCATTTTTGCCTCCTAGTTGAATAATGGATCCTTTACCATTATCATGGAATGTTTTCCTCTAGGTTCCAAGTTTCTATGTGAGATGAATATCATATCAAAAATATCATGAATTGTACATAGTATGTGGTTACCAAGATATTCATCAATCAGTGTCTTACCCAAATCTACTAATTGATTCACCATGTTTTGGAACTCATATGTGTGTTCTTCTATATTGTTTCCATTTTTTAAACAAATATTACTCATCCACTTTAAAAGGTGTATCTTATGTTGAGAATTAATTGACTGGTATTTTTTTTCAAAATTTTCCAAAGTCCTTACCTGTCATTCTGTTGAGATTCATGGTGGTAGATGATGTGATCAATCCATTAGATGACTTAACCGAACATCTTTATATTCATCTTCATTGAAATTTCTCGCTTGGTGGAATCATTGTTTACTCACATGTTATTTGTGGGGAAAAAGATCTTTATAATTAAGGATATTAGACATTAGAGACTTCCAAATAGAGTAGTTTGAATATTTTATCATGATAATCCCTTCCATGGATGGTCACTCTTTTAGAGATCAATTTTGTAAAAATTAGGGAAGAATTTTGAAAAATAGAGTGTTACATTGTGTCTAGAATGGTTGAAAATGGTGTAATCTACTTCTTGATCATTCATGTAAGAGACATATTGATCAAAATGTCACCAAATCAAGGTCAATTTCTAAGATATATTGATGATGTGGAACTGATGTGGTGCACCATATCTACTACCGAAATCCCACAAAGAATGTTGTTGGGGCTAAAATAGTACCATATTCTCTAGTGGGGGGTACTTTAGAACCCAAAAATTCACAAAACTTATATGAATCCTAGAAAATGTGTTTTGTATTTATTTTCAACATAATTTTCACTAATGGAATAAAATCTAAATTAAATTTTAGATTCTACATCAAAAAAACAATTTTGTGTAACTTGAATTTTCCAATCACAAGAAAATATCAACTTTTCATCATCATTTCACAAAAAATGTCTCTAAAACCAATTGATGTGAGTCACTGATCATAAGGAGATATAAATAGAGGGGAATACATTTTTTCTCGATTAATATTGGTATAAAAGTGATCCCTACAACACCTCCATATTTTATCATAGATATATCTATCAAGGAAATCTCACTCGATAGAAGAGATCTCCTGGCAGGGATAGATGAATTAAGTAGTTCCCCAAAGGCTTGATTTTATTTGAATGGTTGGAGGAGTAATTTTTTGACACAACTCTCCCACTAACACCAACAATACCCTCATATACCCCTGTATTCCAAAGTTACAGTTCCCGTACAAGATGTAGACTTGGGATAAGTTCATGGTTGGTGGATTTGGTGCACTATGAACCAAAAATAGAAGTTGGAAAAAAACTACCACAGTATTATCATTCACACTTTCGAAGAACACAATTCTGTTTATTATTCACGAGATACACATTCATGAAATCTACATCACCTTCATGAAATAGAATCAATAATGGATTCATATAACAAGGACTATTTAGAATAATAATGCATTATTGATGTATATTATTCATTAATAACAAGTGAAATCATAGATCCCTATTATTCTTCGCATAATACTAAATTTTGTTTCTTCTTTATGAGAATATAGTTCCTCATGGAACCTTGAATTTTCATTGCATAACTAAGTACACAATGTATTAAAAAAATCATCGATCACTCATTCATATGAGTAGATAACATGAACTTTCTTATTGATTTTCATATCTAGGTAGATAAAAAAATTCTATGTTTTATTTATAAATATGAGATATCTCCCACAATTGAATGAAAATAACCCATAATGATATTCTCTACCTTAGGATTTATATAGTAACACCTCATCACCTATTATTTGAACATTCTTCCATGTTTAATATCATTTTTAAACACATTAAAATCATTTATGATCTCAAAAACATATATGTCAAAACTCTCAGTGGTTAAAACTTTTTGTGATGATAAATTTTGTGAAAGTGAATTTTGTAGTAGAAAAGATCAGATATAGATATGAAGATCTCTATTGAGAATCACATTAAAAATTTATAATAGTAAAAAATTATATTTTATTTCTACAACATGAAATTATTATTACAATTCATAAACCCACCATATTTATAGGGATATAAAAATACAAAAAAAAGATGATGGAAACCCAAATAGAAATAAAATTACAAAAAAAGGTGTAGTAGGTGACGCATAATCTTATGAATCCAAACATGTCAAGAATCCATGTTCTAAAGTTCCAAGACAGAATTTCAATAGTATAAGGGTAGTTATATCCAAATAATAATAGGATTACTTTTTTTATATCCCTCTTAAACTTTTTTTTTCTTATGACCTAGAAATTTTCATCATCTTTCCTCACATATACTGTAGGTTGATCAAAAAGTTAAACAAATTATTCTTTTTTACATATAGGATTTGGTGAAATCAATAGAATAAATTTACATAGATATAACATTCCTCCAAATTTCATCAGTTTTAGATTCACTTAAGATAATTGGATTGTAATTCATCTATATAGTCTACACATTTAGATTCTCTTTCATTGGCTCCCTTATCTCACATATATCCATATGGATTAGAAATTTTTTGGAATTTATATGATAAATATATAATTCGATGTTTTCAAATGTATGAGTATGTGGTGATGTTGTCATTTATTATTCAATTCCTCATTCCCACATTTGTAATTTTAAATCACTTTCTACTTCTTCTAGATCTAGTTTTCCTTATGCAGAATCATATTCAATATTCAATTTCCATGACCAATTTTCTTCAATGATAACATATATTCTAAATATAATCATTAATGTGATGGGATTATACAAAAATATCCCATTTTCCAATCTCTGTGTCCATTAAGGACACACTTCACTCATTTTTCCTTGAGCATTGTTGGTTTTTCCATCAAGATCCTAACGTAATAAATAGAATAAAAAAAAGATGGTTTACACATGTCCTGTGGGTAATCCATGCTTCATATGACATATTTTCATCTAGATTTTTTATTTTTTTAATATGTTTAGTATAAATGTCATGCCCAAATCCACATTATACCATAAAGTCATGGGAACTCGTTTTTTATTAATCATGATTCTTTCATGGATGAGAGTAATGTTGTTTTTCCTTTTGGATACATTATTGAGTTGAGTATTTTATGGAAGTGTTCGGTGATGAATTACATGTATCATGAGGTATTATTAGAAATATCAATAGTTAAATCTCCCCTTGATCAAACCAAAATGTTATTATGTGATGGTTTTTTGATTTTCTATGAACGCCTTGAATTATTTGAAGATTCCAAACACTTCAAAATTTATATTAAGAATGTATATCTATGTTTCCCCACTATAATCCTAAATAAATTTCATAAATTACATAAAATTTATATATTATTTTGGATTCAATGGATTGGAAACATCAATATGGATTAACTCTAGTGGCATAGTAGCTTTGAATTTTTACTTCACTAAAAAGGTATTTCTATGTTGTTTTCTTAGAACACATCTTTGAAATGAATGATTTGTGTGTCTAATTAAATAAAGAAAATTCAACATAATATTTCAACCTTATAATCATAAAAATTAAATGTTTAAATTCCCTAACCTAAGACCCCATATCAAGTCATTAGCATCATGTACTATTATAAAATATCGTGGTATGTCAGGATGGATCATAAGAGGAAACATTCCAGTATTAACCATCAATATGTTTGTCACCATCCTTATATTTTCATAAACAATAAATTTTTTTAGGATTTTGTAAAACCCTTTGCCCCAATTTCTCGAGACATAATATATTTGTCTTTATATTTTTTAAAATGTAAAATCCAAAGATGAAACTATGTTCCATACCATTTTATTTATCAAAATGTATCCTCTTTTATGGGAAGATGTTATTAATAGTTATCCAAATTAAATATCACCATGAACCCTCTCATCAAGGTTTATAAATAGGTATGTGTGACATATCATGTTGTTTCCCACTCAAGAGTCAAGATACCATATATCTGTATTGTGTGTTAATGTTTGTTCCATCAACATATATGAAAGTTCAAAAAAATTCTTTATTCGGAGATCTGTTCCTCTTTAATGCCTTTATTTATGGGGTTTTCTATCCACTATTTAGTACTATACTTTTAAAAAAATTAACTTATGTGAATCAAAATTTATTTTATCTTTCTCTTGGTGATTATTGAATACTTCATTTCTTAATTTTCCTTACTCTCATGGAGTATAGTTTTGATAAACAAGAACTCATAGATTTGTGAATCTTATACCACATCCTCCTTTTCTTAGATTATATTCTATTCCCTTGAACAAAATTTCTCTTCATCATTAAAATGTACCCATTGATTGTTTTTAGTGTTGTTGATATATATATTTAATTTCTTAGAACAGTTAACTCTATAGGTGTTACTATGGAAATACACCTTCAATCCATGGGCTTATAGAGACCCCCTTAGATCTTTTATAGAGATAACCTCTACGTCATTAGCTTATTATAGGGTAACAAATATGTAATCAAATTTTAGATAGTAGGATCCCAAAATTTTCACATATATTAAAATATCAGCAACATTTTCTCCATTTCATCAAATTTGTTTCTCTATAACCATTACATGAATTTTATAGTCAATAATGGCTTTATAACATTTCATAAACATTTATTCAAACACACATTTTTGAGATTTATGTAATATATACTTCACTTTACCAAAACATTTGAATAATGTTTTCATGAACCAAAATCGATCAACCCTGAACAAGTCACTCGAGATGTCATGTGACAAGGTTTGAGAGGCATTCCTAACCATCTTAGGTTGGAAACTACAGAAAGACATCAATTTTAAAAATTGATACTGATTTGGCCTAATAAAATAGTATAGAAGACAAAATATTATTGGATAAATAAAAAATAAATAAATGAAGAATAAATAATTAAAATATGCACATACCTCTATGGGACCCTATGGGTCATCACCAACCTCAAAACCAATATTTCACCACGACAAAGAATCCGAGAAGGAAGAAACAATAGAAAATAAAAAAAGATAAATCTATAAAGTTTTATATTAAAACATAGTAGGCATTCCCATAAAATATATTCCCATTTTCATTTCCTTAAATTCAAAGATCCATCAATTTCATGTATAAAATACAATATTTAAATATAGGATTCTACAAAATTTTCTCTTAAAATTAAAATAGGGAACATTTCCCTATTTATTTAAAACATATTCTTTTAGATTAATAAGGTATTTGAATTTAAATATTGAAGAGGGAGAGTTTAAATGAGGATATTATTATTTAAACAAAATTAAGTGTGAACATTTTCAAAAAAAAATTCCATAATCATTTGAAAAATAGACATCCACTTTTTTAAAACAGGGTACACCCCACAATGATGAATGAACAAAAATAAAAAAACAAGCGAAATGGAAAATAACACACAAGAGTATATGAACAAACAAGGCACATCAATCATCCTTCACAGACAAAGAAGAACTGAAGAACAGGGGAAATCCTTGGAGCTCTACAGATAACCTAGAACACACTAAAACATGACTCATCCTATATTTGCACCAACGTATGATTCCATTAATCCACAAAACCCCTAGTCTAAACCTAACAAGGATAACCATGGGGAAAATACCAATTTAGAGCATGGTCTATACTAAGGGACACTAGAAACTAGATAATCTTAACTACTACAACAAACATTATCAAAAAAATATACTAGATATGACAGGTTCCCTTGTTATGTCCTAAAATGGTGTTCTACCAACAAGTCCATCCATATAACCATACATAAAGGAACGATCTATCCCATGATTCACATAAACTGACACCACCCCTAGCCACCCACTGAAATAGTCATTTTCATTCAAACTATCACCACATTATGGAAGCTACAAAATAAAGAAATTCTACCTCTTTATCAATAAACATGATGAGGGAACCATTCAATAGAGTGTTTTCCAAAAAACCATTAGAAAGTGCCGAACAGACCTCACACAAATTTTTAATGTCAAACCATTTCAAAGAGGACCAATACCTACCACTTTCAAAAAATACTATTATTTTAAACCCATTTAAGAAACCTAAACCACCATTTTAAATCCATTTCAATTTTATAAAGGCTATAGATGAATTTCATCAAGAACATAGTATGAAAACCAAAATACAACCATTTAAAGAAAATAAATCAAAGAGGAAATCACATCATTTCACATCAAAAATTTATTCTAAAAATAATATATCACTAAATTTAGTAAATAAAGGAGGGAAAGGCATGAATTCCATGTATTCTTAAATTTAGTAGCCAGATACAATGGGATCCTATGTCAAAATAATGATGCGCTTCTTTAAGTGATGGAAACATGAATATTATATTTTCTTCATACATCTATATGCACCTTCACATATATATTACAACACCTAGAACCTATGTACATATTTTCAAGGAAAAATATGAACAAATGGAATCATATATATATTTTTACACATTCATATAACTCTTTTCCTTAGACACATATTCATTATATATATAATTATCACACCTAGAACATAAATAAATATATATATATATATATTCATACCACCAGGAGTGAATATATTTATATATTAATATATTGGGGAACTTATATATGTATATGATGAAATATTCATTCATGAGGAAGTATCCATTTACAACTGAAACATGAAACCATTGTCTAAAGGTACAAAATACTCTAAAAAATACAATGAACCAAGAAGTTAAAAAATCTCTAATTTAAAATTATTTCAATGTGAAGGCACCAAATATCCCTTAACAAAAACTAATGGTGAACTAACTTCTTTCATATACCTTTTCTAGAACAATATCTAATAGATCCGCACGAGCCCTAGGAACTATGAATCAATAGAAAGAATACCCAAAAATTTAGATATGGGCTGGATGGGAAACACCCACTATGAGGTGGTTAGGAAACTAGGAAAAGGGGTAAATCAAGGAGAGACGAGGTGGATGAATTATTACCTGAAACGATCGCTCTATACATGAATGGAGAAATTATCCACCCGAAGGAGAGGATGGGAGGAAATGGTGCACGAGGGAGATGGGAATAGGGAGGGGGATCGACCATGAAAATAAAAGAGGAGAATGGGTTTGGGGTCATGTTTCTATAGGGGAGTGAGCGTGTGGAAAACACTTATGGTGATTTTTTATAATAATAAATAATATTAAATAATAATATTATTAAAAATTTTAATAATAATAATAATAATATTACTATTATTATTATTAAAACATTTTTCTATTTGTTTTTATTTTTTTTCAATTTTTTTACTAAAGGAAGACCTCATGGTTTGGCAGAAAAATTTTTTAGATTGTGCCCCAACCATGTTCTTTCCTCTATCCTAAGAAAGATGGACCACACTAGCTCCTATGGAGGGGAACATGATTATACAACTAGTGTTGCAACCTGTACAACCCCACTATCTAGGTTTCACAGTTTTTAGTAGTTGGTGCACGTTTTCCCCTAACTAGGAACCTAGGAAAGAAACAAAAAAAATTAAAAACTCTCCCTAGAAACTTAGACATGACCACAACCAAAAGTTCGTGCACTAATAAATTAACTAAAATAAAAGGAAACTGTGGTCAGAGTGTGAGAAGTATCCCTACTAAAAAAATTCTACCCCTAGAAATTCACTTAGCCAAATGAGGAGAAAATACAAAGCTCAAAACCAATCATGGAAAAAGGAAACCACAAAACCCAGTTTGAAATTATAACTCCACAAATCATACCTAAAAAACTCTAGAGAAAATTTAAATGATATATGGATTCAAAGTTAGAGGTCTCCCCTCCATTAATAAACTTACTAGAATAATGAAACACACATGGAAACTCCAACATTAGTAAAAAACATAGACTGGGCCTCCCATCACGAACAATCCAACACCAGTAAACCCCAACACTAGGGGTCCCAATGAATGGAACCTAAAAAAAAACCGATTCACAATTCATAATTTCCTCAATACATGAGAATCTATAGAATTTACAAAACCCAAACCATGATCAATCCCTAATGAGGAAAACCAAAATGGTTCTGAAAAAAAAAATTCAAGAAAAAAATATTAACAAAAAAGAGAGACTTTCGAAATAATTCTATAAAAATGAAACATGAAATACTTCCATTGTAACATCAGATAAAAAATCTAGACCAAGGTCCTCCACCCCATGTGACTTTTAACTGTGTGAAAGCTTCACTCTAGGGACAATGGTTCGAAACCTGGTGTCTTGAATATACTTTTCCCCACAAAGAGGTGACGACAACCTCTAGCCAAGATATCCTTTTTTGATGATGCAAAATGCAGAAAGTTTCTAGGTGGGTCTAATGGACACGACAAAAATCCTACATAGGTGGATGAAAATATTTATTAGAGTACCCAATACAACAACACTAAGATGAATCCTATGACTGGTACAAATAATCAAATACATATAATAAAATGGTTACAATCCTAGAACTGATTCCTTAGGTTTACATTCCCCATCAAACGGGGGATCTCTATAAGAAAAAAAAATCCAGAACATAAAATTTTGAATTCTTTCTTTCTGAGACTTGACCAGGAAAATAACACAATATTTAAACCCTGAATAGAGTCCCCACATAAAAATTGGAACATCCAACCGATTACTCATCACTGTCACCAGAAAAAAGAAACTATCTCTTTAAAATGGTCAACCTTCCCCATTACCATCAGTTGACATGTAGACCATCCAAAAGATCCTGAAATTTTTTACACTTCAATTCCTCAAGAATAAACAACATGATTAATGTGATCTTGTATATCTCCATAGACATCCCAATATGTATTGAGGACGGTACCATCACCTCTCACTAGTCTACTACCTGTCCTTCAAGAATACCTAAGATAACTCGCACAACCACAAAATCTAGAGTTTCCAAAACATTATGAAACACATAACTTCTTCAAGACACTCCACAACCCCTTACAGACCCAGATATCCATGGAATATGGTAAATTATTGAAGAGATTTTGGCCCACCACTATACATGGAGTATGGGTATGGAAGATGACTAAAAAAGGATCCCTAAGAGAATATTGGGCCATTATAGGTGGAATACCCATAATAAAAAAAGGATAAAAAAACTTGATAAACAACCAAAAAAAATCTGTGAAATAAAACCCTAAGGAAAAATACCACACCCCAAGCCAAAACATCAATCCCACATTCCAATTATCAAAAAATAGAACTGATATCCTATATAGAAAAAGACAAATTTATTTTTCAAATTCCAAAACGATTTTACAAAATTACACTTTTCAAAATTACCAACCAACTTATAAATCCAATTTTAATATCAAAGCTCACATTCAAATTCAATTTTCCCATTTCAAGTCCATTTGGTCTAACTCGATAATGGTTCATCCTCTTTAAAAAACAAGAATTCCACATTCCCTTCTAAAGCACACATTTTATTAAAAAGAATCCATTTCTAGAAAAAAAATCATTTCATAAACCATTTCTCAACTCCAGTCTCGATTTTACTTTGAAAACCCACTCATTCTAACAGAAACCAAAAAAACACACCACTTGCACCAAAGAACATGGATGTAAAACTAGTGTCAATATTGTACCTGAATATATGGTTTAGTAGACCATAGCACTAGAAATAACCAACCACTAAGAGTGTCTCAAACCATACACTCATGGTCCACATTGGTCTCTACTCCATATAATCCCACTGTGCAACACTGTCTAACTACCTTAGTCATCCAACATCCGTAAAAACCAAAACCAAATGATAAAATCATTGACTACCCCAAGTAACTCGAGGATCATAATGAGAAAGATATGGTGACACACTTCTTAAAAAAACTCATCAACTTCTGATAGTCATATCTCTAATCTAACTAACACCCCACATAACAGGGGCCTTCTCTGATACCATTGTTTCACAAACCAACCCGGGTTGACCCTGAATTAGTCACCCAATTTGTCCTGCGATAAGGCTTGAGTGGAATTCCTGATCCACCCGGGTTGGTAACTAGTGATAGGAATCATGATAAACCATTTATAATGATTTATACCAATAAAAAAAATAAATCAAACAAATAATAATGGATCAATCAAAATAAGCACGTGAAGTGGAAGGAATATACAACTTCACTTACCTCTATGTGACACTCCAGGTCACCAATGACCTCAAAACCAACGTCGCACCATGGTGATCAATGCTAAACAAGAAAAATCATGAAACGATAAAAATAATGATATAGCTATTGGTGTGAGTATGAACACCCATTAGGGATGAAAAAATAATCTATTCCCTTTAGTATTTCCATTAAATCAATGATCAATCAATTTAAATAATGGAATAAAATATATAAAAATATGTTTATACAAAATTTTCTCTTTACATCAAGTCATGATCTATTGAAATATTAATTTAAAACAGATCTTTTTCATGAATAATAAAATATAATAAAAAAATTGTATGATTATAAAGGATGATGTTTTTACTTAAAAAGGAAAATTAAAGTGAAATAAAATTTAAATATTTTACATAAACATTTGAAAACAAAAAATCCACTTTTTTCAAGGAGGGATACCACACATGGAAATAGGAAAACAATCAAACAACAAGAAGAATGAAAAATTGCACACAAGAGTAAATAAACCAAAAAGTCACTTCAATCAACTACCATAGACAACTAAGTGAAAAATATAATGGGATAACCACAGATCTCAGTAAATAATCTAGAACATTCTAAAACATGATTAATATTATAATAACTCCTAACCTATTGCCATTTATACATTCAATTAATGAGTCATACCCTATATTCCCTAACTGAGGGGCATAATCCAAATGTAGACAATAGTCCATACTAAGGTCCAATAGCTCGTTCATAATCTAAAATAGTGTATAAAATATTCTCAGAAAATGCACTGGCTATTCCTGGTTCCCATGTCATCATCAAAAAGAGGAGTTTCCAACAACTCTATGAAACCAACCATACACACAATAATGACCCATCACCTGAGTCAAATAAACTGAAACCACCATTTTCCACCCAAGAAATATTACCTTGCCTTTAAACCATCAACACATGTTGGAATCCCAAAACTGAGGAATTTACCACCTACTATTCAACATACAAGGTGATGGACTAATTATATGGAGGGTTTTCTGAAGAAACCATTAAAAAGTTCCAAATAGGTTTCACACAACCTTTGAATGTCTAATAATTTCAAAATGGACCAACACATGCCACTTTCAAAATCAAAAGTATGCATAGAACCCTATTTAAGAGACGCAAATGATGATTTTAAATATGAGAGACTTGTATAATGGCCAAATGGCTATTTAATCAAGCACTTCATATAAAAAACCCAATATAGCCAATTCAAACAATTAAAATTGATAGTAAATCAGTTAATTTGACATAAAAAAATTATTAATAAATTCCTACATCACTAAAAAACATTAAATAAATGTGTTAAAGGAATGAAATCAATGTATTCTTAAATTTAATGGCCAAATGCAAGGGGATCCAATCAAAAAATTAAGGTATGTTGCTTTAAATGATGAAAACAGAAATATTCTCTTTTCTGATTACACGCATATGTAACTTCTCATATATATAAGGACACCTATCCCCTATGTAATTTTTTTTATGGATAAATATTAATAACTGGATTCATGGAAATATTATTACACATGAATACTCCCAATTATCATACACACAAATTCATTTTTCATATACATATATATATAACCATTAGCACACAATTACCAAATATATATATTCATAGGACTATGATAAAATATATAGATTTTGGGGAACATATATATGTATATTTATATATATTCATACATTTTAAAGTTCCCTCTAATAATAGAAACCTGAATCCTCATCAGCGAATTTCAAAATACTCTAGAAAAATACAAGAAACCGAAAAATTACAAAATCCCGAATTAAAATTGGGCCAATGTGAAGGAAATAAAGAACCGTTACTGGAATGAATGTCCCAAAGGCCTAAATTTTTTATTTAATTTTGAATAAACCCCATTGTAAAGAAAAAGGGAGAAACCTCACATGACATCAAGTATTTAGGGACATCAACATAACTAAAAGTTCAAAACCCATAACAATACTACTTAGAAATACCCCTCCCCAGCATCAATATAATTATGAAAAGCCTCCACTGTTTCATCACCATTCAGCTAGTTGTCCTGTGCAGGTGCACGAGACCTAGGAACCATGAATCAATAGAATGAAATGCCAAAATTGGGTTAGTTCTTGGATGGTTCATGTGCTCCCCTAAGAGGAGCAAAGGAATCCAATAAAAGGGAAAATAGTGGAGAGAAAGGAGGATAAATTCTTATTGTCATAGATCACATTATAAATTGGGGGAGAAATTGGCCACAATGAGACGAGGGGATATCGTGGTGCACAAGGAGTAGAGAGTGGGGTTTCTTTGTTGTGTGGCCTGAGAGGGGAAGGGGGTTTGGGTCATGTGGATATGTTTAAGTGTTAGAGAAGAAACCCCTTAAAGGGGTTTTAATAATAACAAATCCTAATAATAATAATAATAACAATATTAATAATAACATTAATAATCATCATCTGTATAATATTTTTGTGAATATTATTATTATTAAATCATTTGTTTCCATTTGAAATTTTATTTTAAATGTATTTTTAATTTTTTAGAAAATAGGGATGACCTCACAATTTGGCCACAAGGCCTTCCAAATAGTGTGCCCACCAGGAGTTTTCTTATATCCCAATGAAAAGGGACTACATCATATCTTGTGGGGGGAACACTAGTGTGACTAGATGTTGTCCGTGGGAAGCCCTCTTTTTTGGCCTCACTGTTTTCACTAGGATCATGCATATCTTTACCCTATTGTGATAAAACTTTGTTCCAAGGTAGGAAACTCCAAAAATTGTAAACTCTCACCCAAAACTCAACCCGAACCTCAACCAATAGACCAAGAACCATGAAATAAAAAATAAAATGAAAACATAGTCTGGGTGTAGAATCATTGCAATGATTATCCCATATCTCCCTGTATGATTCCAAAAAAGTTATTATATTAGATATGGATTTATCAAAGACCTGATAAATGATGTATTTTTATTTTTAGTCATTCTTTTATTCCACCTGAAGAGTGTTATTTTGAACATATATAATATTAGGTTACATTTATTTGGATTATGTATTGGTATAACCATCTTCTATGATTCCCAAGTAACATCAGTGCCAAGGAGCGCTTGAATTTATATTTCCTAATTTCCACTATTGTCCATCGATTATATTTGGATCAATTTTTGTGCAATATAATATTACATGGATATTTACAAATATATGGATTGAAAAACTATAGATTTAGATATTATAAATTTCCAACAACATTTTTTTTCAAAATCAATGACCACTTATTATTTTTCTGTAAATGTAGAAAACTATTATTTTCCCATAATTGAAATGAATAGGGAAATATATTTTTGATAAAGAATATTAATAAGGATCCAAGAGGGATATTCGATGATTATGGAGGATATTTTTTATAATAAGTTCCAAAGGGTGGAGATGTGAGAGATGCGTAGCAGAAAAAAATGGTAAGGGGACTGATAATGGGTGGAAAAATTGGAGAGAGAGTGGTGGAAAAATGAGAGAATGCATTTTTTTTTATTTTCACACCACCTTGGGAGAGGAAAAAGGAGATGCCTTATTTTGAAAAATGAAAAGGAAAAAATCCCATGAAGGAACAATTTATGAAAATCTCACAAGAATCTATTGGAATAACACAACTATTAATATTCTTCATCCCTCTCCACTCACTACCACAAATCTCATTTTATCTGGGGATGGATTTTTTTTGTGCTAATCATAAAATGATGATATAAGGGTAACCATTATCAGTTATAGCTAAAAACGGTGATAAAAGTAACATTTTACAGTGATTAAAAAATAATGATAAAAATATACTCATTATCAGTGCATTTTTTAGCACTAATAAAGTTGATTCTTTATTAGTGATTTCCATAGCATTTATAAAAACATTAAGTAAAAATATATTTATAATATATATAATTATCATATTTATATTCTCGAATTTATTTTTACTTATATAAATTAATTAATAATTCATGCATATAATTAATATTAATATGATATATAAATATACATATTTTAATAATTCAAACAACTATATAAATATAAATTATGTATTTTTAGTATGTGATATTTGAAATTATATATTTAAATAAATATCCATGCACATTTATGTGTATGTATTATGTTTTGTGTGTGTGTTTTGTGTCTATGTATATACATAAATTTTGGGTGTGTACAGATGTATGTATGTGTATGTATATGTTCACATGTATGTGGGACATATATATATATATGTATATATATATATATATATAACATGTGTACATATGTGTATGCATGGAAAGTACTTATTTCACATTTGATTTATATTTTCCCCTATTATTGATATGATATTGTATTTCTAATTATTTCAATTTTAATGCATATTTATATTTATGATGTATTATTTATAAACATTTTCTAACTAATAAGATTATTAATTATTTTATTTTATTTATTTATTTCAAATATTTTCAAAATGTTTGATATTTATATGATTATTTTATTTAATGTAATTTTTAATATTTTCTTCATTTCTATACATGTTTAAAAATCATGCAGTTAATCTTATAGAAATTAATTTTTTAAAACAATTTTCTCTATTATATTCTATTTAATTTTTTTTTAAAATTTATTTCAATTAATAATATTTATTCAATTTTTATATTTGATGATTTTTATATTTATTAGAATTTAATAAAATTTTTAATATTTATTTATATATATATATATTTATTATACATGTAATATTTTAAATATGTATTTACATTATATAAATAATACTTATTTTTTATTGTGTTTTTTTATTTAAAATATGTTTGATATTTTTGTAATGATACTATCTAAATTATTTTTAATCAATTTTTAATTTAAATATTTTATTATAAAATTTAAAATATATTTAATTTTTTAAAAAACTATTATTAAAATTACAAATAAATAAATATATATATATTTAGATATTTTTTAAATTATAATTAATATATTAATTTTTATTATATTTAAAATTATATATATTTATATATAAATATATATGAATATATTAGGTGCTTGGGGGTATAATTACATTAATAACACACACAAAAAAGCTTGAATGGCATTCCACCCCTCCCCCCCGAAGGGTAGACCACCCATCATGCCTTATTTATCTAGTACATGTCCCGAATGGCCCAATGGGAATGAGTCCCATTACGTGAATCAAAATCCATAATCTTCCCACTATAGGCCATGTATTTCAACCCATATACCTGATGTGTCCATTTCTGGTTAATCAGATGCCGTCATCTACTAGTATTTCTCACCGAAAAAGATTTCTTTGGTGATCTGCATCACCCAAGACCAATATCCCACATCTTGATAATTTCCAAAGTATAACCCGTAATTCATTCTGAGGTCGTCACCTTTACCCTCTCGAGGTCGATTCCCATCCACATCAAGAGGTCAATGTCGACACCTTATATCATGAGGCAGCCACAGTCATCACCAGCTTCATCCCTACCCTCTAAATAATATATTATGGTCACAGCCGTTATCCACCTTGCATCCCAAGTTCATATATCACTTTCCTAATATAGAATCACCCCATGCCCCATGACCCTATGTCACTGGCCATTTTCATTCCCCACTACATTGTCGGATCTCCCGACCACCATCCCTGTACTGTGGTGGGCCTCCGCCACTATCATACATTATCCGAAGACACGGCTGACCTACTTTTGGAATCATCGCCTCGAGCCTCCAATGAAAACCCCACTGTCAAGGTTGATCTCCTTCATTGTTTTCACATTGTATAGATCCTAGAAATATATGAATTGTATCATCCAGAATCCTTAACCACCATCATGCTTCGGTCACATATCAAATAATGTGTTGGTTCTCTTCTAGCCCCACATCATTACTAACCACATCACTACCACTAGGATCCCAAAGAACACACTGACTTGATCCAAATATCATGTCATAGTGGAAAAACTCACCATGCCCTTTATTTAGATGGGAACAATAGTAAACAGGACTGGACAGATATGATTTCTAGTATCCTACCCTCCCCAATTTGATGACCAATAATGTGAGTATTCCTCACCTTAAATGTCTTCACTCCAATGATCTAGGATTTAGGGCCTACATGTAAATTGAGATCCTTCAAAAGATAAGTCCTCCACATGAAATCTTTTGGATAAAGTGAAATTAGGTTTTCCTTATCCAGATAAAACATCTGATCATGATTTCAATCTCCATGAAAACAGCCATCAATTTTTTCATGAGTACCCACACTAAAATAATCCACTTTAGGATATTTCCACCATATGCAAAAAAAAATTCGTAGTTACCAATGATTTCACCATTTCGAATGTGTGGCACCAGGTTGCAACCGAATGAGACGTTTCCATAGATTAATGAGTGAGATTCTCTCCATTAGAGAGAGATGGACTCTTAGATTATATATATATATATATATATAATTATATAATTATATATATTTATAATTATATTCCAAAAAACAGTAATATATTTACTTATAATTATTATTATAAATATATATATATATATATATATCTAAAAAAATATAAATTTATAATAATTATTTTTATTATTTTTATAATTATATATAATTATATAATATTATATATGTATATATATAATAATATATATATATTTAAATATTTATATAAATATATTAATAATTATATTCAAATGTTTTAAAATATATTTATTAATAATTCTAATGATAAAAAAATTTATATCCATTTATATAATTATAAAACTTTTATAAATTTATTTAAATAATAATTAATGTTTTGAAAAAGAGAGGCCCAAAAACACCTTTTTTAAAATAAAATCCAAGTTAATATAAGAATATAAAAACAAATATTGTGCAAGAACAAGAAATTAAGCATCGAGAGACAGAGTACACACACTGTGATGTGATGCACATCCACCATGACCATAAGGATTCCTACCTCATCTCCTAGTTTTGACCATCAAACAAGGCCAATCTCCATCTTTTAGAAGTCCAACATCAATAAAACCAGTCATTTCTTCTAATAGAAAACCTCTAATATCTTTAACTCCAAAAGCATGTTGATTTGTTGGACCATCCTCCTCACTAATCTTGATTCAATCAACTCAAATGATTTTTTACATTAGTCCATAATTCAACCTTCTTGGAATTATACAAAATAGAGGTCACCACATCTTTTTCGATGCCTATTTCAGCAGAAACATGTTACCTACAATGAGGAGCCACAACTGTTGTCCCATCTTCTTTAGAAAGTGATGAGATAATAGATGAATTAGAAACCATTCATTGAACTGTAAATGAAAATATAACATGCCCATGTGGATTATTTGAAACACATAATGATTGATTAGGTGGGGTTTACAAGCCATTGATAGGGGTCCTAGGATGTTTAATCCCAATATTAGCTTCAAACCATGTTGTAGAAGAGTTAACAGGATAAGAGTTTGGGTTTTCCCTTCCACTAGAACAATTAGAAGAATCAACAAACTACAAATGGTCCCCTAAATCACTTCTAACATGAATATTTTGTGGAATCTCACTGTCATTGTAGTTTAGACTAGTATGAGTGCAAATAGGTGAATGCCTATCACATTTCATATTCACTGTATAATGAGTTTATAAGGGATTTGAGGATGTAAGTATAGTCTTATAAATATAAATGGACATTACATGTATAAATATAACATTATCATTAAAAATATTTGAAGTAGACTTATCATTCCCTTGAGAAAGAGCCTTTTTGGTCTTGAATCAGACAACATCATTTTTGGATTTTCCATTGCATCGTTTAGGAAAAATAATTTTTTTTCTAGCCATAAATTGTAATCCATATTATCCTTTAAATAAGACTACATGTATTCTTGTCTATCCTAAGACTCGTCATCATCATGTTTATCTCTTAAGTCTCTAGTTAAATCATCCTTAAAGGAAACCCCTATAGAATCAATATGAAATTCCTCTTCCTAATCATCCCATGACTTTATAGTATTGCCAATCATTTAATAAGAAGACATTAGACCACATCCATTAAAAATGGGGATAAGAGGAATGAGTTTTCTTTTTACACATCCATTTTTGGGAGGAGTGGAATAAACCTCAATAATTGAAAGAGGCTATCCATTTAATGAATCTAAATTCCTTGATACAATGGGTTGAGCAACATCTTATCCAAATGATATATCCAAATTTCTAAATGTTAAATCTTGATCTACATCACCAATGGTATTATCAATTTCCCCATTCTCATTATATTAGGTGTTAACATTCATCTCCATACTATGAAAAAATTTTAAGGTCATGAAATTTCAATCCAAATTTTGAATAATAAAGATCCCACCTACAATAAGATCTAGTATTTCCAATCATTTGATAGGATTCAGAAAATAATAGATCTTTAAAATATATTTAGAGATTAATCTCATTATTAGGTATATAGAGAACCACCTTATAAATTAAATCTGAACATAATTCAACATCCACTAAAACAATTATCAAGTGTCAAAAATTAACCAACTTTGTCGTGAAATCCATTTTGATTGGAGTACCCCTTGAAGAAGCAATTCCAAAATTTTTTTTTGATTCCATTAGATCTATTTTAAACCTTGAATCTTAATCTCGACCTATAAATAGTTATCATTGAACTCATTTTAGAAGAAATAGAAACTCCATTGATAAAAATATAAGATACTTGACACCAAATTTATCAATCCCCAACTTTAGGACATATCTTTCAGCTCCGCAGAAGGGAAAATGATATGAAAAAACCCACAAACAATAGATACACAGTAAAAATAATTAAAACCCTCAAATTAAGGCCAATTAGTCGATTATGTCCTCAGATTCCCAGGGGTTCATCCGTTTAAAAAATTATCGCAAGAAACAAAATAGTTCTTAGAGATGTTTATTGTTTGAAAAATTACTCCATACAATGCCATAAAATGGGCAGTAGTACCCATCCTCGTGATCAGTTGTGAAATCCTATTTGTGTGGATGATGAAATATCCAAATAAAAATCCATAGAAATCGAATAAGCCTTTCATCTCCGCTGACCCCTTGAAATTCATAGATGCAGATGACTATTACGAACCAGTGACAAGATTCAAAATGTAAGGGTAGAGATTGATGCTCTATAGGTGTTCAAGCACATCATGGTCATCTGTGATAACTGAGTTGAGCCTCTCCGATTCTTCTAACTTGTTCATCAATAAAATAATAAATATATTTATTATATTTATAAATATCTATATTTAAATATTAATATATATATATATATAATTATATAGAAATATATATATTTTTTTTATAATTAGAATTATAAATAAATAAATATAATTATATTTATAAATACATAATTAAAATTATTTAAATATATATTTAGTTATATAAATTATTATATATATATAATTATATATAATTATATACAATTATATTTATTTATAATTATATTTATAAATACATATTTACAATTCGTTAAGTATTTATTTATAAATATAAATATAAATATAAATATATATTTAATGGATTATAATTACTAATATTTTAATTTTTTAAGTATATTAAACATATTATTAGTATTTGGTCATTATCAATGCCCAAAAAACACTGATAAAAGAAAAATTTCTGAGCACAATAATTTAGTGAAGATAAAGATCGATTTATCTGTGCATATAATTTTAGGACTGAGAAAACCACACTTTATCAAAAAAAATTTAAAGAACCATTCAAACTCTTCTTGATATTTTTAATAGAACCCTAACAGAGTTCTCACAACGTCAAATATATAATATCACATAGAACCAAATATTTGTTGTCACTCTTCCTAGATCATCATAGAGGAATCAAAATCTTCAAATGGTATATGTTAACTTATGTTCTGTCATTCCTCATCAAACATCACTATATGGTTTTAATTTTCCAAAATGGTTTGAATGGAACATGTGATAATTATTTTATTTTTTCACTACACATTTCTAACTATTCTCCACCCAATATCCCACTCTACAAGACATTGATTTTTCACCCTCTCCCATTCCTTCACATTCATTGCACTCAATCATCGTTATTTCTCACTCTGATTAGATGGAGCTCCTAGAAACACAAGACAAAAACCTATAAACTTATCATGAACAATGGTGACTGTAAATGATAAGTAGGTAGATATTTTGTTTGGAAAAAATGGTAATCAGCTCCATATTCCTAGTATTCCTCCTCCTCCCATTGATTAAAATCAAAGAATTCAACCCAATTTATTCCATTACAAGGAATAATAAACCAAATCATTTTTATATCACCCTATTAGTTGAAAATTTTTATATGAATTATGAAATTTTAATAATTCAGTTTGTATGATTTTTTCCAAATTTTTATATTTATAGTTCTTGAAAAACATTATTTTATGATAAAATTGATACTTATACACATACTCTTTATTTTAATTCTTTTTTATTATATGTTTACTTAATAATTTTTTCTTGTTATGGAATTTATAAATTAATAAATTTTTTAACGTTGTTTAATATTTTTTAGCATTATTATTATTATATATATTTTTGGATAATAATTTGTAATATATTTTACACATGTGATATGACATGAACACATGGGTTATGAAAATGGATTATGGATGCAGAATGAACTATCATGTATTAATAAACTTGACATTATGATATTACCATAATATGAGTTGCATTAATTTCTTACATGTCATTAGAAATTTATATTACATCACAAAAAAAATCATACAATATAAAAAATTGAGTGTGAATATTTTTAAATAATATATTTAATTTACCCAACACTAACATAGATATAAAATTCAATCCAACATAGTGATAATTTTGATACTTGACTCTTCCAATAATATTGAACTCAAACCTCATACACTATAAGTTGAGTATTTAATAGTGGATAATATTCCAGCTGTTGTTCATAATTCTATAAAAATTAATGGAACTTAACGTTTTTTGTAGGTTCTTGATGAAGGGTCAATTAATTTTTTAGTTCATAAAAATTATTTTTTATTTATATAGAGCTTTTCCATGCCAAAGAAGAAAAGATCATTTCAATGATTGTCAATAATGGAATTAAATAAAATCATAAAAAATATTTATAGATATATTATTTCATATATTCACATAATGATGTGTGAATATGTAGAAATAGATGAGTTGTATCTATATTTATAAATGTTGACATGTGTTATTTATTTTTATAATGCATACATAACTCTCCAATAGAATTTATCCTAATTTTTAATGACCATAAATCAATTAAAAATTCCCAAATTATGGTTCAAATTTATAGGATAAATATGTATAATGACATTCAAATTTCATTATTAAATTATAATCACTTGAATATTTAGTATCCAATATAGAAGTGAGGAGACAAAAAGACAATTTATGTGGAATACAGATACATGAAATAACGATTGGATACTTCATCACCTATAGGGATCTCTTTAGTGGAATATAACTGATTATGAGTATCCTAAATTTGAAAACTAATTACGAAAATATCTTATTGTGATATCTAAAAATGGGGAGAATAAATTATCTTTTCAAATAATCACTCATAGCACATGGATGGTTAATTTTTTCAATTGTAACTTTTCATTTTTTTTATACATGAAATGAAATGAAAATATGTTATCACAATTTATATTTGGTCCAAAACTACTATGTAATCATATAGATGTTTTTTTGGATACATTGATCAAGTATTTTAAATGATTATGGGATTAAGGTGTAATGTTGTATGATTCTTATTAGAAAATGATTTCAAATTAGGAGTGATTTTGTACTACATTATAAATGAATTTCCTACTTATGGAAATATTTATAGATATAAAATTAAATGAGTTCTATGTTTTCCCATTAAAAAAATGAACAATTTCAATCTGGTTAAAACATTCATTGAAGAATTTTTTCTAGATAATCATAGATTTCTACCCCAGAAACATAACTACAGATCATGGAAGACATCATTTTATTGGAGTTTATAAGAACATTAAACACCATCCCCACTAAGAAGTTATCAATTGATTAAGATATTAAAACATATAGACAATATATTTTGTAAACTGTTTTTGAAAAACCATATAAAAACTAGTTGGAAAAAGAGATATTTTTTTGAATTACCATTCTAGAATTGTTTGTACGTCAAGAATTTTCTTTATGTTATGCATCTTGAAAAAATGAATCTGATAGTGTCATTGGAATGTTACTAAATGTTATCGTCAAGAAAATATATGGAATGATGCATAACATGGACATGATTTACATGGGTATATGGGATGATTTGGTTCCAGTGAATAGTGAAAAAGTACATTTCTCCCAATAGCTTTTTATAATCTATCCATGGATGAGATATACCCATTTATCAAATACATTATGGATGTACCAGTTCTTGAGGGGTATTCGTAAAATATAAATAATATATTTTAAATAATTGATTTAAATTCAAAGGGAATAAAATAACATGACATTTATGTTTTGATTCAAGGTATAATTCTTGTAGATTTATATTTCATTTTACATAGAATTTCCATGAGACAATAATCATGATATATTGTTTTTCAAATATATATGAAAAAAAATTATAGACCAGGTGATATTACAATCGTTTTAAAAGGAAATCATTTTCATATTATGTGAATTGGAGATTTTTTGCCTACAAGAATACTCAAATATTATGGTTCACTTGATGGTTCACTTAGTGAGAGAGATATGACCATTTGGTACTATACATTAGAGATGGATGTTACCCATAGAATAGTATATGAAGACATTGAAAGGGTATATAAAAATTTAAAGTCCACAATTTGGTTTTATTGTAAAGTGATATATGGATGAGGAAGATTTAGAATTCTGTTTCGACTACCAATTTGTCGTGAAAATAATTGGTATGATGAAATCTCATCAAAATGGGATGTTTGTGGGTAATGTAATTTTTGGAATATATTTTTTCACAGTTACAATTACATTACTTGTGTAGGATTACCTTAGCATTTTTCATAACCATTTAGATGTTTCATCCTATGTTAAAACCCCAAAAATAATTATTAGTAATTTAAATCCTTCTAGGTATGAAAAATGTATATAAAACACCCATAATAAATAGTTTATTGGATGTTTTCAAGCCCATATTTTTAAGGAGTCAACTGAAAATCCAGATTCAATCTCAAAACCCCTTTTACGGATTGCAATATGACCAATTTTTCAAGTATTATATTATAATAGATATATTTTCTATAAAAATGAACATGATGAATACAGTACCATGGAAAATAGTGGAGTTACACTTGTGGATGAAGTGATGCACATTTATGTTACTAAGGAATGAAATCCATTTTTGGAGAATTATTTAAACTATTGAATCCTCATAAAAAAAAATTGGATTTGGATTATAAAAAATTCAATGTGCCTATTTTTCAATGAAAGTGGGTTAATATTAGGAGTTCATCTAAAATTGAAGAATTTTGATTTGTGAAAGTGAATTTTAGTAAGGAAGGGTAAAATGGTGGATTATTTATAATAAAATCATATGTACTACATTTAATTTATGTCCTAGATCCAAAAAAATGATAGAAGTTAGTTGTTCTATTATCAACCAAACCCACTAAAGTGTTAGATATCAATTCAATTAAAGATAACCCTATAATTGGTGTACTAAAATCCTTTAATAGTCATCCAAATGAATATGGGGTCTTGTATATTTTAGGAGACCACAATTATTGTATTTGGATACATGAATGAGGGGTGAAGCTCCTTAAGACTATTAAAATAAATATATTTAAATAATTTTGATATATATATTTTAATATACATTTCATTATCTCAAATTATTATAAATTTAATAATGTATTTACATAGTCTAAATCAAATGTTAAACCACTTGTGTACATAATGAATTTTCCATATGTTGATGTTACCAATCCTAACAAATAGTATGTTTCCAAAAATATTTATGCTCCCAATGAAAAAGAACAAAACAATTATGGACATGTTGATGATACCAATCCATATAAAGAAAATATTGATTCTTTTGAAGTTGAGGAAATGGTTAATGGTGAAAAACAATTTCCATATAAAAACATGAGTGTCATAGTAGGACATTATTGGATGAAAATTGTTAAGATGATAAGTAAAAGCATCAAATTCATGGTTGAATGAAAATAACATGACTAGCCTGTTATCCAAAACGAGGACATGTTTAGTAGTCACATTGGGCTCACCAATTGAATACACATGATTATTTATATAGAATCATAGTGAAATGTTGTGCTCCTAATTAAGAGGCTAATTTGGGATGGAATTAGGGTAACATTATAATATTATTTATTTATTTTAGTAATAAATAAGACAATGTTAAATAGCTCTTCATAATTAATTAAAGAGAGCATTTATAATATATGACTACAAAATGAAATTTGTACTTGTTCTCAGTGGAAAGGATCATAGAGGCTTTTAGACAACTCTTATGAAGTATATATTCATGTATGATAAAGAAAAAATAAAACTGCACCCACCATAGATATATTCACACTAGATAAACCAATATGCATGAATGCATTTATTGGTGTTCATCAAGTGACATATTTTTAGGTACAATGTGTCTAGTTATAAATTTATTGAAAATAACTTTACTAATCAATTTGATTTAGAAAATATAATTTATGTAATTGAAACTGATTGATGAAGATATATAACGTATAGAAAAACCAACATACCCCTACTATAGAGCTAGGATAGTGTATGCTACAATTGAAAAATGGTATATATATTTTATTTAAAACATGAAGTTTATTTGGCTGAAACTAAAAAATCAATATGTTACTTTGATTAAATGTTAATTGATGAATCACACTCTTTAGCCACTTCACTCCCATTTCATTTTTCATATAATTTCGCACATGTAAATATAGATGAGATATCTAAAAAATTAAAAAACACACAAAATTTTATGCAACAAGTGTAAGTACAACATAAAAAATATTTGTTTATATAAAAATAAATATTACATTAAAAATATTAATTATTTTCCAATATTTCTTATCTGAATTGTATATAAGAATCATTATTATTTTTACCCAATGAAATGATACAATAAATAGCCTTAAAGAAGCCAAAATAGATTATCACGCCATAGGTTCATGTTTTGTGGAGTCACACCAAACATATTTTAATAAAATAAATGAACATGGGGAAACGATAAGAACATGGAAGACTTGCAGGAATAATTATCCTCCCTTGGAGAAAAAAATTAAATAGTAGTCAACATTTTTAGAAAATTTTATTGGAAATATTCAAACAGAAGTAAGTAAATTAGAAAAACCACTACATGAATATCCCCTACACGCCCACAATCCTTGAGGTGAAACACATCCCTCAAAGGGTTATCTTAGAATAGGTAATCAATAATTTCATAAATTATTCTCTGAAATGTGAATCAGGAAGACGCCGATACCTTCCAGGTATTGAAATTCTACATGGCGAAAATTATTTTGGTTTATATCTATCCACAGACACAAATATCCTTGTTGATAAGGGTACCGTGTAAAATATCAAAGTAGTTATTCTGTACAAAAAACATCCAATAGGTTATTTGAGATTATAAATTCACATAGCACACCAGCCAAGTCCCAAGATACTTATTCAACTTGATGGAGATTATATTTATATGGTAAATAAAGCTATTGGAAATTTAATATCATGGTATGAATATCCTGTTAAAATAAATGTAGACAAGGATTTAATCATTTCAAATGCTTTTTCATGAAAACCCATTAACAAATAATGAAAAAAATTTGAACTGTTGAATGTTATTACAATCATACAAATGGAAGGGTTGATATAGAAGGACAAATAAAAATGATCTAAATGATCAACCAACCAATAAAAAAGATATTCACAACATATGTTTACCCTTTCTAGTCAGTATATACATTTAATAACATTAATGGTTCTTGTATATAAAATTTTATCAAGTGGTAATATGGAAATAATTGATTTCAAATAATAGATATACATAACATCCATTATAAAATATATTTGTATAGGGAATTTAAATTAAATCCTAATGAAGGAAATATGGAGTAATAGTAGAAAACAATTTGGACTCATTAGTCATCACATAATATCTACACCACCAATCTCATTTGAACCATTTAAATATTGAGTAATAGTAAAAAAACATGCCAAAGTGTTTGAAGAAAAAATTATAGAAGATAGACACTTAATGAATACCCTTGATGTATGGGTAAAATATAAAATTTAATGATATCAAATATATTTTATTTCATTTAATTACTTATTACTTTTTGTTTTCAGGTATAAATGGTTATTCATTGTCATAAATTTTGATACTTTGAATATTTATTCTATAGATTCAATGAATATATACTTAAATCGTCAACCACACATAAAAAAATTATCAATTTTTAATACACAACATGAAAAATTTCATAAATAAATTTTATGTTATACATTTTACATTACTTTTTAATGAAAATTATATTATGATTGGGGTATTTAAATTTCATTGGAATCATCACATAAGGATAGTCCACTAGGGGGAAAATCTATCGACATCTATAAATGGATTTGTATTGGGGTTTATGTAATACAACCCCAAAATAAAAACATATATCAAAACAAATTAATTATTTTTATAATTGTTTCTATAATTATAGGAAAAAACTTATGGAAAATATTATGGTTATTATGTTTGAAAATTTATAAAAGACGTAATATTCTATAAGCAATATATCATCCTAGATGATGTTTTTTCTGATGATAAATATAATTTCATTTAATATATTTACTACTTCGTTATTTATTTTTATTTTTCCATTACTACAAGAAACTTCTACAGTCCTCGTATTCACAAGAATAAATAGATTTTTTATATAAAAAATAGAGAGAATATATGGTATCAAATTGATTAAAAAAATCCTGATGATGTGACTTTCTAGTACTTTTTAGTAATTTTATCATCAATTTAGCTAATTTTTTGTTAATTTTGTTATCATTTTTATCAAAAAAACATTTCTTAATTTTATTATAGATCATGAAGAAAGATGATAAACTCATGAGACACTCATGTACAATGATGATGCACTCAATGAGGATGATGATATCATGGTGATACATTTTCTTTTTATTATTTAATTCATTAAAAATCAGTCTTATCAGAAAGAAATATTGTTAGATAACCCTAAAAATTAAATGAATTAAATAAAAATACTATATAGTGTGATGTGTAATAATTGACCGTGACTTAGTTTGATACATGGTATACCCAGTATGACATGAATATTATGTTATTAGTTTAGAAATTGAAATATTAGTTAAAAAAATTGTTACATATTGAAAATTGTGAAAAATAACATATTATTTTGATACATTTGGAAACTGATTTATAAGTAATATTTTTTTGTATGAATTATCTAACCTTAATCCAATACACGATCTACCGTATATAAAAAATTTCATGACATGTTAATATCTAATTGTTCTAATGAGTGATTGGACATTGATTCTATAATAAATATAACAATGATATGAAAATGGTCTAGGAATGTATACATACAGCTAGAAAATGATAATTCTAACTAAATGTTTAGTTAGTTTATCCTTATTTTATCTACTATTTAATGTTAATTTACATATCATTTTTATTTGATCCATATTAAGTTTTCATTATAGTTCTTTTTGGAAGTAATAATTTTCATTCAACTATCTTGAAAAATATATTCTGGACATAACATGTTCATTTAGAAGGGAAGAAGAAACCACATACTTCCTGGAACATGATGTGAATAATAATGATACATTTACCAAGAAATTTTGGGATAGTTAAATTGAAAATTATGAATTCCCCAACGATCTATCATGATTTTTTTCTAGAATAGTGAAGTAATCAGACCCACATCATTCATCCACATATTAATCAAATACAAAGTGTTCTCAGTATGAATCGAAGTGTGTGTTTTTACATCATAATATACATTTTAGTTTAAAATACACATCACACACTCAAAACCACGAAAGAATATTCATATTTTGTTATAGTTTAGGATAATTATCGATAAGTAATTTGTGACATGTAAGAATCAACCACACCTCAATCTGATACACGAAATGTCTAATATGACTTGAAGTGCATTTTTTCTGTTTAAAATTGACATCTTAGATCCAAAAAAACTTCAAATATTCAAAACCAAAGAAACAAATTAGGATTATTTTGATATTTTAGGGAAAAAACCATAACTAATTTGTGGTATTTTGGAATTATCCAAACATTAATCAACCACACAATGTTCCCAATATGACTCATAGTGCCCGTTATCATTTTAAAATTGACCATTTAGTTCAAAATATGTTTCAGTCACTGAAAACCATGAAAAAATACTCATATTATCTTGAAACTTTTGGAGAATGGTCCATTAGACATTTTTTATGTGTATGAATCGATATCATATAAGAATAACTTATAATGTGACAGGTATGACTGAAAATATATGTCTTCTTATTAAATTGATATTTTAGTAAAAAAGTCATCTGACATTCTCAAAACCGTGACAAAAAATTTGAATTATTTTAATAGTTTAGGATAACGATCCATAAGTCATTTATGATGTGTTGGAATTAGCCTAACCTCAACCCGATGAACTATGTGACTGATACGAATCCTAGTGTGCCTTTTTGAATAAAATTGAAATTTTAGTTCAGAACAGACATCACATACTCAAACCTAAAAAAAATTGTTTTTTAAATTTTGATGTTATAGTAAAAAGATAAAAAATTAATTTTTGATGTATAAGAATTACCTCTGTAAGATCCCAATTTTTTTATTGTGGTGAAGATCTTTTGTTTTTCAGTTTAAATGTTTTTCTATGACCTAATTTGAATGCCTAATGAGACCACATGTGTTTCAGGGGGTTTTTTGGTCTTGTTTAGAGCTTGGATGCTAGATTTTTGGAAAGGTAAGTTAGGATTCTTGGTATGTAGAAATAGTGAGACCCATGCTGCTTGTATTGAGTAAATTTTGTGTGTAGTTCAGAGATGAAAGATGGGTTGTAAGGTATGCGGAAGCCATGTAGCCGGAGCCGAACGTCTGTTCATGAAGCTCCTTTGTTTTTAAAAGTATCATGTAACATAGTTTGAACATGGTTTCCCATATCATGAGAGGTCCCTCTCGAGGCATAGAATCACGTACAGTTGATGCTTGATTTGGCCAACTATGAAACCAAAATGCAAGACCCAGTTAAAAAGTGGGAACCATCCATTTTTTCCTATAATCTTTAATAACCTTAAACCCACCATATATTTTATTTCTCTAGTTTATTTCTTATCTTCCCATGAGATATTATAAATCCAAATCTCATATAGGTTCTTTATTTTCCCTTCATACGGATAATCAAACTTTTTTATGTTTTGTTGGATATGTGAATATATGTTCAATGTTCCAATTGTTTTGTTATTAGATTGCCTCCATATCGACGTAGTTATTCTGGTGCAATATGGAATTTCCCTCTTTTAGTATTTTTATTCATTCTTCCATTTCCTCTCAATGGTTCCCAAATTTGAGGACAATAATGGATGGGTGATCTACCACATGTATATGGTAGAAGGTAAATATTGTTTCTATTGAATTTGTTGTATTTTATATCTATTCACCATTATGACACACACCGAACCCTCTATAATTTCCCATAAAATTAAATGGATATATTTTTTATGGGTCCTTGAATATTGTTCATATGGATCCTTGTTGGGACAGACAAGATCACAAATGAATTTATAACTTTACTTTTATTACTGGTATACCTATGTTATACTACACACTTATTCATTATTTTACAAAGAATTTAATTGTTATAGACACCTTCTCTAGTGGCCTATGGGGTGTTATCTCACACCCTATTATGACCCCCATTGGGTATGTGGACATTATTCATGGATATAGGTAGAGATCAGGTTAAGAAACAACTTTATGATGCTTGATTTGATCATTTCACAGGAGACTCTGAGCATGGAAATGAGATATGATATAGATTCTAGTTGGAGACATCTATTTTAGTATTTATTAACATTTGATACACATATTTTATTGAATGCATGTTCCATGTACTTAATAACATTTTTTGTAGATACATGGAATATTAAACATATTGTGTACGACACTGCTTTTGGATTATTTATTGTTGTATTATTTTGGATGTTTATCTTCTATATGATGTTCATTTATTTTCTCTACTTCTAAAATTTAACTGTTATGATTATTAATATTATGATAAACTATTAAATTATATCATAGAATCCATATAGACAGAAAAATGTTCTTCAATTCTAGTCAGAATCATCTAGTGTGTGGGGAGGCACACATGAGGCCATCTGACCTGCTGATTTAGGTCAAAATTTTGTTGATCCCAGGTCAGGATTTGACAAAGTTGTATCGAGAATATTCTTCACTTGATTTATTGATTCTTATAAAATAGGATGGTTATTAGGAATGAATTTTAATTTAGTAATAAAAAATACTTAGGAGTTTCTTACCAACATATTTGATATATTTAAATTTATTGGCATGAGGAATTGTAATTCTATAATTTTTCTTTTACAGCTCATTTTATTTCACGAATTGGTAACACAATTTATGTTCGATGATTAATATGGTTAGGAATTTTTATATTTTTCCTGATGAAATGAGGACATTCTATCTCATGAATCATTTTAGGAACTTGTTAGGGTTCACATGCCATGAATTATTCAATGCCATATTGAATTCATTTCTTAACCATGTGGAATTTATTATGTGTATATTGAGGGATATATCTATTGTTTGATAAATTACTTGTGAAGGAAATTAAGAAACATTGTTGGTAATTAGAGTGCCTCAATTGTCATAAACTGTGTTTTTATGTATATCTTATTGAAGAAACCACATGAACTCAATTATTGCATGTTGAGTCAATGAATATTTATCACATGGAATTGAACATGTTATAGTTTGGATTAAATGAGAACCAAAATTCTATTTACAAGGTGTATAAACCGTAATAAATTAGAAGTGTAGACCAATTTTCTCCACAATTTAAATAGAATGGAAAATAAATTTTAATTCAAATGAATTATAATTGTGAAATAGAGAACATGAAATTGACTCGACTTTAGAGTGGGAAATTTATAGTGTAACTAGTGCTTCTTACAATCACATATACTACTCAGTCCAAGATTTAGGAGTAGGAATATGGGTGTTGATTGTTTACAAGAATTTTTTGACCTATCGTACACTTTTATATCTATGATATAGTCCCCAATCAATCATTTATAAGTTGTGTGCTTGGAATTATATAGGTGGTGGGTCATGTCAGACAATTAGAACCTCAAGTATTGGTAGTTATGGAACCATTGATTATTCCATACATATGTGATGATTCCCAGTTCCATAAGGGTCTCCTCTTCTTTATTTTGACCATTTAATGATCCCCGCAGCCTACCATGATACTTGAAGTGATAACACGAGTGTTCCAGTAGTAGAAAATTCCCACATTTTTAATGGATAGAAATCTATATACTTTTCATTTTTTTCTTGATACCTTTTTATCAACATTCGAGCATCAGGAACACCCCTTGAGTAGATAGTTAATCTCAGAACATATATTATTTACAAAGAAGCTACGTGATAGTGGGTTATTTTGAACCAGGCCGATGTGCATTATGATATGGTTTGGAAGGACTTCCAAAAGACCTTTTACAATTAATTCATTATTTGGACCCTGATATTTGAATGGACTAATGAGTTTATGCATATTGATTATGGTGAGATAGCCATTATTGAGTCTTGTACATAGTTTAGAGATCTTTAGAACATATAACCAATTTTTATTGCAGATGATATATCGAGGGAGACTCATTGAGGAAGTTCCCAGGCATTTCATTCAATCGTAGGTAAATGTTTTTTGGTTGAAAATATTACAAAGATAGTGAATCATTTGTGTATTACTCAATAGAAAATGAGGGAATGTGGGGGAACAGAGTAGGGAAGTATGTCATATCAACCAAATCGATCAGTGTCAGCTAAATGAATGCATCATATTGAGGCTTCTTTTTATGGGAGAACCATCCAGGGTTTTAGTGAAAGTATTTAATCCATCCTTCATGTGTGTGAGAGATGGGAACATATTATGATTCGGTGTGATAAATACCTAGAAATTTTCTGATCTTGTGAAAGTATGGGAATGTACAATGATTATACTGGAGATTCACTTTAGATGTTAGTGTAAGTGGATGGACTCCGACTCCATGTTCAGGAGAAGGATTCACAACTCCAAGTTAGGATATAAGTTGGAGTAGTATTGGTTGTTCAGGCTGAGTTGGTGGCTCTGGCTGAGGTAGCCAAACACAAGTTTTATGTAGAATGGAGAGTGAGCCATCTCCAGGTTGTGAGGTTGTTTCACAAGGGCTCATTCTAGTCCAGATATATTCTATACACACTAAAACTAAGAACAAGAGTTCCTGGACATCTATAGTGTGTGGTAAGACTCTAGTAGACTATATTCTAATATCTACTATTTTTTATTCTAATGTATCACATAATTTCTTATATATTCCTGTTTTGGAGATCATTGTGCTTTCCATTCAGTTTTATGATGGTGTTATGAATTTGGATAAAATTTTGGGGATTAAAAAAAAGAGTATATGCTTGTGAAATAAATTTCCCTTGAGATTGGTAGAGTCCACTTCACAATTAATCACTTTTTCCTCAAGATGAATGGGTTTTAAGTCATACTCGTTATGGATTTTCTAGTTTCCTATTGATCCCATGTCAATTTTTAACGATAGAGTGTGAACTTCACATCAAAAGAGGGATGATTTTTTGATCACAATGGTGAATGGTCTTTTCATATAATTATTTTAAAAATGATCACATCAATATCTATTTTGATAGTGTCATAATTTAGAACACATGAATCATATTATAGTCAATTAATTGAGAAAAATGGAATACATTATGCACTAATTCACAATCTAGTGAAAAATTAAATTGAAATACCACTATCCGACCAACTCAATGATTACGAAATGACCCACATAACATAGTTAAAACATTCTTTATTTTCAATTCAATGAAATACCAATCATAGTGAAACTCAAAAAATACATAATCATCAACTATTAACAACAATATTAATCATTAATTACTATCATAAGACTTATTGTGAGTCTGAGTTATTTAGATTCACTTTTTGACAATGTTAACTTGATATATCTTCTCTGGCATGAATCTATGTCCCCAAAGAGTCTTATCTTCCATCCCTACCAAATATAACTTTGACAAACATTATATTCTATAAAACATTTCAGAATGTTTTAGATTAATAAATAATTTATAGTTATTTTTTTATAAAAAAATCACTATAAGTATGATGAAAATTCCATATTATAAAAAATTCTAATAGTAAATTTCAAATAATATTCACCAAATTTTGTTTGGCCCTTTTTAATTTTCATACTGTTGGAAGATGGTAAGATGTACGTGTGTTTAATTAATACCTACAGAATTGATAGGTCCTCTCAATAACCATTATTTAAATTATAGAAATTTATCTAATATGATAGATTATGTAATTCAATGAAGTCATACCACTTCATTCACATAGAATTTACCCATGTCTTCTATGAAGTACATTTCTCAAATATGAAAAAAATTTAACCAACTTTATAAGTCGAACCAAAGTCACACACCATGACTAGTTTTTCGACAGTGCCCTTGGTAGACCAACTATGTAGTCTATCATGATATTATCCCATTTTTATGCAAGCACAGACAATTAATTCAATAATCTCACAAGTCACTAATAATTGGTCTTCTACTATTTCAAAATCAAACATTGGGATACATAACTAGTTATGTCCTTTTTAATTCATCTATAGTAGAACTATTATTTTATATATTTTTTGATATCATTATCACTTTGAGATACACTAGCTTACTATATTTATGTAATTACATTTTAACTAATTGATTAAATTTAAAGAACTACTATTATATCACTAAAAGGGAGTGTCAATTCATCTGCTGAAAATCAAAAGATAGTAGCCTCCCCAAAAGTAGGGTTCTAATAATCTTCTTTAATTTCGTACTGGAAATTTTTACCTCTATCACCTAGTGAGTAATTATAGAACTAAAAGTAATATAATAAAATAAAATGAGGTCTCCCTCCTCCTAAGACTTCGGTTTCAAATCCTCATTCATGGTTTTATATTTCCACTAATATTTCTCATATTTAAATGATTAGGTTTTTCCAGTAATGTAATCAACTACCAAAAAAAAATTTCCTATAGTATAAGAAAAATCAAATTCAAATGTCTAACTATATTTAATCCTTATGTTAATATCTTATGTGAGGAAAATAATCTTCAAACATTTGTGGTTAAAATACACCATGAGCTTATTATGAAACATGTAATGTCTCAATCACATAAAATCATGTACAAATACATACAACTATAACATGTGTGTTGGTTAATTATTCTCTTTAGAACATAATTTACAGGATATATACACAACTATATTACCCCATTGTATAAGGATGCATCCTAAAATATCTTTTGATTCATCATGGTTTATATATAATCTATTTATATATTAAAATATGGTAAAAACATGAGTTATAGTTCTTTTTATCATCTTATCATAAAAATATTCATGTAACGTATATTTCCACAAAAGGTTCTCATAGTTTTTGGTCAATATCATCATTAGTGATTATAATTTGATGAAATCCTAAATAAAGAGCTTTTAGTTTATAAAAAAATTAGAAAAATAGGAATCTCAAAAAATTATTCCAGGAATCCAGAGATATCACAACATCTCTGATATCTATGTCAGCTGAGATACTATAAGTATAGAAGAAATACCCTCATAACATTACCCATTAAACTATAATTAGTATTGGAAATTTTTTTCAAATAACATATATTTTTTCATGGTCTAAAAAATGATCTATACTTGAATTATACGATCATTGTTTGATCCCATGTAAAAATGAATGTCATCGAGAAACACTAAATACAAAGTTATTGAATTTGGGGAAAACATGAAACATCAAATAAATAAAAAACACATTATCATTAACAACCAAAATATTGAAGAAGAATTAATAATATCTATTATTACTAAAATAATACATACTTAGGTTTTCTGGTTCCTTTAATCATAGCCTATAAAGACTCATTTTTTTCCTGTAAGACATAGGAATAATTTTTAGTAGATTTTCATAGAGTGAATTGAAATGGATTAATATTCCGAGACTCAGTGAGCCCAAAATTGATATTATAATAATATTATATATATATATATATATTAATTTCACATGTTAAAAACATTCATGAATAACTAGAATCACTACTGAAGTGGGTCTTGGATCAAAAATCTAAGAACACTTTTGGGTTCGGAACATAGAGTTTAACCATGGTGAAATCTATGGTTGGTCGGTAGCAGATGTTTTGTTAAGATATCCATTATCACGTATGATTATTGGGTTAATTAATTAATGATTTTAATTAATTAAATTAATACCCAGAATCTAATTCAATCTATAAATACTGTCTTATTGATAATCCATAGTTTTAGCCACATAACACGAAAAGTATTTTAGTAAAGGTTTGAGTATTGTTTGTTAGTGGATATGGATCAGAGAATGATGGGAAATCATATTTTGGATAATCATGAGGTGAATGATGAATGTAGTGGGATCATCAAATTATTTACTAGAGAATGCATTCTTCACCAACGATATCTCTAAAATTGAGGTAGGATTTTATATTTTGGATTTATTCCTATTAATATTTGAGATTAACTTGAATTAATCTTTTTTCAAGATTTATCTGTGGATTGGCCTTTTTTAGTTTTTCAAACATTTGATTTATCTTCCCGTATTTGTTAATTTTAGATTTATTTATTATCAATGATTCTTATTGTTTTCACAAATTTATTCATTGGATTCAATAATGATGAACAAAACAAACATGACAACTGATAAGGCTCACTTGGGGTTTTGTACGTATCTCTCTCTATTCTTGGTGTTTGTCATTGTTAATCAGTTGATCATTGATTTGAAAATATCCTAGATTACCGATAAGTGTGTATCAATTACATGTAAGAATAAGTCACAATCAAATTTTTTATTTGTAATTTTTAGACATGAAAGTGGTGAAGGGGTGATTATGGGAACCGAACATTGGAATTAGTATTACTGAATTGTAAGTTGAATTGAGAATTTCTCTCCAAAGGAGAAATGATTGATGTTTTAAAGTGATGGTTTCCAAAAATATATCCATTAGTGATTGCAATGTCTGGTGATGGTGCAGATGGTATGGTTCGAACAAAATGAAACATAAATTTTTAATATATGTAATTATTGAAAGTTTTTCTATGAATAACGATCAAAATAAAATATCGGACGTGCTGTGGAGGGTGGTGTCCATTATTATTTTTTAATAATAATAACATATGATATAATAATAATAATAATAAAAATACATTTAAAATTGAAATAGGTTTTCCATCATAGAATAACATCTGGTATGACCCTCTGCCAACATGGGAAGTGAGGTGGGAGATACCCTGACACAGGTGAATTCATACTACACCATTCATGTATCCCTCATAATAATAATAATTAATTATTATAATTCTCTTCAAGAAATTAAAATATTTATATATATCAATTTAATATATGTTAAATGGTGTTGGGGGGAATGGGAAATCAAGGGGACCCCCTTTACATGTGTGAAGGGTGGGAAAATATTTATGTGTTCCTTGACTCTTAGAGCCATTGAATAAATTTTATTATAATAATAATATAAAAAGATCAGATTATTATTATTGTAGTTTAATATAATTATTACCAAATATTCTTTATTTGGTATCTGATTGATGAGATTTTAGAAGAATCATGACCCTGGTTTGAGTTGGTAAATTGAAAACCAATTATGTATATTTTATTTGAACTAAAAGCTCGGGCCCACGAAGTATCCTACACATGTGTTATGACAGAAATACATTTTTTTACTGAGAATTTATTTTGGGAAAGTAAATTGCTTCTCCTAAGTGTTTTTCCATGGGGATCTCAATGGTGTGATCAATTTTTCCATTCATGGATAGTTTTGATTTAATATTGGTGATTTTATTCTTTATCCCTTCATAATGAAAATGATCCCCAGGAATTTTTCAGGATTTTTCCAGTCTCTGATGTGGCCACATGAGTAGTCCACCCTATATTGTTTTCCATGTACTAATTGATGATAACATTTTTTATGGAGTTAGATTCATGATGTGAGATTATGTAAATTGGCAAATTATTTGAGCAATGATTAACCAATATTAGTTGTGTGTGTTCCCTTTTTGAGTATCAGTTTGGTACGTTCCCTCAATAAAACCATTATGGGTTAGTTACCTTATTTAAGAGTGAGTAGTATTAGTCTACTATAATAAGTGTTTAGTTTGACATCTGGTCCAATAATTTAGATTTTATACCCCACAATGGATTAGTTTGTGTATCCCTTTGAGTTGACTGATGTGATCTTCACTCTCATCATGATACCTAGGTAGGGTTGTTAGAATCAGCGTGAGAAATAATTACCCAAGCATCAACCACGCCATCAACCAGGATTAATTTAGTATGGCTATTTGTTTTTTTAGTGATCCATGTTGATAACCCAAATCTGTATATATTTAAATTATGAATTTCAGTGTGTTATTCCTAATAGTGAATCCTGAGGATCATGTCCTCTCTAATAAGATTCATTATCATTACCTTGTACCAAGGTGTGAATTCTCCCCAAATTGGGTGTGAACCTAAGGCCTTTAGCAGTATACTAGGATGATGTTTAGTATTTATTATACCTTTTAGACTATTATTATTAATTAAGTATATCCACATCTTCCTATTTTTTATCTATGTATCACTTAACCTAGTTTTCCTATATATAGATTTATGATATTTCTTATATTTGATGCTTTAAACATGGTGATTTTGGGTTGTCTTAATGGGTATGTATATTATCACCATGAAATGGTATGTTCCTACATGAATTATAAATTATGAAGAAAACATACTGATTAGAAATGGTTATTGAGGGCCTAGAATTAGTAGAGTTTAGATGTATGTGGTGACCCTATCATTGTTCAGTGGTCAGACTCTTAGATATGGAGTCAAAATCTCCCCTAATATAAAATTTATAGTTGTTGTTAGTTTGGATTCTACAACTAAATTTATAGTGGTGTGTGTGTTTTAAAACTTTATATCAATTTATTTATACAATTTTACTCTTATATTTTCATTCCTAGTGGTTATTACATGAATTATTTATAATTTAGATGTTCAACATTTTATTATACCTATGTATTGTTTCATAAAGATGGTTGTCTTCATTCACAACTATACTTAAGAATAATTCTAACCATTAATTTCTTCCTTATATGTGTTTATCACCTTCCCCCGGGCTATTAGAGGTGATCTTGGAGTTGTTGAAAATCCTATGGAATCGCTCATTTTTATTACATAACATTTCCTTGCATTTTACAAAATCGAGGATATTTAATGTTTAGTGTCTAAGAAATAAGGTACATAACACATGAAAACATGAGTATATTATTATAATACTCTTTATATGATTATTCATTTAATAATCCTATTGTACAATTAAGCCAACTTATAACTTGGGGATATACTTCAAAGGAATGGGTGGGCATAAGGTCTAATAAGGGAAAATAAGGGAAACCGTTTACTTGTGAACTTGAGAGATATCAATAATTGGATAAGGAATTTTATATAATGGAATGAGAAGGGCACATATCATAACAATAATATCATTAATCATAAATTTAAAACAAGGATGAAAAATTAAATTTATACATTAATAAGCATATTACCATGTTCCATCCCCAAGGAGTCATAAAAATTATCATGGTTATTTAGTAAGGTGTCATAAAACATGTTACCTCAAGAGATTAATTTCATTACCTAATGAATTGGATTGATATCCAGGCACAACCATAATATGTATTTATTTTTATGTGATCCACATATATCATATTCAATCATTTCATAAATAACATAGAGGGAGTGAATGAAATGGGTTTCATATCAAAATAATGGTGTTTTAAAAAGTTCTTAAAAACATGATCTTTATGTAATTTACAACCCACATAAAGAAAATGAGAGTTTTATGTATCTCAATTCTATAATAAAATAAATAATAAATATATATTGATTACTTCCATAGAAATTAAAGTGGTTTGGGTGTTCACATAATTAGAATAATATAATCTTTGACGGAAAATAGAGATATTTGATTTGAAAATTCTGCAGCATAAAAAGTATGAAGCATATTTTTATAAAACATTAGAAATGTAGGGAAAAGGTTAACCTGGATATTAAATAATAATATAATATTATATGTAAAAAAGTAAATGATAATAATAACATGATATAGAATTTTCAAAGACATACCACATAAAAGAGAACATGAAAGGAATATAGAAGTCATGAATTCCCTTACATTGAAGTTTAACATATAATACTCTATGATCGAGAACATGGGGGCTTGGGGACACCATTGGAGGAATTATTGGTAGGTACTAAATTCATATAATCTAGGGGGATGATTTTTGATTAATTGGAAAAATTGAAATTTGTGGTACTTATTGTAAAAGGGAGGGATTTTTTTTATGAATTTTTTAGGACCCCTGATGAGTGGTATTTGAAATAACATGAAAATTCCCATGGCATATTACCATGGTATTATCCACTTGGGAAACCTTATATCATATTTTATTTCAAAAGTTTCAATCCAAATTATTACATCATTATTACATCAGTAATGATATCATTAAAAATTCTGAAAACTTGCAACTGTATTTTTATTATTCACTGAAATGAAATGTATTTTATAAAAATATCATAAATTCATGGTAACCTAATATCCTCCTTATGAAATAGAAAATGTAATTTATTTTATCATAATATTTCTCCAAATATGAAAACTAATCTTTTAACTCTGTAATACATAACTATTACAAATCATCGAAGATATAAAATTCAGAGTATGATGCATAGAAAAATTTCTAAAAAATGATATTATTTTATCATTTGTAAATAAAAAGGACTCTTTTTATAATACTATTTTATTATAATTAGTATTATTCATAATATGATAATTTATTATGAAATTTTATACCTTTTCTATACTGTAATAATTCTGTTCAAATATAATCAATTTATAAAATCCATTTTTATTAAGAAAAACAATTCTTAAAACACAAATGATGGAAAAAAATTTTATTTACACAATGGTATTATAGATTAGTTATTGAATTCATTGAAATATAACCTTTTATAAAATCTACATACGACATAAGGGTATGGTCTGAGATGGGGATAAACACTTCCAGTGGATCATATAATATTTCCTGTGTAGTAATTTCAACTAACTTGATATTATCTCAAATGAAATTTTGTTCACGTTTAAATTGTTACAGTTCATCCTGGGCATGGTTTAAATGGAATGCCATGGATGCTACCTCATTCCCACAATCTGAAGAAACTCATCTTATTATGGAAAGAGTCTAATAGATGAGGTCATCGACTCTTCTTTCACCATTAATTATCCATTATCATTCCTATTTATAAAAAATAATGTTAAATATTATTATATCATTCAATAGTCATTTTATCCAATAGTCATACAACAGTCAAAAACCAACCGTCACATTTCATTTATAATCATTTATTTTACTGAATATGAAATTAATTATTAGGAATAAAAAAATTATTCAAAAATTTGGGTCATTACATTCTTCCCCCTTTAAGAAATTGCATTTCTGAAATTTCAACTCATACACTTATAAGAGAAAAGGTGTGTGTACTTCATCCTCATAGTATCCTCTGGTTCCTATGTGAATTATTCATATTTTTGGTTCCTCCACAACTCTTTAACATGGTGGGTAGTCCTGTTTCATAAAACCTTCTATCTATGTTAAAATATCTCCATCAGCTACTTCTCATAAGAGAGGTCGTGTTCATGTTGTACAACCTCTGGATTTAGTACAAGTGAAAGGTTAAGTAAGTACTTACTCAAGAGGGATACATGGTATACATCATAAAAATGAGGTAGATTTGGTGGAATGAAAAACTGATAGGCCACTTCTCCTATGCGATCATGGGTTTCATCGGGGCCAATGTATATGGGGTTGAGCATCCCTTTCATTACAAACCACTTGACACTATTCCATAGAGATATCTAAAGGAAGAAGTTGTCACCAACATCAAATTCCAAGTCCATTCAAAGGTTTTCATCATATCTCTTATACTGACTCTTAGAAGTGTTAATTGTTTTTGGTGGAATGAACATTTTCTATCATCTCTTTCACAAGATTAGGCCCAAGAATATTTCTCTTTCCAACATCATCTAATCAAGTAGTATTTCTACATATCTTCCCATATAGAGCTTCGTAGGGTTCCATTTTAGGGCTCAAATGGATGATGTTGTTGTATGAGAACTCAGATAATGGGAGATGATTATCCCATTCATTCTTAAATTCCATTAATAATGTGCCAGCATGTCCTAGGGTTTTTGAAGATTCCTTTCAGATTTTATATCAGTTTGGGGGTGATAGGTAATACTATAATTCCATTATATACTCAATTAATATTGAATAATTCACCAAAAATTTTCTGTAATCATCAAATCATGATCATATATGATTTATAGTGGCACCCCATGTAGCCTTAGAACATCCCTCACATAAATTATGGAATTTTGTTCAAGAGACGGATCTTCATAAATAGGGATAGAATGGGAAATCATTTTGAGACAGTCCACTAAAACCCAGATTGCATTCTTTCCTTTGGATGTTCTTATGAGACTACTAACAAATTCCATAGCGACATTATCCCGCCTCCTTGATGGTATGGGTTGTTTTTTTAATACCCATTTTGGATATTGTCGCTCTACCATTACTTACTGACACCCAAGGCACACTTTAGTGTAGTCAGAAATCTCCCTTTTCATGTTATACCACAATGAATGTTCACGAATATATCTATCCATTTTCGTGCTTCCAGGTTGTATAAATAATGTCGTGTTATGAGTTTTATCCATCATATCCTTCTTTATTTTCATAATTTATTGGACGTATAGCCATTTTAGAAAAATTATTACACCTTCTTGATCAATATTGAAATAAGAAACCTCTCATTATTTACAACTACTATCATCTTCTATACCGAGGGATCATCTCTTTGAGATTTATTGAAATTATCTAGTAACGATGATTGGGAAATCATTTGGGATATAAATGATGATGTCCTTTCCCTTACTATTCCCATTTCATGTTTTACTAGGTCTTTGACCAAAGGATCTTTTTGAATCCTCAACATATCCATCACAATATGGTCTTTCATACTTAATGAATTATAATTTTTCTCTCTTCTATCATGATAATGAATTGAACAATCATGGTATTTAAGAACTTCTAACCATCTCCTCTATCTCATGTTAAATTATTTTTCTGCAAAAATATACTTCAAACATTGATAGTATTTTATTAAACCACATTTCTCCCCATAAAGAAAGTTCCTCCAAATCATTAGAGAAAAAAAAACCATATCAGATCCAGGGAATGGGTAGGATAGTTCTTCTCATGAGGTTTCAACTTTTGAGATGCATATGAAATCACCATTTCATTTTTCAAGAGGATGCACCTGATCCCTTTAAGGGATGCATCACGGGGATTCAATGAGGTGCGCCTCTCGCCCCACCATGGAACCCTATCCCAACTGGCGCCCCATTCGGGCGACGACGATGGACGTCCCACCCAACCCCTCTTTCTCCTTGCATCCATCCTTCTCCCCATTCACAAATCCAGCTTCCCTCCTAGACTTTCCTCCTACATGCCTTTGCCTGAAAGTCCCCGCATTCAATCGAGGGGTTCCTTCTCTTCCGCTTTCATTACAAGAGTTTGTAGAGGCTTAATATCTCCACGGATTATCCCTAGTTGCTCGTTTCATTCATCCAAGGCTGTCACTCAATAATTTTGATAGGTTTGTTAAAGGCATCTGGCCCCTACAGGAATGAGTCGTTTTTGGTCTTCTAGTTCCCCACCACTTTCTCTTGCACCTTGCTTGCGATGAAGATCTTTCTACTACGTGGTCCAAAGTGATTCAATCATGCAATGGTTACCGTTTTTCCTTCTATGATGGAGCTATGAGTTTTACTAGAAACTCGATCTTCCAGTTGCGGCGATTTGGGTATGTTTCCCGGGCCTGCCCCTTCCTTTCCAAAACCCAACTATTCTCAAGATGTAAGGTAATCTAGTCGGGAGATCCTAGACTTTGATGAGAGTTTGAGATCATTATTCCATCCAATTTCTCTTCTTATATGCGTGGAAGTGGACATCTCAAAGCCTCCAGTTGATGCTTTCTGGATTGAGGTTAGTGATGAATTGTGTTGTCTCCAATCTATGGATTTTGAGAACTGGTTCGACTTTTTCTTGTCTTTTCATCGTCTTGGCCATATGCATATGGATTGCTATATGTCTCGCAGCTCGATCATGAATGAGAGTTGTTCTGGTGTTCTTCCAGGTTAAGAACTCTGTTCTGAGCCTCCTCAATTGGAGGCAGGGTCGTATCTTCCTGCTTCAATGGATGAGGTTACTCCCAGCTGTGGTTTTCTTGTTGATCAATAATCACTGCCAAGGGAGGGGTTGGATCATAATATGCCCTCCTTCTCTCAAATTGTGATGGATGGGGGTGTGGACAGCAAGTGGATTCAGCTGTCTGACCTCCCCCCAGTGTGAAAGTGGATCAAGTTGTTGAACAAAGGGTTGACAGTCATGAAAAGGAGAAGATGGCGAGCTAGACTCTGGAGGTTCAGTCTGGACCTTAGAGGTGTGAAGGGGCAGTCCATACGGGTATTGGAGAAGGAATTAATTTGGATACCCAGGCAGAGGGAGGTTATTTATCTAGAAGGGCCAACAGTTATCATGAGTGCTAGGTGAAGGTGTCAGGGAGGTTGTCCCCAAAGAGTTCTCTGCCGCCCATTACCCTGTCCAACGACTTTGGAGACTTGGAGGCTTCATTCCTGGATCTAGAACACGATGAACTGGGCTCATAGACACCATTACAAGGGGATGATCATGATATTTCCAGTCAATTATCTATAGACAGTGTGGAGGGAATTCGAGTTAGAGGACTTCATAGTCCAAGGAAGAAGAAAGGATGAAAGGGGATCCATGATGCTGGGGGTTACATTGTGATTAAATAGAAGAAGGAGAATGGTCGAAAAGACTATTCCCATCTTCCTAAGCCAATGGAAACAATATCTTCAAAAATTTCCAAGGAGATGGAATGTGTATCTATAGTTCAAGACCAGAATCAAAAGAAGAGATCGGTCCTAAATAGTGGAAAATATAAGGCAAGGTGTGGACCTTCTAAAGAATAAGGGATGGGTGATGCGGTGGAAAAGGATGATAGGGGTAAAAAGACGTACCTTGAACTTATTCTCCATTCTAAGATTGAGGTGCGAGAAGGGGATTTTTATATCAAAGCTTCAGAAGAGTATTTGACCAGAATTTTAGATAGAGAGGTTCAGAAAGATGCCAAAATGGAACAAAAGTCATGGATTAACCAACAAGATCGAATTCTTGAATGAGGCTTCAATGAAGGGAGGATAGAACCAGAGGAGTACATCCAGACTTGGGACAAAATTATTGGCAATTTTGAAGATTTAATCAAGAAGGATCCGCTTACGAAGGTTAAGACACTTCAGTGGGAGCTATACCTGGTAAGTGAATCCAATAATCTTAGCCTTGTTTTAAATGATTTTTTGATTTCATACTGCGCTCATTGATTCTAGATGTTGAACATTTTTTCCCACTTTTATGTAAAAGTGCTTTTGAAATAAAAAATTTTATTTTCAGGTCAGGGATTTGTCACCAAAAATAATGAATCCCTATCCGATAGAGGGTAGAGTTAACATAGGTGTTGTAAATTAATCACCTTTTCATCTCTTGGAAACATTTCTCACACTCAATTTCGTAGATGAAGATAACCCCATTCGTGTTAACATGGTTAGTGGATTAGAAATTAAAGAAATATTTCTCAAAAACCGCCGATAATGTCCCACTATTCCATAGAAAACTATGAATCTCAGGGATTGTTGTATGACGAGGACACTCCTTTATAAGATTTTTCACTACAAGTACAACTAAGATTCCATAATTGGATTTAATTTTCCCCATGGAAGAAACTTGTTTTAAGAAAAAAAGAACATATTATGTACTTTCCAACAATCATTTCCTTTCATAGTGTTTTCAAAATAACCATAAGATGAACTTCATGTTCCTCTCGATTTTTGGAATATATAATAATATCAATAATAAAAACAACAAAAAAGTTATCCATATTGTCCTTCCAGACTCTATTAATCAAATCCATTAATATAGTAGGTTCATTCATCAAGATGAAAGGCATACCAATAAAATCCAAATGAACATATCTTGATCGGAAGGAGGTTTTTAGAATATCTCCTTTCTTCGCCCACAAATGATGATAACCAGCTCAAAGATCAGTCATGGATATGAATTGAGTCCCCCAAAGCTGGTCAAATAATTCATCAATTCTTGGAAGAGGGTATTTTTCCTTAATGTGATATTTTTCAGTTATCTATAATCAATGCATAGCTTCATTGACCCTTCTTTATTCTTCACTAATAGAATATTTTCTCCCTAAGGAGACACACTCTGCTAGATAAACCCCTTCTCCATAAGCTATTTTAGTTGTATCTTTAATTCCTCAAGCTCTACATTTTCCATTCTATATGGGGTTTTTGACATTTTATTAGATCAAGGTACATGTTCAATGGATAACTCTGCCACTTTTTTGGGGGGAGGTCCAGGTAACCCCTCAAGAAATATGTTAATGTATTCATGGATGATGGGGACATTAAATTTTATTATAATCTCATTTCCTTCTTATTATTAACTAATAAACTTCATAATGAAGGAAATAGGTGGTGATTATAGTCAACTATAAGGTCAAGATATATCTATGTGGAGGATAACTTTCGGTCATTTATTCAACACTACGATGGGTTCCTTGATTTTTCATTTGATCTTAGAATTATTCATTGAGATCTAGTTCATCTCGATAATAATGTAGAATTCCAAAATGGGAATGAAAACTAGATTTTCCATAAGATTGTTCTCACTTAATTAAATACTAGAGTTCATAAACATAGTTGATGAATGGATAATCCCTCCAAGAGTTTTGACTGATAACATTACTTTTATCTCTTTAGGGAATGATTCAATATTATTTTCAAACATGGATAAAATAAATTAATTAATTTAACTAGAATAAAAAGTGTACTTCATAGATTTGAGAGAACAACAGGAGTACCTACAACCACATTGTTTGGAAAATCAACTTCAATTTATGTTAATGAAAAAGAAAGGCATTTCTCCCTTAGACTATAATAAGTTTGTTGGTGATTACCATCCACTAACCTCAGAATTGGAGAGTGATTGGAAAATTTCACACGTTGTCCACACTTGAAGCATTGGACTTTAGGAAGATCTTGCACATTCTTCCCTTTTTCCTTAGTTCTATTAATTTTAGGATTCACCTCACTACAATAGTTTTGAGAGATATGGCCATATCTAACTCACATGTATCATTTATTTCTCCCTAGAAATTTGTTCCCTAAATGATTCTTCCCATTTATATTGCATGTGGAATGTTAAAATTACTTTCTTCACATTCCTTGATCAATGCACCTCCCCATGCATGGATCCATTGATATCTTCTTTTAATTAGATTTGTGAGACCAAATAAACTCACCATAAACAAGTTCATTCTTCACATCAATTCCTACGATTTCCTCGTAGTTGTCATAGTGTTAGTTAAATAAATTATTCTGTAGATTATGACTTAGTACACCAATGAATCTGTCAAACTTCCCATTAAGATCCATGACAAAAAAGGAGTTGTAACATGAATGTATTATCATGTTCATCTAATATATACATATAAATTCAATCTACTTCTACTTAAGTTAGAATAATTACCTATCCATTTTCATCCTCATCAAATGTGGGAAATACTTAATGAAAAATTTTCGCATGAGCTCTTCACACTCAATAGCTTCAATATCCCCTCTTAGAATCATGTTTTTAATCAGTTCTCACCACTGATCAGATTCTCCCTCTAAGATCTAAAAAACCATAGTAAATTTATCTTATTCTGAACAATGATGTACAAAAATGATCTTTTCAATTGAGCTTAACCGCTATTCAATAATCAATGGGTCAGTAGATACACTGAACGTTGGTGGTCATTGACGCATAAAGGACTCAATGGAAAGTTGTTCCCTTAATAGTGAAACCAGTATCTCATATTAATTCATTTTATTTCCCATAACATGAGTTAGTTTATTCATCATTTTCATAAAGGTTTCCATTTCATCTTCCATCAAAGGGTTATCAACGCATGGTCCGTTGTGCTAACCATTTACACGGTTCCACCTATTTCCATACATTTTCTTAAAGAATGGAATCTTAGTGAGAAACTTGTTTTATTTAATAATCTTATAAATATAAAGGATTTTTATTTCTTCAAACACATTATTAAACACTTTATTCATTATCGATAGTTATATTTTCTATAAATCCCCTATAATGATTCATAATTATATTTTTTTTACAAAACATATCCCCAGGGAGTGTCAAACTTTTTGTGCAGTAATGCCCATTGTAATTCACCAGTTCCTAGTCGATTCTATCTCATAGTAGTATTTTTGGGGTTCACACCAAGATACATCTATGCTAGAGACACATCCACTTGTCCGTATACAGATTAGTTTTTCTATGTTTGGAAACCACTTAAGTAATATTTCACCAAAATACGAAGATTTTTTCGTATATTTATGCTTTTCCTTAGGGTTCATCCTAAATTTTTCAAATCCAAATTCCCATAAATAAATAAACTGTCCTTCGATACCATCTATGGAATCCAACCATTTTATTACATAACTTTTCATTACATTTTATAAAACACATGATCTTTAATAGTTAGTGTCTTGGAAATAAGGTACATAATACATAAACACATAAACACATTCTTCTAATAAACTTGAAATGATTCTTCAGTTTTTCATATTATATTCAATAACACTAAATCATAACTTTGGGATATATATAAAATGAAAGGGTGATCATAAGGAAATGAAATGGAAAACAAGGGAAACAATTTTCCCGTGTACATGATAAATATCAATAAGAACATGAGGAGTTTTCAGATAGGAATGAGATCGGGAAAATAATAAAAATATGAACATGAATTATAACATGAAAATGTGGATACAAATTTTAATTTATACATTTATAATAAAATTAATGAGGTCTATCCACGAGGTTTCATAAATATTACAGTGGTTATTCAACAAGGTTTTTCAACACAATATTATAAAAATTATCATCTCTATAGATTAATTTCTATTCCCAATGAACTAGAGAGCTCTCTAGGTGCACCCATAATATGTATTTATTTTCATGTTATCCACATAAATCATATAAAAACATTTCATAAAGAAAACAAATAGAATAAAAGAAATGGGTTTCATATCAAAATCATGGTTTTTAAAAGGTTCTTTAAATAAGATATTTATGTCATTTATAATCCAATGAAAGGGAATGGAGGTTTTATGTATCTTAATTCATGAGTAAAATAAATAATTTATAAATATTCAATAATACCCCTAGAAATTAAAGAGTATTTTTTATTTATATAATGAAAATAAAATAATTTTGGGGAAAAAGTAGTGAAATTTGAGACAAAAACTAGGTAGCATATCGAGTATGAAACATGGATTTATAAAACATAAAAAAGAGAGGTTAAACTGGTAAACCATTCATAAAATACAAATAATATAGTAAAGAAATAGAATAAAATTGGAATAATAAAATGGTATTGAAATTGTAAAGACATACCACATAAGAGAGAACTTTAAAGAAAAATATATGTTTTGAACTCTCTTACATTGAAGAGTAACATCTAATACTCTGTGATCGGGACGTCAAGAGATATAGGAAAACATAAGAGATCATATTGAGAGGGTAATAAAATCTGATATTTTTGGAGAATTATTTTTTAATTAAATGAAATGAAATTATTTGAGGTATTTATTTTAAAATAGAGGGAGTTTTTTATTAATTACAAAGGACACCTCATTTGTTGTATTTGAAAAACCATGGGCTTTCCCATTGTATTTTCCCATGGTATTAGACACTTGAGATGCCTCATATAATATTTTATTCCTCATGAGTATACCCTCATTATTAAATCATTAATACACAACTAATTTATTCATTAAACATATCGAAAACATAAAATTATATTTTTTTACATTTCACAAAAAAACAAGACATTTTTTAAAAATATCTTAAATTCACCGTAACATAATATCTAAGGAAATTAAAAATTATATTTATTTAATCATAATTATTCTATAAATATTAAAAATATAAATTTTAACTCCAAAATACGTTATTAATAAAAATAATTGCGGTCATAATATTTATAGTAAACTGTATAGTGAAATTTATGAAAACATGTAATTATTTTATCATTTATAATTAATCATGAATGTATTTATAATATATTTCAATATAATATGTATTATTAATAAAATAATATTTCATTTTAAACTATTTTATCTTTTTCTTTCAAATAATGTTCAAAAACAATAATTTTATAAAATTCTAATTAATTAAGAATTTTTTTTATTAAAATAGAAATGAGGGGATAAAATTTAGTTACAAAAATGGATTATACATTAAATATCTATGAACATGAAATATTACCCCTTATAACACCTGTATAAAACCAATAGTTGTTATGGTGCTAGACTCTGGGGGAATCTTAGATTACATTTCCCAAGTGGTAATTTCCACCAACTTGAACTTATACCAAGGGAGATTTTATCCATGTTTCAATTATTGAATATTGGCTTTAGCATGGTCTAGTGAAAAGCCTTGTTACACTAATTGTAAATCCATGAACCCAAAATTTCTAATTCTATAATAAAACATGCTATTTTTTTGTATAATATATAACTGAATAATATACATTATATTATACAAATGAATACCTTTTCTGATCTTGGTTTTGGATAATTAGACAACATTTAACATATATTGAATAAGAGTTTATAAAAAAATAATTACTATATAACAAATTCAATTCATCTATATTAGCACCATAAATTTACTTTTATCTTATAATTAATCCTATGAAAAAAATTTAAAAACATAGGATGAGCATAAAAATCGTAGTAAGGTACTCAAAGAATGAAAAATCATTTGTCCAGTGGAAACATGAAAACCCTTTAAAAACACTTTTCCTTAAAACTCAAAATAATGCATATAAAAATCATTTAGTTTACATGGGACATATTTACCATATCATTATAACAATAACACTTAAACATGAAATAAGCATTTGGTAAACTTTCATCACTGGAGTGGCCAATGCATTGGAGAACTATAATGGGGCACACCCATCATATCTTGAGTTATAATGGGCTCCACCTAATATATCTTGAGCTATAATGGGCTCAAACTAACATATATTGAGATAAAATGTGATAACTAAAACATTTCATGAGCTTTAATGGGATCAAACCAACATTACTATGTCTAAGAAACATATCTTGAATAAAACACTTGATAAGTCACTTGGACCCCTGAGCCAAACACATTAATGTTTTTCAAATTTTATTTTTCATAAAATATAAAAAGGCATGAACATAATAACGAAATAATATTCATCAAAACCAGGATTACAACATATAATGGAATCATAACAGTAATAAATCGTCATGAAATCAATAGAACTAATCATTCCATATATACAATCTTTTAAATTTCATTAAAGAGGCTTTTAAAAAGATTTTAAAAGGAAAGTCCCATACAAAAATAATTGGAGTGAGAATTAATAGAATGGAATGGATAAGTGTATACACTGTAAATAAAAATAATAAAACATAATATAAACCAAAATTCATCCCATAAATAATCTCAATACCACATAATGAATAAAGGAGAAGTTTAACCCAAAGAAAGGAAACTGGGTTAATAATTCCCTTATGAAATTTTGGTACTGAATAGAGTGTACATGGGAGGGATTAATGAGAGAGAAAGGGGTATCTCATAATTAATAAATAATAATTGAATTATGAGGAAGGTTCAAAAATATAACCCATCCTTAGGAGATAAAAATAAAAGTTCACAACATATAGGATAATCTTGAATAAAATTAAGGAAGAGAGGATCTATTACCACGGTTCGACTTCCCTAAAATATGTTTAAACATCTTGTATGAAGGATATAATAGTGTTATTAATATTTTACAGAAAAATATTCATACTTCTAAAACCTTTCATGATCTATTTAAAACATTATTTTTCCAATTCATTAATAATAATTTGTTAATTCCATTGTTTTTGGGTGTGTTCTTCACATGGTTTCCATGATCAGTTCATGATGGATACTCTTGTCGATTGGAAGTGAAACAATATAATTGGATTGGAATTTTATTTAAATATTTATATAATGATAAATTATATAATTTATCATTTTTAATTCTGAAATGAGGATGATTCATAAGTTAAAACATAGTTTATATTTGTTTAGGTAATTTTGTTGAGTTTTCGATCATAATGAACTCATTTTGTTTTATAAATTAAATAAAAGTGTAAAAAATGATTACAGAACCCTATATAAGATATAATACATAACTTTTTTTCTGGTTCAACCATAAAAATGGTTTCATTTCTAGTGTTGAAGGATTTAAAATAAATTTAAATCACATCATCCACAATATCGGTAAATCGAAACATCAAAGACGGTATTTTAATTTCATGAATATGTGGGAGAAGAGAAGAAGTATAACAGTGAATCTTCCATAAAAATGATGAAATCTAGAATATGTAACATACTTTATCATTTATTCTTATTGGATAATGGGTGGTGATTAATGATGAAAACTATAAAAGAAAATGAAAATAAAAAAATGAAAAGAAAAGAGGATGTTTACCTATTGATCTCTTCTCCTTGATATCTATCTTAAGGACCTTGGTTTTGGCCTATTGGTGAGATTATAAGGGCTTGAACGTGGGTAAGGGTATTGGGGGTGTATTGGGAAGAAATATGAGAAGACATGAGGCTTGAGAGGTGTGAGAGGAAGAGGGGAAAATTGGTGGAATTTATAGCAGAAAAGAGTTGGAGTTTTCTTTTTTTTAATAGTTATTTTATTATTTTTTCAGAAGAAAAACAATAGTTATGATTCTAAGATAAAATATTGTAATAAGTTCATGTAAAGTCAGGATAAGTTTTCTTACATTATCCATGATGTAAAAAATATGTTATTTAACTGATAATTTTTAACTACGGTATCTTACCGTATTTCCCTATTTATAAAAAATTCTTGTATTTCAGAAAAATCTCAAATATTTACTCGAACCGTATTTCGACATCTAGAAATCAAAAAATAACGTTATTTTTTCAAGATAATTACTAAATATGAATAATTTATGTTTTAGATAAAATATAATTTTATATGGAAAATAAAAATTTTAAAACATTTATTTACATATTCCATGATGTGGGTATATCAAACATTTAATTAAATATTATATATATCAAATCATAGGTGAGGATGTTGTTCTTAATGTTATGTTACTATTCTTAATGGTACTATAACTATAAATAAGGGTATGTAAATATTCACCAAAAATTATGTTTATCTTATCAGACTCTACTTAACTTACTGATTACAACTATGTATTCCCATTTTTTGCAATTCAAAACAAAGAAGAAGAAAAATTATATTAAATTTTTTTCATATAAAGGTCACATAGTATATAGTAGTTCATTTATGCACATATATTTTCCTTTTAAAATATCTAGATATTACATTATCCCCCCTTAAATGAATTTTTCTCTCACAATTCGTTCATTTTTCTTATTTTTCTGAATATACATATCGATAATTGTGAAAAAATATTTTCTTATGTATAAAAAATTAACTAAAGGATTATATGTAAACCCTATCACTTAAATTTATCTAAACAAATATCAGCATATAATCTCCTAATATGTCTAGACCATTTCCATGATACCAATGTTAAAGCCCTGAACCTACACTTCCGGATTAAGTAATAAAACATGCTGTGTATTTTTTTGTATAACATATAACTGAAAAATATACAGTACATTATAAAAATGAGGACATTTTCCAATCTAGTTTCTCGATAATTAGACAAAAACTTACAAACATTAAATCAGAGTTTACAAAAAATAATTACATTATAACTAATTGAATTCATCTTCATTATAACCATAATTTTATTTTGATCTTCCAAGGAATCTTGTGAAAGACATTTTAAAAACATGGGATGAGCATAAAAAGCTCATCAAAGTACATAAATAATGAAAAACCATTACTATAGTGGAAACATTAGAACCCTTTAAAAACCATATTCATGAAAACTCATAATAATACCTAAAAACATCATGTACAATCTATAGTAAATATTTACCATATCACCATTGCAATCACCCTTACACATGGATTAACCATTTGGAGAACATCCATCTCCATAGTACCCAATGCATTAGAGATCTATAATGTGGCTCACCCATCATATCAGGAGCTATAATGGGCTCAAACCAAGATATATTGATCTATAATGGGAATCAAACTAACATATCTTGATCTATAATGGGCTCAATCCAACATAACTATTTCCAAGTAACATATCATGAATAAAACACTTGATAACTTAGTTGAACCTGGGAGTAAAACATTAATGTTTTTAAAATTCCCTTTTTTTAAAATATATGAACCATGCACAAATAATGAAATCCTATTCATCAAAACTTCCATGTCAATATATAATAGAAACATTATAATAAAAATGCATCATTAAATTAGTATAAATATTCATTCCACATACACACTATTTTGAAATTCATTAAAGATACTTTTAAAAGGATTTTAAAAGGAAAGTCCCTAACAAATATAATTAGAGTGAGAATTAATTGAATGGAATAGTTATGGGTACAAACTAATAATAAAAATAATTCAACATAATATAATCAAAAATTCATCACACAAATAATCTCAATACCCCATAATGAATAAAGGATAAGGTTAACCCAAAGAAAGGAAATATGGCAAATAATTAACTTCTAAAATTTATCGATGTTATCAGGTGTACATGGGAGGTATTAATGATAGATAAAGGGGAATATCATCAGTAATACATAATATGGGATGTTTGGTGAAGGTGTAATAACATACCCCATCCTTAGTAATTATTAATAAAACAACACATAATAGACGAGAATCTTGAATAAAATTGAGGAAGATAGGATCCCTTACCTGGGGTTCAACGTCCCTAAAACATGTTTAAACCACCTATATGAAGGTTTAAATAGTGGTATTAATATTATAAATAAATATATTCATGTTTATAACTAATTTCAAGATCATTTTATTACATCATTCAACCAATTCATTAATCGGATTTTGTTAATTCCATTGTTTTCTGGGGCATTCTTCACATGGTTTCAATGAACGATTCCTAATGGATATTCTTGTCGATTGGAAGTGAAAATACATAATTTTAATGGAATGGTATATACATTTTTACATTACCGTAAATTAATACATTTATAATTTTTAATTCTGAGATGATAATAATTCATAATTTAATAAATTATTGATATTTGTTTGGGTTATTTTAGTGATTATTCGATCATAATGAACTCATTTTGAGTAATAAATTAATATCATGTTTAAAAAATGATTCCAAAACCACATATAAGATATCATAAATAAATTATAATCTATTTAAACCATAATAATATATTCATGATCAGTATTGATGAAGTTAAAAATTAAAATCACATCATCTATGATGTCGGTAAATTGATACATCACACACAATGTTTTAATTTCTTGAATAAGTGGGAGTGGAGAAGAAGTATAGTGATGAATATTACCTAAAAATGAATAAATATTGAATACTTAATATACATGATCATTCATGTCTATTGGATAATGTTAGGTGAGTAAAGAAAAAAATAGAAAAGCAAATGAAAATAAAAGAATGAAAACAAATGAGGATGTTTACCTCTTGATCTCATCTCAAAGAGATCCTTCTTTAGGACCTTTGTTTTGGCCTCTTGGTGAGACCAGAAGGTATTGAAACTGGGGAAGGGTCTTGGGGTATTGTTGAGAATATCTTATTAAAGGGTCAAGTCTTAAGAGCCGTGGGAGGAAGAGCGGGAAATAGGTCGTATTTATAGTTGTGGGGAGGATGAGATTTCAATTATTTTAATCATTATTTTATTTTTTTCCTACAATAAAATAAATAGTTATTATTACAAGAATAAAATATTAATAATTTAATGTGAGTTTTAGATAAGTGTGATTACATTATCCATGATGTCAAAAATAGAATATTTAACTGATAATTTATATAAGCAGTATTTTACTGTATTTCACTATTTATAAAAAATTATTGTATTTAAAATAATCCCAAACATTCACCCTAACAACGTCACAATATGTAGAATTCAAAAATTAACTTAATTTTATCAAAATAATTTTCAAACTATATCTGTGTTATTTTTTAAATAAAATAATATTTTATTTAAAAAATAACAATTTTAAAACATGTATTTACTTATTCCATGATATGGGTATATCATACTTCAAATGAAATAATATATATATATATATATATATATATAATCATAGGTAAGGTTAAATTCATAATGATATGTCACTATTAATAAGGGTAATGGTAATATTCATAAGGGTATATTACTAATTACCAAAAATGAAGTTGGTTTTATCCGACTCAAAATAACTTGTTGATTGCAACTGTGTATGCCCGGATTTTTAAATTCAAAACACAGAATCAAAAAAATTATATAGAATGGTTTGATTATAAATGCTACATAGTATTTATTAGTTTATTTAAGAAAATTGTGTTTCCTATTAAAATCTATGTATGTTACACTAAATCCCACCAAAGTTCTAACAAATGGGATTTGTATGGAATGTGTCTACTAGATGAGGCCATCAACTCTTCTTTCTACTTCAATTATACATTCCCATTTTTATTTATATAAAAAATTGTTAAAAATTATAATTTCTTCCAATAGTAATATTAACCAATAGTCATATAATTCTCAAAACCTGACGGTCACATTTCATTTCTACTTGTATATTTTTAATGATTACGACTTTCATTTTTAGGTATCAAAATATTATTCAAAAGTATCAGTCTTCACTACTCTACTCTATATCAGCTAGGTGGGACCTAGTGGGTAGGGTTGTCATATCATGGTATTAGTGGTGTAATTCTTTGGGATGGAGTTTGGTGTTCTCCCCTTACAAGGATTTTTTGGGACATAAGGATGTGGACTGAAAGTCTTTTGACTGTGTATTTTGGGCCCAAGAACATAGTCTCGTTGCTGAGGAAAATAAATCCATTCAATAAGATATTAACTACCTGCTTTATGACATAGAATACCATTAAATCTATTGTATGAAATTATTGTTATATGAATCATATAAGAATTTATTGTATTTTCAATGTCCTTTTTGAGTAATATTCCACGATATTATCATTAACCATGGTATATCTTGATAGTTTTCAGGATTCCTCTAAAATGGAAGCTAACTTGTAATCTATGACAGTGTCATGAATATGACCAGTTGTGTGGGGATTCCTCATCTTTGGTTCCCACTCATGAGGTGTTTCCTCCAAGAATCCACATAGTATTTATACAACCACATGAGCAATACTTATATCATTTAGTGGATCAAATGGATGATTAATGATATCATGGGATGATGTAGGCTCCGGTAGGTGAGAATGATTATATTTTAAATCATGGGATGTTTTGTGAGTTCTAGTGATAGATACCATTGAGGTTTCATAGTAAGTCAGACCCCAAAGTAGTTGAGGATTAGATGGAGGTAGTGGTTGAGGTTTTCAGCTTATAACAGACCCTATTGATTGAATGGTTTCAATTGAGGCCCATTTTCATTGTGGGCATAAATTTTCTCTAATGGTAGAAGTGGATGAAAAAACTAGGTTGATTGTTCTTCTTGAGAATCATATAGAGAGACCACTCATTCATTGTGGTGAGACATATCTCCATCCCAATTGGTTTATGATTTTCTTGAGCATATGCAGAGAGTTTCCTACATGGCTAAGACCAATACATTATGATGCACATGGTTGTGAGACATCTCTAAGGTGATTTAACGCTTTAATATGGCATTGTGTTGGGGAATTTTCAACGTAAATTAGGATATACAAGATAGAGGTACACATCCTCTACATAGATGAGTTCTTATAATGTGATCTAAAACATTGCAAGTGAGTCAGCGCTGCCCAAAGAATATAGTGTCATGGTATGGTGGAAGAGTTCCTCTAAATTATGTGTTTGTGGTTGTTTAGTGTGATAACATGTCAGAGCAGGACCTGGGTGTTCTAAAATGAGAAAAATGTAAAGGATAGCCTTAGGTGGTATGATATTGTAAAAGGAGACTTGGAGTGTGGTTTTAGTAATGAAATGTGTCATCACTACTCCAACTATTGTTTTAGTATTGAGTCATGAACCACATTTCCTTCAATGTATCCTCTATCCAAGACTCCACAATAATTAGGGAGACTTTCTACTCGACCCATGTGCTAATGTTTCCATACAAAGGGGATATGTGATTGAACACTTTGAATAACTATATGAATTGACTCTGGGTGAGATATCCTCACATAAAACCTTTATATAATAGGATTTATGGTCCAATGGTGCTTTCCTTAGTTTATAAAAGTTTCCTACTATCCATTCTATGATGACTTTTACCAGTGGGGGTTTAATGAACCGATGTTAGGCAGTGGAGTTTTCCTTTTTTGGTTAGAAGAAATACCAAGAGGACTTGGATGATGTCATGTATTAGAGGAAATATCCACGTTATCATATTGCTACATTTGCCCTTACAGTATCATATACTATGATCTTTTAGTTTCTATGATGTTGGATATGTATGAATATTTCTTCCCACAGGATGTACCAAGATTACATCTACATGAAGGGTTTTTTCTATATGGGCATGCTCTAGGGATGACAATATTTTTTGTCCACTATATTGGATGACCCCAAATAGTTGGGGGAGATAAGGGTGAGGATAGAGAATATATAGAGGTGGGACTTCATGAAACCCAACATATTTTTATTTAAATACAAATGATATTTACCTTATAGGTGTATAGGAGGTTAAGGTTATGTATGGAGTGACATTGTCTGAACTATGTGATTTTCTAGGAGGAGTAGCCACCCCCAAGAATCAATGACTTCATTAACTATTGGTTAGTGGGAAATTGGTTTTCTCATAATTCTTCCTTAAGATGAGTTATCAATGACATGGGGTTTGGGATATGTTTACAACAAAATAGACTTCTTATATCTATTTGGGTTTATTTATGTTAAATCTAATATCCTTCAGCATGTTTAACTACTAAATTGAGTTACACGACTCTTGAACAAGATTCGTAACACTTATTTGACCAATTCATGGTAGTATCTTTAAATTAAATCCTTCTGTACTCAATGTAATAGGTGGATCATGTGATACACTTGAAGATGATTTATAATATCTTTAAAGTGTAATATCTTTATAGAGATCTCTCATGGATCTTGTTTTGGATTTGTTAGGTCCAATTTCTGGGATATGTATCCTCATGCATTGGATTGATAGTGGAACAAATAAATATGGAGGTATTGGTTTCAAGAGAACCGAATAAGGGGATGGATTTAGTACCATAAGATCACAGTTACATTTTCCATCCACTTTTTTATCATTATGATAGAGATTTGGACTATTTGTAGTTAGACCTTGAGGGTGAGGGTGGAGTAGTGTAACTCTAGTCCAAGGTTGTTACCCCTCACTTTCTTCCAATATAAAGGGTGGCACAAATTTGGGATATCAATTGTGATATATTTCATGAAAATTTCAATGGATATGTTCTTGATTGATAATATAATTGTTATAAACGGATATTCATTTCAATGCAGGATGATAACACCTGTCACATACTGAAAGGAGGCATTAAAGAGTTTTTTTAAATAGTACTACATCCAGATATGATAAGGATGAACAATGATCCTTTATCGTCAGTTTTTTAGAAAAGGATGTGTTATCATTTTTTTGAGTTTCACTTCTGCTTTCCCACCCATATTTAGGTGAATACTGGAATAGATTATTACAGAGTTTGAGACACCTATGCGTGAATCCAAAATCTAGAATTAGTGAATTTCCTCAATGATTCTTTTTGAATAAGTTGTTTTCATTAGGTAAAAATTATTGAGAGAATATACAAAGAATTGAATTTTTTTTGTAGTTGATCATGGTGTTTTAACCCAGGAAGATACTAGGTAAAACAGAAAAATCAGGTTCTAGTGTGCATGCTTTGGGTTTTCATATTGTTTCTGGTCCATAGATGGAAGGATCATACAACGAGGATGAATTCTGGTTTTTGAATAAGTCACCACACCACATTTAGGGTAGGAATGTTTTGGGTCATTTATGAGGGAATTTATTGATAATCGATGTGGTAATCAAGGGTTGTGGTATACAATGCATGTGGGACTAGGTTAAGTGTGTTTGATGGTTTTGAAAGGAATAGTTCATGTATGGGAAGATAGGGATGACCTTAAGATGTCATGATTATTTTTTAGAGCAATGAAAATAATATTTGTATTTTGATGAGGAGATCAAATTATCCTAGATATATCAACTCATTTTTGATTATGCAGTTTGGTTTGAGATAAGAAACAATCTTTAGGGATCGTATGAACTTTTTCCAATTATTATGTTGGGTTAGTTCGGTGGCATATTGATTGAAACTATAACCATAGTTAGATAAGGTTCATTGTGTTTTTTATATTTCAAAATAGAGGAGGGATGTTCATATCTCATATATCTATGTCAACAACGAGGAGATGGATGTTGGGGCAGTAGGTACCATTTTAAGGATTTAAAGAAGACAATTGTATTTTGAGATGATATAGGAGAAGGACATTCATGGGACTGTGTTCTGCCTTGATTTTTTTATAATTGAAAACACAAGAACAATCAAGGGAGATCCTTGGTTTGGGATAACCAGTTGAGAGCATCGTTTTCCTCATGTGGGTAGACTTACACTTTTCAGGATAAATATTACTAAAGGTAGTGAGTGTGTAACAAATTGGTTTTTTATATGTAAGTCATTGGAATATATTTAAGAATAAATTTCGATATAGAATCTATGATGACATGAGATTATATAGCCCACTGTTCCTATAATTGCATTTATTGAAATACTAAATATCTTTATATCACATTAACGTATTTTTTCTGAATAACTAGAATAACTTCTGAATGATGTCTCGGAACGGAAATCTGAGTCCACTATTGTGTATGTATTGTGGGGTTTAGACTAGGAAAGACCTAAGGTTTTTAATCAAAGGAAATTGGGTAAAATAACTTGTTGGTGGGTATGATAAGTGGACTAATTAATTAATTAATTATTTCATTCATTCATTTAATACACATAACCTACCCCAACTATAAATACCCTCTTATAATGAATAAATGGTGTTAGATTCATAATCCTCCAAGTATTTTAGGGGTTGATTGGGCATTCGTCATTGGTGGTTCTAGATAAGGGAACTACAGGAGATCTGATCAAGGATAATCAAAATATGAAGGATAAACATAGTGGGTTCATCAACCTCATCGATATATTATGCATTCTTCACCAATGATTGATTCAAAACCATGTTATGGTTCTTTATTTTTTGTTTTATACCAATTAATGTTTGATATGAATGTGTATTTATATTTTCCCTAATTAATTCATTGATCGATCGCTGTTGGTTTTTCCAATGTCTTATCTCTCTTACTATATATTGAAATTTGAGATTTAAAAATTCTCATTGATTCTATTTTTTCTGAAAACCTATTTTATTGGATTTTTTGAAGATAATTAAACGAACATGAACATTGATGGAGACTAATTTTGTGTTATGTTCCTCACTCCCTCTATTCTTATAATTCATGAAAGGTAATTATTTGACTGATGATTCGATGATATCATGGAGTAATGATCATTTTTTTTATTTTTTGGAATAACAGATCATGGTGATGTGTTTCAATTTGGAATTTGACTATGTGATTGAGGTGTTTTAGGGATTATAGGAACCTAATTTTGTGTTCAGTATGGATGGTTTCCGAGAATGATTTACTAGATCTCTTCAAAGGTGTAGTGATTGATGTTTTTGAGAAATGGTGGATGAAATATGTCCATCAGTAATGATAGTGGCTGGTGTTGTCATGGTTAGTGGGGTTCCTATGACCTAGGGTTTGTAGTATCTAAAGATTAAAACATTGAAAAATTTACTAATGAAGAAAATATAGAATCCTATCTTTGACTGACCGTGGATGGTGGATTTTGTTATTATTATTTGCGACAACAATAACATGTGATATTTAAAAATAATAATAATAATAATAATGTTGATATTAATAAGGGGTTACGTCATTGGATAACCATCTATTTTACACACTAACAACATGTGAAGTGGGAAGGTAGATACCCCTTCACATTTGAATTCATGCTCCTCTATTCATGTATAATTCATAATAATAATAATTATATAATTATTTCAATTCTAAATGATTTCCAACATTCTAATATATTAATGAAATATATGTTAATTACAGTTTGGGGTTTGTGGGAATGGGGATGATACCACATGTACAACCATGAAATGTGGGAGGAGGTATATTCAGGGATTGACTCCTTTATCCCATTTATAAATTTTATAATAACAATAATATATAATGATAATTATTTTATTATTTTTATGTAATATAATTAATATCATAACTTCTTCATGTGGTATCATATTAATGAGTCATATATGGAATTATAACCCTATTTTTGAGATTTTCTATTCAAGAATACTGATTGATATTCAATTCATACACTTGGCTTGGGAATATGAAGTGTTTTATGTATGTGTTCTGAATTTGTTTTACTAGTTGTTAGTTTTGGGAAATTAAATAGATTACATAGGGAATTTTATTCACATGGATCTCAAATGTGTGGAATATTTTTCAATTCCTAGCTATTTTTGGTGACATATTATTGATTTTATGTTGTAGTCTATCTTATCAATGATGATCTCCACATGTTCATCAAACATTTTTCTGATTCAGATGTTGACACATGAGTATTCCATATTGAGATGTTTTCCATGTAGAACATGATGATGACCTTCGATTTGAAATTATAGATATAAAATTTGGTTATGTAAGTGAGACAGTTGTTTCAATGATTCATAACCAGTATTAGTCGGGTGCATTACCTTTTTTAGAATTGGTTGGTTGTGTTATCTCTTTCAAGAACTATGCGTGTTAGTTCCCCTATTATTGAAGGAGTAGTCTCATTACTTTCCAATAAGGGTTTAGTAAAGAATATTCTATAGAGTTTCATATTTTAGAACTCTCTTCAGATTAGATCATATTTTTATCTGAGAGGACCACAACGATCCTCATTCTCAACATGATCCTTATGTAGGGTTGATAAAGTTGGCATAACCAATATTTACCCAGGAATTGATCCCATATCCAGAAGGATAAATTCATTATTGTTAGGTTTTTCTCCACTGTTCCCTAGGAGAAACCCCATATCTTTGTATTTTTTCACTTTAGATATTTAGTATGTTATTCTTAATGGTGAGTTTCAATGATCTTGACCTCTTGGATGAGTTCCATTAGTTTTATCTAGTCTCGATAAGTGATTTATTTCATAATTAAGTTTAACCATTAGTCCTTGATTGTTATGAAATTTTGATGTGTATTTTTGTTGATAAAGATTATAAAATTTTTCTATGTTGAGAATATTAAATATCTATGTTTTTAATCTATGTATCACTTATCCAAATTGAGATATAATTATGGTTATGATCTGACCTAAATTTATTGATTTAAATTTTGTAATTTAGGGGTGTCCCACTATATATGTATATGTAATAATCACATAACATATAGATTAACACTAACTATAGTGGACCATGTGTCAGTAGATATTAGTAGTACATGGTGATGCTGATCATGTTCAGTGGACTCTGGGATTTGGAGTCATTATCTATCCCACCCTACTCTTTATAGTTGTGAGTTTTGGTTTACCCCTTTTATTTATGGTTCAAATGTATTTTTACATTTTATATCATTTTTACATTGTTTTACTATGATATGTATTTTATTAGATTTTATTTCATGCCTTTTTTACACTTAATATGTTAATCATTTTGGTAGTCATTTTCACTATTATATAGAGATGGTTGTATGTGTGCATATATCAACTTAAGGATAATGTATTCAATTTAGTTTTTTCCTTCTCTAGGCTTTTCACCAACCCTTTCCCTCTTGGAGACAGGATAGTGGTTGTAAAGGCTCTACTCCCCACTGAACAGGTGGCCCTTGATGTTTTGGTTTGTTACATAGTTGGTGATATTTAGATCTCAAATCTATTAATGAAATATATTTCTTTACATTAAAAAAATTGTATAAATGATACAATGATAATCTCAAGCTAGATGGGATCGGCTGGAAGAATACTCAATTTTTTTTAATTTGGTATGTTTTTCCATAGATTGAGCTAATTGACTTAAACATTGAACAATGCTTGAGTACTAAAATGACATATTGGAGTTACTTGTGAGTGTAATTTAATAAACTATGTTTTTTATGGTATTTAATTTTTTTATTTTTTTCCAAACCATTTTTATTATAATAATTTTTATTTATTGGTGGATTTTAAATGTGGTTAGGTAAAGGACTAGTTATCCAAACTATGAGGGTGAGTAAACTTGACTGTGGTCCAATTTGGTCAAGACAATTATTTATCGTAATTAATATCTTTCACAAAAAAATAATGTGTTATGGAATCAATGTAATTTTTTCCTTGTGATGGGGTACCCTATAATAAAATTTAGGTGGGATGTTATAAGAGATAATGAGTAACACTACTATAGAGTATATCCCCATGTAATGAGGTGGATATTAGAAAATGAGTAAGAGAGGACCACACCACAAAAATTCATTCATATTAGGGAAATGTGGTGTGTATCACATGGTCATAACACAATAGTTGGAGAAGACTATCTGATTTTTCCCTATATTGAGGTATTTTACCTTAACCATTATGGTCACTCCAGGACGTGTCCCTCTTTATATTTTCATAAACATTAATTTATTACATTAAATATTTTATTTTTAAAAAATGTAGGTACCCATTTCGAGTTATTCAAGTCCATGGGGAGTCATACTCCTTCTTCCCTCAACCTTAATTACTCCCATGGAATCATGTTTTTTAGAGGTGTAAATTGGGTGGAATAATGTGAGATCTCATCCACCATAATCATCTTATATCCCACTATATTATAGAGAATTTCATTGAAATTGAATTGTTGAATACTTGATTATTATACCATATTATAGTGGAATTCGGTCGATATGAGGGATATTTTACCCATATTTATAAGAGGACGTCAAATAGGGGAGATTTCACAAAGGTTCACGCCTTTTCATTGGAGTTATGTCACTACAATGGTTAATGTTTTGATTTCATTTTAATGAGATAAATTGGTTAATATATTGGTATCCGTTTATGGGGTTTTTTGAGAAATATCCTTGAGGATATTCCAAGAGTAGATCACGCCTCATTTGTCAAGGTTTTAGTGGGGATACAACAACATGTGATTTTTTATAAAATTATTCGTAAATAAAAAATTGGAAAATTAATTATGTAGATTTATTTTATATTTTTATAATTAATTATAAATACCCTTCAATGAGTATGAATTATAGAGAAATATAAAATGTTGAGGTTTTTTTCAAAACAACCGCAAAATGTTACATTTTTTATTTTAGGGGGTATTTTTAGAAAACTACAAAAAAATAATTTTTAGTGGATGTTTTTTGATAAAATTATACTAATTAAAGGTGGTTTTCATAAGGAAGTATAAAATTAATTTAGTTTTAAGAGAAGATAAAAACTACACCACACCATCAAATTAAAAAAACATTCCTTCATGCTATTCATTTTTTCATTATAAAATGTCAAATGAAAGAATATGAAAAGAGCTACAATAAAGAGAGATAATAATTTTTTAATAATTAATAATAATGTATTATTTTCACATGAGAAGTTGAAAATAGAACATTAACCTCAAACACTCGTTACTTTTGATCTAGGTTTTCATTTGAAAATCAGACTTCAAATTTATAGTGTTATAAATAAATAAATAATAATTAAATAGTAATTAAATAAATAAATTTATAATAAGTAAAAACATAAATAAATAATAATTTAATATGTAAATAAATAAATATATAATAGCTAATTAATAAAGAAAATAAATAAATAAAAAAAAATTAACTATGTAAATAAATAAAACTAAAAAAAATGTTGTAAATAATTATAAAGAAAAAAATCAAAAATAAAAAAAAAATAAAAAAAAAGAAAAAAGAAAAAAGAAAAAATCTAAACATAAAAATATATGAAAATAACTAAATTAATTAAATATTAAATAAACAAATAAATAACCACCATGAATTATTCTGAGAATATGTATTTGATGAAAGTTTTGGAAAACCGCTAAAAAAAATATTTTTTTCATTTGGAAGGGTCTCATTGGTGGTGATAGTGCTTGAAAATTTCTTCTTCAATGATTGGGTGGGCATGAATTAAACGTTTTACTCCATTATTAAGGTATTTGGCCCCTAATATTACCTCTAAATTTTTGGGTAAATATAATATTTTATTTTTATGAGAGGTTTTGTGGTTATATGGACCTGATCATTAGCCAAGGGGTTAACATGGTAATAAGAGACTAGGATAGACATAGAAGGGACATGGTAGTGATCCCTTCCTACATCATTTTCACCTTTGGGTGGATCTACAACATCAAATGGGGATGATCCTAGGTTTCATGGAATGTTAAACCTTAAGGGGTATCCATCATGGGAAATGGTTTTAGAGACCTAGTGAGGTATTATATAAGGGGATATTGTGCACCATTGAGATATTGGGATGTGGTAAATGTCCGAGGCTAATGGTGTTCTAATAAAATTTGATTACGTTGACCCATCATAGTGTAATTATGGAATGTAGACTATTATGGGGAGCCTACAATGTGTTTAAGAGAATTTTTTTTGGTTATACGACCTATGGGACTAATAATTGGGTTTGATAGGGTGTGAGGAACCTATTACCTAATAAATCATAATCATAGGAAAATAACATGGTAAAAAAGATTTTATATATTGTATATTTTCATTATTACTATTTTTGGTTGTGTAATTGAACTGTGGAATATATGAGTATGATAGGATTATTATTCAGGTTTCAAACCTAAGAGAGAGATATTGGTGCCTCTAATGACCTAAATGGGTAGATTCCAATACATGACATGTTTCATGCGAGATGTAATAACCCAAATTTCTGGTATGCATTATTTATTAATAAATTATTTGTTTTAAATAATAAAATTATATTAATTATCTTGAATATAATGTGATAATGATAAAAAATAAATTAATATTATTTTACTAATTATAAAACTTTACACATGAATGATTAGAACACTCGATAAGATCAATATAAGTATAGTGGGAGAACAAAAAAAGTAAATAAATAAAATACAAGGCTAAGTTATTCATCATCACTATCCTCCTTCAGAATAATACCACCAAATATAATTTAAGAAATAAATAAAATAAATAGAAATATGATTCGAACATTGTAGATGAAAATAGAAAATAAAATGAATAAATTTGATAAAATTTAGTATGATTTTATATCAAAATAGAATGTTTTATATAACCATTAAGGGTAGTAATTACATAATCATTAAGGGTAGTTATTATGGGTAGTTGTTATATGAATTTTGGGGTATCAACTATACAATATCTCAAATTATAGGAAACATAATCATTATATTATCAAATAGGTTAATATAATAAGTAATATTGGAAACTCATTCAATATTAAAAATAATTATATTTATTATATGTAAACAATATGTTTTTTAATATTTAATTATATTACAGTAGAATTATTTCTTATTTTGATAAGTTTACATAATTTTTAGTTAATGTTATATATTCATTTCATAAATTTATTTGATATTTATAATTATTAATATTTTAGAAATTATAATGACATTGTTAAAAATACGAATAGGGTTTTTTAAATTAAAAAAAAATATTTCTTATTGTTAAAAATATATTATATTCTCATATAATATGATTTGTATCAAATTATAATATTTAAAAATAATATATTGACTTTAAAAAAATGTTTTTTTATATTGAATCAACAAGTCAAAAACATTTCGGACATATTTTGTTAACATTTAATAAATTGAAAGGAATGATAATAAAAAGATAACGTGATATACAACAACAATTTAAGTAAAAATTTCTGGTTAAATGATTAAAAAATATTATTTTCATAATATATTCATTGTAATGATTTAAATGAAATAATGTTAATGTCAATATATGATTTCACTAGGTCTATAAGTTCAGATATATTTTCAAACTTGAATCCCTTTAAAAACTAAGAGTTTATATGTAAACAAACTTTAACTACATATTAATTTTTATGTTTATAAATTACTTACTAAACATTAAGAAATATTTTAAATATGTTATAATATTGGAGATATAAAACATTATTATTTTAAATATTAATATTTAAATTCCATTTCAACAGAGGTTGAGAAATAATGTAATATTTCTTAAAAAAATAGATTTAAAATTTGAATCGATATTTGAAACCCTTTATTAGAAGTGTGTCTTGAATGTAATTGATAATTCATTAAAGTTGTGTAATGTTTTATAAAAAAAATATTTATATATTCAATCGATGAGTATGATTTTTTTAGCATTTTAGAAATACAATTAAAATCCCTTTAAAGTAAGAATTTGTGTTCAAATAGAATTATACATCTTATTATTATATTTTCATATGTAACATTATAGAATCATTTAGAACATGTATGAAATTAAATATTATTTAAAAAATCATATAAATATTTTATAATAAATATAAATTAATTCTTATGTATCAATGTAAATATGAAAATGATTTCATATTCCATGTATAAGATAAGAAGAATAAAAATAATTACCTTAAATATGATAATAAGAAAATGATGAGAATAAAAAATGCTATTAATTTTTTTAGATCTTAATAATTTGGAATAAAAAATTATTTTTATTTTTATAATTAATTTATAAAATTGAATAAAACTATATTTATATGAAACACTTATGAAATATTGATGATATTCTTACACAATATCGGAAAAGTAAAAATAGAAAGATTTATGATTATTTAATTTAGATAAATTATTTTTCCACAACCTTTTTAGGTATAATTATGACAGTTATGAAATTATATAAATAATTAAATTAAAATTTAATAATTTTTTAAATATTTTTCAACTCAAATTACAAGAATAATAGTGAAAATCATTATAAAAGTGATTTTTTGTTAAAAATGAATTATAATATAATAAAATATTATATTTTGTCATATGTAGATACATAACGTTAGAGAATATATTCTATTTTCCATTTATTATTTACTTGAAACATGAAAATTACATTCTTAATCCTTAAGTAATGAATATTTACAAAAATTACATCGAACCTTATCTATAAATGGAGAATCATTCTATCCTTTCAAACAAAAATTTATATTTTATCAATTTATTCTACGAAAAAATATCTCAAAACACCCCATTACAAATTCCTATGTATCTAGTGCAGTTAAATGTCCCTCATTTGAATTTTTTAGACCTATTCAAAAGGATATGACATAAACTGAAATTTAAGAGTTCATAAGTCACCATTCCTTTTTTTAATATTTATTTGAGTCAAAACATCATTAAAGATTATATTATTTTTCTGGAAAAAATGTATTCCATTTTTATTAACAACAGTTGTTCCCATTATTAATGATATATCACTCAATCAATCTCATTGAACCTTTTTCATGTCGTTACTATGTCAATGGATGGGTTCCAAATCCAATGCCTTTTATTTTCTATTACACTCTTATCCCTTCCATTATACAGATTCAATTAAAAAGTAATTTTAGAATATTATTATAATTATTCTATAATGCTTATATTAAATTCATGAATTTAGTAGGTTTTCCCATTTAAATTCATTAAAAAAATATAATTCACCCATTGTGGTTTTACGCTACCTTCGTGAAAGTAGGTGTATCAATACTAACTTATGCATTCAATTTTATTTCTCAAAATTTTTTTTAATGATATAATATAAAATTAATAATCAATAATTATTACAGTTATTTTAATATTTTAAAATAATCATTATCATTATGATTTAAAAAGTAATCAATGAATGTTATTTTTAATAAAATAAAACAAGACTATCAGAGTTTATTTTATAAATTATAAAAAAAGTTCTAAAAAATTGATCCATTTTTATTTTGGAAGGAATTTAAGCACATATCATTACAAATTAAAAGATTATGGAACCACTGGAAATTCATTTTTTTCTTTCCCAATTATGTATAATGTAATGCCTTGATGCGTTGGACCAGTACACTATGCCCAAAAAAATATCCGTTACTTGAGATCATTAATTCATCCACTCACACTAGAGTCTTTTGACTAATAGTGAGGGTATCGGGTCTTATCACGGGGGGATATAAATTTATATTATAGTGAAAAATAAAAAATAACCAAAAATAATCTATCGCAATTAATTAGATTATGAATATGAAATAAAACAAAACTTGTTATATCAAATTAAATATTCAAGTGTAAAGTCACATAGATACTCAGTCCTACCAAAATACATAAACTAATCACCCAACTAGTTAATCATATATATAACATAATTAAATGAAAAAAATACAAGAGGCACAACCACCATCCTTGGACCAATCTAATCCCTACCACTAATCCAATATGAGATCTCCCACTTGATTATGAAACTTTGGCCCTATCCCCTTCTAAAACCTATAATAAATGAGATCTTCTGGGATACCAAAGTGATATTTCCTCCCAATAATGGTGTGATTTTAATTTAATTGGCCACCACTAATTTGGTCCTATGCATAAACGGTATATATATATTGGATGCACATGTTATATGATTTGAATAATAAATAAATATTATGGATGAATAAATAAATATTCACCATTCATCCTTATATTAAAATGTGAAACTAGGGAATGACTATTCGTAGTTAGTACATTGTTGTAGTCTCTCCAAGAACATATTATAATTAGGATAAATAGAATCAATCTAAATGACCATATCATAGTAGGTGCATGCATTGGATACGAGGGAGTGTCCTAGGCATCCCACATTCTATTATATGTAAACATTGAATGCAGTGTAACATGAAATAGACATTCTATGTAGATATAATAGTTGAATCATATGAGATATCATAGATCTTCCTTATAGACCCGATGGAAGAGTCCAAGTTGACTAGACATGAAATTCCATATAGACCCATAGGATACACTTCAGGTAATATCTTTGGAATTCCATATCATATTAACCGTAAATCCAAATCATAGGTGGTAATTCTTGGTATTACAATAGTATCAATAATAAATATTATTCCATTAATATAATATTAGTAATTCTATATATGCACATGGATGAATACTAGGTATTATATAAAAAATTACATTCATAAAAACTCAAGATAAGTTTTTCCCTCTTATAGTATTTCACATCATGATTATAGACACTTCGGTCGCACACCATCGACCATAATCTTTTATGGTTACACATGATGTTGACCATTCATTTTCTCCAAAACTAACCCTCACTGGGGTCAATATATAATTAGGGAACTCAATGAGGCAGCATATCCCTCATCTCAACAAGGAAACCTTACACGATCTCTAGAATCTTAATCTCAACACTCGAGAAAAAACAATCACTAAGAAAAAATATCATCCCTCAGTCATATCATAATCATATCATTACATAGTTAGACTTATAATCCGAGACAAATTGGAATTTAATTATAAAAAATACATAATTCAATTCTCACATCTCATGTCATCCTAGTCCGGTCCAATTACAAAACCAATCACCAATATACTCTTGGTGTAACCCACATAGTTCCCACAAGATAATTATATAGGAAACACTCACCCTAATCTCTAAATATATAACATAATGACTCTATGGAATATCATAATTATATGTTGGAAATTATATAATAATCATTCACATACTATAAAATATCCCATGTAAAAGTGTCTAATAATTCTATAGTAATGTCTACTATGTTAATATAATTATTTAACTATAGACCTACAGGGTCTGACTATCTCAAGGATCACATTTATAGTCAATTTTTGGACCATCAACATCCATGACATGAAAATTTATCTCAAGGGTTCATTGTGGCCTTAGACACAATTTCCATTAAAATCAAAAGAATTCAATATATATTAATAATTAATTTAATTTAGGGTCAGTCCCCCATTTTTGTGAGGTTACATTTCACAAGGAACAAAAGTAATGCATAAAACTAAATTGAAATTCATACAAATATCCTACCTAATCTAAATACTATTGCTTTAAAAATATTCCCATTCACTCACACCGATTCTCATCCAGGTCCAACCATCCACTAACAGATATCATAATGACTTATATCATGACAAAATATTTAATAGATTAATTATAAAAATTTAAAATTAATTATAAAATTTAATTAAATTTGGAATAAACACCTAATTACTCAATGAATCACCTTGTTTCCCAAAAACCATGACTAATCACTTGTTTGTGGTCCATGGAAAACAACCATAACCATAACTGGTGAAACAACTGTCACCAAAAATCAATTAAATAACTAATTTAATTTAATTTAATAAATAATCCAATGAAAAATTACTGGGGGACGCACATCTATAAAAACAGTACACAGTGGTTTTCATTCACTCTTTTAGGATTTCTATTATTTATATAATGAAAAATCCCTATCATAACAATAAAATTCAACCATAATATGATAGAAATATACCAAAATCTCGAACCTAATTCCATAAAATCAAGGGAAATTGAAGAAATATAAAAAAATAAAATGGAGGGAAAAACATGATTTTTTGATAATGTAATTTACATGCCACTTCCCCTATAAAATAGGGAAACAAATATGGGAATATTGGAGAACGGATCTAGTAAAAATGAATCTCTCCTACATGCCACTAGACCTAAGAATGTAGGGGGGCCTATTGGTAAATTACCAGTCCACCTATTCTAGAAAAAACATACACCAATTTGTTGATAATAGTGTGACCGTAGGGGATCATAGTGTTATGGGTCGCTTAAAAAATGAATTTGTCGTCTGTTTTGGGAGGTATCAATATAGCCACCCAAGGTATTTGGTCCAGACCGTAATCTTCCTCTATCACGACATTATCCACTGGGGTCATGGAACAATACTCCTCACGCATGTGATGTATATAATTTGGGTTTCTACCTCCCTCTATCATGTTGAGGCACCCCAAACAACACACCACAACATGCCTAGAATGGTCCATCACTATGAAACCAGGGGATGTAGAGGGGCTGGATATATGTTTAAAATTTGATGAAGACCCCAGACATTCTATTATTCCCACCCGATCACCTAAATTATAACCCAAGCCTCAATTTTCATCCATAATTTCTTTAGAGATGTAATAACTCTTTGAATTTTGATCTCCATCTTGAATCTCAAAATAACCACTACATTAAAAATAATCAGATTTATATTCCCACTAAAATTCATAATATATAAAGATTTAGGTATTTACAATCTCCCAACATGTGATATCGAGTCATTGAAAATCCCTAGTGGTCGTTTACCATAAATATTGACCTATTTTAGGGATAAATCTATAACCAACTCATCCCATTAATCTGTAGAATAACAATGATTCTTCTATTTGAAAACACTAAACACGAAGTAAAATATTCATCAGAAACTATGATACACATCAATTATCATCACCAAAAAAAATTGTTCTTAATAATAACCATCTACCCATAGGCTTGAATGGGTCATTAATCTATTCATAAACAATATTATAGTTCTCACCACCATTATAATCAATTCATATTGTCTGATTCTATATCACAGTTCTCTTCACCACCAAAATCACTCATTAAACCACATTTCATGTTGTTTAATGAACCCCTTCATCTGGTTTCCATCAAAATAAGCCCAATTTTGTATAAACACATTTATTTCTCCTCACATAGATGACCATTCTCAGATATTATTGGCTTAGCTACTGATAAGTTTTCACATCACCCGATAATGATGCCTAAAACTATTGTGGCATAATGAGATCATATAACACCCACACAAATGTATGTACCAATAAAATTGGTCATTTTATCATTTTATTCCCTAACCAACAAAATCCAACATCATAATCAAGTCATGAGAACCAAAATATATTTGATCCATCTCAATATAGGGTCCTACAAAACCCATCACGAGCCTAATTTCAACATATATATTCAATATGTTATCATTAAAAAATATGAATATATTATTCACAAATGATCCAGATAAAATCTAATTTACCTTCCCTTCGATACCACATGACATTCCAATTATCCAATGAACTATCTCACCACACCCATGAAACATCTAAAATAAAGAACATGTCTACATTCCATATACTATAACCTTTTAAAAACTCAATGATTGGATTTATTAGTTTTACTCATACATAGGTACTAACTTAAAAACAAAAACAATGACCACTCCCAACTCACTAAGCATGATATCCTCGAAAATAGATAAAACATTACATCCAAAATGATGATTACAACATCTAAAATCATAACGTCTACTCAAAAACAATTTTATTTACATATACATCTCTTTGAGTTAAACCTTAATAGATTCCAAAAACACACCTTCCTGATAATTACTGTCATGGAATACTCTAAATTTGTTTATACCATGATACCAGAATCCATTTTTAATGGCTCTTCTAACCATATAGTTACATTAATATTTTATCAAATTTTTTAGCAATCCATTCCCATAAGTATTTCATCATTCCATCAAATCTTTTCATATCCTTCCTTTTTATTATATTTCTGTTCATTACATAGTACAATTATTGGATATTCTAATGTTTTGTTTCTTGGAAAAAGGTAAATAAAACCTAAAATCATTAACATTCTTCTAAATCTAATTTTATATATCTTTATTGGTTCTCCCTATGTATCTTTTAATATATCTCGTAGCATGGGTACATACATCAAAGGCATGGTGTGACCATGAAGCCCAATAATGTAAAAAAGGGATATAAAATCATGTGATCATGAGATATATGAATAAGAAAACAACGCATAACAATAAGGAATGGACATGATTTATAACATAATAATGATACCATGATTCATAACAGGGAAATTTGGATACAAAATTTAAATGGGAAATTTATAATCATATAACAAAGGTATCATAAATGGAAATTTACAATAGTTATTCACTATATTGTCCCAAAACATGACATATATAGAGATTAAATTATTTATAAATGTATCAAGATTGCTATAAAATAAGACCATTCATATATATTAATTAATGTGAGCTACATGGATCATAATATATGATTTAATTAAAATACTTCGAGAATAAACCTCATTTTATTCAAAATCATGGTGTATAAAAGTTCTTACAGAAATGATTATTATCTTCTTTTTACACATGAAAAGGGAATGTGGGTTTCTTATGTGTAAATAACTGAATAAAAAAGTAATTATTAAATCTAGTTGAATACCCATTATAAATGAAATAGGAATGGGTAAAAAATAAAAGGGAAAATATAATTTCTCTTCTAAATAAGGGAAATTTGAGAAGTAAATCTACCATCAACACAAGTATAAAACAATATTTTAAAAAAGGATAACATTAGACATGAAAATTGTAACTTATTCGTGGAATACTCTTCTTAGAGTAATGAGTTAATAGAGAGTGGAAAAAATAACATATTGTGGTATTTATAATACATACTATAAAAAGGAATATGAATGGAGAAGGGAAGTGAAGATTTTACCTAACCTTGAAGTGTTGTTCCAAAATCAGGAGTAATGAAACATTGGGGGATTGAGGACACCTATGAGGGAATACATGGGAGTAAATATAACCATAAAATCATGGATGACTGATTGGGATTGAAAGGGAATGCTGAAATTATGGGGGAGGGATATTTATAGTACATGTGGAGGAATTATTTAATAATTTCCAAATATAGGTCAAAGATATATAGCTTATAAAAATTTTAAAAACATAAGCTTAAAAAAAGTTTGTCATGGTTTTTGAAATTTGGGTATCCTTTTATTATATATTAATCCATCATATCCGAAAAACATTTTTAATACCTTTTTTACCATGGAATATTAAATATTACAAACACTAGTTTTTTTAAAACAATAATAGTTCCTTTTTATGCTTTGGAATGCCACATTTTGTTTTAGGGATTGATAAAATCTACAAAAAACGAAATATTAATAATATTACTTATTTTAGGTTGTGTAATGTGTTTAATTAAATATTATATTATTCTCAAATATATATGAAGTCATAAAATATACTGAAAACCCAAAACTATATTTTTACTATTCATTAAAAATAATTGTTTTTTAAAAAATATCATATATTAACCCTAAAATAATTTTGACATAAACATTTCTAATGTAATGTTTATTTTTTGAGAATATTCTCTAAATATTATAATTTTAGCTCATAGGAATAAAAATACTTATTTTTTTGAAAATAATAGTTTTTAAGGCACAAATAAATTTACGACACTTATAAAAACAGTCATAGGATGCTATAAAATTATTTTATCATTTATATTTAGGTGAGAGTGTTTTAAAAGAATATTTTATTTGAAAAATATTATTCAATATACATGATTAGATACTAATTCTTAATATATTTTCTAGAAAAATACAATTATGTATAATTTTTTTCGAGAATCAAGTTCTAAAATTTATCTCAATAAAAAATATATTTAATTAAGAAACAAATATTCATAAAATGAATTTATGGAATGAAATTTTATTTAAACAATGGAAAATATATTTTAAGATTCAAACTAATACACATGTAACCCTTTATTAGACCTGTAATCTCCCTATGGTTGAGGTGTGAGATGGTTGTTTTTTCTTGGGGTGGATCAGCTAACATTTACTGTGTGGTAATCTATAGAAACTTAAACTTATTCAGTAGTATATTTATTTCAATATTTACTTGTTGAATATAGGCTTGGTATTGGTCATGGGTGAACCCCAGTGTTGCTACCTCTCAACCATGTTTGAAAAATTGGGCTTTATATAAGATTACTCTACTCGTTTAGGCCACTGACTTTCCTTTCAGTACGAATTATCATCTGTCACAAATACATATAAACACTAATTATAATGTTAAAATTATCAATAAACGGTATAGTTTCTAATTTTAATATTTAGGAATATTCATATTGAACAATGGTCATATAATGGTCTAATTCCAATGGTCAAATTTCGCTCTATATTCAATAAATACATCATCATTATTTCACTAAGTATTTACTACAATTCATCCCAAGGTTTCATATTTTTATTTTATTTTATTTTTATATTTTTAGTAATATTTTAATTTATTTATGTAGTATTTTCCATGGGGTTATGAATACAATTCATTAGAGAAATAAATATTTTTCCCCTTTTGGAATTTCAATTTTGAATTACTTATCGATCTTCAATATTTGTAATTTTAATGGGTTTTATCGCTCACTAATGTAATGATCATTATTGATAATTTATGTTTATGTTGGTTAATGTATTCAATAATACAATATGACACATAATTCCTATGAAAAATATATTATTTTGAAAACATGGGTCATTACAGTTTTAATAATGCACATGGCCACTCACTAATCCAAAACCCAACAACATCGTGCATAACCGACATTTAGTACCTCAATATCTTCAAAATACCTTAGGAAACCATGTCTAAAATGGTTTCAAAAACACTATCTCCAATAGAAAAGTTCATTAAATTGACTTATTATGATCATTCATGTGAACCTCGTGTCTCTCTACGAATCTCCATATATAATGATTCTCAACATTCCTTATTATCAAAACAAGGGATACCCATGCAGGTGTGGATATCATTTCTATCATCCCATAACATCTGACTCAGAACATCTTGAGTCATATCCCATAAGTCCTAGGCTATGGAACCTAAACCACTATCCCCAATCACTTCATGGTAATATCTTCACACAAGATGTAATCTTTGTGATCTTCTTTAATTTTGATATATTACCCTCATGATATATTCTACCCTAAGATCACCAACCAAACTGCATCATCCAAAAAGAGAATAATCATTTTGTGATATACTAACCCAGATATGACCATATGGGATCACAATACACATTATTTTACAGAATCACACCCAAAATAAATAGGTTGAGGCATCCAACCATTCTTACTACTCAAAACCAAACATTGATAGCACACACTATCACTTGGAGAGATTTACCTAATGATAACCCGATATATCTCACCTTCCTACTATATAACCCTGATCATACCTTATATTAATCTATATCACAACCCAATCTATTTACCCATGCTTCATTTCTCTTAAGGAACTCACATGTAGGATATAACATCTCCCTTGAGTTAACCTTTTATATATACCACTAGACTCACCAATATTCCATACATTATCTCAAAGGCACTAAGATCTCCCACTAAGACCATAAATTACATCTCACATGGGTTATAACTAATGTAGAAACATCTATGATCTCATTTTATGTTTCACTAGGAATCCCAAAACCCAAAACACCCACTATAGAGTTCTCAAAAATACATCTATACATATCATGTGACATATGCCAATTAATTATCCTACTAGGGCATTGATCATCACTGAGAATCTATATATGAGACTACCAACTTGACTACCTTTATCTCATCCAAATATATTTTGACATTTTCCAATAATTATCTATGTCATGTATACCACAATCATATGGTTTGTTTGATATTAATTCCACTATAATCCCCTATGGGAAAACACCATAAGTGTTTTTTTGAAACATTAACTGAAAATGTTTTTATTTCCAAAAATAGTACCGTTATTACACATAATGGGTTAATCCTCATGGAAACCATTTTATTTACAGAAATTGTGACATCTATTAGGTAAATTATACATATTATTTTCAAAATTATTTATTTTTATATATGTTATTGGATTTTTAGGAGTCGGTATGTGAAAATATAATTTTTTTTGAAATGAGATCAATCAAGTAGGTTGTAAATAAGTATATTAAACATCCAATGTACCCATATGAGACGGATGTTTGGGGAAATTGGGAATTTTAATGGCTTAAAATGGATTTGATAACTATGATGTGTTTTTAGAAACAATGCATATTTTTTTGATGAGATAGTAGCACCCAATTTGTTGGAGTATGGTTCTCTTGACCATACAATCAAACCATTCATTTTTTCCAGGTCATAATATTTTGGGTAAAATAACATTTTCCCTTATAAATTTTTAAGAAGAAATCCCTAATTTCTCTATGCATTTTTTCTCATCTTCTCCCCATTCCTTATAGCGTCCACCCAGTTATTTTTTGTGTATTATCTATGTCTGTTTGGTGTTTTAGCTTATTTTAAGTTTTATTTGTTCATGTATTCTATATTTTTCCAATTATATAAATTTTTTCTTCCTTTACATGGATGGGATAAAACCCATCATTTTATTTTATTTTACCTAGTGATGTTGTTGGGTTTTTTTATTTTTTATTATAGTGATGGCATGGAAAGACTTATCTCCATTGATTTAATTTTTTTTGAAGACGACATGTTTACAATATATTTCAATTGGGTGTATCTATTTAAGGGTTAATTTTTCAAATATTTCCATTTATTCATGATTTCCCTTGGTCATTATTTTCCAATTTTCATTTCAATTATGATATTATTTATTAATGATACATGTTTAATTTGATTGATAGAGTGGGTTAGAAATTTTATGGTTTAATGTGTATTTTCTAAGAGAGTCGGATTTGATGAACATTATTTGTTTTTAAAATTGAATCAAACAAATTTTACAATTACAAATGTAATTTCAATGGTTTTTAATGAGTCCTTTAATGGGGTTAAATTATATATTTTTTATGGGAATGGAATGTTTAAAAAAATTTATTTTAAATGGATTATGTTATAGTCACTTGTTTATGTTTATGAATTTCGATTTGAGTAGCACATTAGATACATTGGGTCTGTGTTTGTGTCTGGATAACATTGATAAATACATTGTGTAGGTTGTCAAAAAGACAATTAATGTTTTATATGTCGACAAATATAGTACATAGAGGACAAAGTTTTTGTGGGACCAAGAGATATAGGGGTAAGAGTGTTCTCAATATGGACTAAGGGATCCAATTGAATGAATGTTTCTCATGGTAAATAGTGTTCTCATAGAATGTTGTTCCTAGGGAAGACTAATGTAGCATCCAAAAACTATTTTATTCCCTTTGGAAATAGTAAACGTATGGCCATTATATGCAATTATAGGTCCCATTTATAGAGAATAAGATTTATATTCTCCTTTTCATGGTTAGTTTATATGTCGATGTTCTTTATAAACATTTTCAATTACATAGTTATATTCTGATGTTTAAGTTGATTCCCATGTTTATTCTATGATTGGGTATGTTAATCATGTTAATATTGGGTGATATAATTCCTTTATTTGATCCTTCTTTCCCATGTTTTGAAAAGAGGTCTTTTTTGAGAAAAATCAAAGGTATTTTTAATGTGATGTTTTTAAGGTGAAATATATTTTAAAAAATAAAAATTGTTTTTAAAAATTATTTTTCAAATAAAAAAAATATAATAGTATAATTTCATACATTGATTTATGGTGGTATCCTTTTTGGATTTATACAAGACACCCTATATATTTCAATGGGTGTATCATGAGATTGTTTTTCAGGACAAATTCAAGGGAAAGTTAACCTTACAATTCTGTTGACCATCTTGATTATAAATAGAGATACTATTTTCATAATTTTTTATATTTTCTTGATTTATTTAATTCCTAAAAATTAATAAATTTGATATTATTTTAATCAAATTTGGATTTATGGTATTTTTAGGGTAATATTAGAAATTTTCTTAATTCTAAAAAGAAAATAGATTTTATTGAGTTTGGAAATTTGATCATAAATTTTAAAATATCAATTCAATTAATTTGATTCCTTTTGTATATGATTTTTTATTTTTTGGGATTCAACTATGTATTCTGGAAAATTATTTAATTCATCCATCTAAATTCCTGAACAAATCAATAGACTTATATGATCATTACAAAAAACTTCGTGGACCCCACCTTAGTAAATAATTTGTAAATAGGTATACAAAACATTGCTTGGACTGATTACAATTTTATATTAAATAAAATTCAATGGGGAGTTTCAGTATTGAATATCAAAGAGATTATTCATCATTAATGTATCCCTTGGATGCACATATTTTGAAGTATTTTAATGAAACATTCATCAAGAATAAATATTATGAATTATTGGAGCATATCATTTCCTAGATAAATATGATGGAGATAAAATTTATATGTAGAGAGAAGATGTATTTTAATTGTCAAAAATAAAGAAAAATGATTCCCAAAATTAGGTCATTAAAGTGTTCTACCTTGCTCAACATTTTGGTGGATATAATCTGGAGGAGACTATAATAGGAGATTTAGAAGATATAGATTTTTATAACCAAAGGATGGAACCCCATTGGCCTATATGAAGATTATTTCACCCATGCAAGAGGAATATTCCAACACCACCATTTGAGAGGAGGCATTGGGCCGGGATTATAATTTATGATTTATTTATTATTTTAATTTAGTTTTAGTTTCATTTTTCTAGGTCACACACAAGTATATTTTTAATATAAGTGTTTCCATATTGTTTAATATGACATTAAATTCCAAGGATAATATAATTAATCTCTTTCATTGTCATTATGACATGATCACTTACTCTAAAAAATTAGTGGTTTACCCAAGGCTTGGATCTATGGAGGTATGTGGCAATTTTATTTATTCTACACTTAAATTCTTATTTTTTAGTATGTTTATGATTAGAAAGAGTTATGTGAATGGGTATGGCGATCTTACACCGTGAAAATGATATCAAACTCATTTTAATTATTTTATTAAATCTTTTCACTCTATTCTATTAGATTAGAGTTTTCATATGGAGATCGTGATCCATTAATTAGATGAAATTACATATGATGAAGACATGACTTAGATGATATTATAAATTGATTGAGGTGTAACATTAACTTTTATTATAGGAGAAGGTGTATTTACAATTTCTAAATGCATTCAAGATTTAAAAAACTAAATAAAATAATATTAATAAATGACTGAGATCATAGAATTTAATTATCAAACATAGTCTAAACACCAACAAATATAATTATGGAACCCAAAAACCAACCAATGAAGTCCAAGTTCTTTATTCATTGTTTACATTTTGCAATTTCATGTTTGTTTCATTTTAGTTTTCCATTTCATATATTTTAATTTAATAGTTTCCATAAAATAATAAAAAAACAAAATGTATTTGATATTGTGAATTATATTATTTAGTTGAACAACTAAGAAAGCTCCTCATTTGAGGCGATCCTAGTCAACTGATGTAATGTACTTGGAAAACAGAAAAATTTAGTTTTTTTGCGCCAATAAGAATATTTCAAAACTGGTGTCATTGCTGAGATAATTATCTGTTTTTACCATATTTATCTACTTTCGTATTTTATATAGTTTTCATTATTTTAAAAATTAATATAAAATAAAAAAAATTATTATTTTTTTGATGTTTTCAAGCGATCAATTTTTCAATAAATGGGAAATTTACTCATATGTATTAGAAGAAGAAATAGATTATAATCAGAAGTCCCTCTATAGAATGGATGATTCACTTATAATAATTTTTAAGAAGAATAAAATACACATTGAAACATGGATCTCACCTAATGAATATATGGCTATGGCCGATGAGCTCCGAACTAACATACTATGATTTGTGGCCAAGAAGGAAGTTCTAATAGTTTTCCCCAATTTCACTGATGAACCAAGAAATGTTTTGCTGAAACATGGTGAATATAAACATCCCACCCATTTTAGGAACTAGAATCAAGATTTCCATGATGATCTAGAGTGGATTCATGATGAGTAATACCTAACTACGTAGCTACTAGTGGTAAATCAACAATATATGGATGAATTTTAGAATGAGAAAAAGGTAAAAGATGATATCCCCATTAAATATATAGTAGAAGAGCTAGAACAACAATACATGTCTATAGAAATGGGATAGGAAGATTCCATCGAAATGGTAGAATTTTATTAAATGATAAAGCATCTCGAATACCTTACTCCATATTGTGAAGATCAACTCCAAGAGGAACTGACCATAGAATAAGTTGTTGAACCAAAATGAACTTTGGGAGACTATCTATCCTTGAACTCTTTATTTTCAGATTTTATTCAATTTTATTTGAGTATCCCTCCTTATTCATTTGAATTTTAATATTCGATCAATTATTTATTTACATAATAGGATGCAGAACAAACTAAATATGCACTTATTAAGGAACACATGGAGCTCCATAACATTATTGGACATGTATTTGAGGAGGCCCATAAAAAATCCATGTAGATGAGCTTGATGAAATCAAGAAAGAGTCTGATCATTATGAAATGGAGAATTTATTTATTATACAAATTTAAATTCTTTCTTGTAAAAATACCAATATACATTCATTTTTATCATTTCGTTTATGCGGTCCATGTTGAGCTAGAATTGGAATAAAAAGATGAGGTTACACATGTAGAAATAAAGAAATAGGATGATCCATATTTCATCCTACCATCTCTATATAATATATATTTAATTGTGAAGGGGGAAAAATCTAGTATAAATTGTCCATGAAACTTTTATCACCCAGAAGGATGAATCCAAATATAGAAAAATCCATAATTGGTGGTTTAAATAAATTAAACTTCATCCACTATATGATTCTAGAAAACTACCGGTGCTGCCCTTCCAGAGGTAGTAAACATTTAGGGACCACATGGGAGATTTTACCAAGATTTATCCTTTTCATTCTTTGTAGAACATTCAATATCAATCTTATGAATTTATAATTAAATTTCATTTTTTGGGTTATTCTAGCATTAAGCACAGTCCATTTTATATTTTGCAGCTTAAATAAAATGAACCTTGTGATTTATTGAGTAATTATATTTTGTAGGTTCATAATGGTAGGAGGGAACCCCTAAAAAGTAGAAGGAAAAAATAAACATTCATTTCAAATGGGCGTTCACTTTTATTTTTAATCATTCAAAATATCTATATTTTTTTACCAATATTTTTTGAAATTATAACTAAAATTTGATATCCCAAATTGAATTATTTATTTAATGGAGTTATCTTTGATACATGAGTTTCATAGGAATCCAATTATTCCATGTTTTAGATTTCAATGCTAATGAAATTAAATGAGAAAAATGGATAATTAGGTGATTGAAATAAGGAATCATTATAAAAATGTGGACTCATTATTTAAGAAAATTTATTTATTCATATAAATAAAATATCTCATCATTTTTATCACGAATTGAATTTACGATATTTATATAAATTGATTTTTTAATATTAATAATGCCTTGACTAATTGTCCCATATCATAATTCCAATTTCATAGAGGATTTCCATACCAACAACTTCCTATATATTCTCGAGTATATTTCTTTATTTTTTAGAGATATGGAAAATTTATGAACTTGTATTGAAACTTATCAAAACTACAGACTAAAAAGAATACATTTAAAATGATTGAGGTTTATTTTGATAAAAAACATATCCACAAAATACCAACATTAAATCAATTCGCATTTATCCCATAGTGACGATGAATTACCTTTATAGGGATGATCCATGTTTCGAGCCATTTATATTTATTCTTACCAAACTCATGCTATTAGTATGATATTATAATGTTTAATTATGGCGGTGAATTTAGTCATAGTGGAAGGTATGATTTTCATTATATGAAAAAAGTGAGGGGTGATTATTCTGGGAATAAAAAAAGGTATTTTTGTATTCATTGTAACTCATTTTCCCCTCTGGAATTTAAAAATATGGAAATATGAAAAAAAATGTGGAAAATTGGTTGTGATTTGGGGAAACCAAAAATTAGCATTACTAGATCGTCGAATTTTATCATACATGGTTAGTTGGTGGTAGGTAGTTTTGTTCAAATCATAACATTCAAAAAAAAAATTTAAAAATGTTATTTAAAAATAAGTATAAAAGTAGAAAAATATTCAATCAACAAGGTGCACAAATCAATCATTAGGCATTATTAGATCATAACCCTTAATTTTATTTTTTTCGGAAATGAGTGTTTCTACATTGATGTGGTTAATTTAATTATACATTTATTTTTGATACCATATATTATACTTAAGTGATTAAACTCATAATTGAGCATTTATTTTTTTTGGAATCAAATTTCTACCAACCTTAACCTTCATTTTCATTCGAACCATTATTTAATGTCCTTTTGTTTTTTTGTTTCATTTGACTCTAGAATGTGGAGAAGGTATTTCCTTTACAATCCTATGTATAAGGAACATGATGTCATTATATGATCATAATTCCACTTGAATTATATCTTGAGTGATCAGAGAAAAGATTCAAAAGAGTGGTATAACATGATTTGGATTATTTTATAATAATGAATTGAGGAGCATTAATGAATTAAATAATAAGACCTAAAATTTTATAAAAAGGAAAATTAAAATGTAGGAATATATTTTTTCTTTGAAAAATTAGAAATTAAATTGATATTTTATGTTTCATTTTAATATTTTAGTTTATATTGAATTTTTTTATTTCATTGCATTGGAATTTGAATATTAGTAACATTTCTTCCCTTTGAATTGTATATTGAGATTTTAATCTTGAGGAAAATAAATGTTTATGTGTGTGTAAATTTATAAATATAATATTATCGTAACTTTTAATATGTTTTTCATTGATATAATTACTAAAAATTTAATAATTTAAGTTTATTTTCATCAATTTTTGTTTTATGGTATGTTTTGGGGTAAATGGGAAAATTGATTAATTAATTAAAGATAACATATTTTAATCACATTGATTATTTGAGAATTACTTTTAAAAAACCTATTCAATTAATGTGATTCCATTTTTGTAGGATTCCTTTATTTTTGGGATCCATATTTTCCTCTTGTACTATGAGCTAATTCATTCTTCTAAAGTACCAAACAAGTCAATCAATTTTGATGATAATTCTGGACAACCGTGTGGCCCCTCTACTATAAATATAGTATCAATCGGTCCACAATGAACCAATTATGGTGATTCAAATATTATTTTATGTAAAATTCAATGGGGGAGTTCTACAATTTAATACCATATATATTTTGCTTCATTGAGGAAACCCAAGGACGCTCAACGTTTGAGAATATTTAGGAAACATACATCTAGAATAAATATCCAAAATTAATGGACCATATCTTTTCTAAAAAATTATTATGAAGCTGAAATTTCATTTCTAGAGAGAGGATGAATTTTACAAAAAAATTAATGAAGGAACCTCCTCAAAAACATGTCATTAATGTGTCCTTCCATTGTTAATATTTTATGTGGATAGAATATAGAGGAGATCAGAAAGGGTGATTTAGAAGATCTAGAATTTGAAGACCAAAAGACGGAACCCACTTGGCCTTTATGAGGAAACGTTAACCCATGCTGGAGTAATAGTACCACACCACCATTTTATAGGATGCCTTGGGGAATGCTTTATCTTAAGGGTTTCCAATTTTATTTTCTTTTAATTTTGGTTTTCTTTCCACATGTAACAAATATTGATATTTTTAATTCCATGGTTTCCATATTCTTTCATCTATAATTATCTTCCATAGATAATCTAATTATTCTATTTAATTATCATTAATCTATTACCTCTTATTCTAATAAATTTGGGGCTAACCTAAGGCTTCTCGTAGGGGCTTTATGTGGTGATTTCATTTATTCAATGATTAAATTATTATGTTTTATTGTGTTTTTGACTAGAAAGAGTCATTTTCATGGGTGTGTCAATCATCCTCCATAAAAATGATCTCAAACTCATGTATGATCATTTATTAAATCCTTTTCCTACCTTTTAATGGTTATAAGGTCTTCATATGACAGAGTTGATATTTTTAGTAGATGGAATGGCATACGAAGGGGACACATCATAGAATATGTCACACTATCAATCGAAGTTTAACATTAACCATGATTATATGAAGAGTTGGAATTATGATTCATAAATGTATTCACGATATCCAAAAACTAAATAAATAATAGTTATTTAGTAATGAGGTATCATAATTGAATTATCAAACATAATCTAAACAAAAACAAAGAGAATGATGGAACCCACAAACCCAACCATAATTTTAATGTTCATTCTTCATTAATTATATTTTGTAAAGGCATGTTAGTTTCATTTTAGTTTTTAATTTTAATAATTTAATATAATTTTTTTCATAAAAAAATAAAAACCCAAAATATATGTAATTTAGGTGAATTATATTTAGTGTGTAAATAATTTATAATGATCCTTATGTAAGAATACCCATGTTATCCATTGTGCTGCAATAGTAAAACATAGAAATTATTTTCCATGCCATATGATCAACATGTGTCAATTTCCGACACGTGAAGGTAATTTGGGATAATGAATATATGGTATCATAGATTTTATCTCTTACAATGTGGGTTGGGGATTATTTATCTTAGTGATATATTGTATTTTTTTTCTTATTCAATGTTTTGAGTTTGGACTATGGATATCACATGCATATATATTTCTTATGACTACTGATGTAGTGATTTTATGATATCTAATTTTATAATTTTTTTCATTTACTATAATGTATATTTATATATATATGATGTTGTTTATTGTTTGACATGGACATCATGTTCTTGGAATTATTATAATATATTTTCAAATGTGAAACCAATATCAAATGGTTATTTTTGGTACCCTGATGATTTTCACTAGCTTGTGGAGATCAAGAACTCGCTATGTCCTAGTGGCATGCCAGATCAGGTGGTGGGTTTGATCAATCTTGGATTGTTCTCTGTAAAATTATATTATATGATTCGTTTTATATTTTGGCTCATGGTATATAGGATATAGAACTATTAGGAATCAATTGGTAGGTGAAAAGGAGTTCATCGATAGCTCTTCCTTATTATAAACCTCTAGTTTCCATGGTGGGACGAGATTTTTTTCTTATTATTTTAATATTATTTTTGGTAATTTTTAATAAACATCATGTTTATAATTATTAGATACTGATTTTAGAATGATCCAATGATATATTTTTAGTTTTTTTGGTTTAAGTGTGAATCATGAGTGGAAACAAGAGGAGAATACATTACGTGCATGGTTAGTGGTAACAATGTGAAGCACATAAAAATGTCTATAATCCAGCTACTATTTTTTCCACAATTAGTCACCACATTCCAAATCATGTGGACAAAAAATTAATATTGGAAAAAAATATATAGCCTTGATGATTTCATTAATTATGCATTTAATATTGTTTTACATGTTGATGATTTTTGTTATACACCAATTTTAAGCTTTTCATATGAATTACTTGCTGTTTTTTGTGATTTAATTGTGTATTTATTGAATTATATTTTGTGCTCTATAGAAAATCCATCCCATATGGACCACTTCTAATAATATTTAGGTAGTAGTGGAGAATTACTTATAGGGGACCCCTGTCATCATTATAGATTTAGTTGATTCCATGATATATATTATTTAGTCCTAGGGGTAGGGGTGAAGTAGGATAGGATGGGGAAGTTGTCTATACTCAAGAGTTCAGTAAGAAGAATACATCGATCAGGCATGGTAAAATATATATCCATGAAATTAATGGATAGATCAATATGATCAAATGTATGTTCCATTTTTCAATGACCCCAATAACCTTAAAAGTAGTTATCTGTCCCTACATGTTGGTTAGATGAGGAAGGAAATGATGGGAATCCATGGTTCAATTATAGAGACACGTTGATCTGACCTATATTACTTTAAAAAAGGCATTTAATTTATAATTTTTTCTAGATACTATTATGGTGGAAAAAATTTACATGTTCACATTTTTTAGGGTGGTGGCTATCGTGTGATGGAGCATGCTTCTCAGTTTAATGAGTTAGTCTATTTTTTATCATTATCCCCTCATAAATGATTATATCAAGGTGAGATGTTAGAAAATGGAATTGAAATATGATAATAGATAAATTAATATTCTTATTTTCTTATATACCTATTATGGGTTTATGGATTAATTAGTAATGAATGAGGTGGACTTCTCATGGAATATATTTTTTCATGGGATTTATTCAGTATTGGGTGTAGCCAATGTTCTTCCTCTGGTCATAATAGGAAGCGGAATAAACCACAATAGAGTAGTGTCAATGGTTCTCAATATTCATAAGGTTTGGTACAAGTGGTTTCATCAAAGAGAAATTTTTTGAACTATTATTAGTTGGGTAATTTAGGCCAAAATAGACTTTATTTCAACTATTCTATGAGAATATAACAAAAATGTGGGAATCATGGTCATCTTAAACACTTATGAGAGACTACCCATCAGTGGAGTAGAGTTATTTCTTATTTTTCATTGTGTTTTCTATAATAAAATGGTTATAATGGTGTGGAATATCAACCTTATTCTAGAGGTAGTTCTTAGCAATCTATGAATTCGTAGGTTTATCCTGAGTCATAATTCCACTATACATCCAAAATTATAATTGTAAACTCATAATTTTGGCTGACCAATATGAGAGATACGGTGAATATTAAATACTCTACGGATTTAGCATTGTTTTATATTTGTTCTTCAAATTTTTTAAAATCATTAAATTTACTTGTTTCCTTAGTTATGTGATTGTATTTCATGCCATTTTTGATGAATAAACTTACCCTATTGTGAAGGAAAGTATATGTAAGTTTTTATTTTCTTGGAGTGCAAAGTTATTATCAATGACACGGTGGTAGTGTTGAAATTTCTAATGTTTTACTTTGAAATTATTTATCTCATTATAAATATGAATTAGATGATGGGTTTCAAATATTAGAGTGACTACTATATTCAAAAGTTCTAGTTTATATATACTGATAGGGGAACACATAACATATAGGGTGTGTGGGATATTATGTATGCAAAGCAAAAACCATATAATATATATTTTGGGTAAAATTCATGTTTGTAATTTAGTTTTTCATTTGAGACTGTGGATTACAGTTTATATTTTTATTTTCTAGTGGTTTTGGACATATTTATCGATGTGTTTTTAGATTGTTTTTTGGTTTTCTACCCTAATAACAGGTCGAGTTCACTATTAAAATTCCCATTGATACAAGACCCATCTCTTTTCCATCACACTATATGGATTCTTATTGAGTTGAAATAGTTAAAGGCTCAATTGTTAGTCCTTGAATGTAAGGGGTTTATCCATCCTAGCAAATTATTGTAGTCATCAATAGTTATATTCAATAAGAAGGAAATAGAAATATATTTTTTTTTCATAGATAATCATAGTATAAATTAGGTGACTATTCAGAAAAAATACACATTTCCTAGAATATATAATATTTTTAATCCACTCTATGGAGCTTGGTGGTTTTAAAAAATAATCTTTCTATTGGGTACCATCTATTGAGGGCATGGGAGTTGGATGTTCCTAAGAATGCCTTTATGAGCTATTATGTGAATGTTGAGTATCTATTAATGACATCTCGACTTAGCAGTCCCCATGTAGTCTCTATAGAATTGATGAAACTAATCCTTCACTCTATTTTAGACAACTTCCTTGTGCTATTTTTTGGATGATGTACTGGTGTATTCCAAATAGAGCAGCACCATTGAGACCATATGAGTAATATTTTTCAATTCATAAATGAAAATATCTTATATGTGTTGCAATCAAAATCTAAGATCTCATATCAGTAGTTTTTCTAGGCCAGGTGATTTCAAATAATGGGATTTCAATGGATCCTAATAATATCTAAGTAGTTATGTCCTAAGAGCAGTACAAGAATATGTTTGAGATCAGAAATTTTTTATGATCCACTAGATATTACATGTGTTTGGTTTGTGGTATCTATTTGTTATATTCTCCCTTGAATTCATTCACTCAAAAGCGGTGATGTTTTAGTAGATTGAAAAATATGAGTTTTCGTTTTAGTATTTGCATATTCATTTGACATAAATCCCAATTTGGATTATTCATGATCTTGGGAAGGCATATATAGTGTAGAATGATTCCTCAGGTGTGGGGTTTGGGTGTGTAATGATTTGTGATTATTATGTGGTGGCCTATATATATAATCAACCAAACCCAAATTAGAAGAGTTACACCATCCATGAAGTAGAGTTGAATATTTTTATGCATTCCTTGAATACATGGTTCTATTACCTCATAATGGAATAGTTTACAGTTTATATGTATCATCAGATCTTGTTGTAAATGATTACCCAATGAAACATAAACCACAATTTTAGATTTTAGGTGGAATATCTTTAAAACATTTATTTTTATATTGATTATAACCTAATTAAGGGTAATTTTGAATTGATTCATTGGGAATAATGTTTCCAATTTTGACAGTTAAAGAATTAGTAGATGAGCAGTGTTTTATGGGTTTGCTTTCAAGTTTAAGAATTGTGATTTTTGAGGGTGTAGAAAGGGATTATTTGAGTAGTGTTTAGTTTACAACCTCTATTTCTGATGGGGTTATGTGTGATTTAGAGTCCTACAATGAATTTAAATAGATTATTATATTTTAAAATTTTTGGGAGATATCATGTTCCTAGTTTTAGTCGCCTAATGGTGACCTCTTATTTAGTAAGTGGATCGGGGTTCCGCTAATATTGATCTTAGAGGTGATGCAGAAGGTTCATTATTCAATTTGGTAGGTTTAAATGTGGTATAAAAATATTTTTTATTCTCTAGGGAGTTGGTAGTTGTTCCTTGGGAGGAGATGACTGGTTTTGGATATTTTATTCCAATGTTTTTCAAACATGAAAATCAAATTTGGGAATCAGAGGATATCCTTTTTACATCAGCATATTCTTATTTTGGTATGTAACTGTGGTGAGATATCGATGGAATTTATGATTGGTCTACAATATAATCATAGTAGGAAGGATGATATATGGGTGATTATAGAACATTTTACTAGGTCATTCCAATCTCATCCCATTACGGAGTCGACAAAGGTGGAATAGATTATGAATTGGTACATCTGAGAGATAATATAGGTTTATAGTGAGACATAAATGATAATATTTGATCATGATGAAAATTTTACTTCCATGATTGGGAAGGGTCCCTAGGAATCCATGGGAACATAGTTGATGTTGACCATGACTTGTCACTTGAAGAAGGATTTCTACTCAAGGATGGCTGGCTAGATTCTTAAGGAAATACTTCATTAATATGTTCAAACCATCAAGGGTTTTTGGGAGAGGTATCTATCATTGGTTTCTTAGATATAAAATAATTGTTCTCAATAATTAATCTAGATTCACCCTTTTTGAAGTGTTTTATAGGAATCTATTCTAGTCACCAACATGTTGGGCTATTTTGTGTGACATATCCTTATTAGGACTGATTCAATTATTATAGGCAATGTAGAAAGTTAATTTTATTAATAATAGGTTAGAAATATCATAGAGTCACAAAAAAATTTATAATTATCAACTTATTCACCCTCTTGGGTTTTAGGATGATGATAACGTGTTCCTTTTTTAATCTATCAGACAATGACATCATCGCCGGCGATTGTAGGCAAACATGGGGGCCTTGTAATGTTTGTCAATTTTAGATCGTGAATAATCATTTGAAGTTGGACTATCATTTATAAATTCTATCACATATGACCTCTACCCAATATTTTTTCCACATAACACTATTTAAAATGATCAATCTCCACATATATCATATAATAGAGTTAGACTATTTGGAGCTAGATCCTAACAACACCACAGTGGAGTAGCCTAATCATATTTAGGACTATCCGAACAAGTTTTTCTATGGTGTGATGAACTCGATGGATATTCTTCTTTGGAATAATGGTTAGTATAGATATATGACTTATAGGTTGGAAGTATTTGTGATGGTGTAGTGGCCTTACATGTATTCTTATGATGAGTCTTGAGAAAATAATGGGGGAATCATTTCATGGGTGATAACTATAAAACATTTTGGTTCACCCATACAAATTATTTTAATCATTAATTTTTTTATTTTTCATTGCAGTTTTTATGATTTTGTGGGATGAAATTTCAGTTTTTGAAAAAAATATTCATGGGTAAATGGGTAGATTATGGTTATAGGAAATTGTGTGGATAACAATGAAATATGTATTCATGGAGGGATGTGGTGGTTTAGAATGCCTTTCCATGTGTTTTCTAAACCTGAGGTGGTTTATAGAGTCTATGAGGCTTGTTTTTGGGGAGAATGTGTATCCCACATAGTTCCCACATGATTTTCATAACTGTACGACCAAACCACATGGTTTGTATAGGTAATTAATTTCATTATGAAAAGAATATTTTTCCATTATGGATTTTTAAGTTTATATCCCTTATTTTTTCCCATTTAAATTAAAATTTCCCCCACTACTTCTAGATTCTTCCCCCCTCTTTTTGGTAGGTCATTCTTTGATATTAGGTGTTTTAGCGTGAGTTATACTTTATTTATTTATTCTATATTCATAATTTCCACTTATAACATATTTTTATTTCATTTCCAAGGAAAGAGGAAAATATTTATGGTGTTTTGGAAGAACCTAGATGTTTGAGGCATTCTCTCTTTTTATTCAAGGTATAGTTTGTGATGGTGACATGTATGCATTAAATTTCTATTAGGTATCTCTATATAACTATTCTTTTCTATGGGTTATCATTGATTCTTGATTTCCCTCTGATTTAACACATAATTTACATTCTATTGTGTAATTATTAGAAAATTATCAATTTTTTACATGATTTATGGCATGGTTATGGAATTTTATTATTAAATGGAGATTATCAAAGGTAGATGGGTTTTTTCATTCGATTTTTCTTCAAAATGGTTCAATGAGGTATTATTCATTGAAATAAGTATTTGAATGTTGTTTTATAGAGGTATTACATGGGATAGAATAATTTACTTATACCAGGAATTAATGGTTTACTAAATAAGAATTTAAAAGGATTATGTGATTGTAAATTTTCGATGATTACATGTTTAGAATTTAGTAGAACATGAGAGATATTAGGTGTGTGTGTGTGTGGTTGAATTAGGTAGTTATATCCCTACCCCTATTTTTTATCAAAGGAAAATTTTCCATGTGGGATGTTATATCTCATAGATGAATCATTGTCAATTATACCAAGAGATCCTATTGGAGGAGTGTTATCTAGGTGTACCGAGGGAGCCCTTGGAAAAAATTATTCACAAGATACTGAGTAAGACCTTGGGAGTTTCGTCCCGACGAAGACTACGTGAGATTCCAAAATATGTGGTATTCTCTTAACAAATAATGAACCATGGGTCATTCGAAGTCATTCTAGAGAAAACATTTTAGAGCCCATTGTGTATATTTTCTTATGTTTATTTGGTTTATATTCATTTATGATTTATTTACATATTAAATTACATTGTTACATAATAATATTAATGGTTATTCCCATGATTATTCAATCATTATGTGTGTTGAGCATGTTTATCCACCTGACATATTTCATTATTTTTCTTTTTAATAAATTTTTCTAAAATATGGGTAGTTTTAGAAAACCCAAAGTGATTACTAAATTACTATTTTCATGTGAACTTTCTTTTACAAAGTAAAAATAGTTTTGGGAAATGAGTTTTCAGTCTAGAATTAATGGTTTTCATGTGAAAGGTACATACATTGTTCCATAGCTGTATCATATATGTATTTGTACAATACACCCCACATAATTCTTTAGGAATAAGGGTACCTTGTTTTTCATGAAACAATTAATAGAATAAGTGTCTTACAGATCAGTGGGAATTCTTGATTAACAACATAGGAAGTCATTTTGGGATGTTGGAGATATGATCTCTTAGATTTTATCTCTTATGGAAATGTTTTTTTTGGGATTATGTAATATAGGGATATTATATATTTTCCTTGGGGTATTATTCTTTTTTATAGTTTTTAATATGGATATCACATGTATATGTCTTTTTTATGAATTGTGATGTGATAATGTTATGATATATTATTTTAGTATTTTTATCATTTAATCTGATGTATATTTATAGATATTTGATTTTATTCGTAGGTTGTTATATATTTCCAATTCATGGATGGGTCAAGACATATTTTAAAGGGTGAAACCATTCCGAAATGGCCATATGTTATTCACAAGGTCTTTCCACCAGTCTGTGGTGATTGGGAACACACTTTGGACCATGTGAAAAGCTCTCTTGGGAGGCAAGTCATGGTGAACTAGACCAATTTTCTATAGACCAACTAAGGGTCACTATAATCCCCTGAAAATAGGGATTGTATAGTTGTTATGATGAAAAATACCTCAATATAATCCACATAAATTATCATAATAGAAAATATATTGTTGTTTTGTTGAGTAGAATACAACCAACATGTTATATGGGATGATACCATTTTTTTTTGAAAATAAAAACTCATTAAACCTATTTCATTAGTGATATCAATCAAATACAAGTACATGAATTTCATGTCATTCCAATGATCAAGAATGATTTATCCACACGAGCCTATCTGCAATGGTCTAAGTGAAAAAAACAAATACTTTGTAGATCCGAATGAAAAATGTGATATTTTATTTAAAATCATACGACCATAAAAGTGGAAATAAAAAATAAGAATCACATTTCCCTAGTAAAATGGAATTTCCACCGGAAACGTTATTCATGGAACACTAGTTTGAGTTAATACGATTCAATAACTCATTACTATATCAACTATCTATAATATCCTCAGATAATAATAAATTAATAAACACACATATATCACTTTTTAACTTCCTTCCACCACAAACCCCTCAATCATTCCTAGACCAGTGGATGATACATGACCATATGATTATGTTCATATATTCTAGATGATTTTTACAAGAACTAATGGTCTAGAGTGTTACCAATAAGAGACTATACCCTCATATGAAATTTCAACCAAGATGAAAAATAATCAAACATCATCCATCACAAATAATCTGAGTATACTACATTAATATAAAACATGCTATATCAAATTAAATGAGGAATAATATAGTCATTTAAACACATGGTCATACCATTATACATCAACAGATCAACCTCTATTCTAATCATAAGTAATAGTTAAATACAATAATAAATGATAGGAGGCTCTACTATAACACCTTATTCTGATTGTTGTATTCATTCGATTATGAATATTTTATGCATATAAATCTATTTTATTAGAATAAATGATGAAGAAACCTTTTAACAAACTAGTTGAATGGGATAGAAGAATATTGTATCTTATTCATTATGATGTATTTGGACCAATGGGTACTCCTGAACACGGTGGCTCTATGTACTTAGTTACCAACATCTCCAATTTTAGATGGTGTATTAATGTGAGTCTGATGAAACTATAGTACGAAACCTTTTATATTTTCAAATAGACTTATAAAAATTAAATAATCATCAAGGGGAAATTATTAATATTCTATCCTTATTCTAGGTTATTTAATTCTTCATCTACAAATTAAATGATCATTTTAAAAACTTTTTAATTATATTATACCTTAGACCTTCATGAATAACCCAATGTAATGCTGTGTTTGAGTGAAAGAGTTAAAACATATTAGACATGGTTCATTCTATGATGAGTCTTTGTGACCTTCCATTTTAATCTTATGGTTATTCTATAGATATTAATGTTTTTTACAAAATAGGGTTTTAACTAATGTTATAATAAAGAAAAAAATATTATTTATGCTTTTTGAATCATCAAAATATATATTTTATTAATTTTTATGGTTCTAAAAATATATAAGACATCAATCATATGATAAAACTGAACAGGAGTCAAATAAATTTTCAATTATTGGTTATCAAAAATAAATAAAGGGATATTTTTACTATAATTCAATTGAACAAAATAGGTTTGTGGCATAGAGTGGTGTTTATTTATAAGGAACACATTAGTTGATTATTCAATGGGAGGAAAGTTAATCATGGAGAAGTTTATGAACGACAAACAAGAAGTGTTCCTATAATGGATGTTGAGTTGTTAGCACAATGTGTTTTGGACTAATAACTAACTCATGTAGCATAATAACCTAAAAGATTTGGTAGGATTCATAGGGAACCCAAGGGATATTACATTATCATAGAGAATTAGGATGATCTAATAATAGTAAATTCTGATCCCTGTATCATAAGTCCATTGAGAGTTATAATTACAATAAATTATTAAAATACATGGAATATATAATGGATTTCATATAAACGAAATATGTTTGAAATTAGTGGAAGCACTTGGAGGTGTAAAAAACATAGGTTAAAATTGGGTTTTTTTACAAGAATACTGAAATAGATGTTAGAGTGCCTACCTATATAGCTCACCCGATGGAAAATTGTTGCAAAAAATTAATGTTTTTAACTATAAGTAAAAAATTTCACTAGTAGTAATGAATAATTTCATTCAAATTTTACATGAAATAATAGAATATTATAATTATGACATATAAAAATTGATATAAAATCCAATTTCTATAATCGAAATTGATTCAAGGATTTTTGCATGATAAAACCAAATGGTTTCGATGTTCTAAATGAGACTTTTATGGTATGAAATATAAAATGGAATAATTATTGAAAAATGTAAGCTTCTTGGAGTTGGAATATTACGGTCGATGATGAAATCAAATAGTTTGGTTTCATAAAAAACATTGATAATTCCAATATATATAATCAAATTAGTCGGCGTATAGTAGTGTTTTTTGAAATTGTATGTGGTTTCCAAACTAAATATTTGAAATAATATTGTAATAATTAACTTCTTGTTGATAATTTTGGTAAACTATATCCTGGTGAATGACATGAGTGAACCTAAAACCATACCATGTATGATGATCTATAGATATATATAAAATACAATGGTTTTACATAGTCTGGAAAAATAAATCGATAAGTTAATAAAGTGGGTTAATATGAAGAACTACATGAAGGGGACACCATCTATTTTTCAAAGAACACATATTAGTAAGGCTATATGATTTTATTATTGAATTATTAAGGATGGAATGAATTACCTATTTATTTATTACATATTCTATCGTGCATTCCATGTAGTGTACTGAAAATGATGTCACACGTGCTCTTATAATAACATGCAGATACAAAACCAATCCTAGTGAGAGTTTGTATATTTTTGGGTAGAAATTTATTAAGTATTTTATAATTTTAGTTCCTAGATAAATGTGAGATTACTGAGAGAGGGAAGAGGAGAATTAGTGATCCTTTATTTTAAAAATTCTTCTCTAAAATCATCTTATGAAAATTATTAGAGTTCCTGTCAACTCAATGATATATCCCTACCTCCCCTAGTGCGTAGTAAATATAAAGAAAGATTAGCATGAAATATTTTGAATGATTATTATAGAGTCCTACTCCAAACCATATTGGTTATTCACCCACAAAATTGTTTCATCAGTAATATGTTTAGGATTACCATATTATTGATAGAAACTAGTTCTATACCCTGGTAATAATTCTTCTAGTTAACCCTATTTGTAACCCAAAATAACCAACTATACCTATAAATTTTTTTGTACCCCCTGGATAATTATTTTTCCCTTTCCTTCACAATAGGTTGTACCCCCTATCCATGAGCATCTTTAATACTTGGTTATATTACCATAACTAAAATCAATTATTTCATATTTTCTTGTCCAATGTATAATGTTATTATTCATCAAATGTTCTTACCCCACAGAAAAGTTGGGTCGACTTTTCATGTTTTCAAATTATTCATGATATTCAATAAATATATAAAGTTTCAGCTATCCACAAAAAAAAACTACGATTATTGAAATACATGGATACACTCAATATCCTCTTTCGATAACATTTTATAGAAATCACCCTCAGAAAAATTCTATCCTTTAATACTTTTTCAGTATGCTTTACCCATTTATCTTATGTCTAGTCTGATTTTTTTATGTAGCTCCATCTAGTAATACAAATTCTATTAGTATCTATATGATTCTCTCTATCTGGTAATTCTTTGATTTATTATCCTATATCATAACAACCTCAACCCAATTTTACTTCTTTATATAGTACTATGTCTATCAAACTCATGTCATATTATTAGACCAAATAAAATATTGGTTAGAAATGATCAATTTTATCTCACTCAAAAACATCACCACTTCCCATAATTTTCATTACATGAATAAAATAAATATCTACATAAATTTCTCTAATTTTATAGGAAACAAATTTTATAAATTAAAGAATAAGCATGGGATGTATTTTAAATATATCACTAAACTGAAACATTTTTTACCACTATGAAAATATCCTAAATAATTAGAGTAATCATTCTTCTTCAATGTTTCCTCAAATATTAGTGTCAATGAGCCCTTAAATATTCCTCCAATATTGGCTAGATTATTTATGTTTAAAAGAACTCATAGTCCTCATAATGAACTATTTTTAAAATTTATGTTAAATCTATTCAAAACTTTTTATGGTGTATAAAAATGACAGTATTATCCCATCATTCATATGGATGATTTTATAGAACATTTAATTTTTCTTAATCTAGTGGGATGAAAAATATATTCTACACTGAATATACCCTCACTCGGTTCCATTGTGTCAGTACACCTCTATTTTTTGGACTCGAAATTTATCTATCCTGTGTAAATTCATATTTCCCCATCTTATGAAATCATACTTTCCCATCTTATGATACCTTTATTATTTGGACAATGCATCATTGAAAATGTTTGTGTGGTCTCTTCATGATCTTCTTTATCTGATCATCTTGAATCTAAATAGAGTAACCTAAAATTTATAAAATCATTAAAAATCAACATTGTGTTTTCCTTTCATGAAAATTAAAATGTTGGAACATTATTTTATATAACTTCATAATGAATTATTAATGAATAATATTCAATTTCTACAATAAATTTTTATCTTGAACATTATTTCATCTGAAAACATAATTATGGAAAATTCATGTTTTTAATACATAAACCCTTTAAAAAGTCTTCTAGAATAATTAATATCTACCTGAGGTTTGGTATGAATACCAATAACTTCTCTTATAACTTTATGATGTTGTTTTAAACTAGGATATAAATCTTCTCTCAAACTTTTATATATTTCACCATGTAAAATTATCTATAAAACAAATAATGAAATATTGATAATAAATGTTACCAAACCACCTTGGGAACAACAATACCCCCTTTCTTTCAGTATACCTATAGAAATTCAAATGTCATATGGATTTACTTTTCATATCAATTCTTTCTCCCCCATATAGGTGCATTTTCTTTCTACACATTATGGATAATAATATGAAAAATTTCACATAGGGTTTATCTAAAATTAACCTCATCATATTATAATATTGATAACATCTCTCAATATAAGAATAGTATGAAAAGAATATCTGAAAAAAAGATCATTTAAATAGACCACACTATGTATTTGTGGGAGAACCCAATGTAGAAAACAATAGTGTATAATTAAGGTGTTCTATGTTATCTATAATAATAATTCTATGTAATAAATTCTTCAAGATCCTTCTAACATCCTTATATCATGGGAAATCAAATTATGTTTTTAGATTAACCCTATACCTATCCCACACAAACACATCCAATCAATTCATGTGTATAATCACAACACCTCTAAAACCTCATACTTCTCAACAATCATAACTCCACATTAAATAATATTTTGATACTATCTAGAAAATTATGATAATCAAACCTCATCATTAGTTTTTTACCTTGAACGATAGAACAATATGCTTCGTCATGGAGTTCATAATGTTTGATTATGGTTATCGTTTCTTTCTATAAACATACAATAATGCATATAAAGATCCTATATAGAAATCCCAACTCTAGAAACAAATAGTGAATATCTACTTTATTTCATTAGTATAAAATAAAAACGTACTCATCCCAATGGAGCGATGAGTTTAGTAGTATTTAAGAACAATATATATACATGATTCTAATATTATAAGGTAAATATATAATACATTGCATGAAATCATTCATTCATCATAGATATTTTTAATAATGTCCTTTATATACTGTAGAATGTAAAAAAATAAAGGGTGATCTTAGATTCGAAGTAAGAGTTACATACAACAGAATCCATAATGAGAAAATAAGTTACAATATTTATGGAAAGGTAAATATTTGAAAAACAATCCATGTAATCAATAACTTGAGAAAAAATGAATACATGTATATTATCTATATAGTAATCTAGAAAATAAATATAAGTGAATTCCCAAATAAATAAATTCTTAATATTGGATGTCATAATCTAATACATCATGATATCTATCATTAAAATCAGTGTTCCAATACTGTTTAATTTATGGGAAGCTTTGCACTAAAAACAAATTTAATTTTACTAACTAATTTTCCTCATGAGACTTCTCAATGCATCGAGGGGAAATCTATAATTAGGGACCCTATCATTAAATTTCTAATTCATTACTAATATTTTTAAGGATCAAAATAAATTAATAAAAAATATTCATTTTCAATAAATATTAATACTGGGTAAATAATATGGATTTATCCTGAATTTCTCCTATCAATTAGAAAAATTTCTTAGTCAATCACCATATATAGAAATGATATATAGTTTATGAAATATGAATATCAATGATGTATATTTAAGAGAATTGTATTTTTGAATGAAAAATGATAAAAATAAATAGAATAGTTCAATAGAAATTTAATTTCCATAAAATTAATATGAGACAAGATATGATCATAAGTTCATCAAAAATATAATATTTAAAGTTAAATCATGTTTTATAAAAATTCAAGAGAAATAAGAAAATAAACCTTCATTAAAGAGTTATCTTTTCAAAATCATTGAAAATTTATAGAATCATATAAAAATCATAAAATATTTATTGTGGTGGGAAAATTTGATAAAACCATATAAATTAAAAATTATTCCTTTTTTACATTTTTTAATGATTTTTGAAAATGACCATTTTTGAAAAACATTAAAAGGATTCCATTGAAAGCATTAAAAAAGAAGAGGATAATATAAAATTTCAATAAAAATATTTTTAATAAATAAAAAAGAGTTTTTAAAGAAATTATGAATAATATAAACATAGAAGAGAAATGTAACCCTTAAAAAAGAGAAATAAAAGTAGCTTCTTTGTAAAAAATATCTTAAATGAAGTTCCATTGAGGGAAAAATCGATAAAAAATTGAAACTATATAAAATATTTAACATGAATTGATACTTTAATCCTAGTGAATAATTATATATTTATTTTTAATATATACAAGGGGTAGTATTTTCACAATATACAAATAAATTGGTTAATAATACCAAATATAACTTAATAGAGTGTAAATTGAGATGAAACCCCTTACCTCATGTTTGAGTTACCTCATTGGTGATCCAACCTCCTATATATATTTTTTGAATTATTATAATTAAATAATTGAAATATATTCATAACTATAATATTATATATGATATATTTATAACACTTTTCCCTATTTTTCAGTCATATTTTATTATTATCATTTTTTGAGTTGTTAACTTCTCTCATTTTCATGTATTTTTTAACTCATAAATCGCATCCCTTATATATTGATCATTGTTCCATCATATAAATATTTTTTCAATATATAATATCAAATATATTTAATATATATAAATATATATATATAGTAATCAATAAAGTATAGAAATATAAAAATGGATTACACCATCCAAAGAGTATATGCCATATATATGCATGAATACTGTTTGAACATTTTTATGAATGGAAATATAGGAAAGTAGATAATAATTCAACTAAAAATAATAATTATTATATCATATAAATAATACATAATCATTAAATGTATCATTATTGAAATCCATGTAAATTAGTAATGAAAAATAGATCACATTGTTTCCTAGTAGTGACAGTCCCCACCTACGCATGAGTGATGCAATATTTTTAAATGGATTGGAAGGTAGAATTTAGAAATGATATTATATTTTAGAAATATAATTTCATCATAAATATTATATTTAATCAATATTTCCATCTTTATAGCCTTCCATGTAATGTGGTGATGAAAAATCATTTATACCACTGTGTAGGGACAGTAATTCATGCGTACAAATGAGTAATGTTTTCATTATTTATAAGATGAAAAAGATAAGAAAAATTATTTTTCCTTAATAATAACAGTGTATAAATATATTTACGATAACTTAGTTATTATTTTATGATTTTTACAACACAATAGGATGAAGTATAAGAATAAATAAACCTGGGAGAATCGGTAAAAATGATTACCACTTCTTTGGTAGAAATCAATTTGATATATCTTATGAGACATAGGTTTAGTATCATGGGGAGAAAATATCCTATAGTACATGGATAAATATTTTTTAAGATAAATGGGTGGGTTTTGGGTGATATAAATTACATAAAATGGTGTTAGGAAAATAGAAAAGGGAAGTCCTTTTATAATTGAGGGAAGGGGAATTCGTGAAATTTCCTATGGTATGAAAGTAAAATAAATTAGTTTTCATGTTTAATTGGATAGATATTGATATAATTAGAATATAAATTAATTTTTGGCTTAAAATCTCATATTAAAAAATTTGGAAAATTTGTTGTTATGTTTTCACAATAATATTTTAGTTGTAACCCATGTTAATCTTTTTGACAATTACAGAGAGATTAAATTTTTCTGCCAAGGATGGGTTATGAATGTTACGATAAGAGGAAATATGACACATTAATGGAAAATTATTGATGTTTTAAATTATTTCACATTCAATTGGAAGAATGTAGGATTTTTTAAATTTTAAATCTTTTATGAAAATATCATTTATTATAAAATATCATTAATTTAAATTTTAAAACAATTAATTTAATTTTACATTAAATGCATTGATAAAATGATGAAATTTTAATATAACTAATTAAAAGATCCATAAAATTTCATATTTATATATAATATAATTTTATCATATTAAATAATCCAATTTATATTACTTTTAATATTTTTAATATCATTTAATTATTTTTACCTCAATTGAATAAATATTAATTTCGTTGTAATGTAAGAATTTAATGTAATAATTAATTTAAAAAAAAAATTATTATGATAAAAAAATAAATTATATTTCAACTTATTAATTAAAATAGTACATAATATCTTTTTATAATAATAATAACAATATTATTGATATTAATATTTAGAGTGTTATATATTGTTTTTATTCCTTTCTTAACATAATATAAATGTCATTATCAAATAAAAATGGAACCAAGTGGCCATAATTAGTTAAGTTTAATTCAAATTCCAAACACCATTCGTAAAATAGGACGTGAAAGATTATTAAAAAAAATTAAATCCTTATAACATTATTTTTTAACATTAATTATGCTATTTACCCTTTATCGTGCCCATAATTATTACTACAATTAAAATTTATAAAGACAAATAATAAAAGGGAAATATTTAAAAAAACAACCAAATGACTCAACAAATATATTAAATATAATAAAATTGAATTCTCAGATTTATCATAAATTATTTTAAATTAAAAATAAAAAACTCAATGATTTTTTTTAGAAAAGTGTGTTTTATGTCTAAAAATGAACTTATACAAAAATATTGTATAATAATTATTAAAATATAAATAATTAGAAAATTTATATAAAAAATGGTAAAATTTAATTTATTATTTAATTCAAATGATTTTGGGGTTTTTTCATTTAATTTTAGTCATAGTTTTACAAAATATTTTATTTATCATCATTTCTAGAAAATATAATCTTTTTTGAAAAAACCAAAAATTTCAAACAAAGATAACGTTGAAATTAAGAATTCAATAATGATATAATTTTCAAAAAATAATAATTTAATTGGTCTTCATTTTTTTAAACAAGCCGTTTCGTGTAAATAAATCAATCAATGTAATTTATTTAAAAGGGAAATATACAATAAAATATCCAGTAGTTACAATAAAACCATTATAATAAGTTTACCCACACAATTATATCACTCCAGTGAAAAAATCACTCTTATTTTTCCTCCAAATGACCTCAAGATCTGATGTATCTTCCTTAATTTTTTGATTCAAACACAAAACCTTGACCATATGAGTGGTTTGGTTTCATTGAACTTTCTCTCTATGATAAATAATTTCAACTATTTTTCCTCATAAGGGATATATTTCCCCAATGGTAAGACATTTTTGATCAATAAATGTGAAATAACAAGTATTTACTTACTCTGGAGAGATATATATAACATAGAGTGAATATGAGAGATATTAGTTGGATGGTCCAAGTGATTAGATATTGTCTCGATAAGATCTATATTTTCAATGGGATGATATATCTATGCCAAGGATATTTATTCATTATAAATATCACACCCTTATTATAAGGAGATATTAATTGGAATACCTTATCACTATCTTCAAACTCTATATATCACCAATGATTTTCAATATAATTATTTTATCTTTGAGCTACCCTTATTTGTTGTTGAATAGATTTATCCTTTTCTACTATTTCATTATCCAAATCAGATCCCAATAAAATTATTTATCAAAATTATTCCCATGAAATTTGATTTGTGAACATATTTCCATGGAGGGATTAATTAAGAGACATATAAATTCATTATTGAAATAATGTTTTGTAAAAAAGTTACACCAATTGAAGGTGTTGATCCCTACCATTTATGAAATCTATATACCAAGCCATAAAAATTTATTCAATAGTTTGGATAGTCCTCTCATACTAACCATCTGTTCGAGGATGATAAGTAGTACAAAAACTCAACTCCATATCTAGATACTAATAAAGGATTCATCATAATTATTAAGTTAAACATAGATCTTGGTTAGATATTATTGATAGTGGTATCAATGAAATATCAGATATTCATAAATGTTTAACCGAGTAAGATTATTAAGAGATAAATATTCATTGATAAGAATAAAATGAACTAATTATATAGGGTCATTACTATAACGGATATATTGATATTCCCTTTATATATTGTGGGGTTACTAGTGTTGAATCCCATGGTAATGTTTTTCTATTTCCATTATAAAATGGAAATTTTTTAGAATATCCACATAGTATTCTATCTCCCAACCATTACTTTCACACACACTAGGAATGATGATTCATACTACAAAAAATATTCCTTTTCATGTTATCCCATTAGATATATTCATTCAAATAGTTAAATATATCTTTGAACTTCTAGTTTGAATTGGGAAGAAAAACTATATTCCTCAAATAAAAACACCTTCATCAACTCAAATTATATATATCCTTATAATATATAGAAAATTTCTTCATATTATAAATGGATAAATTAAAATACCTATGCCCATATCTTAATGGGGTAATTTTTATCATCGATTTTTAGATGGTGTGAGTATTATTCTTTCTCTATAACATTATGATGGAGGAATCATCCCAATCTATTATTTGATTCATCATTATCCATCAAAAACCATTCTCCAGTACAAGGTTGTTTAATCATAGGTGAATTGACCAAATATCCCTTATGTTTCATAAAATTATCATCAAATTAATATGTCCACAAGAACATAATCCAATATGAAGTCAACATGGATAGTTGATTATATTATCATGATAAATATATAGAAAATAATTGATAGTTTCCAAAAAAAACCCATGAAAACTAAGGATCTTAGTTAATGTGGTTGATCATGGGGATTGATCAATAAATATACATCTTTGAAAGATCTATATGAATACCCTCACATAAAATTATATGACCTAAGATTGATACCTTTTTATTTTCAAAATTCAAACATGATAAATTTTCAATATAACTAATCCATTTTTAGGGCCTTAAGAAAAATTATCAAATATTATTCAATCTTGTCCTTTCTATTTGAATATATAACAATATCATTTGTAATTACCATCGAAAACTAATCAAGGTTATATCTGAAGACACTATTCATTAAATCAATGAATATAATATGATAATTTTAAAATCTAGTTGGAATTAATATAAATTTATATTTCCCATATCTTATATAGAAGGTTGACTTGTTTATTTTATCCTTATTGACCAATATATGATAATGTATTGATCAAGGAACAATCCTGGAAAAATATTTGATTTCATCACAATTGATTAAATATATCATTGATATGGGGAATAAGAAAATTATTCTTAATAGTGATTTTTTTATGTTCTTGATAATCAATGAAAGCATTTATTGACCCATATTTCTTCTTAATATAATAAAATAGAACAAATGAATACATTTTAAAGATTCACCTAGTATATTTTATCCAATTCCAACAAATCATTTAAGTACATTCAATATGGCGTTTTTATGAAGGTGTATCTCTGGATATGGGTACCATTGAAAACTCACCATCATGATTTGAGGGAAGACTAAAGAAGTCTTTTTGAATAACTAAAGAAAACTCCCACACAATAAAAGCATATTCAATGTTTTTTTCTCCCCAACCATTTGAGATAAATATCTTCCATGACTAGGTATTAAAACCCATATGATGGATGTAATTTCTACTTGGAGTTTAGGTTCATACTCATAAAAATTTAATAACATCAATCGATTTGGATTATAAATTACAAAAAATATTCATTAATAGTTTATATAGGATATAAAATGAGAGGAAAAATCTATTCTTATGATTACATCAAATTCATCTATATGATGAATTATGACATTTTCACGATGTAAATAGGCCCAAAAATTTATCGAATTGTTTCAATAGACATGAGATGCAATCATTCTACCATTGGGGGTTTCATTACCAACTAAAATTCTAATCATTGTTGTGGTGATATGATAACTTTATAAAATTGTTTGTATATAAATTAATTGGAAGAAACTGAATCAAATAAATAATTCTAATTACTATATTAGATGATAAGTGTACCTTTCACCATATAACTGGATGTTCCACATCAACCATAATAATTCCATAAGCTTGTCCTTATCCAATTGTATTTCTTGTGATACGTTACATTGAAACTTGGGGTATTAATTTCAATAATTCCCCATAAATTTAAAATTAAATCACTAGATAATAATGGTTTTTTCATTTCCATACATTCAATAGTATAACACTTATCTCAAAATTTTTCACAAACTCACATTCCATTATTTAATTTCCTAGCATTTTCTTTCCACTAATTATACATGATAAAAATATCATTAATACTTTATTCATCATTGATGTGTTCCATTTTTTATCAATTATATGCAAACGTATTATTCTTATTATTTACAATAAAGATATATAATCTATTAAATTAAATTATTATGTTAATGAAAATTGATACTATATCGTTATATGATGAATAATATTTTTTAAAATTTTACCTTTAGAGACATAGATTAAACCCTTCAAATTAATGGCCAGTATTTCATTATAGATTTAACATGTACTCAAAATCATGTCTCATTAATATTTTATAGTCATAATAAAAATATAATTCACTTTTAATTTTTGTTATTTAAGGTGGTTAACATCCTATATATTTCAAGTAGCTATTTTCGGGGGAAATATTTTATAAATAAAGTCACATTTATAATTCTTCATTTTTATATTTCTATTTCATTAGCCTCTATAGTGTTATATATCGATGGCCACCACTGCTCAAAAAGAACCTTTAAAATAATACACTAACAAAATAACATTTTCACATTCATTACAACCCATGTAGAGGAATGTAATTTAAATATACACCATCCATTCCCCAACTACCAATGGATTTTTAGTTCAATTTAAATATATTGGATTCTATCACATGAAGACATCTAAAATAAGATAATTGACCTTTGTAACAATAGGATGCTCCATTTTGGATTGGTTATTCATTATTTCTTAATTTAGTTACAAAATTTTTTCTACGATATGATCATTTCAAAAACTTGGTTTACTGGCATAATCAATAGGGAAATCTATACATTGTCTGTGGTTGTGGATTCCCTTTCATCCATTTAGTACCATTACAAAATAATGGGACAAATTGAGTTAGCTCATAATCCTTATGAATATTTAACTATAAAATAAAAATCCCTCTAATGAAAAAAACCTCAAATATTGTAAGGGTTTATCCTATTTTTTATATTATATGTTTTCGTTTAAAATCTAGTTAATGGGGTTTATACTAAACATCCTTTAATTCCAATGGTAGAAGCCTTACCATTGGAAAAAAATATCGTGTCTACATTATTAAATGTGTATTATATAAAAAGGATCTCATCCCGAAGTATTATTTGGTTTATTAGTCTAGAATAACAAAATACATACATGGTTCCCAAATTACATTGGAAATATAAAATATATAGAATAAAAGAAATCTTTTATCATTCATATTTTTCAAAATATCCTTCTTTATAAACTAGTGAAGCAAAAACAATTAAAGGGTGTGATAATATGACTAAAAATAGTTACATACAATAGAATATATCATACATAATATGGCATAATCTATATAGAAAGGTATATAACTGAAACATGTGGGTTTTAATCAATAACATGAGTAAAAAAATCATCTATGGATAATATAAATGTGGGATAGTAATGGATAATAATAACTAAATTATCAATGAATTAAATTATAAATATTGTACATCATGATCCCTTAAATTACGATATTTATTTCATTAACATGTTGGTCCATGAAATTTTAATCTATATAGCAGAAACACATTTCATTTGCTTAACTATTTTTTCACAAGAGACATATTGATGCATCGAGGGGCATTCTATAACCGAGCCTCAACAATTTCTACATGTCTTATGCAATCCTCATGTATTAAATGACTAATTAAATTAATAAAAAATATTCATATTCAAAAAACTATATATATTTAATAAAGAATAAAAACGTATCAGTATTTCCCCCAGTTAATTGCATAACTATCATAATAAAACCCCATTTGAAGAAATGGTAGATGTTTTAGGAAATAATCCTATCCATGATGAATATTTAAGAGAAATGTAATATGTAATGAAAAATTATCATAATAAATTGTATTATTCAAGATAAATTTAAGGATTAAAAAATAAATACAAGATGGTATATGACCAAAAATTCATAAAAAAATATAGGTTTTTTTAGTAAAATAATGTATTTAGGAAAATTGAAGTGGAATCATAAAATAATATTTCATTAAATTTTTTTCATTATAAATCCATTGAAAAACTACATAAAATGATAAGTATCATAAAATGGTTATGGTGGTGGTAAAATCCATTAATTTCATATATGTTGAGAAATATTTTTTTTAATTTGTTTGAAATCAAATTAAACAAAATGACCCTTTTGAAAAGAATTAGAAATATTCCATTCAAAACATTTAATAATTCAAGGAGAACAGAAATTATATTTAATAAATAATTTGAGTAAATAAATAAAAATTTCTTTAATTTTATTTTTAAAAAATATTTTCAGGAAATAAAAATATGAACGACCAATTAGGGAAATAAGATCATATTTTCTTTAAAACATATCTTTTGTGGATTCATGTTTAAAAGGCTATTAAACGTTGGAAGAATAGAACATATGGAAAATATGTAAAAAAGTAAACATTATTTGAAACTTTAATAATCTATAATAAATTGATATTAATGTAAAATACATCAACGGGGAATTATATAGCACCTAAAAATTAATTGAGTTGTAATATCAAATATGTCTCATTGGTGTGGAAATTCAGATGAAATCCCTTACTTGAAGTTCAAATTGCCTCGTAGGTGATCTATCATCATGTGTAATAAATTAATATTCATTATAATTAAATACCATAACTATGTTCCTATATAAAATATAAAAAATTATACATCTTTAATATTTTTTCACCCTTATATTTACAATATTGTATTATTATCATTATATTTGGTGTCAATGGATTTTTTTGTTCATGTATTTTTTCATTCGGTTTTCTTGGTAATTACATCTTTACCATGTTTCTATCTGCACCATAATTTATCAATTGATATAAATATCATATATATTCATTATATATAAAGATATTTTTCTAAAATAGATAGATAGAAAATGTAATTACCCTATTCGTTGAGATGGTATGTCGTACATGCAGATTAAAACTATTTTCACTTTTTAACAACTGGAATGAAAGGAAAGTAAAAAATAATTCAACTATATATAATCATTATTATATAAAATATATTTCATATATTTTAATACCCCATGCTTCATGGTAAACTTCATTTTGAGTTATACAATATATCATGCTTTACCAATCTTCGAGTTCTAACACACCACGACCAATCAAGTTAGCCATTATGAATAGTAATACCCAATTTTTTAAATTTCATAAATATTATTTTTTGAAATAGAATTAATATTTGGATTAATAATATCAAAATTATCTTAGGGGGAATGTTTTTTATTTTTTGGAAAACTATCAATTTTTGATGAATAGTGAAAAACACCGTGTTACTGTATAAAACCGACTTTTATTTTAATAATAATAATTATTATTTTAATTTATTTTAATTTCCAAATAGATATATAATACTTATATTATTTCAATTTAATTCATTTAATTCCTTTTATAAAATGATTAGATGTATAATATTCTATTAAATTTTTAACATTTTTTGCCAACATTATAGGCAAATTAAAAAATATACATAAAACGTAATTTTACTACTTCTTTGAATTGAATTTCAAATATTATAGAGACATTGTTGACATCAGTAAGTAAAATCTTGTTCAATAAAATGAAAATAATTTTTGGTGAATAGTTACTTTTGAATTTTATTAACCACGGTTAAAAGTAAATAAGCTAATTAGAGGTAAAAATAATATAATAATTACACTAAGACATGTCCTAATTATATTGGATAACTTTATTTAGACCACAATAAAACATAAGAATAAAATAAGATCCTTTGGTTCCACTTGAATTAGATTAGAAAATTTAAAGTTATTTTACTTAAAGACGAGTTAAAAGTGTTAAATTCAATTATTAATAAATAAAACATTTTTAATATTAGATTATAGATAATATAAATTTGACTTTAAATATTCATTAGAAATTTAAAACTATTAAATAAATAATTGTATTTTATTTATAATTTTAGACATTAAATAATTAATTTTATTTATGACACAATGATGATGTAGTAATTACATTATTATTGAAAGATTAAAATAATTTATATTATAAATATTAATATAATTTTAAATTGAGAATTTTGATGAATTCCATGAATTTTATAGGTTAATATGAAATTTTAGGGTCAATTAAATAAATTTTCTTCAAAGTGAAAAAAATTTATGACTTTCACAAAAACCAAATACTAAATAGTGTCAAAATTGACATAAATGACTTTTTAAAACAAATACTATATTATTAATTGATATAATAATCCTAAAAATATAAGGAATGGAAAAGGGACTTATATAAGGTTATATATATCAATATTTTAAAACATGGGATTCTCTTGGTTTTAATAGTAAGTTTATTAACCATTTAATATAATAATATAAGAATACATGGTAAAAGTTAAACTATTTAACTAATAGTTTAATCTTAAATACAAGATCATAATGGTGAACTAAAACTGTCCAAAACCTATTGGTTGATAGGGTTTTGAACCAGACCTACCTTAGCCTTGATATAAATCCTTTTGGAGCCATTATAAACAGAATATTATTGTATAATAAAATAATATTTCAAGCATTTCCTAAAGTTACCCTTACCTCTCTTATAAAAGGGTACTTCCCCTTCACTACAAATGATACCTCCAAAGCCATTTGGCTCGGCCAACCCCTACTCAAATATATTTCCAACTATACTCACTTCATCCTATAATCCTTACTTTTAAAATAAACCTGACCTATGGAGCCATTTTGATCAATTCAAAAGGAACCACCTGAAGAAGAGGTAATAATTTCATCACCTCTTTGAATGTTATTTTCTTCTTCAACTTCCAATATCATTATTGTTTCCATACAAAAATTATAACTCTAGTACCTTACACTTCCTGTGATGTTTTTTTAATCATGGTAAAATCATATTCATTATTCTGTCGATCATATGAATGAAAAAGTCACTATACGTGTGTACGTAAAGATTACTATCTCCACGTTGTGTTGTAGTTTGTAATTCAACACTTTTTTTTGGATGGGAATAATAATGAGTATAATTGATGTGAATAAAAAAATATAACATGTTAATGATACCGTATATATGAAATTCCATACAATTAAAAATTATATTTACCAACAAAAGAATAATATTGTTGCTCGTGTGTACGAACATATTACCATCTCCACGAACGTGGTGAGATTCATTCCCCCATCATAACCATTCAAGAATAATTTTAAATTTATGGTTAAAAATAATTTTTAATAACTAAATATAATTTTAAATATGAATCAAATACTTCCTATCCATAAAAACATGGCTTACGTAACCATGCATATAAATGAAAATGAATCAGTTAACACTTGAAACAATGATACTATTGAAATATTATTAACAAAGACATATTGGAAGATCATATATGATAACATATTTAGGTATGTTGTTAATGTATAATTTAATAACAATGATTTAAATATAAAATAAAAAGTTAACCTACCCTCTATCTAGGAAAATTACAAGGTAAGGATTAATTATACAATCTCTTCACTATCTGATGTTGTTTAGACCTGAGTATCTACTGGGACCTCTCTATCATCCACATATGTGTTTCTTAAAAATATGTGGCAAAATATTTTTACTATTTCCTAGACTATGGGTTAAAGTCATTTATTCCATTTTTTTACTTTTTATAAAAAAAATTAATGTAATCTTTCCGTCGTTTTCCAAACAAGTTCATTTACGACCTTTTCGACAAAATTAATGAAAGAATGGTTTTTAACATATACAGTAGGTGCGGCTATTTTCCACCATTATAACACCTTCGATGCTTCCATTACATACATATAAAATTATTTTCAAAATAAATTTTTTCATTTATAATAACATGATTTTTAAATTATTTCAAAATAGAAATAGTTATTTCTCTAAAATAGTTTATATTTTATCTATGTCAACATTCTTTGTTGGATTTTATGTTTGTATGAAGTTGATTTATTGTATTGATTATTTTGATATATGTTTGACTATGGATGTTCTATTTTTATACAATTCATGGTTTCTGGTTAAATTATGAAAATTTTGTATGCTTGATTTAATATGAATATTTATGTTATGTTTCAACCATTTTATATGAGAAATGAATTGGACTTAGTAAGAGATGGGTGGATCCTTCTATACCTCCTCGATGCATCGGTATGTCTCATGAGACAAACTAGTGTCTTGGCATAATGCCCTGAAAAAATCTTATTTGTAGTCTTGGAACGAGGCCTTGACTATGTGGTTATGATGTCCATCATTATGAATTCTATCATTATGAAATTGGCTATTGACATTACATGTGATTATTCAACTAGTAGAATATCAATTTGAATAAGAAAATGGAATTATTTGATTTATTTATTCCATATTATACTGAAGTTTATGTTTAAAGGGATTGCATTTTAGTCTTATACATTTCCTTAAATATTTATGCTTATTTATGAATGTTTCCGCTAAATTGTTATCTTTAATGATCACCTGAGCTCAACCATTTCTATGTTTTATTTTTTCCAGGATGCGAAGAAGTATAATATGACTGATCTGAATGGATAGTCTAAGGGAGATGAATGTATTCAAAGGATATATAATGTTGTTATTTTTCATTTCTTAATGTAATATAAAACTTATGTTTGTATCTAGTAATTCAAAGGCTACTAAACTGATCGGTGTTTCGGGATTTGATCCATTGTGATCATGAAAATGTTATGTAATAATGCATCCACTTTGGGTAACTAGGGTTAGGGAATTACAATTCGTATCAAAGGAAATTTAGTAAAAACATTTTAAACTAGATTTATAAAAAATCTTATTAGATACCATTACCCTAATATAGACATTGAGGATTATTTTAGAAGAACATCCTAGAATTTTGGTAATGTGTAGATTTTGTGAATTTTCCAAGAAATACATCAATTTTGGATATGGATAGGTAGAGGCAGCTCTGGCACAGATATACCTAGGAGTGAAAACTATGACAAGGAGTTTCGGGCTTTAACGAGGGTATCCTAGTACATGACAACAAGACTTGCTGCACTCTTGGTTATGACACATCTAAGGGATATGGTTAGGACAATTCACATTTTCATTACAAACCATTATGAAATATTTATGAGTAAATAACTCTTCTATGAACACATTTTTTTATGAATATTGATTATATGGATAAACTTTTCAATTTATGTTACTTATTTTACTATTTTGGAATTATGTATTTCAATTCATAAACTAATATAGTGAATGCTTTGGTTTAGAAATGAAGCCCATTTGAAGGAATGAAAACATTATCAATGAACGTAACCCATGTAGATATTTCCATCCTACTAATGATAATTATAGTGGATCTAGTGATTCAACCGATGCTGAACCACTTATAACCATACAGGGACACCTCACTTAGGTTTTGAATAATAACCTTACCTGTATAGATCACCCTGATCCAAAATTTAGAGGATCAATGTTAGACCACTTAATGATGCAACAATAAAAATAATCAATGGGACTAAAAATAAATTTTTAGCTGAGCAATGGATAAGTTTCATAGAGAAAATATTTCATGCATTGGGGAGTTGTGAATAAGAAAAAGGTTTCATGTCAGTTTATCACCTCACATGAGATGTAGATCAATGGTGGTCATTAATTAAAAAAAATGGAGGATGAAAAAATATAAAACATGGAATGAAGAGAGTTTAATGAACTTTTATTAGAAAAATAATTTCCTCATGACCATCAAGAAGATATAGAAAGAAAATTTCTGAGTCTGAGGAAAAAGGGGGATGATATTGTCACAAAGTATGAGGAAAATTTTACAAGGATAGCAAGGCATGGATCAGATTATATATGTAACCTAATGAGTTAGATTGATAGATTCTTTGATGGGTTAAAACCATTTCTCCACTGAGAATTCATCTCACAATATTTCTCATCCAATGAATATATTATATCATGTGTTATTAAGAAAGAAAAATAATTATCAATGTATTACGACTTTAAATCAATTCAAGAGAAGAAGAGATCTACTGAACACTCTTTAAATGGAATTAAGGGGAAAAAGAGAAAAGTTGAATTTCCATCCTGTGATAAGTTTGGGAAGAAAAACCCTGGTACATGCCTGTAGGGAATGATATTCTGTTACAAGTGTGATGAAAAAGGCCACCAGGATTGCTATTGCAAAGGAAAGAAAGAGGCTATCAATGTTGAATGTGACAATTGAAGAGAAATGGGGAATTATTCCAATTAATTTCCTAAGTGCCAATGAAACGTACCTCAAAAAGGCCAAGGGAGAAAGGATAAGCTTATGTGATCCCTACAACTAAGGTTGAATCCCCGAATAACGTGGTGGCGGGTAATTTAATGGTTTCCTCATTTTTATCCAATGCTTAATTTGATTTTGGATCATCACATTATTTCATATCTTCCTAGTTTTCTCATAAAATTAGATATTTTCAATTTGATTTAATAAGGGAGTTTTCAGTAAAATCCCATAAGGGAAGTATCATTGCAACAATGTTTTTTGAAGCAATACCAATTAGGGTATATAAATTTTCATTATCTACTGATCTCATCATTTTAACAATGATTAGATTTGATATAATCCACGGTATGGATTCGCTTTCAGAACAAGATGAAATAATTCATTATAAGAAGGAGAAGGTTACAATTTTCGATGATGATAAAGAGTACATTATCGTTAGATAAGAAACGTCACCACATGATTCTTATCTAGATCCACCCCCAATATCTCTACTAAATTCAAATATTGGGGAGGAAGATATTGAAATAACTATGGGTGAGGAAAATAATGTTCATATAGATTATGTACCTATTGTGTAAGATTATGTTGATGTGTTTCCAGAGGATTTACCTGGACATCCTCTAGAATGACAAATTGAGTTTTCCATTGATTTAATATCTGGTTCAAGGCCCATATCGAAGACCCCTTATAGAATGGGCACTATAATATAAGTGAAACTAAAGAAACAACTATTGGAATTGAGTAATAAGGGATTTATTCTCCCTTGTGTTTCCCTATGGGGGGCCCATATACTTTTTGTTAAGAAGAAAGATGGATAAATGAGGTTGTGCATTGACTACAGGTAGATCAATGCAATAACGATAAAGAAAAAGTATCCCCTACCTCGCATTGATGATTTATTCGATCAACTTCATGTAGTTCAGTATTTTTCAAATATTGACCTTCGATCTGAATATCATCAATTTTTTATGAAGAAGGAAGTCATTCCGAAGATATAATTTCGTACCAGTTATGGGCATTACGTGTTTTCAATAATGCCTTTTGGATTGACTAATCCAACCTATGACTTTATGGATCTAATGAATAGATTTTTCTAGGAATATCTTGATGAATTTATTGTGTTATTTATTGATGATATCTTGGTATACTCCAAAAGCTACTAAGATCATGAAAATCACGTGAACACTATTCAAAAGACTCTTATAAGAAATGAATTATATGGGAAGTTTCACAAGTGTGAATAATGGATTCATGAGAATGCCATATTTTCTCTAAGGATGGAATCTCTGTTGATCTTTTTAAGACAAGTGAATTTCTAGAATGGCCAAAAACAATGAGTATAACTGAGGTACACAGTTTTATTGGTTTTTCAGGTTATAATAGGTATTTCTTCTATGATTTTCCTAATTGGAGAACACATTAACCAAGATTACATGTAAAGGGGTTAAATTTGTTTTGAAGAAAAGTGTGTGAAGAATTGTTTGAGGAACTGAAGAGAATATTCATTAATTATACTATCTTGACTCTACCATTGGGGAATGATGGGTTTGTTATTTATAGTTATGCTTCAAAGAAAGTCCTTGGTGGTGTCCTTATGTAGAATTATAGAGTTATTACCTATGCATCACTACAGCTAAAAAATCAATAACAAAACTATCCCACTTATTTTCTTGAGTTAGTATCTATAATCTATGCTTTTATGATAAGGAGACACCATCTATATGGGGATAAATTCAAGATATATAGTGATCTCAAGAGTTTGAAATATATTTTCTCATAGAATGAACTCAACATTAGGAAAAAATGATGTCTTAAACTACTCAAATAATATGATTTCACTATGCACTACCACCTGGGGAAGGAAAATATGGTGGAATATGCTTCTAGTAGATTGGATCATGAAGTTTTGTACTACATGAGAGTTTAAAGGGATCCTATGTTCATCAATCTAGTAGAGATGGATATGGTAATTATCATAGAAGGTGAAACATAAATAATTTTTCAAATAGTTTCCAAAACATCTTTAAAATAAAGGATAAAAAGTTCTCAGACTAATGATGAGGATTTTCAAAAGAAAATTAAAGCTGGGAATGATGGGAGATTGATTGACTTAGTATATGAAGATGGAAATTTAAAATTTGGGAAGATACATTGTGTTCTTGATATACCATCTCTAAAAAGGGAATTATTGGATTATGCTTATTGCTCCAATTTCTCTATACACCATGGTAGCACTAAGATGTATAAATATTTAAGGGAATATTTTTGTTCAGACAATATGAATAGGGAGATTGCTGATTATGTTTCAAGATGTATAGTTTTTCAACAGGTGAATGATGGAAGAAAACATCTTGGAGGAGTCATGAAAACTCTTCCCATGCCCTAGTATAAATGAGATGATATTACGATGGTCTTTTTCATGGGGCTACCAAAGATTTCCAGATGTAATGATGAAAAATGGGTCATTTTTTATCGTCTTACAGGGCCAACACATTTTTTTGATATAACAGAAGATTTAACATTTGAACGTTTAGAAAGACTATATATTAATGAAGATGTAAGACATAATGGAGTACCCCTATTGATTGTTTCTGATCATGATCCATATTTTACATTAGGATTCTAAAAAATTCATCAGAAGACCCTAGATACTGAACTTTGTTTGAGAACTTCCAACCACCCTCCAACTAATGGAAAATCAGAATGGACTATTCAAACTTTAGAATACACGTTTAGATATTATTCACTTGACTTTCAAGGTATGTGAAATAAATATTTACCTCTAGTATAATTTTCATATAACAATATCTTGCATTTAAACATTTAGATGGAACCATGTGAAGAATTATATGGAAGGAGATTTCAGACAAAATCATGTTGGGATGATGCTGGTGAAATAAAACTTGTAGGACTATAAGTTATTGGGGAAACAATGAAAAAGGTGAATGTTATCCAAACACACATCAAAGTAGTTCAAAGTAGGAAAAAGACATATGCTGATAACTGAAGGAAATATTTGGAATTTCAAGTTTGAGATCATATTTTCATGAAGGTCTCTCTATGGAAGGGTGATAAATGATTCAGCAAGAAGGAAAATTTTATTCCCAGGTACGTCGGACCATTTGAAATTTTAGAACTAATGGTATTTGTAACATATTTTTTGGAAATGCCACCAAGTCCCTCAAATGATCATGATGTGTCCCACATGTCACTTTTGAGAAAATACATGCCTGACCCAGTGCATGTACTCACCTATGAAGAAATAGAATTGGAACCCGATCTGTCTAATTGTGGAGAGCCTATAAAGATTCATGATACTAGAGAACATGTTTTGAGAAACCAGACGTCTCGTCTGGTAAAAGTTCTATGGAGAAACAATAAGATGGTAGAGGTAACGTGGGAACCTGAGCAACATATGATGAAGAACCACCCGAATTACTTTATGAAGTAATATTCTAGAAATTTGGAGGATGAAATTATTAAAAGAAGGAATTAATGTAACACCCCAAACATTCACGATATGCTTCTCTTTGAATAATGCAATAGTTTGCGTTGTACGTAACTTCGAGTTGCAACACACCACAGCCAATGAAACAAGACTTTATGAATAGTAATACATAGTTTTTGTAAGTTTATAAATTTTTTTTTGAAAATTAACTTCATTTTGGATTCAGAATTTCAAAATTAGATTAGGGTGAAATTTTGGTAATTTTTTGAAAACATTCAAATTTTAATGAATAGTGAAGAACATTGAGTTATTATTTAAAACAGAATTTTATATAAATTATTATTATTATTTAAATTTATTTTAAATTAAAATATAAAAATAATACCTATATTAGGTCAATTTAATTCATTGGAGTAATTTTAGAATAATATTAGATGTATAATATTTTATTGATGTTTTTAACGTCTTTTACCAACCTTCTAGGAACATTTAAATGTTTCATAAAATTCAATTTTACCGCTTCTGTGAATTGAATTTCAAATATCCATGAGACACGGTTGAAATCACTATGTAAAATTTGGTTCAATAAAATGAAAATAATTTTTGTTAAATAGTAACTTTTGAATTTTATTTACCACGGTTAAAAGTAAATAGTGAAATTAAAGGGAAAATGATATTTTAATATCAATAACACATCTTCTAATTCTGTTGGATTTTTTTATTTCAACCAAAATAAACCTTAGGAATAATTTATGATCCTTTTTGTTCCATGTGGATTAGAGTAGAACATTTATTATTATTTTATTTAAAGAATATTTAAAAGTGTAAAGTTCAATGTTTAAAAACTAAACCATTTTAATATACAGTTATACATAATATAAATTCGTCTATAAATATTAATTAGAAATATAAAAATAAATCCTAAATTATGATATTTTATTTATAATTTTTATACATAAAATAATTAAATCTATTTATTACACAATGATGATGCAGTAATTACCTAATTAATAAAAGACTAAAATAAATGATGTTATAAATATTAATGTAAATGTAAATTGAGATTTTAATGAGTTAAAAAAAATAATTGGGTAATATGACACGTTAGGGTTGATTCAATGATGTTTCTTCAAAGAAATTGTCTTTTATGAATTTCAAAAAAACCAAATACAAAATAGTGTAAAAATTGGCATAAATGAGTTTTTAAAATTAATACTATATTCTTAATTGATATAATATTTCAAAAAATATATAGTTTATCCAATGTTCATAGATAATGTTTTATATATAAATAATGAACCACTTGGGGTTCTCTTATCTTTTTATTGTAAGATTATTCACCATTTATTATAATAATACAAGAATACATGGTAAAAGTTAAACTATTTAACTAAGAGTTAAATATAAAAGATAAGGTTAATATAGTGACCTAATACTGTCTAAAACCTATTGGATTAAAGGTATTCTACCCATACTACCTTATCCTAGAAATAAATCCTTTTGGAGCTATTATAAACCGAATATTATTGTATAATAAAATAATGTCTCAATCGTTTCATAAATTGACCCTCTCCTCTATTATAAAAGGGTACTTCCACTTCCCTCCAAATCACACCTCCAATTCCATTTGGCTCGGCCAACCCCTACTAAAGTATCATCCTAAATACCCTCAATTCAACCTATAGGCCTTTCATTGATCTGAAATACCACCTATGGAGCCCTTTTGATCGAATCAAAAGGAAGCACTCGAAGAAGAGGTAATAATTTAATCACCTCTTTCAATGTTATTTTTTTCTTCAACTTCAACATTCATTGTTTTTTCCATACCAAAATAATAAATTTAATACCTTATATATACATTGATGTTATTATAAATATGGTACAACTATATTCATTATTCTATCCATCCTATGAATTATAAAGTCACCATACGTGTGAACGTAAGGCTTACCGTCTCCACGTCGTGGTGTAGTTTGTTATTCAAAACATAATTATTTGGATGGGTACAATAATGAATATAATTTAAGTAAATAATAAATATAACATGTTAATGATACTTTATATATGATATAACATCCAATTACATGTGATTTTACCATAAAAAATTCGATATTGTCACTCGTACGTACGTACGGATTACCGTCTCCGCGAATGTGATATGATTCATTACCCCATTGTAACCATTCAAAAATAATTTTCATTTTAGGATTAATAATAATGTTTAGGAACATAATTTCATTCTTTATATGAATAAAATACATCCAATCCATAACAAACATGGTTTACGTATCCAAGAATATAATGGAAAACGAATCATTTAACACTCGAAACCATTATCCTTCTGAAATATTATTAACAAAGAAATATTATAAGATCATATATGATATCATATTTATGTATTACATTCCTATATAATTTAATAAAAATGGATAAACTATTATATAGTATTTTAACAAACACTTGATCAAGGAATATTACAAGGTAAGGGTTAATTCAAAAATATCTTCATTATCTGGTGTTTTTTATACGTGAGTATCTATGGGGACCTCTTTATCATCCACATACATGATTCTTAAAAATGTGTTTCAAATTTTTTTTTCTATTTCCAATACTATGGTTCTATGTCATTTATACCCTTTTTGTCTTTTTTATTAAATGTTTATAATGTAATATTTCTGTCGTTTTCCAAACAAGGTCTGTTATGACCTTTTCGAAAAAATAAAGGAAGGAATGTTTTTTAACTTATACGGCGGGTTTAACTATTTTCCATAATTATAAAACCTTAAATGATTCCATTATAACATTATAAGAATATTTTCAAAATAAATTATTTCTTTTATAATTACATGACTTTTAAATGATTTAAAAATAGATAGAGATATTTCTCTCAAACAGTATTGAGTTCATCTATGTCCACATCCTTTGATGGATTTTACATTTGTTTGAAGTTGATTTATTATATTGAGTGTTTTTTAATATGTTTGACTATGGATGTTCTATTTTTATTCCATTCTTGGTTTGTGGTTAAATTGTTATCATTTCTTATGTTATTTATAATATGGATGTTAATGTTATGTTTTAACCTTTTCTAATGAGGAATGCATTGGACTTAGTAAGTGATGGGTGGAGACCATTCTTGCTCCTCAATGCATCGGTTGGTCTCATGAGACAATTTAGTGTATTGGAACAAGGAGTGGACAAAATAATATTTTTAGTCTTGATAGGAGGTCTTGACTATGTGGTTATGATGTGCGACATTATGCATTCCATGATTAAAAATTTGGCTATTTATATAACATGTGATTATTTGACTAGTAGAATATCCATGTGAATATGTATATGGAATTATTTCATTTTCCTATTCAATATTATGCTGAATTTTATGTTTAAAATTCTTGTGTTTTAGTCTTATACATTGCCTTAAATTTTTGTTTTTATTTATTAATGTTTCCTCTATATTGTTATCCTTTATGAACACGTGAGCTCAACCCTTTCTATTGTTTATTTTTCCCAAGATTTGAAGAAGTATATTGTGAATGAAATATTGGGATACTCAAAGGGATATGAATATATTCAAAGGATACATAATATTTTTATTTTTCAATTCATAATGCAATGAAAAAATTATGTTTGTATCCAGTACATCAAAGGAAACAAAACTGATCGGTCTTTTGGGATTTGATCCCCTGTGATCATTCTAATGTTATGTAATAATGCATAGACTCTAGGTATCTACGGTCAGGTAGTTACATATATCATATATATTAATTAAATATACCCTTATTACCATCTATGAAATTTTAAAATGAAAAATTGATCATATCGCTTTGTAGTGGGTGGTAGTCCACATGTATACATGAGAAAAATTATCATATTATATTGGATTCGATTATAAGAATCTTGATGTGATATTAATATTCTGAAAACATAATTATTTCATAAATATAATATAAATCCATTAGTTCTATATTGATAATAATTGATGTAATGTTGTTATGAAAATCAAATTACACCACTACATGGATATGGTAAGTCATACGATCCATGAGCGATGTTTTTGTTTTTATATTGGACAAAAAGATGATTTAAATTGGTTGTACCGTAATAATAATAAAATATCAATATATAAATTATATTGGATTAATTATTTTAGTATGTTTAAATGAGATTTTGAAGTATAAGAAAAATTAAATTTGAAACAGTTTGTAAAGAAGTTTACTTTTTCTTAGGTAGAATAACATTAGACATCCTTTTATTGGACATATGGCTTGTCTTTTATTAAGACCAGAACCTCAATAACAAGGATAAGGATATTGATAAAATAAATGTACATGGGTTTGTTATTATCAATGTGTTTTAATGAGAGGATAGAAGGATTTTCATTATATAAGTTAGGAGAGGGGCATTCTTGGAATTTCATAAAGTATTAAATTAATATAAATAAATTTTCATGTTCAAATGGATCCAAATTGATATAAATATGATATAATATGGGGATGTGTCCAAAAATATCATACAATAAAAATTTTAATGTTCTGAATATGTTTTCAGTATTCTCTTTTAGTTTTAAACCTAGTTAACTATTTTTACTATTACTAGAATATTAATGTTTTCCACACATTAATGTTATGGAATGATACCAAAAGGGGAAAAAAGACCCATAAATGGATGATGTTTTTTACAACCATATCCTATTAACTTGTATAAAAATATTAATTTTTAGGTATTTTAAATAATTTTTAAAAATTTAGTTAATAAAAAAAATTAATTTTTTTTTAAAATTATTAATTTAATTTGGTCTATAAAACATTAATAAAAATATGAAATTAGAGTACAATCCTTTCACACATCAATAAAATTGTCATATGTGGATACTCTTTTTTGGAACAAAATAAATAATCAAATTTTTATTAATTTTAATTTTTTAAAAATCATTTATTTTATTTTTCTTTCAATTGGACAAACACCATGTTAGTGTTGTGTAAACATTTAATAAAATTATAAAATAAAAAAATAAAAAATTACTTACTATGATAAAAATTATAATTTATATTCTAAATGAAAAATTAAAATATAACATTAAAACTTTGTATCCTTTTTGAAGAATATTAGGGATATTATATACATGATTGTTGTAGTTTTTTAAATCCATTATTAAACAAAATATAGGTTAATAACATTGAAAATGGAATAAAGGGGCCATAGTTTTGAGATTTAGATGGAAATTGATGAAATACATTAATCCAATATGGTAATGAAATGGTTTATAGATATTTCAATGGCTTATCCGATCATTTTTTAAATATAATTACCCGATTTACCCTTTGTTGAGGTGATAAATTTTACACATTTACTATTCATAATAACCAAAAATAAAAAAGAACATATTTAAAAAATTTGACACACAAGATTCCAAATATTAATTACATTTTATCTTATTAAATTAAAATAAGATTTAGAAGTTAATATAAAATAAAAACTCAAAACATAATAAAAATAGTTATTTTTTACCAAAAATGAACTTATAATAAAATATGATATAATATTTATTCAAACATAATTAATTAGATTATTTAGAATTAAATGAGTTTTTTGTTAATTTTGGTTTTTATTCAATGATATTGGGTTATTTTAAATTAAATGAAATAATAGTTTTACCAAAAATTGAACATTTAACTAATCACCGAAAATTGAATCATTTCATAAAAAATCACTATATTTCAACCTATAATAATATTGACATTATAAATTAAAAAATTAGATATTTTTCTCAATATAATAATTAAATAGGTTGTAATAGATTTTTTAAACATGGTATTAAATTTAAATAAAGATACCATGGAAATTTATTTAAAGATAAATATAAAATAGAATCACATGTTGCTATATCAAATTATTCTTATCCTTCAATTCCAACCGGTTAGTTCAAATAGACAAGAATAATGAAAATGAAGGAGATCCTCAATGTTCTGGGAAGTAATAATCATACAAAGAGTATTATTTTTTTTAAAAGGTTGGGGCCGAAGCCTAAATTTATTATTAAAGCAAATACCTCTTTAGACTGGGTAGAGGGTGACTCATTACATAGCCCGAAGTCCCAAGGTCAAGTGGCCTGTATACAGGGCTAGAAAGCCCATTTTTTGGACCAAAGGACCCCACAGTGAATAGTACTACTATAGTACCCGTGATGCTACAGTACCTGCTATAGTACCGTGGCCGCTACAATACCTCCAACAGTCCATCTGCCGCTAGAGCGCTGCCACTACTACAGTCTGCCACTGCTACAGTCCTACTACAGTGCCCCGCTATAGTACTCAGGAATTCTCCCCAACCCAGATTTAATACTGGGTCTTTTGGATGCCATGCAGGAGCCTGAACCACTAGGTTACATGCTCGTTGGAACATAAAAAGAGTATTATGTCAGTATAACATTTTTCTTTTTTCTTCATTTAATTATCATTAGATTTCCATTACTCTTTTTGATCAACAATTCTAGATTATGTAGTATAATTTTTTTATTAGTGGTGTCTTATTATGAGGCAGTCATATTCCTTTTAGTTTCATGAGTACCTCCATTCTCTTTAGTCTGAAACAGCATTTTTGATGATTTTTTACTGGTATGGTAAGATCTTCATACAATCATTATCACTATTCTCATATTTCACACAACTATAATATTTCAACTGAGTCTTTAAACCATCATTTATTGATATATTATCATCAAATTTGTTGTCATATTTTTATATTTACTTCTTCATATTTTATACAACAGGCTTATTTACCCCATCCATCATTCTTTACAAGGTTATTTGATTTTTCTAAATAACTAATCACTCTTTCACTCCTTACACATAATTTTAGATCTTCTAACATGACATACAATTAATTTGTTCACATATCACATTATTAACTTTTATGTATTCCTTATATTTATTTCATAAAAAATTCTTATATTTATATCATATTTATTCCTTGATTCATTTAACATTCCTGGTAGATACATATTATACTAGATTGAGTATGTTTTGTTCTTAAAAACTATGAAAAACCAAAAATGAATTATTAATCTTATTCTTTCATATTTATAGTGGTTATAAACTGATTATTATTTTTATTATCGTTTTATAAACATTGGGTGTCATTTTATGTGGGGGATATTATTGAATTAATTTACTATTTATTTATAAAAGGAAATTTCTTAAAATACTTATTTTCCTTAACTAATTCAATATTATCTTTTGACCACGTATTTCATGTAATGGAATAATTATAGTGATATATCTTTGGGATAGAATCAGATTACCTCTATTGCCAAATTTTTTAAAATATTTTGATGATTCACATTTGACATGAACAACCCAGACATAGTTTTATCTAGTTTTATTTAACTTGAATTTCTCTATAAGAAATTTTTATTAGGATTCTGAAAAATCTTCCTCTTACATAGCCAATATTTCTTCAAAATGCTTTAGCATATTCTCAAATTATCATGACTTTAATATATTCTTTATAATTTCCTAAAAAATTTTAATTAATAATTTTTAAGATCCTCATAGTTTAATGGAGTTTCTTTATTATCATTCAAATTTATTTTTATCTTATATAGCCTCAAATTATACTAAATAATATCATTAATGTGTGTCAAATAATATTTTTTATTATCATTATTCTTATAATGTATATCCTTATCTTCTTCCTTGAATCTTTTGGTATCCTTTTTTTTTGTTGTGTAATTTTTTAAATAGAGGCGTCCCAATTTTATTTTAGAATGCACTTTATTTCTATTCTCTTTTATCCATCATCCTCACTACATCTTAGTAAAATACTCTACTTTTTATGTTAATAGTAGAATTTGAATTTCCCCATAGATTCAATTTTTAATTATGAATCATCCATTTCTCATCTTCTTAAAAAAATAATCTTCTTTCTATAAAACCATTTTATATACTTCTTTAACTTATGTATTTGAGACTAATTATATTGTTCTTATGAATCAGAATCATCAATGATTTTTTTTATTTTCTTATAAAAAATGGTCATCTTCCTTATAATTACACCATTTAAGATATTTTTTACGTTTTCCTTTCAAATCAATAATTATATAACCGTTATAAAGAAGGGAAATAATTTTTATAAAGTCATCTTCATCCTCCCATCATCAAAATAACTATATTATTAATCTTTTTATTTATCTATAGAAATCAATTTTATCTTTTTTTCTATTTATATTTATTCCTTACCCATATTCTTAATGACTATATCTTTTCACATTTCATATGATTTGAACACATTTTGATGTTCTACCATAGATTAATCCTTTAAAATTCAATTGCTAAATCCTTGGTATCAATCCTACCTAGAAAGTTTCTCATCAATTTCAATACATTAGTAGAATCTTCTATATTATCAACATAACCTATGATGTTGCTGAGAATTTCATTTATCCTTGTTCGGTAATCAATAATATTTTCATCATCAACCATCTTAATATCATGAAACTTGATTCTCTAAATTTATAACCTCACCTCCTTGACTATCATGTTTCCTTCATAACTTCATTACAACATATCCCATGCATATCTATCTTTTATAAATCATATAATCATTGTCTAAACATTGTTAGAGAGGTCTATAAAAATAGTATTTTGATATTTTCCATCAAGTTATAGATTTATCTCATCCGTAGTTTCCATAAAATTACTATTAATTGGAGGAAATATAACTCTAAATACAGCTATATCATCTATTATAAAAGACAAAGGATATGATAAAATCATATTCCTTCTATTATGATATTTTTTACAATTAGATATAGGAACACCCCTATTATTCACTGAATTAATGTTCTCCATCTTCATTAGATAATTAATATTTAAGAATAAACCTATCCTCTAGTATAACATCTAGTTTCTTGATCAGTCTGGGATCATTGATAGGGGAGGGGGTGGAAGGGTGAACCCTTTATTTTTTAAATTTTCTATAATTTTAACCTCTGAATATTTTTAATCTTTTTATCCACTCAACTATACCTCTAAAAAACACATCAAATATGGTAAATATAAAGAGAGATAATTGCATGAAATTTAATGAGTTTATTAGAAATTCATAATCCATTCCATATTGTCTATCCCCTCCCACATTGACTTGTTAATACTTATTTATAATAATAAATGCATAATAAAAAATTGGTTTTACACCCCAGTAATTCATCCTCCAGTTAACTCAAGCTCTACCCCCATCCAACAATCAAATATTCTACAATAGTATTTTATGCCCACAACCATCCATTTTTTCTAATCTTTTTTCATAACTAGATATTCCCCCATACACGGTCCCCTTCAATCACTTTTTATCACTAAAAACATTAAGAACATATTTTTTCATTATTGATCTAGTGTAGATGGATCTTCTTATTCATATTTCCTTCTTACATAAGCTATATGGATCTCTTTTTCCTATTCCAAAATTCTTCATGATCATTATTGGTTCCCTAAAGATTCGTCTGGTATCAAAAGTAACTACTAATATTAAAAGAATTATATATGATCAAACTCAAATGTATAAAAACTTTTTACAACAATATATTCATCAACAAAGTTCCATATGGTAATTTTCGGTTTATTTTGTTGTGAATTATTCTCCCTATTATAATGTTCTCTATATGACGGACCTCCATCAGGTATACCATATTTTGTTGCTATCTATACGATGCACTCCATCTAGTAAACAATGGTATGATTCTTCTCTTACAAAAGAAACGCACTCTGATTCCCAATAGTCATATGATACTATGTCTTTCTAGCTCTTTTTGTTTTTAACCCAAATTTTGTTGGATACACACAATGTTCTCCTACCCAAAAAACATTCACACTTCTTCTCCTTTTTAACATGAGAAACAACTATAATTATGAATGATATTATATAATTGTATAGGAAAAAATAATTCATAAATTTATGATGAAACAAATGATATATATTTAATTTACCTGTCAACTTAAACTTTGTTTGACCACCATAAAAACATCACATGTAATTAGTATCAAAATTATTCAAAAACAATTTCCCTATGTATTTTTACCAACGATATATCTAGGCTTCTAAAAAACATCTAGAGTTATGATATTTTAACTAAAAAATTTATATAATCAAAATTAATAACATTACTATGTTCTTAATGATCTTCTAACATTCATCCTCTACACAAAATGTTTTTCTGATCCCATCAATATGATGGATCTCTGTTTGTAAATATCAGTAATGGGTTATTTTGGGACATTCAAAAAAATTGTATATTTGATATAATTTAATCTAATTCCACTTCATTAGGAACCCTCTATAATATGTGCTCATAATTTCTATGTCTATTAAAATTTCATATTTCTCTTTCAGAGGACATCACAATTCTATAGTTAATAACAATGATCATCTTCATCTGATGCAATTTAAAAATGTTTTTTAGTCCCCCCATAGACCTCTAACTATATAATAATGAATCAAAAACTTTTATAGTCATTATAACTCTACACCATGTATTCATGTTATGAAATCTATTATAATGTAAGCTTATTCTGAATAACATCTTCAAGACATTATAAAGAACTATGTTGAGGTGAAACTATTACTTTGTAACTCAAACTTTTTTTTTCAGAAAACATCAATCTTGAAAACACATGTGTGTATAAAATCAATATTTTTATAAACACATATAAAAAGCACGAATATTTTCTTTTTATTTTTATGTTTTAAATCATTAAATCCTAACCTCAAATTATAATGTTTTCCTAAACAAGGAAACAAATCCTCTCTCAAACATATAAATGTTTCATAAAGTAACATCAACTAAAAACACAATTCAACATATTGAAAAAAATGAAACCAAATGATATTGTGAAAATTAATGAGGAGTAATGTTATTTTCTTAGTCTTTAGAAGAGAAAATGAAATCTTTTTCAAAGATTACACAAATGTGATTTTTCTATCTCAAAGTGAGGAAATGCAATATAATTTTCCCGCTACACTTTTATACAAATCACATAGAAGGGTTAAAAAAACTCCATACTGGACTCAAAAATAGAGTCTAAATACATTATTGTACCTAGTTCTACGATGGAAGCTATTTAGATTGGTATGTTCGACATTGAGCATAATAATTTTCTCAACATTAAAGAAGAAATCGAGCTCTAATAAGTATTCAATGGAGTTGTCATTTGGTCCATCGATCCAAAGTCCCAAAAAGGTACCAAAACATCCTTTGGATATACCATCTCATTAAGGAAATTATTTAGATTAGTAATTTCAATATCTACTTCATGGATACATTTGACAATGTATCAGATTAGTTAATGAAGCCATTTCCACTGCAACAACGTGAATGTCATGATGGGTCTCTATGTATTCGATACTTGGGAGATCTATGTTGTGGTTATATAATATATAATGATTATTAAATAATAGATATATTTATTTACAATTTATTTATATTTTATGTAACTAATTTGAAATGAAGTATCGAATAATAATATCCCCTATTGTTTCAATTTTTAATTTTCCAAAATAAAATATCTTCATGAAGTATAATATGTTGTAATGATCTGTTACAATTCGAATGAATATAATATTATATTAATTTTAATGTGTTATATAAAATATAAATAGAATGGATTAAATAGGTAAAATATAAAGAATTATTACACAGATTGATATAATAAAAAATATCCCAAAAAATACTATACACTCAACAATATACGTAGGGGGTGTGCTTGTTTTCAATCAACATTACATGAGGCTCGAGAGACACATATCCTGATAAACTTGATACAATGATACCTTTTTTTAAAAGTCATAATTTATTAACCTAATTAGTGGTGGTTAGGTGTATTTATGAAAATGTTTTTGGTTATTTCATAAAAATGATAGTATGTGTTTCCTTATATGACAAGTACAGAAATTTGGCCCTTGATTAATGTGATCTAGGAAATGATTTCACTAGGGCAGTTCAGTCACATGATATGTGTCTAAATGCATGGATGAGTTACATGTGATGTTCTTACAAAAAAGGTGAATAAAAAGTGGTATATTCAATAACCTTCCGAATCTATATTGGAAAATAATGAATGGATGAGTTTGAATATACTATATTGACATGTTTTAAAACGAGTGGAAACTCTATGTCTTTGAAAAGTAGATTATATAGGTATTATTATAATTTATCTGATTCAACATTTGGTAAGTACTGTTATATGGAGATATTATTATGTTTTATAAAGATCACACAATACCTCTTAGTATGTTTATTACCACTGAAGCTTTTATATAGGCCTCTACATACATACATTAGAAAAATATGGATTTCATATGTTTGATTAATTCAATTATGTGCTGAAAGTTCAAATAGTTAGGCCTCTAGATAAGGATAAATTTCATTATATTGTTTTTTTTTCTACCTAATTAAGAGAAATTTATAAAACTATATCCAAAATATTACTGGATGGATTGAGAAATATTTTTGAGCTTCGTCATAATTCCATTATAGATATTCATTGCTGGAGAAATATTTTTAAATTTTCACTAAAAACATATGATATTTGGAAATGAGTCATTCCATGTAACATTAGGTGCATGTATTCTCCCATGTATTTTTATCTATTATAATATATTATGAATGGATTAAATGGATTGAATGTTCTATTAATGAATTTATGGAATAAATTAAAATAGGAATAAATGTAGGTTTATACATATAACATTTTTGATTTATTTCATAAAATCAAACAAATAATAAATGATTATATAAATGGATGACACCCATCCTGTTGTGATTGACCAATTATAACAAATCATGATTATTATCTATTCTTCCTAAAACATAGTTTATTACTAGTGGAGGTTATATCACCAATTTACATTTATAGGTTCTTCAATAAATATTCCAATATCCTTTGTCCATTTTGATAGATTAACGACATGAAACTTTCATTTCTTTATTTCTTGAAAACTATTAAACAATTATCAAAGAATAAAATATGAATTCAACACTTTGTGAATTCAGATTAATTTTTTTATTTAAATTTTACATAAATCAAGGATAGATTTTGGGAATATGGGTTTTTTCTTCCACATTATTATGATGAATATATGAAATTAATCAGTTAGCCGAATATGAACCAAAATAAATCCTGAATTACCATGGAACTAAAATATCAAGAAGAATGAAATTGATTGAATCAGTCATAGTGTTAAAAAGAGTCATGGGAAACCAATTTTCAATATGATTTCTAGTGTATATGAATGGGAATACTCTATCCTAATCAGTATGTATAGCATTAAAAATTACGAACCTATATTACATGATCCTCATGTATATGAGTAGTGGTAATAATAAAACTCCCATCTATAGAATGAATCGACCTCCTTTATCAGTGGAAAACATTAATGTATAATTCTCAACTAGAACAACAACTTATCATAGCTATATAACATTATGTAAATGACCTATTAGTGCTCATTTATTTCTATATTTCATCTCTAATCATAGTAGAACATAGTTAATACACCCTCTTTGTATTGGGCTCCTCAACAAGTGGATTATAACTATGAAACTACCTTTAATACCAATTATAGTAGACAACAAATAAATTTGATAATGGGAAATGGTGATCATGGAAAAAACCACACCTCGTGCAACATGATTTTAATGAATCCAAATATATTTATAGAAAAATTAACCTTTAATAGTAGGGAAATGATTTAGAATAAATATGAATTAATAGTTTATAAAGTAGTAGATTACATATTATGTACAACTAATCCCCATAACATTCCCAAATTGAAATGTTGATCCCATCACTATGGGTAGTTCCCTTTTAATAATTACATCATTGGAATACATCAATAAGCGGTAGTAAAATCTAGTATTGAATCCATTGATTTTAAATGGAGAAGGCTAAAAATGGATGATTAAGCCATATAAATATTAGGAATACAACAGTAGTATGAGACACATAAACATAGACCACTATCATTCCTCTTTCCCATGTTTCATCATCAAATCATCAATAAATAGGGAACAAGCCTTGAGTAGACAATAGTTTCATCCACTTCTTATTGATCCCAAATGTGAACCCATATATTCCTCTTTCATTCTTTAAGACACTAAAATCACACTTATATATTGCTACCCTTTAGCACCACTAAATAATAATTGATAATGAAAGTTATTTTGTTAACACTAGATAAAAGAACTGATAAATTCTACCTTTATCAGTGCTAAAATAAGTGATAACAAATTGACCCAACTATCGGTGCTTTTTTAGTGATGATAGATTCCACATTTAACAACACTATTCTTAGAACAAATAAAATGTGACCATTGTAATAAATTTATATATTATTAAAATAATATTTTTATTTAAAATTTAACTCTCTCTCTATATATATAATTTATTTCATAAATTTTGTTGATTGAATAATAAATATGAAATTACAATTATAATGAAATATATTTAGTAAACATTTTTTATCAAAAAAATTAAAAATTAATATCAAACAGAAATTTTATAAAATGTAATGGGTAACATGAATTTAAAAAAATCCATAATATTAAAAATTAATAAATAGATTACCCATTAAATATGTGTTGAAAATATGATTTTAACTTCAAACATTTCATAACATTTTATATGGGAGTCCATTTGAGCATAATGATATGAAAAATAAATTCTTGTGGAAATATCTATAAAACATTTAATATGGAAACCCCAATACTTGTATACTTTTAGTCAAATGGTCTAAAAGACCTATAAAACATATTTTTTTTATTTTGGATCCCATAATATTTGAATAATTGATGAAATTTTACCCTCTTTTAAGAGGCTCTTCATGTATTTTATTTTTGATGATTAAATTTATTCCCATGAATTACATTCACGTGGATATTATGGTGTTGATTTTTTTTGTTCATATTGGCGTGTTATTTATAAATTAAAATATAATTCTATGTACATATATTTATATATTTAAAGGTAGAAATTTAATTGTATAAATATTTATTTAAACATTTTTAAATAGCAAAAAAAATTCTTAAATATATATATATACACACACAAACTAGTATGTATATATATATAAACACCCACACCCACACAAAAACATATATTATAGATGTTATAAAAAATAATTATATAAATATATAAATATATAGGTCTAAAAAATGTATATAAATATATATATAAATTGAAATATAAAAAAAGAATAAATACTGATGGAGTAGTGGTAAATGCATTCTCTTTTAACAGTGGTTTCCCATGTTCAAAATTATATACAAGAGCACAGAAGTGGAAGATAAAGGGGTGGTGTGTGCTGATAAATTCTCATGTGGGGGTGAACGGACAAGAAATGATAAAAACTAGTGGCCATCCATTGTGGGTAATATGGGGGGGGGGATGATGATACATGATTGGGGTTGGTGGGAACATTGGAAAAATATTTTTCCCATGAAAATAAACCTCTTTTAGTAATTTTTTATTTAATAAATAAATGGTGATTTATTAGTGAAATTTATAGCACTAATAAATGTGATGAGCATTAAAATTTTCTAAAAAATCATTATTTTATAGCACTGATGAATTTCATTTCCAGAGTAGATAAATGTATAATATTTTGTAATGAAATATAAATCATCAAAAATATACAGGGGACCATTATCCTCACTCCCATAATGAATGGATCTATAATTGTTTTTGTCTAAATTTCAGTAAAAATTTCTATAAAAATAATTTCTTTTGTATTTTTCAGTTAATTTTTCACTAAACCTGCTACTGAGATAAGTTAATTTCCATCGATAGAGGTAGCATGGAAAATAAAGGTTAAGATATATATTTTTTATCTACATTAAAAACACCAGGATCCCCCCTCTTAATAAATTTTTGATGATATCATTGGGGAGGCTTCATAGGAAAACATGATAAAAAACAAATCCCACATTATAACTAATCAAAATACCCTTTCATATAAAAGTCCACGAGATCATCCATTTGTTACTTATTTAGTTCAATTTCCAATGGAAAAGTGAAAAAATAATTTCATTCGATGTTCAATTAAAATTGTTTATTGGATATTTCTTGTACATTAGTATATAATTGGAATTTATAACCTTTGAAAAAAATAAGGGTGCATAATTAAAAATCAAATTATATTTTTATTAGAAATATCAATTTCAATTATAGATACCCAAAATTTTAAAATAATGACTTGGAATATTTTTACTAAAATTTAAAAATTTAGTCTCGTATTTAGTTCATTTTGATAGTATTGTTATAATAAAAAAATAATATAACAAAATATTGTTTTTAGTTTTGCATGTTTTTATAGTTAATAAATCATAAAAAAAGTCCCAAAAGGAAATTATGAGACTATGACTTTTCCTAGAACATGAATATTTTTTTATAGTAGTTGTAGCTTCTATTTTTGATATTTAGGTTTCAGATCGAGTATTTTTAGGTTCTAAATTAAAATACATGGTATTAGACATCGATGACCTTTTTTTGAAATATATATATATTGTCATTCATTTTTTCTATGGGAGTGAAATTCAATGGTGATAGCCTTTGAGAGAGTTCTATATCATTCTTCAATGGTTTGATTATTCATCCTCACGGTGGCCTCAACGATTAACATGAACTATGGATAAATTATTAAATTGATGATGACTAATCATTGAGATGATAAAACTACCCCTTATGTCTACCATGTACTTCACATAAACAAACTATTCTTCACAAATATTATTTTTACTGATGGTGGGGAATCATTACTTTATTATTTTTAAATAAGTTGATTTTTGGTTAAAAATATTATGTTAAACATTTAAAAAAATTCGTAATATAGAAAGAAGAATTAAATATAAAATATTGTTTATTTCAATCTCATATCTTCTATGGTTCGATCGTTATTTTTTGGCATGAGATCAACATGGGGATGAATCCTCTATGTGTATTTTAATTTTAATTAAAAAATATTTCTTCATAGATTATAATACTAATTATTTTTGTTCTTGTTTAATTTTATTTCATTTATAAAATATTTTTAATTAAATGAATACTTTTTTATGTTTAATAACCAACACACATTCCTTCTCCAAACATGAATAGAACTTACCCTTTCATGTGATCCACATTCTTCATTGGATAATAATGAAAACATTTTCATGAATGGTCAGACACCCCAACAACAAATAATATTCAATTAACATCATCATATCCTTATCACTTGGATTTAATTATAAATCCATAATTCAATAATAGATAATGATTAGTGAATCTGAGGAGTATGGGCCATTTTTTAGAGGCCAAAAATTTTGAGGCATGTTTAAGGTACTATTTAAATAGTTAATATGTATTTGATGATATGAATAATGGAAAATGTGTGATTTGTCACTAGAGAGGTGTGATAGAGGCCATGTGGTTATCAATTTTGGGTGTCACATGGGGGAGAAACAAGAGGGAACGACACATGTGACATTTTCGGTGAAGTCAGAAAGACAATGAACATTATAGATCTTGAATTTCTCGTTTCATGACATATTGTCTTCTAGGTCACACGATATGTATCAAGAGATTTGTGATTATAAGGATTGTGCATTATTATAAATTTTGAAAAACATTTATCTCTAGGATATATACCATGATTTTTGGGAACAACTAATTCTACATGTATAGTATGTATTTGATGGGCCTTTGTGACCGGCCCACATGATTTTTCATCCATCATACATACCAAGTATTTCTAAAAATGATACTCATTGTGTATCAAAAGTAAATCACAAGTATCAGTGTGGTCCTACAAAAATGTATCATACTTGAAATTTCATATAGTCATGGTTGGAAAAATAATCATGGATATAGAGTACAATATTATAAGTCTATCTAGTTTCACAAACCACAGATATAATTTCCACACAAAGTAAATTTTGGGGACTTATAAGAGGCTACTAATAATTGGTAGTCAACACACACCAAAATTTGATAATACTGAATATAGAATTTATTTTATTACCTTTTTAGTGTATAAATATCATAATTTATGATATAGAGCATGATATGAAACCCAATGATTCTGTATGGAAGGATTGAATCACAAAAAGTAAATCTAAACTCTTCATAATTTGCTTAGAATAAATAAGCATGTTTTTCTCATCATCCACAACACATTTTTAGAGCAACCAACATTGGGTACCTCTAAATCGTCCACATTCACTTTGAGAGTCATCAATAAAATAAAATATTATATTTTTGATTCTATCATTGATTACCAGTGACCCTTCCAACCTTTCAATGATTACTACTACATCGCCCTTCCGATTTGGGAAGGATAACTTGGATTAGTTTATTAGAATGAGTTTCATCTCATAAGTGGATTATTGAAAAATGATATATGAGAAATAAAATTCATAAGATAAATAGTCTAATGAATTGGGTCTTTCTACATATTAAATCTGTATTTTTAAATTTCATGAAAATTTTTGTGGCCCAATGAATGTATATAAACTACTAATTAAAACATAAATGGAATATTATAACCTATTAAAAATATGATAAATATAATTTTAATTTTTAAATACTACACATATCATAATAAAAATATTATGTGGTAAACTATGATTTATTTATTGGACTCATTCATCCCATAAATAATAAGAGAACCTTGATTAATAGTACTTGTTATTAAAAATAGTCTTTCTCATATTCACAAAATAAAACATGTATATTATATGACTTTCTATTTTAATAATAGGGGCCTCTGCGCCTCAGCCTTCTTAAAAAAACAAAATAAATCATGTATAGTCTTAATAATGAAATTCAATTCCAATTATTCTAAAAAAATAAAATGTTTTTTTATTTCTTAGTGATTTTCCAGAATAAGACATATCTAGAAACCTTGATGTGGGTCCAACCATTTCCTAAACCCAAATTCACATTAATTAGCTTTATATATATGTATATATATATATATATATATTCTTATTGTGTGAATTTATATGACCATATATATATTTTAGTTAGTGTGTCTCAAAGACTAGTATTTTTATATATTAACATATTAAGGATACTTAGATGATATAGTATAGTCATAACATGGAAAATCTCCCCATGAAAAATATGCCTTTTAATGTAATATATTTTTTCATATGATATCTCATAAATAAGGATTTTTGACTCATGTCACATTCTTTACCTCTTTTATTTATTCTTTGTATGACCTTACAGGATAAAAATTTCTTTATTCTTCCACAAACATGAATTTTGTGTAGGTATTATCATCAAATTCATCTAATCCAGGGATAAATCTTCTGGTAATTAGATGTGATAAATCATATCTTGGTCATTCAACAAATTCTATACCACCAATGGAAAATCCAACATAATATTCTTATATACAACATCTATGTAATGATTGTTCCTTGCATAAATAATTTGATCTAATTGAAATCATTAATAAGGATTTTTGGTCAAGAGACCACTACACATGCCAATATATAGTAACAACAAATTAAGCATCAAACATGTGGTGTTACTATTGGAATGTCACTCTAAAAGATCTTGAATACTTGGAAGAACCATGTTCGAACTTCATGAGAAGAATTTTCTATGATTATGGTACACCAACAATTAATAGTGAAATATCATAAATGTCTTATTAACATGATATATCTTAACCATAAAACATTTTTTAACATTACTGTCATGGAATCTCAAGGTTCTCATTATATTTTTCAAATATAATAAGGTTTTGATGTATCATGTAATTTAATGAAATTATAAATTATATAACAAACATATATGAAATGTTACTTTTTTGGAATGAGAAAAAACATGTATATATCAAGATGTATACATATTATGGTAATCAAAGTAAATATATGAGTATGGTCATTGGAGCACAAAAAATAATACTCCAATATGCAATAGAGCCAACTGCGAACAACTCTCTACCCAATAACTCTCACACGAGAATCTAGATTAGATTGAGATATTAATTTATCCTGACGTATATCATGTTATAATATATAAGAACTATAATAAGTGAAAATTTAATTGTCTTAGTAAATCCCACAAGAGATGAATCTTATGAAGTATATGATTTTTACTCTGGTTTGTCCTCGGCTCCGTATCATGTACCACTACTAGAGTATTATGGTGGTATACTATAACAATGTTTTAACTATTTTGTATTATTCCAATAACTAATATTTATATAGGTATCTTGGATACTTCCTTTACTAAATTAAAATACACTATATAATCGGATTCTTCTATAGATCCAAAACCCATAGTCTACTTCAAACTTATTCAACTCAATGCATCCCCAATTAATAAAAATACATGTCCTGTCTATGGTTTTAAGTCCTCATGATCATACTATTAACTAGAATTCATGTATCCCCTCAAACATATCTCTGAATATTCTGCACACACCTATAATATGTCCCTTATATATTTTAAATACATTAGGATAGTTTTTACAACAACCCAATGAAGAACTCTTTGATTAGCTTGATATCTACCCACCATTATTAATTAAAATGAAATAGAAAACGTATTAAATAAAACAATCCTATTTTTTATTACACATTAATAAAAGATATAGTATATAAAATTATTCTTAATACAAACCAATAGATTTATAAATATAGTGTCTTTGGTAATTTTGTATATAACCTCTTGTACATGGGATACATCAAAATTATTATGAACATCCTTAACATGCTTTATTGAATACATCTTTAATATACTCAAAATAATCCTCTAAATATATTAATGCATGGGATAAACTGAGTAAATACATAATAAAGGTGTGATATATAAATCATATAAAAGAAATATACATGGAATAAGTTATACATGTTAGAGACAAGTAATATCAATGAGGAAAAAAATGAACATGAGAAGTAAGGCATGATATCATATGGTAATCATAACATTGGAAATGGGGAAACAACAAAAAACATTGAATCGTGAACATAAGTAATGGATAAAATACTGATAAATCATGGGGGAAAAATTATGATAATGGAATCAGGAACACCCATGTACAATCATGATGTATCAAGATACTAAACATTACCAAATTCATTGGAGCACTATCTAGGAATACCCCTCATAATAATTTAATTCCCACACTTAGGTGTGAAACATATATCATATGACATGGATAGATTTATTATCCTAATTTATTCTATGATCATGAAATTTCTATTTAATTAATTTATGATCCCAAAAGAATATTTATATGTTTATAATGGTTAATACCCATGGTAGAATAATGGTTATGGTATTCACTACCATATTATTTTGGCATTGAAAATGGTAGTGAAATTTCGACATCATAACAACATTACGTAAAAAATCATGAAAATAGTTGATAAGATAAAAATTGGCCCAAATTATTTTTGAACCAAATGGGAATTATTAGGGGAGTGGAAAATATTATCCAAACATTATGAATTTGGAAATATAAGGAATAAGGTAATGAAGAAACATTAATAGAGAAAATAATCATTATGAAATTTTGGAATAGTAATAGGTGTACATAATGGATCATGTGAGGATTAATGAGAGTAAAAGGGAGGTATAATCATTTATAAATCATCTGGGAATTAATGGTAATATTTAATTAAATATCCCATTATAAGAAAATTAAAATTAAAATACATAACATAAAATGAGTGCTTTATAAAAAGGAGCGTTAGAGATCCCTTACATTAGTATGTGACACCAAAGGCTTCGAAAGGACTTCTTGAGATCTTGAAAGAGCCTTGGGAGGACTATAGGTAGTGGAGGTAAGAGTAAAGACGTTATAAAAGGAATTTTAATGAATATAGATTGGATATTGTTTATGCATGTATAGTAAAATTAGGTGTTTTCTTTATTATTTTGTTTTTGGATTTTACCTAATAAAATATCCAAAACCAAAACTAATCCCACAGTTCTTTCCCATTTTTTCTACTAAAGGGGGGAAGTTTTTAATATTTTAAGAGTACAAGGGACATAATTATTAAAATATTAACCTTGGTGATGTTTAGGTGAGCCACACTCTTAAAGAAATGATTTCAAAATCTTAAAATCTATTATAAGTCTCGGAGGGCTCATAATGGATTTTCAAAAAAATGAAAATCACATTATTTTAATGGGAAAACATATATAGTTTCATGGATCCTGTCTTTAAAACTTAATAAAAATATTTTGGGTCATTGTGATTTAATAAAACAAAAATTATATATATACAGTATATAATTTTTACTCGAAAATTCGACTCTGTCAAAAAATTATAAAAAATTCAATTTTGGAGGATTTTGATGTTATGGTTCCAAAAATATTATTCATTTTATCTATAAAATTCTTAAAATTTTTTTATTCTAAATTTTATGAAAATAATCTATATTTATTGAAAAGGATGGGTTTAGGATAAATTTTTTTTTCAAACCCTTATAAAATTACATTTTACCATATATAAATTATATAATCATTTAAGAATGATAAAAATTATTTAATAAGATTTTATTAATTTATTAGTTATCTCAAAAACCCATTAATTTATAAATTTGTTAATTGAATTTGAATATTAATAAAAAAATCAATTTTTACATTATATTATCAAAAAAAACATCTACAAATTTATAGTAATAGAATGAAAATACATTCATTACTCCATAAAATATAATGTACATATTAATATTTCTAGTGTATTGTTGCATATCGCTTTAACACCCCAGCCTACTCCCCAAAAGTATGGTGCAAAATGGTGAGACTTTCAATGGATGGTTCAACATATATGTTTTGGGCCATGATCTCTATGAGCTTGAACTTCTCCCATAAATGGTATTGATCTGGGTAATGTTGTCTAATCTCATCTCGGGCTTGGTTAAGGTAAAATCTAATAAATTCTATTTCCTTTAGAAGTTGTAAGAAATGGGATTCATAGTGTACAATAATGCCGGTTGAGTCTATCACTTCTTGTGTCATTGAGAATTGGATTTGGTAACACCCTATATTTATACTAATCCTGTGATCATTGTTCAATGGATACATTATAGGTGGTAATGATACATAACAATATTTTAAATAACATAAGAATAGTAAGAAAAAATATTTTCATGTTTTTTATATAACCTTAATAAGAATTTTAATAAAAATGGTAGGGAAATTTTATTTATAAAATTTAAAGTTGTTAAAATATTCCCCTCTTAAAAAATGTCACCCATGAAATTTTATTTTCCCACACTAAAATAGATGGGGGTAACTCTGCTTCATCACTTTGTCTAGTTCCCATGCTGCTTTATCAAACATGTTGTTTCTCCCAAATACCTCGACTAAAAGAATTTTATTCTTTTGTATAACAATTTCTCTATAATCTAAGATATTCACCATCTACTCCTCATAGGAAATACCATTATTCAATGGTAGCACCTATGGATTGAGTACATGTGAGGGGTATAATATATACATTCTCAAGATGCATACATGGAATATATCATGTACTTGTTATAGGATAGATGGGAGTTCTAGTTGATATTCCACAACTCTGATTAGATCAAGGGTATCGAAATGACCGATGTACCGTGGGATAAGCTTTAAATCATTAAAAAATATCATCAATTTCATCCACGGATATATTCATAGATATACCAAGTACCGAACATCAAAATCTATGTCTCATCGATGATTTTCCGCCCATGTCTTCTGTCAAATCTGAGAAGCTTTGATGTGTTAATGAATGGTTTTAATCTTCACTACCATTTTCTCAACCATTTTAGGACCTAATAATTTTCTTTCCACTATATAATCTAAAAAAGAAGATGTTATTCCCATATATCCATAAGAGTCTTCATCTGGAAGAATTTGGATGATCGAGAGGAAAATCATCTTGTAAGAGAACTCAACTGGAAGAAGATGTTGGTCCCAACCTCCGTTTAAGTCAATTGATATTTTTCATAACATTTTCTGATGTTATTTGATAGTCTAGTCATATTGGCCTTCATTTTTTGGGATATAAGACGTACTGAAGTTCTTCTCATTATTTAGATCATGCTACAAATTTTTTCCAAAACATAGAGGTGAATCTTGGAACTCGATCAGACATAACATATTTTGGTACTCCATGGAACCATATCACTTTTTAAAATTTACATATGTTCATGTTTTTCTAGTAATAAATCCTCTTGGATCAAAATGATGTGTCCAGAAACTGTAATATGATCCACGATATCCAAGATAACATTGTTTCATTTGGATATCTATACAAATCCGATGACAAATTCTAGGGTGATATTCTCCCATATCCTTTATTTTCTGGGTAATGCCTTCATCATCCCCTGTGACATCAACCCTTAATCCATACTTTTATAACATACCATGCACTATGATGTATATTAGGAAATCTCATTCTTCATGTTGTGTCACAAATAGTTCTCTCATATATCTCCATATATCTTGGTGTTTCCTGGGTGAATGGGGAGATTTAAACTATGTTCATCATCAAATAGTTTCTTATTTAAGGGATGATTTTATTGGAATTATATTTTTGACCTAGATAACACAGTTACTTCTTTATTGGCATGGAAATAAGACGATTTAAATTTCTTATAGTTTCCTATATGTTATAATTCCCCAAATCGTGTTTTTCGGAATCCATTAACCCTAAAAGAAGAGACAGTTGAGAGAAAGGTTTTAAAATGATTGGAGATATTCCTTCATTTATGATTCTCATGTCCATCATCTTGAATTCTAAGAATATTGGATCATTTTAAATTATCATCAATGAAATTTTTTTATACTTTCTACGAAGAGATTATACCCATTTATTTGATTTACCATGATGTCAACTAATTGAGAAGTCACAGTCCTTTATCAGCTCTAACTATCTCTATTGGTGCATATTAATCTCTTTATGTGTGAATATATATTTGAGGCTCTTATAATCAGTATTTATCTCACACATATCCCAATATAGATAATATCATCAAATTTTTAGCACAAATATCACAACTACCAACTCCAAATCATGTGTGGGATAATTTTTCACATGAACTTTCCACATCCTTGAGGCATATGAAATGAAATTGTCATTCTGAATTTACACACAACCCAATACCATACTCAATGAATGGCTGAATAATAATAAATCTTCCCCACTTGTGGGTAATGTGAGCATAGGTGTAGTGATAAGACACTTTTTTAATTACTCAAATATTGATTCACATTAATCATTCTAGTAAAACATGAATCCCTTATGAGTTATCCTAGTAAGAGGGACCAAAAATAGATATAACTTTCTAATAAATCAGAGATAATACATAGCTAACCCAAGGAAAATATAGATGTCTATCACAAATGTTGGCCTCAACCATCCATTGATTTAATTTTTATTTTAAGGATCCAAATATATCACTTTTCATGGGATAATATTTTCCCTAAATGGGACTTCTTTTAACTACAACTCACACATATTTTACTTGGCATAAAGCTTCTCATTTCATAAGTTCTACAGAACATTGTTCAAATTCTCCTCAGGATTCTCCTTTATTTTGGAGTATATTTGGATATCATCAATAAAAACATACATAAATTTGTCTATATAATCCTTAAATACTCAATTCATCAAATCCATGAATATATTTGGATAATTAATGAGTCTGAATGGAATCAAAACGAACTCATAGTGCTCGTTCCTTGACCAAAAAGATTTCTTGGGTATATATTCCTTCATCACACTGACATGATAATATCCTAACTGAAGATCCACCGTGGATAAGTATGGTGACTCATGTAGTTGATCTAACAAGTCATAAATCCATGGTATTGGATACATGTTCTATATCGTGATCTTATTGAGTTCATGATAATCAATGAAAAATAACATTGACATATACTTCTTCTTGATGTAGAGGACCAGTTCACACCATGGTTAAGTAGTTGGGTGTATGAACCCTCAATCAAGATTCCCCAATAGTATTTTCATCTTCTCATCATGCTCCAAAGAAATGCATCAGATGCCGAGTATTGTATATTTTATATACCATAGGTATAAGCTCTATTGAAAAATCAACATCCCTGTTAGCATAAATACCATGCAATTCCTCAAGAAACATGACAACTTATTCCTTTAAAATAGGAATTTCATTGAGTATAATTATTTCTATTGACTCAATAATTAGATCTATATACAATTTAATATAGGGAAATAATATCCAATCTTGAGATGGTGGTGGTGACAAATATTTTTCCTCCTCCTTCCAGTTGTATAGAATCATTGATTGATTCACTATATCGAGAGTTCTTTTAATCTCACAGAAAATTATGGTGTCTCTATTCATGAAAAACTAATTGATGACCATAATTAAAAAACATTCCACCAAAGGTAGTACATAAATGTTTTCTTGAAATTTAATCCTAGAGATTGTGACATGGGAGTAGTTATATATAATGATTCAATATTTTTCCCATTTTCTGTTTTCACTGACATATCTACTTCCCTGTTTTGTTTTCCTGTTTCAATAGTTCTACTAAATTATCATGATATTAATGAATGTGTTTAAATAGAAGAAAAAATTTATTTTTCTATTCCTGAATGAATAACTGGTGTACCTATTGCCACATCTTTATCAAGATTCACATTAGAGATAGTGGTGGGAAAATCTCTCCCTTAATGCATTAGAGATTATTGGCTTCCTTCAAAAACCCTAAAATTAAGGAATTTTTTTTCAATGTGTCCTGGTTTATTATAGCTATATGAAATCTAAATACATAGATGGTGGATTGAATAATTCCAATCATTTGATGCATTAGTAGGTTTCCACTTTCATAAATTATTAGACAGTTTTCCTTCTTTCCCGTACCTAATTGATTTCTTTCCCCCCTTAACATTTCCCTGGGGGGCATGTTTCCACACGTTTGACTAGTGGGATGCTGAAATTATTTATCATTGTTCTTATATATCATAAAACCATAATTAAAATACAATTTCATCTTCGTAAACCTATAATACACTTGGGATTCTCTAAAATCCTTTTCGTCTTTGAGGGCATATCGTAAAATGTTCAGACGACTATCAATTTCATGGATCCCCATGTATTTTCATTGAAATTTTTTTACCCAACATATGATGTGGTAATTCTATTATTCAGGGGTAATTAAAAAGAAGAGAGGCATCTCATTAATATATTGTAATTTTTTCCTCATACTCTTTGATATATTCATAATCTTTATTGTCTCTTGGATGAGGAAATCCCATTCAATTTTAATTAGGAGAGTGTGACAAAAATATTTATTGAAAATATTTTTCCGTAATTACTTCCACTCCATCACTTTGATAATTACCTATGTATTTATATAATTGATCAATTTATAAGACTAACCTTCTTCTCCCTCCATATTATAAATAGCCAGTAGAACCCTTTCTAGTTCATAACATTGATAAATGTTGAATATCTTCCGAATAGAGTTGATCCATTGTTCCTCGATTTAGGGATCCGATGATCCATTGAATCTATATGCCTTTATCACATGAATCTATTGCTTCTGGAGGATTATATCTTAGGTGTTTGGTTTCTCCTCCTACTAAAAGTTTATATTTTGATCCAAGGTCAGATGAGATCGTTTCATGACAATGTTTCATATTCTTTCTACCATCAGATTGTGTATCTCATTAGGGCCATCATCACATTTCCCGTCACATTGATTTTTTTCCAGATTTATCCTATTTCTAGCCATTAGAAAAAACAAAATAAAAATTATGGATGATTATTTTAAACAATTACACACATAAAAGGTAATTAAATAACATGAAAGGGTTAACTTATGAATTTTATTTTTCTCCTTAACTCATGAGTTTCTAAGCTTCAATCTATGTTATCTTCGATCTGTTTCCAAACATATTTTTTATGGGAATTTTGGGTTCCATAATAACGGTTCATAAGCAGATTATAAATTTTAAAAACCATATCACCAAGAAATATTTAACCAGGTTGTTAATAAGGCCCATTTTATCTACCGGGTTACCCAATTTAAGGCCCAGAACACAATGCAAATGTTGTTACTCCTATGTTCATCCATGCCAGAAACACATCCATAAAAAGTATCATGACATGGATGTATTATCATGATAAAGAAATTACTCTATAATATCAAAAATATGGGGATATTTTCATATTCTTAGTCTTATACCTATGGATTTCATAATAGTAATCTAATCTTAATCTGAAAAATAACTGAAAATTTCATCTGATACTATCTATAACAACCCTGAAATTTATTACACATTAATACTTAATTTATTAAAAATATTACAAATAATAAAACCCAAAAGATAAATATGTCTAGTGTATTTGGGAATTTTGCACATAGCATAAAATCTTGAATAGGGTATACAACAACATTATTAAAATCATCCTTAACATTCTTTATTGAAAACATCATTAACAAACTCAAAATTCTCCATAGAAATTAAAACTCAATGGGATCACCTGTGAAAATACATAGGACGTGGTGATCTATAAATCCCAGTAAGGAAATATAAATGGATTAAGTGATACATGTTATAAAAAAGGAATATCAATGAGGAATAAATGGTACATGAATAATAAGGCAATATATATCTGGATAATCATAACATGGGAAATGTGGAAATAAATTAAAACAATGAATCATGAACATATGTTAAGGATAAACCACCATAAACTCATTGTGGAAACATTTCCATAAAATACGCAGGAATACCATACCAAAAAATGGTTTATCATGATACTAAACATCACCAAATGCATTGGACCACTATTTGGGCGCACCAAACAAAGTCATTTCATTCACATGCTTAAGTGTTCAACATAGATTATATGACAAGGATTCTTTCATCATCATAATTTTTCCATGATCAAGGAATTTGGATTGAAAATAGTCCCTAATAAATAAGAATTTGTTAATAAATTTTAATACCATTGATATTATAATGGTTATGATTTTTACTACACGATTGTTTTGGCAGGGAAAATCGGGGTGAAATTTCTCCAGAATAACAACGTTACATAAATTTTCATTAAAAAAGGTTGATGAGAGATAAATGAGTTCATCAATATATGGAAACAAAATTTTAAGTAATATGGACATGTAATGGTGTATCCAAAAATTATGAATTTGGAAATATAAGGTATATGGTAATGAAAAAACGTGAATAGTGAAATTAATACTTACGAAATATTGACATGGTAATGGATGTATAGAAAGGATCATGGGATTAAAAATGAGAGTGAAAGGAATATATATACATTTTTAAATAAAATTTAATGTATTTGTAATATGGAATATAATATACCACCGTATTCAAATGAAAATTTAAAGATATAACACTAAAGGTGTTTCTGATAAAAGAGGAGAGTAGAAGATCCCTTACATGAGTGTGTGACTTATAAAGCATGGGATGAAATTAATGGGACCTTGGGGTTCCATGGTTGAACTATAGGTAGTGTATTTTATATTAAGGATGTTCACAAAAGAGTTTGAGTGAAGATAAATGGGAGTTTTGGTGGATTTATATAATACAATATGTAGATTTTATTATTATTATAGTTTTGGATTCTACATAATAAAATATATAAAACCATAAACCATCCCATGGGTTTTCCCATGGTTTATTCCAAATGGTAGATTATTTATTATTTTATAAATACAGAGGCTTTCCATATGAAAATATTAACCTTGGATATGTGGAGGTGATTCACACTCATGAAGAAATGGTTTTAAAATCTTAAAATATATTATATGTCTTAGAGGATTTATAATGGATTTACAAAAGTAAAAATACAAAAATCAAATAATTTTGTATTTAAACCATATATTTCATCTTGGATCCTATTTTTATTAGTTATTATGATACTTTTTTCATTCTGATATCAAAAAACACAAAATATATTTATATGTCATTTCATTTTGACACAGATATTTGACTATCTCAAATTTTTTTGAAAAAATCACCCTTGGATAATTTTGATGTTCTACTTATAAAACAGAGTTCATTTAATCTAAATGATTGTATTAAAATGTGAAGTCTCATATTTTAAATAATATCAAACTGTTCTCTAAAATGACATAGTTTTGATAAATAACTATTTTTAAAAATCTTATAACAATTACATTTTACAATATAAATATTATATGATCATTTAAATTTGATAAAAATTATTTAATAATAATATTTAGTAGAATATTATTTATGTCAAAAATTAAAAATTTCTTATATTTAATAATTTATTTTCAATATTAACCAAAAATATTATTTTTTATTTATTGTATTTAAATTCAAATTATTTTCAAAGTAACAAAAGTAGGATGAAAATATATGAATTACTCTATAAATAATAATATACATTATCTTATTTATAGGGTCTTGATACATATCCATTTAATATATTCGTGTACTCCCTTAATGTAAGGTGCGTGATGGTGGGATTTTCATGGGGCGGTTCAATGAAAAAGGTTTGGGCCATGATCTTGATGATTTTGAACTTCACCCATAAGGGGATTCACTCATTCTTAAGTTGTTGGATCACATCTTAGAATTATTCATGGTAAAATTCCAGAAATGATATCTCCATCAAAATCTATAATAAATGGGATTCATATGATATGATCCTACTAGTTGAGGTCTAAACATAATTTTTCTGTGACAATAGGATTTTTTTTCAAACCTATATTTATACTTATAATGTTATCACTATTCGATGGATATATTATTAATGGTATTGATACATAAATTAATTTTCTATCAAATTGGAATAATAATACAAAATGAGTTCTTCTATTTTCTATAACCAGAATAACACAATTAATAAAAATGTAAGGGGAATTTTAGTTATAAAAGTTTAACTTGTTACATTACATATAATTGTATAAATTATTGATCACCAAGTTGAATCATAAGTTATTCACCCCATCCTCTCAATTACATTATACATTTATGGACACATATTCTTTCATTGGTTAAATCCAGGTGGCATTGGCTATAACAATCTATAAGATTATTATATATTTTAAATTTTGAGTACATTTTCAATATACGAAAATTGACCTATATGAATAAGCCTTTGATATATATCATGATATATCTTGAAAATTACAATATAGGATTCATCACCTATTTATTTCAGTAAGAATCATTCATTTAACCCTTTATTTATTGACTATAATACATTATCTTCATTTGTTATAATTATGTTTTCATAAACATATAATACATCCAAAATAATGTAATTTCTACTTACTATCATACAGAAACATGTCCCACCTTCTATCTTGATGAAACCAAATAGAAAAGTTTCCTAACACAAAATTGATTCCATCGTCATGCTGTTGGATTCAATATAAAAACTAATATTTATATCCTTCAAACATTATGTGAATTTTTTTTACCTACTGAACCATTTGGGTTGAATTATATAGAGTACTCCAACTAATTTCCCATTTGGAAAATTAGTTTTTAAATATATTTTACAATTCTCATAGTCTAATAAGGATGATGTTTATATTAATATTCTGATATATTTTTTCATTGAAATGGGTGAGAGGGTTTCATCTTGTACTATGAAAAGATGTTTCTTAAAACCCTTATTGTCCATTCATGTTTTATAAGTGATAATTTTACTATAAATGACTATATTTTCATGTAATACCCATTAAAAACAATTGGATTTATATCCACTTGAGGATGTATAAAAATAAAAACGTGATTTCTATGTGGATTCCATCTTAGAAATCATGCCTTATTTCCATTTAAAAATATCATTCACATAAATTTCTTCATTTTATGTGAGAGTTTATTTATTATCAAAGAGTAACATGACTCCTAATTTGTTATTAGGAAAAAAACATTCTATACCCTTCTCTAACCACTAAAGTTGACCAATGTAATGCTTTTCTCTTGGGAATATCTTCATCTCTCACTATCTGTTATGGAGGTTTTTACTATAACAACACTTTTTTATATATAGGATCAAATTCTTTAAAGCCATACTTTCTCCCACTATTCCAATTAGAAACATGTCCCCTCCCAAGAAATATGGAATGTATTTCCATAATAATTTATCTACATAGAGTGTTATATATATAATCTTATTTACCTTATTTATGACAACATATATATATGAACTTCATTCTTTGAGATTTTATTTTTTCATGTGAAAATTCCTTGAAAAAATCTTGTATCCCCACACACATATATGAGATATTGTGAGTTTCTCTTCAAACCTAATGCATATGGAATCCCATTTTTTGCAGTAGTTGAGACTTAGTTATGTGTATAATCCATTTCCTATGTTATATATCCCCAAAAGGATGGAATGAATCATAATAAAAACTACCATATTATTAAATTTATGATTCATACATTCTATCACACAATTCCTTTGAGGTTTATAGGGAGGAATGGTTTTGGGACACTATCCCGCACTCCATTATGCGATAGATGAAAGCTTGGATTATATAATATCTCCCTCAACTAAATGGATATTCTTTATCTTCATAATAGTTCATTTTAAACATCATTTTTAAGTTCCTTGAACACCTGAAATGAATTTTTCATATACATCATTAAGTAGATACATAATTATCTACTGAATTCATCCTATAAATGTTATGGAGTAAGAAAAATAACCACTAGAATCTACATAAAATATTCCACACATATCATAATGAATCAATTCCATTAGTTCAATAGATATTTATTACTTCTAAATTAATGGTGATTCGTTAATTTTACATTGAAAACGAGAATGAACTATATCAAGAGTATTAAATTAGTAGAGTCTGAACACCCTACTTGACATAATTTTTCTAAACACTTCTTATAAAAATAAGATGCATGAAGTGAAACATGCATGTTTGAAATGATTCATTACCCATGTTTTTTTCATTGATCACAATACATGATTATCATGTTTTGGTATAATTAATCCATTAAGTAAAATGAACATACCATTATATATTTTATCCATATAAAATATAAAGAATTTAATTACAAACATGAAATGATACCCCGTAGTTTTTAAAATATACATTGAGATTATGTTTTGAATAACTAAATGTAAATATTTACATATGTTAGATACAATAACTAAAATGCTCAGAAATTTTAAATGATAATATTTCAATGATCAGTCTATTAGTCTGGCACCATTTTCTATCTGGATATCCACCTCCCCCATTCCAATATTCTAGAATCAACATGGGTTATTTTTGTGAATAAAAATTATTGAGACTCATGTTGTTTCTAATACTCTAATTATAGATAATTACCAATTGTATTCAATAAAACATGTAGTTGAGGTAGAAGCATCATCATGATTATTCTTCACAGTTGTGTTATACTTCTTTCAATGACCATTCGTACCATAAGATAAGAATGATACCTAATGCTTGGTGCCTGGCCTCTATATTGTTTTCTTCTTGGATGGGTAGTGAATTGGTTTATTCATATTATAATTATACCAAATCCCCTTAACCATTCGCTTCATAATGTTTTTTACTACAATCATAGAAGAATTTGAGAATATTACTTCCATTATTCCTAGTGAACTAGAGACAACATATTTTTGAGAAACCCTTTCATGTTATGCATTTTATTATTGACAATAAAATTCAATAAGCATTTTGGTAAACTGTCATGAATGAGATCAGACTGTAGTTATTAGATAAACTTGAACTATAGGGATTATAGTCTTCCTATGATCTCAATTATTTTGAGTACATGAGGTCATTCTTGACCCCCTTATCCTATCCAAATGTTATATAGTAAACTAGATATCTCATATCATCCTTGTTAGGATATCACTTAGTAACACTCTTATAGATGAAAAAATATTTTTTATGAATCTTGATTCTCATACAATTTCTGCTTCCAACCAAAAATTGATAATATTATGAGAAATGGTACTTCTAATTATTCATTATAATGAATCTTATACATTCCTTTATCCACATTTTTTTCTCATGGGGGGGATTTAGTAGGATTATTAGATTAAAAAAAGGGATTAATCTCATGGTGTAATATTATTCACAGTAATATATACCAATCGCAACATTTATAAAAGGATAGCATATTATCTATGTATAGTATTGATATAAATGATATTAAACTAATGGTGATGTTCTCCATTTATTATACAATAAATAAATTTAACAGACCAGTACTTTATCTTTATTATTGATAGACATTAATAATTAATTATTCACAAAATATACCCTATTAAAATATCAAATCCTACCATCTAATGATACTAGATTCAGAATAACCATTCACTCAAGTATTATAGTGGAGGGGATCCTTAATAACTATCCATCTAACCAATTTTTTGCAAACACCATTACATAGAGAGTTTCAAGGTATGATTTTTTCTATCTATCCATATTGTTTCATAAGTGCTTCATTTGTTGAATGAAGTCCATACTTTTAGATTTTGTAACCTTGATTTAATCAATACTTTTAATATAATGTTTCATTAATCTATATATATTCACTTATTTGTCTCAAAATTGAGTTAATTGGACCCAATAATTTTATAATAATTCTCAAATATAAAGAGGTGACCTCAAATAAGGGTAATGATAATCTCAATCATACATTTTTTATCAGACTTAAGCTTCCAAAGGAATTATAACATAATATATCTACAAGTGGTTTTAACTATATATACTGACTGTAAGTATTTTTAACTAAAAAGGATTTTTGTATGAAATCGGACTCACATATTAACTATACATAATAAAAATACATTTTCTACAAATTATTTGATCAAATTTATTGAGGCACATTTATTTTTCTACTTGGTAACATAAACAAAACACATCACAAAATAAAATATCACACATAGATAAATAAATTAAATGAATTCTCAAGAACATCAACTACTAGTAGATCAATTGAGTAGATAATGGATCAACTAAGACCTTATGGGAAATTACGAAAGTATGACTATCTCAAGATATAGTGTCAACACCCTTCCATTGTATCCACTTATCTTCTATTACATATATTGGATTTGGTGTTCTTTGTGTATTATTTCATACTCATAATTATACAAAGATACTCAATAATGAAAAATAAATATAGAGAATATCACTTAGGGATACGTGAACCCTTATACATATAATGAATGAGGAAGATGATTCATGGACCATCATTTAGAAATTAATTATTAAAAACAGCACATTATAAGAATTATATAAATGAATGATTGAAATAAGGGACACACATTGTATTTTCAGGGTTCATGATCAGTCAATATGAAATATAATTGAAAAATAATATTATATTTTAATAAACTCTACTCAAGGACATTTATTATAAAAAATTAAAATTTAATATAATTTTAAATCTAAAATTTGAATTCACACCATGAAAGAATATTTCAAATCATCTACATTCAATATTAATTTTTTTCATGAAATATTTTATTAATTTTCGGGCATCCGGGATGGTTGAAAAAATTCATAAGGGATTTTTCGGGTCACGGGGTGAGCTTGGTTAGGCAGACCATTTCAATAGAGCCCAACCAACCCCACACTGGGTTGAGAATGCAATGGAGCCCCATGAACTGTGTGTGGGGATATGTTATGTGGTATCACACATTGAAAAAAAATTATATATATAATCTTACTACCATAAGCAGTGAGTATCTAATTCCAATGAAATTTTGGAGCATTTATTCCATGTAGTCCAGATCGAACACATGTACAATTTTTTTAATTAGTTTTCCAATTTTGTTTTTCAATGTCTGTTAATATGTTTTATATTTTTTATATTTTTTTTGATATATACATACTTACCCATATTCTTATAGTTTATCCAACATTAGTATATATAACTTTGAAAACCACCACCTGGAATTTCTAATATATATCAGTTATTTAAATCGTTTAATCCCATTATATATTTATTTATTTATTTATTCGATTTAAATCTTCAGATTTCCATTACATTATTTTTCAATATGAAATCATATAAATGATTATGGAACTGTTACCATTTTAATGTGATAATCATCTTTTCAATAAAATTTAATTAAAATATGGATTAAAAGATCTTGCGATTACTCTTATTCCACTTTTTGGTGTCCAGTTTCAAGTGTATGCAGCTAATGGGGAACATAAATTTTATTTCATTTAGATTTTGACATCATAAGGTCTACACCGATGACATGTAGCCTATAAGAAACCTGGGATCCTATGTGGAAGGATTTATGAACAGAAATTAAATCAACCCACTACATCATAAAATTATAATATTTAGGAATGTTCTACTCATAATTGGTGATTTTTTGAACAATGGTACCAATGATAGAACCCTCAATATCATTCACACACATTGGGAGTCTATCAAAGCATTGATTTGATGGATTCTAAGAGTTATGATTTATTAAAGAAGAAGATTTCAACCTCTCAGTGATCACTTATACATTGTTCCTTCTATCCATGAATGGGAACATGGATAAGATTCTTTTAAAAGGTTCATTCAAACACATTGTTGTAAGATAAAAGATAGTGGACCTCTCAAATCCTTTGGATGAAAGGTATGTCAGTTTTGGTCATTATTTAGCATAAATATGTGTGTCTAGAATTATTAAAAATTACACTATAGACCCGTGAATATATAAACTAAAAAATCATAAATGATATTATATGACCTATTAACTATTCCATAAATTTAATTTATATTTTTATCACTTACCTTTAATACATTAAAGGTACTACATGATAAAATATAACTCTTTCACTACACATGTTCCTCTATAAAATATTAGGGATCCCAAAATTTAAATATTTTATTTTTAAAATATTTTTTATTTAATTAAAAAAAATATGAATACTATTTATAAATAAATTTTATACTAATTATTATAAGATTAATTTATTTTAATTTATTTACTTATTAGAAATCATTATAGATCATACATATCATGAAGCCTCGCATCGACCCCACTGTGTCCTAAACCCAAATTCATTAGAATTGGACAAAATTTTGAATTCTCTTAGAGTGTGACGCTCTAGGACCTTATCAATATTTTAGTGAGTCTATCTCACAAACAAGGTATAGTTTCGAACAACACACCAAGGAACCTAAGGTGGCCAGGTGTTGTCATTTTAATTAAACCCTCTTATAAATACACATTTCATGAAACATAATCTATTTGTCATATGTAATCTTATAAAATAAGATTCAAAACTCTTTTTAGCATCCTTAACTAGATAACTAATTATTTTAATGACCTTAATGGATGTACATAACATCTTCTACCATGGAAAAAGAATTGGTGAATGTACTAAAATCTTGGTTAGGTTGGCTCGATATATATCTTACCCAACAAAAAGAAAAACTCATTGTCTTGATTTACCAATCTGTGTAATACTACCAATAACTCACTCCTCAAAAGCTACTAAAACATAATTACAATTCTAGGTTTTTTAATTTCAAAAAAGTATTTAATCAAATGGAACACAATGATAATGATCCCATGTTAAGATACTAATACATGTTCTCACCGACAAGAATAAATAGTGGGACTAGTAAGAAGTTGTGTTCCTACCGATAGTTCACACATCATTATCTCATATACTCAAGCTCACCAATAGTGAACTTTACAAGAAGATGTCTCAATGATTATGAGCTCCAAGCACCTGATATTCAAACAATATCAACATGTTTTAGCATGTTGTATATATTTTATAGAATATATGATTAATATTACTTTAGGGGTATCATGAGGTTATACTTATAGTCGGTAACTGCTTATACTTTTGATATGATATGTAATCAAAAGAAACTATCAATTATATTGTACACACGGAAGTTATGTTACTATTATTTTATGTGATAACACATGTATAAATAAAATTATATACAAGTTATTATAATCTAATTGCATTCGGAATTTTGACTAGTGAAACCATCTCATAACACCACCAAGTCCTAGACATTTTGTACTCTAGAGTACATGTCATGTACAAGATAATTGTCTATAATAATTATATTTTCATTCCCATGTGTCATTTGGATTCATGAGTAGGCGATTTTGATAGTATTCTATATTGAACATGAGTGGATATATGTATTCAAAATCAATATATTATTTCATAGGATTTCATGGAATATGTATTTAATTGCTTCATAGTGGTGATGACGAGTATGAGCGAATGATAGGAGAAGACATGTGGCTAGTAAACACTAGAAAACATAACATCTTCCAGGAAGGGGTCCTCCATAAACACAGTGGTATAGTGAACCATCCCATAGTGACGAGGGATGGTTCCTCCGCTTATAGAGTTGGTAACCCCCTGACCAGTTAACATTACACATTATGAGGGAATGGGTCCTCTATAGGGGTTGGTATACCTACGACTGATATACTCTCTTACACAAGTCATAAGTCCATTGTAATGCCCCGACCCCAGAATCTTGGATCATATGCATTATTTTAATACATTGGCATGATTAAAAGGAATCAAGTCCCGAATGACTGATCATTTTAGTAGTCTTGGAATCAAGATACATACATAAGTTCAACATTACTACTTGAAATGAAAAAAAAACACTAATTTATTCCATTAGAAACATCCAGGATTCCAAAATTATTCCTGCAAGTCACTCATAACTAACTTAATCATATCCTGGGAAAATGAAACATAAGAAAGGGGTGAGCTCAAACGCTCAGTAATAGTAAGCAATACAACAGAATATAACATAAACATTAGGCATAGTGAATAATTGAAAACACGTGCCTTTAAAAATAATAAACATGAACACTTTATGGTAGGAATATGTGCTAAGTAAATAATTCCATAATAAAACATAGTCATTGGTATTCTACTAGTCAAATAACCACATGAAATATCAATAGCTAATATCATATTGATGGAGTGAATAATAATGGACATCATAACCACATAGTCAAGGACTTGTTCCAATACTACAAATAATATATTGTCAAGGCCTTATTCCAAGACACTAGTTTCTCTCATGAGACCTACTGATGCATCGAGGATCTATATAGGGCTCCACCCATCACTTACTAAGTCCAATTCATTTCTTATATAAAAAGAATGAAACATAACATAAACATTCGTATTAAAACTAGCATATGAAATGTCAATACTTTTTCCATAAACAATGAATTGTATTAAAATAGCGCATCCACAATCAAAAATAACTCATTAAATAAATTATGGAATATTTTATTATCCTTAATCGAGAATAATTAAGGATATTGACATAGATAAATATAATCATCAAAACTATATGAGGGAAATATCCCCCTTTTTCATGAAAACATTTCAAATCATCACTATTTATCAACAAGTCGTTTAAAATAGTTTTTTTAATCAAACTATCCCATACAAAATTGAAACATTCAAAAGGGGTTTTAATTTGAAAACATTAATTTACATATAAATAAATCCTTAAAACCATTTTTAAATCATGCACATTGATGAGAAATATTTAGAAGAATAAATCATTAAAACATTTAAAAATAATATTTTTGTTAGAGTTTCAAACAAAATGAGAGACGCTTGAATACATATAATTTAGGTAATAAAAACTTTATAATATCATGAGAATAAAGGATGTAATGATATACTATGTCAAAGGATAATATATACACCCTTTAAAATGAATAGGTGCATAACAACAAAGAAGTCTCAATGGAATTTAAATCAAGATAAAGTCCCCTTTAAAAACTATATCCTATGTTTAAGGATAAATCAATGACATAATTATGTGTGAAAAATATAAATACACTCAATATGATTATATATTCAGTGTAAATCAATCAAAGTACATTCACACATATTATTATAAAAACAACACCAATGACTTGGATTTTTAACTCAAAGAATGGAAATTGAGTCAAGATTACTCTCATCAAGTTCATATAAATGTCTTAAGAAAATACCAATGGAGTGATTATCTGTATAAAGAGTATATACACACCAAGGGGAGTTGTAATTACTACATAAATAATAAATAGTGATTCCCCGCATAATCTAGGAGTAAAATATTCAGTGAAGTATGTGTAAATCCAAATGAATGGAAATTGAAATTTGAAATTCCCTTACCGATTTGGTAACTTAAGAAACATACATCCCATGAAAGATGGATCATAAAATGATGATTAAAATACCCATAAATTGATGTATAGTACACAATTTATACAATAATGGACTATACATATGCCACTCAAATGTAATTAGTGGCCAATATAGCATGAATCTCACATGAATAAAAGGTGAGATGAAAAACCCTTACTTCGTTGTGATCAATCGAGTCGTATGAACAAAAGTTAATAACCCCAAAATTAATAAAAAATACCATGAATATAAATAGAATCATGATAATATATATCCAATGTAAGTACACAATACACCACATGAATTAAATAAGTATTGAACAATGGAAATCTCACAGAATTAAAAGTGAGATAAGAAACCACTTACCTCAAGTCTGGCATGTCATGTATGTTACTTGTTATTACTGAATAATAAACTCAATTTAATTTATACTTGATTAAAAAAATTTCATTTTTTTTATTCCTTTTATATAAATTATTTCCTTTCTATAACAATTAGTTGATTTTTTGAGTTCATATTGGATATTTTATCGGTGTTCGGAACTTTTGTCAAAATGAACTTGTTATAATTACAAATTTTCCATGTGGTCAAGAGTCCATTATCTCCATAATTATATTCATGATTATGATATCTTATATATATTATATATCCAGTATATATATGTATTTATAACATTAAATAATATTTTGGAGAAAAGAAATGAAATGCACCGTTCATGGAGATGGTAAGTCATTCGTACGCATGAACGCTACTTTCATTTCTATTTTTGTATTTTACTGGAATTAAAACATAATGATACATAAGTATATTTTAATTCCAGTATAATATCATATCTAATTTCAATAAATAAAACTTTTATATGTCCCACGTACAGTATGAACGATCCATACCACTTTGAGTGGGGCGCTAGTCCGCACTTCCTCAAATGAAATTACTGCTTTTACCAATAGTGGAAACCATAATTGCATGATTTAAATGAAAAAAAACATAAGAATAAATAAAACATGAACATAATATATATCATATATAAATAGAGTTTATCTTAATGGCCCCCATGATAGGAAGTAGGAGGTAATCGAACGATCATCATTTCCTGAGATGTTAGTTTTCCATGCATAGAAACAGTATGTTCATCACCCATTATATAGAGATGTGTGTTAGTGTAGTTAAAATTAATCTCCTAAAAAATCCTAATATATTTATGATACTGGTGTTTTTATAAAATAATGTATTAAATATAGTTTAATGGTTGTACAAGTAAAATAAAAGAAAAGAATTTAAGAGATATCGTTACCTTTAATTTGGGTAACTCCCTTTGGTTTGAACCAAAAGGACTTCTTGAAGTGCATTATGCCTAAAGTAATGCTTCTAGAAGAAGGATAGGGATATTGAGAGCTTATTTGGGTAGGGTTTGGACGAGCCAAGAGGCTTTAGAGGTGTGTGTAATTGGTTAGAAGTGAGATCTTTTTATAAGGGGGAGGAGGGTGTCTTTAAGAAAATGTGAAAATATTATTTTATTATATAAGGATATTTGGGTTCTAAAGGTCCAAAACTAATTAAAGTAGAATATAAGATGCCTAATGGTCTAAATAAAATCCTACAATAATAATTGGACATGTTTTGGATATTTTTTTATTATTTATAATCTTATTTATTTAAATCATTTATTAATGAGGTAAATATTACATCATTTGCGTGTCATAAATAATATAATTTATTTGATGTCTAACATTTATAAACAAAATACCATGATTTAGGAAATTTAATTATACTTCAAATGAATATTTATATTCTAAAAGATAATTTATATAACCCCTTGTAAAAATTAATTATCTAAAGGATATTTGTTTATGTCATTTTTTCCTTTACTTTAAGATAATTAATCTAAAGTGTCATTATCCCTCTCACGTGGCTCAATGGTGTCCCAAAATCGACCCAAATATGAAAATGCTCTTAAATGACCCAACCACGAATTTTAGTACAAGTGTTAAGGTAATTTTATATTATTGTAATATTTTATTTACCTTGAATTACCCTATTAACCTTTAACTGCGGTAAATAAAAGTAAAAAATTACTATTCGCCAAAAAATTATTTTCAACTTATTGAACTAAATTTTACTTATAAATAACAACCATGTATGTTGTATTTTTTAAATTCAATTCATATATGTGCTAAAATTTCATTTAAATGAAAAATTCAGTTTTTTAACTACTACTAAGTTGTTTCACTATTCATCAAAAATTGATGTTTTTCAGAAAAATACCAAACATTAATCCTAAGATATATTTGGTATTCCAAATTAAAAAAATGATTTCTATTTTACAAAATTCAAAACAAAAAATTTAAATTAATTAATTTAAAATTAATTTTCGTTTTCCAATCAAATTGCGTGTTTTTAAGAAACAATATCTATCAAAAGATTGACACTTGTTTATGTCCAATTTCAAAGAGTAATTAATTATAATTACCCCAATTATATTAAATGGTAAAAATATAATCTAATTACACTTTAAAACTAATTATGAAGATAATAAAACCATTAAAATAAATTAGATTAAAAGGAACTTTTGAATTAAAATATTGTATTTTTCACTATTCATCAAAAAATGAATTTTATCAAAAAAATATCAAAAATTTAACCAAAGTAAAATTTGATGTCCCGATTCTAAAGAAGAATTTTATTTTGTCAAATGAAACATATAAAAGTGAAAAAACCAGATTTAGTGAGGGTTCTCCATTAAAATGCCGTAAATTAACCTTTTAAAGTAAATTATGTTTAAAAGTAGATTCATTCACATTTTAATCCTCTAAATATTATTGGATAAATGTAAAAACATTTAACAAATATATATAATCATTTTTTAGTTATTTATTTTCATTCCTGCCATTAAAAATTCTATGTGTTAACTACCATTGAAAATATTAATATTATATTATTAATGTGCAACGTAAGATTTCAAAGAAACCCATTGTTGTGTATCAGGTATTCCATCGAACATAGTGTCCCCATTAAAGTACAATTAATATTTAGTTCACAAATATTAATAAATATGAAAATTTTCCTGTTATTTATTTACCTAGGATGTTACATCCCTCATTACTATTACTATAAATGAATGATATCTAACTAATTGATGTGAGGTCTTTTTCATGCATGGGTTTTATAGTGGTTCAGGTATGTCAGGTTCCTGTTAGTTTACTAAATCATTGGAGTTGATATGTAAAAATATAGGATCTACTTATTCCATGTTACATGTTTCCTTTAAGTATATATTGGTTTATCATATTTTTTTGATCAATTTTCCAATAATCTACTTATTTTTTTTGGTAATATAGGTTGGTTTATTTACACTCAACCATATATTTTCATTTTTACAACACATGCTTTTTCTTTCTAAACGATTCATAGTTTAGTGGTGGTATCCGAGGATGATTACATAGTGAATTCAGGGTCATGGTGATGTCCATTAATGGATGAAATATTTTCTGTTTTAACGTGGCGTAGATTTAACTAGTTTTTGTTTCTTGAGGCTGGTCTTTAGATGAGATTTTTTATTTTCCTTATATTATTTTATTTACATTGTGATTTTAGGATATTTATCTTTCTTACGTTCAGATTATACTAATGATGGCTATTTTCATGTATTTTCAATATTATATATGTTGTCTTGGATATGTCTTGTTTTATGAAGGACGTAGGGGATAAGGCCTACCAATCGATTGTTTTCCCATGGTTATTATAACCAATGTTGTTAAATAAATACTATTTTAGCTCATGGATATTTTATTAATAAAAATTGCATTTATAAAAAATTTATAACATAGATTATGGTTGTAAGTGTGGTGAGACATTAGTATGATGACTTATCCCAGGGAAATACAGGCATTGGATATCCACATATAATAATGGTTTTACCATAGATTCATAGAGGGTCTATAAGTTTTATAATGTTTAAGGGTCACTAGTTTGGAAATCAAGTTTGGGTGGTAATGATTAGTGCTCAATTTTTTCAAGGTAGTCGGACTTATAGGTTTGTTGGATGGAAATTATTATATATATTCATGGGTACCTCAATACAAATGGTGATTTTTTACCTAAGATTTATTAAAGTGTTTTGATGTTTTTGAGGTTAACTTTTTTCATATAATATTATTTTAATCACATCTATTATTGGATAATAATAAAATAATATAGTCGTGTTCTTACTATATTCATGTAGAACACATTTTTTGAATTACATATTAGTTTTTTGGTAGTTTCTTAATTTCTATTTCTCATTTTTCATAAATGATTTATATATTTATAGTGTGTGTGATGGAATAATTTTTTCTATTAATATGGTGTCGAGACTTCCTTCTTCTGGAATACTTAATCTATGGGGACATCCATAGATTATACTTTTACATTAAGCTACCTTGTTAGAGATTACAGTGGATTAGTGTGAGATGTTTTGGTATCTTCGTTGAAAAAAATGGAGGATCAAACATTCCTAGGATGTGTTATAAGTTGTAATAAAGTAAATAATATTTTCAATTAATTTAAAACTATTTAATTTTGTGGGAATGATTTAATTGGTATCATTCCATCATATTATATAATGTTAATAATTTGCAGGTTTGATGGAACATATTTTGTATTCTAGAGGATGTTGATTGAACAACATCTGATTCGAAAGGAAATGAAAATTTCTTTTATTTGAGTGATGTTTGTACTAATTGTAAAAGATAATGGGGGATATTGGATTGAAATTAACTATAACTATGAGAATATATCTGGAATTTAATGTTATTTTCAATATTTTTAAAGATAATACTATGATGAAATTACTTAAGGTGCTTCCAGAAATGTTTTGGAAACTTAGATATTTTTAAAAATTGTTCATGATATCGTAAGATTATAGGTAGGATGATTATAATTCGATCACATTAAATATTTTAATATGATTTTAGGATATCTTTAATCGATGAAGGTGATGTTCATACATGTTAAATGGGAACTTAAAATTGGCATCACAATTAGAGATTTGGGATGCAATGATCACTTTTATGGGTAACTCTTTGAAAAAAATGATCTTGTTTTGTTGATATATGAAATCTAATTCTCAATATAAAAATATTTCAATATTAATTGCAGGAAAGTTTCGATTATTAACTAAATAATTATGGAAAACTATGGTCACCCCGATGAAAGTATATCTATATAGAGAAATCACAAAAAAATCAATGAAATTGGTTTTGATAAAATTCATATAGTCATGTTTCTAACTTCTATAAGTGTAGGAAGAAAAGAACCGCATATAAGGACATATAAAGTCACAATGAAAACTCAAAAACATCATAAAATTTAAAATTTTAAAATTTAAATAATATAATTGAAGGAGGTGACCCATTGTTGCTTACTGTCATCATTCTAATGGAATCATTGTTAGTTGACTCAACTAAAACATTCCATTTAACTGTTGGGAAAATATTAAATAGAAATTATGTATTTGTACATGTTGGTATATAATATTTGGTGGATGGATAATCTCTTGAGATCATAGGGAAAATAGATATTAATATATGAATAATGAATGGGGGAGTCTTGGAACTGAAGAATGATATCCATACCCTAGAGTTGAAAAAGTACATAATTTCAATTAGAAAACTAGATGAGATAGGTTATAGAACAAAATTTTCAATATTTTTTTGAAATTTTTAGGGGATCCATGGTGGTTGAAAATGGTGTTAAAATGGGATAATATACATTCCTAGAAGCTAAAATAGTGAAAAAATGGGTGAAATTTAACTTCTAATTATCTGAATAATTTTGGTTGTACGGTTGTTCATTTTAGTGTGAAGAAAGTGAATGTTCCAATGGAAACAATGCATATTTAATATTATAAAAATGTCATTAGAATATGTAAAATCTATAAAGTATGTATGAATATGCAGTTTTTCTTTAAATTATATTGGTATAATCCCCTGAGTTGAATAATAGAATAAGTTCAAACTAATATTTGGGTACCAACTCCTATTCTCCCCCATGGGGAATCTTTACATATTTTAACAATTATTGATTATGTAACATTAAATGTATGAATTCATTTTTTTATTAATAAGTATGATGTTTTTTAGTTATTAATTCAATGTAAGTCCATTTTGGAAAAGTGGAAAATTCAATATTTGAAATTTCTATGATCGAATAATGATAGCGATTACACTAGGTATAAATTATGAAACGTCTATATGAAGAAAATGATAAGGAATAAGAAAATGGTTCTTTAAGATCAAATATTTTTGCTAAAATGATTAATCTTACATTGATAAAGAAGAATATTATCATACGGTTTCACTTTTGAATGCCTGAGGGAATTTGGGGGAACAACTTGACATAAAGTAATATCTATTCAACTGAATTCCAATAGTAGTATTGGGTAATTTAATACTATAGATGTGGATTAGAGAGGGAAAAAATGTGGACCACCTTAAAGTATTTATATTCTATAAATATATTCATATTGATGCAAACATTGTTTCAATAATGATGTTAAGTACAAAGAAATGTTTTTTGGGAATAGTGATGGGAGTTTTAACTGCTGGTTGTGGGATAATGAAAAATATATAATTCATCATATGATAATATATTCTCTTTAATGACGGTGTTTTATGGGAGGACTAGAACATGGATGGGAAATATGTTTTGATCAATTCAATTAACAAATTCTAAGATGATCTAAGAACAATAACCAAAAGATCATGAAAATTGTACATCATAAATGAATGAATCAGAATTACATTGTTAATACCAATGGAATATCATGAATAAAGGTCAAATACCATATAATATTGAGTGGGAGTATCGGTAGATATGTATCTATAAGTAAAAGTGCTGTAATTTCAGGTTCTAGAAGAAATATATGAGAAAAATAATATAGAACAAAAAACATTTTTGAGAATATAAACTAGAGTAGGAAATTAAATTTAGAGATTTATAGGTCATATAAATTTATTTCTTTTAATATATGAAATAGAAACTAAAATCCTGAAATTATTTTCATTACTCAATAACATAGATGAATTTAAGTCAATAATCATTGATTACATGACTTCATTAAAGATCAATAGAACTTATAAATTTACTGATTTACAGGAAGGAAAAAATAACAGGAAAATAAATGGGTTTACTTGATAAAGGAAGAAGATGATGGAAAATACACAATAAATAATGGATGGTGGTATATGGGTTTCAATATAAGTAAAGTTATGACTTCACATTAATTTACTCATTATAACATCAACATAAAATAAATTTAATGGTGTTGGGAATAGTAACTTCAAAATATTAATTCCTTGAATAGATGAATGTAAAACCGTATTCATTTATTTTTATTTATAGGAGTAGACCTACATATAACAAATCATAGTTTTACTCGAAGAAGATAGCCCAAATTTAGTTTATAAGATGATTAAAATTCTCAATAGCTTAATGGAATCCCCTCAAAAATAGCATGAGAAACTTAATCATTCATGTTTAAAAAAAGGTTTCATATATAGAATGTAGGTCATTAATATTATTTTAATCAATTAAAAGAATATAAATTTATCCTATTTATTTTATATGTGAATGATATACAGACTGTTGGATTGAATGATTGGAAAATATGGAACTTGAAGTGAAATCTTCTATATGATTTGGTATGAATGATCTATTTATTGAGAAAATATGATTTTGGGGATGAAAATAGATAGATATTGGAATTTCAAGACATTCGTTTTATCTCAGTGGTATTTTATCTGAAAAATCATTGAAATACTTGGGATAAATGGAAGAAATTATTATATTCCCCACAATCTATAATTTTAAAATTATCTAATTCATATGAACTGTAAATATACATATTGGAAAATAACATCTAGAAAGTGACATATGCATTACTGGTCAGATGTATTTTTTCATATAATGGATTACACTCAGCTATACATTTCTCATGCAGTGGGAGTCTTGATTTGGTATATAGAGATTATGAGGAAATTATAATAGGATGATATAATATGGATCCTTAAATATTTGAAAGGAATAGTATATATATCAGTGTGATTCAGAATAAATGAACTATTAAAATGTTTCATGGATATATATTTTTATAGTGGTATGGATATAAAAAAGAACAACAACAACTTTTTTGTATACTTTTAGGGGAATTAATATTATTTGGTAATTAATGTTTCCATATATTATTGATCTAAGTTAAATAGAAGTGATTTATATTGGTTCAAGGGGATCTATGAATGATATAATATGGTTTAGTAAATTATTTAAGGATCTCAAAATTAGTATGAAAGAGTAGTATTTTTATGTAACAACCAATGTTGAATTCATTAGTCTAAAAATACAATGTTCTATGCTTGAAGGAAGAATATAATTTTCAACATCCATTTAATTTTAAATTTTTATAAGATTGATATTTGGATATACATAATTAGTGAGTATCCAAAATACACAAAATATATCCATCTGGGTAGTATCTCATGAAATACTGAGGTAGCAACGCACCTAAGGGAGGTTTGGCCAAAAGAAATAAGAAACATGAAGTTGTTGGTGCATGCTAAGTGTTAGATCATTTTCAAGTGTCCCTAGAATATAAATGAAGTGATAGGTTGTTTGTAGTTGATGTTGATTTTAATTCACTTGATATTCATTAATTATTTGTACATTCAATAGAATTTAATGCAATAGATGATAGTTGGGAGAGAGGTGCATACAATAGTAGAAGGATTTTTCAATGGAGAATAAAATCCATTGAATTTCACTTATAATGATTACTTTACGATTTATTTTTGGAGGGGATAATAGTTCAGAAAGTTTTAAGGGTCACCTTATTGGTAGTCAAGCTTAGTAATCCATGTTTGGTCGGTTTTGTTTTCAAGAGATTAGGTATTGCATGTTGACCGGGTAACACTTGTTATATAAGTTCATGAGACCTAAATATTAAGTGTTTTTTTAATCTAATATTTATTTGAGATCTATGAAGATAGGGAAGAATATATATTTTTTAAACTTTTTTCAATCACGTATATCTTCTTGTTATAATTAATGTTATCAATAGCCTATTCCCCCAGGAACATTGGACACGTTATATGAATAATGAAAAAACTATGTGCTCTCTTTTTCATTATGTTTTTTATTAGATTGATTATTTGTTAGCTTAACAATGTGTTTAAAGATGAATTTCTAAATTGAGTTGGGTGTTGATTCTCTGTACTTTTATAACACATAGTGTTATGGGGCTTATTTAGGTTTGACATTTCTTATGTGTTGTTTCATGAATTATTTGGGTGGAATGGAATAATAATTACTATTTTTTATAAAAATCATGGATGATGGTAATATCTAATGTTCCTCAATAGCCACTACCCAAGCTACTAGAGGAAGTTTTAGGGTGGAACTCTATATTCACAAGCATTCTATGTGGGGTCTATGTTTTGAAATTCATATCATAATGTTATTATAGTAGTTCGAGACATGGGGATGTATTCTGGAGTTATTAGTATTATAAATATTTTTTTCTCGATACCTAGAGAAATTATAAGGCCTCATCCTTAAACCTTTATTAATCATGAGTTATTACAATATTACACATTGAGGATCTTTTCAGGCTTAGAGTTTTAGAGAATTAGATCATGAAACTTGCATTACATTCCACATTTAAACAACGTGGTTACATAAAATATAATATTCATTTTTCCCATAAACGGAAACATATTTAAAATAAAACATAGATTCTTTCTTGACACATCCTTGACACTATCATCACATCATGTACCTTCCCCTTGACCTGTGAAAAACATTTCCAAAACATGGGATGAGCATAAAGAGTTCAGTAAGGGTTAAAAAAATATGGAAAAGAAACATGAGTTCATATATACATAAGAATGAAATCATACTTTACCCATAAAACAAAGGCACTTTAACATACCTCATCAAATCATGAATAAATCATAGAAATCATAAGACATAAAAGGTAACTTGAGGCATTCATAGCATTCTTACGTAGGGAGTAACCCTCTTGGTCACGTTTGGAATACCCACCACAGTATATTCCCTAAATCTCTTCAGAGAAACCGTAACGTTTCACTCCTTCGCGTTACCCAATGCACTGGAGAGCTATATCGGGCTCACCCGCCCTTAGTTTATCACGGAACCACTCGTCTTCATAACAATACCCAAGAACCATAACATAATCTTATCACATAAAACATGCATAAAGGAAACATAACATTTCCACCTTTCAATAACAAGATATCAATAAAACACATTGATATAAAAACATTATGAAAACCATTTTCAATACCAAAATAAACGAAAAGAAAAACATGGTATTTATTTTTCTTTTAAAAATAAGGTATGTCTTGTAAAGGAAGCCGAAACTCAAATAATGGTCACGGTGGTGGAGAAGTCGTTGTCACCTCATACGTATGATAAAAATATTCCCTTTTGTCGTTTAGTAAAACTGTTTGTATAAAAAATATTCCTTTCAGATAAACATAAAATTCAAAGGGGTTTATACACCGTATAAAAGAAGGTTGTGTATAAAACAAAATATGCCTCAATGAAAGGAGATTGAGACAAAGTCCCATACAAAGACGATATCCTTGGATTAAGGATAAATCAATTACATAATTATGTGTGACAAAAGAATACACAACAAATAAGTGGATATTAAGTGTAAAACAATCAGAGGTTATTCACACATATTCATAGAACGACATATTCAAGGAGTACAAGTTTATCCCAAAGAATCAAATTTGGGTTAAGAAGTTCCCTTGCAAAAATTTGACGGCCTAACGAAATCACTACAAAATTCAGAAAATGAGTTGATGAGAGATAAAAAGGGTATCTCGTCACATGGATATAAAATTTAAATCAATAAGGATATATAAGAACATATCCCAACATAATAGTATGTGAATTAAAATACAAAACAAAAGAAGTCTTTTAAAAAGAGGAGGGTGAAAGGTTCCCTTACTGACTTGGTTAACCTTCGAAACGTACACCCCATTGAAGAAGGGTCATACAATAAAGATTTAAATACCCATAAATAAAATTATATTACACAAAGAGTATAATAATGGGAAGTACATACACCACTCAAAGGAAATGGTGGAAAATATAGCATAAATCTCACGGGACTAAAAGTGAGATGAAAAATCCCTTACGAAAACTCGGAAGCCTAATGGCGCCACTTAAAATGTACAAAAATGGATTGATGAGATCAAATAGGGTATCTCATCATATTAAAATAAAGTTTAAATAAATAGGAATACAAAAGAACATCCCCTAACATAACAAAGAGGAGCTTGCAATAAGTGACATAAAGGAGAGTACTTAAACAGAAAGAGAAAGGTTAGATCTCTTACAAAAATTCGGCAGCCTAACGACATCACTCAAAAAATACAAAATGGATTGATGAGAGAGAATAGGGTCTCTAATCATATGAACATAAAAATTACAGTAAGATTAATATAAAAGAACATCCCAATAACAATAAAGGTGAGCTTTAAAAGGAATGACTTAAAAGATTGTACTTAAAAAGAAAGAGAGGAGTAGGATCCCTTACCTCAGGTCCGACTTAACTCGATCGTTCTTTAATATCCTTAATAATAAACTTGAGTTAATTTATACATCCTTAAGAACCTTTTTCAAGTTCATTATTCCTTTTATATCACTTATTACCATTTCATGAACACTATGTTATTATTTAAGCTAATAACGGTCGTTTTAACGATCATTGGTACTTGAGTCAAAAATAAACTCTTTATAATTACAAGTAGTTCATGTGGTAAAATATAAATTATATCCAGAATTTTATTCATGATGTAGATATCATATATATCATATATATATCCATTATATTTGTGCATTTATAATATTACATAACATTTAGAGTTAAGAAATGAAATGCACCCTTCATGGAGACGGTAAGCCGTACGTGCGCATGAACACTACTTCCATTTCTATTTCATATTTAATGGAATTAAAACATAATGATACATAATAGAATTTTAGTTCCAGTATGTTATCATAAATAATATCATTAAATATATCCTTTATTCGTACCACATATGGTATTAACGAATCAAATCACTTTGAGGGGGCGGTAGTCCGCACTTCCTAAAATGAAGATATCGCGTATACCCATAATGGAAGCCATAAAGGTATGCCATAAATGAAAAATACAGAAGATTATGGAAAAAATAAACATATTATATATCATATATAAATATATTTACATCTTAATGGCCACATTGAAAGGTGTTAAGCGAATATTGAACAATCATCCTTTCGTGAGGCAGTAATTCGCCATCCACAGAAACAGTATGTTCATTAACCATTAGACGAAGGTGTGTGTAAGTGTACCTAGAATAAATAACATAAAAACATCATATTATATTTAATATACTTGTTTTTTTACAAAATAAAGGAATAAAAAAGAGTTTAGGGGGTGGATAAGCAAAATAAAACAAAAGGACTCAAGTGAAGACATTACCGTAATATCGGGTAACTCCCTTTGGTTTGAGCTCAAAGGCTTCCTTGGGAAGACTTCTGACCAAAGTGAGGCTTCTAAGAGTTAGATAGGGATGTGGAGAGACAAAATGGGCAGGGTTTGGCCGAGCCAAAGGCTTTGGAAGTGTGGGTAAGGAGGTAGAGGTGGGGGCCTTTTATAGGAGGAGAGGAGGGGCACTCTTGGAAAGTAAAGAAATGTTACTTTATTTTAGAATGAGTTTCGGATTTTAATGGTCCCACATTGATTTGTTTCGATGATAAGGTTATAAGGGTTCTAAATACACCCATCCAATAGGTTTTGGACATGTGTAGGTCTTAGATTTTACATTATCCTTCCATTTTATTTAAATCGTTAAATAATGAGGTCATCGCTGCATCATCATGATGTCATAAATAATTTAATTTTTTTAATGTCTAAAAATTATAAAAAAAATACTCTGATGTATGAAATATTGTTCTCTTTCTAATGATTATTTATAGTAAAAAATATGACTTGTATAACCCCTTGTAAAAATTGTTTTAGTTAAACAACTCATGTTTGTGACATTTTAAGTTTAACATTAAATAAAAAGGTATTTATGTCATTTTCCAACCAAAGTGGCTTCATGGGGTACCCAAGTTGACACATGGATTTTATAGGTCTTAAATGACTCATAAAATGAGGTTATGACATGTTTCTAGGTCATTTCATATTATTAAAACATTATTTTTACCTTAAACTACACTAATTACCTCTAATCGCGATTAAAAACTTAATAAGTTACTATTCACCAAAAAATTATTTTAATCCCATTGAACCACATTTTACTTCTTAATGAAAACCATTTTTGTAGGATTTTTGAAATTCAAAACACAAAGGTGGCAAAATTTCATTTAAACGGAAAATCAGTTTTTATAAGTACCACTTAGTAGTTTCACTATTCATCAAAAATTGAAGTTTTTCAGAAAATTACCAAAAATTCACCCTAAGCTATATTTGATATTCCAAATTCAAAAATTATGCCTATTTTAAAAAATTCATAACATATAAGTTACATTAATTAATTTAATAATTAATTCCCGCTTTCAGAACAAATAGCGTGTTTTTATGAAACAATATATATCAAAAGATTGACACTAGTTTAAGTCAAATTTCAAAGCAAAATTAATTCCAATGACCACTATTTGTTCAAATGGTAAAAATATATTCTAATTTCTCTTTAAACCCAATTCAAAAGATAATCTAATCATATAAATAAATTAGATTAAAAAGAGGTTTTGAATTAAAATACGACATTTTCACTATTCATTAAAAATTGAACTTTTTCGGAAAAATACCAAAAATTTACACAAAGTAAATTTTTATGTCCCGATTCTAAATAAGAATCTTATTTTGTCAAATATAACACATAAAATTGTCAAAATGTGGATTTAAAAGAGGTCCGCCATCAAAAGGCGGTTAATCAACCTTTTAAAGAATATGAGAATGTTTTTGCTTAAAATTGGATTTATTCGCATTTTTAATCCTATAACATTTATTGTAAAAAGTAAAAATATTTGATAAACATATATAATCATTTTTTAGTTAGTTATATTCATTCCCGCCGTCACAACAGCTAGGCATTAACTACCATTTAAAATAATATTATTTTATTATTAGAGTGCAACGTAAGATTCCCAAGAAACTCGTTGTTACGTGTTGAGTACGCCATCAAGCATAGTGTCCCCTTTAAAGTTATATAAATATTTTATTCACAAATATAGAAAAATGTGAAAATTTCAAACTCTTTATTTACCTAGGGCGTTACATAAATTGTGTCGTTGGGTCTTGAGATTAGTTAAAAAAACATTGGAATCCTAGATTGGTGTGGTCGGCCAGCGTAACCTTTCATCATGTCTTCGACAATCTTCTAGTTGACTTATAAATCTAACATATTATTTATAAGATTCTAATTGGATAGTACATACATCATGTAGTATGTCAGTTTCATATTCATTCAACCTTTCTTTGAGTCAGGTCTCCAATATAACATAAAATATGGTGATTGTGTACTAAAATAAACATGACTATTTACATTGAATATATCAATGTGATATGTTAATTATAAATATATATATAGCATGTAAACATGTAGTATAAGGCATTGTATATATTATAAATTCACAATAATCAAATATATTATCATGCATGTGAATCATGTCAAATATGTATTTCATGAATAAATACATACTACATGATTACATGTAGTGTAACCTATAAATGTATGATGAATTCATAGTGGTCATGCACCTGATCCAGCATCACTCCCATATATTTTCATGTTATTTAAATCTATTAAAAATTGATTATAGTCATTTAATTATGATCATTTAATACATTAAAGAATACTGAATCAATCAAGGGGGTTTCCTTAAATGAAACATGTAAATACCAAACATGGATTTAACTAAAAAAATGATATTTGGTTCTACTCATTATGGTGTTTATTATCATTTTTTATGCTATTATGATCATTAATTAAATGAAAAGTTCTTCATGCTTTATTCTTTTCAATCCTCATTCATCTATCCTAAAAAGTCACTCAAACCTCAGAAAGATATTTTGGTCTCCTATGATATATATATTGGGATCAATTATAATTTTTATCCCTTTATTTATCAAGGGGTATTGATCTTATACTCTTCCTCATCTTCCTTATGCCATCTCAAATTTTCTAAGAAGACAAATATCTATCCATAACCGTGGTAGGAATGCTCTGGTTTCTAATTTTTCACTTATTTTTCATGTTTCTTTATTCCGGGATATATTTAGACTATATATGGACTATGTTTCCCTTCCAAAACATCTTATATTGTTTTAAAAAAATGTCCATGAGTTTTATCAAATAAAAATATAATGGTTTATCTGATTTCTGAGAACACACATACAAGAACATGTGACAATGTTTGTTTGTACAACTCGGGGCTCTGTTTTATTACAAAGAGTGGAATGCCTAATGTGTTGGGAAGTTTTGTGAATTGAGAGGATTATATAGATAACATGTTTAATGTGAATATGTCAAGTAAAGTGATTCCTTCCAATCAGTCGCATAAAATCTAGAATCCTTGATGATACATCATGCATCCTTCACTACTAATTAAGAACACAATATAAGCATCATTTATGGTTTATTTTAATTATGTTAATGTCATATGATTACCATATTATATATCTTTTACTCTATATAATAAAAAAATATTAATTTTCTAGTATATTCATAAAGGGATAGGGAAAGTGTTATTTTATGAAACTTCCTGAAATATGATTTAAAAAAAACAAAGATTAAATTTTGGATTGTCCAGATGAAGTATTGAGTGTTAATGAATTTATCAATGATTGATTAATATTATGTTATACCAAAACAAAATATCTAGATTGGTATGTTGATTTTGAATGTGTTTTACAATAAATTTATCTTTTTCATACAAATGATTGACGTGACAGGCATTATGGGTGTATGAATTCTTGATCTATTTAAAAATATGAAATTCATGACGTGTTACACATATACTTGATAAATATATATTCCTAAATTATGCATGACAAGGTATTAATCATGGTGTGTCCATAGAGACTATTAAACTCCCTGATCTCTATAACCATGTCATAATTGGTGAAGCCTATGTACTAGATTATGCACATAGAGTGGATGAATATTAACCCTCCCAAATGAATCCTCCATAAAAAAATTCATCATCAGTGGGATTTTATGTTACATATGACGCAACATATATTGACTAGTAAATACAATATGGAGTTAGATATCTCTTTCAACCTCTTGTGATAACCCACAAATGGGAGTATATGAATCCCACCTCACCTTCAAGATGTGAAACCCCATAAACTAGTCCACACCCATTAATGCCAACACCACTCTTGGTTGACTTACACCTCAACCTATTCAACCATCTATGAGAGTGATGGCTTCTATGTAAATCCAACTATGCGAGAAAAATATTTTTTAGAGTAAGTAATAAAATACTAAAAAAATAAACATATAAAAAAGTGTTTATTTTTATAAGGTTCAATTCAATTAAAAATCATAAAATTTAGGTTTAATAGAATTTGTTTTATTACAGGATCAATATTTTCTAAATAAGAATTGTTATTATTAATTCTACATAAAAACATATTATTTATTTATTAGGAAAATTCAATTATGAATTGAAATATATTTTTTATAAATGGTTTCATAACGATAGAAATGATATTTTTCAAATATTTATAAAATTTGTAGTAGGATTTTCATAAATAACTATAAAATTATTTTGGTGTATTTAATAAATGTAATTAATGATTTTATTATTAAAATTACACTTTTATTGAACTTTTAAATTTAATATATTTTCATATAAATGTGATTTATAAACTGATTATAAATCATATCCAAAAACTATTTTTTATCTAATTTTTATTAACATTAAATAAAGTGTTTATTTAAAAGTTATTATGTTTATTATTTTGATAATGTCACTCAATTATCCTTCATACCACCCAGGTTCAAAACTCGGTTGGATTGAATTTTAATTTTTATTATAAAATTATTGAACCACTACATTAGTGAGGGTACTGTATTATAAACTGTAGGGGTACTATATATATAGTAATATTTATCCTAAATCAGATTTAAGGGTATAAATTTTTTTTATGGAATAGGTAATTTGGTCCATCATGGGCCCTCATGCCACATGACCTCTTGCCCCCGGAACGTATCATAATTTACTTACACTGTAGAAGACTTACGATGATGGATCATAGTATTAGAATACCCCATGAATAGTTAAATGGTCTTAATATTGAAGGAGGGATATTGTGCACACACTATCAACTCATGGAGCTATACATTGGGAACTGGAAGCTGGTAGAAATATCATGTGGAGAGCTTTGAGAAAACATAAAGAGTAGTTATTTTGGGATTAATTTATTGTTGTTTGCTTAAATATTGTCAAAAGGTATTATCTTATGGGACTATAATATACGTAATATTTATCCCATTTGTCTCTATATAAGAACACATCCTTTCCTTGAGGCATGATCCCTTTAATTATCTATAAAAACTTCACCATCATTTTATTTATGGTGTAGATATAAGGCCCCAGCCTTAAACCTTACTTAAACATGAGTTATTACAAGATTACACATTGAGGATCTTTTCAGGTTTAGAGTTTTAGAGAATTAGATCATGAAACTTGCATTACATTCCACATTTAAACAAGGTGGTTACATAAAATACAATATTCATTCTTCCCATCAATGGAAACCTATTTAAAATAAAACACGGATTCTTTCTTGACACATCCTTGACACTATCGTCACATCATGTACCTTTCCCTTGACCTGTGAAAAGCATTTCAAAAACTTGGGATGAGCATAAAAAGCTCAGTAAGGGTTATAAAAATATGGAAAGGAAACAAGAGTTCATATATACATAAGAATGAAATCATACTTTACGCATAAAACATAGGCATATCAAATCATGAATAAATCATAGAAAACATAAGACATAAAGGTAACTTGAGCCATTAATAACATTCTTACGTAGGGAGTAACCCTCTTGGTTACGTTTGGAATACCAATCACATTATATTCCCTAAATCTCTTCGGATAAACCTTAACGTTTCACTCCTTCGCGTTACCCAATGCATTGGAGAGCAATATCGGGCTCACCCGCCCATAGTTTATCACGGAACCACCCGTTCTTCATAACAATGCCCAAGAACCATAACATAATCGTATCACATAAAACATGAATAAAGGAAACATAACATTTCCACATTTCAATCACAATATAACATTTTAGGATATTGAAAAAAATGAATCCATTCTAAAAGAAACCATTTCCAAAGCCATTTAAAACATTTAATAAAGAGATTTTTGAATCAAAGTGTCCCATACCACCTTGAAGATTTTAAAATTTTAAACAATTAATATCCATATAAATAAATCCTTAAAACCATTTTGAAAACATGGATATTAATAAGAACAAATAATTAAAACATTTAAAACGACATTTTGGTTAAAGGGGTTTTACCAAAATTAGAGACACTTGAATACAATAATCGAGGAATAACATTTAGTCAGAAATTTATAATATCATGAGAATAAAAGGATTCATGATATAATACTCCAAAGGACAGTATATACACCATATAAGAGTGAATTGGTGCATAACAACAATGAACCCTCAATAGAAATGTCAAATGTGATGAAATCCCTTATAAAGAAGGTATCCTTAAATTAAGGACAAATCAATCTCTAAAATATGTGTGAAAAATATAAATACACCCAATATAAGTGGATATTAAGTGTAAAACAATAAAAGGTCATTCACACATATTCAATGGATGACATATTTAATGACTACATGTTGAACCCAAAGAAATCTAAATTGGGTTAAAAAGTTCCCTTGACAGCCTAACGGCATCACATCAAAATGAGTTGATGGGAGATAAAAAGTGTATCTCATAACTTGGACATAAAATTTACATCAATAAGGATATATGAGAACATATCCAAACAGAACAATATGTAAATTAAAATACCCAACAAAAGAAGTCTTTTAAAAAAAGGAGGGTGAAAGGTTTCCTTACCGACTTGGGTATCTTTCAAAACATACACCCCATGAAAAAAGGACAATAGATCATTGATGTAAATACTCATAAACGAAATTATATTACACAAAGTGTAGAATAATGGGCATTACATACACCACTCAATGGAATTTGTGGCAAATGTAGCATAAATCTCACGGGAATAAAAGTGAGATGAAAAATCCCTCACGAAAACTCGGCAGCCTAACGGCGCCACGTAAAACTTCTGAATATGGATTGATGAGATCAAATAGGGTATCTCATCACATTAAAATAGAATTTAAATCAAGAGTAATATAAAAGAACATCCCCCAACATTACAAAGAGGAGCTTAAAAGAAGTGACATAAAGGAGAGTACATAAAAAGAAAGAGAGGTGTAGGATCCCTTACCTCGGGTCCGACTTGACTCGATCGTTCATTAATCTCCTGAATAATAAACTTGAGTTAATTTCTAATTGCTTAAGAACCTTTTTCAAGTTCATTATTACTTTTATACCACTTATTACCATGTCATAAACATTACGTAATCATTTAAGTTAATAATATTTGTTTTGCCGATATTTGGTTCTTAAGTCGAAAGTGGACTTCTTACAATTACATGTTGTTCGTGTGGACAAATGTTTATTATATCCAGAATTGTATTCATTATTTAGATATCATATATGTCATATATATCCAGTAAATGCATGCATTTATAACATTACATAATCGTTTATAGGTAAGAAATGAAATGCACCGTTCATGGAGACGGTAAGCCGTACGTACGCATGAACGCTACTTCCATTTCTATTTCGTATTTTATAGAATGGAATAATAATGATATAAAGGTATATTATAATTACAGTATAATATCATATATAATATCATATTTCCATCCTTTATACATCCCACATATGGTATTTAACGAATCAAATCACTTTGAGGGGGCGGTAGTCCGCACTTCCTTAAATGAAGATATCGCGTATACCCATAATGGAGCCGTAAAGGTAAAACAAAAATGAAAAATAAAGAAGCATAAATAAAAGATAAACATATTATATATCATATATAAAAATAGTGACATCATAATGGCCACCTTTGAAGGTGTTAAATGAGTATTGAACAATCATCATTTCGGGAGGCAGAATTTCACCATCCACGGAAACCTTATGTTCTTTAACCATTTGACGTAGTTGTGTGAGAGTTTAGCTCGAATAAATCTTATAACAACATCCTAGTATATTTAAGATACGTTTTTTGTTACAAAAGAAGTAAATAAAAAGAGTTTAGGGGGTTGGAGAAGCAAAATAAAACAAATGAACATGAGAGAATGAATTACCTTTAAAAGTGTAACTCCTTTTGATTTGAGCCTAAAGGCTTCCTTTGAAAAGATTCTAACCAAAGGGAATCCTCTAGGATGAGGATAGGTATGTGGAGAGAGTAAATGGGCAGGGTTTGGCCGAGCCAAGGGCTTGAGGAGTGTCTGAAATGAGGTAGAGGTGGGGGCCTTTTATAAGAGGAGAGGAGGGGCACTTTTGGAAAGTAAGAAATATTACTTTATTTGAAAATGTGTTTCGGTTTTAAAAGGTCCCAAATTGATATAATTCGTGGATAAGGTGATAAGGCTTCTAAATCCACTCATCCAATAAGTTTTGGACATGTGTAGTTCATATATTTTACATTATCATTCCATTTTATTTAATTCGTCAAATAATGATGTCATCGCTGCATCATTATTATGTCATAAATAATTTAATTCATTTAATGTCTAAAAATTATAAAAAAAATACTATGATGTAGGAAAGATTTTTATCTTTCCAATGAATATTTATAATCAAAAAGATGACTTGTATAACACCACTTAAAAATTGTTTTAGTAAAACATATCATGTTTGTATCAATTTTACTTTTACATTAAATAAAATATTATTTATGTCATTTCCCAACCAAAGTGGATCCATGGGGTCCCCAAGTTGACCCATGGCTTGTCTTGGTCTTCCATGACACAACCAATGAGGGTAAGACATGTGTCAAGCTCATCTCATTTTATTAAAGCATTATTTTTACCTTAAACTACACTAATTACCACTAATCGCGATTAAAAACTTAATAAGTTACTATTCACCAAAAAATTATTTTAATCTCATTGAACCACATTTTACTTCTTAATGACAACCATGTATGTCGGATTTTTGAAAATAAAAACACAATGATGGAAAAATTTCATTTAAACGGAAAATCAGTTTTTATAAGTACCACTTAGTGGTTTCACTATTCATCAAAAATTGAAGTTTTTCAGAAAAATCCCAAAAATTCACCCTAAGCTATATTTGATATTCTGAATTCAAAAATGAAGTCCGTTTTAAAAAATTCAAAACATATAAGTCACATTAATTAATTTAATAATTAATTCCCGCTGTCATGACAAATAGCGTGTTTTATGAAACAATAAGTATCAAAAGATTGACACTTGTTTAAGTCTGATTTCAAAGTGAAATTGATTCCAACGACCACTATTGGATTTAATGGTAAAAATATTTTCTAATTTCACTTTAAAACCAATTCAAAATATAATCTAATCATATAAATAAATTAGATTAAAAAGTGGTTTTGAATTAAAATACAACATTTTACACTATTCATTAAAAAAATGAACTTTATCGGAAAGATACCAAAAATTTACACAAAGTAAATTTTGATGTCCCGATTATTAATAAGATTTTTATTTGGTCCAAAAGAATGTTTAAGAGTGAACAAAACTATATTTAATGACGTTTCTCCATCAAAAGGTGATAAGTGAACCTTTAGTGAAAACTAGGGCATATACGCCTAAAATTGAATTCTTTCCGTATTTTAAGCCTTTCTCTTTTATTGTATAAATGTAAAAATATTTAAGAACATATATAATCATATTTTAGTTATTTCTATCCATTCCTGCCATTACAACGGCTACATGTTAACTACCATTTAAAATAATATTATTTTATTATTAGAGTGCAACGTAAGATTCTCAAGAAACTCATTGTTGCGTGTTGGGTACGCCATCGAGCATAGAGTCCCCTTTAAAGTCATATTAATATTTTATTCACAAATATGGATAAATATGAAAATTTCATATTCATTATTTACCTGGGGTGTTACATCCTTCCCCCCTTTTGGGAATTGCGTCCTCGCAATTTTAAAATTGCGCTTGGAAACATCCTTGAACGTCCCACATCGGAACAAGAGTCGGTAAAACAATCACTTTAAAAATAAAGAAAGATAAGCACAGAGGTCACCCGAGTTAACCCATAATAGGATTCTAAGTATGAAAATATGGACATGGAGGAGAAAACATAGGGTCATGTTCCGATGGAGAGTGATAGAAAACATGTTTAGGAGAAAGTTAACGATAAGAAAATCACAAACTTGTGATGGGTTAAACGGTGTTGGGTTCCCCAGTAGGAAAAGTTAATAGACAACATTTTTGTTTTAAGTTACTTTTTATTGAGGAATTTATTCATAAGGAAGCATAATCACTTATCATGTTGACTTTCAACTTTTAATAGATTCCTTAGTCAAACTCATATTTTTTCCGAAAGACGAGTATTTAGGGAGACTTGTTCGCATTAAGAGTACTATAATCAACTTCTAGAGAATCACCTAATCCCCAAAAGAGAACTATATACATCCCATATATTTAGGCTTTAACCAAAACCAAAACCAAAAAGGTTAGTACAAGATTAGATAATCCAGAAAAGGATAACCCCTTATAAAAAGAAAATCTATTCTTAATCTCCAAAATTTGTCCAACAAAACCCTAAAGTTCAACGAGGACCATCCGATAAACAATTTGTCCATAAAATTATTCAAAGTAAACCAATATAAGATTGAAACCCAAATATTTGAAGGATTTAGTCACATAGTCTTCCAAGTTAAATCGTAACATTTATCTCCAAACAACATCAGTTGCTCCTAAAGTCTCACATTGAAAAGTAATTATCCTAATCACATATCCTCCAAAATCAACTTACTCTTAATTAATAAAATCATATAACTAAAAAGAATCAGTCAAACTAACCAGGGACTTCACGTAGTCCAGTGGTAGGTGATAAATACCAGTCGCACTTTGGTTGTGGGTTCGATTCCCGCAACATTGTCCGACGCGACGGGTTGTCACACGGTCTGCGTGTTATCCTTTTTCCAAAACTATATAATTCTCAAATCATTACCAAAAAAGGGATAAAATCATCAAAAATAACCATAACATAATTTAACCTCAATTTTGTCTCATGCCTTTCACTTCAATCATAACATAGGGTAACCCATAATTACCTCAAAAGTAAGGATCATATAAACCCAAATGGTTCTTTATAACTATGTCCACAAAAGAAAAGATAACTATTACTTGGATAAAATTTGCCTATATTAAACATCAGGGTTACACATAATATAAAAAGTCTTCTAATGTAACCCCATCATCAAAAGAGACTTAATACTCTTAAGAATTTCACCATTACTCTTGAAGCCCTTATATGTTGACATCTTACTCATTCAACATTCTTCATGATCCATTATCCATTCCTTTCCAACTTATTTCGAAATACCTCTTTCCTACAAACAAAATCATGAATCATATCCTAAGATTCCAAAATAGGAAAACAATAGTCATGAAATAGTACATACCTTTGATTGGTCATTGTCAGTTTCTTCATCCTCAATCGGAATGGCATTAGGTATTGGTAAACGAATTTTGGTACGCTCTTGGTGACCCCATTCACGAAACTTCTTCATAGGACATGTGTTTTCATAATGACCATGTACACCACATTTAAAACATTCAATTGATCCCTCAGAAAGAACTTCTTTCCCTTTCCTCGAGTCAACTGGATGCTTCCTTTTTCCATGGAAGGTTCTTGCTTTATGACCTTCATTTCCACATCTATAGCATATTTCTGTCCCTTTGAAACATTTTCCTAGGTGTTTCTTTCCACATCTTTGACACATAGGTTTTTGAACACACTTACCTTTATGATTATTACCTGTACTTCCGTAGGGATTTGTTTCTTGCATATATGATGCCTTAGAGAAATCTCCAAGCTTTAGGTGGTCAATCATGACTCCAGATAGTTGGTTGAGGATAATAAAAAGAGTTCTCATTGTAGCTCCCATATCATTCAGTTGCTTCCTCAAAAAACTGTCACAGTTTCCTTCACATCCACTGTTACTTTGGTGCCTGCTAGATCCAGCCATTTACTAAAACCAAAAAGGTCAGTGTGAGTATATCAACAAAACCATCATGTACTAATGAGTAAGATAGACAATAATATATACTTACTCATTCACTTTATCTAAAACTAAGACTCTTTCTGAAATCCTAACCATTATGGTAATTGTCAATTATGCTTAAAGAATACCCAAACCTCTAAAGTTATCTAAACCGACCTTTGATACCAACTATAAGGCCCCATCCTTAAAACTTACTTGAACTTGAGTTATTACAAGATTACACATTGAGGATCTTTTCAGGTTTAGAGTTTTAGAGAATTAGATCATGAAACGTGCATTACATTCCACATTTAAACAAGTTGGTTACATAAAAGACAATATTCATTCTTCCCATCAATGGAAACCTATTTAAAATAAAACACGGATTCTTTCTTGACACATCCTTGACACTATCGTCACATCATGTACCTTTCCCTTGACCTGTGAAAAGCATTTCAAAAACTTGGGATGAGCATAAAAAGCTCAGTAAGGGTTATAAAAATATGGAAAGGAAACATGAGTTCATATATACATAAGAATGAAATCATACTTTACCCATAAAACATAGGCATATCAAATCATGAATAAATCATAGAAAACATAATACATAAAGGTAACTTGAGGCATTCATAACATTCTTATGTAGGGAGTAACCCTCTTGGTTAAGTTTGGAATACCCATCACATTATATTCCCTAAATCTCTTCAGAGAAACCTTAACGTTTCACTCCTTCGCGTTACCCAATGCATTGGAGAGCTATATCGGGCTCACCCGCCCTTAGTTTATCATGGAACCACCCGTTCTTCATAACAATGCCCAAGAACCATAACATAATCGTATCACATAAAACATGAATAAAGGAAACATAACATTTCCACATTTCAATCACAATATAACATTTTAGGATATTGAAAAAAATGAATCCATTCTAAAAGAAACCATTTCCAAAACCATTTAAAACATTTAATAAAGAGATTTTTGAATCAAAGTATCCCATAACACCTTGAAGCTTTTAACATTTTAAACCATTAATATCCATATAAATAAATCCTTAAAACCATTTTGAAAACATGGATATTAATAAGAACAAATAATTAAAACATTTAAAACGATATTTTGGTTAAAGGGGTTTTACCAAAATTAGAGACACTTGAATACAATAATAGAGGAATAACATTTAGTCAGAACTTTATAATATCATGAGAATAAAAGGATTCATGATATAATACTACAAAGGACAGTATATACACCATATATGAGTGAATTGGTGCATAACAACAATGAACCCTCAATAGAAATGTCAAATGTGATGAAATGCCATATAAAGAAGGTATCCTTAAATTAAGGACAAATCAATCTCAAAAATATGTGTGAAAAAAATGAATACACCCAATATAAGTGGATATTAAGTGTAAAACAATAAAAGTTCATTCACACATATTCAATGGATGACATATTTAATGACTACATGTTGAACCAAAAGAAATCGAAATTGGGTTAAAAAGTTCCCTTGACAGCCTAACGGCATCACATCAAAATGAGTTGATGAGAGATAAAAAGTGTATCTCATCACTTGGACATAAAATTTACATCAATAAGGATATATGAGAACATATCCCAACATAAAAATATGTAAATTAAAAGACCCAACAAAAGAAGTCTTTTAAAAAAAAAGGAGAGTGAAAGGTTCCCTTACCGACTTGGGTATCTTTCAAAACATACACCCCATGAAAGAAGGACAATAGATAATTGATGTAAATACTCATAAACGAAATTATATGACACAAAGTGTAGAATAATGTGCAGTACATACACCACTCAATGGAATTTGGGGCAAATGTAGCATAAATCTCACGGGAATAAAAGTGAGATGAAAAATCCCTCACGAAAACTCGGCAGCCTAACGGCGCCACATAAAACTTTCGAATATGGATTGACGAGATCAAATAGGTTACCTCATCACATTAAAATAGAATTTACAGAAAGATTAATATAATATAACATCCCCCAACATTACAAAGAGGAGCTTAAAAGAAGTGACATAAAGGAGAGTTCTTAAAAGGAAAGAGAGGTGTAGGATCCCTTACCTCGGGTCCGACTTGACTCGATCGTTCTTTAATCTCCTGAATAATAAACTTGAGTTAATTTATAATTCCTTATGATCCTTTTTCAAGTTCATTATTACTTTTATACCACTTATTACTATGTCATAAACATTACGTAATCATTTAAGTTAATAATATTTGTTTTGCCGATATTTGGTTCTTAAGTCGAAAGTGGACTTCTTACAATTACATGTTGTTCGTGTGGCCAAATGTTTATTATATCCAGAATTGTATTCAATATGTAGATATAATATATTTAATATATATCCAGTACATGCATGCATTTATAACATTACATAATCGTTTAGAGGTAAGAAATGAAATGCACCGTTCATGGAGACGGTAAGCCGTACGTACGCATGAACGCTACTTTCATTTCTATTTCGTATTTTATAGAATGGAATAATAATTATATAAAGGTATATTATAAATCCAGTATAATATCATATATAATATCATATTTCCATCCTTTATACATCCCACATATGGTATTTAACGAATCAAATCACTTTGAGGGGGCGGTAGTCCGCACTTCCTTAAATGAAGATATCGCGTATACCCATAATGGAATCCATAAAGGTAAGACAAAAATGAAAAATACAGAAGCATAAATAAAACATAAACATATTATATATCATATAAAAAAATAGTGACATCATAATGGCCACCTTTGAAGGTGTTAAATGAGTATTGAACAATCATCGTTTCGGGAGGCAGAATTTCACCATCCACGGAAACCGTATGTTCTTTAACCATTTGATGTAGTTGTGTGAGAGTGTAGCTCGAATAAATCTTATAACAAAATCCTAGTATATTTAAGATACTGGTGTTGTTACAAAATAAGTAAATAAAAAGAGTTTAGGGGGTTGGAGAAGCAAAATAAAACAAATGAACATGAGAGAATGAATTACCTTTAAAAGTGTAACTCCTTTTGATTTGAGCCTAAAGGCTTCCATTGAAAGGATTATTCCCAAATGGAATCCTCTAGGATTAGGAGAGTGATGTGGAGAGAGTAAATGGGCAGGGGTTGGCCAAGACAAGCGCTTGAGGTGTGTGTGAAATGAGGTAGAGGTGTGGGCCTTTTATAAGAGGAGAGGAGGGGCACTTTTGGAAAGTAAGAAATATTACTTTATTTGAAAATGTGTTTTGGTTTTAAAATGTCCCACATTGATATAATTCGTGGATAAGGTGATAAGGCTTCGAAATACACTCATCCAATAAGTTTTGGACATGTGTAGTTCATAGATTTTACATTATCTTTCCATTTTATTTAAATCGTGAAATAATGATGTCATCGCTGCATCATTATTATGTCATAAATAATTTAATTTATTTAATGTCTAAAAATTATAAAAAAAACTACTATGTTGTAGGAAACCTTTTTATCTTTCCAATTAATATTAATAATCAAAAATATGACTTGTATAACCCCACATAAAAATTGTTTTAGTAAAACATATCATGTTTGTGTCAATTTTACTTTTACATTAAATAAAATGTTATTTATGTCATTTCCCAACCAAAGTGGATCCATGGGGTCCCCAAGTTGACCCATGGCTTGTCTTGGTCGGCCATGATACAACCAATGAGGGTATGACATGTGTCAAGCTCATCTCATTTTATTAAAGCATTATTTTTACCTTAAACTACGCTAATTACCACTAATCGCGATTAAAAACTTAATAAGTTACTATTCACCAAAAAATTATTTTAATCTCATTGAACCACATTTTACTTCTTAATGACAACCATGTATGTCGGATTTTTGAAAATCAAAACACAATGATGGCAAAATTTCATTTAAACGGAAAATCAGTTTTTATAAGTACCACTTAGTGGTTTCACTATTCATCAAAAATTGAAATTTTTCAGAAAAATCCCAAAAATTCACCCTAAGCTATATTTGATATTCTGAATTCAAATATGAAGTCCGTTTTACAAAATTCAAAACATATAAGTCACATTAATTAATTTAATAATTAATTCCCGCTGTCATGACAAATAGCGTGTTTTATGAAACAATAAGTATCAAAAGATTGACACTAGTTTAAGTCTGATTTCAAAGTGAAATTGATTCCAACGACCACTATTGGATTTAATGGTAAAAATATTTTCTAATTTCACTTTAAAAACAATTCAAAATATAATCTAATCATATAAATAAATTAGATTAAAAAGTGGTTTTGAATTAAAATACAACATTTTACACTATTCATTAAAAAAATGAACTTTATCGGAAAGATACCAAAAAATTACACAATGTAAATTTTGATGTCCCGATTCTTAATAAGAGTTTTATTTGGTCCAAAAAAATGTTTAAGAGTGAACAAAACAATATTTAATGACGGTTCTCCATCAAAAGGTGATAAGTGAACCTTTAGTGAAAACTAGGGCATATACGCCTAAAATTGAATTCTTTCCGTATTTTAAGCCTTTATCTTTTATTGTATAAATGTAAAAATATTTAAGAACATATATAATAATATTTTAGTTATTTCTATCCATTCCCACCATTACAACGGCTACATGTTAACTACCATTTAAAATAATATTATTTTATTATTAGAGTGCAACGTAAGATTCTCAAGAAACTCGTTGTTGCGTGTTGGGTACACCATCTAGCATAGAGTCCCCTTTAAATTCATATTAATATTTTATTCACAAATATGGATAAATATGAAAATTTCATATTCCTTATTTACCTGGGGTGTTACAGTAGATCCAACTACTTGACCTTTAGTCTATTCGGACTATTAGTTTTTTCTAAGCTAGTAGGGGTTTTATAGTCAGGTAGTACTATAAATACATTTCATGAATTTTCAATTCCCAACATGTATTTATCTAGAAATATCATCTGACTTCATGAATCCATGAGGTGAATTACTAATTCATGAGATGAACTAGTCAATCCTTAGCTTTTACCTGACCATTACAAGACGTGAAAAAAATTACATGCTATGTAAATTTTGTGATATGTTAAGGGGAAGAACCCATTTATTTTTCAACAATATGTCCCCTATTTTTATCTAACATAGTAGAATATCTACCATAGATTATCCTTCAACGACAAAAAGATTGTATTTTTTTGGGGTCTCTCTATCTAGACTATGAATTAGGTGATGTCTAGAATTTTGGATAGAGAAGGGTAATATCTCTATTCATTTATAACTGTTTTCATTTTTCTTATTATAAAGAAAGTCATTTTAGTGCAAGATAATATGACCTATTTTCAAGGAATTATTCTATTTATCCATTTTAATTTAGTCTATACCAAATCATAGGGTAATATTATACATGGATAGTACATAAGTTAGGTTGTCTATGACTTTTTTCTCAAAGGTTTATTTTTATTTATTATTAAAATTGTGTGCACACTGGTTCCACAAGTGGTGGCTACTAAAAATATGTTATATTAAATTAAATTGTATAAATTGAATACTAATGCACAAATGAGACATTTTGATACCATTTGTTTTTAATATCTAATCCTTGACCATCTAGAATGTAATGTCTTCCTTGATATTCCATTTGACCCATAATGTTATTATTCAAAATATCATTTGGGAATTATCAACTAAAAATTATGAAATTATGTTATTTAATTTAAGTAATGATACATTTATTGATAAATAGAATATTTATAAGCATTTTTTATAGAGATATCACTTATTCATAAACACTTGTAAATAATATGATAATAGTTTCGTGTCCTTATTTCACATTTCATGTATGATGAAATGTAATGGAATAAACAAAATGAAAATATGATTTCCATTAATGTTACTTGATCTCAAATGAAATATGATATATATTCATATTAAGTATATAAGATTAATATTTCATATGAAATATTTTATACTTTATACGTAATGGTAAGACATGATCTAGCCTTGGATTCCTAAGGGAATACCTTGAGCCCTCATAGGACATGATTCTGACTCATCGAGAAATTTTCCTAGGGGGATACCAACTTTGTTACAAGGTATTTGTCTATTTGTGTATTATTAGCCTTTGTTTTAATGATCCATTCAGTGTCTATCAGAAAATTAGAATTTCATAGAAACACTCCTTTGATTTCTCTTGACATTTACAGACATGTGGTGCATTGGATCATTCTTAATGGGTCCAATCATGCATAGCCTAGGATTTATACTGGATGCACTTCATGGAAACATATAGAAACTCTTCTAGTGGAATTCCTTTTGGGAACCGATTTGATTATGATTACTACCTTATTCTTTACTTTTGGGTTATATATCATTAGTTGTATCGACCTCTTATGGACTTAGATTCCTTGGATTCACCTTTGATGCTCTAATATTGTCATTATCTTTTATAGTATTAATGATATTTTTTCTTAATATTTTGATTATAAACTGAATTATAAAGAATTAACTAAATGAATGACTAGAGATTCCTGTTGATGAATAAGTACGTATGAGTTGTTTATAATCACATTGTTTTACTTTTGATATACCATCACACCTTACTATTTCTATTCATAGATTGGATCTGGTATAGACACATTTGGTGGTGGAATAATAAAATTTATCTCATATCCTATTACATCCTCCATTGTAACCTTGGAAGATTATAGGATTGTATTTGTGGGAAAAGGGAAGTGCCTCACTTTGGAAAATTGTCATTTTTCATTAGGATGAGGGCTTAGTTGCATATGAATGAGGTAGTAATCAAGTTTCTTAGATTGTTTCATCCATGTTTTAATATTTTTTATATAATATATTGAACAACCTTCACACTTCTATGTATTCCTATTTTCTTTTTTTGTATAAAAATTCCATCATATTTTGTATATGATATAGTTAACATCTTTTTATAATTATTTATTTGTTTGATGGTTATTATTCATTCGAATTCTTTATTCTTTATTATTATTATTCAGTTCATTATTAATATGTTTCACCATTGTGGTTCACCTTGACCAAAGTGAATATTCTCTCCATGGACACTAAATTTTCCACTAATAATATTTTGAAGCCTCTCGAATATGAGGAGATGTTCTGGAGGCCATGTGGCCAACCGTGTTCAATTAAAAAGGTTCAAAACAGGTTCAAGATGTTAAAAACTGATATCAGATGGGTTTATTTGTATTTATTATTGTGAGGGAAAATTAAATAAGTTGTTATTAAAGAATTGTAAATTTCTCATAAGTCATTCCATGAAGTAGCTGACTCATGTTCGGGTTAAACACAATGTTTATGGGAATGAGAATTTTTTTATATTATTCTTATTACATTTCATAAAGTTCTACTATTAGGTAATGTAAATGAATTGTTTTATTTTTTATAATTGATTGATATTATACCTTGGATCAGTATAGAAAATATAACATCTACTTTAATCATTATGGGATCCAATTAATTAACATTTCATGCATACACCATGCAGCATAGGTGAATTTTGTTTCTTATGTTTCTACTATTTCATGTTATTTTGGAGGGTTCCTTGGTTGTTATATATTCCTATGAAACAAAAATATTCTATGGGAAAATAGTAATCTATAGTTTCAAATTTTAGCATTATCCTAAATGATGATTTATTGTATAGATTGATGATGACAGGTCGAATAGTCAATTTTTATTAATTTATGTTATGTACCCTTGATTGCATGAGCTGAATTATAGCTATATTTATAGGAATACCAATAATAATTTATAATGCGTACGAGCCTTTATAAATTTGAAAGGGTTATTCATTGAATCACACAATTAAATTCATACCTGTTACATTTTATGAAAAAATGTAAGTATGATGGTTTCAACAAAATGAGCTTCGATTTCAGTTTATTAGGTTTATGTTAATTTATAAAATCGGAATGATATTAAATTATTTTCCCATGTATTATACATATACAAACATATGGAATTTAAATATGAAATTTTAATTATAAGCAAATGGTTTTTAGTAAATAGGATGGGAATGTGAAACTTAAGTCATTTTTTCCTCATTAACCCACAATTGACCAATACTATATTTGAAAACCCCTATGGTTTAAAACATAAAGACTCACTCTTTACCAAAACATAGACCTTGTTATTTGGGATAGTATTCCATGGGCAGTGAACTAATATTTTTAACTTGCTTTTATTAGTGAAAAATGGGTTTTCTACTTTGATTTTTTTCATTTTATGATTGTGATATCCCTGCCCAATTTTGTCAAATTTTCCATGGGGTTTTTCTTGTAATTTGTACAGAAATGAAACCATGATTTATTCAAGTCATACATCATAAGGTTGAAGATGAACATGCTCTAATGATGGTTGGCCCTAATACACAATTATTACCTATAAGATTGACATATGAACCACCACCTGTTGTTATAAAACTATGAATTTATTATTAGATTAGAGAGAGTATAATATGATTGATTCAGTCTATGTAGGGTGATACAAAACCTATATATAAAATTCATGATCTTGCTAATGAGTTCTAGTAGCAGTAGTCTCTCATATTCTTGGGGGATAACAATGTTCAGTGTACATAGTCATGGATATAATCCATCAGATATATATTCAATCATCTAGAGAATATTCCAAATAAGAGGTCCAATATCCCAATTTATATGATTTCTGATTCTACAAAGCACTGGGTGATGTGGATACTCATTCTGGATAACATTAGGGAATGTTCTTGGACAATTATTATACTTCATTTTTCAATTACGTATTCACTAAGACACTGAGAGATGAAAAACATAGGTATTTCATGCATCTGAAGAATGTTTTTGTTTCTTTCATTGACTATTTATCATGATTTATTGGGAATCAACACATTAAATAATTCTTGTCGATGATGATATATCACGAGCAAGATGATTTGAGGATGGGATCAGAATTCTATCCACTCTCAGGTGAATGAAATCCACACATATAAAATTTATGTGATCATTAACTATTATTTTATCACCAAGAACTACATTAACGCAGGTTATAGTATATAGAACAAAGGTTATATTCTAAGATAGGGTAGTAGTTATTCTTGTAGTAGGAAGAATCATGTTGAGGGTTATCATCCGAATAGTGGTAGCCATAGTATTTTCACAGGGTTCTCTATTGTTTTCCATTATCTTGGATGATAGGAGAATATGATGATAAAGTGTGACAAATACCTTCTATAGTGTCATTACTAAGGCTATATGAGTTTTCATTAATGGTTATAATAAACCTTACTCCCTATTTGTAGTAAAAAATGAACTGCACCTGACCCACCTTCAGAAGTAGGATTAGTAACTCTACATCAGGAAAGAAGCGAGAGTATCACCTTCCGAACAAGATTAAGAGGAGGTCTTGAACGAGGAGGCCAAAAATTTTATTATAATCTCCAGTAGAGAATTCATACACAGGGTAGTCCATCTATAGAATAGAGGCATGTATTTTTCTATTTTAATGCATTATAGCAGATACCTAATGATTTTAGTGCAAAAAAATCAACTATATGAGGTACTATTTTAGTAGCCTCTACTCTCATCTTGTCCTTTATCAATAAAGGTTCCTCACACTACATTATTTCTATATTGATCTTGGAATTATTTGGTCTTGAAATATAGGGATTTTTTACAGTAATGACACTAGACACAACGTTAGTTGTACAATCAGATGATATATTCCAATTCAGGGATTGTCCTCTTGAGATTGTCAGTTATCACTTCTTATGGAATTTCAATATCCTATTGATGAAAGGGATTGATTTCATAAATAGGAGTTATATAATTAATCCTTTTCATGTCCACGTTGACTATTATTTCCAAAGGATGACTTTTATAAAACCTTAGGGTATTCATAAGGTTTAATGGGATGACCAGGATGGACATGAGGGATAATAGAATCATGGGATAGAAAAAGTGAAATCCCAGATTGGTACCATTTTATATGATGATTTGATGGTGTATTTGATAGATTTTCATGTAGTGCTGGATCGTTTTATAGATTTTTTCCTAAATAGATTATTTGGAATACATCTTGAGAGAGAGAGAGAGATTTTATATTCAATATTTATGTAGAAGATGATCCATTATCTATTAATATGTACAAGATGAAACCTACTAATCCAAATGAGCTCAAGTGATAGATAAGGAATTTAGAATATAAGGTGTCTATAAAAACCAGTACTTCTACATGTGGTTTTTATATCCCATTCCCTTAGATGGAAAAGGTAACCATCTTATATTTCATGGATTAATGAAGGTTGAATAAGATTATGGTATTGAACCTATATCCTTTGGCTCAAATAAATGATCTATTCAACTAGATCCATGGATCTAGAGTTTTATAATCACCAATCTAAGATCATGCTATCAATAGGTGAGAGTAAGGCCTTCAAAAATAATAAAAATTTTCATATAATGTCTGTAAAATTTAAATGAGTAACTAGTTATTCTGTTCTGTATTATGAATGTGCTAACTATTTTCATCGCCTTGATGAACAATGTTTTCCACCTTGTCCTAGATTCTATCATCATGTTTTTTTTTGATGAAATATTGGTGTATATTCCTAATCAAAGTGACCATGCCAAAAAAATTTATATCACAATAAATACATTGGGTAAGAATATGTAATATTATAAGGTAAAAAATTCTAACTTCTGTATCGACTAAGATAACTTCTTGAGTATTATTATCTTAGAATCTGGAGTATCAGTTGACCTAGAAAATGTGATTACTTCTATTTCATTATTTAATTCCATGAATGTATTTGATACGTGATTTTTCCTCAATATATTTAGTTACTACATTAAATTTATATAAGAATTACAATGACATATAACTCAACTAACCAATCTAGATAAGAAGGGTGTGGATTTCTTACGGTCTGAAGCCTGTGTCAATTCCTTTCAATAGTTAAAAGGAAGACTTAGTTCTGCATTGATCTTGATTCTTCCTAATCCTGAGAGAGTTTATATTTTTTGTGATGTATATTCCATTGGGATTGATGAAGTAATGATTCTGGTTGATTGATTTGTTTCATATAATTCTCTCTAGATGAGACCACAAGTGAAAAATTATCTATCACGTGACCTCGAGCTTACAGTAGTCATTCAATCACCGTGTTTCTAGAGATATTGTCTCTTGGGAGGGTTCTTTGTGGTTTTACGAACCACAATAGCCTCATGTATATCATTATAGAACATGAATTGAATACCAAGTATTGAATATGGGTCTAATACAATATGTATTTTGACATTGATTATTCTTACAAGCATAGAATTAACAATTCCATAGCTACTGCATTGATCTAGAAAAAATGATCAAGACATTCAAGAATCTTGTGATTAAGGGATGTTGATGACCATATTTTATAAGATGAATTTTGAGTTTCAAGATATTCATGAGGAGTGTTTTCCTATAGCCTTTGAAGTTACCTCTTCAGTTTAGGACTTGGTGAAGAGAATGCAGTTCTTAGATACTAATGTTTTGGTCTTATGTGATGTTATTTCATGTAAGAAACCAACAATGGATTGGACTATCGATATAGATGATATCCTATTTTTCTATTGATGTATCTTGGTTCCAACATACATGCAATAAGACCTAATTATAGAATATCATTATTCAATGTGGAAAGTGAACCTAGATATCCCTATGATGCATTGTGATGTATTTCATCAGTATTGTTGGATTGTGATTAAACATTTAATCAAATAATTTTTCAATATGTGTTACTAATGTTAGCATGTTAAGGTGGAACACTTGTGGCCCATTAAATTTTTACAACCCTTAATGTTTCGTGACTAAAATTAGGTAGAAGAATCTATGGATTTTATGACAGGTTTACCGAGGTGACCTTGCGGTAGTGGCGGGGTTTGGGTAGTTATTGATAGGCTTATAAATTTATTCCACTTACTTTTTATTAGGGAAGAATTTGTATCTTCTAATATAGGATGATTTTAAATCAGTTATATTATATGCCTCAATGGTGGCCCTCATAAAATAATTTCAAATCGTGATGCTCATATCACGTTAAGTTTCTGGTATATGTTTTAGAAAGCTTCATGTACATAGGTTATTCTCACCAAAACATTTCAAACACATACTAATGGATAGTTGAAACATAATATACAGATGTTCAAGGAAATTAATTGTGCATGAATCCTTGATTTAGGGGTTCTTGGGAGATACATATACCCCTATTATACTATTCCTATAGTAATAAATATGATGAACCAATTTTGATTTCTCTAGTAGACGCCTAATTTGGATGGTTGTGCTATTCAACTCTATGCTGGATAGAGGTTGGGGAGGTACTGCTACTAGATCTTTTTCTCATGAAAGAGGCTTAGAGGCATGTGTAATTGATTGGAAGGATGATAGATACAACTCATTAAAGATAGAAATCCTATTTTAATTATCATTTATGACCTCTGAAGTTTGAAGATGGTGATCAGATTTTATCATGAGTATCACACATGCTTGGACATGGGCATATATGGAGTTTGGGACAGATATCCCCTCATTTTTATAGAACTATTTAATCATATAGAGATTCAAGATGGTAGCATGAAATTTAACGCTACGTTATATGTACCATTCCATGAATGATGTATTTCAAATTTCATAGATTCATCATTACCATGTTGACAAGTATCATAACTTCAATACTGAGGAATTTTAATTGGATGATGATTATTATTTTGAGGAGTATCACATTTACATTATAGAATGTAGTATAAGGTCTCTTTACGGCAGATAAATTCCATTAGTACGGGAGCTAAGGTTGCATGACCATGTACATTATGTGTATTGGGAGAGAGAGGGTGACATACATGATTAGTTGATTGATTTGTACTATAATGAAGCATTACCACCCTTGTAAGGGAAAATCGAGGATGTGTTTCTAAAAGTGGGGAATATTAAAAGAACCTAGCTTTTCGTGGGGGATGGTTCCTTTAATTTTTTTTGTAAAACCCTCATAGTTTTCTTGTTTGTGTAAGATCTTACTTTTTTGGATTTAGGCTGATCTGTCAATTAGTTTTTGGGAAGGAAGAAGGGGTTGGATCTGATACTCATAACAAATAAATGGTGTGAATTTGAAATTCATGATGTGTAATAGTCTAGATAGAACCATTGACTTGAGTAAATCAAAACATGAATTTATAATTTGAATTGGAAGGGCCAAAAACCCAACTTGAGCATTACCCAATGAGAAAAATATACTCATCTTGTATATTCAAAGAGTTTTTTTAGAGGGGACTCCCCCTATATTTTTTCACATCCTATACCCACCATTCACCTCATATAGATGATATCCTCCCATGGGATTAAGATAGGCTTTTTTCATTTCTCTCTTTCCAAAATACTATTTTATGACCATCTATAATATTTTAGAGACACTAATATCCATTCCAATAGCTCTATTAATTATTGCCATTTCTATCATCACAGTTATTTTAGTGTAAGCTAATATGACTTATTTTCCATGAATTTGTCAATTTCTCTATTTTCATCCAATATGGATCTAATAAATAACTAATAATAGAGGAGGAGAGTATTGTAGGATTAATTTATATGTTATATAACTTTTTTCCTCAAAGTATTTCTATTTATAAATGGAATTCATTGTGCACTACCCAGTTTCATCCAGTATCTCCTTAAAAATTCATATACTTTATATTATTTCTTCTAAATTGAAAAACAGGGACCTACTAAAAACATTTGATTCAATTTGAGGATGAGACCACAACACCAACAAACCAAATTAGTGTAAATTCCTTGATATTACTTTTCACCTATATTATGATTATTCGGAACACTATTCAAGTGTGATCGATTGGACTTTAATAAGGAATGTTCTTCAATTTAATAATTGATACCTTTATTAATAAACAAGAAGTGTATATTTTTATTATAAACATATAACTTAGACATAATCTATTGAAAATAATGTGATAATTCGATTACATGTCCCTTTTTACCTTGTCATGTATTTTAAAAGGTAATGAAATGAATCAAATTAAAATGTGATTGGAATTAGTATTATGTGGCCTTAAATGAATTATGATATATATAAATATTAAATTCATACAATTCATGTTGAATATCTGAATTTTTATTCTTTATATGAATGGTGAGGATTGAGATATCCTTGGATTCCAATGAGAATTCCTTAAGGATTAAGAGGTTTCCATTCTGATTCATTGAGCTGGATTCAATGGGAGATACCCACATTGAATCATGCTAAATTTGTATTATTGGTTTCCAAAAATTATTCCATTGGATCCCTTCAATTTATCACTAGAAATTATAATACATCATATACACTCCTTGGATTCAGCTTGACATCTATGGACATGTGATGGCTTGGATAATTATTCATGGATTCAGTCATTCTTTGATGAAAAATTAATGTAGAAATTATTCATGGACTCTAATATAAACTATTACAGTTGAATACCTTGATATTACATCATATATTAAACTCATTTCACTTTTTTAGGAATTTTGGTTTAATATAATTACCCAACTCAACATTCTATGGTCTAGAATTCCTTGGTTTAACATTTTATCATATATTATTGTCATTATATTTTCTAGTAATGTTGAATCCTTAATATGAAAAGCTTATTATAAAATTGATTTTAATTAATTATATAAATGAATTTCCAATGATACTTGTCGAGGCTAAAGAAGGAATGATTATTTTACATTTTCACCCTTTTATTTATGACATATCGACACACTATACAATTTATATTCACTGAATGGATTTGTTATAGATATTTTCAGTGGTGGTATATAAAACAGAAAATGGTGTATTTGAGATGATTTATTTTTGATGGGGTACCTTCATAAATATCTTGTAGTAGAAGAAGGAATCATAAAAATTATTATGATGGGTCCTGAAAAAAGTATTTTGTAATGGTCATCTCTCCAATAATTTTTTTTTCAACTGAATCTTTTTATTGGACTATTTTTAATGGTCCATCGGGCCAATCAAAAATTGAATTTGTAATAGGTTTTGTCCCATCACAAATAAGTTAAAAAAATTAAATAATTTAAAATAATAAAAATGTAATAATATTTATAAAAACATTAAAATAATTTATTAAATTGTATTACATAAAACAATAATATAAAAAAAGTTAAATGTACTACACAAATATCATCATTGAAATATTAATATAATATATTTCTATATATTTTATCAATCACCATTGAGGTGAGTCATAAGGAGTAGGTGGGGAGCGATATCTTAAGGGGGTGTGTAGGGAAATATATCCCTACACCCTATGATACACATCACTTGTACCCCATCATCTACTCTAACTGTTACTCTAGGCATCAATGAATCTCCAAATGCTACTAATGTTGACAATGAAGCACTTCTTGCCCCATACACATGGTCTCTATAACATCACTCTGAACTCAAAACTACTCTTCACACTGTGGAGACAATGGTGAAGACTATCCATGAGCTCCCCTCGATCTGGATTCCACCTTTGAAGCAGCACCATAATAACATCCAGTCATCAATCAAGAACTAAGAACAAAAAACTACTATTTCTCAAAACCATACTGTGTTACTTGCATCCATGTTGAATCATTAAATCCAATCACACTGGTGTAATAACCCTTAGTATCATCCTAAATTTTATCCTATGTGTCAAGAGTTTCAACCATCTAGGAATCCTTTAATTTCAATTTGAAATTAAAATATTTAAAATATCATTTTTTGTTAATTTTAATACTCAAAAAATTATACTTTCCACAATATGATGCTGGAAACCACCTATATTATCTCCTGTTATGGGATCAACATACATCCTATTATAAACATAAACCATCATAATATTGGGATTATCAACTGCCAATATGAGTATAAAATAAACAATTTACATTTAATGTTATATTAATTTTTAAATAAATATACTTACCATATTTCATCAATGATTAAAAACTAATGACTATCAGATCAATGTGTCACCTCCTGCCTCCCCTAATTCTTATATATTTTTAATAATATCCTCTAGAAACATTCTCAAATCCTGTATGAACACAATCCAACCCAATCCTGAGATGAGATGTAATTTGGGGTTTGGGTGCATCAAGACTAGTAAAAAACAATAACTCTATATTTATTCCTGGATTTCCTGCTTATATTGTGAAAAAACAATAAAAAAATTCATGGATACATACCTACCAGGACTCCGATATAGAGTTTCTAGTTCCATGTTTGATGGGATATACTAAACCCTATAAGTAATTAATAATATCAAGTTAAAAATTAGATAAATTAAAAAATAACTATTGTTGATATTTGTACAATCCAATGATCAAACATGCGGTATCGAACATCAGTGGGAATCATATCCATTATCTCTCATCATCTATGAAAATAGTTTTTCATAATTTCACTCATCGTCCAACAGCTATATGAGAAAATATATAGGAAAATATATAAAAAAACAATTTCTCCATAAATAAATTAATGAAAATTCTTAATAATTAAATAAAATTAACTGAAATACACAAATGAACATACCTCCGAATATGTGGACGGATATAAATTTGTGTATGTATCTTGATAATGGTATCCAGATTCATCAATATCACAAGACCATGACAGCTTTGACTCATAACTCAATAGATATCATCTTGTCGAGTAGATGAAAAACAATAGACTCATTACCAGAAATAATGAAATCCTCAATGTCACAAAACATATTAGGGAAATATTAATTAGCCATCTGAAACATGAGATGTATATTTTCTGAAAATAATTCAAAATGTGAATTATATATATATATATAATGTTTTTAGAACAAGAATGTAATTCTTCAATTATTCATCTCTATCAACATATTCCTATATCACTGTGTCAATATATTCATATTCCTACTTGCTACGATAAATTTAGATTAGAGTTGTATCTTCATCATATCTTGTAATTTAAAATATATTTTTCATATTGTTAACATCTTCATCATCATCAACCCATAATTATGGGTTTTCATTATCAATTTTTGTATATTAATGGAGAAAATGTATTTGGATTTGTCGCTCAAAAAATTTAAATTCCTTTCAAATCATCAGAACCATATTCAAATATTATAAACTGGTTTTCTTGATATTTATTTTTTATAATGACTTGGAAATCAACCAACTCTCTTCAAACAACACAATAATTATAATAATAAATTTCATTGGTTTTATGGTCCAAATAACCGTTCATTTTCTGTAATAATACTTTTAAATTTAATATAAATTATTCCATTGCGTAGAAAAATATTCCAAACTATATCAGTATCTATCCAATGGAATTTAAACATTGTTAAATATTTCCTTCCAAAATAACAATTCTAAATTTTATTATCCAGTATTAAAAAATAGTACAATTCACTTTCTTAATGATGATATACTCCTATAAAACCACCCATATTAATTTCTTTATTCACTATACACACATGTATGAAATATAAAAACATTCAAAAAAATATTCACTATACGATTTACCCATTTAGGATGGGTGGTTACTCAATGTATAAAATCAATTATCATTTTTAGTTGAATGTTTATATAACTGAAAAATATGAAACATTTATAAAAAAATTAAAAAAATTATTTTACATGTTATTCTATAAAAAAGTATCTTTTCTATACTTTAAAACCAATAAGACAAATTATTTCATCAAAGTTCTTCATTACAAGAGGGTGTAATTTTTTAAAACTACTTCTCAATCTGATCATCATATAATCTATAACTAATATAATATTAATTTATATTAATATTTTTAATATAGGTTATCGTACAACCCACATTTAAAATGGTTTAATTTCGTTATAGTTGAGAAGAACATATGTTAGAGCCACGAGAAGTTCATCATCAAAAATCAATTTCTCATGAACTTCAACGAATTAAGTTTAAGATAAATAAAAAATGATAATTGATTGTTCATTTTTTGAAAAAATTTCCAAAGATAAGGTCTATTCAGTTATATTTTTATGGACATTTATATTGGAAATAACGAGATTAGAAAAAAAATATTCTTATTGTAAACAAACATCTACAATTTTCAAGTTAACCAATTATTTTTTATAGACAATTTTCTTCAATTTCAGTATGTATCTCTTGTGTAGGTACATCATCAAAACTATACTGACCCTCTGTAGTTTTCATCACATTGAAAATAGAATATCAAATTTTCTATTGAGACAATGAATTATAATAGTAATTTTCTTACAGTTTTCGTAAAGTTATAAGAATATCTTCTTTTAGTCTTATAAGTGAATCATAGACTATCATCTCCACAAAAATTTCCTGGAATGAATTTGCTTTTTTTTATTTCATCCCATATGAAATAATTTTGAAAACCTATAAATCCAATTACTATTATTCTTTCCATTGTAACATGACAATAATGAATTTTTAATCTGGTTATATGATTGTTTCTAACACATCTAGCCAAATTGGAACCATAACTATTCTTAAGCATCAATTCTGAAATCCAATGAAAAATTATAAAATGGTTTATTTTTAAATGTAATATGTCACTTTTAGATTTATTAAATTCATTGTTCTTTTAATTTCAAATAGCTCATGTTAAGGCTAGCTGTAAATTTTGGAAATATTTGATCAACCTAAAATACTATATTTGGTCTTCTTGGGTGTTTTCAAAACTGTATAAGACATATTATCATAACAATTATTTTAAACATGTATAATATCCAACATGGGAAGAATATAATTAGAGAAATATGGAAGATCCTATAAAATTATCCATTTCATTCGATTGTATTCTATTTTAAATAAATATATATTTTGTTGGTTTATAGTTTTTCCTCATGTAATTAAAGGCAATAAAGAGATAATAGATTTTAAATTAATACACAGGATCATTTGGGGGGGTACAAATCTTTCAACTGTAAATTTCATGAAATGATTCATCTTTCTTCATAATGGAAGATCAGTAGGAGAAAATCTTCAAAGATAGTCAAAAAATTTCTTTTCTACCATTTTTAGCATAAATTCTTTAGTGTCCCTCATCCAATACTAATATGATTCTGGACCACACCTAATCTATATATATAATTACATATGTATAAAATTATATAATTTCCCATATTAATGCAAAATTAATTTGTAATTTTTTTCGGAACAACATTCTATTTACTAACACCATTACTATAAAATATGTTTTACTCCTCAATTAATGGCTACAAATAAGCATAATAATTAATTTTTGGATGTATTCAAATTAATAACATCGAATAGATATATGTCTCATTCATCAAAATATAATAAAGTTAGTTATACCAAGTTATAAAAATGGACCAACAAGAATACTTAATATCGTAAGAAAAAAATGGATATAAACCATTGGTAGAATGACCTAATCACATGTTATATAATATTAATGCAAAATACAGATGTACCTAGTCAATATGTTTCCATGAATCCCCATCACTAGGATGATTTAGGAATTCATGGGTTGAAATATTAGTTTTTTCACAGGATATCAATGAAATTTTGTTTTGTGACATTAATAAAAATGGAAATCCATTTTAAAGTAGAAAGTACCTAAACTATTTAATATGAATCAATCTAGACTTACCTTATTGAGATTATATATACTTTCATTTTCTACACATAGGAAATCTGACTAGAAAATCTTATTCACCATAATATAAGATGTTATCATTCGAACATGCATGAATTTTATGACAACCAAAACCTAAATTATGAACCATCCACTTTCCCTCATAGAAATTAGTAGACAACACATTTCTATTGGGTAACAGTGATTTAAACAATGATAATATTTGATCAAAGATACTATTTGACATTAATTATCTCATATAACAGCCATAAATTTTCCTACCACTTCAAAGATTCTTATCTTACAACCAGGATATAAATAATCCTTAATATAGTTCATTAAATCATAAAATCAAGGTGGTTCTAATATATCAGTAATATCAATTTCATACTGCATTTTAGTTTTTTGAAAATAATGAACATAAACATTGTGTACTAATTTTTTAAATTGTGGTGGATGTAGAACCAAATTATTATTATCTTTTCAGGAACATCATTCAACATGTTGATATAAGAAAATATAATATTTTCAAAAATAAATAACACAATAGATGTCCCTGAACATTGTAAAATGGATCAAACATCCCCAGATCAAATTTATTACATGGTCACATAATTGTCCCTTTGAAAAAAATTATAGTTTTGATGAAGAAAATGATAAAAAATCATGAGGATACTCAATATATATGGGATTTATACCAGAATCAATTTGATTCCTATGATGATATGTCCAATCTTGAACATGTAATAAATTATATTCTCTACTTCCTTATTTATTTTTTTCTCTAAAAAAATATAAAATGAAAATATTATAAATTACTTGTAAATACCATTAATTTTATCTATTTACTACTTTATTTACTAATTAGTGATAATTTTTACTAATTACCCTTAATTACCGATAAATATTTTTAATTTTTTGTTACTTAAAAACAATTTTACAAATTACCAACTTTTTAACTAATTTCCAATAATTTTTTGTAGTTATCACTTATTTTTAACTATTTAAAAATATTTTTCATAATTATTGAAAATTTACACTATTTATTACTAAATAACATTAATTATTAAAAAATAAAACTAATTATTAGTATTTATCACTAATTTTTACTAATTATTTCAAATATATAGTAATTTCCACTACTGTTTTCTAATTAAATTTTTTTTACTAATTATAATACATTTTTAATAATTACTATTAATTATTATTAATTAATGTTATATAACACAATTTTTAGTAATTATCCCTAATATATAAACATTTTCACTAATTACCATTTATTTTTACTAATTACCTCTAATTACAATTTTTTTCTAATTTCTAATAATTAACATTAATTTCTTCTATTTACCACTAATGTGTACTAATTACCGCTATTTGTCACTAATTGCAGCTAATTGTAACTAATTAATGGTAATTATAAATAATTATAACTAATTAATTCAAATTAAAGATAATTATAAATAATAATTAATAACATAGAAAAATAATTATAATTAAATTTTATAAATAAAAAACCAAAGTTGGAGATTTATCATGATAAAAATATTGATCGGAATCACTCAACGGTACATAACTGTTTAAATTAAAATTTTAGGAGAAATCAAGGAAGAGTTTAGTAGGGTAAAGAGATAGGAGGAGTGTAGAGTGGAGTGAAATTTTGGATGGTGGAATTTATATTGGTTGTATTATTTGTGATTGATTTGTTGTGATGAGATTCTCGTCATAAGACGAGTTATTTTATATGCTTACCTATTACAAAAGGTACTCATCATAAATTCTTATAGTTGTGTTACAATGTTAATTGTGATCGTGACTGTAACAAATAAAAAATACCACTAGAACAACCATAATAATAACCATCAACAAAATCGGGCTAATAATGGTGATTCCCATTACTAATAAATTACATTGGTGATGGAACCATCACCAATAAAATAGAATTATCAAATATCTATTAACTATAAAAAAATCTTTTCGATAGGGATGAATCTCGTCACAAATCTTCTTTTTCATTTTAGTACGCATTCGATGTAGTATTACTTGTGAAGGAAAAACATATCCCATCACAAATACATTTTCACATGAATTATTTGTTATGGTAAATGTAAAACCATTGTAAATAATTGTGTTTGATAGTTTATTTGTGAAGAGTGATCTACACATCCTAAATAACCCATCATTAATAATCCTTCATCTTATAGTAGTGAGATTTTTCTCACTCGGTATCTGGGATTCCATTAGTACCTAAGAAGATTATATTATTACAAGTGTGGGAAAATGGACTCATTACACTTTAGACACATGAATTCTATCATTATTATTGTAACTTGATAGTAGATGACTGACCACATTTTCATGATACATGTATTATTTTTTACATTTTTAATTCATTGGATATAATGTATTTAATTTTCTTCATGCTTCCATGTATGAACCTGATCCTTCTTTGAGGTATGAATTCCTCATATTAAATCAATTATATGATTAATTGCTTCAATATTTCTAATATTAATGCACTATGAGGTCATAGAGGGATTTGAGGTGTCCAAGACTGGACTGGAGTCGAGAACCTATGTTTTGGGTGAAAAGAGGAGGTCTCACTGTTATTGAAAAATGTGTGGTTTAGGCAACACAGACATGCTACCAGGAATGAAATTTCATTAGATTTAGAAGTTGGATTTTTTAAAAGATTACACATAGTTATTAAACCATGCAGGTAAACCATGTGTGGTGTCTAATGTCTATAGAAACCGATGCACTGATTGCACACAGTTTGGAAGGATGTACGACACTACAGTTTTTTTGAATTTAAATAATTTTAATTAAATTAAAAATATATTAAAACCCTAAATATAAGTTTATTACTGCTATATAGTAAACAACTATTGAGAAACTCCTTGCATTGATATATCCAAGGATTTGAGGTATTGTGTCCATCTAAACTCTAATTCAAGCATGATTCCTCTCGTTGGATATGTAATGCTAAGAAATTAATTACATTTTAATCTTTCTTTAATATTATTGATAATAGTTGGGCTATATGGATTTAGGATCTTATTTCCAGTTTTCAAATTCTTTTTCTAATCATCATATTTCTCCTAATCATGGTAGAATGAAGAACCGATACTAGATGAACTATCTAGCACGAAAATAAGGTTGGTGGTTGTGTGACTTTCATTTATAGTTAGTTTGTTCATATATGCTATCATGCCACACACATATTTTTTTAGTTTCACCATAAATTTAAATTGATCCTGTGTATTTCTAGGCGTGATCTATGATTTTGAATAATCTCATTAATTCTGTTTATAAGTAGAGAACCCAGAATGAATCACCCCTTGGGTGTGTTGGTTAAATGGTTCTTTTTATTGATTATTCCCTGGGCAACCCTTGAGGTGTGCCTTTTCACCTTTCATGGGATGTTAATCATGATGTGGATTAATAATGGAATTTCAATGTTAATGGATTTTAATTATAATTATTAATGGATATGGATATATGACTAGAACATTGGTCTTGTTATGAAACTTCATGTTTTTCTTGAATTTATTCTTCATAGTGAATTTCACATGTTTGTTAAATGATAATGATTCCATTAATTGGATTCTGAAGGATACATTCTATTCTTATTCATTTTCCCATGTTAGATAAATGAAAACTAATTTATATTATATACTATTAGTCTTGTAATACCAGTTATATTGAAAACACAAATGTGATTAATTGAAAGTCCAAGCATTTTGAGGCTTTCCAATGATCAATTCCCTCTTTTTAGGTACGATTGAAATGGATTCTTATGGTATTGAACTTGGAATTTTAAATGAAATGTTAAAATAGAAATTGAATGGAAGAAATGATGTATTATTCCTTAGGTAAATCAAGAATCCAATTGAAGGATTACATGGATAGACTCAATGGAATTAAAGTAATTATTCGATAGATAAATAATGGACCCATTTGATGTATTCTATAGACATACTCAATGTCCTGAACGTTGAATAATAAATGGGTGAATCATTGATCCAAATGGATGCTTCCATCGGCAGAATCATTGAGTCTTTTTTTATATACAGAGTGAATCTTGGATCAAAATGATGTATTCCATGGATGGAATCAAAATGGGACCGAACTATTAATTCATTGGGTTATACTGATGCTCCCTGTAGACTATTAAGGATAAGGTCGACTGGATGGACTATATACCTCACATAGAGTGATACCGGGTCACATAGAGGTTCATCGAGATGGGCTTGTTGGGTTTTTGTGGAAATCATACCTGGGAGATACATGAATTCCATCAAAATAATGTCATGTAAGGGCACAATGTGATAACATAACTAGAGTGATACCTAAATTTTATCTTAGGAATGTCAATGGCAGGCTCAGGTTCCACATTCAATTCATAATAAAAGGCCAAATGAACCATCTTCCAAGCCAAAGCAGAAGATTGTATTCAACTTGACTTATTTCTCTATAGGTTTCCTATTTAGGAATTTTTTTTCATCTATTGAATATACATGAGATGTTGGTATAGAGTGGGATTTTGAAAATATAAATTCAATGAGATTTATTTGTTAAATTAAATTGATTGAATGAGATGGATGTTTACTCTTGAGTACTACATTATTTATTATAATACTGCATGAACACATGTTATATACATATTCACTGAGTGATTGGAACATACCACGGGTGGTTGTCGACTGGGATTATATATCATACCCTCTTTGGGTCATGTTTTTTGTTAGAAATAGATTATATAATTACATGTGTTGATAAGGGAAAGATCCTCAATACAGGTACTTGATATGCTTCTAATGAGTAGGAGAGACTAGGACCAAGATTAGAATTGAAATTATACTAGGGTTGTTTTGGAATTTTTTACTACTAGGACATGTATTATACATGACTAATATGCACCTATTTTAGTTGTTTTGTAAGAAACATCTAACATGTATCATCATCTTTTATAGGATATAACTTCTATATTTGTTTATAGTATAAGTCTACTATTATTATTTCTATTCCATGGTTTACTAATGATTCTATTGAACTATTTTTGTTTTTCCACTATGTAATACGTTGATAATTATGGATTATTATCCCCACAAATTCACCTATTCCGTCACTCTTAGTCATGTTCCTTTGGCATTTGGGGAGATGTGATTGAGGTCAATGGCCAACTAGATCGAATCCAGAACCAGGATGTTACAAAGTGGTATCAGAGCATTTTATTCATTTTAATTACTATTTAGTGAATAAAGAAAGGAAATGGATTTTGGTAATAATGTGTTCCTTGGAGTAGATACCTTGTGTAAAGGGAGAATCCAAATTCTCTCAAATAACTGTGTATTTTTTTGGATTTTGACAATAACACATGTTTTCATTCCATTGTTGGGTGACACACTTGATTTATAGTAGTACTATTGATACAATTTTGGTTTATATTTCTATTGTAACCCAATGAGGTGAGGGTATTCCATCTCATGCATCATATATGAACCTACTAGATTTCACATTCCATGTATTATGTTAAGCCATTTAGAATGCGTTATTGGTTTCATGCTCTTATGATTCATTTTTTGATGCATATACATGTTGTTGTGATATGTATATTGAATTGTGCAATGGTATAGATGCAATGGATTCCATGACTTGGTTCCTTGGGATTATGGGCCCTCATGGATCAAAATTTGGATTACCATGAATTTATCCTTCTTAAATGAAAGGTGATATAAAATTAAATCAATATTAAATTCAAATACTATTGATATGGAAAATGAAATGGATTATAGTGGTCAACATGACCTGACATGACCTATGTAGTGGGAATTTGGTAGTATATCATGATAATACATAGATTGTCTAATTCCCAAACATGTCCAATGAGGTTGGAAGAGTGTTGGGTACTTATAGACGAAGTTTATTTCGTCTCCTATTTTTATATTTGTGCACATGAGCTGCAATATGTGATTATGATTTTTCACTGAGGCATGTTTTGAGCATTATAAATGAATTACTCCATGAAAAAACTATAGTGGTACTATAGGATAGTTCCAATGATCAAAATACAGAGGTGGTAGGTTGGGGGATACAAGTGGATCCTCCTGTCCTACCATCCATGGTGCCTATTTTTCTAAGAGACATAGGTTACGATCCATAGTTCAATGATGGGTTGATGGGATTCAAGAATACCACTCAAGATGTATCGTGACCTGTACCGAATATAGAATAGTTGATTCTTGAGTTTTAGTAGCTTCATCTAGCAATGTTTATGATGGATTGTGGACCACATGCTTCGGAGTCATGCCTAGAGGCCACGATTTCTATCTTCAAGAACATAGAGACACCTCTTGAGTGGATGGTAATGCTCACTACGTACATATTCCAAGATTCCACCAAGAGACGGTGTGATTTTATCACACAGAATATTCTTCACTAGGATATGTCATGTAGGGGTTTTTATATGACCTTCTATGATAATTTATATCCTGGTACCTTTAGAAACAATTGTGCCCCAGTGTTCTTGCATTTGGAGTACGACGTGCTATTAGTTATGGAATATTCATCCTATTTTATAGACCTCTAGAGATTCCCACCTATTATGATGGTTGAAATGATATCTAGAGCCAAGTGATTTGAGGATGGTCTCAGATATGAAATCTGATCCTAGGTAAATGTCTTTGAGAATAATATTTTTCCTTTAATATTGAATCAGGCACTGATTAGAAAGAGTAAATTTAAAGAGGTCGGGGGTTCATTCTAGGGAGTTTCAACATCTCGATATGGTACTACTTTGAATTGTTGTATGATGTGTCATCTTGATCTTCCAAACAATGATAATAGTAGTCAGACCACCCAATCAGGTAGCCCAGTGAACTTCTACCAGTGTGGTAGGTAGGGACATATGGGTCCATAATGTCTGAGGGACCCAGTTGAGTGTCCAAATTGTATTAATATGGGCCATTTACAACACTTACATAGATCATTTCGTCCAGCATCCAGTGAGAGGTGGTTTTCACTAACACCATGCTTAGCATAAGGGTTAGTAATTTCTCATTAGGCGAGGAGCTGACGTACAACTATCTGAATAGTCTGTGATGGTGGTCATAGTCATGGTAGCCAGAAAACAGGTTCGCAGTGATAGTATGGTTAATCATATCAAGGTAGAAAGGTAGTGTTCAAGGGTCATCGTACATTATAGGCTTTTTCAGTGCAATCGACCCATGAGGAGTAGGATCCCAGACCTTCAACTATTAGTGTAACTATCCTTTCATCATCCTATTTTGCTTTTGCACTCTTTGATAAAGTTGCTTCAAATACCTATATATATATTCCCTCTTTGGAGGGTATTGGGATCGGTTTTTATTCTTATGATGACATCATGACTCTTGAAAATCTTTTATGAATTATAAAGAATGGTGTATCATAGTGTAGGGAGTTCCCCCTTGAGATAGGTAGTTGTCACTATACATGAGACCTTTTCTTCCTATAAATTATAGGATTTTATATCATACTCATGATGGAATGGCTAGTTCTCTTTCATGTTTTTGTTCACTACTATCACCAAAGGGTGATATTTACATCACCCAAGGGTGGAGGGTACATTAAAAAAGTTGAATATGATATCCATGACAGAAATGACGGACCCGAGAGTTGTGGGCTAGGAGGGATGTCAAACCAACATGCGAGTTTGTATTTAGATGATTAGGGGACATGTAAGACTATTTTCCTCCAATGGTTAATCCATATTTGGATGTCTTCCCAAATTAATTCTTTATATTACCCCATTCTATAGCGGTTTAGTTATCTATTTTCTAGTTCTAGGAGCTTCACTGATATCCAATACTTCTTACTGGATAGCTATAAGGGTGTTGGAATATATTAAGGGGAATATAAATGATCTAGGGATAATGGGTTTCATCTAATCTAGTACATCTCCATGGGGTTCACTGGTCCTTTTTGAGAAAAAGGCAAATAGTAACCACATGCTATGTGAGGAATATCAGAAGTTGAACTTGTTAAAGGTTAAGTACCAATATTCACTTCAATGGATAGATGATCTGTTTGACCAAAAATGAGGATTTCTTGTCTTCTCAAATTTTGAATTCATATATTCTTACTATCATCTTCATTTTATTCCATTAGATATAACTCAGACAGCCATCCGGAGATTGAATTTTCTATATGAGTACTTAGTTATAACATTTGGTCTCAAAAACATGATTGTTGTCTTCATGGATCCGATGAACCGAGGATTCTATCAATACATTGATTTGTTTTTGGTGGTTTTCCTGGATGATATCTTAATGTATTCTCATAATCGACAGGAAAATGTCACCCATGATGAGATCATTTTTAATAAACTATATGGAGCCTTAGTTATATTCTATGCTCATAAAGCTCCACTTCTAGATGGATCAGATTCACTTCATTGGTAATATAATCTTAGATACTTGATTATTAGTAGTCCCTGATATGGTGATAGTTGTAGTATCATTTGAGCATCCCAAGAAAGTCATTGAGTTGTGGGTTTTCTTAGGTCTATTTGGTTATAAAAAAAATTAGAAAATACTTCTCACGCTTAACAGTGTTCTTGACAGGTGTAACTAAGAAGGGAGTGAAGTATGTATGGTTAGATTAGATTTAGACTTCCATTTATGATTTGAAATGGATATTGAATTTAGTGTCGAATATTATTTTCCTAGATCCAGGTAGGAGTTACATTATGTAATGTGATGCGTCTTGTATTAGGCTAGGAGATATTCTTATGCAGCGGGATCGATTTGTCACATATGGTTCTCAGAATTTGAGGCCACATGAGAGGAAATACCCAACACAGGATCTTGAGTTAGATATTATTGTTTATTCCATGTGCTGTTGGATACATTACTTTACGGGATAACATTTTTTGGTGTAAATTTACCAAAAAATCCTCAAGTCTATATTTACACAGTGTGATTTGTATCCGAGTTAGTGAAGGTGAGTCAAAAAAATTCAGTCTTTTGACTTCAATCATGGATGCCTGCATGGGAAGGGAAATGCAGTGGCCAACTCATATAGCAGGAGAAATCTGATACATGAAGTTCAGTAGACCACTAGTAAGTGGAAGATCCAGGATTTTTTCATTGAGGTATAATTAGAGGTGCACTCCATTTAGGGGTATTCTTTTCTATTATCATTAGTTGTGACCTCTAAATTAATAGATATAGTGAATATGATGTATCTTTTTTTAAGGCCTAGTTCTATAGGAGGTTGTGAAAGGTGATGATCATAAACCTGGTTGGAAAGTAGGTGATGATGATATTCATCATTTTAGTTCTTTTGTATGGGTCTCAGAAGACATACACGAGGATCTAATGTGAGATTTTAAGGCTTTATATTGTTTAGTGAATCCTGGTGTTAGCAAGATGTATCCGGATTTACATCACTAGTACTAGTGGTGGGGTATGAAAGTTGATTTGTTTGGTTTTTTCATGATGTGTTCCACCTTTCATCATGTTAAGGAAGAACACCAGTGATCAGCCAGACATTTACTGTAGATATCCATTCCCATGTTTAAGTGGAATTATTATAAGAAAGAATTCATTACTATTTTACCAATTTAGACTTGAGGTAATTATGATGAATGGAGTTTGTTAAAAAACTCAAAAAAGAGTCTTACTTCCTACCTATCAAGGATACCTCTTCAATTTATGAGCTTGGGAAGTTTTATATTAGTGAGATAGTATGAGTCTATGGGGTCCTGAATTCTATAATTTTAGATAGGGATTCTCAGTTTACTTAATAGTTTTGGAAATTGATACATAGGGAAATAGGTACTCAAGTGTTTCTAAGAATGGCATACAACCCTAGTTAAATGGCCAGTCAGAGTGCATGATTCATGTTCTTGAAGAAATGTAGTGACCATGAATCCTGGGCATCAAGGCTTCTTATTTATGGAATATAACCATTTTGTAATCCAACTATAATAATACTTATTAGGATACGGTTTATAAAGAACCATATGAGGCTTTTTACAATATTACATGTTGAACAACCTTGTGATGGCTAGAGGCTAAAGATGCAGCTATACTGGAACCTCATTTTCTCTAGTAGACCACTGAGAAGGAGTAGTTGATTTGGAAGTGAATGGATAATGTGCAGTCTCATCAGAAATAATACACAAATATCCAAATATTCCATATTGTTTTGGAGATTTGGTATTGGGTTGTCCTGCATGTCTCAATGAGTCTTGGAGAAATAAGGAAGATGAGTTAAGGTAAAACTTCACTGAGATATGTTGGGTCATTCCAGATTCTAGAGAGAGTCTGGAGGTATCCTATCGGATGTAGTTACCTTAGATGTATCAGGCTATGCATGACATATTCAGTGTTTCTCAACTAAAACATTACTATTCAGACACATATCATGCCTTTCATCTCAAAGAAGTTGAGTAACATGTATATGCATCAATTAAGAAGCATTTTATTCAAATTGAGGATAGTAGCACAATGGTTCTCCAAGGATTATTCATTCCTTTGAGTATGGGTGTTACAGTATCATAACAAAGTACAAGATGAGGCATAGTAGTGGGAGGCCGATGTATGATTGTTGTGGATGGAGTTATCCTTAGATTATGCATCACCACCATGGGAAGGGAAATTCACAGACACATTTCTTTAAGGGGATGTTTGTAAGAACCTAGTCCTTCATTAACGTCATATTCATTTTTTCTCCAATTATTTGTTTAATTTATTAAATATTAGCTTATATGATTTCTAAATGTGGTCATATAGGGATCATGGGTGTTCGTGTTTGTTCTAGGGCCTAGAACCCACATTTTGGTTGAATATAGAAGGAAACCCTATTAGTGAAAACAATGTATATGGGTCTACAATTTCATTGTATTTTGATTGTGGAATTTTTATTTTTTTTACACTGTTAGAAAACCATGTGGGAAAATCGTGTTATATTCCCCAAGATTACTCAAACTAGTTCATGGATTGTGCATGGTTTGGTAAATTGTACGCATAAATCGAGTTACCCATCTATTTTTAGAAATTTTAAAAAATTTAATTAAATTGAAAATATATTAAATCCATAAATATATATTCATTCCTATCTCACTACATTGGGAGATTGTGAATCTCTCCACCATGAGCTATCATAGTATTTGAGGTCTCATTTCAGTTTTAACACAAATTAAAGCATTGTTCATATTATAGTATCCATAACAGTATGACCTAAATTCCATTTTTATTTTTCTCAAATATATGGGATATCAGCTGCACCATTTGGATTTATACTCATATTAACTATTTTCAAAATCATTATAAATCTTTAGATTTATCCAAATCTAGGTCATATCAACAATTTTTAATGTTTGATTTATCTATCATTAACCTCAGGTAGGTGGTCTCATGTCATTCCATAATAGTCGGGTTGTGTATATACTTCATCTTGTTGTGCACCCATTTTCCAGCCATCGCTTTAAATTGAAATTTAAACCTAGTATGTATACGAATGTCCTAGGTTTTTTAATTGGATTTATAATGTTTTTTATGGGTTCTGAACCATGAATGAATCACCCCTTGGATGTGTTGGTTATATTTACCTTCTTACGGATTTTGACTTTAATCCCCCTTTGAGGTGTGATTTTTTTACATTTCATGGGATGTTAATCATGAAAATGATTATAAATGTAATTTCAAAGTTAATGGATTGTAATTTGAAATATTAAAGGAATGGGATATATAAATTCAACATTGGTCTTGTTATGTAATCTCTTGTTAAAATTGACTTTCTTCTCAGAGGTGAAATTTCTATATGAGTAAAATGACATCCATGCCATGTATTATTTGTTTAATATTAATTTCTATTCTTCCTGATTTTAAATTGTAATATAAATGATAAATAGTCCATGTAATATATTGTTAGGATTTTTTGGATTTTTATATTAAAAACAACCATGTGAGTAATTGAAATGAAAATCCTTTTGAGTTTATCCAATGCTCGAGTGACCATTATTAGGTGATATTGAAATTGATGCATTAGGTTTTGACCTCGGCATGCAAAATAAAATGTTTAAATGGAATTGAATTTATGAAATTCATAATTAGTCCTTGGTTGAAACATGCTTCCAGATGAAGGATGCCACCTATAGACTCAATGGACTGAACCTTAATTATTCCTTTTGTGAGTCATGGATTGAATTGAAGGATTCAATGGACAGGCTCAAGGTTTTGATCCTTGGTAAAGCCAAGGGTGATTAATGGATCCATATGCCTGATTCCACGGACATAATCATTAAATATTTTTTTATATAAATAATGATTCATGGATCCAAAATATATAGTTCATGGATGGAATCAAAAAATGAGTTGACTATTAATTCCATTGGTGATAATTAGGATCATTAGAGGAACACCAAGGTTATGATAGATTGTATGGACTCTATACCTCATATAGAGTGTTACATGGTTCCTAAATGGTTCTCATGGACGGACTTTTATGATATTAGTGGATATCAGCCATGGGAGAAATTTGAATTCCCAACAATTATTTGAAGGAAAGAAACGATTTGATATCATACCAAGAGTGATAACCGAATTCTATAGAATGAATGTCAGGGATGGGTCCAGTAAAATATTTTATTAATAATAAAAGACTCTATGAACCATCTTCCATGCCAATGAATATTATTGGATTTGACATCCATCATATCTTTATAGATGGACAATTTAGACATTTGTTTCTGATGTTGACCATATGGTGGATGCCGATATTGAGCCGAATCTCAATACGTATAAATTAAATGATATATTGTTTTTAAATTAAATTGATTAAATTAGATGGACGTTTTATTTATATTACATAATTGTTTATTTTTATACTTCCTACACAATTGAAATATATATATTCACTAACTAATTTGAAAAAACATTGGATTTTTGCCAATCGGGTTTATATTCCACACCCTATTTGAGTAACATTTTTGGACCAATTATAATTATATTATTCCATGTTTTTTAAAGTGAATTCACCTTAATATAGGTAGTTGATATGATAATTAAGACTTGGAGAGAATAAAACTAAGATGTAGCTTGTGACGATACTTGGTTTCTATTATCATTTTTGTTCTTTTGGGACATGTATTTTATATGACTGATGTGTAACTATTTTTTCTGTTTTGATAGAAACATTTGAAATGTGTCATTATATTATACATTATATCACTCCTATATTTGTTTAAACTCTCAGTCATCTACAATTATTAGTTTACTACTTCCTCTATTGAACTACAGTTTTATTTCTGTGATGTTATGCTCTGCTAATGGGGGAATAGTCTCCCCACTAACACACTTGGGCCTTCGCAAATAGTTGGATACCTATAGGGTTTAGTGAGATGTTCTTGAGGCCATGTAAGAAACTGCATACATATTACCTTTGAGTGGCACCCAGAATTGGGAAATTACATTCCATGTAGTCCTAGTTCACTTTTTAGTAGAAATATTCCATCAAATTTTTTAAATGATAGAATTTAATTATATTGATTCGTGTTCATTGTTTTAATTATTATGCTTTTTTCAACCACATTAATCATTACTATTATGATTTTGGTTTTTATTCATATTTTTCACCATTTTTATCACTTTGACCAAAGGGAATAATCTCCCCAATGACACGCCCTAGGTACTTGCTGGTTGTTGGAATCCTCTGGCATATTGGGAGGCATGCATGAGGCCTTAGGTTCATCCTGGCTTGTTTATTAAAGAGTGAACTAGTTTTGGAACATTACACTCAAGTCCATTGGATTATGTAAATGTTCATTATCAACCATTTTAAATAAGGTATTTTCAAAAAATTTAAAATATTGATTCATAAATGAAGAGTAAATAAATTACATAAATAAAGATAAAATACAAAATATTTGTTATTTATAATTTTAAATTATTTGTAACAAATTAATTTAAAATTATTAAATTTAATATTTGGCCTCATTTAAGATACGATCAAATGATTTTACAATATTATGTATATTATATTAATTTATGTTAAAATTTTCAAAATAACTATTTAATTATTAACTTTATTATAATTATTATATACTTAAAATATATTTAATTGATATTTAATATTATTAAAATATGAAATGGTTTATATTGGATGTGAAAATAATTTTTTTATATTCTAGATCATGTATTATCCATAATGATTATCTCGTTTATAAAATTTTTATATTAAGAATTTATTAATGAGTAATTTATAAGTTCTTTATTTCATGGTTAAATTTACAAAATGTTAATTCACAATGAATTATTCTTTAATTAATCCATAGGTATAAAAATCTTTATATTTTGAATATTATGTATGATTAATATATGTTATAATTTTATTCTAGGAGTAAAATTGGTACATTACATTCTGGGTATGGCTCCGTAGAATTTATTTCTTATCTACATTAACCACAATTTATTATTTGGAGCTATTATGCAGATCTGAATTTGTGGACATAGTTTTTGTATATTAGATTATAGAGTTATCATGAATTATATTATCACTTGTGTAATGTCTCACTAGGGATAGAGATTTGGAGTTGGACTACCCACTATTGTGGAGGCTTATGCCTCATTGAAGAAATGTAAGGGGTTGGTTATCTACTCCTCTAGGATTACTCATGTTGATATTTTAAATTTCATATAGTTCTAAACCATTATGAGTAGAGTTAATGCACTTGATATGTATGATGCATTAAAATAGTTATGAATATTCCTGGATTTTATTTTTTTTGTTAGAAAGCAAAACACATGGGTTGTGTAATAGTAACAAATTAATGTAGAATAAATACACTAATTTTGTGTATGGAATATGTATTCTGAAACTAAATGACTAGATTAATGCATGTATAAAGTGGATAAAACGAGAGAAAATAAATTTTTTTATAAAATTATATATTTATAAACATATTGTGCATATGATATATATTATGTTAGTGATGATATAAAAATAGACTAAATAAAAAGAGTTATATGTAATTGAAAAAATAACATATCAAGTCCTTGATCACCTATTGGGTAGTTTCCTACAATATAGGGGTTCCCTTGAATTAACTTTTTTATGGTAAGAATATAATGAGTGATTTTGGATTGTCTGACAAGGTATTTTTACGCCTAAGAAGGGTTCCCCGTGAATGTCTTGTATTTATAATTTTATATTCATTCATTAAGTTAAACTTTTCTTGGAAACACAAACAGTTGTGATATTATAGGAACATAGTTGAATATTATCCATATAATAGATATAGAGAAAATGTTTTCCACTCAAATTTTTAAGGATCAAAAAATTTGTGATTCATTTGATAGCCAACCAAAATATCTAAAGTGTTGAGTACCACCCCTATGTTCTGAAATTTATTAGTTAAATTTGAATATAGGTTCACCAAATTGATTTGATATATGAGTTCACCAATTTTAATTGGAACACATTCATTAAATGTCTATAATAAAACATTTACAATGATATACTATTTTGTTAAGATGTAATACATGATAAGATTATAAAAAAATATTCTATTATATATTAATAACATCATTATAATCAAACATAAAACGCATCCTGAAGAAGTAATAGCTTAACATAAGAAACTACAGATATTGGTTATATATGATATTTTTTTATGTAAGGTTTCTGAGTAACCGAACTATGGAAGTTGATCAACAAGTGAATCTATGATGCATATTGAAATCATATAATCTTCCACGTATTTTTTAGGTATTATTCTAGTGATTTAATTTATCATATTTTTTTGGATAATTTCTTAAAATGTGAATTAATTCATATAAGGTTACCTAATATTCTCATGTTTTCAAAATAGCAGAACTTGGCATGTTATGTCTATGTTATTGGGTTGAATATATTGTACAAGTCTACAGATGTTCAAAACATAGGAAGAGAAGTTATGTTGGAGAGTCTAAAAGTGTTTCTGATAATAAAGAATGTCATTGAAAAAAAACTTTATCAGGAATGAATTTTAATGATACCAACTGATGGAAATTTTTTATGAACCTGAAGTGGTTTAGTAAACTCGAAGGAATGTTTGTATCTGGAATCAGTGTTACAAAATTCAATTTTTTTTTTTGGGTATTAAAACTAAATTTATATTTAAATTTTTTATAATGATTATAGAGTTCAAGAATAATAATAGAATTAATTAATCTTTTATATTACATTGATGTATGAATCAAATAGGTCATCCTTTAATGATTTAAATGTAAAGGAGTTTGACACAATCAATGATATATATAAATAATGTATACCATAATATATTTCCTTTATATTATAATATATGATTATTTTTAGAAAATAGTTTCTATAAATAATTTTTAATGATTTATTATATATATATTATTTATTATTCATCATATTATATAACATGTTATTTTGAAGAAAATAAGGATAAACAAAATTAAATCCAAAATTTTTTAAAATATGAGGGATATAGTTCCCATAACTCATTATTGGAATATTTTAATGAATAATATAATTTAAAATAAATTATCTTAACATATAGAATACCACATGTGATATAGAAATAATTTTTTAGTTTCAAATTATTCCAAATAAAGGATATATTTTTAATTTCCAAACAATGATATGTTAGTGCAGTTTTTTTAGAAAATAGTTTAACAATGAATTTAAAGATTATGATGATAGTGGGAGTATGTTTGAAATTATTGAAGTCCAAAGGTAATAAATTATTTATTATACTTTATTGATGTTAAATTGATTACACTAAATATCTTAAAAAATTTAGTATATTGGTGGTAAAAAAATGTGAAAGGCTACATTTAGGTACCGTAAGAAAGAGACTTTAACTATTTACTAAAGGATTCTTCCAAGCAATTTACAATGTTGATTACAATGGATTCCATAAAAGGGGATTGGGGTATGATGATAAGGTAAACTATAAATGTCCTCATTTTCCATTATGATGTGAATATCACCTTATCATAAATGATTTTTAGATATTCTAGTTAGTAAAAAGTAAATAGATGTGTTTGTTTCATGGTAATTGTTTTATGAAAATTGATTCTCATAATGATGTGGTTATAATTAAAATATCTTATATATAGAAAATAAATGTTTAAATAATATCATATAGATGTTATGATGTTATGGTGATTGAATATGTACAAATATTTATACACTAGAAATATGATTCTTAGGCCTCACCATTATTCAAACTATATGTCACACACTAAAGAGTGTAGTGAGATAAATTTATCATATGGATACCTAAATATTTACAATAAATAACATTTATACCAAAAAATGTAGAAAAATAATTATTTGTGGAATTACATTAGAGTCATTTAGAATATATGGTTGTAAAATAATTATGATATCGGTATAAATAGTTATATATATATATCATATTTCTATGAAGGAAATATCTATATCATATTCATTCATGTATGTTGAAATTTACATTACATTAACATTATAATGATAAAATATTCTCAAAGTATAACATTTTCTTATTTTGTACCCGTGATCTTCATTGGATATAATGGGATAGAATGATATGTAATTTTTTGCATTAAAAGATCTGTATACTGATTACAAATGGTTCTATAAGAAAAATAAAGAATAAATGTAGGAGTTACATTGTAATTATTTATTACTTGGATTGAATTTTTGATGTGTATCTCATGGAATGGCCTACTATCATTGATATAATTAAGGGTGTGTGTTTATTATTTATCATTCTTATGTGTGGTTTTCAAGTAACCCATCTTGAAAACCTTCATACTTGGATACCATACACACACAATTGAAAATATGAACCTTGATATTACTAGGATGGATGGGAATTTCATTGATTATGTCATTTTTTATGTTAAACCATGATGAGATTTTTTCAACTTATATAATGAGTTAATACATGAATCCCATTATTTAATTTGGATGAGGAAATGCATGTCCATTATTTATTAGGTTGTGTATGATGTTATAAACTATAGAGATGGTGGACGATGATGTACTCATCTATAAGACAAATAAAATGTGATATTTTCATCCAAATAGATAATCTATTTCAGATAATCAAGAAAAAATGAGTTTTCTTTTACTTTATTGACATGTAATATGTCGATTAATTAATCAATGTCATGTTAAAATAGATGATATAGGTTTATATGTTATTTATATAATATATCTTATGGTGTGCATGTTTTTATAGAGATATGAGTATGTTTTATAGAGATTACACAAGACCCATAGTAAATTGAGTAGCATTGTTTATTTTCTAGACTGTGCTCTTTGCATATATATATGAATATGGAATTCATGTTTTATTCAATGATGCTAAGGACCCCAGGGTCGCATGATGAGACCCATGGATAAGGATAAAAATTTGTAATGAAATACTTGTTCCAAAATGAAGTGATCTTGATGAAACTGTATCTAAAAGATTTTGGATTGATTTATATGAAGCAGTGTTGTTTTGAATAAAATATCAATGATATTTTGGTTTATGTGGGTTATTTTTTGTTGTGAAATTAAATCACATGCATATGGTGCATGTGAACTCTATAAATGTTGGTATATATGTATTGTAAGTATATATATTTCAAGTTTATTTTCATAAAATTGATATTGTATATATTATACATGTATATAATGAATATATATTGTTATGTATATGATACATGTAAAATATTCTTGGGATTAATATATATATACACACACACACATGACAAGGATTCATAGAGTACAACATAAAAATGAATCCCGACTAGATATTGTTCATGCACTGGAACCAATATCAGACCCATATGGGTTTCTCTAAATTTGATTCCATAATAATGTATATAATACATTGTATTAATATTATTAGTCACATTCATAAATGGGGAACCAATCAAGGGAGTTTCATTTGATGATACAGATAAATACCTAATTATAATTTTATTATAAAAGGAGAAATTTTTTTTCTTTATTAGGGAATAGATGATCATTTTTTTCTGATTCAACTATGATGATCAGCTTCTAGAAATGTTTTTGATGTTTTCTTCTTCTGAAGCCACATTCCCTTATCTTGTGAAGGTTCCTTAATCCCTTCATGAGCTTTAGGTTTCCTCTCATAGAAATTGGGATCTAGTAATTGGTGTATCCCCATGAAAGGTAGAGGTCCTTCATAATTTTTCCCACATGATAATCCTCATGAAATTACCTAGTTTCTAATATGAAGATGTTCACTCTATAATCATTCAAGGTATGATATATTTTTTTTATCATTTTTTATTCATTTTTCTTCCCACATGGATACATTTAGCCTCTATTATATTTTTCTTCTACTCGGAATTGATCAAACTATGATAAAAAATAACCATAATAAAAATAATAGGTGTATCTTGTCAAATGTAGTATTCCAACTCATAGAAACCCATCCCATTTGTTGTGGATGGGGTTTTTTAATCCCATGAAAATGAATTCATCTAAAATCATCAAACATTATAGTAAGTAATATTAGGTATATAGGCTTAATAGGGAGGTATTTCCATCACTTGTGGACAACATCATTGATCACCCCATTAGAATAGATGAGAATATACCCATTTGTAATATAGATAGTAGTTTCCATTTATAATTTTTAGATTACCCATAGGCTATTTGAACATAATGAGTTTTAGATAAAAATTATTTATATGATTTAAGGTGATCTAAATCAATTGATATTTATGATTGGATGCAGTCTTTTTACCATGCATTTCATTTAGTTTTGACACCCTATGACCATATGATCAATATTACAATGACAATTCTTCATGATAAGGTATGTCATTAATGGTTTCCAATTTCACACAATATCAACATGGTTACTCTACCCTAGTAATATTAAAAACACTTAGTTAGAGGGGAGTTCCGTCTAGTGGCACTAAATAAGGTATGATTCCTCGAGATATGGAACATCAAATATGGAATAATGATCGTATATTAGTTTGATTCAATTATTAGGATCATCAAGAAGAATTCATAGGACATGATTCGGGATTGTTATCTTTGTGTTTTAGAAATTGAGATAGGCATTATGAATAGATTTTAAATGGAATCATAACCTTTTTTATTCTCACTTTTTATGGAGTTATTGAAAATAATTTGGTGATTGATATTTTTTGGTAGTCATATCTGGGTTCTAGATCTAGATTAGTATTACTTGAAGTAGATACAATGAAATTAATTATCTAGTGATAAGCGATAGGAATGAATTATAATAGGTAACCATTAAATAGCACATTGTAAATGGAAATATGCAGAGGAATCCCACATCGATTATACTCATACATGAGACAGGGATAATTATGATTTTTGGTTGAAAATGATATATGAATTGATATTTTATCACTACGAGGGTATTATAGGATAGTAATTGTATTAAAGTTCAGAACTCGATAAAAGAAGCATAGAATTGAAGAAGGACACCCCCTAGGTAGATGTCATTTCCCAATTAAATGAGGTTATGGAGGAGGATTCGGTGGTGTGAGAGTACATAGGGCCGGTAAATGCATTGATCCACTACCACCACTACCTTTTGGTGGACTATAACTAGAATAGGTTGTAACATGTGAGGAATAATATTAGATTCATGTAATGGATGGATATGAGAAAGTGTATCCAAACATTATTTCACATCTGATTTGTGTCATCTATATGAGGGAAGTCAAACTCCTTGAAACTAATGTGAGTCACTTGATTCATACCGTGTATTTTTTTAATTAACTAGAGATTCTATTAGATCCCCTAAACTGATCTCTTCATCTAGAGACTTCTACAAGTTAAGATCATGACCATATTCTTGTATTACAATAATATGATCTCAATATTTGAATATATACAATTTCATATGGCCTCATCAATGAAGAGGTGTGACCTTATGAATTTATTCTTATCGTATAATAGTTATCAATAATCATGGATTAGGTATATTTATATCATCAAAGGGTTATACTTCATCAATAAAAAACTTCAAGGATAACATTGTCAAGTGAATGGGTACCTCAGATAGTATGAGAAGGGATAAACCAATAGGGAGTGTAGATGATTAACCATTATTTTTTGATTTTAGATTTATGTTCCCCTAATTCTATAAAGGTGTATAGAATTATATTGGTAAAAAATAAGATATATGTTTTTATAAATGAATCTCCCGGGTTTCATCCTCATCAATAGGATGATTTTGCTATTAACTTGAACCACAAGACCACATTAAAATATTCATCAGAATATCAGATGGCCTTGACTGAGCATGGGGAGATTAAGGTGAAGTTATATTACACTATAGATAAAGTCTTTATCTTCCCCTATGTGTCCCCATTGGAATATACAGTTATCTTATATAGGAACTAATATAAGATATTTAGGATTTTAATTGATTATTATTCCTCGAATCTGATCACAGTTTAGAAAAACTACTATCATTCAAGAATAGATGATCAGATAAAATAGATTTAAAGGGGAATGTGGTTAAAAAAATATAGATCTCATATTGGGTTATAACTAGATTTAGATTCACAATGGGGATATCTCAAAGATGGTGTTTACGTGTTGCTCATGTAACTATAAAATTTCAATGACATTGTTTTATGTGAAAAACACCCTTGTAGTGTTGATGGGACTCAAGAATTTAATTATTTACCCTAATATAGATTGGGTGATAGTGGGTTTAAATAATGGAATCTTTATTTATTCTCAAATAAATGTGGGTAATTCTGAGCATTTAAGTATTATTATATACTTTATTTTTGAGAATAAAATATATTATTTTCTCTATGTAAAATATTTTATGCATGAAAATATTTTCTAATGGAATTTCATTTCAATTGGTAAATTAATTTTTAATCCCCTAAATGTTGAGGGTATTTTGTATTCTGATAGGCCCAAGATAGTGTTTTAAGTGTGAATGTTCCTTGTATTAGTGGGATATTTTTGATGATTCATAGAAAAATTCTCTGATATTTGAAATCCTTTGATGGTCCTTACTCAAATGGGTAATCAATTCTTTTAGATTTGGTATTTCTTGAGATATTTCAAGGAGATCATGGGGATGTTGAACAATAGCCATGTTTTATGGCTTCCTGGGGAAGGGGTGGAGTATGATGTGTATTGAGATTCCTTTGGGTATGATATTAAATTGGTGCTAAGGTAATGATAATATGTGATTTATTATCAGTCCATGAATCTGAGGCCACACAATAAGAGTTATTTTACCCATGAGTTGGATATTTGTTTTGGATTCACTTGATGATATGCATACATTATATTCTCAATGTGTGACTTGTAGTATCTATAAATCAAAATATCCTCAAATAAGTCCTTTCATAGAGATTCATAAATTTATGATTATGTAAATGGTTGAATTTCCTAAAATATTATATATTCTAAATAATATATACACTAGGGAAGATAAATTCTATTTTTGACACCCATAGAAAGAAATCATATGCCCACCTGATGATTGTTGTGCTTAAGATATTACCATAATTATGGTTACATTATATTGTGGTAGTATATGAATATTATATTTAATATATTGTATTATAAATTACAAATATTTATTGGTCACATGAGTCATAACTTTGAGATAATAAATATAATATTTTCCTATGATAAATATTCTCAAGAGATATAATTGATAAATTCATAAATGATGGTGAACAAACAATCATATATAGAGGGTCAACATTGTTTATAAATAGTTTTGTACGGAGATGATGAAATAGATTCACACATACCCTACTGTGGTATATTATAAAATTGTGGTGATATAGTATGATCTAAAATATATTTTTCGGTTCAAAAGTATAAATTATAGTGCGAATGAGTTTATTTTTTCTTACCTCACCTGTCAGAAGGTGACAGTAGAGCACTAGTACCTTGTGGTTTTATGTCAACACATTAGGTTTAAGTGTGGAATTGAGATAATATTTTGAAGGTTTTGTTGACTAGACTTCTAAGATTTGGGGACATTCAAGAAATTTTATGAATGGTTTATGATTAGAAAATTATGTAAGGTCACTCCCTTTAATTTAGGATTAATATTCAGTAGAAAATATTGGTCATTTTTATAAGGACGTGTTCATCTAATATCACGGTGTACCATAAAAATTATATCCAACTATAATGATTGATTAAAATCACAATTATGAAGGATCTTGGAGGAGTATTTTGGGACTCAATTGTATTTGAATCTGAAATTCCACCAACATATAGATAGTCAACCCAAGATGACTATCCATGTACTAAAGGATATGTTGTGATCTTGTATACTAGATTTTATTAGGAGTTAAAAACCATATATTATTCTTTTATACATGGAACTAAATAAACAAATCCACAATTTAATTTACAACTTTCAAGGTTGTGTATATTAAACATTTTAGGTCACTATTTTTTTGGATGAAAATTGGAAACTCATTGGTCATGGGGATTGAGCTACTACGGTTGATGATATAGAAGTTTTAGGTGATCCAAGAGAATATTAGGATTCAAGAGATATACCGAAATTACTATGTTGATAAGATATGATTATTTTTTCTGTTTAAGAAGGGATATTATTTATTGAATGTACATTTCATTTCTTGAGACGGTTTGGTCAGTGTAGAAATATAATCCCATGGTTTATCAACCATTCTTATATTCTACTTTGGATTGGGGGTTATTATCACCAGGTGTTACCCTTTTATAGGGAATGTGTTCACAATAAATTCCAAGTGTCATAGTTGAGGTGCTATGTGTAGGAAATATCACACATTATTGACTAGGGTGAGGTTGATATTGAGGATGAATGTACCTTTATAGAGTACTTATTGTCCCTCCAAAATCAATAAGAGAAGATCGTTCATGGGTGTTTGATTCCCCTAGATTGTATCTTATTAAAGTATGGTAATATCCTTGAGAGACAGTGAGAATTTTAGATCTAGATGTGATCTCCATACCTTCACCTATTTTCTTGAGTTATTATTTTGGGAAGAAATTATCTTAAGGTGGGGAAGATGTACCAACCCATATTTTAATAAAAAATCATTAAATATTACTAACATTATTTAATAAGGTGTTCCTTAAGGTTAATCATTTCATTTTCATAATGAGTGGTCAAAATATAAATAGTATAATAAATAATTTTTTAGACATACTTGTATAAGTTTTTAATTACTCCTAAATGATGTATTTAAATGAAATTCTTACACCATGATTTGGTCTCAAATTAGATATTTTTCTATGATAGGTATGAATTTAATTTTTTTACTTCACCACTCTCATAGATTTGTTTTCGGTGTTTTAATTAAAATAACTGATAATAGACACCCATGACCCAATTTTTCATATATAAATAATGCTATATATTTTCTTGCATGAATATACACCAAATATTGAAGACCCAAAATACATTTTCCCCACATTAATTGTGCTATGTAAGACTATTAATCATCATATAATCAATTATGAACATGGAATGTTGATCCATTGTCAAATGGATGATGGTTCTCTGTCATTGTTAGAAAATTATCACTTTTTTGGACCTGGTTCTCCTCTTAACCAAATTACTCTTCACAAAAATTGCTTTTTCTCTAATGCTAATACATGATTTAAATCATAGTATTCAATAACTCAAATTTATATTATATTCTATTAAAATTTGAACAAGTATAATTTTTGATGATTAAAAAAGAATAAAAAATTCAATATTTTCTATTTTTATGACATCTCATTGATTGTTCAGTGGTTATATTTATGATTAAGATTAATAAAGAAATAAATACTACATGATTATTCTAATTTTCATTATAAAGGAATTATTCATGGATTAATATATTAATACGGTTTATTCTTATTGAAAGAAATTGTTTTAAATTGATAATTATTTTCAAAAATGATACATCTTTTTTGTTTAATATCCTATTTATTTTCCTTCACAAATAAATTATCAAATTTATCCTTTTTCTTATGAACCATGTTATTCATTGGACATGAAAGGGAATAAATTATTTAATGGTTGGACATTCCATTGACCACATTTATTTGATTAAACCCATTATATTTTAACCATATGCTCAATACACCCAATGAGGGGGGGTAAATTGGTGTGTTGAATCCTTCTTTTATTTTACATTATCTTGTTATCATGTTTTAAAGAACACATATAACATGTAAATCAATAATAACACATAGTATCTAGGTGTAGATTTTAAATATAGGGACATGATAAAATTACTTGGTTCACCACAAATGGATAATTCAAGGAGGATAAACCAATATTGGGTTGATGTATTAAGGGGTAACACTACTCACTAATGTGTTACATAATTTTAATAAGTATGGGCTATCAATCATAGGGACACTCCCACTTCATATAACTCTATGAAATACCTTGATAAAGGGATTCCTAGAATAATGTGATATAATGATCACTCACAATGTTTTTTTACAAATTTAAAAACTAATACAGTAAGGGTGTTGTAATTTAACATATATTCCTTCCTTAAATTACAAATTTATATGACATTTATTTCACAATAGTATCTATTCTTTCTATTTTCCTTATGATATAATAATTTTTTATATATAAGTATAATTTTTCCTTGATATTCTCCTCCATCTATTTATATAAATATTCACATAACTATAATAATACTAATTCAATAATATTTTGAACCACGATTTTCTCAGTTTTAAATGATTGATTGAATAAAATGAATTTTTCCCCCTTGATTTATGCCTACTTAAGTTCCCAATAACACATCATAATTCTGAACAATTTATTCCTTGTGGTCTTCATTAATTATAAAAAAATGATTTAAGGTGACCCAAGAATTTAATACATACATAATATACCATTTTATTTGATTATTCGATACATATCACCAATAATCACACCCTATAATATAAGGTTTTAGTTTATTTGGATATTATATATAAAACCACATTTTTTAAAACATTTTCAAAATCACCCAAAATAACATTCTTACATGACACCCTTTTGGACACATCATACATTGTACTCGACAATATAATATGGTGTTCGTAACAATAGGAATGGGGTGATATCAGATTCTCGATAAGGTAAAAATAAGAGATATTAACCAAATATCATAATTGATAATAAGATAATCATGTGAGCATGAGTACATACTCAAGGTAAACATTAATAATATATGAGACTTATACACAATAAAATATAGATCATAAAAATATTTTCTTGGAATAAATATTTTAACATTACATAAAAAATAAGAAATAGGAGACTGAAACCATGAGTCCATAATAATGATCCAGAAGATCATTTCATAGGTACAAGGTATAACATAAGAATTTTTCACAACAATAATAATAACAATCATAACATATGTTACACACACAAATTCCATGAATAATTTGAATCAATTTTAATTGATTTTTAAATTCATTTAAATGAAAAAGCCCATGTAATACAATGTTTAATTTAAAATATTGTATTTATTAATGTGGAATTAAATCATGTTTATATAAATTATGATTTTTGAGTTTTGAGTTTGGATTGTGATTTATGTTTCGTATTTTTTATGAAATTATTCTAAATGATTGAAATATTTGAATTTTTTCAGGGTTTACCAAAACAATTAGGATGGAATTGAGTAATACCATCAACTAAGGCTATCCCACCTCATAGACATCCCATGAGTGGAATCCATCTAGGACAACCCTCAGTGGGATCACTCGATTTATTGGTTACATGGGTCAGTAGGCATGTGGAGGGCCCATTATGGTAAAATCCTTGAGTGATCATAGATGGGTTGTATCCCTAGAGCATAGGCATTCAGGTCATATACCTACATTAGTGGGAGGGTGATTTCAATAGAATGGGGAGTTGAATGGGGTGACATTCTTGTTGACCATATGTGAATTCATTATGGAGGGCGGGAGTGATTTTTTATTTAAACTAGCTGCCCTAATTTCCCAATTTGATGTGGGGAAAAATATTATGTAGGTTACTAATAAAAAATAAAAAATAGTATAATTTTAGTAATGTTATACTCTCCCCATACTCAAACATGTGTGAAACCGAGCACCACCGCAATAACAACATTCATCCTCACTAGTCTCCACTGAACACCACTAGAGGGATCTATCATGAGCTCCATCACCACTATCACAACGCAAAATCCCAATGGATGATATCATTATCCTATTATGAATTCATTAATATTATACTGAGGATTATACAACCACCTATACTATTAAATTAAATATGGCCTTTTGAGAAGGTCTAATGCTGTCACTTTCATACACCACCATCTCTACTACCCCATAGTTCATGAAAGATGATACCACATTCAAACACCACTCCCATACTCCCATGAAAGGCCACTCATTCATCCAAGAAACCATGGAATTCCATAATCCATGATAATTTTGAAAAAGTCACCATCAATATTTTTTTTAAACAGCTGCTAAATTTGGGTGTTTTCATTTGAGTTATGACCACCAATGGTCTTTTGGGGGGATTTATAGCCTTGATAGTAAATTTAAATCACTGAAGACGTGGGAAGATACGAAATTTTTGGGGTTTATGATTCACTAATCCCACTACATATATATGTAGAATAAGTCTCGAAATATTTTTCAATGATGTGTCTAGGGAGAAAATGACATCGCACCATTGAGGAGGAGCACCCACTAGATGATTATCTCACTCCAAATGAGGATCCAGAATCAAAAGAAATAGTGAAATATACAACAAATCCAATTTAATTTTCTTCTTTCTAATTTATTTTTATCTTTATTATTTTCAATTATTTTTTTTAATGATCCACTTATTAATGTTGTGTTGGAAGCCCTTTATGGTAGTGTAAAGTAAAGGGGACATATTTTTGATGCTGGAGTTCAAATTGTAATAAAAAATTACAATTATTTTCTTATTTATAAATTGGTTTTAAATTTTATAATTTTTGAATTGAAATTAAATATTATTGAGTAATTATTTAGTTCAGATGTTTTGAGTTTCTTTTATTAAAATTTTTATTCTTCCTTGTTATGGTTCTTGATCATACATATTAGTTGATATAAAGTCAAATTGATAATTTTTTTAGTGGTTTCCAAACACTAGAAGAAGGATTTTTGGAAGGATTTGACTATTTAGGGAAAGCAAATACTAGTTTTTTTTCTAAATAATTTTAATATGAAATACTTTTACATTTACAAAATGAAAATTCATAATCAAAGGTAAACAAAAATGTGAACCATTTTTACACTATTCATTAAATTATTTCATTTAAAGATTCATTTTTAAAAAGGAGTATGATTAAAAGGGGAAATCCTAACATAAATCCCATCGCTTTTCTTTAATCATAATTTCAAAAACCCAGGTTATATTGTATTATTGTCTTTGAAATCAAGTTCATTAATATAATTTTTAATTCATCACAACAACACTAAAACAAATATCTTTGTAGATAACTTTTGGTTACAACTAATAAAACAACACAATGGGAAAATAAGTTTCATTTGACACACACCCATTAAAAATGTGAATTAAAAATGGTTCCATTTCTAGGGAGCATATGCTAATCTAATATTAAATATTTTCCTCATTATTACTTCTAATGAAGACCTATTTTTTAACTTTAATATAGAATAGCCTTTGATATCATGGATAAGGAGTAGTAATATAGAAAATAGTTTTGAATAAACCAATTTAAAAGACAAAATGAAAACCTCAATATTTCTCTCACAACCACCGAACATGGAAATTAATCCACAACAGATCATAAGAGACCTCTATGACCCATAATTTTATAACTGAAATATGGGTTAATGATTCATTCAGAAAAAAATTATTTCTAATTACCTGTCCACATGAATCTTGTGATACCTAAATTACATGGATAGGATGGTGAAGACTCTAACCTACATATTAAAAAATTAGGCTTCTTTATGTTTAAATCTAATATGAGTAAATGTGGAGAAATTCATGTTGGGGGGATTATCATCTTTAGTTAATTTAACTACTATGGAGTGGTAGTATAGTTTAGAACCCACTGAGATCTATGACTACGATAATCTAAAATAACGTTTGAAAAAAAAATATTTTCTAACCACCTATATAACAATAATTGCGAAGGATATATACACCAAACAGCATGCTTTTGGGGACCCTCTTTATGAATAATCGAAAAACATAAAGAAGATTTTTTCCTAGATACCAGCATCAAGTAGTGGAATAGAACCACATCTTAGTCTTATTCTTCCAAGGATTTATTGAAAAAATAGAAACCTCCAAGACATATCATTTGGGGGATATTTTATTGAAAATTCACCAATTAAATCTTGGAATATAATGAGAAGATAGAAAAAAATCACAACATATCATAATAAAAGGAACTGGTACTAGAGGTATTCATGACGTTAGAATATCAGACCTGTCACCTTTCCTTGAAACAAAATTTGAATGATTGAAAATTAAAGTGAAATAGATGACTTCAAATGAAGGTATTGAAAAACCATTTGCATAGATGGTGTGTGGATTATGCTCATCACCTAATCAGTAAAATGATCAATGTATTGAGATATAGGGTACATAGAGTTGTGAAACTATATACCAGTAAATAAAATTTCCATAGAATCATCAATGGAGAGAAGTAAAACCCCAACAAGGATTTAAAGGATTAAGGAACCAGGAAACCCCCCATTAAAATCATCCACCTTCCGGACAATAATATAAAAACCCCATACCATTACAACAATCATAAAAATAGACTTTATAGAATATAAAAGTTATTAAATCACCATCCTTCCAAGGAAATACTTTTGACCATCCATAATCCAGTTGACTATCAGCTGAGAAAAAAAATACATTCTGATGTTGAAGAGTTAAAATAATTTCAATGATTTATCAAGCTAGTGAATTTTTTATTTGGATATTGTAACCTGGAATTCAGGATTTATTCTATCCCACAATGATTCAATTCCCAATGATAATATTTTTCTAATTATGACATGATGTGGGAATGAGATTCCACTACATGAACCAATTAAGATTGATGATTCTATGAAAATTCATGAATCTCAATCCATCCACCAAAAATAAATTCCATTAACAAAATAAAAACTAAAAAAATGAGAATAAACAAAATAAGGATTTACAACTATATCAATTAAATAAATCAATAAATGGTTGATGGAGAGAAATGTCAAAGAGGGTTCTAGGAAACCTTCAAAAAACATGAAATAATCATTTTACTACTATTATAAATCCACTACATCTTAAAATATGATATGTTTATAAAGAAAAATGGACCAATAGAAATAGGTTTTATGGGGATGAAAGAATAATCTTTGGAAAGAGTTCTCATACCTCATAAACCCACCATTAGCCAAAAAAAATCATGATATGGGGAAATTTTCTTTTCCATCCACTATTGGTTCCTTGAAATTTTCAGATCATTTTTTGTCATGCTGAATCCATTGATTTCATGTATAACTCTATATTATCACCTTTAAAAATTATTGAACCAAATCCCATAATAATGGTTGTCCAACTAGAAAACCAATCCAATTTGGTTTTATTTGGTCTTTTGGAAGAGGTACAACTAGGATTTGAAGGACATATTTTTCTATAAATTTTTTATGTCTTCACTATGGAAGAATATAATTCACCATGGATTTCACCATTTATTATCGGATGAAATTTCCAAAATAAATCTAAAATTATCATCAATGTTCTTTAAGGAACCCTCAAAATCGAGTTGGAAGACGGGAATATATACTTCAATGTTGTAGAATCCAGATGGAACCCATCAAAAAATCATTCACTTTTAGAAATTTTCTATTATGAAGGTATTGAAACCATTGAAAATTTAGGTCTAATTCGAGAATTAATTTTCATTGGATATCACCTTGAAATTGAATACACTAGGTAAAAATATAGTATTCAAATAATTGAATATTATTCCTTTAAAACACAATAACTTATTTCCCCAGTATTATTTGAAAATTTTCTAGACGAAATGGAGATAATACCCTTTACCAAGGTGATTCAATATTTCTGTTTTCAAATTATTATTCACTATCATCTATAAAAAAACAAAAATAATAATGAATTTAAAACCCCTCCCATGTGACTTAATATATGTGTACATTATGGAGGGTACAAATATTTTATTGAACATTTATAGTTTTATATATGAGGCCCGATAAAAATATTTTATTAACTTATAAAAATAAATTCATGATCTGCATTATAGAGACTTGAAGATATACTTAGAATAAATCTGATGGTATGGTCCAATAAAATAATTTTAAAAGAGGACTCATAAACTATAAGAAATCACTAGAGAATTGGGGAAGCCACAATCATGAAGGCTTTTAAAAAAGAAATTATTTTTTTTGTGGATGACATCATTTTATCTATTTTAGACACGCAATGGGTTATCCCTATCTATGTTGTTCACATGAAAATAATCTTGACCACTATGGAAAATGAAAATAATGAATAAATTCAAATGAGAGTCCACAAATTGTTTTAGGGTATAAATATATTATATAAAGTTGAATCGTCTCACCCAAAAATATGCCTTCCCAATTCAATTCATTCATTAAATTATTAAAATGAAAGTTTTTACGAATCATTACTAATATTGGATGGATATTTTTGTTATTTTCATTTATTGATTTCCCCATAAGGCCAATAGAAGACAACAATAACTCGTCCTTCCAAAACCATTTCTTAAAATATGATGCCTTTTTATTATTCAATGCCTCGAGTACATTTTCGATGAATTTGTTAATAATATTATTATATTACATTGGGGAATCCATGGAGTTAATTATCTATGAATATAATATTTTTGGAATCTCCTTTGATCATATATTAGTAAAACTAGAATTTTTTTTTGAAAACATGCATACCTAAAAATATAATTTTTAACATCGAAATGTGTAACTTTATGGTTGAAATGGGAATAGTTTGGGGATATATCTTTTCTAGAAAATTAATTATAGTGGATAATTATAATTACTATGAGATCAATTCCTTTCCATATCCCACCTATGGGAGGAAACTTAGATCATTTTTGGGGCATGTGGGATTTTTTAAAATATTATATAATGTATTTAGTAAGAATAATCATCCTATATCATCATTACTTTTAGTAGAATATTTATTTTTTTTAATTATAATTGTATCGAGGAATATTGTGACATGAAATAGAAGTTGATTACCACACCGATAAAGGAACCACCGATTTGGGAACATCCATTTGAGTTTATTATTGATGCATCAAACAAATATGTGGGAACAATTCATTCTGAAAAAATTGACGGAATGCCCCATTTTATAACCCATTCCCCAAGAACATAATCTTCCACTCATATTAATTGAAATATAGTTGAAAATGAGTTTAGTTTTGTTGATTTTTTATTAGATAAATTCAGGTAAAATTTAATTGGAACTGTAGTATTTTTATTTTATAATCATTCATCCCATATGTAATTTATGAAGAAGGATGATGCCAAAACATGTTTGGTAAGAAGGATACTGGTCTTGAAGGAGTTTATTATGGTGAATATAGATAAAAAAGAATCTAACAATCAAGTGGAATATAAATTTTCAAATTATTTACCTTATTCATATATTTTATATCTATGTGATGATTTAAATTAAATTTCCTAAATATAATGACCTTTTCTTCATGGTGTTGGTATTTACTGCTTGATTTTTTCTATTTGAACATTTAACAATGATGTTTACTATATAATTATCATATTTTTTAAATTTTTTAAAATAATAAATAAATTTAAAATACTAAATCTTGATTTATTTTAACTTAGTTCATTATATGAATAAATTTAATCAAAATTTATTTAATTTAAAAAATGATAATATCATGTGTATTAACATTATACCCCCTTAAAATGATATTATGATAGAAATTTAATTACTCTAACAAAAAAATTAGGTTACATCTACCACATTACAGATTCAAGTTCCCATGTTTATTTCTCAAAATTATTCTTCCTCTATAATACTTTTACTAGAAGGGAGATTATATTTCACTGTAATTTATCTCAGTGATACAAGATTTCTACTTATTTATCCTAGAATGAAATATCTTGTTCCAACTGTATAATCTTTAACAGTAGTAAAAGATAATGTTCATTCATTTACTTACATAAAAGTGTTACATGGAACACAACACACATATGGGGGAGGTTCGATTAATGTTCAAAATATTATGATATAATTCCCACATGATTGAGGAATTTTAAGAGTAAAATGATCTAATGATCAACTTTCCCTTCTTTTTAAATCTCATAACCCTCTTCCATGGAGATATTTAAGGAATTTCATTTCTCCAAATTAAATTTATATATATTAAAAATTATTATTATAAATTATTTTCTTTCTGACTCAACGTAGTTTTAATATGATGCTAAATAATTTAAATATTATCAACTATTTCTTCAGAATAATAATGTCACAGTAGGTTAGGCCCTCTAACTTCATAACAACATGATTGGTTTTTTACCTATTCTTATATAGAGCCTCATATTGTAATATTTTAATGCCATAATATAAAATATTTTTCTACGATAACTCTATCATGGGTACTTATTCAACCAAACCTACTTTTAAATCAATTTAATAATATCTCAATATATCATATAGAGTTTGAATTATACATAAAGTTTAATCGTTAGTATGACGATGATAAATATTGTTGATGATCTAATATGTATCCAATTATTGTGAAAAAATTATCAATATGTTTTATGTAAACCATGACTCTTAATTTGATTAAATCGGTAGTGGTAATACATCAAGCATTAACACTTTATTTATGTACATCTTATAAGGTTTATTCGGTGATAAATATTCTCAAATAGTAATGAAATGTGCCGAATTCAAAAATGATCAAATATAACCTAAATTGAATTACATACTTTAAAGGTATTATGAATAACTAAAATGAAATTTGTGGTTATTTTCTTCCATTTACACATAGTTATTTTTAACAGTTTCATAAAAGCTTTAGACTTGTTACATTTATCCTTAACATTATTACAAATAAATAATTATGATATAAACTCTACAATAACCTGTTTCATGTTGTTCAAAAATAAATGATTATTCAGATATATATAAAACTTTGTACTTATATGATTTAAATAGAATGACTATCTATGTTAATTTTCCAATATAAACTAATTAAATTCTTGTATTTATTGTACACATAATCTCTTCCAAAATATTATCATTCCATTACTATCAACAATTGAATCTAGAATATTCCCAACCATATTCTATAGATCCATATCCGACTTTTGTGACACCTTGACCTTTACATAGATGGATTGATGTGAATTAATTTTGGTATGATAACATTTATAATCATTCCCAATGATTTCAAGGATTATAATTTTTAAATCCAAGAGTATTGGGTCTTTTTTCAGACCTCATTATGGGTTAGGTGGCATGGCCCTTCTTACTGAGAGAATCAATAACCTTATTTTTATACCTAGGGTGGTATGGTCTCAATTTTTATTAGTCATTAATCAAATCCAAACACATCCTTAATTCCATTTATATATATTTCATTATGAATATATTCATTTAGGTCATGCGTTGAGTAATTTTCCTCAAAAATATTTTTCTGAAACACAGAATAAGCTACCACCATGAAATTTTTCTGGAGGAAACATCTGAATCTCTACCTCAATTTATCATTTTATATTTACAACCCTTATCTAATTTATGGTAGTGTTTTTATTGGTGTTAAATGTTTTTTGATCTCCTTGAAATTTTATTTACAGTCATCTATGTAGAGAAACCTAAATACCTTCCTCATTAACTTGGTTAGTGTATTTTAACATCATGAAAAAAAAATTTGAATATGTTGATAATATCTATATAATCTATGAAAACTACAGATCTCCATTATATTCTTTGTACTATTCTATTATTTAAATATATATCTCCTTGGTAGATTTACATATATACACTCATTAGATATTACATGACCGAATAATGATTTTTTCAAAAATTATAATTCATAGTTTAAAAATTAGGTATACAATTTATCTATTATCATGGTCTTCAATACAATCATCATATGGCATACATGTTTCTTTCACTATAGCATTAATAGCCTTTTGCGGTGGGTTTTTAGTTGTGGTTTAATAAACCATGTTAATTATTTTATTAATGATTTCGCGGCAGTTTTTAATAAACCGCCCCTAAGACTTTTTTTCAATCCCGACTCTTCCCCATTGTGACCCCTTTCTCCCCCTACCCCTGCGAGACCCCCCGGTGACCCTCGAATCCCAATCGCTTCACTGCCTCACCACCTCACTACCTCTCCGATATTCTAGTAGGCTGTAAGTAAATTTTAATACTCTTTATTACATTTGTTGTATCATAATTATTGTGTAATTTTTTTGGCTAATCAAACAAAATATAGATGGACATGACTATTATTCTCTTATATATTTTTGAGTTGGAATGAATATATCCTAGTATCAATTTTCATAATTCCTAAAGGTAATTATGTACCATTGTGTATATTGGTATTTGGGAAAAAATTGTTACGTTCATGATAATTTTGAAATGATGAATTTTTCATGAGTTATTATATGTTCATTGATGATTTTTTTGGGCTCTGAATATGAATTATTTCTTTTTATTATTTAGTATATTCTTCATGTTTACATGAAACTACATATCATTTTTTGTTCCCCTAATTTTCTGGTGGATTTTCAATGTTCTGGGGCCGCATTACTATGCATACATGATTCCAGTATGTCATGGTTATTTTTAAAACATTTCAGCAAACAAATAAATAACTATGTTATCTCAAAATAGTAAAATATATCCACTGTGGAATTTTGAATTTGACTAATTAAATCATTACCAAGAAATATCATACTATCATTTACATTTATATTATATGAAATAAATATACTTTCTAATATCCACTTCACTACTACTCAAAAAAAGTAATTTATTTAATCTTTCATTTTAGCTAACTCCTCATTTATTCCTTATATTATAAAATAATTATGACCCAAAGTATTATTAATACAAATTCATTGACTTAAATAGAAGAAAAACATATACCAACTTTTTGTTTCATGTCATATAGGGAATTATGGAAACCTTTATCCATTATATTAGTGGAAATAAATGTGTACCAAGGAGAAAGTACCATTTCTGACCTTATTATTGTTTTTTATTAATTTAATTTCTTTTACTAAATTATAGTATAATTATGTTCATTATTTATAGTGACTTTTTATTTAAAACTAATTTATCATTTAATAGATAAAATTTACATTGGATGTTAGTTCCAAGTAGTATGATCTTTCATATGGTATCAATTATAAAAAATTATTAAAATACCTCATGATAATATTTGAAGCATTATTTAATGAGACATAAAATCTTAAAATGTTTCATGTTTCGAAATGATATTTTTTTAATGTAAAATAATGAGTTTTGATGAAAACAATTTGATATTGGGTTTTAAAATGAAAGGAATGTTTTGAAACATTATCATGGGGACTATGTATTTGATTGATAGAATTATTTATTATATTGAATGATATCCCAAATTATTACTAAATTCCTTGAAGCACATGGGACAAAAGGTAGTTAGGAGAAAATATATTCAGGATAGGTAAATTGATATCTTACATCAACGTGATGATGAAAAATATACAAAACTACTTGAGGGAAGGTAGTTCATTCTTTGGGGTGTTATCATATTCCCATAAACATTTGTATCTAAGAAGTGTGTGTACACCTAGAGGCATATTTCACTGAGATTTTTTGAATCCTTGTGCTATTGTCACGACCCGTCCGTGGGGCCCGTGCCGTGACTACCCCAAGTCCGCCATCCATAGGCCAGGGGCTGGAGACTAGCACCAAAGGAGTAAATCCCAAAAAAAGGGAAGGCATTGCCTTTATGAAATGAAAGCACACAGAAACAGAGTACAAGAAGAAGCTACACTAAGTAAAGAAATATAACAAACATGCTGAAAGTACGAGGGGCTGGAAATACAAGCCCAAAAGAAACATACATCTACAACCGAAAGTAAAGTACAACTCAAAGGACAATAGCTGAAAGGTGACAAGTAGCTCCTGGATCGTCCTCCAGGTTCCTACATGAAGGGTAGGTATAGATTTCCTCCTCGGAACTCCACGTTTGTCTGTCTCCTCTGGGTACCGACTCGTCGTGAGATCCACCTCCGGGTACCGGCTCGTCGTGAGATCCACCTTCAGGTACCGTCCAACTCTACAAGCCTCAACCATGATCAGTGATGTACGTCTTCTACAACCAACACAACGAGGTGTGGGAAAATCCTGTGAAGGGGTGAGTATACGATACTCAGTAGGGACCCCGAGACCCTCAAGGTCTCACTAAATCCAACAAGGATAATCACAAAGAATGTTCTCAACAGATAACCCTTACATAGGTATAAGCCCATACATATACCAAAGTTACCAAGTAACTCATCTCAGCCACGAGGTATCACACAGATATGAAGTCTATGGATAACCACTACTTAGGCATACGCCCATAGATATACGTAAGGTATCTAGTAACCCATCTCAATCATGAGGAAATCACAAAGGTCAATGACTCAGCTCAAACCAGCATTTTCATTATCGAAACCGTAACTGCTGAAGAGCTCCGTCTCTGACGAGTATAGTGATCCTGTCACGACTCCAGGGTATTGCTCACTAACCTAAGACTGCTGAGGTATTCCTCCTGTCGAGTACCATGGGTCTGCCACCTCACAAAGTAGTGCTCCTCCGCCATGGGTATGCCACCTCACACAGTAGTTCTCCCCCTCATAGCCTATAGAGGTAATCCTCCTATCGAGTACCGCAGATTTACCACCTCACAAAGTAGTGGTCCTCTGCCATGGGTCTACCACCTCACAAAGTAGTGCTCCACACTGGGCTATGCAATTCACTCTGAATCGAATCGGACAAGCAGTCATCAGGTCTCAGCCAGCTACACGGTCTCCGTACTCCGTATGCTCATCTCCTGGAGGGTCTGCATCACGAGCTACAATTATATACTCCAAGTATCACAAAGTCCAATGATGAAGTATCTCAAAGGACCGCCTTGCCATAGGGGTCTCAACGCAACAGACGACGCTTCATCCGAACGCCCGGTCTGTGAGTTATTAGCCTTTTCGTCCCAGGGGCCCGGTTGGTTTCATGTACGAACCAACCCGACCGTATCTCAACAATACCCCAAACTCATATAGGGTATACTCATAGGGACCTTTTCTCAACGTGATCACCAATTCCGCTGACGATTCGTCAAATGGACGTCCGGTCTGAAAGTTTTCGGCTTTTCCATTCTAGGGGCCCGGTTGGATTTCAGGTACAATCCAACCCGACCATACTCCAGTTGCATCCAAACCTCGAGCGGAGTAATCCAAAAGATCTGTCTCACTAAGAGGAATCCAACAAAGTCGAAGGCATGTCAATCGGACGTCCGGAGCTCAAGTTATAGGCGTTTCCGCTCCGAGGGCCCGGTTGGTTTTGTGTTCGAACTAACCCGACCGTACCAAAGGTTATCCGAAACCTTGAGTGTAATATACCTAAACGACCATCCTGATCCAAGGATCACGTCACAACTGACGGTTCATCCATCGGAGGTCCATAGCCCAAGTTACGGGCGTTTGAACGAATTAGCCCGCTTTTGGGGGGGTTTGGGCCCGGACCGACCACGCCCAAGACACCCTGGGGCGGCCCGGCCCGGCCCGTTGTGGCCGGTCCGGCCTGGCCGGCTCGGTGCTGGCCGAGAAGATGTAAAATAAGAGGGGGGGGGGGCTCTTCCCCCCTTGATTGAAGAAACGGCCCCCCATGGGGGGCCTGCCTCCTTGCCAGCCGGGAGTTACGACCCCCAGATTTGCGATACGACCAGCCCGTGCCGCCGCCTCGGGACCCCGCAGTCCCACCCCTCCGAAGCGCCTATGGCTAGTGATTTCGGCTGCCCTTCCCTACGCCATCACGGCCTTAGGAAGCGGCCTTTGTCCGACTGGCACGGTGCGCCGGCGCCGCGCCCCTTTGCCGCGGCCCCGCTCCGGCCGCGTTCCTCCATGGTTCTCCGGCGCGGCGCGATGGTGCCGCGCTCCTTCGCCACGTTCCACCTCATTCCCGCGTGGTGCCGTTACACTGCGCCGCCTTCGTTCGAGCTGCAATTAGTACATAAACAAAGGGGGTGGTGGGTCGGCTGTGTTTGTGCGGTCCGACCACCTCTCATTAATTCAATAGCATGCGGCTAAAGAATTTAACTTTGGATGGAAAAGAATATTCACGAACACAAAACCAAACCCCTACGTTTTTCCCCGCAATCAAATATTCCCAAGACGCAAACATATTCTTTCGCAGATCAACTTAATATTGAGTTGATCCGCGTTCTTTGTTTTAAAAGGAAACATCCATGGGAAAAGATATAATTCTCAAATTAATTCCCTACCACGAAGAAGGCGTTTGTCGGTGTCGCGGTAGACAGCGTCGCGGTTGACGGGCGTCGTTCCATCAATTTTGGTAAGGATAAAGATGAGGGTGGTATCAGTGTTCTTCGTTCTTCATTGGAGGAAGCGGAAAACTCTCCAAGTGTTGGGCGTCGTGCTTCGCTGCTAGCGTTTCGCCGCTTTAAAAAGCCATCCAGAACTCCTCCCCCTGGCCTCCTTTAAATAGGAGTGGTGGGTTCGCCATTGGAACGCAAGTCATAAATGGGGGATTTATGGCATAGGGACCCACTCAATGAATCTGCTGCGGTGGAACATTAAAAAGGGAGGAACGATCCTCATTAATTAAACACATTGTCATTTAATTAAAGAGAGGGAGGGAAGGTTCCTCAAAAACATGAGGGGTTGACATGTATTACAGAGGTAGAGGGTGTTTAATGGGGTGTTAGGAAATATAAGGAGGTGGGGGCTCATGAGGGCCCCACCCCACTTCCTCACAACTTCCTTTCCCATAAATAATAAACAACTAGTGGCTTAATAAAAATGTAATTGTAAAACAACTATATTTTTATTCCTCACATTTTTAACATCACATCCCGAGAAAACGCAACTCTTGGAAAAGTCTTCCTAAGAAAAAACCGGCGCTGCGGTTTCATCGGTGCCCTCGGATTTTTATTCTGAGCACCAGTTCAAAAGTTAGGAAAACCCACTAGCTCATTCACTGAACGTACCCGAGCTAAACATCGGAAATTGATTCTGGGCACACCGGGCCTCGAAATCAGGTGCCGTCAGAAACTGCGCACTCGTAAAATTCCAAAGAAATTAAGAAAAAAATTTCCTTTCAATTTCCGGGTCTTTAAATTACTCCCACCTCAGGGCTTTACATCCCCGTAAAGCTACAACACAAACTAGGGGAAAAAAGTGGTACTGAGCACGCATCTTAGTCTTCTGCTCCCATGTTCTCTCCTGGAGCTCCCCGTGACACCAGTGAAAGTTCACCTGAGGAATCGACCGTCCACATAGTACCTGATCCTGTTGATCCTCATTCTCCATTAGAACCTCTATGAATGTCACCCCATCATCGACGTCCAATCCCTTGTGGTCGATGATGTGTGAAGTATCATGCACGTATCTCCTCAGTTGAGGTACGTGGATGATATCATGCACCTAGTGAAACTAATGTGGAAATGTCAAGCGGTAAACCACCTCGCCTACCCTTCTGAGGACCTAGAAGGGTCCATTGAACTTTGGAGATAACTTGTCGCCCCAACCACATATCTGTAAACCTCGTCAAGGTGAGACCCGTATAAGAACATGGTCGCCATCCTCGAACTCTAGAGGCCTCCATTTCCAAATTAGAACTGAAACTCAAAAATCCTGCTACCACGAGGGTAACGTTGGTTGAACCAAGAGTTATAGGCCACACCCTCCTATGCATGAGTTTATCCTATGCAGCCTGGGGTTTCCTTTTTTCCGACCAAGGAAAACCCATATCGATGTTGTAGATAGACCACAATATTTTTTCCTAATACCGTCAATTTGTGTATGAACTGTGATTGCCTAGTCCATACTCGAACTAATGTCATAAGGCCTCGACGCTACCTCCAAGAGGTTCCAACCAAAACTCTCACCTTAAGGGACATATCACACTGTCGGTGTAAGTGTGATTATCGAGTCTCCTCCCAAAGGTATCTCCAGACGTGAGGGTCAAGTCAACGGCTTAACCGGAAACTCTGGGTCTAGGACATGATTCGTGGAAGGAAGGGATGATTAGTATCAATGTCTTGTTGTTACGGCAGCTAGTAGAAGACATAGTCCGTATTTCGAATCATCCTTAGAGCCTTTTGGTCACACTCCTTGACAGCATGAAGCTACTCCTTCCCCCACCCTCCATCTCCCTGAGCCTAGCGGGGATTACAAAGGAGGGTGGTTGCAACATTTTAAAATGTTCACCACCCCATGCTTCTCTCCTAGCTCTACTTCCACGTCTGCCACCTTGCAGATTCATCTGTCCTGTTTACTTCCTCTACATGAAACATTTTAAATGCCCAAGTCTCCGAGGCTGGCGCCCGTTTCTTACTTTCCCAATGCTAACCTTCACTGACTACATCCATTCAGCAAAATAATTATCAACCAAAAAGGTTCCTTCCATCACCCTAGAATAAGTAGTAATGCATAGAGAAAAGGTGTTGGCTTGGATGTCCTTAAATATACCTCTCTCGAAAGTCCGAGCCCTGAAGCACCGATCGCATCGTATTCATCGAGTACTAGGAATGGTTTGGTATGCCCCGATGAATTCTCAGCTACCGACATGTCATTCTTCCGAAGCTGTATAAGCTCTAGAAAACTCTCAGCTACCTCCTCACGCCAGTCCTCAGCCGCCTGTGAGTCGGGCTGACCTCGGAACTTGAGGGTATCTAATGTTGGAACATGTGTAAGGAATTAAGTCTACATGTGTCACCTACCAGTACCTCCAGTTATAACTTCTGACCAACAAGTAGTGATGTATAGCTGACACACTACCCGAAGGCACTATCTCAGGCATCGGTCCACATACCGAAGCCTCATCACTATGCGGACCATCCTCATGGTCACTAACTGGAAAACACTATTAGCCAAGTCCACCATCAACTCTACTGATGTCTCAGATAGGCGGAAAACTCTAGCAATCACCTCCAGCCAGTCCTCTACTATCTGGGAATCTGCCTCGCCTCATAACCTCGGAGGCCTCTACTACTGGAACTCGTGCAATGCGCTCTGCCGGCATGCACCGTCTGCTAGTATGGAATGTGGCATCCACTGCCCAACATGTGGTGTTGCTGCTGGTACACCACCTGAGGGTGCCAATACAATAAAAGGGGCCCCCGTACCAGAGCCTCATCGCTCGGTGGGCCATCATCGTGCACTATCTCATAACTCCAACTGACTGTATGCGTGGAGACATCCTAAGAAGATGCAACCCGGTCAACGATTTATACCTGGTGAGCTAACCTGGTTTGAGATGACTTCAAAACTCATGGAAACATACACGCAATTAGTGTTTTCATGCACAAAGTCAGAAATCAGCATTGAGCGTCTTGGTGTATGGATATGTTGGCCGTCGTACCAACACTGGACTACCTGAACTGAAGACCACACTCGGTACCCTTAACACTATTGCTTCGCAGAAATGAAAGATCAGAGTCTTGATTTCTGCGGTAGAACCGACTCCTCTGATACCAATTTGTCATGGCCCATCCTCGGGGCATGTGCCGTGACTACCCCAAGCCCTCCTTCCATAGGCCAGAGGCTCGCGACTATCACCAAAGGTGTAAATCCCAAAAAAATGGAAGGCATTGCCTTTAAGAAATGAAATCACACACAAATAGATTACAAGTATAAGCTACACTAAGTAAAGAAGTATAACAAACGTGTTGAAAGTACGAGGGGCCGAAAATACAAGCCCAAAAGAAAGATACATCTACAACTGAAAGTAAAGTAATACTCAAAGGAAAACAGCTGAAAGGTGACAAG